>CM040097.1:18528071-21193071 GCA_022496805.1 Pohlia nutans
CTGCTGTCTAAATAGATGAGTGTCAAACATGTTAATTAGACAAATTGGATGAAATATTCTTGTATATCCAGCAATATTGTAAAATATTTTATGTATATATTCTAAGAATATTCCTGTGTGAAATGGGAAGGTCTACTAGAAGTCTTCAACACTTTGTTTAGTGATCGGGTAAGACAACCCTGATGCTAAAGCAATTTGCAGTGCCTTCGTCTAAGATCGATTTGAGGATAATGACATCTTGACGCTTTGAAGATTCTAATTAAACTTGTTCAATATACTTAAACGGCAAGTTGATTTGGCATTATGGAAACTTGGAAAGTTAGATGTGCTCTAACACTAGTTGTCCAGTACGGAAAAGAGTAGTGCATAAGATGTGAAATCCTTCCTGCGTAAGAACACGTTTTGAAATCCAAAATAGAATCCTGAACTGGTAACTCTTTGACATCAGAGATTCTGTTGTTAAATACAAATTTGAATTTGAAAGAAATTCATTTGTAAGTTCTAAATTTCAATTAAGAGAAAAATTCACAAGTAACAGCTCCAAGGAATTCCTGAAGGGTTGAAGGCTGACGTGTTACCTCGTACCACAAAAAGACAAAACTCTCCCTGAGTGTACAGATAAGACAAGACCAGAACCACCATAACTTGGAAAACATACATGAAATTCAGAGGGCCATGCACTCAACTTAAGTATACTAAGTCTACACAGTACGAATGTACGATAAGTACTTAAGTAGTGACTCGCAGAATAGTATTTAAACAGCAATCTATCTCAAGCAGAAACGACCAGGACTGATCTAATTACAACAACTACACTACAGTACTAATATGATTCATGATCATGATCACTGATTGAGTGCACTTAACTCACCAAACGAAGTTCATGACTTCAATTTTTATATATATAGGAATTACAGAACTTTTTCACGACCGCAAAACATATCGATCTGTCATGTATATTTCGATCAGTTTCATAATCTCCATGTCTCCATTGAATCCCCCGATCCCAAGTCACCTAACTTATGTACGCGTAGCATGGAGAGACTAGGTCCAGTTGCACGTGAAATGATTCAAATCCAGAAAATGCAAACAGCTACGACAGGCTCCAAAAGTGCAAAATAGTCCTCCCCTGATGATTCCAGTGACCAGTATATACTCCCAGTCATTCAACAATAATAACTTGTTTAGTTACTGTAGCGCCGTGTGAATTCGGAGCCTCAATCAGCTTGACACACTAGGTCCAAAGTAACCGAGTTGACAGCCCCCATTGCTACCCCTGGTAACATCGTATGGGGCGCAAGCTGGTCTTGAACTCTGAATTAATCAACACTGAAAGTGGGAACTACGAAAAGACTGCATGTGGTTCTCACCCGGTCCATGCGTGAGGAGACAGTATAAAGCTGAGCCTCTGATCTCGGATAACAGAACCATTCCAACTCAAGCACTAGCAATTCACAACTCGACTGTAACGTACATGTTTGTACTCGCCCGCCTTCATTCACTACTAGAATGAGGGTGCCTTTGCAACGCTGTAAACTACTAGAATGAGGGTGCCTTTGCAACGCTGTAAACGTTGCTCAATACACTGGCCAGGGGTTGCTTGGGGGGCTTCGTAAACGTTGCTAAACCATCGTTAAGAACATTGCTCAAAATGAGCAACGTTTTGGAACATGAATTTGCAACGTTTCTAAGGGCTCACCTTGGGATTGGGATCTTCTACACTTCAGCGTTCCCTTGACCGGTGAGGTGGACCCACCATACTATTTAAAGACCTATTTCCACTTGATGGTTCTTTTCAGTGGCTACTCTGATTTACGGATTAAAATCACACATTGGGTTATTCCGTTGGTTTTACACATTGAATTCACGGTCACATAGTAAATTTTGGAGATAATTTTGTATGGTAAGTTGGGTCGTCCATAATTTGTGGTGAAAAGCTGATGTGGGATTTTCATTGCAAAGTCAATGTGAAAAAAAAAATACTCGGGTAACTTAAATTACTTCTACCTTCTTTTGCCTTGCCACGTGGCAATTTACAATCGTGTCAATGTACCGCACACTTGCTAATTTTGAACCCCTAAAGTGTTGTTAAAAAATTTATTATTGTGTAATTAGGTGATTGTCTTCAATGCTCGAAGTGCTGATTATGGTGTACTTCTGAAATTAGCCAAATGGAATGGCCCAAGTTGTGTGACTTGGCTAGTAGTAGACTTAGCAATAACCTAAGTATAGGATTAGGGTGTACAGGTGGCGTCCACGACTTGGTAGCATCATTCACAATTTTGATAGTACGGCTGTTTCCTTCAAAAAGCCAATTTTATAGAAGAGATTTTCATCCATCATGGAAAAATGCATCCAGTGTAATTTGGATTCAACAAATGAAATGCCAAGCATGTCCGGACTATGGTTTAGGGTAGGTTTAGGTTTTGTAAAGCTGGACCATACTATCCTTCTCATTGGACTTAGTACAGTATATATCATATTAGATAGGGAACTTCAATTGCACAGCCTACAAGCTATATAAATGCAAATCATTCAAGTTTTACAATTACAATCTCAAAGATAGTAAAGTTAATTGTAATATTTGTTCGTGTGTCCAAACATAACATAAAAAGGCATTGTAAATGGTAGTGTCAGTTCCCACGAACTATGATATATTCTATGTCTCAATGGTGGTATAGATTTGTTGCCAATATGTCTAAAAATGCAGTGATTATCACCAATAAGTTGCAGCGCGGGAACGGTGGGAACGGTGGCAGTCCATTAGAACTCTCAGACGTTGCTCGAAAACTTCGAAGCCCGCCCCAGCCCTCGTGACAGCAACGTTTGCTCAATCCAGCGGGGCTATAGTCCGAACGTTGCTGGAAAACGTTGCTATACCCCCTTAATTCTAGTAGTGATTCCAGCTTACACATCCATTCAACAAATTCACCACCCTCTCATCGGATGGCATTCCTTCTAGCAAGCTTCAACTAATTTTCTTTGCAAGTTCAAGTATTCTAGTGTCGCCTCGGACTTCGAAGAGCTTGACCAAGTTTGCTGTCGACTAACTGCACGAGCTCCGTACTGAAGCTAGCGCTTTGGTCGTTGTACATTGCAACAAAGATCAATCGATGGCACGGTTGTGTAGCTTTTACTGGACATGTACTTGCCGTTTGCTTGTGTCTTCAAGCCATCACCTCTGGGGTTGTGGGAGAAGGTGGGACTCAGTCACATCATTTTATCTATGGTGGTTGTGCATCAAGTTAATTGCCTAACACACTCTGAATTCGAATTGAAACTAATGAGGTTTTTGGTTGTGCAGATGATCCTGTAAGATTCACGTATGATGGGAAGACTGGACCAGCTCACTGGGGCGAATTGAATCCCAACTGGAAAACATGCAAGGATCGAAGGAAACCAACAATCGCCTATCCGAATCACTCCCAATATTATGGTCATTGACCCTGAACTGGGTGATCTAGACGCTTCTTACTCGGAAGAGCCTAAACCTGCAAACATTTCCGTTAATGAGGGCTATGCCATTGAGGTACTACGAACTGAAATGATTTCACATAAGTACTCTCATTATATTCCCCCCTCAAATCTTCAGCTCAGAAGTCAAAGAGATCGATCGATGTAGATAACATTCATTTTTTCTGCTTGACTAGTCATTCAAATTCAGCGTTTTCGCGCACAATTTATGCTGCTGGCTGATGTTCAAGCGAATTTTGTGATCGAGTAGATGGCTGTGGACAAAAGTGTGGGACATCTGACGATCGACGACGTGATGTATCGGCCTGCTCAGTTCCATTTCCACATGGGCAGCGAACACAAGATTCTGGGCTACAGATTTCCGATGGAGCTGCATGCACCAGGTGTACCGGAGCGAAGACAACACCAAGGCTGCAGTGATTGCGCGGCTGTTTGTCAAGGGAGCGGATAACAAATTCCTGGCTCAGGTATAGTTAACAGAAGGGTGAAAGCACGAAAAAGTGTACCACCTCTAACTATTATGACCATTCAACAATGCAGGGTTCAAAAACACATTATAAATTTGAATTTCGTAAAAAATTAAATAACAATAAAATAAAACACCTATTGTTTTATAAAGTCTTCCAAAAAAATTTGAGAAAATGATCTTCAATAAGTAGTTATAAAATTTTTATTGACTTAGAAGTGGTCAAAATTGAAAAAGTAGTTACGTACAATCAACAAAGTTGCTATAAAACAAGTAAAATGTATATCAAAACATATTTTTTTTCTACTTTCTTTTTGGACAAGGACCTCAATTTTATCATTATCTCAAAGGTCATAAAAATTATTATTATGTTGAGTGTATTTAAGGCCATCAATTTTGCAACTGAGATTGGATTTAGGCATTCATTTTCAAACACTACTTTTTGTAAACTTTTTTGAAGATTTTGTTTTGAAAATTTGGGTTCAAGTACCTATAAGAACTCTAAAGGGCTTCATGAAATTAAAACCAAAATACAATATGTTTTGATATAAATTTATGACCTTTGACCAAAACAATTATGATTTTAGTATAGTAGACTAACTTTTCGGTACAGTTTTTCGTGCTTTCACCCAGAAGTCTTCGTCGATAATGTAAACATACATGGTTCCTCGACGATATTCTCATTCTAGTAATCTGCAGGCTAGGAAGAATTTTCCATCAAATGTTCAGAATCGGTAGGTTGTCAACGAACCAGTGATTATCTGCACTAGCTGCTCTGAATGATCAATTACATAATTATGTGTTAACTAATGTGAGAATTGGGGAAACGTGTGTGCAGTTCGAGGACCACTTGCCGAAGCAAAGCAGCTATCCCACCGAATTCATACTGAATCCCATCCACATGCCCAAGTTCCAGAAAAGCTATGCCAGATATCAAGGCTCTCTCACCACGCCTCCGTGCACGGAGGGTGTCACCTGGACTGTCACATGTCTTGTGGAAGGTAAGCTCCAGTCCCGTTCCCACTTTCTCGTGATTGAAGCAAATGTGAGTCAAGTCTGAGTGTACGGAGTTTTGTTCCAATCTAGCTTCCAGACACCAGAACAAATGAGACGCCATACCAGAAACATATGCAGAACCAGCTCATTATATTGCTTGTGCAGGTGATTGTATGAGAGCATCTCACGTTCCATTATATATGCATGTTGACTGATCATCCTGTGGTGGGCATGAGTTGTGCAGTTTCCAACCATTTCAGAGCGCCAGATTGAGAAGTTCAGGAAAGTCATGCCGGTGAGTGTAATCTCCCCCTACCATTCCATTCGATTAATTTGCTAGACAGTACAGGCTGCTTCTATATAGCTTCTTGACATAGGAATATAGCAAGGAAGAGAAATTGGGAATTATGTGACTGGCCTGCAATGGCGTTAATTTATGGATCTTGTGGAGTGCAAATTGAGAATGTGAGACCCTCGATCCCAAGCCGTGGACGACGCAAATTCAAGATGCACTTGTAATGACGGCTCTAGATAGCTAAATGCCGTTGGTTGATATAGCCTTCGGTCTTGAAGACTTGAAGGGGAATTGAATGCTTTGGCGAGCGAAGACATCCACGTTATGAAATCCTAAAGGCATGTTTTTGGAAGGCCATGCGATGTGTTCAATTTAGTTTCTCCGCTTCAATCTGATTCTTAGTTAATTATGTAATTTAGCGATTCAAAGCTAGCGCTAGGCCACACAACTAGAATGTGACACAGGAATATGGCCCAAATTCATGTATGGCATGGATGAAATGGTGGTTTTTTCATACTATGAATTTTGTCCCTAAATTTTGTCCTCCTAACTAGAAAATTGAAGTTTTTCGTATGTGGAATTAGGGTGGAGTAAGCCTTGATCCATCCATGAATTTTGGACATTTTGTAGACACAATTAGTGACCAATATCCATACTTCAAATTTGAGCATAATGTGAGTATGAAAATTGGTACATTTGTGTACATGGTAATGCATAAGTTTCTTTAGAGCAAATAACACAAATTTTTGTCAATAAAATTTGGGCACTTTTATAAAATGAAAAAGGTACACATAGAGTTGTACTGTAATTGTCAGCTAATCCCATACATATCTCTCTACATAATCTACCTGTGCATCTATCTACCAAAATTGTTGTCATTCTCATTCTCAATGGATGCTTCGAACACTTTCTTAAGCTCCACAATGGCTTCAGCGGTCATTCCCATTTCTCTTCGATAATACTATCACAAAATCATAATTCTTCAAGTTAGCTTTGAAGAACATGCAAGATATCATCAACTCAATGCGTACTTCACCTCCACATAAACCTCCCCAAAACTCCTATAAGAACCTCTTCTTGCATTACAGTAGAGGGAAAGCTTTCAATAAAACTTGTTTTGGCGCACGCTACTTCATCGTAGCTAATAATGAACAGGTTGAAGTTGAAACCAAAATACTCTTTCAAAGGGGAAATTATTCAATCAAAAACGCTCAGGAAAGAGTTACGTAAAACAACTTCACAATATTCATTGTCAATACAAAATTTGCTCCATTCCTGGCCAAAAGTAGGTTGTAGCTTAACATACACTTCATCATTTCCACTCATTTGCAGGGCCTGCATGTGAAAGCCAGATGAATGTAGAACATGGTGTAGCGCCACACTGCCTTGGGTAGATCATTTGGTGATAAAAGGAAACCAGCAACCAGCATGAAAATCCCCTGTTCTAGCACAATAGCCAACATAAATAAATTATGCATCCATTCACCATTGACATGAACTCGAACACGTAATGATTTGGTTACAAGGGATACAATATGCTTTAACTAAACGCTGAACCCTCAACCCTCGAGCTGTTGGTAGAGTCTGATATATGTTGGTCATCAAAGAGACAACAAGCATTATTTGCAAGGTTCTACTGTGTCTTTGGCATGATTCTTCAATTAGGATCTGTTAGTCTGATTAGCACTCTAAAGATTGACAAAGGTGGCGTTAAAAATTCACAAAAAGTTCGAAGAATTGTGGATATGTTTTCGGAATTCTGGTGCGTACAGATTGAATCTTGACTATGTATTCTCATTTACCTACTTTTATAGAAAATGGTGTGCTAATCAATTCATCCAGCCAGGTGTGGTGGTACCTGAATGCCAGCTCCAGTGATGATGTCCACAAGGAATTTTGGAACAATGCTCGCCGCATCCATCATCAAGCTTTCCACCCTGGCAACTCAAGCAAATAATATGAGCACAAAGTAGAGAAAAGGGTCCTAGTCTAGATGAAGTTGCACCATGAAGTACTCTACCACTCCGAACACCACTGCTATGAGGAATAAGAAGGGCACGGTTGACAGTCATCAGGAATTTCGGACCCCACTGATTTCGCACGATTTCAGTGCGATTTCCGATATTTCATGGGTGCGTGTATTTTTCGCACTGATTCCGCATCGTTGCGTCATTCATCGCAACTGCATTGATATGACATCATGATCGTACAAGCGGATATAGTACTGATTCGACACGATTGATACATCTATTGAAAACGTGCGAATTCTTCACTCTGTACAGTTGTCAAATGTCGTGTCTTAATCGTCTTTAAACCCACATTGATTCAGTGTGTTTTCCGTGCGACATCATCTTTTCTATATCTAGAATTATTTTCTATCTATATATAGATTTGGTCAAAATTATTTTATTAAAAAAATCAAAATATAAAATATTTTTTTCTGCCCTGCCCAAATATTTTTTTGGGCTGCTCGGTCCAACTACTCGAGCTGCCCAGACCACAGTGGGACCCACCAAGGTTTCTGGAGCTCTATCGCCAGTGGCCGGAATCGAACTCGAGACCTCCCATCTACAAACCATACTCTATACCACTAAACCACCTAGAACTCTTGATGCAAGCAATTGAATTTTTTTGATAATTATAAAGGAATGTGACCATTGGCGATTTTTTTGCCATGTATATTTAATTCTTTTTTCAAATTTTTTTTTGCACTACATCACACAGGCCTTTTTCTACATCTAGAATTTTTTTCAGAATTTAAAAAAAAAAAAAAAAATTTGCCAAAATAGTGATGGCTGTGAGCTGTTTTTTTTTCTTCAGCGGACTTCGAATGTTTTTAGCGGTGTAAAAAAAACTTTTTTTCCAATTTTATTTTTGCACTAGATCATGCAGGATTTTTTCTATATCTAGGATTTTTTTCAGAATATTATGAATTTATTTATTTTTTTGCCAAAATCGTGGTGGCTGTAAGCTGTTTTTTTTAAAGCAAACTTTGGATGTTTTTTTGCGATGTAAAAAAAAAAAAATTGAATTTTTTTTTGCCAAAATCTCAAAGGTTGTGAGCTGTTTTTTTTTTTTTTTTTTTTTTTTTGTGCAGTGGATTTTAGATGTTTTTAGCAATGTAAAAAAATATTTTTTTACCAATTTTTTTTTGCACTACATTATACAGGATCTTTCCTATACCTAAATAAAATCTTCAAAAAAATTTGAATTTGTTTCTTGATGAAATCATGATGTTTGAGAGCTTTTCTTTTTTTTCAATTTGCATATTTTTAGCAATCATGTTAAAAACAGTTTTTTTGTAGTTTTTTTCTTATTTTATGTTGGAGAAACATTTTTTCCCATTTTTTTTTCATTTTATGTTTGAATCAACCAAAAATCATTCTTTTCATTGTAAGTTTTTGTATGTTTTTGCAACTTTTTTACCTCTTTATGACATTTCAACATATATGCCTTTCTGTTTCAATTGAAATTTTTTGATTGTATGTTAGGGAAATGAGTTGTAGGTGTAATAAAAAAATAAAAAAAAGTAAATCCTTGGATATTCACCTTGAAATGAAGTAATGAAAGCGAGGTATACAGAATGAAAGTAAAAAACTAAATTGTAACGTGCATAACTTTGGGATTGATGAAAAAAAATTCAATGGTCAGAATATTGTAGCAAGCAATTAAAAGCTTTTGCAATTTTATTTTTTGAAAAGTTGCTCAAATTGAGTTCAAAGAAAGTCTGATTTTAAACTCAATTTAACTCGCAATGCTTCGAGAGGTCATGTTTTGGTCGATGCTCCCTTTTACGAGCTGCCCGAGACTAAAATATTAAAAGTTTGTTTAAATTATAATTGTTTTCTAATAGGAAATCAAGTATGCTTTCGAACCCAATTTCAATCATGCCAATCCAAGTTAAACTCCACCTAGGGAACTTTCCAAAAAAACAACACCTCTACATTGTCTCGTGTTACAAATTTTACTATTTTGGAAAAGTAATGTTGTTCTTTTCTGTACATCTTTTTATTTTGCTCCTATGATGAAAGTACAATTATAACCAATAATACCAAATTTTGAATTCTAAAAATATAAAATGTAATTTCATTGAATTTTTAATGTTAATTGCTTCTAAATTCTATAAATGAAGATCAAAAATATTTTGGGAAATTAGACTGTGAGGATATTTTTGAGAAGATTCTAGGAATATTCCAAAATAATCCAAAATAATATAAACTATTTTGAAAAGATTCCAAAAGATTCCAAAATAAAATATATATATTTTTGGTATTTTCTCTATTTATTATATTTCATCAATAAATCAATAGTTTTAGAACATTACAAACTTTTTATGTTGATAAGTATGACATCCTACTGTAATACGAAAACACCCTTGAACGCGAGTGACGTGGAGAAATATAAGTTACTCTTCTCAAATTAAAAACTTGAAATAATTCTCAGCTGATTTTGTACGGATGTCGTACGACAATAATTTGCATTATAATAGATACTGAAATCGCACGGATATAATAAAAGGCGTTAATATGATACGTATACGATACTAAATCCGCATTAACTAAAACCGCATGTTATCCGTGTCTTATTAGCCATGTAATGTAGATACACAATTAACGCACGGATTCCGTCAAGCACGACTTTCGTGCGAAAACAACACTTTTTTCATAATCATTGAAAAGACACTGCATCGACATCCTAGTAATGCATGTCACTTCCGTACCATAACGACACTTCTAAATGCACGTATGACGTGCGGAATCAGTGTTCAACGATAAACGCACTGAAATCGTGCGAAATCAGTGGGATCCGAAATTCCTGATGGTTACCTATCACACAAGCAACCACCCCATAGTATCTATATAACCTCTTTTGGTTGAAAACCTGCCATATATCAATTTCGAAGAGTAAGATGCATGACCCAAAAATACAGAATAAGAATTTATATTTTAAATGAGACTATTCATGTATTTGGAAAAGGGTGACTACTCAGGGAAAAAAGGGTGGGAAATATTACTACATAATACTATATTTTTATCAAAAGCTTAAAACAAAAATTTGCTTGCAACATGCAACATCAGATTATTCTTTCGAATTTAATGACCCATATAACTCTTGAAGTACTACCATATTTTGGCATGTTTCCAATAGGTAGGGTGGCCAAAAGATGGAGGTCTTCCTTTCCCCAAAAAGAAAACTTGACTCCAAACAAAGTTGTTCTAAAACATCCAACAATCACATCTATATGATTGGATTACAAAAATTGGTACAAAATAAATTTATTAAGACTTTACGTACATAGTTCAGTCGGTTGAGCACAATGTAATTCTGCTCGCACAACAACCACCTAGCTCAACGCAACAACAATGACCACTCACCTCCATGAATTTTTCTCTGCCATTGTCTCTTGTTTCCTCTTTGTCCTTCCTGCAAACAGTCACGCTTACAGGTATTGGAAAATCTTTATCTTCAATGTCGTACTTCTGACTTTCCATCTTTGGCCTTTTATTTTGTAGTATCAACTCTAATTGTAAGGGCTACACAAGGAACAAAATATATATAAAAACATCCACAAGATCACTAGGGTGCGTCTCTAATCAATAATTTTTGAGCACATAAAGAGCAAATACCACCAGAGGAATGGGAATTGAAGCAGCTTGCAAACCAAAATCAAATCAAATTAGCCAAGAATTGTTTTTCCAGCCAATTCATTCAATTTTTTTTTGTTTAAGAGAATGCTTACGAGGAAAATAGGTAAGAAAATACCTATCCCTGTCTGTTTCAACATCAATATGCCGACCTGTCATTGTCTGTTTCAACATCAATATGGCACTCTGTTAGATTTGCTACCCTTCCTATAGTAATAAGGTTTATATGAGCAATTCCCTGGCTTTGCTAGTACCGAAAACCATAGAGAGAATAGAAAGTGCCCCGCAAACCTATAACATGTCATCTCTAGATGACTCAAATGATCAACAAATGCAGTGGTTAAAGATACTTCTAAAAACTTCAACATTGGTGATTTCCCAAAATGTGGACGTCTAATAGCTCCAGTATTACACCCCACACTGAGCAAGCAAAGAAGATATTATAGTTTGATGGAAATGAATCCTTAAAATTCTAATTCTAACACACTTAGTAAACAATTAATGTGTGATTCCATTCTGAAAGACCATCAAAGGAGATTCCGGTTATGAACTACCTGCCACAATTAGACAGTGCGACAACCATAGTATTCAAGAGGAGGATCGCTTCTGGAGCATCCAACACCATACCACTCATGCTCATGGCTGAGATAACCTGCATCCAGCTACAGTCTCATATGCACATCTAATTGCGACCAGGAAAAAGCCTTTAATAGTCTCTAACGACAGTCTTGCTTCGACGATACGACAACAAAAAGAACTTGAAAAACACCTAAACTGGTCAACCACTTCCAACACTGAAGCAGTAATGACGAGTATAAAAGACTCGCCAGAAAATCCACAATACCTAAACACAGTTGACAAGGATGCAAACCGTCTCCCCAATCTTCCTTGCTACCTGCAAATATGGAGCCAAATCTGCTTATCATCCGTCCACATGAGATGCATGAGAAGGAAACATGTCTTCTTTGTCATATGTGATAATTCATACTTCAAATGAAAGACTGCATTTGTAACCCTTCAAGTTGATGAATTAACCACTTACGCCTCTCATTGTCAACCTCGAAATCAATGCTATAGTTTTTGGAGCCGTAAGGCAGCTCTTCGTGAACTTTATGAAGCCCACGTACGCCTTCAACCTGTGTACCTGAATCCTATTAAACCACACTAGTATCAAGTTCTGGATTCTTAAAACGAATTTGGTCTTAAATGATCTTGAAACAAAATGCAGAATCACAAAATGCAATGCCATTGACACAAAGCCTCATTCGAAAATAGTACAATCCTCAGTTTCATTACTAAGATTTGATGTATTATAAGTGCTACTCACTGCAAGCTCAGAGACCGAGATGGATTGCCACACGAGCAGAATTTCCTTTGTTCTCACAATAAATCTACTAAAACAACAACAAAAGCCCAGACTAAGACAACAGCATACGAAATCCCTCAGCTGCCAACCAACAAAAAATATTTCATGATATATACCAACAACTATGGTAACTTGGTAATGATTTAGAATAACATCTGAGTTTGACGTGATAGTAGCTCTAATGCTCTATCGACAAAATTATGTAAATCTTCTTGTAAAATACTAGAAATTTTAATACAATTAAATTTGGAAGTTCTTTATCTTTCAAGTTATATTATCAAATACTTTTTCTTGAGATCTACTGCTAATACATTACTTATCATATCACATACACAAAGAAGCTAGAAAGCTTTTAAGATTCAAAACCAGTACCTCTTCTAGGGCGACGCTATTGTAAAGTCATCAAAGCCCTCCAACTGTCAATAATCCCGCCACATCGTCATCAAACAACTCTCATAACATTATTAACACATGTAGTTGGGGTGTCTTTACTCAATAGTATGTGGCTTAAAGTTAAGAATCTCACAGAGACAAAGTAGCCACTTATTGCAGGCTTCCTTGATAATGTTATGCTTGAACTAAACCTCAGTAAAAGTCATGCACAAAACAAAAAAGATCTTCAAATTCAACACATTCACCTCTGAAGAAAAGGATAAAAAAAAACCATAAACCTTACGACTCTGTGATTACATTAGTATTTCATTTCCATGTCTCTTCATATAATCAATTGGAATTTGAAAAACCAACACAGCTACAACAAAAGGATGAGAAAACCTAGGGGTAATGGTCAGACGGGATCATTGTACCAATTGAACAAACAACATGAAATCAATAGAGTACTCACATCATGTATGAGGTCCGATTCTTCTATTGCAGCGCCATTTGGGCACACAAGATCGCAATTGGGGCTTCACGGATCAACACTCGAGTTACGCTTGTGCAGGGCTTCCATGGTTGTTGCAATGAACGCCACGTCGCTTGATCAAAGAGTCTTGTGGCCTACAAATGGTGATTGAATCCGTGTCTACGAGTGTTTTGGGCAAAGGTTGTTGAAGAAATTCACGGTGCTAGTCAACAAGGAGGAATCTAAAGCTTTTGCTTCTAAAGTCGCGTAGATAGATATTTGCGTTCACTGTTCATTCACTGTTTGGAAAAAATGGTCGGAAGGGTTTCAAGGATGTGGGCAATGAAATCCAAAAGCCGTGAAGTATTGCGTAGTTCTGAAAAACAACGCTACAATGGAACTCTAACTCCTAATGATCAATCCGATGAATCCATAGGAGCAAATCACAAAAAAAATCTTGAAGAGGAGATTCACGCACCTATCCAGGCTACTTGTGGTATCTGGAGGTGCCAGGCGGAGCCGCAAGCATAAATTTCGGGAAGCACTACTTGCGAAAGGAACTTCCTACCACTGCAAAGGTCCTTTCATCCCAAATGCACCTAAATTCCTACCACAGCAAGGCCAATACCACCGCACTCTGAAACCTTACAAAGCCATGATCGCTACTTGCACTCTAAATGCATAAAGTTGTATTGATATTCCCAAGCTCTTTTCTTCTATCATGGAATTCCTTTCTACTTTGAGTATGGAGGACATTGCAAAGGTTGTAGCCTTGTTGAAGGGGATGCAACCGACCACTGTCACTCCCTCCGCCCATGCTACTCCAATTCCCTCTACCAATGCAGATCTGGCATCTTCTCCCTTTGTTTCTCATCCTTTCGCCTCTCTGCGTCATTCTCCTTCCGCCTCTCAACGTCACTCTCATTCCGCCTCTCATCGACCCTCTTCCTCTCAGTGGCCTTCTTCTTCTGCGTCTCAACAGCCTTGTCCATCCGCCTCCACTATCTTCCATGGTTGTTGCTTCATCTATGAAGTTTGGCTGAAATTATGATATGAATATATGATTGATTGCACTCATGTTGCATTTCAGTTGTGGTTGTTCTCATGGTACGGGTGACTGTTTCGCCTCAAATCCAAGTACTACTTTTTGAAGTACTGAATGTAGTAAATGTAATGGTAAAAAAGTCTTTAGTTAGAAAAATATTTTCAATTACATCTTACTTCTTATCTAAAAATGAGTCCATCAAATTTATTTTTCAAAACTATCCATCTTTGAAACATTAAATTTGATTTGTAATAACAATGTAAAAATATAGTTTGTCACAAAAAATGATATTTTATGGATTTTACCCTTTCCTAACTATTTTTGGAATATAAATTCCATGTTTCACCAAGTCACCATATGCACATGTATTTTAAGAAACAAACCCTTCATATGAGTTTCATATTCTCACACATTTTTCCATTTTTAGGTTTTTAAGGCTTATTAAATATCATGGAAAGGAAGGCTTCTAATTTTAGTATGTAACTTTGTAATTATTCAACATCTAGTCACATGAGACCATGGAAAATTTGAATAATGAAGTTCTAATTATCTATGATCCATTTTATACTACATTTAGTTCAAATACTACATCGTATTTTCTACTAATATGGTCATAGTGGGACACTGGCCCAAAAATAAACCAAAGAAAAAATATCATCGAGCGAATATCTCTCATACTCCTAAACCTTCAAAATCTCATACATCCATCATTTATGAAAAATGAACTAGAAATTTTCAAAGTCTATTTCTCAAAAAATCCATCACTTTGAACTACACCAATCAATCACTCGTACCATGAGAAATTGAGAACACCCGGTCAATCAACTAACTTGAAGAAATTCAAAAATATAACCAATACGGTCATGTTGTGGGTCATTTTTATATCCATATACTAGATGGTGAAAATGAATTCCAGTGACTCAAGTATTGAACACCTTGAAGGCGCAATTCGCTATTTTTGCACTTCACCAAGTGCGCTCGTTTCATATGCATATTTGGCTTAAAAAATAATTGGTTAAAAGGTTCTCTAAAAAACATCGATGTTGTCTTTCTACAAGCACTTAATTGTAAACAAACAATTCTTTTAATTATTTTTTATTCTTATCTTTATCTTTTCCTCTTATCTTTTCTTTTATCTTTTTCTTTTTAATCTTGTCTTCCTCTTGTCTTTCTTCTTGTCTTCCTTCTTGTCTTCTTCTTGTCTTTCTTCTTGTCTTCCTTCTTGTCTTTCTTCTTGTCTTTTTTTCTTCTATTTTTCTTGAGTTGTGGCTGCTAAACTCTAAATGGCGGGAGCAAAGCAAAAAAACAAAAAAAACAAAAAAACAAAATCAAGTTTTTTTTTTTTTTTTTTTTTTTTTTTGTCGTGGGGTGCTGCTGAACCCTAAATGGCGGCCGCCAAAAACAAAACAAAAAATTAAAATAAACTTTATTTGTGTTGCTGAACCCTACATAGCAGCTCCCCCCAAAATATATATATATAATTTTTAGCCTCTGGGTGCGTGGCCGCGCACCCAAAGACCCTCTTCACTCCCTCTCTTCTCTCCTCTCCCTCTCCATCTCTATATCCCTTTCCATCTTCATCTCCATCTCCCTCTCCCTTTCCGTCTCCCTCCCCTCTCTACATATATATAGGGGAGAGGAGAGGGTCTCTCCCACTCACTCTCCCACTCCCTCTCCCTCCCCTCTCCCTCCCCTCTCTCCTCTCCCCTATATATATGAGGAGAAGGGAAGGAGATGAAGTGGGAGAAGAGAGATGGGAGGGAGTGGGAGAGGGTCTTTGGGTGCGCGGCCGCGCACCCAAAGTTTCAAAATAAAAGGAAAAAAAAGTTTTAAAATAAAATAAAATTATAAGGGTTTTTTTTTGGGCAACTGACATGTAGGGTTCAACAGCACCCCACGGCCAAATAAAGCTTTATTTTTTTTATTTTTTTTGCGACCGCCATTTAGAATTCAACAGCACTCCACCAAAAATAAAATAAAATAAAAATAAATAAAATAAAATAAAATAAAACTTTATTTTGTTTTCTTTTTTTCTTTTTTTTCTTTTTTTTGCTTTGCTCCTACCGTTTAAGGTTCAGCAGCCACAGCTCAAGAAAAAGACAAGAAGAAAAACAAGAAGGAAGACAAGAAAGAAGACAAGAAAGAAATCAAGATTAAAAAAAAGATAAAAGAAAGATAAAAGGAAAAGATAAAAGAAAAGATAAAGATAAGAATAAAAAATAATTAAAAGAATTGTTTGTTTACAATGTAAGTGGTTGTAGAAAGACAAGAATTGCCATTTTTTTTTAAATTAGATAAAAAAATTATGCGCATGGGGGCCAAGTGCATGATTATATGGCCAAGTGCGTAAATAGCGAATTGCGTGTTCTTCTTGTCTAGTTGTCTTTCTAGCCCTTCATCCTAAACTAATTTTCATTAGTTATGTGAAATTGGATACTAGTTGACATTGATTGTTGTCTTGTGATCCAAGACCTCACTCTAATTTGGTAAATAATGTAAAATTTGGTCCCCAACAACTTATAGTTTTTATAGTATGATTGATTGAATTTTTCATTTTAAAATTATGGTAGGTACTCAACTTAGAATCCGTGGGGCACCTCCTTAAAATGATTCTTTTGGTTTTTGAATATGATAATATGTCGACAATTTTTAAACCCCAAAGGTCCAACCATGCATGTTTTGCTTGTTGTACAGATTTCAACCATGTTTTCTCATCCGTCATGTACTTTTTACAACGTAAAAATTTAATGGTATATTTTATTGGAAGTTAGCTTTATACATGTCTGATCCTGTTGGAAGGGGATGATTTGTGAAATTTTTTTGCCTCATTCATCTTGCACTGAATCAACCAAAATTTCGAAGATCTTAGTTCAAAAATGCACTTCCAAAAACCAACTCATAAAATTATGCAACCAAATAATCCCGCAAATAATCTTCAAAAAACAATAAACTTAAAGTATTACGTTGCAACACATCACAAAAAGTTTCATTCACAAATTGTCAATATCTTATTTGTTATCGAATTACAAAAGAATTTTAAATTTTCAGTTTCAAATTTTATAGAAAATATTGGTGATAGCAATTGTAGATCTAACTGTATGGATAGATTCTTAACTGTATAGATAATGTCCAAATTTTATTCATATATTCAATTCAAAATATCCCTGCTAGTTGCATTTCATAATGCATTTTTGCAAAATTGCCCAATTTTGGTGAGGGGTGAGGAAGTTTAGGGATTAGCTCCTAAAGAACCAAGAAACCCAAATTAGGTCTCGTATTTCCCTTTGTAGTTTTGGGTGGGTCTTTTGTGAAGTTCCTTTTGTTCCTTTTTTAATTTTTTTTAAATCAACACATGTGATGTTCTTCATTGATGCTGGACTTCCAGTGATTCAAAATTTGGTCATATGCGACTTATATTTTTCATGATATGATCGATTGAATTTTTCATTTTAAATTTGGTCATATGTTTTATGTGACTTGGCCGGGTTCTCTATAACTTATATGACTTTGAGGAGGTTGGTTGGCTCCACTGATTTTCAGCTAAAAATAGCCCGTTTGCTACACTTGAAATATTGTGGCTAATTTTAATGAATGATTTTATTTTTTTAAATGGAAGGAAAAATAACCAAATACTTAGAAAAGAATTAGGTGAGTAGCCAAATTTTGCCTAGGTATTACCCATGTATCATCATGGTAACACCAAGTATCACCCAAGTATCATCACAGTATATATCGTGAAAAAAGCTTGCTACCTGGGAAAATTGAAAAAAAAAATCACTGGTTGGCTCACTCAAGGCCAACTGGGGTGACTCATGCATGCATGAATGACTTGATACACAATGAATTTTTCCCTTAGACTCTAGGGGTAATAAAATGCTACTATGAGAATTAAAGCTTATTGCAATAGACTTTGTGGATGTTCATCGCATCCAATCTTAGAGCTCTCCAAATCAAAGATGTAACAAACAGCCTTGATATTTCTATGACATAAAGAATCCATTCGGATATTTGTGAAGTAGAAACAACTTCAACTTGCATTGGTTGCTTCAAAGAATTTTTTTGCTTCCATTGGTTTGTTCCAAAATTTTGTTTAAATCAACTTGTATCATTTACAAAATGCTTTGGGTTGAAACAACATTGATTTGCAAAGTTATTAATAAAATAGTTATCGGACATAGAATCTCAAAACTAATAGTGCTCAACTTAGAGTACAATTATATAAAATAGCAAAAAAAAATTGTATTGAAATTTCTAGCAAAGAGCCCTGCCACTCCTATGTTTTAACCCCTAAAATTCCTTGACCGTATTCTCACAAAAAACCATGAAAAACGCAGCATTTGGAAGTTGCAGAAGAAATCATATGTTTTTTAGATTTTCATCATTTAACTGTAAGATCTAATACCCAACTTGAATTTTCATGTGAGCACAAAATTTGAGAGCAAAATGACCATTAGATTCTTAGATTATAAGGATCAAAGTTGCAAAAGAAGATTTTTTGGGGTTCAATCCGGTGACAAATTTGAACTTTAGAAATTAATATCTTTTTTTTGAATGGGTTAGAAATTCATTGAATGGCAAGGCCATGTTAACAATTGAGTTAAGTCTTCAAATATAAAATCTTGTAAGAAAAAAGCTCATATTAATTTTTTCAAAAAACAATTACTAGAAGTGGGTACAAAGTGAAAGGAAAAAGAAAATCATTAATAAGTTTGACATGGAATTGTAAAATGTCAATCTTAACGGTGAGAATGTTGTACTTGGAAATCTTCACCCAGTGCCTTTTATTTCATTAAAAAATATTGAAAATTGAGTTTAGAAATGAGCTTCAAAGTTTTTTTTGTCCAAACTGCCCAAAAAACAGATCTCCTCATAACTTTTATCCCATTGCTCAAAATGGGTAGATTTAAAGCTTCATTTATAGATAAAGATCAACCAATCATGAATCAAAAAAGAAATTTTGAAAAAGAGTAAAAAATTAAAAAACTCTTGCTGCCCGGTCTCGCTTCAAAAACTTCAAATGCTTATAACTTTTGCAATACTTATCGGAATGACATGAAACGAAGTGCGACATGTAGAGTGTAGTTTTTGGAAGCTACACTGAAATTTTCATTGAAATTTTTAAAAATATGAGGTCCCTGGAGGCTGCCCAAAAAGTGGAACGACCAGAATATGGTCGCTCAGAATTTTAGGGGTTAAAATTGAGTTCAAAAAATTCATTCAATAATTATCGTATGTACTTAAATTGTTAGCATTTAAGTTTTCTTTTGTAACACACATTTTGTTAAAACGGGAACATATTTCATAAAAATTGGACTACTAGATTGGAAAAATGATGGGGAGTGCTACCCTTCTCACGAACCTTCTCAATAGAGATAGGTCCTCAATTTTTCTATAGTGCTCTTATTCCACAAAAAATTGGGGACCTATCTCTATTGAGAAGGACAACACTCCCCATCACTTTTCCAGTCTGGTAGTCCAATTTTAACGAAATGTTTGTTTTGTCATTGGTCTTCGATCGGCCGTTTGGCTTCAATTGGTCAATACTTGAAGGGGAATTATTGCTTGGCATGCATGTCCTATATCAAATCCTTAAAGCATGTTTTTGGAAGGTGTGTCTTGATTGTTAAATTTAGTTTCAATTTTCTGCTTCTGATTCTTAATTAATTATGAAATTTAGTGACATTGATCAAGTGCCAGGCCATAAATTTGAATGGCCTGATGCACAACCATACTTTTTCTCAGATTGGGTAATAACAGCTATGTCATGTAGAAGATCGTATTCAAGGAGCCTAAGACAGACAAAATAAAACTGAAGGTTCTACAGACTATATACATTCTTGCTGTCAGCTTGATCTAAAGGCAACACGATTAGTTCTAACTCCTTGTACTAACTTCCGGTGAGATCACATCAGAGTGACAGATACGCCGTAGATCCTTAAGCTGGTATAATACTTCTGGTATGGTTTGATACGTTGATACGTATCCTATGCATGGGGATATGCAACTGTGACTGTCAGGCTACAGTTGTCTTGACTACAGTGCCACGAGTTCCTGCTGAGAGACTGATTCATTTCAACACCCTCCCTCGCTCCAGATGTTGTTTACTTCTGAGCGTTCCTTGATCAGATGAAATGGTTGTTCCTGGTCGCCGACCCGCGGGGGACTTTTGTAGATTCGTGGCACAAGATTTATCTTTGTGGCAGGGTTTCCTTCTGCTGCTCTGGTTGTCAATGCTGCTGATACACAGATTGTCGGGTATAGCATTGGAGTTCCTTGAAGGCTGGTTCTTGAACTCTTTTGCAGAGAGTGAACCGGTCTTGTCAGAGCATCCTGTTGATGAAGATGAGTGTTTCGATGTTTCTGTCCACGATCGCCGGGATGAGGCTTCGGTAGTGAGTCTGAACTATCAGGCTGGTTCCAGTGGTGGTCTTATACCCTCCCTACCTGATGCATTGGTGCAAAGACACGTATGGCCGTTGCTTGTGGACCGTCCTTCAGTGATTGTGTTGATGTTCCTTCGAGGTATAAATTCGTCGTGGGGTCGTTTCTTGGAGACCAGTCTGGAGTGGAATGCACTTCGATTCCTGCACCTGGACGCCCCTGGATTTGTTCGGTGCACTACTACAGATGGACAAACTATTGTCCCAGCTACTGATCGTTTACTAAATGAGCTAGCTAACTATAGGATGTTAATGACGGAAAGCATGGAAGAGATAGAGAACAGAGTAAGGTACTCTGGTTTAAGGAGAAGAACTCTGCCTATCTATGTAGTAGCTAGTGGGTGTCCACCGGATGTAGAAGATTGTCCTGAGTACTATGATCTGTGACTGAGGAGTCAATTTTAACTAGTCCTAGTTTGCTTCTCAATCTCTCAACAACTACTTTGCCCAAGGCTTTTGTGAGAATATCGGCTACTTGATCAACAGTTGGTATATATTCTAAAATGACTTCTCCTGATACATTTTTTTCTCAAATGAAATGGTGTCTTACCTCAATGTGTTTGGTACGCCCATGATAGATTGGATTGTGTGCCAAATTGATGCTTCCTTGATTGTCCCCAAAGAGAGGTGTTGGATCTTGATTCTGCTACATACTGAGTTCTCTGAAAAGTCTTCTGAGCCATATGGCTTCTTTTGTACCCTCTGTAATGGACATGTACTCAACTTATGTTGAGGAAAGTGCTACTGTAGGTTGTTTCTTACTATTCCAAGTGATTGGACTACTACCTAACATGAAGACATACCTTGTTGTGGATTTTCGATCTTGAGTGTCACCTTCCGGGGAAAGGTCGTATGCGAGCGGAGAGCAGAGAGCAGAAATTAAAGAGCAGACTTTAAACATTTTTGCAGTCATTTTTAGGATAAGGGTTCCTATAACCGTGGATTTTTCATTTTTTTAATAATATATTTTGGGAGAATTGGCGTATATAACCGTGGAATTTAGGAGAATTTAGTTGTGAGATATGGAATTTGGGACATTCATCCACATTCATCCATATGTGGGACATTCATCCATGGTTTTTCATACGACATTCATCCACATTCATCTATATGAGGGACATTCATCCACGCATCACTCATGCACTTGTGTCACTCCATAGACCAGACTCTGACCACATCTTGATTCGCGTTACTCACACCATGCGTTAGTCTATTAAAACGAGCACCGTGACGACATGAACACACGAACGCACCACAGCATGACTCCCA
Organism: Pohlia nutans; assembly: GCA_022496805.1. Lineage (NCBI taxonomy): Eukaryota > Viridiplantae > Streptophyta > Bryopsida > Bryales > Mniaceae > Pohlia > Pohlia nutans. The sequence continues at coordinate 18,549,912 of CM040097.1, forward strand.
CACATGCATGACCTCCACACCTATGAATGGCACCCTATGACTCGCAACCTGTGGTCTTACACCGTATGACTCGCACTTGGCCAACATGAACGTGTACATGACATGACCACATGAATACCAATACCAGTCTAGACTCGCACCACAGCTTCTCTCGCGTTACTCGGAACACAGCCTGACTTATGTTACTCACACCACAGCCTGACTCCGTTACTCGCAATACAGACTGACTTGTGTTACTCACACCATAGCCTGACTCCGTTACTCACACCAAAGCTTGACTCGCGTTACTCACATCACGCATTGAATGTTTTACTCATACCACAGCTGACTCTAAGTTACTCAAACGAAAGCCTGACTCGCAATACTTCCACAATATACTTGACTCGATTACCCACACTACAGCCTGACTCACATTTCACTCAAACCACATCTGACTCCAGTACTCACACCACAGCCTGACTCCGCTACTCACACATCACCTCGTTGCATTTCTCGCAACACGATTGACTCGCGTTACTCGCAGCACGAGTTGCACTTGCCACTTGGCCAACATGAACACATGACTCTCACCACACAAACACGAAGACCAGCCTACGCTCTAACCACAGCCTGACTCGCATTTATCGCAACGCAGCCTAAATCCGCTATTCACACCATCACCCCTACGCATTTCTCGCAACACACCTGTCAAACTTGACTCGCACCAAGACCAGCACTTGGCTAACATGAACACCAAGACCACCCTACACTCACATCACAGCCTGACTCGCGTCACTCGTAACATAGCTTGGCTCGCATTACTCACATCACAGCCTAACTTTGTTATTCACACCACGCGTTGAACGCGTTACTCACACCCACAGCTGATTCCGTTACTCATACCATACAGCCTGACTCGCAATACTCACACACTACAGCCTAATTTTGTTACTCATACAGCGCGTTGAACGCCATAAAACACCAACGCCGACTCCGTTACTCACACCAAAGCCTGACACGTATTACTGAGAGACCACAACTGACTCTAAGTAACTCATACCATACAGCCTTATTGAAGGTAGTAGAAGATTGCACAAGGCACACACAAACACAAGGAATGCGTAGAAAGAGATGATTTTTACTCAAAGGCCTTCTACCTTAAGTAGTGTACACTTAGGAGGTTACCATGGCAAATCATATGGGATAACCCATCACAAGGACACTCTAGAGATCAGCCCATGCCTAACCCCTCCTCCCACACACTATTATTTAGCACCCGAACCTCTTTGGCTTCTAGCAATACTACCCTACATCATTTACCTCAATACTCCCACTTTGCGTAGATCCAAAGCCTCTAAGTCCAAATGCTATTACTAATCGTTGGTGTCGGTCTCTACAAAGACCCTTCGTGAGCACATCCGCCACCATGTGCTCCGTTGGACAATAATCCAACCGTATAACTCCCAATTCCAACTTCTCCCGAATGAAGTGGTATTGCACATCAATGTGCTTCGTGCGTGAATGATGTGTAGGGTTCTTTGCAAGTGAAATGCACCCTTGGTTGTCACACATGATCGTTGTAGCCTCACCTTGTGTGCAACCCACATCCGCCATTAGTTGCCTCAACCAAATGGCCTCTTTTGTGCCGTGGCTCGTAGCCATGTACTCGGCCTCCACCGTTGATGTCGCCGTGGTTTGTTGCCGCTTGCTATTCCACGATACCGCTCCCAATCTGACTTTGAACATGTAGCCCGTTGTCGATCTTCGATTGCTCGTGTCTCCCGCGTAGTCCGCATCGCAATAGCCGCTCAACACAATGTCTTTGCCGCCAAGACACAACTTGACATCGCTTGTGCCCTTCAAGTACCGCATTATCCTCTTGACCGCCATCCAATGCATTGAGCCCGGTCTAGCCATGTGTTGACTCACCACGCTAATTGGATACGCAAGGTCGGGCCGTGTCGCAATCATCGCATACATCAACGACCCCACCACTTGCTTGTATGGCACCTCCGCCATCGATTTGGACTCCGCCACATAGTCCTCCTCCGAAAGCTTGACGAGCTTGGAGTTTGCATCCAATCGTGTTGCCACGGGCTTACAATCCTCCATCCCGAATCTCTTGAGCACGTCCATCACATACTTGCCTTGACTCATGGTGATAGTGCGTGTGGCCCTATCTCTCACAAACTCAATACCAAGACAAAAATGCAACTCTCCAAGATCACTCATCTCGTACTCTCTCTCAAGCATGGCTTTTAGTGCCTTCATTGAACTTATGAGGCTTGCAAGAATGATCAAATCATCAACATATATGATCACAATCACCACATGTTGACCCTCTTGCATGAAGTAGAGACTATGATCCGCAATGCTCCTAGTAAACCCGTGTGCAAGGAGAAACATGTCAATCTTTTGGTACCACGCTCTTGGAGATTGTTTCAACCCATACAATGATTTTTGCAACTTACAAACAAGGTGCTCATTACCTTGTTGTACAAAGCCCTCGGGTTGCACCATGTAGATGTCCTCCTCCAAATCGCCATTCAAAAATGCGGTCTTCACATCCATTTGATGGATCTCCAAGTCCATGGCCGCCTCAATCGCAAGAATGCACCGAATGGTGGTCAACTTGGCCACGGGAGCAAACGTCTCGTGAAAGTCCACTCCATGAACTTGCGCAAACTCCTTGGCTACTAGTCTTGCCTTGTGACGCACCACATTACCTGAAACATCTCTCTTTGTACGAAACACCCATTTGCAACCAATGGGGTTGCGATCCTCTGGAATGGGAGTTAATTGCCACGTACCATTAGCAATAAGGGAGTCGTACTCCTCTTGCATGGCGCGCTCCCACTTGACCGCATCCTCACCTTGCATGGCTTCACGAATGGTCAATGGACCATCCGATAATGCCACATTTGCATGCTCGTCATCCTTTTGAGGGAGGATGTGATTCTTCCACCATTCTCCAGGTGGCTTGCGCAATCTCTGCGGGTACCGCCGATCGCTTGAAGAAGCTTGCTCCTCTTGCGCGTCCTTTGCGCCATTCTTAGTCTTTGAACTCGATGGCACTTCAACAACCTCCGTGTCGCCATCTTCGTCATCACTGTCATCATCACCTACATCAACAACACTAGGGGACTTGGAGGGTGCGTCCACCAACACGTCTCCACTACTCCCACTTGGACCAACCTCCAAAGGAGCCTCCATCGTAGACTCCTCACAAAACGTCACATCACGTGACCGAATGATCTTCTTCGTCTCCACCGACATGAGTCTATACGCCTTGGTACCTTCACAATACCCAAGAAACACACACTTTGAGGCCTTAGCCTCGAGTTTAGTTCTCCGTTCGTTCGGAACCTTCGCGTATGCAATGCATCCAAAGATGCGCATGTGTGCAACACATGGTTGCCTCCCACTCCACGCTTGCTCCGGGGTCATGTCTTCAACTGCGCTTGTTGGACACCGATTGCGAGTGTACATCGCATTTACAACCGCTTCCGCCCAAAGGTCCAACTTCAAGTTTTGAGCGTGCAACATGCTCCTCGCCATCTCTACAATGGTGCGATTTGCGCGCTCTGCAACTCCATTTTGTTGAGGCGTATACGGGGCCGAAGTTTGCTGTGCGATGCCTTCTTTCTTCAATAGTTCGTCAAACTTCTTGGACATGTACTCGCCGCCATTGTCCGACCGAAACATCTTGATCTTCATCTCGGATTGGTTCTCTACCAATGTCTTGAACTCCTTGAACTTGTCAAAGCACTCACTCTTGGCTTTGATTGGATAGAGCCAAATCTTCCTTGAAAAGTCATCGATGAAGGTCACAAAGTACTTGCAACCTCCCATCGACGTGGTCTTCATTGGGCCACACACATCCGAATGCACGATCTCTAAAGGCTTGGTTGCCCGTGTCGCCGCTTCACCCGCAAATGGCAATCGTTGTTGCTTACCTTCAATGCAACCTTCACAAGTGAATGAAGAAGGATCCACTTTCAATTGATGAAGATCCATCCCGCTTACCATGCCGCGTAGTGTCTTCACACTCTTGATGTTCAAATGGCCGAGTCGACGATGCCACAACGCCAACTTGTCGTCTTTCAAGTTTGAATGCGCTAATGCCGCTTTTTCGCTCATATGCACCTTCAAGAACTTGATGTAGTACAAGCTCTCGTCTTCTTCAATGATGGCCACCTCATCTCGACTCGGTGATAACACATAACACCCCTTATCACTAAACTCAACCCGCAAGTGCTTTGCCACTAATTGCCTCACCGATAGTAAATTTGCCTTTAGTTTGGGAACGTGGAGGACATCTTTGATAGTGATTGTCTTCACACGACCCTTCACCTCGGTGTCTACAACAATTTGGCCTTTGCCAAGGGCCTCAAGCACCGTATCATCTCCCAAAATCACTCTCTTTGGGTTAATGACAAAATACGAATGGAAACAAGTTTTATTAGGTGACATGTGGCTTGTAGCCCCCGAATCAACAATCCAATCACTCACACTACCGTTGCACGATATGTGACTAGCCATGTTTGCATATTCATCACCATCCTCAATCCAATCACTCATGTTTGCATCACTCTCGATGCCATCACTCATGCTTGCATCACCCTCGATGCCATCACTCATGCTTGCATTACCCTCGATGCCATCACTTATGCTTGCATCAAATCTAGCCGTAAATGCGTACTCATCCCCATCATCACGAACTTTGGTGTTGTTTGCACTCTCCTTCTCATTGAATTTACGTTTGTAGCAAAATTTGGCAATATGGCCCTTCTTACCACAATAGAAGCACACCTTGTCGCTTGAGCTCCCACCGCCTCCATTCTTTGATTGCTTCGCCAAGAGCGCCGCTCCATCTTCTCGAGACTCGTTCTCTTTTCGCCGCGATAGCTCGTGCAACAACCGTGAGGTCACATAGTCCAATGTGAGCTCCGAAATGGGTCTTGACGCCAACGCCACAATGAGGTACTCGTATGATGATGGAAGGCTCTCCAAAAGTGTCATCACGATGTCACCATCCATAACCGACACGTCGCAACCGTTGAGTTGATCCGCGAGAGCCTTGACCTTGTTGATGTGCGCCAACATGTCATCTTCTTCGCCCATCTTGATGGTGAAGAACTTGCGCCTCAAAAACAAGATGTTGGCCAATGTCTTTGCTTCGTGAATGTTGCAAAGTTTGGACCATGCTTCCGCGGGTGTCTTACACGAACGAATGTGCGCAAGTTGCGAATCCGCTAGGTTGAGTGCCAAAATGGCAAATGCCTTCTTTTCCCTCCTCTTGTACGCTTGCATGTCCCTAGGATCCGTAGAAGAGAGAGGAGGCTCCTCACTACCCTCGACAATCTCCCACAACTCCTTCTCGGCCATCACCATCTCCATTTTGAACTTCCACAAGTGGAAATTCACCCCATCAAACTTGTCCACGACCTTGGGACCCTTACCCTCAAAAGATGCCATGATCCTCACTTACGTATGCCTCCCCACACAAATCAAACCTCAAACACAAACACACAACTTGTTTTTGTGATTTTGTTTGCTTTAATATTGCACCTTTGTGCACCCAATGGCTTCAAAACAACCCCAAACACTAGATCAGCACATTTGTGCTCCACACACACCTTCCAACACTTAAATGTGAGAGTCCTCATCCAAAAAAAATCAAAGAGGCTCACCAAAACCCCTCAAATCACTCAAATGGAGCTCAAAACAACTCCAAATGCCTCAATACGACACCTTAGTGTCCCCAATCACTCAATGCACATCAATGACACCTTTGTGTCCCTCAAGAGCACTCACTCAATGCACACGAACTCACACAAGTCCCTCAAAACCCCAATTGCATTGAAATTGCTCAAAACCGCACCTTTGTGCACAAACTAGCTCCAAATGAAAATTTGAGCACCCCAAGAGCATGAAACACATGCAACACCTAAAAACAAGTGCCTAATCACTAGGATCAGATGGTAGACCCTCCACAAGAGCCCTCACACCTCACAAATCACTTGCATTCACTCAAATGCTCACAATTGAACCAAACGAAGTTCCACTCGCAAAGAAGAGATAGAAGCAAAAAAGAGGAGATCCAAGGGAAGAAATTGACCAAGGAGAGTGCTCCAACATGTTACTTCAGCCCATGCACTCCTCCAAGAGACACCAACACTCCAACAAGCTCCAAAAACTCCAACAAGCTCCAAAAACTCCAACAAGCTCCAAAAACTCCAACAATGCTCCAAAACCGCCCGTTGCACACCGACCTCAAAACGCTTGCACAAATGCAATCTAATACTCATGAAACACACATGAGTGGGCCCATAACCTATTGAAGGTAGTAGAAGATTGCACAAGGCACACACAAACACAAGGAATGCGTAGAAAGAGATGATTTTTACTCAAAGGCCTTCCACCTTAAGTAGTGTACACTTAGGAGGTCACCATGGCAAACCATATGGGATAACCCATCACAAGGACACTCTAGAGATCAGCCCATGCCTAACCCCTCCTCCCACACACTATTATTTAGCACCCGAACCTCTTTGGCTTCTAGCAATACTATCCTACATCATTTACCTCAATAAGCCTGACTTGTGTTACTCACACACCACAGCCTGACTCCGTTACTCACACCACAAATGACTCGCGTTACTCACACCCACGCGTTTCTTACACCCACGCAGTACTTGCGATACTCACCATTAGAGCTTGACTCGCGCTACTCGCACCACAGTCTAACTCCGTTACTCACAACACTCAGGCTGATTCGTACCACAGCATAACTCCCTATACTCGTACCACGAGCCTGACTCCTAAACCCACCCACAAGCACAATATGAATTATCATGACCAAGCAACCAGATCAAGCTTCGGACCCGACAACCACCTGACTCCGTTACTCGCACCACATCTTACTCGCGTTACTTGCACCACAACTGACTCGCATAGGTCTCACCACAGCATGACTCACGCCACTCACACCACAGCCTGACTCGCGCTACTCAAACCACAGCCTGACTCGCGCTACTCAATCCACAGCCTGACTCGCGCTACTCAAACCACAGCCTGACTCGCGCTACTCAAACCACAGCCTGACTCTGTTACTCAAACCACAGCCTGACTCCGATACTCCAACCACTCCACGCGATGATACTCACACCACAGCCTGAATCCTTTACTCACACCATAGCCTAACTCCAACATGAAAACCAGCACCTTGACAATATGAAAACCAATGCCACACACTAGATATATAATTTAGTTGCAAGGAAATACAATATTGATGAGGGCTATTCACTAATCGCCTCATCATCCACATGAATCAAACCATTATTAATGATGCTCGTGCATTGCGACATTGAGCTTTCCTCCGCTTCACTAGGTTGAAATTGAGACACATTTAGATCAAAATCAACCTCAGCTGCAACATCTAAATACTTTAAAACACGAGAGTCATACTTCGGGGGAGGTTCTACCATAGAAGGTGGAGATGCTTCCAATGCTTGCAACGGTGCAATATCTTCCGCATATAAAGGCAGTCTCCAACTCTTAGCCGGACTTGCAAAGAGCCTAACATGTAGTTAACCTCCAGACCTGAGAGAGTGGAAGGGGGACATTGTGGGCATCAATCATCACCGTGTCTCCTCCAGTAGTAGTGGATTTAGCGTTACCCTTAGTAGTGACCTTCTTCGATGCAATTTCCGTGACTTCTTCACCTGCAGGATACTTTTGAAACCTTAGATCCAATTGAAGGTTTCATTGACTATCCCATAGTTCATCCATCACTCAACTTATTCAGTGACTAAACGGAATATCGGACCCGAACGTCTAATAATGGCCACTCCTCAGCTCATGCATCACTCAAATCACTCAGTGGCAAAACGGAGTATCGGACCCCAACCTTTGATAATGGGCATCCCTCAGCTCATGCATCACTCAAATCACTCAGTGGCTAAACGGAGTATCGGACCCGAACCTATGATAATGGGCATCCTTCAGCTCATGTATCACTCAAATTACTCAGTGGCTAAACGGAGTATTGGACCCGAACCTCTGATAATGGGCGTTCCTCAGCTCATGCATCACTCAACTTACTCAGTGGCTAAACGGACTATTGGACCCAAACCTCTGATAATAGGCATCCCACAGCTCATGCATCACTCTTATTGCTAAGTAGCTAAGCGAAGTATTGGACTCGAACCTCTAATAATGGGCATCCCTCAGCTCATGCATCACTCAAATCACTCAGTGGCTAAACGGACTGTTGGACCCAAACTTCTGATAATAGGCATCCCACACCTCATGCATCACTCTTATTACTCAGTGGTTAAACGGAGTATCGGACCCGAACCTCTGATAATGGGCATCCATCAGCTCATGCATCACTCAAATTACTCAGTGGCTAAATGGAGAGTCGGACCCGAGTCTCTAGTTTTGGGCATCCCAGAGTTCATGCAGTACTTGAATTACTCATTGCCTAAAAGGAGTGTCGGACCCGAGCTTATGTTTATGGGCATCCCACACCTCCGACATCACTCAAATTACTTAGTGCCTAAATGTAGTGTCGGCCCCGAACCCATGATAATGAGCATCCTTGAATTCATGCATCACTCTTATTATTCAATGGCTAAAAGGAGTGTCGGACCCGAGCACATGTTTATGGGCATCCCTCAGCTCATGCAACACTTGCACAATTCAGTGGCTAAATGAGATGTCGGACCCGAACCCTGATTATATCCATCCCAAAGCTCATGCATCACTCCCAAACTCAGTGGCTAAATGAGAGGTCGGACCCGAACCGTTGATTATGGCATCCCTCAGCTCATGCAACACTACCAAACTCAGTGGCTAAATGAGAGGTCGGACCCGAACCCTTGATTTGGTCTTAGCACAGCTCATGCAACACTTGCAAAACACAGTCGCTAAATGTGAGGTCGGACCCGAACGCCCGATAATGTGCATCCCTCACCATTGTGCATCACTCAAATCACTCAGTGGCAAAATGTAGTGTCGGCCCCGAACCCATGATAATGGGCATCTCTCAGCATGATGAATCACGAGAAAAACTCAATGGCTAAATAGAGTGTCGGACCCCAAACCCCTGATAATGGCATCCCTCAGCTTGGTGATCACAAGCACTACTCAGTGGCTAAATGTAGTGTCGGACTCGAACCTCTGATAATGGGCATCCCTCAGCTCATGCATCACAAGCACAACTCAATGCCTAAATGGAGTGTCGGACCCAACCCACGGTTTCTACCTGTCCCAATATTGTTGTCTATACCTCAAGCCACAATCTGAAAAGGCTGGGTCCACTAAATTTTGACCGGCTCATAGGACTGTTTTTTTTGTTTGCGAACTCAATATTTGGCAGTTTTGGGCGTGTAATATACTGTTGGAAAGGTCTTGAAAGTACCTTTCCAATGGTATTTTATAACCCCCTAGGGAAGGTTCGGACCCGACCACTAAATTCTGACCGGCTCGCAGGACTGATTTTTTGTTTGCGAACTCAATATTTGGCAGTTTTGGGCGTGTAATATACCGTTGGAAAGGTCTTGAAAGCACCTTTCCAATGGTATATTATATCCCCCTAGGAGAGAGGTCGGACCCGAACCTCTGATTATGATCTCCCTAGAGCTGGTACGTCACTCGCACAACTCAGCATCCTCGATGAGAGGTCGGACCCAAACCCTGATTATGGTCTTCCCACAACTCATGCGTCAGAAGCACATCTCAGCATCCTCAATGAGAGGTTGGAATTGAACATTGATTATGGTCTCCTACTACTGGTGCATCACAAACAAAACTTTGTGGCTTAGTGACCAGTAAGAAACCGACCCTTGATTAAGGTCACCCCTTAGCTTGGTGCATCACAAGCACAACTCAATGGAAAAATAGAGTGTCGAACCCGACCCATGATTCTTGTCATCCCTCAGCTTGGTGCATTACTCGCACAACTCAGTGTTTGAATGGAGTTTCGGACCCGACCCCTGATTATGGTCTCCACTCACCTTAGTACATCACTCGCACGCTCAAGAGCTATAATGGCATGCATCACTGGCGCTACTGCCGCATTAGTACACGTGCATTACTCGCATTATGAGCGCATCAATTGATCGCACGCACGCATCAGTGGCGCCACAACGCATTAGTACACTCGCATTTTCATAGGTCGGACCCGGCCTTATGAATATATTAGGGGGTAGAACATATTTTAGAACCAATCTTCCAAAAAAAACACCACTCATCATGTGATCACATTCTTGACATAGCCATGAACATGTAAAAATCCAAGACACAAAACCACACGATGAAGCACACCGACTCTCCTGCTGAAGCATCTGCCTCTCGTTCGCATGCAAAGGCTATGCAAGGAATGGATAAGCGCTACAATGGCCATGTATGGACCAAGACCATCACATCCAACATTACTAATGGCATGGATCTCTCATTTCAATTCTCCAATTGTGTAGGGCACCTGCGATGTGAGAATAAAGAGTGCGATCTTGAGAATGCCTGGTCAATGTTTGATCACGTGAAACAAGTCATACAGTGGACAACGATGACTTGCCATGTCTATGACTCCATTTATTGCCGTATCATGACTATTGCTTGCTGCGACATGCAGTCAGAGGACATTAAAGCGCAAATGGTCTTCTGGAAGAATCTCAACGCCGTGATGAAGCGACATGGAGTTGACATGCCATACTTCAAGGGCTTCATGGCAGACAGTGCCCAGACCAACTGGAACGCCGTTTGGGTTGTCTATGGGTCCGGCAACAAGGAGGAACGTATGGACGACCATGAGAGGACTTGTCAATTTCATTGGACCCAATCCATGGTGAAGCATACTGAGAAATACATCGTTGAAGATCTGTGGGACTAACACAAGCAGATGTGTCATCAATACAGGAAGGCTCAAACAATGGCCGAGGCTAAGAGATTGTATCAAGGACTTAAAGCATGGTGGGTATCCGCCGGGACTGTGACCGAGTCAGCCTTGAGCAAACTTGAGCTGTGGCTGGCATTTTGGCACTTCTGTTATCGCCAATGGGGAGGATTTATGACCGGGGTGAGTACATACGTCCTTTGTTGCAAGCTCCATGCCCTTACAGTCTACAAGTAGCAAGTCGGACCCGACCACCTATTTTGGCTAACTTCTCTTCACATGGCTTCTTCAGAGGTTCTCAGAGGACGAACTCGCAGAGATGCCGTCTTGCAATCTTGCAGAGACTATCTACAACAAGTGGCTTCAAGAATCCGGCAACAACAGTGGTGATCTTTATATTGCTACAGTGGATGACTACATCCGGGCTTTTCTGCAAGTCGTCAATTACTACCAGTATTGGAAGGGCGATGTAGGGGGGACTGGACCAAGCAAACAAGAGCTGAAGCTTCACATGGCTAAGCATAGGGCTTTAAAAACCAGGTGACCCCAAGGTCCTCAAGGACCCCATGCTTGACATGCCTGGAGCGGACGAGTTCTGTACATATGATCCTCATATGGCTGGAGAGGAAGTGTTTGGCTCCATAAAGCGTAGGCTGGATTTGCCACTTGGAGCTGATGATGAGTCACACAGACCCGATAAGGTAAACTTCTCGCATCCTCGTGGCAATGGTAGGAAAACCAAGGAACAAACCGCTCACATGTCAATAATTTCTGAGGAGGATGAATTCAATGTCTACGAAATTGCACCTTCTTCACCACAAGGCGACGACGGAGTTCCTTCTCCACGTAGTCAAGGACATATTCGTCACGTCTCTTGTGTTCAAGAGACCAGAGTTAACGTGAAGGAGTGGCACCTTGCTCAGTTGGCAAAGAATTCAGGTAAGTGTTGTTGGGCTCAAAGAGCTGTTACTAAGAAGAAGTGTGAAGAGAGAATCGTGAGGGGTGCTAAATCCACCCCCGCGCCTACGTACACCGGTCTATGGCACAACACTAGGAAGAACTTACAAGAGTCTACGGAGTTCTACTTCTGCTCGGATGATATTGAGAGGTGTGTCAAAGGTACAAGGCGGAAGTGGGTAGTTCCGTACTCTAGGCAGCAAGAGAGGCTCACCATCCCTGATGTCTGGCCAGTGAAGATTGGAACAAATCTCAAGCAAAGTGAGATCCTTGCCCTCGAAGCTGCTGGGTTCCAACTACCGCAGAAAGTGTCTGTCTCTCCAAGAAGGTTGTTTTCCACAGCAAAGCCTCCTGCAAATTTGGACACCGTGCCCGTACCTGCAGACGCGGATAGGTATCCTAGAAAAAGAGAAGGAAAGATCATCAAGCGAACTGCTGGTCGTCCAAATCCGCAGCAGAGGCTGGCTTTGGGCTCTTCAGAGTCCCTTAAAGCTCGACTCCATGCTGTGACAATGATTCCTCACCCTGGCCATGGCTGCATCATCGCTCTAGACTCGGGAACGCCACCAGATGTGAAACAGTATCAGATCACAATTAGCTCCCTACCAAGCTGCAGCTGCCCTGCATTCAAGAAGACAATGACAAAGTTCCGTGGGAATCGCCAATTCTCATATTGCAAGCATGTGTACTTCATCTTCTTGAAGGTCTGCCATCTCGATCCTTGGGTTGACATGTTCATCTACGCGCCAACGTTCAGCTTCAACGAAGTCAAACTGGTCCTTGAAAGTGGGATCTTGACCCACCCTTTCGCTGAAAAGTAGGAGTCCCATAGTACATTCAACGGAGTCCAATGACCTACCATTTATGTTCCAGGCTTATCTGACGATTTCAGCAATATAAAGTTTCTTCTATCTATTATTATATCAAAATTCTTTGTCACATGTTGAACTTTTGTAATTACTGCATCAACATCCAAACAAGTGTACGTGTTCACTCATAGCTTTGAGGACACCCTAAACCGAAAATTGATGGAATATGCAATAAACCCTGAAATAAAAAAATCATGCGGTTGAAAAAAAAGTGTAAAACAAATGCCATTTTTCCACGTTTCAGCCCACGTACATAGGTCAATATTATTTTCTAAAAATATACGAATATTCAAATGTTCTATTAATAAAAGAATATTCCACAAAATATTTTGAAAAAAATCTTCTAAAATTAGTTTTAAAATCTATTTATAAATTCTGTTCCCAAATTTGTGCTCTTGGCTCGCTTTTTTTCTGCTCTCTGCTCTCCGCTCTCTGCTCACCGCTCGCATAGTATCCTCGTCCGTCACCTTCCCAGTCAGAATCAGTGAAACTATAGAGACTATTTTCCTCCCCTCGCTGATACTGTAGGACAAGATCAATAGTGCCTTTAAGATAGCGATAGAGGTGCTTGACAGCTTGGACGTGGATCTCAAGCGGTTTGGTCATAAAGCGACTAACTATACTAACAACGTAAGAAATGTCCGGCCTGGTGTGGGTCAAAAAAATAAGTTTGCCTACCATTCGTTGGTATAAGACCAGGTCCGAGGGTGGAGAGTCTATGTCAAGCTGCAGCTTCTGTTTTTCGAGCATGGGCGTGGGTACAAAGCGGCAGTCAGCAAGACCAAACTCCTGGAGCATATCTCGAATGTATTGACGCTGGGTCAACAGAATGCCAGAGGGTCGAAACAAAAACTCAATCCCAAGAGAGTAACTCAGAAGGCCTAAGTCCGCCATGTCAAAGGCTGATTGCATGGCAGTGCGGATTTGACTAATATGGGCAAGATCGTTGCCGGTAATATAGATGTCGTCAACATAGAGTAGAAGGATAGTAATTTTGTCGTTAGCTGCAAAGAAATATAGGTTATAGTCAGCGGTGGATTTTTGCAGGCCTTGACTGAGGAGAAAATTGTCAAATTTGGTGTACCAGGCACGAGGTGCTTGTTTCAAGCCGTAAAGACCCTTCTTTAATTTACAGGCATAGTTGCCTTGAGGCAGCAGGTCAAACTCGGGGGATGCAGCTACAAAAATGTCTTCCTGAATGTCTCCATGAAGAAAAGCAGTCTTCACATCCATGTGAAAAATGGGCCACCCGTGGTGGCCGGCAAGAGCGACAATACCACGTAAGGTGTTCTATTTCACGACCGGGGCAAAAGTGTCTGTATAATCCTAACCAACTTTCTGTTGAAAACCCCGAGCAACTAGACGAGCTTTGAGTTTAGCTACAGTGCCATCAGCATGAGTCTTAACTTGATAGACCCACTTGGTAGAAATGGTTTTTCGGCCCGGGGGAAGTGGTACAATATCCCAGGTGTCATTTTGGTAAATAGAGTGGAGCTCGCTTTGTATAGCAGCTAGCCAACCGGGATGCGCAAGAGCTGCGGCAGTGCTACTAGGGAGAGTGACTGGAGAGGGAAGTTCAATGATATTCAAATAAAAATCCTGGAGCTTAACAGGGAGTTTTTTGGGGCGGCCACTCCGGGTGAGGGAGTAATTCAGGTCTGAATGAGAGGGTGGATCTAGGGGAGGATCATGGACTATAGAAATAGAATTTTGGGAGGGGCCTCGACGTTTATAAGTAAAGAGTGGAATGTGGGCATGATGGGAAGCATCAGGGGCAAGAGGAAGACTGACGGAAAAATCATCTACTGGCAAGGAAGTTGAGTTGGGATGGCCAGAAACAGATATGGGACATGGAGAATCAGTGAGGACCGAAGGGACAGGAGAAGAAATTCTTGGACCTATGAGGAGAGGAGAGTCAACGGGAGTGGAAGTATGAGGGACTTCAGGAATAAAAGCAGAATCAGATGGAGGAGCAGGGACTGGAGGACAAGAGCCAGAGAGGTCGATGGGGGTGTAAGGGTCATCGAAGGAAGGCCAGGAGTCTAATTTTGACAGAGGGCTAGCATTAGGTGAGACTGAATTATACGGAAAAAAAGTTTCATCAAAACGCACGTCTTTGGAGATAAGTACTTGCCTGGAAGAAGGGTGATAGTTGCGGAAGCCAGTGGAGGTAGAGTCATAACCAAGAAAAACACACTCGGTGGCGCGGGGATCCCACTTCTTCTTGGATGGAGTAGTGTCTAAGACGAAGGTGCGACAGCCAAAAATTCATAGATGACCAAGTGATGGCTTGGAGCCAAAAAATCACTCGTGCGGTGTGTCGCCTGCATTGGCCCTGGTAGGAAGTCTGTTTGTCAGGTAATTCGCAGTACAGATGGCTTCGGTCCATAGATGGGCCGGGGTGTTACTCTCAAAAGTCACACACCAGGCCTTGTCAAGTAAGCTTTGATTTTTCCTCTCGGCAACTCCGTTTTGGTGTGGTGTCCGAGCTTGAGAGAATTGACGTATAATGCCAATTTTGTCACAGAAACGCTGGAATTCATGAGATACATATTCACCTCCACGATCGGACCTAATGGCCTTGATACAAAAGGTGGTTTGAAGTTCAATCATGGTCTTAAAATTCTTGAATTTAGACAGGGTTTCACTCTTTGTTTTTAAGAAATAAATCCAGGTAAAACGACTATAGTCATCAGTAATGGTAAGGAAATACCTAGATCCAGAGATGGACTTCACAGGCATGGGTCCACAGATGTCGGAGTGGAGCAGTGCCAAGGGCGTACTGGTACGGGATGAGGATACCGTAGGTGAACTAGGACGTCGTTCTGCAACTAGTTTGCTCTGCCGGCACTGCTTGCCGAGGCAACAGATGTGACAGGTGGGTGGTGACTGCTTGAAGGACGGTCCGGTGGGTAGTCTATTTGCTTTGGACTGCTGGAGTAGGAAAGAGATCGTTGGCCAGCTAGCATGGCCCAGGCGTTTGTGAAGGATCTGTAGGTTCTGATCTTTTTCTTCTAAACTGTTACTTGACTCATACTTTGGTGGTCTGAATTTGTAAAGCCCATTTTTTCTATCCCTGATTCCTGTGGTGACTACATATTGAGGCTCTGGTGAGGGAAAATTCTTAAGGACCCATACTTTCCCGGAATCAAAAAGAAGTTTGAGTCTAGCTTTTCCATCTATCATAGTTCCAACTGATAGGAGATTTTTGGTAACACCAAGCACATAGAGAACATTATCGAATTTTATTTCTCCAAGACAAGTGGGAATTTCAGCCACTCCTTTACCAGCTACATTTAGCTTCTCTCCTCCTGCAGTGCTAACCTTGGAGCTACTTCCCATTTCTAAATTTTTCAGGAGATTTTTGGACCCAGTGACATGTTTTGTTGTCCTACTATCGATATACCACTCACTACTGCGATCTACAAGGTTCAGTTCGCTAAGATTGGCGACGAGATCACCTTCTGGCTCGAAGTTGTCTTCCTCCCCTGATTCTTGGTCTGCAAAGTTATCCACCATGTTGATGCTGACTCGCTCCTTGCGACTCTCCTTCCGTTTTTTGATGTCCGATGCCAGTTCTTTGCAGTTCCGGAGCCAGTGGTCCCTGCCTCCACAATAGTGGCATTCGCCGTTCGGTTTCTTGTTTCTCTGTCGGTTGTCGTCTCCTCCAGACAGCTTGCGGGTATTGAAATTTGGTCTCCCGGTGTTTTTCATGAGCAGTACCTCTCCATCTCCTCGCCGACTGGTGCGAATCTCCCACCGGATCTCCTCCTGCATCAAGATGCTTGTAAGTTCTGTGATCGATGGAAGTGTGGGTCGATACATCAAAGTGTTGATAAGTCCCTTGAAACTCTCCGGGAGAGCCATCAGGGCGTGCTCCACAACTTCATCGTCAGTGAGAGTTTCGTCTATGCAGGAAAACTCGTTGATGAGTGTCTTGAGACTTTGCAGGAACTCGTTTAAGGATCCTCCTTCTTCTAGTTTTAGGTTGGTGAGTCTCCTTCTTAACAGCAGCTTTCTTGAGTTGGTGTTGCTGGCGTAGAGATTTCGAAGTACGTTCCAACACTCAGCAGGATCGGTAATGTCAGCTATGTATGGAATGACATTGTCCTGACTGAAAGAGCTATCATCGACAATGCCTTGTTTTTCTGAATCTGCAGGGCTGCTAGTTCATCGGGATCAGTGGGTGCTACAGTACCTGCTGGGGGATCAATTAGTTTCCATACATCTTCCCTGTTCATCATATTTTTGAGCTTAAAGCTCCAAACACTATAGTTTGGATTCCCCTCAAGTTTGGAGGCCTCTCCTATAGCCAGCTCTCTAAGCGCCATTAGCTCTCCCTTTGGTCTGATCTAACTGGTCTATAGCTCTATTCTGCTAAAGTGAGCCATTGCTCTCTCTAAAATAGACTTGCTATTCTCCTGAACCTCGCTCTGATACCATGTAGAAGATCTTATTCAAGGAGCCTAAGACAGACAAAATAAAACTGAAGGTTCTACAGACTATATACATTCTTGCTATCAGCTTGATCTAAAGGCAACACAATTAGTTCTAACTCCTTGCACTAACTTCCAGTGAGATCACATCAGAGTGACAGATACGCCGTAGATCCTTAAGCCGGCATAATAATTCTGGTATGGTCTGATACGCTGATACGTATCCTATACATGGGATATGCAACTGTGACTGTCAGGCTACAGTTGTCTCGACTGCAACGCCACGAGTTCCTGCTGAGAAATTGATTCATTTCAACATGTCACTGAAAATCAAAGCTTATTGCATGCACCAGTTGTGGATGCTCATTGCATCCAAACTCAGAGCTCCCCAATCAATACAAAGATCTATGTAATAAGCACTCTTGCCATTTCTATAACATAAAAAAACCGATCTACAGTGACAAACAAAACCGAGTACAAAATCTGAAGTGCCAACTTTCAAGAGCAATTACAGAAATTTCAATGGTTGCTTTATAAATCTGAAAGTTACATGAAACAATAGACACAGTCTTGTACACATGTGCAAAGTTGCACATCAAATTGATAACTAAACATCCTTCTACAAAGTCAAATCAACAACTATGTCTTGTACTCAGTATTGTTCAAAGATAATCTTCAAACTTCAATATTTAGTCCAATAACCTTTTGCTTCCAAAACAGCTGAAATCCTTCTTGGCATACTTTTGTATAGTTTCTCACAATCTTTTGCATCAAAACTAGGGTAAATACTACAAACATTCTCCCACAATTCTTGAACACCTCTTGGCCTTGGAGTGACTTGGCTTAAACGTTGTTTGAGAAGGGCCCAAAAATGTTCCATTGGATTCAAATTTGGAGATTGAGCTGGCCATTGAAGGAGCTGAAATGGCTGTGAAGAGAGCCAAAACTGAACAGTTTTTGCCGTATGTTTGGGATCATTATCATATTGAAAAACCACCTTAGTAGGATCTAAGTTGTAATTCTGTATGGTACTTTGCAAGTAGGTTTCTAAATTTTTTTTGTACAAGTGTTGCTCCATTCTACTTTCAATTTGATACCAAGCACCCGGCCCAAAAGCAGTCATACAACCCCAAATTATAATTGAACCACCACCATATTTGACAATTTGACTAACATATTTAGGTCCAGGTCGTTCTCCTTCTCTCAACCAACACCAAGATCTACCATCTGAGTTGATTAGATTAATCTTTGTCTCATCACTGAAAATGACCCGTCTCCAATCATCAACGGTCCAATTTTGTATTTATGAGTAAAATTCAACCTTGCAAGAACATGTCTTTTGGCAAGTAGAGGCTTCTTTTGTTGCACACAAGCACCCAAACTAGCTTCTCTCAAAGCACGCCTCAAGGTGATGTCTAAGAAGTGTTTACCAGTTTTTTCTTGAAGATGTTTTGCAGCTGCACTTGCGACGACCAGCAGTGACAAGGTGCACACCAAGTCGCTTCTCTTGCTCTCCTAAAACCTTTGGACGTCCTCCTCTTTGCTTTTCTATTTCACCACTAATCTCCCTCCTCATATGAGCTACTGAAGACTCACTCATTCCAAATAAGTCTGCAACTTTTCTTGTAGAAACACCACTCCTAAGCTACACCAATGTTTGGTGCTTCAATGATTCACAAAACCGAGGCATAGAGATACAATTGACAAATTAACTTTCACTATAGACAGTACACAACAAGAGCAACACAACAAACAAAAAATGCCCTCAAATCTTGCAACAAGGAGTGCACAATGAAATTTCGAAATTCAGTAAGAAGAAGCAACCAAAACTGAGTACGCACGTCTGTGTGCTTCTACAACACTTTTCTCATAAACCCTACCTCAAATGATAATGAGATTTTTCATCCATGTAGAGGACTGGATGAATACACACAATAAAAAAGTAATTCTATCAATTGACTTATGTGTCAGTTGGAAGGATCAATGAACTATGAGTGTTCAGATTTTGTACTCGGTTTTGTTTGTCACTGTATCTCAGGTAGAAAAGGCTGCAACTCCCACTGGTTGCTTCAAAGAACTCTTTCACAGTTTCCATTGGTTAGTTTCAAAAATTCACTGACTTGTATAATTTACCAAATGCTTTTGGTTGAAACAACATTCATTTGCAAAGTTATTAATAAAATTTATTCCATAATTTAATATCAAAGCTAATAGCAACTAAGAGCATAATCATATAAAATAGAAAAAGTAATTTGTATTGAAATTTATAACAAGCAACCTTGCCACATCTATGTTATAAAATTCATTCTAAAAAAATCATTCAAAAATTATTAGTCGACACTTAATTTTTTAGCATTTAAATATCTCTATTGTACCATGACCTATATTGGAAACTTGTAGAAAAGGATGAGTTTTTAGAACTATCCTAGAATGTTATAATTGCTCATGAGATGAGATCACAAGTTCTAATCAGTGAATTTTTC
This sequence comes from Pohlia nutans, assembly GCA_022496805.1. NCBI lineage: Eukaryota > Viridiplantae > Streptophyta > Bryopsida > Bryales > Mniaceae > Pohlia > Pohlia nutans. The sequence continues at coordinate 18,569,536 of CM040097.1, forward strand.
CAATGCCAATGAAAACACATTTTGTTGAATACGAAAGTGAACATTTCTATATTAATTTAAATGGTGAAATTTTAAGAGAAGGGCAAAATCGGTGCCCATTTGGAATCCCTGAAGGAATCTCATGTGATCTACACTATCTAGTTCTAATTTCAAGAGCTTTGGGCACGTGACAATCACAATTACTTGGTGCTTTGATATAACATTCTATAGTAATTATATAATCTTAGGGAGGGCACTCAATATATTCAATGTAAACCACGTGCGTTAACCCTTTAGTGATCGTGGTTGATTTGGGGGGCGAGTGCAATTTTTGAATACAATTTTGACAAAGTGAAATTTTGTGGCCGCTCTAAAGATGAAATCCTAGATTGGATCCTATCAATTGGTCCTATAGAGCAGATACTTGAACCAAACAAAAAATGAAAGTGATCCAACGGTGCACATGCTTGTAAATAATCTTCAAAGATTGATATGTTGTAAACAGCCTTCAGCATTGGTGCTACATATGATCTGCTACAATTGGGCATGAATTTTAGTAAATGCTCCAAAAATCAATCAAAAACCTTTCAGCTAGTTCTTTCACACATATAAGTAGTCATCCCTTACATTAAATATGTATTTCTTTATGATATTTCACTTGTGAAGGCTCGGGACATTTAAGTTTGGATAAGCATAGCTGATGCGTTTTTACACGCACTCTCTTGAAATTGGTTTTGTTTGGAGCGTATAAAGATACTCTAATTGTGTTGTTCCCTTGGTTTTTTGAAATCAAATGTTTTGTGAACAATAGCAAACAAAAAGTCCCAAAATCGACCAAAATTGGTCAATCGGGCACTAAAGGGTTAAGATCTTTGACCCCTATATTACATTATGAAAAATCAATCAAACAACTTGAAAAATTATAGGATGTTTTTATATGTTGAAAGTGTATATTGTGAATTTTGTGAATTTTCTTTATTCTATATAATTGCTTACAAATTTTTGAAGAAAATAAATACACTATACAACTAGATTTCTTTTTGGGTCCCCTATATTATATCATAAAAAATATATTTTTTGATATTTTTAAATTGGCAATAAATGAAGGCTCGTGTATAGTTTATGTATACCAAATTTGAATGCTATAATCATCCAAATGCATTCTTGATAAATGTTTGAAGTGAAAAAACAACCATTTTAGTTCAATCTTCAATTGAATTTTTAAAGGTGATGTGGACTTTAATTGAATCAAGTTAAAGTTTTTTCAAATTAAAAATATAATGATTATGTGACAACACTCAAGAATTTGGAGCTAAATCAAACTTTACTAAAACGTAAATAGGGGGTTGAAAAATCACTTTAAGGCATGTGGTTTATATTGACTACATTGAGTGCCCTTCTTGAGTATATAACACTTCACTCTACGTGGCTATAGAGGATAACACCTCCGATAATCCATAATCCCATAAATGAAATCTCTATATCATTCAATTTATAATTTCTGACTACTCTTCCTTTGACAATTTGATAAAGAATCAAGAGGCTCTTGTAAACATCAAACAACTCTTATATATATTGTAAATCATGGGTGATGTAGGCTGAGGCTCGTAGAACCTGTATTATAGTGCAACCTAGAACACATCTTTGCATTCATTAGAAAGCTCTGAGATTGGATGCCATGAACATCCACAAAGTTTGCTGCAATAAGCTTTAATTCTCAATGTAGCTTTTTATTACCCCTGGAGTCTAAGGGAAAGAATGATTGTGCATCAAGTCATTCAAATGCATGCATGCATGGCCTGGCACTAGCTTTAAATCGCTAAATTACATAATTAACTAAGAATCAGATCGAAGCGAAGAAACTAAATTGAACACATCGCATGGCCTTCCAAAAACATACCTTTAGGATTTCATAACGTGCATGTCTTCGCTCGCCAAAGCATTCAATTCCCCTTCAAGTCTTCAAGACCGAAGGCCAGATCGACCAACGGCATTTAGCTATCTAGAGCCGTCATTACAAGTGCATCTTGAATTTGCGTTGTCCACGGCTTGGAATCGAGGGTCTCACATTCTCAATCTACACTCCACAAGATCCATAAATTAACGCCATTGCAGGCCAGTCACATAATTCCCAATTTCTCTTCCTTGCTATAAGGTAAGGGATACAGTTGCCGTCAGTTTAAGCATTTCGACCAACATGGAGCGCTGATTTTCAATGATAAAAAAATTGCAACACACAAAACTTTGGGCTTAATAACCAAGCTCAATTTTTAGTTAATTTTTTCACAATGTATGATTTTGTAATAAATTTTCAAACTTAATATGCATAGACTACTATTAATGTTAGTAGGTGTACCAATAACTGTCTTTCATTCCTAGTCCAATCAGATTGCTAATTTGATATTCATAATTAATGCTTGTGATAACTTGATTGGGAACTCCTGAAGTTGAAACAGGTGCTTTTATAGGTGACCACAATTGGTGCCTAACAGTTTCTGGTGCTTCTACCTTATTCCTATGTCAAGAAGCTATATAGAAGCAGCCTGTACTTTCTAGCAAATTAATCAAATGGAATGGTAGGGGGAGATTACACTCACCGGCATGACTTTCCTGAACTTCTCAATCTGGCGCTCTGAAATGGTTGGAAACTGCACAACTCATGCCCACCACAGGATGATCAGTCAACATGCATATGTAATGGAAAGTGAGATGCTCTCATACAATCACCTGCACAAGCAATGTAATGAGCTGGTTCTGCATATATTTCTGGTATGGCGTCTCATTTGTTCTGGTGTCTGGAAGCTAGATTGGAACAAAACTCCGTATACTCAGACTTGACTCACAATTTTCATGTATACATGCATAATGTATATATACAACCCTATTTTCAGCCCTAAATATGTTTTTTGTATGTATACATAATACGATAGTGTTCAAATTAACCCCTAAACGTCCCAGCGTCCAGAAACTGGATCATGAACAGATTCAAAGCCTTGCAACTTTTTCATACAGCTTCGGATGATTTTCATCTAAATCACCTTTGTAAGCCTATTAAATTCTCTACCAATTACAATAAATCTCTTGTGATGGGGACCTATTGATAATATTGGAGAGGCCTCCAACTACAAGTATGTCAAATTTGTTGAGTAGATTTTATGCTTGGAATGGTCCTCTCATGTACACCTCATGTACATTTGAACCATGCTAGTATTTATTTTTGAGGCTAGCATCTACTTCTGTTCAAAGGGTTGGTACTTTTAGGGGTTAAGCCCCCTCTTCTGCACTATACAATCCTATTTTCAGCCCTAAATATGCTTCTTTTATGTATACATAATACGATATTGTTCAAATTAAGCCCCCTCTTCTGCACTCTTGTGATTCCTTATTCACATAAAAGAGTGCACCCCTGAGAAAAAAATTGACATTAAATTTTTTAAATATTTTTTATTGATTGCGCTAAAATAGTTTAATGTAAAGTTTTCTAACTTCTCTCTCACACACACAGCATGGAATTTTAGGGGTTAAAAGTTAAAACAATATTTTGCTTAAATATATTTATTTGAATCATGTCAAATTACAATTCATTCATTTTACAATTATATCTTTGAATATATGCTATTTGACATATATGCTATTTGAATATATGCTATTTGAATATCATTTCACATATGGCTTGATAAAATATAATTACCCGTTTATTCTAGAAACCCTATTTCATTTAGTGTAAGACGAAAGAAATAAAACCGTTCATCTTTCTATATTTATTTTTCACTAATGATTCAATATAAATCATCACCTTATTTTCAGAATCCCTATCATTCAAAGAAAAAAGTTAGACTTAACTGTCATAAAAATTGTCCTTAGTGTGATTTCTATATATATTTCAGTAGCGTTGGCCTCACATTATCCAATCAGGAAACATCATGGGGGTGTAGCTCAAATGGAAGAGCGCTCGCCTTGCATGCGAGAGGTACCGGGATCGATACCCGGCGTCTCCAGTATATCCAGCCGTCTCCTCCACCGTGTCTGGTTTTGCAATAGGTTTTTTTGCGCCTCGCCGTCGTCGTGCAAATGGCTCTGGCGATGGCGTTGTCGATGTCTAGAAAGTAAACAACGGCGCGTGAGATGTCCAGAAAGTAAGTTAAACAACATCCGAAAGCACTTTCACACTTTCACACACAAAGGCTTTCGTGTTTGTGTTTTGAGAAGATCATCTGCGCCGGGGTTCGCGATTTCATTCCTCCGCACCTCCAGGTATCTCTTGACCGTTTTGTTATTTCGTAACCGCCAATGAAGATCCCTCTTGCGGTTGCTAATGCTTCGGGCTTGTATTGGTAGTCAGTTTAGGGTTTAGGGTTTGAGAAGGACACAAATGCACGGATCTTTTATTGTTTATGCATAAGCAAAGGGTATTGATTATTGTTGTTGTTGTTAGGGCGATTGAGTAAGCAGTTGCAGAGATGGCGGCACCGAACCCCAGCCTTAGGAAGCCGGTGTTCGTCAAAGTGGATCAGTTGCGGCCGGGAACGTCCGGTCACACGTTGACGGTTAAGGTGGTGAGTGCGAAGCTGGTGCTGCAGAAGGTCCGGCCGGATGGGAACCAGGTCCGTCAAGTGCGGATTGCGGAGTGTCTGGTGGGAGACGAGACGGGCGTCATCGTGTTCACCGCCAGGAACGAGCAAGTGGACTTGATGAAGGAAGGGGTCACAGTGATCTTGCGGAACGCCAAGATCGACATGTTCAAGGGCTCCATGCGATTGGCGGTCGACAAATGGGGGAGAGTTGAGCCTGCCACCGATGCCGCAGAGTTTGTTGTCAAGGAAGACAACAACTTCTCGCTTGTGGAATATGAGCTCGTGAATGTCATCGACGAATAGACACCATCAAGAAAGTCCTCCTATCACCACAAACTCAGGAGCATCGTTGTTCAAATACACATCCTGCGACAGGTTCTTGTACCTTCTGATTACCTTTAGTATGGAGTGCCAACAAAACACTTTCCCGAACTCCAACGATTTTGCTGTGAATCTGTCCAGTTTGAAAGCAACAATCGACTATAAATTGTGCTTCAAGTCCTCGTCTATCCTCTTTGAAGGCATTTCTGTTGGAGGTACGTTACCAATGTTAAATCACCAAGGTCCATGGTTGGTGGTGAGTTTCAGATCCTAAGACTTCCTAGATTTATGTTTTGTTGTACTCTCATGCTCTGCAAGCCAATCGTCAACCTGGTGTACGGGTATACATTTCCTGCCCTCATCTCCGCAGATACCAGTTTAGGGTTTGTTGCATTTGTTGCATTGTGGCGCCTCAATGATGTAACGGTTCTCTGAAATTATATGCAAAGGCCATGGTATATTTTGGTCTATGTTTCTGGCATGTGACATGGAGTGTGGCATTTGAACAACATGCCCGATTTTGCTGGATACATTTGAGTTAACCGAAATCAGAAGAGGTGATGTGACCCCCAAAATATCAGGAAACGAGAGTCTATGTCCTCTTTTAGTGTAATCGAAATCTAATCAAATAGTGAACTCAACACCCTCCAACTTCAATTTTAGACATGAGCTCCAAGTTGTCTGAGCCAACTAATCAAACCACTCACCTAATTATATCTCAAGTTTGCCACATGCCTTGCTATTATCTCAAACTGGATGTGGGCTATCGCCTCCAAGCCTTGGCTCTCTAAGAACTCACTTTAGTCTCAGTTTTGCCTCCTTTGTGATGGCAAAACTAGTTCACACTTCTTTCTATTTTGGATTTTTTGGAAACCTCACCTCACATAACATGTATTCTCTCTTCTTTTCGGTTAACTCTATTGTTTGTATTCTCTCTTCTTTTCGGTTAACTCTATTGTTTGTATTCTCTCTTCTTTTCGGTTAACTCTATTGTTTGTGGCTTCTTGGGCAGTGTTTCTGAAGGAATGTAGCTTGTTACCATGCGGCCAAGAGAATCACTTTCTTAAGTTATGTTTGACTATTTGTAGTTCAGTATTGCAACCAGTGATGAGGCTTGAATTTTTTCAGAAATGGATCTTGCTTATTGTAAGTTTATACACCTGGATGTGGGTTTTGGTGGAAACTGGATTGTTCTAAGCTGCATGCTCTTCTGCATCTGTGGTATTTGAGCATGTGTTGGGCCTTCATAACTGGATACTCACTCTACAGCACTTGAATTCTTGTAATGTCATTAACCCTTTAGTGCCCAGGGTGGTTCTGGAGAAATCAGAGTTTTTGGTGATTTTTTTCCTAAAACTCTCTGTTCAAATTATGGATACTATTAATAGTATTTAACTGTATAAATGTAAGCATAGCTTAATCAAACAAGTGTTGGTTAACCCTTTAGTGCCTAGGTAACTGCTAAGTGGTCACTAGATCACCAGAAAATGAAATGCTGAAAAATCTGTGAACCATTTCAGTCCGGTGTCTGAAGTTTAGATGTGTAACTTTTGATTCTGGAGATGATGCAAAAAGAAAATTTGGAATCTGACTTTCCTAGATATCCAAATACCTATGTACAAAACACCAAAATATTGCAAATACCTCAAAATATAGCAAATACTTACAAATACAGCACATGTACTATGTTGTATTTCTAAAGATTGAAAGTTTGTTATCTCGTTTTTTTAATTTGGATTGTGTTCTCTTGTTCATGTTCCATTAGTGAATGTATTCCGATCTTGATCAATGTACCAATTCCTTTCTTATATTTAACGTATAAATTATTGTCCTAAATCGTACATGGATAAGTCACTCTCACTTATAAAATTCACAATAATTATGTATGAGTCCGTTCTTGACATAAAAGATTGCAATGGAGAGGTGGTGGCACTAGTCATTGCTGAACATCTTCACTTTTGTATTTGAAAATTTAACCCAAATTCTATTTAACCTTGAAGTCATACACCCCCCAAAATCTCATTTTTGAGTGTGCATTATACGATTCATAGACACACTATGATCTTCCAAACCAACGGTCCGATCTTACCAAGATTTAACTGACACTTATTTCATTAAGGTATGCTTACATTTATACGGTTGGATACTATTAATAGTATCTCTAATTTCAATAGAGAAAGTTTTAGAAAAATATCTCCCAAAAATTGTGGTTTCTCCAGAACCACCCTGGGCACTAAAGGGTTAAACCTTGGTTAGATCGGACCATTGGATTGGAAGATTATAGTATGTCTTTGAATGCACATTCAAAAATGAGATTTTGGAAGGTGTGTGATTTCAAAGTTAAATTGAATTTGGGTTAAATTTTCAAAACTGAAAGTGAAGAAGTTCAGCAATGACCTATGTCAACGCCTCTTTGTTGCAATCTTTCATGTCAAGAACGGACTCACACATAATTATTGTGAATTTGATAAGTGATAGTGACTTATCCATATATGGGTTAGGACAAAAAATTATACATTAAAATATGAAAGGAATTGGTACATTGATCAAGATCGGAATACATACACTAATGGAACATGATCAAGAGAACACAATCCAAGAAAATAAAACAAGATAACAAACTTCCAAACACAAGAAATACCACTTAGTACATGTGTTGTATTTGTAAGTATTTTCAAGTATTTGCAGTATTTTCACAGTTTGTTCCTAGGTATATTGATAATTTCGCAGTTCCAAATTGAAATTTTCTTTTTCTAGAAGATGTATACTATAAATCTCCAACTCTGAACATCACAATTCAAAATTTAATTGTTCATGAATTTTCCGTTATTTGCGTTTTCGACACATCAGTGACCACAATGTGGTCTCCTGGGCACTAAAGAGATAATTAGATGCAAACAACATAATTAAATGTTAGTGCTCTGAGGTTCATTTTCTAGGCAATGCATATATTCAAGTATCTTCTTATTCCCAAAAGGTTCAATTTATCTACACCTAGATGACATGAAAAACTTTAATTCTAGTCCAAATTTTCAATTGAATAAATTAATTCTCATGTTTTTATGCTTCGTGAGAAACATTGCCAAAATTTATCATTTGCAGGCATTGTAGTACAAAATAAATAATACTTTTAATCGCTCAAATTAATCATTTCAAATAACACATATCTAGATGTATTTCATATCAAAAGTTGGTACCCAAATGACGCCATTGGATATTTTAAACAAATGTTTTGGATTTTTTTAAGCAGTTAGAAAAAATTCTGATTTTTGTACAAAAAGTCTCTTTTAAAATCTTTAAACCTCTTCAATTTTTACGTGAATTTTTTGGTTTACTGCATGAATGTAGGAAATCAAAACCACATCCGGTCGATTCATTTTTATTTTGTTATGAGGGACTCATTCAAAGTTGCTACAGGGGTTGATTTCAAAGGGCTTTCTGGGTATCCATATCAGACCATTGCCCATGCAGACAGATAGTTGCAACTCATCGAAGTTGAAGTACCGCATCTGCAGGGGTTGTCCCCGCATTTGCCTCGTCCGGCCACCACATGTTGCGGAGTCCTTAGTTCTTACCGTCACTAAAGCCAACGTCATGCCCTCCTCTCTTCGCTTAGTCCATCCTAGATGAGACGCGCACTGCTTCCGGAACAGAAATCGGAAATTGGTTGGACGCAGCTCCTTCGGCCAACGGACACCCTTCAGAAGCAGAAGCAACAACAAGTGAGTTTCATCCAGCATCGCAAGCACCTCTTCTACTTGCATGGACCTGACACGTTGGTTTACTACTAGCCAATCACGGAGGTTGGCAATGAAGGCTTCATCCACCTCTCTATGTCCAGAGCCATGGTTCCATAGAGAATTCAAAAAAGAGTAGCCACAAGACTGGATTCCGATCTCTCCTCAATGTGAGCTAAAATCGCACCCGTTGTATGAGTCACCAGCGCCCCCCCCCCCCCCCCATTAACCATAGCGTTTTCTAGAGCAAAGATTCCCATTCACAAAAGCCCGAAGGGCTTTCTGTGACTTTAAGGGTTAACCCCTAACTGCCAAACCAGACAAAAAACGCCTGATGTACATAATCGCTTCTCGTTTTCTCATCCATAGTGATCTGCTTGCAAGAAAATTTTACTACAAATTTTATAGGAAGATAGCTTCATGCATGTGTGATCCGATTAGAAAGGGGATGATTTGTGAAATTTTTATGCATCATTTCATGTTGCAGTGATTCATAAAAAAAAATCGAAGATTTTAGTCTAAATGGACTCTTGAATAAAATAACTCATAAAATTAAGCAACCAAAAAATCTCCAAAAATCACTACACATAGAGTACTAAATTCAACCCATCACAACAAAATTCATCCAAATATTGTCAATATCTTATTCATGATTGTATTACAAAATAATATCAAATTTCAAATTTCATATTTGTACAAAAGTATTAGTGATAGTAATCACAGATCTAACCGTATGGATAGAATCTAAAATTCATAATGTACAACTTTTATTCATACATCCGAGCATACATCAAGTTCAAAGTATCCCTTTTAGTTGCATTTTATAATGCATTTTTGCGAAACTGCAAAATTTGGAGAGGGGTGAGAACGTTTAGGGATTGTTGAGAATAAACTGATTTAAAATATATTTATGTGAATATGTGTTTTTCCAAAAGAAAACATTTTTTCAAAGAATTGAAAAATGTCCCTCTAAAATAAAATAAAAATCTCAATACTTATTGGAATCACATGAAACAAAACTTGACATGTAGAGTATAAAGATTAGAAACTAACGTTACAAGTAGAGGACATGGTTGGGATATTTGTGCCAAATATGTGATTTTCTTCAAAAAGAAGGTTCAACATATAAATTATTTGCAAAATTTCTTCAAGATTTGTTTACACTATACAAAAGCATTTTTCAAAAATAAAATAAAATTTCAAAAATTTGGAATTTATTTTTAGAAATATTTTTGCCAAATTAGCTATCTACATTACCCTAAAAATTTCATTTAATAAATAGGGCTCCAATACTCTTTGCACTATCAATGAGAGAATAAGAGAGAGTAACTCTAGCCTATAGGGCATGTGTGAATGAAGAGCCTGTTGGAGGAAGTGCTACCAACTTGGCCACCAGGACCAAGAAGGCTACTAATGACAACATAGTTTGAAGATTTGTAATTTTCTATGTTTACACATATAATTTATGAATTTTACATTTTTTCTAAAGGAAAAAAAATTAAATTAAATCACTCTATATGAGGTCAAGGTTTTTTTTTTGAAATTTTGGCTAATTATATTACTTTTCTATTTTCTTAAAATACTCATGTGCAATTTTTATAAAAGGTGTACATTTTTAAAAGGTTTTTATTTTTCTATTTTTCAAATCCTACAATAAACCCAATTTTGATCTTTTTCATGTTTCATTTAATGATTTTAATTTCCATTCTTTACTTTATCCAATTTTTGTTCAGCAAAAATTTTATTTTTTATGTTGTTAAATTTTATATTTGTTAATTTGGAATTTTTTGTTTTCTTAGATATTTTGGAGCATGCTTCCATGATTTTTTGGGCACACTCTATTGACCTTGAAAATGTTTTAAATTTATTTTTTGATATTTTTAATGTAACTTCTAATCATCATAATCTCGATGTCAAGTTTTGTTTTGTGCAATTCTTATAAGTAAGGTAGAGGGCTCCAAAACCAACAGGGTTCTAATTCCAAGAGAATCTAGGCACAATAATCATCCTAGAACCTAAATCTAGGTAGACCATAGATAGCTTATCATTTTAGTCAACATCCAATAAGAGCTCTATGATGTGTCTAGATTTGTGTTCTAAAATAAATGCATGGTCTAGATTCTCTTGGAATTAGAACCCTGTTGGTTTTGGAGCCCTCTACCTTATTGCAAAAGTTATAAGTTTTTGTTTTTTTGTTTAAACATGAGAACCTCAAGCAATTACATAAACTTTTGTATTCTTTACCAAAAAATGGAAAGTTTTGGATTTTATCAAACAAATCCATGTTCACATGCAAAGTTCTGAATCATTATAGGCAATTATGACATTTTCTCACAAAAATATATTTTCAAGTTTTTTGAACTTACTTTTTTAAACTCAATTTTCAATAATAATAATAATTATTATTGCTTAGTACGAGATTGTCACCATTGGGATTGACATTTTTCATTTTTTGTGTTTGAGTTATTGGCAATTTAGTGTGTTTTTTTCACGGACCTCTTTGCATTTAATTGTTTTTTTCATAAATGAATATGAAGTATTTATTGCCCGATTTATTGTTGAGCTTTCTTTCGTGCATCCTCAATTTATTTCCTCAACATAAGATTTTTTTGCAGTCATTGTAAGACAAATGCATATTTCAATGAAAAAGATATGAAAGATGAAACTTCACTTTAGTTAGAGGTTGAAAATAACTAGTTTTTGAAATTCAAGCATTACAATATTACAATATTGCAATTGGTAATTCTTTTTACTCTAAAGTTTTAAGAGGGCATACTTTATCATGTTAACAAAGAGAGCATACAATTGAATCTACCAAAAAATAGGAAAAAAAGACGAATTTTATAACATTGTTTAAGAAATGGCGTATATATGGAGGCAATGTTTGATCCTAAAAAAAATCAAAGAACTTCAGGGACTAACAAACATAAATAATTTTTTTTAGAGTTACTTTGCTTAAAATCAACATAATATGAAAAATTCTTTTTCTAAGTTGAGTTATCCGTAAAGTAAACTCAAACTAGCATGTCCGTTGCCTGGAGTTTTCATGCTGTAAATAAATCTCATATTCTACTGTCAGACACCAACAACCAAGCAATTAGTTTGGGCAAGCACAAGGCCGGTGTGGGGGCACAATAAGATTCCACCATGAAAACTCAAGTGTGGTTTAGAGGAGCTTCTCTTGCATTGGGAAGGTGGCATGTTTGAATCTCTTTCACAATGCAAAGCATGATGATTGGTTTAAAAATTGGAGTCAAAAATTTGTTTTTGCTACCTTTAAAGTTAAAAAACTAATTATGTCTTGTCTTTCCTCTTCTAGTAACATTCTGCTAGAACTTTACGGACAACTCCAATATTCCCTAAAAGTCCATAGTCTTAGACGCCTTTGTCTCCTTTTATCATAAATACACTCCGTTCTACGACAAAGTGGATTGAAATCATGAAACATATCTTCACATTATGAAAATTCTGAGCTAGTAAAAAGCAATCAGCATGGCCCACAGTAATTACACTGAAAAGTGGTGTCAAGAACTAAAGACCCCAAAGCAACAATTCCTCAAATTTTTCTATCAATTTTTTCTGTGCTTTGTGCATGACACACCTACTGTACAGTACTGTACATCAGGCACTATGCAATAACTACCATACTTGGAATACGAGCTTGTATTGTCTTGTTGCTATTCAGGCCCCAGCTACTTAAAAGTAATACAGTATGGTTGCATGTAACCATTTTCACAACCTCAAAGGAAGCATTCAAAGACCAACTTCAGATGTGGAGATCATTAACTTAGTCGAACCACCCCAACAGACTCTTTATTCACGATAGTCTTCGAGCCCATCGTTATTACAATGTTCAATAAGTTTATTTACTTGCACTGAACGGGGAGTTTTCCAAGGAAACCAACTAAAATCCAATATTTTACAAAAGCAATCAGTTTTAAACAAGAATCCGTCCGGTTATTACCCATGTTTCACCTAGGTAGCATCCGAGTCTCACAAATTTTATCCGGATTTTAGCCTAAAACTATGAGTTTCAACCGATAATTTGGCAATTCCATTCGGCTCATTTTACTCTAATTGCCGGATCTCCCCGTACATTGTTTAAGCGCATCAAAAACACACATAACCTATTCCAAAAAATGCGCGACAAACGTGTCACAATATCAATTGCTACACATTCAAAATTTGTTTTCCATGACTTCTTGACTTTCTTTTGACTCCCACTTCTTCTGGAGCCATGCAAGTGTCGCATCACACAACTATTTTGGTTCAAAACGTGTTAATTCTATGTCATAGGTTATGTTGCATAACCGGCTCACGGAACTGCCGTCCCTTGCCGATTATGTAGTCCATAATAATACTAACACTGGTCTAAGATATCATTGTGAATGGAAAGTGTGTTAGGGTTAGTTCGGCAGCCTCATATGGTGGATAGCGAGGTTTACCCATGGTCAAAAATACACACAAAAGTGGGGAAAAACCGTACCATCACATTCATTACCTGACCCTGTAAATTCTGTAATAGAAGCATCAAAGGGGGGCAGTTGCAGTGTGACCCACTCCAGCCCCAAATAAGTCACAAGTATAATCTTAATTTATTCACAAGTCAGATACTATGAACAGCTAATTTCTTCCCTGTTTCCCTAATTTGAATCCTTTCCTATACGGTAGCTCCACAAATTCAGCCTTTACCAGTTTACCAGGCTAAATAAAAACGCATTTCGGCAGCCTGATATGGAGGATGGGGTTACAGGGCCAGAAGCTGCGGCCTGAAAGACGCGGTTTCACACTTGCAAGTTGGCCTCATTACGAACTGAGAATATTACTAAACTAAGAAACGGCGCCACCTTCCTCAGCCCCTCCCCCCGCGCCTTCCAAGACCCCTCTAGCAAACCCACGCTGCTGGCTATTTCATGTCCCTCTAAAACCTACTCCGAGCCAAGCGTGTAACCAGTCAGTCCGTCATGGAGACTTTTCCATGGGAAGTTGGCGAAGCTCCAGCTTCATCTTCATCAGTTCCAGGGTCAACTTTAACGGTTGTTGTTGTTGCTGCTGAAAGATCAGAAATGCACACGATTTGCTCTGCAGAAGATGACGATGATGATGATGTTGCCAGGGTAAGTTAGTACTCCATTCAAATGATCGCGGACCTAGAGCTCCTCAAACTTCAGTCGGAGCTTCATTTTGATGGCGTGTGTCTCCTTCGAAAGCGTTTTTGTTTTTGACAGGTTTTCCTTTTCGTTGTGTTGTGGACAGATTGGTAGTGGCTATGCTCGTAGTTTGGACCTGGGCCTGACTGACATCACCAAATACTCTTCCTATTCGAAGCTTTGGCGAATGTTGTAAGTGATTCTCCTCTGTCGAGAGTCCTGTTTTGCAGTCTGTGAATTAATGTGGGTTTTACAAGTACTAATAGTGTGCTCATTGATCAGGTATTTTATAAATGACGCACCGTTTTGTATACGAGAAGCAATGGCGAAGACATAGACTTACTAACCCCGGCCTCCAACTAGTTAGTAACTTGCTTTGGTAGCGATCCAGAGCTTCGTTCTCTACTAACATGTGTGGTATGGAGGAATGTTCAAGCAATCCAAGCCTTTATTTACCCACAAGCACTGCAGTACAGATATTCCAAGATAGGTTCCCACATATTGTCACTAGGTCTGTAATCAGTTTAAGCCCTTGCTACCTTTTCCTCCAACAGTGTTATTAGTTAGTATCACCATTGTGGGGTTTTAGATAAAGGTGGTGTAGAATTCAGGGGCAATTAATTGAAGATTTCACCAGAGCCCGGGAGGCTGATTACCGTGCTAGTGTAACTTCACAACTGTGCAATGGTTACTCTTACCGCCATTGACTTTGTAGATTGCAGTACAAATCCCAAGATTGTCATCTTAGTAGTGGAGGTCCCAAAGCTCTCCTCTAATTAACACTAATTATACCCGTAATTATTAGTCATAAGGCCTTCTGATTGTGGAGCTCCCAAGTTTCAATAAATGATTCTTTCTTGTTGCCCCTTTCGCTCGATCTTGTACATGGCAAATGGGACCTTGAGAATGGCGTACTAGTCTGATTGCTTTCAGTGTCCCACAATAGAATCTATCAACGTTGTAGATTCTATGAAACACAACGGGACCTTTAAGTCCCTCCAAGGTTAGGGTCTTTCCTTTATGTATCATTTTCTCTTATCTCAGCTTTGGGTTGCAGCAGGAAACAATAGACTGTAATTATCCTGTTCTATGTCCAGCCATAAAATCCATCACTATGATAGATTTATGTACATAATGTGAGGTGAAGATGTGAAGACATGATGCTTCAGAGTTCCAGCAGAACCTGAATTCGGAGAAGCTGCATTTCAATAGCCCTTATGAATTATGTGTGCTCACTCTTCATATATATTTATTTGTGTGGCACTTTTGAGCAAATTTGTTAAACAAATTCTATATTCATTTTTTTCCTCTATGTCCTGACACAATCGATAACTTGTTACCATAGTAACATAAGTAAACAATTGTCAAACAAAGCGTCTGCCTAGTTGGCCATTGGCCTATAGAAGCGTGCCCAAAAAGACCCACAACTGGTTTAGTTCGTCGTGTGAGGTGTTCTCGCGGGTCTTTCCTTGGTCGGGATTTCTATTAGTGATGTATGAAGTTTTCCGACCATAACCTGCAACATTATCACGGAAAGAAGCTCGTATGCTTACTAAGCTTCTCCATGATGGTAGTTATTGCCAGGCGATGTGCATCCACTTGCTTTCAATGAATACAAAAACTGGTAAGAAATTCCATGGGGGCATCTTCAGAGTATGGGTGTGCATCCCAAGGATATGGATCTTAAAATCAGCACATTTAAAGCAGAGCCAAAATGCCACCACTCAAGTGATCTGTTGCCCAGGGTGATCCAAATTTGCATAGACAAGTGCCATAAATTGAGCAGCTCTTGTGTCCCTCTTTTGACAACATCTGGCTTCAAGTGAAAAGTATGATGTAGTCCATAGGGTGAAAAGCTGGCTGCTAAAAGCCATCATGCGACAATCATTTAGTGAAAAAATGCACACAAGGAGCCGGTGTATGATCAATGTGTTTGGATCATTGTTAGTCTGCTTCTCCTGAAAGAATTTGTTTTTCAATGCTCAACAGTAACCTGCTCGTCCATTGCCCAATGCTGGCCCACACCAAAAAGAACATCAGCTATTTAGGCCTCATGTATTCCGGCTGTGATTCACATGCACCTTTGATGAACCCAATGAAAATCTACATCATAATTTTTTGTTTAGCTTCTTGTGGTTGAAGTCAAGTATTTCCTTTCCAAAAAGAAAAATATTCCCTTGCCACATAGCATAAGAGCAGTGCAATGGAGCACCCTTTTAGTTGAAAACTGGATCGAAAGAGAATTTTCACTTAGATTCACTTTTCTAAGTAATGAGGGAATGTCATTTGTATTTCATGAATTTTGAGACTATCGTGCCATTGCCACGTGTACATAACATTTAGTAGCCTCTATGACTGCTGCCTTCCCCCAATAGAATGATGTGGAATATCCCACATCATTTCATCCCCCCAATGAAATGATGTGGGATATTCCACATCACATTAGTAGCTATGGGGGCAGGTGGCATTAAGCAAGAGCAATCAATCATGATGAACAGTAATCGAAAGCACTCACTCAATCACAATTCAACAGTGTTTTGTAATTGTTTATTTGATTCAATAGTCCATTCAAATACAAATCACTGGCCACTCCATATATAAAGGTGGATGAAACTAAAAGGCACCCTCTTGGAAGGCTACTGAATGTTATGTACATGGTTTCTAATTGTAACTTACTGTGCTTCCATTGCAAAAGGGTGATAGCTTCCATTGCAAAAGGGTGATAGCTTCCATTGCTCTAATATGCTATGCATGTAAGGTACACAGTCCAGGGAGTTTTTAACTTTTTTTATACAACTTGGTGGGTTTCCCCTTTTACTTGGGACCATTCGGCTTTTAATTGTTTTGATCGGCATTGTCCTAGTTTTATTTTTTTGGTCGTTCAATAACCTCTTTATTATTTTTTCCCCTCAGTTGATTTCCTAAATTTCAAATTTTCATTTGGCAAGAATCCAATTTTTGGTGTTCTTCATTCATTTGGAAATTTTCTCCGGGATTTTTTTTTTGTGTTGTTCTACAACTAGCATTCAAACTTTAGAGATAAGATATGTCTCTGGATTAGGATAGAGATATTTAAACTTGGCACCATTTTTCCATAATAGAATAGCATCATATATTATGTTATCAAAATCTTCATCAAGTTCTTCCAAAACAATTTTGATTATAGCTTCTAATTTTTTTGATGCAAGCTTATTTCTGACTCCAGTTTTTTTCCAAATTTTGCACCGAGATTGATCAAGGTCTCTAAAATGGACTTTGTAATTGACATACTAAGAAGTGATGACGAATTGCTTTTAAAAAAGAGACAAACATTGTTGGTTCCGTGCAAATGTACATCTCCGAACTGTATACCCACATAAAATTTATTGTAGTATCTAGAATGTAGATATTATTTCAATTTCTTATCAATTATAGCAATTTTTTTGTATGAGATTTCACAAATTAATTTTTTTTGTTAGGAGTCTCAAAATAGGTTATTGGCTTGGTAAATGGAATACTTCAAACTGTAATAACTCTTACAAATGTGAAAACGAGAGCCTAGAAAGATATATATATATATATATATATATATATATATATATATATATATATATATATATATATATATATATATATATATATATATAGAGCCACATTCTCTCAATCACCAACCAATTTCTTGTCCTAAGAGGTGAATCATACATTTCACTAATTATTAATGAAGTATCAAGTTCTCTAGGTTTAAGAAGAATCATTATTCTTATTTCTAGTTTTTTGCAGTAAAATCCCTCTCAAAACTAGTCCACACTCGTCAATATTGAATAGGTGTTAAAGTTTTTTTTGGATTGTGTAAGATGAGATCCACAAGAAATATTTATACTCTATATTTCTAATAATAAGAAATATTATATATTATTTTATTGATGTTGAATTGTGTTAACATAACATTCAGTAGCATGTAGTGACCCTACCTTGGCTCTACAGTAGATAGTGTGGAATATTCCACACCCAACAATACTTCATCAATATCTAAGTGGACATGTGGAGGTTGAAGGTGATGAGCAGAGTGCATTAAGGGAAAGGCAGTGGGCATGAAGGCTAGTGAATGTTATGTAACACTAGTAGAAAGAGTGGTCTTTGGGCACCAAGGAATAGTGCGAGAGCATGGTGTCCAAAGCCACTATTGGCACCAAGTAGTAGCTTTGAGCATCAAGCTCTAACATTATTCCTTGGTACTCAAAACCACCTTTTTATTATCATAAGTTTCGAGCAAGATTGACCTAATTTACTTCCAGAAATAAATGTCAAAATTTCTGATTTTTTTTTCCAAATTTTTTGTATGGTGAAAAATATATTCATAAATACTCCATCCATCATTTTTTTATTTTTTTATTTTTTTATAATGAAAATAAATATTTGGTACGAACCTGCTCTCTACCGACAGTAGTGTAAAGAGTACCATAATCTTTACTTCTCGTATTGCTTGATGAAAAGGTAAACTATAGTCAATGAGGACATAAGGTTATGTAGTCCTTGCAAGGGTTCACCCTTTTGCTCTTACTGCATGAAAAATAAAAAATTCAAAACATATGATTCTTGAAGTAGGGCTGCTATGGACTTCCAACTCTCCACCATCATTCTTTAGGTAAAGAACTACATGACCGATGTGCAATATTCTAGAATCTGCTAGAGTAATTCTCGTGCAATGATTCTTATTCCTATGTACAGCTTACAAAGGGCTAGAGAACCTTAATGGACGTTTAGGATGATGAGTTGGCTCACTGTGCTATGGTACCCTCCACCTCAATCCCACTGTAATTTGTTTACTTGCATTTGCTATTCGCTTAATTAGTTTCTACCTTTTCCCACATTTAGATCTCAAATAATTAATCATATTCGTTTCAACATAATTATTTTTCAACCTTTTTTCCTTCACCTCTCAAATTTAATCATACTTATCTCAAATTTAATCACACTACAAAACAAATTAAATTGGATGAGAACAAATTGGGTTTTCCAAGATGGGAATCGTGTAAATTTATGACAAGAAATATGGCTTTTTAACGCCTAAATGTCCCAGGGTGTCCCCAAAATTGACAGTTTGAGAAAAATCATTATAAAGTGCTATCTAGGAGAATATTTCGGAATTGTTATACAAATGAAAGTTGTAGATATTGAATTTTAGGTTCCATCCATACAGTTAGATTCACCAATGCCATCACTGATATTTTATTATAAAATTTCAAAGTTATAATTAAAAATTCCTTCTAAATTTGATTACAAACTAAATATTCATATTTTTTTAGTAAAATTTGTTGGAATGGATTTAGAATGAGATACTCTTGAAATGGTGATTTTTTGAAAATTTTGTGTTGCTTCAATTTATGACCTCATTTTAGCAAGCCCACTTTTGAACTTAAGTCAATGCAATTTTGCTTGGTCAACTGCTTGACATACTTCCACATTTGTAATTTTTTTTTAAAATGTACCCTAGTAACACCAAATCCAACCACTAGATAGAACAACAACTTCATAAAGTATTTTCAAAAAATTGAATGAGTTTCATCCATGAAGTAATGTGAGTGTAGTGTGAGTTGGAATCTGTTCGTCGTCCAGAAACTGGACGCTGGGACGTTTTTGGGGTTAAACAGAAGAAAACGTGGGTAATAACATAGAAAAAATGCAATTAATTAGGAGTTCAATTAGCACACACCAACTGAAAGACCTAGTCTGTATATCCCTAGTTTGAGGCCCATTTGAGGCCGGAGTGTAGATCAAATAATCCCACTGCAGTAGAAAATTCTACCAGTAAGGTACTTTTTTTTAATCACATGTTTTTAATATGTTCAGCAGTTACTGTCTTTATTTAAACCTATGCATAGGATTCCCTTTCCTAAAGTATCAAATGCCAAATATGGCAAAGAATCAGGATCCCCAATTGTCCATCATGTTCTCTCCTCCAATGTACGGGGAGATCCGGCAGTTAGTGAAAAATCAGCCGAATGGAACTGCCAAATTATCAGTTGTAACCAGGTTTTTTTTTGTTTTGTTTTCGGGTCATTTAACTTCATGCTACAAAGCTCGCATGCAAGTGAATGAGGTGGCTTTTTGATCCCTTATTTTTTATATTTTTATTTGAGAAACTTGATGGCGGATCTCTGTTTTTTCATTCAATATATTGGCCTTTCACAAAACCCTTCGTACATCTTGTGTTTTTCATCCACTCTATGTCACACACAACGTCCGAGCTTGGTTTAATTACAACCGGTGCAATCCAATGCCTTGGTGGCTACATGAGGCGGTATTTTTTTCATTATGTTCCCACACGGTGATTCTCCCAATGGATTTTTGTAGCAAACAGGCTATAGAAAGCCAAAAAAAAAAACCCTGGTTGAAACTTATAGTTTTAGACTAAAATCCGGATAAAATTTGTGATACTCGGGTGCTACCTAGGTGAAACATAGGTAATAACCATATGCATCACAAACTTAGGAAGTCATGTTTTTGCAATGTTTTACATATGTTGTTGAGATGAACATGGGTGATTACATTTGACATACATTTTATGTATGCTTATTGTAGAAAAACGTACGAAGAACATATTACAAACATGTAAAATTTATCATGATGTGTTTTTTCATGTTTGTAACATGTTGTTCGTACGTTTTTTATACGATAAACATGTATAAAACGTATGTCGAACGTAATCACCCCTGTTCATCTCAACAACATACGTAAAACATTGCAAAAAACATGACTTGCCAAGTTTGTGATGTGGATTCTTGTCTAAAACCGGTTACTTTTGTAAAATATCGGATTTTAGCTGGTTTCGTTGGAAATCTCCCCGTTCAGTGCTTTCCTCCATATTATTCTCCATGTCATTTGACACTTGTTCCCATCATGTACCAACATCTCATTTACTATATGTTCCAGTCAAATTTGGCTTACTCCTTAACTGCCCACTCAAGCGTCCATTTTTGGGGCGATGTACAAATTTCATCCACTTTTTCTCATCCGTCATGCACTTTTTGCAGGGTGAAATTTTTATGGTAGATTTTTATCGGAAGTTGGCTTCATGCATGTGTGAATTGATTAGAAAGGGGTGATTTGTGAAATTTTTATGTCTCATTTCATGTTGTAGGGATTCACCAAAAATTTCTAAGATCTTAGTTCAAAATAGTTCAAAAATGCTCTTCAAAACGTCAGCTCATAAAATTAAGCAACCAAAAAAATCTCCAAAAATCACTACACTTAGAGTATTACATTTCAACCCATCACAACAAATTTAATTCACAGATTGTCAATATTTTATTTGTAATTGTATTACAAAAGAATTTTGAATTTAAGTTTCAAATTTTATAGAAAAATATTGATGATAGCAATTATAGATTTAAACGTACAGATAGAATCTAAAATTCATAATATGCAATTTTTATTCATGCATCAAGTTCCAAATATCCCTCTAAATTGCATTTTATACTTCATCTTTACAATTCTCCAAATTTTGAGAGGGCCGTCGGCATTTAGGGGTTAAATTATTTTTCTTATTGTAAAAAATGAAAAGAGACATTTGTTATCACATCACATTCTATAACAACAAGGATTTGCATCCCCTACCGCTTGGTTTGATTTTTACTCATACAATAACTTTTCTTGAAACTAGAAACACCCAATTCCCTATTTTTGCACTTGGCCAAGTGCAATCATTTCCGGACCTAATTGTGTTAAAAAAGCAAACTTCTAAAAAAAATTGATGAAAAAACATCGTTTTCTTTCTTTTTTGAAACTTGTAGTATATTGCAAGAAAAGACTAAAATTTCAAATTTTTCATAACAAAAATTTGAATTTCCTTTATTTTTAAAATTGCAAGATTGACTATTTAAAAACTATTATAGTTTATGAATAGATTAAGACGTCATAACTCCGTTGCCAGAGTGTATGGGAGAAGAAATTTATTTATTTATTCTTATTTTCCTTTTTCTTATTTCTTTTTTTGTGTGCCAAAAACTACATAAGGCTGCATGGCTCCATCCTCCATCCTTCAAAACAACATTCGAATGCCGCATACCCTTAGCCTCTCCGCCACGCCCAAAAATAAAATAAAATATATTATTATTATTATTTCCGGGATTTCCGAGATTTCCGGGATTTTGGGGGCTAAGGGTCCGCGCGCGCGGACTCCATTCTATTCTCTCTTCAAGAGAACACAAATATGTTCTCCCATGCTCCCAATGCATGGCCGCCTTATATACTCATGAGGCGGCTATGAGAGGAAATGAGAGAACATATTTATGTTTTCTTGAGGGCTGTAGGACAGAGGGTGCACTGCCGAGTACCCTCAGCCCCTCCGCCACGCCCAAAAAATAAAAAAATAAAAAAATAAAAAATAAAAAAATTATTTTATTTGATTTTTTCTGGGTTTTCCGGGACTAAGGGTCCGCACACGTGAACCCTCTTTCGTCTTCACCTCAAGAGAACATCAATATGTTCTTCCATGTTCCCATGACCGCGGAAGAAAGCAAAGGGGCGGCTATACATCATTAACGACTCAGAAAAATTAGATAGATGGATAGATAGATGGATAGATAGATGGATCGATAGATGGGTCGATAGATGGATCAATAGATGGGTCGATAGATGGATCGATAGATGGATCGATAGATGTTTTTTGATGTTTTTGTTTTATTTTTTGTACAAGTGGTTGAGGGTGCATGGTCGCATATTCTTTTTCCTCCTTTTTTTAGTGCATTTGGAAGCCCCATTGGAGTTGACAACGATGTTGTTCATGTGGAATCCTATGGACTTTCTATAGGGGAGTGAATCGCTCGGCTCGTTGTTCTCACGACTTTGTTCCAAGAGGTTGGACAATCTATTTTGATAACATAATAAAGAAACGTCATGGTGGAGTTGCTATTTGGAGGGAGGAAGCAATAGCGGCAACAATGGCAATATGATTGTGTGTAGATGAAGCAAATTACTATTACAAATGAAGCAAAGTCGCACATACTTGAATATGTTGCAATGCAGATTGAAGGCATGGGTGATTATAGGTTGGAGAATGAACTAGATGCTTACTAGAGTAGATGAGTACAATACTATATAGTATGTGGTTTTTTAGTTTAGTTGTGAAGGTATTGATTTAAAAGTTTGTACTATTCTTATAAATTGTAAACATGTAAAGTGTTTTTGTGTACTGAAAAGCATATTTAAAACATATTTGTCTATTTGTGGCCTACTTCCAATTGCTTACAATATGTTTATATGGTTTTGTAAGATGTGTACTTAACTTGTTGTTTGAGAACTCCAACCTCCTCTATTTTCTAACATACTATGTGTCAAGATCAATTTCAAAGGAGAGTTTTGTTGCGTATAGAATCCAATTTGAAAATACTCAAAGCACAAGTAATGGATTTTTCAAAAAAAAAACTCGATAATTTCCAAGAATTTGCAGTTTATCCTTTTTGCAATGCAATAGTACCATGTTTGGATTGATTTGTTCCCCATTTTGCATTACCCTAAGGCCTGAAATTGTGAAGTATAGTACCTTCATCTTATTGGCTGAAAATTGTATGGATGAGAACGTGACCATCAAGTTGAATGAATTTGTGACACTACTCATTTAATAATGAATGATTATAGAGCATATCTAGGATGCCCATGGTCCCCACCTAAGAGCAATTTTATATTTCCATGAAAAAGTGGAAGTCCACTTTGAAAATTCATAAAAATTACAAATTTTATTGGAAAAATATGATTTCACTTGTATTTGACTCCACTAAGATTTATCTTTCTCTCAAAATTTTGAGACACTTGATATGACCTCCAAGATATTCGATTGCTTAAATTTTGAGACACACGTGATATGTCCTCCATGATGATAGGTACTTCCATCTTACTAGCTGTATTTGGCCTTCATTTGGGGGTTATGTATTATTCCATTACTGTAGTTTACTAGCAGGTTCAACATAAAATAATTCTAAAAATAATTGCCTAAAATTTTGGGAAATTATTTTACAAAAAACCATTTTTTTGTGTCGGAAAAATGGATTTTGAAGAATATTCTTTTTTGCCGAAACCTATTTTCAAAAATAATTAAATATTAGGCAGAAAAGTACCAAACCTGCTAGTAAACTACAGTATTAGTTTATTACACATCTTTGCAAGTTCCGTTGACACTGCTTTTACTTTACATCTGAGTCAGTTTTGTAAATTATTAACCAAAATTTGAAGCATTTCCAAAATTTGAGAAATCTGTACCGTTAATTCAAAAATAAAAATAAAAAAATAGAAATTTCATGTATATGTTTCTGACCAATAAATGTGAGTACAATAAAAGAGATTCTGACCCAGTTCTATGAAATAAAAGGATAGAGTACTTATCTAGGTTCACAAGCCCTTGCTAACCACAAGCCTAAAATTACTCTTTATTCATGTCGGCCTTAGGATTGAAGTAGCTAAAGGAATTTGAAAATGGATCAAAATTGAAATCATTAATAACAAAAAATAGAAAAAGACGATTTCAAGTCTCTCTTCACTAGTAGAAAAGTGAATTTGGGGTACTAAGCTACACTGCCAGAGCATGGTGTCATAGGATCATTTGGGCACCAAACTAATGCCCAAATGGTCTATAGCACCATGCTCTTGCACTATTGCTTGGTGTTCTAAAATGACTTTTCTTCTAGTGTTTTCAAATATAAGGTTCTTTGGCTCTTGTAAGCTGTACCTTGGAATAAGAATCGTTGCATGAGAATTGATGTAGCGGATGTTAGAATATTGAACATGCCACAAAATTCTTTACCTAAAGAATGATGGTGAAGAGTTGGAAGTCCACAACAGCCCCGCCTCAAAAATCACATGTTTTGAATATTTCATCTTTCGTGTAGTGAGTGCAAAAGGGTGAACCCTTGTACGGGTTAAAGAACCCTATGAACTGATATGAATTAAGATTCCATTTATTTAGATCTCTACACTATTGGCCATCCATTTTTGTTTAAACACCATGAACAATTCAATTATTACACCCTGTACCAATAACACTCACTTGTACAAATATATTATTATATAAGTTTGCAAAGTGCACTAATATGAGAATTCATGATATTTTAAGGAATATTGATGTAATGTTGTTTACACTATTTTCATATAATTTAAATTAGTAAAATTAACATTTTGAAATCTCGTCCAAAGATTAACATAATGAGACTATATTCATCCGAATGAACATTATGGCGTTTTGCAAGATCCTACGGTTAGAGATGCAAAAGAATCATATCTAAGGTTTATTTTAAGCCCTACCCGAACTGCCCATTCTCCCAAAAAAAACCTCTTTTCCTCCATAACTTCCACTTACAAAATTGGAATAAAATAAAAATTGAATTTCCATTTGTGTATTGACATACTAAATTCACATACTATTTCTCAAAAAATAGGATAAAAATTGACATTGTGGGAACCTACCCGAACATTGAAATGTCCTAGTTAGGCACTTGGTTCTTTAGGGATTAAACACCTTGGATTCACTCCTTTTTTGAAGTGATAATCTTATTTGAAGCTAAAAATTGAGTAGAATGCTCAAATTCAATTTGATGCACAAGGCTAAGTTTTGTTTGGAATTTGTACAACCAAAACTATTGAATTCAACATACCGTAGGTACAGAGCACGGTTCACCATGTAGTAGTCTGTAGTATGAGTAGTAGAATTGCATAAGGTTGTCTTATCCAACTACTAAATAAACTGTAGAACATAACGTCGAAAATGTCTACTAGACCTCTATATATATCAGACAAGTATATTTTAGAATATGTTAGAATATTCTTAAACATTCAGGAATATATCATTCAAGTTGTTTAACATATTTGACACTTGTCTAATTAGACAGTCAACCAAAGTTAAATGTCTAATACTACATCAAGATTAGGACAATGGTTTGATATGGGTACCCCGAACTCGGGGGGTGCACTGTACTAAATATGTATGAGTATACGTGAGTGCACAGAAGGGGTATTAATTTAAATAGTACCGTATTACATATACATACAATAAACACATTTAGAACTGAAAATATTCACGTATACTTACACTAAACATATTTTTTAAATGAAATAAATTTGTATACAAAGGTATTTTAGACATATAGCCTCTCGTATATAGGGGGGTTTTAGAAGGGGTCATGAACGCACGTGATTCTCAAACATAATGTAGAGTGCACCCCCCGAGACCCCGAAAAGCCCTTTTAACTCTTAAATTAGCTCCTATGACAACTTTGAATGAGTCCCTCTTTAAAAAAATATAAAAAATGAATTGACCGTATGTGGTTTTGATTTCCTACACTCATAAAGTACGCAAAATAAAATTCACGTAAAATTGAAGAGTTTTAAAATTTTAAAAGAAACTTTTTGTACAAAATTCGAATTTGTCCCAGTTACTTAAAAAAAATCCAAACATTTGTTAAAAATATCCAATGATGTCATTTTGGAACCAATTTTTGATATGAAGTACATTTACATATGTGTTATTTGAAATGATTAATTTGAAGGATTAAAAATATTATTTATTTTGTACTACAATGCTTGCAAATGCTGATTTTTGGCAATTTTTCTCACAAAGCATAAAAATATGAAAATTAATTTATCCAATTAACATTTTGGACTTGAATTAAAGTATTTCATGATATCTAGGTGTGGATATTTTTTTATTTAAATTTTTTTTTATATAGTTTCATGAATGTTTGAAAGGTGCAAATAAGAATGTTGTAGCAATTGAAAGTTAATTTCACTCCAAACAAAAATAGAGAATTTGACAATTCATGTCTCATGCTTGCTCTGTCACTAATTATGTTTTCATTTGTATTGCTTAGTAATAATACAAGTTTATGTTTGGGATAGGCGGAGTTATTGGTTAGTACTCAAGATACCAAAGCAAATTCTTGTCATTTTCAAAAAAAACATTTCTTCAACCATGTAGGCTTTCAAAAAATAACCATGTTTTAGAATTCAAATGTACAATTTCAAACTTAACCCTTTAACGTCCCGATTCATCACTGATTTCAAAGATCCGTTATAAAATGTTTGATGAATACCAAAAATGGAGTTGATGTACAAAGCAAAGTTGTAAATGTCAATGTTTAGATCACATCTGTATGGTTGGATTTATCATATTTTTTAGTAATTTTTTTAAATTAATTTTTCAAGGTTTTCTTTTGAAATTCAATTAAAAATCCCAAAGTAACACAAAAAAATTAAAAATTGTTGTAATGAATTTGAAATAACATGCACTACGAGATGGTATGCTTTCCATTATTTGATTCTACTTATTTTGGAAAATCATGCTGAAGGTCTCACTTTTTGAACTAAGAATGAAACTTGACATCAACCACTATTGTTATTTTTCAAAAAATCACAATATCTTATTTTGAAGATCCATACTGTACAAATGGTAGTCAACTAGCACAAGAACGAAGGAAAATTTGGATGGATGAAAAACTGTACAGGATGTAGTAAAGAGAAGGATTTCAATCTGTTCGTCGTCCATTATATGGATGCAGGCGCGTTAAAGGGTTAACATGATTAGGGATTAGGACTAGACTTATGGGACAAATTTGATAGTAGCTATGATATGTTATTATGCTGATGTGAATTGTATCTGCAATATCAATTATTGAGCTTTAGAGGTACACTCTTCATTACGATTCATAATGACCTATATGCGCAATTATAAATATATAAATATATAAATGTATAAATGTATAAATATATTTATTTATTTATTTATTTATACATTTATACATTTATATATATATGAACTTTATTTCAAGGGGAATTATTTCCTATTGTACAAGTACATGATTGTACGGTCATTGATATGTGCAAACAAGGGGTGCAAACTGACGTGTACCGTCATTAGTGTTTTGTGGCAATTAGAATGTGTGCCATATATATTGGAAACCATGATGTCATTGAGTGTTTGGTGAGAGTTGTGAGTGTTTGAAGTGAACAAAAGTTTTTCAAGGTTGTGAGTAACAAATATCAAGATGTGAACTTCAAATATCAAAACTGAGATCTTTTTAGATTTCAAACTATTTGCATTTTACTATTTTTTGGTTACTATCATTCTCTCGGCTGTGAGGGTTAACTAAAAATATAAATTTATACATAAATATATCTTCAAATATATGTACAAGCATATACACAAATATATGGCAGTGATTAACTAGATAATATCTTCTATGATAGTGACTGACTAGGTAAAAATAGCCCTTTATGTTGTTATAAACATCAACTTTAGAGATCTCCATTGTTTGGTCCCCCATAGTGTTCATTTCATTTATTTTTTATTTTTATCTTTTATTTATTGTTTTTTTTTGTTATTTTTGTAACTTTGAAATGGCTTGAATTCCAAAGTCTATTGTCTACTAACAAACTACAAATGATAATGTGTAAACACATTTCATAAACAAAAATGCCTATATTAAATTAAAAGTAGTGTTTTGAAAATATTTCATAAATTAAGCAATACAACTTTTTTGAACTTTCATTTATTTATTTTGGTTAGTCAACCAACTTTGTAATTTTTTGAATTCCAAAAACTACTATCCACTAGTATACTAAAAATGATATGTGTAAAAACGTTTCATAGAAAAATTTGGTTGTTTTAACTCAAAAGTGAACTTATGATTTAAATAGGTTTATAAATTAAAAGATACGATTTTTTCCAATTGCTAACTTTAGCCATCTTTTGAATAATGTGGTATCTTTATATCTTTGGAGATTGACATGAATTTCTAATGTAAGACATATCAAATTTTTCTTTTTTTTGGTAGATCTTTACATAAAGGCAACATAAAATTCTTAAACTAAACCTTTAAGTTTATTTTATTTTATTCTAGGAGAATGAGCAAAAGTTTCATGGTAGAAAAATGAAATCATGTCAAACTTTGCTATAGTGTAAGGTTATAAATTGGTTAGTGTACCCAAAAGTTTTAATTTGATGCAATCTTTAAAGCATAAATCCTCATTCTTAAACCAAATGATACTAATTTCTTTCCTGATTACTTCTTTAGCCATTTTAACCTTTTAACGTCCCGATTCAACACTATTTTCAAAGATTCGTTATAAAATGTTTGATGAAAAATAAAAATGGAGTTGATGTACAAAGTAAAGTTGTAAACGTCAATGTGAAGATAACATCTGTACGGTTGGATTCATCATATTTTTTATAATATTTTTTAATTAATTTTGTAAGGTTTTCTCTTGAAATTCAATTAAAAATCCAAAATTAACACAAAAAAATTAAAAAATATTGTAATGAAATTGGAATAACAATGGTATGGTTTCCATTATTTGATTCTACTTATTATAGAAACTCATGTTTAAGGTCTCACTTTTTGAACTAAGAATAAAACTTGACGTAAACCACTTTTGTTATTTTTCAAAAATTCACATTATCTTATTTTGAAGATCCATACCGTACAAATAGTAGTCAACTAGCACAAGAATCAAGGAAATTTAGGATGGATGAAAAACATCACCGTATGTGGTGAAGGGACGCGTCAGAAATCATCCAGCATCCAGAATATGGACGCTGGCGCGTCAAAGGGTTAATCACCAACCATTTAGAACGTGACTTGAACATATTCAAAAGAATATATCATTGGAAGTTAAATAGTTTATAAATTGTTAGAATTTGGCTATAGCTTACTCTCCTTCAACTTCAAAAGCATTATAAAAACCTCAAAAGCGACAAGTCATTTTTTCATTGCAACCCACATATTTAATATTACTATTTTTTTAGTGGGTAATAATAAAACCGTTACCTCTAAATTTTCTATTTGTAAACATGGCTTCAATTGAAATAACAAAGATGTAGAGATTTTCACTTGTTTAAAGAAAACTCTCAACATAAATAGTGATGGCATTAGAAGAGAATTCGGGCCTTCAGAAGGCCCCTTCCCTTTGTCAAACTATTGATCGGCAGTGAACCAACAACAACCAATAAAAATAAAAATGAAAATAATTTAATTTAGTTTTTTAAAAATTAAAAATTAAAAATAATAATAAATCACAGTCTGACATGGTAGACCGTCTGCCACGTCAGACTGCGATTTCTTGTTTTTTTTTTTTTTAAATTTTTTTGAAAAAGAAATATATTATTTAAAAAAAAATTGCCAGCTGAATTCAACTGATCTGAAGTGCGGCCTTCTTGAGGCCCCATATATCTCCTAATGTTACTACCAAATCTTTGGTGGTTTTATGGAAGGTACCGGTTTAGCCCGAGCTCCCATAGGGTACTCCATTAATGTCAAGGGTTAGAATGAAATCTTTGAACTCCACTTCCAAAGTCTTTGAACCGATGCCATATAGATTTGAGTGTATAGCCTCTGAGAGCATGAATTGAATGAATTGAATGCGTTTCCATGTATGTGTTGAGTACCCTACAAAAGCACGAGATGCTCTAGGAGCAAATCTGAGAAATTTTCTTTAAATATTACAAGTTTTAATTAAAGATGAGCAAAAATATAACATATAGATTATTCACTAATATATGGTAGATTATGTTTGAATAAGTGCCTCAATATTATATTTTATTTGATAAGTGATAGTACCATTGGAAAACATAGAAAAAAAGAAAAGAAAAAAGAAAAGCAAAAGGTTTTGTATACAAAAAAACAAAGGTCAACTTTCACTTGAGAAAATATGGACTTCTTGAAACAAAAAAAATGTTTTTTTGGTACCATGTTAGGGTCGCTTTTTACAAGGCTCTAGTTCAAATTAATGTCAAGATTTTTTGAAAGGAGATGATGGTTCATTATTGCTATAGAAGATTATATACAAGTGATATCATTTAGGCTCTTTAGTGCATTTTCTTTGAACAGACACGCACTCACCAGTTGGTGCTAATGCTTGTTCTAACATGTGGAAAAACTTTGTTCCATTGGAAATAAAAAAATATATTTTTTGAGTGAATTTTTTTAGGATTTACAATGAACACTTCCTAATTGCACAACATTCATTCCAAAGTATCACAAAGACCAATAATTATATTGCCGGAAATCTTCATTACTTCTTGTTTGGTTGTCAAGTATCCAAATTAACTATTGAAATCTCATGTTTCAAGCAAGCCAAACAAACCCAACGGGAATTGAATGTGGTTGACATAATTGTGATACATTGCCCTTCACCAACCAACCGCAAAATTCATGACTAGACGATCTCACACCACACCAAAATTCAACTTATACTCAACAAATACCCAAACATCAATGTATGGTTACTTTTTATTGGTTGGGCTATTTCAAGAAAGGGTATGGTGGAAAAGGTTGTCACAAACGTTGGGTTTTGATATTTTGTGGACTTTGGGTTTTTGTAGAAAAAAAGGTATATACTATAGGGACGTGAAATTTTAGAGTGATGTATTTTTAGGTTGGGCGCATTTGTCTATTTTTTCAGCCTCTAATTTTAGAATAAATGGGTTGAATTGGAGGATTTTGTGTGAAATACAATGTGGTGTTTTTCAAATATGTGGTGTTTTTTCATTGACGAAAACACTATATTCACGGATTAACTTTTTTTCTCATATCCTTGTATCTAAGCCATGATGTTTTTGGAATCATGTTTCTAAAAATGTTATTTTATATTCATAAAAAAAAATAAAAAATAAAATAAAATACGGGAAGGGTGTTTTCAGTGGGAAATTTATGTGTCATGGCAAATTTAAAACTAGAAATCCCTTATCTAGTTGTGTCTTAATAAATACATATGTTAAATGTCTCTTAAATTAGCCTTCTTTCATTGAAATGTAAAAAACTCACTTTTATCGCATACAATTTTTTTACTATGATATTGTAATTGATTGTAAAGCTTTAAAAATGAACTTGGTTTGAAATTTTCTTTTCAAAAAATATCTTAGCTATATAAGAAGTAAGGTCTAATTGGGGATCCATGTCTAATTAAAGACTTTTCAAAACTCACTTTTACCACATTTTTGGTACATGTGTGGTCATTGAATTTAAGGCCAAGACCATACCCTACCATGAAAACACCCAGTTATTGATCACTAAAGTGTCTATTTCCGACGTGGGAGAGACCGGAGAGTAGTTTTGTTCCAATGGCCCTTTGTTCAGTGGACATTGGGTCACTGACATTACGAATAGACACTTTACTCACGCCGGCCTCGAAAGAGGATTGGAGTTTCTAACTATCTTTAAGGCAAGCTAACTCATAGGCCTTAGATTTACCTCTACAGTCAGGTCCAATATGCTTACGAATTCAGAATAAAATTAGGAAAAAATTAGGAAAAAAATTCAGAAACTTTGAACAATGCGTATGTACTCAAAAATGATCCGATTTGGAAACCGTAAAGTGCGTTGCAATCACATTGGAGTGTACTACAATATCATTACAAATTTACACATGTATTAATGAAGATCATACAAGAAGTTAAAAATATTATATACACTATCTACCATTGAGTGCTCTCACCCTTTGCTTCAATTACAGTGTTCATTCTAGCAAGCATATATGAAATGAGCGTTTGAAATTGTTTTTGAGATACTTGAGCCCATACTTGTTGAATGATTTGTATCATTTCATCTTTATCTTTCATAATCTTTTTGATTCTATGGGCTTGTATTCAATCATCAAGGTACCTACTACGGTGTATTGGAGCACCATCCTCCATCAATGTGAGTTGAATAGGTCTATCATGCATAAAATAGAAGTTGATCAATGTATTTTCATAAATAAGTTCCACAAAATCAATTACAAATTGTTTAGTTGGAAGAATGATGACAAGTGGACTTTTGTCAAAACCCCTGAAAACCCCTACACCATTATAAAAGAAGAAATTACAAAGGAGACAAATGAAATGATACAAATGATCCAACAAGTATAGGCTCAAATATCTCAAAAACAATTTCAAACTCTCAATCATTTCAAATATGCTTGCTAGAATAAACACTGTAATTGAAGCAAAAGGTGAGAGCATTCAATGGTAGATAGTGTATATAATATTTTCAACTTGTTATATGATTTTCACTAATACATGTGTGAATTTGTGATGATATCGTAGTACACTCCAATGTGATTGCAACGCACTTTACGGTTTCCAAATCGGATCATTTTTGAGTACATACGCATTGTTCAAAGTTTCTGGAATTTTTTCCTGCAAAGGGGAACTCGTAAGCATATTGGACCTGACTGTACAATAATAAGGACCACCCAAAACAAATACATATCGAAACACATGCTCCAACAATACTTCTCAGTGGGAGACACCATAGTGCTACTGTGCCACTCTTTCATTGAAGTATTTTATTCTCAACTGCAATAATAAACCCAGGCAATCAATCAATTGGAAATATGAGAGTGGATTTGAAGCTGTCCCACGTTCTCACGTTCCCATAAAATGTTCCCACATTGGAGTGATGGGGCTTGATGAGGCATTGGATCGCATCATTCACTTCCATATTGAGAGCAACTCCCTTAGTTGGAATCCATATCACCTGAAATTTGCAAGTTTGTCAAGTTGCCAGTCAATCAAGCCAATCATTAATTACTGTCTCAATAATACAGTATGAAAAGTGCCTGATGTGCAGCTCTACGATTACTGACTGCAATCTACAATACGATGTTTATACAGTACAAAACTCATCAGAGTACAGGTAACAGGTACAGTCTTGGTTACAGTGGATAGCAAAGTACTAATACTTCCCCAAAACAACCCAGTTTCCTATGCCTAGCTCGGATGGTTGCATATCATTGGTTTCATTGTCGTTCAGCTGAAAGGATAGTACGAGAAACCAATCCCAGTTCGATTTCAGAGCCAAAAGGTTTCCTGACAGAACCACGCACTTGGCAGACCCCTGATAGAATGAAAACTTACAGGAGGCAGGCTAGGGTCCCACTTAGAATTCATGCAAGCAAAGATATTGTTCCGATTAGTAAACAGGAAAACCTCACGACCATTTGGACATATGTGAATTGTTTTGCAGAAAATTAACTGAGTAAATGAGGAGTGTCGTTGGCAGCATGAGGTCATCCAACAAATTTGTGTCTACTTTAGACAACATTCAGCACGGACATCTAGAAGCTTTCCAAACAAAAAAAACCAAATACATGCTTGCCTACTATAACTCAATCCCTGGAGCTTGCTTGTAAATTGAACAAACGTCGAAACGTGCCTCCTGTCGCAGTAGAGCTCACATGCATCGATTGCCAAGATTAACTACTGTAGTACAAGAACCTGTCCCAGTTAGCTATTGCCACATTGGGATGAACCTGGCATAGTTTTACAAGTTCATGAACAATCTTGCTCAAGTGGTCTAAAGACTAAACATTGGCTGGGAGTAGGCCTGCACGGAATCAAACCCCACAGCCATCATAAGTAATCTCTTTTTGGTCACACAGTGCTATAGTTCCTACTTTTATCAGCGAGCAGCAAAAACCAGCCAGATACAGAATAAAGTACATCGGGATGTGAAAGTTGACAAAAGAAATTCCCTTTTCCTAGTGTTTCACCGATCGGGGGAGAGAAGATTGATACACAAGTGCCACATGTACAGTCATGCTAGTACTCTTCTAAAGTAAGAGCTCTTATTACATTATATTTGCGTAGGAAGCCATCAAATCTGACTGGTGTGCTGGTACATACGAAGTGCAACTCTTCCGTCACCAGCTCTCAATTTATTTAACTTCAGACACTAGTCCAAGTTAATCAGCAGCGTTTAATCTGCTTTTAGTCTGCTTCCAGAGACTAAGCATAAGTACAAAGAGAGCACAATAATCTTGTACACTCAATACCCTCCACCAAGGGCATGCATAATCTCTGGTTATAAACCATTATTCATACTCGTGATGAGACGGACGCAGCTTACAACAAAACCACCTGGCACAGAATTGACCGACTCCACAGAGAAATTTTCTAACCGTAAGATATTCCTTTCCTGCAGGTTTAGGGATCATCGACGGTTGTGAGGACTTCTTTCGCAGATTTCTATTAATCTACACACCGCTCATTGATAGCATATGCCCTAGGTGGCAAGCAGGGTGTATTGATGTGTTCAGAGCATCTTAGTCAAAACGATGCCATCTAAAACCATACATTTGTTTGAAGATAACAATTTGATGCACAACCTGGATTAAAGATTGTTGCCACTTGAGAACGATACTTGATACCCTCACCATAGTGTATTCGATTCTAAACATGTAAATGTCGAAGTTAGGGGAGAATTGATAACCTGCTTATTGAAGCTCAAAGCCATGTCCCAGACTCCTCTGATGTAAGCACTTGAGTCTTCTGTTTCATGAACGAAACTGTCGTTGCCAGCAGTCAATCGACACAGCAGTATCCAGTTACAAGAGGTACTACTTTTAAATTGCACGCACGAGCATTTTTTTCGCAATAGAAATTGGATTCTACATGTGATGGCGTGGCTCCGTGCCAATGTCATGGACTCTGCCAACAACACCAATATCCATGTGTCAACTCCAAGTGGCAAATAATTCTTGCTGACTGACACACTCACACCGTGTTCTTGAGTCTAAATGCATGCAACTAGGTTTGTGAGATTAGTGACAAACCTCGCTGCATAAAACAGTTGTGGACAGCACATACAATGCCGCTATCAGTACAAGGTACAGAGATAATTTAGCCACGTACATACCGTTCTTCAGCATCTGCGTCCACACGCCCTTCATCTTCCTTTTCAAAAATCCCTTCTAAACCTGGAGAGACCTCACTCTCCTTTATAATTGAGAGTCCATGCATCTGTAATAACGATACAATTAATACAACATGGCCACCGAATTCCAAGATTGA
The DNA here is from genome assembly GCA_022496805.1 of Pohlia nutans. Classification (NCBI taxonomy): domain Eukaryota; kingdom Viridiplantae; phylum Streptophyta; class Bryopsida; order Bryales; family Mniaceae; genus Pohlia; species Pohlia nutans. The sequence continues at coordinate 18,605,090 of CM040097.1, forward strand.
ATACAGCAACGTGGTGACCAGAAAATTATGAGTTAACGTAAATTTCAATCAGTTCTAACAATCTTGCAATTTCCAGCAAGAAGCACTGAATCACGGCCAAAACCGTGCAGTAACAAATTAAAAAAATTGCTCTTACTTCATCAGATCGGTAGAGAACTGGCCGCCTTAACTAACACTAAACCAAAATCAACCGAGCTACACTTTCAATGTATCTGTTATAATTAAGAGTCCATGCATCTATAATAAGGATACAAATAACGCGAGTATCTATGGCCACCGGATTCCAAGATTTGAATACAATGCAATGCGGTGACCAGAAAATTACGCGCCTACATTAATTTCTTTCAGCTCCAACAGTTTTGAAGCACCGAATCATGGTCAATACCGAGCAATAATAAAATTCTAAAAATTCGCTTCATGATCAGCTCCAACGAATTGGTAGAGAATTGGCTGCCTTAAGTAACACCAAAACCAAAATCAACCGAGCTACACTTTCAATGTATCTGTTATAATTAAGAGTCCATGCATATGTAATAAGGATACAGATAATGCGAGTAGTTATGGCCACCGGATTCCAAGATTTGAATACAATGCAATGCGGTGACCAGAAAATTACGAGCCTACATAAATTTCTTTCAGCTCCAACAATTTTCCAAAGTCCAGCAAGGAGCACCGAATCACGGTCAATACCGAGCAATAATAAAATTCTAAAAATTCGCCTCATGATCAGCTCCAACGAATTGGTAAAGAACTGGCCGCCTTAAGTAATACTAAACCAAAATCAACCAAGGTACGCTCACTTTGAGGTGCGATAATGGCTAAACTTGGTTTTCGAATTACTCTCGATCGCTTGATGTGGTAGAAAAGTGCACCTTACCTGCTGATACTTGGTGATTGCCGTGTCGAAAGCCTTGACAAATATGGTATCGTTGCAAGCATCGGACATCATGACCTCAAAGTTAAGGCTCCTGTGCGATTCTTGCAGGGAGACGAGGCAGGGCGTTTTGGACGAAAGCTTGAAACCCTAAAAGATAGATCACTTACTCTGCATCGGGAGAATGATCCAATTGCTCATTTTACATTCCTTTAGGACGGTGGTTCTTCTCTTGAGAAGAAATTCTTAACCGTAGTCCCCTTCCCTCCGTTAAAAATTTACACTGCCGTTTAACAATTTACGGTAGCATGTTGTGAAATCGTCAATGACCTTAACCCCTAAAGGTTGGGCCTACGACCATGGAATCATGTTTTATCTGTCACACTCAATTTTGCTACTAAAAATAATACCAAAATTCAAATTTATATTTTTAGTAGATGAAGTCACATGTCTACTGCAAATCATGAATTTTTCATAAATTTTGGTGAAAATTTGAAATTACTATGGTTTTATGAAGTGATTGTAAAGAAAATCTATATCAATTACAAAATGTACTAGAAAATTCCGATTTTTTTACCTAAGGTGTAAATTACAGTGAAGAAAAGTTTAGTTAATGAAAATCATCCGTGTATCTAAATTTATAAATTTTGCTACACCTTGGTGATACCTATTGAACTTGTAACTACAATAAAACACTCAATTTTCAAATTTTTCCAAAAATTCAAAGTGGAGTAGAAACTAGACTTGGCAAGCTTCATTTTGCTAGTTAAGCTCAAATGCAATGGAACTCATTTTCATGGCCTAAATTTAGTTTAAGTAGAACAAGCAAAAAAATTCAAAATACACTACACGGTGAACTGTTTTTACGACTCTTTTTGTAGTTGGGACCCCATGTAGAATCTAAAAATAGTTTGAATGATTTGAATTTAACTTGAAGGGGTGGCATCACCAAGCAAAGCCCTTCACATAAAGAATTGGATGGAAATCATCCACGCATCAGTTAGAATTGAACAGTCAACTTCATTCAAAAGCCATTTTTTGGTCTCGGCGGCATTTAGGGGTTAAGCGGTTAAAATGTACCTCCTTTGCTCATTCTCAAGGGAAAATGTAACTCAACCCCTAAATGCCTAGAGCCCTTTCCAAATTCGGCAGTTTTGCAAAGATGCATTATAAATTGCGGATATTTTGAACTTGATGTATGAGTAAAATTTGTACATTATGAATTATAGATTCTATCCATACGGTTAGATCTATGATTGCTATCACCAATATTTTTGTATAAAATTTGAAACTCAAAATTCAAAATTCTTTTGTAATTTGATTATAAATAAGATATTGACAATATGTGGATGAAATTTGTTGAGATTGGTTGAAATGTATTACTCTAAGTGTAGTGATTTTTGGAGATTTTTTGGTTGCTTAATTTTATGAGTTGACTTTTTTAAGAGCACTTTTACACTGAAATCTTCGAAATTTTGGGTGAATCACTACAACATGAAATGAGGCATAAAATTTCACAAATCATCCCCTTTCTAATCGGATCACATATGCATTAAGCTAACTTCCCATAAAATCTATAGTAAAAAATCCACACTGCCAAAAGTGCACGACGGATGAGAGAACATGGATGAAATATGTACATCGTCCACAAAATGGTCGCTCAGGCAGTTAGGGGTTAATACATGACTTAATTTTTTGGATTTCAAGAAATAAGCCATATACTTTAGAGCTACATTTCTCTGATGAAATGAGAAGAGCATGTACATTTTAACCGTTTTAGATCATCATCAATTTCACAACATCCTACTGTAGCTTGGACGGTGCCTCCTCCCATCGTTCAACTAAACCCAACTAGGGCTTCAGTACTCTCCGCACTTCTAGTGACGAATGATATATTATAATACATTGGAAAGTAGAAACCTTGAAATTGTTATATTAATTACATTGATAATAAACAAAGATCATCATTCCATGAAAACTATCATACTTCATGAGCATCATCTGTTATATTGCATCATCCCATGCAAATTTTTTTTACAACATAATGGTCAATGCTCAAAATTGAAATCTTCAATGCCCTTCAAATGGGTTTTGGGGCTTCAAAAAATACCTCTAGAAAAATTTCCCTTCAAAACATTATCCTGGTGTAATAGTGGTCCCGTCACTTGAAGGACTCGATGTAAAATGCCCATCATCTATTGTTCATCAATATGAAAATGTGAAGTAAAAGGAAACATGATCCTTATTTATACAATAATAATAGAGGCTAATACCAGAAAAGCCTCCAATGGAAAAAGAGGACAAGAAATGTAAAAGATGAAATTTCTAAGGAAAAGAAATTTCTAGAAGAAATAAATGCAAAAACGATGTAATTGTAAAATCTAGTAAAAGTAAGAAAAATATAACAGTAAATGAATAGCTGGATCTGTCAGTCCTTGACCTTCTATACAGACAGGCAATGATGATGACGTAATAAATGAATGAATAAGTAATATGATGGATGAGTTATATAACGAATGAATTATTCATATAATGGATGTATGAAGTAGAAACTGAGTGAATGAATGAATCATACAATGGATGAATGAAGTAACATAAGAAAAGCCAACATAAAAAAGAGATGTGAAATAATAAAAATGGCTATTGAAGATCTATGTAAAGCGTAGAATTATTTTGTTTGATTTTAGCCTGTGATTCGAGAATGTCCACATCAGGGATTGTTTTTGTCAGGAGACAGTTTAGCATTCTTGTCACTTTTCCATGGCTTGAAGAGCAATCCAAGGGCTCTTTTCATATTAATATATAGGTAATATCAGGATAATACACATGTGTTACCTAGGTGCTACTTAGGCAATACATAGGAAATCTGGCTATTATCCCTTCTTCTTTTTGAAAAAATCCTTTGTATCAATTAGTTACACTCATTACCCTATTTAGTTGACTTTTTCAAAAGCACTTTTGAACTATTTGAACTAAGATCTTAGAAATGTTTGGTGAATCGCTACAACATGAAATGAGGCATAAAAAATTGACAAATCATCCCATTTCTAATCGGTTGACACATGCATGAAGCTAACTTCCCATAAAATCTATAGTAAAAATCCAAAATACATGACGGATGAGAAATCATGAATTAAATCTATACATCGTCCAAAAAATGAACACGTGGGCAGTTAAGGGTTAAGGTCTCACTTTTTGAACTAAAAATGAAACTTGCCATAAACCGATTTTTTTTATTATTTAGAAAAATCACAATATCTTATTTTGAAGGTCCATATTGTACAAATAATAGTCAACTTGCACAAGAACCAAGAGAAATTTGGATGGATGAAAAATGTCCATGTATATGGTCAAGAGAATAATTTGAATCTGTTCATCGTACACTATGTAAACACAGGCGCGTCAAAGGGCTAAATATCATTATGATGTAAAATCAACATGATCTAAAGATTTCAGCCACTTAGTAAAAATTCCAGCCCTTACTAATTTTGAGATTTGGCAAAATAGTGCGTGCTTTGGAAAGTAGTACCACACGCACTAAATGGGATAATCAATGTTAGTAGCCCAAATTTTATGCAACAATTGTCCCTTGGTTCGACGTATGTTTTGTTTTGCAATGGAATTAACCAAGAAGCCCGAATTGGGCCTCTGTTTTTTTTAGCAGTTTGAGTACGTTCTATGTGGACTTCCTTTTGTTCAAATTTGTTTATTTTTTGACCAACATATGCATTGTTCTTCACTAATTCTAGTGATACAAAATCCAATCTCATCTGAATTATATTTTTCACAATATGATTAATTGAATTTATCATTTTAACCCTTTAACGCGCCAGCGTCCACATAGTGGACGACGCACAGATTGAAACTGCTCGATTCTCATCCAAATCGGATAGTTTTCATCCACCAAAATTTCTCTTAGTTCTTGAGCAAGTTGACTATCCTTTGTACGGTTTGGATCTTCAAAAAAGGTTATTATGATTTTTAGAAAAACAACAGAATTGGTTTATGTCAAGTTTCATTCTTAGTTCAAAAAGTGGGACCTTAAATATGATTTTTCAAAATAAGTAGAATCAAATAATGGAAATCATACCATCTTGTAGTGCATGTTATTTCAATTTCATTACCATATTTAAAAAAAAAATTGTGCTAATTTTGGATTTTAAATTGAATTTCAAGAGAAAACCTTGCAAAATTAATTTAAAAATATTAAACAAAAATATAATAAATCCAACCATACAGATGTGAACTTCACATTGACATTTACAACTTTGCTTTGACCATGAGTCCCATTTTTGGTTTTCATCAAGCATTTTATAGCACTTCTTTGAAAACGGTGTTGAATCGAGACGTTAAAGGGTTAAAACCATGAATCCTTGATCCAATAGGGGTTAAATGTCCGTTTGTTTCAAAAAATAAAATAAAATAAAGAACAATTTGGCTACAATTAGCAACCAAAAAATCACTCACTGGTCCACATGTGATAGGAGACCCATTTGTTCCCCCAAGAGGCAGTGCAATTAGAGAGGGTGTAAGGTGGTTACCCCATTCCCAACTGAATAAGAAATACGGATATGAGGCATTGATATTATTTAGTATTATTATTTTTTAGAGGTAGGCAAGAAGAAATAGATTCCAACACAAGTTGAAACATAATTTTTGGATGAAGAATGAATTAGTTATAAATTTTCAAAGTTGAAGTATGACGCATCCCATTCACGTCATATAGGTACACCTCTTTCTGTCTAGAGAAGATGCTTAAACCAACAACAACGAATCCATAACCACACTTACGTATACTAAAACCAACAAGAGAGAACCCATTACCAACTTTAACTCAAGCTACAGTCACTCCAAAAACTGAGTCTATATAAGAAACATACAACTTCAAATGACAATGCCACAAACACGGATGATCAAAATCAAAAGCTGTAGAAAACAAAATTGTAGAGAATAAAGCACTACACAACACCATAATGGAAAAAAAATGATTTCAATTACAACAAAGTAAAGAAAGGTCTTGAAGCAAAGTATGTATATAGACTCGGTTTTTGCACTACACCTGAAAAGTCGCTTAAAATTTTGTCCACCGCCCTTTTGCAGCCAAAACAGCTGCAATTCGATCAGGCATGCTAGCATACAATCTCTTACACTCTTCTATACTAATAGAAAAGAAAACTTCTTGCACTCGCTCCCATAATTGAAGAATACCAGTAGGAGGAGTAGAATAGGAATTCAATCGCCGTTTGAGTGAAGCCCATACATTTTCAATAGGATTAAGGTCAGGGGACTGTGCAGGCTACTCTAAGACACAAAACGGTTGCCTTCCAAACCACTCTGAAACAATCTTTGCTGAATGAATACTAGCATTGTCCTGTTGGAAAATAACTTCCTCAACATTGAACTCCAAATCCCGCAATGTAGAATACAAATCTTGCTCTAAAATCCCAATGTAGCCTCTAGCATTTAAACGCCCCTGTATATTGTGCAATGCCCCTAATCCTTTAGAAGTCAAACAACTCCAAAGCATAATGCCGCCTCCACCATGTTTGACAGTTTGACTGACAGCACGTACAGGAATGTTTTCTTTGTCTTCAATCCAACACCAAGCTCTTCCATCTAAGCCAAAACGACATATTCTGGTTTCATCACTAAATACCACCCTCTCCCAATCACTCACTGTCCAATCTTTGTAATTTTGAGCAAATTGAAACCTTGCTTTGATGTTCTTCTTGCTTAAAAAAGGCTTCTCAATTTTTCTAGAAGAAGACAATCCTTGTTCTCTCAACGCATTCCTCAAGGTATTATCACACATTTCTACACCTGTCTCTCTTCTAAGCACTATTGCAACCTCTGTTGCAGTTTCTAAACCTCCAACAGTTACTAAACGTGAAGCATACCGCTTTTCCCACTCTGTAAGGACTTTAGGACGACCTCCTTTAGACAAGTTTAAGTTGTGAGAGTGACGCTTTCTCACTCTGTTAACTGTAGATTGCGATAAACCCAAGCTTCTTGCAATCTCTCTACTACTATTTCCTTTTTCTATCAAAGCTACAATATTTGCTTCTTTGTCTCTAGAAATCGGCCTCATCCTTTGTTACAACTTCTACAAATCACAAGAAGTGTGCAAGACAATCTAGTACAAACCCACAAAAAAAATTATCAAATTTCACGAAGAAACAAGAACAAACAAGCTACCGAAGAAGGTGGCAAGGAAGGCCTCAAAAACTGAGTCTATGCACTCTCGAAGCTTTCCTCTCTGTCACTCAAACCTTCTGGAAAATGATGATGTCATCATGACATCATGTCAAAATAAACTTGAGAATCTTTTTCATCCGTATTCTACATCCGCTAAAAATCTCATTATTTTTTTCCCAAGAGGCTTTGGAAGTGCTTGTCCATAACATAGACTCAGTTTTTGGAGTGACTGTACAACCAACATCATTGCAGCATTGATTGTGGATAATGCCACTAGCTGTTGGTGAAAGGAGCCAGTTGGTAATGGGGTAACCACCTTAGTGTGTTTGAGACATGTGCAGATGTGCTGTAATGGCGAATATTATACGGTACAATTGCTAAGTAACTGCAGGCACTTGTACAACATTCAACGGTGACATGACATTGCCTGTACAAGGACTGACTGATCCAGCCATTCATTTCTGTGCACTCACTCATCATTCTGGGTTTTGACTGGAATGAAAGTGTTAATATTCCTCGATCACTGGCCGTGATCAGTGAGCTGCCAGCCATGTGAATCATAACTTAAGGCAAGGCTATCGATCTACCTGCCAGTCAGACGGTTTGGGTCTTCGTGGACAGGAAGGCTCCTGCAATGCTTGTCAGTTATGATCAAGTTACCACAGGTCAGCTTTGGCAGCACAACTCACGCACCATTTTTATTGTTTTTTAAGCATTTCTCCTCTCTCTGTAGTTAGGGCTTCATGACTGATTCGGGAACCCAGTTTGAGAGTTCTGTGAGAAGCAGATTCTTCTCTTTGCATTTTGTGTTTTGTTGGCAAACTTGAAGAGTTGGCTTCAATGTGTTAATCTTGCGAGCTTCCAGCAAGTGCTGGGTGAGTCTAAAGATCTATTGATTTCCATCTTTTTCGTGCCATTGCTTGTTTGTTTGCTGGTATTGACAGAAAAAAATAATTTCCTTGTAGAATTATTTAGTGTCGGTGGTTGCTTTTAGGTCATTACAACTGGGTCAGGAAGTTGTTGGACTAAGCCCTGCCTGTTGTTTCGGACGCTCTGCTTTTTTGTGGCACTAGAAGAGAGCCATTTGTTGTAATGCAATGATCTTTCAACAGTGATTTGCAATGGTTCATGTTTTTTGCAGATGAGTTTGTGCTGGGTGAGTCTAAAGATCGATTCCATCTTTGCTTGTTTGCTGGTATTCTTGGATCGACAAGAAAAATTCCTCGTATAATTGTGTCGGTGGTTGCTTTTAGGTCATTACAGCTGGGTCAGTTGTTGGACTAGCCCTGCATGTTGTTTCGGACCGTCTGATTTTTGTGGCACTAGAAGGAGGGCCATTTGTTGCAATGGTTCATGTTTTCTATGCTCATTTTTTTGCAAGTTTCAGTGACTGATTTTAGACCCTTGATAGTTGAAGTACGTTGGCTTTCTTGCATCATTTAGTTTTTGCAATGATCCTCCAACAGTAATTAATTTGCAATGGTTCATGTTTTCTATGCTCATGTTTTTGCAAGTTTCAGTGGCTGATTTTAGACCCTTAATTGATGGTTGAAGTACGTTGGCTTTCTTGCATCAGTTTTTGCAATGGTTCATGTTTTCTGTGCTCATTGTTGATGAATGCAGATGAGTTTGTGAGGCTGATTTTAGACTCTTGATGGTGGAAGTACGTTGGAGGCTTGGTTAAAAAAGCTTAGCCAGTATGACAATACAGGAGACGTTGCAGGAGCTGAAGAAGCCATCGAGGAAGAAGAGCTTGGCGTTTTGTGTGATTCTTGCATGTGTGATATTCATAATTATTGTGGCAGTGGTGGTTTCGACCGCGACCAAGCATGAGAAACCCACCAACACTGGATTTAGCAAAGATTTTACCATCACATGGAATAAGAATCATACGCGAATCTCTGACCATGGGAAAAGACTGGAGCTCATCCTCGACAAGGAATCTGGTACGCAAGGATTCATGGTTTTAAAATGACATGTTCAGTTGATGATATTGTGAAAATTGTATTTCAGATGGTGCCAGTGAAGGACATTGCATGTGTTGGTCAAAAAGAAAGAAATTTAAATAAAAGGAAGTGCTCATAGGACCTCCTCAAAACTGTAGAAAAAAGATAGATAGATAGATAGAAACTCTGGATTTCTTTCGAGGCTGGTGTGAATAAAGTGTCTGTTCGTAATGACAATGACCAAGTGCCCACCGAACAAAGGGGCATTGTTACAAAACTACTCTCCCCTTACGAGGATACACACTTTCGTGACTAGTAACCAATAAATGTAGAAAAAACATAAGGCCCTGTTTGGGGTTGTGAATAATTGGGCATAGGTCGTAGCGTCTTTTGGGATAGGAGTGCATCTTTTTAGGTCTAATTCGCTCAGCATCAAAAGTGATACAGGGTTATAATTTCTCATTGCAAACAAGTTGTCACTGAGCTTTTCATAAGGCCCTCTTAACTTTTTGCCCCGTCCTTCTCAATACGGCCCTTAAACTGTCCATTTAAGCTACTGTGCTTGGAATTTTTTTAACATCGAATTGGGACTATTTTTGGCATATAGACAGATAAGATTCATGAATTAAAGGGAAAAAAGAAAAGAAAAATCTCAATTAAAATGTAATTTATATGAAATTTGAAAGTGAAAAGTTAGTCGCACTTGTGACATATAGTTGGTGTTTTTTCAACACAAAAAGTATCATGAATTGCATCGTAAATGCCCCTATTTTGTTCCCTTGTCTCCGATTTGTCTCCGATTGGTTCGTCAGATTTAGTTTCTTTGGGTAGTAGTTGTTGAGGGCACCTACAAGACTAGAATGGAGGGGTGAGTGGTTATGGGTCATTCCACTTTACCAACTTTTCATTCTTGAATTCAAGATGTAAAAAGATTTGTAAAATTAACTTTGTCAGTAAAAGTATTTGTGTTTGTGTAGGTTCGGGATTTAGGTCAAACGATATGTATCTATTTGGGAGCATTAAGATGGACCTCAAGCTTGTACCAGCGGACTCTGCAGGCACTGTCACTGCTTACTACGTAAGTTTTGCTATTCCATTCTTTCCAGTACAACATGGATTTTATTGGAATTATGATTTGCATAAAATATGTTGATGTTTCCTTTGATGAATATTTTTGGAAGCTTAACAGTGTCAATACCAAGTTTGTGTCTCTATCAGTATTTTCTGCTAATAGAGTTAACCGAAAAGTCAGCTCAACGACACTATTCAACCCAAGTATAGCTCAAGAAAGAGGTTAGAAGTAGAGCAAAAAGGGAGGTTAGATGGGCTTCTTTTCGGTTAACTCAATTGTCTTCTAAAGGATCAAGGATTCATGGTCTACGTATGACGAACTCAATTGATCTTATTGTGAAAAATATACAGTGATGATTGCTCCTATGAGCAATATTAGGAACAATGAAATTAAACACCCTTTTTGACCCATGTGCAAAGGAGGCAGTTTTAGACTACATGCACTTGTAAAAGTGACACCTTGTTGAATAGAGTGGTAGAAGTTTGACTTGATGTTTGCAATTGTGAGCAGATTTTTTTTTTGAAAAATGTTTTCTTTAATTTGAAATAAGGACACAAGAATAGTTGTGAGCAATAATACTTAGGGACAGTTACCTTAATTCAGATGGGGCCAAATTTTGTCATTGCATGTGTTGGTCACAAAAGAAATTAAATTGGACAAAAGAAAGTCTCCATAGGACCCTACTCATCCTTGATCTACTCTTTGTCCGTGAGGTATTGAAATTCCACTATGATTTTATTGGCTTTGTCGGCTACCTGACAAATTACACTCTTTGAGAGTTCCCTTGCTACTGATGGTTCGAAATATATCTATTTCACACAATGCTAACTAAGCTAAGAAAAATCTAATTTTGCAAGCAATATACTATCCTAATACAACAGATATCATCTTATAGTAATATTACTTCCACAATTAAATCAAAAAAATGAATTTCAAAACTTATTCTAATATTTACATCAAATGTAAAGAAGGTGGGGATAGAACCTAGCAGTTATACCATCCTTGTTAACACCTAAAGGACCAAGGATTCATGGTTTCAAAATGCTAACTTCAATCGATCATATTGTAAAAAGAAGAATTGCGACGGGGTCGAGTTTTATATCATTGGAATTAGTGAAGAACATTGTGTGTGTTGGTCAAAACACAAAAACATCTGAACTAAAGGAAATCCACATAAGACTTGCTCAAAAATGCTATTAAAAACATGAGGCCCAATTCAGGCTTCTTGGTCCTTTAAGGGGTTAACAGATAATTGTGTTGTTTTTCTGGTGTCTTTTTTTCTGGTGAGCATCGAACCAAGGGTGGTCGAACAGACGCTTTATTCACGTTAGCCAAAAAAGAGGACCGGAGTTCTTACTACTACTTGCTTTTGTTGGCTCTTGTGCACAACAGCTATCGTCGGAGACGCCCAACCACGACGAGCTTGACTTCGAGTTTTTAGGGAACACATCAGGAGAGCCTTACATCTTGCAGACGAACGTGTTTGCCAATGGAACTGGACAGCGCGAGCAGCGCATCAATCTCTGGTTTGACCCCACAACAGACTATCACACTTATGGGGTGCTCTGGAACCGCCGGCAGATTGTGTAAGCACTTCCCTCTAACCTTTCTTGTGTAAATGTCAAATCATCATATTTGTTAAGAAAATTTTACTCCCCGTGTATTGTAAACTAAAAGTTGTTAACCGTTAACAAAATTTTACTTCTTTCCTTTGTTCATTGTATTCTTGACGCAAGTAGAATCCAATCCTTGCAAAAATTACCGAGTGTATCTTAAAGATACCTTCTTGTACAACTTAATACCAATTTTTATCTCAAGTGGTAATTGTATTAGAGATAAATGTGAAATAAATCTTCAATTGTGCAGGAGACAAACAAGAATTTTAACACGTCTCTTTTGTCTCCTTGAAATCCTTTGTTGTCAACTTTTTTGAATCTTCTTTTTCACATCTAAATTTCCACATTTCTTTGTAATAAAGTAACCCTATTAATTTTTTAGTTTTTTTTAAAATTGGGTATTACAAACGCTCTGAAAGTATGGTTCTTGTACTAGGGCAAGATTGTTATGATTTTATTCCCTTCTTTGTTATTTTGACACTTAATGGGCAAATGAAACTAACTACATACACATTTTGGATGAATAGACTGAGAGAAAACAATGACTTTGAATACGGTATTCAACCTTTCAAAATCATGAATTTATAGTACATGAATGGTCCATGTCAATTATCGATATAAAATTAGTGAGGAACTCATTATAAATTTATATATGTTATATTATACCTTAAAACTCGTTTGACTTGACAACTGCATAATCTATTTCTGAGAGGTAATTTTTTTAGCATGTCCACATTAGTCACTTCTTTGTGCTCATTCTTGCTCATACTAGTATAAAGTTATATTGCACAAAAAAAGTACACAAAATATATTTTTGGTGTAGGACTTCTTGTTATCTCAAGCATGTTGCTTTTACGTGTGAAATCTAAAGTCACATGCAAGGGGCATGTTTCTCTTCTTCATTTAACTCCCAGCAACAAAGGGTAGACCTTGCTACCCATGCCCTTGAGGCATAGATAGACGAACTTTTCCCAATAGACTCTCCATTCACAATTGTCTCTTAGACCAACATTACTATTATTATTATCATTACACTAGTAGAAGACTTGTCGTTTTTCATTCCCCATTTTGTGGGAACAGTGAACAATGGCTGAATATTATGCTTATATTTCTGTCTTCTTGTGACCAAAACCACTCACCAGCACTGACACAACCTATGTGCCTGGCGCGGTTTCATTCCTTAAGTGAAAAACGACACATTTCCTACTAGTGTTAGTTTTAACTCCCTGCAATGAATTGATGCAGATTCTTGGTGGATGACTTGCCCATTCGCGTGTTCACGAACAACGAAGACATGGGAATGGCGTTCCCGAACCAGCAGCCCATGAACATTTTTTCCAGTATTTGGAATGGGGATCAGTGGGCGACGCAGGGAGGCAAGATCAAAATTAACTGGGCTCATGCGCCTTTCATTGCCTCGTACCAGAACTACCGCCTGGACGCGTGCGTGGCCACGGATGCCTATGCGGCCTGTGCCATGCCCGTGGCGAATAAATGGTGGGATCAATCCGAGTTCCAAGCTCTCTCCGTTTCGCAGCAGGACAAGCTCCGGTGGGTGGAACAGAATTACATGGTGTACAACTACTGTTCGGATGCCAAGCGCAACCCCACCGTTCCATTCGAGTGCACGCGCAACTCCGGTGGCTTCCTTGGCCTTCGAACGCACAATTAAAACACTCTCTCCATACGAGGTGTCCATGGTATGCGACGATGGTTTTCGTTTGAAACTTACCGTGTCTTTTCTCCTCAAAATTAAGATGGTCAACTTCTTGTGAATCCATTAGGACATGCGTGGAAATGGAAGTCGATCTATTTTCTCCTAAAAAGATGGTCAGCTTCTTGTGAATCCCTCTAGGACACTAGAATCGTTTGATGGGAATGGGAGTAGATTTCTTTTCTCCTCAAAAGATGGTCAACTTCTTGTGAATCCCTCTAGGACACTAGAATCATTTGATGGAAATTATGGGAGTAGATTTTTGTTCTCCTAAAAAGATGGTCAGCTTCTTGTGAACTGGTTAGGACACTAGAATGGCATCTTATAGAAATGGGAGTACATTTCTTTTCTCCTAAAAAGATGGTCAACTTCTTGTGAATCTGCTAGTTGGAAATGGGATGGGCAAGGCTCCTTCATTTCAAGAGTAGAGATTAGTTGGAATCACCCATTGTATCTTTCCATATTGACACCTGCTAATAAACAAATTTATTAGAGCCGGTTATCAAACCTCTATTATGTCTTCTATTAGGTGAGGATTATGCCCATAGGGGTGTTCAATGTTAGTGAATGGTAAGTTATCGAAGGATGGTTTTTGTTTGACAAATGGAAATAGTGTTCGTAGATGGAGAAAGATGGTCAACTTCTTGTAAGCCCAGTCAGACACTAAAATCATCTAATGGAAATAGAGGTGGTAATCTATTTTCTACAAAGAAGTGCCATATGCTTGTTCTCTACAAATATATATTCCAATATATACTAGTATTGAATGTACATAAACCTTTAAGTACTTTTTTATTACCATCTTGTAGCTGCTTATATAATGCATTATATTGTGAACTAAAACCTTCTAACTATAATTTATTTATAAATATAGAATTTGGAAATATTAATAATTAATAAAGTAAATAGCCTTTAAAACAACATTTATATTTAGAACTAAAAAGTTCATGATTTCAAAATCAACAATAGTTTTCAAAAGTAATCAATGTAAATTAAGAAGTTGACTTTTTTAAAGTAACCAATTAGAGGTAAAGCATTGATACTTCAATGGTGTCCAATTAAAGGTAGCCTAGTGTCAATAATAAGTTCTGAACTTTAAAAATCCATAGAATATTATTTGTGTTTCAAAAAGGTATAAAACAACTTGCATTGTGATTCCCTTTCATTTTCTTCACATTCGTCTCAAATTTCAAACTACACCTTCATTCATGAAATGGCATCAAATCAAGTGCCACATTTAGATAAAATTACCTTGCACATCATGACATATGCCAGCCTATCATCATGGTGTTATGTGTCAAGGCCTTAGTTGCTTGACAAGAAGTGAAATTCTCAATTCTATTAACCCTTTGACGCGCTTGTGTCCATATATTGGTTGACGAACAAATTGCAACCTTTCTCTTGACTACATCATGTACAACTTTTCATCCATCCAAAAATTTCTTTTGGTTCTTGTGCTAGTTGACTATCAATTGTACAGTATGAATCTTCAAAATAAGATATTTTGATTTTTTTTAAATGACAAGAATTGGTTTATGTCAAGTTTCATTCTTAGTTCAAAAAGTGAGGCTTTAAACATGATTTTCCAAAATAAGTAGAATCAAATAATGGAAATGATACCATCTCGTAGTGCATGTTATTTTAAATTCATTACAAATTTTTTAATTTATTTTGTTAATTTGGGATTTTTAATTGAATTTCAAAAGGAAAGTTTGAAATTTTAATTAAATTCTATTAATAAAAAGTATGATAAATCCAACCATACAGATGTGATCTTCACATTGACATTTGCAATTTAGCTTTGTACATCAACTCCATTTTTGTTATTCATCAAACATTTTATAACGAATCTTTGAAATCAGTGTTGAATCAGGACATTAAAGGATTAAACCCCTAGTTGTCCCGGCGTTCATATTTTGGACATTTTATGAGTTACTTTCACTTCAAAGAGCTGTAACTTTTGCATAGAGTGTTTGATTTCAATGAAATTTTGGAAAAAAAAAACCCCCCGCATAATGTCTAGTTTGAGTGGTAAAACATTAAGATCAATCGAGATGTATTGAATTTTTGGGAATCATTTGAAAGCTAAGGGGTGTTTTTTTTGGGACAGTTTTTGTGCATTTTGATGGCTACAAATTCGGGGGCTTGTATCTCCTTCATTCAATGTTTGTTTTCAATAAACAATTGTTGGATTAAATTCCCCTTGAAGTCTAATTATTATGATAAAATTTTCATGTCAATCCATGTTGTTATGAATGTTTGGGAGTCATTTCATTGCACCAGTCTATTTTGGACACTTTTTACTTTTGGGTCAAATGGGTCACCTTTTGAGCTACTTTTTGACATTGCAAGGTCATTTTAGTGCACATTAAAAAAATTCATGAGTTTTTTTTTGGTACCAATGTGTTTACTCGATGATTTTGAAGCTCTTTGTAGTTTAAAGTTTTTGAGTAGTTTTTGAAAACAAATTTCACCTCTAATGTGTTGCTAGGAAAATTTCAGCATTCTTTTTTAACACTAAAACATTACAATCTTGCAATCTATGTTGTCAAATGACTCCAAATTTGATTCACATCATTGACAACATGTATACTACAAGATTGTACAGTTGAGATTTCTATACCTCACTTACATTTAGACCTATAAGACATCAAAAGAAATGATATTTTTAAGTCCAAAAATGCTAGGGATGCTTAGGGGTTAACTTCCATACTATTAAAATAAACCACCCTATTTGTGCCATGTGAATATTTATGCCACTTTGTGAACAATATGTATCAGTATCTTACATTTCAAATACATAGTGGCATAAATAGGATGACTTCATAAATATGTATCAGTATCTCACATTTCAAATACATAGTGGCATAATAGGATGACTTCATAAATAGGTTGGCTTACCTTACCTCGGATTCACTTTTGGAGGATTTCTCTCTAAACCAATATTGCAAACACATTGAACTGTGATAAAAAAAATACAACAGTTTTGCCCACAATATTCTACTTCAGTGTGTTTCAAAATAAATAAATAAAACAAAAAATATTTCAATACAGTTCTAATGCAGGCTAAAATCTAATACTAGTCATGCGTATGTATATTGATAACTCTTTAACCCTTTGACGCGCATGCGTTCATATAATGGATGACAAACAGATTGCAACCTTCCTCAACACTACATCCTGTACAAATTTTCATCCATCCAAATTTATCTTGGTTCTTGTGCTAATTGACTATCATTTGTACGGTATGGATCCTCAAAATAAGATATTGTGATTTTTTAAAAACTAACACAATTGGTTTATGTCAAGTTTCATTCTTAGTTCAAAAAGTGAGACCTTAATCATGATTTTCCAAAATAAGCAAAATCAAATAATGGAAACTAAACCATCTCGCAATGCATGTTATTCCAATTTCATTACAATATTTTATTTTTATTTTTATTTTTATTTTGAGATTTTTAATTGAATATCAAGAGAAAACCTTGCAAACTTAATTAAAAAATATCAATAAAAAAATATGATGAATTCAACCATATAGATGTGATCTTCACATTGACATTTACAACTTTGCTTTGAGCATCAACTCTATTTTTGATTTTCATCAAACATTTTATAACCAATCTTTGAAAACAGTGTTGAATCGAGAAGTTAAAGGGTTAATGTGTAAACAGTGATGTGTAAACAGTAACTGTTTGAGTTGATAAGAATAGAAGCACATAAAAAATCATGTGTATATTTTTCATAGATTGGAAAATTATTTACAAATAAAACATGTAAGTTTTTAGAATTTGGTAGTCTAACTTTTAACTTTAGTTTATCCTAGACTCCATTTTTAAGTTTCTATTCTTTTTCTACTCAAGCCCTTCTTGTTGTTGCTTTTTATTTAAGGCCCTTCTCATTTCCTCTTTTCAAAAGGTTTCATGTGCCGTTTATTGAGACTTTCTTGGCATCTCAAACCTCAACTTTTGGAATGTAGATGCCAAGGTCCGCACATGATTGTCATCGTGTGTTGTGAGATCAAAAAGAAGCCCAAAATATAAATGCAAAATTATTGGAAAATCTAAAAATTGGAAAAGAACAATATTACTGGTACAGAGTGCGTGGCTGTAATGACAGATGAAGTAATGAATGAATTATTAAAAATAATGTAGTGAATGAATGATATCAATATCAAATGAATTATTCATATGATGGATGAATGCAATAACATATGAATGAATGAATTAAACGATTGATGAATGAAGTAACATAGATATATAGAAACTTTGGTCCTCTTTCAAAGCCGGCGTGAATAAAGTGTTTGTTCGTGATGTCAATGACCTAGTGCCCACTCGACAAAGGCCATTGGAATAAAACTACTCTCATTTGCCGGGAATGAACACTTTAGTAACAAGTAATATAATAAAAGTAACCATGAGTTCATGGTTGGAAAGTTGTTTTGAGTATAAGGTATGTTTTTTGTATTTAGTAATGTTGCCAAGTCATGAGTTCTTTGGTTGGTTGGTGAAGGGCAATGTATCACATTTGTGTGGTCCGGGTTCGATTCCCATTGGGTCCGTTTGTGCAGTGGTGTAATATACATGACTAACTGTTGTTGGTGAGTTATCATGGCAGGAAATTTGTACCAACCAACCGGCTGAGACAAGTGTTTGCATTGAGCTAGCGATCAAAAGAGTAACTAGTGGTCTTCATCCCTTGTCCCTCTTTTATTTTTCTTTTAAGTAACGTATGAATAAAGTAATGTAACATTGCATGTCTATGTTATCACCAAGGTTTTTTTTTCTGGCACCTTGGAGCCAGACTCCAATGTCGTGGCACAATCACAATGGTTTAAATCTGGAGGAACCACCCTCCATTGTATGCATGAAACACTGCTACAGTGCAAAATAAAACCCTTGGTTATCACTCATCATTTTGCATTTGGTTGGACTGGAATGAAGTTTAATCCCTAAATGCCTGTAGCCCTCTCTAAATATGGAAAATTTTCAAAGATGCATTATAAAATGAAACTAAGAGGGATATTTTGAACTTGATGTGTGAATAAAAGTTGTACATTATGAATTTTAGATTCTATACATACAGTTAGATCTATGATTGCAATCACCAATGCTTTTGTATAAAATTTGAAACTTAAAATTCAAAAATTATTTTGTAATTCGATTACGAATAAGATATTGACAATTTTTGGATGAAATTTATTATGATGGGTTGAAATGTAATATTCTAAGTGTAGTGATTTTTGGAGATTTTTTGCTTGCTTAATTTTATGAGTTGATTTTCTCAAGAGCACTTTTGAACTAAGGTCTTAAAAAAATTTAGTGGAAAACAATGGCATGAAATGAGGCGTAATTTTTTTACAAATCATCCCCTTTTTACACATGCATGAAGCTATCTTGCCATAGAATTTTGTAGTATTTTTTTACTTGCAAAAGGTGCATGATGGATGAGAAAACAAAATTCAATTCCGTACATCAACCAAAAAATGGCGGGTTAGGCAGTTAGGGGTTAACATTCCTGGCCGTGATGAAGCTGCGAGCCATGTGACATAACATTAAGTAAACATGCACTACTCCTGCCTTGGCTCTACAGTAGATGATGTGGAATATTCCACACCCAACATTACTTCATCAGTAGCTAAGTGGACAGGTGGAGGCTTAACCCCTAACTGCCTAATCGACCATATATGGTCGATCCAAAATTTCAGAGTTTAAAAAAAGTTCAGCTGACTTTAAACGTCCATAACTTTTGAAAAAATAACAATTTTTGAGCGTCATTTTTTTCCCTTGTAGATATTGAAACTGAGCAACTTTTCCAAAAAGAAATTTTGAAAAAACTTTTACTGAATTTCCTCTAAAGCCCTCAAAGTGACAGCATCTCAAATTGTCACAATTTTGAAAATCTGCCGGGAATGGAATCTTTAAGTTTTTTACCAAATAAGATTAGTTCTAACATGAACAAGGTAACCACCATATAAAACCAATGTTTTTGACCTATCATTCTTGATTTCAAGTCAAAATGACCAAACATGTATTTTTTATGAATTTTCAAAGAAAATTCTTATAAATTGATTATAAAATAATTCATAGCATTTTTCCAAAATTTAACTGTATGGATGTTGTCTTATTGTTGTGCTCTACATATGCTTAAAAATTGAAGCTCATAAAAGTTGAGTAAGATGGACATTATGACACATCTAGCATTTCAAGAAAACCCTTGGGCATTTAGGGGTTAAGGTGATGAGCAAAGTGCATGAAAGAAAGGCATTGGGCACGAAGGCTATTGAATGTTATGGAATAATAACTCAGCCCCTAAATAACAGAGGGGGTAAAGACAAAACCTAGATGTGTTATAAAATGTTACTTTTAATTTGCAACTTTGATGAAGTTTGGTCCAAAAGAGAAAATGAAAAGCATAATGTTTAGTAATCATTTGTACAGTCAAACTTTCAAAAAATGTTTTAGATACTCATTTAATGTATTTAGAAGAATTTACCATTTAATATTCACAAAAATCACAAATTCTATTTTTAGAGTTGAAATTTAGTGTGATTGGTTAAAACTAGACATTCTATTTTGAAATTTTAAAAAGCAAATTTTTCAAAAGAGAGAACATCATTAGTTTCTCCAAATGGTAAATTTTATAACACCAGGGTTTCTATTTTATGATGAAACCGTCAATTTTTTCATCATGGTGGAAATAAGCTTAGGGCTTCGAAATGCATTCGGAAATTTGGATGAGAAAGCTCTTGAAGAGCCAGTAATGGGCTGGTTCTCTCGAGGGTATTTGTCTACAACTCGGATATGAACTGAAGACATTGGCAAGAGACCGGATATCATCCGGTTCTCAAGCGAGTATGTACCACAAAGGCAATTCTCAGGCAAGTAGGTGGCCCGAGCTGGCTAGGGTCTGAGACTCTGGGGAGAGTAGTTTTGCTCGACACTTTCTGCTCGCTCGCCTGCTACTCTCAGCCTCTCTCGATCTCGCATTCTCGCCCACTGCTGTCTCCCACATCTCGCCTGATTCCGCGGCTGTGTTCCTGACTTCCTGCTGCTGTGGACTCCGTGCCTTCTAGTACCTCGGCTTTCGCGGCGCCTCCGCAGCTTGAGTTCACCGTTGATTTGATCCACTCCGCTCTAGTGGCTGCTTCCACAATCCGCACTGCTGCACTCTGTGACTGGATCGCTCACTTCGCTGCTTCCGCAGCCCGCACTTTCGCCTCTGCTTCTGTAGCTTGCGCATTTTTTCTGACTCCGGCGGTTTTTACGGAGTCCTTGGAGGCCGGAGCTCTTCGTATGTCCACATCGCCTAATCACATGGCCGCTTGTCGCACTCCCCAGAGCTTCATGCATCGACGGCTCGACGCCCTCTCTTTTTGACTACTTGTGCAAATCGGCAGCAACGCTCGCCAGCCTCGCGCAGTCTCTCGTCCGCCAACAACTCCACAGCTCCGCTCATGGTTAAAAAAAAATTGTTTTTGTTTTTTTGTTTTTTTTTTGGAAACATTGTACGTTTTATTCAAGGTAAATGCCTACAGAAAAGATCACAAGAACCAAGCAGGGCGTTCATGGTAAGTTGGTAACCACTAATTTACATTTGTCTTAGCCTCTTAGGGTTTTACAGTTCTCTTGTGGTTTTCCTGTATTGTTTACTTTTTAGGTGTTTTTCTTGTTTTATTATCCCATGTTCCAGTTCTTGCAAAGTTGCAACCTTTAATAACTTTGAGTTTATGTTGAAGAACTAGAGAATATTGGAGGTGAGGAGGAGCTTTAATAGGTTTTGAACTCAAAAGGTTGCAGCTGTAGTGTTGCACATCATATCATTAGCAACTGCACCTCAATTGCACAAAGATCAATAATAAGTTTGTTTTTCTCTTCCAATTTGATTTTTTATGTTTATACATATTCTTGATTTTGTAAATTCATTTAAATACCAGCTTTGTAATGAATCTCTGCTAAATATTTCAATGAATCTTTGTTTTAGTTTAGGGAGATAGATATCTTTGAGGTTAGACTTTAGATATACATTAGTTTTGAAGTTTTAGGATTAGGGTTTAAGTTTTCATTATTTCAAGTTTGAGATGTTAATTTTTGTTGTGATACGCTTTTGTAGGTCCTCTCATTGCCATCAAGATGACTTCAAGAAAAAGGCAAAGAACACTTAGATATACGTTGTTTAGGGCTGGTCAAGCTCAACTAGAACTAGAGGTGGCTCATGTAGTAGGTGGCTCATGTAGTGGCTGCCTATTCTTCTGCCTCTAATTCAGATGAGACAAGCAGTAACACAAATGTAGTCCAAGCTGCAAATATGTTGTGGAAGGACAAGTAGATCCACGATTTTTTATTGGTTAGGAGTTCAATTCCGAAATTGAAAGAACCTTTTGTACTGTTTGCAGAGCAGCAGGGGGACGTGGGGTTTTTGCAATAGATGGCTCCGTCAACATCAAGTAACAGCTTTCCATGATCATTTCCAAAGTGTGGAGCATCGAAAATTAGCATGGGCTACCCAATCTAGAAGTAAGAGAATAGAGAAACACATTGTTCAACAATCTAGAACAGCTGATAATATTCTCCTCATATTCTTACGCAGCATATTACATAGGAAAGAGAACTATTCTATTTATGTGATTAGTCGGTAGACTTGAAAATTGAAATTACCCCTACTCTATATCATGATGATAAAACATGTGTTGATATGTTAATTTGTATATCAAGTGTGATTCAAAGGAAAATGCTTGATAGAGTCCGAAATTCTCATTACTATGGAATAATGATAGATGAATCCACAGATATTTCTGTTACAGGTCATTTAGTTGTCTTGACACGTTTCTTGAGGATGGTGTATCTACATCTGTCTTTCTTGGCTTGTTGGACATTCCTGATGGTAAAAAGGATGTTGGTGTAATACATGACGTATTACTAACAAGTTTGAAGCAATGGGTTTGGATTAGGAGAAGTTTGTTGGTTCTGAATCAGATGGTGCGGCAGTAATGTTGGTTGCCGCAATGGAGTTGCGACAAAGTTGAAGAAAGAGGTTAATCCTTTCTTACTGTCTATCCATTGTGTTGCTCACAAAACTAACCTTGCATCACTTAATGTTGTAGGTAGTAGGTCATGTAAAGATGTGTCTAAAGTGATTGACAAGTTGTTGAATGACACTGCTGTTCATTTTAAGAAATCATTCAAGGCAAAGTATGAACTTGCAGCCATCAAGAAAGAGTTGTTTGACACTCAAAAGACTCTGAAATGGTATCAAAAAATTCAATGGTTGCACTACTAGAAAATCGTGACCAAGTCAACAGAAAGTCAACTGATTTATGTTGTTTGGGGCACTGCAATGACCAATTTCACTAATTTTTGAACTTTTTGTAAAAATCAACAAATTGCTACCTATTTTCTGTTAATTTGAACAATGCGATGACCAAATCAACAAAATTTTAGCAAATCTAAAATCTTTTTAGAATCTTTTGAAATATTCTGAAATCTTTGGAATCTTTTGCAATTTATGGACTCAACTTCCTACGTTTATAAGCTTTTGAAATGTTATTATACCATAGCAGTAAAGCAAGGTTGGCACATTGATGCCAAATAATTATTTAATTCTCGAAATCATAAGTCATGATTTAAACCATTTTCCACTTTTGAGTAGGCTCTTTTTGATACAATATTTGTTGAATACAATTCTTGTACAAGATGTGAAAATTTTAATAAACTTGTGTTTCACTATCAGGTTAATGCCTAAATTATTTTTTAACAATTCAAATTGCAATTAAAAAGTTATTTCTCAAAAGGTGATATTTTTTAGTTTTGGGCAATTTCGGGCACCCATGACAAATAGATCCAATTGGTTTGAAATTCTTTATACAAACTCTCAATAATATTGTGAACATAATCCCCAAAGTTGAAAGGCATCAAAGCACAAAATTATGACTTTTAAAACATTTAAAACACCCTCATTTGGGCAACATTTAAAACACCACGGTTGAAGTTCTATGTACTCTGAATTTTTTTTTAACTTAATCATTCACAATTTAAAAAAAAAAAAAAAAAAAAAACTCAACAGACTTTGGTGGCTATTTTGTCATAGTAGAATAATTTTTTTCAAAAAACTTTGGACTTTAAAAAGTTGTAAAACCAAGTTAATTCTCATCTTCAAAAATTTGTTTGAGATTTCGAGCCTCTATTCAAAAGTTATAGACAAAATTCAGAGTGGAATAGCAAGAAATATTTTCTTTGATATTTTCAAATACCCTCTTTGAATTTTGTCTATAACTTTTGAATGGGGGGGTGAAAGCACGAAAAAGTGTACCACCTCTAACTATTATGACCATTCAACAATGCAGGGTTCAAAATACATTATAAATTTGAATTTCGTAAAAAATTAAATAAAAATTAAATAAAGCACCTATTTTTTAATAAATTATACCAAAAAATTTGAGAAAATGATCTTCAATAAGTAGTTATAAATTTTTTATTGACATAGAAGTAGCCAAAAGTGAAAAAGTAGTTACATACAATCAACAAAGTTGATATAAAACAAGCAAAATGTATATCAAAACATATTTTTTTCTACTTTCATTTTGGACAAGGACCTCAATTCTATCATTATCTCAAAGGTCATACAAATTATATTTATGTTGAGTGTATTTAAGGCCATCAATTTTGCAACCGAGATTGGATTTAGGCATTCATTTTCAAACACTACTTTTTGTAAACTTTTTTGAAGATTTTGTTTTGAAAATTTGGGTTCAAGTATCTATAAGAACTCTAAAGGGCTTTATGAAATTAAAACCAAAATACAATATATTTTGATATAAATTTATGCCCTTTGACCAAAAAAATTATGATTTTAGTATAGCAAACTAACTTTTTGGTACAGTTTTTCGTGCTTTCACCCTAGGGCTCAAAATCATCACAAACAGATTTTTGGAAATGAAATTTAACTTAAAGTCTCAACTTTTCTTAGTTTAAAGATTTTAAAAATATATATTTTACTATACCAAAATAGTCTTAAAAGTCTGCTGAGTTCCAAAACACTGAATTGTATATGAGAAAAAAAATTATGCTTAAGTCATCGAATTCTAATGGTGGTGAGTTGGTTAGAGTGTTGAGTTAGAAGTGTGAGGTTCCAAATTCGAACCCGAGTAGCAACCAGGGGTGTAAAGCTTGGCTGCCCGGATGTGCCGGGCAGCCAAAAAAAGGTTTTTCTACCCAAAAATTTTGGGCAGCAATTTTTTATTTTTTTTATTTTTTTCTATTCATTTTTTGTTTGACCAGATCAATAGAAAAAATCAACAAATTTCTGTTGATTAATATCTTGTACAACTCGTCCGAAACAACTGAAAATATCAACGCTTCTCTATTGATTTGGACACTGAATTTTCTATTAGTGTTGTTTAGGTAGCAAGCTGTAACTACTCTGTGTGATTCTCTAGAAAGTGTTATAGCTTACTTCCGTGATGTTCCTCGTATTAATGATGATGCTGCCACAAGTTTGCTCTATATCAAACTAAGGACTTTTGAGTATATTTACTGTTTGTATTTTTTAGCAGACATTTTGCATAGTTTGTCTGTGTTGAGTAGGACATTTCAGTATAAATCTGTTGATGTCAGCAGTGTTGGTGCACTTGTAAGGTTTGAGATTACATCAATTCAAATGACTTTTATTATTGAGAGTACAAACTTGAACGAGTCGACTTTCAATGAGGATACTGAATATCATATTATTCATTTGTTTGGGCCCCCAGGAGGTTTTCCTCTGAGGTTCGTTCATAGGTTACCTTCAGAGGTTGTCCTCTGAGATTCGTGGTTCTAAATTTCATGATGTGGAAATGATAAGGGACAAGACAAGAGCTGATTTGGTGGAGGCTTTAGCATTTCAGACTTCTTTTGCAGAAGAGGTTTGCAAAGGTTTAGAAGCCTGCTTTCAAGACAATGATGTGATTGGTTGTTTTAAAATATTGAACCTATGTGAGTTGCCTTCTAGACAAGTTAGCATGAAAAGTTGGGATCAGTTACAAAGTTGAAGAAGATTTGTGACCATTTTGGAAAGGAAAAAATGATTGGAGAGAAGAAGTATGTTGCTGTGATCAATGCTGATGTTGTCATGAGAAATTTTCATGCTTATAAGATCCAAGCATCTACAGAATGACGTGAGAAAACTTTCCCTGATCTATGGTCCATGGTGAGTTGGAATCACACAATTCAATTGAAGTATGCTAATCTTCGTGTTCTTGCAGACATAGCTAGGATACAATGTGTAAGTACAGCTCAATGTGAGCGAACCTTTTCCATTCAAAATTGCATTAAAACCAAATTTTGTAATAATTTGTAAACTAAGAACTTAGAGTTTGTGGTATGTGTTGCAATGGAAGGTATGCGTGTTGATCGTGACTCTATTTTGGTAGAAGTCATTGCTTCGTAGAAGAACTCTAGGAAGTTTAGGTGGTTGGTTTCTCACCCTGAAAAATACCTTTCAGGACATATGGACCTTGAAGGTGAAGGTGTTGATTTTGATTTAGAGCTTGATGTTTGAATTTATTTGTATTTCTGTTCTCCCTTGTATGTTTACTAAGATAGAAGTCACCCTTCTCCCATGTTGCATCATAGAAGGGTGACCCTTATAACCTCTCACACTATTCTACCAAAAGGATATGTGAGAGGTTGTAAGGATCCATGGCCATCAACCAGTGATGGACTTATTCAAGTTAAACTCCTACTATAGATATTGACTGGTTCGATTGCAAATGAGAGGGTTTTTTTACCGGTTGAAATGTTATTTTGGAAGTATTAGACTGACCATGAGTAAAATCTTAGGATTCTAGACTTGTTAAAATACGGGGTTTCCAACATCTAACTGGAGAGGATGGAGTGAGGACCAGTCAAGCTTCTCAAATGGAAGCTAAAGGCTGGTTAGGCCCAAAATCTTCCCAGGCATTGACCAGGACAATATTGAGGTCTTTGTCTTCGAAAAGTTCTCCTCGGTGGAGTATCACTTGGATTGCCATAATGGAAAGTAGACTTGATTTCCTATTTGAAAATATTTTTCAATTTTTTTATAAAAATAATTTTTTCATCCTGGGCAGCCCGTAAAAAAAAGGCAGCGACCATAAAATGGTCGTTTGATCACTTAGGGGTTAAGACAAGGCAATAAAAAGTATTCTAAATCAGTTCTAAGGATCAAGGTAAAACAAGAAAGAACATGAAAAACCCAAATATGTCCAAATACACAATGCACTCATGTGAGGGTATAGAGGTGTCTTTCCTATTTGTTAAAAAAAAGGTACAGTACTATGAATGAGGTCCATGCAGTATGAATCCTCCCATGCGGCAATTGCACATTGGTAATGGTCAAGCCTTCGCTCTAATGCTTGCCATTCAAAAGATGTCACATGGACCTAATTAAACTATTGGCTACCAAGAGCATACTACCAATCGCAGACTACCGTATCTGTATTGGTCATTGGAATAACAGAACCTCAAAATCTACAGGCCCTCAGCAAGGGCATCAACTTTCACAAAAAACTGGAACCCAATGTTGATATGAAAGAATTAAGTAATCCACAGAGTTCACCTTCAAGTGCGCGCTTGCAAGAATTGGGCCACAGGGCTGGGGTTGGCGCGTTGAGCCTCTTGGAGTCTCTTCATTTCCTCCGGATCTGAACAAATGAAACATTATTAGTTTCTTGCGTAAAAGCCCTAAATTATTATTTTTTAACTATTTTCCATAGATTATGTTTATACACACATGAAAAGCGTTGATTAATTACATGAAGAGTCTTGTTTTGAGAGCAATTAGAACTTTTTCCTGAAAAAATAACGTATAAGATTCATTTTTTAACTCAAATTTTCACATATTTTCCCCAAAAAAAAGGTTTGGAGGATTTAGATTGCTTACTACAACATTCTCATTGTTAGGATTGATTTATTTCAATTCCGTTCATCTTGTACATACTTCTACTTTACAATTTTTTAAGGAATGACAATCAAGTGAATTTTTTTTCCTTAGATTCTCAAGTCAATTCTCCAACATGAAGAATTAAATCGCAAATTCCACAGTGCAGTCAAGAGGATTCAAAGTCTGCTGACCTAGTTTGGCATGGTGCGTTTTTGGAGCAAAAACACACCAAAAATTACGGGATAAGAAGTGGTGCAAAATCTGCTCTACAAATAAGATGTCAACTGAAAGCTTAAATTCCAAGAAACTCACCTATGCTGTCCATGAGCATGGGCAATAAAAACACGCAGACGACCATAAAACCAATCATCATACCCATAGGGCTCTTCAGCATTCCAAATAAGGAGAATGGCTCTCGAACCTGCACAGACCAGGAGATTTTTCAAATAAAATCACTTCAAGTTTCTGCAGTCAACAACAGCACCAAAAACACAAGCAAAAAGTACCAGAACTTGCCTCGTAATAGTTCTCCTCTTGACGGGGCTCTAGAACTAGTGAATCAGAGATGCGACGAGGGCCTTCTACATAACTTGCACGTATTTTCCCTGCCAACCTAGAGCTGACATCCACTCTCACCTGCAAGAAACAAGTGAAACAATCAATCACTGCTATACACTGCACATCAGCCTATACAGTATATATTGTAGATATTGATACGTGCAGTGTATATATATAATCAATCACTGCTACCGGTATACACAACCACACTCTACCAGCTGATCACATTCGTATAAAATCCAATATGAGAAACGAGACAATTCTTAAAGGGAGAGTGTCGAACATTTGTCTTACCGGAGAAAAGAAATAGCCAGGGGCAACAACTTCCAGGAGGTGAGTGCCAGCAGGCACATCTTCGCTATCATCACATCCAGTCAAGGCACTCACAATAAAGAGGGATAGTGTTCAGCCAACCACACAGACGCCCTGAAGAAGTTGAATGAACTAATGGCAGCAGTGATTTTTTTTGTTGCTCGTTTTAGACAGATTGCTACATAAAATTTGGGCTGGCTAATTGATACAAAGGATTTTTGAAAAAAAAGAAGGAATAATAGCCAGATTTCCTACATGGAGTCGAGATGTGCAGCATCTTTAAACCTAGGTATCACCCAGGTATTGCCTAAGTAGCACCTAGGTAGCACATGTGTATTATCCTGATATTACCTATATATCAATATGAAAAGAGCATCCAAGGAGCCTGGATTGCAAAAATGCTACTGACAAAAAAAATCACTGAATGCCAGTAAACAAGCACCTATCTTAACACATAGCGGAACAACCTATGGATTATGAAAACCAAACTAGCTCAAAACTCTAATAAAATTCCCTCAGTGCAAACAACGAACCTGTACATATTTTGATGATTAGCTCTTTGAATATTATAAAAAGGATACAAGGCAAATGACCCGTCGTGTTGTCGAATAAAAGCAACTCTTTCGCCACCATTTAGGACTACTTTGATATTGGCTAGTTTGCCGAGAGCTTTACCTCTCATACCTGCGCATAGAACACAAGTTAAGCAATAATAAAATAAAATAAAATCATGGCAAAGTACTTTAAGAAGGCCGAAACTCTGATTGAACAAACTCAAAAAGACCTCTCAAAGATTTTGTTTACCTTCCACTTTCACCCGACCTTCCACAACAAAACCTTCATCGCCACTGCACCAAAAACTCTGAATCAGTTACCAATCCAGCAATCTACTCGTCTACGAAAGAGAAAGGCCCGGACCAAAATGTAATTTTAGGGCTCCGCAAAAAATATGACACGTTGAGATTCGCAAACTCTCACAGCACTGGATGAATGAATGAGCCCTAAAACTGATCAATTCTACATAAACGTCAAAAGATCCCCGAAAACCTATGATTTTCTGAGGCTGTTTGCCGGTTAGGGTTTTGTAGATCGAGTTCAAAAGCAAAAAAAGTTATACCTGGAAAGAGCGGTGCAGGATCCAGAAATCACGCCGAGTAGCAGCAGAATGGTAGAGAAGAGGAACAAAGGTGTGCGTCGGAGCGCCATAGTTGCGAAATTTGGTGCAAAACCCTGCCAAATTTTGCAAGAGCATTCCGATGCTTCTGTTCTTCTGGTTCACTGAGAGAGACGAAGTTCTCATGTACGGGAACTTGTTCTCATTCAAGGGACCTTGTTCTCATAAAAGGGCATCCTCGATGGGGCCTCTAAAAGGACCCGGCATATTTTAAATTATCTTTTAATAGACTAGGAATCAGATCATTCAATTTTTATCATAGAAGCACATTTTTAAAATGCACAGTGAAAGTACAAGAAATTTTGGATTTGGGCATAGCTTGATTTATATAACATTCTTAAGCCCTTGTTGAACCACATCCTTTACATTGTAGAGAAACTATGAATAAAAAAATACAATTCTCTAACCCTGAAGCTAGAGAAAATGTTGTGCTATTCCTCCGATTCCCTGACAGATGCTTGAGATTCAAAGGTACAACAGTGGGCCTCTACAGAACGTTATGTATACACATCCTTTCAATTGTTCAAAATATGTAGAGGATTCTTCAAATTTTGTCTAAAAAGGGAAAATTCTATCAAGATACCGTACATTTGCAGTGCGTTTGGCTAAATTTTCCCTTTATAAACTAAATTAGAAGAGCCCTCTAAATGTTTTGGAAGTTAGCTAATTTTAATGAAGTGTATTTTGGTCATCCAATGTCCAAATCGAGATTTTGTTTGGTCTATTATATTTAGTTTTTCAATGTGATGTTGATAAAATTAAATTATTTTTCTGATTCCATTTACATCAAAAGATATATTCTAATATAAAGGACATGTTTAGAGGCCCCACTGCGGATGCCCTAAGGACCTTGTTTTCATTTAAACCGGGTGTCCAATTGTTGATAGGGCCCCCTTCAAGCCACACCCTACAGTCACTCATCTCAAAAACTTACAAATCTGTAGCTCAATTTCTTGTTTTGGATTTGACAACATTGTTTTTTAATATTTTTCATAAATAAACCTATATGTTTACTATACATACTGAATTTTTCATAATTTCCTTTTGATATTGAATTTATTAAAAAATTCTTAAGCTTTATGTCTTCAAAAAATCATATTAATTACAATAAGTATCCATAATTTATGAAATTTTTATGTTGGTCGTAAATCACAATTAAAAACACTTTCGTATATTTAAAATTTACATCAAGTTTTTAATTTGAAAAATTCGATAGGAAGACTATGTTGAAGATGAAATTGGTTCTTGACCCATTGAATTGGTAATTGCTATAAAAAATTCAATAATTGGAATTTTGATGAATCGTAACGTAGAATAAAAACTAGATTTGACTACCTTTACTTTGTTAGTTCAACTGGAATAAAAAAAATGATTGTTTTCAAAGTGAAAACTAAGTTTGACTAGAGAAGGGACAGAATATGTCCTCTCTACCTTTTAGGGGTTAAGCATGCAAGCAAGGAGATTTTCACCTTTAATATCTTCAACAATTTTTACCAAATGAAACAAATAAATATTCTATCTTATAGTACCTCTCCATAAGATTTCAATAATGTTTCATTTTTTAACTTCAAACGGTCTACGTACTATGAGCATTTGAAGATTTAGCATTCTTCACTTAGGGCATGTCATTTTTTGGTGATTACGAACACAATAGGAAATTTCAAGTCTTGAGTTTGGTATCAAATCAAAGCACTCACAATTATCTTCGAAATGAAACCGCATCCAATTTTTAATTCTCAATGTTGTGCACATAATGAGTGATTTTCAAAACTTATGTGAAATGTGGTAGTGTAGTGATAGGAGACCTCGAAACTTGCATGCAACAAGGGATTACTGCCTCATTTCTATGGTTATGGGGATCTTGAGTGTACAAGTTTTGAAATGAACGGCTATAGGGTGCGACTTGAAGTTGCCCCTATGTATGCCTACTATAGTTGAACACATGATTTAACCCCTAAACGTCCAACCGTCCAAAAAGTGAACGATGTATAGAATCAAATACAATTTTTTCATCCGTCATTGACTTTTTGTAGTGTGGATTTTTACTATATATTTTATGGGAAGTTAGCTTCATGCATGTGTGACCCAATTAGAAAAGGGTTGATTTGTGAAATTTTTATGCTTCATTTCATGTTGTAGCGATTCACCCAAAATTTTGAAGATTTTAGTATAAAAGTGCTCTTAAAAAGTCAACGCTTAAAATTAAGCAACCAAAAAAATCTCCAAAAACCACTACACTTAGAGTATTACATTTCAACCAATTACAACAAATTTCATGTACGAATTGTCAATATCTTATACGTAATCAAATTACAAAAGAATTTTCTATTTCAAGTTTCAAATTTTATACAAAAATATTTGTGATAGCAATT
Source organism: Pohlia nutans (assembly GCA_022496805.1). Lineage (NCBI taxonomy): Eukaryota > Viridiplantae > Streptophyta > Bryopsida > Bryales > Mniaceae > Pohlia > Pohlia nutans. The sequence continues at coordinate 18,636,816 of CM040097.1, forward strand.
GCAAATCTAACTGAATGGATAGAATCTAAAATTTATAATGTACAACTTTTATTCATACATCAAGTTCAAAATATCCCTCTAGATTACATTTTATGATGCATCTTTGCAAAACTGCTGAATTTAGAGAGGGGTGAGAACATTTAGGGGTTAAGGAACATGTTATCATTTAAAGGACCTTGTTTCCATTTCCAAAGTGCTTGTTTTGGGATACAAGAACTAATTCTCTTTTGGTCCCCTAGAATTGAAATTCACATTCCAACTACTGGACGTGAGGGTTTGATTCGACAACCTAGTGTTGAAAATTGAATTTTGCAAGTCGCATTTTTGAGAGGTCCATGTCACCCAATCAAAAAAAACTAAAAAAATTAAAAACAAAACTAAAAAAATTACAACAAGGAGTCGTTATAAATAGAACATCTTTTTGTGCAACACCCAAGTTCTATGACCACATGACACAAGATAAGGTAGACGGTGGCGAAATTCCACAGACAAGGGTTTCGTTCAGATCTAGAAGTGAGAAAATCGTGAAAATTTTCAAAAACACTTGCAAGAATCAAAGAGGCAGTTTGCAAGTTGTTGCGATGTAAAATCATATGTCATGAATTATTGAGAAATTGTTAAAGAGAAGGGTACAAGATTCCCCACACACACGCCCTGATTGTACTACACCCGGGTGATACTAAGGGTGAAAACCGTGCACCCAGTGTCTAAAATTGAACGGAAGCTTAGTTTTCGTGTGCCCAAAACCACAGCCTAAGCAAGGATGTAACTAGCAAATCTCGTCCACACAACTTGCTAATGCGAACAGGGACCCAACACAATTGCACAAGAGCGATGCCCCCATCATCCGCCGCTCACGATTGAAAATATCTCCACCTCTTACCGTTGATGCGTGATTCCTTGTACGCAACTGCGCCCAACTTCCGCTGATGATCATGAGTGTTCAAGCTGTAAGGGCGCTCGGTTGAGGGCCTCGATGTGCCTAGAGGGGTTTAGTCAACAACAACATATCAGTGGTATCACAACTAGCCTTCTTGCAGCGTTGCTGCTCAGTTGCAATTTTCATGTTTTGCTTGCATAAGTTAATGACATCAAGTAATACTAGTTGGCAAGTTTGAACAACGTTAACATGACCGAAATTTTTGTTTCGTCGGCCTCTGTTGTCTTACTCTGTCAATTCGCATTACAAAGGGGACGGTTTTCATATACTTAGTCAGACAAGGAGATTTGAATATATGACAAGGAAATGCTTGATAAATGCATGCAGCAGTTAGTGCAGAACATTTGCACCTTCAGGTGAAAAATAATACCGAACTCTTAATACGAAACTGACAAGACCCAAAGTTCATCTAATCATTAAGATAATGACAACGTAGTTGATTTCGTGAACCAACCCTTTTTGTACAGAAAACCACCCACATTTCCTCCACGTTTTTGCTCACCTCAACCAATTTGTCCACTCCAAGGCTGTCCATGATCCACACTCACATGCCAAAGTAACCATGTTGGAGGTGTCGTCAACGTAGCCTCAGTTCATCTAAATCCGTCCATGATGTTGCCTATATCCAGCCGTAATCAACAATGCACGAGTTTGGGTATCGCAGTGCACAATTTTAGTGCTAAGATCAGGGGCACGGGTTTAGGAAACGCACGGCTTAAGCACCCTCTAGCATAGAAATACCAGAAACCGTGAAAATAAGGAGATTTGGATATTAGAAATAAAATTATATCTTAGGACTCAATTTTTTTATATAGAAGAGAAGAAATCATAAAGAGGTAAAGTGATTTCATATTTTTATTCCATGTAGATATTTTTCTACAATTTTTCTAAGTGAAAAGAATTTCAAACCCCTTAGTGGTTATATAGGCTCATTTTAAATTACTACTAGGACTAATCCAAAGTCAATATATGGGTTGACCCATTATTCTACCCAAAATAAAGAAAATACAAGAAGCCAATTGGTCAACACTAATCTCCCAAAAATCGATTTATGGTCACAGTCTTTACTGTTTCAATGCCAATCTATTGCTCAACTTTTGGGCATTCACGGTTTATGGTATTCTAACGTTACCTTGGGAACGAAAAACAATTTCTTCCAAAAGGTTTCGTCAACTGCAGGGTTCGAACCTGCGCGGGGGAACCCCAACAGATTTCAAGTCTGTCGCCTTAACCACTCGGCCAAATTGACTAGCAGATGCGCTTGCTATCGAGAATCGAACTCGCGACCTTCACTCACATACGCGACTTCGAACGAGCAGGATTTAAAGGCGCTGTGTGGCACCGATCAAGCGCAATCAATCAATCAACCACAAACTGACATGTACTACATTGGATAAAACAATAAATCAATTTACGGTTAGCTTTGTACAGTTCTAGGTACACTGATATTACCATATACTGTGGCCCACAGTATTTTTGAACGGCCACACTGATACTTTGGTAAAATTCATCCAAATTTTATGAAAATTTGTTCAAACTGATGAAACATTGTTCAAACAAATGCAAATTTGTACAAATGGATGAATATACCCACAACAATCATCCACCCACAGTGTATGATGATTTCAATGTAAGAAAGTTACATTCGTGGAGCTTTTCAAAGAATTTGCAATAAAATTTATTTAGTTGAAGCCAAATTTGGACACGTAGTGTACAAGATGAACCACACATACAATTAAGCTTTGATAAAATCAAATAAAATCAAATCATAAACCTGTTTTTATTTGAAATTCAATTTTTACCCTTGATTCAAATGAGTATAAATACAAACTTTGTTACTTATGGTTTTCAAAATTTTCAATGGAATGAATGCAAATCCTCTCTAAATTCACGTAAAATAAAATAAAAATCATGAGTTTTGGGGTTATATTAACTATAATATTAATGTTTGAAGTTTCGGTTCAAAATTGCTCAATTTAAAAACCGGTATATGTTTTGATTTATTTTTAATATCTCATCCAAAAAATTTCCACAGAAGTCATTTTCAAACTTAAAATTATTTTCTAAATAAATTAATATTTAAAGTATAAAATAAAAACTAATTCTTTGAAAAGCTAAACAAATGTAACTTTATTGCCTAGCATTGCATAGTGCGTATTAAAAATGCATGTTATAAACATTAGTATTCCCTTCTAGGAAAGACTATGAATGTTAAGTGTTAACCCCTAGTTGCCGCTGAGACCAAAAAATGGTTGCTCAGGAGTCAAACATAGACAATGTACACATAAAATTTAATATTTTTATAAAAAATAAAAAATAAAAATAGTGTAGATAGAGAATAAGTATTGAACAAGCAATCAAAAATTTCAAGACTTTTGGGTTTTTATTGGATTTTATACAAGGTTCCAAGTGAGAAATTTGGAATTCGTGTAGTGTATTTTATTAATTTTGGCAATTTTGGCTCCTTATTGTTAAATCTCAATTTCGGACATTTACATGATTTGTTTTGCATATAAAGCTCACAAACAAAATGAAGTTTGTCAAGATAGTTTCCACTCCATTTTTAAATTTTTAAAAAATCCTAAAATTGAACATTTTATTGTAGTTACAAGTTCAATACCTATTACCACATAATAGTCATTTTTAATATATTGTGGAAATGGATGACTTTCATCCACCATAATGTTCTTCATTGTTATTTAAACCTCGGATAAAAAAATCAAATTTTTTTAGTAAGTTTTATAATCAACATCATTTTTATCAAAAATTTCTTTAAAAAATCATAATAATTTTAAAATCTCACAAATAATCTTCTAATGTAAATCGTTGAATTTGAAAAAAGTACAAAGATATATGACTTATATCAACTACTCCCTCTGTTCCACAAAATGACCATGATATCGACTTAAATTTTGTCCCAAAATAAAACTATGATTTCCAATCGTACTCATTCACCGCCGGCGATTAATTATAGTAATAATTATTTAAAAAAAAATTAGGGTACTTTTAAATACCCTTTGTTCACACGTGATACTCAAAAGATACAAAGAGTGACCTCCTTGAGGCAGATTACGGGGTGCAAGTGCAGAATATTCTCGAAATATTTCCGGAATGTTCTCTGACTTCAACAAAAACAAACCCTAAACCCCAAATCGCCACGAGGCACTGCTGACGGGATGTAATATTCCAAAAAATATTCCTTACCTGCACCCCAAATTCCGCACTACGCAATAGCCAACACTGAGTTATAAAAAGCATAACTCCTTTTCTATTGTCAAGCATTCTGTAATGTTTGTGTTTAGAGTAGGCTTCCATGAGTGTGAATGGTTTCAAACTCAGCGTTAAATTCATAAGTGTTTTATGAATTTTATAAATTTTGTAAAAAAAAAATTATAAGTGTTTAAGTATTAGTACTCTCTATGTATTAATTTTTCTTTACTTCCAAGTGTTAACAACAACGTAAGGTACCAACACAACAGTTGTGTAATTAGTGTTGCTCACAGTAATTACGAATGAATACTGGTAAATTCTTCACATGGGTTTGAAGTATTTCATTGAAGATAAATCTATAATTTTCAATGCAATATCTGTTGGCCAAGTTAATTCTAAAGACATTACATTTTAGAAGCTCAAAATCTTCAAAGCGTGAAGAAACATCCAGCTTCGGAGATACTTCAAACCCATGTGAAGAATTTTTTTAGCTTTTGGAGATATTTTAAACACAAAATTATTGAACATCACTAATTCATCCCCCATAGTACCGTAAATGTGAATGAAGGTGTTGTTTTCTTTCTAATAAATTTGAAAGGAATCAGATTACATTCTTTTGACATATTTGAGTTATCCGTAAACGGGCAACACGGGGTAGCCTATTACCTTGTGATTTTCATCTTCAAATAGAAATCTATGTCACAAACTGTCACAAGAAACTAGGCCCCTTGGTTTGGGAGAGTATGAGGTTGGTGTGGGCGCACCTAGAGATTCCACCATGGGAACGCTAGTACGGTATGGGGGAACTTCTCTTGCATTGGAGAGGTTCAAGGTTTGAATCTCTCTGACCACGGAGTGCGTTGTGATTGGTAAAAAAGAAAGGGACCAAAACTCATTTTCGCTCCCTTTCAAGTTAAAAAACCACTTTTACTATGTCTTTCCTCTTATGAATTTTTTTGCTCGACTTTACAGATAACTCTATTGACAATAAATTTAAATCTATACGGAAAGGGTATTAACTCCTAAATGTCTTCACCCCTCTCCAAATTCATCCCCCATACCGGTAGTAGTTATGAAAGTAGATATTTTTATTTTTAGTAAATTTAAAGGTGTATTTCACTACAACATGAAATGAGGCATAATTTTTTACAAGTCATCCCCTTTCTAATCGGATCACACCATCACAAACTTGGCAAGTCATGTTTTTGCAATGTTTTACGTATGTTGTTGAGATGAACATGGGTGATTACGTTCGATATACATTTTACGTATGTTTATCGTATAAAAACCGTACAAACGATATATCACAAGCATGAAAAAACACATCATGATAAAATTTACATGTTTGTAATATGTCCAACATACGTTTTTTTCTACAATAAACATACGTAAAATATACGTCAAACGTAATCACCCATGTTCATCTCAACAATATACGTAAAACATTGTAAAAACATGACTTCCTAAATTTGCGATGACATGCATGAATCTATCTTGCCATAAAATTTTGTAATATTTTTTCTTCCTTGAAGGCCATATTCGTTAAATTGAGAAAAAATGGACATTTTGAGACTTTAGCCCTATTACTTGAAACCTCTATTTTAACAAATCAAAAATTTATGAACATATCAACCTTTATAAAATCAAGGGTTTGTGAGTGTATTAGCATATTGAAGTCTCTATTCACCAAAAAAATTCAATATCAAACACTAATTATCATTTAAATGTAAAGTCAAAGATAATATGAGACTATAGATTGTCTCAGTTTAACGAATATGGTCATCTTGCAAAAAGTGCATGACATATGAGAAAATGTGGATGAAATCTATACATCGTCCCAAAAAATGAACGGTTGGACAGTTAAGGATTAACATGAGCGATCAAGAGCCAAGCCAGATCATTCTCATGGTTACAATCTATGATCACAAATTTTTAATGAACGTATTTTTCAAAAGCTTTGGTCACCACACATCACCACACATAATATACAGTGAGAAGAGATCATATGAATGACTACAAAATCTTATTAACGTGCAATTGCAATGCAATCAATAGTAAAAAGTAAATAGTAAAAAAAAAGTTTTCAAAAATTATTAAGAAGTCATTTATAGTAGTGAAAGCAAAATCTCATAATATATTTTATTTTTATGCATAATTTCTCAACTTTAACAATCACTTTTTTAATTTTTATTTTGGGGAAAAACTTCCATATTTCATATCCAAGTGCTCATTAAATCCAAAGGTAAAGGATAAGCCTTTTACAGGATAAATAACATGTTTTGATATTTTTAATAATAATAATAATAAACTTACTATTAAGGAAGTTACACTCCTTATCCCATTTAGTGCATGTGGCACTTATTCCCGAAGCACGCACAATTTTGCCAAATCTCAAAATTAGTGAGGGCCGAAATTTTTACCGAGTGCCTGAAATCTTCATATCACGCTAAATTTACACATAATAATATTTAGTATCACCTTCACTAATTTCCCACACACACTATAAACCCTCCCTCACTAAATGGGATAATCATTGTAGTTTATTTTGTTTTGTTTTGTTTGTTTTGAATGTTATGTTGAGATCTCCTCAACCGTGCGTTCGCCGGTTGCGTTCTTGGTACTGTCGAAAAGCTCTTGACGAGAAAGGGCGCACCGAATTTGTTCCGTTGCTTTTGGACGTTCAGTGTAAGAGTTATAAAATTTTGAGTGATTTTTGTTACCATAAATTGAATTAAATTATGGATAAATTATTGTGAAGCAAAAGCAAAAGCAAAAGCATGGAGAACATGAAGAACGCATGGGAACACAAAGAACACACGAAAGCACACGAGAACACGAGAGACACATGGAGCATAGAGAACATGGGGAACACAGGGAGGACGGGGAGCATGAAGAACACGAGAGGGAACACATGGAATTGAGGGAGCACATACAACACGGGAGGGAGCACATGGAACTTACTTCTTTCTTCTTTTTTTTTTTTTTTTTTTTTTCCTTTTTTTTTCCTTTTTTGGTTTCTTTTTGGGTCTTTCCGTCTTTCCGTCTTTCCTTCCTTCCGTCTTTCCTTCTTTCCTTCTTTTCCTTCTTTTCCTTCTTTTCCTTCTTTTCCTTCTTTTCCTTCTTTCCTTCTTTCTTTCTTTGCTTCTTTCCGTCTTCCCTTCTTTCTTTCTTTCCTTCGTTCCTTCTTTCCTTCTTTCCTTCTTTCCGTCTTTCCTTCTTTCCTTCTTTCTTTCCTTTCCTTCTTTCTTTCTTTTCCTTCTTTTCCTTCTTTCCTTCTTTGCTTCTTTTCTGTCTGCAGTGTAACCTACTGTCTCCGTCACTAAAGGCTGCCGGTGTTTTTTTATTTTACTTTTAATTTATGTTACTTTATTCTTAGATTTTACAATTGCTTTTCTTTTACATTTTAGGCTTCTAGAATGAATTTCAGCTTTTACATTTCTTTTCCATTTTTCTATTGGAGGCAATTTTTGGTATTAGCCAATATAGTTTCTGTATAAATAGGGAACATATTCCCTTTTACTTCACATTCTCATATTCCTCTCTCTATCAACATTTTCATGTTGTTGTCTCTATTAATATTCTAATAGTATTCTCTTTACTAATATTTTATTCATTTCTTTTTCTACACTTCAAAAATCTCTTATTTCTTAAATTACTCATGGATCTAGACGCCCTCTTGACTCAAGAAGGTGGCCTCAACAAGGAGGCTACAACACCACAAAGATTCGTTGCTCTTTTAATAAATGCGGCATGTTCCCAAAAGATCCACAATTTGTCCATGCTTCTCGAAGTTGTACTAAAAACCAAAAACAAATTTGTTCTCAATGAGGTCTTCATGTGCAAATTGGAGCCCATTGGCATTCAAGTACTATTTTCCATACTTCAAAGGAGTCAATTTAAATTTCTACAAACACCCATACTCCGCAAGGGCTTGCGTGTACTTCAACATTTAGAGAAGCAAGGAGTTGTTGAAGGGAAACCCCTTAACATTTGCACACACAATTTTTGCATGGAAAAGATCTCCATGCTTCTTTTTGATCTCACAAAACATGATGATAGTCATGTGCGGACCTTGGCTTCTACATTCCAAAAGTTGAGGTTTGAGATGCCAAGAAAGTCTCAATACACACATAAAACCTTTTGTAAAGAAGAAAGGAGAAGAGCTTTAAATAAAAAACAACAACAACAAGAAGGACTTGAGGAAGGAGAAGTAGAAGAAGAATAGAAACTTAGACATTAGATGAGATCTAAAGCCTCTAAAGGGCCGTTTTGGAACTTGTGCCAAAAATATAAGTTTTTATTGGAATTTTTATTTAAATAAATATTTTTTATTTTTATTTTTTGTTTTAAAGAAAATATTATTAAATAAGTATTTTAAATGTTTTTGAATGCTTTTTCAAAATTATGAAGTATGTTCTTAAATTTTGGTAAAACTTTAATATCCACATCAGATCCATCTCAAATTTAATATTGTTAAAATTTATTTATCTATTATTTTATTATATATATATATATATATATATATATATATATATATATATATATATATATATATATATATATATATATATATATATATATATATATATATATATATATATATATATATATATATATACTTTGTGTATAAGAATTCACGGCCTTGTTGAGGCCTCAAATTCCTTCCAAGGTCGAAACACTAGAAACTATTGGGGACCAATTCTAGTCACCTATGCAAACACTTGTTTCAAGTTAGGGAGTTCCTAATTAAATTACTACAACCATTAATTGCATCGGTTTGGTGATCAATTCGGAATACCAAGTTAGGCAAAGTGATTGGACTAGAAATGAAGACGAGTCTTGACTTTCCTACTAACATCAATAGTGGTCTATGCAAATTAACCCTCTGACGCGCTTGCATCCATATAATGGATGACAAAGAGATTGTAGCCTTTTTCAACACTACATCTCGTAGAATTTTTCATCCATACAAATTTCTCTTGGTTCTTGTGCTAGTTGACTATCATATGTACAATATGGATCTTCAAAATAAGATATTGTGATTTTTTTTAAAACAACACAATTGGTTTATGTCAAGTTTCATTCTTAGTTCAAAAAGTGAGACCTTAAACATGATTTTCCAAAATAAGTAGTATCAAATAAAGGAAACTAAACCATCTCGCAATGCATGTTATTCCAATTTTATTACAATACTTTATTTTTATTTTTTTGTTATTTTGGGATTTTTAATTGAATTTCAAGAGAGAACCTTGCAAAATTAATTAAAAAAGTATCAATAAAAAACATGATGAATGCAACTGTACAAATGTGATCTTCACATTGACATTTACAACTTTGCTTTGTACATCAACTCCATTTTTGTTATTCATCACACATTTTATAATGAATATTTGAAAATTGTGTTGCCTTGGGACGTGAAAGGTTAAAATTTGTCCAGCATGGCTTAGAAAAAGCAAGACTCAGCAAAAAAATAAAATCTATTCTATTTTTATTTTGTACTCATATTTTCCATTTTTTTACATTTTTTCTAGAAAAAATATTTTTTTAGTGAACCTACTATAGCACGAGGGTAGTTGTCCGGAATGGACTAGATTTCATCTACTTATCTTATGTATACAGCAGAAAAAACTCCAATGGTCCTTTGTCTGGTGGGCATAGAGTTATTGACATTACGAACATGCACTTTATTCATGCCGGCTTCATTTTAAAGGTCTGGAGTTTATATAGTAGAAGATCCAAATCCATCACATGAAAAGTAATACACTCTAATACCACATCTGCAATTCTCCAATTTTGTAGCAACTTAGAACGTCATGAAAGGTTTGTAACATTCTTCAACCCCCTATTGTTCACCTTTGAATCTCAAGCATGTGTCAGGGGATCGGAGGAATCGTAGAGAATTTTCTCTTACTTTAGTTTGGTCAAGCAAAGAGGATTGGAGAGTTGAATTCTTTTATAAGTAGTTTCTCTACAGTGCTGCTACAGTGTAAAGGGTGTGGTCCAACAATGTATGAAGAACGTTATGTTTTTGAATGAACCAGTCTTGTCATTCTTTGGGTGTGTTTCCTATCTTCAAATCCCAAAGAGATTTATTTGCATTTTGTTGTAGGCATATTTAACCTTTTTGGTGCCCATACGTGTTTTTAGCAAACTGAGATTTCTCGTACCCGTATGCATTTCTGCCTCTTTCTTCATGATCCATTGTACAAAAATAAAATCAACTACCTTGTTCGGTTGTCAAGATCAACAATTAAACTAATTTATTAAAATAGACGTCCAAATCTTTAGGAATTTTTTTCCATCAATTTTTTCAATTTTTATGGCAAAAAAGAGAATCTAAGAGAATATTCATATAATTTGTATTATTCGAAAAGAGAATTTCCAAAACTAATGATTATTTGGCTTTACCTGCCAACTGTGACATACAATATTCCTAAGAAAACATGTTAAAAAGTTATCCAAATCTAATGCTTGAAGTTGGAAAATATACCATGTACTTGAATGTGATTGTATTCTGAACTAATATGTTTAACCTCATCTTGTTTTGTATTTTTTAGTTTTTTTTTCCTTAGCAAATTCTACTTTGGCACAAAAATAAATAAAAATCTATTTAATAAAAAAAATTCTTAATTTTTGCTCGAATTATAAAGTTCATTTATCATATATTTTTCATATGTTTTCCCTCATCCTTTTGTACATCACTTGTATGATGTATAAATTCAATCAATCAAGATTAAAACACATAATCGTAAACCATACCATTGTAAGAATGTCCTCCAATAAAAAACCATATATATATATAATATTATTATATCGTATTGTATTAATGCATATTTGTAGGACTTCGGGTCATCCAAACTAATTTGTGCAAAAAAATTCTACATCCTCTTATTGTATACAAAGTGTGGTTTTAAATTGATCTTAAATTGTTCAACATTCTATAATAAAAACTTGATCTCAACGAGTGGTTCTATCTTCGGTTTATGGAGCTCTTGTGGGATTGATGGTTCTTCATATGTTATGGAATCTGTGGCGAAGTGGGCAATTATATGGGTGTCTGGAAATGGCCCTATGTGTGGGGAGAAGTTTTGGTACCAATTTATATCTGGTATTACTAGTATAGTGATGTTATTTGGGTCGGTTTTGGCTGCCAATCGTGCCCAGTGAATTGCTTGTTGGGTTGTTTCTTCATTATGTGGGTGGGCGTAACCTATGCCTTTCCATTTGTATTGGAAGGCGGTACCAAGTGATCCAAAGACTTTATCTATTGCAAAGGGAGAGTAAAATTCTGATATTTGTGTGGAACATGTTATTGGTGAAGAGAAGTATGAGTGGGAGATGTTAAAGGTGGTAGTAATAGAGTCAAGAATACTTGTTGGTAGGGTATGTTGTGCTGCTTTTAGTGGGTCTTTTTTGGGGATTTTATGGTTGTATCTTTGGTAGAGCCATATTATTTCTTTTTCAAATGATTGTGTTTGTGGTACTAGGCCGTGTGAGCTATAAATTGCTTTATTATATTGTTGCCATAGCCATTTTAGTCTAGTGGTTGGTATAGTGATAAGGTGTCTACCAGTATCTTCGTATAGGTGGGTTTTTCATTATTTATTTGTATGGTTTCGTAGTTGGAAATAATGTCTTTTTCCGGGTTACATTCTTGTATGTGTATGTGTGTAAGTGGGATAGGTGTGGGTGGGGGGATGAATCTTGTATCTCTGCTTTGTTTAGGGGTGAAGTGTGTGTTAATAAATTTTTTATAGTGTTTGTGTTGTAGTTTTGTGTAGTATTTTGTTAGTAGTTTGGTGTTGTGTGCAATGATTGTTGGGTGGTTGAAGGGGAAGAGTTCTCTTTGTGGCATCCATTTGTTGTATGTATCGTTGTTTTGGAGAGTCCATTGAAATAAGTATGTGTTATATTTTTTTGTTATTTTATATTTATCTTTTGAGGTATTTGTTTTGTGGTCTAATATTATGCCGATGGGGAATCTTAGAGGGTTGTTTTTGATGTTAGGGGGTGGGTTTGGGTGGAGGTGTTGTTGTGGGGCTGGAGGTTGAGGTGGGTTATCTGGTGCTCTTGGTAATAGGTTTTGGTTGTCTGAGATGTATCTTGTTTTAAGCGTTCGGGCGGGTGGATGTCTTGTACATGGGTTTGGGCAATTTGGTGTACAACTTGGGTAGCAAAACAATTGTACAGCTATTTGAAGTGCGCTTTTCTCTATTTTGGTTGGCGTTTTGTAGTATGTTTTGAAGTTTTTTGGTGTCATAAGGGTTGTTCCGTTGGGAAGGGTAATGTGTTTTATTTTGTATATGTTATGGATTAATAATTTGTGTAAAAGTTTGAGTGATAGATCGGGGTTGAGAAGTGGGAGTTCGTTTGTAGATTGTGTTCGCCATTCTCGTTCCAGTTCTGTCATGTGTAGTTGGAAATTTTCATTTGTACTTTTGAGGTGAATTCCTCCAGCTTTTTTTAAGAGAAATAAAGTACGTGTGGTTGGTGATCTAGTGTAGTCATGTTGTGTTATCCTTGGAATTTCTTCCGCGCCTCCATATTTAGCTAATATGTGGTGTATGAGACCTTTATATATTAAACCTAGTCTCCCCTGGTCGTTAAGTGCGTTTCGGAGTTGTTCACCAATGCATCGTAAGTATGCGTTTTTTTAGTGAGAATGCTTCTAAACCGAAGAGTTCATGAGGTAATTGGGTTATTACATTTGCTGTGCATTTTGGTAGTCCACATATTGTTTTTTGGATTCCTATAATTTTTTTATCTAGTTTTTTGATGGTCGGTAGTGAGTATGGGACTGCATAAAAACTGTATGCAATGCCTGCTCTAATGACGGTGTCAACCATGCTAATTTTTTGTTTGATTGTGGCGGGACAATTGGTTAGTTGTTTGCATTGGTCTATTACTTTGTTTGTGGTGATGTGTGTTTGGAGTTTCCATTTTGGTGAGGGTACTAGTTGAATGCCTAAGTATACATAAGGTTCGTTTTGGTGTAGAACGGGTATTGGTTGATTTCTGTAAGATATGTTATGGTTTTGTATTTGGGTTTTAAATTTTCAGGTTTTAGTTTGGGTTTGTTGGGGCATCCAGTGATGGCACATTTTTGTACACCTAAGTCCATTCCAGCCCATTTACAGTATTTATCTGGTTTGTTTAATTGTGTTTGTAGTGATTGGAGATTATTTGTTATAGCTGCTAGGTCATCTGCGTATGCTGCGGAGCTAATGGTTAATTTCGATGTACCAAATGTGTATCCGTTTTTACCTCTTTGTAACCATCTAAGTAGTGGTTCAAGGAATATTAGAAATAAATATGGGCTTAATGTATCTCCTTGGATGGTGCCTCTTTGGATGGGTATTGGTTTTGATTTGCTGAAGTGTTCACCGGTAAATATGGTGGTAGAATGTGAGTAAATATTGTCAATTAGTGTTACTGCATCTGATGGGTATCCAAGGTCTTTCATTATAGCTAATAGTCTAGCGTGGTCAAGGGAGCCGAATGCATTTTTAAAATCTATGTATAGTAGGTATATGTTTTGGTTTGTAAATCTAGCGTCTTCCAGGGCTGCTATGAGTAGTTGTAGTTGTCTGGATGTACTTCTTTCTGCTCTAAATCCTTCTTGGCTGTCATGCAGTATTTGATATTTTTCACCATATGATGATAGTATTAGTGTTAGTGTGCTAGTGAATAATTTATAAATTGTATTTGCAAGTGCTATAGGTCTGTGGTTTGGTAATAGTGATGGGTCCCCTTTTTTGTACAAAAGTATGGTTAAACTTATTTTCCATGATGCTGGGATTTTTTTTGTTTGTAGCAATGGGTGAAAAATAGGAATAGTAGTTTGTGAAAACTATCAGGCATATTTTTTAAGATTGAGTTTGGGATTTTATCTGGGCCTGGTGTTTTATTATTGGATAGGTGTTTTAAACATAATTCGTATGTTTCTTGGTCGAAGTATTTATGCAGTGGTGTTTGAGGGTCTCCTCTTTTATCTATTATACATCCATCTAGGTGATGCCATGGGTAATGCTTAACTCCACATGTGCAATTAGTGGGATGTTCTGGTCGGTAGTAACATGTTGGGACTGTAGGTCTATTACTAATTGATTGTTGAATATAAATTTCATTTGCTATGTCTTCTGGGCTGGTTAATACGTTGTTGTCTCTGTCCATAATGCAATCTAAAACGGTGGTGTTTCTTGGTTCTTGAAAACTTTTTTATTTATTTTTTTGGGGCTTTGTTCATATAGTTGTCTGTATTTTGTGATGGCTTTTTTAACACATTCTTGAGTGTATTTAGTGGTAATTTTACGTGCTTGTTTGTTTGCGGTTTTAGCTAGTGCTGCTAAATTTTTAATCCATTCTTGTGGATTTAGTTCTCGGTTAGGGGGTGATGGGGTGGAAGTATGTTTATGGTTTTTTAATTCTTCTATTATTGGGTGGTTTTGCCAATCTGGTGTGGTTTTTGTTATGTATATTGCTTTTGTGATTAGGTGGTAGGTGGATAGGTGTTTTTTCCATTGTTTTTGGAGTTTTCTAGGCAAAAATCCTCCTTGTTGAGTTGTGCGGCGTGTTAGTAGAGGAAGAGGTGGAGCACTACAAGTTTCTTGGATTTTTTCTGATATTTGTTGTATTAAGTGGTCTAATTTTGTACAAGATGTTTGCCATTGGTTGCTTGTTAATTGTTCATTTATCAATATTGTAGTGAGTTCATTTATTTGGAGTGAATTTTCTTCGAAAAATAGTGTTTTGAATTTTTCAATGTTATCTTGTGGGATGGGGTTTAGAATCCTTGGTGGTTTATTTGTTTTTGGTTGTGTGGGGCGAGCTAGTAGTGTGTTTGGTGGTATTTGTAGGGTGACTGGTGAATGGTCTGAGTTTAGGTTGTAGTCGTGGTTTGTGATTGAGGTATACAATGTGTTATTGGGAGTTTTGATGTAGTATCCATCGATTAAACTTGTTTGAGTGTAATTTTGTCCACCTTGTCTGGTAAATGTGCTATTTGTTGGAATGTAAGTTAAATGTAGAGTATCTGTGAATGCACGCCATTCTATGTCTTCTGTTTGCGGAGGTGTTATGTTGGAATCGTTTTGTCTTCCTATAAGGGCTATGTCTCTGTTAAAATCTCCACATAATATGTATGTGTGGTTTGGATGTGCTATGATTTGTTGTGTTATTTGTTGTTGTATTATTGTAATATATTGAATATCTTCTAAGTGGGAGGGCATGTACATGTGTAGAATTAGCCAAGGTTGTAAAGGTGCATTTTTTATTTGTATAATTTGTAAGTATGGCAAGATTTCAGCTGGGGTAGGTAGTATGGTGATATTTCCTGGGTATGCATATTTGTTATTTATTAGAGTGAGGAGTCCGCCTCTTGCAGGGGTATACGGCATTCTTTGATGCATGCATCTTGTTAATGCGTGTGTGTTGTTGAAGATTAATTTGTATTTTGGGAATAGGTTTTGTATATATTTTGTTGATTTTGTTGCGGTTAGTTTGGTTTCTTGTATTGTGATAATCGCTGGGTTTGTTGTGGTGTTTGAGATTAAGTTTTGTAGGCTTAGTAGGGCTGTGTTTAAAGATGAGGCATTCCATGTAATGATGTGTGTGTTGTGGTTCGTTGTTTGTGACTCTTGGGTTTGCGGTAATGGTATATTAGATAGTGGGGGAGGGTGTGAATATTCATTTATAGGTTCATTGCATTTGAGAGATTCTATTAGTAAATTTTCGGGTAGGTATGGAAATTTGTTTGTTAGTATTTGCAGGTTTGGTGGATTATTGTTTTGTTTGATAAAATCATATAGTTGTTTATGAATGGTATTAGGGGGGTTAATTAGGTTTTGGTTGGTGTTTTTAAATTCTGTGTATGGGTGTGGGTTTAAGATGTGCCGTTCGGGGAGGTTTTGAAGAAGTGCCATTTTCTCAAGGAGTATTGTTGTCCAGTCTGGATCAGGTGTTTGTATTAATTGATGGTCACATGTTTCTAGTAGTGGACTTATCGTGGTAATGAGTGCGTATAACATGCGAGGAGGTGGGTGGTGTTGGTTTTCGTTTATATATTTTGAGAGGTGTGGGTAATCTGTAGATGTTTCTGGGTGGTTTGGGTGTGTTGTTTTTAAACAAGGGGCAAACTTTTGTGCTAAATGTTGATATTCTGGATGTAGTTTTATTGTGCATGGTATAAAATATGTTTTGCTCTTATTTTTATGTGATGGTGGGTACGTTTTAAGTATGTTTGGCATTGGACCTGGGTTGGTTTCGATGTCACCGCAAAGGAGAAGTAGAAGTTTTGAGAAATGGTTATTTTTATAGTTTGATATGGTGATAATTTCGTTTCTGTTAGGAAGGTGTTGTTGCCTTCATACATTGACTTCCTATGTTTTTCATCCCTTTCTATTGAGACATGCGGTTCCTAAAGTTGCAATTGCGTTTCATCCCTTTCGACATGGGCTCTATTTCCATCTTAAACCTCAAATTTTTCTACAAAGTGGACTCTTATTATGAAACCGCTCAGTGAAACCGAGGGGATAATTTTACATCAACAAAAAGAAAAAAAAATATCCTACATGAATCAATGGCATAATATTATGATAGGGCAACTATTATTTATCACAATGTACATACAAACTTGTATGCTTACTTCTCCATTAATTTTTTGGATCTTACGTTTCTAACATTTTCAAGATCATAATGTTTAAAGAGGTGCAACGAGTGCAAAAAAATGTATTAAGGGAGTAATAAAAAATGGATACAAAGTTATTTGCATTTTCTACCAAAACATCAAGTCATTCAAAACACCCATGCACAACCAACTGAGTAATACTCGTTGTGCTATACTATATGGCTATTGCTACTACATAATGCCTGCAGCTCATAGTACCATGTGTCTCATATGATATACTAAACCTATTGATATGCATGTAAATCATTCTGCAAACGTCCATTGTCCATTTCTTCCAATTGTAGTGCAATATACTCCACCAAATGCGGTTTTGCCTCTGTTGGAATTTTGATCTTTGGCTCCGTCAGCTCGCTATGCACTCGCACATTATTCTCTTGTACAAGCCCACCCCTTGTTTTTACCGGCATGTTTTTCCATGAGAATATAGCCGCGTCTTTGACAACCCATTTGTGTCCCTCACCATATGGCTCTTACAATGCTTCTATGCAATTCATATACCTTGTTCTACTAGATCCCCGTTCGTCTTGCATTTCCCGTCCTCTCATGGGCCAATACCATACAACCTGCATCTTCGCAGCCCATCTGCCTTGTCCAAACTCTAGCACCTTCCCCACATAGAACGATAAACTCAGTGTACGTGGCACTGACACGGTTAGTAGTTCCAAAATTCATGGAATACAAATGGCAATCTCACAGTACTTAGAAAAAGGATCCAAATGAACATAATATTTGGTTCCAATATTCAAAAGTGTGCTCTTCTACACTCCAGTATTATGCTCTATACATTCTAATATTATATTTATTTCCCTGTTTATAAATCAAAACATTAAAAACATAGGATGCCAAAATAAATTAGAAAATGAACAAATGTTTGAAGAAAAGAAAGAAAGAAAATTAGAAGAGAAGAGAAGAGAAGAGAGAAATTTAAATATAAATTATTTATCTTGTAAAAATTGAAATTTCAAAAGAGACCTAGGAAAAAGGAATTATTTTAATAAAAACAAAAGATACCAAAAAAAACATTAGGAAAACAAAAACTACTAAACACAAAACAAAAACCCCAAAAAAACAAAACAAGAAAATTAAATGAAAACGAAAAAAAAAAGTTAAATTAATTTTCTTAATAATAAAATAAAATTAAAAAATTAAAAAATGTAAATAAATAAATAAAAGCAGCTGAGACCCGCAGGCCGCAAGGCTTGCTTTGGCTAGCTAAAGGCCAACAACCTTGACTACGGCCTTGGGTAGCCAACGGCCTTGGATGGCCAAGGGCCACGGCGTTGGCTGCCCTTGCCAACCCTGTGGAGCTCCGCGGGGTTGGCAGGCGCGTCTTTTGGGAGGGTGCGCCCAACTGTGAAATGAGTTTTTTAAAAGCCCATTCATGGAATTCCTAGTATTTAATTTCCACCCATCTCATGTTTTACACATTTCACATTTCACCTCTCAAAGGTAATGCTCTCACTACTTCTTTTTTGCAGATGACACTAGGTAGGGTTGTAATGCTCAATATATAGGCATTCTAGGATGTATAGGTGATATTCTCATCACCAAAAAAATTTAAATGCATATCTACGATGATTTTAACCTTGTGTTTTATAAATTTTTGTAGACATGTTTGATTGGAGCGAACGTCATGACGAATAACAAGTCGAGGTAAGCATTATTCCAAGAAATCCATTTGTTTGTAAAAACATATCATTCATATGTTGTTTTCACATCGAATCATTTGATCTTACTTTTAATTACATATAGTTATGTATAATCACATTTTGAAAATCTAACTTGAATTGAACAAATACGCATCAGCTGTTAAATTTAACATATTTAGTCCTAGGAACTCAAATTTCTCATAAATTTCTCTAATTCAAATGACAAACTCTACTTTAGGGTCCCTAGAGATTAGGGGAACCAAATTTCATGTTGGGTGTCAATAATTTCTCTTTAAAGCTGCTAAATATAGCATAATATACCATACATGATTAATTTGATATAAATTTCTGCAATTCTAAAGAAAAAACAACACATTAGGTCCCTAAAGGTTGGGGGCATCCAAATTTCATATTTGGTTCCGATATTTATAGTCAAAGCTGCTAAATTTAGTAGATTTTGCCATATATGCTCAAATTTGATGTAGATTTTTGCATTTCGAAAGACAAACATCATGTTAGGGCCCCCAGAGGTTAGGGGCATCCAAATTTGATGTTGGGTTCTGAGATTCATAGTCAATAGTTGCTTAATTTAGCATATTTTGTCTTACATGCTCAAATTTGATGTAGATTTCCACAATTCGAAAGACAAACACCACGTTAGGACCCGAAAGGTTAGGGGCACCCAAATTTGATGTTGAGTTTTAAGACTTATAGACAAAAGCAACTAAATTTGGTTGATTTTGTCATACGTGTTCAAATTTGATGTAGATTTCCGCATTGGAAAGACAAACATCATGTTGGGGCCTTTAGAGGTCAGGGGCAGCCAAATTTGATGTTGGTTCCGAGATTTATAGTCAAAAATGCTAAATGTAGTAGATTTTGCCATACATGTTCAAATTTGATATAGATTTCCGCATTTTGAAAGACAAACACTATGTTAGGGCCCCTAGAGGTTAGGGGCACCCAAATGTAATGTTGGGTTCCGAGATTTGTAGTCAAAACTAAATTTAGCATATTTTGCTATACATGCTCAAATTCGTTGTAGATTTTCCGAATTCGAAAGACAAACTCCATATTAGGGTCTCTAGAGGTTACGAGCATCCAAATTTGATATTGTGTTCTAAGATTTATAGACAAAAGCTGCTATGTTTAGTAGATTTTTCCATACATGTTCAAATTTGATGTAGATTTTCGCATTTCGAAAGACAAATACCATGTTAGGGCCCTTAGAAGTTAGGTTCACCCAAATTTCATATTGGGTTCCAAAGTTTATAATTAAAAGCAACTAAATTTAGCATATTTTGCAATGCACACACGAATTTGCTGCGGATTTATGTGATTTGAAAGCAATACAGAACATTACAGTCTCTAGGGAGTACTGGCTTTGGAATTTCATCTCGGATTTTTTAAATTATAGAAAAGATTTGGTAAATGTAGTTGTTTAGTTGAAGAAGTCCAAATTTGATTTAGATTTGTTCAATTGACATTGACAGATCATTGTATGACGCTTGGAGTTGATGGATTATACCATGACCTCGAGGGAGTGAAGTATTGTCGTTTGGGAGAAGAAGATATTAACTACACATATGAGCAGGTCGTAGTAGAGTAGTAGTACAGTAGTACAGATGGAGAAAGTATTTAAGGGAGATCCCTTTGATGTAGTAGGATAGTGTAAATATTATTTACTTTATAGTGTGTGCCTTCATTTTTATATGAAAAGACGCATTTTGTTTTGATTTTCTATCAAATAGTGATAAAACAGTATTGCACGTTATGTTTAATTTTCTTTTAATTCATGGAAAATTCAATATGAATGAATGTGTTGTTGCTATTCAAAAATTGAGAATATATGAAATTCTAAGGGAGTAAAATTTCAAAAAAGTGCAAATTTTGCACCGTAGTGGCCATCGGACAATGCACTTGGCCAAGTGCAAAAATTGCTAATTTGGTGTTAATAAGAACTTGATTCCCATCATTTAAAAAATCACCACATAGACAAAGGACAAACTCCTTTATGTTCAAGAATGTTACATGACTTCTGTGCAACTTCAAAGGAGTTTGAAATCAGTTTAAATGAGTCAATGCATGATTGAGATTATTAAGAAATCTAAGACAAACAAGGCATGTTTACTTCAAACTTTGAGAGTTTTGTTAAGAAACGTTGAATCAGTAGCACAAAAAACATCAATTTTTTATATATTGGGGCTAGTATGATTTTTAGGTTTTTCACCACCTTTGAGTGTGGATTGCTACCCAACTTTTGGAAAGGAGAAATTAATGACTTTTTACTAAAATTTAAGCAAATCAAGTTGACTATCAACACTAGATGTTCCAAAATGACATGTTTCACATGAAGATTATTTTCTCACATCTTCATGTACAATGCAATAATGTACATTAAAATTCATAAAATAACATTGGCAACATGCTGCAAACTTGCCACATATTGTATCATTTTCTAATTTTGTATAACAATCTTCTTATGAAATTATTAGGCTACCATATTTTAAATGACTTCTCACATTTTTCAAAGGGTGACAAAAGGTGGGATAGTAAGGATAATCAAGATTGTTAAACTTTGTACATGTATTATAGTATGACTAAGTCACTTTTAACCCTTGAACGGCCTGAAAGCCCTTTGCAACCATATAGTATATTCTGTATTCGGTGGTATTTCATCAAAATAAAAATGAGCAAATACTTTTCAGTACAAAGTAAAATCAATAATCATAATAACATGTATGTAACAATATATCACAATTCATGTATTAAACCACAATTGAACAATTATAAGGCTAAATACGGGTTGTAGAAAGGGATCCCAAGGGCCTTTTGAGGGCTAAAGTGCTTAGTAATCATTTACAATCTTATTAGCATTGACAATATTCTCTCTACTGTAAGAGCAAACTTAGAGTGTTTAGTAATCATTTGCAGTCTTGAGGCTTTGTTCATCTCTACCCCTTGAGCAATGTTTCTTCGGTTTATCACAACCTCAAGCTTGTAGAAACAATGGTTACCTCCGATGCTGCAGAATGAGTTACGTACTTACTATAATTCGTTGAATTGACACTTGGTGTGATGCTGATATGAGATAAATCATCTGTTAACATTAGGGACGAACTGAAATGAATAAGAAATGCACCATGCCTGAAAACATGCTTAATTCCTGGTTGCTCTAGTTCAGCATCTTGTCGACAAAGCTCGTTCAGCACGGCGTCCTTGCTGTATTGTTTCTTAATCTCCCAGAACCCGGGCTGGGCGCTACTGTTCTTCTCCACTTTCTCTTGATTCTCAAAGAAAATGGCTTGGGATTTATGGTCCTTCCACACCATCCTTCGGTACTTTTCTTCCTCGAAAGTTCCTGGCAATCGAAGTGACAGATTAATTAATTAATTAGAAGACACCTCGACCAGAGTCACTTAGCTTCTTCACTGAACGCTTCTAAAGACCAATTCAGAGAGAATGATTTCTTGAACAGAAAGAATTACGCACCTGAAAATACCAGTCGGTACACATGTACAACCTTCTTCTGTCCAATGCGGAATGCACGATGAATGGCCTGTCGTATCACAGCGGGATTCCAAAGAGTGGGGAATTCTTCATGATCTTTCCTTTTGATTACGCAATGGCTTAGGTGGTGAACGCTTCGGCTTTGATGGTAACTTCATCATTTTTGTCGTCCGCCATTCTGAACCGTCTTTTGGAGTTTCAATTTTAATTGGAATTGCCATTTGATAATCACGTTGATGATTTTTGTTCACGTGGTAGCGGAATTAGACCACTCAGCTCATTACACACAAGAATCATGTTGCACAAAAAAAAAAATTAAAAAACAACACAGAAAGTAAACACCAAACATAAAAACAAATCCAAAAAAATTAAAAAAATGAAAACAAAATATTAAAAACCAAACAGAATAAAACTACAAAAAAAAAAAGAGAGAACAGAAAATAAAAACCAAACCAAAAAGGGAATAAATAACAAAAACTAAAAATTAAACATAAAATAAAAATCGGGACAATAACTAAAAAACCAATACAAAACAGAAATTTAAAAACAAAACAATAACTATAAAACAAAACAACATCAAAAATTAAAAACAAAACACGAGATTAAAATCTTAAACAAAATAAAAAGCAAAACAACAAACAAAATAAAAATAAGAAACCAAACAAACAAAACACCAAATAGAACAGAAAACCGAACACAAAAAAACCGAACAAAACAAAAAAACCAAACAAGACAAAAAAGAATTCAAAAAACTTTTCATAGAAAAACAAAAGAAAACAAGAAATAAACCGAAAACAAAACAAAAACCAAACGAAAAGCAATACAAAAACAAACAAAAAAGACTTACAAGATCTGTGAAGGCTTTGATTCGCTTGAAGGATTTTCAAAAGTGTGAAGAATGCGTATAGAATGTGGCATTTATACTTCAATACTGGAAATTAATGGAGGTTTCCATTAACTTAAGAGTAAGTAGTGGTAGACAATAATCGCGCACTAATTTGATGACACGTGGCATGGCAAAGAATGTACTCCAATCACAAACTAGTTTGAGAACAGTGGTGCACACTCCTTGTCAACCGAGTCAGTAGCCAACAAGCCTATATTAAAACAAGGCCCCGTGGCTGTCTGTATGTGCTAGAACTGATGAGCTAGACTCTGACACGGGGCAATCTACTTGTACATGTCCAAATTAATGTCGAATAACTGGAATAATTGGACAATACAACCTCTATAAGTATAACAAACATAAACTTCCCTTTTGTCAATATTAACTGTAAACTCACATTATGTCCAGAGAGGAAATATGGAAAGATGGTGCCATATGTAAATGTTAGCTTTGACTTCGCATCTGCTTCACGATTCCGACACAAAATTACTTTGGACTTACCTAGGTTTGGCAGATGGAGGATGATCAAGTGAGATTGGAATGTCCTTATGAGTCATCCTTTCAAAGACTTGACAATCTGATTGCCTACTTCCTTCCTGTAGCATCCTTTATAACTCTTGATTCTGCACACCAGTCACTCTTATGAAGGATGAGGTTCCAAAGGCACTTCCAGCTTTTTAAGTATGCAATATAGCAAATAACAGCTCCAATACAAATCCACATTAACCAAATTGGGGTCGTAGTATAACTTGCAGGACGCCCTGAACATGATATTAAAGTAAAAGGAAAGCATGGCCAAGTAGTGACGTTATTGAATACCTTAGAGCGAGGAACATAATGCGATGAAAGCTGGAGTGACATGGACAATTGCTGAATATCCATGGTCGTCTCTCGCACCTGATCTTCTTGTAAATCGTGAGGGAGCAACATCTTGCGTAAAAAGAAAACAAGTAGTAGCATGACCATGATAAAGAGACAGACATTACATCATGTGACGAGGACACAGTAGATTGAAGAATGAGTGCACGGGTTCGCTAAAAACCTGGACATTGAGTTTGGCAGATGGAAGCTGAGTTACACTTTGCGGTAAGTTTAGTCGGATGAGATCTAAGTGCTGTAATTTGGTCCTGATCTCTGCAACGAGCTTCAATTTCATCCTCCACTTGTTGCTAATTTCTCAAGCTCGTGGGTCAATTCTTGCAGCTGTGTACATGAATACCACATAACGATTACGGTCGCCTCGCTACAAATTTTAACGAAAATATGCAAACTGGTTACTTCACACGTACTTCACACAGACTTAAATATCAAGCAAGTGACTGGCATTAGCTAGTTAAAAGGATTTGCGACAATAACGTTCCATCAGGTGAAAAGGAGAAAAGCAAACCACTGGGGTTGCAAGCAAGCAATGCTGGTGCTGATGACGAAGAGCGATGGCTATAGCGAAACAGAGCTCTAGTTGCCTGCAACGAGGCTGGCGTTTCCATGAACCACTTCGCCCGTCAAATCCCAGCAAAACTCGTGTCCAGCTGGACATGCCACCTCGGATTCATTTGATCGGTGCTCTCGTTACCTTTCTCCACCCGTACACCTTGACGAAGCCTTCTTTTTCTTTGTTGAGAAATAACTCCAATTAATTCTCTTTTTTATTAGCTCTTACAGAAGGTTTCCGAATTTATAAATAACTGATTGTTTTTATTTTTTAACCTTATAATATCAAAGTAATTTGCATGCTAAAATGTTAGGCACATACTATTTATGTCATGGATGATGTGTGCAAAAGGATTTTCATAATAACATTTCTCTATTAGTAACAATTCATTGTCAAAGTGGTTTGAAAATTGAGAAAATTAAACCCAGGATTAAGCCCCTCAGATTGGGTATATATTCTTTAAGGGTGAATTTTGATACTAACATTGAACTGTAACTGCCTAACCGACCATATTTAGTCCTTCCAAAATTTCGGAATTACCAAAATCTCAACAAACTTTAGACATCCATAAATTTTGCAAAAATAACAATTTTTTAGCGTGATTATTTTCCGCTTGAAGATATTGAAACATGTTCTCTACTTCTACACTTGGAACATCTTCTAAAAGTCAAACGATAGTTGATTGACTTTTCTGTCCTTCATGGTCCACAGATCCGGGTGCTTACAAGGCAAATTACCTTTTGCATGTTCTACTCAATAATATTCCAAAAGTTCGACAAACACCCCCCACCGCTACAAGAACTGATCTCTAGTACTGAATCTCTAGCACTTAGCTCCGAGTTGGAAATTTCCTCAAACTCCAAAAAAGAAGATTGAATGGTTGATTTCGCTACCCACAAATTTTTTGTAACTTACTCCGTAAAAGATGATTCACTTGAATCGTCGGAAATTTCCTCTAACTCCCAAATAGAAGGTTCTCCAGTTCTTTCTCTAGCTTGTGATGGTTGTGCCCTTTGTAAAGTTTCCACAAGCTCATCGGACACTAAAGGAGTTCTTCGACAGAGTTCACTCAAGAGTCTTTGGTGCTCCTTCATATTCCTCTTGCACCAAAAGAGAAGAAGTTCTCTTACTTTGAAGAGTTTCCGTTAACACAAAAAGAGAAGGGTCTTCGTTTCTTTCACTAGCTTGTGATGGCCGCGCCCTCTTGGAAGCTCTTACACACTCATTGGACACCAAAGGAAAATCTCCTAATTTGGTAGAGTTGACTCGGAGTCTTTGGAGCTTGTTCAGATTTCTCTCGTTCAAAAAGAGAAGAATTTATAATTCTCTCAGGAGTTTCCAGTAATGCCAAAGGTGAAGGCTCCTCGTTTCTTTTACTAGCTTGTGATGGCTCTACCCTCTTTGAAGCTCCCACACGTCCACCGGTCACCAAAGAAGCTCCCTCAACTTGATGAGGTTCACTCGAAGTCTTTGGAGCTCCTTCAGATCCCTCTTGGACCAAAAGAGAAGAATTTCCCTTTCCTTCAAGTGTTTTCATTGACTGCGGCCTCTTTCGAGCTTGGTCACGTCTCTCTGCAAAATTTGGTACATAAATAGGGTAGTTGTCATCCATGTGGTGTATCCCAAACAAAGCTCAATACTATGCATTTAAACATAATAACAGTGCAACCAAAACGCATATAAAACTAATTGGCATGTATCTAAATAGATGGCACGATAAAAATAAAAAATAATCTCGTTTAGGTTCATTTAGCTTGAACATTAAAGAGATTACAAAAACAAATACAAGTAATTGAATATGAGAAGACTTCTAGGATCTTAGAATGCATAATTGTATCTTTTCTTTTAAACATTCATGATTGGGAAAATCCTTTTGTTTTAGAAACAATAAAAATGTATATAAAGAAGTAAAAACTTACTTGCCATGGTTGTTGGAAAGTTGTTTCAATTCCCACTTTCAATGTTTAAAGGTCTAAAGAGGATTGTTGTTTTCCTGTAAAACATTCACCAAGTAAACATAGCAAATTGTGTAGATTAGAGACATTAGGAATTGTAAAGGAACTTCTCTAAATAATTTTCATTGATCCTACTCGTAAGTGCCATTTTCCTAATTGACAAAAAAATGAGGAAATTTTAAGACATACCAACCACTATATTTTTCTATTCTAAATTGTTTTATATGAAAAAGTCCATTAGTAAAAACTAGAATCTATATTGGTGACAACGTAATTAGTGAATTATATTAATAAAAAAGCAACCAATGACATTTGACGCTAGCATCCTTTAATATGCTGAAAAGTGTTAGGTAATGTGCCAAAGAGTAAGCATGGACATAAAGAGTGAGTAGCAGAAGCATAAAGAATAAGCTAAAGTGCAAAAAACATCATTTCTAAAACAACATGAGATAATAGAAGCATATAGCCCAAAGTGAAGCACCAAGGGCAACATGAAGCACCAAGCGTAATGAAATGCAACAAACACAATGAGAAGCATGAAGCGCAACAAGAAGCACCGAATGCAACGAAAAGCACAAAGTGCAGGGAAAAACACAAAATGCAAGGAAAACACCAAGCGCAATGAGAAGCACCAAACTTAACGAGAAGTATCAAGTGCAAGGAAAAGCAAAAAAATGCAAGGAAACGTACCAAGAGCAACCAGAAGCACTAAGCGAAAACAAAGCACCAAGGACAACCAAAAGCACTAAGCGCAATCAAAAGTTCCAAGTGCAACCAAAAGCACCGAACACAACCAGAAGCACCGAACGCAACAAGAAGCACAAGTGCAAGAAAATGAACAAAATGCAAGAAAACTTACCAAGCACAACATTCAAGAAGCACCAAGCGCAATAAAAAGCACAAAATGCAAAGAAACGCACTAAACGCAACGAGAGACAAAAAGTAACGTGGTCCTACATACCTGCATGAATTACGCAGCTGTTGAAGATAATGCTACTAAGTATGCAATAGGGACAAGTCTAAATAGTATATGCTACCCTCGATGTCCTTTCTCGATGACAATGTCAACCTACTACTTTGCACTCTATTTGCACCTCACACTTCGCACTAAATAAACAGAACTTTCAAGGTCAAACTTTCTCTTCATAACATCACCCACGCTTGAGATGCTCCCACCCTCCAAGGATTCAAATCGGAGCTTGAATGGACACAAAGACCCTTTTAAGTACCCTTTCAACAACCCTGTACTTTTGGCAACGGTTTACA
The DNA here is from genome assembly GCA_022496805.1 of Pohlia nutans. NCBI lineage: Eukaryota > Viridiplantae > Streptophyta > Bryopsida > Bryales > Mniaceae > Pohlia > Pohlia nutans. Next base: position 18,664,349 of record CM040097.1, read on the forward strand.
TTCACTAGGTATTTTGATTGCTCCATAGAAGACAACTAGAACACACATTGTCTTTTGCATGAAATGACACCAAGTGAATTGTGAGGTATAACATTACAAAAGATAGGAATTAATTGAGAATGTCTCATCCTCAAATGGTAAAGGAACCATTTGAAAAAATAAGCAAAATATAAAATAAGACAATGAGTGAAGAAAAATATATAATTTGGTAAAAATTCAAAAACTAAAACAACCGCAAAATATTGTCTAAAGAAGAAATGTTATGGTGTGATTCCAATTACTCTTTGCTATGGTTACAAGCCTAATACTTAAATTAAAAATTTATCAAAAAATCCAAAAATAAATTAAAAAAATATGAATAAAAATACTCTATAAGCGTTGGAGATCCACAAATGGGACCTATAGTCACCAATACCATTTTTCCTAAACCAGCTTTGACCTAAGGTCGTCAATGCAATATTCAAATATAAGTTATAAATACTAGAGGAGATGTGCGATACTTTGCACTACCATTGACAAATGTTGGATTTGTTGATTGTTGTCATCAGTCTTAGGATGTGAACATTGTCTTAGATTCTTGCTTTCATATGTGAACCCTTTCACATCCTAAGACTAATGTTCAATGTTCAATGTTGTTGTGTTTATGTGAATTGCCTTCATTAAATGGTTGGATGTTGAAGCTTCTTTTTTTTTTACTTTAAGAAACCAACTCCAATGTATAAATCGCCAATGGAACTATAAGTATCAAAGTCAACCAAAAGCCCTACACTAACCCTAACACAACGTGAATCCTTTAGGTTAAGTTTTGCTTTAAATTTAAGTGTACAGTATCTCATATACAACTTTAGTGTTTGTATTTTCATAATTTCATCACTTATTCTTGAATCATGCCTTTTTGAATGCAAATGTCCAAAAGTTTAAACAAGTTGTGAATATCATTGTATATCCAAGTTTATGTTCTTTTTCGAATAGAATATTTAAATCATGAATGGTATAAGAACATTATGCAAATTTTAAAGGTATTCAACCGCTAAATGCCTACAACTTCTCCGGATTTGGAGAATTGCAAAGATGCATTATAAAATGCAACTAAGAGGGATATTTTGAACTTGATATATGAATAAAAGTTTTACATTATGAATTTTAGATTACATCCATACAATTTGATCTATGATTGCAGTCACGAACATTTTTGTATAAAATTTGAAATGTAAAATTCAAAATTCTTTTGTAATTCGATTATGAATAAGATATTGACAATTTGTGGATGAAATTTGTTGGGATGAAATGTGATACTCTAAGTGTAGTGATTTTTGGAGATTTTTTGGTTGTTTAATTTTATGAGTTGATTTTTCCAAGAACACTTTTGATTCGTTTTGAACTAAAATCTTAGAATTTTTTGGTGGAAAATAGTAGCATGAAATGAACCATTATTTTTTTACAAACCATCCCCTTTCTAATCGGATCACACATGCATGAAGCTATCTTGCCATACAATTTTGTAGTATTTCTTTTACTTGCAAAAAGTACATGACATATGAGAAAACGAAATTCAATTATGTACATCAATCAAAAAACACTTAGTTGGATAGTTCGAGGTTAAAAAGCTATGGTGTGTTTGGGTTTGTACCCTCGTTTGGCCCACGTTGAATACATGCCAATGCCTTTTTTAAATAACAAATGAAGTCTTTGTGTTTTTCCAAAATGACAACTCATAATTGCTTTTGATTTACTAATAATAATTTGTCTTCTTTCCAAATTTGGACCATTAATTCCACCATTGCAACTCCAAGCCAAAACACGAAATTAAAGAGCTATTCCAAGGTTGCTAAAATGTATTTGGCCCCACTTATTGGACATAAAGTACATTTTTTGTTGAAAGTCAAACATTTGGACAATGACTTCAATTCTAGTGGGTGCATGCATCCAAAATTGGTATTAAATTATTTTTTTAACACTACCAAACACACCATACCTATAATTTCAAATCACTTCTAGGAAAGGGTGCTATTTTCAACACTCTTTTCAACACTATTATTTGACACTAAAGTATTGAAAAATTTGTTGAAAATAGTGTAAAAAACAAACACCTTTTTTGGTACACGGCTACTTATTGCTAATAGTGGGGGTGGGTTTATAGTAAGGTAGGTTTTATTGCTAATAGTGGGGTTGGGTTTATAGTAAGGTAGGTTTTATTGCTAATTGTGGGGGTGGGTTTATAGTAAGGTAGGTTTTATTGCTAATTGTGGGGGTGGGTTTATAGTAAGGTAATTAGTGAAGGCAACACTTAAAATGTAAAATCAGTGCAAAATGAAGATTTCAGCCACTCAGTAAGAATTTCTGCCCTTGCCAATTTCATGATTTTTGTAAAATAGAGCGTGTCTTTGGAATTAGTACCACACGCACTATTAGCAAAAAGAAATGTAGTGATACCGGTAACACCACTATTGTTTGAATAGAATTAGAAATAGGGTGATGTTAGGATTCAAGGCCTCACCACAATTAGCAATCCCATTTGGTAAACAACACCTATAAAAATTATTTTTCACACAGCCAAATGTTTCTGGCATTCTGGCTCTCCTTTCGGATGAGCAGTGTGATTTGAAGTGCTTTACTTGTTTTCCGTCAAGAGTGAATTCAACGCAGTTCAATTCATAAGGAACATGGCACTACCCACAACATACATTGATGCTGCAAAATTTATCCTCACTGTCGCAAGCTCTCCACAATGTAGGTCGCATACAAGTCCCTGAAATAGCATATTTTGAAAGCGTATCAGCCCATGTACAAAAAATAGAACTGAAACAATTTTGTTTCAACATTATTTTTGACTCTATTATAGCATTGAATTGTGCAAACACTATTTTTACAGTATTTAAGCGCTAACAATAGATCAAATGTTTCATCATTGTTTTAGCACTAAACGATGTACAAAGGGAAATTTGTGATAAAGAGGTAGTAGCTTTACTCCTTGTTTAAGTGGCTGCAAAAGTGTTACTCTCATTCAAGCAAGATTGATTTAGCACCACCTAATATTGTGACTCGAATAAAAAATGATGTAAAACATACTACGTGGACAAAAGGCATTGAATGTTGGCTTACATGGAGTGGCCAATGGCTTCAACAGCACAATCAGCTCCGAGGAAATCATCCACAGCCACTTCCTTGTTTTCGTTTTTCTTGTCTGATGAAAAACCATTACAACAAACATCATGTCAGAAATCACTGCATATTAATTACAGTGCGCCCCTATTTCATATTAAAATCAAAATCAAAAATCAAATTTCACGACAATTTCAAAAATCAAGTTCACTTCTAGTTTTATTTGAACAACAAAGTATTGCTTTTACAAGTTCATGTAATCTGAATTTGCCTACTTTTGCATATAAGTCAGAAAGGGTCATTGTTCCTAATTGATTTGAAAATTAATGGATAAAGCAAGCATGGTTAAGAGGCTAGTTTATTGAACTAGGTCTGTCTTTTGCAGAAGAGACTAAAATGAAATAAAAGCGTCGGTGTTTCTTAATTACACAATGCCTAACCAGTGTACTTTCATAAAAGTGGAATTGGCTACTCCCATTTTTTTGAAAAAATAATTTCCTAAAAATTTGGACATCTCTTTACATTGTAATTATTTTTTATCGACCCTGACAGCTAGGTACGGTAATCTTGTTTATCCATAACACATTCAACGTGACATTTCCATGTTATCTCTAACGGGTTTTTTTTACTAGTAACCACCAAACTAAAGACAGAAGGGAAAAGAAAAAAAAACATCTGCATACTTACAGTCCTCAAAGAAACGACGAATTTCAGCTAATCGATGAGGAGGAAGATCCTTGATGTCCTTGAAGTGCCGGTACTCGGGATCATCAGCACAAACAGCAATAATCTTGTCATCTTTCTCACCCTGTTCCAGACAAGGGACAAAAAAAGAACTTAAAAACAAAAACAAATCTGGACTAGATTGATATTTTGTAGGTCAAATGATACACAAAAATTAGCACAGGAAAATTGTAAAAATGATCCTATAGAGTTGGCACACCTGATCGATCATGGGCATGAGGCCAATAGCTCGAGCCCTGACAAACGAACCCGGGAGAACAGGCTCCTGCAATTAAAGCGTGGTAACCAGGAAACAGTGAGCAAATGCAAGGTTCTTTCCATCACAGAAATTCCTTTACATACAAACAGTTCAAAATAGCTGTGTTAATTTGTTATAAAGGTGGAAATGTCGGCCATTTCTAAAAATGACTGTTACAACATGCATTAAAACTATCCCCGCATTAGATTGATAAAGATTTTCATGTTAAGTTGAAATTAATAAGCATTACATTCATATAGTACTTGTGTTGAATTAATGTTCCTGTAGTTAACTCAATGTTAATGAGATGTTAATATCCTTGTTAATAATCCAATAAGGAGATCTTTGAGATACCCTCTTTGAACTTGGACTTTCTAAGTTTGCTGTGGGCTTTAGAATTTTTTTGGTTATCAATGTTCCGCAGAATCGGTTCAGTTTGAATTATCATGAGTTGCAGCAAATTGGAGAAAAGAGAGAGAGCTAAAGAGCGGTACCGACTTGCATAATCACCAACACGTCCATGGGATCCTCATCTTCGCAGAGAGTGCGTGGAATGAAACCATAGTTATGCGGATATACAACCGAAGAATACAATATGCGATCTACCTGAAAAGAAAAAAACAAAGGGAGCAGGTTTCATGAGTACAAATCAACATTCTTGAGGAGATTCTTGGAATCAACGAATCAAGAAAAGAAAACCACATTCTTCTTGTGCTCCATTTCGAGCAAATAAATTTCATGATAAATTGCTATTCACAAGTAAGCTAGGTCTTCCACTCTCTGAAAGAGTGCAAGGCTCTATACTACTCTAAAATATTGCAGGAAAAAAAAAACTGCAGGGGAAAAAGCAATGAAACCTTGATAAGACCGCTCTTCTTGTCAAGCTCATATTTGACCTTGCTACCCTTGCCAATCTCTACCACGCAGTTGAAGACGGCCGGCGCGTTCGGCCCAATCTCCAAATCGTGCCACGGATGGGCGGCCACACTGCGGTGTTCCTGAGAGACAAAGCAAAGCATAACCAATTGAAGAAACTGAAAGGCAGGGTCACACAAGGCTGGAAAAATCTGCATTTTTATTAATACTGAAGAAACGTAAATAGCCTAGAATTTGATCCTAGAAACATAAAGTATGAACTCAAAATATAGTTCGAACCCTGAAGTTCCACTTCATGCCAATCTTTAGAACACTAGTCTTTCCAACTAACACAAACTAAAACCTGACAAACAGTGCCTTCTTCTTTCCAATTACTAAACCCCGATTGTGTCTGCGTCTCTATCCGGTTGTGTAGCCACGACTGGCACACCATTTTTTTGGTAAAAGTGGGTACACGTCTAGATTTCGCAATGAAAAAAAAACTGCCTGGAATCATCTGTGCAATAGTGTGTGTATTTGATCCTAGAAACGTATATTGTTTGAACTCAAAATATAGTTCGAACCCTAGAGTTTCATTTGAGAGTCTCTTCACATTCAATCAGTTTCTCATATGCCAATCTTTAGAAAACCAGTCTTACTAAAACCTTACAAACAGTGCCTTCTTCTTTCCAATTACCAAACCCTGATTGTGTCTCCATCTATATCTGGTTGGCTGAAAACCTGACTGGTACACGTCTAGATTTTGCAATGAAAAAAAAAAACTGCCACAGTGTCTGCGTCTCTTCAATGACGAAACTCAGAACAGGGTACAAGAAAAGGGTACCATGGTGGCGAGGATGCGGGCGTTGAGAGGCGGGTGCTGGTGAGTGACGGGCGCAGTGGGAGCAGGAGCAGGAGGAGTAACGGGAGGACTAGGAGCCGGGGTTTCCTCTTCCAGAGCGGGAGAGGCCTCTTCCTTTACATCGGCGGCATCGGCGTGAGACATGGCGATGGACAGGAATGTGGCCAGGCCAATGTTCAGAAGCGCGAGCGCAATCACAAACTCCAGGCGCAGAACAAGCTCCAGCGTGACTGATGACGGACTGGGGAATGCAACACAACAACAAGAGGACACTCGGCAGATGTCTGTCTCACTAGCACTTTGTTACATGCGGTGAAACGCTCACTGTCACCGCTACCAAGCATGCAACACTGACCCAAAAAGTAGTACTGTACACCCAACGTATGAAAAGTTTGTGATAAAAGCAAAAGTTAGGAGATAGGGTATCTTTGGTGAATATACATACTAGGGTTGAAAGGGCAAGTTTGTGGTACACTGGTACAGCCACATGTGGCCTTGGATTTCATTGTCTAAGAGCATCTCCACTAGCACTCTGGGTAGCTCTATGGCTTTTGGAAAAATGGACGTGCATGGGTTGGTCAACAATTTGTAGTAGTTGAGGACTTGAGGCCCACAATGCATGCAACAAAAAGTAGTAAAGAAAAGTTCCAAAAACAAATTCTGCATTTGTTTATATGCGAAGTAAGCAACTGGGGCACATTGTTTCATGGCAACAAGCACTTGCAATTTAGCCCTTAAACGATAAACCAAGGCAACAGGCAGGAATCCTAGAAAAAATAGTATAGGAGCAGCAGGATGCAGACAACACCCCCCTACCCCCCACGATCGTGACACATCTTGTCGTCTGGCCTCAATTGCTTTCCCAAAAATTCCATGGAATTTTAGTCGTTAGCTCCCTCCTGTCAACTTTGGTAGACCACAACTCGTATTTGGGGCAAGATTCCATCCAAAATAAGCCTGAGGGCCTTACCTTTAGTTTAAGGGTTAAGTTACACCTTTATTGTAAGTGTTTATTCCCATGAAGCAACTTGCTCTAATTGCTTACTCTATACCTTGAGCACAAATAATGTCCTTAAGCGCAAGTAGCGATTGAATGGCCAACCTTTAACCCCTAAAAGCCCGAGGGGTATTGGACAAAACATAGATGTGTTATAATATGTGCCTTCCATATGTTTGATGAAGTTTGGTTCAATAGACAAAATGTAGAGTATCATCTCTACGAATTATCCGTACAGTCAAACTTCCAAAAATAACTTTAAATCTTTTTTTAATGAATTTAAAAGCATTAACCTTTGAAAATTTGTATAAATTCTAATTTTCACTTTTAGAGTTTAATATTTAGCATGATTGGTTAAATTTGGTTTATCTATTGTAAACTTCATAAAAGCAAAAGAAATGATAGAGGGAACATCATTACTTTCCCCAAATAGCAAATTTTATAACACTAAGACAATGTTGAAGTGATTCACTTTGAAAAATTCTCCCGGGTGGAGTTTAACTCGGATTGACATAATTCAAATTGGGTTGGAAAGTAGACTTGATGTAGTATTTTAAATTTTATTTTATTTTTCAAAAAAATATTTTTTTTATATTCCGGGCAGCCCGTTAGATTCGGGTAGCGACCAGAAAATGGTCGTTTGGGCGTTTAGGGGTTAAGCACTCAATAATGCAATGTCCGACTCTTGAGCGTAAATAGTACAAGTCCTTCATTGATTTACATCGGGTAAGGCACTCCAACTTATAAGCCTATGAATGTGAGACAACTTTATTATTGGGATTTTGCCCTTGTACATAGTTGCCTTACATTGGTAAAATCACTTATGAAGTGATTTATCCTACACAAAGTACATCTAAAAGCATTCTCAATAGAATGAGTATAAATGTTGACCAACTATCTCTACACATGTATATGAAATGTCACTCCAAATGCACTCAACATCTTCCCCAAATGTTCTTTCCTAAAATTATATGTTTGAAGCCCTATCGATATTGAAATTGACACATTTTGTTCATTCAGACACTTAGAGGTTAACCCCTAAAGGACTGGGGGGGGTGTTGAACTTAGCTCTTGTTTTCTTGACAAGCTCTTGTAGCAAGCTCAATTCCTCATTGGTGTGGGGTAATTTTGACGATCAGCACCGTTGAAATTAAAGAAGACTTACATAGCTTTTGTATGAAAAAAGGATCGACAAAATCGCACAATTTTTGAGAAAATGCCACCGTTGAGAAAATTGATGAAACTTGTTTGGGGTATTTTGTATACATGCTGAAATCGGATTGTTCAAAAGTGCTCCAAAAATTCTGAAATTTTCATTGTGTGTAGAAATCATCATTTTAAACAAGTGATAAAAATTTCACGTAATTTGGAAGTGTGAGGAGGAAGATATGAGGGTCTGAAGTGACTCCTAAATACCCTCCTTGCAACTCAAAAAAATCACCAAAAATCGCTCACTTGATGAATTTCCGATCAGAAAGTACCTACAGATTCAGCTCTCAAAAAGAGCCAGGGTCTCTTTGTTGCTCATCCTACAATTCAAAGCCCAAGAACCCGAATTTCCTCACTTTCTAGTTCCAAAAGCCACGTGAAGGCTTTATGGTCCTTTAGGGGTTAACCTTCTAGTGAATGATCTAGAAATAGAAAGTGCACTTCAAACCTCAATATTTAATGATAGAAATACCATCTAAGATTGTAGGTGAAGCTTTTTCTTCATTGTTACATTAAATCTTCCTAGAAACTTCTAAATGATTCATTTGAAGTTCTATGGATATGGAATGAACACTTTTTATGTTTAGACACTCCAAGTGACATTTCTTAGTTAACCCTTTACAGCCCACGTGACCACATTGTGGTCACTGAGGCATGTTTTTGCAACCTACCAAAAAATCTACTTCAAATCAAACATCAATGTTTGAAGTTCGGATGTAGAGCTTTGTCTTACGCACACACTTCAAAAATAAAATTTTGATTTGGAGTTGTGAAACTATCAAAGCACCTATATACAAAACACCAAAATATTGCAAATACCTCAAATACAGCAAATACTTACAAATACAACACATGTACTATGAGGGATTTCTTGTGTTTGGAGAATTTTATCTTCTTTTATTTTTTGGATCATGCTCTCTTGTTCATGTTCCATTAGTGTATGTATTCCGATCTTGATCAATGTACCAACTCCTTTCATATTTATAGATATAAATTTTGTCCTAAACCATATATGAATAAGTCACTCATAAAATTCACAATAATTATGTGTGAGTCCGTTCTTGACATGAAAGATTGCAACGGAGAGGTGTTGACATAGGTCATTGTTGAACCACTTCACCTTCATTTTTGAAAATTTAACCCAAATTCTATTTAACTTTGAAGTCACACACCCTCCAAAGACATACTATAATCTTCCAATTCAACGATCCGATCTTACCAAGGTTTAACCGGCACTTGTTTGATTAACCTATGCTTTTGTTTATACTGTTGAATACTATTAATAATATCCCTAATTTCAACAGAGAAAATTGGATGGTAAAGGAATAAGAATTGGAGAAGAGAGAATTGGATGGTAAAGGGTTAAGAATTGGAGACTATGCAATGCCTTCTATATCTGTAAAATGTACCATTCCATTGCTTTGAGAAACTTTTGTATTCTATAGTATCTGAACAACCTATATTGTAACAAGTCATAAAAAAATTCAAAAATTCATTTGGTTGATTCTCATTGTGAATACATTTGTCACAATATTGCTATTATTGATTTTATACTTTGTATATCATAGCAATTTGCAACTTCAAATTTTATATAATTTTTTTTTAGGTTTATATGATGCAAGAGGTCCCTCCTCTAGTGTAGCGTTGTATTGAACAAAAATAATATTTGAACTCTTGACTAAAAATCCTATTTTTCTACAATCTATTTTGCGTTTTTCCTAATCCAAGGATGTTTTAAAACTTCTAGTGCATTCAAACACTCATTTACATCTCATTTTAATGAGATCTTTTGCATCATCTGAAATGCCTAGCCACTCATCTTCTTCAAAGCAAAGTTCATTGTTGTGCATGATCTTGTTGTACGTTTCTTCAAATGTCTTGCCAGAAAAAGGCATATATCTAGATAAGAGAATGTACAATATAACCCCTGAACTCCAAATGTCTGCTTTTGTCCATGATGACATGTCCACACTTTGGGAGCCACATACATCAGAGATCCAACAAGATCCATGAATGTCTCTCCAGGCTTGAAGAATTTAGATAATCCAAAGTCAACAACTTTGAGCTTGGAGTCTTCATGTTTTGTTTTGAATAACACATTATCAGGCTTCAAGCACTATGAACAAAGCCATTTTTGTGGCATGTTTGTATGCCACAAAAAAATTCTCTGATCGTTTTTGTAGCTTTTGCCTCTAACTCATGGATACAATTGAAGAGCATTCTTCCTTCATAAAGCTTCATCACAATATACTCATAGTCATCATCTTGCATGATTTCTTTGATGGACACCTAACAAGTTAATTTGAAAACCAACACTCACTTAAACACTAGAACTCGTCTATAAGAAGGAGCTCCAAACATTTGCAATCAAAAACATTCAATCTGTATGATGGTAAAAATCCAAGGAAAATTTACCAACGCATGGATAATAAGTATTACCAAAGATGTTCTGTTGCATACACTGCATTCACAGTTGCATCCCCTTCAGTATTACAATAATAATATGAAACACCAACACAAAACTAACACACAACCTCATCAATAACCCACACTCACAACGAAGCCCTTGCCTTTGAGTACAGAGTTCCAAGCAAACCGTACTTCATACGCATCACTTTGTCTCCAAAAAAGTAGCCATCCTAAACCTCTGCAGCAAAACAGCCACTACCATGCTCCTTTTGCATTACATGGCCAGCTCCTTAGCCTGAGGCACACCACACAGACATCCTCGTCAGTGCACAAGCATGACAATTGTTTCCCCACAACCCCGAAGGATAGTTTGTACTGTAGAAGAAAATCCAGCATACATTAGGGTTTTTTCCTCCAGATCCAATGCTTTGAAGACCCCAGACCCGTCCTGTTTGAAGACCCTCATGAATCCAGCTATGGCAGGTCCAGAGTAATTACCTGAAAGAAAGCGCCATCCTTAAGCCATATCCGGGGCTTGAATGCTCCAAACCGTGAGGCAGGCAATCTCTTCTAGTGCAGCTAATATGCCAAAAAAAACACTCGGACATCAAGATGATGGAAACTACTGCTACTCTCAAACCTAAGAGACAAGACTGCCGAGGAAGCTTAAGACTTACAAGAACGAAGAAAGAATTAGGTTATTGTATCAAGGCTGATCTAACGCACCAGGAAATTACGGCTGCTTGAGGAAATGGACAACAAGGTAGATGATGAGGACCGCCAGAGCTGAGTAGCCCACAGCGGCAATTTGGGGGAGCCATTGGTAGAACAGCAGTCTCACAAACTCATTCATGGTGGAATTCAGCTGCAACTTAGAGAACCTCCTCAGACCTCCTTCTCAGAACCCCAAATCCCACGCTTTACAATCTCCGCAACAATTGCTGCAATGAACCAAGAGATGGCAGAGTTAAAAACACCGACCACTCTGCAAAAGCTAGAGAACTTGAGGGGCTGGGTCTGCGTAGCCAAGTGTCTGTGAGATGGGCTTACATATGCACGACACGATAGCATCTTCCAACGTTTCTCCCGGAGGTTTCTAGTTAAAGTGAAGAAAAGTATAAAAACAAAAGTGCACCGGCCGGGAATCGAACCCGGGTCTGTACCGTGGCAGGGTACTATTCTACCACTAGACCACCGGTGCCACGTGGACAGGGTCAGAAACTCCTGACCCAAACACTTGACATGTTAGAAGCTGAAATTAAACCATAGATAACTCAAAAAAATTCTCATACCACTACACAAGGAAGACGAACATTCTGCTAGAGTTCCAGGAAATTTCTGTCCAGATTGGAGAGGAAATTCCCAGAAGTTTAGTATCCCAGAAAAGGGGTCTTGGAATTGTTCAGACCAAGCAGAAAATAGGGCAGCCGCTAGGAAGTTGGGTTGAAAAATTAAGGTTGAAATTGGTTTCAACCTTTGGGCCGCATGAGGAGAGTAATTTCAAACCTTGAGAGAAATTCTCAACCGTGCAGCCCAAAGGTTGAAAATTTACAATGTTCCTTGGACAGTGCCTCCCCACCGTTCAACTTAACCCAATTCCAACCCAACCCCTGTGTGGCCCTTGATTGGGTTGAGTATGGTTGAAAATACTCAACCCCGATGAAATACTCAACTCAACCCAACTCTCTGCGGCAACCCCCAAACCCAGCAGTAACATTGCTTGAATGTACAGGAAGCATAACCGAAAATAGATCCGTGTACATGTAAATGTAATACGAAGATGTCACTGCCACAAATGCAGATGAGAGAATTAAAACTAAGTAAAATTAAAAATTGCTCATGATACATTACATACATGTTTCTCGCTAGTAGGCAAGTCGGTACAAATCACTACTTTAGCGAAGACACTAGTGGAAAGGAACTAGCAAAAAAAACAACGACCTAAGAAGGTGCTAAGAACAGGAATAATACACGTCTTTGAAAGCTAAACTTTCCTGTTGTGACTTCTGATGCCGAGGCTCGTACTCCTGCATTAAAAAGGGCTATTCAACTAGTGAACCTTTCGAGACTTCAAATAATATCTTTTTACATCTGTTCAGAATGATCTTCGCTCCATGAAGAGGTCACAAAATTCCTCGGAGACAGTTGGCTACTGTACGACCCAAACCACACGAGAGGGAAAATCACGTGAGCTGTAGACTAAACCTCGAGCAAAACCACTAGATCCTCTATCAACCAAACAAAAATTACATGGAAGGAGAAGATAGCAACCTCATAGACTCATGGTGCTGAAATCTCATATCCCGTTGAAGTGTTGTTGAATAAAATCACGCTTCAAAATCCGACTTGCAACCATAGAGAACCCATAGCTTCTTGAGAGGTCCGTCAATTCAGAATTCTGGAACTGGGAGTTCTAAAACCAAGGATGTTGAAGCCTATTGCCACAAGCACTCCCAACTCTTTTAGTCCCAGTATTTGATGAGACCGTCCCAGCCACAGGTGGCCACTTTCGACTGCTCCAGAGGATGCCATTCAGCTCCTATACAGACACCTTCATGACACTTGAGAGTGCGGAACACTTTACATGTTTTCCAGTCCCAGAACCAGCATCGACCTTCACCATCGCCTGACATGATGAACCGCCCATCTGGTGAAAAGTTCACTTGACATGCATACCCAGCAACAATATGCCCTGCAAATCGCTTCTTCTTGTTCAGCCTGAACCGCTCCCGGGTACTGTAAATTAAAATCTGGTTATCTAAGCTTTGCGCTGCAAACCAGTTGGTGTTCGGGTGGACAGTGATCGAGGGCATGGAATGCATATGCGGCTCACTAATGTACTTAATGACCACAGGAATCCCAAACTCCCACACACGCAACGACTTATCATCACTGGATGTTACAAACCTCCGATTGTCATCGACAAAAGTAATAGTATTCACAGCGCCCAAATGCTGATCATATTCTTGACTAATCTCCCCAGTGTTCATATCCCACTGCACAATCTTCTTATCACTCATCCCCGCCAGCAACACGTTCTGCTTATCTTCATCCGGATTGAATTTCACCACATACGGAATCTTCCCCGTGCTAAACGCGGAAATCACTTGTCCAGTCTCTGTATCCCAAAGCTTAATTTTCCTATCGTACGAAGCTGTCAAAAACTTCGACCCGTCGTTGTTGAAAGTAATGTCGCGAACTGCTTTCGAATGACCCATGTACGTTCGCATACACTTGCCAGTGCCGTGAACATCCCATATTTTGACCTTGGTATCCATGCTGGCCGAGAGAAGCAGATGACCATACTTAGGAAAAAACCGAATAGCAGAAACACCTTTAGTATGCCCACTCCATGTGTGCACCCATCGCTTCGGAATGTAGCAATGCTCATTGGTAGCCTTATGATCCTTTGGAGGACTAATCCATGACCGACCTTGGTAATCCGTTTCCTCTTTCCCATGAAACGTACTCTTATCATCAACCTCAATCTTCTCTCCTTTCTCCTTTTGACTCTTCTTCTCTGCATGAAGCTCAGCGTAAGCAGTTTGCTCCTCGGTAAGCTCGCCCTGTAGCCCTTCCTTCTCACCAGCCCACGGCGACTTGGAGTTTTTCAAAAGCCATTCCTCAGTCGCAGGATTCAACACCTTCTCTTTCTCCTCGTCGTCACCTTCCTCGCCCCGGGGCCTCTTTTTACGCTGTTTCCGATGCTCGTGCTGTGGCAGGTTGTACACGGATGCGCCATCGGTGGCTTCTAGGGTTTTGAGGTCGCCGACGATGTTGTTGGCGCCAGGGTCCGCCGCGAACCCGTAGGTGTAAAACGTGTTGTACTGCTCGTCGAACATGAAGGGGGCGATGGCGGCGTCCTCCACGAAGCCGATTTTGTGGTTGCGGAGGCCCTGCGCCACGCCGTCCTTCGCGTACGGGTGCGCGGGACCTGCCACGGGCGCCCACAGCTGCTCAGCCGTGGGATTGTAATTCACTTTGCGCTGTGACGGGTCCAACGGTTTCCGCATTGCTGATCCCGGAGTATTCACCACAAGCATCGAATCGCTCACCTCTGGAGCAGCGGACCGCCGAGGCTCCAGGAGCCGTATCGGGGAAGAATCGGGAGACGACGACAAGGCGCCCGAAGCCGTGCGCGTGGCGATGTTTGGATCCCCCTCCCCGCCATCGCTGTACTGCGCCAGAAGATCCATTGCGCCGCAAGTCTGCTGTCTATTTGTGAGCAAAAACAACCATCCGTGTGTCTGAATCGGGCGCGAGCAACAACGAGGAGAAGCAACGACGAGCAGAAGGAAAGGAAACGCTAAACCCTAATCAGAGCCCCAAACCCTAAAACTAGCAAAAGTGTCTCTCCGAACTATTGTTGAAAAAACCACATAATGAGGTGAAGTCCCAAGATGATGCATGAATGAAAGGCAGAGAGCATGAAGGTTATTGAATGTTATGCATTATATAGACGCAGGCGCGTTAAAGGATTAAAAGACATTGAAATTACCATATACCGGTATCGTGGCCATGGTATTTATGAGAGACTTTACCAATAATATTGTGGTAAAATTCTTGCAAATATGATGAAAAATTGATCAAATGGATGAATGTACCCATGTCATTCACGCATCCACAGTATATGGTGATTTCAGTGTACCAAGGTAATGGTGGAGAGGTATCCAAATTGAATGGCGTGGTTGGCAGTTCGATTCCCGGTTGTGAAATTGTTTCTCCACTTGATTGGAAAATCCTTGCAGTGGGTTGCGAAAATCAATTTATGTGTGTCTAAAAAATTGTTTCTTTTCGGACATCCTTGATCCAAATCAAGGCACTACTCAAGAAAAATCGACTTATGGAAATGTTCAAAATTAAATTGCATCAAAAGGTTCAATGTATAGTTCCTACTAAAGAGTAATTGACTAAGTGTTAAAAAGAACTTAGTGGAAAAAAACTTAAAACTTTGAAATAATCCAAGAGTTAGTACTCATACCTGAGTCAAAACTCATTTGTAAGTTTTAGTTGATGAAAAGAACTAGAAACACAACAATACTCAGCCGTAGGCTATGAAACCCAAGCTCCAATTTAAAAACTATGATCTATTTAGTAACTTGTTGTACGAACATAGCTACCTGCAAACTTTAAAATGAAAAATTGACAAAAACTTCAAAGGTTTTGTTATCACAATGACTGAATTGTGAATGCTCCTCCAACTAAACGAAGATACATCTTTTCTAAAGCAAAGTGACTGCAAAATAAAGAGTAGGAGTAAGAATGCAACAGTATTCTCCAAGCCTCCATTTATAAGAAAAAACTAAAATTTCCTCGAAAAGTGGTATTCCTCACTTGTATCCATACCACACAACGTACATTAGCTGACGTGCACAAGGTGCACGTGACGTGCACGAGGTGTCTTTAAAATACCACAACTTGTTATAGTTGTTCACGGGAGAAAAAAAAAAATCAAACCTGCAAGCAGCAAGAATGGAATGAAAAACCCTAACGAGTTACAAAAGATTCGAGCAAATTGAAGCCCTGCGTGAAAACATGTTGACTCCTGATCTTGGAACTAAGAGCAATGATAAATAGCCACTATGCACATCGTGTCCTAATTGATAGCAAAAGATAGCACCAACAACCTTGTGTTTGAGAATGACTCGAAATTCATGGTACCCTCAAAATATCGGCCATTGGTGTTTAACCCTTAAACATACCACTCCTTTGTAGGAAAGTCAAACTACACAATTTAGCCTTCAAGATTTATCAAAATGTATTTTGTGGTACTTTTCATGCATGGAATTGAATGTTTCCTATCAGTCTTGAAATTTTCAGATTTTTTTTATTTAATACGGCCTTTTTAATAAATTTTAAAGTCAAATACTTCAAAAAATAATTTTTATTACAAAAAAGCTTTAAAAATTTAATATTTTTTTGGGAGCAGGTACAAATTACAATGGAGAATCACATGATATGTTTTCCATAGAAATTTTCTATTTAAATTTTGAAATTCGAAAGGTGAACATCCTATGTACTGTAATTCAAACCTTGAGCTACAAAGCTTGCACAAGCAATAAAATACTCAATAATTGGAATTTTTAAGATTTGAAAAGTGGAGTACAAACTAGACTTAATAAACTTCATTTTCTTAGTTGGATGTATTAGCAACAAAAGTCATCTTCAAGATCAAAATTGGGTTTGACCAACAAACGTACAGAAACTGGATGCCTGGACGTTTAGGGGTTAAGAAGCATGCTTATGGGGAAGGAGACATGCTCATAGGGAGGAGATTTCAAACTTTAAAGAACATAAAGAAGGTAGATGGACTTAGATGAGCATTAAAGCACAACCCCCAGTGTTATTGCAAGCATAGCGGGTAGGAAGGACCTTTCAAAAATCCCATGTAAGTTCCTAGTTACTTATTCATAAAAAAATAAATAGTGTAGGCTGAATGTATTCAATAAGCTCTTAAGTGTAGCACGCAAGTACTTAGGATGAAATGTTTTTAGAAACTCAAGACACTATTCATCACCATAGCAATATCTTAAAAAATAATAATCAATAATAAATAAAAAGACATTTAAAAAACCATCTACCAATAAAAAAATTTACTTCTTTAAACTTTTGCTTAGTAGAAAAATAAAATTTTATTGCCAACAAAAAAATATATAAATTTCTCATTATTTAAAATAGGAATTATGCTCATGTGGCAACTTTGAATGTCCCTCACTTAACTTTACACTAGTGTTGGCCCTATGTCATTGGTTCAAGTGTTCCACATGATTTAGCCAAGCTTTTATTTTATTTTATTTTCATAATAATTTATCCATAATTTAATTCAATTTATGGTGATCAAAAATTCATAACTTTCACACCGTAGGTTCTAAAGTCAAAATGGCTTTGGTGCACTCCTTCTCGTTGAAAGCTTTCTCATGATACAAGAACGCTTCTTGCATGCTCATGGTCCGGGAGATCTCCACGCAACATACAAAACAAAACAAACTACCAGTACCTTCCTTAATGTATAGAGATTATCAGTAGTAGGACCCATGCTTTTGATAACATTGATGTTAGTATTTCCACAAATGCATGTAGAATATACATATACATATATATACACATATATTTTTATTTATTTGATACAATTAAAAGACAATTTTTAAATTTTATTACTTGTAGCATGATTTTAAAAATATCAGCTTTGAAAATTGGAAGAATTATAAATGCTTTTGTTTAACCTTTAAACATCCAAGGATTTTCCTTATTTTTGAGGGCCATTTCATCTTCATATTTTTCACTTTTTTGAATTTTTTTTTGTTGCTTTTCATAAGCAATACCACTAAACAAAGCCAAAGATGTTAAAATTTACCCCAATTGACTATTTCAGCTATTTTTTAAATTGCTTTAAAGTAGGTCACCACAATATGCTCTTCCTATTACTAGTTTTTGTTCTTTTTTTCATATTTAGATGACATGATGAGTTTAAATTAGAAATTTTTGAATGAAATGGATAGGAACATTTGTTTGACATACATTGGATAAAAAAAACTTGACCAGACACAAACTCATCGACTTATGGATGACTTATTCAAAGTTTTGTTGACTTTAGATAAAGCTCCAAATTTTTATGTCTATTTTTTAGGTAACCTCTAAAAGCCTCATGGGTGTTGGAAAAAACATAAATGTGTTGTAATATGTACTTTCCATATGTCAGATGAAGTTTGGTTCAAAAAACAAAATGTAGGCATCATCTCTACAAATTATTCATACGGTCAAACTTCCAAAAAAAAATTAGATCTTTTAATAAAGAATTTAAAAGCATTACCTTTGAAAAATTGTATGAATTGTAATTTTCACTTTTAGGGTTTAAATTTAGCATAAATAGTTAAAATTAGTTTACTATATCTATTGTAAACTTCATAATAGCAAAAGAAATGATGGAGGAAACATCATTACTTTCTCCAAATAGCAAATTTATACCACCAAGACAATGTTGAGATGATCCACTGTCAAAAATTCTCTCGGGTGGAGTTTAACTCAGATTCAATAATTCAAATTGTGTTGGAAAATAGACATGATTTAATATTTTAAAATGTTTTTTATTTTTTCAAAAACTTACTTTTTTGTTTCGGGCAGCCTATTAAAACGAGCAATGACCAGAAAATGGTTGTTTGAGCATTTAGGGGTTAATATTGACTATTTTCTCTCACACACACACACAGATATAATAAAATGATTATTGTTGGCCTATACTAAAAAAATTTAATGAGTGTTTCAAAAGCCTAGCCTCTTTAGAACCAAGTTGGCTACAAGAATATGTGTTTGGATTAGTGAAATACTTTTATATGATTTTATAAACAATAAAGAAAGCTGGTGATGAAGGTGCTCGAAGTGGTCTATAACTGTAATTGTTTGAAGAAAGACATGGTAATGCATCAATTTTGCTAAGACCTATAAGGACTAATTCTAGATTATAAATTTTAATTCAATTCTATCAAGATGGATTTCACAAATTAATCATAAATAATTAGATATAATTTATAAGCTATTAATAATTAGATAATAATAATTAGATATAATTTTTAAGCTATTAGTAAGTAGATAATAATAACGCCTAGGGCACATCTTTCGACACCAAAAGATATAGCTTCTTCAACAACCCTCTTGCAAGCACCACGAAGCTAGAGTGACGAGATACTCTTTGCATGAAATGGTTGCCATTTCCAGCAGTTGTTGCTCATAGCTTGATTCGTAGTCATCTAATTGTGACCAACCAAAAGCGCCATGCAGTCAAAGGAGTGCATTTAACTCAAAAACACAATCATGACAACCATCGCAACAGAATATGTCACAAGGTTTTTCAGGCGTATCTTAAAATTAATGACGGTGCGTAAACCCCAAAACTTTAGTCCGGCCAAATTGTACGCTCGTGCCGGAACTTCCTCTTTATTGTAAGCCTCTACTCAATCATCCAACTAAAAAACATGTTCTATGTATGCATTGCCCTTGATGCAGTTGCGAGAGAGTAATGACCAAGTATTCTAGTTAAATTGCCACGAAACCCTCCACGCAGCTTCCACTCCATGTATAAAATGTCGTGGTTCTACGGCCACACAAAAACATCCTTTTCTTTTATCATATAAACATATAATAATATAATTTAATTAAAGAAAATTGTTCACAATAATTTGATAAATAAAAATAAATGTGTATTGTTACATGGATTTTGTTATTTATCTTGTTATATATCTTATAAATTACATAATCTTGTGAACTCACAAACTTCAATCTTATGCATACAGTCTTGTGAAATTACTAAATTTATCAAATTGTAAATCAATTTCATATTTAATATCATTATATATATATATATATATATTTTAAACATGTTTTACAATAAAAATACATTCAATTGAAAAAAAAAAAGTGAGTATCAAGCAGTTTAGGAGATAACAAGTGACTTGGGAACCCTTCAGAAGGCATCAGTGTTTGAAATCAACCAAATGCCATTTTAGAGAATGTCCAGTTTAAAATCGCTTCAACTCCATATACTAATTGGAATGGGGTTGCACTTGTGGTTACCTTGTAAGCAGTTCGATATGCCCACAATGCTGCAAAAAGTTTATCATCCCAATCTGTTCCTTTCCCAGAAATTGTCTTCGTTAAGATTTTACATAGTATTCCATTTGTCTTCTCCGGTTGTCCATTTGCCTTAGGATGGTAAGGTGTAGTCTTTCTATGTTTGATTTCATATTTTTCTGTCATAGACTGTATTATTTTATTTATAAAGTGTGTGCCTGTGTCAATTACCAATTCTTTTGGACATCCGAATCTTGTAATAATATTTTCATAAAGGAATTTTACTACAGTCTGTGCATCATCCTTCCTTACTGCTGCTGCTTCAGCCCACTTAGTAACATATTCTGTTGCTACCAAAATAGAACACTTTTGTCCTAATTTAGACTGAGGAGCAATAGGCCCAACAAAATCAATTCCCCATTTCTCAAAAGGAATTTGTGCTATAATTGGAATTAATGGCACTGATGCTGAATCAGTTGGTCTTCTAATCCTCTGACAAGGATCACATTGTCGAGTATATTGGTGTGCATCCTTGAACAATGTGGGCCACCAATAACCTGCAGTTAAAGTTTTGAGAGCGATACTATCAACTGCAAAATGTCCTCCACAACTGTTCATATGACAGCATTCAAGTATAGATAGTACTTTACTTTGAAATATACATCTACGAAATATACCATCTTTTCCCTTTTTATATAATACTGATCCAATCAAAGTAAATGGAGCACTTCTCCTGATAAAAGATCTCTTTCATTCCTCCATATAAGTTAATGGAATTGTATTAGTACTTAGATATTGAATAATATTTTTATAATCTTCAGTAATAATATCAACTTCAAATAATTGTGCATCTGGTAATGCATCTGGTACTGGTTCTTTCCCAAGATCATTACCTAAGCGAGATAAATGAACTGCGTTTCCATGTTTCTTGCCGGGACGGACTTTAATTGTAAATTTAAACTCTTGCAATAATAAAATCCATCTGGCGATTCTTCCACTAAGTTGCGGTTTATTGATCAAATATTTGAGAGCATCATGGTCTACATGAAAAACAAACTCATAGCCAAGAAGATAATGTCGATATTTTTGAATTGAATAAATCATTCCTAGAGCTTCTCTTTCCGTTACTGAATAATTTCGTTCTGCTGCAACCAATTGTCTGCTTGCATAATAAATTGGATGATCAAATCCTTCGGTATCATTTTGGCTTAGAACTGCGCCTAACGCAACATTAGATGCATCAACATAAACATAAAATAACTTTGCCCAATCTGGCGTAATTAAAATTGGTGCAGTTACTAGTTTGTGCTTGAGTGTTTCAAAAGCTTCCGTGCATTCGGGTAAACCATCTAGGAGGCTAGGAAGGGGGCTGTCACCGATTAGGGTTTTCCCAGTTTCTCTAAACTCGTGTGCAGCGTAGCGACAAAGTTGTTTTCAAGCTTAGGGTTTCAAGTGTTTGTTGCTGATTCTTTGTGTATGTGTGCGAGTTTAGTTTTTAGTTGCTAGAATGGGTGTTAAGCGTGTTGTTTCGAAGAAGAGGCCGCGGAAGCCACGCCCTAAAGTTGTTTATCCGGCGTTAGGAGAGTATTATTTGTATCCGTTAGAGCCAATCACCTTAAATGTTTGTTGGACGCGTGCGACCCAGCCAGAGTTCAGGAATGCGCAAATGTATACCTTCATTTGGAACTCGATGAAGTTTCCAGGGTTTGAGGAGCCGCTCGTGAAGGAGTTTCTTTGTAATTACGACACTAACGACAATATCAGTATAGTGCAAGGGCGGACAATTGCGATTGATGAGCAATTGGTGTCTGACGCTCTTTCTTTGCCGATGAGTGAGCAGACGGTTGATCCCTCAGCAGAGTCAGGAGATTTTGTGGTTGCGTCTTATTTCAAGACTGGAGCTGAGGCGCACGACAAGAAGCAGGGTTGGAAGACTGTAGAGGCGATCACACCCGAGTTGTTGGAGTGGTTGCGATTTGTGCAGCGGAGGTTGTTGTACCTATCAATTCAAACGATGAATGGCATGGTTTTCAATTGGGCACATTACGTGGCAACGCGCATCCATTACGAGGTGGACAAGAAGCTGCAGAAGGGTACTTTTCCGGTATTATTGTGTGTTTCCTACCTCTCAATTATTGTGCGATATGTTTTGAACAATCCAGCTGTTGTGGAGAAGAGGACGAAGTTATTACGAACTAATCTGTCAGCAGACCTAGTAACGCCGGCGCCGAAAATTCACAGTCTTTTATCCGAAGAGGAGGATGTGCCGATTACTCCGAAACCATCACCAGGAGAGGCGCAAACACCACTGGAGCATGGCGATCAAAACCTAAGCCCACACCCAAACCACAGCTGCGTAGCTCACGAAAACCGTCCTCAGATTTTTCTCGACCAAATGATGCAGAGGCCGGTCCAAGTAACCTAACCGTAGTTCCGGGACCGGTGAAGGCGAAGTTACATGCAGGTCTTAATCAGCTGATAAAGTACGTGGACGAGCTCGCAGATGAAGAAAACCTAAAGGTGCAGTTGGCTGCGGAGCGTGCTGTCAATGTCAGGTAGAAGGACGAAGTCCAGCACCAGAAGGAGATTATACGGTTGCAGCAGGCCAAAGTCCAAGAAGTGATGGCGAAATTCGACGAGCTGCAGCTTGCAAGTACTCAAGATGCTGTCACCATCGGGGAGTTGAGGAAGGATGTGGAGTTCTACCGGGCAGCAGAATTGACTTGGAAAGAGGTGCAAGCTACATTGCAGCTGGAGTTGACAAAGTATAAGGGTGCTGTAGCTAATCTGGAACAGCGCACCACTACCCTTTCTGCGGAGTTGGATCGCACTCACACACGTGTTGCCAAACTAGAGACAGTGCAGGAGCAGGTGGCCGCATTGGATGAAGCCCAAAAGCGCATATTTTAGTTGGAGGCTGTTCAAAATCGTGAAATGGAGTTGGCGGCTCAAGTCACGAAGTTGGAAGTACAATTGCAGCAGAAGTTTGTCAAACGCTCCTCTCCAGAGCAGATTGCTGGAGCGCTACCTTCAGCCGCTCAGCCTACGGTGGAGTTGAAGGAGTTGCAGGCAGAATTGGACATGAAAAATGCGCGGATTGATCAATTGGAAGCCCAATTGCGAACATTTGGTATGCGCAATGAGGAATTACGTGAACAATTGGAGGGCACAGATCAGTCTGAGGAAGAGGACGATGAGGAGGAGGAAGTAGATGAGGCAGAACCTATGGATACAGATGTTCGTGTTGACGTTCTTCCAAGTGAAGCACCTATTCTTCTTAATGTGGAGGATGTAGTCTCGAGTTAGTTGCAGATGGAGACTAATTTTTGCAATGTATATAAATTTTGTGTATAAAGCTGTTCCAAATTTTCCATGTTATTATCATCTTTCTATGGTTTGCGTGGACGCTGCACATTAGGAAGGGGGCTATGTAAACTGAGGATTTTACGAATGGAATTTTGACGTTAAAATGGTGTATTTAACGATCTATAAACGAAGCTAAAAGAAGTGGAACGAATGAAAGAAATATTAAATGTGCAAAGTAAAAATGTTTCATTTTAATGATCAAAGTTATGAAGCAATATTAAGGAGAATAAAATCAGTTTATATGGATTATAAGTGCAAGAAAATATTAAAAGGAAGTATAAAAATGTTAGTAGAAAATCTAGATAAAATTTGGTAGCAGAAACGGAGTTGGAAATGGGAATTCAGCTGTGCAGTCCATTGCTAACGGAATGGAGCAGATGGATGAAACAGACTAGTGTAATGGAAGATAGTCCGTTGCTGATGGAGTTGTGGAAGAGTGAAAGTCCGTTTAGATGTCCGTTGGGGAATTGGATGACCGTTGGTGGATGAAATCTAACGGAGTTGGGTCCGTTACAACGAACAGAGTGACGGAGGGGAGCATTGTAAAGGCCGTTGTGAGCAGGCTCAGTTCCATTGATAACGAAGGGTGATAAAGGTTCCGTTGTGCAGAGTATCAGTTCCGTTACTTGAGGTTCCGTTGTCCAATTCCGTTGGGTGTAGTTCCGTTGCGTTAGCAGTTGAAGTTGAAGTTGAAGTTCAGTGGGAGTTTCCGTTTGGCAGTCTCTTTTGGTGGTTCCGTTTTGACAGTTTCAGTTATGTAATTTCCGTTGTAGTTTCAGAACGGAGTTAGGTTCCGTTTTAGGCCAACCGGTTGGTTATTTTCAAGGGGTATTTAGTGGCGGTTAAATAATTAATTTGAGGCATATTTGGAAAGTTGTGGCTTTTGAGTAAGAAGTATAAGAGTTTTGAAGTTGAAGTTTATTATTGCAAAACCATCCACAAGAGATTGGGTAGCCAGGGGAGCATAAAAGCATCCTCTTTAGTTTTATTCTATTTTGTGTTGAGATTAGGTGATAACAATTGAAATATAAATTGAGATGTAAGTGATTGAAATATAATAAAAACCATAATTGAAAGGTGATTTTGCGTGTGTGTGTGTGTAAAATTTGTAGGAGAGATTGTGAGAACATTGTATGAAGTGAATTGCAAAATAAAGTGGAAGAGAGATATTGAATTGAGAGGATAATTAAATTGAAGTAAAATTAAATTGATTGATAACTAAAATTAGGTTTGAAAGAAATACTTAATCAAAGTTATTAACATTGAATTAAAATAAGACCGAATTAATAAGGAAGTAATTGATTGAATGATAGGAAGATTGATTTAAAAACTGGAAGTGTAGGGAAATTGAGAAGAGAAGTGATTTATACAAGTTCTTGTGTGATTTTATTTTATTATTCTTAGTGACATGCAAGTGATTGTGACCGTAGCTTATACTCATTAGTGTTTGAATCTCCTGTGGTTCGTTCCTGAACTATACTGTGCTTTTAACAATCACATACAACGACAATTTACAGGGGTATGTTATTAAAACGCACTCACGTGTATTTCTAATCTTCATTTTAAGTGCACTCCCCGGGGGGAAATGTCGCCGGTTGAGCATATTCAAAATAAATTTTATTCGTCGTCTATGAACGCACAGTTCAGAAACACGATCAGATAAAGAAGAATTGTAAAGACCGCAGTCCATATCACTCAAAAGGAAGCTCGGAAAATTTGGAGAACAAAATCGTCATGTTATTCCATAATCATCCAATGGTTGTCCACTATGCAGACTATGACCACATAGTTCTGCATTGTACAGTCAAGTCATTAAGGTCTAACCTCGGTTACCAATGCAAAAACAAGAGTCCAAGTCACAATGCAGCCTCGATGTACCTGACGACGACACCACCGGGGGCTCCATGAGACCGCACCACGCTCCCCACGGGCTAGATCAACATACCCTCCACTCACACATCATAATCTCAATGCGTACCTGCAACTTCCAAAGAATTGTGAAAGGTTTAATTATGATTGTGTTGAGCAAGGACATTCCAATATCATAAACACTGATTGATGATTTGAGAGTATTCACATGTTTAAATGAAATAATAATAAATGTTTCAAAAATTGAAAATTGAAAAAATCATAATCATTTGTTAAATGTATTTCTTTTTTTGAGTAGTCAGATTTTTATATTTACTTTATTGGAAAATGAAATGTGATTTTAATACACCAAACAATGTGTTATTTGGATATGTTATGCTATAATCATGAAAGTTAAAAGTTTTATTGGTACATGTATTCAAATCACTATTTGGATTATAAATACATATCGATTAAAAGAATGCATTGTACACCAATTGAACATTCTATCAAATGGCCTTTTTAAAATCTTTGGTGGTTTTGGTTGTTTTATGTTATCCTTGGCTACAATCTTCAAATAAATTAAACCTAGACATTCATCATTTTGACACCTAGAGATTAAAGTTGCAATAAGTTATTCTATGTATTTTTAAATGAAGGATTTACATAATACTAACCAAAAAATTAAACTCCATTCGAGTTTAACTCCACTGAGGAGAATTTTTCAAAGACAAACACTTCTATATCGTCTAGTGTTACAAATTTAGTAATTGGGAAAAGTAATGATGTTTTCTCCTTGAAAAAATTGATCCTTTAAATTTTAGAATAGAATGTCAAGTTTTAACCAATGATACCAAATTGCAAATTTTAAAAATAAAATTTGTATTTTTGATAAAAATATTAAGTTACATGCTTCAAAATTCATTATGTCATAGTTTTAGGAATTATATTTTATATTATCAACTTGGAAATTTTTATTTTATTCTTGTTCTTGTTCTTATTTTAAAATCTAATCTGATGATAATAGAAAACATCTTTGAACCTTTTTTTTAAACAAACTCTTGTATGAATCTAAACAACATTGTATGTTCTTAGAGCCTATGCCATTCGTCCTCTATATGCCGTGTCATGTACATTGCATTAAGTTATTCTATTTCTAGCATGCTATTGCATCTCACTTTGCACTTGCATGCTATGTGGCAGTCTAACATGTAGAATTGCTGACATTAGCCATTGATTTTTTTCTAGCACGACAATGTTGTTTTATGGGTGGGACTCTAATTACGAGCTTTTTTGGGTATAAAACAAGCACTAGCACTTCAAATGATCAACTATGAAATTTAATTTTTTACATACAACAATTGCATTCAAATTCAAGTATTTTCCACATTGTCCAATATGTTGTATACTATAAGCTTTTATACTTACAATTTGGATTTCTTTCATATATAAATATGGTATAGCTCTTTGAATCAAAATGATTATCAACTATATTTTGTTTTGTAAGGCAAGGTAATTATCTAAGCAATTTTGAGAAGTTGTGCAAGTTCATCCAATTGTCACAAATGATAGTGACATTTTTCAAAATTTAATCTTTTGAAACATTTATTAAATTATTTTTTTATTGTAAAACACATTTGTTAAAACTTTTATTTTTACTTTTTTAAATGACATTAAATATGAGAATGATTTATAATTTGATAAATTTAATTTTCAAACTCAATTTAGTAGTTTTACAAGACTATATGCATAAGATTGAAGTTTGTGAGTTCATAAGATTGAAGTTTGTGAGTTCATAAGATTATGTGATTTATAATTCATAAATAAATAAAATAAAGTAATGAAAAGATTAATTAATTTATCAAATTGTTTTAAATATATATATTTAATTAAAATTAAAAAATGTATTAAATGTTATTAAGTATTGAAGTAGAGTTCTAAGGAACAACATTATGAATGTCAATTTTTTTAATTCGAAAGGTTTAGAACTATGACATTATATTCATTGTTTTTTTTGTATATTAGAATATGAAACATAATTACAAATTTTATATTAAATTGAAGGTTTTAGACCTGAATGCAGTGAAGATGGAAATCATTTTGTGGAGTGTGGATCTAGATTACAAATGTATGGATCTTAGTATCAATGTTTTTAAACTTAAGTTGTACTCTTTTTGTACTTGGGACCCTATGTAAAATCCAAATATAGTTTGAATGACCTGAATTTAACTTGAAGAGATGGTATGAGCAATACAAATCCTTCATGAGATTCATCATTTTCTTCATCCAACAACTACCTCATATCATCCAAAAGCCATTTTTTGGTCTTGCAAGCAGTTAGGGGTTAATCCCTAAGCATCCCTAGTATTTTTGGGCTTAAAAACATCATTTTTTAAATGTATTATAGGTGTAAATGTAAATGAGGTATAGAAATTTCAACTGTACAATCTTGTAGTATACATGTTGTAGATGATGTGGATCAAATTTGGTGTTATACGACCACATAGATTGCAAGATCATAATGTTTTAGTGTTAAAAATGGATGCTGAAATTTTCCTAGCAACACATTAGAGGTGAAATTCGTTTTCAAAACTACTCAAATGAAAAAAAAAATTAACTGTAAAGTAATTCAAAATCATCATATAAACACATTGGTACCAAAAAATACTCATGAAAAAAATTTGATGTGCTCTAAAATGACCTTGCAATGTCAAAAAGTAGCCCGAAAAGTGACCCATGCACTAAAATGACTCCCAAACATTTAGAACAACATGGATTGACATGAAAATTTTATCATGATAACTTGGCTTCAAGGGAATCTAACCCAAAACTTAATTTTTATTTATTTATTGAAAACAGACATTGGATGAAGGAGATACAAGCCCCCGAAGTTACAACCCATCAAAATGCACAAAAACTATCCAAAAAGACCCTTGCTTTCAAATGATTCCCAAGAATTCAATTCATCTCGGATTGATATGAAAATTTTACCACTCAAACTAGACATCATTGAGGTCTTTCCAAAATTTCATTGAAATTGAACACTATATGCAAAAGTTACAGCTGTTCAAAGTGAAAGTAACTCAAAAAACGTTCAAAATATGGACGCCAGTATGGTTAGGGGTTAGGAATGTTATGAGGGTTTGAAGGTAACAACCATAACATTTAGTAGCCTTCACTGGCTCCGCCTTGCTCTTGAGGAGAATGTGTGCACATATTCTGCATTATCATGTAGAACAATCAGTAGCTACCCATGTTTTTCCACAAATGGAGGTTTTGGAGAACTAGAAGGGAAGGTTACCATACATGATCTTTGCTCACACATCCCAACATGTCCCTCACTTTTAAAGAGAACAACATTATAAGTAATAATACTTTAACTCAAGAATGTTATGGTGCATGACTAGAACCAATAGAAAATGGGTCACCTGAATAAAAATTTCCTTGAACACTGCACCACTTCTTTGTGTCCCTCCATTGACAATCATAACATTCAGTAGTCTCTGTGATTGTTGCCTCCCTCTAACAGAATGATGTGGAATATTCCACATCATTTCATCCCTCCAATGAAATGATGTGGGATATTCCACATCACATCAGTAGCTATGGGGGCATGTGGCATTAAACAAGAGCAATCAACCATGGTGAACAGTAATCGAAAGCACTCATTCAATCACAATTCAACAGTGTTTTGTAATTGTTTATTTGATTCAATAGTTCATTCAATTAGAAATCACTGGTCACTCCATATATAAAGGTGGATGAAACTAAAAGGCAGTCTCTTCGAAGGCTATTGAATGTTATGAATGGTTTATGACCTTCCTACTTCCTTCCCAAGTCTCTGAAAAATGAAAAATAAAGGGCTACACTTAATGCCCTACATGGATGAAAATCACATGATGCATTACAAAATCACTAGATGGATGAAAAGGCAGAGTGGCTGAATGCTACTAAATGTTATGAACTCTGAGAGTCAAAGAAGTCCAGCAGTCAAAAAAGGCAAGTCAAACAGGACTCCTCTCCTTCTCCTTCATTTCCTCTCTCTTCCTCTTGCTCGTGGTGAAGAAATCATCGACACCCACAGAAACTACTTTCGTAATTTGCTTCCTCTGACACTTTTGGAGCCCCACGCCCACCTCCTAGTTTGCTCCTCCGTCACTCGCTCCCTTCAATTCCATTTTAAGAAAACGAAATCAAACGCTTTCATACACAAAACCATTTCCTTGTACAACGTTATTTTTCTCAACAATCAGGAATCGTTTCTAGTTGGAAGCAAAATCAGTTGCATTGGATCTGTGCTGTTGTGATTTCGTGTTCTATCAATTGGGACTCGCGCCTTCGGTGACGTAAGTGGTCGTACTTGTGCCATGCTAGAAGCATTATGCTTTTTTTCTTGTACAAATAAGCCCATTGTTTGAATAATCATCTGTGTGCAGATACCTGCTTGAAAGTACGTGAATAACAAGGATGTGTGCCTCGTGATTCCGGTGCAACATTTTTCCTTTGCAACTCCAGGTTCGCTAAACCACCCTTCTTCCGTAATCTGCTTTCAAGGCCATCGTGGAGCTAATCCAGAGTCTATCATTCTTCTTCTTGTACATGCGCATTCTCTTTGTGGCAATAGGGTTTTGATTGCAGTAACCAGTTCCCACAAAATAGGTACTATGTTAATTAAAGTCCTTTCTAGAATGCTGTGTCTACGGAAGTGACCGTGTGGAAGAGGGAGAGTTTTTTTGCCATTGTTGCTCTTTTGAGAGGTTGTCAGTACTCCACCAGGGGTTTGTGCTATCTAATAAAAGTAATAGCATCACTAAAGGTAGTAGAAGGCAGGAGGTCTCTCCATGAATTGAATCATGCGTATCTTGATCAATCTCCCTGTAATGTTGAATTGTTGCGTGTAATATTGTTGTCAACTTGCACAGCTTTTCAGGGTTTTGATACAAAATTGGACTGAAAAGCCCTGTGAAAGTTGATGTCCTGTCAATTGTTCAGGATCCTCAACCTCCTCTAGAGTTCCCACACTATCACTAATTGTGGCACACATTCGAGAGCCGGGACCTCAGATGGTAAGATCGAAGAGGTTTGAGTGTAACATTGTTGTCACTTTGCACGGCTTTTCAGGGTTTTGATACAAAAATCGGTGCCAATTTTACTGAAAAGCCCTACAGTCAAGCTTCATGTCCTGTCAATTGTTCAGGATCCTCTGTATTTCCCACACTATCATTGATTGTAGCTCATATTCAAGAGCTGGGACCTCAGATGGTAAGATCGAAGAGGTTTGAGTGTAACATTGTTGTCACTTTGCAAGGGTTTTCAGGGTTTTGATACAAAAATTGGTGCCAATTTTTCAGTGAAAGTTGATGTCCTGTCAATTGTTTAGGATCCTCAACCTTCTCTAGAGTTTCCATACTATCATTGGTTGTAGCACACATTCAAACTGGGACCTCAAGATGGTAAGATCAAAGAGTTTCGATCTTCGCAAGGGTTTTGATACAAAAATTGGTGTCTAATTTTACTGAAAACCTCTGATGTTGTGACAACAGGATCGGTGAGCATGACATCATGGAAGGCGCAAGCACCTGCAGCGTTGGAGGTTCCCAGCATCGGAGACTCCGTGCTGTCGCCCGTGGATTCCAGTTTTCTGGAAGGCGCGTCGTCGCTGGCCCGGTTCGGCCTGGACATCGGCGGCACGCTGTGCAAAGTGGTGTTCTTCGAGCCGGACGAAGCGCACGCCGGCAAAAGCAGGCTGTCTCGCACAAGCTTTGAAGACGAGGAGGATGCGTCGTGTTCGAATGGCCACCAGGAAACGGAGGAGGATTCTTCAATGTGCAAGCGAACTCGGCTCACCCCTCGCAACGTCTTCCACAAGGGCGCCATGACGGCTCGCCAAGCTCGCAAGATGTGGATCTCCAGTCACGACCCTGTCCACATTCCTGGACGAGGCACACTGTATTTCAAGTGCTTTGGTGTGTCCCAGATTCCACCATTGTCTTTTGTTTCTCCTGCATTTCTTGCTAGAAACGAAATGAAACTTGTGCTTGCACAAATCGTTCAAATCAGCTCCTTATAATGTGATCATTGATGGCTTTACTCTTTTTGTATTTGTTGTCCATGCTTGTTTCTTCGTTCTTAGAGTTATTCTTGAAGTCGTTCAAAGCGGGGGTGCTGTTCAAAGTAGGGCGAGTCTCATCGGTAAGTAGGATGTTCCATTGAGTAAGTTTCCTGCTGTGGCTGTTTCAGAAACTTGGAAGATAGAGGAGTTTCTAGCCCTCACCAAGGAACATTCTTTGGTTAAAAAAGGGCGAGCTCTTGGTGCCACTGGGTACGTTCTAGTGATTTACTGTTCTAACACTTAACCCTTAAAGGACCAAGGATTCATAGTTTTAAAATGACAAATTCAATTGATTAAATCAATCATATTGTGAAAAATATAATTCAGATTTTATATCACTGGAATCAGTGAAGAACATTGCATGTGTTGATCAAAAGACAAATAAGTTTGAATAAAGGAAGTCTACATAAGTTCTATAATAAACATGAGGCCCAATTTGGGCTTCTTGGTCCTTTAAGGGTTTATGAGGTCGGACAGCTTTTGATTGGATCTGATAACTCAAGTGAGATTGAAGATATAGATGCCAAATAGGTTCAGGATTTCTTTTTTGTTACTTCTGTTCCTCGTTACTCAGGTTTTGATGTGGAGGCTCACATAACAAAACCTCACTTGTTTTGAATGACCAAGTCTGTGTATACTGCCTGTGATTGTGACTGGACAGGGGCGGTGCACGGAAATTCAAAGATCGCTTTCTTCAAATAGCTGGTCTCCAACTGGAGCGTGCCGATGAGCTCCACTCGTAAGTCTCAGTACTAAATGCTTAGCTCAACAACCTGATAATTACCATTTTTAGTGTCATTAGTAGCGTTGGGTTTGCACCATTTCCACTGTAGCACTAGTTACAAAGACATCACTAAGTCAATGTGAGAAATTAGCAATGTCAACAGTCAAGCTTGTGCAACTTTAGAATCATGTGGCAGATTTGATGACTCATGACTTATGAGTTGGGAATTTTGCTTTCAAATGTTGAACTGAACATATTAGTGGAAGTATGTGAAAGAAAGTACATGTCAATGGATCACTGAATCTTACATATGGGCCAATGGTGTGAGGACCTGGTTTCAAGAATGTTATGCTTGTCGTGTACAGTATGACCATTTTTTATTTTATTCTTTTTTCTTGTTTTGTTATATTTTCTTTTCTTTTTGTTTATGACAATAAGTAACCAGTAGGTTTGTGAAGTCTGGTGCGAGGTATTGATTTTCTGGCGAGGCACGCGCATCACGAGAGCTTTGAATACCCTTTGGGCTCATTTCAAGGAGGCGCTATACAAAGACCGCTGAAGGAGATGTGTAGTGAAGAAGAAGACAGGTCTGCAAATAATGCGCAGGCCCATTCAGAGTCAGATGAAGTTCCGAATGGAGCGCAAGGCCCAGGTCTTGCCTCTTCAGCTAATGGTCGGCTCGGGGCAACTGAAGCTCTATATCCATATCTCGTGGTATGTGCTCTGCATTATGAAACCCTAAACCCTAAACCCTCAAGGTTTCTTGCGTTAGAAATGCTTTTGTAACTGTCTGTCATGTGCCAGCATGTTGTGTTCTAAGTTCCTTTGCTTCAAGATTAGCATAATAAACACATTCTCTTGAATAACTGAATAAGGGTCAAGACAAGACTACAGTGGTATTACTCTTTTTTGTGACCATGCTCTCTTCTTGCTAACTTTAGCTTTATGTTTGTCAACTCTCATGTTTACTTGCCAAAGCTCAGAGGTTTATTTGGGTTGAACGCAGGTGAATATTGGCTCAGGTGTGAGCATATTACGAGTTGATAGTGCGGAAAATTTCGAGCGTGTCGGAGGAACCAGTCTCGGGGGAAGGTCTGGCCTCTGAAATTGTGTGATTTGCTTTGAATTGGCATTTGTTACTAATGAGCATTGTGTTCTGAAAATGCTTTTGTGAATTTCGTTAGTCATGCAGAACAGAGTCTGTGTTTGGGAAAAACGGTGTTGTAACATAGAGAATGCTATAGAACTGATTGCAAATTTATGAAATATTTCTCTTTTATAAATTGTAACAGTGTTTTTGCTACCTTTAATGTTGTGTGATTCTGCTTCTGATATGACTCCTTGTCTCTCACAGCACGTTTCTTGGATTGGCCTCGGCTCTTACTGGTTGCACAACGTAAGCTTTCGGCCTCTTGTGCAATGATGCAAATTTTGAATGGTCTTGATCTACATTGATTATGAGACCATTTTCATAGCAAAACTGAACAGGATCTGATGTGGAGTTTTAATTTCCCATCTTTGAAAGTGCTTTGATATGTTTTTATTTTTATTTTTTTGCGTAACAGAGGTGGTTGATAATTGTGCAGTTTCGAGGAGGCAATCAATTTTGCGACGGAGGGAGACTCCACCCAGATTGATATGCTGGTTGGAGACATCTATGGTAATTCATAGATAATTTTTTATAGTTTATAATTGAATTACAAGGGATGGTGATTATAATTGTCCCTTCTCGCTTTCAGTCTTTTAATTGCATAAAACCTCTCCAATGCTGTTTGGCATTTGGTCTTCTCCATTTTAGTGCTAAGTCTAATCAGAAAATACTTCAGATGTTCTCTCAAATCTTTTTGATGCCACAATCTAAGATCCAATAAGAAGTGCTGGCATTTAAAAAAGAAATTAGACAAAAGAATCATCAAATTGTAACTACTACGTCTTCAATCAGTTGTAGGATCAGACAAATGAGAAGTTAATCACAGTATGCAGATTTTCGAATGACTTGTAACAGAGATTTTATCCTAGAGCTGTACAATTAGTTGGCTACCCACTATTAACTCCTGTAAAGTGTGCCGGTGATCTTCCCAGGCGGTGATTATACAGAAATGGGCTTAGCTGCAACAACAGTTGCAAGCTCCTTTGGCAAGGTACTTCCTTATTGTAAATGTCTCAAGTAAATGCAGGTCTGCAGAAATTTGATTCCTGTATTCGTTTGGTGCACCTAAAGGTTAATTTATCTTATTATAATCCTAATGGCCCAAAGTGGCTGGAGTGGGAAGAAATCTTTTAGGAAGCTTCGAAGGTAACAAAAGATACCAATAGAAAGAAGACATCATGCCCTACATGTTTTAACAATAGAAATATGTTTTGAAAGTTACTAGAATTGGCTATTAGCTTCCATAGTTAGGTTTTATGTTTAGCTTAGGCTTTTAGTCATAATTTTTGCGTATTTTCATTTCAATATTTCCGTCTTATTTATTCAATTTGTTTCTGCTTCATTACAGTTGGTGCAGCCAGAAAGACGAGAAGCAGCAATGAAGACTCCCCACAACCTGGCCAAGGCTGTGTTGCTCATGGTCACCAACAATATTGGCTCCATTGCCATGCTGCATGCCCGAGCCGCCGGAGTCCGCCAAATCATGTTCACAGGCAGCTTCTTGCATGAGAATCAGGTCCTTCTCCCTCAAATCTTATTCCTATTGCTTATTGCTAGTACATCTCAAATCTGGAAGTCTATTGAAACAACAATAGGCTTCGCTATACAGCATTGTTTTAATGCAAAGAACAACGTTGAAACAACATATGATGTCAATTGGATGTTTTTGGTATTGAAATGATGCCTAAATGACGATATATAGTGAAGCTTCTTATGTTTCAATAGCCAAAGATTCACAAAGTTATTACTGCTAAGTTAATGTTACTCTAATAGAACATCAAATCAACATTGACTTAATGTCAACTTAATGTTGACTTAGTGTTAACTTAATTGTTGATAGTATAATATCAAATTAATGCCAAGGATACCAACATCACACTAGCATTAAGTTATCACCATTTGTGTTAAACTTGACATGAGGACTCCATGAATTTAATGCTTAAAAACTTGACATTAAAAACTGTTGTGATGGTAAAGCTTTGTCCTTTGTAAGGCATTCAGTAATTTTCAACTGTTGTGTGCGTGATATTTTTCAACTTCATTCTGTATATGCAGCTTGCAATGCGGCTACTGGCAGTGGCGATGGAGTTTTGGTCCAAGGGCAATATCAAGGTGATCATACTCTTTCCTGGTTTCATGAAAGATGTTTTTAATGTGCTACTACAAATAAAAAACCCATTTGAGATAACATGAAAAATGTCACATTGAATGTGTTTATGGATAAGCAAGAGAAGGTTACTCATGTTTGTTGTTATGTTTTATCTGTGTTTTTACACTTTGAATGATATTGCAGGCTGTGTTTTTGCGTCATGAAGGACATGCTGGAGCAATGGGAGCTTTGCTTAGTACTTTGGACCCTTCCAACTCCATTGACAACCTGCTTCTTGATGCTAGGTGATGCAACTAAT
Source organism: Pohlia nutans (assembly GCA_022496805.1). Classification (NCBI taxonomy): domain Eukaryota; kingdom Viridiplantae; phylum Streptophyta; class Bryopsida; order Bryales; family Mniaceae; genus Pohlia; species Pohlia nutans. The sequence continues at coordinate 18,699,937 of CM040097.1, forward strand.
CAATTATACCATATCACGGTTTTTCCGTCATAATAGTTTCTATTCACTATGCATAGGTTAGAAATTAGAAACCCCATTTATTTTCTACATCATCCTATCTTGCCACTTACACATTCGGTATAGCTTCACACTTATTGTATTCATTCATTAATAACATACTACAAGCATTTGTCCATTAATGACATTATACAAGCATGCATTCAGTAGTACAGTCTACCCTCGATAATACGATATGACAATATTATTGTTTCAAGCAATACACATGTGACAAGTCATTTCTGTGACTAATCCATGCTTACCACCTTGAAGTTAGGGCTTCTCAAACATGTTATAATAGAGGACAATTGTAGGGAGTGTCAGTGCAAAGTTTTGCAACGAGCTTTGGAGTGAGGACGTGGTCCATATCACCTTGAAGGGCATTCGCAAAATTCTGTAGTTTTACTTTGCATGTAGAAGGCAAGAAATTTGGTGAGTCACAATTATGGGGGTAGATTGCGGGATGGCAATACGTCCTGATGTCAGGGTCGGCATTTCTCGTCGAATATTTTTTTTCGGGAAAGTTTCTTTTCAACAAATGCCAAATTATATGAATATCCTAAAAGATTCTCTTTTTCACCATACAAAATGATTTTAAGAAAAAAAAAATTGCTAAAGATTTGGGCTTCTCTTTTTATGAATTATGTTTGCTGACCCTGATAGCTGGGTATGGTACTGGTAGTATATTACAAGCAATCATTCAAGTGCAAGCATTCACAAAAGTAGTCAAAAGATACAAGCGAATCAAGTTTAATAAAAATGAAAATAAAATCACAAACATAAATGTTGGAATTTTTGTTCTGAGAAACAATTTTCTATGATCTCAAAAACCCAACTTTGTTCATATCGTGTATTGGTATATATTTATGTATTATATAGAATTTGGAAGTGTGTATTGGTATATATTTATGTATTATATAGAATTTGGAAGTGTATATTCATTAATTGCGGGAACTATGAGTGTCTAGATGACATTCAAATTATTGCACAAAGTGTGTAATCATTGCCCGCATATCTAAGCCTAAAAAACAAAACGCCAATTTATTACGAAATATGAACTACCGTAGTATCATAGCAAGGTCGTTAAAAAAAATTCAAAAAAAAAAACGAAGGTAAAAACTTGGAAATTATGAGGACAAGAAACGAAAATAGAATAAACTGTTTTTAGCTATATTTTGCTCAAAAAATATTATTGAAATCTATTTTTAGCCAACGAACCTTATTTTTCAAAAAATAATAAATATTTGGTGACTGGGTGGTGACCCTACTATGCTACTATAGTACTTTCATTTTTGATGACCTAGGGAACACTAAATGGTCACCAAGCCACTACACTATAGGGTTACTTGTTTATGCCGTTGCGAACGAATGCCTCTCCACGTCTGTTATTCATCCATCCATCCAACATCCAAGGCACCTCAGTGTGAACACAGATCACGGCCCCGAGCCCGGCACAGATACCGGGTCCAAGCAACCCGGCCCGTGATGCGTTCCTAACGGTCAGAAATCCCGCCAACGGGTCCAAACTGTCGAAGCCACAGCTTTGATGAGAGAATGCAGATTGTCGCCGGCCCCCTGCCCCCCGTGGTCATCGCAGTAAGTTAGTTGCCGCATCAGTAGGGCGTTTGCACCTCGCGCCTCGCCTTCTCTGTCCCGTCATTTGGCACTTTATTTTGTCTCATTTGGTGCATAGTGGTGGTAGTTCGAGGCGCTTAGGGTTTAGCAGCGGGCTCAAGTGATTGGTAGGGTTTAAATTTCATCAGCGATGTGAGAATATGTCGGTGAAATTGCCTTTGAGGCTAACGCTGGGAATGTGTCGAGATTCATAGAATTTTTTGATAGATAATGTTCGTTTTTTGAGTTTTTGAGAGGTTTTGCTTGTTACGAGGTGGCTGTGAGCTTAAGCCGGGCGTTCGTAGATTTCAGGTGGATCATTTGTGAAGGATTTTGCGCGGTGTTAGGGATATATATTTTCGCATTGTTTGGAATGGGAAGCGTAGGAGGAATCTCTGGTACTGGAGGTTCTTACAGCGATGAATCGTCGTCGTCGTCTTAAGGAGGTACTATGTCTTGTATTACTCGCCCGATCACGTTGCTGAATTAAGCTCCTGGGATATGAGTTTGTGAAGTGGCAATTTGGACAAGTATCTCGCTATGCGTTAGAGCCTTGACATCATTTATGTAATGTCCTAAAAACCTCAAGGTGCATTTGGATGGTTTCACGAAGGTTGCCTTGGTGAATTGATCTCCTGGGATATGAGTTTGTGAATTAGCAATTTGGAGGATCTGACTATGCCTTAGAGCGTTGACAGTGTTGATAAATGTAATGTCTTAAAACACTCAACGCGCATCTGAATGGCAGTGGTGACTGACGTACAGGGAGACGGTCCGATTGGAGTTAGGTAGCGATGGTCTATCCAGACAGCACGATGGCGAGATGTGAGCCGAGCTTGGATAAGGAGAATGTAGGCCCCCGAGCTCATAGGTCTGAACAGGCTGGATCAGGTCGAACCGTCTTGAAGCAGATTTCATCGCTGCAAAATCAGGTATTGTTCATTGTGGTGATTTAGTTTGAAGTATTCGCTTGCCAGTTTCCGAACACAATGTGGCTCCGTTCTCCATAAGGACTGTTGACCCCTAGGCGTCCACTGTGTATTTTCTGTAGTGTAGGAAAATTGGACCCCCTGCTGCAAATCATCCGTTTGTGTGAAAATGACTTCAGTTTGACACGATCGACACTGTTGATCTTGTAGTAGAACAAGATCTTTAAAATAATGTTTTGCAATCAGAAAACCGAGGTAAAATGAGAAAATGCCACCGTTGCAAAGTTCAGTGATGCAGATGGCCATATTGGACGTTTTAAACGCTTAGGGGTTAACATGATAGGCAGCAGTGTAGAATATCTGCGGGAAAAAGCCACTAATTAGCATTTTGAGCGTACATCCCAAGGAGCGTGGAAGTAAAATATTGGAAACTGAGAATGGCGATCCCAACTTAGCCTTACTCGTCTAGACTTGCAGTTATTGACGAGTCTTCTGCCTGATTTCAGACTCCTGCAGTGGTGACCTCTACCAAGACGAATCTGGGATCCACCGAGAAGGAATGGCTGAAGAATGCCTTATCCGATTATTCTAGTGGGAAGCAATCTGCTGGGTCGCTTGAACGCCTGAAGGAAAAGATTGGGCAGCTGAAAAGTGTCGGTGCTCTGAAGCCTTTACCTTCCAAAACAGCTTCGACATTTGATTCTCATGCTGTCGGTGAATTACATTCTCGAGGCCTTTCATCGAATGTGTCTGAAGCCACCGTTCACATCTATAGGGATGAGGGGGTTTCAAAGTCAGGAGGTATTCAAAAGGAAACTTTGAAAGCAGAGAGTCAAAGACGTAACCGAGAGATTAACTCCCGGAATGTTTCATTGCCTATTCACGAGCAGAATCCAGCTGAGCAGGATGTAGATGACCGTGGAAAACCGAACACTCTTTTGACGCCAATACAGTCTTCGGCTGGAAAGGATTACGGGTCGTTGATGCAGAGCCATGGATCATCGTACTCCCGTGGAACTCCGTATAAGCAGAAACTTCCGGGTTCCGATTCTATTGAGAGCTCAAGTGAGTACTGAACTTTTACTTGTGTCCTGTTCAAGTCTCTTATTTTCAGACACTGTTTAGTCCTCAAGTAATGTTAGTTTCCAGGTATGTTTCTTTTCCGTTGCTTTTTGAATTCCGAGCGATGTTATGGTGAAGCTGGTTCATGTGATGTATATAATGAGGATGCTTTCATAAGATGTCCCAACCAAGGGAGGCATTCGCTGTCTTCAATTTTGTGCATTAAACTTTTAGGCAACTTTTTTTGGCAGGACGATCAGTTCAGAACAAAGTAGATAGAGGAGAGCATTTTATTAGCGAGAAACAATCTGTCAGTAGCTCCCTAGTTGAAGCGAAGAGCGTTGTGGTTCAAGACCTTCAAGGAAAATACGAGACTTCACGGATTACCAGTCCTCAAGAGGAAGAAGCCAAGAGCAGTCGCGAGAGTTCTGTTGAGCGCCATGTACTACCGAGCAGCGCCCTTGTGGATAAGATCATCAAGCGTGCAAAAATCTCTAGTTTCGGTAAATTTATTTCTGTTCTTCTTCTTGGAACGACATATTCTGGATATTTTTCCAATGAGCACAATTTTTTGCTTGTACTTAGTTGAGGCTACTGACTTGATTTCCTAATCACTGAATTTTCATGTTTCATGCATCATGGGCAGGTCCTGCACTGAGGGTCCGCAGAGATGACCCAAGGGCTTATTCCAAGGCTGATTGCAGTCCTGAATCTGAGAAATCAGCTGACGGCGACCAGACGAGTCCCGAGGCACTTTATGCATCGAAAATGACTGACAATCATGGAAATCTTCATACAATGCCTAAGATATCAGAGGCCGGGACCTTCTCGTCCAGCAAGAGCAATCAGAGGGTTAACCAAAATGCGTCACTGCAGACAGATGATGATTTTTTAAGTGAGCACCGGAAACGAAAAGCTGAGACTGATCCTTCTACCACAGATACTTCTTTTCTTCTTACAGGAGTAGGCAACGATAGACAAATCTCTGTTGCTGTTGCCATGGAAGCCCACGAGGTTGGCAGTAAAGGAGGGAATCTAGTGCAACGGGAACGCGAAGGACGTCGGGGAAGTGTGGAAAGAGAGACTAGGACAGAGCCTACTGCTTTGGAGCAAAATGACGAGAGGTGGATTGAGGATGTCGCTGGTCACCCCCTTACAGGTTCCTGCACGAAAGGCACTCCAGGACATGAGAGGGAGCCTTGGGCGTGGAAAACAGCAAGAGACGCGCGTGCGTTGACTCTTCCATCACCGACATCGCATGAGCATTCAAAGTCTGGGAAAGTAGTTGGAGGCATACCACCTCGTTATGTCCCCCCTGTAAGAGCCGTCTGAACCTAACTCTCAAGAGCACATAGACGAGAGAATTTTTTTTAATCTTGTGGTGATTCCTAGGATAAGGTGGTTGACTTGTATATATCAGCTTACTTGGGTGGATACCATCATTCCTTGGTGGTTGTATTGTCATTGTTTTCATGTTTTCCAATTTATGCCAATCATTGTGAGTTTCTCTCAGATTAAGAAAAACTCAGGACCCTTGGTCTTGGTCTTTAATTTTAACGTATTGTGATTGGGGAATCCTTTGGTGTTCCTCTTAGTGTTTCTTTGCTCACAATGAGCTCATGGATGTGTTGGGACAGATTTTAGAATCTCGAGAGCGAAAAGCAGAAGAAAATGGCTCACCTGCTTCGGATGGTCTCAAGCATCATTTTGGTGTTCCCAAGCAGATGAACGAAGTAGAGAAAAGTGAGCCAAATAATGGTGTCATTCCTCACTCAAATCTTCATGTGAAAGGCCTTGCCTGTGCTGCTGATGACAATGCTGTCAATCATCTCTCCAACACTTTTAGTACCATCAGTATCGAAGAGAAGGTTGCTTCTGGTTCAAACGGGGCTGAGAAAACGTCCACGCAGGGAAGAACCCAGGCTCATGTTTCTGGGCACCACGTGAATTTCGTCCCCGCTGAAAGTGGATCTAATACTGGAGTTACAGGTGTGACTGGATTAACTGGGGTGACATCACCGAGTAATTTGATCCCGCATAAGACTGCTGTGACTTCGTCGCATGGGGTTGAGCTGCAACATAGATCTCATAGTCAGCAACCATTAAGAGAGGGGGATCGTGGATCTGACATGCCTGATCGTAATGCACTTCCGAAACCAACAGGTAGATCAACTGTAACTGCTGCTGAGGTTCCGCTACACGATGTTAATGAAGGGCAATCTGCTAAAGCTAGTGATTCATCTAAGGACAGAGGAGAAAAGAATCAAGAGCACAGCCATCACAACCCACAGCCACCAAGAAAAATGCGGACAGAGGTTGAGAATGAGAAGTTTGTTTACGTCAATGGAATACGTTACCAGAAGTTGGGCAAAATTGGAAAGGGTGGCAGCAGTGAGGTTTTCAAGGTTATTGCGACTGACTGCTCTATATATGCTCTGAAACGTATTAACTTGAAAGGTCGGGACTGGACAACTGCACAAGAATTTTACCAAGAAATTAAGTACCTAAAAGCATTGCGTGGGAAACGTCATATTATTCAACTTATTGATTCTGAGGTATGTGATGATGTATTCTTACTAAGATGCGCATTTCATTTCTTCATTCAGCTTTTGTTTTAACGAATCCTGGTGTATGTATCTGATGGATCTTGTGTGCCAATGCAATTACGCGTTAATCAAGAGTGGAGTTTACTGCTATAGGTCACAAACAAGAAGGTGTTGGAGAAAAAATCGGAGAGCGGAGATATTACGGAAGAATCCTGTATCTACATGATCCTGGAGTACGGGGAGATTGATTTGGCTGGCATGCTTTCTTCAAAGCGCAAGGAAATGCAAAGCAACAATGAAACTGAGCTTGATGAGAATTGGCTTCGCTTCTACTGGCAGGTATTAATCTCTCATTTCGTTATATTGCGTCATCTGTCCACCCTTCCAAGGTTGATTAAAATGTTGCAACCTGCTCTTGAAACTTGAATTTGAATTCTTACATTTCCAGAGTTAATGTATGGCTTCATGGTGTATTTTGATAATCTGTCGCAAGGGTGTCTCGTGGGGAATAGAAATGATAATGCAGCTGGGTTCCAAAGTCATTTTGCCTCCCTGCTGGCTTGCTAATTTTCTTTGTTTCACTGGATGACAGCAAATACTGAAGGCCGTAAGGACTATCCATGACGAGCGTATTGTGCACTCTGATTTAAAACCAGCTAATTTTATGCTCGTGAGAGGAGAACTAAAGCTCATCGATTTTGGAATAGCAAGAGCTATTCAGAATGACACCACCAATATTGTAAAAGAAAATCAGGTATGTTACCAATGTCCAAGCTCGATCTTTAATTGCCTGCATACATACTGCTTGTTTTCAGATCGTCAATTCTATATTTCTGTACTTCATTTAAGAGGTTTAATATGATGGTCAGGTCATTTAGGATTCGCTAAGGTTCCTTGTCGCTCATCTCGCTTCTTGGTTTGCACAGACAGGCACATTGAACTACATGTCTCCAGAGACGTTTTTACAAAATCAAACAGATAAAGACGGTCTGGAAATCAAGATAGGGCGAGCATCAGATATTTGGTCCCTGGGGTGCATATTTTATCAGATGGTTTACGGGCAGACTCCATTTGCCGAGCTTTCGTTCTACTCCAAAATGCAAGCCATTACAAACCAGCACCACAAAATCCACTATCCTCGTGTCTCAAATCCCTGGTTACCAGATATGATAAAGAAGTGCTTAACGTGGGATCGTAGGAAGCGGCTGCGAATTCCAGAGCTTCTGGATCATCCTTTTTTACGGCCACACATAGCCCCCTATTGTTCTAGATGTGAACATCTTGTTACTCCAGATCCTCAACCGGCCTCCTATTGTCCCAGATGCGAGCATCAACGTCATTCCAAGGTTCCAGATGCTCTCTGAAGTCTGAATTGGTGCACACTGAAGTAATAACGTGCAAGTCTTGGCCGGCTTTACCTAGTGCTTTGAGGTATACCCCTTACTATGTACATATACGTCCACTTGCTGATTTTGGAATATCTTGAGGTAATTTAGAAGAAACTCTATGCAGGTGGCCTTTCATCGAAGCTCAGTCGTTTTGCTTTGAATTTTCCCTTGTTAGACTACTTGTTCTCCACTCCTTGTGGATCACACCTGTTGCCTTTCCTGCAGATGATATAACTGCGTTTGTATCTGAAGTTGTACACTAGTTTGCTAGCGTGCTTATCAGCACTTGGGGACGCTGTAGCATTTGCAAAGCACCGATTCGTAATTAATCTATTACAATGTACTATTTTGAAATTGTCTTCTCTTTTGATTCCTTTCCTAGGTGAAGTTGATGCTGTTCATAGATGTGATTGAGCTCTGATTCTCTGTCAATGCAGTTGATTGAAGCCATTTATCATGATAGACTAGCAATCTACAGGAGCAAGTAGTAGAGCTCTCTATCCAGCCTTTTCACCTCGGCAGGTAAATTTTTAACACTGGAAAACATAAACTTAATATCCTATCATGAAATTTCCAATTACTCTTTGTGCAGTTTCCCATTTCACGACAAACGGAGAGTTCGTCTCATTCACCACCTTGTGAATTTCCTTGTTGTAAAAGTCTGGAAATTTGGGGTTGTGAATGTACGTGCTTCATGCCCATGAAAGTGAATAAACTGGTCAACCATCTTTCCTCACCATGTTACAAACTGTTGCCAAGGAAATTCTGATCATTGAGAAAAATCCTTCTGTAGCTGGATAATTGTATAAATTTTTCATAATCCATCAAACTAACGAGTGTTCTTGCATTAGAGTAGAAATGTGCTTGAAATGGCCCCAAGACACACCCATTCTTTCAGGAACGGTGCATTATTCCGTCACTACAGTACCTCTCAGTGGACATTAACATTTCATTTCATTCCATCACTATTTGATCCGTCTCAATCACTCAGTGTCACTTAGCACTCATTTGTGTCATTCTTTTTCTGACTAGTGACAGTGCTAATATGCATATATGGCACAAATTATGAAAGTTTGCCTTACGTACAACTTGGCATCATTTATTCACAGAAACTGGTTCAAATGAAGAGATCTACTGGTTCTCAAGAATCCAAATCTCTCATATTCTCTCTACATGATACCATTGAGTAGTCCAAAAAGATATATACATTAAAAAGCTTGCAAAATTAAATGCTATAGGCAAGAAGCCAATAAAGGCTTTTACATTGTATAATAAGACTTGAAATTCGATATATGATTTGGGGTTTGTTAGCATTAACAACTTAAGTCAAATATTGACTTAATTACATCAAAATTGACTATGAACAAGACTTAATTACATTGAGATTGACTACTGTATGAATAAAAGGAGATGAAACTTTTTTTTTAACACCATTACAATTTAAGAAAACTTCATTCTCAAATTTTTTTTATTTAGAAAATAAAATGAATTATTAGATCTAAATTAGTTAACTTATTTATTTTATGTTTTTTATTACGATATTCTTCTATCAAAGAAAGATATTATAGCAAACATTTTGTTATAATAAATATGTGTTTTTAGTAAATGTTTATATGTTAGATGCTCTTTAGGGATACAGGCTGAAGTCACTTGCACGCAAACATTGTTTTGACACTTACATAAGCGTAAAATATATAAATGCATGAGACTTCTGTACACCAAGTCTAATGAATTTATTGTAAATTTTGATCATACAATACACATGTTTCTAATGATAAAACTTGAAGGGTAGTGAAGGACTAAATCTAATATATATTCTTTGGCTTTGGTTGTGCTATCATTTATCCAAAATTAAAGAACTTCGAATTCCTCAAGTATTGATGTGCATTGGTTCCCACTTTGCAAAATCTTTTATTTCTATTTGTACTTGTGATCGCACAATTGGAAGGCAATTGGTAGCTATAGTTGCTTCTACTTCATCTTCACCACTTATCATTTGAATGTGCATTTGTTAACAATTAGTTGTTAGTGACACTACTCTACTATCAAGCTTGTACCCTCAAGTATTCTATCTTAATAACTATGTTAAAATGTGTGCGCTAAAGCCCATGAGCATTGTAGTGAATGCTCTCTATGTGCACTATAGTATTCTGAAACGCTTAGTACATTTGGCACAAATGAATGTGATAGAATGTCATTGAAACCATAACATTACATTTTTCCATTGTTGAACATGGTGTTATATCTTTCCACTTTGAAATTTAAATGCACTATGGCAACATATTCATATCACTACTCAAGTCAGTCATTCTTTTCTAAACAGGAATTCAAGACGTATGAATGATATTGTTGCAAATTGATGGTTTGTCATTCTTACGTTAAGCCATGTCTAGAGGGAAGGCCAAGGAGTTGAGGCTGCCATGTTGCAATGGATGACCTCATGATGCAAATAGAACTATTAGCATAGCAAACAAGCTCAGGGATTTACCTAGATATTAATGTCTTTGCAAAAATTGCAATATGAGACATGGTATTCAAACCATGCAAAGACACTTGCAAGAATTTTAATGGGATCCGATTTTATTGAAATCAATGGTGGGTGAAGATTCCTTGGAAAGATTTTCAACTGATGGTGTCTGGGTAGATGAGGGTGGGCAAACAACAATCAATGGAAATGTATTTAATGGATGTGTATTTCTAAACAAACATGTTTTGGAAGCTTGACGTCAACTATGACATCATTCATGCTTACTCTATTGGATGTGTAATTCTTTGCAGCCAATATAAGAAATAGTTTGAAGCGTAGTTAGTATTCTTGTGATAACAAAAATACTGCAAAAAGATGAAGTAAACATCTGATTATCTATATTTGAGTTGCTGATATTTCTCTCTCACAAATTCTGACAGTTCTCACATATTCTCACGTATTCTACTATCCCTCACTCGATCATCAATTAGTCTTCATGTAAAATTTTTGCAACCATCATTCATAGTATCTAGAGTTGGATTATCACCATGCTAATTCTAGCGGTAGGCTACTTTGTCACACTTTTTTAATCTATTACTTGTGTCTCTAGTTTAGAATGAGATTTGAGGAGGTTGTGTTCTTGTAGCGTTTCCTAGCTTAGTGTATGAACCAACAATGATGCCAACTATTAGGGCTTTTTGTTCAAATTTCTTAATATTGTGAAAACTTAGTGGAAACTTAATTGGTTATATTGTGTACAAATGAAGGTTGATAAGGAGCAAAAAGTGAATAGAGGAATCAACCTCTTCGCAACAACTTGCGCTTCCAAGATGAAGACGTAAAAGAGAAACCTAATTATGAAAATAGAATGCCTTTTATATTAACCCCTAAACGTCTTCACTCCTCGCCAAATTTGGCACTTTTGCAAAGACGCATCATAAACTGCAACCCAGAGGAATAATTTGCATTTGATGTATGAATAAAAGTTGTACAATATGAATTTTAGATTCTATTCATACGGTTTGATCTACGATTGCTATCACCAATATTTTTTTATAAAATTCGAAACTTGAAATTGAAAAATAATTTTGTCAATAATGTTGATTTGGTCAAACTAATTTTAAAAAAATAAAAAATGAATCCACGTCGATGAAATATATGAAATCTGCTCAAAATTTTTTTTGCCCTGCTGAAACATTATTTCAGGCTGCCCGGGAGATAAATTTGGCTACTTAGGAGAAAACGGCTTCCTAAAGCATTGTGTACCCGGGCTCCATCGCCAGTGGCCGAATTCCAACACCAGACCTTCTAACTCCAAATCTTGCTCTTTACCACCACACCACATAAAAGTCTTGATGCAAGTCAATAAATATTTTTGATAATTATAAATGAATGTAACCATTGGCAATTTTTTAGCAATGTAAAGAAAAAAAAAATTCCAATTTTCTTTTTGCATTATATTATGCAGGAATTTTCTATACCTAGTAAAAATATCAAAAAAATTTGAATTTTTTTTTTGCCAAAATCGCGAAGGCTATGAACTAATTTTTAAAATTTTCAGCGGACTTTGGATGTTTTTAGCGATGTAACAAACACTTTTTTTTCAAAAATTTAGCACTACATCATGTAGGCACTTTTCTATACCTAGAAAAAATTTCAAAAATTTTGAATTTGTTTTTTTGGTGCCCAAATCGGGAAGGTCAAATTGAGTTCGAAGAAAGTCTGGGTTTAAATTCAATTTAACCTGTAATGCTTTGAGAGATCATTTTTTTGTTGATGCCCCCTTTTAAGATTTTGAGACTAAAATATTAAAAAATTGTTTAAGTTATAATTATTTTCTAATAGGAAATCAAGTATACTTTTGAATCCAATTTGAATCATGCCAATCCAAGTTAAACTTCACCTAGGGGAACTTTTTAAAAAACAACACCTCTACATTGTCTTGTGTTACAAATTTTACTATTTGGGAAAAGTAATGTAGTTCTTTTAGTAAATCTATTTTGTTTTGCTTCTATGATGAAAAGTACAATTATAACCAATAATACCAAATTTTGAATTCTAAAAATATAAAATGTAATTTTATTGAAATTTTAATGTTAATTGCTTCTCAATTCTATAAATGAAGAACTAAAAATATTTTGGGAAATTAGATCGTAAGGATATTTAAAGAAGATTCTAAGAATATTAATGAATATTCAAAAATAATGTAAACTATTTTGAAAAGATGCTAGAAGATTCCAAAAGATTCCAAAAGATTCCATTTTACAGTATTAAAATATTTTTGAGATTTTCCCTATTTATTATATTACGTCATTAAATCAATTGTTTTACAACATTAGACAAAAAAATTGTTCAAAACTATGACACTCGTAATACAAAAACACCTTTTAAATAAGTAGTATAATATTATAATATTATGTAATATTTTAATTTTCTTTATATATAAAAATAATTTATTAACTATATTATTATATACAATGAACTTGTTAACTCTATTTTCAAAGAATTCATCTAAAATTTATATTTTTAAATCTATATTTTAATGTTTTTGTAAAACAGACGCTTCATAATGCACTTTTCAACATTTTTATAATTGGTAAGTTATGGAATTTGTTGAATTTCTGTTGATTCGGTCACGAATTTTCTTACACTGCCTAAACCAACAGAAATTAAATGAATTGTTTTTGCTGTCTAACAGAAAGTTTGAAAATCAGTGAAAACGGTCAGTATAGTGCACAGAGCTACAAAATGATGTTGATTTTTTGTTGATTCAGTCGCCATCGTCTAATAGTGATGCATTACTATATGTACAACTTACTTTATAAGAATCTCAACTTCCGATTCAACTTTGATTAGTAGACATTTGTAAACATTTGATCAATTTCGCTAGTCACTATATGTCATAGCCATACACAAGTTGCCATGTAACAAAGCATGAGTGGAAAAGACAAATGCAATGCCATCTTGATGCCCACATATTACGAGTAGGAATACTAAAGGAGGGTCATAAAATGCTGATGCCGTCGAATGGCCCTTTTTCCGGTGGGCACTGGATCATTGTCATTATGAACAGACATTGTATTCACACCGACTTCAAAAATGGTTCGGAGTTTCTATCTATCTTTCTATCTATCTATTTGATAATGACAATTGTTAGGTTTTCTAGAGGAATAGGATGGCACAAGTAAAGACTAGTAAAGAGTTTGGATGAGATGTGGATTTATGTGCTCTAAAGGTGTACCATAGCCATATAGCACGTTTGTACAATACAAAGGTGTAGCAAATAATTGTTATATATGGAAGAATTCATTTTACAATGTGCCAAATTCTATAAATATTCATTGACATTATTTTTTCACCATAAAATAAATAAAAATAGAAAGATAATTTTCCCAAAAATATAATTTTTATATCTGTAATTATTGTTGTATGACACTGCTATTGGGTACGGTATTTGCATTTGGCACTAGTATTGACTAATCTAAAACTGTATCTAAACTCATTTAAAATGATCTTGCTAATATCAGACACATAAATTTGATAATAGGGTGTTTTTAATTCAATGTAACAAATGTTCCAAACACAAGGTAATTAACCCTTAAGGACATGGGTTTTGTGATTCTCACACCTAAAATCTCTTTTAAACTCCAATTTAAGCATGATTCTCTTTTTAATTTACTTTGGTTCTACTCTATAGAAGTATAGATGCTTTAACCCCTAAATGCTCACAGCCTTGTTCTCACAATATTTTGGTCTAATTTAGCTCTTTTTTCATAAGGCCTTTTAGACTTGTGGAGTATATATTTTTTCATCTAACTGTAAGATCTTATTTAAACAATTGATAAGATACTAAGGAAGTGTTTGGATTTCCAAAATTACAGTGTATCTATGTATATTATAGCGTTCGACTACCAATTTTGAGGCTTTGGCTTCTTTGGACAGGGGTAGTTTTTAGGGTAAACGGCCAAATAATGGTTCGTTGGAGTACAGGGGAATTCTGAAAAAAAATGTATGTGATTGAAGATGAGATATGTGCGCATTATACATAAAAATTAAAATAAAGTTAAACACAACTCTACATAATTGGCAAATACCAAAGTGTGGTTGGTGCCACTTGCGAATAGGACAAGAAGAGCTAGTTAGAACTAATTTTATCCTGCCTATTTTTCCACAGCAAGATATCATTCTGGATTCTAAGGATTATTTTATACTGTTGTGGTGATCAAGGTGCCTTGCCAACACCTTACTTGCTAAATAAAGCCATGGCTTTATAGATAAACAAATAATGGAACAAAGTGACGTCCGGACAATCCCCCATGCACATTCTATTTCAACTGCCATAGTGCCTCTCATCTACGAGAATTTAGGCTAGCCTTCCACGAACAACTCACATCGAGGACAACATTCTCTAGCCTGCACTTATTCGCCTTCTAAATCCGCCGCGTTGGCTCCGCCTTCAGCGTCGCGGCCGCGACCCCGCCCTCGCCTCCCACGTTGACAGGTGGTCATCACCGCGCGCCGACTAGATTCACCAAATCCTTCAGTTCGACATTGACCTTCGCCTCCGTCATCTTCCTCATCGACGACATCACTCCCCTTGCACACTTCAGAAAATTCAGTGTCCAAATTAACACAGAAGCGTTGATATTTTTAGTTGTTTCGGACGAGTTGTACAAGACAATAATCAACAAAAATTTGTGGATTTTTTCTATTGATCTCGTCAAATAAATAAATAAATGAATAAAAACTTATTTTTTTGCTACCCGAAATCGTCGGGCAGAATTAATTTTTTTTGGCTGATTGGCTCCTGTGGACAGCTAAGTTGAACACCCACGGTTGCTACTCGGATCCGAATTCGAAACCTTACACTTGATGACCCCAACACTCTAACCAACTCACCACCATTAGAATTCGATGAACAAAGTATTAATTTTTTCTTACATATGTACTTACAATTCGGAATTTCGGAACTCAGCAGACTTTGAAGTTCATATTTGCATAGTCAAATAATTTTTTTTAAACTCTTTGAACAAAGAAGAGCTGGGAAATCAAGTTAAATTTCATCTCCTAAAATCAGTTTGAGATTTTGAGTATCAATTCAAAAGTTATATACAAAATTCAGAGAGGGTGTTTGAAAATATCAAAGAAAATATTTCTTGCTACCCTACTCTGAATTTTGTCTATAACTTTTGAATGGACACTCAAAATCTCAAATTGATTTTTGGAGATTAGAGTTAACTTGGTTTTCCAACTTTTTAAAGTTCAAAGATTTTTGAAAAAATTATTTTACTATGACAAAGAGGCCGCAAAAGTCTGCTGAGTTTTAAAAAAAAACAATCGTGAATGATTAAGTTAAAAGAAATTCAGAGTACATAGAACTTCAACCATCGTGTTTTAAATATTGCCCAAGTGAGGGTGTTTTAAATGTTTTAAGTGTTTTGAAAGTCATAATTGTATACTGTGATGCCTTTCAACTTTGGGGATTATATTCACAATCTTGTTGAGAGTTTGTATAAAGAATTTCAAACCAATTGAATCTATTTGTCATGGGTGCCCGAAATTGCCCAAAACTAAAAAAAACAAACCTTTTGAGAAATAACTTTTTAATTGCAACTTGAATTGATCAAAAAAGTTTTAGGCATTAGCCTGATAGTGAAACACAAGTTTATTAAAAATTTCACATCTTATACAAGAATTGTATCAAGAAGGGCCTACTCAAAAGTGGAAAATGTTTTGAAATCATGACTCATGGTTTTGATGGTTGATTAACTATTTGGCATCAATGTGCCAACCTTGCCCTACTGCTATAATATAAGAACATTCCAAAATCTTATAAATGTATGAAGTCGAGTTCATAAATTGCAAAAGATTCTAAAGATTCTAAAGATTCTAATAGATTATAAAAGATTTCAAAAAGATTCCAAAAAGATTTTAGATTTCCTACAATTTTGTTGATTTCGTCGTCGCACTGTTCAAATCAACAGAAAGTAGGGAACAAATCTGTTGGTTTTTACATAAAGTTCAAAAATCAGTGAAATCGATCATTACACTGTCCCAAACAACATAAATAAGTTGATTTTCTATTGATTTGGTCACGGTTTTCTAGTAGTGTATCTTATTCAAACACAACTTTTGTTTTAGGATAACTCAATTGATTTTGAGGATATAAGAACTTATATTGATTTTAGACCATTTATGTGTAAAAATGTGTGTCTTTCTAACTTTTGCATATAATATTCAAATAATTCATTCTAAAGTGCATTAGAATCCTCTTTCAGTTACTAACAAGAACATACCGTGCTATGTAGTTAGAGTTGGCAATTCATGCCTAATATTTATTGTTTTGTCGAAATGATGAGAAAATTCTCTAACATTCTATAAAAATTATCTAAGATCCTCTTTTTCACTATAAAAAAATATTTTTTTGAAAAAATAATTTTGTAAAAATTTGGGTTCTCTCTATATATTTAATTTTCGTCGATCCTGACCGCGGATATGGTATACAAATTCAGACCTTCAAGATAATCTATTATCAATTCTTAACCATTGAACATTGTTGTGTCCGAATTATGGACACTGAATGCAAATAAATGACTCTTGCGATCTTGTCCAAGTGTGGATGACTTTCATCTAGGGCTTGTTAGAACAAACTTGAAGTCCTATGTCTTGTGAATTCAAAGTTGATCATTTGATAATTGTATAAGTGGAAATGAATCAAAGTATGTTAGGACTCTTCCAAAAGGAATATCTTTTCAACGCAAAGATTTTTTTGAAAATTGCACAATGGTATGTTCCTATTGCGTTGATGCAAATATCGATATTTCCAGGGCGGGACGCTGAAGGGTTAACTCCTAAACACCTGAATGACCAAAATTTGGTTGATTTCATTCTTTCAGCATCCATAATTTCCATCCATTCGATTTTTTCCATTCCTCTTTTTCTAATGATGTCCATTGTTGATGAATCAATCAATTGGTATATGCAAAATTTCAAATTAAGACAATTATGAATTTTAGTGCCTCATGAAAGCGAAAATGATCAAAAACCATGTCGTATATTCAAAAATTCATCCTTTTTGCAGCTGAAATACAATTTTGGCCATCAAGATATTCTTTGAATTCGAGCTTAACTAACCAAATGTAATTTACCGGAAGTCTAGTTTCAACTCCATTTTGAAAAATTCCTAAAATTGAATGATTTATAGCAATTACAAGATCATGAGGTATTACAATGGCTCCTCACTAGTGTTCTATAGTTTTAGGTTTTTCCATTGTATTTCCAAATTTAGAAATAAAATTTGAGCACAGTAAACAACCTAATGTTTTTCATTGCAGTGTATACATTTGATAAGTTTTTCATATTCTAGTGACGGTTGTAGGTTGTAGTTAGTTTAAAAAAATGATATTGACGGCTATAAGTTCCACTTGTTGCTTTTCAACGGTTGTAGGGTTTGTAAGTGAACAGACAAGTTGGTGAGTCAATAGTTTTAGGGCAAGTTTTCCTATGGTGTAACCTAGCCTTTCACATCGTTGAATGGTCTTCCCATGGCTGTTTCATTCCGTCCTTAAAGATCATTATGTGAAGTAATCTAGCCTTTCATGTTTTATTCAATTTCATGGCCTTTACTTCGTCACTGGTGGTGTGTGGAAAGAAGCAAAGCTCTAGTTTTTTTTAATATATATTTTAATTGATAATAATTTTCTTTACTTTCTTTACTTCAAAAAACCTTGATAATTTAAATTTTGCATGAACCCCTAAGCGCTCAAACGACCATTTTTTAGTCATTGCCCGAATCTAACAGACTGCTCGGATCAAAAAAATATTTTTTTGAAAAAATAAAATATATTTTAAAATACTACATCAAGTCTACTTTCCAACCCAATTTGAATTATGGCAAACCGAGTTAAACTCCACCTGGGAGAATTTTTCAAAGTAGATCACCTCAACATTGTCTTAGTGTTATAAAATTTGCTATTTGGAGAAAGTAATGATGATCCCTCCATCATTTCTTTTGCTTTTTTGAAGTTTACAATAGATAGCCCAACTTTAACCAATCTTACTAAATTTTGAACTCTAAAATTGAAAATTATAATTTATACAAATTTTCAAAGGTTAATGCTTTTAAATTCATTAAAAATGATCTAAAGTTATTTTTGGAAGTTTGACTGTATGGATAATTTGTAGAGATGATACTCTACATTTTGTCTGTTGAACCAAACTTCATCAAACATATGGAAGGCACATATTATAACACATCTATGTTTTGTCCAATACCCCTCAGGCTTTTAGGGGTTAATAATTTTGAAAAAAATTAAATATTATAGTTGACATTTGGTCTCACATAGAAAAAAATATGAAAATTATTTTATAATTCAACAACAGTGGTGAAACATACCATACAATCTAAAGGTTTTCACCACGGTGATAGGGTGTCCCATTTACCTTGTACCGTTTTCCCCTTCCAGATAGAGGAACTCACCCGTTGATTGTGGTTAGATCAGGGTGACCCGGTCTGGAAACCCTAAACCCAAAACCCTAATTATCATGCTACATAAACCCTCGAGAGCTCCGCCTTCGCCATCTTCGCAGCTGCGCTTCACCTCTCTCCCTCTCTTCGTCTCCTCACTCATATGCTCATTATTGAGCGTCCTGTTTTACAGTGTTTTTGTTACTTAGTTTCGTAGATGAAGTGAAGAGATGTACTTTGTTTCCCTATTGGATTGACAGCCGCTATGATGGCACTCACTTTAAACACACTGATCACTTCTTTGCTCTTTCGTTTTAGCATTTGAAGTTCTAGGGTTTTAAGATGTGGTGGGATGATGAGCAAACTTTCCCTTTTGGGAGCGGAGTGCCGGAATGACGGCAACTTATTGCTTCAAACTTGCTGACCACCAGCTTGGTTGGTCTGATGAATTGATTGAAAGTTGTTTCTTGGCGAAGTGAAGTGATGATTTAAAGTATCCCTATTGGTACGAGTGCCGGAATGATGGCTTTTTTTCTCATACTTACTGATCACTTCGCCATTACAGGGATCTACACTGTTTTCCACTGATTTAATCTAATAGGGTTAGTGTTTTATGTATTGTAAATGAAACATGTGGGTGATGTTTACATTGTGAATGTTGACAGGATAGTGTAGCATTCTGGTATGGGCACAACAGACAGTGCACACATCCTCTCTTCTTTTTTCTGTAGTGTGGGTTTATATTGTTTTTTGTTGGACATATTCTGGATCACTTCGTATTTTGGTACGTACTGGTATCCCCATGTGGAGAGTATCCTTACTGTCTCTTCGGTTACAGGTCTGTGTTGCACTTCGATGTACAGTGTTGCTTCATTTAGTATCTTGTCTCGTCCCAAAATGAAGCAAACGCTGAGGCCGCCTCATTCTTAACACGTTTATTCTTATCTTTCGACATTAAGACCGTGGACAGTGGTATGTTTAAAAATCTCTATTACCTCATAATGAGGTCCACTACTCACCATGGCTCTATTTCAGTACTTTAAAACTAGTATATAGCTGGTACGGATCGCGGCCGAATTTGAGCAAACATTTTCAGAACCTACCTACTTGATCATCCTGAGCAAGTATCATAATGAGCAAGGTACCATCCTAAGCAAGTATGTGGAGGTTGCAGTTTGCGGAAAGCTCCGGAACATCTTCCTGTAAAATTGGGCACGGTCGTGAGTTTTATTCAAGAAGACACCCAAATCTTTTCCATCTCTAAATTGTAAACTGTACCCATCAACTGGATGGAAACCCTCTACATTTTACTCCCAATGACTGTAGTTTGAATTGCGTACGAACGAGTGTTGGTTCATTCAATGAGAAGTCAAGGATGAGTAATCAGTATGATATGTGAAGTTTTTCAAATCCCAAAACGTCCTCACCCCTGTCCAAATTGGGCAAATCTACAAAGATGCACTATAAAATGCAACTAAGAGATTTTTTGAACTTGATGTATGAATAGAAAAAATTATGAATTTTATATTTTATCCATACGGTTAGATTTGCAATTGCTATCACCATTATTCTTCTTTCTAATCTGTAACTTAAAACACATAATTATTTTATAATTGAATTATGAATAAGATATTGACAATCTATGAATGAAACTTGTTGTGATTGGTTGAAATGTAAATTTAAGTGTAGTGATTTTTGGAGAGTTTTTGGTTGCTTAATTCTATGAGTTGACTTTTTCAAGAGCACTTTTAGACCAAAATCTTCGAAATTTTTGGTGAAACACTTCAGCATGAAGTGAGGCATAAAAGTTTCTCAAATCATCAACTTTCTAATTGAATCACACATGCAAGAAGCTAACTTCCCATAGAAAATTCAGTAAAATTTCACAGTGCTAAAAGTGCATGATGGGTGAGAAAACAAAGTTGTGTATCTAATTATCTTACTTTTGTAAAACCAACAGTTGCCAATTCTACAAAATGTTCCTCCTTTGAAAAAGTGACTGCGTTCTTTGAAGCCTATATGAGTATTATAGAAAACATGCACACGCCCCTTCCACAATTGACAGACGTTCGCTCATTCTTGGTTGAATCTTTGACAATGAAAGTTAGAATGGTTTTTAAATTTTTACTCTACTCTGAAGTTGAGAAAAAAAATGAGGTTCATGCTTAGGTGACTGCCCTCCATTGAATCGACTATAGTGTGAATTTTGACTCTCGGATGTTGTGATATTATTTTAGATTGGAAAATGTGCCTATTGATGCTTTATGCACACTTGTGCAATCATATCTTAAAAATACATGGATATTTTTCAATCAATTATCATGTAAGACAATAAAAAAATAAAAATAAAATGACCAAGAATAAAGACTATTCTATTTTATTTTTAGACAAAGGAACTTTATTCCAATGGAAAGTCACCCGAAGAAAATAACATATGAACTAGGACTGGCAATAAATATTTTGGTTTTTCTGTTTTTTCCTAAGGGAGGCCAACGCCTCATTCTAACTAACTAAATTGCCCTATGATTAGTTTCACATGATTCCAAAGCACTTGTTCACCAATGCGGGTGCTGAAAAGGACGGTGTGCATCTAAAGTTTGTCAAAATTCTTGATGAATTTGTGCGCTTTGCCTGGGTGTTAATAAGGGGTTTCTTGGCCAAGTTGTGAGGCCAAATCTGCTCGAGGAGAGGTGCTACAAATTCTGTCACTGTATCCGCCATGTTGGCCGATTCTGCAATTCCCGCAGGGGGAATCCCCCACTCTTAATGTTAGGAAACATGTAACAAAGTGTTGATTTTGTCGCAACGCACAACCATAGGTCTCGCTTTTCGGGTTCAACTAGGACCGCTTGCAACTACAAAATCAGCACTCTGCTGCCTGTTCTCTAGCACAAAACAGTGACCAAAGGCCCTTTGTTTGCTGGACACTCGCTCGTTGTCAAGATGAACACTCTTTATCCACACCGGCCTAGTAAGAGGACCGGAGTTTCTACCTATTTGGATCCTAAACCACAGTGGATTCCCATTGCAATCACTCAAAAGCAACTCCCAAAAGCAACTCTCAAATCTCTTCACAAACTGACGCCCATGTTGACAAGGTAAAGGCCCGTTCGCACTTGGCCTTTGCAAAGACCGTGGATAAAAATTTAACACCCCCACAATTTTGGGAAAAATACCTTCTTTGTAGGAAAGGTGTCATCAATGAGGTTTGGAAAAGTGTTAGCAATAGTAGGGGGATTACATAATGGCCCCTCAAGTGCCACATTAGCTAAGACCATTCTTAGGTGTTCAAAACTAGGGAATATTTCTTATTTTGGTGCTCCCTTAACAATTGCCTACTATTGCTCAAATATTTTTTGTCCTCTTAAATGTTAGCTAATACCCATTCTTAAAAGTGTGCCATGTGTACATCCATGTAGGATTGGTAATTACTAAAGAATGTAGGTGGGAACACACACTTTTTTAAGGGTGTAAGACCCCTTGTAAGACCACCTCTAAGGCCAGGTGCGAACATACCATAAGCACTTGAGCAGTGAGTTGCAAGTAGCAGCTGAGTAGAAGCACCATTGAATACCAATTGAGCCAGCTGCTTTACAAGAACAATTCAGTTTTGTAAACCATCAAGACTTTGACTTCTTGTTCACTTAGTAAGTGGTAGAGTGGATTGAATTTCACTGAAAAATGGATCACTTCAATTAAACTGAAGGATCTCAGTGTGGAAAGGCGCTGCCACATGCCTGACTTTGTGCACTGGAAGGGTTTGCAGGGCCCCACGGTAACCGGAGCCTTTGTCACCCTTCGGATCTCATGCATCAATTCACTATTTCGTACAAAATGCCGTATTGTCGTACTGTATCAATACGTACTGCTCATGTCGTAAATCCTGTACAAGCACAGTCGGTAAAAATACTCATTTTCATTGAAATTACATGTTGTAGCCTCACGTAAATAAAATAATAGTTTTCGGCACACACATTATGTAGAATTGATAACCTCGGCAGTAAATTGCTATATGCATTTAAATGAATTTTTTTTCAAGTACACTGATTATCCCATTTAGTGAGTGGGGGGTTTATAGTGCGTGTGGGAAATTAGTGAAGGTGATACTAAATATCATTGTGATGTAAAATTAGCGTGATATGAAGATTTCAGCCACTCAATAAAAATTTCAGCCCTCACTGATTTTGAGATTTGGCAAAACAGTGCGTGATTTGGGAATTAGTACCACCACACTAAATGGGATAATCAATGTATCTGACATTTTTCACTTTGCATAACATTTTTGAATGTTCATGAATGTGTCTTTCTTCAACAGTGTCACTATAATTGCACAATTGTTGCATTATTGATCGATTACTCTGAAGAGATATTGTTGAAAGACCCATGCCCTCATGTTCAAGAATGTTATGAAGATAACTGTAACGAATACGACCATGTAGTAAGTTACTATGGTAATATAAGAATGCTCTTTTGTACGTTCACTTGTTGGAGTTTTAAGTCTTCAAGTGGATCTTCCTTCGACATTTCCACAGTCTGGCGGCGACGGAGTTGACTTAACCGTCTTAACCCTTTAGTGCCTAGGGTACTGTAGCAGACAGCTCTGGATTTCAGTGGATTTTCCACTGTGGTTGAGACTACCAAAAATAGAATGGGTTAAATTAGAAAGTAACAGTACAATTCTATTCTCAACTCGAGAGCACACATTTTGTTAAAATTTGAGAATCATCCGATGGTGGGATCGGAAGATTATAGTATGTATTTGAACTGTATAATGCACGCTCAAAAACGAGATTTTGGGGGGTGTGTGACTTCAAAGTTAAATAGAATTTGAGGTAAATTTTCAAAAATAAAAGCAAAGAAGTTCAGCTATGCCCTATGTCAACACCTCTCCGTTGCAATCTTTCATATCAAAAATAGACTCACATAATTATTGTGAGATTTATAAGTGAAAGTGACTTGTCCACGTACGGTTTAGGACAAAATTTTATACGTTGAAAATTGACAGGAGCGGGTACATTAGTCAAGATCGGATTACACACACTAATGGAAGATGAAGAAGAGAACACAGTATATACGTCCTGTCAACAAGAATGAATTGTTTACGAAGTTCCGCGTGATTTACTCGGAGCCTGGCTGAGCTTGACAAACCAGTTCCGGCGGCATGGACTCCGAGTTAACAGTTTGCGCTTTTGGCCCTGGTAACATCGCATGGGGCGTTGAAACTTGAATGAGTAATATTCAAGTTTCTGATTCAATAGCGAGTACGTAAACAATATAAAGATGGACACCACAACCATTAGTACTCAAAATACAACAAGCAATTCATTTCGAAAACGAACCAATTTGTACTCGCCCTCTGATCGATCGATTCAAAACAGATAGATTTCCTTGCACGTTCAACTTTGACTGTATCTTCGAATTTCGAAGAGCTTGATCAAGTTTGGTGTAGACTGACTGCACGAGCTTTAATATTGCAACAAATATCGATCGATGGCACGGCTGTGTAACTTTTACTGGACACTTGCAGTTTGCGTGTGTCTTCAAGCCATCAGCTCGGAGGTTGTGGGAGAAGGTGAGACTCAGTCACATATATATATATATATATATATATATATATATATATATATATATATATATATATATATATATATATATATGTATATGATGCTTGTGCATCAAGAGAATTGCCTAACACACTCTGAATTCGAATTGAAACTAATGAGGTATTTGGTTGTGCAGATGATCCTGTAAGATTCACGTATGATGGGCGGACTGGACCAGCTCACTGGGGCGATTTGAATACCACCTGGAAAACATGCAAAACAGGAAAAGAACAATCGCCCATAAGAATCACTCCCAATATTATGGAGATTGACCCTGAACTGGGTGATCTAGACGCTTCTTACTCTGAAGAGCCTGTCAATGCAAGCATTTCCATCAACGTGGGCTACGCCATTGAGGTACTGAACGATTTCATTCCAAAAGAGCTTTTAGTTTGATTATTCATTCTAGGCTCATATATCTCACGTTCATCTGAAATTTTGTGAGCAGGTAGACGTGGACGCGAATGCGGGACAGTTGAAGATCGACGGCGTGATGTACCGACCTGCTCAGTTCCATTTCCACATGGGCAGCGAACACAAGATTCTGGGTCACAGCTTTCCGATGGAGCTTCACCAAGTGTACACGGGTGGGGATAACGACGAGAAGCGTGCAGTGATCGCCTGGCTGTTTGTCAAGGGAACGGACAACAAATTCCTGGCCCAGGTACTACATAATTACATCAAAATTACCACTAATTAATGAAGAGTTTTAAATCAGTATTGGTAGCGATTGTGCTGATGTGTGTTGTGGAAATCAACAGTTCGAGGACCACCTGCCGAAGCAAAGCAGCTATCCCACCGAATTCATGCTGAATCCCATCCACATGCCCAAGTTCCAGAAAAGCTATGCCAGATATCAAGGCTCTCTCACCACGCCTCCGTGCACGGAGGGTGTCACCTGGACTGTCATGTTGTGGAATGTAAGCTCCAGTCCCGTTCCTACTTATGAGTATTTTTTGTTGAAATCTTCCAGCCACCAGAATATATGAGACCAGCTCATTAATTTCTTGTGCCAGAGCATCCCTCTCATGTTGACTGATCAATCATTCTGTGTGCAGTTTCCAACCATTTCAGAGCGCCAGATTGAGATATTCAAGAAAGCTATGCCGGTGAGTATAATCTCCTCCTACCGAAATTTAAGTTGAACTGATCTAGCATTACACCGTTGCTTGTATGTTCTTCTAGATTAATATATCGAAGGAGTGAATATGGTAATCTGATAGTTTCGTTTGTGGAGTGCAGATTGCGAATGCGAGACCCTCGCTCCCAAGCTATGGACGCAAATTCAGCATGAACGCATATGGTTCTAGCTGATGTCGATCAAGACTTGAAGGGGAAAGCTTGAGGCATGCGTGACCTTGATTGACTCCCAAAGGCATGTTTATTCAGGGCCATGGGAGTGAGTTTAGTTTCTATTCCAAGTGTCATAGTGCTCAATTAGTAGAAAACTGTTTAGTTTCTGGCCATGAATTAATGGCCTGATGCACAATCTTCTATTCTTTCCCTTCTCTATGGCTAGAGAAGCTCATTCATTGCATCTGAACTCAGCGCTTCCCGAAGGGAGGTTCTGCTCTAGGTGGCAGAATAATTCATGCCAGCTGTCACATGGAGATAAAAACAAGTTTCCCATATGGGAAACGCAGACAAATTTCCCACAATTGTAAGTTTCCTAGATCAATAATACATTACAATCATCCCAGGAAAGTTACAATTGTCGGAATTTTATCCCACTTCCCATATGAAACCCCATGTGGGAATTTCTTTATCTCTCAAATCATGAAAATTTTGAACAATCTGCGAAAGCAGAAATGAAAATCTTCTTCACATCTGTCCAACATCTGCTGTTAGTGAATAGATTCTTTGATTAAAACTTTGCCAATAATTACTGTGGAATTTCAATAATTAATATTTCAGCTGGGGCAGTGATTCCAGTGAATCAGTGAAAACGGTAGGGGTGGGTACATGTCAACATCAAAGAATTCAATCTTGAGGGGTTTGAGTCAGAAAATCACAGGGAGAACACCTTGAATTTCCAATAGATGGTAAGAATTTGTATGTGTTCTTGTTAGTAAATGAAAGAAGATTCTAATGCACTATAAAATGTGGTATTTTTATATTATATGCAAAAGTTAGAGACATACAATTTTTTGCTGGTAAATGGTCTAAAATCAATACAAGTTCTTATATTCTCAAAATCAATATACTGTAATATTTTTTTTTTCGTTTTGGATATAATTATTTTAAATTCTAATATGTCAAATTTGTTAATCATTAAGAATCAATAAGGTGGCTAAAATTGTGAAATGGTTCATCTCATTGTTTCTAGTGTGGTCTTGGCTCAAATGCTCGAAGAGTTCACTACCATAATTTTCCAAACCGTGTACAAAAACAAATAGGTTGGCATATATTACTACTAGGTAAAATTACAATACTTTTAAAATTAATGTTGGGTAGCATTAATATTGAACAACACTTTTTAATTAATATAGGGTGAGCTTTATATGTGTGAATTACTTTTTTTCAGTTTTACTTATAGGCGTGTGAAATTTGAAGAGGGACATGTGTCATACTCTATGTGGCTTATTTCCCTTAGGACCTCATAGTAAACGGTTGGAGCTAAATGGGGAATATCCCATCATCCCATTGACTTGTTAAACAATCATATTAAAACAGTCATTGTACTTCTACATTATTTCTCAAAGTCTAAAAGACACTTTTACTTCAAATATGACATTATTGATAGTAAGTGGGTGGACATCAATACCATTATCACTTTTGTAACTATGACTTTTGAAAGGGCCTAGAATGTTTACATTTTAAGTGGTGATGTTGTTTTAACTCTTGATGAGTTTGTATCAAGTAAATAATTAATTTTGTATTAGTTTTCAGTTTATGTTAATATAGCATGGAGAATATTTGATCACTGTGGTCAATTATAAAAAAAAATTACTTGATATTTGTGCATATTACACAAGTATGTAATTATATGTTACAAAAAAATGGCAAAATTAAAACTAATACCTCCTAGAAATATACCCCAATATTTCAGGTGTTATAAAAATGTACAGTCAGTTGACATATATTACGTCGCCCCCTGTTCTATATCAATTTCAGTTTCCATGTAAAGGAAATTTAAGTGGAGTTTCTTGGGGTGTATGATTTTCAATGTATTCCTTTATAAAGAGGATCATCTCTGCAAAATTTTAGTCTTAGAAGATGAAAATTTTGTTTTCTAAGCATTTAAAAAAAATTTATATGATTCTACAAAATAATTATTTAAAAAATATTCTTAAGGATTTTTTGTACTTGGTTTTCAAGAATAGGCATGCAATATGAAAGCAAAAAAAATTCATTTTGGAGGATATTGCAAAAAAGTTATGGAATTTGTACAAGACGAGTTCTAGTTTTATTGCAACACAAGCACAATAGGGGTTGTCACACATCCTCGGAGAATGGAGAATGGGAGAATGGAGAATGGAGAATGAGGAAAAAGAGGAGCCAATAGGATAGCTTCTCCATGGAGAAGGTGTGACACCCCTTTTGTGGTTTGTGGAGATTGAGAATGGAGAATAGAGGTTGTTAGTTGGTTACTCATCCTCCAAGCATGGGCCATTCTCCATTCTCCATTCTTCACCTGTGGAGGAGAAGAATGGAGATTCTCCAATCTCCGAGAATGGGCCCTCCGTCATTCAAGGAGAGCGTGCCACGTCCCCATTCTCCATTCTCTGAGAATAGGAAGAAAGAGGTGTGACACCCCCTAATAACAAAACCTCAACAAATTGCATCACATTCAAACTAAAGCCATGTATTGAGTGGTAATAATCATTGCGTATCTCCACCCTTCACCATCGGATATGCCCACCAAGTACAAAAAAGCCTTAAGAATACTTGTTAAATATTTATTTTGTAGAATGATGTAATTTTATTTTTGTAAATGCACAAAAAACAGAATTTTCATTTTCTAAAACTGAAATTTTGCATAGATGATTCTCTTTATATAGGAATACACTGAAAATTATACACCCCTAGAAACTCCACTTAAATCTCCTTTATGTGGAAACTAAAATTGATACAAGATAAGGAGCTGACAGAATATATGTCAACTAACTGTACAAAGAGTGGATCCCCTAAGTTCAGCTATTCCTCGTGTTCTTCATGTCTTCGAGTCCCTCGTGCTCCCTGTATTCCCCATATTTCCTAGGTTCCCCGTACTTTTAATATTTCTTTAAATACAAATATTTAGTTATTCATAATTTAATTCAATTTATGGTAACAAAATTCCATTAAAAATCCTATAAATTTCACACCATAGGTCCAAAAGTTACGAAACAACTTTGGTGCATTTCTACTTATTAAGAGCTTTCCAATAATGCCAAGACTTGGAGAAGTCACTTAGTGTAAATTTTGGGTACATATGAGCGTACAAAGGGTATTTAATGGGAGGCTATGAAATAATTGGAATATTCTACTATTTATAGGATATTTAAGGTATATTCCATATTTATTTTGAGAATATTCTTAGAATATTGCCAAATTGGTTTTGAAACACCCTATATTACTTCTATAAATTTATAATTTTTATCTCAAATGAATAAAAGACACCCTATATTTGTTCTCTCATAGTTATCTAAATTCTTGACAGTGACTTCCCCGAGTGCCAAGAATAATATCAAAAACTCCCAAATTCCATTTTTCATAATTCTAATTCAATTTATGGTGACGAATTTGATTAAAAATCTATAACTTTCACATCGTAGGTCCAAACACAACGAAATGAACTCCTTGTTCAGAATTTTGCGACAATACCAAGAACGCGGTTGGCGGGCACACGATCGGAGAAATCATAATGTAACAAAACAAAACAAACAAACAAGCTATCTTAATGTATAGATTGGCTACCTGATTTATCTCAATTTTAACTATAAACAAGAACTATTTAGAAACCAAGTTACACGTGGCAGAAAATGACATTCAATGACAAAAGTTGTGAAAATAAGTGATAGTTTTTGCTTGTTTCATTGAAGAATGGTCATGTTGAATTTTTACAATCAAACTTACAATCATTTCAAACCTACTAAAACACCTGACTGCATAGACCAAAGGAAAAAACCACAAGACCCCATATAACAAACTAGACAAGTTATGGGTCTTTTTGGGCATGCTTCTCTAGTCTAAGCCCCCAACGTTTCTACTACGGTAGTGAAAACTTGCATTTTCTTATTTAGTTATTTAAAAAAATAAAAAAATTCTATATTACAACAAGATCCATTTTTCTGATCAGAATCCCAAGAAGGCAGTCAATTTCACGACAAATTTCACGTGTATTTGCACAAATGTTGTTACCTTGGACATCCGTCCTCCAGGGCGATTGAATGCGTGAAAAGTGGGCAAAGGCAGACTAACAACTGAACTCTTTTCACACTTGCAGAGTGGCATGAATCTCACTCACTATCACGTGCTGATAGAAACTGATAAAACTCACCCAGATCACACAATTTCAACTGACCTGCTAGGACTTCCTCAATTATCTTGACATTTGACAAACCACACAATTGGACTGTTGAAGGGCATTTTATTCAGATGCCTTGATTGAATGAACGACAGGGTAATTGAGGGCAAAATTTTCTAGCGATGCAACTGGTGGACCAGTTCTATGTTGATTTGGCACCAAAAATGATCACAAAATCAAAGTAGAACTGACACCCGCGTTTGCATTGACTTTACTGCATCAAAAGCTTCAGACTACACTTGTTCATTTACCACAAATGTAAGCTCGAAGAAGCGACGAATGATTCTCGTCATCTGCAGATACATCCACTTGAGAAGTGGAACACAGGCGGTTCTGTAACGCAAGCACCATGTCACGAGCTGTTTCTGCGGTGTCTGAAATTCCTGGGCCAACGCCATTCTTTATGGGAGCAAACTCTTCGTCTCTATCAACCTCCAACACAGCAACCTGTGGACCGAATCACAATGTCACAGCCAGTTAGAAAATACAACACATGCATTATTATTTAAGATGAATAGTACCAATGATTTGAAATGAGAAATTGAGACACTCCACCCTTCATTCAATTTGATGTCGCTACCTAGACCAAGTTACATTAGTTCTCACTGGAAACTTCTTGTTTTAACCTTTTGACATAACTCTAGTACCATCGTACTTTTCCAGACACAAAGTGCAAAAGAAACTATTTTCCATCTGTTAATGGGCTGCAAAATTCTCAACTTGCATTCTGAAACCGACCTAACCAACCTAGCAGTGGGGTAGTCATGTTGAAGGGCTTTCACAAACTTAGCCAGCAATCTCCAGTTGAAGGGTATAGCCTAAAGTAACTTGATGTAGGTAGCAACACTAAATAGAATAAACAGTGTTGCAAGGAAAAACTTTTGTTGCTTAAGTGACCAGAAGACTCACTTTCTCAGGGTCGGAATGCGTGAAAGCATCAAATATGAACTGCTCCAGCTTGACTCCATTCGGCTGGTCGGGCACATGGCTTGCCCACTCACCCGATTCATCTTTCTCCAGACACGGTATCCTCTTCAATGCACTGTGGAAACCAAGTTCGAAATTTGGCTGTGCCAGCTTCGTCAGGTAATCCACGGAGAAAAGGTTTATACAAATATGAGCTGCCCGGTAAATTAGACCATCTCCTTCTTTCGCAGTCCGTAGTGTGTCTGGCATCTCATTGTACTCTATGACACCATAATGGCTGGAAGACGAGGCTCTCTGATCATCATTCATGTCTCTTTCTTCAACCATATCAATGTCGACATCAGACTCCGAAACATCCTTGTTCTCTTCAGATTGCTTTTGCAAGCACAATACACCTACGGCCTCGTCAGGTGACGTTTTCTTCACCACCTTGACACCCACATCCGCTTTCTGCTCATGTGCATACCCAAAGAACACAGGGTCTCCAACTCTTACTAGAGCATTATCTACTGAATACACCTGCAGGCAGTAGTACGTACCCAAGCATCAATTGAGATGAGGTCTTCATATTAATTGCACCAAGTGATCATTGCCAAATGCAGCACTGAATGTGCATAAAAATAGGGACATTCAAGGGAGACCAGCCGTGCATCCTCACACAGCAACAATTAAACCCTAAACGACCCAGAAACCCAAATTGGGCCTCATGTTTTGTTTAGCAGTCCTATGTGGACTTCTTTTAGTTGAAATTTATTTGTTGTTTGACCAACACATGCAATGTTCTTCAGTGATTCGGGTGATATAAAATTTGGTCTCACTTGAATTATAGTTTTCACAATATGATCAACTGAATTTGCCATTTTAAAACCATAAATCCTTGGTCCTTTCGGGGTTAAAAAGCCAGCATACCTGGACATACTGCACGCCTTCTTCAGACAGCCGATCAATGATATTTTGTGAATGCAGAGCAGAAAATAGACCTCCATTTCCTGTAGGCGCTACAGCTAATTTCCACGGCGATTCCAAAAGGATTTTATTTCCCTCATTGTGGTCTACACAAGGTAAACTGTCTTGCTTGACAAACCACACCTGCCAAGTCTCACCTTCTCAGTACATGTGCAGATTGGAAATCACTCAAACAAGCAAGAAGTAATGTGAGACATAGATTCCACACGCAACTAGCTCAACTGGGGACAGCTTCCTTCCCAGTTCTCCTATGGTTATACGAGCTAAAGCAAGAATTTGTATCATGCGACTTTGAAGTGGTGATAAGCTGAAAGAGTCGTTCTAAGTCTTCATGGAGCATGAAAGTTACAGCATTTTCAAGAACTATCCTGGCATGTTCACAACCAATAGCTCAGAGTGATCTGATTCTAGAATAAAACACTGACAGAAGGATGTACAATACCGTAATCTTCTTGAGAAGATGGAAACGGTTTTACCTGAGATACATCTAATCCGAAATAATCTCTCTCCTCAAAGAACGCCCGAGTAGGAGCATCAGTAGCATCACTTGTCAAAACAATCCATGGAATTTGAGGGACTGCTTCAGGATCAACCTGCATGAGGAATGGGTTCTTATCACAAGGTCACTTTCTAAGAGACTGATTCCAGTCATACCAAATCTCACACATTAATTATCACAGACAAATAAAAGAGTGCTTTTGAAAACCATGACATGCCAAGAAGCAAAATGAACACATAATTGAGCATAAATACCATTCTTGCAAGTTGTTGGACAAGCATCAATCGCTCAGCTTGGAGCTCAAAGAGAGACTTGGCTTCCGGGAGGTCAAGCTCCAACATTCCTTTCACAGGAGGGCCACCTGGTCCTAGTCTAGTGGCTTGACCACCAGCAAGGACTATCACAGCTACCTCTCCGTTTGCAACAAGCTGCAAGCCCTTGAACCACCAGCGAGCTGTATCATTGTCGCTGTTTGCAGGCCGTTTCTTGTACTTCTTGCTATTTGACCAACTCTCAAAGTCCGCCCAATTAGCTCGTGGTATCGCAGGAGGCGGTTGTAGCTCACCAACTTGTACTCTGTAATTTGATTAAAAAAATTAATCAATGGTCTCACAAAGCATAAATAGGTACAGAACTAAAGTGGTTCATAGAAAACACAAAACAGGCTGAGCCTAATTACTTACGAATTTGCTTCAGGACCACGAGCATGCAGTAGGGCTCGTTGGAAAAGTCCAAAGTCAATGCTCAATAGTTGGTCCATAAGCTCCTGACGCTGAAATTCTTCTCCTGTAGATAGTCCTTCTAGTACATGTGTCTGTCCTAGGGCTGTTAGACGCTTCCTTATGGCCGATAAAATTGCCTTCCGCTTGCGCTCCTGCACAACACACAAAGAATTTATAGAAAACTCCCCAGAAATTTTAACCCCTAAAGGACCAAGAAGCCCAAATTGGGCCTCATGTTTTTTTAGTAGTTTTGAGTAGATTTCTATGTGGACTTCCTTTCATTCAAATATATTTGTTTGTTGACCAACACATGCAATGTTCTTCACTGATTTTGGTGATATAAAGTTTGGTCCCTACTAAATCCTGTTTTTCACTATATGATTGAATGAATTTGTCATTTTAAAACCATGAATCCTTGGTCCTTAAGGGGTTAATATGATGGTCAAAGCTACAGTAAAAAGAGCAGCAGTGCTATACCTCCTTCCGTTGCTCTTTCCGAGAAGGGCCTTCTGCTGGCACATTAAGATCCAGTAGCCCCTCCGGCGGTGTAATCTCAACTC
Source organism: Pohlia nutans (assembly GCA_022496805.1). Lineage (NCBI taxonomy): Eukaryota > Viridiplantae > Streptophyta > Bryopsida > Bryales > Mniaceae > Pohlia > Pohlia nutans. The sequence continues at coordinate 18,733,232 of CM040097.1, forward strand.
TTTTGGCCTGAATGTCCACCACTGGTACAATGTCTTTAACGAAAGGAATCCATATTCGGACATCCTTGCCTCTATTTGATGGTATCAACTGAACACGTAAAAGGTCGCTTGACCCAGTGTTATGCACGTCCACTATCGTTCCGATCTTCACCTTCGTCTCCTGCCATTAAGAAGCATATCAATGGACCTCATTAGACACTTCATCCATACATGACCCATTCTCGGTAAAATTAACCATAAGTACGCTGCTCAGAACCAAGGATTCGTGGTCTTAAAATGACCAATTCAATTGATCACCTATAATTCAGATAGAGCCAATTTTTGTATTATAAAATCAGTGAAGAACATTGCATGTGTTGGTCAAAAAATAAACAAAATCGAAAAAAAATAAAAGCCCATACGACCCACTCAAAAGTGCTAAAAAAAACATTTGAGCTTCTTGGTCCTTGAGGGGCTAAATTACTACTTCGGAATGCTGAAGAAGACTCAGGATCAACATTTGCAGCCCAAACTGCAATACTAAATGGAAATTGATAATGGAAACATAAATCTCACCTCAAGGACTACGTCCATGCCTACAAGATCAGGGATGTAGTCATCGTCTTCGCCTAGTGATGTTGGTCTCTCATCCGCTCTCACCAACATGGTTGCACCTTGGAGCTCACTGGCCTATATCAAACTCCACAATCATAACAGAATTAATTCATCCTTCACAAGCTAAAACTCTAAAACCCTAAACCCTAAACCCTAATCAACTGAAAAGCTACTAGCAAGCGTCAAGGGCTTCACCTTCTCAGGCGTGTCGAAGCCTTTGAGTGTAACAAGCCATGAAGACTGCTTCCCAATGATTTCCCGGCCCTCCACAAGCTCCACTTGCGTAATGGCAGGTTTGCCCATTGCCATTCTCTTTATCCAACGAGTCCCTGGCTGCTCACCCACAGACCACCTTTCAATGACAACCAAATTGGGACAATGACACTAACCTATAATGCCAATGCAAGGATTTGAAGCTGAAATGGCAGAGTTCAGAGGAGGAAGATAAGAACCCAAGAAATGCTAGTACTTACAACCCACTATAGAACATGATTTAGAACATATGCAACAAATGAGATTCAAGTGCACAAACCTACCCTCAAGGTCAAAGTGCAGTGCAGAATTTTGAAGTCTAAAATTTTGACTGTTATCATCTTTTAACATACATAGAAAATAAAATTTGAAGAATCAGATTTTGATTGTGAGGTAAAAATGTCATGCACATAGACGTTGGCATTATGTCTGGTCAAGGCCACGGTTATCAAAAATGATTTGAAAGGTTAGTACCTATTCCTTGCAACTTGCAAATTATTCTTGATAACCATGTCCTTGATTGCCATTTTTATTTTTGAAGAATCAGATTTTGATTATGAGATAAAAATGTCATGCACATAGACGTTGGCATTATGTCTGGTCAAGGCCACGGTTATCAAAAATGATTTGAAAAGTTAGTACCTATTCCTTGCAACTTGCAAATTATTCTTGATAACCATGTCCTTGATTGCCATTTTTATTTTTGAAGAATCAGATTTTGATTATGAGATAAAAATGTCATGCACATAGACGTTGGCATTATGTCTGGTCAAGGCCACGGTTATCAAAAATGATTTGAAAATTAGTACCTATTCCTTGCAACTTGATAACCATGTCCTTGATTGCCACTACCTAATCCTTGGTGGTACACTCAAAATAAAAAAGACATCTGGAAATTGGAGCAACCATGGATACTAAGTTTGCATCAAATGGAATGGCTCAAAGTGTACCGTTTCAAACCGTTCTTGTGGAAAATCAGTGAGAGATCGGACTCGTAATTCGCCATAAATTCCATGCGTCTCGGCAATAGTGCCAATTTCCACGAAGTCTTCCACCTTGATAGCAGGCTCTGCTGCTGCTGCTATTGTCATCCCAACGAAATGCCATCACTTTAAAAACATCATTCAAAAACTAAATTTCTTTTACTAATCAAAGCACACCCCAAGAGAATGTTCAGATTATACATAAGCTAACTCTCCAATTCCAACAGCATAGAAAGGTCACTACAACATTCTTGTGGTTTAGGGTAAGCCTTCAAAGAGAGTTAAAATTTCACACATCAATTTCAAAAACATCATAAATTTCTTCACTAATCGAAACACAGCGAGGTAAGTATGAATTGTTCACTCACAAGAGGAAGCGCGCGATGAATGACAGACGATAGGCCTAATGGCGATGGCCTTTGCAGCTCCATTCCTGCGTCTTGCGCCTTTTAAAGAATGTAGGAAAGAATTTGTACTGAGGCACGATTGCGAGGGCGGAATCAACTGCTTGAGCAGCAGCAACGAGTAACACGGCGAAGCACCCAAACAGGATGCAATTGAGGTCGCCATTGTCCACTAAACCCTAAACCCTAAACCCTCCCAAACTCATAAACCCTTGATTTCTGGACAAATTCTAAACCCTAAACCCTCCCAAACTGCTTGTTCTACTCGAGATGGAGAATAGAAAAACCTCGGTACCGTAATCAATATCAAGCTGTTATTCTCCAGCAATCCGAAAGGTGAGTTGCACATACAATCTTCTTCAATGAATTAAGGATTCTATAATACCCTAACAGAGTAATTAACTTAACAGAGTGAATCTGTTATAACAGAATGCAACTAATGTGGAATTGGGTGAGGAAAATGGTGAGGAGAAAAATGCAATTGTGGAATTTTGGGTTCTGATAAGGTGTTCACAGCAAGTGGATATGGGTGGAACGAAGGGGGACGGAAACAGGGTCGTCCGACGAATTAGGCCAACGAAGAACTGACAACTTCCGTCCAGACGACAATGGGTACGGTACTCTATTTAGTATTTCATACACTACGTCATGTACAAAAGGATACTGACTAATCAGGTGGAACTTTAATTTTTTGGAAAATTTTCTTTTCAAAAAAATAATTACATGGTCTAAAGAGAATCTTGAAGAATATTCATGAATGTTCTATTTGTTAAACCTAATTTTGAAAAATAATTACATATAATTATGGTATAGTTGTGCCGATCCTGTTGCAAGCCGTGTGCACAAAGGCTTATTCTTCATTATAGTTGGGAAGTGGCGACTACCACCTTATTTTTCATTCTCCTTGACTTAACTACAGTGACTGGCAAAACTGATCAAATGTTTGCAAAGAATTCATTCAATCCTTTGTGGAGGAAAAATAAACACATGAAATTGGAAGTGGTAATTTTATTAACATACTATGCTATACATAGTACATATTAGAGAAATTAAAAAATTAAAAAAAAACCTTCAAATTAGTGGTCTAGAAAAGAAGGAGAAAATTCCAAAGTCCACCCATGCATTTGATCAATTTTGCCAACCCATAAGAGATGATCTCTTAATAAGTTGTCCACCTCCCTTTTGCTACTTTTACAGCTGCAATTCTATGTGGCATACTTTCTACAAGCCTCATGCAATCATCTGAAGTAATAGAGTGGATAACTTCTACCACGCGGTCCCACAATTCTATCAATCGAGTTGAAGGTCTCTCATATCCATTGAATCTTTGTTTGACAATCGACCAAAGGTGTTCAATGGGATTCAAATCAAACGATTGAGCATGCCAAAGTAGAAGAGTAAAACGTTGCCATAAGAACCACTCTTGAAGCATCTCTGTTGTGTGAATGGGAGCATTATCTTGTTGGAAGATGACACCAGAAAGGTCTAAGTTGAACTTGGAAATTACGGCCTATGGACATTTTCCTTCAGAACGTCATGATAACAAATTTGATTAATGCGCCCCTCTATTTTGCATATCAATCCAGGTTCATGAATGCACATACATCCCCAAACCATAATCTCCCTCCACCTCTCGTGTCCAACACCATACCTTCTCATATGAATAAAGCGGTTGATTTTACTCTCGTTTGAGAAAATAACTCGACTCCAATCATCTACATTCCAATGTTCATGGACTGTAGCGAACTCTAAACGTGCCTTCACATTTTTGGAAGAAAGATGAGGTTTTTTCACTTTTGTCTGTGAACGTAAACTGGCTCAAAGAAGTGCACGCTTGATACTGTAAGAGCTCACTCTCATTCCCAATATTTGTTGCGTAAACCTTGCTACATCTGCACAAGTACCTACTCTTCCCGGACCATTTCTAACACACCTTTGCTTTTGAGCTCTATTCAACTTCTGAGGTTTGTTTCCATGTAAGCGTTCTATATTGGAAACATGCATCTAACGAAGGTTATGGACACTTCCCACACTCACATGCAAAGTATTTGCTATCTCTCTGTGCGAACATCCTCTCCAGACTATGGAAACTATATTATCCTGAGTCTCTCGAGATAATGCTTTAGGCATCTTGGAAAATTGAAGAAGAAGGCCTATACATTAGCGATAATTGTGCACACGACTATCAAAGACTAGATAATGCAAAGTTCAGCAAGTACCAGTGGAAGATCTCTCACAAATTTGTACTCATTACTTTATAAACTCTTGCATTTTATGGGTTGTCAAAACATATCAAATGAGCAAGATGACTAGTAGCCATCCACCTGTCATCCATAAAACACCTAAAAGATAAATCAAAACTCTCAAAAACCTCCATAAAACGTACATTTAAAAAAATAAACGAATTGCCATACACCATGCCGCATCACTTATACAAAAAAAAACTTGAGAACAACCAACCATTACCACTCAACTTCGACCCACCTTGATTAAAAATATAAAATAATAAAATAATAAATAATAAAACGAAATATTTATAAATTGGGGTAGTAGTGTAGAGCACTATTATTTCTATTGGTAGCTATTTTTAGCAATTACTTTAATCCGCTTGGTTACTGGTCACTAAAGTGTCTATTCCCAATACAAGATAGTAGTTTTGCAACAATGGCCCTTTGTTTGGTGGACACTGGGTCATTATCATTACGAACAGACATTTTATTCATGTCGGTCCCACATAGGGACCGGAGTTTCTATCTATCTATCTATAACTACCCCTAAATGTCTAACCATTCAAAAAGTAGACCATGTATAGAATCAAATACAGTTTTCTCGTCCGTCATTGACTTTTTGAAGTGTGGATTTTTTACTATTTATTTTATGGGAAGTTAACTTCATGTATGTGTGATCCGATTAGAAAGGGAATGATTTGTGAAAAATCTATGCCTCATTTCATGTCGTAGTGATTCACCCAAAATTTGAAGATTTCAGTGTAAAAGTGCTCTTAAAAAAATCAACTCATAAGATTAAGCAACCAAAAAATCTCTAAAAATCACTACACTTAGAGTATTATATTTCAACCAATCACAACAAATTTCATGTACAAATTGTCAATATTTGATTTGTAATCAAATTACAAAAGAATTTTCAATTTTAACTCTTTAACGTCCTGATTCAACACTGTTTTCAAAGATTCGTTATAAAATGTTTGATGAAAAACAAAATAGAGTCGATGTACAAAAAAAAGTTGTAATGTCAATGTGAAGATCACATCTGTACGATTGGATTCATCATATTTTTTATTAATATTTTTTAATCAATTTTGCAAGGATTTCTTTTGAAATTTAATTAAAAATCCAAAATTAACACAATTTTTTTTTTAAATATTGTAATAAAATTGGAATAAAATGCACTACAAAATGGTATCGTTTCCATTATTTGATTCTACTTATTTTGGAAAATCATGTTTAAGGTCCCATTTTTTGAACTAAGAATGAAACTTGACATAGACCAATTGTGTTGTTTTTCAAAAAATCACAATTTTTTAATTTTGAAGATCCATACCGTACAAATGATAGTCAACTAGCACAAGAACCAAAAGAATTTTGGATGAATGAAAAACTGTACAAGATGTAGTGTTGAAAAAGGTTGCAATCTGTTCGTTGTCCATTATATGGACGTAGGCGCGTTAAAGGGTTAAGTTTCAATTTTTTTTTAAATATTGGTGACAACAATTGTAGATGTAATAGTATGGACAAAATAATAAATTCATAATGTACAACTTATATTCATATATCAATTCCAAATGATCCCTCTTAGTTACATCAGTTTTATAAGACATCTTTAAAATTCTTCAAATCTTGAGAGGAATGAGGACGTTTAGGGGTTATAGTAAAACACATGGAATCTTATTTAAACACAACTTTTGTTTTAGGATAACTCTAATATATTGTAATAATTCTTTCATTTTGGATATGATTATTTTAAATACTAATATGTCTAATTTATTTATCTTTTAGAATCATTTGGTGGCCAAAATTGTGAAGTGGTACATTTCATTGCTATTGGTTACCAATTTCTAATTTATATCATTCTTCACTATGAATAAGAACTTTTTAAAAGCCAAGTGACACATGGCAAAAAATGACATTCAATGACAAAAGTTGTGAAAGATAAGTGATGGCTTTTACTTGTTTTGTTGAAGAATGGTGATGTTGAATTTATACAATCAAACTTACGTTTCATTTCAAACCCGTAGTTTTTGGTGTTGACAAACCCACGCTGTTTACAAATGTTATTTGACTAGTGGATAAGATAGATGTAGCCAAACACCATATTTAACTTTGAGCATACTTTTGTGCACCCTCAATTTACAACAATATTGTTCACTTCATCTATTTCACTTTGGCTACTTTGTAGCATGTGGCACTAGCATAATTATTCATAAGCCACTTCTTGTGCCTTATTGTGTTAAGCTGAGACTATACATGTGCATGTTGGTCCAATTCAATTTTTGAGTACCATATGTGGAAGGCAGGGTCGGCACTTTCATGTCGAATAATTAATAAAAGTTGAAACAGTGGAGGTCGGCACTTTCAAAAGTAATTATTAAGAAATTGGCTTTTAATAGCTAACATTAAATTTTTTCCGGAGGCTAAACGTTTTATTTTATTTTTTGTCTACGATTTTCGTTGAGTGTTGTGTTTTTATTTTTATTTTTATTTTTTTCGGCTTTTTGTTGACTTTATTTTTGTTGATTTCAACAAAATACTGAATAAATTTATTTATTTTTTCGGCATTTTTTGGGGGAATTATTTTCTACCGACCCTGCCTTCCACGTACGGTACCTTGGCATATGTTTATTTATGTTCTGACATTATTTTCTTTATGAGCTATAATAAACCACTAGTAAACCAAAGACAAAAAAAAAAAACAAACCCATGAGAAGACCCCACATGATGAATTAGACCAGTAGTGAATCTTTTTGGGCATGCTTCTCTGGTCTACGACACCAACATCTGTGCCAACTTTTTCTGCCAAATACGTGAAACATTTTGGCACAAATGACTACAACGCCAACATTTGAGCCAAATACGTGAAAAGTGGGCAAAGGTAGACTAACAACTGAACTCTTTTCACACTTGCAGAGTGGTTTGAATCCCACTCACTATCACGTGCTGACAGAAACTGATAATACACACCCAGATCACACAATTTCAACTGACCTGCTAGGACTTCCTCAATTATCTTGACATTTGACAAACCACACAGTTGGACTGCTGAAGGGCATTTTATTCAGATGCCTTGATTGAATAAACGACAGGGTAATTGAGGGCAAAATTTCCTAGCGATGTAACTGGTGAACCAGCTCTATGTTGATTTGGCACCAAAAATGATCACAAAATCAAAGTAGAACTGACACCCGCGTTTGCATTGACTTTACTGCATCAAAAGCTCCAGACTACACTTGTTCATTTACCACAAATTGTTCCCTTCGGAGTGTTTTTGCAAGCACAATACACCTACGGCCTCGTCAGGTGTCGTTTTCTTCACCACCTTGACACCCACATCCGCTTTCTGCTCATGTGCATACCCAAAGAACACAGGGTCTCCAACTCGTACTAGAGCATTATCTACTGAATACACCTGCACTAGTACCCAAGCATTAAGACGAGGTCTTCATATTGCACCAAGTAATTGCCAAATGCAGCACTGAATGAGCATAAAAACAGGGACAAGGGAGAACTGAGTGAACGAATGGAAAGAGAATTGCCAAAGAATTTCCAGCCGTGCATCCTCATACAGCAACACTTAACCCCTAAAGGACCGAGAAACCCAAATTGGGCCTCGTGTTTTTTCTAGCAGTCCTATGTGGACTTCTTCTAGTTCAAATTTATTTGTTGTTTGACTGGCAACGTTATTTGTTGTTAGACTGGCAACACAGGCAATGTTCTTCACTGATTCCGGTGATATCAAATTTGGTCTCATCTGAATTATAGGATTCACAATATGATCAACTGAATTTGCCATTTTAAAACCATAAATCCTTGGTCCTTTCGGGGTTAAAAAGCCAGCATACCTGGACATACTGCACGATTTCTTCAGACAGCCGATCAATGATATTTTGTGAGTGCAGAGGCATGAATGATGGGAGGCCCATTTCTGTACCTCCTGTAAAACTCAATAATTAGTTTCCCACTGTGTCTCAATATAACAGCAGCAAACTCACATGACTCCTAATTTGCACTAATTCTGATTAGCCTTTGAATTGAAATTCAGAAACTATAATGTAGGTGTAGTATTGAAGCTTGCATGCTCAAATTATGTTAGATGATGAAATTATGCGTTCGTCATCAGAGAGATGATTTGATGCAGAGTAGATTTTTAGAACCTAAATCAGAAGAGCAGCTTCCAGAAAAGAAAAGAAAAGAAATGAAAACCTTACGGACGGAATACTGGGGAGTCCTGCGCAGAGCAAGTGTTGGCAAGAGGCGACATTGTTCACCATCCTCCAGCTCATAGACTCGTGTCTGCAAAATTAATTGTTTACCCATCACTCCGAATCTAGCAGTCAACGTTAGTTAAGGATTGAATGGTATGGATCCTAAATCTAATATTCTAGACAGACAAACCAGGTCAAGAATCTGAACATGAGCTGAAAGTAGAATACTTTGCCAAGCTTTAGTCTTCTTGTGACAAGTGTCCTCATATTCACACCCAAAATTACAGAACAGAATCTTCATGTAAAGGATTCTAAGTGACTGTAAATATCTGAAACCTCCGCAGCAAAAAAATCCTCAAAAAGATGAACATGTCATCATCACTTGTTTCATGTACCGATACCAATTCTGAATCTACCATGCACTAAAGACAATAGGCTCATCTAAACAAAACATGCAAAATTCGCTTCAAGGAACTACCCAAAACTGATCCAAAACTAATTATGAACCCAAAATTGTTTTTTAAGATCAGACTCAGGTGCTACTGCTTTCTTCTCAAAATCCTGTATAAAAGCTTGAGCACACAACTGGAAGAAACTCTGAATGGAAGGAATTCCAAAACGCGCATTCCTAGTCGCACTATACGCACTTCAAGGTTTAGCATCCCAGCTAAGCTCACACATCAAGTCCAACGGACCGTCATCATTATGGTCTCCTGGCAATGTTGGAAGGCTGCGCCACTGGAAAGTAGACAAGTCGTAGAGCCATCCACGGTCATACTTGTCATGACTAATCGGACCTTCCAACAGCTGATGACCAACCTGTACCAGTGATTTTTTTTTGTCAGGAGACAATTTAGCATTTTTGCTACTTTTCCATGGCTTGAAGAGCAATCCTGGCTCCTTGGATGCTCCTTTCATATTATTAATATATAGGTGATATCAGGGTAATACACATGTTCTACCTAGGTTCTACACCTGGGTGATACCTAGGTTTAAAGACTACACATCTTGACACTATGTAGGAAATCTGGCTATTATTCCTTCTTTTTTCGAAAACCCTTAGTATCAATTTTCCAGCCCAAATTTTTTGTAGCAATTTGGCTAAACTAGCAACAAATAAAAATCACTGACCTGTACAAACACCATCAGAAAACCGTTGCATGCGTGAAGATACAAACGGTGATCCACGTCCTCTGGAACATCGTTAAAGGGGGTACAGCTGTGCGTTCCCACTTTCACCCAAGCAGTTGCATTCTGCGGGAGATGGTACTCTGAAATGTAATAGACGTGTGGCAACAGGTTCTCGTTACTTGCAAGGCCTGGGCGTGTCTCCTTGTGCAACACAAACAGACGGCTGTTTAGAAGAGCATAGTTAATCTCAAATGGATGGCCAGGTTGTGCAATGCTGTCGCCACCATAATACCGAAGTCTCCCTTCTGCGAAGTCGTATACAATTGGACTAAGGCGTTCCCCACTGTAGTATTCATCGTCTTCATCCCATTCATATTCACACCCAACCACACGATCCCATGATTGCTCTGTTGATCCCACAACAAACCATTCTTTGATCGCGGAGTCATAATATTGTGCAAAGGGACCCCTGCCACCACTTTCCGTGTAGCCCATAACAAAAACTTTGTACTGGTTTGTTTGCCTGTCCATAATGAGCTGCAGCATGGAAGGCTGGGGAGTGGGCCGTCTTCTTCCCATGCCGATCAAACGAGGGAGCTCAATCTTCTGTTGCGTCAACGGGTTCATCACAATTATACGAAGACGTTCTTGTGTATTTTCGGAGACGAAGCAAACCAGTCCTCCTTCCGCTGCACCCATTGTAATGCAATAATCGTCTCTGGGGTTTATGTCAAATGAGTGCCATCGGTGTGCTTTTATATCAAAAACCCTGCAATAGAACTCACCAGAATCCTTACAAATGAGACCGAAGATGTACTTGGGATAAGCAGTCCCTTCAAGTACCCGACTGAAATCAGAGCCTTTCGTATCTATGTCCCTCTTCCAGTCCTTTGAAAGAAGCCGAAGCTGGCTCAGTTCAGGTACATGAAGACGAGCAAAAATGAGGTACAAAAGCTCCTTCGGAAGATTTTCCGATTCACGAGCTGGCTCCATGTCTATGTTCATGGCCGTCATCTTCAATCTATAACAAGACACCGAACACTCAGTGACATAAGAGATTGTGGCTAATCTCCAACAATACATATGATCCTTGTACTTTAGTGGTAATATTGCAATTCTGTGTTGATGACACTGCATACACTACTAATAAGGTGAACAACAAAGTCACACTTAGGATTCATCACGAGCAGTAAAACAATGAGAGTATTGTATCTAATAAAGAAATGAAAGATGATCTACAAATGAAGAAGCTGGGAAATTGCATAGTTACCTTCCACAATTTTCAAATCTTAGTTTGACAACGTTTCCTAGAACCGAAGGTCTCGTCCTTCCAACCGAGCTCTGATTTGTGTATAAAGTGACCTGCTTTTGGCTGACGACAAGCTGCAATGTAGTACACGAATGAGCAACCCCAAAATTATGCTCTTGGTAGAGCTCAAGCAGTGATGAAAAAATGTGTCCACAGCTGACGCAAGATTTGTAGACAGCTACATTGGACACGCATTGATTGACAAACTTGGATAGGTTGCAAAAGAAACAACACTCCAAAAACTCATAAGCACGAGTTGATTGCCTTCAGACAAACAGAATTATAGCCCTAAAATCGCCACACAAGAGGCACATTGATCAAAAAAGCGTGCAATACCCAAGAGCGCTAGACTCGCATTATAAGAATTAAATGAGCACGATTAGTTTACCAAAGACGGAGATAGGACGCGCAATTAGAGTTCACGAAGAAGTAGTTTTAGCATTGATAGCTACTGAGCAATAAGTCACACACAAGAAAGCAAGAGAGAAACACAACCACAAAGCCAATCTGAGTGAAAGAACACCCACCACCCTGTCTCGCTGCTCCACCACCTTCAGAGTCAATCACTTCTACTCAAGAAATAAGCAATTCGACCTAACATGCATTGCATTCTACACTTTTGAAGATGATCATTCAAAACAGAGCAGCAAGGGAGCAAACTTCACCGAGAAGCAAGGTTTTGGGGTTTGGCGGCTGCTAATAATGAGATCGTGGCAAAGGACGGGTATCCGATCCGATCGTCATGGCGTAACGTCCCGTTCTGTTTCAAGAATGTAAATAGAAAAATATGATAAAAACAAATTTTGAGACGGATGAAAGTGGGACGAACCAGGAAAAGTATGAAGACGGAAGGATCAGTACTTTTTTGTCTTGTTGGAGAATTTCGAATGGGATTCTGGCTGTATTCAACCTTTTGGATTGCCCTATTTTGATCACTTCGACAATTTCAGACGAATTTCAAAGAAATCTGCTTCTCAGTACAAAGACTTTCTCGATCGGCGAAGTACCAAAGTTCAAGGCGCATCTACACTTGGCAATTATGCAAAATTTCTTGCCAGTACGGAATTGCTGTGATTTTATAAGAGCAATACTAAGCAGCTGCCAATGTTTCTCAAGCCGTTCAGGTGATAATCAAGAATTTGTTCCAGGATGAGCGGACAGGGTCTCAAATTGTGCTTCTTTCGGTCACTGTGATACGTCTTTTTTGTTCTAACTTTGTGGCTTCTTACCAATTTGAAGACGATATTTCTGTTTTCTGCTCAGATCTGCTGTGTCCTTCGTTCGATCCCCCAGCTTTACATTTCTTTTTACTTGGTCATTAGAGTTTTCCGCAAACTCACAGGGGGATTGAGCCTTAGTTTGGAAAACTTCTTGGGATACGAAAATTGGCCTCAGAATTTACTGGAGCATAAAGTACAGATGAGTTCCCGGTTGGTGGGGGCTGTCAGTTACTATTTCAGTGAATGAGCTTTCAAAAGCTTTGATTTTTTTTAAATAAATCCAAGGGAGACTCCATGTGACAGAGCATCCATGAGAATAGAAACTGAGGTTGGGAAATTTTTGGGCACCGTTTTTGGTGCCTTGAAACTTCAGACCTCTAGTTTATTTACAGCATGTGACATGTCTACTTTTATTGTGTTCTCAACCTCTCTTTTCACATACTGTGGTCCAGTCACCCCATCTCTAGACCACTTTGCGGATAACTCTATTGACATGACATTTTGTCCATTCTAGGTTTTGTTATCTTAGACCATGATGACTCAACACATTAACTGCAGCAAATAGTTTTGTGACTCTAATCAGGCCAAAATTCTTGACTGGAGCGACACAATGTTTACAGGTATCATGAAGGACAATCACATCCTCACAATCTAGTTGGGAATAATAACGTAGAGAGACAAAGGTAGATGTCAATTTCATGCAAGAATGATGTGTTTTGCTCTAGTGGGTGCCATGCTTCTAGATGGAAAATGACCCCAAGTCTTTAACCCTATACACCCAATCATCCATTCTTTGGATGATGTACTGTACAGTCGGGTACAAGATGGTTACAAATTTTGGATCCAGTTGAAATTTGTGGGAACTTTGGAAGGCCCATGTATGCTCAAAAATGAACGGAATTTCAAATTTTAATTTGCATTGGAATCACACTAAAGTCTACTTTATCATCATTACAAATACACATATGTAATTGAAAATCATACAAAAAATCTGATGTTTTCTATATACTATCTACCATTTAGTGCTGCCACCATTTGTGAAAATTACAACTTGTATTTAATGGTACATATTAAAAATGAACCTTCACAATTGTTTTAGAGATACTTGATCCCACACCACTTGAACTATTTGTATGGTTTCTTACTTGTTCTTTACCTTAATGCAAAAAATCTTAGACTATCTTCCACAGGTTCATTATGAAATGATAGATAGTGCATAAAAGAAATCCAAATTGTTGTCTTATTTTAAATAATTTTTTTTTCACTTATTATGAAGTTGAAGCACACTTCATTGCAATTCCAATGCAATTTGTGGTTTCAAAATCGGTTCATTTTTTAGCATGCTAGAGCTTCCTAAAAATTGTTGAACTTTCTAATGAAAACTGATTGAAAAATTCGTAAGCATGTTGTACCCGACTGTACTGAACAATGGCCTCCAATAAGTCTTGCAACCCCACTTTCAAACCTCACACTTAAACATTTATCACACTCACTACGACGGTTCGCTGACCATGAAATTTTGCATGCACCACCGCTTGGATATAAAGCATTTTTGGGCCAAATTTGGTACCTTGAAAATGTGCGGTTTATAAAATAATGCCAATTTGCCAAGTTTTAAGCCTTTGTTTTAAAAAAATCATATATGATTCCCAATAGTTGTGACGGATCCAAATTTTCGGTAGAAAGTAGAAGTTGCAATAAGGAACAATATGTTGTTATAAAAAATAATGGTATTCCTAGGTATTTTTGTGTCCGCATGCAATTCAAAATTTTAAAAAGAAGGCTAAATTTTAGTTTAATTATATAATAAAGTAATTTTCTACTTTTGTCACTTTTTTTGTAACACCATGTTGTCATAGTAAGGAATAACATGGTGTCACAAAAAGATGAGAAAGAAAGGTCAACTACTTTATTTTGTAATCAAACAAAAATTTGGTATTATTTTTAAATTTTTGAATTGCATGTGGACACAAAAATACCTAGGAATACCATTATTTTTTATAACACCATATTGTTCCTGATTGCGACTTCTACCTTCTACCAAAAATTTGGATCCTTGGCAGCTTTTGGGTACCATATATGATTCTTTTTTAACAGAGGCCTAAAAGTTAGCAAATTAGCATTATTTCATGAACCGTGCATTTTTAAGGTACCGAATTTGGCCCAAAAATGCTTTATGTCCAAGCAGTGGTACATGCAAAATTTCATGGTCAGCAAACTGTCGTAGTGAGTGTGATAAATGTTTCAGTGTGAGGTTTGGAAGTGGGGTTGCAAGACTTATTGGAGGCCATTGTACAGTGGGCAGTGACAATCAAAATGGCATATTTGAATTTGCAGTGAAAGAAATTTCACATCTGCCAACTTTGACAGCCTCCCGAGGGCTGAAAAATTGGTATTTTACCACGAAATTGTTTTTACGAGATCATCTCTAAGTTAATAACATGTGTATCAAATTTGAAGGCCAAAAGATTCACCAAAACAAATCTATTAAAAATCTACCAACACGTGTAGCTGTGAAGATCCTGTTCACTGTGTGCCAAATTTCAGGGTCAAAAAATTTATAAAAAAATTTGATATTCACAATCAATCCTTGAGAGGCTGCTATAGTTGGTAGCATTGAATTTTTTTTTCCACAGCTACACATGTCGGTAGATTTTTAATATTTTTTTTGGTGAATCTTTTGGCCTTTAACCCTTAAATGTCAAGGTAAGCCCATTGGGCTTATTTAATCGAGAATCTTTGTTTGTGAGAGAGCTGTGGTGAACCAAATCGAATAAAAAAAAAATGGAACAACCTGACGCCATTGTCGATGTGGAATCCTCGCTTGCATTGGAAGATGTGAATCAACAACGTGACATGAGCAAAATGCAAGCGACGGGATCAAGGAAGAGGTGAGGTCGAGCAGCTTCAAATAGTATCTTTGACTAATGGACCATCCAGGTAGTTGCATGTATCCAATTTTGTCGTCAATGTGACAGACTGGGCTTCTGGTTCTACGGACCGGGTTTGACTGTTCCACCCCCGCACAGTCCTTTGTCACATGGATGAGCCGTTGGGTTCAAAGCAACGATCTAGAACGGGCCAGAAGGAGATAAGCATCGGCATTTTTTATTTCCAACGTCTCACAATTCAAACTCATGATCGTTGAAGCGTCATTGCAACCTAACGCCTCACAGTTCACTCTCATGATCGTTGAAGCG
Organism: Pohlia nutans; assembly: GCA_022496805.1. Lineage (NCBI taxonomy): Eukaryota > Viridiplantae > Streptophyta > Bryopsida > Bryales > Mniaceae > Pohlia > Pohlia nutans. The sequence continues at coordinate 18,748,764 of CM040097.1, forward strand.
TCATTGCAACATATTAGTGAACGTTGAAGCAATGGTAGCTAGACAAAATTTAGAGCTTGGACCAGAGCGTGGAGAAGCGGGAGAGACTTTTCGGCTGGAGCTGCGTGAGTGGTTAGAGAAAAATCAGCGTGCTAGTGCCTCACAAGTTCATGAAGTTTTGAGATTATTGAGGGAGTCTTACTTGGTCTCCCTTCCACTTCCTAGAGGTGTGGTTTGGCCTCAGACGCCACGTGCAGCAAACTTCCGCTTTTTATTTCGTCGTCATTGCAGCAATGTGCTTCGGTGGACCGAGCGGCGAGAGGAGGGAGCTGAATGTGGATTCAATGATCAAGTCAACCGTGGACTGCGTGAAGTGTGGTGGCCGGATGAAGTGATCGAGACGCCGCCAACGGCAATCGACAATCTTCGGTGAGTTCTTCACCAGGTTCATCAGGCACATCGATGCAATTTGTGAGTATCACCTGTACTAGGTAGATGTTGCATTTGCATCGATGCAGATACGTACTCAACAGTAGTATTGGGCCAAGTTGAGTACTGACCAGTATTGGGCCGATTTGTGAGTTTAGTCTTCAGTGAGTACTTTGAATTTCGACTGAGTGCTTTCAATTGAGTTCGCAGCAAAAGTGCTTGCAAATTCGAAAGTTCACAGTTCACAGCAAGTGCTAGCAAATTCGATCAGTCTCTTCGTAGCAAGCAAAAGATTGAAGTTGTTCAATCAGACGTGGTGCTCTGCGTGTAGATTTTGATCTATGCAGTTAGCAAATGCGTTGTACTAGTGTTTGGAGACTTTCTGTATCCAACTATTCACATGGAATTTTTAAAATATTTGTGAATATTTGATGGAATTTGAAAGGTTTTTTGCAAAATCAATGGTCTTTTTTGTGTTTATTGAATATTGAGTGAATTTACTAAATTTTTATGGATATTACTACACTTTTTTGAACAATAAAAAAATATTTTCTACATTTGCTAAAAAAGTCATGAAAGTAATAAATACTGTTTGTATTTATGAAGTATTTATGGAAATCCGGGATAAAATTAAAATAGTGAATATTCTCTATATTATGAAAATATTTATGGAAATTACAGATTTGTGAAAAATTACTAAAAAAAAAATTAGTTATTGAATATTTCTGGATTTTTTGTATTTATTGGAAATTAAAGAAATTTTTATGTAATTATAGGAAATTTAAGCTATTTAGTGTTATTATTCCAAAATAACTGAATTTTTTGGTATTCACTGAATATTAGTTGAAATCATAGATTTGTAAAAAAATTACGGTGATATTTGTGTATATATTGAATATATCTTGAAATTAGTGTATGTTAGAAAAATTGTGGATATATTGTGCATTTGCTAAAAATTTGGGGCAAGTTGTAATTTTTTTTAAGTACAGAATATTTTTAGGTATTTACCGAATGTTTTTTAAAATTAGTAAATTTCTTATAAATTGCTGAATTTTCCAATATATATTGAATATTTATTGAAATTATAGGATTTTCGGGGAATTAGTTAATATTCTATGTATTTATGGAAGATTTCATTGTAGTAGTAAATTTTGTTTTACTAGTGATGCTTTTTTATTTATTTAATATTTTGGACATTACTTGATAAGGAGTTCTTTTCTATATTTATTGAATATTCTTTGAAAATATTGAAGTTTTTGGGAAAGTGTAGAATATTATTTGTATTTATTGTCCTTAAAACGTTACTAGGCACATATTTATAAATGTCCATTACGTTGTAGTAGGTACACTTTATAAAACATACGCACATATTTTCACGACATTTACAAAAAATAACTATATGTGTTTAAATAATTGGCATTTAGAGAATGAGAATCTACAATCTATGTTACACAAGTTAGAAATATAAATGTTATCATTCATGGTTTATGAATAAAGAGTGAATAGTGAGTTTTTAGTGCATAGAATATGGTATTTTGATTTTTGTGTAACACAATTGTTTTTCAATTTCATAAGGCATGAACAATTACTGTCCCATCATTCCCTTATATGTTATACTCCTCTATATATGTCATGACATTTGTTTTGTTCACGTGGACAACACTTTTGTTCGAAGAAAATGCAATACCAAATCAATGATTGCATTGGGAGTTTGTATCATATGTGATTATGATACCATTAGAACTTTGGAGATGGAATTTCCCTCAAGAGACGTGTACACGTCATGCAAGGGGCTATGCGATGCGTATTTGCATACATTTAGCGAGGGTGATTGTAATGGTTGAACCATTTTATTACTACAATTATATGGAGCCAAGTTCTATTACTACAATTATATGGGGCCTTCTATTACTACAAATATATGAAGTATTTTATTACCACACTTTTGTGGATGGAGCATTTTATTACTACAATTCTTTTGACACATTTGTATTTGTCAACACACTCATCACGGCAAAGAATTCTAAGGGGGACCTAGTCTCTTCTTCAAGACATGTGAATGTTCTCCAAGGAAATGGGATAAGTTTGAGAATTGAACAAAGCATTAGCATCTATTCTTTATCTCCTACCATGGTATCAGGTAGTAGAAACATTGGACTCCTACCTTGGACCGGGAGTCCAAGACGTCCAATCTCTTTCGCAAATTGTGTCGATTAGCGATGGACCAACGAGAAGTCGGGGCTGAGGTCGGGGCCGAAGTCGAGGTCGGGGTCGAGGTCATGCTATACCAGGATCGTATGCACAAGATGTCGGACCGTCCTCTTCGACGCCCCTTTCTAGTATAGCCTCCACTCCTCACTCTCATGGTTTGCATATTTCGCAGTCAATCTCTATTGGTACATCTAATGTTGGGTTTGATGGTGCACTTGCGCAGGATAGTTTAGCACAATCCAACCCGGTTGATGAACTATTAGAGATGCTAGCAAATGTAGATGTCACACAATTCACAAATGATGGTGTGTTAAATTTTGAAATAAATGCAAACACACCCAATGTAAATCAACGTAGTGCAACGCTCCGTTCTAGTAGAGATAAATCTCTTCATGTGCCTTTGTATGACTTGGGCTTGAAAGGAAAAGTGTGTATAGTGTCCCGGTCCGAAATGCCTAGTTTAGTACTAGAGGAATCCTCATAAATTGCAAGTCTACATTTTTTTGGGGGACTATTGTGGTTGAGTTTTATGATCCGCGAGAGGCCGTGGATATGATATCGGTGCTTTTATATGGTCCATGGGGGTGTTATGACGTTGCAGAGGCCGTTGTTGAGTTTGTAGAGCCCGATGAGGTTCGTAAATGCCCGCCGTTGCAGATATGGGGCACAAGTTTACTACCAGTTTCATTGAGCATGGATTTATGTAGTGATGATGATTCAGAATATTTACCAAGGGAATCTAGTTCACCATGTTCATCTGGAGACATGGACCCACTAGAATCATTGGACCTCTCACCAAATAGTAAGAATTGGTTTATAAACAGTGACAACTTGACTAGTGAGTTGGGCATTCAAAGTCCAATGACTTTTCACGATTTTAGTTCATTGCCATTAGAGAAGCGATTTGCCTCAGCCACAACACTTCCCAGTGTGACATGGACAGGCGAGAAGCTAAGTTTGAAAGTTAGCCTTGATCATTGCCACGAGCCAATCGACTTTTTTATGCTATATTGGCCGACTGAAATTTTGCAACGCATAGTGAGGATGACAAATCTCTACGCCACGAGTCCTCAAGAGAATGGTGGGACCAAGGGGGGTGCTTTATGGTACGGTCTCACTCAATCTGAGTTACTATGTTTTTTCGGGGTTCTAATGCTAATGACTTTAAAAAAGGTCCCGCACACTCGATTACATTGGGCTCGGTCTAGTGATTTATTTCGCACCACATTGATTGCTAATGTTATGTCGCGTGGTCGTTTTGAAGCCATCATTAGATGCATACATCTTGTGGATAATGCTAATGTAGTTGTGGACAAAAATTCTCCCGAATATAGCAAAATTCAAAAAACTGCATGGCTTGTTGATGCTCTAAATTCATTATGTGAAAAATATTGGAACCCTGAGCAGAACTTATGTGTAGATGAAATGATGATTAAATACACTGGGAAATATTCTCCAATTCGGCAGTATGTGAAAGCAAAACCAACTCAGTATGGAATTAAAATTTGGTGTTTGGCTAACTCACTGTCAAAGTATGTGCAGAAGCTTGAAATATATTTAGGCGCTAGTAATGCTGTGGAGAAGACGGGCACCATTGGCACCAAAACGGTACTTGATTTGATGAGGGGTTTCGGTGGCAAGGGCCACATACTAACGTGCGACACTTTTTTTACTTCTCCATCTTTGTTTTGGGAGCTTTTAAAGGATGATATTTATGCTACAGGTACCATCCGGACAAACCGCAAGGGTTGGCCGGATGCGTTGACCATAAACCAGAGCAGTGGCGAACGAGGACAATTGTGGTATAGAATGCATGCAAACAACCGCATAACTGCAGTGACGTGGTATGATAATAAACCCGTGAATTTATTATCAACGGCATGCAGTCCCATTGATGCCTCAGGGTCAGTCATTGTAAATAGATGGCACATTGATGGCTCCATTTAGATTCCGACATCGCCAGTTCTAATACACTATCAGAGGCACATGCGCGGGGTTGATGTGCAAGATCAACTCCGTAGTTACTACTCCGTCCAACGACGTGACCACAAGTGGTGGCACAAAATCTTGTGGCACGTCATTGATCAGTCCTTTGTCAATACGTATATCTTGTATAAAGAGGCAATGGAAATTAGAGGAAAAAAAACCCCTAAGCCATTTGAAATTCAATGAGTCAATTGCCTTTGTTCTAACGAAAGTGGAAACTAGGGAGAAGCAAACATATATGCCCACTGCGCAGGTACCAAACCCGGGGGGACTTCACTATACTATGGTATGGATCGGCCACGAGTCTCGAAAATGTTGAACGTGCGTTGTGTGTGGGGACATCCAGCAGCATTTTTGCCCCACATGTGAAGCTGCACTTTGCATTGGAGATTGCTTTGTTCGGTATCATAGTTCTACACCGGAGAGAAGGGTTATACGTGATCTTCCTCCATCGACACGCGGAAGGCGACGCAAGCGTCCTAGTAGATTTATGTGAACTACAAATTTTTATTCGTTGAACAGTTTTTTCATGTTTGTAAATGTGATTACCTTCGTTTTATCACAATACATTTTTTCTCATTCCATATGTACGATGAATTTATGCGTTACAAGTGATTTTTTGTATTTTTTGTTCGCAAGTGATTTGAAGAATTTGGAAATTTATGCTCCGCAAGGGATTTGAGAAACTATCCCTAAAACATTTTAAAAAATTAACGAAAAAAAAAAACACAACGGACAATCCTAGTTACTCTATTTGCATGGACCAAAAACTACCGTAGTACCATAGCAGGTTCGCCAAAAATTAATTCCAAAAAAAAAAACGAAAAAAATTGAAAATTATGGGGATAAAAGAACGAAAATAAAATAAATTATTCTAATCCTTTAGCGCTCCAGCGTCTATATATTGAACGATAAACAAATTGAAGTTGTTTGAATCTCATCTAGATTGGACAATATTCATCCACCAAAATTACTCTTGGTTCGTGCGGAAGTTGACTATCCTTTGAACAGTTTGGATCTTCAAAATAGGTTATTATGATTTTTTGAAAAATAACACAATCGGTTTATGTCAGGTTTCATTCTTAGTTCAAAAAGTGAGACCTCAAACATGATTTTTCTAAATAGGTAGAATCAAATAATGGAAACCATACCATCTTGTAGTGCATGTTATTCCAATTTCATAACAGTTTTTTGAAATTTTTATGTGTTGATTTGGGATTTTTAATTGAATTTCAAGAGAAAACCTTGCAAAATTAGAGTTATTCTTAAAGTCACCTTGAATTTGATGAATCTACAAAGAGCTTTGCTTTACTATACTCTTATTTGTTCACTCTAAATAAATAAAAGGTGTGAAAGATCTTGGTGGTCTATCATTATTAGGTGTGTAAGAGGTGTATAAGAGCTTGGTGGTCTTCAAAAGTTTTTTAGCACCAAGAAAGAAGCTAAAAAACTTTTGAAGACCACCAAGCTCTTACACACCTCTTACACACCTAATAATGATAGATCATCAAGATCTTTCACACTTTTAAACTATTTAGAGTGAACAAATAAGAGTATAGTAAAGCAAAACTCTTTGTAGATTCATCAAATTCAAGGTGACTTTAAGGATAACTCCATTAAATAAAAAATATTAATAAAAAGTATGATGCATCCAACCGTACAAATGTGATCTTCACATTGACATTTACAAGTTTTCTTGTACATCTACTCCATTGTGAGTTTTCATCAAACGTTTTATAGAGCATCTTTGAAAACAGGGACGTTAAAGAGCTAAGCTATATTTTGCTATTTCTAAGCTATTTTGGACTATTCTGGGCCATTTGAATCACTTTTTTTTTGTCATAAACGAAAATCAAGAAATTCATTTCTAAAGAAGCGAACCTTATTTTTCACAAAAAATTAAATATTTGTTCATGGGGCCTATATAGTTCAAGCGGTTGTTCATGGGGCCTGTACAGTTCATGCTTCAAATCAAGTCAAGGCCTGTACAGTTCAAGCAGGGTTTCCGGATGACTGCATACGTCTGGATGATGAACCATTGCGTGGAAATTCTCCTGCGGCTTTCCTGCATCTACGGGCCGGGTCTCTTTACATGAATGGTCGCATTGGGGGCTGCGCTTCTACTGTGCCAGGATCAACGGAGTCAGCAGCCTTCTGTGGCAAGCTGACAGGTTTGTATGTGACTGCTGCCCCTCACTCCAAAAAGACTCAAGATTCTTTATTGGCTGCCTGTCAGCACCCCTCTTGACGTTTAAGGGTTAAATTTGGTACACATGTTATTAACATAGAGATGATCTTGTAAAAACAATTTCGTGGTAAATACCAAATTTTCAGCCCTCGGGAGGCTGTTAAAGTTGGCAGATGTGAAATTTCCTTCACTGCGAATTCAAATACGCCATTTTGATTGTCACCCACTGTACAGAATCAAACTCCATTTTCACATTTGTCATGCACTTTTGTAGGGTGGATTTTTCACTATAAATTTTATGGGAAGTTAGCTTCATACACAGGTGAACTGATTAGAAGGTTTAATTCGACTTGAACTGATTAGGGGTTAATTCAAGTTTCTAGTCAAAATTTGAACCTTAGTTGCAAATGGGGTTCTGTTTCAACATAAGTAGAAACATCCTTGCGTAGACAACTGGATAGACTAGTTTCAGTCAACTGGATATTTAGACTAGTTGTGTGTCTTTTTGGGCATGTTTCTCTAGTCTACGTGGGCGGTGTCACTTTCAACTTACCAACACTTGCATCCAACTTATGAGATTCAAGCAATGCATTCACTTCATTGCGTCTTTGTCTCCTACTTTGCACATTTATCCAATTGCACATGACTCCAAAATTTTAGAACTAGAATAAGATATATCTTATTTTCTCACTACAAAAAGAGGCATCGTTTCTCACTCAGGAGGATCTTATTCACTATTGTTTTTTACTGTACACGCTTGTCCTATGTGACAGATCGCACTCACCAAGTCCAACCAAAAAATTGGTGAATGCAAAGTGATGTCATTTGACTCGTAGAGGGAGTGAAAAGTGACGCCTTCTCCTTGTAGTGTCTTTCCTATTATACATCAGTCACTTTTGCAAAGAAAAGAAGGGACCTGTAATTCACCAAATAGTTGCACCAACGGATTGATTATCTCTTCTAGGAGAGAGGGAGAGGAGAAGAGAGGAAGAAGAATTGGGTATTTCTAGTGTTGTCCTAATATTATACGCTCTCGATGAAATGAATGAATTAAAGTCAATATGAGAAGTAGTGAACCTCAAATGTTCAAGTATTTAGAATGAACCATTGTCCAAGATTTCACTATAGAAAGATGCCATACCAGTCCAACACTGGTCATTTTGCAGCTACCCTTGCTAGATGTTATCTTGATACTTGACCATTTTAACTGACTATACTTTGAACTCATTGTTATCACACCATCCAACATCACATTCTGACCATCTTTAGAGAATAAATGTTGTCATGAATGGATTACATTGGTAACCATTGGTGTGATATAAACGAGTTTTGAATATTTGTCAATTTTTTCAATATATATGTTTCTTTGACAACAATATTTCCCCCGCTGTTCTGAAATAAAAAACACCTTTGAGAAATTGCGCAAGCCATAGCATCATTGGTTAATTAATGCAATGCATAGCGCGCTCAACAACAACGCCAGGCACAGTAGGCATGCAAAATAAACAAACGGTCATTCTATTATGGAACAAAAAATATGTTCCCACAGGAGTTTTATATTGACACAGTACACTTATTTTGGAAAAGAGGGAGCAATAAGTTGCACTATTAGAAGCATAGTTGTTTTGTCACAAAATTTAACCTACTAAAATGCCTATCCAACCTACTTTTAGATTTTTCAAATCTTCACGTTGAGTACATGCTTGTCAATTAGACAGGCATTTACTAGGTTGGACAAGCAATTTAGAAGACTGGACTTTGTGAAAGATCTTCAATGATTTGAAGCACTGGTAAGGTAGCGGTGCATATTTCCGACCAGTCCCAATTTCCGACCCCTAGGATTTGGGGGCTGGGTCCCAGAAACCACCCAGTCTGGACCTAAAAAGTTCCTAGGAACGTTCTAATTACGTCTATGCCTTGGAAAGTTGAGTGCTTCTCATTGTTGCAGTAAGCGCACTATTTTCATAATCCAACCTCTCATGAAAGCCAGGACCCTACAAGTGGTTAATGACCACTCTATGCTTTCAGGCTTAAAAATTCATAGAAAATTGTAGAAATGCTCAAAAATGTGTTTTTTTTGGGATGCCTTTGCACTAGCTGTGCGGAGCATCCAAAAATTATAAACTTCTTCTTTCACAGGCCTAAATATGCAAACCTGAAATTCAGACGGAAATATGCACCACTACCTTATCTACAGTGGATCAAAATCCATGGGTTCCCGTTGCAATCACTCAAAAGCAACTCCCAAAAGCAACTCCCAAATCTCTTCACAAACTGACGCCCAGGTAAGCACTTGAGAAGTGAGTTGCAAGTAGCAGCCGAAGCACCCGAAGAACTAATTGAGCCAGCTTTACAAGAACAATTCAGTTTTGTAAACCATCAAGACTTTGACTTGTTGTTAAGTGGTATGTTAAAGTGGATTGAATTTCACTGAAAAATGGATCACTTCAAATAAACTGAAGGATCTCAGTGTGGAAAGGCGCTGCCACATGCCTGACTTTGTGCACTGGACGGGTTTGCAGGGCCCCACGGTGACCGGAGCCTTTGTCACCCTTCGGATCTCATGCATCGATTCACTACTTCGTACAAAATGCCGTATTGTCGTACTGTATCAGTAACTGCTCATGTCGTAAATCCTGTACAAACACAGTCGGTAAAAATACTCATTTTCTATGAAATTAAAAGTTGGCATAGCCTCACGTAAAGAAAATTATAATTTTAGGCACTCGCATTCTGCAGAGTTGACAACCTTGGCAGTAAATTGTAATATGCATTCAAATGACAAAATTTTCACATTTTTCACTTTGCATTATAACGTTTTTGAATATTCATGAATGCGTCTTTCTTCAACAGTGTCACTATAATTCCACAATTGTAGCATTATTGATCGATTACTCTGAAGAGATATTGTTGAAAGACCCATGCCCTCATGTTCAAGAATGTTAATATGAAGATAACTGTAACGAATACGACCATGTAGTAAGTTACTATGGTAATATAAGAATGCTCTTTTGTACGTTCACTTGTTGGAGTTTTAAGTCTTCAAGTGGATCTTCCTTCGACATTTCCACAGTCTGGCGGCGACGGAGTTGACTTAACCGTCTTAACGTAATGTTGCACACGAGCCCTAATTGAGCACAGTCACAACTATAAATCAATCAATATATATCACCAGGGTATTGTAGACAAGCCTTCTAGCTAGACGTTTTCATACCATACTAGACTAACTAATCTTTATAACATAATCATATACAACCAGTCACGTAGCGTACGCGTAGCATGGACAACCGGTCCTCCAACTGCACGTGGAATGAAAAGTAACCGGAAAGCTAGAATATTCGTGCACGTGTATGAAGATTCCAGTATATACGTCCTGTCAACAAGAATGGATTGTTTTAATTACTTAGTTCCGCGTGACTCGCTCGGAGCCTGGCTGAGCTTGACAGACCAGGTCCGGCGGCATGGACGCCGAGTTAACAGTCTGCGCTTTTGGCCCTGGTAACATCGCATGGGGCGTTGAAACTTGAATGAGTAATATTCAAGTTTCTGATTCAACAGCGAGTACGTAAACAATATAAAGATGGACACCACAACCATTAGTACTCAAAACACAACAAGCAAATCATTTCGACAACAAACCAGTTTGTACTCGCCCTCTGATCGATCGAAGCAACACACAGATTTCTTTGCACGTTCAAGTTCAAGTGTCTCTCCGGAATTAGAAGACTTTGATCAAGTCTGGTGTAGCTAGACTGCAATCTTCAACAAATTCAGCAGCCTCTCACCGGACGGCGCCTTTCCTTCCAGCAAGCTTCGACAAATTTTCTATGCAAGTTCAAGTACTCAAGTGTCGCCTCGGACTTCGAAGAGCTTGATCAAGTTTGGTGTAGACTGACTGCACGAGCTTTGATATTGCAACGAATATCGATCGATGGCAAGGATATGTAGGTTTTACTGGACACTTGCAGTTTGCTTGTGTCTGCAAACCATCAGCTCCGGGGTTGTGGGAGAAGGTGAGACTCAGTCACATATATCTATGATGCTTGTGCATCAAGAGAATTGCCTAACACACTCTGAATTCGAATTGAAACTAATGAGGTTTTTGGCTGTGCAGATGATCCTGTAAGATTCACGTATGATGGGCGGACTGGACCAGCTCACTGGGGCGATTTGAATACCACCTGGAAAACATGCAAAACAGGAAAACAACAATCGCCCATAAGAATCACTCCCAATATCATGGAAATTGACCCTGAACTGGGTGAACTAGACGCATCTTACTCTGAAGAGCCTGTCAATGCGAGCATTTCCATCAACGTGGGCTACGCCATTGAGGTACTAAACGATGAGCTTTAGCTTGATTAATCATTTAAAAGGCCCAATTGATCGTTCATATATCTCACGTTCATCTGAAATCTTGTGAGCAGGTAGACGTGGACGCGAACGCGGGACAGTTGAAGATCGACGGCGTGATGTACCGACCTGCTCAGTTCCATTTCCACATGGGCAGCGAACACAAGATTCTGGGTCACAGCTTTCCGATGGAGCTTCACCAAGTGTACACGGGTGGGGATAACGACGAGAAGCGTGCAGTGATCGCCTGGCTGTTTGTCAAGGGAGCGGACAACAAATTCCTGGCCCAGGTACTACATAATTACATCAAAATTACCACTAATTAATGAAGAGTTTTAAATCAATATTGGTAGCGATTGTGCTGATGTTGTGTGTTGTGGAAATCAACAGTTCGAGGACCACCTGCCGAAGCAAAGCAGCTATCCCACCGAATTCATGCTGAATCCCATCCACATGCCCAAGTTCCAGAAAAGCTATGCCAGATATCAAGGCTCTCTCACCACGCCTCCGTGCACGGAGGGTGTCACCTGGACTGTCATGTTGTGGAATGTAAGCTCCAGTCCCGTTCCCACTTTCTCACCAATTATGAGTATTTTTGGTTGACATCTTCTAGACACGAGACCAGCTCATTAATTTCTTGTGCTAGAGCATCCCTCTCATGTTGACTGATCAATCATTCTGCGTGCAGTTTCCAACCATTTCAGAGCGCCAGATTGAGATATTCAAGAAAGCTATGCCGGTGAGTATAATCTCCTACTACCGAAATACATTCATTAAAGTTGAACTGATCGAGCATTACAATGTTGCTGATATGATCTTCTAGATTAAGATATCAATCGAGAGAATATGGTAATCTGATAGTGTCGTTTGTGGAGTGCAGATTGCGAATGCGAGACCCTCGCTCCCAAGCTACGGACGCAAATTCAGCATGAACGCATATGGGTCTAGCTAGCTGATGTCGAACGTTGGGCTTCAAGACTTGAAGGGGAAAGCTTGAGGCATGCGTGACCTTGATTGACTCCCAAAGGCATGTTTATCGATGGCCATGGCATGTTTCTTGATTTTTTACTTTAGTGAGTTTAGTTTCTATTCCTCTCGTTGTAGAAAAATTGTGCCGTCTGGCCATGAATGGCCTGATGCACTGTAATCATTTATTCTTTCCCTTCTCTATGGCGAACTCAGAGCTTCCCAAAGGGAAGTCTGCTCTAGGTTGCACAATAATACATGCCAGCAAAATCTGGAACAATCTGCCAAAGCAGAATGAAAATCTTCTTCAATCGCTATCACATTTGGTGGAAATATTTCCCAGGTAGTTGCACCAACTGGCATGGAAAGTTTGGACATCAGGACAAGGCGACATAGTCATGATGAGAATGAAAATAAAGAGGAGGTTGTGCAATTGTAATACATATAGCATACAACAACGAAGAGGAGTTTGAAAGGATGTGTTGACGTTATTAATTAAGGTGGAAACTCCCAATTCTATCCTTGCATCCATTCCTATAGTGTAGACTTTTTCTAAAACTGTCCCACAAAGTGGTTTTGAACCATTCTCTTTTTTAATTTTTATTGACGGAATTTGCTACTCCTTCTGTCTCATAAAAAGTCTTAATTTAAACAAGTAAGTTGTTTACTTTGTTTTGGAACCCATACTCTTTTGTCCCATATTAAGCTTCCTATACCTTTAAAATAGAAGACTTAACTCCTCCAATGGTGAAGAACCTGAATCAGTAGAAGTAGTAGTTTGAGTAAACATGAAGCTTATTATGGGACAAACTGAGAAGTGAATCATGAAGTTTAATATGGGACAAAGGGAGTACTGAGTAGAAAAAGTTTACTTAATGCCTTCAACACTAAGTACAAGTACCTGATTGTAGTCCTATCAATTATTTGCTCTTATTAGTATACAACCTCTTACTATAAATGTTAGATGGATGAATTGAGTAGGAAAGAAATTGCATTCTAAGAATTTATTCATAATTTATGTATAATTTATTTTGTAATTTTTAAAAATTAAGATTCGATTAGTAATGATTAAGTTGGATTCAATTAGTAAGGATTAAGTTATTTTGCAATTGCTTGCGCTCGCAGCTCCCTAGCAATTCACAATAGCATTTCGCATTTTTTTCGCAATTTCCATTTGAAAATGAGAAGCATTATGTTTAGTAATTATCCATATGGTCAAACTTTCAAAAAATGTTTTAGATACTCATTTAATGAATTTACCATTTAATATTCACCAAAATTATAAATTTTATTTTTAGAATTTGAAATATGGTATGATTGGTTAAAATTAGACATTCTATTCTAAACTTCAAAAAAGCCATTTTATCAAAGGAGAGAACATCATTAGTGTCCCCAAATAGTAAATTTTATAACACTATAACAATATTGAGGTCTTTGTCTTTGAAAAAAATTCCTCAGTGGAGTTTAACCCCTAAAGGACCAGAGTGTTTTTCCTCCAAAAACACTCCAATGCTGCCATTTTTACTCCCCCATGCAAAGAATCCAAAAAAATGTTATTTTTTACCTTCTAACCGTAAGATCTTGTGCTAAACTATTTGAAAAACATACACAACAAATTTCGTTGATTTTGACCGCACGGATTGCAAGATAATTGTGTTTGATGGAAAAAAACACCCCAAAAAAACACATGCCCGAAAATTTCAGATGCGTTTGACCATGGCTACATCAAAAAAACCTCACTACCGAAACCTGTCGCACTTCACTTTCACATTCTATATGATGTTACTTAGTTATGTACCAATTTTCGTTGCGTTTGGAGATGTTTAGGATGTTGAAGAACACCTTGCACTTGTTGGGGGTTTAGAAATTCAGAAAAGACTATATGTTTTTGGAATTGCAATATTTTTTACTTTCTTTATTTAAAATACGAATCCGGGCGGTGAAACACAAGGACGTTCCACCCTCTATAGAATGGCGAAAAAAAATTTGAAAAAAAAAAAAATCTCCAAGTTTTAGAAGACATGTAGCACATTTTCTAAGAAATTTGGGGGTTAGGGGGGAAATAAAGGGTGGAGGAAGGGAATTGAAGTGCCAACCCATTCCAATGTTCATGACCCCACTAACTCTCAAGGTGTACTGGCACGTGGTAGTCCCTCATTGGACGATTTTATTTTTAAATTTTTTTAAAATGATTTTATTTTTTTATTTTTTAAATAATATTTTTAATTATAAAATTGAATTTTTAGTTTAAAATAATTTTTTCAGTTAATTTTTTTTTTAATTTTTAAAAAATATTTTTTAATTTTAAAAAAATATTATTTTTCAAATTTTTTAATGAGTTTCGAAAATGGGGTGGTCTTCTGGCCCCCACAGTCCACCCCATTTTTCACACGCCGCCCATTTTGTTGCCCCCCCCTAAAATTCAACTATTTCTCTACTGCCCCGCTGCCCTTTCTCCCGAAAAAAACACATTTCCCCTCATAACTTTCACATACGGTGTCGGAATTCAAAAAAAAAAGAATCCACATTTTCGTGGCACATTGGGGAATCTACTATTAAATTTCCTTCAAAATTTGATTAAAAATGTGTTCACCGGAACCTACCCGATTCTTTAAATGTCCTAGTTAGGACACTTGGTCCTTTAGGGGTTAATTCTGATTGACATGATTCAAATTAAGTTAGAAAGTAAACTTGATTTCCTATTTGAAAATATTTTTTATTTTTTATAAATACATTCTTTTCATCCTGAGCAGCTCGCAAAAAAAAGTGCAGCAACCAAAAATGGTCGTTCGGTCACTTAGGGGTTAATTAGCCAAAAAGCTCGCAATAAATTTTTTGGGAACTCGCCATTTTAAGGGGCGTTTAATAAAAAGGAACAAAAATTGCCACCATAAACCTCTAATATCTACCTTGCTCATAGAATATTTTGGATTTTTTTTTGAATACGTACCTTTATGTTATAAAAATTGAGAAAAATTATTGCCATCACTATATCTTCAATGAAACGTATCAAGTAAGGCAATAATGTATTTATTCTACAACGTCACCGAATGCAATGTATTACATTTTGGTCCAAATATTATTTTGTATTAATTTTTAAATTATTAATATACGTACAATCCTAGAATACCTTTTCACTGTGGTTAACTTTTTGCCATAAAAATAATTTCAATGACCAATAGAAAATGTTTACTGCCAACTTTCGCTTGTTACGCGATGTCACACTACACATTTTGGACGCTCTACTGTGAGAACACCCTATCAGATGATCATATTCACCTAGATTCACCTATATTCAATTAGATTCACTTAGATTCAATTAAATGCACCTAGATTTATGGTTTTATGTAGAAAGCCACCAAAGATGCACAATGTTCAAGTAACTACAATCAATTATAGTAGTGTACAAATGCTAGAAAATGTGAAAATGTTGTGAAGCTTGATATGGATATGTGTTTGTTCAAGATCCCATACGGATATGGAAACTCATTAACCCCTAACCGCCTAACCATGCATATTTTGCATGATGTACGGATTTGAAATCCGTTTTCTCATCCATCATGCACTTTTTGCAGTGTGGATTTTTTATTGAAACTTTTATGGGAAGTTAGCTCTGTGCATGTGTGATCCAATTAGAAAGGGGATGATTTGTGAAATTTTTATGCCTCATTTCATGTTGTAGTGTTCCACCCAAAATTTCGAAGATTTTAGTCTAAAAGTGCTCTTGAAAAAGTCAACTACTAAAATTAAGCAACCAAAAAATCTCCAAAAATCACTACACTTAGAGTATTACATTTCAACCCATCCCAAAAAATTTCATTATTAGATTGTCAATATCTTATTCGTAATCATATTACAAAAAAGCTCTAAATTTTAAGTTTGAAAATTTATACACAAATATTGGTGATAGCAATTGCAAATCTAACCGTATGGATTGAATCTAAAATTTATAATGTTCAACTTTTATTCATTCATCAAGTTGAAATATCCCTCTTAGTTGCATTTTATAATGCATCTTTGAAAAACTGCCAAATCTGAAAAGGGTGAGAACGTTTAGGGGTTAAGTGTTCCTACCTTACACTTAAGCAATCATCTTACATCCAGTTATTAATTAGAATCTAACCCCTTGATAGCAAATGAATACTATTCACAATTTTATGTTTTAAAAACAAATAAGCTATTCACTTTGTTTTGGAACCCATATTAAGTAGACAAAAAGGGGAATTAATGCTTTTAACACTAAGTACCAGTACCCATTTTAGTCCTATTCATTTGCTCTTATTAGTACATATCCACTTACTATAGATGTATAGATGGATGAATCAAGTAGGAAAAAAATTGTATTCTAAGAATTTATGTATCAGATAACCGACGAGGCGTAGTAGCGGCGAGTAGGTTATGATACAGAACCAGTTGTTCACTTTTCAATCACAACCCTTGATGTGCATGATCCAAGGGCGTAGGATGCAAGTTGAAAGGAGAGAATGTTATAAGTTGCAACTTGTGATGGCGATGGTGACGGGTTGCCAATGGAATGGAGCCATGTTGGCATTGAAAACTCAACAACTAGTTATGTATTTATTCCTTGTATTAGTTTTTTAAATTAAGATTTGATTAGTAACTAAAGGGTTAGTTTCCAATTCTTCATTGTTAAGTGTTCTTTGGTTCTTTTGTAAAGTTGTAATATTGTCCTAAAACAACACAATACATATACTCTCATTATGCACGCCGGCCTCGAAAGAGGACTGGAGTTTCTATCTATCTATACTCTCATTGAAGAAAAATGTAGTTTTTGAATTCCCATTATTTTTTATGGGCTATGATTTAGGAACCTTGAATAAACGTATATTTAAGTCAATTCATCCCAACTTCAAAAAGAGAACCAAGTTCTTCCTTTAACCCCTAAAGGACCAGGAGGACACATTGTGTCCACGAATAATTTCATTACTTGAATAATTTGTTTGGATTTCATAATTTTGACTCAATGTTAACTAGAGAATTGAAAATGTTCGTTTCAAGAACACAAAAAACTTCAAAATTTGCAATTACGTTGATTGATTCATTGGGAAAAAACTAAAACGTCAACGTAGGTGAACTTGGGACATAGTAGTTAGGGCGGTTGATGACTTGGAAGGCGTTTTCACACTTGGACGTCACATTCGTTAAAAAAAAAAGTATACAATATGTAAAATATTTGCCATTATTGCATCATTAACACTATATAATAATTACGGAAAATGTTTAAATATATTTAAAATGAAATCTTTTCAAAATAATTGGAATCTTTTCAACATATTTTATATTGTTTTGGAATATTTTGGAATATTCCAATATATATATATTTGAAGTCTTTAAAAAAAATTGCAATGTAAAAATTAATAACGATCACAAACACCGGCTCAACGAGTCACCAACAAGTCACCTCACCCAAACATAAATCTTTGAGAATCAATCATTGTTGTTGTATTTAGTTTTAGAACACCATTTTTTGTGGGCACCTTGATATAGTACATCTTTGTATGCTCCTAAACTTTCAAACGCTAATCATGGTTTCTAAATTTATGAGAAAGTTTGCAATGAATGACCTGTTGGTTTTATTCAAAATTTTCAAAAATCAACTTATGATCAAATCTTGTAATCATGTAATATATACGGTAGATTGTTCTGAAAATTAATGTACAGTCTCATGACTAAGTCCTTTATGAACTTCAACGGTGAAGTTTTCTACATGAATACCAATCAAGAGATACAATTGCCTTTCTGAAAGCATCACGAGAAAGTGATAAAATTTTAGGAATGAGCATGGTGCTTTAGGGGTTAAGCACTTTTAAGTCTTCAAAACTGCTATATTTATGTCAACACTATGGACTTTGATAGTAAGTACCCTTTTATCACATACAGTGACTGTCAAAACTGAGTACGAAATAGCTTAGTCTACCTTTAGCCATTCATATTTTATAATTTACTGCATTTAATGCCAAATCAGTTGACGGCACAAGTATACATTCAAGTAAATGATGTGGCTACCAAATTACAAGTCCAGCAATGCAAAATGATTTGAGAAAGATATAGATCAAAGTAAATTAGCTCTAAAACTCAGTTATGCTCACACTTGGATTACGCGGTGAATGCTACAAATTTGACATGCACAAGTGGTTTTCTGGGTCTATTTTTTTGGATGGGCATGTTCTTGGCCTTCACATTTATAATTGTGTCCCTATTCAATGCACATCATGTATGCAAATTGAGCAAAATGGTTTCATTAAGGTCTCTCTCTGTTGTTGATAGAAAGCAGATAGAAGAAGCTACTTTAGAAAAGTTGAGGAGGGGTGAAAGTACTAGAAATGTTGCTAGAGACTTACAAGTATCCCAAAGTTGGGTTGCACAATTTCGTAAGCAACATTTGAGTGAGTTGAGTGATGTGAATCGCAGTTTTGGTGGCAGGCCATAGGTGTACAGTGCAGCTGATCGCAGGGCTTGTGTGAGAGAAATCACTATAGGTGGCTTAGAAACTGCACACAAAGTTGGAAATTACTTGAGAGGAGCTTCATGTTGGTATGAGTGATAGTACTGTGAGGAGAATGTTACGAAAAGCAGGTTTGAAATGTGAAGTGAAGCAAAAGAAACCAAAGCTCACACTTCTTCAAATTAAAGGACAATTAGAATTTGCTAGACGTCATTGCCATTGGACTGATGATGATTGGGATTGTGTAGTATTTTCTGATGAAACAAAAATCAACCGATTTTACTCTGATGGTCGCAGTTGGTGTTGGTTTCGTGATGGACAGAGTAGAAGTGCTGGAATGGTGCAACAAACTGTCAACTTTGGAGGTGGGGGAGTGATGATGTGGGGTTGCATGACTCCGAGTGGCCTTGGTATGATGTGTAGGATTGAGGGAAGAATGGATCAGTACATGTATAGAGAAATTTTAGAGCGAGAACTGGTTCATACACTGCATACATACAATATAGATCCTGCCAATTTGATTTTTCAACAGGATAATGACCCAAAGCATACATCCAAGAGTGTGCGCTGTTGGCTGAATTCGCAAGAATTCACTCTTTTGAAGTGGCCGGCGCAATCTCCAGACTTGAATCCGATCGAACATTTGTGGGCAACTTTAAAACGTCGACTCAACCAATATGAGAGACCTCCCAAAGGAATGTTAGAATTGTGGGAGCGTGTTGAGGATTGTTGGGCTTCAATTACTCCCAGTGAGTGTAAGAACTTGTATAAAAGCATGCTTAAGCGCATTGCAGCTGTTATAGTTGCTAAGGGTAGGTGAACAAATTTTTAACTTTGTTCCAGCTAATGTGAGCAAAACTGAGTTTTGGACTGAACTTCACTTTACTTTTTTTTTAACATGCATACATGTGTGTAATAGACCTCAATCCCCATGGAAGTATGACTGATTGCAATGGTAATCCTGTGCAATTTATGGTTTCATTTTTGACGCATCCAATTTCCCTACATTGTTTGTTAAATTTCAGTAAGCTGTGTTCGTACTCAGTTTTGGCAGTCACTGTACATATCACTTCAATAATTCAAGTTAACTCCCATTCAGTTTGACAGCTGAAAAATGTTAAGAGGTGAAGCAGGACCATAATCATTTCAAGAGCAGGTGCAACTAAGTTACATGGAAATTCAATCAGTGAGCCATAACATTCTGTAGCCCATTTGAAACACACCCTCACCAGTTGGGCTGATTCTGATCTAACAAACATTCACCCCAGGAATCCAAGCTAAATGTTATGCGGTGAAGCAAGTGCATGAAAATGATGAAATCATGCCATTCGATTACAGACATAATATTTACATGAAACATTTTTTTGTGGTCCAAGACCCATGTCGGTGTCAATTCGATCATGTGAAATGATCACACGGAGGAAGAGATCCTCCCACTTTTATGTTAGAAAAGAGTAGCAAGCTCACTCTGGCAGCTAATTACAGTAACAAATTGATAATCTGAAATCTGAGATGTAACCGGTGAAATGATCAAACGGAGAAGATCGACATGCATACCTTCGGCAACAGGCTTGGATCACTCAAGGCGGCGTGCCACATCCATGATTGAATGCATGTCATTCTCTTTCTTCGTAGCTTCAGCTTCAACGGATTAGGTTATACTGTTCTGTTTGCGCAACTTCGTCTCCTCTACCTCGACGTTCTCCACGGTGACGACATCACGGTGAGAATCAGGGCGACGGACACTTGCGCAGACTGGCTGGAGGAGAGCAGGAGAGCGGGGACGAATTCATTGTGATTAGGAATTTGTATTAGGGATTTGCACTTGCTCTGTCACGATTTCATTGGGTTTCTTGCGCCTGGAATTCATTGTGGTGGAATTCGGAGCTATGCGGACTCTATTGTTAAGGAGGTTGGCCAATTCATCTCTTCGGAGCCGATCCCTCGCTGCTTCACGCGAATGGTCGTCTCACTCGGGGAGGTCTTTGAGCTCGTCACAATTCGTGCCAGGTTTGATCCTCTCTCTCGCTTTATGTGAAAGTGTTTTTTTGTTTGCTGTACCGATAATGGAGGGTTCCGGAACTGGTCTTGCGGCCAATTATGATTTTGTAATTGTGGCAATTGGTGTGACAGGCTGTGCATCGAGCGTTTTATCGATGTAGAGTTCAATTCGGATCTCTGCCTAGTCCTATGTTATAGAACTGCGAAGGTAGTGTATAAAGCGTTAGGTTTTCTTCGTTTACTTGGTGAGCAAGATTTTGAGAAACAGAGGAATAGTGGGATTTACAGCAAAGCATGCTTAAGATTGATAGTTCTGAGTGATGAGTGCATTCGGATACGTTCCGTTGTAGGAATTCAGAAAGAGCATTTCGGTCTTCATACACAATCCTGTTTTCTTTGAAGGATGATTTGGAAGTCAGGGTTTGCAATTAGGGTTTTGTAATTGGTGAGATGATTTGGAAGTCAGGGTTTGTTATTAGGCCAATTAGGGTTTTGTAATTGGTGAGTGCATTTGAGAAGAGCCTTTCTGTCTTTGTATACGACGCGGTTGTTGTTCTGAACGATGATTTGGATTTTAGGGTTTGGGACAGGCTCGGGTGAAATTCCAGTTCATGAACAACCCTCAAGCAAGCCGATCACCGTCTTGAGGCCCTGGGAACAGGTGGCAGTGGCCGTGGGCTCGGCTGTGGGCGCTCTCGTCAATCCCGCCCGCGCTGATTTTGTTCATGCGCTTTCAGAGACCACGGGAGGCCCTGCCTTTCACCTCATGCTGGAGCGTATGAAGGCTTCCCCTGAAGGGCAGGTACGTCTCCTCAGTCATCATCACAGTCGCTTCGGCGTTCATCTCTAGAGCATTCTGAAAAATCAGTATTATTCTTTTGCAACGAAGTAGGGTTTTGCGATTTCACGTGTGATTATTTTGAGATCTTTTCTGTTTTCGTGTCGTTCTTGATTCGGACATCACTCTTTTGCTCTTTTTTTGTTAAATTTGAGCGCCTTCATTGCATTCCAAACTGTAATAGAGAACATGAGTAGTGTAGAGGAATCGTCGCCGTTTTATAGGGTATGGAAGGCGACGAAGAGTATAGAGGATCCTATAAAAACCAAAGTTTAATGACCTTGTAGAGGAGATTTTTTCGGTCTGATTGTCCTTATCTCGCTTTCTTGATCCTCAGCAAATATTGAAGGAAAGACCTCGAGTGATTGCATCACAAGTACAACATGCGTGGGACATGCCTGAAAACACCCTTGGTGGGGCATATGCCAAGTTCATGGGCGATCGTAATTTTTCTCCTGATGACAGGCCTCCAGTCCGATTCCTAGAAAGCGAGGAGTTGGCCTACGTTGCTCAACGTGCCAGAGAGGTATGTGTGTATGTATGTATGCTTGGCCACGGAGCTTAACCCCTAAAGGACCAAGAAGTCCGAATTGGCCTCGTGTTTTGTTTTTTTAGCAGTTTTGAGTAGGTTCTATGTGGGCTTTCTTTTGTTCAGGTTTGTTTGTTTTTTGACCAACACATGCACTGTTCTTCACTGATTCTAGTAGTATAAAATTCAGTCTCATCTGAATTGTATTTTTTCACAAAATAATCAATTGAAATTTTCATTTTAAATCCTTGAATCCTTGGTCCTTAGGGGTTAAATGGTCCAAGTATCATGCATTTGATATTCCATTTTTGATCATTTTATTTCTTCCGCCTGTGATAGCAGTGAGCACACATAACATTTTGATTAGTCACATACTTGCAGGTTCATGACTTTTGGCACGTTCTTTTCAACTGCCCAACGACTGTCGTTGGCGAGCTAGCTCTCAAGATGGTCGAGTTCCAGCAAACACTGTTGCCGATGTGCTTCCTCTCTGTCGCTGGAGCATCTTGGCGCCTCAAGCCTGAACAACGAGCAGTGCTGTTTGGACACTACGGGCCCTGGGCAATGAGAGCTGGCAAATCTGCCAGGGACCTCATGTGCATCTATTACGAAAAGCACCTGCACGAGGATTTGGATGAAGTTCGCCGCAAGTGGGGCATCATCCCTGCTCCTCCTCGGCCCAAGAAGATAGTTGTGTAGGTTAGGTCAAATCCACTCTTTTGTCAAATACATGCTAATTCAGCGTCTGGAGCGTGATGGCTGTTCTCAAGATTCAAGGGTTATTGAAGACATTTGACTACCTTTTTGAAGGCCAAAATTGTTGATGCTCAGGTGATGCTAGCTTCTCATGGTGGGTACAAGCCTGCTGCTCTAGTTCTGTTACCTTGTCTAGCTATGCTTCTTGATGACTCTTATCATCTGTTGCTCTGCAAGTTGCCCAGGACATTCCATGGGTTTTGTATTAGAGGTTGGCGAAGCTGGAACTCAGGGCTAGTCATGAGGAGGATGTTTTCACTAATAGGTATGTTCTACCCGATTGTATGGGGTGATGTCACCTAACTAATAGAGCTTTCTACCGAGAGCAAGATTGTCATTCAGATGCTACTGTGGACTCCAGAAACCAACAATCATGTGTTGAAGAGAAACAATCTTGCGTTTGATTTCTAAAAGCTATCAGGTAAAGAAAGATGGACTCATATATTGGTCTAACCTTGCACCAACCAAGAATCTTTACTGTCAAAAACCTTTACTGTCAAAAAATCTTTAGAAATCAACTACTGTCAAGGAGTCTAATCTTGCACCAACAAAAAATCGGGGGCTAAATCAAAAATGGCGTACAGTTTTTTTGTACGTGTACCATTTCGCAACGACAAGATAAAAGACGAAGTTGACAGCACCCAGAGCTGCCAACACCCAGTAATACAAGTCAATGCGGCAGCGGTTCAAGTTATTGACAATCCATAATCCATGGTGACTTGTAGCTCTGACAATACATGAAAGGATGGCAGTGCACAGGAAGTGCGCAACGCCCGTGTTGCTGGTGTAGAGAGCCGTGCCAATGCTCTGCATGTCGTCCGGGGCTTGGTCATAGAAAAACTCGATTTGGCCGAGGATGACGAACATCTCAGCCACTCCGAGGATCATGTACTGGGGGAGCAGCCAGAACACGCTCATGGGCACTGCAACTCCGGGTGTGTCCTGGAGGTGGTGTTGTTTCACCACTTGCAAGCGCTTGCTCTCCACATTTGCTGCCACCACCATGGCTATGGTGGTGAACACCAGGCCCGTGCCGATTCTCTGCAGCATGGATATCCCTCGCTCGTTCCCCGTGATTCGGCGCATCAGCGGCACGAAGTACTTCTCATAAACATACCCAATGATGATGATTAGCAACATCCAAAAATGATGATTAGTAACACACAAAAGGATGATTGGTAACACACAAAAGGATGATTAGTAACACATAAAATGATGATTAGTAACACACAAAAGGATGATTCTTATAGTCACTATGATCACACATAAGCTTGCCGATCATTCATGAGTAAGTGTCCCTATGATCACAGTGATCATAGGGAGGCTTTTTCATAAATAATCGACAAGCTTCCATACAATCAATGTGACTATAGGACGGCCTTCTCATGATTCATGGCAAAATACCTTTGTATGATGTTTAAAAACTCTTAAACATATTGAAAATCTCATCAATGAAATATTGAAAAAAGAGCTCATGCATAATTTTGCTAAGAAGTTTGAGAGTATTAGAGTTATTTGTAAAGTCATCCAGTGTTTGACATTTGATACCATGAGTTTTGATTAAACATAATCTTATTTCCTCACTCTAAACAGCTAATAGACATGTCAGAGCTTGGTGGTCTCTCTATTTTTATATCCCAAATTACAATCTATTCACTATTCTATTCATGGTCTACAGTGAGACCCTGCCAATGGACTCCGCTATCCAGAATATTTCAGTTTAGAGGTCAAAAACAGAAGATTTGGGGTACTTTACAAATAACTCTATTATCAAACACAATGTTGAGCACTACTTTTCATGACCAAACTCTCCCTAAGATCCTCTTTGCATTGTACCATTGAAGGCTCAATTACCCTTAAAAAAAACTATTGCCAAGTTGTTGTACACAATCAAGAATATTTAAATTTTTAAATTTTTTTCCGTTGATCAATGGGGATGGAATAAGGAGAAAAATTATGAGTTATAAACCTCCAGTAAAACAATGACACGATTGCCTTAAGCATGATGATTTGTGCACAAAAGGTAAGCCACTGATAATAATTTGGGTCCCTCTCTATTATGACATGTTTGGAAAGCCGTAACTTCAAAGTGGCAGACATGGATTGGTCACAGAAATGACTTGTCACATGTGTATTGTTTGAAACAATAACATCATCATATTATGGATCGAATGTCATATTATGGAGGAAACTAGACTGTACCTTGTCGTAGAGAGGGATGCAGAAAATGACAGTCAAGGAGTTGAAGATGGTGAGAGAAGCGGCAGGGATGTCAAAGTGAGGGCCCATGGACAAGTCCATACTCAGGCCCTGGCGAAGGAAGAAGGAAGACATCTGCGTGACGTGCACCATGAACATCAAAGTGAAGAGCCAGATGGGCATCACGCGCACCAACAGCTTCACGTCCTCCACTTGGCTCACACCGCACAGCCGCCACGGACTCACTTTCAAACTTAAACCGCTCTCGTCAGCTTCTTTCTGTCGAATCACTGCAGCTTTGTCCAAAAACCTGCCAATCATTTAGAACAAACATTAGCTAGATTGAAAGAATACAAATTTTAGAGAGAATGCACTAAGATAACTATATCTTAAAGGGAGCATTTACCTTACAGCGTGCGTATCTACTACATTGTGACATTTCAGTAAAGAAATGTCATACAGCAGTAGACACGCACGCTTTAACCCCTAATGCATGCAACAACCTCAGTGTATTCTATTGTTTCTCACTACCACATTTGTACAAGAAATTCTTTCACCATCTTTTGCACAAGAAAAAAATTCTGAAATTTTTACAGCAATATGTCTTGTAGTTCTTACAAGGCTCACAAAAAAATTAGCCCCGTAGGATACATTATGCTACAGTAATTGGCACCTGTATGCGAATGTTCTTCCCTGTATACACATCGTATGAACAGGGGCAACCTCCTTTTGGGGTTAAGGTAAATGCTCCCTTTAAGGCATAGTTACCTTATAAGAAAGTTGGTAAAAAAAAAACTGCACAAGTTTGTCGTGTGCAATTTTTGAAACCACGGTGAAATGCAGGTATAAAACATGAGCATAATCTTCATTTGCTCTCACCATGAGTGCAATTCTTGGATTAAGGAGACACATAATATACCATTGGAAGCGCATCGTGAAACCTTTCCAATGATATATTAAACGCTTCCAAATTCCAAAAATCACACTTGCAGTGAGTAAATGAAGATTATGCACTTTTGTTTACCAGGCTGATCTAAAAGCTACACATGACAAACTTGTGCAGTTTTTTTTACCAAGTTCTCTTATAGTGATGGAAAGAAAGAAACGACGGTTAGTACATGCACCTTAGTGTGTCGGTGTGAAGAACGATTCTCCTTTCCTTATTGTTGACATTGTGAAGCGTGCTTGGATCGGGTGGAACACGTTGATTGGCATTCAGAATGGCCGCGGTGAACACCTGTGCCACCTCTGTCAAGGGGCTGCCCTTGGGGAGTTGGTGTCGGTACTTGCGAAAGCCGGAGAAGAGCAACAGCAGTGCAATTCCCAGCCCCATGGCCGGAAACGCGTAGCCCCATCCCCATGATACCCGATCTTGCACATACACAAGTACTGCAGGGGCAGGAGATTCATCAAAGAATTGGTAGAAAAAACTGAATTGCCAACCAATTGAGACATAAACTTACAGTGTTTCAACTAAAAGTGAAGTAACATTCTAAACTGACATTTTGTAAGCAAGTATAGTAGACATGCCAATGATCGCACAGACAATACTCAAATCCTTCCCCACAAGAATGTAGAAACTTACACTGTCTCAAATTTTGAAAGATTGTGGTATGTCAAGTTGGGATTCGCCTTGAAAAAATCACACTCAAAAATGTTTTGTATAATAGCTTTTATTGCACGTCAAACACATTGGGTATGATTTTTAATGGAAATTTACTTGGAGCCCTTCACCACACGGTGTGCGGTGATTGGACGATACCTTACATTTTTATTGGAATTGTGCGGTGAAAGTGTGCGGTCATTGGCATGTCTACTATGATTAGAACTGTATGGTCATTGGCATGTCTACCATACACTCTTCATTCTAGTTTGTGTCCTCTCTGATTTAATGTCATCTCTTTAGGATAAAGTAAATTTGTTCAGTAGCTTGGGACCATTGTGAAGATTTTTCAATGAATTCACAAGTGGTCAACACAAAAATCAAGAAGATGGCTTTAGAATGAAGAGTGTCGTTGAAGATGGGTTACTTCAATTGCTCAAGGAGACTCAACTTGTTAAAAACAAATTAAAGCAATGTCTTGAAACATCCGACTGCTCATCTACAGTCAGATGAAATGCCCAAATGATCGATGCCAACTTGAAGCTCCAGGAAGGAAAAAAACCAATCAAATTGCCGAATTTTTTTCTAGAAGCACACTCTAAACTCGTTATTATGACACTCTCCAATATCACGTTTTAGTATCTGGAGAGAATATTTGTTATTGTGTACAAATGTGATTGGACACTTTCCAAACGGCAAGTTGTGAACTCATGTATGTTGATTACCAAAGAAGTGATATAAAAGAGTTCAATAAACAATATTAGGGCTATGGATAATAGAAGAAAGCTACAAGATGGATTTCCTAGACAGTGTTGTTAGGATGCCTCCCATTGAAGAGTCCGTGCCCGCACTTACAAGAAGGAATAAATTCATTTTAGTAAGTGCTTTGGATTAGAGAACGGATGTTTGACAGGTTGGACAGGCTTGCCACTTCCTCAAACCATGGCTGATGTCTTTAATTCTTGGATCCGCTCTCACTTTTATTAGAGGATTATTAGTGGAAATTGAGCAGTGAACCGGTTCTCTATTTGAGGCAAGACGAGGCCGGGTGCCTCATGGGGAGAGGCTGTTACCAGAGAGAGCAAGGACGCTGCCGCCGGAGATAGCGATGCCCCAGTAATTGAAGAAGGAGCGCTTCATGTGATTCTCCTTGGCGTCCTCGTCGTTGAACTGGTCGGCGCCGAAGGACGACAGGCAGGGCGACACGCCACCGATGCCCACTGCCACCACGTACAGGGCCACATAGAACACTCCCTTTTGTGCTGCCGTTGCCGGTGCGCAATTCTCAGTCGCACATGGCGGTGGCCGTAGTCCCTCTATGGACATGGACAGCGACAAAAGCACCAGACCCTGCCACAGCCCCCACACACAATCATACATCAATCATCTCACCGAGCCAGCCTTATAATGTACAGCCTTTTGCAGGCAGCTACTCAACAAGTGAGGACCTGGGTGAGACTAAGCCATTCACAATCAATCATGTCATGGAAACTGTCTCAATTTTGTGAATTTTCCTGTGAATCTATGAAAATTGAATGACTGTCCATATGATCCTGCTTCATGGCAACCAGAAAAAAAATTTAAATTAAATAAATTGACAATTTTCACGTGAGAATTATTGGAAAATGTACTAGATAGGGTGCTCCATGGGCTCTATAGCGGGTGCATGCTATCTCCGAGGTGGTAATATGCACTCACTATAGGATATGGTGAGCTTCATGGAGTACTCTATTTAGCATAGCCTACAATACATATCACATATTAGGGGAATGGCTTAATATGGGTAGGACTTTTACGCGTCTCACATAGCGTGACTTATGTCTAACTCATTTTATGTGTGTTAGAAATTCCGTCTTTAACATCATGTATATAGTTGTAGCCATGGTGTCTATAACACCCTCTAATTTTTGTAATTTTTCAATGTTTTTTTCTTACCAAAAAAATATTTCTCCAAAAACCACACTATTTTTGGAGGGGGTACTCATATCATGTCATCACCCATGATTAGTAGAGTCTTATTTTGAAAGTACACTATGAAGAATTGAGAATAGAAAGAGATGAGGAGGAGTTCTCTACAAAGATTTGGAATACACTACGAAGATTGTGTGCATAGGAATATACATTACGGGTTGTAATTCTACTGCTTAGAACCAACCTGAAGCTGACACAGTTGGTCATGTTTTCCTGGAGGAGGCTATGCGTATGTTAACGTTTTGCTCACTAGGAGCCCAATTACGAGACCCCGTGAGTGTCCAAAGATTTGTGTGTTTTTTCCATCGCCGGATCAACTAAGATTATACAGTGTTCAAGGGAATTCAAATTTGGAGCCTTCTTGTGAAAAGTTTACGTTATTCTTTGCATGTGTACTAGTTTCCACAACAAGGCTGTGGAGTTCATTGACATAATGAGGCTTCTTGATTTACACGTTACTAGCAAAAGCGTCGCTTCTCACTCAGAACAGTGTCAGAGTTTATTGTACGCACTTATCCTACGTGACGAATTGCAATCACCAAGTCTTGAACGCCTGGACAGTGAGTGCGAAGTGGCGCCGTTTGACTCACCTACCGAATGAAAAGCAACGCCTTCTCCTTGTAGTGACAGAGCTAGTGTTTGCGTGGAAGGGAGGGTTTTCAAGAGTCTAAATTTGTTTGTTTTTCCATAATATATTACCAGAAGGAAGATGACAAGGGAGACGGCGATCATCCAGAAGCGGCCCACATAAGCATCGGCCAAGAAGCCACCGAGCAAGGTCAAGATCCACGCCACTCCAGCCCAGTTGAAGATGGTGGTGCTGGACTCTTGCGTGCCCTGGTGAAGCTCTTGCACCAGGTACGTCACCAAGTTGAGAACGATGCCGTAGTACGCAGTTCTCTCCAACAGCTGCACGCCTACACAGACTCACTCATTCCAACACTAACACTTAGCCTAACATTAGAGAAAATCTGAACCCTCAACAAGGCCCCTACCATGTTACCAGCAAAGCTAAATATTGAGTTTTGGAGTCAGCTAGCTTGTGTGTACACTCCAATCAATCCCAATTGCTTACACCGGCCATTATCACTGAAAACCGGGTGTACATAAGCAGCCCACTTTGGTAACATACACTGGTTTTCACTGATAATGGCTTTAGGAGTCTGTTGTAGTGATAGACTTTGGGAGTCAAATTTCGTGAAGGACAATAGCATAATTCAACCACAAGTGGCACCAGGTGGTTAACTAGAACGATATTATTTAGAATTTTGTGAAAGACAAGTACATCCAACCTCCCCCTGAGCGGAGATACGGGAAAAAGCCATGTAGTACAGAAACTAAAATCTGTGAGGCCCATCCTCTAGCCGGAGCAGTTAGGCTATTATATTTGAACCATAATCATCCTCGCTCGGAGAATCATTGCAAAACCCGTTGAAAACACACAACTTGTACAGAATCTGAAAGGCAAAAACAATAGAAAATTGTGCAGTGAAGAACATGTGTACATACCCATAATGAAGTAAGCAGCTTTCCATTGCCCTGACGAAGCTGTTTTGGAGGGGCGTCTTCGATAATCGACTGAGCCATCTCCGACATACTCAGCCTCAACCTGAGCAAGCTCCGGCACTGTCATTCTTTCGACTTAGTTTCTCAAATCCTTGACTCATAGAAGCATTGAATTACACTGTAAGTGCGTCAATTGATCGATTTGCAGGCTGCAGCACAACAATTAAGTTCCTGGAGGCTCTGCATGTTTCATACTTGAGGGTCCATGCATGGCATCTGCCACGATTACACGTTTAGATGTGACGTTTTCGATCATCACAAGAATCATATCAACTTTACGATCCTTCGTGAGCGTTCAGGGACAAACTTTAATCCATGTTCACGTTCACCTAGAATTATATCAAACGTGTAAAGCCTGTTAATTTTTGACTCACAAAGTACTCACAGTGTAGTGGACCCTCCACCGCCGCAGTTGCATTCGATCAAGGCTCGCCGTATCATTTGCCAAGTCCTGGAAATGCAAACGGAGTCAGAGTAGTAAGTACTGGTTTTATTAAGGCTCAGTTCGACCCAGAGATTGATTTTTCAAAGATGTCGGTCACATGGACTCAATGGAAATTAAAACAATAATATTAATTCTCGAATCACCTAACCCAGCGACACCTTTGACTGACATAGATATATATATATATATATATATATATATATATATATATATATATATATATATATATATATATATTCGGAATTGAGTTTTTTCAAGAGGTAGTAATTAGTCTAAACTTTGTACTTCAAGGGCTGTAGATACCTTTGACTGTAGATATTTGCTGTAGATACCTTTTGACTATAGATACATTCATGTAGTGGTTTTGGGAGCTTCGAGAGGAAGGATGGCGTGCTGAGCTCCGCGATGTGCGGTGTGGAGGGGCTGAGAGGAGGATGGCAGCTCTGCTGCTTGTGCAGGAAGGTTGTGAGTGAGGATGTATTGTAGAATGTGCAGGTAAAGCTATACACAGACAAGCAGGCTGGGCTGCAAGAACAAACATGGAGAAAGTGCGCAAGATCAGATCGTGCACGGCGCAGAAGAGTTGGATCTCGCCGAGTGGTGAATCGTTGGCACCACACCGAGCATTTGCAGATCTAAAGGTCACTTGTGTAAGAGGCAGGCTGGGCTGCCTCTAGTTCTGTGGATAGCTCCAACGGCACAGTATGCACTACTCCTCCTCATAACATCCTCACCATGCCCTCTCTCTCTCCACACCGCAGCCAACAGATCAACAATGACTGAACCAAAATCAAGCTTCCGTTTCAGGCTTGCCTTTCTCTCCATTATGTTGTACATGCTGAGTTACACCCATTGCTTGAGGTTTCATGCTTTAGAACGTATAAACACTACTGCACATCATCTAGATCTAGATCTGCACTCGTTTACCACTGCTTGCCGTACTTCTAGAGTTAACTCCTTGCTAAATATGACAAAGATCTGTGGTCCCAAGCAGTACCTTCAAACACCATTCCATCAACAGGACAAAGCTACTAGCACCAAGAACTTCGAACCCCAGCAGGAGAATCCAACAAAGCCGAACGGCTTGCCCAAAATCAGAGGAAGCGCCAACCGCATTTGCAACAACCCAAATCCAAGTCTGCATTGCCTGCAAACACAGGTAAGCAATCAAAACCTTTCAAATATCTCTTTTCTTATTGTTGATTGCTTTCTGTACAAACAGGTAGACAATGGACAGCATCGACAAAGCACCATCAAAACTTACGGCTGGACAGCTTCGAAATGCGAAGATAGTAGCTGTATCGCATCGCAAACGACAACACTCACCTCGGATGGAGCAAGAATGCAAGCCCAAGAAAGCGCTGTGGGAGCACGAATGCAGTACAAAACGGAGCCTTGCGACAGGAAACAACAGAGCTTCAACAAAACGCGCAAGCAGCAAAGGAAGAAGCTAGAGCAAGCAAGCATACCTGCAGGATTCGTCACCAATCAACAGATCCGCCAATTGACAACAGAACAAAGCTTGCTGCTGCAGCAACTGGACCATGCTGTTGTCAGCCACACCGACATGAAGCAAATTCAAAACAGATTGTCAGGACAGAAGCATGGAACGCAAATTTACATGCATGCTTACTACTCTCTGCTATGGAAGTCCATGCCAACAAACAAGCTGCATAATAACTGTATCGTTGGATACTGCTTGGGACAGCACCAACAAACCCTAGAATCGCACCGGACAGCCCCTAGCCCAATAATTCAACACCGTATCAACACAAGCACTGAGCACAGAGACAAGAGAAAGTACCAGCAATTAGGGGTTAATTTCCGAAGGCCCACACTCTCCTGCACGGCCAAACCCCAATTCTATTTCGGAGTACAGAAGATGCAATCCCCGCAGCTCCGAATGACCTTCTCCAACAAAAACTTCAGAGCCTGCTCAAATGCTGTCGGCCACAACCTGAAGAAAACTAACCCAGATTCAGCCACTCGGAGTCGCCAGCCAGAATCGTCAAACGCTCGGAGTGGCCAGCACCGCTCAAAGTCGCCAGCTGCGAACTCTCCCGATCGCAGCAGAATCACCAGCCCTGAACTCTCCCGAATGCGCCTGAAGCTGTGCTCGCTGGAGACGCAACGTGAGCACACGCCATTGACTGCATTGAGACAGCAGCCGGCTCCAAGCAGGCTGAGAAGAAATAACCCCAAGGAAGAGAAATCAACACTGCTGCAACCCCTTCCGCGGCCTTTGCTGCGTTACGTCGACGACCTCCCGCAGCCCTCGCTGCGACACCTCAACCCCATCCGCGGCCTTAGCGAGCACAACGTGGATATCTCCGCGCCCCCACATCGCCTCGAAAGATCAGCCAACCGCCCCCTAAGAAAGAGTCACAGGTACAAACGCTTCCCCGCCAATTACCCTAGAAGCTGCGGCAGAGGCACTCTCTGCAGTTGCGTACGCAGCTCGGCGTCATGCTCAAAGTCGTTGGCTCCAACAAATCGGCCAAATACAAACAGGCAGATCGTGCGCATGAAGATCGTGCGAGTGAGACAAGAGGAAACGCCAAAAAACCCTCCAGTCCTCCCACGAAAATCACCAAAATTATACGACCGCCAATGCCATGACTCCGGCGACAACTGGAAGGGCTACAGCAATTTGACCAAGTTCGCCCGCAATTCGGCCAAAGTCCACGAAGGCCCACATGATCGCCCCCCATGCGAACCACAGGTGGAGGAAAACGACGCTCGAGGCAAAGATAGAATTACCGTAAAGACAAAATTCGACACGGTAAACACCAGCTGCCTCAAAATTACATCCAACAGACACAAGCCGCACCACCACATACTTAAGCAGCACAGGTTCACACCCTCATTTCATCTTCTTGCTCCCCTCGTGAGTTCTCTGCTCCACTCTTCTTCCAGTCTCCACAGCTTTGCCGTTCTCTGCCAAACCATTGTAGCTGCCACCTCCCAGCCCATTGATAGCCTGTGCTCCTTTTCCCTGCTACATGAGTTAAGATACCTAAACATTGATCATTTTGTTTCTTGCCTCCCAACGTCTATCCTGTCCTCCCCTCATTTCTTCTCTATCCCCCCACAGCACACACGCAGTAGACAGATTCCTCCCTCTCTGAAGTTTGTAATTAGTGATACCCACACTGGAGCTACAATCTTGGTCACAACACGCAACTGGAGCAGTACTGCGGAGCCAACTGAAGAAGGGACGTCGCATCAACATTCAGCCAGCCCAAGGAAAATCACAGTAAAGAGAAGAAGGAGCAGTTTTCGAAGTTCTGAAGCAGGGAGGCACCTCAACAGACCGTCCACGCAGCCATCAACAACTAGCACGCAAGGTTCTCCTCCCTCTACTAACTCTCATCTTAGGACCTGCAGTAACCATGTTAGTTCATTGAATTACTATGCTCAAAATTACCAGGCTTATTATGCAAGCCGTACCATGTGTCTCCCTAATCACTTGAAAGAGGATAAGGCCTTGGTGTGCATGAGTATTTCTTGCATGACCAATCTCTCTAAAACCCTTTGTTTGCATGATCTATGTACGTTCTGTTTGCATAACTATTTAAACGTCAATTGCTACAATTATGATATAATTGTAAACCTTTTAGCCTTTAGTTATGCTCACACTCTTAAGGTGTGGACATATTATTGGAAGAAAGAAATGTATGTCCATGTTAACCCTCCGAGTTTGAATGTTTGGATGGTATTAGACAAAACTCTAAATAACCAGACTTTTAATATGTATAGTATGATTCGTAACAACCATTCTTGTATGTATGCTTTATATGACATTGATCACTTTAAAAAAATTACCACACTTAAATCCATTTACAATACTTCTACCTCCTTCTCAATGATTATGCTCCACTCGGCCCCGCAAATTAAGTTGTGGGGAGGAGTAAATCATGAGATTAAAAGGAGAAATTCTACTTCTCATAAAAACCATAGCATTTTAACACAAAACTTTTTCATTTTCAGCATGTCTCAACGACCCACGAGCTCCACATCATCTCAGAGATACAAAGACAAACTTACAGCTTTAGATAATGACACGGATACCGAAATGTTTGTAACTCAAAAACGTAATTCTTCTTCTACTCAAGGTGCTTCAAGCCAAAAGAAGGCTAAGGGCAAATCAAACCCCGGTTTGAAACGCCCTCCCTTTTGGCTTGGGTACCAAGCTATGAATTGGACGAATCGTGGAAAAGGTTACCCCATGGATAGTAATGAACCTGTAGCAACGCTTGTTAAGAACGAGATGAGAGAAAAGGAAGCTAAGGAATGTCAATCAGCATCAATTTCCTTCCCGTTTGTCATACAAGAGGAATGGCCCAACTCTCGGGAGGATGGCAAGGATGGCCAACACTTCAACCTCACACAGATTCCATCTGATGTTGAGGTTGATAAGTATGGTTTCTCCTTTGATTACCAAATCGCCATCATCTTCGAGATGGAGGAAAAGGAATGGGAAAAAGAAATTATAATGTCATTAGTAGAGGAGAGACTCAAAGAAATGAACATTATGCTTGGGGATATCATTGGGGAACCCATTGCCATCATGTGCTACCACAAATCCACTAAGTGGAGCGGGGTTATCAAGTTGCACTTGAAAAACCCCGAAATTGATGGAATGGGCCTTCTCCAAGGATTAAGACCATTCATCCTCCAACTTGACAATGAGAAGTTCAAGAGAGGAAAAATTTGTAAAACTTACGACTCTCTTGCTTTGAACAACCTCTTGTCAGTCAAAGTAACAAGTGCAGAACTAGAGCACAAAGAATGGTACGAACTCTATGAGAAAATACTAGTGGAGAGTTTCAAAAGAGGGATGGAGTATGAGATAACAAATGTTCAAAAAAAGAAAGAAAACCTCTTTGCTTGGGTAGTAGCTGCATCTCCCGGACAAGCTCAAAAGATGAAAGAACATAAAATCACATACAACCAGGAGATCTTAGAGGGGAAACTAGCGGATCGTGCAAACACAAAGGATGACATTGCAAGGAAAAACGCACTCATCCTTATCGCCAAGAATCTCAACAAAACGAAGAGTGTTGAAGAAATAGAAGCAAGCATCGAAACTTACATGGGACCAAGAAATGCAGTGAGCTTCTTCTTCAAGCGTGATGAGAAGAATGGTAAACACTTAGGCTCATGCAACATCCAATGTCTCAATGCTACAGTGTACAAAACGTTTGTCAAGAAGTCTGCAAAACTTCTTGGCAAACATGTAGAGTTTACTGCACATCCTAGGAGTCTCGATGGTGCAAACCCTCCCAATGCTGCTGAACTCACAAGGCTAGGGTTCAGTGATGTGAACACTGCCCTAGCAAACACTATAGAAGCAATAGGAAATTCCGCAAAAGAGACACCCCAAAATGACATCATGAAAGAAATAGTCGGAATTAGAGAAGAAATCTCTACCATGAAGAAAGAACTCCGCAGTGAACAACAACAAATCGCAGAGAAAGTAGTGGAGAAGTCATCATCAAGCCTCACAGCGCAAATGACAATCCTTAGAAGACAACTTGCTAGTACTATGCAAGCCTTGGACGAGAAAAGTGGCAACACTCTAGCCATTGAAGATGGCAACATGGACACGTCAAACTGATTTGGACAAACAACGCAACGGTAAATCTACGAGTATATTTATATACTAAGAAAAAAGTAATAATAAAAAAAAATAAAAAAAATAAAAAAAAACACAAAAACAAACATATATTTATAGTATCTATATATGCTATAAAATATATTAAAAAGAAACACAAAATAAAAAACAAAACGTCACAAAAAAACACCACCAAAAACTACCTCAAAAATAAAAACAAAAAAATAAAAATAAAAATAAAGAAAAAAACAAAAACATATAAACAAAACAAAAATTCATCTAAACAAAAAAGGACATCCATCAATCCATACCATAAAATAAAATTCAATCACCCAAAAAACCACCAAAACATAAACCCTAAGTGGCCTCGGCCTACCGGCCTCGGCCAAAAAAGAGATAGATCAATACCACTTCACAAAACTAATACACCCAAAAAGATATACAAAAACACCCCTTCGAATACCCATCTAAATAATAATAATAATAACAATCGTAATTACAAAAATCGTATTCACCACAATCACATAAAACATACCACTAACAAAACAAATAAAAAGGCCTCAAAACCCCTCAGAAAAAACAAAAAACACCTTCCTAACAAAAACAAAACTAACATCAAACCAAACTTCATCAAGTACCACATCCCAAAACTACTACTACTACTACTCTCTGGTGACATTGAAACTAACCCGGGACCAATGCCAAACTTACTTAAAACACATCCTACATCACATAAAAATAGAAACAAAACATATTTTATACCATGCACAATAAAACTACATCCAGAGTACCAAGATTTAGCAAAAACGTTTGCTCCCTGCTTAAAAACAACACACCCAAACCACCTAGAAGCATCCACAGACTACCCACACCTCTCAAAATACATACTTGAAAACCAACACCACTCACCTCCGCGCATGTTATATGCACTCATTACCACGCTAAGTCCATTACTAGAATCATGCGACCACCAATTAATACAAATACCCGACCCAGACTGGACAACAATACTTCTTGAGAAAATGGCACTTCTTCAAAACCCCCCCGAAAGACACATCTTAAACTCACACCCATACATCAAATTTAAAAACAACAACCAAAATCTAATTAACCCCTCCAATACCATACATAAACAACTTTATGATTTTATCAAACAAAACACTAACCCACCAAGCTTACAAACACTAACAAACAAATTCCCATTCCTACCCGTAAATTTACTAACAGAATCTCTCAAATGCAATGATCCTATAGATGAATATTCACACCCACCTCAACTACCTAATATACCATTACCACAAATCCAAGAGACACAAACAATAAACCACAACACACACATTATTACATGGAACGCGTCATCATTAAACACTGCCCTACCAAGCCTACAAAACCTAATCTCGAACACCACAACAAATCCAACAATTATCACAATACAAGAAACCAAACTAACCGCAACAAAATCAACAAGATATATACAAAACCTATTCCCACAATACAAACTAATCTTCAACAACACACACGCCTTAACAAGATGCATGCAACAAAGAATGCCATATACCCCTGCTAGAGGCGGACTCCTCACTCTAATAAATAACAAATATGCATACCCGGGAAACATCACCAAAATACCTACCCCGGCTGAAATCTCACCATATTTACAAATTATACAAATAAATAATGCACCACTTCAACCATGGCTAATACTACATATGTACATGCCCTCCCACTTAGAAGATATTCAATACATTACAATAATACAACAACAAATAGAACAACAAATTATAGCACACCCAAACCACACATACATATTATGTGGCGATTTTAACAGAGACATAGCCCTTATCGGCAGACAAAATGAATTCAACATAACACCCCCACAAATAGAAGACATAGAATGGCGTACATTCACAGACACTCTAGATTTAACCTACATACCAACTAATAGCACATTCACCAGACAAGGTGGACAAAATTACACTCAAACAAGTTTAATAGATGGATACTACATTAAAACTCCCAATAATACATTATATACCTCAACCACAAATCATGACTACAACCTCAACTCAGACCATTCACCAGTCACCTTACAAATACCACCAAACACACTTCTAGCTCGCCCCACTCAACCAAAAGCAAATAAACCACCAAGGATTCTAAACCCCATCCCACAAGATAACATTGAAAAATTCAAAACATTATTTTTCGAAGAAAACTCACTTCAAATAAACGAACTCACTACAATATTGATGAATGAACAACTAACAGACAACCAATGGCAAACATCTTGTACAAAATTAGACCACTTAATACAACAAATATCAGAAAAAATTCAAGAAACATGTAGTGCCTCACCCCTACCTTCACTAACACACCGCACAACTCAACAAGGAGGTTTTTTGCCAAGAAAACTCCAAAAAAAATGGAAAAAACACCTATCCACCTACCACTTAATCAGAAAAGCAATACACATAACAAAAACCACACCAGACTGGCACAACCACCCAATAATAGAAGAATTAAAAAACCATAGCCATATTATCATACCACCACCTCCTAACCCAGAATCAAATCCACAAGAATGGATTAAAACTTTAGCAGAACTAGGTAAAAACGCAAACAAGCAAGCACGTAAAATTACCACAAAGTACACACAAGAATGCATTAAAAAAGCTATCACAAAATACAGACAACTATATGAAAAAAGCCCCAAGAAGATAAATAAAAAAGTCTTCAAAAACCATGAAACACCACCATTAGATTGCATTATGGATAGAAACAACAACATACTAACTAGTCCAGACTATTGAAGGTAGAGAAGATTGCACAAGGCACACACACAAACACAAGGAATGCGTAGAAAGAGATGATCTTTACTCAAAGGCCTTCCACCTTAAGTAGTGTACACTAGGAGGTCACCATGGACAAACCATATGGGATAACTCATCACAAGGACACTCTAGAGATCAGCCCATGCCTAACCCCTCCTCCCACACACCATTATTTAGCACCCGTACGTCTTTGGCTTCTAGCAATACTACGTTGCATCAATTACCTCAATACTCCCACTTTGCGTAGAGCCAAAGCCTCTAAGTCCAAATGCTATTACTAATCGTTGGTGTCGGTCTCTACAAAGACCCTTTGTGAGCACATCCGCCACCATGTGCTCCGTTGGGCAATACTCCAAATGTATAACTCCCAATTCCAACTTCTCCCGAATGAAGTGGTATTGCACATCAATGTGCTTCGTGCGTGAATGATGTGTAGGGTTCTTTGCAAGTGAAATGCACCCTTGGTTGTCACACATAATCGTTGTAGCCTCACCTTGTGTGCAACCCACATCCACCATTAGTTGCCTCAACCAAATGGCCTCCTTCGTGGCATGGCTCGTAGCCATGTACTCGGCCTCCACCGTTGATGTCGCCGTCGTTTGTTGCCGCTTGCTATTCCACGACACCGCTCCCGATCCGACCTTGAACATGTAGCCCGTTGTCGATCTTCGATCGCTCGTGTCTCCCGCGTAGTCCGCGTCACAATAGCCGCTCAACACAATGTCTTTGCCTCCAAGACACAACTTCACATCGCTTGTGCCCCTCAAATAACGCATGATCCTCTTGACCGTCATCCAATGCATCGAGCCCGGTCTCGCCATGTGTTGACTCACCACGCTAATTGGATACGCAAGGTCGGGCCGTGTCGCAATCATCGCATACATCAACGACCCCACCGCTTGCTTGTATGGCACCTCCGCCATCGATTTAGCCTCCATCGCATACTCCTCCTCCGAAAGCTTGACGAGCTTGGAGTTTGCATCCAATGGTGTTGCCACGGGCTTACAATCCTCCATCCCGAATCTCTTGAGCACGTCCATCACATACTTGCCTTGACTCATGGTGATAGTGCGTGTAGCCCTATCACGCACAAACTCAACACCAAGACAAAAGTGCAATTCTCCAAGATCACTCATCTCGTACTCTCTCTCAAGCATGCCCTTTAATGCATTCATTAAACTCATGAGGCTTGCAAGAATGATCAAATCATCAACATATATGATCACAATCACCACATGTTGCATCACCCTCGATACCATCACTCATGCTTGCATCACCCTCGATGCCATCGCTCATGCTTGCCTCATATCTAGCCGTAAATGCGTACTCATCATCGTCACGAGTTTTAGTGTTGTTTGCACTCTCCCCTTTCTCATCCTTCTTGCGTTTGAAGCAAAATTTGGCAATGTGGCCCTTCTTACCACAATAGAAGCACACCTTGTCGCTTGAGCTCCCACCGCCTCCATTCTTGGATTGCTTCGCCACGAGTGCCGCTCCATCTTCTCGAGACTCGTTCTCCTTTCGCCGCGAAAGCTCGTGCAACAACCGTGAGGTCACATAGTCTAATGTGAGCTCCGTAATGGGTCTTGACTCCATCGCCACGATGAGGTACTCGTATGATGATGGAAGGCTCTCCAAAAGTGTCATCACGATGTCACCATCCGTAACCGACACGTCGCAACCGTTGAGTTGATCCGCGAGAGCTTTGACCTTGTTGATGTGCGCCAACATGTCATCTTCTTCGCCCATCTTGATGGTGAAGAACTTGCGCCTCAAAAACAAAATGTTGGCCAATGTTTTCGCTTCGTGAATGTTGCAAAGCTTGGACCATGCTTCCGCGGGTGTCTTGCACGAACGAATGTGCGCAAGTTGCGAATCCGCGAGGTTGAGTGCCAAAATGGCAAATGCCTTCTTCTCCCTCCTTGTGTACGCTTGCATGATCTTAGGATCCGTAGAAGAGAAAGGAGGTTCCTCACTACCCTCGACAATCTCCCACAACTCCTTCTCGGCCATCACCATCTCCATTTTGAACTTCCACAAGTGGAAATTCACCCCATCGAACTTGTCCACGACCTTGGGACCCTCACCCTCAAAAGATGCCATGATCCTCACTTACGTATGCCTCCCCACACAAATGAAACCTCAAACTCAAACACACAACTTTGTTTTTGTGATTTTTTTGCTTTGATATTGCACCTTTGTGCACCCAATGGGTTTAAAACAACCCCAAACACTAGATCAGCACTTTTGTGCTCCACACACGCCTCCCAACACTCAAATGTGAGAACCCTCACCCAAAAATGCAAAGAGGCTCACCAAAACCCCTCAAATCACTCAATGGAGCTCAAAACAACTCCAAATGCTTCAATACGACGCCTTAGTGTCCCCAAACACTCAATGCACGTCAATGACACCTTTGTGTCCTTCAAGAGCACTCACTCAATGCACATGAACTCACACAAGTCCCTCAAAACCCCAATCGCATTGAAATTGCTCAAAACCGCACCTTTGTGCACAAACTAGCTCCAAATGAAAATTTGAGCACCCCAAGAGCATGAAACACATGCAACACCTCAAAGCAAGTGCCTAATCACTAGGATCAGATGGTAGACCCTCCACGAGAGTCTTCACACCTCACAAATCACTTGCATTTACTCAAATGCTCACAATTG
Organism: Pohlia nutans; assembly: GCA_022496805.1. Taxonomy (NCBI): domain Eukaryota; kingdom Viridiplantae; phylum Streptophyta; class Bryopsida; order Bryales; family Mniaceae; genus Pohlia; species Pohlia nutans. Next base: position 18,790,370 of record CM040097.1, read on the forward strand.
AACCAAACGAAGTTCCACTCGCAACGAAGAGATAGAAGAAAGAAAAGAAGGAGATCAAGGGAAGAAATTGACCAAAGAGAGTGCTCCAACATGTAACTTCAGCCCATGCACACCTCCAAGAAACACCAACGCTTCAACAAGCTCCAAAACCTCCAACAATGCTCCAAAACCGCCCGTTGCGCACCGACCTCAAAATACTTGCACAAATGCAATCTAATACTCATGAAACACACATGAGTGGGCCCATAACCTATTGAAGGTAGAGAAGATTGCACAAGGCACACACACAAACACAAGGAATGCGTAGAAAGAGATGATCTTTACTCAAAGGCCTTCCACCTTAAGTAGTGTACACTAGGAGGTCACCATGGACAAACCATATGGGATAACTCATCACAAGGACACTCTAGAGATCAGCCCATGCCTAACCCCTCCTCCCACACACCATTATTTAGCACCCGTACGTCTTTGGCTTCTAGCAATACTACGTTGCATCAATTACCTCAATACAGACGACATAGCAAATGAAATTTATATTCAACAATCAATTAGTAATAGACCTACAGTCCCAACATGTTACTACCAACCGGAGCACCCATCTAATTGCACATGTGGAGTCAAACAATACCCATGGCATGACCTAGAGGGATTTATAATAGATAAAAGAGGAGACCCTCACACATCACTACATAAATACTTCGACCAAGAAACATACGACTTATGTTTAAAACACCTATCCAATAATAAAACACCAGGCCCGGATAAAATTCCAAACTCAATATTAAAAAATATGCCTGATAGCTTTCACAAACTTCTATTCTTATTTTTCACCCATTGTTATAAACAAAAGAAAATCCCAGCATCATGGAAAACAAGTTTAACCATACTTTTGTACAAAAAAGGAGACCCATCACTACTACCAAACCACAGACCTATAGCACTTGCAAACACAATTTACAAACTATTTACTAGCACACTAACACTAATATTATCAGCATATGGTGAAAAGTTTCAAATACTACACGACAGCCAAGAAGGATTTAGAGCAGAAAGAAGTACATCTAGACAGCTACAACTACTTATAGCAGCCCTAGAAGACGCCAGATTTACAAACCAAAACATATACCTTCTTTACATAGATTTCAAAAATGCATTTGGCTCCCTTGACCACGCTAGACTATTAGCTATAATGAAAGACCTTGGATATCCAACAGATGCAGTAACACTAATCGGAAATATCTACTCACACTCTACCACTATATTCACCGGAGAATACTTCGGCAAAACAAAACCAATACCCATTCAAAGAGGCACCATCCAAGGAGATACACTAAGCCCATACTTATTTCTGATATTCCTTGAACCACTACTCAGATGGCTACAAAGAGGAAATAACGGGTACACATTTGGTACATCGAAATTTACCATTAGCTCTGCAGCATACGCAGACGACCTAGCAGCTATAACAAATAATCTCCAGTCACTACAAACACAATTAAACAAACTAGATAAATTCTGTGAATGGGCTGGAATGGATCTAGGGGTACAAAAATGTGCCATCACTGGATGTCCCAACAAATCCAAACTAAATCCTGAAAATTTTAAAACCCTAATACAAAACCACAACATATCTTATAGAAATCAGCCAATACCAGTTCTACACCAAAACGAACCATATGTATACTTGGGCATCCAACTAGTACCCTCACTAAAATGGAAACTCCAAACGCACATCACCACAAACAAAATAATAGACCAATGTAAACAACTAACCAATTGCCCTGCAACAATTAAACAAAAAATCAGCATGGTTGACACCGTCATTAGAGCAGGCATTGCATACAGTTTTTATGCAGTTCCATATTCACTACCAACCATTAAAAAACTAGACAAAAAAATTATAGGTATCCAAAAAACAATATGCGGACTACCAAAATGCATAGCAAACATAATAACCCAATTACCTCACGAACTCTTTGGTCTTGAAGCCTTCTCACTAAAAAATGCATACTTACGATGCATTGGTGAACAACTTCGAAATGCACTTAACGACCAAGGGAGACTAGGTATAATATACAAAGGTCTTATACAGCACATATTAGCAAAATTTGGAGGCGCGGAAGAAATCTCAAGAATAACACAATATGATTGTATTAATTCACCAACCATACGAACATTATTTCTACTAAAAAATGCTGGAGGAATTCACCTCAAAAGTACAAATGAAAATTTCCTACTACATATGACAGAATTGGAACGAGAATGGCGAGCACAATCCACAATTGAACTTCCACTTCTCGACCCCGATCGTTCACTCAAACTTTTACACAAATTACTAATCCATAACATATACGAAATAAAACACATCACCCTTCCCAACGGAACAACCCTTATGACGCCAGAAAACTTCAAAACATACTACAAAACACCAACCAAACTAGAGAGAAGTGTACTTCAAATAGCTGAAAAATTATTTTGCTACCCAAGCTGCACACCAAATTGTCCAAATCCATGTGCACGACACCCTCCCGCCCGGATGCTAAAACCGAGATACATCACATACAATCAAAATTTACTACCTAGAGCACCAGAAACCCCACCTCAACCCCCAGCCCCACATCAACACCTCCACCCAAACCCACCCCCCAACGTCAAAAACAATCCACTAAGACATCCCATCAACATAATACTAGACCATAAAACAAAAACCACAAAAGATAAATACAAAATAACAAAAAAATATAACACATACCTATGTCAATGGACTCTCCAAAACAACATCACATACAACAAATGGTTGCCACAAAGAGAAATCTTCCCCTTCAACCACCCAACAATCATAACACACAACATCAAACTACTAACAGAATACTACACAAAATTACAACACAACCACTACCAAAAAATTATTAACACACAATTCAATCCTGAACAAAGCAGAGATGCGAGATTCATCCCGCCACCCACATCCACCCCGCTCACACATATACACATACAAGAATGCAACCCGGAGAAAGACATTATTTGCAATTACGATACCATACAAATAAATAATGAACAAACCCACCTATATGAAAATACCGGTAGACACCTTATCACTATATCAACCACGAGACTAAAATGGTTATGGCAACAATATAATAAAGCAATTTATAGCTCACACGGCCTAGTACCACAAACACAATCATTTGAAAAAGAAGTAATATGGCTCTATCAAAGATACAACCATAAAATCCCCAAAAAAGACCCACTAAAAGCAGCACAACACACCCTACCAACAAGCATTCTTGACTCCATTACTACCTCCTTTAATATCTCCCACTCTTACTTCTCATCACCAATAACATGTTCCACACAAATTTCAGAATTCTACTCTCCCTTTGCAAGAGATAAAGTCTTTGGATCACTCGGTACCGCCTTTTCATACAAATGGAAAGGCATAGGCTACGCCCACCCACATAATGAAGAAACAGCCCAACAAGCAATTCACTGGGCACGACTGGCAGCCAAAACCGACCCAAATACCATCACTATACTAGTAATACCAGATACAGATTGGTACAAAAAAAATTCCCCACACACGGGGCCCTTCCCAGACACCCATATAATTGCCCACTTCGCCGCAGATTCCATCACATATGTAGAACCAACAACCCCACAAGAACTCCATAAACCAAAGACAGAACCCCTTGCAATCCGCGTCCTATGCATTCATCATCAAGATCACAACATTGGTACACCACACCAATTAAATACAATTAAAGCAGCAATTGAAAACTTACAAATTCCACAATATCACATACAAATTGCTCCAAATACCCCCCACAACACACCGGTCAATAAAAATAAAAAATGGAATAAACTCATATACCCACCTTCCATCAACCCAACCATTTTAAATACGCCACCGCTACCAAACTTTGTGACAAACACCACACCTAAATTCCAACCGCAACATAGCTACTATACCGATGGATCCTTCTTTCCCCCTGAACAAGCTCCCGATGGATATTGGAAAAAAGAAAAAGCCGGGTACGGGATATACAACCCTACAAAAGCTGACATGCAAATATCAGCAAGACTACCAGGCCTACAAACATGTTTTAGAGCTGAACTAATGGCTATCCATAGAACACTTAGATTGATCACTACTAAATACCCAGACGAACCGGCACATATATTTACAGACTGCCTCAACTGCCTATACAATCTAAACACACACATCAAACATCCAACCACACACAACAATCACGCGGATAAAACCATACTAACAAGCATGGTAGAAATGTTAAAAACTCGTACTCAACCCACCACATTCCACAAAGTCAAAGCACATATAAACATCAAAGGCAACGAACAAGCGGATAAACTTGCAAAAATGGGAGCCAGAAAAGAATACTTCAGAGCCACAAGTTCATATGAACTTGCACATACTACACCATTTTATTTTCAAAAAGATATATGGCCAGGACCTATAAAACGGCCAGATAAAGGCCCCGTCAGATGTCTCCAAACATACCTAACTAAATACGACCAAGAAAATAACCTTGAAGAAATGGCAATCGAATTTCCAAACATTAGCAAATGGACCATGAACCCAAACATCGATAACGAACTATCCAACACATTTTGGTCTAATCCAACAATCACTGACTCACAAAAAACAATCATATTAAAACTCCGTACCGGCCAATACATGGGTAATGCTAGAAAACAACTATTTTTTGGAAGAGAAAGATTCCCCTCAATAACATGTTCTATCTGCAACTCTGCAGATGCAGACACATGGCTACATGCACTTCTAAAATGTAGTCATCACCACATTCACGCCATTAGAGTCAAAAGACACAACAAAGCAGTTTGGGAACTAAGGAAACTAATCCTCTCATCACAAAAATCTAGATGTTACACCCTCATGAACGCAGGAACATTCAACAATAACCCCCAAGAAAATACAGTACCCCCATGGCTACTACCATGTACATGTCAACAACAAAGATGCCATTGCAACGCTAGATTTAAACCAGACATCCTTTGTGTAAAAGAACTCCCATACAAGAATGACCCACCATCACATCCATCAGACAACCTCACAATTCAATTTATTGAATTTACATATTGTAATGACAGATTCCCACAAACAACAATAGATATCAAAAATCAAAAATACCAACCACTTATTAATAATATTATTAATTTAGGATGGAAAGTTGACCCACTCATAGTCATCACGGCAAGAGCTAGAGGCACAACACATATCCCATCAATGAAACTCCTCGAAACAAAATTTAAACTACCAGAAACCGCCATTAAACACACATTCAAAGAAATAAACACCATTGCTATACATCATGCCGGATCAATTATTCTACATAAAAGAAAAATAGAAAATAATCAACCACTCCCAATAGATTACTGATTAAGGCAAAACAAATCATACAAAACGAGGGTAATGGTGAAGACCACTATTTATTCCTTTTTTAATTTTTGCTTAGCTCACAGTACACACTTGTCTTAGGTATATGGGACGGGGCCGGTTGGTTGGTACAAATTTTCCTGCTTATGAATAATTCACTAGCAGCACCAAGTCGTGTATATCACAATAAACGCTCAAACGGACTCCACGGGAATCGAACCCGGACCGTACAATTGTAACATAAACACCTTTCTCCAACCAACCTTGGAACCATGACTTGGCGACCTCCAGCAAAACAAACACCAATTTATACCCGTGCAAGTTATAATCTAACGTATTTTACTAGTGTTACTAGTATTTATCTCTAGTCACTAAAGTGTCTATTCTCGAAAGAGGTGAGTAGTCTTGTACCAATGGACCTTTGTCTGGTGGGCATTGGCTCATTGTCAAGACGAACAGACACTTTATTCACGCCGGCCTCGAAAGAGGCCCGGTGTTCATATCTACATTCATGTATATTCGGAGTAGAGCTTTTTCAAGAGATACAAGAAACTTTGTATTTCAAGAGGTACTAGAAACTTTGTTAAAGGAATATGATTATTACATTTCGGTGTCACACCCATGGCACTGTATTGATGGACTTAGAACTCGTTTATATATATATAACCACGTCCAAGATTCAGAACTTGACATGTGGAAAGTGTCCAGCCACATGCCTATACACAATAGCAATGTGGTGTTGGAGAGTGATATATAATAAAGTCTAGTGCATGTATTTTCACCACAAGATCAATATTCGTTGCTCACACAAATTATAATTATTAAGTTATGTATGTGTTGCTAGCACAATGACAGGTCACAATCAAAAGAGCTTTAGTGACCTGGGTTGTTTAGAGGTCGGAGTCTGGCCAACTGTACATGATGTAGAAGCCCATGGTCTCAAATCTTTGTGATATGATCGTGCATTTAGAGGCAGCATGACAATGATGTTCACATGAAAAGAACTTGTTGATAAGATAAGCTGACATCAGCGGTCTTAATTTCCTTGACCATTTGGAAACCTGGAAAGCTTTTAAAGACCCAGTAGGTCGTACATGTACTCAGATTTTTTTTCTTCTTTTTCTTTGGCACAAATAAAGGAGAATCTTATTATGTACTCCCTCAGTCCCACAAAAAGACTTAAATTTTGTCCCAAAATAAAACGATGATTTCCAAGTGTACTCATTCACCGCCGATAATTAAGCTTTGTGCACGCTTGACAATTGCTTCGAGCGGCATTGCAGACAATCTGGCATCTTAATCCATGGATTTTGATCATGTTGATCATGGATTTTGGTCATGTATACACTTTCTCACAGTAAAAATACTTCCTCTATATTCACTTAATCCATGGATTTGCATCACAATCAACATACTCCCTCTATAATCACGGGGTTAAAATTAATCCATGAATTTCACTGAAAACAACGCTTAATTCATGGATTTCAGTATAAAAACAAGGTCTTTTTGCGGGACGCGGGGAGGGAGTATGTACTCAGCTTTAGCGTATGTACTCAGTTTCTTCTTCTTTTTGGCACAAATAAGGAGAACCTTATTATTTGTTATTAACGTATGTACTCAGCTTTCAAAGGATAACTTGGCCTATCTAACGTAGTCAGTACTATGGCTTTAACTTTGTCACCTTTTTACGCATGTAGATTTATAATTTTCAATTCATAAATTCAAAGTACGTACTACACGAGTACTTTGAAGTACTTGGACAGGTCCAGATTTTCCACAAACAAACGAGCTCAGATAGTCCTTAGATTCCTACGATGGCCCACAGGATTCTGAGCATGTATGTTTGTATTTTAGTTTGGAGAATCTGAACTTCATCATCATTTGTGTACTTCATGAATAAAAAATTGCAACTACGCCAGTGGATTTGCATAACATTCATTAGCATGCACTGTCCCTGCCTTGGCTCTACAGTAGGATGGTGTGGAATATTCCACACCCAAGAGTACTTCATCAGTAGCTAAGTGGACAGGTGAAGGCTAAGGTGATGAGTAGAGTGTATGAAGAAAAGGCAGTGGGCATGAAGGCTACTGAATGTTATCTGTGAACAAAGTTTCAGTCTACACAGACTTTACTAGTACTGTACATTGATATAGTTATATTTTAAAGAATCCTGCATGATTTTGTAACTATAATATTATTAGTCTTAAATATGGAGCAGTGCTAGTGTCATAACATTCAGTAGCCTTCGAAGAGACTGCCTTTTAGTTTCATCCACCTTTATATACGGAGTGACCAGTGATTTCTAATTGAATGAACTATTGAATCGAATAAACAATCACAAAACACTGTTGAATTGTGAGTGAATCAAATAAACAATTACAAAACACTGTTGAATTATGAATGAATAAAATAAACAATCACAAAACAATGCTGAATTGTGAATGAATCAAATAAACAATTACAAAACACTGTTGAATTGTGAATGAATCAAATAAACAATCACAAAACATTGTTGAATTATGAATGAATCAAATAAACAATTAAAAAACACTGTTGAATTGTGATTGAATGAGTGCTTTCGATTACTGTACACTATGGTTGATTGCTCTTGCTTAATGCCACGTGCCCCCATAGCTACTGATGTGATGTGGAATATCCCACATCATTTCATTGGGGGGATGAAATGATGTGGGATATTCCACATCATTCTGTTGGAGGGAGGCAGTAGTCACAGAGGCTACTGAATGTTATGGTATTTGCCCATTATTGAGTTGGACATTTATGGAGCCCAGAAGCTGCAACAATTGATGGTCCAAACAAGTCAAAGCTGGCAATATATTGCTAGAAAAATAGGTCATATTCGTGAAAATACTCACATTCTCCAAGCTATGGGGTTCCATGTGTGAACACAAGAATCGAAAAAAGGAGCGATGACAATCTTGTTCTTTCCTTTGTTGTTGAAAATAATTAAGACTGGTGGGCAACAACATGACATTTGTAAGTCAGAGCCTTCTCCAATCATCCATGCTCTATAATGACAAGAGACACAAATTATTCTTCTTTTGTCCATACAAGAAAGTTAAGTACAATCAATTGAAGGGCATTTTTCATGCAGAGGATCATAGATGACAGGAAGTTGGTGTAGTGTTGGTGTAGTGTTACATGGTTCGCACTTAACCCTTTAACGTCCTAATCCTTTGTAGAATAGTCAAACTACACTTTCATACACAATTCAACCTTTGAGATTCATCAAAATATATTTTGTAATATTTTTCATGCATGAAATTGTATTTTTCCTATTAGTCCTAAAATTTCTAGATATTTTTTGATACAAAATGAACTTTTTACAAATTTTTAGGTCAAATATTTCAAAAATTCATATTAGTTACCAAAAAGCTTCAAAAATTTTATTTTTTTAGAACATGTGTCAGTTACAATGGAGAATCACATGATGTATTTTCCGTAGAATTTTTTTATTTAAACTTTGAAATTCAAAAGGTGAACATCCTATGTAGTGTAATTCAGACCTTGAGCTACATAGCTTGCAAAATAAAATACTCAATACTTGAAATTTATAAAATTTGAAAAGTAAAGTGCAAACTAGACTCAATAAACTTCATTTTCTTAATTGAAAGTAATAGCAAAAAAATTCATCTTCATGGTCGAAATTGGATTTGACCAACAAACATCCACTATTTAGATGCGTAGTCCTTAAAGGGTTAAATGAATGAATTTAAAAAGTCATGATGAGAAGTAGCGGATGTCAAATGGGTACACTCAAAATTGTTTTATATCACCCGTTGGTGGATTCCTAAAATTTTGGGAGCAACACTACAAAAAAATTCCTTCCAGTAGTATATTGGTATCCAGTTAGTGTAGCCCAACTCTATATAGAATGAAGAGTGCAAGTTTTCATTCCACAACGTACGTAGTCACACATTAAAATATTCACAATAGAGTTAACTTTGATGAAGTATCATAACATAATAGAGCAGTAAGTTCATGATGTCCTCCTTTTTCATAATTGGCAGGTTACCTTCATCCAGGGTCACTGTTTTCATGAGCATGACTATGAGTATGGGCACTGTCAACTTCCAGCAAGTTGATTACCGTGGGGACTTACAAAAATGAAGTTCCATGCATGACTCTTGAAGGAAGAACCACCAGCTGCCATGATACGACCTGTTGTAAAAGGTGAAAACTAGATCTCATTAAAAGATGCTCATTTGATCCAGTTCCAAAAGAGGGACTTCCTGAACTGCTCTATTATGTTATGTATCCACTGACTGAATTGAAAAGGTCAGCTCCACATATTGCAAATGATAAGTAAGTCCGAATGACAAGGAAATCAACTACTATCCCTTGGCGGGGCTGGTCTAAAATGAAGAGTTCATAAATTGTTCAAGACTAAACTCTAAAGTTCACAAGATAATGGGAGAGTAGGAGAGTATACAAACTGAATTTCCATTTAGTCAACCTTGCAACACAAATGTTCACCCCGGGGCTCAAAAGGGAATTGGATGTCCCAATCAACTGTTGCGTAAAAACGTCAAAAAGAACAACCTTTTTTTTTGGTAGTGAACAAAACACAACGCTATCAAAATGGACTCATTCAAAAGGAGAGTATACACTCAAAACTGAGCTTCATCACATGAGTTAACCGAAAAGAGAGTCTCAAAGTGGAAACTCATCTCATACTCACCTTCAACTCGTTTTCAGTTCAAAAAGATAGTAGAACTAGTCTATGGTGAGTTGGAGAAAAATTTGAAGCAAGACCATGCGCCACCACGGGGTGTGGAACTCGTGACCTCTCCAATGCTAGAGGAGAGTTCCCATCCGCTCCCACACTGAGTGCAAATGTTGACATTCTATAAACATACATCACTAATTTAACCATGTACAACAAAACCTACAGTGTCATTTGTTGTTTTCTTTTTCATTTTTTCACCAAACTTGTCTGTCTACAAGACTATCAAAATGGACTCATTCACAAAGTGCTTAAAAAATCAAAATTGAGCTTCATCAGTGAGGCGCAAAGGTTGTCATTCTACATGCATCACTAAAACCATGTACAACAAACAAAACCTGTGTCATTAGTGGTTTTTTTCTTGATCACCAAACTTGTCTGTCTACAAGACTTGGAACCTAGTGCATGAACTTGGACTCGTCAATGTCCCTGCCAGCACTTGCAGCAGCGTCACCACCGGACATGCGGTCCTTCCACTACAAGCAAACCCATCACTTTTCACTAACTGCAATCGAGGAAACCCTTGTCTTATGTGACCAAAAGCACTCACCAACTCTGGAATGGCTCATAATAGCAGTGAGAAGCGACTAGTTTCCTTGTAGTGTTCATGCCCAAGCTTCTATGCTCGAGCCTGCCCACCTCCCACCTCCGCTTCGCCCTGCAACAAATTTATGGTCATTACCATATTCACACACCAAAAAAACCACGCAATTGACTGAAAACTAAGGAATGAATTAATTACACTACAAGGAGAAGGCGTCACTTTTCACTCGGTAGGTGAGTCAAACTGTGCCACTTTGCACTCATCGCCCAGACGCTCAAGACTTGGTGACTGCGATTTGTCAAGTGTGTACAATGAACTTTGACACTATTTTGAGTGAGAAGCGACGCCTTTGCTAGTAGTGTAATTACCTTGCGCAAGGTTTCTTTGGGCCTCAAGGCTCTCGCTGCCGGTACCTCGGGGCAGCACCGTCTCGCCCATGACGGCCTTGGCGTCCAGTTCTCCTTCTCCTGACATGGTCAAGCTCAATCAATGCCACTTCAATCTATGGCTTTGAAGTTCGTGAATGGATTAAATGATGTGTGAGGTCAGGAGGTTGATTTATTGCAGGTGAGTCAGTGGAGCCGCACTGTCCTTGCTAAAGGTAGACTGCGTTAATGGGTGGCACGCAGGCCATTAGTTGTTGCCGGGTGTTGATTACCTTCAGTTTCATTTGGATCTGAATGCATACCATTCAGATGAAGATCATTTCCATTAGAGCAAGCCCAGCAGAGCCAGGTCAAATCCTCACCCAACATCAAGTCAATTTTGGATTCAAATGAGATTTGGGGGCCGGCCAACAAGCAGCATCTTGTTTCATCAAACCAAAAGTATTGATGAATATTGGAAGAATCAATAAAAGCAGCGCATGTGTAAAAGCCACCGCATGTGGGTTTGCAGGGAGAATGATAATTGGTTGACTCCTTGTTTAGTGTGAGAATATCAAAGGCGCCAAGAGAGTAGTCTATGACATCCCCAACTCAAATAAAGGCCACCACCAAGGTATCTTGGTATTTGACTGGTGATTTCTTTCTGTTGTTGGGGCCATGTTTACCCCAAACCTCCGCTATATTGGCGTTTGACTGCTGTATTTGATTGTTGTTGGGCATGCTCTTAGCCAACACTTTTCATTTCCTAGAGCTTTCTTTCATAACATTCAGTAGCATATATTGTCTCTGCCTTGGCTCTACAATAGATGGTGTGGAATATTCTACACTCAACAGTACACAGGTAGAGGTTCAAGGTGATGAGCAGGATACATGAAGGAAAGGCAGTGGACATGAGGGCTATTGAATGTTATGTCTTTGTGGCCAAACAACGTGCTTGACAAGAAGAGGTTTGCTTTTGCATGACTTCGCCTTCCAAGTGACTATCTAAATTCACTAAATTCACTACAGTGAGGCATGTAGTCACTGATAATTAGGAGACCATAATCTCAGTGCAGTCTCTTCTTGCCTTTGTGTCAAAATACCATTGAAATAGAGGAAAGGATTAGAACTGATAATGCTAGAGAATATTAACTTTTTAGCGGAAGTAAGTAGATGAGCAAGAGTCCGAGCAAGAGGGACCCAACAAGAGTCACGGTGAAAGTCCGTGGTGAGCAAAAACCGAGGCAAAAACGGGCCTTGCAAGCGACACAATGGAAGTAAGTGAATTCGTGAGCAAGAAGCCGAACAAGAGGGACCCAATAAGAGACACGATGAAACTCCATGGTGACAAAAATACAGGCCTTGTTAAAGACACTGTAGAAGTCTGTGGTGAGGAAGAGGGACTCAACAAGAGTCATGGTATAAGTCCATGGTGAGTAAAATCGAGCCTTACAAGAGACATTGTGGAAGTCCGTGACTCCGTAGTGAGCAAGGTGGAACATTGTACTGTAGTGACTAAGGGGAACTTTGTGGGTGACAACTCTATGGAACCTTGCAAGAGACAAGGTGGGGAAACTAAGAGGTGTCCTAACAGACTGAAGTGATGAAAGACATGGTCATTCTTAGAACCAGGATTATAGTTGTGTTAAGAGTTGAAGGGATATAAGATAAGAGGTTTGGCAATCCTAAGTGTACCTTTGGGCTTACTACAGGCCATGTCCTCACTTGAAAACTTGTTGCAAAGCTCATACTCGGAGAACAAGAACATACCCACCAGCGAAGAGGAGTTTGGCTAATATCCACAAACAATATACTAGCCTTGAACTCTTTGGATAGCAAAAAATCTTTCCAAATCAAATTGGGACCTCGATTTTTTGCAAGAAATTTGACGATACCGTTCACTGGTGGAAATGCTCTCATATCCCCTAATTGTTATTTTACTTACATACTAGATGTACAGTACATGTGATAACACATGTGACAATCTTTTGGGACAAATACCCAAAACATGTAAGCCAAAAGATGTAAGCCAAAAACTCTTCCGCCAAACCATAGAAGAAAATACATTCACACAATATTAACAATGTGTCTCTCCTCACCCTGAGTGAGCTCTCTTTTTATACATATCGGATATCATTAACTAATGCCTATCCGGCTTATGAGATATCATCATTACCAAAGGTTTCTTCCCTTCACTTTTTTTTTGTTTGACTACTAAAGGGTTCATCAAGGCAAGGGCAGAAGCTACAAATGCATCAAAAGCTTTCGATTGGTTGCTATCCAAAATTGTTGCTCACTGAGTTGGATGGCAAGCACACAACATAGCACAATAGAGCAGTGCAATGGAACACCCTTTTGAAAACTGAATCGAATGAGAATCTTCACTTAGATCCACTTTTCTAAGTAATGAAGGAATGCCATTTGTATTCCATGAATTTTGGGACCACCGTGTCATTGTTACATAAACTTTGTTTCTAATTGTAACTACACTGTGGTCCCATTGCGAAAAGGTGTTGGCACCCATTGCTCTATTATGCTATGCATTCATCACTCACTCCATGGATAAGTGCCACAAAGGTAGTTTCGTGTATGGACAAAGTTGATAATTATGTCACTCGTAATCACTGGACCACTGCATGTAAAGAATACTTGATCACTAATCTTAGGACCAATGGATGTCATGCTATGGTCACTAGCAATTACAAATACCAACAGCTGCAGGTCAAGAATAATTCTTTGCCTTGCATTCAATATCTTGCACGAGTATCAACCATCATAGCCCAATTCAAAACTACTGCACAATTCACAACGGATGTCAAAGCATTCAAGATGTAGTGCAAAACTCCAGGTTCATAAACCCAAACCACATACAACAATAACAACAATAACAGAGAAACAACTAACAAAGCTGGCATCAATCTGTGTCAACCAAAAAAGAGATTCAACCATTTGGGACACATTGACAGTAACACCTAATTGCTTTGTTCAAAAGCTTCCATTCGCAGGGCAAAATGTCCCTGCCAAGCACAAAAAACAACTTTCCCAGAGGGAGTCTGTACAATTTTCTAGAACCCGACCTGCCAACGTTTTTTTCCAAAGCTGGAAAAAAAACCTATTCCCCTTCATAAATATGAAGGACCAATGTACCAATATTCATGAGAGCTCTCCTCCATATGTACAGGAGCTTCGGAACAACCTCTAAGTAAACCTTTTTCTGGTACAGACAACCCTAACCTTCACTAATCCACTCACCAGACTAGTGAATGTTACCATGGTCAAACACTACAAGGACCTTGAAATGTGTTGCAAAATCATGTTTTCCCATTAGAATCTCGTCGACAAATAGATATGGGATCAGGAGAAATGAGCGGCCGACCTTTTAAACACCACCAGCGACATCACCAACACAGACAGCATCATGGTGGACCTGACTGTTTTTTATCCAACCGCACAAATGTGAATCAACAAACATAGTTAGTATCTCACTTGTCATGATGTTTAATGCGCTCTTGGATCACTACATCTGTATGGTTGGATTTATCATATTTTTTTAGTAATTTTTTTAAATTAATTTTTCAAGGTTTTCTTTGGAAATTCAATTAAAAATCCCAAAGTAACACAAAAAAATTAAAAATTGTTGTAATGAATTTGAAATAACATGCACTACCAGATGGTATGCTTTCCATTATTTGATTCTACTTATTTTGGAAAATCATGTTGAAGGTCTTACTTTTTGAACTAAGAATGAAACTTGACATTAACCACTATTGTTATTTTTCAAAAAATCACAATATCTTATTTTGAAGATCCATACCGTACAAATGGTAGTCAACTATCACAAGAACCAAGGAAAATTTGGATGGATGAAAAACTATACAGGATGTAATAAAGAGAAGGATTTCAATCTGTTCGTCGTCCATTATATGGACGCAAGCGCGTTAAGGGTTAAGGTCTCACTTTTTGAACTAAGAATGAAACTTGACATAAACCACTTTTGCGATTTTTCAAAAATTCACATTATTTTATATTGAAGATATCCATACCGCACAAATGGTAGTCAACTAGCACAAGAATCAAGAGAATTTTAGATAGACGAAATACATTATTGTATGTGCTGAAAAGATGAGTCAAAAATCATCCAACGTCTAGAATATGGAGGTAGGCGCGTCAAAGGGTTAAGTCACAATTCATTTATGTTAACTGCACATAAACATTACTATAGCTGTTTATGAGCTACTTCATTTCAATGCATATACATATGAAACTAACATCTTTCAGCCTTTTAGGCACTTAACCCTTTAAGGTCCCAATTCAACATTGTTTTCAAAGAAACGTTATAAAATGTTAGATGAATATCAAAAATGGAGTTGATGTACAAAGCAAAGTTGTAAATGTCAACCTGAAGATCACATTTGTACGGTTGGATTTATCATATTTTTTATTAAGTATTTTTAATTATTTTTGCAAGGTTTTCTCTTGAAATTTGATTAAAAATCCCGCATTAACAAAAAAAATAAAAAAAATTGTAATGAAAATGGAATAACATGCTCTATGAGATGGTATGGTTTCCATTATTTGATTCTACTTATTTTGGAAAATCATGTTTTAGGTCTCACTTTTTGAACTAAGAATGAAACTTGATATAAACCAACTGTGTGATTTTTCCAAAAACCATAATAACCCACTTTAAAAATCCAAACCATACAATAGATAGTAAACTTGCACAAGAACCAAGAGAAATTTATGTGGATGAAAACTGTCCAATTCAAATGAGAATCGAACAACTTGTGTTTGTTCGTCGTCCAAATATTGGATGCAGGAGCGTCAAAGGGTTAAGCAATGAATTTGTTGATGTTAACACGGGAAAGAAAAGTGCACTTTAACCCCAAAGGACCAAAGAGACTATTTTTTTGTTGTTTCCTTTTTTCAGGGCATGCCAAGGCAAATAATAATATCTTTTTGAATGAACTCAAATAATTTTCCAGTGGAAAATCAAATCTACTTTCCAAGTCAATTTGAATCATGCCAGTCTAAGTGAAAGTCATTGACCCTTTGACCCTTTGACCCTTAACTGCCTAAGCGTCCATTTTTGGACGTTGTACTGATTTCATCCATATTTTCTCATTCGTCATGTACTTTTTGTATGTTGAATTCTATGCTGTTTATTTTTTGGAAGCTTAGGTTCGTGCATCTATGATTTGAATAGAAAAGGATGATTTGTAAAATTGTTATTTCTCATTCCATGTTGTAGTGATTCATGTAAAATTTTGAAGATTTCAGCATAAAACTGCTGTTACAAATGTTAACTCATATCGATAAGATTCTCGAACTTGCGATTCTGGAGCCCCACTTGCAGCATGTTGTTGGTGTGCATCAATGTGGCCGCCTCGATACAGGGCATCACGATAGTTGCACTAGAAGGAAATGTGTCGTTTTTCACTTACTATAAATGAAAAAGAAATGAAACGGCGCCAGGCATATGGGCTATGTTAGTGTTGATGAGTAGTTTTGGTCACAAGTAGACAAAAATGTAAGTTTAATATTCCACCACTATTCACTGTTCCCATGAAATGAAGAATGAAAAACGACAGGTTTGCTACTAGTGTTGTTGTAGAATTGGACATGCGGTCCCATGTGTTGATCAAACCTCTATCAACCTTGGGTTACTTTGCTGGTGCAACTGAAGCCCCTTTGCCTTGTACCCCATGGAAACTGGCAGCCCGTGTGTTAGGAATCCATTCCTATTGACGCTCTTACATAATAACTCAAGGTTTCTTATAATATATTCTTTATTAATATCCATAAGTAAACAAGATGACAAGTGAGAGGAAAAGCTTCCTCTCACTTGTTATAAGGAAGACACCATAACCATCCTAACCATCCTAACTACCTCTTTGCTAAGTACTAGTAAGTCCAGACAAGTGTCTACTCGTAACATTACTCCCCGCATAAGGTTGAAAGGTGCGGGCCCTCTTTCTACGCGAAGTTGATCCTACCGCATCCGGGTGCCAACGGTGAAAATCCCGAACTGCGTCAGCAGCATTCCGTAGATTCTCCACCGGTTCCCAGGAATTTTCCTCTGGCCCATATCCTTCCCAACTGATTAAATACTGTAACTTCCGCCACCGGCCGTGCAGCCAAGAGTCCAAGACAGCATGAACCTCCCACTGAACATCCCCGTCGGGTGTAATAATCGGTGGAGGAGGTTGTCGACGCCGCCCCTCGATGGTGTCCTCGTGGTACCGTTGTAGAAGGTTAACATGAAACACATCATGAATTCGAAGGGTCTTGGGAAGCTTAAGTTTGTAAACCAAGTTAGAAAGCCTGGCAATAATTGGAAATGGACCAAGGAATCGTGATGCGAATTTCTTGGAAGGAGCCGTCGTTGAAATATTCTCATGTCGTAGGAATACCTTCTCACCTACTTGGAATGTGGGTTGAACCTGCACTCCTTGATTGTAATAGCGTTGAGCTCGCACACTTGCGATGTCGATCATAGTCTTCACCTCGTTGTGTACTTCCTGAAGATGCCTTATACGGTCCTCTGCTGCCGGAACGGTGGTCGAGGTCGGAGTAGTGAAAGATAATACAGGATGATACCCATATGTTGCATAAAACGGGGAAAAGCCAGTCGACGAATGAGTGGAATTATTATATGCGAATTCGGCTAACGGAAGTAAGTCGGCCCAGTCATCCTGACGACGAGTAGTGAACATACGCAAATATTGTTCCAAAATCTGGTTTATTCTTTCTGTTTGGCCGTTGGATTGAGGATGGAACGCCGTTGTTGTAGAAGGATTAATACAGAGGAGTTGACATAAGCGGCGCATGAACTTTGATATAAACACAGTCCCTCGGTCAGAAATAATATCCTGGGGAGTACCATGAAGCTTCCATATGTGTTGTAAATATAATGACGCCGTGCCATTAGCACCAATGGTTTCTTTCGTAGGAATAAAGTGAGCCAATTTGGTATTTTTGTCGACCACCACTAAGATAGAATCATAACCACTGCTTATCGGAAGTTTAACAATAAAATCCACTGTTACTTTTTTCCAAGGAGCGTCGGCGGTGGGAATAGGTTGCAAAAGTCCGTAGCGAGCATGGTGGGTGGGCTTGGAACGCTGGCATGTATCACAGCCATCGACGTAGCGGTGAACATAACGGCACAGTGATGGCCAATAAAAATCCCGAGACACCAGCTCGAGGGTCTTGGCACGTCCTTGATGGCCTGCAGCAGGGGCGTCGTGACGCGAGCGTAAAATCTGTCGGCGAAGTTCCTCGTGGTCAGGAACAAAAACTGCTCCTTCGAAACGGAGAAGGCCGTCCTCCCAGGTGTATGCCTGGAACCGACGACGAATGTCTGCAGGTGCTGCCCCCGGGTTGTTTTCAAAGAACGCCAATATTGGCCTGAGCTTGGGGTCTTGTCTCAGGTTTTCTTTTATCTGAGTAAAGATGCACGCGTCAGTCCACACCGGCTCGATTTGTTCCAAGTAAGCGAGGCGCAAGAAAGGCCGAAGGTTCTCATCTGTCCCATCCATAACATCCACCCGTCGAGATAATACATCGGCCCTTCCATTCAAAGAGCCTGGTCGGTGGTGGATGACCAAATCAAAGGCCGAAAGCATCTCAGACCAGCGAGCTTGACGTCTGTTGAGATGTTTTGTAGATAGAAATTGTTCTAAGTTTTTATGATCGGAAATGACACGAACCTGGTGAGGAAAACCCTCGAGGTAAACGCGCCAATTGCGGAATGCTAGCACAATGCTCAGAAGTTCTTTGTCGTAAATATCATAGTTCTTTTCAGCGGGTTTCATCTTAGAGCTCCGAAATGCACAGGGATGAAGATGTCCATCATCACCCCTTTGAGACAGGATGCCCCCGGTGGCTGTGTCAGAAGCGTCTGTCTCTACCACAAATGGCTTCTCGAAATTGGGATGGATTAATACCGGAGCCTTGAGAAACCGGGACCAAAGATCTGTGAATGCAACATCGGCCGTAGGAGTCCACTGAAAACTGTGGCCTTTCTGTGTTAAATTTGTCAAAGGAACTGCAACGTGTGAGTAATCGACTATAAAGCGTCTGTAAAAATTTGTAAAACCAAGAAACGCTTGGAGTTCTTTTATCGTTGTTGGAGTCGGCCAGTCTTTAATAACTTGAACTTTGTTTTGACACATCTGAAGGCCATTCGCAGATACTGTCATGCCCAGAAATTCGACTGAATCTTTATGAAATTCACACTTGGCGGCCTTTGCATAAAGACCATGCTTGCATAACCTCTGCAAAACCTCGCGAACCACGGCTTGATGATCCTCTAAATTGGTAGAAAAAATAAGGATATCATCCAAGTACACTACCACTGAGATGTCTAATAGATCGCTGAAAATGTTTTGCATGTGAGCTTGGAATTGTGCCGGGGCATTGGTTAACCCAAATGGCATGACCAAATACTCGTATAACCCGTAACGAGTTTTAAAAGCGGTCTTGAATTCATGCCCAGGAGCCATATGAATTCTATGATAAGCTTGGCGAACATCCAACTTCGTAAATATTTTTGCACCAGTGAGGCGGTCCGTGAGCTCTGGAATCAAGGGCAATGGATAACGGTTTCGCACCGTGACATTGTTGAGGTTGCGATAATCTACACAAAATCGAATAGAGCCGTCTTTCTTCTTGGCGAAAACAATAGGGGCTGAAACGGGGGACTTGGACCTCCGGATCCACCCTTTGCCCAAGTTTTCCTCGAGATAACGTCGAAGTTCCTCCAATTCAATCGGGGACATAGGACGCAATCCTGTATTACGAGGTTCCTGGCCTTCCTTAAATTCTATTTTCATGTCGGCGGAACCATGGTTTGGAAGTTCGTTAGCCGCTTCCTCACTGAACGCCTCGCTTAAGTCTGCATACACTGCCGGAATAGGTGTGGGCTCAACAGAGGTCACCTCAGAAATCTCCAGGCAATAGATTGCTGCTTCCCGTGTTAACTGATGAAAATCTGTCTGCGACACTCGGTTGGGCCCGGTCGTTCGTGGTTGGTGATTTGCTGGTTTCTCCCCGTGGCCTTCCTCCCGGGATAAACCACTGAAACACGTATGTCGGCAATAGAGAGAGTCGAACAACACCTTTTGCTGAGACCATCGGATGGTTGGGTCATGGCGAACATGCCAAGGATACAGTTATAACGCCCCGTGTTGGTGATGTCCGCAAGTAACTTCTCCTGATGATCTCCCACGGTCAAGTCTACGGTTGCTTTGTGAGTGATGAGTCCAGAGCTGATAACTCGGCCATCAATGACTCAAACCTCCCGTGGTGTAGCTTTCAACCTGATAGTAGCATTACAGTGCTTGGCAAAGTCAGGGTGCATGAACACTCCTGTTGCACCGGAGTCCACAAGTGCCACGGCCGACACTTTGTTCATATGCACATTCATAGTCAGATGTTTCTCCATATCTATCGTAGCATGGACACATAAAGTTATTACTGCCTCAAAGTGTTCAGTCCCGGGCTGCTCCTTTTCCCGAGCCTTCATCGTTAGTAGCAGCCAACGTAAGGGGCTTGGAAGGATTAGTAGGACACCGTGAACGTATGTGACCCATCTTCCCACACCCCCAGCACCTTCCTTGACGTTGATACTCCAATCTGTCAGCCGCTATCTTAGCAAGAGTTGTAGATGCGGTGTACGTGGCATCTAATTCCATGGGAGTGGGACCGGTTGACATCGAAGGTGGCCGGGATCGTGCAGCATATTCTCGTGGTGCCGAAGTGGACCCCGTAGGCCGCCGGTGTTGTTGTCGCGTCCAGAGTCTATCGTCAATTCTTGAAGCCATAGACATCCATTCTTGGAGAGTGCGAGGCTGAGTCTCAGCGGTTGCGATGGAATCGAGAAGATCGTCTTTTAAACCAGCGCGAAACCAAGCCACGAGACTTGGCTCATTCCACTCTACTTGGGCCGCATGTTCGTTGAATGTTGAGATATAATTAGCCACAGCGCTAGTCTGTCGAATGTTTGCAAGGCGGTCCTCAGCATTGCCGCGTCGATCTATCTCACCGTAAACAACCACAAGAGCCCTCCGGAAAGCTTCGTAATTGTGCAGTAAATCATGAGACCTGCCTTCATCCAAGGCTTGAAGGATGGGCATAGCCCAGTTCTGAGCTGCCCCTGTTAAGTAGGAAAGAGCATACGCTACCTTATCCTCGTCAGAATTATAAGTGTAAGGGTTGCTTCGAAAAACCAGTCGAAGTTGGGCGAACCACTTGTATACCTCTCCTCCCTTTTTTCCAGTGAACTTATCCGGTTTCGCCACCTTGAGTGCCTTGCCGCGGTGGTGTTCCCCTTGATATAAGTTGGAATTTGACACCGCGGTTTCTCCATCATGCAACGGTGTAGGGAGAGGAGGAGTTGCTCGTTCAGAAATTTGTTGAACAATATGAGGAATCGCCGCTTGGAAAACATTCTGAACCTGTTGTTGTATAAACATAGCCCAGTCGGGCCCTGCTTCATTTGGCACAGGCGGAACACCTTCCGTGTTAAGTCTTTCTTGATCCATGGTTACTGGTCCTTATCTTCTGTAATATGTTGTATCAAGATTGCACCTCCATTATCCAATGTCACCATCGAGCAGCCTTGATGGCAAGATGGTCAAAATCAAATACTGCAGATAATGGATTTTATTCCAATTTCACTTTTTCTTGAGCATCTCGCTGTTCGTGATTGTTTATTTTTTTTTATTTTTTTTTCATTCGCTATTTGTGATTTTCAGAAACTCAGTGATCTCGTATAGCTTCACAAATTTGTGAGCAAGTACAAAGGTCAAGTCTCCCATCATACTCGAACTCAATTATGCTTGTATCATTTTTGAATGCTACTTGTAGCAATTTAAGATGACAGCAAAATGACAGTCTTCAATGCAAAGTATTTAGGGTTGCAACGTCGAAAATAATTCAGGCGTCCAAGAATACTTAAAAGCTTCACTCATTTCTCCAATACCTCATCCATTTGATTTTCTTGTATCAATTTAACTCCGAGAAGTCGAGATAGATAGGTCAGTGATTACTGCTTGGTTGAGAATGACATTCTGTAGTGGTGATCATTGTAAACAATATTTGATGCCAATGAGAGCCATGCAAGGAAGCTCGAATTTGATCTCATCCTCTTGCCTTCATATCCTGCATGTTTCCTAAAAAGGATATGGGCCAGAGGAAAATTCCTGGGAATCGGTGGAGAATCTGCGGAATGCGGCTGACGCAGTTCGGGATTTTCACCGTTGGCACCCGGATGCGGTAGGATCAACTTCGCGTAGAAGGAGGGCCCGCACCTTTCAACCTTATGCGGGGAGTAATCTTACGAGTAAACACTCGTCTGGACTTACTAGTATTTAGTAAAGAGGTAGTTAGGATGGTTAGGATGGTTATGGTGTCTTCCTTATAACAAGTGAGAGGAAGCTTTTCCTCTCACTTGTCATCTTGTTTACTTATGGATATTAATAAAGAAAATATTATAAGAAACCTTGAGTTATTATGTAAGAGCGTCAATAGGAATGGATTCCTAAGAGCGTGAACACTCGTGACTTGTCATAATGTTAGGAATCCATTCCTATTGACGCTCTTACATAATAACTCAAGGTTTCTTATAATATATTCTTTATTAATATCCATAAGTAAACAAGATGACAAGTGAGAGGAAAAGCTTCCTCTCACTTGTTATAAGGAAGACACCATAACCATCCTAACCATCCTAACTACCTCTTTGCTAAGTACTAGTAAGTCCAGACGAGTGTCTACTCGTAACACCGTGCGTGTGGAGATGTCGTCCGACACTAGTAGGAAATGTGTCGTTTTTCACTCACTATAAACGAAAAAGGAACGAAACCCCGCCAAGTACATGGGTTGTGTTAGTGCAGGTGAGTGGTTTTGGTCACAAGAAAACAGAAATGTAAGTACAATATTTAGCCACTATTCACTGTTCCCACAAAGTGGGGAATGAAAAACAACAGGTCTGCTACTATTGCGACTTGGTCTTGCAGCATCACCAACTTTTGGCACAGTGTGCTTAGGAGACGTAGGATACCTTTCCTCACTTCACCCTCATCATCGAGGGTGACGGGTAGTACTCCAGCAGTGCCAAAAATGAAATCCCCCTGATCCATACTACTTGGGACTTATGTGGCCTCGTGGATGGTGTCAAACCAAAGCCATTGTGTAGCTCCAATACCCGTGGTGTTGGTCTTTTTAATCTTGTAGTAATGTGTACGAATCTTCTCCCACTTGTCATTTTGAGTAGTCCTTTGTGGAGTTTCTTCAGTTCAAATTTATTTGTATTTTGACCAACACATGCCATGTTCTTCACTGATACTGGAAATATAAAAATTGGTATCGTTTGCATTACATTTATCACAATATGATTGAGTGAATCTGTCATTTTAAAACAATGAATCCTTGGTCCTTAAGGGGATAAAGAGATGCAGATTCACCAGAATTTACAGGGAAACGTGTGCTTCAAACCTTGTTCAGTAGCAAAATGAGATGCTTGTGCTTGCAATTTTCTCGCAAAATCCTTCTCAAAGTGTCTACACCTTGTGCCCATAAGATCCCTGGCATCCAGTACCTTGAAATGTCATACATCATTTCCATTTATCAACATCAACACTTCGCTTCATAAACATCAGTGGAGATACTGATAATACAGCTTCCTACACTGTTGCACCTTCTGTACTATGAAAGGATCCCAATTCATACAGCAACAAAGCCTAAAAATTGAAGGAAATGAAGAGAACCGTGTAATTAATCTCAACATCCGAGGAATGAATCGCTTATGATATGATAGTTCAGTTTTTTACAATTGACTGTTTCCATGATGACTTTGCAGAATTCTATTTTAGGTGAACAAACCTCAGCAAGAAGGAATCAATATCAGCAATATCTAGTAGAAGAATCAAAGGTATAATAGCTATGGATGGCAAAGGCTACGAAAGGTACTTACAGACAAGTACGTTATCAGTCGTGCAGTACGCGCCGGCCACTGACTGTGTGGTGGAGATCGGATTTTCCGACTGTACAGTATGATATTACAATGATGAATAGCTTACCGCAGGCCTACAGAAGTGCTCTTGTAGTTAGCAAAATTTCTTTGGCACCGAGAGCTGGTTTCACATTTGGTGATTTCTTGCTTCGGAGATGTTTCGTTGAGAGTTTACAGAACTCAAGGCGCGGATGGAGAACTCGACGACGGTGCTTGTTGTGAGGCGAAACTAAGCTATGGCGTTTCTTCTCTTGTGGAACTTCTTGATGCTCATAAGCGCCATTGCCCTCACTTCTGCCATTTCAGGTTTGTCTCTTTCTCTTACCTTCTATCTCTTAGCTTCTTAGCTTCTTACCTTCACAATAATAATGTGCAGGAGACGGAGAAGCAAAACGTACAGAATTATGGAGGTTTGCCGCCGGCGATGGACAAGGTCAAACCGGCGATGAACGGGTTAAGACTGTCGATCTGAAATAATTCTAACAATTGTCCAATACAGTAATCATCTGATGACTGCGGTGGGCTTCTACAGGAACTTCTTTTAGCATGGGTCCTTCGCTCAATTCTGCTCTGCTATAGAATACATAGGCAACGTCGACCTTGATCTATGTGGGAATCCGCCTTCAGCTTCCTTACAATTTCATGGCATCCTCCTGCGGTAACCACAGAGCCCTGTTCGCCACGCAGCAATGTCAAGAAGAGTCCACACGAATGAGATTTAGTACCTACGGATGTTTGTAGAAACGCTTTGGAGGCCAACATGGAATGGGAGCCTCGAGCATTCAGGCGGTATGTTTTCCGTCTTTGCTTTCGATGTGGGTCATGCCAAGCTTACAATGCAGTTCTGCTTTTCTGATTCGAGTAATTTTCACTAAGTGTCATGTCAAAAGCCACTGAAGGTTGTAGATCCACTGTGTGTGATCAAGCATGGTGTTGATGTGTGCAGATGCCTTCCGGAGCTCTTTCCCAAGCACAACATATTTCTGAGTCACGGTGTGATCAAGCATGGTGTTGATGTGTCCAGATTCCTTCCAGAGCACCTTCCCAAGCATACCATATTTCTGAGTCACAGCGGCCATGAGAAGGCCTTTGTGGAGCAGCTTTGCGAGGACTTGAAACGCATGAACTACTCTCCTTTCTTTGATCAAGAGCCGGACAGTTTGCCGAAAGGGGAGAGGTTCGCTTCTTTGATTCTCCAAGCCGCAGAAGAGTGCTGGCTGGCAGTGGTTGTGTTGTCGAAGGGATACCTGACTTCCAAATGGCCCATGCTGGAGTTGAGTGCCTTTGTGAAGGCCAAGAAGACAAAGAATCCGAAGCTAAAACTGATGCCCGTTTTCTACAAGCTGTCGCCAGGTGACCTTGATGCAGAGAAGGTGAAGAAAGGATGGGAGAAGTCTTGGAATCTATTGGTCAAGGAGGGAAAGGTTCTGGCAGAGGAGGTTGCGTTGTGGAGTGATGCCGTGAGAGAGTTGCGGGGGTCCAATGGGGTGGAGTTTAGCAAGTATGGGATTTCAGAAGTGAAGTTCAGGGCAGCCGTGGTGGATGTCATTTGCAAATGTGTGCGTCCAGTGATGAAGTTTAACACTGATCGCGTGCAAGGATACAAACGCATGTGTGAGGTCTGTTTCTATAGGCATGTACCTTGAAGGCGGTGTGAAAGCCATGTATGATGCAAATATCTCAGTTGTAGCATGCGATGTTAGGATGGTGCCGTTTGAGAGCTTCATTGTGCAGTCTTTCATGTGGGTGATACTGTGCAGATACTATCATCAATGTTCCAGGAGGGAACGGGTGAGGAAGATATTTGCAAAGAGGGACGATTGTATCTAGGATTGTATGGCATGGGCGGTTTGGGGAAAACCACATTATGTGGGGCTATGTGCAGCTATTTCCAAGCAGAATTTCGTGGGAGGGTATGTCATGTGGAGTTGCAAGGCAATGGCGAGAGTGAGCGGGTTGCAAGGTTGAAACATGCAATTGGGCAAATCTCTGGTTTTGAGAACAAGATTGTCGATATGATTTCCTCAAAATCTCAGGTAGTAGGTGTGGCAGTTGGCAGCGTGCTTTAGGGAAGTATGCATGCAAGAGAGTCCATGAAGTTGTTGGTTTCTGAGTCATTGAAGATTATTTATTGGATAACTCTATGATTTAAGTCATGAGTTGGAATATAGTTGTGTATGTTATGCTTGTTGGAAATAGGAAACTTCATATTGATTGCGATTGGTAGATTGAGGTACAGGGATTGGAGTGCTTGAAGAGCCGATTGATAGACCAACCACCGGTGTTCATTGCTGTGGATAATGTTGGAGATTTTGTGGGTTCTCAAGAAGAAGCACGAGCCTATTTAGAGGCGGGAGTTGCACGTCGGAGCAAGGTTATGGTCACATGTCGAAGTGGAACAATATTGAAATCCATACTTGGAGATGGAAAGTATTGTAAGGCCATTCCAAGGTTGGAAGCTCTTGAAGCTGCAGAGTTGTTCCTTTCAGTGGCTGCTCCCAGGAAATCAATATGCAATCTAAAACGTGAGGAGGATGAGATTGTAAAAGCATATGTTCGGGAATGTGAGTTTGCAGAGGATGGCTGTTCAACAAAACAGTATCATCCATTGGTTTTGAGAGCGGTGGGAAGCTTTTGTCATGATGTGGACGAGGATAATATCATGGTGTGGAATGAGGGTTTGGTTGAAGGGGGCGTATTGCAAAAATCTAGAGAATCGGAGCGTGTGAATGATATTCTTGGTCTCAACTACTATAAATTGCTTGAATTACAGAAATCCATATTCTTGGATTTGGCCTTGTTGCTCGAGAGGAGATATTATCTTGGGGGGAGATTGGTAGATATTTTGAATGGTTGGTGGGAAGAGGGGATTTCATTGGAGTGGGAATATTCCTTCATTGCAAAATTACATGGAATAACTCTATTTGATGCAAAGATGAAGGTGGGTGCGTTGTACCTTGATTTCGAAGTTCAATGTTTGAACGGAGTTGTGAATAGGGTTTCCTAGAGGCATGTATTTTGGAGTGATTTGACTTCTATTGTGCTATTGAAATGCTTGAAGTGGAGAGGAGGGGTTTGTTATTGAAGGTTAGATTAGAATGCCAAAGCCTCACACAAACACTTGGAATGCATAGGAAAGAGATGATCTTTACTCATGGGCTGCCCCTCTTAAGTAGCACACCCAAGGGAGTCCCCTTGGCAAACCATATGGGACATCAGCCCATACTCCACTCCTAGTACACTAGGATCAGCCCATATCACTTGGGAGACCCAATTCTCATTACTTCTAACTAGTACCACTTCTCTAGTTGCAAGTCTAGCTCATTCGCATCATCTACTCTAGCTAATGCGCATGGCTATGAGCAACTTCAGCCCACGCAATCATCCTACTTCAACACTCCCACTTTGCGAATAGCCAAAGCCTTCGAGCCCAAATGCCACCACTAGTCTTTGATGTCGATCTCTCGCAAGAGCCTTTGTCAGCACGTCCGCCACCATGTGCTCCGTTGGACAATACTTCAACTCTATCACCTTCATCTCTAACTTCTCTCGAATGAAGTGATATTGCACATCAATGTGCTTTGTACGTGAGTGATGCGTTGGATTCTTCGCCAATGACATACTCCCTTGGTTGTCACACATGATTGTTGTAGCCTCCTCTTGAGTGCATCTCACATCCGCCATTAGTTGCCTCAACCAAATGGCCTCCTTCGTACCGTGGCTCGTCGCCATGTACTCCGCCTCAACCGTTGACGTGGCCGTGGTTTGTTGGCGCTTGCTATTCCATGAAACGGCCCCCGATCCAACTTTGAACATGTAACCCGTGGTGGATCTACGATCATTGGTATCACCCGCATAATCCGCATCACAATACCCACTCAACACAATGTTGTCACCTCCAAGACACAACCTCACATCACTTGTGCCTTTCAAGTACCGCATGATCCTCTTGACCGCAACCCAATGACTTGAACCCGGTCTTGCCATGTGTTGACTCACAACGCTGATTGGATACGCAAGGTCCGGCCTTGTTGCAATCATAGCATACATCAATGACCCTACAGCTTGCTTGTATGGCACATCCACCATAGATTGAGCCTCTAATGCATACTCCTCATCGGTGAGTTTCACGAGTTTGGAATTCACATCTAATGGAGTGCCAACCGGTTTGCAATCCTCCATGCCAAAGCGTTTGAGCACATCCATAACATACTTGCTTTGATTCATTGTTATGGTGCGTGTTGCTCTATCTCGCACAAACTCAACTCCTAAACAAAAGTGCAACTCACCGAGATCACTCATCTCGTACTCGTTCTCAAGCATTGCCTTCAATGCCTTCAAAGAGCTCATACAACTTGCAAGGATGATCAAATCATCCACATATATGATCACGATGACCACATGTTGCCCCTTTTGCATGAAATACAAGCTGTGATCAGCGATGCTCCTTGTGAACCCGATATGAACAAGAAACGTGTCAATCTTTTGATACCATGCGCGTGGAGATTGCTTCAACCCATACAATGACTTGTTCAACTTGCAAACAAGGTTCTCATTACCTCGTTGCACAAATCCTTCGGGTTGTACCATGTAGATGTCCTCGTCCAACTCGCCGTTCAAGAACGCCGTCTTCACATCCATTTGATGCATTTCCAAATCCATGGCAGCCCCGATGGCCAAAATGCATCGAATAGTGGTGAATTTCGCCACCGGTGCAAAGGTCTCATGAAAATCAACACCTTCGATTTGTGAAAAGCCCTTTGCCACCAATCTTGCCTTATAACGAACCACATCACCCGTTGCATCTCTCTTTGCACGAAATACCCACTTACAACCGATAGCGTTGCGATTCTTGGGGAGGGGAGTCAATTCCCAAGTGCCATTGTCCATCAACGATTTGTACTCCTCTTGCATGGCTTGCTCCCACTTGTTTGCATCATCACAACTCATAGCTTCACGAATCGTCAAAGGAGCATCTAAAAGTGCAACGTTTGCATGCTCCTCCTCACCTTGAGGGAGAATATGATTCTTCCACCACTCGCCAAGTGGTCTACGATTTCTCTCTGGATAACGACGATCGCTCGAGGATGCATTGTCTTCAACCGCCGTTGCTTGTGCCTTTTTCTCGCCATTCTTCGTCTTCAAAGGTCGCTCCTCAATATGTTCCTCATCACCACCATCTTCGTCATCTTCGTCTTCATCAACAATATCAATAACGGGAGATTTGGAAGATTGGTCCACAATCGCCGGTTTATCGCCACTTCTCCCACTTGGACCATCGTCCAAATTGTCTTCAACCTTGGAATTCTCGCAAAATGTCACATCACGAGCTCGAATGATCTTCTTGGTCTCGAGCGACATGAGCCTGTACGCCTTGGTACCTTCACAATATCCAAGAAACACACATTTTGTTGCCTTGGCCTCAAGTTTGGTTCTTTGAGAATCGGGTACCTTTGCAAATGCGATGCATCCAAATGTGCGCATGTGCTCCACGCGGGGTGGCCTCCCACTCCACGCTTGCTCTGGTGTCATGTTTTGAACCGCACTCGTCGGGCATCGGTTGCGTGTGTACACCGCAGTCACCACCGCTTCCGCCCAAAGGTCCAAACCCAAATTTTGTGCATGCAACATACTCCTTGCCATTTCCACAATTGTTCGATTTGCACGCTCTGCAACTCCGTTTTGTTGTGGTGTATATGGCGTTGTCGTTTGTCTAGCAATGCCTTCTTTCTTCAATAACTCTGCAAATTGGTTGGACAAGAACTCGCCGCCATTATCCGATCGAAACACCTTGATCTTGTGCTCGGATTGCTTCTCAACCAACGCCTTGAACTCTTTGAACTTCTCAAAACACTCGCTCTTTGCTTTGATCGGATACAACCATATCTTCCTCGAAAAATCATCAATGAACGTCACAAAATACTTGCAACCCCCCATAGACGTGGTCTTCATCGGACCACACACGTCGGAATGCACAATCTCAAGTACCTTGGTTGCACGAGTTGCCCCATCAACTGGAAACGGTGAGCGTTGTTGCTTGCCTTCAATACAACCCTCACATGTGAATGAACTAGGTGCGACGTGTGATTGTGCAAGATCCATGCCACTTACCATTCCACGCAGTGCTTTCACACTCTTGACATTCAAATGCCCGAGACGACGATGCCACGACGCCAACTTGTCTTCGTTTGAACTCGATTGCACCAACGTTGCGGATTCCGCCGCGTGCATCTTGGAAAACTTGATTTGGTACAAGCCGTTGACTTCGTGTATAATGGCCACCTGCTCACGACTTGGAGACAACACAAAACACCCTTGGTCGCTAAATTCCACTCGCAAATGCTTCATCACCAAATGTCGCACCGATAAAAGATTTGCCTTCAACTTGGGAACGTGGAGGACATCATGGATGGTAATTGTCTTCACACGACCCTTCACCTCGGTGTCTACGACGATGGATCCTTTACCCACGGCTTGAAGAACCGTATCATCACCCAAAATGACATTCTTTGGAGATGTGACGTGATATGATTGGAAACAAGTCCTAATGGGCGCCATGTGACTCGAGGCTCCCGAATCAACAATCCAATCGATCACACTACCATTGCATGACACGTCACTTACCATCATTGCATACTCGTCCCCGTCATCACACCAAGAAGAGACGCTAGTCATAAATGCGTACTCATCACCTGCATCGTTGACCTTTGTATTGTTGGCACTTTCCTCTCTCTTGCGTTTGTAGCAAAATTTTGCCAAGTGGCCCTTCTTACCGCAATAGTAGCATACCTTGTCTGTAGAGCTCCCACTGGCACCGCTCTTGGATTGCTTCGCCATAAGCGCCGCGCTATCGCCACGAGTCTCGTTTTCTTTGCGCCACGAGAGTTCATGCAACAACCGTGATGTCACATAATCAAGAGTGAGCTCGCTAATGGGCCTACTCTCCATAGCAACGATAAGATACTCGTACGACGGCGGCAAACTCTCGAGGAGCGTCATAACGATATCACCGTCCGTAATGTTGACGTCTGCGCCGTTGAGCTGATCCGCAAGAGCCTTGACTTTGTTGATGTGCGCCAACATGTCGTCGTTTTCTTCCATCTTGATGGTGAAAAACTTGCGCCTCAAAAACAAGATATTGACCAAGCTCTTTGCCTCATGAATATTGCAAAGCTTGGCCCATGCCTCGGCGGGAGTCTTGCACGACCGAATATGAGAAAGCTGGGAATCAGAAAGATTAAGAGCCAAAATCGCAAAGGCCTTTTTCTCTCGCCGAGTGTACGCAGTTCGTACCCTAGCCTCGGCGTCGGACGAAGGCGGTTCCTCACTACCCTCAACTATCTCCCACAATTCTTTTTCGGCCATGACCATTTCCATCTTGAATTTCCACAAGTGGAAGTTGACGCCATCGGACTTGTCTACAACCTTAGCACCTTCACCCTCAAATGTAGCCATATCCTTGATTGAAGGACGTACGCTCACAAAATTCAGCCCCTAGAAAGCTAAGAAAATTTGTTTTTATGATTTTTTGACAATTTTGTGATTTGTGAGGCAAATTGCACACGTACGTGCTTCTAATGCCTCCAAACTAATTCCAAACACTAAATCAGCACCTTTGTGCTACACATCAACCTCACAACACTCAATCGTGATGGTTCTTAGTGAATTTGCACAAGATCATACCACAACACCCTAACTAGGAGAATTGCGCACTCGTTGGCTCAAATCCACTCAAATCAGCACCCTTGTGCTTCACAACACGTAATGCACCCTATGGACACCCTTGTGCCTTCCAAGGACTCTAAATCAATGCAAATTCAACCCCTTCAAGTCCTAATTGCATTGAAATTCATCAAATCAGCCCCGTTGTGCATTCACTAACCCAAACTCTAATTTTGAGCACTCCAAGGGCATAACTCACATTCCAAACCCTTGTGCAAGAATTGCAATACCAAAATCAGATTGTAGACTCACCCCAAGAGCCTCAAAGCATAAAACTGCCTT
Source organism: Pohlia nutans (assembly GCA_022496805.1). Taxonomy (NCBI): domain Eukaryota; kingdom Viridiplantae; phylum Streptophyta; class Bryopsida; order Bryales; family Mniaceae; genus Pohlia; species Pohlia nutans. The sequence goes on from CM040097.1 coordinate 18,822,464, forward strand.
GCAACAACACAAGTGCACAAATTGAGCACAAATTGAGCCAATAAGCTCCAATAAGCTCCAATAAGCTCCAATAAGCTCCAATCAGCTCCAATATACTCCAACAAGCACCAATAAGCTCCAAAGCTTCAATTCAGCCCTTGTAGACGTGTATAAACTCCAAAAGTGCTCCAAAGTGCTCCAAAAGCTCCAAATCAACAAATGATAGCTCCAAAGTGCGAATTCAGCCCTCCAACAGGTAGATCAAAGGTAGGAAGATTGTAATACCTCCCAATGTCGAAATCAGCCCACCAAAGCTCGAATTCAGCCCTCCAAAGTTCCAAATCAGCGCTCCAATACTCCAAAATCAGCGCTCCAACGCACGACCTCCACACAATGAGCAATCTAATCTATCACTCACGCAAAACACATGAGTGGGCCCATAACCTATTGAAGGTTAGATTAGAATGCCAAAGCCTCACACAAACACTTGGAATGCATAGGAAAGAGATGATCTTTACTCATGGGCTGCCCCTCTTAAGTAGCACACCCAAGGGAGTCCCCTTGGCAAACCATATGGGACATCAGCCCATACTCCACTCCTAGTACACTAGGATCAGCCCATATCACTTGGGAGACCCAATTCTCATTACTTCTAACTAGTACCACTTCTCTAGTTGCAAGTCTAGCTCATTCGCATCATCTACTCTAGCTAATGCGCATGGCTATGAGCAACTTCAGCCCACGCAATCATCCTACTTCAACATTTGTGATTTTGATGTTTGCATGATGTTTGATATGCAGGTGAAGGAACTACAACGGAAGTCACTGATTTATGAAACAGGCTCAACTTTGTCAATGCATGATCTGTATATGGAATTTGCACGTACGTTGGTGAAGAAGGAAGGTAGCAACAAAAAAAAGTGGTGGTTGCATTCCGATGACATGGCTAGTGGAGACAACGTTGGATTGAAGAGAGTGCTTGTGGTTGGTGATGATGGTATTTTTAAGATCTTGAGGAATCCGGAGCAGATGTGGAAACATCACAACCTAGAATGCTTGGTGGTGGTCACTTGTGTTTTTCCAAGAAATTACAGTCTGGATTTAGGTAGCTTGAAGAATCTACGTGTTTTAGTGGTATTTAACTGTAAGGGCATTGTGGAGATTGGATGCGACTGTGGCAAGGGAAGCGATGGACTTCCGTGCTACGAGAGGACTGGTGGTGATGAGAGGTGTCTCCGACAACTACGGATTGTAAATGTCCAGTTGTGGAATGGCGTGGTCGGATGTCCGTTTTTAAAGCACTGTCTTCATGTAGAGGGTTTAACCGTATCGGCTTATGTAGAGTGTGTTTTGGGAGATATAGAGGTATTGAAGAATTTTGAGGTATTGAAGAATTTTAAGGCATTGGAAGTTCTTTCTCTTCGTGGGGATTTTTCATGGGAAGTTGGTGACGTGCCTAAGGATTTTGTAGATAAATTATTGAGTGTCGTAGCACTTCTGAAGAACCTCAAAATTCTTGATATTAGATTCCCAAAGCTATCGGGATTTCAAAGTGCTGGCACAATCGATTTGAATCCACTTGGAGGCATGACATCTTTATCTGCGTTGTGTTTTCGACGGCTGCCCAAGGTTATTGTGGAGTTGAAAGGACTAGAGAGCTTATCAAAATTGACAGTACTACGGTTGAGTCATTGCAAAGGGCTTCGCGAGGTGAAAGGATTGGATCAGTTATCACAATTGTCTATTTTGGACTTGGAAAGTTGTGAAGAACTCTGTAAGGTGACAAATGTGCCGCCTAGTTTAACTCATATTTGTTTTAGGCACTGTTTTAAACTTGAGGAGGCCTTCATTCTACAAGCTGCAGAACGGTTGAAGGGAATCGGGTTCGATTTTCATTGTCACCACAAGGTAATACCCATATGGTAATACACATTTTGTTGATATTCCAAGATTAGATTTTGACATTAGTTGTTGTGTATGGTACTTATTGTTAATTCTAATTTTACTTTAATAATTGAGATAGAAAGCCCTTATATAGTTTTAATGTATGCTTCTGGCGTGAGAGATATTGGTATGGTGTCCTTACTAGTACTCTAGTTTTTTTGATCCAATGGATTCTTAAATAATAGTATTGCTGGTTTATGAACATTACAATGATTCTAGTTTTATTTTGTTTTTAGAATAAAACTTGTGGATCAATTATCATGATGTATATTACTTCCTATATTTTGGTTAAGGAGCAATTATTTATAATTTTTTTGATATTTATACTTCTATAATATAGAGGTACTAGAGCAATTTAAGTTATTTGTTACCAAGGAGATTTGAACTTGGTTCTGAACAATGTAATCACTCTGTTATATATTATAACAAAATGACTTGAAAACTAAATAGCTAGAAATCCATTTGATTGATGTTGTATTGTTGTACCTATAAGGCTAATTTGAACACATGTTTTTTCTTTCACTATGCAGAATTGCCTAGAAGTGGCTTGCGATTGGAGATACTGCGAGAAATGTCGTCAATACGAGTTATTGGACGACGAGTGATCCCGAGAGTGATTCTAAGAAATTTTTATTCCATGAGTGAGAGCAGTTTTTGATAAGCTTATGGAATTGAGGACATTTTTGTGTGGATATAGGGTTTTGGGAGGATTTTTGGAGGATTTTGTAGCAACACACGAATTGGGTTTCACTAGAAATGCGTTAACTACTTGACCGTGACATAACCAGTGGAGGCATTTGAGGTTCTCCCAAGTTTTTAGAGAGATTTGTTGATACGCTGGTGGGTTTCACAATAGGGCATTATTTGTCAATTCATGGCAACAATTATGGTGAGAGTAGTAGTGCTTGAGAACAGGGATTGAAGAACAATTCCATTGTGGAGCGTGAAGTGAAGGTTATGTGTGTCGCAAGTGCAATGTGCCATTGTTCTTTTGTTCGTTCAGTCGACAATTTTGTTTTGAAAGAAATGATATCTCCTTCAATGGTCATTTCTATTGCACACAAGTCTTAAATTCCAAATTCTTAAGCCCCAAGTCATTTATGTTAACTGCACATGAACATTACTATAGTACGGTAGTTTATGAGCCATTTCATTTCAATGCATATACATACATCAGGAATTTCGGACTTCACTAATTTTGCACGATTTCTGTGCGTTTATCGTTAAACACTGATTCCGCATGTCATACGTGAATTTAGAAGTGTCGTTACGATATGGAAGTGACATGCATTACTAGGATGTCGATGCAGTGTCTTTACAATGATTGTCGAAAAAGTGTTGTTTTCGCACGAAAGTTTTTGAAGGTTAGATTAGATTGCCAAAGCTTCACACAAACACAAGGAATGTATAGGAAGGAGATAACCTTTACTCATGGGCTGCCCCTCTTTAGTAGCACACCCAAGGGAGTCCCCTTGGCAAACCATATGGGACATCAGCCCATACTCAACTCCTACTACACTAAGGTCAGCCCATATCACTTAGGACTACCAATTCTCATTACATCTAACTACTACTACCTCACTAGATGCAACTTCAGCCCATTCACATCATCTACATTAGCTCATACGCATTGGCTATGAGCAACTTCAGCCCACGCAATCATCCTACTTCAACACTCCCACTTTGCGAATAGCCAAAGCCTTGGAGCCCAAATACCACTACTAGTCTTTGATGTCGATCCCTCGCAAGTGCCTTCGTGAGCACGTCCGCCACCATGTGTTCCGTTGGACAATACTTCAACTCTATCACCTTCATCTCCAACTTCTCTCGAATGAAGTGATATTGCACATCAATGTGCTTTGTCCGTGAATGATGCGTTGGATTCTTCGCCAATGACATACTCCCTTGGTTGTCACACATAATTGTTGTAGCCTCCTCTTGAGAGCATCTCACATCCGCCATTAGTTGCCTCAACCAAATGGCCTCTTTCTAACCGTGGCTCGTCGCCATGTACTCCGCCTCAACCATTGACGTGGCCGTGGTTTGTTGGCGCTTGCTATTCCATGAAACGGCCCCCGATCCAACTTTGAACATGTAACCCGTGGTTGATCTACGATCATTGGTATCACCCGCATAATCCGCATCGCAATAGCCACTCAACACAATGTTGTCACCTCCAAGACACAACTTCACATCACTTGTGCCTTTCAAGTATCGCATGATCCTCTTGACCGCAACCCAATGACTTGAACCCGGTCTCGCCATGTGTTGACTCACAACGCTGATTAGAAACGCAAGGTCTGGCCTTGTTGCAATCATTGCATACATCAATGATCCTACAGCTTGCTTGTATGGCACATCCACCATAGATTGAGCCTCTAATGCATACTCCTCATCCGTGAGCTTCACAAGCCTAGAATTCACGTCCAATGGAGTGCCAACCGGCTTGCAATCCTCCATACCAAAGCGTTTGAGCACATCCATAACATACTTGTTTTGATTCATAGTTATGGTGCATGTTGCCCTATCCCGCACAAACTCAACTCCTAGACAAAAGTGCAACTCACCGAGATCACTCATCTCGTACTCGTTCTCAAGCATTGCCTTCAATGCCTTCAAAGAGCTCATGCAACTTGCAAGGATGATCAAATCATCCACATATATGATCACGATGACCACATGTTGTCCCTCTTGCATGAAATACAAGCTATGATCAGCGATGCTCCTTGTGAACCCCATATGAACAAGAAAGGTGTCAATCTTTTGATACCATGCGCGTGGAGATTGCTTCAACCCATACAATGACTTGTTCAACTTGCAAACAAGATTCTCATTACCTCGTTGCACAAATCCCTCGGGTTGCACCATGTAGATGTCCTCCTCCAACTCGCCGTTCAAGAACACCGTTTTGACATCCATTTGATGCATTTCCAAATCCATGGCAGCCCCGATTGCTAGAATGCATCGAATAGTGGTGAATTTCGCCACTGGTGCAAAGGTCTCATGAAAATCAACACCTTCAATTTGTGAAAAGCCCTTTGCCACCAATCTTGCCTTATAACGAACCACATCACCCGTTGCATCTCTCTTTGCACGAAATACCCACTTACAACCGATAGCGTTGCGATTCTTGGGGAGGGGAGTCAATTCCCAAGTGCCATTGTCTATCAAGGATTTGTACTCCTCTTGCATGGCTTGCTCCCACTTGTTTGCATCATCACAACTCATAGCTTCACGAATCGTCAAAGGAGCATCTAAAAGTGCAACGTTTGCATGCTCTTCTTCACCTTGAGGGAGAATATGATTCTTCCACCATTCGCCAAGTGGTCTACGATTTCTCTCTAGATAACGTCGATCGCTCGAGGATGAATTGTCTTCAACCGCCGTTGCTTGTGCCTTCTTCTCACCATTCTTCGTCTTCAAGTATCGTTCAACAATATGTTCTTCATCACCGCCATCTTCGTCATCTTCGTCTTCATCAACAATATCAATAACGGGAGATTTGGAAGATTGGTCCACAATCACCGGTTTATCGCCACTTCTCCCACTTGGACCATCGTCCAAATTGTCTTCAACCTTTGAATCCTCGCAAAATGTCAAATCACGAGCTCGAATGATCTTCTTGGTGTCGAGCGACATGAGCCTGTACGCCTTGGTACCTTCACAATATCCAAGAAACACACATTTTGTTGCCTTGGCCTCAAGTTTGGTTCTTTGCAAATGCGATGCATCCAAACGTGCGCATGTGCTCCACGCGGGGTGGCCTCCCACTCCACGCTTGCTCTGGTGTCATGTTTTAAACCGCACTCGTCGGGCATCGGTTGCGTATGTACACCGCAGTCACCACCGCTTCCGCCCAAAGGTCCAAACCCAAATTTTGAGCATGCAACATACTCCTCGCCATCTCCACAATCGTTCGATTTGCACGCTCCGCAACTCCGTTTTGTTGTGGCGTATATGGCGTTGTAGTTTGCCTAGCAATGCCTATTTTCTTCAAGAAATCTCCAAATTGGTTGGACATGAACTCGCCGCCATTATCCGATCGCAATACCTTGATCTTGTGCTCCGATTGCTTCTCAACCAACGCCTTAAACTCTTTGAACTTCTCAAAACACTCGCTCTTTGCTTTGATCGGATACAACCATATCTTCCTCGAAAAATCATCAATGAACGTCACAAAATACTTGCAACCCCCAATAGAAGTGGTCTTCATGGGGTCACACACGTCGGATTGCACAATCTCAAGTACCTTGGTTGCACGAGTTGCCCCATCAACTGGAAACGGTGAGCGTTGTTTGCCTTCAATACAACCCTCACATATGAATGAACTAGGTGCGACGTGTGATTGAGGTAGACCCATGCCACTTACCATTCCACGGAGTGCTTTGACACTCTTGACATTCAAATGTCCGAGTCAACGATGCCACAACGCCAGCTTGTCCACGTTTGAACTCGATTGCACCAACGTCGCCGATTCAGCCCCGTGCATCTTCGAAAACTTGATTTGATACAAGCCATTGACTTCGTGTATAATGGCAACCTCCTCACGACTTGGAGACAACACAAAACACTCTTCGTCGCTAAATTCCACTCGTAAATGCTTCATCACCAAATGCCGCACCGATAAAAGATTTGCCTTCAACTTGGGAACGTGGAGGACATCTTGGATGGTAATTGTCTTCACACGACCCTTCACCTCGGTGTCTACAACGATGGATCCTTTACCCACGGCTTGAAGTACCGTATCATCACCCAAAATGACATTCTTTGGAGAAATGAGGTGATATGATTGGAAACAACTTCTATTGGACGCCATGTGACTCGTGGCTCCCGAATCAACAATCCAATCTATCACACTACCGTTACATGACACGTTGCTTGCCATCATTGCATACTCGTCCTGGCCATCACTCATGTCATCACTACAACACATATGGCTACTGAAAAATGCATACTCATCCCCAGTGTCGTTGACTTTTGTGTTGTTAGCACTCTCCTCATTTCTCTTGCGCTTGTAGCAAAATTTTGCCAAGTGGCCCTTCTTACCGCAATAGTAGCATACCTTCTCCGTAGAGCTCCCACTCGCACCGCTCTTCGATTGCTTCGCCATAAGTGCCGCGCTATCGACACGAGTCTCGTTCTCTTTGCGCCGCGAGAGTTCATGCAACAACCGTGATGTCACATAATCAAGAGTGAGCTCATTAATGGGCCTACTCTCCATAGCAACGATAAGATACTCGTACAACGGTGGCAAACTCTCGAGGAGCGTCATGACAATATCACCGTCGGTAATGTTCACGTCCGCGCCGTTCAGCTGATCCGCAAGAGCCTTCACTTTGTTGATGTGCGCCAACATGTCGTCGTTTTTTTCCATCTTGATGGTGAAAAACTTGCGCCTCAAGAACAAAATATTGACCAAGCTCTTTGCCTCATGAATGTTGCAAAGCTTGGCCCATGCCTCGGCTGGAGTCTTGCACGAGCGAATGTGAGAGAGCTGAGAATCGGAGAGATTGAGAGCAAGAATCGCAAAGGCCTTCTTCTCTCGCCGAGTGTATGCAATTCGCACCCTAGCGTCCGAAGACAAAGGAGGGGGTTCCTCACTACCCTCAACTATCTCCCACAATTCCTTTTCGGCCATGACCATTTCCATCTTGAATTTCCACAAGTGGAAATTGACACCATCGAACTTGTCTACAACCTTGGGACCCTCACCCTCAAATGAAGCCATTTCCTAGAGTCAAGTACGTACCTTCTCAAAAATTAGCCCCTAAAAAGCTAAGAAAAATTGTTTTTATGAATTTTTGACAATTTTGTGAATTGTGAAGCAAATTGCACACGTATGTGCTTCCAATGCCTCCAAACCAATTCCAAACACTAAATCAGCACCTTTGTGCTACACATCAACCTCACAACACTCAATCGTAATGCTTCTCAATGCAAATGCCCAAGATGTTACCGCAACACCTTAACTAAGTGAATTTAGCACTCCTTTGCTCCAATCCACTCAAATCAGCACACTAGTCCCTCACAACATGTAATGCACCCAATTGGCACCCTTGTGCCTCCCAAGGACTCTAAACCAATGCAAATTGAACCAAATCAGTCCCTTCAAATCCTAATTGCATTAAAGTTGATCAAATCAGCCCTCTTGTGCATTCACTAACCCAAACTCCAACTTTGAGCACTCCAAGGGCATGAAACACATTCAATGCCCTTGTGCAAGTATTGCTATACCCAAATCAGATGTAGACTCTCCCCTAGAGCCTCAAACCATAAAAGTGCCTTGCAAAATCACAAGTGCACAAATTGAGCACGAATTGACCCAATAAACTCCAATAAGCTCCAATAAGCTCCAATAAGCTCCAAAACTCCAAATCAGCCCTTGTGGACGTGTATAAACTCCAACAATGCTCCAAGGTGCTCCAAAAACTCCGAATCACCAAATGATTGCTCCAAAGTGGCAATTCAGCTCTCCAACACCTAGAACAAAGATAGAAAGATTGTAATACCTTCCAATGTCGAAGTCAGCCCACCAAAGGTCGAAATCAGCCCTCCAAAGCTCAAAATCAGCGCTCCAAAACTCCAAAATCAGCGCTCCAACGCACGACCTCCACACGATGAGCAATCTAGTCTATCACTCACGCAACACACATGAGTGGGCCCATAACCTTTTGAAGGTTAGATTAGATTGCCAAAGCTTCACACAAACACAAGGAATGCATAGGAAGGAGATAACCTTTACTCATGGGCTGCCCCTCTTTAGTAGCACATCCAAGGGAGTCCCCTTGGCAAACCATATGGGACATCAGCCCATACTCAATTCCTACTACACTAAAGTCAGCTCATATCACTTAGGACTACCAATTCTCATTACATCTAACTACTACTACCTCACTAGATGCAACTTCAGCCCATTCACATCATCTACATTAGCTCATACACATTGGCTATGAGCAACTTCAGCCCACGCAATCATCCTACTTCAACAAAAGTTATGGTTAACGGAATCCGTGCGTTAATTGTGTATCTACATTACATGGCTAATAAGACACGGATAATATGCGATTGCCTTTAATGCGGATCTAGTATCGTATACGTATCATACGAGGTATCATATCAACGCCTTTTATTATATCCGTGCGATTTCAGCATTTATCATAATGCAAATTATTTTCGTACGACATCCGTGTAGTTATCGTACAAGTTTTTAATTTGAGAATGAGTGACTTATATTTCTCTACGTCACTTGCGTTTAAGGATGTATTTTTGCACTATAGTAGCATGTCATACTTTTCGACAAAAAAAGTTTATAGTGTTTTAAAACTATTGATTTATTGATGAAATATAATAAATAGAGAAAATACCAAAAATATTTTAATATTCTTTTTTGGAATCTTTTAGAATCTTTCAAAATATTTTATATTATTTTGGAATATTTTGGAATATTCCAATAACATTCTTTAAATTATCTTTACGGTCTAATTTCCAAAATCAATTTTAGATCTTCATTTATAGAATTTAGAAGCAATACACATTAAAATTTCAATGAAATTACATTTTATATTCTTAGAATTCAAATTTGGTATTATTGTTTATCATTGTACTTTTCATCATAGGAGCAAAACAGAAATTGTACAGAAAAGGACAACATTACTTTTTCAAAATAGTAAGATTTGTAACACGAGACAATGTAGAGGTGTTGTTTTTTTGAAAGTTTCCCCTAGGCGGAGTTTAATTTGGATTGGCACGATTCAAATTGGGTTTTAAAGCATACTTGATTTCCTATTAGAAAAAAATTATAGTTTAATTTAATTTTAAGTTTTTTAGTCTCGAGCAGCTCATAAAAGGGGGCATCGACCAAAACATGATCTCTCAAAGCATTGCAAGTTAAATTGGGTTTAAAATTAGACTTTCTTTGAACTCAATTTGAACAACTTTTCAAAAATAAAATTGCAAGAGCTGTTAATTACTTCCTACAACATTCAAACCATTGAATTTTTTTCTAGGTATAGAAAAAAGCTTGTATAAGGTAGAGGCACCCAAAAGCGACAGCTATAATGAACAAACAGACTACATTTCAGGCGTCGGATTTAGGTGCTCGTACCTTAACCCCTAAAGGTCCCTAGCTTTTTTGGGCTTAAAATCATCATCGCTTTTGATGTGTTATAGGTCTAAATGTAAGTGAGGTATAGAAATCTCAACCGTACTATCTTGTAACATACATGTTGTAGATCATGTGGATCAATTTTGGGGTCATTTGGCCATATAGGTTGCAAGATCATAGTGTTTTAGTGCTAAAAAAGGATGCTGAAATTTTCCTAGCGACACAGTTAGAGGTGAAATTCGTTTTCAAAATTACTCAAATGAAAAAACGTTGAACTAAAAAGTTGTTCAAAATCATCATATAAACACATTAGTACCAAAAAAGCCTCATGAAAAAAATTTAATGTGCCCTAAAATGGCCTTGCAATGTCAAAAAGTAGCCCGAAAAGTGACCCATTTGAACCAAAAAGCAAAAAGTGTCCAAACTAGACCCGTGCACTAAAATGACTCCCGAACATTCATAACAACATGGATTGACCTGAAAATTTTACCATGATAACTAGACTTCAAGGGGAATTCAACCCAACAAGTTTTATTGAAAACGGACTTGGGATGAAGGAGATACAAGCTCCCGAAGTTACTGCCATCAAAATTCACAGAACTGTCCAAAAAAAAAAACATACCTACTTTCAAATGATCACCAAAAATTCAATTCATCTCGGATTGATCTGAAATTTTTACCACACATTCCATACATCATGCGGGGAGTTTTTTCAAAATTTCAGCAAAATCGGACACGTTTTGCAAAAGTTACAGCTCTCCGAAGGTGACTGTACCCCCAAAAACGTCCATAATATGGACGCCGGGACGCTTAGGGGTTAATGGAGTGCCAAAAAAATTTGGAATAAAAAGATTTTTTTACATTGCTAAAAACATCTAAAATCTACTGAAAATAAAAAACAGCTCACAGCCTTTAAGATTTTGGGAAAACAAAAACAAAATTTTAAAAAATTTGAAATTTTTTTTAGATATAGAAAAATGATTGCATGATCTACTGCAAAAAAAAATTGGAATTATTTTTTACATCGCAAAAAAGCATCCAAAGTCTGCATAAAAAAAATAGTTCACGGCCACCACGATTTTGTCAAAAAATAAATAAAATTCAATATATTCTGAAAAAAATCCTAGATATAGAAAAAATCCTGCATAATCTAGTGCAAAAAAAATTTGGAAATAATGTTTTTTCCACATTGTTAAAAACATTCAAAGTCCGTTGAAAAAAAAGAAACAACTTACAGCCATGATCTGCCATCACAATTTTGGCGAAAACAAATAAAAATAAAAATATATTGAAAAAAAATTTAGATATAGAAAAAGGCTTGCATGTTGTAGTGCAAAAAAAATTTGAAAAAAAAAATTATATTTACATGGTAAAAAAATTGCCAATGGTTTCATTCCTTTATAATTATCAAAAGAGTTCAATGGCTAGCATCAAGAGTTTAAGGTGGTTTGGTGGTTTAGAGCACGGATTATAGCTAGGAGGTCCCGAGTTCAATTCCTACCACCGGCAATAGAGCTTGGGACACTGTGGTGGGCCCCACCATTAGTCCAGGCAAATGGAGTAGTTCGACCAGGCAATCCAAAAATTAGTTTGGGTAGTGCAAATAAAATTTGATCATAATGTGGAAAGTATAATTCAGATGGGACCAAATTTTATAACGTCGGAATTAGTGAATAGCATTGCAAACCCTATGTTAGTCCAAAAACAAATACATTTGAATCAAAGGAAGTTGTTCAATTCAAAATTGTTCAAAAAACATGATGCTCAAGTTCAATTGGGCTTTTTGGTTCTTACAGACAAGGGTTGAATGCAAATAGACCATCAGCACATTCAACCCTCATTACAGTCCAAAAAAAACACGACACCGTAAATGGTGATCGATATTCCATAAGATTGATACCGACCGAGTCACACTACGTATTCAAATCAACCAAAGGTTAGTACTGTAAGGAAATCAAGGGAACTTAGATGAAAATGTAAAATTCATAAATCCTCGAAAGCCAAAGTTCTCGACAAGAGTCCAGATCTGACAAACTCTTACCCACCGCAAGAGTCCACAATCATCTGTTTCTTTGAGATTCAACAAAATCTGCAACTCCTAAGCAGCAAGTGTCATTTCCATATTCTTTCCACGAAGGCTGACTCAGGTGTCAATGAAACGTTGGATGCATACGTGCGCAGGAGTGAGCTTGAAATCCTTGCCAACAATGGTGAAACTAACAGGCGGCATTGTTGATGAAGAATTGCAATACACCATGGATTCGCCATTTGGATTGGGCAGACGCTCACAAAGAGACGATCTAGTCAATGTGAAGGTTCTAGTTAGTCTACATATAACCCATCCATTATCAATCAAGTGTAGCAAAAGGGTTGAGATTTCAAAATACCGAAACCTTCCGAATAAGAGCACACATCGATAAGCTTCAAGCAAGAACAACAACAACAAATTGCTCTACCACCACTGACAAGAAGAAAGGAAGACAAAAAACTGCTCACAGCTACAAAACACCAACAAAGAGAGATATGCGAAACGTGAATTAAGAAGCGCGAAGAGAGAGATCTCTAGCTCAAGGCGCCGAACTCCATCGGTCTCCAGTGAAAATGGTTGAGCTTTCCTTCGCTTAGCATGTCTTATACTTCTCTTCGCAGCCAACAGCCGGTGAATAGTGTCCATCCGTTCATTCCAACTACAACAGATGAAAGTGTCCATCTCATCCCTGGCTCTAATCTTTCATATGTTCATTGGCATGACGCTTTTAATGTCAAGTCACTGTAGTTACTCTCCATGAAGAATACTATGTTCAACAAACATAGTTAGTATCTCACTTGTCATGATGTTTAATGCGCTCTTGGATCACTATGCTTCCTAATTATCATTAATACAATTAATACACCGCATCCACGTAGAACTTTGCATGATATGAATTCCCTTAAATCTATCAATGGCTAAATTTCAATCTAACTTAAATTGTTGTATGTAATGGTGATTTGAATTCTTTCTTCCAAGCCACACTCAATGTTTTTTTCTTTAGGCAATTAAAATTGGTATACAATATATTTATATATATTGTCCATAACTTGAACTATTGAAATGTACCAAGGAAATTATAATGCTAGAATAGCTAGCATGTCATGTAAGGATATTGATATTGATACATTTATGATGAATGTACATGTTTTGGATGAATAAAACGTATTTCATCCATATCTTGCATGTTTCATTCATTTATGGATATCCGCAGCTTCATCATTTCATTGATTATATACCTGCTCATTTTTTTATTTTTTTTATTTTTTTCCCTTCTTTTTATTTTCTTTTCTTTTGGTTTCTTTTGGTTTCTTCTGTATTTGTTTCTTTTCTTCTCTTCTCTTTGAATTTCGTTTCATTTCATTTCATTTGTATAATTATGTTTAGTTTTCATTCCATTTCTTTTGCTTTCCTCTTTTCTTTCGTTTGTTTTAATTTAATTTCATTTCTTTTCTATTCTTTTCATTTGTTTTAACTTAATTTCATTTCAATTCATTTTCTTTTCCTTTTTTGTTTTCTTTGGCTTTCTTTTGTTATATTTTGAATTCTTTGTTTTGTTTTGTTTGCTTTTGAAATAGAATCTTCTCTTTTCTTTTCATCTCATTTCTTTTCAATTCATTTCTTTTGCATCCATTGGTTTTCTTTTGAATTCTTTGTTTAGTTTAATTTTGTTTTCTTCGGATTTCTTTTGCGTTCTTTTGTTTTCTTTTGAATTCTTTGTTTAGTTTAATTTTGTTTTCTTTGTTTTTAACCAAAAAAAATTATGTTCATTTATTTTCATCTCATTTCATTTCAATTGTTTCTCTTTTCTTTTCTTTTCTTGTTTTCTTTTGCTTTCTTTTGTTATATTCTAAATTCTTTGTTTGATTTTGTTTGCTATTAAAATAGAATCTTCTCTTCTCTTTTTATCTCATCTCATTTCAATTGTTCGGTTTTCTTTCCTTATCTTTTACATTCTTTTGTTTTCTTTTGAATTCTTTGTTTAGTATTTATTTTTCTCTTTGCTTTTTAAAAAATCTTTTCTTTTCTTCTCTTTTCATCTCATATCTTTTCCATTGTTTTGTTTTGCCTTCTATTCTTTTGCTTTCTTTCGCTTTCTCTTGTTTTCCTAACTTTAAAAAAGAAGATCTTTTCCTTATTTTTCTATTCATCTCAGTTCTTTACACTGCTCATGAACATTCGTTTTGTTTTGATTTTGTTTGTTTTGTTTTGTTTGCTTTTAACCCCTAAACGTCTGAACGTGCCTTTGCGGCCAGTAGAATACGTTGTATTTTGATTGTATTTGGAATGAATCCACACCTCTAATGGGTTTGAAGTCAAAAGAGAAGTTGAAATTTAGATCAATGCGGTTCTAACGAGCTATTGAGATCCCAATTTAGAGTTTCTTATTGGTAGAAAATCCCAATTATACGACAGCGTATATACTATCCTCATAGGACATTTAGGGGTTAAAATGAAATCTTTTCTTTTCTATTCTTCTCATTTCTTTTCAATTGTTTTGTTTTGATTTCTTTTCTTTTCTTTTACATTCTTTTGCTTTCTTTTGAACTCTTTCTTAAGTTTTATTTAGTTTTCTTTGCTTTTAAAAAAAGAATCTTTTCTTTTCTTTTCTTTTGCTCATGGTATGGTTGTTTGAATGGAAAACTTTCAAACCTCACACTTAAACATTTATCACACTCACTATGACGGTTCTCCAACCACGAAATTTTGCATATGTAACACCGCTTGGACATGAAGCATTTTTGGATCAAATTTAGTACCTTGAAAATGTGCGGTTTATGAAATAATGCCGATTTGCCAAGTTTTAAGCCTTTGTTTTAAAAAAAACATATATGATTCCCAATAGTTACGATGGATCCAAATTTTCGGTAGAAAGTAGAAGTATCAATAAGGAACAATATGTTGTTATAAAAGATAATGGTATTCCTAGGTATTTTTGTGTCCACATGCAATTCAAAATTTTAAAAATAAAGCTAAATTTTAGGTTAATTATATAATAGAGTAATTTTTCTACTTTTGTCACTTTTTTTGTAACGCCATGTTCTCATAGTAAGGAATAATATGGTGTCACATAAAAAAGGGAAAAAAAGGTCAATTACTTTATTCTATAATCAAACAAAAATTTGGCATCATTGCAAGACTTATTGGAGACTTATTTTTTGCAAGAAATTTGACGATACCATTCATTGGTGGGAATGCTCTCATACCCCCTAATTGTTATTTTACTTACATACTAGATGTACAGTACATGTGATAACACATGTGACAATCTTTTGGGACAAATACCCAAAACATGTAAGCCAAAAGATGTAAGCCAAAAACTCTTCCGCCAAACCATAGAAGAAAATACATTCACACAATATTAACAATGTGTCTCTCCTCACCCTGAGTGAGCTCTCTTTTTATACATATCGGATATCATTAACTAATGCCTATCCGGCTTATGAGATATCATCATTACCAAAGGTTTCTTCCCTTCACTTTTTTTTTGTTTGACTACTAAAGGGTTCATCAAGGCAAGGGCAGAAGCTACAAATGCATCAAAAGCTTTCGATTGGTTGCTATCCAAAATTGTTGCTCACTGAGTTGGATGGCAAGCACACAACATAGCACAATAGAGCAGTGCAATGGAACACCCTTTTGAAAACTGAATCGAATGAGAATCTTCACTTAGATCCACTTTTCTAAGTAATGAAGGAATGCCATTTGTATTCCATGAATTTTGGGACCACCGTGTCATTGTCACATAAACTTCGTTTCTAATCGTAACTACACTGTGGTCCCATTGCGAAAAGGTGTTGGCAACCATTGCTCTATTATGCTATGCATTCATCACTCACTCCATGGATAAGTGCCAGAAAGGTAGTTTCGTGTATGGACAAAGTTGATAACTATGCCACTCGTAATCACTGGACCACTGCATGTAAAGAATACTTGATCACTAATCTTAGGACCAATGGATGTCGTGTTATGGTCACTAGCAATTACAAATACCAACAGCTGCAGATCAAGAATAATTCTTTGCCTTGCATTCAATATCTTGCACGAGTATCAACCATCATAGCCCAATTCAAAACTACTGCACAATTCACAACGGATGTCAAAGAATTCAAGATGTGGTGCAAAACTCCAGGTTCATAAACCACATACAACAATAATAACAATAATAGAGAAACAACTAACAAAGCTGGCATCAATCTGTGTCAACCAAAAAAGAGATTCAACCATTGGACGCATTGACAGTAACAACTGATTGCTTTGTTCAAAAGCTTCCATTCCCAGGGCAAAATGTCCCTGCCAAGCACAAAAAACAACTTTCCCAGAGGGAGTCTGTACAATTTTCTAGAACCCGACCTGCCAACGTTTTTTTCCGAAGCTGGAAAAAAAACCTATTCCCCTTCATAAATATGAAGGACCAATGTACCAATGTTCACGAGAGCTCTCCTCCATATCTACAGGAGCTTCGGAACAACCTCTAAGTAAACCTTTTTCTGGTACAGACAACCCTAACCTTCACTAATCCACTCACCAGACTAGTGAATGTTACCATGGTCAAACACTACAAGGACCTTGAAATGTGTTTCAAAATGTTTTCCCATTAGAATCTCGTCGACAAATAGATATGGGATCAGGAGAAATGAGCGGCCGACCTTTTAAACACCACCAGCGACATCACCAACACAGACAGCATCATGGTGGACCTGACTGTTTTTTCAAAGAAAGCATCGTCATCGTCGGTGATCTTGAGTGTCTCCTCTGTCACATCGAAGATGCCCCGAATGAGCTCCTGTAAGGTGGTCATGAACTGGGTAAAGGCCTTCTTGGTGTGCCAGAAAACGTGCGAAAACAGGTTGGTGTCTTCATTGAGCGCCTTATGAACCTCCTCCACTGTCAGCTCACTTTCATTCTCAATCAACCCTGCACAACGAAACATAAGACATTGTCAGTTATTGAACCATGATTACCAACACAAACATCTATCATAACATTCAGTGGCTATTGCTACCTAAGCCTTGCCAAGCATATTCCTCATCATCATCCATGGCCCATCAGTAGCTACCCATCTTTCCTGATAGGTGGAAACTTGGGTGACCCGCATGTGTGCATTCATCTCTCCTTGTGCATCCCTTTCATGCATGAAGACCCCAGCTCATGGATGGATGGAAAGGCATACCACACACTGGCTACTGAATGTTATGAACATTATGATCGTCAAGCGAAGCATGTACATACCAGTAGATTCACGAAGCTTCTGTCTGAATTCTTTAATTTGCTCATTCGCCAGCACAGATTCCCACACATTTTTATCAGTAGCCAAAGAGACCACCATTTTCTGCACAGTGAAACGAGCAACAAGTCAGGTCGTTGAGAAATTCATACAAAGCATCGATCCTTGCGAATATTCGATCCATCATATGAAGAAATGCAAGCACAGTAATTGATCAAGACGCATCATATGCAAGCACAGGAATCAATTAACATTTTTGAAGGCCATCCTTTATCAAAGAAACAATGTGTAGGTTTCGGACCAGATTAGTCCTAGGCATCAAACTGAACTACTTTGTGAGGATTGAAGATACCGAAATGACCCGGGGCTATAATCGATTTTAGCTTAGGCTAAGTACGAAAAGGAGGCTAAAAAATTAAGCAGCCTAAAACAATCCCATCTGGCATATGCAAATAATGGAGAGAACAGGGAAACAAGCAGTTGGTAAAAAGAGAATGTAAGGATGGCACATCTGGACTAGTGATTTTTTTTGTTGCTGATTTTAGCCAAATTGCTACATAAAATTTGGGCTGGCTAATTGATACAAAGGATTTTAAAAAGGGATAATAGCCAGATTTCCTACATGGAGTCACGATGTGTAGACTCTTTAAGCCTAGGTATCACCCAGGTATTGCCTAAGTACCACCTAGGTAGCACATGTGTATTACCCTGATATTACCTATGAAAAGAGCATCCAAGGTGCATGGAAAAGTAGCAAAAATGCTAAACCGTCTCCTGACAAAGAAAAATCACTGACCTGGACTTGCGGGTTGTGCTGAAATTGGTGAAAAGCCTCCAACATGTTACCGTATCCACCGGCACCGACGACTTCGTTGCTGCTCGAAGAGATCGTCACTTCGAAAGGCGCCGGCTCTTTCCAGTCCGAAACTGGATGGCTAACGTGATAGCCCACCTCGGACACATCGATCGCTTTCTCACTAGTTGACGATTCAGGCTCCCGTGGGATTGAAGTAGTTGATCTACCCATGAGCAAACCTCTGCAGGGGTGAGTAAAGCTTTCGCCCGTCAAAAAAACCTCGGCAACAACATTCAAACGAGTGATTCGAAAACCAGTAGTATAGAAAAAAAAACCATTTAAATAAACACGTGTAAACTTAGTAGTTGATCTCCCCATGAGCAGACCTCTGCAGGGGTAAAGCTTTCGCCCGTCAAGCGTCGGTAAAAACATTACAACGAGGGATTTGAAACTAGTACTGTAGAAAAAGTAAACATTCAAATAAACACATGTAAACCTATCGAAAGAAAACCAGTTGAGATACTCATCACATGACATTTACATGAACCAGATGAGTCAACACACACGAAATGGGCGCCATTGCCTCGGAACAAAAACATTCAAACGAGTGATTTGAAAACAAGTACTATAGGAAAGAAAACCATTTAAATAAACACATGTAAACCTATCGAAAGAAAACCACACACACACTAATTTCACAGCAAATGAGCGCCACAGCCGAAACGTTTTGAGCATGAGGGTTTAACCAAAAAGCAAGAAAATATCACATGACATTTACGTAAACCAGTTGAGTCAACTTGTGAAAGATCACCATAGCCGAATCTTTTTTGCGAGAGGGTTTAGAAGGGAGTCACGCACATCTGGAGGGCTTGTTGGAGGTCGGAGGTGGCGTCCTCGACGTCTTGTTTGCTAGGCGCGGTGCCGAAGACTAAGTAATCCAAGCTTTCCGCATCATCCCCTGCGAAAACCCAGTCGTCGACCTCCCAGTACTGCTGCATGCCGGAATTCGAATTGCCAGTAGGCGTGTGCACCTCGGATCCCGGGCAATTACAAGACATGCGAGCCGAGGTCGAGGGCGCCTTGAGCCCGGCGGGCGTGGTGGTGCACATGCGGCACATGGCGGCATTGGAAGCGGCTGTTGTAGGGCCTGAGCCCACGACGCGCGTCACTGTTCTCCACATGGCTCCGCCTCCCATTCACCGGCCTGCCGGCAATCTAAACCTCCTTTCCTTTCCTTGCAAAAGCAAAAACAACAAAGATCTCTCGCTCTCAAAACAAACTATTGCGTCTGTTGCACGCTCACGGCGCTCAAAGCCCTGCCGCGTACTCCCAGCAAGCTTGAATTGGTGGGCTACTAGTTCACGACTAACAAAAATCTCTGTAGCCCACCAGTGAGTTCACGAAATCTAGACGACGGGAAGATGGCGAAGAATCCAGGATCGCTGGCGCACACGCTACCTTTACACAAATTGCGCAAATCTGAGAAACCAAGGAAACGCTGTAGGCTCGAAAAGCCTTGGAGACGACGAGGG
This sequence comes from Pohlia nutans, assembly GCA_022496805.1. Classification (NCBI taxonomy): domain Eukaryota; kingdom Viridiplantae; phylum Streptophyta; class Bryopsida; order Bryales; family Mniaceae; genus Pohlia; species Pohlia nutans. Next base: position 18,842,075 of record CM040097.1, read on the forward strand.
CGGCGACCTCTGGTCGGCCGGTACTGACTAGACGGCGATCGATAGTCGGATCGGGGTTCAACTTGAACGTGGAAAAGTACCTTTTGCCGCCTTTTGTACCTTTTTTTTCTGTCGGTCAGTTGATAGAAATGATAGGGAAATCCACAACTGGCAATTGGGAAAGGATATTTTCTAGATTGGGAACTGATGTTATCTCCACAGCCATGCTCTGCCAAATTATTATTATTTTTTGGAAGATTCCATTTTGTCAAATGTTAAAATATCCAAATCTTTTTAAGATTCCTTCTTTATCTTTTTGTACAATATCACAACACCCAATTAACTATTTAGTATAGTTTGACCTTTAAAGGCGGATCAAAGTCTCATGGATTTAAAATAATAAATTCATACTTTTAGATGAGACCAATGTAATATAATTTAGAAAAAAATAGAAAAATTAGAAAAAAATAGAAAAAAATATAATTTAGATGAGATCAAGTTTTATATCAACAGAATTGGTGAAGAATATCATGTATCTTGGTCAAAAAACAAATAAATTTGAACAAAAAAAAGTTTCTATAGAACCTACTCAGAACTACTAAGAAAACATGAGATACAAATTGGGCTTTTTGATCCTTTAGATGTTAAGGTATTTATCGCAACGACATACTATGCAACATCACTTGTCCTATGTGCAACTCTTTAGATGTAGATACATAGCTCCATGTACTCCTAAAATGTAATCAACACCATGTACATACCAAGTAGATCCGCTCATAGTCATCACAGCTGGAGCTAAAAGAAAAACACACCTTTCTTCAGTAAAACCCTTTGAAACAAATTTAAACTACCAGAAACCTCCATTAACCCCTAAATGACAGAGGGGTAAGGGCATAACCTAGATGTGTTATCAAATGTTACCTTCTGCAACTATGATGAAGTTTGGTTCAAAAGATAAAATGAGAAGCATGATGATTAGTAATTATTTGTACGGTCAAACTTTCAAAAACAATTTTAGTTACTCATTTAATGAATTTACAAGCATTTACCATTGAATATTCACCAAAATTACAACTTTTATTTTTAAAATTTGAAATTTGGTATGATTGGTTAAAACTAGACATTCTATTCTAAAATTTTAAAAGGAGAGAACATCATTAGTTTCCCGAAATAGAAAGTTTTATAACACTAGGACAACATTGAGGTGTTAGTATTTGAAAAATTCCTTAGTGAACCTCAATATTGCAAATGAAATGTATCAAAAAACACTAGAACATGATCTCAACCCCCAATTTAAACAAAAAATTAAAACTTGAAAAATGACATTTCCTGCCCATGGGCAATCACTGCTGTTTGGGCTGCGACCAGAAAATGGTCGATTGGTCACTTAGGGGTTACTCCTGAACGTTCTCACCCTCTTCAGATTTGGTAGTTTTCCAAAGATGCATTATAAAATGCAACTAAGAGGGATATTTTCAACTTGATGAATGAATAAAAGTTGTGCATTCTGCATTTTAGATTCTATCCATACGGTTAGATTTGCGATTGCTATCACCAATATTTGTGTATAAAATTTCAAACTTAAAATTTAACGCTCTTTTGTAATATGATTACGAATAAAATATTGACAATCTAATAATGAATTTTTTTGGGATGGGTTGAAATGTAATACTCAAAGTGTAGTGATTTTTGGAGATTTTGTGGTTGCTTAATTTTAGTAGTTGACTTTTTCAAGAGCACTTTTAGACTAAAATCTTCGAAATTTTGGGTGGAACACTACAACATAAAACGAGGCATAAAAATTTCACAAATCATCCCCTTTCTAATCGGATCACACATGCACGGAGCTAATTTCCCATAAAAGTTTCAATAAAAAATCTACACTGCAAAAAGTGCATGATGGATGAGAAAACGGACTTCAAATTCGTACATCATGCAAAATATGCATGGTTGGGCGGTTAGGGATTAACCCTTGAACGTCCCAATTCATCACTATTTTCAAAGAAGCGTTATAAAATGCTTGATGAAAACCAAAAATGGAATTGATTTACAAAGAAAACTAGTAAATGTCAATGTGAAGATCACATCTATACGGTTGGATTTATCATTTAATTTTATTTATTTAAATTTAATTTTGAAGGTTTATCAATATTAAAGTGTTAAAAACAATGTCAAAAAGAGTGTCACAAACAATATCTTTTTAGTATTGTACCTACACATCCAATTAAGCCCTACCACAACATTTTTACATATTTTTCCTTTTGCCAAGTACACCTATCATATGAAATGTGCTATAAAGGATGAAGAAAAAACAATTATTGGTGCATTCATGATAATAGTAGGCAACAAAATTGTAATGTAATCAGGCACTAATATATTGCTTAAAACTTCTACATGTGCTAAATTGTATTACAATTTTATGGTGGATATATGTATGTATGTATGTATGTATAGCAAATACCCTGTTGCAATTCATCAACAACAAAGGAAAGCACAAGAATTGTATTATGAATGTGAGAATCAATTGGGAACATGATGGAACAAAATAAGAACCGTGGAAAACAATTTGGGAACATAAAAGGAACATGGGCGTGACACAGTAGGGGATGAAAAAACAACATGAAGAATGGATGTAAATTTTGGGATGAGAATGTGACCATTTTTGTGACATCGGGTTGTGACCATGTGCATTTGATTATATATATATAATGTCATATAAATAAGGATTTGGTATCAAATTTGGATTGCATACCTATTTTTAAGTGTTTTTTTAAAAGAGATTTAAACTTTTTACAAGATTTAACCACCTCTCAACTGCACCTTTCTAAATGGCGCCTTTGGCTCATATTATTGTGAATGTATCATTATCCCTTTAATAAAAAGATTGCAGGGGCATGTCTAAATATCATATAAAAGGAAGACAAAAAAATCGTCGTATTTCATTTTTCAAGGAAAACGAACATCAAAAGGGTAGCCATAAAACAAAAGACACATAAGAAATGCTAAGATGTAGAAACTCAAAATCTAAAATATTCAAGAACTAAAAAGAAATTCACAATTGAGAAATTTTAGAAATAAAATTTTAGAAATGGGAAATGGGTGTTTTCATGGTACGGGTGACTAAAAGGCCTCAAAATCAAGTACTACTTTTTGAAGTAGTGAATGTAGTGAACGTTGTGGTTTAAATATCTTTATTTAGAAAAATATTTTCAATTACAACTTTCTTCTAATCTAATTATAATGTCCATCAAATTTTTTTTTCAAGATTATTCATCTTTGATGCTTTAAATTTGATTTGTAATAACAATGTAAAAAGCTTGTTTGCCACAAAAATGATATTTTAACGGTTTTTACCCTTCCTACACTATTTTTGGAATACAATTTTCATGTTTTACTAAATCACCATAAATACATGTGTTTCAAGAAACAAACCTTTCATATGAGTTTCATGATCTTGCACATTTTTCCATTTTTAGGTTTTTGAGGCTTATTAAATATCATGGAATGGAAGGATTTTAATTTTTTTTTAAACTTCATCACAATATTCAACATCTAATCACATTAGACCACCTAAAAATTTGAATTATGAAGTTTTAATTACATGCGGTCCATTTTACACTACATTTAGTTGAAACACTACATTGTATTTTTTACTATATAATATGATCGTAGTGGAGCATTAACCCAAAAGTAAACCAAGCCAAAAATACCATTGTGTGGATATCCGTCATACCCCTAAAACTTCAAAATCTCGTACATCCATCATTTACAAAAAATAAACTAGAATTATTCAAAGTCCATTTTCTCAAAGAATCCATCACTTTGGACCACTTTTCTCACTCACCCGTACCATGAGAACGCTCAAATTTTAAAATTTCATAAATTTAATAACAATTAAAAGAATTCAAGAAACGAGAAATTGAAATGTTGGCTATGAAATACTATATATACTTATCAAAGCCAAAATGATACATCATATTTCAACTCTAACACAGATAGATAGGAACTCCAGTCCTCTTCCGAGGTCGGCATGAATCAAGTGTCTATTGACCCACCCATGATACAATGTTCACAAAACCTCTGGATAACACACCATAAAACCTCTAAATTATAACAGTAAATAAAATTTGATAAAAGGAGTAATCCACAAAATAAAAAGTAAAGAATTTCAAAAAAATAAAATCTAAGAATATATACAACATAGAAAGAATTAGTGAAAAATTTGGGAAAATGTCATTATAATAAACATTGTTTGTTGTTATATAGCACTAATTAAAAGCCAAAACCAAAAACCTTATACCAACCATAACAAGGCAAGAACCCTCTAAAAGCCTGTCTAAAAGACTATTAACAAATAATCGCTAATAGGAAAAATTCAAAGTAAAAAAATTGAATAAATATAGATATTAATTTAAATTATTTAAATTATTTAAATATTTCAATGATTATAGGATTATAAATTTAGCATGTTAAAATTTCTTAATTATAAACAACAACAAAAAAATTGGAAAATTAATCATTTTAGTAATACCACTTGATTTAAACTATGTCATGTGTAGGATCCGTTTGTTGTTTTTTGTGTGATCCCATACATAACATTCTAAATACCTTGTTGGACCATACCCTTTACACTATAGCAATACTATAGAGAAATTGCTAATAAAATAATTCAATTCTCCAACCCTATTGCTTGGACCAGCTGAAGTTAGAAAAAAATCTTTGTGGTTCTTCTAACAAATGTTTCAAATTACAAGCTGAACAATATAGAGGCTCAAGTACCTCATGTATTTCATAAATAATAATAATAATTATTATTATTAATTAAAAAATACAATAACACCTGATCATGTCTCCATAACCATAGTGTGTCCATGCCATCCAGTTTGGTGTCTTCAGTAATTAATACATACTGAAACTAACAAGCAGCTAGACATGAAGTCTTTGCTTTAGTATTTACCCCGGATTTACTGTTCAGGCGCGTAACTCCTCGTAACTCTTCACAAACGAAGTGTTTTCGTAGTTTCTCCCCTGGTGGACCAAAGACAATAAATTTAGAATATACTTGATTAAGTCTCAAGTTACAACTGTCTCAAGACATCAATTGGGATATACAATCCCTCTTCTTTTCTACAGCAAAAGCCTTGAGACCTTTAACCCCTAAATGCCTGGGAGGCCAAAAAATGGCTTATGAATGTAACTCACTATTCAATTCCAACTGCTACATGGCCGATTTTCATCCATTTTTTTTGTGAAGGACTTTTGTTGATCATGCCACGTCTTCAAGTTAAATTCAGATCATTCAAGATATTTTTGGATTTTATATGGGGTCCCAACCACAAAAAGAGTCGCAAAATAGTTCACTGTGTAGTGTATTTTGGATTTTCTGTTTTTTCTACTTAAACTAAATCTAGGCCATAAAAATGAGTTCTATTGCCTTTAAGCTTAACTAACACAATAAAGCTTACCAAGTTTATTTTATACTCCACTTTTAATTTTTGGGAAACTCTGCAAATTGAGTGATCAATTGGAGTTACAAGTTTGATAAGTATTACCATGGTGTAGGAAAAATATCTAAATTTAGATACAAGGATGATTTTTGTAATGTTCTTCATTGTAATTTACATCTGGGTGAAAGCACGGTAAACTGAACCATTAAAGTCATCCTTAGTGCTGAAATTACAAATTTCTTGGTCAAAGGCCATAAATTACAACTAAAAATTCATATATTTAAGTTCTAATTTGGTAGAGCCCTCCATAGTTCTATTAGGTACTTCAATCCAAAGTTTCAAATTAAAATATTTAAAAAAGGTTACTAAAAGTAAAGTTTGAAAATAGATGTCTGAAACAAATTTCGGGAGCAAATTTGATGAATTGAATCATGTTCAATATGAATATAAATTATATATTCCATAAGTTCATTGTGCATTGGAGGGCTCCAAAGAAAAAAAATCTTGAAAAAAAAAATATTTAATGCAATTTCAACATGTTTTATATCTACTTTTCAATTCGGTCAGAACTACTTTTCCAATTTTAACTGCTTTAACCTTACTATAACACACATAAATACTTATTGAACTTGTTTTTTCCAATTTTTTTGGTTAGACTTTGTTAAACATTGTATATTTTATTTTATCTACAAAAAAAAATTCACAAAAAATAAAAATTTAATGGATTTTTGGACCCTGCATTGTTGCTTTTTCACAGGGATCACAAGTGGTTCAGTTTACCATGCTTTCACTCATCTTCGTAAAAAAATTGGAATTTTTGAGTACATTTTGGAATTGATATGAATTTTCTTTACAATCACTTCAAAAAATCATAGTAATTTCAAATTTTCACCAAAACTTGTGAAAAAATCATGGTTTGTTAGTAGACACATGGCTTTGTCTACTAAAAGAATAAATTTGAATTTTTATCTTACTTATAGTGGCAAAATTGAGTGTGATAGGTATATCTTGATTCCGTGGTCATGGGCCCAGTGTTTAAGGGTTAACCCCTAAATGACCGGAATTATTTTGCTCAAAAGTACTACAATGCTGCCATTTCTAATCCCTGGGGCACAATTTCAAAAAAATATATATATGTTTTTTTTTATCACAATCCAACTATAGAAACTCGTTTTTTAAAACCAAAGGAATGTGCACAAAAAAAATTCACAATCTTTGACTGCATAGATTAGAAGATATATACGTTTAAAGTGAAAATGTTTGAGAAAAATAATACCCGCCCAAAATTTTCAGCTACATATTTTTCTTCCTATTTTGAAAATGTTTTGCTACGGAAACTTGTCGCTCTTCAGTTTCACAATCTATACAATGTTAGTTACTTGTATACCAAATTTGTGAAGTAGGAGGCCTCATCATCCCTTTAAGGGTTTCACCATGCGTACACAACAAAAGTAAAATGACATGTGTTTCAAATCCATAATTAGCCACTAAACTTCAATCGACCAATTATGGGGAAAAAAATTGTACGGAATATTTCCAACTAAATTTTAAAAAGAAGGAAATCATCGACCGTAGTACCATAGCTTGATTGCCACCCCACGAACGAATATTTAATATATTTTTTTTAAAAAGGTTCGTTCCCTAAAAAATGTTTCTTTTAGTTTTTGTTTTTGAGCAAAAAATGATTTGAAATGGCCCGAAATGGCCCAAAATAACTTAGAAATAGCAAAATATAGCTAAAAATAATGTATTCTATTTTCGTATTTTTCCTCATAATTTTCAATTTTTACAATTTTTATTTTTTGAACTATTTTTTGGCGACCCATCTATGGTACTACGGTATCCAAATTCCAAGAAGGGTGTAGGTATCCAGCAAACATCAAGTAATTATTAGAAGGGGTATTGGGACAAGAAAGAAGGTATTGGAGGATTTGGGCCTTTGCAGTGGCTATTTTTCAATAGGTGAAACCTCCCTTGCTATGACATCGCTCCATTCTCTTGCTCAAAAGATGTTAGATTCATATTGCTAGTCTCTTGCTACTACTTCACTTGGCCTTCATATGGTGAAGGACTAGGATAGGCTCAAATTTTGCCAAAGATGTATAAGTTTTGAAATTCCAAATTGAATCCTAAATAAATAAAAATTTGTAATTAAAGAATTCTTAGAATGTAAATTTGGATTTGAAGGAAATTCACTTTACAAATTTTAATTTGGAGAAGAAAACTTATGCAATTTGAAATATAAAGGATGTAATTGATGACCTCTATGGACAAATCAACCTCTTCTAGGAAGATGAGGTGAGATTTTCTAGTGGAGCTCCAAAAACTTCATTGACATTGCCTTATACCAAATAACTCCTTCTAAATGCCTAGAGCCCTCTCCAAATTCAGCAGTTTTGCAAAAATGCATTATAAAATGCAACCTAGAGGCATATTTTGAACTTGATATATGAATAAAAGTTGTACATTATGAATTTTAGATTCTATCCATACAATTAGATCTATGATTGCTATTACCAATAATTTTGTATAAAATTTGAAACCTGAAATTCAAAATTATTTTGTAATTCGATCACGAATAAGATATTGACAATCTACGGATGAAATTTTTTGTGGTTGGTTGAAATGTAATACTCTAAGTGTAGTGATTTTTGGAGATTTTTTGGTTGCTTAATTTTATGAGTTGACTTTTTTCAGAGCATTTTAACACTAAAATCTTTAAAATTTTGGGTGAATCACTACAACATGAAATGAGGCATAAAAAGTTTACAAACCATCCCCTTTGTAATCGGATCACATGTGCATGAAGCTAACTTCACATAGAATCTACAGTAAAATTCCACACTGCAAAAAGTGCATGACGGATGAGAAATTATGGATGAAATCTGTACATCGTCCAAAAAATGGACGCTCAGGCAGTTGGAGGTTAACCCCTAAACGTACCGACCCTTTGAACACAAGTAGATGCTAGCACTACTAGAGAGTGCGTAAAAACCAAGACAAAACCAAGACACATCTGTTCGAACCAACAGAGAATGGGTTTAACGTAGCAAACATTTAGTCATCTGCACAGAACCAACAAGTTTTCTCTTGGAACTAACAAGTTCTTGTTGATTTTCCGGAATCAACTGTTCCTAACCCGCACAAAACCAACAGAATTTCTCTTGATTTTGTGCCGGTTAGGAACCCCATTTCTCTAGTAGTGTAGCCTCAAAAATAGATATTAGCATGGCTTAAATGTACATACTGTGTACATGACAGGACCATTGCAAGCGTAAAATCTATTCAACAAATTTGACGGATTTGTATTTAGAGGCCTCTCCAATATTATCAACATCTCCTCATCAGAAGAGATTTACTTCAATTGGTAGAGAATTTAATAGGCTTGCAAAGGTGACTTGGATGAAAGTCATCCAAGATTGTATGAGAAAGTTACAAGGTTTTGAATCTGTTCATGATCCAGTTTCTGGACGCTAGGACGTTTAGGGGTAAACCCCTAACTGCCTAAGCGTCCATTTTTTGGACGATGTACAGATTTCATCCAAATTTTCTCATCCGTCATGCACTTTTTGCAGTGTGGAATTTTTACTGTAGATTCTATGGGAAGTTAGCTTCATGCATATGTGATCCGATTAGAAAGGGGATGATTTGTGAAATTTTTATGCCTCATTTCATGTTGTAGTGATTCACCCAAAATTTTGAAGATCTTAGTGTAAAAGTGCTCTAAAAAAAGTCAACTCATAAAATTAAGCAACCAAAAAATCTCCAAAAATCACTACACTTAGAGTATTGCATTTCAACCAATCACAATGAATTTCATCCGTAGATTGTCAATATCTTATTCGTAATTGAATTACAAAATAATTTTGAATTTCACGTTTCAAATTTTATACAAAATTATTGGTAATAGCAATCATAGATCTAACCGTATGGATAGAATCTAAAATTCATAATGTACAACTTTTGTTCATACATCAAGTTCAAAATATCCCTCTAGGTTGCATTTTATAATGCATCTTTGCAAAACTGCCGAATTTGGAGAGGGCTCTAGGCATTTAGGGGTTAAGGAAGATATATTATTTGCAATTGCAGTCCAATTGAATGGTGTCATTTCATGGCAACCAACCAACTTTCTAGTATTCCAGGAGTATTGCCATTTCTTCAGTAATAGAGGTGATCAAGGTCAAGAAATGAACCAAGCAAAGTTCCTACTAGAATCATGTATTAACCCCTAAAGGACCAAGTGTCCTAACTTGGACATTTCAATGTTTGGGTAGGTCCTCGCGTTGTCAATTTTTATTTTTATTTTTTGAAATAAATTATGTGAATTCGGTATATCAATACAAAAAATGGAGATTTAAGTTTTTTGATTTCGACTTTTTAAGTGGAAGTTATGGAGCAAAAGGGGTTTTTTTGGGGACAATGGGCAGTGCGTATAGGGCTCAAAATAAACCTCATTAATCATAATTTTTCAATTTTAACAGTAGGATCTTGTTTGAGATTACTAGGAGAGTGCATGGTAAAATTTTCGTAGAATTTGACCGTACAGATTGCAAGATTATAGCGTTTGAAGTGAAAATGTGAAATTACAGTCTTTTCTGATATTTTCTGACCAACTTTGAAGACATGAGAAAATTTGTTAAATTGGTCAAAAAAAAATTCAAATTTTATTTAACTGTTTAATTTGGTATTTTCTATCAAGAGAAAAAAAAAATATTCACAAGAAATTGAATGGAAAGAGGTGAAAATGATGCTCAAAAACAGGAAAAAACCGCGGTTCTTGAGGGGTTAATTGCTCTATTTGTTAGCAATGTTAGGGACTTGATGTATATTCTCACTTGAAGTCTTGAATGGTATTAACACTACTAGAAAACTGCGACTGATTCAACAGAAATGTAACTGATTTCTGTTGTTGGGGGTAGTGGCGGTCACCACTTGGTTGTTTCCACAGTTTTCTGTTCAACCCTGAACAATACCTACAAAATTCCTGTTGATATTCGCTCCATTGTTGAGAGCTACCTAAGTTTTGTGGTTTTTTAACATATACTGCTGACATGGCAATGGAAAAGTGGCAGCATACTGCGTGGACATTTATAATCCTTTCATTTATTAAATTTCAGTGCCATAATATTTGAATCTGTTACTTTTTGAAATTAGAAACTACCTTACTTTAACTGAATGTTGATTTTACCATGAAGGGTGAAACTGTAAAAATTCGGTAAAGTCCCCGTCATTTCTCTTTACCCCCTTCAATGGTGCAATACCCTACGGGTAAACTCCTTTTACTGGAACCACTTTTAATGGGTTTCACTATATATGTTTCCCTTTTTCCTTTCTTATTATTATTATTATTATTATTATTTTGTTAATTTATTATTATAAATATTTTTTTACTGCTATAGTGAATTTGAATTGAAGCTGCCCTTGAGATGAAAATTCGGGAAAAAAAGAAGAAAAATGATTGGACGGATAAGCGCCAAATCCTAATTCCGCCGTCGTCGTCCTCCCCTTCACGTGTCAGCCGCGCTGCTGCTGCTCTCTGCCCTGGCAGCTCCTTCTAGCCCCTCCCCCCCTTCCCCCTTTCCCTCTTCCCCTGCCTGGCTCTCTCTCTCTCCTTCATTCATTTTGTTCTCCTTCGTCTCTCGTCTCCTTCCTTGCTGTGGCGTCGTCGCCACGCTTGTTTTTTCCGGCGGAGACAAATTCGGGCGGATACGGGAGGACGCCATTTATTTTGAAGCGATCGGTTGAAGCGGCGGTTTTGATCGACCAATCTTTTTATCTTGGAGGTTGAGAGAGCGGGAGGGTGAGTGGATACAGTTTGTTTGAATTTGGATTGGTTGCATGGTTGTGTAAAACCCTGCGGTGTCGGTGATGAGGTTTGATGCGGATCGTGGTTGAGGATTTTTCTCATTTTTTGGTGCGACCAGGACGTCGTTGGCGGGCGACTGCGGGGAGGTCGTGTAGGACAATGTTTCGCCGCACGGACAATGGAGATGGATAAGGGGGCCGCCACTGGTCAGACCCTGGATGCGCAGGTGATGGTGAGGATCGTTCATGATTGTCCATGGTGAGGATTGTTCGGTGTCGTAAAATTTGGAGCTTCAGCTGCCCTCGTTCTGCACGTGATCTGTCCCTTGATTAGGGTTTCATTTTTTGATTTCGACGGGGAAGGGATTTTTATTTTTTTCCCCTCCGATTTAGCTTTTGTATCTCTGATTTAGGGTTTTATAGTTGGGCTCGTTACCATGAGTTGTTTTTGAGGGGTTTCTGTTACTTGAATGGATTTGAATTTTGTGGTTCTGGTACCCAATTTTTAAAGGATTCCGATGTTTATTATTTGGATTACTTTTGTAAAAGTTATGAACTGGTGAAGTTTGAAGTAGCCGGGTTTTAATCAGTATCTACTGCTCGGTTTGTCTCACTCGACACTTGAAAAAGATGACTCTGAATCCTAGAGATGCCTTCAAAGAAGCAGAACCAGTTGATGTGATTCGCATTATATAAGGTTCTTACAGCCGCTAGATTAGAAGTTCATAGACTGTAGATATTGTAATGACATTTAAGTCAATTTCATAAAATTCCATGTGCAAAAAGGTAAAAAGTACCTGACCTATCACATGAGGACATGTAAGCTATGTACACCCAAGAACCTGCTGAAGCAACTACTACACGTCCAATTCACGCCCAATCAAAGCGTGACACCACCCTATAAACACTCCCACAAATTTAATGCAAAAGGGAGATAGGATTAATTTAGAATTAACTAGAATAACAAACCTCTGTAACTAATGACAGTAATTCTTTTAACCACGGCGGATAAAACGGAGCAAAACAGTAAAAAATAGTTTGCAGCAGCGTAAGTAAAATTCCAATCTCATTATTTGACGTGGCATACACTGCCAACTGGATTTCTTAGTGCTCACTCACAGTCTGAGGTGGCATGCCACGGAGGATGAAGAAGGCTTCAGAAATGACCGATTCAACAGAATTCATACAACAGATCTCTGTTGCAAAATGACCCCCACAACGCGTCCGAAACCACAGGCGTCCTCAACTGTTTTCTGTTGAAAATCTGTTGATGCGGACACAGTTTTTCTAGTAGTGTAACCCCTAAACATCTTTCCCTCTCTCCAAATTGGGTAGTTTTGCAAAGATGCATTATAAAATGTAACCTAGAGGGATATTTCGAACTTGATGTATGAATAAAAGTTGTGCATTATGAATTTTAGATTCTATCCATGGGTGAAAGCACGAAAAACTGTACCAAAAAGTTAGTCTGCTATACTAAAATCATAATTGTTTTGGTCAAAGGCCATAAATTTATATCAAAATATATTGTATTTTGGTTTTAATTTCATGAAGCCCTCTAGAGTTCTTATAGGTACTTGAACCCAAATTTTTAGAACAAAATCTTCAAAAAAGTTTACAAAAAGTAGTGTTTGAAAATGAATGCCTAAATCCAATCTCGGATGCAAAATTGATGGCCTTAAATACACTCAACATAAATATATTTTTATGAACTTTGAGATAATGATAGAATTGAGGTCCTTGTCCAAAAAGAAAGTAGAAAAAATATGTTTTGATATACATTTTGCTTGTTTTATATCAACTTTGTTAATTGTACGTAACTACTTTTTCAATTTTGGCCACTTCTACGTAAATAAAAAATTTATAACTACTTGATGAAGATCATTTTCTCAAATTTTTTTGATAGACTTTATAAAACAATAGGTGTTTTATTTTATTGTTATTTATTTTTTTACAAAATTCAAATTCATAATGTATTTTTGAACCGTGCATTGTTGAATGGTCATAATAGTTAGAGGTGGTACAGTTTTTCGTGCTTTCACCTCCATATAGTTAATGCAATTGTTATCATCAATGTTTTTGTATAAAATTTGAAATTTAAATTCAAAATTATTTTGTAATTGAATTACGAATAAGATATTGACAATGTATTAATGAAATTTCTTGTGATAGGTTGAAATGTAATATTCTTAGTGATTTTTCAAGATTTTTTGATTGCTTAATTTTATGAGTTTATTTTTTCAAGACCACATTTAAACTAAAATCTTCGAATTTTTGGTGAATCATTCCAACATGAAATGAAGCATAAAATATTCACAAATAATCCATTTTTCAATCAAATCACACATGCTTAAAACCATCTTGCCATAGAATTTTGTAGTCTTTTTGTTCTTGCAAAAAACACATGAGAAAACGTGGATGAAATTTATACAATGACAAAAAAAAAATGGACAATTATTAGGGATTAAAACATATGTTAGTGAGTATTTTAGAAATGAATTTAGGTACAATTTTGGATTACGGTAGATTCACTTTGTTAAAATCATTGTCAACAAGTGTGAACACACCCTTAAAAGGAAGTCTGTAGTTATAACAACATTCCAGTTTCTAAACGACAAGCTGCAACATTCTTTGAGTTATTCCTCAAAGATTTCTTGAGTTATTCTGCAACGTTGCTCAAGTTACTCCCCTATGTTACTAACATTTGGCGTATAATTCTACCAGTGTATTTTACAAACCAGAAAAACAAGGTAAAAAACTCAAAACAATACCAAACAAAGAGAGTACAAGGGCGAATACAATGAGTAGGGATTGAAGAAGCAAACATGAACTCTGCAAGTTGGACAAAACGTCGTGATATATACATCACAAAACCATCAATGTACAGTACTGTAAAAACAAACGACATTTTCGCCCTCCACATCCAGAGCCTCTACATCAGGCTGTATATCATATAAAATATCTCTAGTTCGTGAACTTGGCCTCGTCAATGTCTCGGCCGACTGTGGCGGCCGCCTCACCGCCAGACATGTCACCGGTGGCCGAACCGCCCTTCTTGCCCATCTCCACATACCCGTCATGCCCCAGCTGCTCTGCACGCGCCTGCCCTCCTCGGCTGCGTCCTGCAATTTAACCCAAACGATTATCGACATGTGTTTCAACTCCATAATTAGCCACTGAACTTCAATCGTAACCACCGACATGCACACACATATCGAACAGCATTCTAAGGAGCTTTCGTTGATTCAGACACTATGTTCGAAATCAGAAACAAAAACAACAGAAGCAAATCCGAATACGTGGCCACTGACATGCAGAGACATTGAACGGCATTCGAAGGAACCATGGCTCATTCAGAACATTTTGAAACCAGAAACGGAACAAAACAGAAGTATATCTACACAAATGGATATTGTGACCACCGACGTACAGATACATTCCACGGTTCGTTCAAATCAATGCATGCATGCAAGGTTGAGTAGTGTAACTTCGGCGAGGTTCACATTCATGAATGTGACCACCGACATGCACACACTCGAACGGCATTCTAAGGAGTTACGTTCCAGTTGATTCAGACATTATATATGTTCGGAATCAGAAACAGAAGCAAATCTGAATACGTAGCAAATGCACATGACCAGATACATTGAAATACATTCGAAGGAACCATGGCTCGTTCAGAACATTTCGAAACAAGAAACAGAAGTTACAAAACAGAAACTGTATATCTACACAAATGGATATTGTGACCGCTGACGTGCAGGTCTATGCATTCCACGGTTCATTCAGATCAATGCATGCACGCATGCATGCAGGGTTGAGTAGTGTACCTTCGGCGAGGTTCTGCTGGGCTTGGACGCTCTTGCCTCCCGTGCCGCCCGGAACCACAGTCTCGCCGGCGGCAGCGCGGGCATCGAGGTCTTCCGAGCTCGACATGGTGATGGAATGGACAATTGGATCGACTGTTCTGAGTTAATTTGTAACAAGAGTGATGATCGATAGAAGACGAAGAGTGCAAATGTGTGCAGCTTTGAGAATGAAGATGCGGAGAGCGATGGAGCAGTTGGGTTCTTGTAATGTTGGGACTTGAGACGGCGCGCGACACCTGTTGTGATTTGTGCATGGGCACGGTGGCCATAGCGATGGCGGCGAAGTGGTGGTGGAGGTCTGCCGACAAGTGGAGCATTCTGCTCTCTTCTACGTATTAGCCCTCCCTAACTGGCATCTATTCGACTAATCAAGAATGTTTATTAGGGGTATCAGAGTGTAAGCTTGTGAGGGAGACTTAGTTATAGTTACGGTTCTTCGATTCGGCATCCATAAGAGAATGCCTATCACAGGGAGATAAATACACAATTCCCATATGGGAACGCGGACAAATTTCTCACAATTGTAATTTTCCCAGATCAAAAATACACTACAATCATCCCAAGAAAGTTACAATTGTGGGAATTATGTCCCACTTCCTATATGAAATCCCATGTGGGAATGTCTTTATTTCTCCCTGTGTGATCCTGGTATCTCTATTTTCCGAACCTAGTACTAGACATTCACTAATGGTAATGCTCCAATCCACTCCTTCAATTGTAAGACTCTCAGTAAAATAGTTGCCTTCTCCACGCAAATTGAAACTAGGGAATTTTGCAACTGGTCTTCAAGGAGACAACAATCATCATTGCTCCAAAGTTCGTTGCAAAAGTTCGCGTGAAAACTCATACTTTGATACCCCATATTGTTTTTGTTTTTTTTTTTTTTGTTGGCACATGAAAAGAGATTCCAGTAAGGTATGAGCATCTAGAATCACTAGGCGCATGGGAACTTTTATCCCCGGTAACCTTGCTCATCAATGAGCATATCCCCCTCCTCCAAACTTTCTTAAAAAAGCATGTCGAAGGGGGTATATGCTCATTGGTGAGTTTAGTTATCGAGGGAGTAAAGATCTTCCACAGTGCCTAGTGAATCATTCCAACGCAAAAAGCGATCTCTATAATTGATTTCAAAAGAGACATTAAAATTGTATGTTGATTATTCAAGATGTGCACAATGAGAACATGATAGTCTATGAAAGTCAAAGGTCAACACTTGTAGGTAATGTTTTGAAAATTCGTAAATTATTTAAATAATGTCCAAATAATACATGCTAAAGTGAATTGGAATTCTCGTCATTTATCAACAAGTTCTAATTATATAATATTTTTTGAATAATAATAATAACTATGTTCACTTGTTGGTAGTGACGGCAAAAATGTTATATAGTACCAAAAATTGTTGAGTACAACCTCAACATCTGATCAATTCATTTTATTTAAAATGTACACTTTTTAAACATGAAGATTTAGGGTTGATTTGAATACAAATATAATCAACACTTTGAAAAATCATTATTTATTCATACAATGTCCAAGAAATGCATGTTAAGCTGATTTGGAATTCTTTTACAATAGCCAGTATAATTTAACAAAACTAAGATAATCCAATAACGAAGATTGTGCTCAAATGTTCATTAAGACGATTTTAGGTGCAATTACCATATAATGGCATCTATATTTACTTTGGAAACACATATTGGTAGTCTAAAAACTTTTAGCCCAAGGGATCATTATTTGGAGTTTAAGAGCAAAATGACAAGGTGTTAAAAACAATTACGTTGATTTCTAAAAGAATTAGAAACCAAAATCAAGTTGTTGCTATTAAAGACAGGGTTTAGAGATTGTAAATTTTTTTTTAAATATTTTTTCTTCATGATTTAATTGGATTTTTTATTGGCGCCTTAGAAGAACCAAATTTATCTAATTCCAATTTTATCTTAAATGTAATGAATATTTTCACATAATGAGTATAAAATTAATTTTCTATTTCTTATTAAAGATTGTTCCAAATGCCACCAAATGGTTCAAAGTTGCCGAAAAGCTAAAAGGCAAGGTGCCAAAAGAAGTTAGAATTTCATTTATTTATTTATTTATAGCTTTTTGTATATTTTACGAGATATAACCTTCAATATATGACTAGTATTCAAATTTGAATGTAAAGTCTTTGATTCTTTTAAAAGAAAATGTACCAAGTTCCCCGGGACAAGTTCTATAGTCTCAGGAAGTGACCATGCGAAAAGTAGAAACCACTTGGGTTAAACTATAGGGTCCCTTTTATTCATGAAAGGAATTATTTCTATCTAATTATAAAAAAATTATATGTAATGTGGGATGCTCTAAAATCAAGTAAAGAATAATTAAAGAATATTCTTAGAATATACGTCAAATATTTTAATTATGTGATAACCCCCATTCAAATACCCTCTCAACGCACGTGGTTACACTTGATATATCTTAATGATCTAATACACTAGAGTAGATGACATGAATACTTTACATAGTACAAACCGAAAACGACAAATTGCAACGTTCACTACATGAGCTGTCAACAGGTAGTCCAATAAGTTGATCTTCTACGCCATCCCAGTCTAAAGAAATATATTGAGCCTTTAAGTCAACTATAGTAATTGTTATAGAAAATGCAACAACTTCTTGTAGAATTCAAGAATGATGGTCACTATCTCTTGTGAATCTAGAAAACCCTTCACACGAACTATAAGGATGTAAGTGATTCTTCTCGTCACTAGAAAACACAAATAGTTATAATCTAGTATTCAAGAGAAAAATTGTCATTTCCTTGAAGTTTTAAATTGCGGTAATGCAAAAGCCAAACGCCATTATAATCTATTCATATGGTCCTCACCTCTTCAAAAGTAGGACCATCATTATCGTTTGAGCCTCATGTTACTAACCGAGTCCTTCAACTTCACCCATTTATTGCAGTAGGGAGGTCTTGGTCGTCGGCCCAGATGATCACAACCGAAATGGTTTGAATCTTCAATCAACCTAATTAAATCAAAGGAGGCCAAATTCTTTGCATTGATTTCAACAATCGTGGTTCACTTAGAAGAAATTCAATCGTTGTTTATTTTTAAGACATTCACTTGTTGACTCAAAGTTATCAAAACATTAGATGTTGATGTACACTTTCTTATTATATCACCCCATGTGAATTTTATTTAACTTTTATTAATAATTTAATACTTAATGATATAGAATCATACTTGTAAAACAAATCGTGACAAAAGTGAACTGGTTGTTCACTTACTAAATGAAATAAACTTTGGAATGTCTACTTTGGCTACTAATATGCACATCAAATAAATATGAAAATAAAAGAAGTTCTAATAACTTAAAAACCATTATAATGATAGTTGAATAATATAGTGGAAGGAAAGTCGCAAAAAATACAAGAATCAAGTTCTGTGTGGGTGCCTCCAAAAGTGCTAATTTCTACAAAATTTGCCATTTCAACTAATACAAAGACTAAATTGCAACAAAGCTATATATCCAGACTCACTAGACATGCAACATCACATATTCACATGGCCACTAGGATGGACCCAAGCATACCACATTTCATTAGGGGTGTCACATTCTCCTACAAGACTTCTCCCACACTTTATAAATTGGGTTCAACGTCGTTCACATACCAGAATACTAGTCCTCACACTGTGTTTTCAATAGGTCCGTTTCAAAACTTTTTTCCTTTTTGCAAAACAAGAGTCTCAAGCTCTAGCCCCCCTGTTATGAATTAATGATTCACAAAGAATGTCTTACTCGACCACTAAACAAAGTGTCAAACATCACATCAAATACGTCACATGAGTACATCCATTATAAGTCAAACAAGCATATTCTCAAAATACACATTAAATATTTAAATATTCCAAAATATTCCAAAATATTCTTGATACTCAAGCTGATTTTATTCAATATGTACAATGTAGTTAACCCACGTCAAATTAGACAATCAATGTATTACGACGTCAAGTTCATGACAACCGTGTTCATTAGGGCTTCATATGCAAACTGGGCCTGTACGCGAATCCCAAATGATCGTCATCCTAGTTCACAGTGATGATGTGCGTATTGGACTCCCTCGACACAACATCATATTGCAACACGTAGTCATGCTCCACCGCCACCCACAACACGCTTCCCACTGCCGTGCAGCTGAACCAATTCTTCAACGGTTGATAATCTTGGGTCGTCAACCGCAACAAATACTGTCTGCGAAACCGAATATCCTTCCTGGCCTGAGGGATTTCCATGCGCAGTTGTCTATGTGACAGGATGGCTCCCTGCTGAATTTGAAAGATATGGAACATCAGGGGCATCAATTCCACGCCCTTGTTGATATACTTCAGCCTCTGCAATTGCAAACAAGATTCACAATCGTCATGACGACCATTTGCTCGTTGATCTTGCAGGTTTTCGTCGAGCCGTGCCGGAATGATCGCGTACAAGTCACCCATGCACTCCACCAGATTCAAGTACTTGAGGATCCCTGTATCGAATTTGTGGCTGAGAGGACCGAGGTTCTTACGGAACCGAGGAGTTCGATTCCCGACGTGCGGGAAGTTCATATACCATTTCTCAAGAGGAAATCGTAACTCTATCCACGTGGCAGTTTCAACCTCGATCTCAAAGATTCGCAGGTACCCGGCATGAACATGAACTGAGTACGCCCTCGGGTCCGGCATGTCGACAATCGGTCTGGCTAAGTGTGTGTCTGCTACATAGAGACGCCCACCGGCCCATGCGCTTGCACAAACGTAGTTCCAAGCTCGGACAGGAGGCGACCGGTTCCCCCACGGACCACGCTGAATAAATGCCTTACATGTCCATTTGTTCGACGTCGATTCGTACACACAAACACAAAAGGGGAAAAGGAGAATGACTTTGTAGGAGTTTGACTCGTCGTCCACCACCATTTGTGCTTGGACGCGGCCATAAAACCAAATAGACGACGCCAAGATATTCGTAGCTTCTGGAAGCTCCCTGCATTCTTTCGTAAAAGGATTGCAAACTAAAAGAGGCTGCCAGAA
The DNA here is from genome assembly GCA_022496805.1 of Pohlia nutans. Classification (NCBI taxonomy): domain Eukaryota; kingdom Viridiplantae; phylum Streptophyta; class Bryopsida; order Bryales; family Mniaceae; genus Pohlia; species Pohlia nutans. The sequence goes on from CM040097.1 coordinate 18,862,229, forward strand.
CCCGTAGGAGAAGTCGGTGTGGACCTGGGTGTGGAGCTTGATGAGGAGTAGGCCACCTGAGCAGGCAATGATGTCACTGCGAGGGCGGCTCAAATGGGTCCACTAATGGACGAGGGGAGGAAGGGAGTGGACCGTGTCGGCCGAGTGATCTGCCGTTGCATGCCAGATTCCAGTCCATGACCATGAGCGCGGCGGGATGAGTTGTTGATTGGTGAGATTCTTGGCCAAGAGTGGGAAGTACCAGTCGCGGGCGACGTCGCGCTGCCGGGCCTGTACGATGAAATGTTTGTGTTTCGATGCCCACGCTGCCCACGATTTGCTCACCGTACTGCGTTGTGCGATCTCGCGGGCCGTGAGGGTGGGAATACTCGTCCAAAGCACCAGGTCCGTCACATGGTGTAAGTCGTGTTCTGAATGAGTATGCTGCTCAAATCTGTCAGTCATGATCACGTCCATGGTGGACATACTGTATCTGTACGTCACAAGAAATGTAAAAGCCCGTTAAAACGACTCGCAATGGGACATTGTAGGGTGCGTGCGGCAGTACTGCAATGGCATAGACCCACGTACTAGGGAATGCTAGGTCTTAGTAGCAAGCGCAAGAGAAAAGTAACATGTATCGTATGCAAACCTGCTTTTTGGAGAAGACCGATGTAAACTTGCTCTAATCGAATTAATAGTACGTTGGTGCAAGTGACCTTGAAGGAGAAAGGCACCCTCAATCCGTGGCTAATGCAATCCGAGAGGCAAACTATTCACTCCACATATACGAAGGCAACAACTAAAGCAAAGCACTGAGAGGATCGGAATGCAATCAAGAATAGAGAAACGAGAATGGAGAAATTGCTCTTATAAAGGCTTTGGGCAAAGCCTCCGTTGTCGGACTCTAAAAATCCACGTTTGCTCTCATGCATCTCATCTCGGTAGCTGGGGAAGTTTCATCCACACGAGGTGCTCCCTTACCGAGGCATGGATCGGAAACAATCTATGGATTGACGAGGTGCTCTTGTACCGAGGCATGCATGGGAAACAATACATGGATTGATATTAAGAGAAGTCTCGGCGGAATGGAATTCCAAAGTCATGCACAATTTCAAACTACCGAAGCTTCTTTTGTCGATCAGTAAATGGCAGAGGGTTGCAAGAGTCCTCTTCACTTTTGCTTGAGCATTGCTTGAGTTTGCTCTTTCCTTTTAAGACCATTTGCTCGTCCATCGTCTGTCCAATTCTGTTGTAGCACAAGCTTCTACATGGCGGAAGAAGACATGGCTGTCCCTAGAAATGAATGCGAGAACCATCTCCGACATTCTACGATGAAACGCCAACAAAAGGGAATTGTGTCGAGAATCTTGCATGGCCATGCAATGAGGCTTGACGATATCAGTGTTATAATTGTAATATAATAGTGTTAGTTGTTTGTAATAGGTCACACCCCAGTTGAAATGGGGATGTTCCCCGTATAACCCTTAAGTTATTATGTACACTCAACGCTAAACATTGTGGATAATTTTGTCTAGTTGGTTCGAAAGGCTCATGCAGGAATTGGCAACGTACGAGGGAAGTCAACTTGAGAAAGCGAAGCAACCCAATCAAGTTATCAAGAGGAGTGGGTTTTGGAGGCAAAATAGTGTATGTTGAGTGCTTCCATGTTTTAGTGGGAAAATGCTACATATTGAGTCTTCCAATGTTACTATGGGAGGATCAGTAGGAAGGAACAAATGTGGTAGGTACTTTGAGGTTTCATTTTCATTCAATTTCCTAATTAGAGGAAGGAGAGTTTTCATCATTGAAAGCATGAAGATGAGTATCCAATAACAAATCGTGAGAATGAAATGTGGTATGTAGTCGGTAGCCTCCAAGCACAAATAATGAAGATGAAAGTGGACACATAACAAATCATTAGAATGAAATGTGGTAGTTGGTAGCCTCCATTAGAAATAATGAAGATGAGTTTGGAGTTTTGACTTTTGGTAGTCTAAAATGATAAAACACAATTGCTAGTTGATGAGTTTTGATGGTTGGCACCCAAAAATTGATAAATTATGAAGATGGTCTTGATTGTTGGTGATTTGAACTTATAAAGCATGACAATGAGTTTAGACCATTTCTAGTTTGAAATCATAACGTGTGAGAATGATTTTTTAAAGTTGAAAATTGTTATCCATTTTCTTAATTTGGGTGATAGTTTTTAATATTGAAAGAACCGTTGAAGGATGAAATCGTGCCACATAGCAAGTTATACCCAAGGATAAAAACCTTTAACCCCTAAAGGTTCTCACCTTCTTCAGATTTGGCAGATTTTCAAAAACGCATTATTAAATGCAACTAAGAGGGATATCTTCAACTTGATGAATGAATAAAGGTTGTACATTATGAATTTTAGATTCTATCCATACGGTTAGATTTGCAATTTCTATCACCTATATTTGTGTATAAAATTTCAAACTCAAAATTTCAAACTCTTTTGTAATATGATTCCGAATAAGATATTGACAATTTAATAATGAAATTTGTTGTGATGGGTTGAAACTTAATACTCTAAGTGTAGTGATTTTTGGAGATTTTTTGGTTGCTTAATTTTAGTAGTTGAATTTTTCAAGAGCACTTTTAGACTAGAATCTTCGAAATTTTGGGTGGAACACTACAACATGAAATGAGGAATAAAGATTTCACAAATCATCTCCTCTCCAATCGGATCACACATCCACGAAGCTAACTTCCTATAAAAGTTTCATGCAAAAAGTGCATGATGGATGAGAAAACGGATTTCAATTTTGTACATCATGCAAAATATGCATGGTTGGGCGGTTAAGGGTTAAGCGTAGAAGTAGCTACTCTAAAACCTACTTCACTAAATAGTATAATTAGATTATGCTCACCCTTCTCCCTTCAATTAACCTCATTGTAGTATATTGGTATTGAAGATTTGGTGTCAGACTCTAACAATTTCACCAAACCCTTTAACCGATATAATCACCCTCTATATAGTGCGAGAACCAATCACAATCATTATACATGGGTAATCATTATTGTTCATCAATCTAGGATATCAAAACCTTCCTATTTAGCTATAGAGGGACTATAAAAACATCACTATATATGATCCCAAAAGTACGGCTCTCTCACTTGCCTTCAAAAAAAACAAAAAAAACATTAAATACAATGATACTACATCCAAATTCCTGAGTCAAGGGTGGATGACAAGCATAGGGTGCGCATGCTCTTAGCGCATGCTGTACTAATTGTCAAAATATGAAGATTTGCTTTAAAATTCATAATCCAAGTAATAAAATTTATGTTTGTTTCAAAATGTAATATTTACCTCTATTCTTACATTACCCCTTAACTGCGTGAGCATCCATTTTTTGGACGATGTACAAATTTCATCCATGATTTTTCATCCGTCATTGACTTTTTGTGGTGTGGATTTTTTACTATAGATTTTATGGGAAGTTAGCTTCATGTTTGTGTGATCCGATTAGAAAGGGGATGATTTGCGAAATTTTTATGCCTCATTTCATGTTGTAGTGATTCACCCAAAATTTTGAAGATTTCAATGTAAAAGTGCTCTTAAACAATTCAACTCATAAAATTAAGCAACTTAAAAATCTCCAAAATTCACTACACTTAGAGTATCACATTTCAACCAATCACAAAAAAGTTCATGTAAAAATTGTCAATATCTTATTCGTAATCAAATTACAAAAGAATTTGAATTTTGAGTTTTAGATTTTATACAAAAATATTGGTGATAGCAATCATAGATCTAACCGTATGGATAGAATCTAAAATTCATAATGTACAAATTTTATTCATGCATCAAGTTCAAAATATCCCTCTTAGTTGCATTTTGTAATGCATCTTTGCAAAACTGCCAAATTTGGAGAGGGCTCTAGACATTTAGGGGTTAAGAATATCCACATAACTCATGACCAACATTATTTACACTAATTATGCACTAGGATAATCACATAAATGGTTAAATATTTACAACAAGCATTTTCATATATTTATTAGCAACCATTAATGCATCAAGTGTATCGGTATATATTGTTATTTTTTTGGGTCTAAAAAACATCATTGCTTTTGAAGTGTTATAGGTCTAAATGTAAGTTTTAAATAATTATGAAAAAGTCAGTGTAAATTGGTTTAAGGATATGCTATATGAGAAAAATACCAAAAATTATGACAAATTTTCAAACGTGACAAATTGATGAGGTTTCACCGGATAAATGTAGTGTAGAGGCTTAAGGGTTAACACTATGTTATAATTACAAAAATGTTTAAATTTGTTTAAATGGAATCTTTTCAAAACCCTGGAGTCTTTTTATCATATTATATATTATTTTGGAGTCTTTGAGAATCTCTTTGGAATTATCATAGAATCTTTTTCAAAATTTCCCATGGTGTTCATTGTATTATGTTATGGACATTCCTTGCTCCGAGCCTTTTTTTAAAATCTTTTTTTGTGTACAAACAAATCAAATCAAAATTCTTAGTGATTTTGTCATTTTTTCACACCCAAATTTAATACAAGGGCTAATTCAACAATGAAATTATTTACAAAATTTATGTTACTTCCGATAGTAATAGCTAACTACATTTCAAACTATATTTTCAAGAAAACGTAAACAACTTCTTTGAGAAAAATAAAAAATATAAGCATCCAAGCATAAGTATTCAACCACAGATGAGAGAAAAATAGTAAGGAAAAAAAAATTAAACCCTACAACCTACAATATACTCCTAAGATGATTTTCAAAACTACATAGGCATATGTCATAACGGACTTCTTTAAGATCCATTGGTTGGATCATCAAAATAAATATTCAAAATTTTTCATTTCATCTATTTCTATGGAAAGTTACTACTTCATGCATGTATGAACCAATGAAAAAAGGGTTGACATGTGAAATTTTTATGCCTCGTTTCATGTTGCATTGACTCACCAAAAATTTCTAAAATCTTAGTTCAAAAGTGCTCTTGAGAAATTGAACTAAAAATTCAGCCACCAAGAAGTTCTCCAAAAATCACTAAGAATATTGCATTTCCACCCATCACAACAAGTTTCATCCACAAATTGTCAGTATCTAATTTATAATCAAATTCCAAAAGAATTTCAATTTTAAGCGTCAATTTTTATACAAATTTTTTAGTGATAGTAATTATAGACTTAATAATTTGGATAGAATCTAAATTCATAATGTACAACTTTTATTCATACATCAAGAAAGTTCAAAATATCCCTCCTAGTTATATTTCATAATGTATGTTTGCGATTTTCCAAATCAAGAGAGGAATAAGGACCTTTCGGAATTAAAGGACCTGGCTTCTCTAATTTCCACACTCAAAATCTTTTTTGAACTCTATTTTGAGTATGATTCTTTGTTAATTTACTTTGGTTTTAATTTAAAGAAGTATCAAGGTTCCTCAAATAAGTTTGTTTGGCATGTTTAATCCTTCATCTGGTTCAACGGAATCAAAAGTATGAGCAAGATTCTCCCAAAATACCAAAAAGTTTGTGGAGCTTGGTATGTCTATCGATGCCTAAATGCCTAGGGCTTTTGGACATAACTTAGATGAATCATGTTTCAACTTCAAATATCAACTATAAGGCATGTTGTGAAGTGAGACATCTATATGGTCTAGTTTGGAAAAATAGAATTGAGTATTTCTCAATTGAATTTATAAGGTTTGACATTAGAAATTCACAAAAATTACGTTTCTGATGCTTTAAACTTGAAATTCATTACGATTGGCTAAAATCATAATGTTTCAAAAGTGATGAAATTGTTCACATTAGTAGTATTATAGTTTTGTAGAGGTAACTTCAGTTCTTTCTAAGAGTGATTAAAAGACACGTTAATAGGTCACATTCTTATTATTTTAATTTAACGTTGTTGATTGTTAGTACTCTTTTGGCCAGTCTTTCCAAAGCTCATAAATAACAAGTTATTTTGTACTTTTAACATATTTAGAAAGATAGCATCTTCAACTATAGGACGTAAACACATTTGAACAAACATACTCAATTGAACATACTATATAGAAGCCATCCGAGTTTCATCATCTAGAACTCTTATAGTTTCATTTGTAGGACAACTTCAAAAAATGAATTTTGTATATTATTTATAGTAAAATTTCACAATTGCTCGAAATAGTCATTGAAGGATAAGGACATTCAAACTGTGTTTCAAAATAATATTTTTGGTTATTCAATGAATTGGAACAAGATTTAATGAAGTTGTCTTTGCCATTCTGCCAAATCTAAAATTCAAAATAGATTAACTTTGAACAACTATTTTTAACCCCAAAACCTTAGGAGACCAAATATGGTCGTCCAAGTAGTTAAGGGTCAAAAAGGAAGGGAAGATGAGGAGGGGTACAGTGTTACATCCTCCGGTAATTAAAGTCATCAAATGCACACCCTGGATTCCGACGATTGGAAAATTCATGAGACAATCTTGAATTTCAAAATATTCGTTCTCCTATGTATCGCTAGTCCCAAATAAGGGGCAATTTATACTTGTGACAAAGAAGTCATCCCTTGGGCCTCTAAAATGTCACGAACTCGTCTCAAGACGGATTGGGTTTACATCACTCCAAAAAATGAACTGGGACCATTTAAGTCAAAGTTACCAAAAAGGCTCCAAAGTGCCTTAGTGGATAATATTTCATCTCTAAATTTGTTTTTGAAGGATCAAGTGAAAGAGATTCTCTGGCCGCAAAGAAGTTCCCCGACGACTTGTCTCAATGTGGGCCATCCCATTCCTCAGCCTTTCATGTTCAGACCAAAGTCTATAGTAATAAAGTTTTGGATTAAAGTCTTTTTAATTCACTCGTACTTACACATCTAAGTTTAAAAATTGAGCGAAATGTAATGATTTAGTATTGAACTTATTTCCAAATTTCTAAAAATGAATAAAGGATTTATCTAATTTTTATTCATTTTTTAGGCATGGTTTTAATATGAAAATAAATCCAATTTTTTTTTTTTTTAATGCTTGAACTTTTTAATCTCTTATATTCCATAGAATTAGAAGTTATAAATTTTGAGGTAGATGTTTAAGAAGGAAAGTTCAAGATGCTTTGGTTACTTTTATAAATGTACATATTCATGTAATTAGTTATGGGGAAAAATATCACTAATTATGTTATAAATTGTATGCTTTTACCAAAATATCCAAAATATCAATTGGTGGTTCAAAAACATTTTGCATATAGTAAAAGAAATGTGAGAAAAAACACAGTATATTTTTTAATACTTGGGAGGTAAAAATTATATATTTCTTGGATGTAACAAACCATTATTTATTTATTTATTTAAAACCTCAATTATAAATAATATATCCCTTAAAATACTTAGAAGTTCACTAAAAAGTTAGGTTGCCAAATAAGATGGTTGAAGGAAAATAATAAAATAGGATGATTTTAATATGAAGGAAGAAAGAAAAATGAGTGAAAAACTATTAAAATTTTGTTGAATGTCATTGCATTGGATGTCACATTCTTTTCATATAGATGCTCAGGCCTTGCTAGAGATATAGGGAAAGTTTGTGGTGAGCAAAAGGGACTTCGCAAGAGACACAATGAAAGTTTGTGGTGAGCAAAAACGGGCCTTGCTAGGGACAACTTTTTTTTTTTTTTTTTTTTGGTTTTTTTGGTTTTTTTGGTTTTTTTGTATTTTTTTTGTTTTGTTTTGTTTTTTTGTTTTTTTTGGGTTTGCTCCCATTTTTTAGGGTTCAGCAGCCACAACTGAAGAAAAAGTAGAAGAAAAAAAAGCCAAAGAAGACAAAAAGGAAGACAAAAGAAAAACAAGAAGAAAGACAAGAGGGAGACAAGAAAGAAGACAAGAAAGAAATCAAGATAAAAAAGAAAAGATAAAAGAAAAGATAAAGATAAGAATAAAAAATAATTAAAATAATTATTTGTTTACAATGTAAGGGATTGAAGAAAGACAATAATCGTCGTGTTTTAAAAAAAAAGTTAAACAAAAAACAATTATGCGCTTGGGGACCAAGTGCATGATTATATGGCCAAGTGCGTAAATAGTGAATTGTGTGTTATAATCTATCTTATGAAGTCTTAGTTTTTATGTTTATGTGAACAATGAAAAGATAAATTAGAAAAAGGGACAAAACTATGCGACGTTGACATGCAAATTTGCACCACCTATTATGATATGTATACAATCCACACAAAATTGGAAGTCATCGTTTTCAATATAGTTCTAGTATAACAAGGGTTTCGTTAAAAGTGCACTTCAATATGTAAAAGTGCACATGAACAATTTTTTGGAAATTTATAAATTTCATTGAAAATATAATCATTTTATAATTATCCTAGTAAGAAAAATAAAGAATATAGACATGGGTACATTTTAGGTTCATTATGCTTGGTTATTGATCAAATTACAATTTTGTGATTTTTATAAAAGAAGTTGAGTTAACAATAATATGAGAAACCTTGCTAGAAATTTCTTATAATTTTAAATTATTTCTTATATTAATAATTCAAATATGGTTATAAATTTAAATATATATTTTACTTACAAGATAAAAGATTGAGGTATGTACATGCACGTCTAATATTGAGAAAACATCATTGCATATGACAAAGTTTGGATATTTAAATACACACTTAATAGCAAGAAATTTTCAGTCATAAAAAAATCTCATTCACATGAAACCTTTTCAAAATTATATATCAATATTGTATTGTATAAATTGTCAAGTATAAAGTACAATATAGAGCTAATATGGCAAATTTATTCTAAAAGGTTAAGGTGATATTCAAAATGAAACTTTTTACCATTTGGAATTTTTAACTCTCTCTCGGTTCTAACACCCAAAACAGTAATCAAATTTTGGGTCCCAACGGTATTCTCCCAAGCAGTAAAAATAGAATCAATTGGAACACAACCATGTGGTTCTCGAGAGGGTTCCCAAGCACGGTGTATACAATCCGTGTACCGATTGTGAAACGTCCCTTCTTCATCTTGTAATCCTCTTGGCATTCTTGGTTGATACCATAGAACGTTTGTAATACCGTTCTCACAAGCTTGTTGACTTAGGGAGAGCACTTTTGCCAGAAAAAAAGGAATGCCTAAGTTTCAATCCTATGATTTATTTTAAGATAAAACAATGCCTGGTCATACAAAAAAAACAAGATGATTGTAAGAACATGTTAAAAAAAAAGTTTAATGTAATTCAACAATAATCAAAATATATGATGTAACTTTATGCCTTAATTTCTTAAATGCGAACAAAATTAACTATCGTCATGAGGGGTGTGGCATGTGCCTCACCCCTTAAAATTTAAACTAGGCAAAATATGTCATAAAGGGTGTGGCATGTGCCTCACCCCTTAAGATTCAAACTAGGCAAAATATCATCATGAGGGGTGTGGCATGTGCCTCACCCCTTAAGATTTAAACTAGGCAAAATAGGGCTATAAGGGGTGTGGCATGTGCCTCACCCCTTAAGATTCAAACTAGGCAAAATATTGTTATAAGGGGTGTGGCATGTGCCTCACCCCTTAAGATTCATACTAGGCAAAATATCGTCATGAGGGGTGTGGCATGTGCCTCACCCCTTAAGATTTAAACTAGGCAAAATATTGTTATAAGGGGTGTGGCATGTGCCTCACCCCTTAAGATTCAAACTAGGCAAAATATCGTCATGAGGGGTGTGGCATGTGCCTCACCCCTTAAGATTTAAACTAGGCAAAATAGGGCTATAAGGGGTGTGGCATGTGCCTCACTCCTTAAGATTTAAATTAGGCAAAATATTGTTCTAAGGGGTATAGCATATGCCTCACCCCTTAAGATTCAAACTAGGCAAAATATCGTCATGAAGGGTGTAGCATGTGCCTCACCCCTTAAGATTTAAATTAAGCAAAATATTGTCATAAGGGGTGTGGCATGTGCCTCACCTCTTAAGATTCTAACTAGGCAAAATATTTTTATATGGGGTGTGGCACATGTCACACCCCTTGAATTTCTATCAAGACAAATTATTGTCTTACGGGGTGTCCCACCTACCTTATGCCTTCATATTTGAACAAGGTTAATACTGTTATGTGGAGTGTGGCACGTGCCTCACCTCTTAAAATTCTAACAAAGTTAATTAGTGTCATATGGGGTGTAGCATGTGTCTTACTCGCAAGCCTAGCAATTAAATTCATAAAGGAAGTGGCCCATGCGTAACCTCTAAAATCCTAACTTAACCAATTACATGTATAGATGGTGTAGCATGTATCTCAACCCTCATAAACTTAAGTGAAATTAACTTCAACAAAGGTGATTATTCTCATAAAAGGTGTTGCATGTGCCTCACCCTTTTAAACCTCATAAAACCAAATAAATTTATTAAGGTTGTAAGATTTGCGTCACCTTGTTTAGTCACAAGCAAAATTAAATTGCAGAGTAATAAGTTGAAGTAAATGAAACTAAGTAGAGGAATTAATATTGCACATGCCTAACCATTTTAAGGGTGCTATTAATATAGTGCCACCGGCGCTCCCAAAAAAATTCAAGTCAAAATTCTTAAATTTGTGTAAGTTAGAGCTATACGGACTTGGAGATCTCACAAAAGATAAATAAATTAAAATTTGAAAAACCTAAACGGCCGCTTAGGGTTTAGGTCGTGTTTTCGCTTCTTCCTACCTTTCTCTCTTCTCCGCCGCCTTTCCTCTCTGCCGCTCCTTGCTTGTGCGGCGCTTCTCTTTTCCGCCGCTTTGTCGCCTTTTTTTTATGCCGCTCTTTGCTTGTGCGCCGCTTCTCTTCTCCACCGTCTTGCTTCGCTTGCAAAATGCAGAATCTTGTATAGTGGTGATTTGCAACGTTAATGCCTCCGCCTTGGTACAACCCACGTTCTAATCTACTTGTTCTGCATATCTAGATAACCTTGTTTGTGTGGTACTAAACCTTCTACCTTCTTGCTACAGGTCGCATCACTTCAACTCTACTATGCAGTTAACACCTCATCTATAAACAAGTTTCAGCACACTACCAAGAATCTTGTTGAATTATCTCACTTGGGCCCCAACTTCTCGTACTAAGATCTACTTTGGAGCGCTTCTGATTCTTAGTTTCTTCAGATCTATTGTGTTTATCACTTCAGTACTTAAATTAGGGTAAGTTTCCGACTTTCAAATTTCATCTAGATCTAGATCTAAATTCTTTTTAGGGTTTCCAGCTTCATTTAGTATTCAACCACCAAATTGTTGCTATGTGCACATCACAATCTCAAATCTCAGTTCCAATAACATTTGCTTGTATTTATGAAACTCTGAAATTTGAATCTTTGAGAATTTTTGAATCATCAATATGTTAAATTATTTGTATTATAACTCACATTCCTTTAAAGATCTAAATATTTAGGGTTCTGGACATATATCACTTGATGACACAATCTCAAAATCTAGATTATGAGTTTTGTAATTAAGTTCTCATCTCACTTATTACCAAATTCTAAATTTTAAAATTCAATGTTTTTTATTTTCAATTTGAGGGGGATGTGTGGAGTTTTTGTGAACATTTTTTGGAGTGAGGCACATGCCTCATTACTTGAATTGCAATCTGATTTTAAATTTCTAAACTCACCACATACCTCACTCCTTGCATCGTAATCACAATCTCATTTTATGTTCATTATGCAAACATACCAAATGTATGCCACATATCTCACTCCATGTGTTTGGTTCTCGTTTTGATTGTATTTATGCATTTCACTCATGTAGAATTTAGAAGGTGAGGCACATGCCTCACCTTCGCTGTGTTTGATTTCAATTTTGATTGTACTTGATTGATTTTGCTCATGTGACATTTTGGAAGTGAGGCGCAAGCCTCAGCCTTTGTGTTTGATTCATGTTTTTGATGTCAATGAGATTATAATCTCATATTTTTCTAAGAGTGAGGCACATGCCTCACCCCTTTGTGTTTAATTTTTTTTTTTTATGTCCTTGAGTTTATGCTCTCATATTTTTCCGAGGGTGAGGCACATGCCTCACCCTCTTGTGTTTGATTTTTGTTTTTGATGTCATTGAGTTTAGGTTCACATATTTTTCTGAGGGTGAGGCACATGCCCCACCCTTTATGTTTAGTTTTTTTTTTATGTCCTTGAGGTTATGCTCTCATCTTTTTGTAAGGGTGAGGCACATGCCTCACCCCTTTGTGTTTGATTTTTTTTTTTATGTCATTTAGTTTATGCCCTTATATTTATGCTCTCATAATTTTGTGAGGGTGAGGCACATGCCTCACCCCTTTGTGTTTGGTTTTTGTTCTTGATGTCATTGAGTTTAAGCTCTCATATTTTTGTGAGGGTGAGGCACATGGCTCACCCCCTTGTGTTTAATTTTTTTTGATGTTCTTGAGTTTATGCTCTTGTCTTTTTGTGAGGGTGAGGCACATGCCTCCTCCGTTGTGTTTGATTTTTGTTTTTGATGTCATTGAGTTTATACTCTCATATTTTTGTGAGGTTGTGGCACCCTTTGTGTTTAATTTTTATTTATAACGATTTTAGTTGTTATTTTTCATATGGGATTTCGGGGATGAGGCACATGTCTCACTCAATGTGTTTAATTCTTATTCTCGATGTGATTGTATGTATTTTTTGCATTGTTGCTTTTCTTGAATTTAGGGGGTGAGGCACATGCCACACTCTTTCTGTATAATTTTGAATTTAGTTGTACTTAAGTTTCTTTGCTTATGTAGGATTGAGGGGGTGATGCACATGCTTTACTCCTATTGTTGATGTTATATTGAAAGGTGTGGCATTTCTTTGATTGATTGTACAAAGAATGAATCTTTTATAAATTTGAGTGTTTTTGCAATTGGAGTTTTTGGAGGTGTGGCACATGTCGCACTCTTTTAGTAAAGATCACTTATTCTTATTATTCGTAGTTTTTTATGCATATTGACTATTTGTTTGTTGATGTTATTGTGTGATTTTAGGAGGTCTTTTTGGAGGACTTCTCATGCGGAGTAAAGGGGGCGGGCCTTCAAAGGCCCCCCCAAAGAAGAAAATGCATTGATACATCCAGATGTGCGCAAGGATATGTTTTCTCTAGGCTTGGGTTTAGACTCTTTGGATGGCTAGATTTGTTTAGTTGATATTAATAATATGTTATAGTATTATAGTGATATGATATAGAGTATAGAATATTTGTTACCATGTAACTTATTACTTGAGTATACTATATATTATTGTGTTTTACTATCATGGTGTATCTTTTTTCAAATTCCTTCAAAGAATTTATTGTATAAACACATAATTAACAAATTGAATTTAGTTTGTTTGCTTGGAATTGCCTCAATAAGATTTTTTTATGATTTAAAGTTTATTTTTATAAAAAGTACCACACATTCAATCTCATTATAGTATACATTGTAATATGTAAATTTAAATACAAAATTGGTTTAATTGATTGTATGGATTTATTAAGATTACCACTATGGATATGGTTCTCAAAACTTAGTATATATTTTTCAGTTGTTGTTCTAATTATTAAAATTTCAGAACTTCAAATACATAAACAAGACACATACTTTATTTTTTTGTTTGACTTTATTGTTTTTAAGTATTCAAATATAAGGTGACACAAGTACATTATTTTTTTTTTTTCTGAATTTATCATTTTGAATGTTTTTGCTTCCATGGTGTGTCTTGTCAATTAGGATTGGTTTATTTTTCAATCAATTAACTAAAAATTAGGGTGTAAGTGTTACATTTTCTATTAAACTTACGAACAATTGTTGAAGATGCACAAAATAATGTTTTTTAGCTGTTTAATTGATCTAATATTATAAAAAATTCTTGATTATAAACTTAAAGCACAAAATAAATATGACACACATATATTTTACATAGCTTGCTTTGGATTTATTTTCAATCAATAATATCTTAAAAGACTCTAGCCAAAGTACAATATTATTGCTTATACATACCAAAATTTGTGATTAAAATATTAAAAAATAATCCCAAAAAATAGTGCACATTTTCAATAGGCACTTTTAACGAAACCCTTGTTGTATCTATTACAGGGTGTAAATTTTTAATTTTAATTTTATGAGTTTACGTGATATTTTAAAATAATGTTTTAATTTTAAAATGGACATTCTTTGTTTTAGGCTAAAAACATAATGTTTCAGGGGATTATTTTCCCTTGGCATTATTCACAAATGCGTAGATGGCCTTGCAATTTTAATTTGACAATTGTTTTGTGAGCTTATTAAATCAACAAAAAGCTCTATGTTAATTATGCTTCTTCGTGCATAATTGGCCACTTCTTTGGTGCTATTTGGTGCTATTTGTGCATGAAATTGCACAATGTGTATGCTTGAGATTTGGGTGACCGTAGCTTGCTTCTACCCATATATATATATATATATATATATATAAAACCCCTGAAGGCTCGAGGGCTGTAGAACAAAACTAAGATGTATTATAAAATGTGACTTCTATAAGTTTGATGAAGTTCATCCCAACATAGAAAATCAAAAACATGATGCTTGTAAATTATATATACTGTCAAATTTCCCAAAATAGTTTTGAATCTTCAGTTAAAGAATTAGGAGCAATTAACTCAAAAATTGACTAAAATTGCGATTTATATTTTTTAAATTCAAAATTTGGTGTTATTAGTTAGAATTTTATTTGTCATTCTAAAAGCAAAAAAAGCAAAAGAACTAATGGAAATACCAACATTACTTTCTTCAAATAGTAAATTTTGTAACACTAGACAATGTAGAGGTATTTGTTCTTGAAAAATTTCCCTAGATGGAGTTTAACCTTTAAACATCCACCATGAACTAAGAAGTCATTTGGGACCAAAAACCCCAATTTAGTACCTAAATATTTCATTTATAACCAATATGTTACACTCGAACTTATCCGTATTCAAATTTCATTATTTGTCTAATGGAGTTGTTCATTTGTGAGAATATTCAATATTGAGTAAAAAAATAGACATAAAAATTGAAGCTTTATCCAAAGTCAACAAAACTTTGACCATCCATAAGTCCATGAGTTTGTGTTTGATCACGTTGTTTTTTTTTCAATGTGTGTCAAATGAAATTTTCTATCCAATCTATTAAAAAATCTTTAATATTAGCCTCATCCCGTCATCCAAATATGAGAAAATAGAAATAATAATATGAAGAGTATATTGTGATGGTCTACTTTGGAGCAATGAAAAAAATAGCTAAAATTGTCAATTGGGGTAAATTTTAACATCTTTGGCTTCGTCGTGGAATTACTTGTGAAACGCAACCAAAAAAATCTTTAAAATGTGAAATTACAAAAATGAAAATGATTGTCAGAAATGAGGAAAATCTTTGGATGTTTAAAGGTTAACTTGGATTGACATGATTCAAATTGGGTAGGAAAGTAGACTTAATTTCCTTTTAGAAATAATTTTAATTTATTCAAAAAAATAATTTTTTGACTTCGGGCAGCTCCTAAAAGAGGGTAACGATGAGAAAATGGTCACTAGGAGCATTAGGGGTTAAAGTGATGCAAATAAAGTTGCCATATCTATTTTAAAGTTCCACTAGGTTAGCAAGTGCTAGAGCCCTGACACAAACAATTTGGATGACATATCCATTGTGGGGAGTGTGTGTATACGCATTCATGCATGCACCACCTTGCGTTATAGAGTTCTACAAGGTTGGCTCGTGTTGGTGCCTAGAATAGCCGTTTCGATGACAGAATTGTCGTAGGAAGCGTGACATAAACAGTTGTGGGGAGCATGTTTGTATGCACCACCTTGAATTAAGATAGACGTTAGGTTGGTCCGTGCCAACGATCAGCACGTGTCATTCCAACTGTGGAACCGTCGTGTAGACTGTTCGCACGACCTTGCATTATATAATAGATACCCATTATCACCTAGCTCTCAATTCCGCCCCCTATATGCTTGTGGTGTACATTCTATAGCACAAATCTAAACAACTGGTACGTGAGAGCAGAATTGATTGTTGGATGAGAATAGGTACATAAGGAGTTCTTTAGCCCTTGCAAGGATTCACCCTTTTGCTCTCACTCCATGAAAGATAAAAATTCAAAACATGTGATTCTTAAGGCATGGCTGCTGTGGACATTCAACTCTCCACTAGCATTCTTTAGGTAAAGAATTACATGGCATGTTCAATATTTTAGAATCCGCTACAACGATTCTTGTGCAATGATTCTTATTCCTAGGTATAGATTAGGGCCGCTTCACACTATGGCCAAAGGTCAAGAGGCCGTCGGTTTCCATCAATCAAATTGCAAGAAACCATGGTTTCGGCCTCTCGACCCTTCACACTAGAGGCCAAAGTCCAAAGGCCGTGGACCTTCAAAATGCTTACATGGCAACACTTTTTGACCAAGGTGACGGCCTCTCGAGAGGAAGTTTGGGTCCTACATTTTGCAAGACCCGTCACTATGGTCGAGAGGCCGTCGATTTCTTTTCATAGAAAATGAAACTATATTTTATTGGCTATTTTCAGTAGATTTCTTTGGACTCTCAACAAAGTTTGGGCTCTCAATCCCACGGCCTCTCGACTTGGACAGCCATAGTGTGAAGCGGCCCTTACAAGGGCTAACTGAGAACCTTATAGAGATCCATGATTTCCAAATTGGAACCCTAAACCCTAAACCCAGCAAGCAGCAACAGTGAATGAGTAGGAACTGACTGACTGATTGGGATGGCCACTCTGTCATGGTCAATTATGTCCTCACCCATAGCATGTGCTCAAAAACAGAAAATAAAATAAAATAAACCATCCCAAGTAGAGTAAAATCAATCCACAGTGAGTGCCTACTGACAGGCAGGAATATCCCCCGGCATCATTCATGCTCTACTGGCCTTCATTCCAGGTAGGGACCAGTGATATTTTTTGGAGCGATCTATGGTTGGATAACCTATTACCACCAACTTAAGCAATCTGGCCTATTTTTGGCAGTGCTAAATTCGAAAAGAAAATATGACTGCATTCAAAATAGGTTTTGATGAGGATTGCAAAAATCCGCAACATCTAATTTGCATTTGTCAATTTTATACAAAATTCCAAAGTGGAAAGTAACCTTTGACCCAAATCAAACCTCTAGGTTTCCCCATGTCCACACCATGTGGTACTAACTTTCACTCATCATGATACCCAAAACCACCAACTATTTCTTCGCAATGCTTGCCATGCCATTGGTCTACCTGAATAGTGAAATTGGTGGTTTTGAGTCTCAACTCTGGTGGCCCCAAGAAAAGTCTACATGTCGTAATTGGGGGAGGTGGTGGTAATAGGTTATCCAACCATATCTCGCTAAAAAGCAATACAAAGTCTCTTTTGAAGGAATATTTGGCAACAGATTCGATGAAATCTCTCAAAAGCTCGCAAATCTTGAAATCGGGCATTGCGAGTTTATGAGTGAATGTACAAGCTTTGGTTTGAATAAATGTGTTTTTTTTTTTCACACTAGTAGAAAAGGTGGCGCTCCTTGGGGACATGCCCATGCAAAATCACTGTGCATATGTAGAATTGGGCACTACTTGCTTGGGCATCTCCCTCGGGACTGCCACCTTTTCTACTAGTGTCATGTTTTGTATGTTACATGTTTCATCCATATTGTACTCATAGATGTAAATTGCTTCATCATTCTAGTAAAGATTGATTCTTGCCCTTCCGAAAAAGAATGAAAATAAAAAAAACCTTTGTAGGGACACTCATAATAGCCTTTGATCCAAATTGTCATTCATTCATTCACAATTGTAGAATCTTCAATCATTTAGAATTATGACTCATCCAAAGTTGATACTAAACCAAAATCGCCACTCACTTAGAATTGCCATAGATTGTGTGTTGTTATAGAGTTTGCTACTGCCCTTGGGGACATTCTCCTTTGGATTGACTTTGTACTCTTTCTTTTTGCAACAATCGATTTTTAAAGCAAACAAAGAATCTTTTTCAATTATGCTAAAAAATTTAATGGCCCATGGCTTGATTATATGACCCATGGTTTTGATTGTGATGCACAGTGTGCTGCAAGGGAAGTCAACATGGTTGCCTTCCAATGTGGAGCGGCCAGATTACCAGAGCCTGCAACACCATTCAAGTCAAGGTTTCGCATTCAATTTTGTGTTGTCCCTACGATCCCTACGTCTAAAAGTAAAACAACCCGTATACTCTCTCTCCTCTCCACCTGATTATTCGATGATAATTCAATGCAACCACAACGTACTTCAATTGGCGCTTTTGAAGAATCTTGCAACACAATTCCACTACTTTTTGAATGGAACAATTTTACATTTTATGGTGAACTATTTCTAAAGTTTTTTGCTTTATTCTTTCAAAAATAATCCCTTCAGACTTACCTTGTTTTTTAAGGGTTGAACTCCTTTTAGAATAGCCTAAGAGAATAAAAGAGCTGGGACACCCATTATTAAGGAAAAATAAATAAAAAAACTAACTAATTAACTGCCAATAGCCTACCTTGTAAGCTCTTCGTTTGGCCAAATACTTTAGTCAACCTTTGGAACATGATTTGAATTAGAAAAATCAATAGCCAGCCTTGGAAAAAACAACTAAGTGCCTCAGGCCAACCAATAGCTAGCACGCACGTACAAGTTGTCAGCCTTGAGTCAAGCTTTGAATTGGAAAAGCAACCAATTGGCGTTGCATGAAGATCCCAAGCCCCCCTCCCCTCGATTCATTCACATGATTGGCATTTTTTCCACAATTTTCCAAATCTTGCACAACTTGAAAATCTAGCCTCGCTTCTTCAACAACTTTCCAAAGCATCAATCCATTTCAATTTTGATTGAGAAAATCTATTTTTTTCTCCATTATTCTCTCATAACTTACTTTGACATTTAAGGGTTAAAAACACCATTGATCCAAAATTGTCACCAACTCAAAATTCCCACCCTAAAATCTTCCTCAATGAATATATATCAATTAAGAGAATGTAAAACACCTAAACAAAGATAAATTTGGAGAAGGATCGACGGGCCTTTTTAAAGACAATTCCCTAATCAAAAAGTCACTGTAGCATGCTCATAAAAACTCACAACTAGTCTAGTTTGTCATGCAGGGTCATCTCCCGGGCTTTTTCACTATAATACATAGGCAATGTTTCTACTAGTGCTATATGCCCATAACATTTTTTAACTAATACATTAGCACACCATGTTGCTTGTGCAGTGAATCAACATCTAAACAATGAATTGACGATGTGAAACATGTAGAAACTAGTAGAAAACAAAAAAGTTTGTTGAGATGTCAAGCCATCTTTAGCTGAAGATGGCTTTGATTCTCCATAAGATTACAATTCCTGCAACTAGCCTGGAATGTGATGCTGATTCCGAAGGGTGAACAATGGGCTGCTAAAGAATATCGTGCCAGTGGAAAAAAGAAAAAAAAACAGCTACGCTACGAGAAGCTCTGACCGGAATAGAACAAGTGAAGGACGAGAATGCATTTCAGTGGAATCATGGACGGAATATATTTGCTACATTGGTATTTAGCCCAAAAAATGAGTGTCCCCGCAACGCCTGTCCCCTTAGGGCAGAGACAATAAAAGTAAAAGAGAAAAGGGAAGCTTGGGTAAGTGGGTCAGTTTCGGAGAGACGGACAGAAGCAGTGGAAGTTGTCGAGGCAGAAGTGACGCTGAGGAAGGAAGCGCAACCCTAGCCTGGATTTGTGGACCAGTCGACCTGTGACCCCACCCATATTCACAACAGTAGCGATTGCCTCCCCAGATCGCTTTTCCTCTTCATTGCATTGTTGCGTTCAAGGAAAGCCGGCTTTTCACGCTCCCCAGATCGATCAAACACCACACACACACCCAACTTCCTCACTCTTCTAGATCACAACTCTGCTCTTCGTTTGCCGCCTTGCAAGGTAGACACCCAATTCCTCACATTGTCATTCCGGTGCTCTGATCTGCCTCAGATTGCTTGTGATCTAGTTTTCACCTTCGATTTGACAGAAATACGCAGTGATCGGTTGAATTCAAGTGCGTTGCATTGTCTGCTTGTTGTGATCTGTGGGTTGAGATTTAGAATTGGTTGATTCAGGATGGTGCGCTTCACGGTTGTCAAGCAAGACACCAAGCCGATCGATGGCCAGAAGCCCGGCACTTCGGGTTTGCGCAAGAAGGTGACTGTGCATACAAACATGAACTCTTGCTTCGTTTATTTTCTTCTCCACATGGTGGTTTTTGTTGCACTCTTTGAGAAAAATCAAAAAAGAGAATCCAATTGTGACTTCCTACAAAAGCTTTGGATTCGTGGGATTGAATGTATGTGACGGTATTTTTGCATTTGGATGCCTGAGATATTGATCATTTGAATGATGCAGGTGACAGTGTTCAAGCAAGACCATTATCTTGCCAACTTTGTGCAGTCCACTTTCGATGCTCTTCCTTCTGAGAAAGTGAAAGGTGCTGCACTGAAATCCTTTTTTCAAACAATCTAGAGTTTGGGGGTGAAGAAATGCCGCACTTCACTCTCATTTTGTGTTTGTAAGTAACACTATTAGGTGCCAACACTAAATATCATTGCAAATCACTAAAAAGAATGTTGTTGATATTCTTTTGCAGGTTCCAACATTGTTGTGTCTGGTGATGGGCGTTACTGGTCGACGGAAGCGATTCAGGTTGGTCGTCAGAAACTAGAATTAGAAAGACTTTTTGTTTTTAATAGTATGATTTTGGGGTCTATTTTGGAGTATATTTGAATTACAGGGCTTTGTGAGTAATCAGTTTGTTCTATTGTTGCTGCAGATCACTATCAAGATTGCCGCAGCTAATGGCGTGAAGAGGGTCTGGGTCGGCCAGAATACTCTCCTCTCCACTCCGGCTGTGTCTGCAATCATCAGAGACCGAGTTAATAGCTATGTAAATGAGCCTAACCTTGCCGTCACTAAATTCTAATATAAAGGAGCAAGTAATTTTTATTTTATGAAAAACACTTTGTTAGGGCAGGGCTGACAATTCAAATTGGTTTACTGAGTCTTTTTAAAAGCGCAAGTAATTATGGAAAAGATCGTATCAAGCATAAATTCTTACGAAGTTAATACTAAGAACACTAACATCACAATAACATTAAGTTCAAACCATTTGCGTTACACTTACAATAATCACTTTAGAAGCAGAATGGATGTAATATTGAGATAATAAAGCAGAAAAGAGTGCGCTTTTAATGAATTTGGGGAGGTCTTCTCTTTGAATGAGAGCAAATAAGTGATGATTTTTTTTTTTATATATATCTGTGTTGTGTACTGAGTGCAGGGTGAGAAGGCGTATGGAGCTTTCATTTTGACTGCCAGCCACAACCCTGGTGGTCCCGACGAGGTGATCCATTATTTCGTGTAACTTGTAATTTGGCAAGTCAAATACAACAATTTGGTTTAAATTTATGTCTGAATAGGCTTTGAAAGTTGAATAATTTTGTGATGCTGTGTTACAGGACTTCGGAATCAAGTACAATTGTGAAAATGGAGGCCCAGCGCCTGAAAGCTTGACTGACAAGATCTACAACAATACCAAGACTATCTCAGCTTATTACACTGCAGATGGCATCCCTAACGTATGTACAAGCATAATTTTCTTAAAACATCAAACTAGACTGTCTATTGAGTTCTCCATGAACAATTTCTGCATAAAAGTTCCATTTTCTCATTAGGTCAGATTCAATTTTTTTAAATTTAATTTAATTATGTGTGTGTATATATATATATATATATATATATATATATATATATATATATATATATTTTCTAGTGTTTTTCTCATATAAGGTATTAGAGTTATCCTTAAAGTCACCTTGTGTTTGAATAAGATACCGTGAATTTTGCTTTAATGTACTCTTATTTGCTCACCCCAAATAGCTAAAAAGTATGGAAAAGCTTGGTGGTCTATCATTATTAGGTGTGTAAGAGCTTGGTGGTCTCTAAACTCAAGGGAAACTAGTTTAGCCGTCAAGAAAGACGGCTAAACTAGTTTTCCATGAGTTTGAAGACCACCAAGCTCTTACACACCTAATAATGAGAGACCACTAAACTCTTCGCTACCTTTTAACTATTTGGGGTGAACAAATAAGAGTACATTAATGCAAAATTCACGGTATCTTATTCAAACACAAGGTGACTTTAAGGATAACTCTATTGTTGAACTGATTTACCCTGATTTTTCATAATATGATAAATTTATTCATGAGCTTACTCGTGGTTGTTGGTTCTCATCAGGTTGATGTCACCAAGATTGGTGTGACTACCTTTGAGGGACCTGATGGCACCTTTGACGTGGAGGTCTTTGATTCAACTGAAGATTATGTGAAGTTGATGAAGTGAGTGCTCATCATTTCCAGAATTACTGTGGACGAGTTTTAGTCATTACTTTCGTTGAAATTCTCATTAATAAAATGGAGATTCATCGTTTGTGCAGGACCATTTTTGACTTCACAGCAATCAAGGACTTGCTCACAAATCCCAAGTTTACCTTCTGGTATGTTCTAAAAACACATTTAGAATAGGTTTTTGTTTTGTTGTGTTTTTAACATCTCATCATGGCCCGTTTTCTGTTGACATTAATAGAGCTGAATTCTTTGGTCAGCTATGATGCTCTTCATGGAGTTGCTGGTGTGTACGCCAAGAGGATCTTTTTGGAGGAGTTGGGAGCACAGGAGAGCTCCTTGTTGAACTGCGTTCCCAAGGTAATTTATTATTTCAATTTTGTTTGATACAGTGGATTTTTAATGCTGTTAACCCCTAAAGCCTGAATTGGGCCTCATGTTAAATGAATTCAATTAATACACTTAAGTACAAAATATTTAATGGATGAAAGAAAAATTGAAGTAAAATGATTTTCAACAGTTTTGAGTAGGTCTTATGTGGACTTCTATAATTCAAATTTATTTGTTTTTAATTAACACATGCAATGTTCTTCACTGGTTCCAGTGATATTAAATTTGGTTTCTGTTTTCACAATATGATTGATTGCATTTGTCATCTGAAAACCATGATTCCTTGGTCCTTCAGTGGTTAATAGATTTGATTTTACAGTGATGTTCATTTTTTAATCTCTGATTCGTAGATTTCTCGTGTTGGATTAGTATGGTTCATTTTTACGTTTCTCAACATGCAACTGTTTCTTTTTTTTGTTTCTTTTTTTCACAGGAAGATTTCGGTGGAGGCCACCCTGACCCTAACTTGACCTACGCCAAGGAGCTGGTGCAAGTGATGGGCTTGGGCAAAAAACAGGCAAATGAAGTTCCAGAATTTGGTGCCGCTGCTGATGGTGATGCTGACCGGAACATGATTTTGGGCAAGAGGTACAACTAGTAATTTCCTTTTATGTTTTAAAAATGACATTCAATTAAACATATTGTGAAAAATCAACAATTCAGATGGGACCAAATTTTATTATCATTGGAATCAGTAAAGAACATTGAATGTGTTGATTAGAAACAAACAAATCTGAATGAAAAGATGTTCATACTCAAAACTGCTAATAAAACCATGAGGTCCAATTCAGGCCTCCTGGTCCTAAGCACCCATTCTAAAAATAGAAATTAGTCACTTTGGAAGCTACTAGTCAATCATTGTAACTTTCTTCTATTGCTCAAAAGTTATGTCTTCTTCCTATCGGTACATTTTTGTTACCTTCAAGCTTCCCAAATGGTATATTTCAACTCCTATAGATATGGAAGTGGGCACCTAAGAGATATATATTGCATGAGAATTGGGTTAACCCTTAAGGACCAAGAAGCCTTTATGTTTTTTTTAGCATTTTAAAGTAGGCCCTAGATAGAGTTCTTTTTGTTCAAATTGACTTGTTTTTTGACCAACACATACAATGTTTTCGGTGATATAAAATTTGGTTACATTTAATCGATTAAATTTGTCATTTTAAAACCATGAATCCTTGGTTCTTTAAGGGTTAAGATGTGTCCCATGTTGCTTCGTGTGTTTGGCATTATTGATCTTAATTGTTATGAAAATGGCAGGTTCTTTGTGACCCCATCAGATTCGGTAGCCATCATCGCCGCCAACGCTGTTGCTTCCATTCCCTATTTCAGCGGTGGTCTCAAAGGAGTGGCCAGGTAGGTTTTTTCATTGGCAATATTTTAATGATAAGGCTCAACGTGCATTGGTGTTTATCTCAATATGGGTGTCAAAAAAATAAAATATAAAAAATCAACACATAATCACCCTTGATTTGGCATGACCTTGCAGGAGTATGCCCACATCAGCTGCTCTGGATGTAGTGGCTCAGAAGCTGAACCTCAAGTTTTTTGAGGTTAGTAATTTTTTTGCAATTGTATCAATGACCTTGTTTTAGAGAGCAAGAATTAAGTTGCATTCTTATTCCACACATTTGCTATTTAATCCCATCAGGAACCTCATACATTTCTTATCACACTCTCGAATATCACACTCCAGTATCTGCAGAGAATATTTGCTATTGTGTACACTTGTGATAGGACACTGAAGGTGTGATATAAAAGAGTTCTGAGTGTATTTCAGAATATGTTTCCCGTTTTTAACAAGGTTTTCAATAAAATTAGACTGTTTCAGGAACCTTTAGATAACATTAGAAAGAAAACCATGAACCATCAAACACTCAGTATAATGCTGTCCTGAATTAGTCTAATTTGACTGAAAACACTGTTAGCCCCGCAAGGACCAAATTTGGCCTCATGTTTTTCTAAGCAGTTTTGAGTAGGTCCTATGTGGACTTCCTTTTAATCAAAGTTATTTGTTTTTGACAAACGCACACAATGATCTTCACTGGAACTGGTGATATAAAATTCAATCCCATTTGAATTATATTTTTCACATTATGATCACTTGAATTTGTCATATTAAAACCATGAATTCTTGGTCCTTTCTTGTTCCTTTGTTAGTATGTCGAGATACTCATTGCTGTATATTTGGATGAGCAGGTCCCAACAGGATGGAAGTTTTTTGGAAATCTCATGGATGCTGGCATGTGCTCTGTGTGTGGTGAAGAGAGTTTTGGAACAGGTATTTGCTCTTTACATGGAAAATACACAGTATATGGATTGTTTAAACCTTTTTTAAAAATAAGGGTGACAGTTTAAACTTTTAAAAAATAATAATAATATTGCTTGGTTTTGTAGGCTCCGACCACATCAGAGAGAAGGATGGAATTTGGGCCGTGTTGGCCTGGCTGTCTATTCTGGCCCACAGGAACAAGCTGGCTGGTGGTGACAAGCTGGTGACAGTAGAGGAGATTGTTACGGAGCACTGGAACACTTATGGTCGTCACTATTACACACGTTATGACTATGAGGTATTTTCTTTTTCAATTGAAACTCCTTTTGTGATGAATTGATTGTCTCTTCAAATATGTGCTTATTGACTACCCTTGATTATTGCAAGCAGAATGTGGATGCGGACTCTGCCAAGAAACTCATGGCTCATCTTGTAGATCTTCAATCCAAGCTTGGTGATGTGAACAAGTAAGTGATTTGCAGCACTCTCTTTTTCTTGGTTAGTAATAATCTACTCCAACTAAGGTAGAAATACCATGAACCAAGGAAATAAGGTATTTGTATCTTAGAAATGGGACTTATTTTTCCTAGATAGAGAACAAGAAAATTAATCACGAAGGACAAAGTGATTTCATAATTTTTTACAATTTTTCAAAGTGGAAAGTTTGTCAGACCCCCTCTAAAGACTAATCTTAAATTGATAATGGGCTGACCCTAAGTCGATATATGGGTTGCCCCACCATTGTACCACAAATGCAAGACGCCAATTGGCTGAAACTAATCTACCAAAGAATGGTTTAAGGTCAGTCTATAACACGGTTTCAGTGGCAGTCTATGACACGGTTCTTGGGGATGTCTCAGTTTATGGTATTTCTACCTTACACTGCATAACGTTTTAGAGAATTCTTGACACCTTGTTTTGAAAAGTTGAGAACAAGTGACAACTATTCAAGCCAAAGATTCATTGATTTTCATTGTCAGTGCTTTAATTTTGGTTGATTTGGCACAACCTTTCTCTAAGCACCTCTTAGATGACACTGTTCTCAAAAGGTGCTATGCCACTAAGGTAAACCACCCTATTTGTGCCACTATGTACTACTCCCTCCATTTCATAATAAGAGTCCACCTTTTTTGGCATGTTCAACTTAACGTTCTTTTTCCCAAAAAAAGTCAACTCAATACTCAAAAAATGGGCTATCTTTAATAGTAGTATGTAGTTCTTGTGTCACTCTCATTGTCCGCCCCGTTTGAAGTGGACAATGCTCACATTTGAAGTATAAAACATAGGAAAAAATCTAGGAAAAAAAAATGTGCCAAAAAAGGTGGACTCTTATTATGAAACGGAGGGAGTAGTAGTGTAGATATCAAAATTTTAAATGTAAGACACGGATACATGGTGATCACAAATAGGGTGGTTTACCTTAGTACTCAAGAATGTTGGGAGTGCTTCATATAGTTTTTATTTACTTATATAATTTTCTGTCTGTACAAATGCATTTATTATTATTACATTAATGTGATTTCTTGTCCTCCACAGCATGATCAAGGAAATCAGACCTGATGTTGCCGAGGTGAAAGAAGCTGATGAGTTTGAGTACAAGGATCCAGTGGACCAGTCTGTGTCCAGCCACCAGGGCATCCGTTACCTCTTCAAGGATGGTTCTCGGCTGGTATGTTTTTTTGGTGTCAATTTTTGCAATGCTTAACTAATTGTAATACTGGTTTTATTATCACAGTGTTAATGAGTTTTGTACTTACACAAGTAGTCTCGCTATTCTGTGTCTGTAGGTATTCCGTCTCTCTGGAACTGGTTCAGTTGGAGCCACCATTCGCCTTTACATTGAGCAGTATGAAGCTGATCCCACCAAGACATTCAAACCCTCCGCTGAGGCTCTGGCTCCTCTTGTAAGCTAACCAACCTTAAACCCTAAACCCTAAACTTATCTCTCTTTTGTAAAATCACCTCGAATGATGCTTTTCAATAGCCTAATGCAGATCATGTGTGCTATGTTGAATAAAAGTCATTAACCCACAAGTGATCAAGCTAAAAGTGAAAAGTTCACTAATTATTTAACTGTTATAACGTTCAGGGTATGGAATGTTTTTCTTTTACATTTCAAAAGTGTATTTTGTTACCTGCCTAAATGATTTGTTTCAACTCTTGTACATATGGCCAGTATTGCATTGAGGTTAAGAGTTCCATATGTTTTATTTAGTTTAATGTGACCAGGAACTTGCTCAATAATGATTTTACCTGTTTGGAATTTTAGGTGGAGGTAGCTTTGAAGCTATCAAAGATGGAGGAGTTCACAGGCCGCTCGGAGCCCACGGTCATCACTTAGATGAGACATAATGGAAAAGCAAGGCAGAACATAACACATGGATGAGTTTGGATGGACGCTTCATAACTTAGTAGTGACTTACTAGTGAAGCTTAGTGGTTCATGTATGTTGCTGGCATAGTGCAAGAGTTGAAGCCAGCTGTGCAGAATTTTATTTTTTCAATTTTGGTATTTTCCCAAACCTGATTGTGAATGACTCAATTGTTGGGCTCTGGACCATCCTTGATAAACATGTTCTTTGCACATATGTACGCTTTTGTTAGCACTACCAACACTCTTTTCAGTTTTGGCTCCCTAGCTCCCTTTGTACTCGGTATACAAGCAAAGAATGAGAGTTTTTGGGGATGCCATAAGTATGTTTGCACTTGGCCTTAAGAGTGGTCTCAGCAACGTAAAGCTAGTTCAAAAGTGTATCTGAATTTATTTCTAAAACCTTTACGAACATCACTCTTAACCCTTAACCCCTAAATGCCTAGAGCCCTCTCCAAATTCGGCAGTTTTGCAAAGATGCATTATAAAATGCAACCTAGAGGAATATTTTGAACTTGATATATGAATAAATGTTGTACATTATGAATTTTAGATTCTATCCATTCGGTTAGATCTATGATTGCTAATACCAATAATTTTGTATAAAATTGGAACTTGAAATTCAAAATTATTTTGTAATTCAATTACGAATAAGATATTGACAATGTATTGATGAATTTTTTGTGATTGGTTGAAATGTAATACTCTAAGTGTAGTGATTTTTGGAGATTTTTTGGTTGCTTAATTTTATGAGTTGACTTTTTCAAAAGCACTTTTACATTGAAATCTTTAAAATTTTGGATGAATTACTACAACATGAAACGAGGCATAAAATTTTCACAAATCATCCCCTTTCTAATTGGATCACATATGCATGAAGCTAACTTCCCATAGAATCTACAGTATAAATTCCACACTGCAAAAGGTGCATTACGGACGAGAAATCATGGATGAAATCTGTTCATCGTCCAAAAAATGGACGCTCAGGCAGTTAAGGGTTAAACATCAAAGCAAGTCCCACGGATTTGTTTTGTAAGAATAATGAAGAAAAAAGTGGATTTTCTCAACCAAATTTGAAATGGATTGGTGCTTTGGAAAGGTGATGAAAAAAGCGAGGCTAAATTTAACAAATATGCTTGTTTTAGTAAGTTGTACATTCCAAGGAAAGGGGAGGGGAGGGGGTATGCATCTAGGTCTGAAGCTACCCGACATCAATTTTGGTTGAGAAAATCCACTTTTTTCTTCATTATTCTCTCAAAATAAGCATATGGGGCTTGCTTTTACATTTAAAGGTTAACACCAGTGAGAACACATCTTTAGTTTGTTGTGTCGAAATTTTTATTAGTATTAATTAAATAAATAAATAGTTAGAAGTCAACCTAATTTTTCCAATTTTTCAATTTTCATAGACTTACTCACACTAGTGAACCCTTCAGTGGGGGACTGTTTCAAGTGCTTGCGTGTATGGTCTGTATTATAACTGCATGATTTCCAGTGTGGATAAGAACAAGTGTTCACCCCACACATCATTTATTGTGCCTCTGAATTACCAATGCATATGGGGAACCAAACTGGACCTGAGATTTAGGCAATGTGACATTCAAGACAATTCTTTAGCAAAAAAAAATTATAAAACAATGCTCAGTTGTCGAAAATGCTCATGTTCTGCTTATTCCAGCTTCACCTCTGAAGGTGAGAAATACGCCCGAGGAGAACACCGCAAGTAACTTTTGATCCAGGTTTCAAAATTTCAACCTTCCATGAGAAAGCTAATCAGAGATGTCTACAATATCACTTCTCACAGGATACAAAAGGAAACAAGAATCTCTACATGAATCGAGAAAAGGGCATTCAAAAGGAAACAAGAATCTCTACATGGACTGAATATATTTATAATCTGAAAGAAACTAGTATATCTCATCATCAGAAATTTCAGGGGTTAGGAACTTCCGTGGATTTTCCATAGCATCTAAATTCTCCTTGCGAGGTTTAGCCCTTTCAGACACAACAGGCAATTCACTAATAGCAATGATGGCATCCTTGTCAATTACACCGTCAATAATGCCATATTCCATCGCTTCAATGGGAGACATGTACCGGTCCCTATCAATGTCCTTCTCTACCTGGAGAAATCAAAGACCACGAACTCATGAGATTCAAAAATTGAGACCAATTGTTCTCCCACTCCAGAAAATCCAACAGCAGAGCTTGCCAAGCTCACTAGAAAAAATAAAATTTATTAAGAAAGCATGGATGAAACATTTGATTCCAAAAGTAGTTGAGGCGAGAAGAACTTCGTTTATACAATGCAATGTGTGACTTATTGGAATCATTGAAGGAAGAAGACTTCAACAGAAGATATGACTTAAAAATGATATATGCAGACGAGAAATCAGTTTTAACATAATGGACTACACAATTACAAAGAGCCATACCTGTTCAACAGACCGCCCTGTAATCTCAGACAAAATACGTGTGATGTTGCTCTTATGATACATGACCTCCTTAGCTTGAATTTCCACGTCAATGGCCTGTCCACTCGCACCTCCTAAGGGCTGATGCATCATGATTCGCGAATTAGGCATTGCAAGGCGCCTGCCCCTTGTACCTCCAGCAAGAACTATGGCTGCTGTCGAAGCAGCCAAACCAAAGCAAATCGTGGATACGTCCGCTCTACACAGCTGCATGGCATCAAAAATCCCCATGGCAGCACTACAAAAGCCAGAGCAACACGCAATTCAGCATTCCAGACATGAAACAGCCATAATACCAATGTAGAATTTTCAAGCTAGTGTGGCAGTCTCGAGTAGGAGGATTAGAATCCATAGTGCTAGCCCCTCCTTCATTGTACTTACAACTCCTTCATATCCATACAGTAAGATTCAACTGCATACACTAGAACCTCAAGGTCAACGTGCAGTGCTGATTTTTCAAGTCCAAAACTTTGATTGCTATGATCTTCAAGCATACTTAAGGCCAAGTTCCATGGGTGAAGTATCTCACTAAAAGATAAGTTTTTAGGGACTTCGGGGGACCAAGTTCCACATTTAAAGTGAGCTCTTGAGAAAAATGTGGTGGAGGCAACGGTTCTCAAGCCCAAGACTTCATGGCAACTTCTCCCTAACCAATCAAATTTGTTCATGTTTCACCTCACCCAATCAAATTTGTTCATATTTCACCTCAAGCAAGTCCATGGAATGTGCACAACTTCATGGCCGACAACTTCATGGCCGGGTATGAGAGAAAAACAAAAGATCCACTTTTCCCCTTCTCTTGCCTACTACCATGGGCAACTCCTCAAACCCATGGAACTTGGCTCTTAGAATCAATGGCTGCAAATTTAAGAATAGTACAAAAACGACATGATCTTCAAGTTCTAATGGTTGGATTTTACAGATTAGGTACCGAAAAGAATTTTCTAGACATCAGATTCATGTTGGAAGTAAAACGGCATTATGTCTGGTATTGGCGATCAAGGCCACAGTGATTATTTGCAAGTTGGTACCTACTCACCACCCGGGCAGCTCAGTACATACTAACTTGCGAATTATTTTGATAATCATATCTTTGATTGGCATTACTTAGTCCATTCACACCAAACCAGTGATTTTTTTGTTGCTAATTTTAGCCAAATTGTTACATAAAATTTGGGCTGGATAATTGATTTTGGGAAAAAAAACAGGGAGAATAATAGCCGGATTTCCTACATGGAGTCAAGATGTGTAACCTCTTTAAACTTAGGTATCACCCAGGTATTGCCTAAGTAGCACACATGAGTATTTCCCTGATATTACCTATAAATTAATATGAAAAGAGAGTCCAAGGAGCCTGGATTGCTCTTCAAGTAGCAAAAATGCTAAATTTTCTCCTGAAAAAACCAAATCACTGCACCAAACCCTAAAACCACCAAAGGAACAAACGAGCTGATCATTCACACACCTGATAGAACCCCCTGGGCAATTCACGAAGAGACGAATTTCTTTCTTAGGGTCAACAGCGTCCAGGAGGAGCAACTGGCTGATGATAGCGTCGGCAACGAAGTCGTCCATCTGGTTGCCGAGAAACACAATCCGCTGCCTGAGCATGAGCCCCATGACGTCCGCCTCCGCGGACCGCATAGCAGACGGCGCAGACTGCGACGCCATTGGCCCCGGCGTCCACAACGAAGAAGAAGAATCATTCAACGATGCCACATCTGTTGGCAACCACGACGACGAAGAAGAAGAAACCGAAGCCCGGGGTGTGAATTTCGAAACACGAACGGGAGATAGAACCGAGAAGGAGCGCTTAACAAACGAGGTGCCTGTTTGCAGGGCCAGCTTGGGCGAGGACGTCGTCGTCATGGACATCGCTCCTGCCATCGCTGCCATTGCGGAAGCAATTCCTTCCTGCAAACAAACCTCTCCCAACAATCAGAATGGATAGGATTCAACATTCTGTCTGGGCTGCTTAGGGTTTCGTTGTGGATGGATGGTTGTCTTCATCCAAATAAAGGTCATCCATTTACACGCGACCTCTGTAATGTCCCCGACTCTAAATCCCCCTTGATGTTAATGCAAGAGGACAAAACCTGCCCCCTATATTTTGGTCTGGTTGAGGCCCACTTAAAAAATAACTCCCTCTTCCAATGATTCAAAATTCTCGAAAGGGTTTTACATTAATTTGGGATTGCATGTCTCAAATTTGTAAAACAAATTGCCAAAAAAAGTGCCGAGGGTGCCCAAAATGAAAATTTCAGAAAATGGGGCCCATAGATGAATAGTGCTTGCATTAACGTCAAGGGGGATTTTAGAAGCGCAGCTGTAATGTAAGAGCATAAAGGCACGTGATTATGTAAGAGCATGTCTTCATTAGACATCGAGAGAGGATGATGGATCTTGTTTTCTAAATTTTGGTTTTATGAATTTTAGCTCCAATGCTTTTCAATATTTTTTGTAAACTTAGGTTTTGCAAAAAAACACTAAAGGACATATAATTTTGAACATTTTTTTTGGGTTTTGGCATACATTTTGAATTCTTTACATTCTCACTTTACAAATTGCATAAAAAAACTATAAAAAAAAATACATTGCTTCCCTTAAAAGTGCACAACAATTTTTCACTTTTAAAAACAAAATTGAAAAATTGTACAACAAGGAAGTTGATGATCATCAATCTAATTAATTCATAACATACACTTCCAAACATGCATGATGAAAGGATTGATGGTCATTAACCTCATAAAATTCACATCCCAAATTTTTAATCATAATTTAGTACCATGTGCACTTTTAATAAAAGCACTTTTAAAGATCATATCATCTTTTATACTTACAAAATCTGTATTTAATTTAAAACTTACTCCATTGAGTCACTATCACATCCTCCACTGTCAACATTAATGTGATAATACAAAATTCAGCAAGTATGAAAGAAATTATCCAATCATTTTTATAATATAATACTAATAAAAGAGTTGTATAATATCAAAATAAAAATAAAAATAACTTTATTAGAATAATTTCAAATATTAGGAAAAAAAAATTAAAAATTAAAAATATATATATATATATTTTTTACACTAAGATAATATTATTTTATTTGATATTATTAATAAAAGTATTAGATTACTAAAAGTTAAGGTTTGTCAAGCTTGAATTATATATTGTCACATTCCTCTACTCTTGGAGGAGACGCTGGACGAAAATTAAAAAAGTACGTGAGATCAAAATTATGGTGTTTTTTATTCGTTGGAGATAAATTTTAGAATTTTTTTTTATCTACTACGGGGTATTTGAAATATGCAAAACCCATTTATAAGTAAGTAGGGGCTTATTATATTACCTCAATTTAGGAAAAACTTATATATAAATAAGGGTTTAGCATAAGGTGAAAAAAAATTAATTTATGTAGTGTAAATGTTTTTTCATACTCCCAAAAAAATTGGATGAAAATAGCATATTGTCTTCTAAAACTTGGATGATACTCGTTTTTCTAGAATAATGGGGGAAATGTTTTCATTCACGGTTCAAAAATTTCAAGATTCCCTTCCCTATGCATGGGGAAAATTCTCTTTGATGAGGGCATCATTATCCTTTAGGTTGTGGCGGGGAAGGAAGGAGGTTGAAGTAGTTTAACCTGTAATTGCCAATTTCACTCTCCCTAGCTTTTGAATTGCCAAAAACTGCATTTTGTACACCTTACAACATATTTTGCTAAATGTAAATATTATAAATAAAAAGGGAATTGGTTAAATAAGGAGAATGAAAAATTATACCTCCATTTCATAATAAGAGTCTTTGCAAAAAAAATGAGCTTTAAGATAGAAATAGAGCCCATGTTGAAAGGGATGAAACGCAATGGCAACTTTTGGAACTGTATGTCTCGATAGAAAGGGATGAAAAACGTAGGAAGTCAATGTAGGAAGGTAACACAATGAATGAGTAGGATCCAATGTAGGATGGCAACACAATGAATGTAAACTCTTAAATTGACGCCAAAAAATATGCGGTTTTGGACTCTTATTATGAAACGGAGGGAGTAACTACATATAGGGTAGGAAAAAATGGGAGAATTTAGGAATTTACATAAACATAGAGTGGTGAAAATTCCTAACATGTAGATATATAGCCCCCAACTAATACATGGTGTTCGCACTTGTATTCACTTTTTATAAGCTAGTGTCCCCCCAGGCCTCTACTAAAACTATAGAGTCACATGCCCTTGTTAACACTACATAACTCTTTACAACCACGTGCACATTGGTTGCCTAGTGTGATTGTAAAGAGTTCTAAGCGTAATCTTGAATTTCCAAAAAATAATCCTAAATTTATTCTCTGATCTCCAATTGTTCGTAAGTTACTTATGGGCATTTGAAGAGCCATTACTATAGAATGTTATGAACTTTAGAATTATTCTTTTAACTCTTTAACGTCCCGATTCAACACTATTTTCAAAGATTCATTATAAAATGTTTGATGAAAAACAAAAATGGAGTTGATGTACAAAGAAAAGTTGTAACTGTCAATGTGAAGATCACATATGTACAGTTGGATTCATCATATTTTTATTTATTAATATTTATTAATTAATTTTGCAAGGCTTTCTCTTGAAATTCAATTAAAAACCCAAAATTAACACAAGGAAATTAAAAATATTGTAATAAAATTGAAATAGCATGCACTACAAGATGGTATGGTTTCCATTATTTGATTCTACTTATTTTGGAAAATCATGTTTAAGGTCTCACTTTTTGAACTAAGAATGAAACTTGACATAAACCAATTGTGTTGTTTTTCAAAAAATCACAATACTTATTTTGAAGATTCATACCATACAAATGATAGTCAATTAGCACAAGAACCAAGAGAAATTTGGATGGATGAAAAAATGTACATGATGTAGTGTTGAGAAAGGTTGCAATTTGTTCGTCATCCATTATACGGATGCAGGAGCATCAAAGAGTTAACCCCTAAACGTCTCAACATTCAGAAATTGGATTACGAACAGATTCAAAGCTTTGCATTTTTCTCATACAATCTCGGATGACTTTCATCCAAGTCACCGACTATTAAATTCTCTACTAATTACAATAAATCTCTTGTGATGGGGAGTTGTTGATAATATTGGAGAGGCCTACAACTGTAAACATGTCAAATTTGTTGGGTAGATTTATGCTTGCAATGGTCCTCTCATATACACCTCGTGTACATCTAAGCCATGCTAATATCTACTTTTGAGGCTAGCATCTACTTGTGTTCAAAGGGTCGGTACGTTTAGGGGGTTAAGTCAAACAATTTAGAACACCGTTTTCATTTAGGTGGCTGAAATCTTGAAATAAAAGTGAGGTTCAAACTTTTTGAGTTAACCCTTAAATGCGCAGATGTACGTTTGAAGGAAGTGAATACAAGGAGGTCTTTTTGGTAGTGCCAATAAATTAATGCCCCAAAAATGACTTTTTGAACCTGAATTTTTTTCGCCACACATGCGTATGGAACAATGAGATGTGGGAATTTTGGTAGAATTTTGTGAGATGATTTAGTTCACCAAAGAATTACTTATATGTGTGCATTCTAGAGGAATATCTACACTGGTATTTATACAAATACGTATAAACAACCATTCATCAGGCCACAAAATCTACAAAAATATTCCATTTATTTTTTTGAAAAGTCCACAATTCTCTACATTACAATGCATAGAACTTTGATGTTCAACATCCAGTTCAATTCAGCCATTAGCCACAAGTTTTTCACAATATGAGCTGAACCATGGACCACTATGGTGCACCTGTACACTTAAGGGTTAAAGGATGACTAGCGGCACAAGCTTTTTGTGTAAAACTTGGATGGATGAGTACTGACGGACGAACGGATGAAGAATAGGAGGCGGATGAAACGAGGCCAAGTGTAATGTGTTTGCCGTCGGTGCGTAGCTCGCTTCCGATTTTTGTGCCGCTTGCTGGGTTTCCCTCGTACACAAAACCACTCCCTGCCTCATTCTGCCGAGCAGAGAGGTCTGAACAAAATTGCAAACTGTGTCAAGCGGGGAGGAATTTTCCGTATATGGATGGCTTGCAGCTTGTTCTGACGACCAATTTAATTTCCGTGATTAGTCGTTCGTGTTAAGACAGGATGAATGTCATCCATTCACTCTCCGGTTCCATCCATAGCTTAGTCAGCATACCTACCCGACTGGTCCTTAATAACCAGTTAAGTCACAGTAGGTAGATGGATGATAAATCCAGTCACACCCTAAACCCTAACCAGAGTTAACCAGAGTTAACCAGTTGTCTTCACCCCTATATAATCTCAGTGGAACAAAGCCCGGCTTATTCTTTGATACTCATACTTTGTGTTAGTGCTTGTCTCTCAACAGTCCGGATCAGAGCCTGTAACTGATTCCTTTTCAGCTTGCCAGCTTTGTGATTATATGGTCGAGCGACAGGGGTCGGGGCTGATTCCCTTTCTAGGGTTCCGTTTTCTCCACAGAAGAAACTGGCTCTTCGGCTTGTCATTCTCCGGGAGCCTTCGTTGCATTGCCCTGAAGAAATCGCTCGCTCGCTCGCCGTGGTGGAGAACCAGAGTTTCTGACGAGCGTCTCTGCGGTTTAGGGGTTTTATAGGTTGGGAGGTCGAGCAAAGCAGTAGGCGGGCAAGTGTTGTATTTGTTCCTTTTAGAGTGACTGATTTGGAGGCATGGAGCCGGAGGCGCCGTGGCCTGTGTTGAGCCAGGAGGCGGTCTCTAAGCTCGCCTCGGGAGTGCACTTGTGTTTTCTCAGGTGGACCGCGCTGCAGCTCGCCCTGTCGAATGAGTGGGGCGGCCGAAGCAGCAACCAGAAGGCGCTGCAGCTGGAAAATGATGTCCTGGCTTGGTTTGTTCGCTCGAAAGGTGCTCGACTACCCTAAGCCCTAAACCTTAAACTTGATACGAATTAGGGTTTGATTAGGGTTTTGCATTGTTGAAACCTCAAACTTGATAGGAATTAGAATTTGATTAGGGTTTTTGGTTGTTGAATTCAGTGAGACGATACATTGATGAATTGGAGGATCTGTTGGACGTCAATATGCTGGAGCAATTCAACGTGGAAACTGAAGATAATAGTATACAGGAGGTATTCATTCTTTCTGTTACCGAGGCTGATAATTTTGTACTTTGCTAAAACTCCTGCCCTCTTTGGGATTATGCACCGAATTTCATAATTCCTTTTTGGATATTGAAGGATTTTGGTATATTAATTGCAGGTTGCGGAGCAATTGTTTATTCTTCACGAGGAATGCTCACAAGGAAACTATGAGACTTTGAATCGCCTTGCAGCTGAAGCGTCCCAAACTGCATCTGCCAGCGCTAAGAGCGTAAAGGTATTTCTATTAGACAGATGAAATTTTCTCTTAAACAAAATCATTTACGAACGTGTTCACGTGAATGCAACTTTTTTCAATCTGTGGAGTCCAATTGCACTTTTTAGCTACAACCATCAGTAGAGTTCCGACCTTAACCCTGAAACGGTGGCCTTTTAACTCATTTTGAACGTTTCGGGAGTTTGCAATTCTAGTTTAACCAGAGGCCAGCAAAGTTTGTGAGCTCCACAATAAGAGTCGGACACTTACAGTTACAGCATTGTTTACCCCGGGATGAAACCGACCAAATTTGGTTGAAGGGCGTTAACAAATTTTGTTGGTTCTTTGTTCAGGCACCAAATGAGAACGGTGAGGAGTCTGATAGTGACGATGATTCCATGGATGAGGATGAGCAAGGTTTACCTAGTTCATCAGGGCAGCAAGATATGAGCATGGAGCTAGATCCTCCAGCTAGCAAAGCATCTGGACAGCCGGAAAGGCCATCAACTTTGACACAGGAAGAGATGGCTGACGGTTGGCAGGAAGCCCCAGCCAGAAGAAAAGGGCGTGGTGGGAAGAGGACATAAAATTCTATAGGTAATGAATCATCATGCTTTGCTTAGCTGTGGTTATGTAGTCGACTAGTAACTCGTCAAACCACGTCTATGAATTGAGTGCAATTTTTGCAGAACTCCATCTATGAGAGGAATCTACTTTCACCAATGGAATCCGTTGGTGCACAAGGAGATTTGTGTCTGTGAGTTAGTGAGAATTTCCTGTACCGTAAATTATAGCTTGTGTTTCTGTTAATAGAGTCTTCTCCAGCAGAAGAATTTCACAAAATTTCGTGCTTGGGCTTTGGAAAGCCATTCCAAACTCTTGAAACTCGTGTCTACTACGCTGACCAGGCACTTGATTTTATGAAGTAAAAAAATTATATTCCACGGTGCATCTTTGGTGATGTGGTTGAAGCGTGGCATTCTGTATTCTTCTATGATTGTCTTCTGTTTTTGTAGTTTATGATGTCTGTGTTGTTTATTGCTGCCTATGTAATTCATGCGCGTTGGTGTCTATGTAATCCATGTATACGGAGTAATGCTGTTGTACAGTACCCTTCCAAAAAGATACATAATTTTGGTTTTTTTAAAGAATTGTCATTAAAACTTGATAAATTACAATATTTGATTGAAATTTTGACATGTACCTGTAGTACAAAAGATGCATAACACATACAATTGAGTTTTGAGAAAAAAAAAATAATCTCATTTGACCTATTTTTATATGAAATCAAGACTCCATTTTTTACCCTCAATTTCAAACAATTATGGATACAAATTTTGTTCTCTCTGCCCCACCAGGGGAGAGACTACGGAAACGCTTTGTTTTTAAGGAGTTACATGGTTGAACAATACAAAACGTGTAAAAGTAAATCTAGGGTAAATACAAAGGCAGAGACTACGCGACTAGCCGCTTGTTACTTATGGTATGTTAAGCTTTTCAATGGAAGAATGCAAATCCTTTCTAGAATCATGTGAAAAATAATCATGAGTTTTGAGGTCTTATTGACTAAGATATCAATGTATGAAGTTATCAATCCAAAACTACTCAATTTCCAAGTGGGTTATATAAATTTTTAGCATTTCATCATGAAATGTTCCAAAATTTGTCGTTTTTTTGATAGTAAACTTAAATACCTACCCAACATAAGGTTCTTCACCCCATGCACTACTCACCTCTGAATCGTGCCATATTATGTCAAGGAATAACATCTAATATTTGGGAATAAGGGGTTCTATCACAGATCTTGACCTTAAGAGTCGGTGATCAAGGTTTGGGTGAGCATAGTTATTCCATTTTTACAATATTATAAGGCCGGTCATGCACAAAACCACATGAGGGAAAGGGTTTAAGAACCTTATGAATGCACTTTGCAGTTTTGGATTCTAACCATTTTTTGTGCATGAAATCTTATTTTGAAAATCATAGCATTTCACTTCTCAACCTACTTTATAGTAGGGGCCATAAAATATAGGTCCACCCTGCTCTAGAGGTGTAGTTGCAGCAGTTTCAAAATGTCATATCTTCCTCAAAATAATCCAAATCAAGAACCGTAAAGTTTGGTAGATAGGTCACTGAGTCTACTTTTCAGAAATATCAAACAACTCATCACTGTATGTTTTTGAATCAACAACTCAACATGTGTTATTTTTGCAATGCCAATAGTCCCATGCACTGACATTTGTCTACACTAAACTCATGGCCAAAGAGAATTTAGGTAAAGAAACAAGGAAGAATTGGTGCAAGTCATTGAAAAAGTGTGTAATGATGTGTCAATGGAGATTCTTCACACCCTCATAGCAAGCATGCCCAACCGTATGAAGGCTGTAATTAGTGCTCGAGGTGGTGGCAGTAGATGGAAGACATTGATCTATAAAACATTACTCTCGTTGTATTATTTTAAAAAATCATAATAAATTCTTGATATTTTTGAAAAGTAGACTCAATCACCTATTCATTGCACTTTACAGTTCTTGATTCAAATTATTTTTGAGGAAGATATGACATTTTAGAATTTTCTGCCAAAACACCATTTTGGGACTCTCCAACAGAGTGGACCGGGCCTATCTTTACTGACCCCAACTGTACATATCCTTATTGAAAAGTACTCTACTATATAGTACAGTACATTGGATGTCTTCTCTTTAATCCTTAAAAGACCCTTGGGATCCCTCTCTACAACTCATATTTAACCTCATAATTGTTCAATTGCGGTTTAATATATGAATTGTGATGTATCGTTATGTACATATTATCATGATTATTAGTTTTACTTTGTACTGAAAAGTGTTTGATCATTGTTATTTTGATGAAATACCACCAAATACAGAATATACTATACAGCCGCAAAGAGCTTTTGGGCCATTCAGAGGTTAACTGTTCCAAGAGCTATCATGTATTGATATGTACGTATTGAAAGTTTGCCTACAACTGTTACGCAGGTCCAAATCTCTTTACTGTGCCACCCAATTTAGTTGTAGGAATCGGATGCCGATGCACTTGTCTCTCTAGGACCACGTCTCAAAACATTTAGAGGAGCTTCCAACAACGAACAGGGAGAATTGACAGTTAACTTGATGAAAACCAGAGATTTTAGAGGTCCACGTCACCCTAAACCAATCACAAGATCACTTTCTGACAAAACTGACCATAACACTGGACTTACCCTACATTCAAGTCAATTTCGTAAATAATATAGAAAAATTTGAAGCATGTCCAAATTTTGATTAAATTGTAGTCCAATATCTGAAAAACAAAGAAAATTTATTTGAATGTCTTTAATTCTTTGTGAAATTTGAAACACTATGATTAATAAAATTTCCAAAAATTGTGAAAATTAAGAAGTGACATTTCATATAGTGTGAATTCTTAAATTAAACTATTTCGACACTGACCTAAGGGTACGGTATAATACAGAAGCTTCTGGGGATGTTACCCACAGCCAGTGAGCCCAATCATGTTTTAGTGTCTTCATGTTCCACACAAGAACAAAAACCTCTCATTAGCAAGTAATCATAACAACTTGAATTTTTAAATGATGCTGTCTAAAAGTTGTAGACTAAAAACAAACAATAGCAAAAACGATATTTCACCAAAACATAAAACACATTGATAAGAAGCAGCAGTAACAAAAGCCACCGAAGGAAGAAACACACGAGCAATTTTCAGGCAAAACTTCAAAATTAGGATTGTGGTCATTGTAACCGCAGAGGTGAACAAAAGTTCACCCCCACCATCGACAAAAATAAAATAAAAATCTACCTCTTATCCTGTTTCCCTTCCTTTCACCAACCTATATATACAGCCAAGGCCTGTAATAATCAAGTCTCCTCGAATTGGCTTTCCGATCATCAAACGCACTTGACACTTGGTAGTGCCATTGCGGAGGTGCACCCAACCACAGTGGGTAACAAATCATAGGTGAGCAACTATTGAAAGAGAGCAACTTCATTCTTCTCCCCTCCTTCGGTTGTCACGTTCATGCTCATGCTCACCCTGTCTAATTGGGGTGACTCTCAATTGGGCTTAAATCCAATATCTGCCACATCCTGAAAAAGCACAAGAGTAAACAACAAGGACTCAATATACTAAATCAAGCTCCTTCAACCTCATGTGCACCAGAAAAATGAAACCTACCAGAAGCAGCTTCCAAGACAAAACCAATTGCACAAACCAAAACAACCTTCTCAGCATTCCACATCTGAAAACATGTAATGAAACCATAATATGCATGGAATACAGATGTGGAACGTGGCAACCAGCGTTTGAAAATTAAGCTCCTGACTACCTCCCATGCACCGGAAAAAGAAAAAGCTACCGGGAGCAGATTCCAAGACAAACCAATTGTACAAACCCTCACAGAAAATGCAAACAACAATCGCAATGCCAATGGTACAATCCAAAGTAACATATGTGCAGCGTGACAACCAAGGTAACGAGCGTTTTGAAAATTGCGAAAGACTCAAAAACGAAATTGAAAATCAGGCTCCATTTCTCAAATGCACCAGAGTGAAAAATAGACAAGCTACTAGGAGCAGTTTCCAAGTCAAAGAAAAGAAAACCAATTGTACAAACGCTCACGAATGCAAAACAACGCACTACCAATCTTCAAATGGTACAATCCAAATATTACGTATGTACAGCGTGACAAGAAAGGCAACGAGCGTTTTGAAAACTCCGTCTCTGATCTGGTATCACCGAGACTTTCCAGAGCCAGAAGACTCAAAAACGAAATTGAAAACCAGGCTCCATTTCTTACATACACCAGAGTAAAATAAATAGAAAAATAGTTACTAGGAGCAGTCTCCAAGGCAAAGAAAAAACGCTAACGGATGCAAAGCAACACACTACCAATCTTCAGTTGCAATGCAATGGTACAATCCAAATAACACGTGTGCAGCGTGACAACCAAGGCAACAACGAGCGTTTTGAAAATACCTGGTATCATCGAGACTTTCCGAAGAGGCTAGTGACCGGTGACGACCGGAGCTTGGTCTGCTCATCAACACCATCAAAAGCCGGGTGATTCAGAACCTCCTCCAACAACCGAGTTCCCCTCAAGGCATTCGTGAGAGGCAGATGACCTTCGGGGGTAGTGTCGGCAACGTCCCAGATGAACTCCAAAGGGAACTTCTTGTACGTGTCCTGGTACTCATCCAAGGGCCGCGTCCACCCGACCTGCGATTTTTTCAAAGGCAGTCCCATTGACGATTAAAAATTGAAACTCGAAAAATAGAAAGCATTACAAATTTCTTTACTACAAATACATAGCTTTCTGTAGAGTTCTTGGCGCCCTATACATACTAATGATAAGGGAAGATTATGGCGATATACTCTAATTTTTTACCCAATTTTCCTCATAGCAACATAGCATGCCCATTTTTCTAATAGCAAGTTGGCGATCAATATAGCCACAAAAAATTCGCTGCGTGACCCGACCTTCTTGAAGAATGCGTTCCACACTTTTCCTGAGTTGTTCCAGATCTTCTTCTGCACACTGTACCCGAACTTGCCGTTGCTGTATTGACGCCACAGGCTGTCGACTTTCGTTAGGTCGGACACGGCGATGAACTTCACCTCGGAAAAATACACCCATTTTCGTTTCACGGCGTCCTCCCCGGCCAACACGCATAGCAACCGCCGCGTCTCCGCGTCTGCGGCTTCCCATTCTCCCGCTGCCAGCTTGTCTCGCAGGGTTTCCAGTGACGCACCGGCCTCGGTCGCCATGTCCATGGTCGTGGCCAGCTCCTAATCGCCACACACCAAAGCGTCAGAGTTCATGAATGAGAATTTTGAAGTATCTTACAAGTAACAATATGCACATTCTCTTTACTAGCTTGATGTCGAGAATCACACAAAATTAGATTGGAATCTTCTTTCAAGAATGACTAGTTCTCACAAGTAACAATAAGCACATTCTCTCTGGTAGCTTGATGACGGCGACTTCAAGGCTCGCACGAATTAGATTCTAATCTTCTTTCCAAAACGGCCAAAATCCTCAGAAACATTAGGAGGTTGAAACTCTCGAGAAGAGTTGAGTCGTGCTCCAGAAGAATTAACATGGGTGAAGAGATGTTAATAACTTCAATACTGTATGAGAGGACAATAGTAAAACCCCATCTTCTATAAAGAAAATGAGTCAAAAACTGAGAATACAGAGGAATCATTGTTGGAAGCATGACGATGAGTTCCAATCACAAAGCATGAAGATAAGCTGAAAGAGATGTTAATAGCTTCAATACTGTAGGAGATGGCAATAGTGACGGGTACTTTGAAACCCCAAGAAAATGAGTCAAAACTTAGAATACAGAGGAATCGTTGAAGATGAATTGAAAACATGAAGATGAGTTGAAAGACGTCAAAGAGGTGACTGATATTTCCAACTTCAAGAAGGGTCTTCAAGAATAATGTGAGTGCACCACATGACAAATTCTATGGAAGTGGTCACATTCTCCGGTGAACGCGAACCTCAGAGAGACATGAATTCACTAGAGAAGAAATGAGAAGAAGAGTTTATTGTTACCTGTTCGTCGCGCTTCTGGCTGGAGACCGCAACTGCAGTGGGCGACCTACTGCCCACAGCCAAGCGACCACTGCTACTTCCGGAGCTCGTGACCCCAATTTGCACGAAGCTGCGGCAGCTCAGTGTGGGAGAACAAGATTTGGTGACATTGATGCCGTTGCTGCTGTTGCCCGCGGCGTGACTGGAGACACAGAACAGGGAGCTTTGCAGCAACGCCATAGCTGCAAACTGAGCTCGTTTCTACCCTAAAAAAACACACAAAACTCGTCGTCTACACACCACAAGCTATGGCGAAGGACGACTGAAACATGGCCTACAATCGCAATTGCGAGCAAGCAAGGCTGTGGCAGAGATGGCAATTGAAAAGCTATCGGGCGGGGCGCTGGTGGAGCTCTGGATTGAAAAGGAGGCGTGGCCGCTCTGCATTGGGTGGGGAAGATCATGTTCCTCTCACGGGGAACGTTTGCGAACTTGTGGGGAACTTGGGGAACATGGGCAGCGGGGATTGAGTTTGTTGTGAGTGGTTGGTTGCCGCTTGGCCAATGAAGGGGCCCCGTGTGAATGTGAGGTTGAGGCTCAAGGAATGTTTTTTTTGTCTTCTTAGTTGTGCGGTGTGAACAAAACAATAGGCCATGTGTGAGTGTGTGTGGCACATGTTTGTCTTTTTTTTCAATTCCTAAAGGACCAAGGATTCATAATTATATTGTGAAAAATAAGATTTAAATGTGACTAAGTTTTATATCATTGGAATTAGTGAAGATATCACATATGTAGAATAAAAGCTTGAAAAAAAA
Organism: Pohlia nutans; assembly: GCA_022496805.1. NCBI lineage: Eukaryota > Viridiplantae > Streptophyta > Bryopsida > Bryales > Mniaceae > Pohlia > Pohlia nutans. The sequence goes on from CM040097.1 coordinate 18,906,787, forward strand.
TTGAGCAAAAAAAAATCTATATAAAACCTACTCATAACTACTAAAAAAACACGCAGCTCTTTGGGAGCCATATTGTATGGTCTTTTAGGGGTTAACACCAATGATGGATTTTTTTTACTAGAAAATACTAGAAAATAAAATAAAATCAAGTCACCGTGAGTTTGCTTGATTGCTTGCTTGAAATTACTCCTATGTCCTAGTTTTTGGCATTTTCTTTTTGTAATATTTTTCTTATGTTTTATACTTCAAATCTAAGCCCTATTCACTTCAAATGGGGCTGACAGTGAAAGTGACACAAAAACTACATACTACTATTAAAGATAGAACATTTTTCGAGTACTAAGCATTAAGTTAAAAGATGCCAAAAACTCTTGCACAATCTAAGGAGTATTTGCTTGTTTGCGTTGTTACTTTGAAAAGAGATTACCCAATGATTTGCACTCTTTCTTGAGAGTCCATTTCCTATAGAGCATTTCCTACATTTTCATATTGTCCACTTTAAAAGGGTTGAAAACAATTAATTTTTTTATATACAATGCTAATTAAGCTAAGATTTTTTTTTTAATTTTGCAAGGAATGTACTATCATAAGGAATGTACAGTACAATGTACTATCGTACTATGTACAACATAAGTTGTCTTATAGTATATATTGTTTAGACATTTATACTATTCCAAATTTTTTTTAATTAATTCTAAAACTTTGGTTCAAATGCTTACCACAATCTAAAGAAGATTGGGATAGAGCCTCGCTCTTATGTAGTTCTTGTTTTCAAATGCAAAGATAAAAGGAAGAAATAATCTATGTGATTAGAGTATACACGGAAAGTAAACAATGGCAGCAAGAGAGTTGTTGGGAAGTAATTGTTGGAAGCATCTATATAGCCAAGGCTTAAATGATCTATATAGAAAATTATTTTCAAATATAAAATTTGTAATCTCATTGTCTTTCATTTAGAGTCCCTTCAAGGGTTCAATTTTTTCTTAATGACGTGAAATAGAAGGCATCAAGAATGGAAAAAATAAAAATCCAATTTTTTTTCCTTCTTGATTGGTGTGAATTAGGAGTTTCTTCATTTGAAAACCCATACCAAAGTCCACATGACAATGGCAAGGATGGAATCCTAAAATTGAAAAAAAATTATTATTATTATTTTTTAAATTAAAAAAACATCCTTGGCAGAGGCACTAACATATATGTAGTATAACCACGTGCGTTAAGAGGGTATCACATAATTGGAATGGGGCTATCACATAATTGAAAAGTCACATCTCCTAGGGTTTATTGGTTGAATTGGATTCATAAGAGTATAGTCATGTTCCTGTGTGTATGAAATAATCTTGCCTTTTCACCAACTAAGCCACCTTTGCTCTTCCACTGGTAAAAGACAAGGTCACTCTGCTCTTTAGTCATCCTACTTTGAAGAAGTTGTATGTTGTGATCATTACCTATAAGGTCTTTCCAATTGTTGTATTAATCAATGATTGTTCGCTTAAAACCATTATGAATTAAAACGAGGATTTTGCAAGAACAGAGTAAGTTATGGATCAACGGAATAAAGGTGTCATTGTATTGTTCGACATCGACGGCACTCTCACTCCTCCACGCAAGGTGCTAACTTTTTTCCTTCAACAAACTTGATTCACATTAGAATTCTCCTTCCATGCATAGGATTTTCAACTCTATTTCAAAATAAATAAATTAGTGAAAACAACCCAAAAAGAAAAAAGAAAAAAGAAAAAAGAAAATTTTTTCACTCAATGTCATCAATTTATTAAACAACTTAAAATTGATCCCTATTTTTCATTTACGCATGATCAACACCCCAAATTAGAAATAATTAAATAATAACTCTATTGATTGTTTCATTGTCTACTTTTTCATAAGCTAATTCTTCTGTATGAGCTTAGAGGGTAATATTCTAGGGGCATAATAATTTATGCTATATGACAAATTGAAGACTATTGCACTCACTGCAAAGGCATACTCGTGTTGACTTTCAAATCCACATGTTCAAACATAAATTTTAATATTTTGTGGTACTAATGTTGATGACAGATTTTGACATCAGTGATGTTTGAATTCCTCCAGCAGCTTCGCAAGGTAGTACTACCACTTGTTCATCAAGCTCTAAGTCCGAATTCGAGACTAATTACACAAAAGATTATCCCACCAAAAGTACACTCCTGAAACATGTCGCCATTCTGGCTCAATTGATGTGATAACTATGAATTGTTCAATCCTCAACCCTCTCAAAATGCACTCTTGAACCCTCTCTAAATGAATTCTTGAAACCCTCTCTAAATTCACTCTAAAAACCCTCTCTAAACGCATTCTTGAAACGCTCTCTAAATGCACTCTTGAAACACTCCCTAAATGCACTCTTGAAACACTCCCTAAATGCACTCTTGAACCCTCTCCAAATGCACTCTTGAAACGCTCTCTAAATGCACTCTTGAAACGCTCTCTAAATGCACTCAACCCTCTCTAATGTACTACCTTAGGGGAAAAATAATGGGCTTCTCCTTGTGTTCACAACTTGACATGTGAAAGTTGTACAGTAAGATCTATACACAACGTGAAATATTCTTGAGATATACAGGGAATGTGCAATTACAGAGTATGTAAGTAGAGAAGGCTGAGTGTGCTTAGCCTTTAAAGGGCTGATGGGGATAGTATATACGTTGGCATATATTTGACATTTGTTGTAAATAGAAAGCTCCAAATTGAGACCCCAATAGCTCATTAAAATCATGTCAACGTGAATTTTAACTTTATTTTTTATCGTAAACCCATAGGAGGTGTGGAACCATGCCAAATACAATGGAATATTAGTGTACAATACTGGTCGGAAAGGGCTAGGAGTATTACTCCGTCATTAATTTCTTCTTGCTATTGAGTCTAGATTGAGTTCAGTGTTGGAGTGCACCGGTTGTGAGTTTGTGATGGCATGACGGTCAATTATATTGCACAGGTGGTGACTGTGGGTATTGTGGGCGGCTCAGACCTTGTCAAAATCATGGATCAGCTTGGAAAATCTGGTACATTTCCCATACCCTCACTACTGCAGTCTTTTTCTATGTGAATTAAACCATACGAAAGTTGTGCGTGGAACATAATGCCAAGATGACCAGTCAATGCCGGCAGCTATGTCAAGTTTTCTTTCCTTAAAAGAAAGAGCGACTACGACATAGTTTGAATGTGTATCAACACCAGGGCTTTTTTTTCTGGCTTCTTGGAGCCAGACTCCAATGTCGTGGCACAGTCACAGTGGTCTAAATCTGGAGGGATCACCTTCCATTGCATGCATGGAGCACTGCTACAGTGCAAAAAAAAAGCCCTGATCAACACTACAAGGAGAAGGCGTCGCTTTTCATTCCTTCTGTGAGTCAAACGGCGCCACTTCGCACTCACCAATTTTTTGGTTGGACTTGGTGAGTGCGACTCGTGACATAGGACAAGCGTATACAGTGAAAAAGCGACAATGAACACCATCCCAAAGTAAGAAACGCCGCCAGCCCTCTGCTTGTAGTGCAAGTGTACGACACTCAATGATAGTGTGTCAAGTGCATAAGGTTCTCTGCCACACCTCAGAATCTGGCCACTATTCCTGAATCATTGTAGCAGATCCCCGAATCAAAGCAAGTCCACATCATTTTTAGCTAAAGAATTGGATGGTAAGACATTGTTGAAGCGTCTACAGTGCTACTGTTAGAAAGGCTAGACTCCACTAACTGCTAAAGAATTTGATTCAGAGAAGTTCATATAATTAAAGTGATATAAGTGTGCACTCTTGATTCAAGAGTACAAGGTGAGGACACCCAAAATTGCCACCTTTTTTGCTACGGAGCACGGTTATTATCATTGGGTTTTTATTTTTATTTTTATCGTATTGGCACTTGAAAGGAGATTTCAATACACCAAAGAATGTGTCATTTTGTTTATCGTAAGCAAAAATTATGAAGGATCAAATTTTTATTCGGTAATCATTTCTTTAGCAGAGATAGATATTGCGGATTAAGGAAATGTACACCAATTGAAAATGGCACTTTTGGGTCATTGATACATTTGGGTGTCCCCACCTGATGCCCTATAACATTCTCAAACCTCCTGGACCATGATAGTTATCTAGTCCAGTACCGTATCCGGCCATCAAGGTCTGGCAAGTCATCCCGAATTATTAATTTTTTTGCCCAAATGTTATGAATATTCTTTAAAATTATGTGGTTATTCTGTAAGATTCTCTTTTTCACCACAGAAAATAGATTTTTTTGAGAAAATAATTTCCTAACGATTTGGGCTTCTCTTCTGATATTATCTTTTGCCGATCTTTGACAACCGACTGCAGTACTTGATCTGGGCATGAGAAATTCTCTCTTAATGAGGGAAGCTTTGAATGCTTGCAGTTATGATGGAATATGACTATGTGTTCTGTGAGAATGGGCTCGTTGCTTACAAGGACGGAAAGCTCATTGGGAATCAGGTATCATCTTTAGTCCGACTCGGACTAATAACAAAAACTCGGACTAATTGTGGAATAAGAAGAAAGTTCAAGTCAAAGTAATTGAGATAACTCGCAGTAATATTGTGATAATGTAGGTATAGTGTGGCCTATACTAAAAAAAAACTATCCAAATTAGTAAGAATTTACCATGCCAAATATGAATAAAAATATTCTAACATTACTATTTATAGTTGTTTGAAAAATAAAATATTGTGATCTAAAATATTATTGGCACTGTGATGTGGGTTCAGAGCATAAAGACACATCTTGGTGAGGCCAAGCTGAAGGTGTGCTCATTCTTCTTCTTCTCCACATAACATTCAGTAGCATGCACTAACTTTGTCTTGGCTCTATAGTAGATGGTGTGGAATATTCCACACCCAAAAGTACTTCATCAGTAGCTAAGTGGACAGGTGGAGGCTCAAGGTGATGAGTAGAGTGCATGAAAGAAAGGCAATGGGCATGAAGACTACTAAATGTTATTGCACTATAGTAACTATATCTAAAAGTGACATTTTCCTTAAATTGTCCCTAGCTCAATCTTTCAAAAATAAGTAAATTCTGACACCCTACTATTGATGAGAATGTGCACAAACTAAACATCAGAGTTTAGGGTTGCTTTACTGTCAACCTATAGTCAATACTTTGAAAATTCATAACTTATTCATACGGTGTCCAAATAATGCATGCTAAAGTGCATTAGAATCCTCTTGAACTTGCTATTAAGACCCACCAAAAATATTTTCTGTTTTCTGTGTAAATAGGCTCAATTGGTAAGGGGACGCTTTATATATCATGTATGCTTGCTTGCTTACTTGGTGATTGTGATTGTGTGGATGACTCCAGGAATTCATCAACTTTGCATTACTGTACATGGCTCATCTTGACATTCCTGTCAAGAGGTTAGGTACACTGAGATCACTAACCCTTCTCCTTGTGCACTCACCAAGGCGGTCATATAATAATCACATGATTGAAAGGAATTCCATAATCATTTCACCCCCAACACTCACTTAGTTCCCTATACCGTACCAGGAAGGCAGGGTCGGCAGAAAATAATTCCCCAAAAAAATGCCGAAAAAATAAATAAATTTATCAAGTATTTTGTCGAAATCAACAAAAATGAAGTCAACAAAAATCGTAGACAAAAAACAAAAGAAAATGTGTAGCCGCTAGTAAAATTTAATGTTAGTTATTAATAGCCAAATTTTTAATAATTGTTTTTGAAAGTGCTGACCTCCACTTTTTAAACTTTTATTAATTATTCGACACAAAAGTGCCGACCCTGCCTTCCTGGTACGGTAAATTCACTAATGTAGAATGTTCTTAAACCGTCCGTTGTGCTTGGGCTCTTTTTGTTCAAATGAAATTTAACCCCTAAAAGACCAAGAAGTTCAAATTGGGAGTTTTGAGTAGGTTCTATGTGGACCTCCTTTTGTTCAAATTTGATTGTTTCTCGATCATATGCATTATTCTTCATTGATTCTAGTGACACAAAATTTAATCTCATTTGAATTATATATTTCACAATACAATTAATTGAATTTCTCATTTTAAAACCATGAATCCTTGGTCCTTTCGGGGTTAAGGACCAACCACTACACTGATTATTGCCATTATTGTAAGTCATAAAATTAGTGTGAGATTTTCCACCAATCCTCAATTAGTGTGAGACTTTACACACAATCCTCACCACTCATTGTGAGAATTGTCAGTTACTGTGAGTCACACTTTGTTCTAATGCCACAATTACTGTGAGAATACTGAATTATTGTGACTCACAGAAATGGCAATAATTGGTGTACATAGTAGAAACGTTGGGAGTGTAAACGAGAGAAGCGTGCCCAAAAAAACCCATAAATAGTTTAGTTTGTCATGTGGGATCTTTCGTGAGTCTTTTCTGTGCTCTATGTGGTCTGAATATATTACTTAACTCTGCAAAGATTTTAATTATTTATTTTTCTTTCGTTCTTGATGATGCATAACGTTCTTCAATCCTTGAAAGACCACACCTTTTATACTTTAGGAGCACTTTAGAGAAACTATTAATAAAATAATTCAACTCTCCAACCTTCTTTGCTTGGTCCAACTGAAGTTAGAGAAAATTCTTTGCGATTCTTCTGATCTCCTAACAGATGCTTGACATTCGGAGGTGAAAAGTAGGAGGGCTGCATAATGTTATGGTAAGTTCAGTAGTGGAGAAGCTTGTTGTTAATTCATGTGTTGATGATTGTGAACAGAGGCACATTCATAGAGTTCCGGGTGGGAATGTTGAATCTCTGTCCAATTGGTAGAAACTGCACCCCAAAGGAGCGAGAAGAGTTCATTAAGTATGATGAGGTACAGTCCTCTTACTAAGGTAAACCACCTTGTTTGTACCATGTGACTATTTGTGTCATTTTGTGGTCACTATGTATCAATGTATTACATTTAAAATTCTAATATGTATAGGATACAAATAGGTGACTTCTTAATTGTAGCACAAATAGGGTGGTTTACCTTAATCAGAAAACTAGTGTTATGCTAAGAAGCAACATAACACTTTTTACTTAATCTCACAATTTAGATGGCACAATAAAAATAAAAATAAAAGCAACTCTAAAAGTTGACATTCACTGTAGAGAGCATGCATGGCATTCATTGAGTGGTCAATGTACGTTTTCTTTCTAAAACTTTTGACACATCCTACTTCATCTATTGTGTACAAAAGAATTTGGGTTTTTTTTTCCTAAAACATAACATTCTTAAACAAGGCATTAACGTTCCACATAGTAAATCATAATAGCAGAATATTTTTCACTTGTTAAATCTTAAACTTTTTAAGTAAATCTTTAAGGAAAGCGAGATAGATGAGCATGTGGATTCACCACACTCTTCACCAAAGACACCCCTCATACGTGGATTAAGAATGTTATGGAATGTTGAAACAACTCCATGAGAACGTTAGTGAAGAATGTTACAGAAGTCAAATCCATAGTATTTAAGAAGCTAATTTTTTTCATCTTGTCATTAATTGTTAGTGTAGGAGCACAACATAAGGAGAACATTGGCTGAGGTATTGAGAACAAGATTCACTGATTACAATCTCACTTTCTCAATTGGTGGCCAAATTGGCATCGACGTGAGTTCTTGTCCTTACCATATTATCATGTTAAATATAAGACTGTTGGCACCAATATTGTGCAGGTAGAGTGGTTGTTCCTACATTAACCCTTAACCCCTAACCGCCCAACCATGCGTATTTTGCATGATGTACGGATTTGAAGTCCATTTTCTCATCCATCATGCACTTTTTGCAGCATGGATTTTTTATTGAAACTTTTATGGGAAGTTAGCTCCGTGCATGTGTGATCCGATTAGAAAGGGGATGATTTGTGAAAGTTTTATGCCTCATTTCATGTTGTAGTGTTCCACCCAAAATTTCGAAGATTTTAGTCTAAAAGTGCTCTTGAAAAAGTCAACTACTAAAATTAAGCAACCAAAAAATCTCCAAAAATCAATACACTTAGAGTATCATATTTCAACCCATCACAACAAATTTCATTATTAGATTGTCAATATCTTATTCATAATCATATTACAAAAGAGTGTTAAATTTTAAGTTTGAAATTTTATACACAAATATTGGTGATAGCAATCGCAAATCTAACCGTATGGATAGAATCTAAAATGCACAATGTACAACTTTTATTCATTCATCAACTTGAAAATATCCCTTTTAGATGCATTTTATAATGCATCTTTGGAAAACTGCCAAATCTAAAAAGGGTGAGAACGTTTAGGGGTTAAACGTCAAAGTAAGCCCCATGGAGTATTTGCACCAACAATTGTCATCGTTTGTGGTTGTCACTACCTAAAATCTAAATACATCTTGCACATATGAAGATACTCAATGCGAATATGTACACCATCTAAACATCAAGCCTACTATAGATTTATTGTGCTCCTATGTTAAATGCTTTGAAAATTCATAACTTACTCATATGGTGTCCAAATGATACGTACTATGAAATCCTCATTCATTCACCAAGATGATCCAATTAAAATAAAATCAAACTAATCGATGCCTCATCAGGTATTCCCTCGAGGTTGGGACAAGACATTCTGCCTGCACTTTCTTGACAAGGCTTTTTCAGAGATCCACTTCTTTGGGGACAAGACCAACCTAGTGCGTTCATTCCTCTCAACCAACTCTAATCCACATAAATTATGATCTCCACTCGAATGAAGTTAAGCCACTTTTCTTGTCTACTGTTTTAGAGCAATTACTCCATTAAGACATGAAGATCTCAACCATCGAGGGCTTGTCATTTCTCACAATACAGAATGTTGGAATGACAGGGAGGTAACGACTATGAGATTTTCCATTCTGAGAAAACAATCGGCCATACAGGTACATAGAGTGATTTAAAGACAGTATCATACAGTACCTAATGCACATGTATTGAAGAATTTGTGAAAGAATGGAAGAACAAACTTCGTGGGACTGTCATGCAGTAACAGGTCCTGAAGACACAATCCTGCAATGCTCTAGAATTTTTCTCAATAATACGCCTACCCAAAAGGAAGAAAAAACAGAAACCTGAAACCTGTGCATGTTCACCAACCGTACCTCTGTCACAGTAAAGAGACAAGGTGGATGGGAACCAGTGACAAAAGATAAGATCAATCAAGTTGTGAAGGGCTCACGGCCAGAATCTCAACTTCAAAGTTGAAACTTCAATTTTGAATTTGAATCTAATATAACAGCGTAGGAGCTGAGGTTTCTACAGACTAAAAAAAAGCAAGTACCACAATCTCGCATTTGACAACGTACCAACCCTCTTCTACAGCGGATTCTTGCTTTGCTATGATTGTCTTATATCTTCAAATGAAGATATTATTGTGAAGCCATTGATGGCGACTACAATGTGTTTTCCACAAAAAATTAGATGCACCTGAAGTTGGAGAGTGATATCTGATCTACAAAAAATTGCACCGACGTAATTGCCCTTGAATAGAAGCTCACCTACTGACCAATAGTGGCTTCGGTTCTCACTGCCTCTTCAGTATTGTACAGCCGTCTTGCCAAAGTTCAAGAAGATAGGTAGAGAAGAACGTTATTCATCCTTCACCGACAGACGTTCTGCACCCAGCAATGACGAGCATGAAATTGAGTTACTTCCCATCACAACAAAATGCTAAAATACCGGTATACAGAGAATAGAGGGATGCAAAGAAGGGGTGAGTAGTGTACTCAGAAACTCGTATGTTGTGATCATGGAGGTCCCCCACAAGGACATGCTGAAAAAACGGGGACCCAATCCCTTATAAAATCCTCGCCAGCCTTCTTCCTTTAGCAATTTCTTTACTGTTTGTTTGATAGTTGGGCTGCCGTCTCCTTCATTCACCATGACCTGGGAAAAAAATTGTTACTTTCACGATTATTCTTCCAGCAGTAGGGGAAAAAAAAACTAACGATCAGATCTAAAATCAAACCCTAGGTCTCAAAGTAGACACCAAATGATGAGGTTGTTGAAAACTGCAGTTAAGAGGACATCACCAAAAACCAACATGCAGGCTAGCACTGTACGAGCCCAAGAAAAAATTATGTAGTAAAGGAAGTCTTCTTTCACACAAACCTGCAAACGCGTCTTAACAGTGTCCATAGGCGTTGTAGCAATTGCGGAGGATGCCCCAGCAATCACACCTCCTAATGCCTGGACTAGAACTACTTCACTAGTACTCGGCAATTCTTTCTCCTTCTCGCCTCCGTACCCCAATTTCCTGCAAGGGATCAGGCCCACCATAGGAGCATATTTTAGCTATTCCTAAAGTACGAAGAGTTCAAAATATAAACCTAAAAAGAGATCTGCTAAGTTAAGGCCAGCAATTTGAAACGACTCTTATAAAATTCAAATAGTCACTGGCATAACACGATTAGACCCGTCTATGGCCTCATGCTAAGAGTGAGGTTACTTGAGAACGTTGCCACACCAGCTCCATCAAATACCAAAGAGTTAAAACTGACTATACCTCCAAATAACACGTTGGCTGGATCCATATGCTGCCCACCACACTGCATTGGATGGCGAGTAAGTAAGTATTGACATCCCAAAACCTCTGTAAAATCCTCGAATACCATCAGTTCTTAAAATCGTCCTAATGGCATCCATGCTTCCCTTGTATTGATGAGCTCCTGGAGTGCCTTGTACCATCAAACGTTGACTCACCTGCAATCGTCAAAACCGACATACATTTAGAACTGCGGATATATTCAGAGAAGGTCACCAAGCCAGTCACATCGAGCAGCAGCCCCTAGAATTGTCTTCAAGTGTTAGAACAATAACATGAAACATACATTGACTTTGATTCGATCACTGGAATTATATAGAGGAAGGCAGTTAAGCAAGCGTACCACATCAATTGGGACAAACACAGACTGAGATGCCAGTGAGGAACATAGACCTCCAAGGCCATTGGCTATCGCAGCTGATGTGGCTTCCGAGACGTCCAGATTTTCAGTCAACTTCAACGTGGAAGCTTTTGTGGTTTCTAGAGTGGTCATGAAAACCACCCTACTAGGAATGGCTCCTGAGATCACCACGCCAAAACCTCTGTACAGTCCCAACACACCCTCGGACCTCATGATGTGCTTGAAAAGAGCTGGAGCTGAGGTATGAACGGTGTCAGCTCTTGCCACCTGCATTCTTGTCTTGATCACAGAAACAGGGTAGAGAAGTGCTGACACCCCCGAGAACAGGCCAGCTCCCACCAAGAAGAACTTCGTCTTATCGAGCCTGCGCTCAGAACAAAAGTCGATGCAAAAGCCATGAGAACGACCACTACACCTATCACTTTATATAGTGTGAAACAGACTATTATGAAGATCTACACTAATTGACAAACTACATCCAATCTATCAGACATACAAGTGCTTGAAAATGGGCAACCACTTCAAAGTTGACACACACGTACTTGACGTAAATTAGGGTGGATTGATCTACATTAGTTTTGAATCCAGACTATATAAGGTGAACGGTGTACCTAATACCATTTGAAAATTCGCATCCTCAGAAAATTTTACAGAGGAAGACGATAATTAGGGTTCAGGGTTTATCACACCAAATTGATCAACTGAGCGTCCAGATGACGCTCGCTAAGAATTGTAGACACGTAAAGGACAAAGCGGAATATCAACGCCATTCCTACATCGGTGACCGAAAATGGCGAGGGGAGCTACAGCTTTGAAAGAAATCAGATGGCGACGAATTCACACCAAAAAACACACGCCATTTGCTTCGGTCCATCGTTCTGCATGCATGAGAAAATCGCACTAAAGTTCTAACCTAAAACCCTCGGAAAAATCGTCCTACCAGGACCAATTGATTTCTAATCAACTCAATTCCTACATCCACCTAATTCCCGCAATGGCGAGGAGGTCTAAAGCGATGCAAGAAATCAGATGGCGATGTTTTCACACCAATAACACACACGCCATCCGATATCGCACCAAAAATTCTAACCTAAAACCCTAGTCACATCAAAATCCACAAGGGAACTCATCCTACCTGTCCCGATTGATTTCTAATCAACTTAGTTCCTACATCCACCTAATTCCCGCAACGGCGAGGGGGCCTAAAATGATGCAAGAAATCAAATGGCAACGATTCTCACACCAAACCATTTGCTACGGAAACCGCACCAAAATTTTCAACCTAAAACCCTGGTCACATCAAAATCCACAGGGAAACTCGTCCTACCTGTCTCAATTGATTTCTAATCAACTTAGTTCCTACATCCACCTAATTCCCGCAATGGCGATGGGGCCCTAAAGTGATGCAAGAAATCAAATGGCAACGTTTGCCATTTGCTACGGAAACCGCACCAAAAAGTCTAACCTAAAACCCTAACCCCTCTCACAGGTAGGGAAAGTCGGGGTACCTGTCCCAATTGATTTCGGCTTGCGGAAGAGCCACCCCTGCCGCGGCCCGGCGCTCATGCGCGGCTGCCATCGCTTCGTCGCCCCTTGCCAGTACTACTGTAGTCGTTCGTTCCAACGAAGTAGCTCCAGAAAACCAACAATTTGACTACTCTGAAAACGAAGAAGAACAATCCATCATGGTTTCTGAAAATTGTGCAGTGAGTTTCACATGAGCAAGCGCAACATGATTCCGGGCACCCGCGCCATGAACTTACACGGAGTCCGTGGCCCTCACGCTAGGGTTTCAAGAGGAGCTCCAGCAAAACTGCAACAGCTGCCTACTGACTGACACAACAGCAGCATCTCAGTTCAATATAATAATATTCTTCTTCAATGATTTTTTTTCTCGTTGGCTGCGTTCACACTACACGAGGTATTGTTCATCAAACTCAAGGAACCTAAAACCAACCAGAAGAAAAAAACTTTGGTTCTAGTGTGAACAAGCAGCTACGCTACGAGGAGCTCTGACCCGAAGGACGAGAATGCATTTCACTGGAATCATGGACGGAATATATTTGCTACAGTGATATTTAGCCCAAGAAAATGGGTGTCCTTGCAATGCCTCTTCCCTATGGTCAACAAAGAGGCTAGTGTGAATAAAGTGTATGTTTCACCCACCTTTGATTCGATGTCCACATGTTCAATGGTACGACTAAAACCAACCACTTGTTCAATCAAACATAACATTTAGTAGCATTCAACCACTCTGCCTTTTCATTTATGTAGTGATTTGTAATGCATCATGTGATTTCCATCCATGTAGTGCATTAAGTGTAGCCCTTTATTTTTCATTTTTTAGAGAGTGGAGACGATGGGAAAGGAAGCAGGAAGGTCATAAACCATTGTCAATAGAGGAACAAAAGAAGTGGCAGAGTGTTCAAGGATTTTTTTTTTTGTTTTGATTGCTTATTTTCTATTGGTTAGCCATACACCATAACATTCTTGGGTTAAAGTATTATTACTTATAATATTGCTCTCTTTAAAAGTGAGAGACATGTGGGAATGTGTCAGCAAAGACCATGCATCGTTACCTTCTCTTCTAGTTTTCCCAAACCTCCATCTATAAGAAAACATAGGTAGCTATTGAGTGTTCTTGAATGATAATGCAAAATATGCTGCACATTCTTCTCAAGAGCAAGGCAGAGCCACTGAAGGCTACTAAATGTTATGAAAGGTTTTTACAAGTGAGCGGAATTGGGGCATTTAGGATGCAATTCATGATATTTTTTGTGTTGAGGTAAACACCAGTTAAGATATATGGCATAAGTGGGGTATGGTTAACTTTCACGATGAAAATTTATATAAACTAGTGTGGCCCTGTGTTCCCTGTGATTCAACCATGATTTTTTCTTCTTTCTTTTTATAATAAGATTTATTCATTCATAATTTAATTCAATTTATGGTGACTGTGATCCACACTATGATTAGCGAGAATTGATCATGAGTAGTTTTGGACTTGCTTTAACCTCTAAGCATCCCTAGCTTTTTGGGCTCAAAAACATCATTGTTTTTGAAGTGTTATAGGTCTAAATGTAAGCAAGGTATAGAAATCTCAATTGTATAATCTTGTAGCATACATGTTGTAGATGACATGAGTCAAATTCGGAGTCATTTGGCCACATAGATTGCAAAATCATACTGTATTAGTGTTGAAAAAGGATGCTGAAATTTTCTTAGCAACACATTAGATGTGAAATTCAATTTCTAAACCTACTCAAATAAGAATACTTTAAACTATAAAGTGGTTCAAAATCATTATATAAACACATTGGTACAATTGTTTTTAATAAATATCTTTCATGTGTCCAAAAATAGCTTTGAAATATCAAAATATAGCCCAAAAAGTGACCCATTAGATCCAAAAAGCAAAAAGTGTTCAAAATAGACCCGTGCACTTAAATAATTCACAATAACTTGGATTGACATGAAAACTTTACCATGATAACTAGACTTCAAGGAGAATCCAACCAAACAACTTTGATTCAAAACGGACATTGAAAGAAGGAGAAACAAGCCCCAAAGTCGGAGCCATCAAAATGCACTTTGGAGAACCAAAATTAACCTCGAAACATATTGACCCTTTAAACACAATTAAATGCTAGCCTCAAAAATAGATATTAGCTTAGCTCAAATGTACATGAGGTGTACATGAGAGGACCATTGCAAACATAAAATCTACCTAACATTTTTGACATACTTACATTTGGGGACCTCTCCAATATTATCAACATCTCTCCATCACAAGAGATTTACTTTTATTGGTAGAGAATTTAATAGGCTTGCAAAGGTAACTTGGATGAAAGTCATCTGAGATTGTATGAGAAAGCTACAAGGCTTTGATTCTATTTGTAATCCAGTTTTTGGATGTTGGGATGTTTAGGAGTTAAGACCTTTGCACTAAAATGATTCCGCAAAATTCATTACATCTTGGATTGATCTGAAATTTTCACCACACAAACTAGACATTAAGACTCAGGTTTTTGCAAAATTTCATTATATGTCTGATTTTATTATATAGATATGGTTAGTCTTTGGCAAGTTTTTCGCTAGGAAGGGGGCCAATATCTCAATGTCAATGTTAATTTTGTCTTTATAGAAATAAGGACAATATGACTACGAGGCTCTGTTCCAATCTTCTTTATGTTTGTTGTGAAATTTTGAACAAAATTTAAAATTAAATTGTTGGAGTAATATAAATGTGTTGATAAAATATAATTATAAGATTATAAGATGATAAATGTTTTTATTATGATAGTACATTGTTTACAAAATTAACTTTTTCTTAACCGTTAAATGCTCAGGGGGTAAAGGCAAAACCAAGATGTGTTATAAAATGTTTCTTCTCCTACTTTGATGAAGTTTGGCCTAAGAGAGAAAATGAGAAGCATGATGTTTAGTGATTATCCATACAGTCAAACTTTCAAAAACTGTTTTAGATACTCATTTAATGAATATAGAAGCATTTATAATTAAATATTCACCAAAATTACAAATTTTATTTTTAGAATTTGAAATTTGGTATGATTGGTTAAAACTAGACATTCTATTCTAAAACTAAAAGATATATTTATTTCAAAGGAGAGTACATCTTTACTTTCCCAAAATAGTAAGTTTTGTAACACTGAGACAATGTTGAGGTGTTTGTCTTTGAAAAAATCTCCTCGGTGGAGTTTAACCCTTAAGCGTCCACACTACAATTACGTGGTAAAACTTCATCAATTCTACATATTATACTTTTCTAGTATTTTTATTGTATAAGGTATTGTTAAACGGATTTACCCTGATTTTTACATAATTATTTAAATAAAAACAAGTTTTATAAGATTTTTCAAAAAACATTCTTGTAAAAATCATAGTAATTACAAAAAGCTTAGAATAGTATGAATATTTTAAGGGAAAATGTAAATAATAGTGATGAACAACAAGGTGTAGGTGGCATGCTTCTTGAGCTTACATATAAAGAAATTTGATAGAAAAACATTTCTGCAGTGTTTATTGGAATTTTAGGGTTTTGAACTTTAAAGTGCTATAAAAATGTAGTTTTAAATTTTTTGAAGAATGGTAAATTGGACTAGAATGTAGAAGGTAGCCCTCCACACTTTTTAAGCTGGGACTATTTTCATTTGAAATTAGGAACTAGGTGAAAATTAGCGTTTGACTAAAAAACAATCAAGCATGGTCCCACGGGGCTCTTTGCACGCTTAAGGGTTAACTTGGATTGACATGATTCAAATTGGGTTAGAAAGTAGACTTGATTTCCTATTTGAAAATAATTTTTATTTTTTATAAAACCATTTTTTTCATCTTGGGCAGCCCGTAAAAGAGGGGCAGCGACCATAAAATGGTTGTTTAGTCACTTAGGGGTTAACTTAGTTAGTGTTGTGTGAATATTGTGTGAAAAGGCATATTTTGAATCATTCTTAACCCCTAAACGCTCAAACTACCATTTTCTAGTCATTGCCCAAATCTAACGAGCTGCCTAGAACAAAAAAAATTGAAAAAATTAAAAAAAAATTAAATTTAAAATACTACATCAAGTCTACTTTCCAACGCAATTTGAATTATGGCAATCTGAGTGAAACTCCACCCGAGAGAATTTTTCAAAGTGGATCACCTCAACATTGTTTTAGTGTTATTAAATTTGCTATTTGGGGAAAGTAATGATGTTCCTTCCACCATTTCTTTTGTTTTTTTTGAAGTTTACAATAGATAGCCAAACTTTAAGCTATCATACTCAATTTTAAAACTCTAAAATTGAAAATTATAATTTATATAAATTTTCAAAGGTTAATGCGTTTAAATTCATTAAAAAATGATATAAAGTTATGTTTGGAAGTTTGACCGTACGGATAATTTGTAGAGATGATTCTCTACATTTTATCTATTGAACCAAACTTCATCAAACATATGGAAGGCACATATTTTAACACATCTATGCTTTGTCCAATACTCCTTGGGCTTTTAGGGGTTAAATGAGCAATGTGAAAAGGATGTTTAATAGGAAGTGTTCTTTAAGAGTAGAAATTGTTGAGTAGTCTTTGTCCTTGGGACAAGTCCAAAAGAAAAAGAAAAAGAAAAACTGATAATGGTTTTGAAGATTGTCGCAAATGAAGAATGGGTTTTTGAACATAGTTCAACTATTTAAGCCACATGGATCAACATAACATGTAAACTACGAGGTGAATTCAACTTCTCCGACAATACGGATGGCTCTCATGGCACTAGTAGAAAAGGTGGCGCTCCCCAGGGAGATGCCCAAGCAAAATCACTATGCATGCGTGGAATTGGGCACTAAGGTGGATGACCCAACAACCGACATATACTATAAACCAACAATATCTCCAATTGGTGTTCATTGAAAGCTCATAATTCTATACCAGTACTAGATTTGCGTGAAAAGCTTAAAGCGTTGGTTTATGGACCATCCACTATACTTGCCTGGACATCTCCCTCGACAAGGCCACCTTTTCTACTACTGTAGTGTGAATTCACCCGCCTACTTCCAAGAAAAGTGGTTAACCCTTTAGTGCCCAGTTGACCACATTATGGTCACTACAACGTCCGAAATGCAAATAGCAGAGAATCTGTGAAGAATTGGAACTTCAGTTTTGAAGTTCAGATTTGCCCACATACATTACGCACCTTCCAGAAAAAGAAATTTTCAATTTGGAATTGTACAACTATCAAAATACCTATCAACAGAACGCAAAAATACTGCAAATACTTGAAAATACAGTAAATACTTACAAATACAACATATGTATTGTGTAGTATTTCTTGTGTTTGGAAGTTTGTTATCTTGTTTTATTTTTTTGGATTGTGTTCACTTCTTCATCTTCCATTAGTGTTTGTAATCCGATCTTGACTAATGTACCCACTCCTGTCAATTTTCAACGTATAAAATTTTGTCCTAAACCGTACATGGAAAAGTCACTTTCACTTATAAATCTCACAATAATTATGTGTGAGTCTATTTTTGATATGAAAGATTGCAACGGAGAGGTGTTGACATAGGGCATAGCTGAACTTCTTTGCTTTTATTTTTGAAAATTTACCTCAAATTCTATTTAACTTTGAAGTCACACACCCCCCAAAATCTCGTTTTTGAGCATGCATTATACAGTTCAAATACATACTATAATCTTCCGATCCCACCATCGGATGATTCTCAAATTTTAATAAAATGTGTGCTTTCGAGTTGAGAATAGAATTGTACGGTTATTTTCTAATTTAACCCATTCTATTTTTGGTAGTCTCAACCACAGCGAAAAAATCTACTGAAATCCAGGGCTCTGAGCTACAGTACCCTGGGTGTTAAAGGGTTAAGAAACGCATGGAGAATAACCTACATTGGTCTTTGATAAATGGGCCCCAATAGTGAAGTGTAAACTCGGACTTCAATGAGTGTCGGTGACGGAAGGCAATTCAAGCACCGTACTTCTTTTGCATTTTTTCTCCATCACCTGTCTTCGAGTGTACCTTCCCAACAACACAACTTTTGGGTTTTGTTGTTGTTGTGGATGAGCATGCAAGGACAGTACGGTGTTGATTTTTGGGGACTGTGTTTTTGGTAACTACATTCTTCTATTTTATTCTTTGATTCTTGTTTGAAACCGTGTAAGTTATTCATGCTATAACCTCTCATATCAATGTTTAAAAACTTATCCTGGGTGTATGTGCCCCTGGTTTAGGATGTTTCACTACACTGAATGGCGAATTTAAGGTTGATTGTCCTAAAACCACCAACTTAAACAATCTGGCCTATTTTTGGCAGTGCTAGATTCGAAAAAAAAAATATGACCGCATTCGAAATAGGTTTTGATGAGGATTGCAAAAATTTGCAACATCTAATTCGCATTTGTCAATTTTATACAAAATTCCAAAGTGGAAAGTAACCTGTGACCCAAATCAAAGCTCTAGGTTTCCCCATGTCCACACCATGTGGTACTAACTTTCACTCATAATGATACCCAAAACCACCAACTATTTCTTCGCAATGCTGGGCGTGCCATTGGTCTACTTGAATAGTGAAATTGGTGGTATTGAGTCTCAATTGTGGTGGCCCCAAGAAAAGTCTACATGTCATAATTGGGGGAGGTGGTGGTTCCTACCTTAGTGTTTGGAAATAATTGATGTTTTTTACCACAATTGTTCAAAGGCGAAGAGAAATAGTGTCCTTTGACACTGCATAGGAGTTTGCCGCTTGTCATTCCCACTTTCATTGAGAGTGCCATGTTCTTTTCAAGTAATGAGAGTGACATGAGGTAGCATGCCATATTTATTATAAAATTACCATATGTCATTGGAACACTACATTCATTTTTTTCTTACAAGCACACTATATCTCCCTAAAATTAAATAGTGTCCACATTTGAGAAATAGTGTCCCGGACACTAAATACGCCTTTTGGTGTAGCAAAAATCATGACTGTAAAGAATAGAGAAAAGACCCACTACAAGAAGACCCACTGCAAAGAAGACCCCACATGACAAATTAGACTAATTGGGGGTCTTTTAAGTGGGCAAAATTTTTGTGGTCTATGCGGCCAATTCTTTTACTAGTGTTTGTTTTTTTAATTTTTGTAGTTGAAATAAACGTTGATTGTCTCAAAATTATAAAATAAAATAACATTTGATTTCTTGAAATCTTGAAAACGAGAATGCGAGAACGATGCATAAAAACAATGTTGCATTCTTGATAGCCATGCTACATATATTTGTGCTTTCTAAGAGCGTCGTTATTATAGCCTGTTCTTCCGGCGATCACTGTCCTTGATCTCTTGCACACCCATTCTAGTAGTAGGGGGTTTGCCTTAGTGCCATGCAAGAGGTGAGACATTGTAGCACTAGGAAATGAAGGTTGGTTCCTATATCAATGTGCACTAAACCCTCATACAACACCCAATTCCCTAATTTTGCACTTGGCCAAGTGCACTCATTTCATGAGCAAACTTGGCTTTAAAAAAATTTGTTTGAATTTTTTTGTAAAAAACAGGAATTTTTGTTTTTCTACAATCTCTTCATTGTAAAGAAACAATTATTTATTTTATTTTTTATCCTTATCTTTATCTTATATCTTTATCTTTATCTTTTCTTTTTCTTTTATCTTGTTTTTTTTCCTTGTCTTCTTTCTTGTCTTCCTCTTGTCTTCCTTCTTCTTTTTCTTCTAGTCTTCCACTTGTCTTCCTTTTTTTTCTTCACCTTGCCATTTTTGGAGTTTAAACGATAATTTAAAAAATAATAAAAATCAGGGAGCAGGCTGAATCCAATACAGGCCTTGAAATGAAAAATGAATTTTTTTTAATTTTTATTATTTATTATTTTATTTTATTTTATTTTTCCGGATTTTCCGGGCAGGGAGGGTCCGCGCGCGCGGACCCTACTCTTATTTTGACCCACTCTCCTTCCCTCCTCTCCTTTCCTTTTTCTCCCCTCTCTCTTATATAAACCCTCCCACATTCTTCCTCCCTCACACTTCCTTCCTCCTGTCTCTTCTTCCTTTATATTGAGGAGAAGGGAGAAGGAAGAGAGGGAGAAGAACAAGAGAGGAAAAGGGGTGGAAGGAGAGTGTGAGGGAAGGAGAGTGAGAGAAGGTTTATATAGGGGAGAGGGGGGAGTGAGGGAGGGAGGGTCAAAATAAAAGTAGGGTCCGCGCACGCGGACCCTCCCTGCCCGGAAAATCCGAAAAAAAAAAAAAAAAAAACCTTTTTTTTTTTTTTTTTTTTTTTTTTTCATTTTTCATTTGTCATTTTTCATTTCAGGGCCTGTATTGGATTCAGCCTGCTCCCTGATTTTTATTTTTTAAAAAATTATTGTTTAAACTTCAAAATTGGCAAGGTGAAGGAAAAAAAAGGAAGACAAGTGGAAGACTAGAAGAAAAAGAAGAAGGAAGACAAGAGGAAGACAAGAAAGAAGACAAGAATAAAATACAAGATAAAAGAAAAGATAAGATAAGATAAAGATAAAGATAAAATAAAAGATAAAGATAAGGATGAGAAATAAATTAAACAATTGTTTCTTTATAGTGTAGGGGATTGTAGAAAGGCAAAAATCTCTGTTTTTAAGAGATTTTTACAAACTATTTTTTTAATGCGCTTGGGGGCCAAGTGCATGATTATATGGCCAAGTGCAAAATTAGCGAATTGGGTGTTATACAATTGTGTTGTCAATGTGCGCATGCTAGTTTAGAATCAATGGAGCCAACCCCTTAACCCCTAAATGCCGCCGAGACCAAAAAATGGCTTATGAATGAAGTTGACTGTTCAATTCTAACTGTTGCGTGGATGATTTCCATCCAATTCTTTATGTGAAGGGCTTTGCTTGGTGATGCCACCCCTTCAAGTTAAATTCAAATCATTCAAGCTATTTTTAGATTTTACATGGGGTTCCAACTACAAAAAGAGTCGTAAAAACTGTTCACCGTGTAGTGTATTTTGAATATTTTTAACTTGTTTTACTTAAACTAAATTTAGGCCATGAAAATGAGTTCCATTGCATTTGAGCTTAACTAGCAAAATGAAGCTTGCCAAGTCTAGTTTCTACTCCACTTTGAATTTTTGGAAAATTTTGAAAATTGAGTGTTTTATTGTAGTTACAAGTTTGGTAGGTATCACCAAGGTGTAGCAAAATTTCTAAATTTAGATACACGGATGATTTTCATTAACTAAACTTTTCTTCATTGTAATTTACACCTTAGGTAAAAAAATCAGAATTTTCTAGTACATTTTGTAATTGATATAGATTTTCTTTACAATCACTTGATAAAACCATAGTAATTTCAAATTTTCACCAAAATTTATGAAAAATGCATGATTTGTAGTAGATATGTGACTTCATCTACTAAAAATATAAATTTGAATTCTGGTATTATTTTTAGTAGCAAAATTGAGTGTGACAGATAAAACATGATTCCATGGTCATAGGCCCAACCTTTAGTGGTTAACCCTTAAACGACATTCTAGATCCTAAATGGGCAGCCCGAGGATTTGTGAAAGAGTATAGTTTATATTTTTTAGACCAGGCATGGGTGCATGACCAATCACAACAAAGAAATAAGCACACGAGGAATCAATTGGGAATTTAGACAAGAATCAAATGATCCTCCAATACCTTTGATTTAAACATTACAAACAAGCATGGAAGAATTTGTTATTGCGACTAAGCACAATAGATGCTTTACCTTGTTGTGCATTCAATGATCCATGTTTGGTGAGAAGGAGTTGAGTAGTGCTCCTGCTACAAGTAAGATTCCTTGGAAATCAAGCCAGTAGGACTTGGAAAGACGTTTAAGGGTTAACCCTTAAACGTCAAAGTAAGCCCCATGGGCTTATTTATGAGAGAATAATGAAGAAAAAAGTGGATTTTCTCAACCAAATCAAGCGAGGATTGGTGCGTTGGAAAGCTACTGAAAAAACGATCTAGATTCCAAATTTGCGCCTCATTTGGGAGATTGTGGAAACATTGGCAAACAATCAAAGTTATCAAAATGAACAGGAGTTGAGGTTGGGGCAGCTGAGGTCGTTTCTTGAAAAGTGTCGCAGTGCTACAGTGTTGGCCAGTACTGGCTAGCAGAGTCGTTTTTTCATTTTTTTCGTTTTTTTCGTTTTTTTTTTTTTTTTGCCCTCCGAAAATTTAGATGCCTTTCGGGCTGCCGCCCAGGCCCTCTTGACGTTTAAGGGTTAAATTTGCAGTTGAAAAGCTTACTGCTTGATACAAGCTATGGATCTTGTACAAAAATGATAGCATGGTCGCGCCGCCATGGCCTCCTTAGAGATTAACCCCTAAAAGTCCAAGAAGTCCAAATTGGGCTTCGTATTTTTAAAGCAATTTTGAATAGGTTCTATATGGACTTCCTTTTGTTCAAATTTGTTCGTTTCTTGACCATCATATGCATTATTCTTCACTGATTCCAGTGATATAAAATTTAGTCTCACTTGAATTATATATTTCACAATATGATTAATTTATTTTGTCATTTTAAAACCATGAATCCTTGCTCCTTTAGGGTCCTTTAGGGATTAAAAGACACTATTTCGTATCTCACTTTGTCTACAGCCAACTTGAGTTTGGCAATCAGTCCTTGTGCTGCAATGGCCTATGTAATATGCCTAAAATTCAAAAATGCAACTTCTAGGAGGTTAGCATGTGAAGACAATTTAAGCGCAAATAAATAAATCAGATTCCTCAATTTCAAACTTCCAAGAAAATTTCTTTGAAAAATTTGCACTCTCCTAACTCCTAAATGTCTAACCGTCTAGAAAGTGAACGATGTACAAAATCAAACACAATTTTCTCATTTGTCATTGACTTTTTGCAGTGTGAATTTTTCTTGCTATATATTTTATGAGAAGTTAGCTTCATGCATGTGTGATCCGATTTGAAAGGGGATGATTTGTGAAAAATTTATGCCTCATTTCACGTTGGAGTGATTCACCCAAAATTTCGAAGATTTAGTGTAAAAAATGCTTTTAAAAAAGTCAACTCATAAAATTTAGCAACCAAAAAATCTCCAAAAATCACTACACTTAGAGTATTAAATTTCAACTAATCAAAACAAATTGTCAATATATTATTCGTAATCAAATTACAAAAGAATTTTGAATTATAAGTTTCGAATTTTATACAAAAATATTGGTGACAACAATCATAAATCTAACCGTATGGATAGAATCTAAAATTCATAATGTACAACTTTTATTCATATATCAAGTTCAAAATATCCCTCTTAGTTACATTTAATAAGACATCTTTGAAATTCTCCAAATTTGTAGAGGGGTGAGGATGTTTAGGGGTTAGTTTATAGATTATGAGAATTTCTCAAATTGTGTACAAATTTTATTGGAAAGCTTAGTTGTGAATATCAATATATATTTATAGATAGCCCTCCACATATGTTACTTCTTAAGTGTTAACTTCTAAATGATAGAGGAGGTAGGGCAAAACCTAGGTGTGTTATAAAATGTTACTTCTGCAACTTTGATGAAGTTTGGTTCAATGAAGAAATTGAGAAGCATGGTGTTTAGTAATTATCCATACGGTCAACTTTCAAAAAAAATGTTTTAGACACTCATCTAATGTTTACCGTTTAATATTCACCAAAATTCCACTTTTTATTTTTAAGATTTGAAATTTGGTATGATTGGATAAAACTAGGCATTCTATTGTAAAAATGAAAAAGAAACTTTTTCAAAGGAGAATACATCATTATTTTCCCGAAATAGTAAATTTCATAACACAAGGACAATATCGAGGTCTTTGTCTTTGAAAAATTCTCCTCGGTGGATTTCAACTTGAATTGACATGATTCAAATTGGGTTGGAAAGTAGACTTGATTTCCTATTCAAAAATAATCTTTATTTTTTAGAAAAATAAAAATTTCATTTTGAGCAACCCGTAAAAAAAGGGCAGAGTTCATAAAATGATCATTTGGTCACTTAGAGGTTAAAGTTCTCCCTCGAGTTCTCCAAGTGTCACAAAAACTCCAATTTGCTTTCCAAAAAGGTTATTTTGCATTAAGTGTAAACATAATCAATATTTTCATCTTTTAGTTTTGATATCTTTGACTTATCTATTGTAGTTCGATAATAGGTTCAATGGATGCTTGCCAAATAATCTAACATTTTTAAAAAGATTCCATTTTTATAAATGGCAAGTTTTTCCTGATTTTTGTACCATATATTAAATGTTTTTTGGAAAGATTGATTTCAAACTTTTTACATCTATTTTTAGATTTTTTATAATCATGATATTGGATTTTAATTTGTAAAGGTTGTTTTTAGGACTTTTATCTTTCATTTTGTATAATTCAATTTTAACTTTTTTTCATAAGAATATATATATATATAGATTTTCTAATCCATGATTTATTAGTGTTATTTACAAGTATTATTCATAAGTGTTGTTTTTCAAATATATCAATGTGTTATATTTGTTAAACTATTAGTATCCTATATTGTTATTGATTTTTCTACTATCAACCGTTAACCCCTAACTGCCTAGGCGTCCATTTTTTGGACGATGTACAATTTTCTTCAACTTTTTCTCATTTGTCATGCACTTTTTGTAGTGTAGAATTTTTACTATAGGTTTAATGAGAAGTTTGCTTCATGCATGTGTTATTCGATTAGAAAGGGGATGATTTTTGAAAATTTTATGCCTCATTTCATGTTGCACTGATTCACCAAAATTTTCTAAAATCTTAGTTCAAAAGTGTTCAAAAGTGCTTTTGAAAAAGTCAACTCATAGAATTAAGCAACTAAGAAATCCCCAAAAATCACAACACTTAGAGTATTACATTTCAACCCATCATGACAAATTTCATTTACAAATTGTCAATATCTTGTTTGTAATCGAATTACAAAATAATTTTGAACTTTAAGTTTCAAAATTTATACAAAATATTGGTGATAGCAATTATAAATCTAACCGCACGGATAGAATATAAAATTTATAATGTACAATTTTTGTTCATACATCACATTCAAAATATCCCTCTTAGTTGCATTTTATAATGCATCTTTGCAAAACTACCCAATCTGGAGAGGGTTGTGGGCATTTAGGGGTTAACATTAATAAAGGGCCAATTCTAGAATTCATTTTCATTTACAATTCCATTTGTCTCCTTAAATAATTACATCAGAGAGATAAAAATACCGGAGCTAGAGTAGTATGGTCTCATAATACTACGTCACATGCTTGATCACATACCATTATATGAGATCTTTAGGATTTGTGTTTTTCTCTCCAGGATTTAGATTATAGTAAAAGTTTATTTATTTGTAATAAATTTTTCTTAGCCATAATATTGCATTTCCAATGATGCACTTTTTGTATATTACCTAAAGCACATGCATTCAAGGGGTATTAAATGTCATTTTTGACCCCTAGGTGTACATATGATGAATACCTTGAGGTTTCAGTAAAATAACCCTCAAATTTTGAATGTAAATGTTAGTGTACAAAAATATATATAAGTTACATCCCTTGGGATCGCATTGAATTAGCAAAACAACACTGCAAAATGTGATTTGACTCAAAAAGATGCATCTCGAACAAAGACGCATTCTTCACAAGCAACTAGGCTACGAGAGTCTTTGTTCAATTTATAATACAAATATAAAGCTATTGGAAACTTTTATCTTATTTCATAGTATAGCTGCAGTTTGAATATAGCTAACAATATTTCATAAATAAAACAAGTGGCTAATCGCGTAGTCTTTGCCTTAGAATTTATCCCAAATTTACCTTTTCAACTTCTTTTTTATTGTCCAGCCGTGTAACTCATGAAATCAAAGCGTTTTAGTAGTCTCTCCCCTTGTCGGGCAGAGACAAAAAATAAATAAAATAGAATTTGGGGTGAATAAGTTAGTCTTGCAGCAGGTATAATAATTGTATTGTTTTGTGTTACCGTAATTGTGGAAATATATGCTCACCATATCTTTGTTGTAGACTTTAATTCTCGGGTAGTAGAAATAACTTGGGCAATGCTACCCACTTTCAAATAAAAAGAATGTTATGGTATTAGAGTTAACTGAAAAGAGTGTCTCAAAGTAAAAGTTCACCTAATATTCACCTTCATCCCTAAGTGACCGATCGACCATTTTTTTGGTCGCAGCCCAAAGAGCAGAGACTGCCCATGGTCAGGAAACAACATTTTTTGAATTTTGATTTTTTGTCGAAATTGGGGGGTAGAGATCATGTTCTAGTGTTATTTAATGCATTTAATTTGCAATATTGAGGTTCACTAAGGAAATTTTCAAAGAGAAACACCTCAACATTGTCTTAGTGTTATAACACATCTACGTTTTGCCCTTACCCCCTCTGTCATTTAGGGGTTAAAAGGATGTTATGGTATTACAATCAACATACCAAACATGCAAGTTTAACTTTAAATTAAGAATATCCCAAAAGTTAGATGAGTGTACAAGATTTGGAAGGAACTAGCCATGGCCCCTTTTTTTCAAGCCATTCAATTTTGTCAATCACTCTTAAAAGTTGGTTTTAGGAATCTCAACTAATCAAAACATGACACATATCCATATTCCCAAGAAGTTATCATTTTTCCCCCTAAGAGTAGTAAATCATATTGGTCAAAGTGTCAAATTCAGTCGGTCAATCTGTAACCAAGGTGGAATGATCTATAACTCCCTACCCTCCCCACTCTAATTATGTAAGTGCCTTCAACGATCGCCACCCAATGAACCTAAAACGGATCCCTTTGTGATCCAATCCACAACTTTTACAAGTGAACTTCTTGGATACAATTCATGATACTTTTTATGATAGAAAAAACACTACCTATATGTCACAAATGAAATATGACTACTTCTTTTCACTTCCAAGCCCATGTAAATTACATTTTAATTTATATTTTAATCAATTAAAAAAAAATCTTATAAGCCCAAAATAGAACCAATTTGATTTTCAAAAGATTCCAAGCACAACAACTTAAACGAGCGTTTTAAGGACATTCTACCATAGAGGTCAATTCTCCCCATTCATTGATCACAACTTTCTCTACAATGGACCACAATTTGGAGAGAAATTTTAGCTTAATGAACAAAGATCCTACATTTTCTTGAACCAACTGGTTTTTTGGAGCATTATCTTAGCCATACCTTCATAAAACAAAGAATATACTCTAATTCCTCCCTCAAGTGATCATCATTTTTTTTTGTAAGATTTTATGCAATTTTGAATTGCAACTGGATAATCTGTAACTAAATGTATGTTATCCTTAGACCATTGAATGGGGAGTTTGTCAAGGAAAATAGCTAAAATCCAATATTTCACGAAAGCAACCGGTTTTAGACAAAAATCCATCGAATTATTACCCATGTATCACCTAAATAACACCCGAGTATCACAAATTTTATCTGGATTTTATATGCGTTTCAACCAATAATTTGACAATTCCATTCACCTGATTTTACACTAACTGCCGAATCTCCCCGTACATTGTCCCAGACATTGGAGTGGACTGCATTGACTGGCAAGCAAGCCAAGGACCTCGTGTTGAACCCATTGAAACTCTACAGCCTTGTTTCAAATTCTACAGTACGTTACTCTGTACGTATAATTGTTTGCTGTACCAGGAAGTGACCAGGTCTACAACAACAGTCATTAGATCCACTTGCTGCGGGCCCATTATCAAAACATTCTCAAAATAGACAATGCCAGGGATTTTTCCTGCAATTTTCGATTTTTTGATTTTTTGATTTTCTCAAATGGGTGGCACCGCTGAAACAAACATTGTCACACTTTCATCAGATGAAATGAAATCATCATAATTGAATGAGAATTTACTCAAATGGATGAAAACAAACAAACATGGATGAAAATGCCAACATGGATTAATAGTTTGACGGTGAAGGAATGAGTTTTGATCCAAATTTAGATCTTCCTCAATGCTTTCTAGCTACATTTTTCCAGCTAAAAAAAGGGCTGAATAATGCAAAAGATATTGGATGAATGTGGATGAAAATACTATGGTTCATCTATACTACTCTTCAAACACAAATAGCTTCATGCCTTCATCACGTTGCCTTGGAAAATGGGAACAAGAATAACTCATTAATTGATTATAGATATTTTAAAATTTCCCCTTTTTGAACAGAAATGAGACCTTCCTCACTCGCTTCGGTAACTCACTGACTCCTTCTGCGAGCCTGCAGGCACTCAGGCGAGCACCAGAATGTGTACAGCAATTGTCTAGAGAATGGACTTGCTATCTGTGTCCATGTAGTTTTGTGAGTAGAATTTTATCTCCTCATTCATTCAGTCCAGTGAGTGAACTGGTTGGTAGGCGCTTTAGATTATTGCTTGAGAGGGAGAATGGGGGTTTTGCGTGCCCAGGTTTTTTGCGCTGTTGCATTTTGGCAGCACTTTTTCAAGCCTGCTTCAATTCGACTTGAAAATTCTTGTTTCCGTAGGGCCGGCGTTCTTTGAATGCTCTTCAGAGTGCGGGGAAGCTTTCTTGTAATTTGTAGCAGCTTGTTGAATCTTCGCAGGTAGGATCTCTTCTCTAAAACGTGAAATTTCTCTTTTAATGTTCCTCCCAGTGCAGTTTCTTTTTTGAAAGAGGAATAGACAAGAACACCAAAGTTGTTAGCAATTTCATTTTTAGTGTTTTCTTGCTTTCTTGCTTTTTTGTAAAGCTCCAGGTTACAGCGCGAGTGGATAGCTTTTCAAAGAGGAATAGACAAAGAACTGTACACAAGTTATTAGCAAAAACGCTGTGGCAATCTTAGGGTTGACTTTTGGAGATGCAAATTCGAATTAAACGTACTAGAAGTAGAAAGGTTAGTTTTGGTAAGACCCCGAATTGCAGGAGAATTTTACTAAAGCTGAATTGGTTTTTTTTTTTTGCCAGAATGAAGACAATTGTGGTTGTGCCGGCAATTTTCCTGTTTCTCATAGCAACCTCGGTCATAGGTCAGGAGGAATTTTGGTCTGAAGATTGGGACGATGATGATGAGGTGGAACAAACAACAACAACAGCAGCTCATGTAAGTCCCATTGTAGAAGGAAAGGAAGCTCTCTTTTAAAATTCTCACTTGGAACAATTCTCTGAATTTTGCCGAAGCTACGCAACATTCTTTAGACTTTGTAAGCTTGCACCTTTTACTTTGAGAATCATAATCATCATCACATAATACTGTTTAACCCCATAATAATGTCTGAACATGCCGTGGCTGCCAGTAGAATAGGGTGTATTTTGGTTGTATTTGGAATGGATCCACACCTTTAATGGGTTTGAGTTCAGAAGAGAAGTTGAAATTTAGATCAATGCGGTTCTAATGAGCTATTAAGATCCCAATTTAGAGTTTCTTGTTAGTAGCAAATCTCAATTATACGACAACGTATATACTATCCCCATGGGACGTTTAAGAGTTAACCTTTCACTCTTTACTTTGAGAATCATAATTATCATCACATAATATTGTTTAGTCCTTGTCAACTTGTACTCTTTACTTTGAGAATCATTGGCAAGACTACATTTGAAGCATTTTTTTAATTGCTATTGGCTCTTTGCTATGTTATTAATGAATGACAAGATAGTCAACAAGCATACAAACTTTAGCTAAACATCTAATGGAATCGGAATGATTCTTAAATATAGTAGAAAGCTTCTAAAGAATGTTATGTATGTGTCTATTACAAGTGTTCTATATAATAATTGCTGATGTGCATAACATTATTGAAAGCTCTCTTCAATAAAAGGCTTGCAGCATGATATTTTGCAGTTATTGTGCTCTTAACCCCTATAGGACCAAGTATATAGGACGAAGTAAGTATTTATGGTTTTAAGATGCCAAATACAATTGATCATATTGTGAAAAATATAATTCATATGGGATTGAATTTTATATCACCAGAATTAGTAAAGAACATTGCATATATTAGTCAATAAACAAAGAAATTTAAACAAAAATAATATAGGACCTACTCAAAAACGTTAAAAAGACATGAAGCCCAATTTGGGTTTCTAGGTCCTTTCTTCAGGGGTTAAGCTTAAAGTCTGTGAAAAGGTGAATTAGGAGAGATCCATAACATGTAACTGGTCATTTTTCCCCTATCATGTAGATAAATCACTTTTTAGTACCTAATACTACCAGGTGTGAGAAATCGCAAGAGCATCCAAGTGATTGCGATCACGTGGACGCCCGGGGGAGCACTCGACATTATGTTTGAGAATCATGTGCGTTCATGACCCCTCTCTAAAAACCCCATGTATACGAGGGGTTATTAGATGTCTAAAAACCTTTGTATACAGATCGATCATGTCCTAAATATATGTTTAATGTAAGTATATATGTCAATATTTTTAGCTCTAAATACGTTTGTCATATGGCAATGTTCAAATTAATACCCCTTCTGTGCACTCACGTATAACTGTACGTGTTTAGTACATTGGATGTTGCTGCGATCCCTCCTCACAATCTCTTGCACACCCATTCCAGTAGTGTAAAGACCACCCCAATTCCATTGCTTAAGAATGTTGTGCGGTGAAAGCAGGTTCACCAGAAGCCCCGGCATGAAGAATCGGAGAGGTTCAAGAGACTCATTTCAATAAGGAATGAATTCGATGTTTCGATATTCGAAGGCGAGGTAGTCGATGAGGTCGAGGAAGAGGAGGGAATCCCGGAGCCTCGCCGCTGGGCCCGGAAGTTGCTGCAAGCTGCCAATGGTGACCAGACTGGGCTCTTGATTTTCAAGCAAGGGATTACGCTCGACCCAAATGGAACTCTCCAGAGCTGGAACACAAGCACCAACCAAGACCACTGTCAATGGACTGGCATCACTTGCAGCAACCTCACGGGCCGCGTCGTCGGATTGAATCTTACAGGTACCTCTGAATTTTATTTTGCAATAAAACTCGTCGCTGTTTGCAGCATTTTTTGCAAATTGTGCTTGGGGAGGTCACTTCCAAATATTACGTAACAACGTGCGAACAAAGAAAGGGTCCAAATAAATTTTTGAAGGTAAATTTTGTAAATGATTTACATTAATATAGGATGCTCAAAATTGATAACAAGAATAAAAATGAGAATATTTTCAAAATATTACTAATTATAGTAAGAATTATTTTTAAAATTTAGGGTATTTTTAATTACCTTTTGTTCACACGTGATACTCAAAAGATACAAAGAGTGACCTCTCCGAGAAACTGTGCTCTCACAAGCGTCATCTTTTTGGTCGAAAGTTAATATTCTCTCTTTGTTGTAAACCTTGGAGATTAACTTTTCAACATGTGTATGTTCTACATGCGTTAGTGCTAGGACAGGTTTATATTTTACAGTGAAGCTTAAATGTATCTAGGGGAAGGCCTCAAGGGGAGGGAGTTTCTGGATTTGAGGGCACTAGGTGGATGGCGGTAGCCCGAGGCCGTGCTTGAAAATCCATGAACTCCCAACTTAAGAGGCCTTTCCCTGCATATAGCTCGATTTTGATAATAGTGCATTCCACCGGTGTGGAATTGGCATGTTTTGATAATGGTGCAATTCCATCCTTGTCAATTGGGCGATTCTTCTATGAAAGGAGCTAGATAGATATTTAC
Organism: Pohlia nutans; assembly: GCA_022496805.1. NCBI lineage: Eukaryota > Viridiplantae > Streptophyta > Bryopsida > Bryales > Mniaceae > Pohlia > Pohlia nutans. The sequence goes on from CM040097.1 coordinate 18,938,811, forward strand.
ATGCAAGAATCTTTCCGAGTGCTTTATGGAAAGAGAGAAATAACTTTCATTCCTTTTTGGAATCAATGTACATTAAAGTTTGTTTAGGTCCCCACAAGACAAGAAAAGTTACTCATTAACTATGTACTCTTGTACTCTTTTTGAGGCTAGACTCTATATGACCTAGTAATCTATGTCAACAAGACAGGAGTTGGCTTCACATAATGAAAGGTTGTGAAGCCTATGCACATGTAGGAAGTACACATGTAGAACTGCTATCCTTTGAAGTTTGGAGCCAGAGACAAGCCTTTTGTCTTAATGCAAACCACCTATTAGCCAACTAATTGTGTACAACACTTGTATGAGTTGAATATAAAGGTCATTTGTTTGAGAATAATTTTACGGCTTGAGGGATAATGTATAGTAGAGGATATTATATGCGGCACTTAACCCCTAAACGTCCAACCGTCCAGAAAGTGGACGATGTACAGAATCAAACACAATTTTCTCATCCGTCATTGGCTTTTTGCAACGTGGATTTTTTACTACATATTTTATGAGAATTTAGCTTCATGCATGTGTGATCTGATTAGAAAGTGGATAATTTGTGAAATTTTTATGCATCATTTCATGTTGTAGTGATTCATCCAAAATTTCGAAGATTTCAGTTTAAAAGTGCTCTTAAAAAAGTCAATTCATAAAATTAAGCAACCAAAAAATCACTACACTTAGAGTATTACATTTCAACCAACCACAATAAATTTCATGTACAAATTGTCAATATCTTATTTGTAATCAAATTACAAAAGAATTTTGAATTTTAAGTTTGAAATTTTATACAAAAATATTGGTGATAGCCATGGTAGATCTGACCGTATGGATAGAGTCTAAAATTTATAATGTACAACTTTTATTCGTACATCAAGTGCAAAATGTTCCTTTGGGTTGCATTTTATAATGCATCTTTGCAAAACTGCCAAATTTGGAGAGGGGTGAAAACATTTAGGGATTAAAGTATTTTGACCAAAAGCAATCATTTGCATTTCAATCCAGGAAGTTCATAAATCAATCATCTAGGAAGTTTCAAACAAGGTAATAATATATATACCAATAGAAAAAAACAAACCGTCCATTATATTTTTAAATTGTAAAAACATGTTTAGAAAGTTATCGTAATTGATTATTTATAATGATTTCTATTTTTATTTTGGACACCTGGAATTAACATATGTAGGAACATAATTTTTGAAAAGTGTATAGATATCTGGAGAGATCTCTTTGTACATAAAAGCCATAATTGTCAAAATTGACTTTTTATCTCTATGTACAAATTTCTTATGCAATTTTAAAGTGAAAAATTGTAGATCATTAAAGTTAACCGAAAAGAGTGTCTCAAAGTAGAAAGAAACCTTAAACTCACCTTAGACTCGTTTTGAGTTCAAAATGATTGCAAAATTAGTTTACGGTGAGTTGGAGAATAATCTAAAGCAAGGCCCTGCGTCACCACAGGATGTGGAACTCGTGACCTCCCTAATGCTAGAGGAGAGTTGTCACACACTCCCCCAAGCCAAGAACCCCGACCATGGAACCTATTCATGAACAATGATTGTTAGAAAATATAATTATAGAGAGGAAACTCCTCTTCAACTCCTCTTTTGTTTTCGGTTAACTCAATTATAAGTAGAAAATCTCATTTCCATTCACCAACCAATGGTCAAAGACATCTAGTCAAATCATATATAAAACTCCAACCAAATGTATGAATAGATGAATTGTTGGTATGAAGGATGAACATATAAGACAAGATCATGTTCCAAATGATCTTAGTATCCTATAATTTAAGTCAATTTAAGTCAATAGTATCAAGAAAGAACTAGTGATGGGTGGGTATTGGTCAAACGATCCTTAAATGTAACCTCTAGCTAGATATGAGATATACACCTACAGGCAAGGGTCAAGTAAGGATTACACCTCAAATCCAACAACTCCAAAAATTTATATTCAATACCCATCCATCACTGGTCAAAACCGCCTAGAGTTAGAGCAACTCCTAATCTTCAAAATCCTCTATTTTCAAAGTCCTCTATTTCAACCACCATTCAAAAGCAAATCTTTGATCACTCATGACTCACACAATTTTGAATATGGTCTTATTGGATTTATCTCAAAAGAAACCGTTTCTGATACCCAACTCAAAACAAATGATATCAAGTTGTAAAAAAAATGCTCAAAAATGTACCACAACAACTCTTCAAATAGAAATGAGAGTGCAAGCTTAGTCTTTTCACAAACACAACTTCCTACAAAATGGTTGTTTGCTTCGTTTAGTGAAAATTTGAGCAAAATATTGAAGATCAAAATTGTGTCTCTCCCTTCCTGAGATTGAGTGACCCCTGATGGAGAGTGTCTATGTAGTGGCAGTACTGGTTTAAACTAGTTTTAAAATGACAAATTAAATCAATCATATTGTGAAAAATATAATTTGGATAGAACCAGATTTTATATCACTGGAATCCGTGAAGGACACTCCATGTGTTGATCAAAAGACAAATAAATTTGAATAAAAGGAAGTCTACATAGAACCTATTAAAAAACATCAGGTTTCTTGGTCCTTTAGGGGTTAATGCTAATACTTCAAAGGCATTTATTTGTTGATTGAATTCTGTGGCAGGTGCACCAGGTGCTGAGCTGGGAGGCACAATCTCACGTAACATCTCCTTGCTATCCTCGTTGATGAGCTTGACTCTAGACAACAACTTCCTCACCGGATCCATTCCCAAGGAGTTAGGGAATTTGAAAAACCTGAAGCTGTTGAATCTGCATTTTAACTTGTTGACAGGAGCCATTCCAACTGAGCTTGCCTCCTGTTCACTCCTGGAGACACTCGACGTGGGATCCAACAATCTAACAGGTAACATACCTGGTGAACTGGTGCAGTGCAGCAACTTGGTGAACATTGACGTCTCCTCCAACAATCTAGTCGGGGAGATCGATCCCGGTTTCGGAGCCTTGCGGAACCTGACAATGTTTCTGGCCATGCACAATGGCTTAACTGGCATCATTCCTGAGAGCTTCGGCAACTGCACCCGCCTCGCAAGCTTGGCGGTGAACGACAACCATTTAGAAGGCACCATCCCAACCTCCCTGGAGAATTGCCCGGACCTGCAAGGGTTTTTAGTTGGCTACAACAACATCACTGGATCCCTTCCCAGGGGCTTTTCCAAGCTGCAAAAACTGAGCGTTGTGTATTTCCAGTACAACAAAATGACTGGAGGAATGGACTTTTTGCAAAACTGCAGTGCAATGTGGATAATTCATGGGGAGAATAACAACCTCACTGGACTGCTGCCGACGTTTTTTGGGAAAACATGTGAGAATCTGACGCATGTTTTTGTGTCAGACAACCAATTCTCGGGGCCGCTTCCGGGCACACTCGCTGACTGCCCACAGCTGGAAAACATTGGCGTTAACAATAACAATCTTTCGGGTACGATTCCTGCCATTTTCAGCAAGTGTCCAAAGATGGAGAATTTTCAAGTGGATGGCAATCGTTTCACAGGTACCATACCTCCAGAGTTTGGGAATTGGTCCAACATTGAGTTCGCTTACTTCCAAGGTAATGATCTTGAAGGTACCATCCCAGCGTCGCTTGCAAACTGCTCCAAGTTGATTCAACTCCACATGAACTCCAACCCCAAGCTCACAGGGGTTATACCCGCTGAATTTGGAAGGCTACAGAAGCTGGAGAATCTGGTGGTGTTTGATACCCAGGTTTACGGCGAAATTCCTGCAACACTGGGCAACTGTTCCAACCTCATGAACCTGGTACTCAACAAGAACGCACACAATGGAACGATACCGGCGACGTTAGGAAACTTGGTGAACCTGACCCTTCTGATTTTGTCAGATAATCAGCTGCAGGGACCCATTCCGAGCACTCTCAGCAACTGTGGAATCCTGGAGAGGATGGACTTCTCCAATAACAGTCTAACCGGAGGCATACCAAGCTCTTTTCAAAGTTGCTATTCTTTGAAAACGATCCTGCTGGATAACAACCACCTTGAAGGACAATTTGCTCTGGATATGAGCAACATGAGCAACATAAGCTCGGTGTCTGCACGCAGCAACCTGATTACAGGAGACTTGTTTGAATCTCTGGCTACTCTGAACTCCAGCGGCAACAAACTGGCTGCGTTGGATTTCACTGGGAACGGTTTGGACTCCGCCATTCCTGCCACATTTGACGTGGCCAAATTATCAAGCCTGCAGGTCAGTGAAAAACGTATCACAAAGAATTTTTGCCCTTAAAGGACCAAGGATTATGGTTTTAAAATCATGGTTTAATTCAGATGGGACCAAGTTTTATATCATCGGAATCAGTGAAATGCATTGCATGTGTTGGTCAAAAAAGAAAGAAATTCGAACAAAAGGAAGTTCACATAGGACCTATTCAAACTGCTTAAAAAAACATGAGCCCCGATTTGGGCATTTTGGTCCCTCAGGGTTTAACCAAATAATTAGGAGAAAATTCTTGGATAATGAGCTTTTGGGTGCAATTAGCCAAAAGCTATCAAAATGAGACCAAATATAGTTACTACAAAATTATTAACAAAAATGGCTATCAAAAGTGCAAGGCTGTGTAGTAGTTTTGCTACTTTTGCAAAAATTTAACAATAGCACTGCTGCAGGTGCTTCTGCTGGGGAACAACAAGCTGCAGGGTCCAATTCCGACATGGATGTGGGACCTGCCGACACTGCAAGTGCTGGGACTAAGCAACAATAGTCTCACAGGGGAGCTAAAAGGCAACTTTGGAAGTCTCCGGGGATACATTGACTCAGTTGCAAATGCAAACAACTCGCTGGACGACTCCTCTTCGACTTACATCCAGAGCGTGGTGATCACTGTCAATAACAGGGACGTAACTTACAATACTTATCTAGCATATGTCACTTCTATGCAGTTATCTCGCAATCAACTCGAGGGCAGCATACCTGTGGAGATCACCAAGCTGGTGAAGATGACGTATCTGGATTTCTCATGGAACTCGTTCCGCGGGAGCATTCCTGAGAACATTGGTGACATTCCTCTGACATCTCTGGATCTGTCCAACAACCGCCTCTCCGGCGAAATTCCGGAATCGTTAGCCAGGAATGCCAAGCTACAAGCGCTGTTTCTGGCCAACAACAGCCTCACTGGTCAAATTCCCACTGGATCCCAGCTCCAGTCCCAGAATGTCAGCGCGTTTCGTCCGGGCAACAACAAGCTCTGTGGCTCTCCTCTTCCAGCTTGCACCTTCAGCACCGAAGACCCAAATTCCTTCACGAATCTCTTCACTGTCCCTGGTTTCGTGCTCGGCTTCCTCACTGGCTTCCTTGCTATTGCACTTGTGTTCTTTCTATGGAAACCTGCTCGGGGCTTCATCCACCTCCAGAACGACGTCAAAAATACAGGACAGTGGCATCTCCCAAAGGACTCCACTTCTTTCTAGTGAAGACATTCTAGTTCAATATCACGCTACCTATGATAACTAGGAGCTTGTGCTCGCATTTTAAGATTTCCTTAACCACCAAAAACGTAATTCCCGTGTAAATTTGAGTATCGCATTGTAGTTCAACAGCAGCCAGTTCCAAGTAACTTGTAGATCTCTCAATGACATTGAAGTACAACAGCAGCCAGTTACAAGTAACTAGTAGGTTTCTCAATGACATTGTAGGACAACAGCAAGTAACTAGTAGATCCAGTTACAAGTAACTTGTAGATTTATCAATGACATTGTAGGACAACAGCAGCCAATTACAAGTAACTAGTAGATTTCTTAATGAGCAAGACGTTCAGATGGAATGGAATGAAAATTTTGTAAAGAAGCTCTTACGAGGCATTCCGAGAATCAACAGGGGACAGTTCTCCCAGTTGTAAAATTTTCGGTGATGGTACAGTCTCCACACGATCTGCTGAGTCTGGGCCTTCCTGAATATTGCAGAAGACAAATACGTTGACTCTTGTACTACCCAAAACTGATAGTTCCAAGTAAAAAGTAGTCTGGAAAATTGCATGAAATATAACAGGCCAAGAAGGAACAACAAAAAAAGCAACACTTGTAATGTACACTAAAGCACTTCCACTGTATCAATTGCCATAAAAGCACAATATTGAGTTTGAGTATGAAGTTGAATCTCATCTCTAGCATTAAGTAAAGAGAGGCACAATTGAAATTTGATAGAAGAGCAGGAAAGCCCTGTAATATTCTTGAACTCACTAGAAAGAAAAAAAGTATTAAAAGAATATCTAAGATGGTTTGTAGAGAGACAGGAACTCTTCCTCCATCACATGTGTTGTGCCTGCAATAACTAGACTATGCAACGGAAGCCCGAAGTCCACATCAAGCAGCTCCTTCATTGGGCCGGCAACTATCTTTTGCGTGCTGGTACCTAATCGGGCTAATCCAACGCACAGAGTATCTTCACTGTACACTGCACAACCACCAATTTTGTATTAAAAAAAGAGTCTTTGGATCACCAAAGCTTTAGGGTTTAGGGTTTAAGATCTTTCTATACACTCAGAGGCAAATAACGAAGCAAGAAACTGGAACAAACCTTTTTCCGCACGCGACTCCTCAACTTCAAGCAATTGCTCGATGGCAGTGTTAATGCTCATGTACCTAGGAGGCTCATACTCTTTCTTACCCCTGCCCAAAATAAGCCACTGTTCAGAAGTCGACCATGCAAATCATTATTCTACTAATCAAAATTATGTTGCATTCAACACTTTTTAACCCCTAAAGAACCAAAAAACCCAAATTGGGCCTTATATTCTTTTTAGCAGATTTGAGTAGGTCATATGGGGACTTCCTTTGGTCCAATTTTATTTATGTTCTCACCAACACATACAATGTTCTTCACTGATTCTAGTGATATAAAAATTTGACCCCATTTGAATTATATTTCTCACAATATGATCATTCAGATGATCATTTTAAACCATGGACCAGGAGCAAAATGTGCAAGATAGCTCAGGGTGCTCACCTACACAAAGCTTCGACTGATTGCTCCTTCACTCGGATGTCTGTTGTATAGCACATGTCACGTATCTTCGCAGTTTAGCTATAAATAGAGACCAGTGTGCATGGTCGAAGCCTAAAATATTGACGGTATTCAACAATAGAAAACACAGCAAGCATTGGCTACCTTCCATCATCTCAAAGGATACCCTACTAGATTCACAAAGCTATTAGTGGCAAATTAATGTAAATCTAATAAAAAAACAATTCACTATTAAGATAATGTCAAGTTAATGATGATTCAATGTTAATAGTTGTCAGTATGATATCAAGATAATGCCAAAAACACTGACATTAAGTTAACACCATTTGCGTTACACTAACATATGACGACCATGAATCTAATGCATATTAGCTTAACATTAAAAACTTTGTCCACCTAATTTGGGGGGGCTAAAATAATTGAAGACCAAAATAACTGACACCAGAGCTCGTAGTCCAAGATGCTGGTGACATACCTAAGAGACATAAAGTGTGCAAACCGATAGTCCGATTGGCTTTGATTTTATCGTAGAAGCTGTCGGGTCGCCATGTATCTGTGAAGAATGGAATAGAGATTGCCTCCCCAAATCGGTAAAGCTGTAAACCGCAAGCTCCAACTGCATTCATAATTGATGCATTATGCACTACCTCAACTTCAATGCCCAAGGTCTTGGCTCTGACAAGAAGATCCGAATGCGTCGTAGCCCTGATGTAAAAAGACATTGATACTCAATACCACGAAAGCTACAGTTCTGTTTACTTGCGTTAAACCCTAAACCCTAAACCCAAAGCGGCCTAAAACGTAGAAAGCTTCAAAAATTGATCCGGTATAAAAGGCCCTGGTACCCAGAGATAGTTGCACTCAAAAAAAATTGAGTGCAACCAAATGTTTTGAGTGATATCTTCTTGGAAAGCTACTGAAAATGCGACTACTAACTCAAAGTATTAAAATCACTGGAAGCAATCAAAGTTCCAAGGCGGCGAATCTGAGCCAACGAGTAGTTCGTTTGTTTTTCTGAGATTTTTTGCTCATTTGAGAGTCAACTCATGCGAGTGATAGCTTGTTGAAAAGCTGAGAACAATGCAATTCTAACAAGCCATTGGTCACGTTCTGATTCTCAGTATAAAAGTCGTATTAAAAAAACAAGTAAGGCACTTACCCAAACGGGTCACCGACAACTAGAAATGCCACATTCAAGGTCCGAGCTTCCTCCAAAATGCCTTCGGCACCTTGCTCAACCAACTCACGATCCGCAACGATTACTGGACGGCCATACAGCTTCTCCTGCATCATCGTTTTGTCCCCATCATCAGCCAACAATCCTTAAACCCTAAACCCTAAACCCTAATCAGCTCAAACACTCAAAAAGCTCGGACCTACCAGTGTGGCGGTGGCGTCAGGGCCCAGCCCGAGCGCCAGTAACGAAGTGTAGGCCTCCAAATACACTTTGTCGCATCGCCGCACGGCCTCCAAACCCCTCACCGTGATGTCCTTCTCGTCGCCCAACCCTAACCCCACCACATACAACATCTCGCCCGAACGAATCCTCCTGCAACAAACTCCTTCAAAACAACAAACACAGGGACTGTGTACCGCCGAAGCTCGGCTTGCAAGTTCGTGGCTTGAATTGGAGTGCGAGAAATTTCAGTTGTGAAACTCTGTTGCAAGTTGTGAAGGAGATGAGATCGCTTTCAAATCAACAAATAAATAAATAAAATTGTGAAGGAGATGCGAGGTGCACCACAACATTGGAAATGGAAGAAGATGCAGAAGCTTGAAATCGGAAGCGAGCTGCGCACAGCAAAATCTCGTGAAAGAATTACAGTAGTGTACACACTTCAGTTGGTCTCGTTTCATCCGCCTCCTGTTCATTCTTCATCTGTTCGTCAGCCAGTTCTCATCCATTCAAGTTTTTTATACAAAAAGCTTATAGTCATTCTTTAACTCAAAAAGCCTATAACCTCATTTTTATTTCAAGATTTAGGCCATCGGAAGTTCAAGATGATTTTATACAAGATTGAATGGTTTTTCACTCGATTTGACTGCCAGAGAATTGAGTAAAATATTGTGTCTCATGGTGCTGAAAAAATGCAATTTTAATAATTTTGAAGAATGGAAAATTGGACTAAACAGTAGAAGATAGTCCCTACACTTTCTTAGTTGAGACCGTTTTCATTTGAAATTAGGAACCAGGTGAAAATCAGCCTTTGACTAGAAAATGACCAAGCATGGTCCTATGGGACTCCTTGCACGGTTGGGAGTTAATTAAATGAGGACAAAGAAGAGTTATTGTTCAGGCTAGTCACATAGTCTCTACATAACATTCAATAGCCTTCAGTGGCTTTGCCTTGCTAAATATTTTGCACTATCATCCAAAAACAATCAGTAGCTACCCATGTTTTTTCACAAATGGAGGTTCTGGAAAACTAGAAAGGAAGGTTACCATGCATGGCCTTTGCCGATACATCCCTATATGTCCCTCATTTTAAAAAAGAGCAACATTATAAGTAATAATAGATATGAACACCAGGCCTCTTTCGAGGCCGGCGTGAATAAAGTGTCTGTTCGTCTTGACAATGAGCCAATGCCCACCAGACAAAGGTCCATTGGTACAAGACTACTCACCTCTTTCGAGAATAGACACTTTAGTGACTAGAGATAAATACTAGTAACACTAGTAAAATACGTTAGATTATAACTTGCACGGGTATAAATTGGTGTTTGTTTTGCTGGAGGTCGCCAAGTCATGGTTCCAAGGTTGGTTGGAGAAAGGTGTTTATGTTACAATTGTACGGTCCGGGTTCGATTCCCGTGGAGTCCGTTTGAGCGTTTATTGTGATATACATGACTTGGTGCTGCTAGTGAATTATTCATAAGCAGGAAAATTTGTACCAACCAACCGGCCCCGTCCCATATACCTGAGACAAGTGTGTACTGTGAGCTAAGCAAAAATTAAAAAAGGAATAAATAGTGGTCTTCACCATTACCCTCGTTTTGTATGATTTGTTTTGCCTTAATCAGTAATCTATTGGGAGTGGTTGATTATTTTCTATTTTTCTTTTATGTAGAATAATTGATCCGGCATGATGTATAGCAATGGTGTTTATTTCTTTGAATGTGTGTTTAATGGCGGTTTCTGGTAGTTTAAATTTTGTTTCGAGGAGTTTCATTGATGGGATATGTGTTGTGCCTCTAGCTCTTGCCGTGATGACTATGAGTGGGTCAACTTTCCATCCTAAATTAATAATATTATTAATAAGTGGTTGGTATTTTTTATTTTTGATATCTATTGTTGTTTGTGGGAATCTGTCATTACAATATGTAAATTCAATAAATTGAATTGTGAGGTTGTCTGATGGATGTGATGGTGGGTCATTCTTGTATGGGAGTTCTTTTACACAAAGGATGTCTGGTTTAAATCTAGCGTTGCAATGGCATCTTTGTTGTTGACATGTACATGGTAGTAGCCATGGGGGTACTGTATTTTCTTGGGGGTTATTGTTGAATGTTCCTGCGTTCATGAGGGTGTAACATCTAGATTTTTGTGATGAGAGGATTAGTTTCCTTAGTTCCCAAACTGCTTTGTTGTGTCTTTTGACTCTAATGGCGTGAATGTGGTGATGACTACATTTTAGAAGTGCATGTAGCCATGTGTCTGCATCTGCAGAGTTGCAGATAGAACATGTTATTGAGGGGAATCTTTCTCTTCCAAAAAATAGTTGTTTTCTAGCATTACCCATGTATTGGCCGGTACGGAGTTTTAATATGATTGTTTTTTGTGAGTCAGTGATTGTTGGATTAGACCAAAATGTGTTGGATAGTTCGTTATCGATGTTTGGGTTCATGGTCCATTTGCTAATGTTTGGAAATTCGATTGCCATTTCTTCAAGGTTATTTTCTTGGTCGTATTTAGTTAGGTATGTTTGGAGACATCTGACGGGGCCTTTATCTGGCCGTTTTATAGGTCCTGGCCATATATCTTTTTGAAAATAAAATGGTGTAGTATGTGCAAGTTCATATGAACTTGTGGCTCTGAAGTATTCTTTTCTGGCTCCCATTTTTGCAAGTTTATCCGCTTGTTCGTTGCCTTTGATGTTTATATGTGCTTTGACTTTGTGGAATGTGGTGGGTTGAGTACGAGTTTTTAACATTTCTACCATGCTTGTTAGTATGGTTTTATCCGCGTGATTGTTGTGTGTGGTTGGATGTTTGATGTGTGTGTTTAGATTGTATAGGCAGTTGAGGCAGTCTGTAAATATATGTGCCAGTTCGTCTGGGTATTTAGTAGTGATCAATCTAAGTGTTCTATGGATAGCCATTAGTTCAGCTCTAAAACATGTTTGTAGGCCTGGTAGTCTTGCTGATATTTGCATGTCAGCTTTTGTAGGGTTGTATATCCCGTACCCGGCTTTTTCTTTTTTCCAATGTCCATCGGGAGCTTGTTCAGGGGGAAAGAAGGATCCATCGGTATAGTAGCTATGTTGCGGTTGGAATTTAGGTGTGGTGTTTGTCACAAAGTTTGGTAGCGGTGGCGTATTTAAAATGGTTGGGTTGATGGAAGGTGGGTATATGAGTTTATTCCATTTTTTATTTTTATTGACCGGTGTGTTGTGGGGGGTATTTGGAGCAATTTGTATGTGATATTGTGGAATTTGTAAGTTTTCAATTGCTGCTTTAATTGTATTTAATTGGTGTGGTGTACCAATGTTGTGATCTTGATGATGAATGCATAGGACGCGGATTGCAAGGGGTTCTGTCTTTGGTTTATGGAGTTCTTGTGGGGTTGTTGGTTCTACATATGTGATGGAATCTGCGGCGAAGTGGGCAATTATATGGGTGTCTGGGAAGGGCCCCGTGTGTGGGGAAATTTTTGTGTACCAATCTGTATCTGGTATTACTAGTATAGTGATGGTATTTGGGTCGGTTTTGGCTGCCAGTCGTGCCCAGTGAATTGCTTGTTGGGCTGTTTCTTCATTATGTGGGTGGGCGTAGCCTATGCCTTTCCATTTGTATGAAAAGGCGGTACCGAGTGATCCAAAGACTTTATCTCTTGCAAAGGGAGAGTAGAATTCTGAAATTTGTGTGGAACATGTTATTGGTGATGAGAAGTAAGAGTGGGAGATATTAAAGGAGGTAGTAATGGAATCAAGAATGCTTGTTGGTAGGGTGTGTTGTGCTGCTTTTAGTGGGTCTTTTTTGGGGATTTTATGGTTGTATCTTTGATAGAGCCATATTACTTCTTTTTCAAATGATTGTGTTTGTGGTACTAGGCCGTGTGAGCTATAAATTGCTTTATTATATTGTTGCCATAACCATTTTAGTCTCGTGGTTGATATAGTGATAAGGTGTCTACCGGTATTTTCATATAGGTGGGTTTGTTCATTATTTATTTGTATGGTATCGTAATTGCAAATAATGTCTTTCTCCGGGTTGCATTCTTGTATGTGTATATGTGTGAGCGGGGTGGATGTGGGTGGCGGGATGAATCTCGCATCTCTGCTTTGTTCAGGATTGAATTGTGTGTTAATAATTTTTTGGTAGTGGTTGTGTTGTGATTTTGTGTAGTATTCTGTTAGTAGTTTGATGTTGTGTGTTATGATTGTTGGGTGGTTGAAGGGGAAGATTTCTCTTTGTGGCAACCATTTGTTGTATGTGATGTTGTTTTGGAGAGTCCATTGACATAGGTATGTGTTATATTTTTTTGTTATTTTGTATTTATCTTTTGTGGTTTTTGTTTTATGGTCTAGTATTATGTTGATGGGATGTCTTAGTGGATTGTTTTTGACGTTGGGGGGTGGGTTTGGGTGGAGGTGTTGATGTGGGGCTGGGGGTTGAGGTGGGGTTTCTGGTGCTCTAGGTAGTAAATTTTGATTGTATGTGATGTATCTCGGTTTTAGCATCCGGGCGGGAGGGTGTCGTGCACATGGATTTGGACAATTTGGTGTGCAGCTTGGGTAGCAAAATAATTTTTCAGCTATTTGAAGTACACTTCTCTCTAGTTTGGTTGGTGTTTTGTAGTATGTTTTGAAGTTTTCTGGCGTCATAAGGGTTGTTCCGTTGGGAAGGGTGATGTGTTTTATTTCGTATATGTTATGGATTAGTAATTTGTGTAAAAGTTTGAGTGAACGATCGGGGTCGAGAAGTGGAAGTTCAATTGTGGATTGTGCTCGCCATTCTCGTTCCAATTCTGTCATATGTAGTAGGAAATTTTCATTTGTACTTTTGAGGTGAATTCCTCCAGCATTTTTTAGTAGAAATAATGTTCGTATGGTTGGTGAATTAATACAATCATATTGTGTTATTCTTGAGATTTCTTCCGCGCCTCCAAATTTTGCTAATATGTGCTGTATAAGACCTTTGTATATTATACCTAGTCTCCCTTGGTCGTTAAGTGCATTTCGAAGTTGTTCACCAATGCATCGTAAGTATGCATTTTTTAGTGAGAAGGCTTCAAGACCAAAGAGTTCGTGAGGTAATTGGGTTATTATGTTTGCTGTGCATTTTGGTAGTCCGCATATTGTTTTTTGGATACCTATAATTTTTTTGTCTAGTTTTTTAATGGTTGGTAGTGAATATGGAACTGCATAAAAACTGTATGCAATGCCTGCTCTAATGACGGTGTCAACCATGCTGATTTTTTGTTTAATTGTTGCAGGGCAATTGGTTAGTTGTTTACATTGGTCTATTATTTTGTTTGTGGTGATGTGCGTTTGGAGTTTCCATTTTAGTGAGGGTACTAGTTGGATGCCCAAGTATACATATGGTTCGTTTTGGTGTAGAACTGGTATTGGCTGATTTCTATAAGATATGTTGTGGTTTTGTATTAGGGTTTTAAAATTTTCAGGATTTAGTTTGGATTTGTTGGGACATCCAGTGATGGCACATTTTTGTACCCCTAGATCCATTCCAGCCCATTCACAGAATTTATCTAGTTTGTTTAATTGTGTTTGTAGTGACTGGAGATTATTTGTTATAGCTGCTAGGTCGTCTGCGTATGCTGCAGAGCTAATGGTAAATTTCGATGTACCAAATGTGTACCCGTTATTTCCTCTTTGTAGCCATCTGAGTAGTGGTTCAAGGAATATCAGAAATAAGTATGGGCTTAGTGTATCTCCTTGGATGGTGCCTCTTTGAATGGGTATTGGTTTTGTTTTGCCGAAGTATTCTCCGGTGAATATAGTGGTAGAGTGTGAGTAGATATTTCCGATTAGTGTTACTGCATCTGTTGGATATCCAAGGTCTTTCATTATAGCTAATAGTCTAGCGTGGTCAAGGGAGCCAAATGCATTTTTGAAATCTATGTAAAGAAGGTATATGTTTTGGTTTGTAAATCTGGCGTCTTCTAGGGCTGCTATAAGTAGTTGTAGCTGTCTAGATGTACTTCTTTCTGCTCTAAATCCTTCTTGGCTGTCGTGTAGTATTTGAAACTTTTCACCATATGCTGATAATATTAGTGTTAGTGTGCTAGTAAATAGTTTGTAAATTGTGTTTGCAAGTGCTATAGGTCTGTGGTTTGGTAGTAGTGATGGGTCTCCTTTTTTGTACAAAAGTATGGTTAAACTTGTTTTCCATGATGCTGGGATTTTCTTTTGTTTATAACAATGGGTGAAAAATAAGAATAGAAGTTTGTGAAAGCTATCAGGCATATTTTTTAATATTGAGTTTGGAATTTTATCCGGGCCTGGTGTTTTATTATTGGATAGGTGTTTTAAACATAAGTCGTATGTTTCTTGGTCGAAGTATTTATGTAGTGATGTGTGAGGGTTTCTTCTTTTATCTATTATAAATCCCTCTAGGTCATGCCATGGGTATTGTTTGACTCCACATGTGCAATTAGATGGGTGCTCCGGTTGGTAGTAACATGTTGGGACTGTAGGTCTATTACTAATTGATTGTTGAATATAAATTTCATTTGCTATGTCGTCTGGGCTAGTTAGTATGTTGTTGTTTCTATCCATAATGCAATCTAATGGTGGTGTTTCATGGTTTTTGAAGACTTTTTTATTTATCTTCTTGGGGCTTTTTTCATATAGTTGTCTGTATTTTGTGATAGCTTTTTTAATGCATTCTTGTGTGTACTTTGTGGTAATTTTACGTGCTTGCTTGTTTGCGTTTTTACCTAGTTCTGCTAAAGTTTTAATCCATTCTTGTGGATTTGATTCTGGGTTAGGAGGTGGTGGTATGATAATATGGCTATGGTTTTTTAATTCTTCTATTATTGGGTGGTTGTGCCAGTCTGGTGTGGTTTTTGTTATGTGTATTGCTTTTCTGATTAAGTGGTAGGTGGATAGGTGTTTTTTCCATTTTTTTTGGAGTTTTCTTGGCAAAAAACCTCCTTGTTGAGCTGTGCGGTGTGTTAGTGAAGGTAGGGGTGAGGCACTACATGTTTCTTGAATTTTTTCTGATATTTGTTGTATTAAGTGGTCTAATTTTGTACAAGATGTTTGCCATTGGTTGTCTGTTAGTTGTTCATTCATCAATATTGTAGTGAGTTCGTTTATTTGAAGTGAGTTTTCTTCGAAAAATAATGTTTTGAATTTTTCAATGTTATCTTGTGGGATGGGGTTTAGAATCCTTGGTGGTTTATTTGCTTTTGGTTGAGTGGGGCGAGCTAGAAGTGTGTTTGGTGGTATTTGTAAGGTGACTGGTGAATGGTCTGAGTTGAGGTTGTAGTCATGATTTGTGGTTGAGGTATATAATGTATTATTGGGAGTTTTAATGTAGTATCCATCTATTAAACTTGTTTGAGTGTAATTTTGTCCACCTTGTCTGGTGAATGTGCTATTAGTTGGTATGCAGGTTAAATCTAGAGTGTCTGTGAATGTACGCCATTCTATGTCTTCTATTTGTGGGGGTGTTATGTTGAATTCATTTTGTCTGCCGATAAGGGCTATGTCTCTGTTAAAATCGCCACATAATATGTATGTGTGGTTTGGGTGTGCTATAATTTGTTGTTCTATTTGTTGTTGTATTATTGTAATGTATTGAATATCTTCTAAGTGGGAGGGCATGTACATATGTAGTATTAGCCATGGTTGAAGTGGTGCATTATTTATTTGTATAATTTGTAAATATGGTGAGATTTCAGCCGGGGTAGGTATTTTGGTGATGTTTCCCGGGTATGCATATTTGTTATTTATTAGAGTGAGGAGTCCGCCTCTAGCAGGGGTATATGGCATTCTTTGTTGCATGCATCTTGTTAAGGCGTGTGTGTTGTTGAAGATTAGTTTGTATTGTGGGAATAGGTTTTGTATATATCTTGTTGATTTTGTTGCGGTTAGTTTGGTTTCTTGTATTGTGATAATTGCTGGATTTGTTGTGGTGTTCGAGATTAGGTTTTGTAGGCTTGGTAGGGCAGTGTTTAATGATGACGCGTTCCATGTAATAATGTGTGTGTTGTGGTTTATTGTTTGTGTCTCTTGGATTTGTGGTAATGGTATATTAGGTAGTTGAGGTGGGTGTGAATATTCATCTATAGGATCATTGCATTTGAGAGATTCTGTTAGTAAATTTACGGGTAGGAATGGGAATTTGTTTGTTAGTGTTTGTAAGCTTGGTGGGTTAGTGTTTTGTTTGATAAAATCATAAAGTTGTTTATGTATGGTATTGGAGGGGTTAATTAGATTTTGGTTGTTGTTTTTAAATTTGATGTATGGGTGTGAGTTTAAGATGTGTCTTTCGGGGGGGTTTTGAAGAAGTGCCATTTTCTCAAGAAGTATTGTTGTCCAGTCTGGGTCGGGTATTTGTATTAATTGGTGGTCGCATGATTCTAGTAATGGACTTAGCGTGGTAATGAGTGCATATAACATGCGCGGAGGTGAGTGGTGTTGGTTTTCAAGTATGTATTTTGAGAGGTGTGGGTAGTCTGTGGATGCTTCTAGGTGGTTTGGGTGTGTTGTTTTTAAGCAGGGAGCAAACGTTTTTGCTAAATCTTGGTACTCTGGATGTAGTTTTATTGTGCATGGTATAAAATATGTTTTGTTTCTATTTTTATGTGATGTAGGATGTGTTTTAAGTAAGTTTGGCATTGGTCCCGGGTTAGTTTCAATGTCACCAGAGAGTAGTAGTAGTAGTAGTTTTGGGATGTGGTACTTGATGAAGTTTGGTTTGATGTTAGTTTTGTTTTTGTTAGGAAGGTGTTTTTTGTTTTTTCTGAGGGGTTTTGAGGCCTTTTTATTTGTTTTGTTAGTGGTATGTTTTATGTGATTGTGGTGAATACGATTTTTGTAATTACGATTGTTATTATTATTATTATTTAGATGGGTATTCGAAGGGGTGTTTTTGTATATCTTTTTGGGTGTATTAGTTTTGTGAAGTGGTATTGATCTATCTCTTTTTTAGCCGAGGCCGGTAGGCCGAGGCCACTTAGGGTTTATGTTTTGGTGGTTTTTTGGGTGATTGAATTTTATTTTATGGTATGGATTGATGGATGTCCTTTTTTGTTTAGATGAATTTTTGTTTTGTTTATATGTTTTTGTTTTTTTCTTTATTTTTATTTTTATTTTTTTGTTTTTATTTTTGAGGTAGTTTTTGGTGGTGTTTTTTTGTGACGTTTTGTTTTTTATTTTGTGTTTCTTTTTAATATATTTTATAGCATATATAGATACTATAAATATATGTTTGTTTTTGTGTTTTTTTTTCTTTTTTTTCTTTTTTTTTATTATTACTTTTTTCTTAGTATATAAATATACTCGTAGATTTACCGCTGCGTTGTTTGTCCAAATCAGTTTGACGTGTCCATGTTGCCATCTTCAATGGCTAGAGTGTTGCCACTTTTCTCGTCCAAGGCTTGCATAGTACTAGCAAGTTGTCTTCTAAGGATTGTCATTTGCGCTGTGAGGCTTGATGATGACTTCTCCACTGCTTTCTCTGCGATTTGTTGTTGTTCACTGCGGAGTTCTTTCTTCATGGTAGAGATTTCTTCTCTAATTCCGACTATTTCTTTTATGATGTCATTTTGGGGTGTCTCTTTTGCGGAATTTCCTATTGCTTCTATGGTGTTTGCTAGGGCAGTGTTCACATCACTGAACCCTAGCCTTGTGAGTTCAGCAGCATTGGGAGGGTTTGCACCATCGAGACTCTTAGGATGTGCAGTAAACTCTACATGTTTGCCAAGAAGTTTTGCAGACTTCTTGACAAACGTTTTGTACACTGTAGCATTGAGACATTGGATGTTGCATGAGCCTAAGTGTTTACCATTCTTCTCATCACGCTTGAAGAAGAAGCTCACTGCATTTCTTGGTCCCATGTAAGTTTCGATGCTTGCTTCTATTTCTTCAACACTCTTCGTTTTGTTGAGATTCTTGGCGATAAGGATGAGTGCGTTTTTCCTTGCAATGTCATCCTTTGTGTTTGCACGATCCGCTAGTTTCCCCTCTAAGATCTCCTGGTTGTATGTGATTTTATGTTCTTTCATCTTTTGAGCTTGTTCGGGAGATGCAGCTACTACCCAAGCAAAGAGGTTTTCTTTCTTTTTTTGAACATTTGTTATCTCATACTCCATCCCTCTTTTGAAACTCTCCACTAGTATTTTCTCATAGAGTTCGTACCATTCCTTGTGCTCTAGTTCTGCACTTGTTACTTTGACTGACAAGAGGTTGTTCAAAGCAAGAGAGTCGTAAGTTTTACAAATTTTTCCTCTCTTGAACTTCTCATTGTCAAGTTGGAGGATGAATGGTCTTAATCCTTGGAGAAGGCCCATTCCATCAATTTCGGGGTTTTTCAAGTGCAACTTGATAACCCCGCTCCACTTAGTGGATTTGTGGTAGCACATGATGGCAATGGGTTCCCCAATGATATCCCCAAGCATAATGTTCATTTCTTTGAGTCTCTCCTCTACTAATGACATTATAATTTCTTTTTCCCATTCCTTTTCCTCCATCTCGAAGATGATGGCGATTTGGTAATCAAAGGAGAAACCATACTTATCAACCTCAACATCAGATGGAATCTGTGTGAGGTTGAAGTGTTGGCCATCCTTGCCATCCTCCCGAGAGTTGGGCCATTCCTCTTGTATGACAAACGGGAAGGAAATTGATGTTGATTGACATTCCTTAGCTTCCTTTTCTCTCATCCCGTTCTTAACAAGCGTTGCTACAGGTTCATTACTATCCATGGGGTAACCTTTTCCACGATTCGTCCAATTCATAGCTTGGTACCCAAGCCAAAAGGGAGGGCGTTTCAAACCGGGGTTTGATTTGCCCTTAGCCTTCTTTTGGCTTGAAGCACCTTGAGTAGAAGAAGAATTACGTTTTTGAGTTACAAACATTTCGGTATCCGTGTCATTATCTAAAGCTGTAAGTTTGTCTTTGTATCTCTGAGATGATGTGGAGCTCGTGGGTCGTTGAGACATGCTGAAAATGAAAAAGTTTTGTGTTAAAATGCTATGGTTTTTATGAGAAGTAGAATTTCTCCTTTTAATCTCATGATTTACTCCTCCCCACAACTTAATTTGTGGGGCCGAGTGGAGCATAATCATTGAGAAGGAGGTAGAAGTATTGTAAATGGATTTAAGTGTGGTAATTTTTTTAAAGTGATCAATGTCATATAAAGCATACATACAAGAATGGTTGTTACGAATCATACTATACATATTAAAAGTCTGGTTATTTAGAGTTTTGTCTAATACCATCCAAACATTCAAACTCGGAGGGTTAACATGGACATACATTTCTTTCTTCCAATAATATGTCCACACCTTAAGAGTGTGAGCATAACTAAAGGCTAAAAGGTTTACAATTATATCATAATTGTAGCAATTGACGTTTAAATAGTTATGCAAACAGAACGTACATAGATAATGCAAACAAAGGGTTTTAGAGAGATTGGTCATGCAAGAAATACTCATGCACACCAAGGCCTTATCCTCTTTCAAGTGATTAGGGAGACACATGGTACGGCTTGCATAATAAGCCTGGTAATTTTGAGCATAGTAATTCAATGAACTAACATGGTTACTGCAGGTCCTAAGATGAGAGTTAGTAGAGGGAGGAGAACCTTGCGTGCTAGTTGTTGATGGCTGCGTGGACGGTCTGTTGAGGTGCCTCCCTGCTTCAGAACTTCGAAAAGTGCTCCTTCTTCTCTTTACTGTGATTTTCCTTGGGCTGGCTGAATGTTGATGCGACGTCCCTTCTTCAGTTGGCTCCGCAGTACTGCTCCAGTTGCGTGTTGTGACCAAGATTGTAGCTCCAGTGTGGGTATCACTAATTACAAACTTCAGAGAGGGAGGAATCTGTCTAC
Source organism: Pohlia nutans (assembly GCA_022496805.1). NCBI lineage: Eukaryota > Viridiplantae > Streptophyta > Bryopsida > Bryales > Mniaceae > Pohlia > Pohlia nutans. Next base: position 18,959,070 of record CM040097.1, read on the forward strand.
TGCGTGTGTGCTGTGGGGGGATAGAGAAGAAATGAGGGGAGGACAGGATAGACGTTGGGAGGCAAGAAACAAAATGATCAATGTTTAGGTATCTTAACTCATGTAGCAGGGAGAAGGAGCACAGGCTATCAATGGGCTGGGAGGTGGCAGCTACAATAGTTTGGCAGAGAACGGCAAAGCTGTGGAGACTGGAAGAAGAGTGGAGCAGAGAACTCACGAGGGGAGCAAGAAGATGAAATGAGGGTGTGAACCTGTGCTGCTTAAGTATGTGGTGGTGCGGCTTGTGTCTGTTGGATGTAATTTTGAGGCAGCTGGTGTTTACCGTGTCGAATTTTGTCTTTACGGTAATTCTATCTTTGCCTCGAGCGTCGTTTTCCTCCACATGTGGTTCGCATGGGGGGCGATCATGTGGGCCTTCGTGGACTTTGGCCGAATTGCGGGCGAACTTGGTCAAATTGCTGTAGCCCTTCCAGTTGTCGCCGGAGTCATGGCATTGGCGGTCGTATAATTTTGGTGATTTTCGTGGGAGGACTGGAGGGTTTTTTGGCGTTTCCTCTTGTCTCACTCGCACGATCTTCATGCGCACGATCTGCCTGTTTGTATTTGGCCGATTTGTTGGAGCCAACGACTTTGAGCATGACGCCGAGCTGCGTACGCAACTGCAGAGAGTGCCTCTGCCGCAGCTTCTAGGGTAATTGGCGGGGAAGCGTTTGTACCTGTGACTCTTTCTTAGGGGGCGGTTGGCTGACCTTTCGAGGCGATGTGGGGGCGCGGAGATATCCACGTTGTGCTCGCTAAGGCCGCGGATGGGGTTGAGGTGTCGCAGCGAGGGCTGCGGGAGGTCGTCGACGTAACGCAGCAAAGGCCGCGGAAGGGGTTGCAGCAGTGTTGATTTCTCTTCCTTGGGGTTATTTCTTCTCAGCCTGCTTGGAGCCGGCTGCTGTCTCAATGCAGTCAATGGCGTGTGCTCACGTTGCGTCTCCAGCGAGCAGAGCTTCAGGCGCATTCGGGAGAGTTCAGGGCTGGTGATTCTGCTGCGATCGGGAGAGTTCGCAGCTGGCGACTTTGAGCGGTGCTGGCCACTCCGAGCGTTTGACGATTCTGGCTGGCGACTCCGAGTGGCTGAATCTGGGTTAGTTTTCTTCAGGTTGTGGCCGACAGCATTTGAGCAGGCTCTGAAGTTTTTGTTGGAGAAGGTCATTCGGAGCTGCGGGGACTGCATCTTCTGTACTCCGAAATAGAATTGGGGTTTGGCCGTGCAGGAGAGTGTGGGCCTTCGGAAATTAACCCCTAATTGCTGGTACTTTCTCTTGTCTCTGTGCTCAGTGCTTGTGTTGATACGGTGTTGAATTATTGGGCTAGGGGCTGTCCGGTGCGATTCTAGGGTTTGTTGGTGCTGTCCCAAGCAGTATCCAACGATACAGTTATTATGCAGCTTGTTTGTTGGCATGGACTTCCATAGCAGAGAGTAGTAAGCATGCATGTAAATTTGCGTTCCATGCTTCTGTCCTGACAATCTGTTTTGAATTTGCTTCATGTCGGTGTGGCTGACAACAGCATCGTCCAGTTGCTGCAGCAGCAAGCTTTGTTCTGTTGTCAATTGGCGGATCTGTTGATTGGTGACGAATCTTGCAGGTATGCTTGCTTGCTCTAGCTTCTTCCTTTGCTGCTTGCGCGTTTTGTTGAAGCTCTGTTGTTTCCTGTCGCAAGGCTCCGTTTTGTACTGCATTCGTGCTCCCACAGCGCTTTCTTGGGCTTGCATTCTTGCTCCATCCGAGGTGAGTGTTGTCGTTTGCGATGCGATACAGCTACTATCTTCGCATTTCGAAGCTGTCCAGCCGTAAGTTTTGATGGTGCTTTGTCGATGCTGTCCATTGTCTACCTGTTTGTACAGAAAGCAATCAACAATAAGAAAAGAGATATTTGAAAGGTTTTGATTGCTTACCTGTGTTTGCAGGCAATGCAGACTTGGATTTGGGTTGTTGCAAATGCGGTTGGCGCTTCCTCTGATTTTGGGCAAGCCGTTCGGCTTTGTTGGATTCTCCTGCTGGGGTTCGAAGTTCTTGGTGCTAGTAGCTTTGTCCTGTTGATGGAATGGTGTTTGAAGGTACTGCTTGGGACCACAGATCTTTGTCATATTTAGCAAGGAGTTAGCTCTAGAAGTACGGCAAGCAGTGGTAAACGAGTGCAGATCTAGATCTAGATGATGTGCAGTAGTGTTTATACGTTCTAAAGCATGAAACCTCAAGCAATGGGTGTAACTCAGCATGTACAACATAATGGAGAGAAAGGCAAGCGTGAAACGGAAGCTTGATTTTGGTTCAGTCATTGTTGATCTGTTGGCTGCGGTGTGGAGAGAGAGAGGGCATGGTGAGGATGTTATGAGGAGGAGTAGTGCATACTGTGCCGTTGGAGCTATCCACAGAACTAGAGGCAGCCCAGCCTGCCTCTTACACAAGTGACCTTTAGATCTGCAAATGCTCGGTGTGGTGCCAACGATTCACCACTCGGCGAGATCCAACTCTTCTGCGCCGTGCACGATCTGATCTTGCGCACTTTCTCCATGTTTGTTCTTGCAGCCCAGCCTGCTTGTCTGTGTATAGCTTTACCTGCACATTCTACAATACATCCTCACTCACAACCTTCCTGCACAAGCAGCAGAGCTGCCATCCTCCTCTCAGCCCCTCCACACCGCACATCGCGGAGCTCAGCACGCCATCCTTCCTCTCGTCTTCCGCTCTACTTTTCCTTGAGGCTCACAGACTACAGGTAAGTAATAATACTTTAACCCTTAAACGTCCAATGGGGATAGTATATACATTGTCATATAATTGAGATTTTTTACCAACCCCTTGAATTCAGATCTTAACCCTTAAACGTCAAGAGGGCCTGGGCGGGGCAGCTCGAAAGGAATCTAAATTTTTGGAGGAGGAAAATTTATTTATTTATTTATTTATTTATTTTATTTTATTTGGTTTTTTGGAAAAACGGCTCTGCTGGCCAGCATTATTGCGGCACTGTAGCACTGCGGCACTTTTCAGAAAACGACCTCAACTGCCCCAACCTCAACTCCTGTTCATTTTGATAACTTCGATTGCTTGCCAATGTTTCTACAATCTCCCAAATGAGGCGCAAATCTGGAATTTAGATCGCTTTTTCAGTAGCTTTCCAACGCACCAATCCACGCTTGATTTGGTTGAAAAAATCTACTTTTTTTCTTGATTTTTCTCCTTTAAATAAGCCCATGGGGCTTACTTTGACGTTTAAGGGTTAAGAGCTCATTAGAACCGCATTGATCTAAATTACAACTTCTCTTCTGAACTCAAACCCATTAAAGGTGTGAATCCATTCCAAATACAAACAAAATACACCGTCTTCTACTGGCCGCCACGGCATGTTCAGACGTTTAGGGGTTAAACCCAAGAATGTTATGGTGCATGGCTATCCAATAGAAAATGGGCAACCCGAATAAAAGAATTCCTTGATCATTGTGTCACTTTTTTTGTCCCTCCATTGACAATGGTTTATAACTTTCCTACTTCATTCCTTGAAAAATGAAAAAAAGAAGGTTGCACTCAATACACTACATGAATGGAAATCACATGATGCACTACAAATCACATGATGAATGAAAAGAAAAAGTAGCTGAATGCTACTGAATGTTATGTTGCCTAAGTACTTATTGTCAGATTTTACCCCAAATTTACTTTTACGGCTTGTTTTTACTGTCAAGTCGTGTAACTCCTGGCTGAAAATGACGAGACAGAGACAATAAATAAATAAATAAATAAATCTGCCTCCAGGGCCCTTCACTCCGCAGACAAAAGGACCTTCGCGGGTCTTAAATCACGGCTCCACCCACCCGGCCCGCGCCGTTCCTCGTCGTCCCCCTCCGGCCATGGCCGGCCATGTCCGTTGGTCCTGCGTCGTGGAAATCTTTGTCTCTGGCTATGGCGATGGATCGATTGTTGCGTCGTCCAGTTTTCCCGATTGTAAAATATCCATTTCTTGCACGCCACTCATCGTGATGGAGCATCGCTGGTGACTCAAGCGACAAGCAACCGATTCCTGGTTTTAAAAATATTTTTTCTCTCGTTCATTTTTCTCTAGGTAGGTAAGTTTTTGTTCTGTTTTTTTTCATTCTCGGATTTTTCTAAGTTGTTTTTTCCGTCAGTCCTCGATTGCAAAGGATTCGTGTCATGCCTTTAGTGCGGACGACCGTGCATCTTTGTATTGAATGCGTTCCGTTCAGTCAAGAGTCAAGGCTGCACAGAAGAGAGGGAGACGATGAAACGAGACCCTGCGTTACATTTCACATGGAAGACATTTCGAGTGGCAGTTGAGTCGTCGTTGTCGTCCGCGAGGGTTTTAGGCTCTGTAGGTTGTTGAATTCTCGTTCTTGCTCATACTTTTATTGGATTATTACGTTTTGAGGGAGGTAAGTGTTGTGAAGGCAGTGAGAGAGGGAATAATCTAGACCTGGAGTGCATTTAGCGTTTGTCTGTACTGTAGTGTCATTTCTACCGACACAGTAAATGTTTGTACATGTCTTTCTGTTGAGTTTGGAGTATAGCTTTCAGCTTCGGTGCTGTGTCTTTTATTTAGCCCTAAGTTGGATGCTGAATATCTTGAAGGTTGCCGATGCAATTCTAGGTTTCTCTAGGTTTCTGGCCATCCTTATTCTTACCAAACACGCAACCCGAACCACGAACAGGCGTAGCAGAGGAGTCTTGATTGTTTGTGCAAAGGGGAGCGAGGATCGGGCCGTGATCGACCTTGTGTCTTAAGAAGCTTGTAAGCTTACTGAACTGAATTCTTTTATTGAATTTGTCGAAGGTGGCAAATAGTTGGTACTTAAATTGTTGCTGTGTAAATTTTGTGTTAGATGCGCGAAGGGTCTATGCTCATCACATTTGTTAGTGAATTATCTGCTGGGAAAGGCCTCTTTAGTTCAGTTACTGAGAATGCTCAGAGTATGTTCTGTGTGTGCGTGGTTGCTCATGTTGCTGATCCCTCCAAGTGGATGCTACTCTGCTATGGTCACCGTGAATGAAAAGGTCAGGTTTTGATGTTGAGCTTATTAAGCATTTCAATTTTGTAACTTGCTTTGCACTTGATACATATATTTACAATCGGCAATGCATAGTTAAAACAAAACTAGTCAAATCCCCTTTGCCTTTCCTTTAAAATATAACAAATGGCCTTTAAAATAACTTTTGAAATATCCTTTGAAGCAATCTTTGAAATATCCTTTGGAGTAATATTTTACACAACTTTTTAAACAAACTTTCAAACAAACTTCCAAGTCCCTCCCCTGTCCATTTAAGTCACAAATATACCTTGATCTCGTCACTCCCCTCTCCCCGGCTGCTGCCTTTTGAAGCGTCTTTAGGCTGGACTGAAAAAAATTATCAGATGTTTTGGATTTTTAGGTTTTCTTTGTACATGTTGTTAATTTTTCATTGGTTTTTTTTATATTGACCATGCAAGATTAAACGGGATTTTTTTTATTCGCTACCTTCAGAGCTCGTTTGATCATCTCTAACTCTATTTGACCATCTCGGGACACATGTAGTATCGGGAACCTCACCTCGGCAAATGTACCCCCTGGCTACATTCTACAGGGGATAATACACGGGAGGTTCCCGATACTACATTCTAGCCGACCATCTCGTAGTTGACTTTGTCTCTAACTCATTTAATAGCGTTCCCACACTGAAACGTAATTTCTACTCCAACGACACTGTACCTTTATAATTTGTAATTTCTGGTTTTTGAGAAACTATGGCAGTACCGGGGAAGGAAAAGGTACCATGGCTCAATTTAAATGTAACTGTTGCGTCTGCCTGAAGTGCTATGGTGGCCTTGCAGGGAAGTGGCGATTGTAAGGGCCTGTTCATGCATCAGGGCTTGTACTTCATAGTGAGAAGGTGATTGTCAGTCCTACCTTCTCTGTGGAGCAACCTCTTACATCAGAATTGACACCCACGACGACTTCCAGTGATGTAGATGCTGATGAAAGCGCACATCTACGTTCCTCTGTCCCAAACAAGTCTTCTGGAAGTCATGAGATTGGTGGAGATTTGACAAAAGTGGCCCGCGACCCGGATTAAGCACTGTTGTGGTCAATTTTTCCTCTCAGTTGTGAGTCCTCTCACAGTTGTACTCTTGATGACATTGCAAAAATCTCAAGCAATACATTGGATCATGACTAGAACAAAACCTTGGGTCATCTCAAATCTATGTAATATTAAATGAGCCTTTCGATCAGTCGTTTTTTAAAAGATTGCCGGTTGTGCAATTTTTATACACAGAGTTAGTGCGCTCAATCTCATTAGCAATCACAACAGTAGTGTGCAGAAGTCACTCAAGCTAACTAAACGGAAAATTTGTGCAGCTCCTAATGGACGGAAGTTAAAGGTTGCAAGAGCATTGCCGCTGGGAGCAGCTTCTGATGTCTGCCCTCATGGCAAGTGAGTTCACATTCGCAGATTTGTGGATGGCGTCCTTATTATGCATGGCATCCTTGAATATCCGGCATGACGCACATTTTCAATCTTCACAGGGCCTGTTCATGCAAGAAATGGTGACTTTTACATCAGATTGTAGTGGATATTGACTACAGTGTGAAGGAGTCCAAATCGCATGCCCTCGCAGAGCTGTGGATGGCGCCCTTGTTATGCCTGGCATCCTTAACTATGCAATTGCGGACGACCGTGGCTGGTGATATTGGCGAGAGGGATTTGAATCAACCGCAGTCTGTATTATCAGGTTGTACAGTGACTCTGCCAGGCATTTGATCTGAACTCTATTGTGGAAGGGAGGCATGGAATCACTTCCAGTGGAAGTCATAGGCAACATCCTTTCACACCTTGGTGCGGCGCGTGATGTGGTGGTGGCTTCGACAACATGTCGCAAATGGAGAGTAGCAGCTCGCCACCACCTCCACACTCTTTGTTTCAACACGGAGGACTGGTCGGTTTATCGTGAGCTTTCGACTGAAGATCTGGAGATTCTTATCACACAGACAATTCTTCAGACCTCGTGCTTGCAGCATTTGATCATACAAGACACAGATCATACAAGACGTACAGAGTTCTCAGCAGCTCCAGTGATTGCATGGCTCATGTACACCCGTGAGTCCCTTCGATTCTTAACCTACAAGATGAAGACAAGGCCCTGTGTTAACGTTCTTGAAAGGTGCGGCAAATTGAAGCTGGAGGGTTTGGTGTTGGGGTATACTTGTATACCGACAGTGGATCCATCTGTTCAGAGATTTCCATCTCTGTTAGCTCTCACCCTCTCGCGTGTGAGTGTCTCTTCGGTAGACCTCAACGCCCTACTCTCAGCGTGCCCAAAACTGGAGACCTTATCTCTGAATGATCTTATGGATACAGGCTCGGAGACCACTCTGTTACTCACGAGCTCCAGTCTGCGTGCGTTCTATGCAGATAATCTGTCATTTGAGAATGTGATTCTGGAGGCAGACCATTTAGAGACCCTGTCCCTGAAAGACTCAGTGATGGAACATTTCGTTCTGAAGAGCAGGAACAGTTTGCATGTGCTGAAGATTGAGAGCTCGAACATAATGGAGATGGATATCGGGGAAGCTACGGAGTTACTGGAGGTTCTGGATGTGAGCTACTTTGATATGATGTGGCCCCAGTTATTCCAAATGATCTCCCGCGCGTCCAAGCTCCGCACGCTCCGGCTCTGGCGACTCAAGTTCGAAGGTTTGGAAGAGAACGTGGACATCGAGACAATTGCGCTGTCATTTCCTCGATTGAATCGATTGGCTCTCAGTTACGAACTCAAAGATGAAACGATTTCCCAGGCTCTGCAAGGCGCAGCGCCTCTGGAGAAGGTGGTCTTCTTGGAACTGGGGTCCTCAGCCATTGACGACCTCTTTGCGCAGTGGATTGGGGGAGTGTTGCAGAGATGCCCCAGTTTGAGGAAGCTGGTGATACACGGCATTCTCCAAGATAGGGATGACTTCTACTTGACCGGGAAGTTCACCACCTCAATAGTGAACCTGATGAGGAAATTCTCCAACGTGGATATCGAGTTCAATTACACATGATTGATGCTGGCCATCTGCACAATGCAATTGACAGGATCATACCGCTGGTGAGAAGTAGCAGTCACTAGTAGGTGGTGCTCTTAGTTTCTTGCCCCCTTTTTCTCATCATTTCCATGGCATTCCATGCTTTTGCAACACGTGTTACACTATATGGACTGTACTACTTCCAGTGCCCTACAGGTGACTTACTTGCGGCAGCTAACTGACGAGAGTATTCGATGATACACATTAATTGGTGAGCTACAACGATCCACCATCACCCATGCATGTACTTCTTTATGGGTTATACTAATTACTCATGATAGTATATCATTGCCGGCATTAAATCTGGCATCTAGATTTAGTCAGCTGGAAAAATGGGTTTAGGCAGGTGATCTAGGGGTTGCACATTAATTGATACATGGTGCACCTCACATCAGAGATTGCAAAAATTCTAGTTTACATGCTGAGACCTCAAAAATGATTATTTTATCAGTCCAACTTACTGTAAAGGATGGATCACTCACCGTTTTGCTATGTTTGCCACTGTGCTGGCTGTGTAAGAGCTTCCCCACTGCAAACTCGTTATAATGATGCTCTAACGGGATAATGACGGGGAAGGTCTGGAGCAGCTTGTTACCAAGGATGGCAACGGCTTACCACATCCCACTGCGGCCACGGCAGGTGACTCCACGCGCTCCACTCCACGGCAGGTGACTCCGTCGATCAACACTGACTAACTCGCTCTAGATGAATGTACTCCCACTCGCTCTATGTACCCATTTCTGTAGAGGTGGAAATCAAGCATTGCATATGGAGAGCATGCGTTTATATCTCATGATCCAACCACTGAGGTTATGTCTGCCAATGTGAAAGCATTGTGGAAATAACATCCCTTGCCACTCCTGTGGCTTTGCATGTTATGTCTTTTTTTTCACATTACCTTGTCCATCTCTCCAAGGACCTAAATGTTGATGAAATAACAGTACTAAACAGTACATTGAACAATATTATGTGGATGAACAATTTCACCATATACTCACTCGCTCACCGGCTATTATTTCTGCCCCGTCACACATGGCATAATGTGGAGTGAGGGCGTGAAATGCCGAGCCCGCCTGGGCTCTTGGCGTGCATGTGGTGGGAGTCGTTCCATAGATAATAATGCCACAATGCTGTTGCCAAGCTCAAATTCGAGCTGCCGTGGGGATGCTCTAACATATTTGTGAAACTATCATGTTTTGCTATGTTTGCCACTGTGCTGGCTGCGTAACATATTTGTGGAACTATCACGTCGTGTACTGTATGTAAATACCTCTTGGGTTAGTAAAGTATGGAATGGTATGGAAATGGAGAATGATTTAATCCTTAAGTGCTTGGTAACTGGTCATTGGAAATGGAAATAGTTCCTAATCCAATTTATATTTTTTTCCAACCTCTATGTCTCTAATTTCATTTTTATTTTTTTTAATGACAATTGATTGCTTGAAGTTATTGATTACTTTGATGAATGCTGCGTACAATATGGACTTCAATGCATACCAAGAATCTTCTTCACTTTCTTAATTGTTTTGTTTGGCACTTACTAAGCAAGTTTGTTTAGATTTTCTTCATTGGGCATAGTTGAACTCTTGTTTCAAAAAAAATTAAAAATTTCTCTTGATTCTATTGATGATTAAAATTATAAATGAGGCATGCCAAACATCTCATCTTTAAAGATAAAGAAAAGGGTTTGAATCACTACCAAGGCTAGCACACTCTATTTACATCCATGTAGCGTAGTTAGAACCAATCCCAATATATTGTTCATTCAAGTCTTTGATGTTAAACATTTGGGTTAGAGCATCTCTACTCGTACAAGATGATTTAGAGTAGGTCACTTGATTATCCCTAAAACCAATCCCAATATATTGTTCATTCCAGTCTTTGATGATAAACATTTGAGTTAGAGCATCTCTACTCGTACAAGATGATTTAGAGTAGGTCACTTGATTATCCCACTCGTGCAACTCGCTATATTAACTTCCAACCAATCACTTGTCTCCTAGTGTACAAGAACAAAAAGAATCTTCATCATTTATTATCTAGTTGATGTACTAATTGTAGAAAAAAAAAGTAGTATTTGCCGGGGTTGTGTAATTGGCAATTTGTCAAGACAAAGAAAATATTTTGGCAGGTTTGAGCATTAATTGTTTGCTTTTCATCCAAATAATGTTGTCCCCGTCTATTTTGAAGGATGGGTGAAGATGCTCTTAGGGCATCCTCAACGCGGAAGCAGTACAAGGGGCAAGAAATGGGCTCTTGTAATCTACGAATAAGGATCTTTTTTCATTGAAGATGGGCTAAGAGCATCGCCACCCTTCTCCACAATTTATGCTTAATTGACAATTTATAATATTTTGTTGAAACCAAATATTTTCACATTCATCCATATCTTGGACCTGAAATCACTACTTATTCATCTATTTTAAGTACTACTTCCACCCGAAATCGGGCAATTTCATTTTTAAAATTTTAAATGATTGAAATTGGCTTTTTCATCCAAAAACAATCTTTCAAATTACGTATTGTTTCAGGTAGCATGAGAAATAATTTTGTACCGAAACTGGCAACATGTAGCCAAAGAAAAAAGAACCCTGTCTACGAAGTTGTCGTCCCTTGTCATGAGGAAGCAACACAGATTGCTTTCCGCCACCTGATTGCATTGCACATATTCCTTTGTCCCATACTTTCATTACTTTCATTAAGTAGTATTTACAGAGCTCAACATAAGGTTCTTTAGCAGTTGGAGATCACACCCTTCTCGATCTGTGGATCTATAGTAGTTTTTTTAATGAAGAATCCGGAAATCATCAAGGCTCTTCAGTATTCTATAATACAAAATTCAAAAAGTGTCAGGGAGCATGGACTCAATGGACTATCATTGGCAAGAAGCAACCAACTCAACCTTAGTTGAAGCTTGACTAATTTGACAGATACTCATATTCCAGAATGCGTATGCTATTTCTTGACAGAATATGGCCAAATTGGGAGTTCCACAAGGGCTAAAGAACCTTATGAAAATTGCGCACAGCAAAGAAGAAGAAAAAAAATTACCACTAGAAGGACTTTTTTGGTTGGACATTATTTGGAAGTTTGTGTGTCGGGTCACTAATAGAAAGGTGGTCTTTGGGCACCAAGGAATAGTGTCAAATTGTGGTGCTCAAGGCCCATATTGACACCAAGTTAGTGTAGATATGGGCCTTGGGCACCATGCTTTTATATTTTTCCTTGGTCCCTAAAAAAAACATGCCCATTTTGCTAGTGAGAACTAAGCGCGTTGAGACGAGGCTAATGATTTTTTTAGTATTTTAAAGTCGCAATCTTTGTTAAAGTGACAAAGCTACTTACATTCATGATCTAGATGAAACACGTAAAATGTGGATGCATTATAATTTATTCATCCAAAAACATGTACATTCATCCAAATGTAGTGATGTTGCCATTGCATCACACCTTTTTCAACAATTTTGGCATTAATTTCTAGTTATAATTCAATAGTCTAGTTTTGGACAATTATATAGTGTCACAACAAATCGTTTAATCACCCAAAAGGCCAAGTCCAAGGTCCAAAGTCCAAGCCCCGTACCATTTGCAAACCTTCAATCTTGTTATTTTAATAAATAAAATAAAAATTGACAACATCTCGAGGGAGAATTGGGTTTCCATTCTTATTCGACCCAATTCTCCCTTGGGAGTTCGTCACATTGGCACCAAAACTCAAAAAAAGTGTTGCCATGTAGGCACTTTTGAGGGTGACGGCCTTTGGACTTTGGCCTCTAGTGTAAAGCCCGAGAGGTCAATTTCCCACTTTCTTGCAATTAATTGGTGGAATTCGACGGACTCGCTTTGGCCATAGTGCGAACCGCCTCTAATACACTCACAAGAATTATGCGGATGCTCGACCTTCAGCCATAGTGTGAACCGCCAGTCCTTAAGCCACTCACAAGTCACCACACATGAATTGTGCAATCATGACGTGCAATTAAGAAGAGAAGATACACTAGTTTGAGTTGTTTTGAGGGTCTTGAACTAGGTTGTTGCACTAGTAGGAAATATAGTGTTTATCACTTACTATAAATAAAATGATAAAGGAATGAAACCGCACCATGCAGTTGGGTTGTGTTAGTGCTAGTGAGTGGTTTTGGTTACAAGATGACACAAACATAAGCAGAATATTCAGCTATTGTTCACTGTTCCCACGAAGGAGGGGATCAATGTTCATAAGGATTTTGAGGAATGCCAATAGATTTTTTCCATTGTCAACATTCAACCAATTTTTCACATGACTACTTCGATTTTGCCTTTGTTTATAACTATAAATAGAAATATTTTTAAAATTTAATATTGTAATTAGCTTAGAGCTTCAAATTTGAATCGGTTTTTAGATAATTGAATCAATTCACTTGAAACTAACAATCTTCTCGGACAGTAAGAGGAATGAAAAACGCCACAGGTCTGCTACTAGTGTTGTATTCAGTGTTCTTTCCAAGTCACCAACTAGAAACAAATTCCAAATTATACCCTAGCTTGATTTAACCACTCGTTTAAGGTTACTGTTTGTTACTAATACTTGTTACTAGTCACTGAAGTGTCTATTCTCAGAAGGGGAGAGAAGTCTTGCACCAATGGCCCTTTGTCTCGCCCTTTGTCCAGTGGGCACTGGCTCATTGAAGGCCCGTTCACATACACCATTTTTGTTGCACGCAATCATGCGTGCGTCAGATAACTTTGAAGGAATATGAGGTAACTAGAAAAATCTAAAATAGGCAGAAAGGAATTACACTACCGCAAGACAGAAAGCAACACACCGCAAAAAACGAACGGGACTATACTTGCGGTAGTGTATTGCAGTTGCACAATGCTCAACAGTAGCTGCAGCAGGAAAAGACAAAGTTTTGAATATTTTTTTGTTTCTTCATTTTACTTCCCATCCTTTCAGGAACGCAAACGCAACAGTGGCACTAGGTTGGTGTAAATGGGCCACGACAAGACGAACAAACACTTTATTCACGTCGACCTCAATTTAGAGGTCCGGAGTTTGTATCTATCTTCCCTCCAAATAAGGGGCGGTTTACACTACGGACCAAGAACTCATCCCATGCAACTCTAAAATCTGTGATTGGCCCAAAAAGAGCTCTTGGTCCCATTTGGCTTTACACTACCTTGAAAAAAGGAGAATGACCACTAACTTTGAGGTCCCCAAAAATGCTAAAATTTCCCAAATGGATAATGTTTTCATGGTCTCCTTGATTATAGTTGAGTCGAAGCAAATGCCTCGACTCAACTATAATCTAGGAGACCATGGGGCTCAAAAATCATTGATTGGCTAGTGTTCAATTATTAAAGAGAAAGGAGGAAAAAGGGAGGATAAAAGAGAGAATGATGAGCTTAAACTTGTCCCGGTCTAAATCCACTTTACACTACAAAGAGTGACCAAGTCATTTAAAATTGCAATTTTGATTTTTCATGGTCACGGCTCTTGACCAAGAGCCATGACCATGAAAATGATTTAATTTTCTTGGTCATGGCTCTTGGTCCATAGTGTAAACCGCCCCTAAATTGTTGACGGTCAGCCCATGGACATGCAATTCTCCAGATACAGAGAGCTATCTAGAGTGCTGGCGGAGATGCTCTAAGTTAAAGGCCTCGGTTGGAGCGTGCATGGACAGACACAACAGGTGGAATTCTTATCCACGGACTGCTCACACTGCCTCAGTCCGCCTCCACCTCCATGTTTCCAATTCTGAACTAAATTAACTAGACTCATGAATCATTCTTCACTCCTCCAAAATCCAAATTCGCCGATGCAAAATTCTGATCGAATACATGATGCACACCTACATGTTTGTTTTTTTCTCCAAAAATCCTCTGCAGTCACCACGTCGATCGCAACTTGCTCCTGCCTGATCTATCTATGCCCATGGCTTGTAATGGATCACTCTTACTCAGCAATCAATATGAAATTATCCTCTCTGTTTCTTTTTTTTAAGGAATAGAGTGAACCATGCTCCAGCTTGTAATGGATCATTCTAAAAGGTACAAATAGAACACTTTTGATTCCACGACTATCCTCTAAAAGGGTTACGTAGAGTGAACCATCAACTTCGAACAGAATTTGAATTTTGAACTTAGTACAAATTTATCATTCGCCTTTTCTAAACACACGTGACCAAGGCTGAAACCGGACTGAGCTCGTGTTAAAATGGCAACATTTGTTTTCTAGATCCAACAGGCATCTTTAGACTATGACTCTGCAGTCACCCCAATTTTGCACCTTGGATGTTTGGATGTAGTGAGTGTCTTATACAGGTTGTTTTGGACGTAGTGAGAATTGGCTGTTTTTTTTTTTCTTTCTTTCTATGAAGCGGTGGTTAATAGAAATGGATAAAACACGCCTTCCAGTGGGATGAGGATCCCAGACACGGAGTGAACAGGCAGCCGCAATTGTATCGACAGGAGCCAGCCATTCTAATTTACAGGCCCAAGTGGACAAGAGATACCCGACATGCTTGGGTGCATGGTTGATGTCCCTTGCTCCTGGCACTTTATTTAAACAGTAGAGATTATTTTACAGGGCCCTGAACAATTGCACGACTGCTTTTGACACTTCCAGATAAATTCCAATGGCCAGTTAGTTCTTCTACGTGTCAAAATGATACAGAGCTATGAATTATCCCACCTTTTTTTGTCAACAAGACAAATTTCCAATTCTGAAATACACCACCGGCAGTCATATATAGATTTTTATTTGTTTGTTTATTTGTTTGCAAAAATAGAGTCATGTATAGATTTGCAAGCTAGTGACAAAACAGCAATTGAGAAAATTAGATGAAGAAATGGCTGCTGCTGGCCACGGGACTTGCAGTGAGATGTTTTTTTTTTTTTTTTTTTTTTGGGGCACAAACAAAGGGGAATCCTTTATTGCGAGAAAAAAGGCAAAATACAAACTGTGACCGGCGAGGCCGGTGACACCTAGGACTGACCATCTAAGAGAAAATTGCAATGAGATGTTTGAATATTTGAATCTCATCTGAGCAAGTCATGGGGCATTCATGGCCTGTTCACACTAGTCACCCAACGCGAGTGCGGTAGAGAATCTGCATTCGTCAAATAAGTTTTTGGTAGCTACAGTGTGCTCTTGTAATTTTTATTTTTTAACGTGACGCATGCAAGAAGCTGCTCCAATACATTTGGGTGTCGCAAGAAATTTGCGCTCCACCAACGCACGTGCATTGTCCAAAAGCAGGAAGAGACAAGGCTCTAACACCGTAAGAAATTATATATTATTTTCAAAATTTTCCTTGCAGCATTCCACGAACGCAACGCAAGAGCTGGAGCTTCTTGGTGTGAATGGGCCATCAAGAAGCTTGCTCCCACTCTCCCTTGTCTGTTGGCCCTCATTTGGGATTATTCACCAACTCACCATAGACTAGTTTTACTGTCTTTTTGAACTGAAAACGAGTCTAAGTTGAGTATGAAATGAGTTTCCACTTTGAGACACTCTTCTCAATTAACTTTAGTGTTGCTCTTATTTGCGTCTGCATCAAGAACTTACATGCATTTCTATCACTGTACATTGTATAAAGAAACTAAGTTTTTTTCACTCCTAAGTTTGTGGAAAGTTATCTGCTGAACAGCAAGTGTGGAAGCCTCGCTAGTGTGAATGGGCCATTAGTCAGTAGAAGCATCCACTATAAGAAACCCGTGTTTTTGGTGATATCTCTGCGGATGTGGCGAAAAACATGTGGACATGCATGGGGAGATAGCGCGGACATGAGGACATCGAAGACACGATGAAAACAAATGAAGACATCCAAAAAAACATCCGCGTGCACATGTAGCATGCGCGTCTAGACATGGATTTGGAAGGCGGAAAATTGCGCCACGTGGTTGCCACGTCGAGTCCACATCAGCGGCACAATGACGGGCAGTGCCATATGGCGATCGATTTCATCCGGCCCCAAGATTTGGTGGTTGCCACGTCCCGCCAAATCTTGACGAGGCGGCGCAAAAATCCGACGTGGACCCGCCAAAAGATGATGTGGCGTGCCTCGTCAGCAGACTTTTGGGCGGTTTTCGAATCAGGAGGGTGTTCATTTGGACGTCACACGTGACACGGATGTGTTTCCTAAGACATCGCGAATTGACAGTGTGGTGCACGAGATGTCTGCACAGATGCGTAGTGTGTCTGATTGTTCGTTTATGCGGACATACCCAATGTCACAGTCGATATGATAGTTGATTTGGCCATGTCCGTGTGGATGTCGCTGCCAACATCAAGTATGACTATTGTGCGTCTGTGTCCCGTGCACCTAGGCGTTGCGGAAGACATGGCAGATGTCTCGACGAATTTATACGCGTGTGTGGTCACATCTCTTCAGACACGGTTGTCCGAACGTTGTGAAATTGTCCACGTTTGAGAGGATGTTCTACATGTTATAGAAGACATTATTATGAACACCCTGTCGTCTCACTCAGCGTGCACACGTGACTATGTGAACATCCCGAAGTTATCTCGGACGTCTCTCTCAACATCCACTATGATATTGTACATGTTATACAAGACATCATCATGAACACACACTCGTCCCACAGAACATGCACACGTCACTATGCGAACATCAACGTTCTTATCACGGATGTCCCTTCCAACATCCAGTATGAGGTTACACATGTTATAGTAGACATCATTCGGAACACCCACTCGTCTCACTGAGCATGCACACATCACTATGCGAACATCCACGTTGGTATCGCGAACGTCCCTCTCAACATCTCCACGTGATGTTCCACATGTTATAGAAGACATCATTCGGAACACCTACTCGTTTCAAAGAGCATGCACACGTCACTATACATAGTATTCCACATGTACATCGGATTTAGGACTGACAGTCACAAATACGTATTCCCATTGCATATGCATAACACATTGTAACATCAGAGTTCAAAGTCGTGACTCTATTGTTTGTGAGCTCAAATTGCACAAACTCTACATCTATGTATACGTCGAAAAACATGCATCTATTGCGGACCCACGAATTGCATGAATGGCCTACATGGTCGTGCCGTCGTGGATGTGTCTTCTTCGGCCTCGCTTGTTCTTGACCTCTCCGCGCACTGCATTTAGTTTGGTTGCATCCCGACGAGTTCATTTGCCTTGCTCCAATGTTGGCCGCTTGCTATTGGTGCTCCCCTAACATGTGAAGTATCATCTGCGATCGTCCAAGTCTGCACATGTACAACACTCCATCGATGCATGTGGTTCAAAAGATTTTCATGAACAATGGCATTGGCATTTACAGTACCAACTCGTGTTATATATCCAAACTACGTTCCAATTAATGTTGCATAAACACGGAACCATGATCTTCTACTGCGATCATTGATCATGCCCCACAGTTGGGACTAGAAACTGCATCAACTTGGGATGTATCTGTGGACGTTTCAACAAACATCTCGGATGCTCATGTGAACGCGGAAGCGTTTGAGCTGACGTCTAGCCAGACGTTGTTCAAAACGAATGCGTTGTACCTTAGCCTGCATACGGCCTGCTATAGGTCACCTCAGTTCCATTCAGTCCATGTTTAAAGTGTGGTCACTCACCAAATTCCTTAGATATCCGTTCCTTCATTTTTTCTTTGCCGCCTTTGCTCTCGTTGAGGTTCCTACCTGCATTTGTTCAATGACAGCATGTCATGGATTGTTTCAATGCAATGTTTGTATATAATGTTTGGTTACCTTGCCCCACTATGATATTCAATAGTATGAATTTCGACCTCATAGAAAATTCCAAGCACTTGGCACGGACAATACCATACATGATGTGGAGCTACATATTTCCAACCTTGTCAACGGGCTTCCCGGGTTTTGACAGGCCCGCTTGCTTTATTGGATACGGCTTCGCCGGTTTTGATGGTTCCGCTAGCTTCGGTGTGTCGGGCTTTCCCTTTTTTTGAGAGGCCTGCCGGTTTTGGTGCCTTTGATGGTGCCTTTGCTGTCTGAACGGGCTTGACAATGCGCCTAGACCATCCCGCGGATCCATCCGGTGTTTCCAGAGCCTCCTGCACTTCCATTTCAGCAATGGTTTTTAAAGTTGCAACCACATTCAAAGTAAACATTGCAAAATGAAATGTACAAAATAGAAGTACATGGACTCTCCACCTATAGCATCGCATTCATTACAAAACGTCCAGTTGCCATCACCCCAAACGGATTGCACATACAATACACCTTCAATACATGACATTGCACAAACTATACACCATCTGAACAGTACGTGACATTCCATAATGTCTACATGAATTGCTGAAACATGACTGCGTAAAATGTGTGGCTGTTCACTAGGATGTCTGATGGATGTCAGCAAAAACGCCCTGGCGCTGCGTCTAATGTTCTGCACCGTGTTTCGAATGACATCTACTAGCAGTGGTACATGTTTTTGAAGACGTCATACATAACGTGCCTACGCCTGAAATTTCACTTTGTCTATGATGAATTTACCTGCTCGGGCTGGACTGTCTCCTCTGTCTGCTCAGCAGAGGCCCAAGTGTCCAAGTCTCTATATGGATCCTCATCCTTCTCCTTGTCCGCGTCGTCCGCTTGGGCTTCAGTGCCTCCATTTAGCGGCCCCTCCTCCGGGCTTCCTCTTTCAGCCTCCTCGAAGGATTTTCCTCCCCCAACATCCTCCGGTGCTCCTATCTCGGCATCCATTACAAAAATTCTAAACCCTCATGTAGGCCCCTTACATGTTACCAAAAAAAACAGCGAAGCTAAATATGGGAAGCAACTTTTTGACTAATTGGGGTGTCAGCTTGTGTAAATTTCAAGAGTTTGATAGGAACTAATCAATTACAGGAGCCCACATCCTAAGTACATCCAACATCCTTCGACAGAGATAGGGAAAACAATATTTCTGACAGAAAATTAAATTTATGAGACCCCTCATACTCCCTCCTCTAAGGGCCTAGTTAAGGGTTTAGACATTCTGTATTGAATACATGACAGTTTGCCCTAAGTGTTCATATTATGAATAGAGATTTTCACTTGAAGACTTAGTAATTAAGATAATAAAACCCAAGAATGCTATTGTGAGCTGAGAATGTATAGTACATGTGGGAGTGCAATATGGCAGAAAATGCACAATCATCACTTAGCACCTACAGTCACAAATTATGATTGTTAAAACTTGCACCATGTCCCAACACAAAGGACTGCAACGCAACTTATGACAGGTAATCGTACTGTTTGAATATAAAATCCTAAACGTGTTGGGCATCCCTCTTAAATTATCGAAGAATGTATACCCAGCATCTGACCCAGCTGAAGTCGTCATGATTACATCCCTACAGAGTGAGCAACAATAGGAGATATTTGGACATTCAAGACAAAATAAATGTAATCTTGGGGTCCTCTTGAGCACATCCTAGAGGCCCCCCCCCGTGAGCTGACATTTTCTCTAATGCTCCTTACTGTTGTGATTAGAAACGCCCGATGCACCGTGGTTTGATGAAAATGCCCTCTTCATTCCATACATGGCAGGCGGCAAATTGGTAACCTAATGAGCCACAGCCATTGCTGGCACCGGCAGATTGGTTGACTAAGGGAATAATGTGTTTGTGTTTGATGTCCGTGCGGTGCGAAGTTGTATAAACATGGCCTCAAGCCGTTGGTTTGATTCATTGATCTTGGCCTCATGCCGCTCGTTCGATGCATCGATGTTGGCCTCCATCTCATCCACCCTCGTGCCCAAATTTTGAATCTCTTTGTCGTGATCTGGATGGGTGCTCTATCTCTCATCTTGCAGCCACTTGTATTCTTTCTCCACCTCTTCATTGATCGTTGTCTTGTACGGTTCTCGTTGAAGACGTATATTCTGCTACAATCACGTTAATAGAAATGACATCTACACGTTGTGGAGAAAACGTACAAGTTTGGTTATATGAGTGAGTTGGCCTGCAAGGGTATCTCTGACATTGCTATAGATGTTGTGAGTGTCAGCGTGAACGTCAGCTATAGCGTCCAAGACACCAGTTCAGACACTGGAACGTTCTCACATACGTCCACAGCAACATGCATGAAGACTGCAAGAACATGCATGACGAGATTCTCACCAGCCTGACTAGCACCACCCAAACGGAGTGCGTGCATCTGCGCTGTCCTCGTTGCCTTGCCCTTTGACACTATCCGCATCTTCTTCGACTTCAACTTTGACTCCTTACTCCCCCGAATGGCCACGAGGGTGTTCCATTGCGCATCCGTCACTTCGGGAGAGTTAGAGGCCTCAATGTCGATTAACCGATTCGGTCAAAAACAAACATTGATCAACACCTTTGTTATATATTTTTGAAACCATTTTTCGTCTATTTTCTTCCCATTGCCCTTCTCCCAGATCTTCCAATCTGCAAGCACAACGTAGTCCATTGAATCATTACTTCCAAAAATCATGCATACATACGGGGACATCATAGTTGAGGGCACAGACAACCATCCAACAAGTTAGCTAATTTCCAATCGAAAAAAAAAAAAAAAAAAACATTCATACTTGCAAAAAACTATGTTGTATTTTGGATTTAGGGTTAAACTCTAAAACCCTAAAAACGGCCAGGTGTCATAATAGACGTCATCGTGGACGTCTATGGTCTTCGTCGACACTGTGTCGGACATCACACATAACAGGTCGGTGCTACTAACGTATGCATAACACATCTCCTACACAATAGTATACACATGCAAACAAACATGTCCACACAACGTCATAGGGTATAAGGAAGCATTATGAGGCAACGATTGATGCTGCCATTGGCCATAGAAGAGTGTGTGAAAATTCAAAATAGGACATCAATGCCGGTTCACAAACACCACGTCATGTGATTCTTCAATGCAAACTGGATGTAAACATTTGGTCCTTGCTACAAATATCAAGGCCATACCTGTATACACCCGCATGAAAAATCGGTCCTTATTGTGTTGCGCTTGCCCTTCCCAGCTGTATCTGGGATTCAAGTCCTTCGCAATCAGCTTGACTTCGTCCTCCAACATCTTCTTCATTGTCTTATACGAGATGCCCTTAGAATCCACTGACACGGGCTTCTTCATCAAGTTGCTCCCCCGGCCTTGACTTTGCCACAATGCATCCGAGGCGGCGTAGCATCCTCATTCGTGTCCGCTCAGTGATAAAATGAGTACTCCATGAGCGTTGTAGAACCCATCTCTCAGCAAGTGTGTTCCATGGCTCTCTCCACAACTAATAAATTCTCTTACTATAGTTTACAACTAGTTTCAGTAGACAATCATTCTAAAAATAGATGGCAACACTTTTGAAAACCTCTACAATCCAAAACTCTAACTTCTTGGAGAAATGAAGGCAAGAATGAGATTTGTGCAGCCTCTAATCCTCTTTAAAGGTTTCATGACCTAACTGCGGCAGCGGCAGCTAACCCTAGCCGCCTCTGTTCATCCAATGAACTCGATGAAAGTCATCCCAATAGATGTTTGCAGGAACGTTGTCTTAGATGTCATCTTTGACATCTTCGTGGACAGCAGGACGTCATCATTGATGTCCCCCAAACGTTCCAATGTTAGCTATTCACTGTAGTTTTTGGATTCATCTTGCACTTACGTAAACTTAAAGATTTTATATTATTGAGACGTCTTACTTTTCTAGAAATGTTTTACTTGTTTAGAAATGTGTTAAAAGAAATGTTTTACAAGTTTCTAATCAAGTAAACTGTGATAAAAGATATGTTTTACAATTTTCTAATCAAGTAAAATGTGACACAAGAAATGTTTTATTTTTAAACAAATAAAACATCTTACACTTGTGTCTAAATACTTTTAATTATGTTAAGAAATATGAAGTTTAGAAAGCACCCAAGTTTTAAACAAAATACACAATGAACATGATGAAAGTTCAATGATGAATATGGGTGTTTGCATGGTATGGTTCACCAACTTTTTTGTCACAATGCACAACTTTGCCTCTTCTTTTTAATCTTTTAGCAATTCATAAATAGAAATTGACGGTTGAAGTTTAAAAAAAATTTGAACTACTACAACCAGAGTGATGTCTTCTACCAATGCCAAAAAAGAGGCTAATAATAACATATATGCAATCCAAATTAATGTTTATGTAAAATAGCAGTGCCTTGTTGCAGTGCAAAAGTGCACTGAAAAATTTTGAATGAGAAAAGAGGGTTGTGGATGGAATTTTCAACTATAAAATTTTCCAATGTTTAAATATATGAAGCAAAATATGTTCCTCATTTTTCCAAATTTTTCCAAATTATTGAATTTTAAAATTTTAAAAATGTGTTATTGAGAATCGCTCTCTATTTTTAAAATACTTTTTTGATGGATTTCTTTTTTGAATTTCCTTAAGAACAAAAAATCTCAAATAGGAGTATTTTCAAATTTTTAGATATAGAACCAAACATGGACTATATTTACATTCAAAGTTTAACTATATATTGTTCAAAGTGGTATTAGAATGGGAGTTTTGATACTCAAAATCTTCAAGATAAAATCATTTTGACAAACTAAGATTTAATTCAATGGTTAAAAAATACATAAATTTAAAAGTTGGTTCACCTTATTTTTCATTGTAATATTTCTAAATATTATTTAAATTGGTTTAAAAGTTATCTCTTTTGACGAAATGCTCAATGTGCGCAAATGTGTACCAAAAGGCATGATAATTCACAACTCTAAATTCCCTTAATGTGGTGAACCATACCATGCAAATTCCCATATTGTGCTTGACATCTAATTTTTTGCAATTTCAACCCAATGCTTATGTATAATGTCTTATATAGATTACTATAATGATTTTAGATTTATCCAAATATTCTTTGATATGCTTAAAATGCCTCCATGCCAAAACATGTCAATATTTCGTAAAACATAGTATAATTAGAAAATATTTCTAATTAATCCAAAAATTGCAGAAAGTACAATAATGGAAATTCTATATACTGAGACGTGGAGAAGGACATCAGTGACAACAGAGAGCCGTTGTTGGCAGCGCATGCCAACATCGCGTCAATCTGGGCAATTGGAATACGCCTCTAATCAGAATCAATGGTTTTTTTTAATAGCATCTGAAGGTTCGACACGTCTAGGACGTCATGCATTGCAAGAAGAATCTATGCAAGAACATATTGAAGACTCTTTTTGGTATGAACGACAGCCCAGGAAGTCGTCAAGATGTGGAGGACTTGAACATACGCAAAGAGATCTGGCTGCAGCCCACACGACGCTATCTTAAAACGTTTCCAATTATGAAGTATATGTTCACCCTCAAGTTGTATTTGGTATTGTCTATATCTAAGCTTCTCGTAGACATCCTCTATGTTCACAAGAGTGTCCCCGTGGACATCTGGAAGCACATGCCAGTGTCCATTGTGCCGTAACGTAACGTTTTCAAGAGCGTTTTCAAGAGACATCCGCCGTAACGTTTCCAAGAGCATTGCGGATGTTTTAGATAGAGACATCCAACGATGTTGACGGAAACGTCTGACTGTTCATGGGGACGTTCTGTGGAACGTCCCGAAGTTTAACGTATGTGCTCGTAGCTTGTCATCGAGGACGTCGGCTATGTCCTGTAGCGTGTCGCAGTGGACGTCGAAGCGAACATGCACTGTTGCCTTACGAATGTTGATGGTGATGTACTCTGGGACATCCATACGGACTATGTTGGAGACGAGGCCGCGAACGTTGCGGATGTCATCCCGGACAAGCCAAGAACAATATGCGCATGTCTAGCGGGATGTCCCAGCAGACGTTCGGAGCGCGCCATTCCGGATGACCTCTAAGACATCGCGTATATCGAGTGAGACATCTGTGTTGATCCGTTGTCACCGTCATCGCCCACTATGTTACGGCAGATGTCGGCAGAGACATCCACCGTAACGTTTTCAGAAGCATTGCGGATGTTTCAAATGGAGACATCCAGCGATGTTGACGGAAACGTCTGACCGTTCCTAGGGATGTTCTGTGTAACGTTTCGAAGTTTGATGTATGTGCTCGTGGCTTGTCATCGAAGACGTCCGCTATGTCCTCTAGCTTGTCGCACTGGACGTTTGAACGAACATGCGTTGTTTCCTTGCGGATGTCAATGGTGATGTACTCTGGGACATAGGAGTTGACGACTTCAAACATCGCCACGAATCTTCTACGACAGCTTGGACGTCTACACGGACATTCCTAGGGATGTCCAATAAAACTTGTAAATACCATTGTGACGTTGGTGAAGCGGATGTTGAAAGTGACGTTGGCTTAGACATAGTATGACGTGTCAGCTCGTCCGACGTAGAATTTTCCATGCCATGTAGATGAAGAGCTGTAAATTATAAAATTAATAATATTTCCACGTCTTTTTGGTCCCAAAAATTCCATAAAATCATCCTATATTATAAATAACTTTTTTTGACAGAAAAGCATCTTTAATAATATAATATTATTAAAATATTGATATTTAAATATTCATAAACGAGTATAATATATTTTATATTATTACAATATAATATAATATTAAAATATTCATAAATATATAAAATATATCATTAAAAATATGAAAATAGTATAATATTACAATTTTATACGAAATTGACGAATGAAAAATACTGAGATTATAAAATAATAATAATATTAATAATAACAATATAACAGAGTTTTTTAGAATATAAAATAAAATTATAATGTAAAAAAAAGAAAGAGTATAAAATAGGATGAAGCCTTTTTCTTGTGCAGTTGCAAACCCTGTCCTTTCTGCTGATTTTTTTACATCCGGGTTGCATTTTACCTTACATCCCAGTAACTTTCAAAGACTTACCCAGGGTCAAACGAGAATCCCTTGCCAACGTGGCATTTGCGTGTCTCAGTGGATGTTTTGCCTGACATCTTGGTAAACGGCTACGTTTCTGCCAACATCTTTGCATTTCTCTGCTAACATGCCTATGCTTTGGCACGATCATCCCCACTTTGTCCACTAAACACGTCGATGTTGTTACGTTTTTCTCGACATCCATGTTTAGCACACAGACATCACAAAAACACGTCTACGTTTTCACAGAACATCACCAAAAACACGGGTTTTTTATAGTGATCTAGAACAGTCAATTGTTTGAAATCTAGCAGATGATTTGGGAAAATAAGTACATGAAGGTGTTAGTAAATGGAAGTGGAAGTGAATGCAATTGATTTTAGAAGTAACTTTGTTTTAGTAAAAATATCACGCAATAGAGTTATGTGTCAATCAACCTATAATAGAGTTAACCGAAAAGTCAGCCCAAAGAGGAGGGTTTTAGCAAACTCGTGTTGAATTCCTCTTCAACTCATTGAAATATAAATAGACCAAAAACTAGTCTATGATGAGTTGGGAGACAATCTAAAGCAATCCACTGTCATTATTCTCCACACCTCACAATGACTCCCACACCTTCCACCAAGTAGAAGTTAGAAGTAGAGCAAAAAGGGAGGTTAGATGGGCTTCTTTTCGATTAACTCAAATCATGATCAAGATTTGACCGGGTTGTGTGTCGTTCACCGATACTTTGAGTGTATCTACAAAGTTGGAAAGACCACAAGAACTTTAGAGGAGAGGGGGATTTGGCCAAGAATAGGGGACCGTTAGACTAGCAGTTGCTTCCCCAGGGAGCTAATAGAGCATCTTTCAATAAGATTTCTAAAAATGAATGAACGTCGATGAAAAACTCTCCAAACTTGAGTTTTCAGGGATCCTTGACTTTTGCCTAGTGTTTAATCCCTAACTACCCAGGCGTTCATTTTTGGACGATGTACAAATTACATCCAATTTTCTCATATGTCATGCATTTTTTGTAGTGTAGATTTGTTATTATAGATTTTATGGGAAGTTAGCTTCATGCACGTGTTGTCCGATTAGAAAGGGGATGATTTGTGAATTTTTTATGCACTTTTGAACTATTCTTGAAGAAGTCAACTCATAAAATTAAACAACCAAGAAATCTCCAAAAATCACAAAACTTAGAGTATTACATTTCAACCCATCATAAAAAATTTCATCTACAAATTTTCAATACCTTGTTCACAATCGAATTAAAAAATAATTTTGAATTTTAAGTTTCTAAATTTCTAAAAATATATTGGTGATAGCAATCATAGATCTAACCATATGGGTAGAATCTAAAATTCATAATGTACAACTTTTATTCATACACCAAGTTCAAAATATCCCTCTTAGTTGCATTTATAATGCATATTTGCAAAACTGTCCAATCTAGAGAGGGTTGTGGACATTTAGGGGTTAATCCCTAAATACTCAAACGACCATTTTTTGGTCGCTGCCTAAATCTAACGGGTTGCTTGCAACAAAAAAATATATGTTTTTGCAAAATAAAAAATAAAAAATATTTTAAATACCACATAAAGTCTATTTTCCAAGGCAATTTGAATTATGTCAATTTGAGTAAAACTCCACCCGGAAAAAAAATTCAAAGTGGACCACCTCAACATTGTCTTAGTGTTATAAAATTTTCTATTTGGGAAAGTAATGATGTTCCCTCCATTTCTTTTGCTTTTTTGAAGTTTTGCTCTTTCGGTGTTTCTACACCTAGTACTTTTATTTGTTTTGGTAGAAACTTGCTCGTTTAATGACAACTAATCTCCCTCTCTAACCAAGGTTCATTTTTTTACGCTACATGTCACCAGTTTGGCTACAAAATTATTTCTCGAGCTACAAACAATAAGTGATTTGAAAGAATGTTTTTGGATGAAAAAGCTAAATTTCAATCATTTTTATACATAAAAAATAAAATTGCTAGATTTGGATGAAAGTAGTACTTAGAATAGGTGAATAGTGATTTAGGTCCAAGGTATGGAGGAATGTGAAAAAAAATTGGTTTCAATAAAATACTATAAGTCGCTAGTTGAGCATTTGTGGAAAAACAAAGAATCCCGGGGAGTGCACTTAAAGTTAAGACTAGGAATCACGTGAGTGCGTACTTTTGACCCCCCTATGTACATACTAAAAAATCACCTAAAAATTGTAAAAAAATTATGCAATTGTTAAACACAAGCTAAAGTTCTTGTTGTATAAATTTCAAAAAATAATCACTTGTACATATTTTTAAATTGATTTTTGAAGCGAAAAACAACACATTTTAGTGCAAACTTCTATCATTTCTTTTATAGGATTTTAGAAACATTTGGTCCTGAAATTTATACCAAATGATAGATATATACGTAATGATTTAGCCCCTAAAAAATCTTAATTCAAAAACTATTTTAAGGCCAAGTATTGTAGGGGATATGCTATTAAAACGCACTCACGTGTATTTCTAATCTTCACTTTAAGTGCACTCCCCGAGCAAAGAATGAACCTTGCTCTTAACTACTTACTATAGGTACTTAACGAAAAAGAGGTACTTGGACCCAAGTACCTCTTTTCTAGTAGTGGCACTATAACTTAGTACCCAAATACCCCTTTTCTACTAGTAAATCGATATTGAGCAAATGCCTCTTCTTGAATATCCGTGAATTGCCCAAGCTTGTGCTTGTGTTTGCTAAGTGAAGTAACACTTGTCACAATGGCTACCTAGGAAGTTTTAGATGCATGAATGAGGTTGTGTGGAACTATCATTTTTTTGGAAAAAAAAAAAAAAAAAAAAAAAAAAAAAAAAAAAAAAAAAAAAAAAAAAAACTCCTCTAGTCACATTGTGCATCAATGTAATAACTAAGGCCATTGAAATTTAGAAGTAATGAAAGAAATACCTTTTATTTGGGTCAAAATAGAAGAAGTGACTAAAATATTGAAGTACTCTACAAATTATTCATGATGCTTTGATGTTCTAATTACAGTAGCCTGAAGCACATGTTCGTACACCTCAAACATAATATAGCCTAGTAATAAGGTAAAAACATTTGAAAGAAACCATCTAATCTACTAGGGACAAAGAAGTCAATTTTTGATCACTTCAAATGGAAAAATCTAAATATGCTTGAAGATGTTTAGAGTATCTTCTTGATTAAATCATGAAGGATTTGGAGATGAGAAGAGGAATGTAGTGCGAAAAAATTGTTCATAAATCACATATCAAGAGGTCTTCCAAATACAACAAAATACAATTCAAAATATTAGAAAGATACAACAAATATGTCAATCTATAATAACATACCACAAACACAGTCACTATTGAGTACTTTTATTCATGGATACTACTTATTTTTTTGAAGAATTCATTAACCCCTAACTGCCCAACCATGCATGTTTTGCATGATGTACAGAAGCAAACTTTGTTTTCTCATCGTCATGCACTTTTTGTAGTGTGGATTTTTTACTGAATTTTCTATGGGAAGTTAGTTTCATGCATGTGTGATCCGATTAGAAAGTTGACGACTTGTGAAACTTTTATGCCTCATTTCATGTTGCAGTGTTTCACCAAAAAATTCAAAGATTTTAGTCCAAGAGTGCTCTTGAAGAAGTCAACTCATAAAATTAAGCAACCAAAAAATCTACTAAAATCACTACACTTAGAGTATTGCATTTCAACCCATCACAACAAATTTCGTCGACAAATTGTCAATATCTTATTCGTAATCAAATTAAAAAATAATTTTGAATTTTGAATTTCAAATTTTATAGAAAATATTGGTGATAGCAATCGCAGATCCAACCGCATGGATAGAATCTAAAATTCATAATGTACAACTTTTATTCATACATCAAGTTCAAAATATCCCTCTTAGTTGCATTTTATAATGCGTTTTTACAAAATTGTCCCTTGAGGACGTTTAGGGGTTAATATAACTACATCTTTCAAGGTTTTTTGTATTGATTATTGATGTCTAAATTATTTTTTTGGGTTATTTACAAAGAGTGCATCCCTAAGGGAAACCTCATACTATACATAACCCCGTGCTTGAAAACTTCTTATCATCCTTTCAATATTTACTTTTTTACTTTTTTTAATGAATGTTCAAAACAAAAAATCAAGAGGCTCTTATAGAATTCAAAGGGCTTTAATCATTGTTGAACATGGGTGATGTAGAAGGCTCCTATAGAATGTTATGGAATATTATGCTCCAATGAAGTGTGTGCTAAACACTGCTTAGCTACCGTATTTTGTTCAACAACTTTGGCCATTGATTTCATTTGTAAACAAAATGTTTAATTTTGAATATATTAACAAAATTTTATCTTATAGACAATTTAAGCATTCTATTTTTTAATTTCTTAATAATTAATATTTTGATATTGCATAATTTACATTCTTATTGTCAAAATAAATTTATAAAAACAAAATAACTTCTTCAATGTTTTGAATTTATATTTAAAGTGATTTTAACCCCTAAGCTCCCAAGAGATCATTTTTTGGTCACTAGCCATTTTTAATGGGCTGCTCAGAACAAAAAAAATGAGTTTTTAAAAGATTAAAAAATACGTTTTTTTTTAATCAAAAAATATTTTTAAATACTAAATCAAATTTACCTTCCAATGCAATTTGAATTATGTCAATTTGAGTCAAACTCCACTAGGAAGAATTTTTCAAAGTGGATCACCTCAACAATGTCTTAGTGTTATAAAATTTGCTATTCAAGGAAAGTAATGATGTTCCCTCCATTATTTCTTTTTCTTTTTTGAAGTTTACAATAGATAAACCAAATTTTAAATTTATATAATTTTCCAAAGGTAATGCTTTCAAATTCATTAAAAATATATTTCTAAAGTTATTTTTGGAAGTTGAATAATTTGTAGAGATAATGCCCTACATTTTGTCTAATGAACCAAACTTCATCAAACATATGGAAGGCACATATTATAACACATCTATGTTTTGTTCAATATCTCTCAGGCTTTAAGGAGTTAAAAGATCTACTATGTCTTTATAAAAATAATGAAAAAAAAGAATTAAATTTCAAATGAAAGCATTCAAAGTTTCAAATCCCATTAAAATTTTAGAAAATCAGTGGAAAAAATGATTTTCTAGGAGTACTAGCCCCTGACATATTACAATAAAAATTTCATCTTTTTTACTACTATTTTAGTTTTTCTTCGGGAAACAATATGAAAAAAATAAAAAGTTATGTAGATTGATAGGTACTGTAGTGGCTCTGAAAAAAAA
Organism: Pohlia nutans; assembly: GCA_022496805.1. Classification (NCBI taxonomy): domain Eukaryota; kingdom Viridiplantae; phylum Streptophyta; class Bryopsida; order Bryales; family Mniaceae; genus Pohlia; species Pohlia nutans. The sequence goes on from CM040097.1 coordinate 18,989,271, forward strand.
GGGCTGTGTGTTTTACAAAAAGGGAAGATTTCTACCTATCCAACAATAAAGAATAGAAATCTATTTGAAATACATTTCAAAAAAAGAAATCTGACTATTTGGATAATGATGGAAACAAATAAAAATTAGTAAAAATTTTATTACAAGAAAAGTTTGTAAATACAAGAACTTTAACTAAATGCATTGAAAGTAAGTTAGTAAAAGAAATTAAAAATCAACTAAAATATTAAAATATTAAAATAACCTTATAATACTAAGGCATGAACGACATTTTACATATATATATATATATATATATATATATATATATACCAATCATACTAACTAGATAATACTAATTGCCCACATTAAATACTATAGTTTTGGACTTTTGGAGAGAGATTAATAAGAAGTGATGTCCATTCTACTCGCCATTTTATCATTAACTTTAAAGGTCCCTGATGTTTTGGTATACAAAGTTGTCCCAATTTTTTTTTTTTTAATGAAATCACTTTATCTGATCTTATTTGTGCTTTCTCCTCACTGTCTTTAGGACCTTTTATTTAACTTGCTTGTTTGTCTTCTAAAAAATTTAACTTCACTAATATTGAGTTCATAATAGAAATATTCTTTAATTCCAACTCTATGTTTCATATTGTGTTTTTGCTATAACCTCCTATAAGTAGGTGTATTTAATCATCAATGGAGTACATTGCACCATTCTAAACTAATTTGATTTTTTGGAGTTTGATTAGTCTAGAATGGTACAATTTATTCTATTGATGATTAAATACACTAGTAGGTGGTCAAAGGAAAAACGCAAGTTCATGAAATCATTATTGAAAGTTTGAACCCTCTAATAGGCCCCTACCATGTTACTAGCAAAACCAGTGAAGCTATATACCAATGACAAATTACTGACGAATTTAGGTGTCAGCTTGTGTGAATTTTGTGAATTCAACAGTTGCTACAGTGAGAACCATCGATCGGTTGGCTTGGCATGGTATGGCATGGGGTGTGATTCATGAACTGCTTTGGTATTTCACCATGCTCTAGATGAACTGAATTGCATGATGCTTTTGATCATGGCTACTAGGCAGTGCTCAGAATGCAAGTATATCTATGATTGGATGACTTGATACAAACGCTTTGTTGACAGGGGACTCTATGCCTGATCACACTTGAGTCATGGATACCGGTACATACATGGCTTGGCCCAAGGTATGGCAGCCAATTAAAAAAATATGCCTCCTAAGTACATCCAACCTCCCTAGGCAGAGATAGGGGAAAAAGCATTTTTGACAGAAAGTTAAATCTGTGAGACTCCCTTATCATCCGTCCTCTAAGGGCCTTGTTGAGAGTTCAAACTTTCTCTAATGCTTGAGTTGGAATTAAAGTATATCTCTAATGCTAAAACCTCAAAACAAGCATCTTTTTGCCTTTCCTAAAAATGAAGTTTCATTTTTTTCAGTTTATTTAGTAAACAAGTTAGTAAAAAATGTGTGTGTTTAGAAAATTTTGTTTTTTTGTAATGTATTAAGAAAATGAGTCGTAAATATGTGAAAAAAATTCAAAATAAAAAAACATCATAATCATTTTCAATAAAATTATTGAGTTCAACGAGGTACAAGATGAAAGGATAAAAATTCCAATAATTCTAATATAGAATTAAAAAAACATCAAATCCAATTGAAATATTTTTCTACCAAGTTGTATGTAATTTAAATCCTATTCTATGATTTTTATTTAAAATTGACTTCAGTAAAACTTCGCTTGCTATTTCAATCAAGTGGTTCTAGGACTGCTTGTAAAACAAAACTCTTCATAATTTTCATTTCATTAAAAAAATCATATTTTTGAAACGATTTTATGTGGATGTGAATCTATCCAACCAAAATCATTTTATTAAATTAAAAAATAATAATTTTAAAGCTACCTACATTTTCTTTAATTAAAATAAAATAAAACTACATATTTTTTGGAATACTTTTTGAAAAGCTTAACAAGTAGGACGTGATTAATAGATTTTTTTTGAAAATTATATTTAAAAATATAAGGTTTCATCCAACCTATACAAATTTGCAAAAATCCATTTGGCTTAAAGAAGGTTTAATAGGGGTTAATTAATTTACGACACAATTTGGAACAATTTTGATTTTGAAATTATATGATATATGGTATATATGTGTGTGTGTGGGGTATACATATGATATATTAAGTGATGCGGTGCACGATATAGTATAGAATATAATACAATATGTTACGATATACACACAATACCAATATACGTTAGTATAGCCATGGATCCACACCAATATTTGAAATTTTTAAATTAATTGAAGGACTAATACATTAAAAAAACTGTTGAAAGTTTTGGATTCTATTTTGAATGGATAGTGATGAATAAAATAAAGCCATTAAGAAAAAAGTTTGCATTATTCATAAAATACTATATGTTTTAACTTCTTATGATTAGTGTTTAGATATTTTAAAATTTAAAATTTAGGTTTTTTATGCTTAATTAAGTTATGCCTCTTAATGAATTTATGTTTCAGTTTTGGTTGTAACACCACAAATTTTTAAACTTATCTATTAGTTGTAATGATGTTTTTTCAAGCATTTTAATCATGATTTTTTTTATAAATTCCTTAGCAAAAATCTACAAGAAAGAGCCATGGGCCAATGTAAAGAAATGATCTCAACTATGATTACATTAGATTCACTCGAGTCCTAAAAATACATATGGATTTGAAAACATGTTTTAGAGTTTGTTGATTTAAAAATGCTCTAACTTGAAATTACAAAATATACACAGCTCAATGATCTTTTAGTATTTAGAAATTCCTACATGTATTAACTTCTAAACATCCAATCGATGCCTTATATATGGCCATTGTATATTTGTTTGCATAATCCACATTGTATATTGAAATGGATTATTGTGTAATTCAAACATGTCATGATATATTTATGTACTATAGTGTATTTAAACATCGCAATATATTTGTTTAGAACAAAACAAAATGTAGTAAATCAAAATACTTTAAAAAAATGTAGCTGCAAAGGGTTTTTTAGGATATTTAAAGAATAATGAGGTGAAATCTGTAATGGATGTGTAATTCATATTATATCCATAAATATTTTTCAAATAGGCCATATAAAATTCCTAGTGGATATTTTTAAACTAGTCATCTTCTTTAATTCTTTCATTGTCAATTATATTTGTTATTCATGGAATTTTTCATAAGTCATGGCCCATATTTTGAAAGAGCCAACAACTTTTGCTCTCAACCAACAAAAGTAAAAGAACTAGGTGTCACAATTTTGCTTAAGTACCACAATTTTGAATTTTAAATGTTGGTTTTAGTTTGAAAGATATTTTTTTGTTGTCAAATATTGAATGATACATTTCCAATCCTAAACACCAATATAAATGGAAAATGACATATTTTTAAATGAAATACTATTCTCTATTCAATTTTTAGAAGAAATGAAAATTAATTCTTGATGGGCAATAGTGATGATTTAAATCATCATTCAAACTATGTTGATCATAAATTAATCACAATATAAATAGATATTTGTGATATATTTTTTCAAACATCACAGATTGTAATGTGAATAGTATGTGGATACATTTAAAAATTGAAATTCACATTTACTCCCTTGAGAGTTAACCCTTAACTGCCTAAGTGTCTATTTTTTGAACGATGAACAAATTTTGGAAAATAATACAGAGCCACCGCGAGGCAAGGGGAATCAAAACTACCTACTAAAATTTTTGGATTTGAAAGCAACTTACCCAAGTAATGTGACTATAAATCTTATCTCTAGCACACAAATAGGTGTTTGTTCCACATGCCGTCAAACTTATCATACTCCTTAGTAGTAGACTAGGGAGTCTTCTTAATCCTAGTTTAACAAGGTTTCAAGTACTACATGCATATATTCACTCAAACCTCTCCAAATATTGCCTCTACTAAGAATCCCACCTGACCTGGTTGAAGACAAAATCGTTGAATGCGCTATAATTTTTGAATGCCCTATAATTTTTGAACAACCTCAAAGTGTTGTTGCAGGAGATGCTCTAAGAGTTATTAACAATTGACCCAAAACCTTTCAATATCTGTCTAAAAACAATGAATATCTTGATAGGATAAGTTAGCTTGTCATGCCACTATGGTGATTTTATTATCCTACTAAGGTATCATTCTACTAAAGGTTTGATGCTCTTAGGGTTGTCTTATCCAACATTCTTTTGCCAATGTTCGTCATATTTGATGTTTGACCTCAAGTGTCGTATTAGACACATGTTGAGTATGCTAAAGAACTTAGATGAAATATTCTCAAATATCCAAGAGTATTCTTGAATATACCTAATTTATATTTAGAATATATTTGTTTGACAAACGAGGGGGTCATTACAAAAATACTCAGGCTATGCTAGGGCTGTATTATGGGAGCGGGTTGCAAGAGTTTTAATGAGGGTGCCCGTGGTCGAGCCTAAGCTCAGGTCAGTTAGACGACGTGGCCGGATTTCGAGGATGTGGACAAACTTGACCTCGTTATTGGTCTGAGGAGCGTGGTATGCTTGAGTGTGACTGTTCGGGCGGGAATATCGATGCGCAAGAAGGAAGACAGCTGTACATTCTCCCGCTTTTTCTCCCAACAATCTCACGCGACCGTTTGCACTTTTCTACTTTCCCGCGATGGTGCTTCATTTGCTTTGCTGCTTCTCCAGCTTTGTGGCTTATGCGAATTTCTGAGTTTCACTTTTGAGTCTCTCAGTTTTGCTCGATTTCTCTTGTTTGATCTTTTGCACTTCTTTGAGGTCGTAGGGTTAGCATTTCATTTTTTTTTCCACTAGCAATGAGGCCTCGAAGCTATGTACAGAGTGTTATTCTGTACCATTTGCAGAACAGGGATGGAGATTACATTCCTACGAAGGTAGAGGTCAATTCATGGGTGGGTTTGGAACCAGAGAAGAAAGGGGGTCATGCTCGTGAAGCGAAGAAACATGGCAACTATTTGGCTAGGGTTTTAAAGTTCAAAGTAGGTCCAGATGGATCAACAATTTCGGCAATTCAAGTCCAACATGCATACAGCCGTCAGCAACTGAAGCTCAATCCCAGAGATGTTCCAGCAGACGGAGCTTGCAATTGTAAGTAATCTTATCAACTTTTTCATTACAATTGAATTATTAGTACACACCTTAGATTTGAAGAATCAACAAAGAATAAATTGTTTTATTAAACTCTTATTTATTCACTCCTAATAGCTATTAAAAGGTGTGAAAGATCTTGGTGATTTATCATTATTAGGTATGTAAGAGCTTGGTGGTCTTCAAAAGTTTTCAAAAGTTTTTTAGCATTAAGCAAGGAGCTAAAAACTTTTGAAGACTACCAAGCTCTTACACAGATAGATAGACACACCAACCCTATTGCAAGGCCGGCGTGAATAAAGTGTCCGTTCGTAATGTCAATGCCTCGATGCCCACCGGACAAAGGGACATTGGAACTCTTACACGCCTAATAATGATAAATCACCAAGATCTTTCACACCTTTTAATAGCTATTTGGAGTGAATAAATAAGAGTTTAATAAAACAATTTATTCTTTGTTGATTCTTCAAATCTAAGGTGACTTTACTGATAATTCCATTTTACATTTAGGTTTTATGAAATTTCTTATCTCTTTCTAGCACTTTATTAAATTTGGAATTGATTGTCATGAATTGCAGACTTATATCCATCAAAATATGACGACTGGGTTGCACCTACTAGTGTTGTACGAGTCATTTGTGTCTACCATGCTGAAATTGGAGAGGCAAGTAAGGGTTCTCGCAGTCATAGACAGCTCATGGAAGAGTCTGTGTACTTTTACAATTCGTGGTACCATCCAAATACTACTGGAGGATTCGGTCGTTTAGAAGCAATTCCTTTGCCTTCATTTGATGATCCGGCCTGGTCATTACCTGACATGGCAACAACAGAAGCTTTTAGAGCGAAAATGAGAGAGGATTTTCTTTCTGCAATGAAACCGAGTACTGGAAGCCGAGTAACACACCTCAGTTGGTTTATGCCAATCAATGTCATGGTTGATTTGTTCGCTATTTCAACAAACATTCATAAAACTCGGACCCTGTTTGTTTTTAAAGATAATTCGGAGGAAGTCTTTGACTCACTTATGGACAAAGGGTGGAATGAAAGGATATATTTAGGGGCTGATGAGATCAAGTGTTGCGTAGACTTAGCCTCAGTAATCTTCAAGTACCATGTAGGACGTAGCACATTATACTCAAACTATCAGTACAATAGGTTCCGATTGAAAGCTGGTGGTATGTGGCAACCAATGGATCAAACAGGGCCTATTCATATTGTCAAAGTTCTTTGCCAAATGGATGAGTGGCAACAAGAACTTGAGGTTGGGCACAATTGGACATTAACTTCCTTGCGGTCAGAAGTTGAAATGGCATTAGGAGCAAGTGCCCCCTCTAAATTCACGTTCTACATTGTTCATGAAGATCAGCAGTCTACAAAGGTAATTTCAAAAGCCATTTATTATTTATTTAAATTTTATTATATTTGAAGCCTATCTGAGTGTAATTTTGAAATACTGCAGGTGAATCGCAGGCATGAGAGGAATAGGATTGCGGGAGATGTCTTACCTCCACGGATGTTGAAGATAATTCCTGATGAGTAGTATTACTGGACTTCTTCAGCAACAAGTGATGTACTTGAATCTTTTGGTTGATTAGTTGAACGAGGGACCCATTTAGATCCAACTCTATCACAATTTTGGCGCCACAACTGACTGTGTAAATTTGCACTTGAATTAATTGACGCTTCTCTTCTCTTCTGTATGCGTGCCTCGACAGTGAGCCCTTCCTCTGACTGCTCCCAAAGACTTGCAGAAGTTTTATTTTCTTTCTCTCTGAAACGGTGTTGAATCAGACGATACCAATGTTGGTATGTCTGTTCTAAAGGACTCAACTTTGTTCGACCTCCCCCGTGTTGTGTATGAGCTTGATATGCTGCTTTAGCAGCGTAATGACTGTATTCCATTCCTTGATTAGACCATACAGATAGGCTTCCATATTCGAGCACGAACCACGGTGCATGCCTCACGATTATATGCTGCCAAAATTAATCACATCCATGTTAGAGTGAGCTTTGATACAAAGATGCTGTGTGCATCCATTAACATGTCAAAACTACCCAATGGGTAGCAGATGCCATGAACAAGCTTACAAGTCGTTCATCCCCAGCAGCAGATAAAGCAGGCACCAAGTTGTCAATGGACAGGCAGTTGATTCTGGAGACTTCACAAGCTGCTCTGAGTATGTCGAATAGCGAGGCATCGAATTCTTATCGAATACCGCCATACAGAGTTGAATCAAACGATTGAAGAGGTTCCACGTTCATCTCCCCATAAGATGATTCTGCTTCCAGCAATTATTATCTCTGATAATAAGTCCCCAGAGTCAACCGCCTGTCCACTGACAACCTGCTTTATCTGCTGCAGGGGATGAACGACCTGTAAGCTTGTTTATGGCATCTACTACTTATTGGGTAGTTTTGACCTGTTAATGGATGCACACAACATCTTTGATTCATGGTGCATGCCACACGATTATATGCACCCAAAATTAGCCACATCCATGTTAGAATGAGCTTTGATACATGGATCAGACATAAAAAAAAGTGTTACAACAACCTCAAACATGTAAGTTATAGTCTATTACTCCCTCCATTCCAAAGTTATTGTTCAACTTGTTTGCTTCGTATTTCTTTGAGCCAATTTCATTGATCGTATTAGAGTTATCCGTAAAGTCACCTTGGATTTGAACAATCAACAATTTTTTTTGCTTTATTATACTCTTATTTGTTCACTCTAAATAGTTAGAAGGTGTGGAAGATCTTGGTGGTTTATCATTATTAAGTGTGTAAGAGCTTGGTGGTCTTCAAAAGTTTTTAGCTCCTTGCTTGGTGCTAAAAAACTTTTGAAAACTTTTGAAGACCACCAAGCTCTTACACACCTAATAATGATAAACCACCAAGATCTTTCACACCTTTTAATAGCTATTTGGAGTGAATAAATAAGAGTTTAATAAAACAATTTATTCTTTGTCGATTCATCAAATCTAAGGTGTGTACGGATAACTCAATTGTAAGAAACATGATTAAAAAAGGTTTCAAATTATGTCACTAGAATGATTGAAGAACATTGCATGTGTTCATTGCAACCTAAATAAAATTAGCCACAAGGAAGCATTTTTTGACCTACTTCAAAAAGCACTTTCAAACATGACTTTCAAACATGACAATAACTTTGGGACGGAGGGAGTAACTCACAATATAATGCGTGACATGTGTCTCGCCATAAGCAGCAATGTAATCGTGTCCCCATTTTGAAACAAGATATTGAAATTCATTTATCTCATTCTGTTTTAGTGTTAGTCCCGAGAAGTAAGGTCGAAGATTGTCCAATCCTTGCCAAACTGCAAGCTTTGCTCTTCTAGCCTCTCCGCCATCAATGAAGTTTCTTTCAGCTGTTATGACATCTGTGAACAACTTCTCTGATCCAGAAGGCAAAGTCGACTTCTTAAATAGCTTTTCGGCATGAACTCCGTTGAACGATGGCTTACTGGGAACACTATTCTTCTTTCCTGATAGTTTATCATCTTTGAAAATTACCACATTTCCGCCATGTGCACCTGTAGAGGATATAACTCTTTGCATATCTTCAATTGCCTCCTCTTGCAATTTCTTATCTCTTATTGTCCAGATGAACTGAAAATGCAAATGGACAATCTTCTCAACAATACGGTTAAAAGCATGTAACGTGCAAATGTGCACCCTTGCAAGGGGAATAGGCAAGATTGGTTTCCACCGAGCCAAAGCTGCACCTCCACTGATAGGCTTTGATTGCACATTAGATGAAAACAGGCCACCTTCCCAAGTGCTTCCTCCTCGTTTGCCGAATGCAGCTCGAGCCTGTTCGGCTGTTCCGATGATGGTCTTCTGAGCTGCTTGGGAACAATAGATGCAACGGTGTTTGGCACAAGCTCCGTGGCCTAAACCATACATACATTTCACTGTCTTCATATCGGCTGATAGATGCCATTCCACTTTGAATTCACCCACCCCAGAGACTACCAAAAGTTGTCCAGCCTCTTGTGCTTTGATCAAAGATGGAATTCTGGTCTGGTTGAACACCCAAGATAGGATCTCATGCGACTCTTTCTCTACTTGGAAGCAACCGATTGGCCAGATCTCACGTTCACTTTGAACTGCAATATACTTTGGATCTTTTTTGTCTATTTGTCGATCCAAAGCACGGTTCATTATAGTCATGCTGATTCTCTCAAACTTTTGTCCATGTATAATTTCAGCCTCGTCTAGCTTTATCACAAATATGAGTGGTTTTTCACCGAGCTCTGCATGAATAAAAGAATAATACATTTATCAGCTACTTTAAAATGAATCCAATAGAGTATCAATGATTGCACACAAGAGTAGTATAAATGAACACACCTTCTGGGGTGAAATTGTACAATGCAACCATTGTTCTCTGCACCATCTCGACGTCTACAAAGAATGAATTCTTTGTGGTCAACTCCACTCGTACAGTCTCCTTCTTCTTTGACTTCGTGCTCGGTTGGATTTCTAAAATGTTGCTGATTGAATAGTAATCTCCTACAAAATCCCGGAGCTTAGCATTCATTTCTCGACGAAGTAATGAGACATGCCAAGGCCGCGGCAAGCAGCCAACCCGTAATCCAGATCCAACAGCTTTGATACCGTTCTTAAATTTTCTGTAAATCTTTGAATAACCAATGTCGGTCATTCCACTAGAATCCTTTATCTCGCAAATTTCAGCTGCTCCAATCTGAGAACCGATCTTCTCCAAACACTCGTTCGCAATCTTAGTGGTGACCGACTGCATGCATGGACTTTCTAACATGGTGCTGACTTCTTTCTTTGAAAGGATTGTAGCAAGTACCTTCCCTGATTGTATTTGAATCTCTTCTGATCCACACAACCTTTGCTTCGATCCAGTTTGTGCGTTACGTTTTTGAATACGCTGCATAGTTGCTCCAGCAATAATCGATCTCGCCAACCGCCTCTGGTTTTTTGCATGACCTCCAGATTGAGACAACTCATGCAAATCTTTACGAGCTCTGCATTTTTGCACTTGACCCAATCGTTTTGACTCAAGTTGTTTGCATTTCTTTTCTAGGATTGAGATACTTCTCAACGCTTCTTGTAATGCTACACTCATCTTCTGTACCTCAAGCATGTGAGATTGTTCTAGCTCGTTTATTTTCTCATTTCTTTCTCTCCGAATTGCCTCTATTTCTGATTCAAGTTCTGATTCTGATTTCATACTTTCCTCAAGATCTGTGCTTAGCGATGCAACTAATGTGGTTGCACTTCTCTCAAGATTGACATATTCATTTCGCATTTGCTCAATTTCGTTATGAAGGTAGGAACAGTCAACAATTCGGCTCTGCTCAAAATTGGTCTTCTGTTGCATCAATTCTAATTGTAATGTCTGCAATTCCCGGGCTTGCTTGTCTATACGATCTTTCAAAATCTCACAGTCTGATTGCATTTTGAATCGCTCAATGACGAGTTCTCTCTCCGATTCAGAATTGTTCAAGCTTTGGGTATAACCAAGCAAACCTCCCTGACCATCACCTACAAACTCTAGGAGACTTTTCACATCATTAAACCTTGGTCGTTTCCCTGTTGATGGATCCAAAGGGTAAATTGAAGAATCCAACCATAAATCAAGGTTAGAATCACCTCGTTTCCGTTTCTCAGCAAAAGCTGATCTCGGCGTCTGTTCATGAATTAATCGTCCTCTCACTATTAAAGACTGGTACTTTGGGTTCAAGGACACCTGAACTTTGAAAGGACGATCAGAATCTATTTTCTCCATTGAGAAACTTAGTAAAAAATATTATAAAAATAAGCTAAAAAAAATGCATCGGAAGCAAGCCAAAAAAAAATCGAAAAATCGTCCATAATGGCAGACAGTGTTGGACAGTCAAAAAGGAAAAAACCGTGGGCAGTGTCAGACAGGCAATCAGGCGCCAAAGATGGGAGACAAAGACGACAAAGGCGGGAAAGCAACAGTGAATAGGCGGGAATAAGCGCCAGCAAGGCTTGCCATCAAGGACAAGAAGAGCGCGCGAACAGTTAAGAATGAGATTTTCAAACCGCTTTGCCCGCTTCCCGGCTTGAGCAGGGATAGGGGAATAATGATCGCGAGGACTACTTTTCAAATATTGTACAACCATATTTAATTAATTCTAACAGCCTTTTATGGACCTGACTTTTTTTGTAATGCTGTCGTGTGTCTTCAAACGTCTTGTTGAGTGGTTGGACAAGATAACCCTGGATGCTATAAAATTGGCTCATGATATGAACATCCTCCATTTATTCAAGGGGTCAACTTTGGATGCCCCTACCTTGTCTGGTTGTGTGAAAAGAAATTTGTTTATCTTGTTAAATGCTAAAATTGTTTTGTCAAAAGCTAAAAAAGAATCGGGTAAGATAATAACTAAATTTTATATGCAATTTTATTGGTTTATTGGTTTCAAAACCTTTCAATGTCTATTTAGAAACAACATTGAACATTTTACATGATAAGTAAAAACATTGTCCTAGTGTTATAAAGCTTTATATTTTGGGAAAGTAATGATGTTCTCTCATTTGAAATTTTTGTTTTTCTAATTTTAGAATAGAATGTCTAGTTTTAACCAATCATACCAAATCTCAAATTCCAAAAATAAAAAATGTAATTTTGGTGAATATTAAATGGTGAATGCTTCTAAATCCATTTAAATGAGTGTCTAAAACTTTTTTGAAAGTTTGACTGTATGGGTAATTACTAAACATCGCGCTTCTCATTTTCTCTTTTGGACCAAACTTCATCAAAGTTGCAGAAGTAACATTTTATAGCACATCTAGGTTTTGCCCTTACTCCCTTTGTCATTTAGAGGTTAATGTTCACTGTCCGTTGTGACTTGTTTTTTGAGTCACTAAAGACAAGTCACAACGGACATTTATACGTTAAAGATACGTCGCATTGGTCTAGATTTCTATTTATAACACCGAATTGGCAATTTTTGCACTTGGCCAAGTGTATTGTTCGATGGCCACGACGGTGCAAAATTTGCACTTTTTTGACATTTTACTCCCTTGAAATTTCATATGTTCTCAAATTTTAGCAACAACACATTCATTCATATCGAATTTGCCATGAATTTAAAAAAAATTAAACATAACGTGCAATATTGTTTTATTACTATCTGATAGAATTTTTTATAAAAATGCTTCTTTTCATATAAAAATGAAGGCACACACTATAAAGTAAATAATATTTGCACTATCCTACTACATCAAAGGGTTCGCCCTTGAATATTTTCTCGATCTGTACTATTGCTCCACTACAACCTGCTCATATGTGTAGTTGTCTTCTTCCAAACAACAATACTTCACTCCCTCGAGGTCATGGTATAATCCATCAACTCCAAGCGTCATACAATGATCTGCCGATGTCAATTGAACAAATCAAAGTCAAATTTGGACTTTTTAAACTAAACAACTACATTTACCAAATCACTTTTATAAATAAAAGAACCCGAAATGCCCCTAACCTTTGGTGGCCCTAACGTGTTGTTTTTCTTTAGAATTGCGGAAATTTACATCAAATTTCATCATAAATGGTATATTATGCTATATTTAGCAGCTTTAAAGAGAAATTATTGACACTCAACATGAAATTTGGTTGCCCCTAACCTCTAGGGGCCCTAACGTAGAGTTTGTCTTTTGAATTTGAGAAATTTTTGAGAAATTTGAGTTCCTACAATAGGACTAAATATGCTAAATTTAACAGTTGATGCATATTTGTTTGATCCAAATTAGATGTTCAAAATGTGATTGTAAATAACTACGTGTAATTAAAAGTAAGATAAAATGATTTGAGGTGAAAACAACATATGAATGACGTTTTCGAAAATAAACAGATTTTTTAAAATAATGTTTATCTTGGCTTGTTATTTGTCACGATGTTTGCTCCAATCAAGCACGCCTACAAAGAATTAAAGAACACAAGGTTAAAATCATCATAAATATGCATTTTTAAATTTTTTTGGTGAAAGGAATATCACCTATACTTCCTTGAATGCCTATATATTGAGCTTTATAACCCTAACCAGTGTCATTTGTAAAAAAAAATGTAGTGAGAGCATTACCTTTGAGAGGTAAAATGTGAAACGAGTGGAATATGAGATGGGTGGGCTTTAAATACTACAAAGACCCAGAATGGGCTTTTAAAAAAGTCATTTCATAGTTTGGCGCACCCTCCCAAAAAACGCGCTTGCCAACCCCGCGAAGTTCCATGGGGTTGGCAAATGCCACCCAAGGCCGTGGCCCTTGGGTAGACAAGGCCTGGCCCTTGGGTAGACAAGGCCTGGCCCTTGGCCAATACAGGCTGGGGCAAGGCCAAAGCAAGGCTGGGGCCTGGCCAGCCTTGTTGGTTGTTGGTTTTTTTTATTTTTTATTTTTTTATGTTTTGAATTTTTTTAGTTCAAACCCTTTTCTTTTAATTAATTTTTTTTTGTGTTTTCGTTTTCTTGGATTTTTTTAGTTTTCGTTTTTTTAGTGTTTTTTTTAGTTTAATTTTTTTTAGAGTTTTTTTTTGTTTTGTATCATTTTTTGGAGTGTTTTCTTTTTCTTTTTCCCCTATTTATTTTCTTGGTATTTTTCTTTTTCAGTAAAATAATTTGTGTTTGCTAGTTTTTTTTTAAATTTCAATTTTTAACCAAATAAATAATTTAAATATAAATTTCTCTCTTCTCTTCTAAATTTTTTTCTTCCTTTTCTTGAAACATTTGTTTATTCTCTAATTAAGTTTGGTATCCTATCTTTTTAGTTTTTTTATTTATCAACAAGGAAATAAATATAGTATTAGAATGTACATAGTATAATATCAAAGTGTAGCGCAATGTGTAGTACAAGAGGAAGAGAATTGGACCCAAACATTATCTTCATTTGGATATTTTTTTCTAAGTAATGAGGGAATGCCATTTGTATTCCATGAATTTTGAGACTACTATGTCAGTGCCAGGTATACTAAATTTATTGTTCTATGTGGGGAAGGTGCTAGAGTTTGGACAAGGTAAATGGGTTGTGAGGATGAAGGTTGTCCCTTAAGACATTGTTTTGTAGTAAATGAAGTACCAGTGTAACATTTAATGCACGTGTGACCAAATTTGCATGATTGAAGGAAGTTGAAATTTCCAAAATTCCCACTTTAACAGTTTGTCAATTCCTAATCCTAAAACCCACGAGTACCAAAATTATACCCCTGTGCAACTTCAAAAAAGGTTCATTTTTGTTCGACGGGCGACAAGTGCATTGTCATACCCCCTAAGTGCAAAAATTCCTAATTTAGTGTAGGATGCCTCAAAATAGACCTATGACATGAGCATCGTGCCTTTATTAGGGGGTTGACTTTGGATGTTCCTAACTTGTCGGGCTTTCTAAATAAGATTCATATGTTTTGTTAAATAATAAAATTGTTTTGACATAATTTTATTTTTTGAGGGTTAGATAATAAGTATATTTTATGTGCAATTTCATTGGTTTTCATAACTTTTCACTATCTGTTAAACATATGATAGGATAAGTAAGTTTGTTACGCTATTGTGGTGATTTTATTAAAGTAGGGTGTTCATAAATTGACCTTTAACATGAACATTGTGCATTTAGTGGTGGGTGGAGGGGGGGGGGGGGTTGGGGGTTAACTTTGGGTGTTCTTACTTTGTTGAGCTTTGTGAAATAAAATTCATTGATCTTGTTAAATACTAAAAAAAAATTTAACAGAAAATAAAAAGTGACAGAGTTAATGAAAAATACATTTTATGAGTGATTTGAAAATTTCATTGACATAAAAATTGGTCTCATCATCTATTAAATTGGTCATTTTATAACCATGAATCTTTTGGATATTTCAATTTATTGTCTACACTAATAAAAAATTCCAGCTCCCATTCACCGCTAGGCACTCAAGTGTGAGGTCAGTAATAAAAATATTCCCTATTAAGTATAGGTTGCTCTAAATTTATTTGAAAGGTGTGAATTCAATCTCAATTTTTATAAATTTAGCACCATAAAAATTGCATGGATTCTACAATTTCATTGCATGCATCTTTTAAAGTACAAGCGCAAGTGGTATTATTCTCCCACGGCTTTGAATTGTACAACTAACAAAACTTTGATGTAAAGAGGGTTGTTTGAGTTTCCTCAAATTTCTCTATGTTTGTTTTGTTAGTTTCTAAATGAATTTGGAATTCTTGTTCTTTTGAGAAGCAAATTTGAGACTTTGATTGAATGACTATCACTAATGGCTGTCAATATGTTGCTCTAAACTATAATTTGGAATATATAGTGTAAAAATATATGAGAGTATAGTCTAGAACAACCTATTGGTAGTCATTGATGTTCATCTTTGAGCATTCTTGAAAATTCAATTATTTGCCAATTGTGATACACTAATAAAAGTAGGGTACTTAAACCAAACTATAGTTCCAAAGTTGGATTCATTTTTTAACTTAGGATTCATTTTTGAAGTCAATTTTCACATTTTTTGCAAAAATAGAAATTCATATGGTTTATATTTCTAGCCACAACATTCTCACCATTAGAATAAACATTTAATGATTCAGTTCCTCCTTGCATCTTGCACCTACTTCTACTTAACATTTTTCTAAGGAATGAAAATCGAGTTCATTTAAAAAAGAAAAAAAATCTACATTTTTAACGCAATTCTTCAACATAAAAAATGAAACCATCAAATTTCATGGTGCAAAAAATTTGAGTTAAGAGAATTCAAAGTTGACCTAGTTTAGGAAGGTGCAAAAGATAAAAAATAAAACAATTTTGTTCACTCTTCAAATCTCCATGTGATTATTTTCTTCAATTTTCTAGTTCAAAATGCAAATGAAATGTAGGGCATTAGCACAATTCATTGGGTGCAAAATTGGTTTGTTTATTGAATATCTATTTACTTATAAACATATGGAAGATGTATTGCAATAAATTATCATTCCATGCTACATTGTACATTTTGTTACATACTCCTAGCAAATGATAAATTATTGTAGTCTACACTAGAAGAAAAGGTGTACTTGGGCATGTGCCATACTACATTGCTACCAAAGGCCCATTTGGTAGTGACTTACTGAGACATTCAAGTTAGATAGGCTTTTGGCACTATGTTCTTGCAATGTAGCATGGTACCTGAGTACACCTTTTCCACTATTGTTGAGAAACTAAAATTTATAGCTTTTAAACCACATACTATAGTTGATCATGTACAAAATTGCTCTTTCTAACTATCCTACAAAAAAATTATTGTGGAATCTTGAACAAGCAAACTCTTCATTCATAAAGGGACGTATAACCGCTACTCCACGAAATGTACCAGAGATGTGTCACTATATCAATGGCTACACACTGAAGGTTTACTTTCTATAAGTTCTTGACTTTCTTTTTGACTCACATTTTTCTCCATGCAAGTATTGCATCACACAACTTCTTACTATTTTGGTTCAAAAAGTGTTAATTCTATGTCGTATCCCTCGTTGGTTAATATGTAGTCCATAAACTCTTCATTCATACCAGCTCCACAAAGGGACCGGAATTCTTCATCCAGAATCGAATTTGAGCTTCCATTTTAAAATTTTAAACTTAACTTTCCTTTTTTCCTTTCCTCTAAAAAGTGAACTTGCATGTAGTGATCTATTGAGACATTCAAGTTAGGTACCGATCATTCAATCAGCACACAAAGGAGTATTAGAGCTGAGCTTCCACCCAACTACCTTCAATCACACCTAATATTTGAGAATCCACTGACATACACTAACCCAGGTTCAGTTTTTGATCCGATTCCAAAGCAATTAATTAAGCAGGCACCACAATTTTAGGTTTCTCACTCTGTTGAATTCCATATTTCCATCTGGTCAATGCAAACTTGCAAAGTATTGATTATATTGCAAAACAATGACCCTCTGCAGGCTTCTGGTTGTTGAAGCCAAACCCTCAATTCAATGTTCGTACCTTTCTCTTTCTTTTTCTTATTTGACACAAACGAAAGGTAAGAATGTTTCTACTTTAGGAAGGGTGAGCAAAAGCACCCAAACTGGAAGCCTGGCTAATTCTCTGCATTATGCATGCAATACCGGGGCGGGCTTTGTAACTGAGCTTCAGCTGATGCAATTACTGATCCTCAGGATTTAAAGCCTGGCAGGAAAATAGGGCGTGGTCTCACATGGGGATCCGAGAGCAGGTGCCAAAAAATGGACTGAGCAATGATGGAGAGCCCGTTAAAATTGGGGCAACGTCATAACTCCCACCTCATTCTTCGACCAGTCCCCACGTGGACAGTCGAAAGTAGAAACTCAGTTTGCCTGCAATCCATTTTGTATTCACCAAATCTCTCCCATGCAGCATTCTGGCAACTCGGTGTTAAATGCCTCACCCACCTTATAGTAACCTACACGTATGCAGCCATTAGTGTTACTAGTCCATTTTTGCAGAACTCCATTTTTTGCAGGAATAAAACGTCACTGCCATTCTATATCTACTGGAACGGGGTATGGAGATCCATGCAAAACGAGTGGGGTGCAGAACAACTAGAAAGTTACGAGTAATTTAAATGATATTAACAGGTTCGACTGTTGCCATTCCGACGTGGTTTCTTATCGAGAGCTCATGGGACCATCAATGAAACTGCTAGTAATTCGAGGGAGTCTCCCACATGGGGATTAAAAAAGGTATGGGACAGCCAGTGATGGTGAGGAAACTGATTTGCGTTGAGGAACATGAGGAACGACTTTTTTCATGTGTGGGGTCGGAGCTATTGAATGCGGAAGGAAATAATTACTGCGGCTGCGTTTGCCGGAAATTACAAGCTCCTCGGCACTGGAGAAAGTTGTCCAGAGATCCGACTCGGCGGGTAATTTTTTCCATGGAGTTCCGTGAAAATGAGCCTGGTTGTGGAGGCGGCCTATCCGAATGAACAGGAATCTTGTACTACCAGTAGTTCGTTGGAACATGAACTTCGGCATTCTTACAGGACGATGAGGATGATTTTTCTGTCACCGCAGTCAACGATATTCCTCCCTCGTGTAATAAATGACGATTTAATATCATCGCAAAAGCAACGCTTCACCTCTTTAATATCACCCTTTTTGATATTGCCGACCTTCTGTCTTCTTCTTCTTTTTTTTTACAAATGAAAGGAGATTTCATTGCAAAAGGACGAGAAAAACACCCCACCTCTTTTATGTCATAAGAGCATCTTCAATGCAACACGGTAAAGCTCACTGCAAACCAAAACCTATCTTTTGACTGACCTAAAATTAGAAACTGAAATTACCATCATTAGAAGCGCAGTTAATATTACAGAAATTACACTTCAAGAAAAAAAATTGTGAAATTGGGACGTAGGTGAAATGTCCCATTGAAAACACCACATTTTCAAAATTTAGAGGGAGTGCACCAAATCTTGCTTAAAAATGGAAAGACCCTCCCACACTCCCTCTAAATTTCAGAAATATAGAGGGAGTAAGGGAGGATCTTTCCATTTTTAAGCAAAATTAACCACACTCCCTCTAAATTTTGAAAATGTGGTGTTTTCAATGAGGGATTTCACCTACGTCAAATTTTTACAATTTTTTTTTCTTGAGAAATATCTCACGTTTATTTAGATGCGCTTCTAATGATGGTAATTTTACTCTCTAATTTTAGGTCAGTCAAAAGATAGGTTTTGGTTTGCAGTGAGCTTTACCGTGTTGCATTGAAGATGCTCTAAGAGCATCTCCAGCGGATCTCTGCAAAATGGAGACTGCGAAGAACACACAGTCATTTTCAGCCATACTTCTCTAGCAACAAATAACTATTCTATCCATGACCTCCAAAATCAGCCTTGGGCTCCTTCGTTTTTTCCCTCAGAACAGAACGGTACCACCTCAAATTGGATGCCAAAAATCAGTTTGAATGTTTTTACCATTTAGTTTTTTAGTTAGTGAAGGTCACTACCCATGGTTTCTTGCCAAAAAAATTCACACCACATAAAGTGTTGCATGAAGAAGTAAATGGCCGCCATTTCTGTACATCAAGCAGATTTTGCATGGTTGGGTAGTTAAGGGTTAATACCAACGTGAATATGGTAGAAGCACCAAAACTTGTTAGGGACCAATTCCACTATTAGGGACAAATTCCAATCACCTATGCAAGTACTAGTTTCAACTTCGTGAGTTCCCAATCAAATTATCACAACCGTTAGTTGTAGTAGTTTTGGTGATCAATTATGAATGCCAAGTTAACAAACTGATTGGATTAGAAATGAAAGACGAGTATTGGTTCCCCTACTAATATCAATAGTGGTCTATGCATATTAAGTTTGAAATTTTAGAACAAAATCATACATTGTGGCAAAATTAATTAAAATTTGGGCTTGGTTATTAAACCCCAAAGTTTTATGTGCTGCAAGTTTTTATCATTGAAAACCATCACTCTAAATAGGTTGAAATTTTTAAACTGACAGGTATTGGTGGGGAGAAAGCATGGTAAACTGGACCATTGAATTACATCATGAAGATTCAACAATACAAGGTTAAAAAATGCATATTAAATTTAAATTATTTTACAAGAATGTAGTATATAAGTTGTTCTAAAAAGTCAAACAAAAAATATTGAAAAATAAATCTTTAATGAATTTATATATGTTTATACGATTTGATTTTTTTGAAAAAGAAGGCAGTCTACAATCACATAAGTTTGAAAACAATAGAGTACAAGAGCATTAAATTGTTTTTTTTCAATTTTTTTTTTGTCTACCCTCAACATCATTATAAACTTCAAAAATATTAAAATAATAATTAAGTTGAAATACTTCAAGTCATGAAATTTATGTTTAAAACCACTTTTATACAATTTTTTCAAGCACTACTTTTAGTAAATTCTTTAGTAGGTTTTCTTTTGAAACTTTGGATTTAAGTATATATAACAACAATAGAGGGTGCCATGAAAAAAATAAAAAATAAAAGACAATTTTGTATTTTTTTTAATAGCCTTTGACCAAAACATTTGGATTTGAGTATAGCGGCGGATCTTTTTGGTCAAAAATACTATGCCTTTACCCGGTGCCTCCAGCTTAGAGAGTCTATTGATTCTTTTAGATAGGCATGCACAGTACGACAAACTACCTCTAACAAACTATTTTTCACAATGGCCTTTAGATTATTGTTATAATATTTTGGAACTACCCTTTTCTATAGTCCTATTCTAGAACCCAAGATTGTCTTCTTTGACACATTTTCGGCAATGTCCGTTGAGTTGTCGTGTTCGTCGTGTTTGTCGGATGTCTAGTACGTTAGACAACTTGGATGAAATGTGCTCGAATATCCATGAATATTTGGGTATATTCTAGAATAGTTTGAATATATTCTAGGATATGGTATATTCCCAAATGAGGGGGTCTGTTGTCTGTTTTTGACGTCGTATTGTTGAGTGGTCTGACAGAACAACCCTGCTAGAACCTGCATCATTCATTGACAGTCAAGAAGGATGCCTCTAGAATACCTTCATTTCAATAGAGTTATTCGTAAAGTAAAAAGGGGGTACCATGTGTGTTGGCTAGAGTTTGTAGCCTTCAAATAGTATTTTCTATACTTGTCAGTCACAAGTCACCAAACACTTGCTTTCGGTGAGCATGAGGGTTGGTGTGGGTGCACGGATAGATTCCCTATTAGGAACTTGAGTGTAGTGTGGGGAGCTTCTCTTGCATTGATGAGGTGCAAGGTTCAAATCTCCTTAACAATGCAAAGCCTTGTGATTGGTCGAAAAGAGAAAAGCCAAAACTCATTTTCGCTGCCTTTTAAGCTAAAAAACAAGTTCTGCCTTGTCTTTCTTTTCGGGGCAATAGAGTTAACCGAAAAGAAGGCCATGGAACCTCCCTTTTCAACCTCCTTCTAACCTCTCTTTTCAGCTATAGTTGGGTTGAATAGTGTTGTGTCATAACTTGTCCCCTTGTGGGCCATGGGCTTGGAGCTTTGGTAGGAGGTGTGGGAGTCATTACGAGGTGTGGAGAATAATGGCAATGGCTTGCTTTAGATTGTCTCCCAACTCATGGTGAACTAGTTTTTGGTCTATTTATATTTCCATATGAGTTCAAGAGGAGTTCAA
This sequence comes from Pohlia nutans, assembly GCA_022496805.1. Lineage (NCBI taxonomy): Eukaryota > Viridiplantae > Streptophyta > Bryopsida > Bryales > Mniaceae > Pohlia > Pohlia nutans. The sequence goes on from CM040097.1 coordinate 19,010,515, forward strand.
GAGGAGTTTGCTAAAACTTTCCTCTTTGAGCTGACTTTTCGGTTAACTCTAATGTTTTGCTCTACTTTATGAATAACTCTAATTCCTTCAATTCAATTATTTTTCCTTTAAAAAAGAAACTGCAGAAAATGAAGGCAACTCATGAACGTTGTGCATATGACTATTATTCTGGTATCACCTAAAGCAAGGAACCTACTTACTAGTAAACAAGTACCTACTTACTAATAAGCAGGTATCTACTGAGTAGTAATTAAGCACGTAACACCTCCTTTTGGTGGCGTTTGGATGCAGGCCTCCTTCTCGAAGTAGACTCTGTGAAAAGAACTTATATCCAGTAACCAATACAGGCTTATGCAATAGTGAATTAATGATTTACAGATACGAATATAAAAGTATTTTATCTTCTGTGAACTCATCGAGTGCATTCTATCATTTGCAAGTGAACGCTGAAGAGGACGGTGCAGGCACCAGGGAGGTACTCTAGCTGCATGATCAGCCGAGCCGAACAAGCTACAATACTGAGTTTAATTCTTTAATGAATTGGAGCCACTTGCGAGATGGAGGAGCAATGATCTAGCTAACATAGCAACTTAACGCCGAACACTGTCAGTCTCCCCTAATCGCTGAGTATATCAACAGGAGCTGCCATGTACTTAACTTATTATTAATATATAGATATACAATTAGCGGCGGGGTTAGCAAATGATATCCGCAGGTATTATAAGCCACCGATGATTAATATTCCGGAGGGGGTCATAATGAAGGGCCAGTGAGGCTGCTGATTACTGATGAGCGATCCCCGCGCCACCTCCCTCGCCTCCTCCACAGTCGAACCACCTACCTCACGCGCGGGGCCCATGCTTTCCAGCCTTGCAACAGGATCAAGGATAATCACCATTTTTAGGCTCTCGGTTTCCACCACCATTTAGTGTTCCAGTATGCGCCCTCTCCACTCTAGTTTCTGGCAACCACTGATCAGTCCTGGATGGATCAAAAACGCTGGAACCAATTCAGGTGTACGTTTCGACAATGGGATACAGTTGAGTCTAGCTCTGAACTTCAACATGAGCAGTGACGTGATTCAATTGGCGGAATCCAACAGAGAAAATTTGTTGCTAGGAGAAAGGATCATGTGTGAGCTCGGTGACGATTGAAGCAGAGTAGACAGGCTAGACTCACTGGTGTGTTTTTGACGCCCAGTATTGAAGGAATTTTGGATTTTTTTTTGAAATTATGGCGACTGCAGTAATGAGCCGAGTTGGGAGAGAGAGGTCGTCCAGCTTCAACAAGCGGCGCAATGTGCACTATAAGTCGCGCAGTCCCAAGTCGGTGTTGATGCCGGAATCGTCGCTGGACTGCAGCTCCTCGGAATCGTCGCTGGCCAGTTCCATCGTGGGCGAGCAGATCGTCGAGTGCACCAGTTTTCGAACCGCGTCCAAGCTGTCGAATCACAGCAGCAAGCTTGTCACAGTGCCCGTCGAGCCCAGCTTTGAGCAAGTCGACAGCTACACATGGTGCGTCTTCTCTGCCCCGGCCTTCCTTCAGAAGAATTCATGAATGATTTCTCATGTTTCTTAGAGCGCAATTGGAATTTGTAGTAACGCCGTTGATGGGTTTTTGTTAGCTTCAGGTTTGTATCTATTGACCGGCCAAGTGACTTGCTCGTGGAAGTCGACGAAATCTCCTTCCATCTTCACAAGGTTAGTACTTATACACCTGTCTGATCGACCAGTTTGCGTTCTCATATTCACGCAATTCCACAAAATTGGCTCAGGGACCACAACTAGAAACCAAACTGGTTTGAGACACTCATCTGCAATGCAGATCTAGATACTGTTAGAGTTTCGGAAATGGTCTCTCAACTAGTCACCGGAGAAGTTAAGAACGCCCGTAGCGATTTCAGACATTCGAGCCTAGATTTTGAAACGATGACACAGCGGTTTCAGACACAGCGGTTTCAGACATAGCGGTTTCAGACGCTCGGTTGCAGACACTCAGATCTAGATTTTGAAGCGCTGTGGGTGCTCAGTCCTAATTTACACGGTCACTGCAGTTGGCCTATGTACGTGAGGTTGAATCATGCATGAAGAAGATAGATTCATGACGTTGCAGTATGAGGTCGATCAAGACGGTCGTGCTGATTCAGAGAGTTGTGGACTGTGCAGTTGCCGTTGTTGTCGAGGAGCGGGCTTCTATTCAGACTGGCGTCCCAGAGCAACGACACAAGTAAAGCCTACATCAACCTGGTGGACTGTCCAGGTGGAGCGGAGGCGTTCATTTTGGTGGCGAAGTTCTGTTACGGCATCGTGGAGGAGCTGACACCCACAAACGTGGCCACCATTCGATGCGTTTCAGAGTATCTAGAAATGACGGAGGCCTTTGAGGAAGGGAACGTGGTGAGCAAAGCGGAGGCGTATCTGGATCTCGTCATCTTGAACTCATGGCAGGAGTCCATCATTGTGCTGCAGTCATGCGAGCTTCTGCTTCCCTGGGCCGAGCACATGAACTTGGTCAAGCGGTGCGCGCAGTCCGTGGCGCTCAAGGCCTGCATTGATCCCTGTGGCGTCCGATGGCTGTTCTCCGGTATCGAGAAAACGAGTACCGTGGCCAAAGACTGGTGGTACGAAGACGTCTCCCATCTCACCATCTTCTGTTTCACTGAAGTCGTGGAAGCCATCAAGGCCAACGGGACCATGCAAGCAAGTCTTCTCGGCGGTGCCCTTGAGTATTACGCCCAGCGATGGCTCCCGGGCTTAGTCAAATCCGCCACTGAAGGCCTCCCCACACAGAACGTTCACAGGTGAGACCTTCAAAAACTTCTTTTGTTAGGAAAGCAAACAGGATTCCAACGCACCAAAGAACACATTAAATCTAAATATCATATGGCAAAAACCGACATGAGCTGGTCTATAATCCTCAAAATAATTTTTTACTTATTTATCAATGGTGTGAGGTTAGTTAACGTTTGATTTTTACAACCAAACTGATATTTCAGTCCAAGTTGGCAGATCACACTAGTAAAGATATCACCATAATGTCACTTTATTTGTGTCATATATAACATAGTTTCATGTTCTTTTCGTTAATTATAACAGTTTACATTCTCACATGTTGGTGTCAGCTCGAATGGGATTTTCTAGTAGTATCATGATGGAGCTGGCATTTACTAAACCAAGTTTGTTAATTGGTGGAGAGGTTGTGTTTAGGCAGTTCAACATATGTAGGTTCTTGTTTACCGGAGTTTACAAAAAATGCTTTTTACATCTTCAGTGTCTGACTTGCATGTGTGGCACTGGTTTAATTGCAGCAAAGGAATGATGAGCTGCAGTGCTGAGTCGACACGGAGAAGCTCCCCGACCTCGTCGCCCCGGAAGGACATGATGCTGCTGATGAACTACCCGGCGTCTGAATCAGATGTGCACGGGGGCAAGCTGCACGAGTCCATCGCGGAGCAGAACAGGAACCGGTTCATTCTGGAGGAGATTGTGAACATGTTGCCGCCACAGCGAGACTCCGTGTCCTGCAGTTTCTTGCTGCGCATGACGCGCGCGGCGTACATGCTGAACTGCGTCGTGAACTGTAAGGCGGACCTGGAGCGACGCGCGGGCCTTCAGCTGGATCAAGCCCTGTTGAGTGATTTGCTCATTCCTTGCTTCTCGCACACCAGTGAGAACTTGTATGATATCGATCTCGTGCGCCGCATCTTGGACCATTTTCTCACTCAGGTACGTCGAAGCATGATTCCTATACGAGAATTTGGCAATGGTCTGATATTGGTTCCAAAAAGACTGTCTCACTAAAACAATCATTTAATTTGTGCAACTCATTTAATTTGTGCTAGAAATGTCGTCTTTAACACCATGTATGCAGCTGCAACCATAACGTCTATAACACCATATATTTTTTTGTAATTTTCCAATATTTTTCATTAACAAAAGGACATTTTTCTAAAATCCGGACGCTTCCGGGAAGGGGTACCCATATCAGGAACCCATTTTCTGAGTTATAGGTCCCTTCATCTGACCTGCCAATGAGTTTGACTGGGACTGATTGTGGTCATTTTTATGATTCAACCACATGCAGGAGCAAAGCGTGGGTAGCGGCAGCCCACAGTGTGACAAGACACTCCGGACAGTTAGTGTGTACGACGGCTCCAGTCCTGCGACCAAAGCACTCCAACCCGCCCTCACGTTGAGAGCCAAAGTGGCGAAGCTGCTGGATTCTTATCTTGCAGAAGTCGCCAGGGACAGCAAGCTTCCCGTTTCCAAGTTCCAGTTCCTTGCCGAGGCTCTGCCTGAAGGCTCCAGGTTGTGCGACGACGGATTGTACAGAGCAGTCGACACATACCTCAAGGTAACTAGTAATCACCTATAATGCAAAATTTCATTCACTCAAAGTGGGGACCGAGCTAACCTTGTTTCAGTAAATCTAATGAATAATACTCTGTCCAGAAATAACTGTCCTAGTTCTATGTCCGGCATTTCGCACTTTGAAATATGACCATGATGTGATGGACTGTTTTGTTAGATTTTTTTTGCTGATCTGGTGGTGATTTGCAGATACATCCGACCTTGTCAGAGCACGAGAGGAAGCGGCTATGCCGCATTCTCAATTGCCATCGCCTGTCGCTGGACGCCTGCAAGCACGCGTCGCAGAACGAGCGCTTGCCGCTCCGCTTCGTGGTGCAGGTGCTGTTCTGCGAGCAACTGAAGATCCGAAGTACCGTCACGGAAGTCAGCAACTCCGTCAAGGACTCGGATCATCGTCACTGTAACAACAACATCCACAATGCAGACAACGTGAGTGTAACATCACGAGAACCCACTGCAGACAACTGTAACTCTTCGTCACTGCCGGCCACACCCCAGTCTCCTGCAATGCTGGAAAGCGTGAATCAAATGGAAATCCGAGCGTTGCAACGCGAACTCGCCACCATGAGAGTTAAGTGCAACAATTTGGAGCGAGACCAGGGCAACATCCACGATCAGGTCACAAATCTTTCCCACTTTAAGAAAGACAATGTGCACAAATGTGCACAAATGGTAAACAATGTTTACTGTGCGACTCGCCACTCAATCATAGAAGTGAAACCTTGTCTATCAGATGTTGTGATCTCTTTCACCTACCAATCCACAGTCATAGTCCTAGTACTATCTGTCTACATACTTAGACTATGTTCATAGTAACTAGATTATTAGTTTGATGTTCTAACTAACTTGAAGTCTACATACTTAGAATATGTGTAGACTAACTAGACTACTAGTTTGATGTTCTAATTAACTTGGAGTCAGAGACACTGGGTCTATTAGTTCCCTCGTAACTTAATTACTATATGAGTAACTTAATTCTAACACTCTACACTCTGTACTAGATCGATAGCCAACTCACAAAGGTCTGAATTTGTACATGAGGTTGGAAGTGGCTCTGATGGTTTGATTGGGATGGCTATGGCAGGTGGAGCAAATAGCGAGAATTTCCAGAGCAAGGTCATCGTCGTGGTCGTCAGGAGCGTGGAAGAAGATCAGCAAGCTGCATTTGTTCAGCAGGGACTCAACAGCTGGGGACTCGTCGCGAACTGATGAATCCAGGAGTACCAATCCTCGGAGATGGAGAAACTCCATATCATAGTAGAGCTCTCCACTGAAATTAAACTAGGACCGATTGGAATTTCACTTAAATTGCAAATAGTTTCAGAATCATATTCTCGTAGGTTTGTTCATATTGCCGATTAGTTCACGTGTGGACTGCAAACTCCCCAGTGGAAAAGTAGAATCGGTGGATTCGTCGACTTCAAAGCATGGTTAATTACTTCATTGAGTGGCACGGTAGGCTTCTAGCTGTCAGAGCATTGAGGTTTGATTTGTCAACCCAGGTCTGTCAATTTATTTACTTTGTAGGTGCACATGATCGATCTCTAGCTGCTTCAAGATTGGAACTTGATTCATACATGTACTGTACATACTGGCTGGTTTTGAGAACGTTCCAAAATTTAGCAACAATTTTAAGCTCTTTCTTTTTCGCACTCTGGTCTCTCGAGTTGTGTGTATGAATTGCGGCTCCTTCTGCTAATTACAGCGGATGTCTACTAAGTTAGTACTACTCTGAAACTTAAGTACCAAATTAGCTATAAGTTATGTATTAATCTCGACATCTCGGATTCTAGCTGTTATTGTTAGCATGTAAGCTGGACAGTGTAAACCTTCAAATAGACCCTGACATAGAGACAAAAAAGTTCGTTGCACGGCGATATTAATGCAGGCTAATTTCATACTGTAGGTGGGCACTTTAACGGTTTCCCAGGAACACTGTCGCCTTTATTTTTTTGCAATTGATTCCCTTCAATTTGTGCCCAAAATAAATAAAATATAAAATACTGTCGCCAGCTGCCAGCAAGACTCGGAAGCAGAAGGTTCTTTAGCCAACGGAAGCTGTACCTATACCTAGGAATAAGAATAGTTGCACCAGAATCGCTGTAGCGGATTCTCGAATATTGGACAAGGCACGTAATTCTTTACCTAAAGAATGATTGTGGAGAGTTGGAAGTCCACAGTAGTCTAGAATCACATGTGTTGAATTTTTTTATCTTTGCAAGGGCTAAAGAACCATATGATCTTGGTTGTATTGTTTTGTTTGTTTGTTTTTTTTTAAATTACATATATTTTCTCTTCATTTTTCTTTAATTTGGAAAAAAAACACATGTTAGTTAAAATCAAAGAGGAAAGTACATGTTAAATCCGGGGTCCATGTAGGATGGGCTAAAACATCCATGCTTTGTATGGCAAAGGTTTGGGGATGAAGTGTAGGGCATTCATAATAAAGGGCGGGCCACCCGGGGTAAAACACATGCCAACCACGGTAAATCGCAAGCCAAGTGAACCACAACAAAGCGTGGCCCATCCAGCCTCATGCCAAAGGACACGGGGTGGCCTGCGGCCCGGTGGCCTGGCCTTTACCATGATTGACCTGCGGTTATGGTCACCAAACATTTGCAATACAAAACATGGCTATTTTTGTTCACTCTACCCATGGGCGGTCAACCATAGAAGAGAGAATATGTGAGGTGTTGTTGAGGAGAGTGCAACTCACTTGAACAAAACACTTTATTCTTATACCAATCATCTTAAAATTTGGCTTCAAAAACTCTTTGTTAATCTTCACCACATTGAAGAAAGAAAGATTGTTGTTTATATGAGCATTTTTTTTCTCTTTATCTCTAGGAATATAGCAAATGTCTTGTCAATTGAATAGATGAGTCTTGGGTCATTCAAGCCATGTTGACGCTAGTAAAAGCAAAACCTTTGTCCTTGCTTTCTGCGACCTTTTCTACTAGAGCTTTTAAGGCCACTTTAACCTTTAAGGGTTACTTAACATTCTCCTATTCAACTTCTAATTTGGGAGCAAGTCTACAAACATTCAGCAATCTCTACTTAATAAATATATAGAATTCCTTTTTGATATTCAATTTTGAATATATTCTCTTTTGATTTGGCGGTAAGTTTTCATAGAACTACTTCCATTCAACAAAATTGTAAAATTGGTTTTTAACCCTTAAACGTCAAGAAGGTCGTGGATGGGCAATCCAAAGGAATAATTTTTTTTAAAGAACTGCCCCCAACAATCGTTCCTCGAGTAACGTAAACAATCAATGAGAATTCCTCAAATCCTCTATGAACAGTGCATGGAGTGAACAATGTCACTCCAAAAACAAATTTAAAAAATTCAATGAGATTTCTAGTTTTGCAATGAGCTCTGCAACTCTGAATTAAATTAAAAATAAATAAATAAATTGAAAGACAAGGATTGAAAGACAAAAAGGTGTGCAAAACTCAAATACATACCATTTGGAGCAAAAGTTTGAGTTTTGTACGTGACGTGTAAAACTTTCTACCCTTATGTCTTTTGGTCTATAACTCAAATGCTTGATTTGATTAAAATTTTGGGATTCTAAGGGTGCAAGTCGTCTAGAAGGGTAGGATTCACTCCATCGAATCATGAGTGATACCTCAGGCCACATGTGGCTGTGGTGTTTTTTCGTTCCTTTGCAATGAAATCTCCTTTCATTTGTTTAATTTTTTTTTAAAGAATCATGAGTGATACTCATGATGTAAGTTAATAAGGGATGAGATGATTTTCATCTTCTAATCTCGTGTAACTGTATAACTTCAATGATTGATTTGATTGAAAATTTACCCTTACTTGCTGAGATGAGATTCAGACGTTCAGACATCTCTCTGCAACTCCCGTGGCCAGCAGCAGCTACAGTTCTTCAATTCCAATTTTCTCGCTTGTTGTTTTGAGACTAGCTTGCAAATATAGGTTTGAACATTGTTATATAAAACACACTATATTTGACTGCCTGTGGTGTGTTTCAGAATTGGAAATTTGTCTTGTTGACAAATAAAGATTGGCTCTGTTAATTTGACACGTAGAAGAACTGGCCATTGGAATCTGGAAGTGTCATAAGCAGTGGGCCTTCTTGCAGTAAACTGTCCCCCTTTATTTGTGTAAAAACTAACTAAATAAAATTGTTCAGGGCCCTGCAAATTACCGTGTACTGTTTAAATAAAGTGCCGGGAGCAAGGGACATCAACCATGCATCGAAGCATTTCGGGTATCTCTTGTCCACTTGGGCCTGTAAATTAGAATGGCTAGTTCCTGTCGATAGATTGCGGCTGCCTGTTCTCTTCGTGTCTGGGATCCTCATCCCACTGGAAGGCGTGTTTTATCCATTTCTATTAACCACCGCTTCATAGAAAGGAAAAAAATAGAATCAGGAGCCAATTCTCTTAACTGTAATACACTCACTACGTCCAAACAACATGGCGGCTGCAACGTGCAAAATTGGGGTGCAGAGTCACAGTCTAAAAGGCGACTGCATGTTGGATCTAGAAACAAAAACGACAAAGAAGATTGTTGCCGTCTTAACTGAGTTTCAGCCTTGGTCGTGTGTTTAGCAAGACAAACGAAGATAAATTTGTACACTAAGTTTTGCACTAAGTTCAAAATTCAAATTCTGCTCTTAGTTAATGGTTTGAACACACTCTACTAACGCTTTCATTAAAATGAAGAGGAGAAATTTCATTGCTGAGTAGGAATGATCCATTATTTACTGTAAGCCATCAGCCCACGTGGCCTGCCTGAACATGAATCAGATGTGCATCATGATGTAAAGTAGGAGCACCCAATTCCGACAATGTACTGGATGTTGATAATTTCTAAACACAACATTCATTTTAAAACGCAAATGTAAGCACATCATAGAGCCTTTATTGTTTGTTGGAAAAAATGATAAGCTATCTATGATCTACCTACATTTGTGTTCTGAAATGAATGTCGTGTTTAGAAATCATCAGCATTGGGTACACTGTTGGAGTTGGGTGCTCCTACCTTCACTACAACAGAATGAGGTTATTTTCAGTGGCCACTTCTCACTTGGTGAGTGCAACTGGTCACATAAGACAAAGTTAAGTTTTGTCTTATGTGACTAGTTACACTCACCAAGTGAGAAGTGACCACTGAGAAATGACCAATTTCCTTGTAGTGCTTATACGTCAGGTGCATGGGCGAATTTGGAGACCGCCAGAGGAATGAAGAATGATTCGTGAGTCTAGTTAACCCTTTAGTGCCTAGCAAGCCAGATTATGGTCACTGCAACGTCAGAAATGCAAATAACAGAGAATCCGTGAAGAATTGGAACTTCAGTTCTGAAGTTCAGATTTGCGCACATACATTACGCACCTTCCAGAAAAAGAAATTTTCAATTTGGAATTGTACAACTATCAAAATACCTATCAACAGAACGCAACAATACTGCAAATACTTGAAAATACAGTAAATACTTACAAATACAACATATGTATTGTGTAGTATTTCTTGTGTTTGGAAGTTTGTTATCTTGTTTTATTTTTTTGGATTGTGTTCTCTTCTTCATCTTCCATTAGTGTGTGTAATCCGATCTTGGCTAATGTACCCACTCCTGTCAATTTTCAACGTATAAAATTTTGTCCTAAACCGTACATGGACAAGTCACTTTCACTTATAAATCTCACAATAATTATGTGTGAGTCTATTTTTGATATGAAAGATTGCAACGGAGAGGTGTTGACATAGGGCATAGCTGAACGTCTTTGCTTTTATTTTTGAAAATTTACCTCAAATTCTATTTAACTTTGAAGTCACACACCCCCCAAAATCTCGTTTTTGAGCGTGCATTATACAGTTCAAATACATACTATAATCTTCCGATCCCACCATCGGATGATTCTCAAATTTTAATAAAATGTGTGCTCTCGAGTTGAGAATAGAATTGTACGGTTACTTTCTAATTTAACCCATTCTATTTTTGGTAGTCTCAACCACAGTGGAAAAACCCACTGAAATCTAGAGCTGTTTGCTACAGTACCCTAGGCACTAAAGGGTTAAGGTAGGAGTACCCAATTCCGACAGTGTACCGGATGTTGATAATTTCTAAACACAACATTCATTTTAGAACGCAATTTCTAAGCACATCATAAAGCTTTTAGTGTTTGTTGACAAAAATGATAAGCTATCAATGATCTACCTACATTTGCATTCTAAAATGAATGTCGAGTTTAGAAATCATCAGCATTAGGTACACTGTCGGAGTTGGGTGCTCCTACCTTAATAGGACTTCTAGAATTGGGAATGGGTAAAACATGGAAGTGGAGGCAGTCTGAGGTCTACCTCCATGGATAGGAATCCACTCCTGTTGTGTCATGCACGCTTCATCCAAGAATGAAGAATTGATGATGAAGAAGAAGAAGAACATCCTCAATGCGTGGCAATACGTACCGGGCACAGGAACCCGGTGTCACTAGTCGGGCCTGTTGTACAGTTGTAAGTTCTTTTGGTGAATCTTGATTTCCTATGTTTTATGATTTTTTTTGGTGTATTCTACGTGGCAAGGGTTCATTTGCATAACATTCAGTAGCATGCACTGTCTTTGCCTTGGCTGTACAATAGATGGTGTGGAATATTCACACCCAACAGTACTTCATCAGTAGCTAAGCGGACAGGTGGAGGCTCAAGGTGATGAGCAAAGTGCATGAAAGAAAGGTAGTGGGTTTGAAGGCTACTGAATGTTACGTGTGGGACATAAGAGCATGGCCACTCATGCCCTCCCAGAGTCTCTCACACTCAAGAAGTAGATGAAAACTGCCAAGGGCCCTTCAAAAATACCTCTTGACTCTCAATCCTAGCGTGTTAGAAATTGGGCCTTCAAATCACTATTTAGTTGACTATATCCTCACATTCTACTTGTGATTGGTTCATTGACTATTTGATGCGCACTTTTGATATGTGAGGGGCGTGCAGGGGTGGGGGAGTGTGGGTGCAAGGGCCCTTCAAATGTAGATGAATAATTTCAGCGAGTTAGTCCTAGTGTGCATGGGTGGGAATGCTCTAATGTTCTTCAACCCTGGCTTACTGGATCACACCCTTTACATATTGTAGAGAAACTACTAATAAAATAATTCAACTCTCCAAAACTCTTTGCTTGGCCCAATTAAAGTTAGAGAAAATTCTCTGCTTAACAGATGCTTGAGATTCGGAGGAGCTTTGGAGGTGATTCGGAGGTGAACAATATGGAGGTTGAAGAACGTTATGGAAATGTGAAGGGTTTGGAAATGCATGCAAGGGTGCGCGGGGAGGGGTACTTGGAAGAAGAGACTACAAAGAAGCTTGGATCATGAGTGTCTAAATGTTTTAAGACTCATGAGAGCCTAAGTGTTCTCTGAATATAACCGCCTAAGTGTCTTGTGACTCATGAACGTATATGGTATTAAGTGTATTGTGACTCATGAACGTGTATGGTATTAAGTGTATTGTGACTCATGAGTTGCTTAAGTGTTTTGTGGCTCATGAGTGCCTAAGTGTTTTGTAGTTCATGAGTGCCTAAGTGCTTTGTGGTTCATAAGTCTCTAATAAGTGTTCTGTGGCTCATAGAGCTTGTTATCATAATTTATTGTGAGCTCATTGTTCTGTGGCCCCCGAATGCATTAAAAAAATTGTCTAACAAATTCTTTAAAATTCAGCAATTTTTTGTCTTTCTACAATCACTTTCATTGTAAACAAACAATTCTTTTATTTAATTTTTATCCTTATTTTTATCTTTACTTTTATCTTGTTTCTCTTATCTTGTTTCTCTTATCTTGTTTCTTTCTTGTCTTTGTTTTGTTTTCCTTCTTGTCTTCTTCTTTTCTTCTATTTTTTCTTCATTCTTCTTTTGGCAGCCGCAAATCCTAAACACCCACCAAAGAAAATAAAAATAAAAATAAAAATAATAAAATAAAATAAATAAATAATCTTTTTTCTTCTTCTTTTTTGTTTACGGCTCATGAATCCTAAAAAACAAAACCCTAAACGGCAGAAGAGGGAAAAAATAAAAGATAAAATAAAAAATAAAGATTCCATCTTTTTTGGTTAGGGCTCATAAACCCTAAAAAAAAATTTAAAAAAAATTAGGGTTTAGCCGTAGCTGACTGAATCCTAAACGGTGGAGGATGAAATGATTAAAATATATATATTTTCTATTTTTAGGCCGTTGAGGGATGTTGGGTGCGTGCCCACACACCCAATCTCTTTTCCTCTCTTCTCCTCTCCTCTCTCCTCTCTCTCTTTCTCCCCTTTCCTCCTCATATACATAGGGGAGAGCGGGGGAGAAAGAGGAAGAGGAGAGAAGGAAAGAGAGAAAGAGGGAGAGGAAAGGAAGAAGGATTGGGTGCGCGGCACCGCACCCAACAACCCTCAACAGCCTAAAATTTTATTTTATTTTATTTTATAAATTTCAATGTTTTTTCCTTCTCCGTTTAGGGTTCAGCTGTTGGTAGTTGAGCCCTATTTTAAAAAAAAATTAGAGTTCATGAGCCCTAAACAAAAAAGAAGATGAAAATTAAACAGCAAAATCTTTAAATCTAAATCTTTAAAACTCTAATTATTTATTTATTTATTTATTTATTTATTTATTTATTTATTTATTTATTTATTTATTTATTTATTTATTTATTTATTTATTTATTTATTTATTTATTTATTTATTTATTTATTTATTTATTTATTTATTTATTTATTTATTTATTTATTTATTTATTTATTTATTTATTTATTTATTTATTTATTTATTTATTTATTTATTTATTTATTTATTTATTTATTTATTTATTTAAATAATTTTTATAATTTATAATTTTTTAGGGTTCATGAGCCCTAAACAAAAAAGAAGACAGATTTTTAATTTAATTTTTTTTAATTTTTTAATTTATAAAAACATTATTTTTGTTTTCCTTTAATGGAGGTATACGGTTTGCAAATGCTACAAGAGGTGAAGAGGAATGAAGAAAAAAATAGAAAAAAAAAAAGGAAGACAAGAAGGAAGACAAAAAGAAGACAAAAGAAAAAATAAAATAAAAGATAAAAATAAGGATAAAAATTTAATAAAATAATTGTTTGTTTACAATGTAAGTGATTGTAGAAAGACAAAATCGATGTTTTTCATAGAAATTTTTACACAAATGTTTTTAAGCAAGATTTTCTTATGAAATGAACGCACTTGGCAAAGTGCATAAATAGCGAATTGTGTGTTCTCTGTGCGTCTACCATCCACAAGGAATCTAGCCTCTGGGACCTCTAGCAAACCCCGCTCTTTCTCCTACGGCCATAACCATTGTTGTGCGTGAGGCATAAGGACATTCCAAGAGAGATTGAAGATGTCATTAAAATTGACTTTGCTGGTCAATAAAACCAACTTTGTCGGTCAATAAAACCGACTTTGTCAGCCAATAAAACCGACTACTGCTTCATAACTCTATATTACCCATGCAACGATTTCCACATGTACGTGATTGGATCAATTAACTATTGTATAATCTACTTCTTGATATTACCCTAATCCGCGCTTCCTAATTGCATTGAGTAGAACAAGTTGTTTCCAATTGCGCAACAACTAATGGAAATAAGGGCCCGAATAAACAAAAATCAACATGTTTTTGCAAGTCCCAACCGCAATGGCCCAATGAGTGAGCCAAGATCAATTGTTTAAAAAAAAAAATCTCAGATGTACTTATTCATCTTTTTAGTGTATATACTTTTTTAATTACCCATTTTCATTTTTCTGGTTTGTATATTTCTTTTTTTAATATACACTTACTTAATTATGCGTTTTTATTTATTATTGCTTATATATTCCTCTTTTTTAGTATATACACTTATTTAATTACTTGTTTGTCTATTTTCTTTCTTCTTTTTTGGTATAAACTTTTGGAAAATATAGAAATATACAACAAATGTATGTGAATGTATGTGTATTCATTACTTTAAGAGTTCATTTAAAATAATTATATTCATTTTTTGTTTTGTGTGTATATATATAATCTTTCCAAAATTCCAAAAATGTAAAATGAGATAGAATAACTCTACTAGACAACAAAATAATGAAGAAAATAATATTAATTAGAAATTCATATAAATATATATGCACAAATATATATTAAAACAACTAGTAATCTATATATATTATATCTTTCAAAAATTCTAAAATAAAATATAGCAAAATAATGAAAATTGTATATTAATTAGAAATTAGCACAAATATATAATAAAAAAATTAAGAATCTCTCTATATATATAATTTTTTTAATGAAAGATTATTATGTGGCACATGAGGTGGTAAAAAGGTTATGATTGATTGTATATAGAATTGGTCGGTCCATCCTTTGATTGATGATTTTATATACATTAGTTATAAATTAATTATGAATCCACATTCAAAAATTATAATTAAAAGATATAATTAGACTATAAAATTAAACAATAATTAAACTAAGAAATAAATTAAATGATAAATTAAACTACTTTATTAAGCTTGGAAATTTAAAATTAATTTAAAAAAACCTAGTTAAGCTTAAAATAAAGATAATATTGGAAAATTAAAAATAAAATTGTTAGATTATTTCATCAAATTAGGATTGCAAAAATAAATTAAGGCCTCCTCAAAATATAAAAACTATAAAACATAAACTTTAGTTCTAAATCAATATAGGATAATAATAGGAAGTATTTTTTAAATTAAATTTAAAAATTAAAGACTACAATTCAAAAAAAAAAAAAAAAAAAAAACTTGAGGTTTCGAAATAAAAATAGACTGGAAAAACTTGTAGTTAGTACTTTTTGTAGGAAATATGTTTTATTCTAAAAAAATTAGGAATTTAAAAACATTTTACAAATTAAAAATTAAAAATTGGTAGATATGTATTCATAGATTCCAAAAAGTAAGCAAAAGTTAAAATTAGTTAAAAGGAAAACAATTGATTTTAGAAAGTAGAAATTATAAAGTAAAAGTAAAAGTATAAAAACAAAGTAAAAGACAAAAAGAAAAAGTACGAGAAGAAAAAAAAGAAATTGGAAAAGCCACGTACCGGTTCCAAACCGGTGTGGCTGTTCCTGTAGCAACTACTTAGAGCAGTTGTAGAACTGCTTTTTGGCAGCTTTTGCTCATCTTCCTCCTTGTAAATCTTTGTGTGTATCTTGTGCGATTTTTGTGTATTCTTTTTGGCGTGCAATTATCTCGTGCTCTTGTTCTGTGTATTTGTTGTGTGTGTGCAATTGGAATCGGTGTTTTTGTTTTGTGACGAGAGCGACAAGGGTTTTCTCAATTGTCTTAGTTTTCGGTAGAGAGTGCAGATTACGGTATAGAAGTTTCTTTGAGCGCAAGTTTGAGAGTAACGGTGAGATAACTGAGAGAGAGACAGACTGTGCAAAGTCGTGAGTATCACAAAACAGGGAGTTGCAGGTTTACTGGGTGTTCCGGAGGAGTCGGCCGGAAGAGCAACAAGGAGCGTCAGTGCTGTAGCGACATTTCTTCGAGTTTCCCAAAATCTAGCTCTCTCGTCTCTTTGTAATTTTTGTATTGATTCTTTAGATGAATCTTGAGAATGTTGATGAGACATTTAATGTGGCCATAAGGAAAATAATTATGTTTAATAAAGTGTTTGTCGGTTTATGACTTATTAAAAGGGAGAGGGGAATCACAAGAAGTCCGAGAAACTGTCAATTTCCTTTTAAAGATTAGGCCAACCAGTTTCTCTACTTCTTATGATATCAACTGAACTTTAGCTATAACCCTTATACTGGTTTTGACAGCGAAAGACAATCACTATGGGATATAGGTCTCTCTAAATTATTTTGGTCCTGTTTACTACTTCCAATTTCCTTAGATTCTTAGAATTTGATATAAGCAAAAGTGTTTGGGCATACCAAACTAAAGGATGGGGCTAGCGGACTTATCTTATCTCGACGCATAAAATCTGGAATAAAAGGTGTTATGGAGGGATTCATTGGTCCATAAACAAATTTATATATTGATGTAGAAACTTTGTAACCTGTCCAACAAGCGTAACCCTGAGGTACTTTATTCTTGGTTCGTGATTTCAATTTACTATATTCGACAAGTAGATAGTGTACAGAAAAATCTAAGAGTAATTCTCCTTTTTTAACTATAAAGGTTCGGCTAGGTTCAATCTTTTCCCAGACTTTACTAAATATAATTCTTTTAATATCTAAGGGTAAGTTCTCTATTCTTTCTTTAAGAATTTTATCTTGGATATAAGTTCCACTCAATTTAAAACTTTGTCCAAAGTAGGCGTTTTTATAGAGTCTATATAATGCCATAAATAAACAGGGACCCGAGAAATAATCGTCGAGTATTTCTGGAATTTTCCATGGAAATAAATGATTCATTTTGCATCATTTGCAAGATGTACGTATTACCCTTTAGTAGTTTGTATGATTTTTAAGATAATTTAATCGTCCACAAATTGACCAAAGTGTATGTAAGTTTTCTGCGCACAAAGGTGTCCATTGAAGTGTTTCTAATGCTAATAACCAGGGATGTACTAAATTATCAAAGTTTCTTATTTTTGGACGATAGGGCCAAAAATCTACTAATAATTTAAAAATGAAGAACTTTGTAACTTTCTTCATGTTGATTCATAAGGCTCATTAGTTACAAACCTAATTTTAGATTATTTGAACAATTGTATTTATGTGTTTAACTTATTTTCACGGATAATTATTTTGAGATGGATGAAAATAAATTAAAGTATTAACAATTGTTCTTATTCTAATTATTTCGTCTATAGATATTTTGCAATTCTTGATTTGGGTTAATTTACTAACTGGTCTAAGAAAATCAGAATCATAAGAAATTGATGGTGGAATAGAATTTTTTGGAACTCTTTTTATTTTATCGTATGCTTGTTTTTTAAAGCAAGTCTTTTTAATATGTCCACTTTCTCCACAAAAATGACAACAATTTCATGTGTTTCCAATTTTTCTCGAGGTATAGTTTTTGTTTTCAATTAAGGTAGAATTACTAGGTTTACTAGGAGTAGATTTATAGTTGATTTTGTTATATTGTTTTGTAAAAGAACAATTGTCTAAACTATCATTTTTAGGAAATATGTCTGATAAAAGTTCATGAATGATTTCATGGGTTATTTGGTTTCCATGTTCCATTTCATTAACTCATAGTTTTAATTCTATTGTTTATTTCATTTTATTCTTATTATTGACCAACACTATTATTATAATATTCTATAAGTGTTTAGAATTTTTAAAGCCCTTGATAAAGAATTTAGTTGTCTATAAGAATACTACTAGGAAAAATACATGTCATTCCATTGAAATTTTAGTTTTTCATAAGGAAGTTACACAAAACTAAAAGTCAATTAAAAATAAATTATAGTTCTAAATCTAATACTCATTTTTAAAGCTATGTAAGAGCATTTAAAGCAAATAGTAATTTTAACATCATCAAACTCTTCAAGATCTTTCATTGTCACTTTTCGATTTGCTAAACGAGCCATAATTCCAAATAATTTAGGCAAATCTAGTGTCAACATCATGAAACATGTTGCATCTAAATCTATGTACTCATTTAGAGATCAATAATCCAAAGTACATGGATTTAGATGCTGCATGCTTCATGATGTTGACATTAGATTTTTTTGAACTATTTAGTACTATGAGTTGTTCAGCAAATCGAAAAGTGACGGTGAAAGATTTTGAAGGGTTTGATAGCTAGCTTCATGTCATTTCTCACCCCATAGTTTTGAAGGTCTATGCTATAAATATCTCTTTACAAAATATATATTAAATATGATACTAAGTTAAAACTATATTACCTTAAGAAAAAATGCTAAAAAATATATTATTATTTGCTCTTAATGCTCTTATATAGCTTTGAAACGAGTATTATATCTATAACTATAGTTTATTTTTAATGTTCTTTTAGTTTTTCCAATCTATTTTTATTTCAAAACCTCAAGTTTTTTTAAATTTTTTTTAAAATTTAAAATTTTAATCTTTAATTCTTAAATTGAATTAAAAAAACATCCTATTTTTATCCTACATTGATTTAGAGCTAAAGTTTATGTCTCATAGTTCTTACACCTTGAAGAAGCCACAATCTAAGTTTTGCATTTCTAATTTACTAAATAATCTAACACTTTTATTTTTATTTTTCCAATATTATCTTTAGATATTAAGCTAAAAAAGGTGTTTTTGTTTTTAATTTGAATTTCCTAGCTTCATAAGCTGGTTTTTAATTTTATCGTCTAATTTTATAGATTTTTTTTATATCGTTTAATTCTTTAATTTTTGTTTTTGTATGTGAGTTCATAGTTAACTCATAACTAATTTATATTAAATCATCAATCAATGGGTGGATGGGCCAATTCTGTTAATTACAATACTAAGTTAAAACTATATTACCTTAAAAAATAGTGTAAAAAAATATTGTAATTTTTTTTTTCATTTTTTTGTTGTATAGCAGTGTACATTTCTAATTAACATTATTTTTTGATTATTTTGTTGTATTCTATTTTGGGATTTCTGAAAAATAAAAGATACCAAAAATACTTTACAAAGCCCTAGACTTTATACCCCTACTAAAGTTTCCAAGATTCTCTCCGATGCTCTTTGTTTTCACATCTTAAACAAAGAATGAGTATAATCATTTTAAATGAAATTTTAACCCCTAAGCGCCCGAAGGTTTTTGGACATGACTTAGATGTGTTATAAGATGTGGATTTTGAAACTTTTTTAGATTTCAACTATAAAGAAGAACTATAAGGCATGTTAATTAGAAGATATATGTATGGTTGAGTTTGAAAAAATAGAATTGAATATTTTTCTATTGAATTTACAAGTTTTTTCATTAGGAATTCACTAATATTACATTTTTCATACTCTATACTTGGAAATTTATTATGATTGGCTAAAATCATAATTTTTAAAAGTGATGAATTTGTTCACTTGAGTGCTATTCTAGTTTTGTAGATGAGTTTTAGCCCCTAAATGACAGAGAGGGTAAGAGCAAAACCCAGATGTGTTATAAAATGTTACTTCTGCAACTTTGATGAAGTTTGGTCCAAAAAAGAAAATGAGAAGCATGATGTTTAGTAATTACCCATACAATCAAACTTCCAAAAACAGTTTTAGATACTCATTTAAAGAATTTAGTAGCATTTACTATTTAATATTCACCAAAATTACAATTTTATTTTTAGAATTTGAAATTTGGTATGATTGGTTAGAACTAGACATTCTATTCTAAAATTCTAAAATTCTATTCTATTCTATTCTATTCTAAAAAGGAAAATTTTTCAAAGGAGAGAACATCATCACTGTCCCAAAATAGTAAATTTTATAACAGTAGAACAATATTGAAGTCTTTGTCTTTGAAAAATTCCTTAGTGAACCTCAATATTGCAAATGAAATGCATCAAACAACAGTGGAACATGATCTTGACCCCCAATTTTGACAAAAAATTGAAACTCGAAAAATGTCATTTTCTGACCATGGGCAGTCACAACTATTTGGGCTGCAACTAGAAAATGGTCGATCGGTCACTTAGGGGTCAACCCCTAAACAACCAAGTGTCCTAACTAGGACATTTCAATGTTCGGGTAGGTTCCTACGGTGACAATTTTTATCTTTATTTTTTGAAATAAATTATTTGAAATTCGTATATCAATACAAAAAATGGGGATCTAATTTTTTTAATTCCGACTTTTAAGTGGAAGTTATGGAGCAAAAAGGGTTTTTTTGGAGAGAGTGGGCAGTGCAAGCAAGGCTCAAAATAAACCTCAAAATTTATTATTTTTCAACTCTAACCACAGGATCTTGTTTTAGATTACCAGGAGATTGGATTGTAAAATTTTAATAGAATTTGACCGTACAAATTGCAAGATTATAGCGTTTGAAGTGAAAAGATGAAATTGCAATCTTAATTGATGTTTTCTAACCGTCTTTGAAGACATGGGAAAAATTGTTAAACTGGTAAAAAAAATTCTTAATTTTTATTTAAATGTTTAATTTGGTATTTTCTATCAAGAGAAAAAAGAATATTCACAAGAAAATGATGCTCAAAAATAGGAAAAACCGCAGTCCTTTAGGGATTGAATAAGATCTTTCTAAAAGTGATCAAAAGACGTGTTAACCCCTAAGTGCCCAAGGGTTTTTTTAAGAAACTAAACGTGTTATAATGTTCATCGTACTCAACTTTTATGACTTACAAACCTTAAATATATGTAGAGCACAACAATAAGACAACATCCATACAATTTAATTTTGGAAAAATGCTATGAATTATTTAATAATCAATTTATAAGAATTATCTTTGAAAATTCATAAAAAATGCACGTTTAGTCATTTTGACTTGGAATCAAGTATGATAGGTCAAAAACATTGGTTTTACATGGTGGTTACCTTGTTCATGTTAGAGCTAATCTTATTTGATAAAAAACCTAAAAATTTCATTCCGAGGAAACTTTCAAATTTGTGACAATTTGAGATATTGTCACTTTGAGGGCTTTAAAGGATATCAATAAATATTTTTTAAAGTCTTTTATTTGGAAAGGTTGATCAATTTGAATATCTACAAGGGAAAAAAATCACGCTCAAAAATTGTTATTTTTGCATAAGATATGGACATTTAAAATTGGATGAAATTTTGATAATGTTGAAATTTTGATGGACCAAATATGGTCGGTTAGGCAGTTAGGGGTTGAGACATAAGTGCCTTTGAGTCTCTCTGTAAAATAAAAAATTTACCTTTTTGGGTTGAAAATAAAAAAATCTAAAATTTAACTCTTAGTACTGCCCGTAAAAAAAATTTAAACCGGTCAGGGAATTAAACTGCCCTCACAGATTTCAACTGAAATTTTTGGACGACCATATTTGGTCACTCAGGCAGTCAGGGGTTAATAGGTAAAAATCTTATTGTTTTAATTTTAAAGTTTTTGCAGTGTGGATTTTTTACTAATTTTTTTATGGGAAGTTAGCTTTGTGCATGTGTGATCCAATTAGAAAGGGGATGATCTGTGAGATTTTTATGCCTCATTTCATGTTGTAGTGTTCCATCCAAAATTTCAAAGATTTTAGTCTAAAAGTGCTATTGAAAAAGTCAACTACTAAAATTAAGCAACCAAAAAATCTCCTAAATCACTATGCTTAGAGTATTACATTTCAATCCATCACAACAAATTTCATTCTTAGATTGTCAATATCTTATTGGTAAGCAAATTACAAAAGAGTTTTAAATTTTAAGTTTTAAATTTTATAGAAAAATATTGGTGATAGCAATCGCAGATCTAACCATACGGATAGAATTTAAAATTCATAATGTACAACTTTTATTCATTCATCAAGTTGAAAATATCCTTCTTAGTTGCATTTTATAATGCATCTTTGGAAAACTGCCAAATCTGGAGAGGGTGAGAACTTTTAGGGGTTAAGGGTTAAATAAATGTGTGCAATATGAATACTCCATGATTGATTAGAAATATACATTAGTACATTTGTTGTTTTTTAGTGTACATTCACATAAATTTGTTGTATCTTAGTGTATTGAACTGTGAGGATAATATCTTCACAATTTGGATGGATATACATGATTTTAAAGGAACACATTATAGTTCATCTATATTTTACATGTTTCATCCATATCATGGACAGAAGTAGCTACATCTTTTCACTAAAGATGGCTACTTGCACTACCAAAAAATATTGGGAAAAAAAATTCACTAACTGCACCATCAAAAGAATTTTAGCTTGTATCTATGGAAGTTTGACTACAGGCATTAAAGACCTTTGTTTTTGTAAGGAGCATCAGGACTACTTGTTCTTCCAATTGAACAAAGTGTGGTTTGTGTCCACTTTTCACCTCTAATAGAAAGAGTGTTGTTTCTACTACTTGTATAATTGTCCTATAGAATTTGTGTGGAGTCTCAAACAAACAAACTCTTAATTATGCTCGCTTAAAAAGGAGCTCTTGAATATGATTTTCAAATTTTTAACGTGTAAGTGATATATTGAAGATTGTACTAAGGATCATATATCTACATCCATATGGCATACACTAGTACGAACCACCCATGTTTACGTTTTCTAGGATGGTTTTTCCAATTCTCTTTAATATCCGAATTTAACAAGATTTAATATAACTTTTCTTAATTTTTTTGTTAAAGAGCGTTAATAATTCCATTCCAGAAAAACGAATATCTCGTCTGACGACTAGCGTGAATGAAGAGTCAGTTGGGAGTAGTTCTACTAACTACACCCACGTGCATGTAAGAATCATACCAAAGAAAATGACAAAAAATTAGTCATCATCTTGATTAAAGTAGACCACCTAAAGATTAATCTCATCTTCCCAAATCAACATAAAAAAGGGCAACAAGCAGCATAATTAGAGAGGGCAAATTGATTGGAAGAAATAACTTCAATCACACATCCTCTCGAAGCTGTGTTTATAAAATCAATCTCCTACATAGAGTTCACAACCATGATATGAAGTCCAAGTTTTGAAGCAACCTTATGACTCTTTCATTAGACAGTCATAACCCATAGCCCTTCTACTTAATGACCCATTTCCTACTAGTGTTATGTCCTTGGTCAAATTCAATCTCACAAGTCTAGTGCTCACAAAATGTTTGATGTGCATATGCAAGCTCACTATGACTATGAAGAAGCTGTCCTTGTTGAACTAGTTTTCTCTTTCTGTGTTCTCTTTCTGTGTACTGTCCTCTCTTTGCCGCTAATTTCCACTACTTTGGAGCATCTGCAGCAGTGGAGGTTTTTCAATTTTGATCTTAGACATCTCACATGGAGTGTCTCGAAGACACAAAAAATGGGGTTCTTTGGCTTCTGCACTTGAAAGAGGAGATTAATATACTAAATTTCCAGGATCCTCTGAAGTCTGAGATTCCTAGATAGATTTATGATAATCAAAAGGATATTACATCACATTCAGTAGCATGCACTGTCCTGCCTTGGCTCTACAGTAGATGGTGTGGTATATTCCACACCCAAGAGTACTTCATCAATGGACAGGTGGAGGCTTAACCCTTAAACGTACCACTCCTTTGTAGGAAAGTCAAACTACACAATTTAGCCTTCAAGATTTATCAAAATATATTTTGTAATATTTTTCATGCATGGAATTGAATGTTTTCTATCAGTCTTGAAATTTTCAGATTTTTTTAATTTAATACGGCCTTTTTAACAAATTTTTAAGTCAAATACTTCAAAAAATAAATTTTATTACAAAAAAGCTTTAAAAAATTAATATTTTTTGGGAGCAGGTACAAATTACAATGGAGAATCACATGATATGTTTTCCATAGAAATTTTTTATTTACATTTTGAAATTCGAAAGGTGAACATCCTATGTAGTGTAATTCAAACCTTGAGCTACAAAGCTTGCACAAGCAATAAAATACTCAATAATTGGAATTTTTAAGATTTGAAAAGTGGAGTACAAACTAGACTTAATAAACTTCATTTTCTTAGTTGGGTGTATTAGCAACAAAAGTCATCTTCAAGATCAAAATTGGGTTTGACCAACAAACGTCCAGAAACTGGACGCTGGGACGTTTAGGGGTTAACCCCTAAACCTCCCAGGGTGTTCCCAGAATTGACAGTTTAAGAAATCATTATAAAGTGCTATTTTGAAGAATATTTCGGAATTGTTATACAAATGAAAGTTGTAGATATTGAATTTGAGGTTCCATCCGTACGATTAGATTCACCAACGCCATCACTGATATTTTATTATAAAATTTCAAAGTTATAATTAAAAATTCCTTCTAAATTTGATTACAAACAAGATATTGATATTTTTTGAGTAAATTTTGTTGGAATGGATTTGAAATGAGATACTCTTGAAATGGTGATTTTTTGAAAATTTTGTGTTACTTCAATTTATGACCTCATTTTAGCAAGCCCACTTTTGAACTAAAGTCAATGCAATTTTGGCTTGGTCAACTGCTTGACACACTTCCACATTTGTAATGTAAAAAAAATATGTACCCTAGTAACACCAAATCCAACCATTAAATAGGACAACAACTTCATAAAGTATTTTTAAAAAATTGAATGAGTTTCATTTATAAAATAATGTGAGTGTAGTGTGAGTTGGAATCTGTTCGTCGTTTAGAAACTGGACGCTGGGACGTTTAAGGGTTAAGGTCATGAAAAAAGTGCATGAAGGAAAGGCAGTTGGCATGGAGGCTACTGAATGTTATGTAGGATGAATCAAAATCGGCCCAATTTTCATGTTATGTTGAAAAGGCCACTCCCCAATAACCTAGGCTCTACTGCAAGCTATGACAGTATGTTATAATAACTTATGACAACGTAAGTTATTCAAGTGTTGAGTTTGCAAATGCATGTAACTACTCAAAAACGTGTTGTGAGATTTGTATTATTGTTTTTGTTTTATTGACTTTGTGAGAGTGACGCACATGGCATTCACAAACAAGGAGTCATGGGTTGATTACAACTGATTCAAAGAGCGCAACAACTGTAAGTTCATGTTTTCTATCACTCCAAGGTAGCGTTTCTGAACACACTTCTGACAGAGGACTGAGGAGCTGCAGCAATGGGACGTCTATTGGGTGAGAAAGTTGAAGAGTGTGCTGCAATGTCAATCTCAAAATAGCCTCTGATATTGATATGGCAGCACACTCTTCCAAAATATCAGATGATCAGTGCTGTTTTTTTTGAGAAGTCACTGTCTGTCAAATGAACATGACTATCAAGTTGAAAAACTTGGTGTACACAAAGACATGCTGTACATTAGTTGATAAATCAGCTCAAATGTTATGCTAAATGTAAATTCAAAGCTTCACATCACTACAAGGAAACTGGTCTCTTCTCACTGCTATTTTGAGCCATTCTAGAGTTGGTCACACAGGACAAGGGTTTCCTAGACAGCAGTCAGTGAAAAGCGACGGGTTTGCTTATAGTGTATAGATACCACCAACCTATTATCACTGTGTTTCCAATTCCGACTGCCTCCCTTGACAAGTTCAAGACGAAAAGGGTGAGTACTAACATTGGCTAAAGAATGTTCTGTTGTGGGTGCACCTTATTTGTGACACAGTTTTTAATATGGTACCTTAGAGCATCTCCACCCATGCTCGCTAAAGGTGACTCGCTAAAATTATTCATCTATATTTGAAGAGCCCTTGAAATCACACTCCCCCACCCTTGAATGCCCCTCAAGCACCAAAAGTGCACGTCAAATAGTCAATGCACCAATCACAAGTAGAATGTCAGATTCAGTCAACTAAACTTAGATTTGGAGGGCCATTTCTTAACACGCCAAAGTTGAGGGCCAAGAGGCATTTTTGAAGGGCCCTTAGCATTTTTCATCCACTTATTGCGTGTGTCAGACTCTTGGCAAGTCCCGGTGGAGATGCTCTTAGAAAGGTGATGGGACTTTTAAACAAAATTCACATATGATGTATTAAAACAAAAAGTCATAGCAAGTGGAATCATATTTTTACAACAAAAATATGACTATCAAGTTGAAAAACTTGATTCTCCTCTGACTATAGCAACAAAACTACTTCAACCATTATGTTTTACCTATGTATGGTTGGGAGAATGGCAAGCACGCTATGGAACACTGATAATGTCAAGTTGTTTGCTTTGATCTATCTACAACATTCAATTTTTTTTTTTAATATATTTTTTTGGTTAAAGGATTCACAGTCACAGAAGAGAAGAGTCATGGGTTCTAACCCTCTTTTGATTATATTCTTCGTTCTGATTACTGTATGATAAACTATTTTCTAACTTTAATGCTAATTCACACCCCATGAATTACTGTACATATTGGTGAATTCCTTTTATTTGCTTTGGATATTGTGTTGGTCACTTGTAAGTCACTTTTCACTTAAAAATAAAATAAAATAAAATAAAAAACTTCATAATGGTGATTGTGAGGTACAGATTCAACAAATTGAACTCATTAACTCAAGTAACCAGTAGTTTACTACACTCTTACTATTCTATTTAGTGTAATCTCTAATTTAATGTAAAGTCACTTTAAAAATTGAACTCACTATTAAAAAGATTAGTAGCGCTATTAAAAAGAATAGTGCCACTAGTTTAATATTGAATCAAAATTAGCCTTACAGGGGTTCCCATATCAAGAAAGTTTCTTGTGTATTTTAAAAACGTGTATTTAAATACATGGAATGAATATGAATAGTCTAAATTTACAAATCTACAACTGATTTTGATGCTTACTACAAATATTCCTAAAATTGACACTTTTCCAATTGCCAAAAAAATAAAAAAATGGACAAGTAGTTCATCCTTTGAAAACTAGAATATGATTAGGTTTTAATTTTGCAAAAATGTACAATGATTTTCTAATTTACTCCAAAAACTATGTATATAATATGCTAAGCTATGCCATTTCACAAAAGAGATGAAACCAATTTTCTTTTGTAGTACAAGACACTCCATACGACTTGCAAATCAAAATTGAAAAATCCCCACTACTTCGAATGCTTGAAAGTCGAACGAGTGGATGTAGAAGTTGATTGAGCATCGTAACAATATTAAACATCTAAAACTTGTTCAATCATAATCAATCAAGGGTTTCAAAAGGACACCATAATGCTAAAATACAAGATTATGAAATATAACCATGATCTTTACAGTTGATTATTCACTTCCTGCCCCTACGGTGGATACGAGGCAAGTGAGCGGGTCTTTTAGCAGGCTTATGATTAATAGATGGGGCCGTAAAAATGGATTTTGGTTCAGATGGGGCTGCTTCTATGCTCGCCATGTCAGGGGCTGCTTCCACACTAGTTACGTCTTCAGGTTCGATCTCAGGAGGGCTGACAAACAAGAATATACAGTAGTAATAAGAACAATGGTTTTCTTTCGAAGCTGACATGAATAAAGTGTCTATTCGACCCACCTTTGGTTCTATGTCCACTAGACAAAGAACCAGTGGTGCAAGACTACTACAAGAACAGACACATGATCAGGTACATTACAAACAACTCATATTTTCAGTGTAATAAGACATTGCAGCTCAATGATACTATAAACGGGAGGCTTCTTCCCAATCCTCTTTAAATTTATTTTTTAAAAGTTTTAAAATTATAATTTTATTATTGGATTAGTATAGATAATACCGGTATATACTATAGGATAATATATGTTGTACTAGGATAATATATTTCTTGCAAAATTAGATTTTGATTAGCATAGTGTTGCATGAAAATGTATGTTTTGAACCATCTTAAAGTGAGTAGTGTGAAAAGGGTGTACAATAGGAAGTGGACTCTCAAGTGAAGGAATATAAATCATTGGGTACCTATGACAACGTATATGCACTTCAGACCCTCAACTGTTGATTCAAAGAAGAATCAAAGTATCTAAGATGTTCTAATTCTCTGAAATATTTCTTTGGTACTCACTTTAGTTCTTTAGTTCAAGAATGAAAGCATTGTAACGTATATGCACTCCCTATTTTTCGAGCTTTATAAACTAGCCCAAATCTAAATTTTGAGAGAGAAGAGGAATCTAGCTAGTATCCACAAGCAATATACCAGCTTCGAACGCTATGTCTGACAAAAAAAAGGTTTATCCAAGTCAAATCAGAACCTTGATTTTTAGCAAGAAATTCGACAATACCAATCAGTTGTGGGAATGCTCTTAGGCGGGCTTCCATGTGAGCATTGGGCATGTGGATACAACTAAAGGATACCCTAGTGCTGCATATGGGTACCCCCTCCAAAATAGTGTGATTTTCGAGAAATATCTTTTTGGTAAGAAAAAAACATTGAAAAATTACAAAAATTAGAGGGTGTTATAGACACCATGACTGCAACTATATACATGGTGTTAAAGACGGAATTTCTAGCACACATAAAATGAGTTAGACATAAGTCACACTATGTGTGATGCGTAGAAGTGGTATCTATATCAGGCCATTCCCTGGTGATGTGCCGGTAAATGGCAAGGGTAGCTTGAATCTAAACAAGCTCTCCTAGATTTCAGCTAAAGATAGGGTATCCATTAGGAGAGAATTCGGGCCATCAAAAGGCCCCTTTCCTTTGTCAAACTGCTGGGACCGGAAAGAGAAAAGCGTGTTCCAGTACAAGGCGGCCCTTTACACATTGATATCCGGAATTTTATCCGGGATGGGCGCTAATGATAAGAACATACGCTGCTTGGAACCTGGAGAACGAAAGAGCGTGATGGAGGCTCTTCATGCTGGTCATTTCGGAGGACATCTGGCCACTATGAGTACGGTCAATAGAATTAAGAGCGCAGGGTACTGGTGGCCATTTATCATCCGGGATGTGAAGAAGTTCATCCAGAGTTGCGACCAATGCCAAAGAACCGGAGCCCCCGGATTCCGGAATCATTGGCCGCTGACTCCCATCGTACCGCTGGCCCCTTTTGTGAAATGGAGCATCGACTTTGTAGGGCCAATAACCCCAATCAGCTCGGAAAGGAAGAGGTACATCATCCTGGCTACAAATTATGCAACCAAGTGGGTGGAGGCCCGGGCGGCCCGGAAGAATGACACCCGGACTGCAGCCGGATTCCTGTTCGAGGAAATCATGATGAGGTTTGGGTACCCCTTGGAGCTGGTGAGTGACCGGGGCAAGCACTTTCTGAATGATGTCATAGTAGACATCACGACCAAATACGCCATCAAACACCGGAAGACCACACTCTACAACCCGAAGGCCAACGGACAGACTGAAAGATCGAACGGAATTGTAGGGAAAATTTTGAACAAGATGGTTTCCTCGCACAAGACGGACTGGGACCGGAAACTAGCATCGGCTATACATGCGTACAACACCTCGGAGAAGACGACGACCGGAAAGACACCATATTTTATGATCTTCGGTTAGGAGGCAGTACACGGGATCGAGTTTACAGTGGAGACCTACCGGATTATGGCAGCCCGGTTGGGGACCTGGGTAGAGGACCGTGCACCCCGGATGCTGGCCATTGAGGATTTGGAGGAGGGTCGAGCTGAAGCACTCGAGAGGAACATGTGGATCCAAGTCAACCGGAAGGAGGTTTTTGACGACCGGCTACCGGAGGACCATGGGATCCGGAAAAGAGGATTGATGTTGCTGTATGATAGCCGGCATCAAAAGTTTCCCGGTAAGTTGCACACTTGGTGGCTAGGGCCTTACAAGGTAACGGAATTTTTTCCCAACGGCTCACTCCAGTTAGAGGATCTCGAAGGAAGATGGATGGATACCAGGGTGAACGGATCGCGAGTGAAGAAGTATTATCCGGAATCCGTATCCGAAGAGGATTCCAGATCAATGAGGGAGAGTTCGGAGGAGGGCTCTTCAAAGGAGTAGGTTCCAAGATTCGAGTGTTCGCGGGAACGCTCACATTTGAAAAAGGGGTAATGTCGAACCTCGTTTTTCCTGGAAGTAGCCAGTTAGGATTTTAGGGTAGCTAGGAGTAGCCAGAATCTCCATAAATAAGCGCGTGAGTGGCCATGATGAGGCATTTAACTACTTATGAGGAAGAGACGCTCGTGCGCGCGGTAGAGTTATTGTTAGGGCTTCTGGACCTGTTAGAGGATCCGGATTAGGAGAGGGTTTCCGAACGGTTAGGGTACCCGGACTGGGAACCGGGTGGCATGGACGGGTCTTGGTTGGACTCGGCCGGACTTCGCGCCTTAAAATGGACGGCTGTCAATTGGGCGGCGCACTGTTCATTCCAGCGCAACGCGTCCAGCCTTTCGCGACCTCAGATTTTCGTGTTTCTGGACTCAGCGAGCAGTGGAGAAGAGCGACCAACCAGCGGGCAACTTTTCCGGGGATTTAGGCGGAGCGCGCGGGAGCGGGGGAGAAAGCGTCAGGAGTCGGTAGCCATGGGGAGAAAGCAGCAGGAGAATTGGAGGCCCGGACGCCCGATCGCGGAGAAGCAAGTGCGCCCGGACATCCCCAGCAAACCGGAGCACCGGGAGCAGCTGCGGGAGGACCTGCGGAAGATTGGGTACAAGGAATTCTTCAACGTACCCTGGGACAACCTCGACGAGCGCGTTCTACAGGAGATCGCGATGGGGAAGCATCAGGAATTTCGGACCCCACTAATTTCGCACGATTTCAGTGCGTTTATCGTTGAACATTGATTCCGCACGTCATACGTGCATTTAGAAGTGTCGTTATGGTACGGAAGTGACATGCATTACTAGGATGTTGATGCAGTGTCTTTATAATGATTATGAAAAAAGTGTTGTTTCCGCACGAAAGTCGTGCTTGACGGAATCCGTGCGTTAATCGTGTATTTACATTACATGGCTAATAAGACACGGATAACATGCAATTGCCTTTAATGCGGATCTAGTATCGTATACGTATCATATCAACACCTTTTATTATATCCGTGCGATTTCAGTATCTATCATAATGCAAATTATTGTCGTACGACATCCGTACAAAATTAGCTGAGAATTATTTCAAGTTTTTAATTTGAGAATGAGTGACTTATATTTCTCCATGTCACTCGCGTTCAAAGGTGTTTTCGCACTACAATAGGATGTCATACTTATCAACATAAAAAGTTTGTAATGTTTTAAAACTATTGATTTATTGATGGAATATAATAAATAGAGAAAATACCAAGAAAAATTTAATATTTTATTTTGGAATCTTTTATAATCTTTTGGAATCTTTTCAAAATAGTTTATATTATTTTGGACTATTTTGGAATATTCCTAGAATCTTCTCAAAATATCCTTACAGTCTAATTTCTCAGAATATTTTTTTATCTTCATTTATAGAATATAGAAGCAATTAACATTAAAAATTTAATGAAATTACATTTTATATTTTTAGAATTCAAAATTTGGTATTATTGGTTATAATTTTACTTTCATCATAGGAGCAAAAATAAAAAGATGTATAGAAAAGAACAACATTACTTTTCCAAAATAGTAAAATTTGTAACACGAGACAATGTAGAGGTGTTGTTTTTTTGAAAGTTCCCCTAGGTGGAGTTTAACTTGGATTGGCATGATTGAAATTGGATTCAAAAGCATACTTGATTTCCTATTAGAAAACAATTATAATTTAAACAAATTTTTAATATTTTAGTCTCGGGTAGCTCATAAAAGGGGGCATCGACCAAAACATGATCTCTTGAAGCATTGCGAGTTAAATTGAGTTTAAAATCAGACTTTCTTTGAACTCAATTTGAGCAACTTTTCAAAAAATAAAATTGCAAAAGCTTTTAATTGCTTGCTACAATATTCTGACCATTGAATTTTTTTTCATCAATCCCAAAGTTATGCACGTTACAATTTAGTTTTTTACTTTCATTCTATATACCTCTCTTTCATTACTTCATTTCAAGGTGAATATTCAAGGATTTACTTTTTATTTTATTTTTTTATTAGACCTACAACTCATTTCGCTAAAATACGATAAAAAAATTTAAATTGAAAAAAAAAGGCATATATGTTGAAATGCCATAAAGAGGTAAAAAAGTTGCAAAAACATACAAAAACTTACAATGAAGAGAATGATTTTTGGTTGATCCAAGCATAAAATAAAATAAAAAATGGGAAAAAAAAATTTCTCCAACATAAAATAAGAAAAAACTACAAAGAAATGTTTTTAACATTGCTAAAAATATGCAAATTAAAAAAAAACAAAATGAACTCTCAAACATCATGATTTCATCAAAAAACAAATTCAAATTTTTTTGAAGATTTTATTTAGATATAGAAAAAAGCCTGTATAATGTAGTGCAAAAAAAATTTGGTAAAAAAAGATTTAAAACATCTAAATCCACTGAATGAAAAAAAAAAAAAAAAAAAAAACAGCTCACAACCTTTAAGATTTTGGCAAAAAAAAAAAATTTAAAATTATTTGAAATTTTTTCTAGATGTAGAAAAATGCTTGCATGATCTTGTGCAAAAAAAATTGGAAAAAAAGGTTGTTTTACATTGCAAAAAAACATCCAAAGTTTGCTTTAAAAAAAAAACAGCTTACAAAAAAAAATTTGGCCAAAAAAAAAAAAATTCATAATATTCTAAAAAAAATCCTAGATATAGAAAAAATCCTGCATGATCTAGTGCAAAAATGTTTTTTTTACACCGCTAAAAACATTCGAAGTCCGCTGAAAAAAATAAATAGCTCACAGCCATCACTATTTTGGCAAAAAAGAAAAAATTCAAAAAATTCAGAAAAAAATTCTAGATATAGAAAAAGGCCTGTGTGATGTAGTGCAAAAAAAAATTTGAAAAAAGAATTAAATATACATGGCAAAAAAATTGCCAATGGTTACATTCCTTTATAATTATCAAAAAAATTCAATTGTTTGCATCAAGAGTTCTAGATGGTTTAGTGGTGTAGAGTGTGGTTCGTAGATGGGAGGTCTCGAGTTCGATTCCGGCCACCGGCGATAGAGCCTTGGGTAAGTTGTGGTGGACCCCATTGTGGTCCGGGCAATCCGAGTAGTTGGACCGGGCAGCTCGAAATAAAATTCGGACAGGGCAGAAAAAAAAATTATATTTTGATTTTTTTAATAAAATTATTTTGACCAAATCTGTATATAGAAAGAAAAAAATTATAGATATAGAAAAGATGCTGTCGTACGAAAAACACACTGAATCAGTGTGGGTTTAAAGACGATTAAGACACGACATTTGACAACTGTACAGAGTGAAGATTTCGCACGTTTTCAATAGATGTATCAATCGTGTTGAATCAGTACTATATTCGCTTGTACGATCATGATGTCATATCAGTGCAGTTGCGATGAATGACGCAACGATGCGGAATCAGTGCGAAAAATACACGCACCCATGAAATATCAGAAATCGCACTGAAATCGTGCGAAATCAGTGGGGTCCGAAATTCCTGACGAGGTGGTACTGGAATTTTGGGAGCAAAAACTCCGGGGACGGCCGAAGAATTGGGGAGAGGCGCACTAGCGCACCACCTACAAATTTTCGGATAGCCCTCTTGGCTACGACAAGACGAGAGAAGATACATGATGGGTCAAGAAGCGGTTTTTGAGGCCACCCTCGGACAAGGACGGATTCCGGGTGGACGAGTGCAGGAGCAACCGGGAGAGGCGCTTGCTCCGGTTTCTGGTGCCCATTTTGAGCCCGGACAAGTCCACCACCTGCACCCTGAAGCTTATGAAGACCATATACGAAGCGTACTTGAACAACCGGGTGTGCAAATGGGGTCTTATCCTGGACGACGTAGTATTCCGGGAGGTGAGCAAGATTGGAGGGAGAAAAGGGTGCCCCCTGGCCCCTTTCATCTACCATCTGTATGCCAGGTACGGAATTCTCACTGCTAGAGAGAAAGAAGAGTAGGAACGTCGCTAGGAGTTCGTGGAGAGAGAGCCGCCATCCGACCGAGAGGAGATACCGGATGAATCAGCTCCAGAGGAACCGGAGGAGCAGGAGCCAGCCGATCCCATCGAGGAACCG
Organism: Pohlia nutans; assembly: GCA_022496805.1. NCBI lineage: Eukaryota > Viridiplantae > Streptophyta > Bryopsida > Bryales > Mniaceae > Pohlia > Pohlia nutans. The sequence goes on from CM040097.1 coordinate 19,044,339, forward strand.
GGTCAACCGGAGCCTACAAAGCCCATGGGCGAGGACGAACCGGATCCGTACCATGGTGAGAAGTCCGATGAGGAACCGGATGAGGAGGTCGCACCCAGGGCACGCACAAGAGGGCAGAAAAGGAGATTGCTGCAGGTGACGGAGGATGAGGACGAGGAGCCAATCCGGGCTGAGGTGACCCGGCAGTTCAAAAGAAGGAAGAGCACCCCGGTTGATGGCAGGGGAATCCGGTTTCCAGAACCGAGCGGCCATAAGAAGAACCTCAACGTGAAAGCCAGGAAAACGAGGGCCCCGAAACTGGCAGTGGAGCGGAAGGAGCCCCAGACATGCGGACAGACTTATCGGAGAAGGGAATCAAGAGCTGCCACCCCACCGCAGGACGAACTAGAGGAGGGCTTACTCCGTCCAGTCAGGGAGGCTCTGACGAAGGCTGAGAAGGAGTACGGAGTAGTCTACACCTCGATGAGAGGGGTGGGAACACTCCTCTGAAGTAGGAATGTAGAGAAGTACCCGGATCTCATCCGGAAGTTGCAGGGGGAGAAAGAGGAGATTGGGTTGGACAACTCCCAGTTGGCCCTGTTGGCCCTGGATCAGAAGAAGCAGATCAAGAACCAGAGGAAGAAAATCCGGGCCATGCAGAAGCAGGACCAGACGGCTCTCAACCTCCTACAGAAGCTGTTCATGACGGATGGAGAGGCCCAAGTGAAGGCTCGGTTGTACGATGCTGGGTTGGACACAACGAAACCGGATGGGGCTGCCAAGGTTCTGACACTGGTAAAAAAGTATGCCAGGGGAGTCGAGGAGGGATTGCAGGCATTCCGGAAACTTGTGGATGATGTCCTTGCTATCTTCCCACCCGAGACCGGAACCGCAAGAAGAGAGGCCAACCGGGGAGGGAGCAAGGAGCCTCTGGACAGCAGCGAGCTGTTGGCTAATTTCCAGGTGTCTCAAGATACACCCGGGAATAGGGAGTTTGAAGGGGTGATGGGTGCAGGTACTTCTACTCCAGAGGCGACATCAAGACCGGCTGCTAGTCCGGTGATGAGCACGCCTAGGAGGAATTTGGCCCAAAGTTTAGGGGAAGATCAGTCGAAGGCAAGCTTGGCTGCCTTGGCAGACCAGGCAGCGGAGTTGGAGGAGACCGGAGCCCAACCGGGAGAGGGATCAAGCCGAGGAGAAGACCAGGGTTTGGGAGGTCAACCGGATATGGAAGATCAAGAAGGAGGTTCGGACGGGAACGAGACGAACACGGAAAATGAAGAGGACGAAGCCCGTATCCGGGAGAACCGGAGGAAGAAGTCTGAGGAAGATCTCACCAGCTCCGGATCCGACCAAAAGGGGAGTTCAGAGGAAGAAGAGTTCGAGGCCGGAAAAGGAAGCGCCCAAAAGACCTCAGCGGACAAAGGAGAGAGCGGGTCCGACAGCGACAGTCCGGTCGTGATGGGAGAGAAACCGGCAGGCCAGTAGGGGACCGGATCCTGGGGAGGGAGACTGAGAGGGCAGGCCAAGCTCCAACCGGAGAAGGGGAAGAAGTCAGCTGCCCTACCCTGCCCAAGGGAATGAGGCGTAATCCGCGCCAGTAGCCCGGAATTGTAGGTTAGTAGCTTAGGAGATCTGGGATAGGGTTAGAACTGGATCAGGCTTAGGCCTATAGGCATCGTAGGTTTAGGTAGTCTAGTTCTTTTTGAGCTTTAGGATTTTGTGGATAAGACTTGGTGCGATAGCCAGGAGGATAAAGGTGGAAACTTTTGAGTGATTCCCCTTGATTTCCGGATCCCGGTTTTGTAGGATCTGACGGGAATCTCGGACCGGAAGCTGGGGTTCACTACTTATCAAGGGATGCTCGGCATTCCTTGGGGTCTTCTTGTATTATTGTTCCTCTTTAGTAAACGGCTGTAGTCGCATTGCACGGAAAACTTGTGTGTCTTGGTTGTTTGTTGATTGGCGCAGTGATCTGGAGTCCCTTGTTAACCGGATAGGCAAGTCGGGTTCTCGAGTGAGTCGGTTTAGAGTCTGAATGTGATTTTGTGTGACTGAATGACTGTTTGAAAGAGTGATTTCTGGAAACCCTTGGCATAGGATAATCCGGGTTAGTGGCTGGGTAGTGAGGAGGGTGTACTCCGAGTTGCACAGAACTCCTGGACGGGTAATCCGGTTGAGGTGCCAGCACTCGGGTGGTCCACGCGAAGGGGGAGTACTGAGTCACCGGAGTAAGGTGGTCAATTAGTCTCCAGAGTTAGTTCTGGGCTCCCCGGATAGTGTCTGTTCAGGTTAGTAAGTCGTTGTAGTAATCAGGGGAGGGGAAACCGGGTTGCACTTGTGTGACACTGCTGCCGGTTGGTTAAAACTAGCAGTTGAAGAGCAATACGGTAAGTACCCGGGATTAGGAGTTGTTGTGGGTTTGACCGGAAAAGAGTGAATTTCCCGTCACGTAAATCAGTAGGGATGGGTGTGTCTTTCAATCCAGCACTACTAATGCAAATGGAGAACCCTTTGAGGGAAAACAAAGATTAAGCTAAACCGGATTTAGTAACAAAGGTGGACCGGGGAGAAGTGGTTGGTCAGATTCCTCCCCGGAAGGAAACCGGATCAGAAAGGAGACCAAGTCAGTTATTGAGGAGGGAAAGACCCGGTTTGGTAAGAAGGAGGAAGTTGGACGGTGGTACTAGGCTGTTAGCTACCATCCCGGATTGATTTCTGGAAGCCTCTCACTTCACAGAATCTCCGCGGAACGATAACCCGGAAATCACCTCGACGAGCGCCCTTAACACGAAAAAACGCGGTTAGCGCGCTCTAGAAGAGTATCCGGTATCACGTGCTACGACATGTGGTTTTGGTTTCCTACACTCATGAAGTACACAAGAAATATTCTCCTAAAAAATGAAGCGTTTTAAATATATTTAAAGACACTTTTTCTACAAAAATCTGTGTTTATCCCAACTACTTTAAAACATTCAAAAAATTTGTTTAAAATATCCAGTGACATCATTTTGGTACCAATTTTTGATATGAAGAAATTGCCAAAAATCACCATTTGCAGGCATTGTAGTACAAAATAAATAAAAAATTTAATCCTTCAAATTAATCATTTCAAATAAAACATATATAGATATACTTCATATCAAAAATTGGTACCAACATGACGTCATTGGATATTTTAAATGAATGTTTTGAATGTTTTAAAGTGGTTGGGACGAATCTAGATTTCTATTGAAAAAGTCACTTTAAAACTATTTACAAAGCTTCAATTTTTATGAGAATATTTCTTGTGTACTTCATGAGTGTAGGAAATCAAAACCACATTTAGTCGATTCATTTTTTATGTTATTTTAAGAAAGGACTAAAGGAGTCATTCAAAGTTGATATAGGGGCTAATTTAAGAGTTAAAAGGGCATTTTGAGGTATCATTAGAGTATTTAATCAAAATTTCTTATAGCTTATCAAGTGAGATTGTTAGTACTGATTCATTCCTCAAGATAAATAAACTTTAGAGCAATACTCCGAAATAGTAAATATCATTTATGATATATGACTACATGCTCATTGACAATTTGAATCTCAAAATATAAATTACAGCAATCCAACTCCGAAGCTCTTAAAAGTCCTCATTCATTTACAAACCCAAACAATTTAAAAATTACATGCGACTTTGAAAATCAATAACTTCTTCTCCTAAAAAGTTGACACATTAACTCCTGAATGACAAAGGGGTAAGGGTTAAACCTAGATGTGTTATAAAATGTTACTTCTGCAACTTTGATGAAGTTTAGTCCAAAAATGAAAATGAGAAGCATAATGTTTAGTAATCATCTATATGGCCAAATCTTTCAAAACTAATTTAAATACTCATTTAATGAATTTAGAAGCATTTACCATTTAATATTCACCAAAATTTTAAATTTTATTATTGGAATTTGAATTTGGTATGATTGACTTAAACTAGACATTCTATTCTAAAATAAAATGAAGCAATCGTTTAAAGGAGAGAACATCATTAGTTTCTCCAAGTAGTAAATTTTGTAACACTAGGACAATATTGAGGTCTGTCTTTAAAAACTTCTCAATGCTAGAGCTTAATTCAGGTTGACATGATTCAAATTGAGTTGGAAAGTAAACTTCATTTCAATTTCAAATTATTTTTTATTTATATGAAAATATTCATTTCATTTTAAGCAGCTCATAAAAAAAGGGCAATGACCATAAAATGGTCCTTCGGTCAATTAGTGGTTAACCATTTAGTGCCGTGGTGGTTTTGGAGAAACTATAGATTTTTGGGGATATTTCAAAGTAATTTCTCTATTGAAATTAGAAAAAACTATTAATAGTATTTAAACATATAATTGTAAGAATAGCATAATGAATAAGTCTTGGTAAAATATTGCTAGAATCAGACCGTTGGAATGGAACATTATAGTGTGTTTTTGAACTATATAATGCACCTTCAAAAATGAGATTTTGGAGGGTGTGTAAAATAGAATTTCAAACAAACTTCAAAGTAAAATAGTAGTTGAGTTAAATTCTCAAAAATGAAAGTGCAGCATTTTAGCAATGACCTAAGTCAATAGCTCTCCATTGCAGTCTTTCTTGTTAGGACAGAATTCACTCATATTCTATTGTGGATTTTATAAGTAAGTGAATTATCCATATACAATTTAGGACAATAATTTATAGGTTAGAATATGAATGGAGTTGGTCCATAGATCAAGATCAAAGTACATACACTAATGGCATATGAACAAGAGAACACAATTCAAAAAATAAAAACGAGATCACTAGTTTACAAACACAAGGAATTCTCTATAGTACATATATGGTGATTGTAAGTATATCTTGTATTTTAGGATATTTGCAATATTTTGGTGGTTTATTCATAGGTATTTGAATATTCAAGAAAGTTTGATTTCAAAGAAAATAAAAATTGCATAATGTTCAGTATTAAAAGTTACACGTCAATACTTTAGACATCAGAGTGAGCTAGTTCATAGATATAATAGCACTCCGCTCTCACGTGACCAGGTGACCACAATGTGGATAAATGGCACTAAGGGTCATAGGGTATCACAAAGATGTTTCAACTCTGTTGTAAAAGCATTAATCAATTCATCCATCATACAAGCTCATCTAAAACGATATCAATTACTACCAACAAAGTTCAAAGTTGTTAGTAACTGCAATTCCCGGAGGCTCCTAGGAAGTATCTTTAATAATATACATCTAATGAGATCCAACAATCCAAGAGACTTCAACTCTCCATTGCTCTCAAGCTCCTCACCCAATAATTCACACCTTCAAAGGCCTAGAAATGTCATCCAGTTCTACATCCCAATGCTCCTTCGAATCACCATTTATGACTTATTTCTATGAAGATACAACTTTGAAAGAGACATCGATCCCTTGATGCTCTCAAAAACCTCGTTCAATAATTCACACCCTTCAAAGTCTAAGAGCGACTTTCGGATCATCGGAAAGGATTTTCATCCGAAAGTTTCAACTATATAAAAGACTCCAACTCCCCAATATTCGTAGGAACCTCATCCAATTATTCACATCCTCCAAGGTCAAAATCTATTCGGGATTTCAACTCCCCAATGCTCGTTGGTGAGAATTTACAACCACTAAGAATCAACTTTGTAAGAGACTTCAACTCCAAGATGCTTTCAGGTACCTCATCCAGGGATTCACACCCTGCAAGGTCCAAAACTGTAAGGGATTTCAACTCCCCAATGCTCCTGGGAATCACCTTCAAGGATTTACAACCATTAAGATTCAACTCTATAAGAGACTTCAACTCCCCGATCCTCTCAGGAACCTCATCCAAGCATTCACACCGTCGAAGGTTCAAAACTGTAAGGGATTTCAACTCCCCAATGCTCCTTGGAATCACCTTTAAGGATTTACAACCAATAAGATTCGACTATGTAAGAGACTTCAACTCCCCGATGCTCTCAGGCACCTCATCCAAGGATTCACATCCTACAAGTCCCAAAACTCTAAGGGATTTCAACTCCCCAATGCTCCTTGGAATCACCTTCAAGGATTTACAACCATCAAGATTCAACTTTGTAAGAGACTTCAACTCCGAGATGCTCTCAGGCACCTCATTCAAGGAATCACACCAGCTAAGGTCCAAATCTGTAAGGGATTTCAACTCCCCAATGCTCCTTGGAATCACCTTCAAGGATTTACAACCAATAAGATTCAACTCTGTAAGAGACTTCAACTCCCCGATGCTCTCAAGCACCTCATCCAAAGATTCACATCCTTCAAGTCCCAAAACTGTAAGGAATTTCAACTCCCCAATGCTCCTTGGAATCACCTTCAAGGATTTACAACCATCAAGATTCAACTTTGTAAGAGACTTCAACTCCCCAATGCTCTCAGGAACCTCTTCCAAGGATTTACACCCTGTAAGGTCCAAATCTGTAAGGGATTTCAACTCCCCAATGCTCCTTGGAATTACCTTCAAGGAATCACAACCATAAAGATACAACATTGTAAGAGACTTCAACTCCCCGATGCTCTCAGGCACCTCATCCAAGGATTTACACCTCCCAAGGTCCAAAAGTGTAAGGGATTTCAACTCCCCAATACTGCTTGGAATCACCTTCAAGGATTTACAACCAGAAAGATTCAACTCTGTAAGAGACTTCAACTCCCCGATGCTCTTAGGAACCTCTTCCAAGGATTCACACCCTGCAAGGTCCAAAACTGTAAGGGATTTCAACTCCCCAATGCTCCTTGGAATCACCTTCAAGGATTTACAACTAGAAAGATTCAACTCTGTAAGAGACTTCAACTCCCCGATGCTCTCAGGAACCTTTTCCAAGGATTCACACCCTCCAAGGTCCAAAACTGTAAGGGATTTCAACTCCCCAATGCTCCTTGGAATCACCTTCAAGGATTTACAACCAATAAGATTCAACTATGTAAGAGACTTCAACTCCCCGATGCTCTCAGGCACCTCATCCAAGGATTCACATCCTACAAGTCCCAAAACTCTAAGGGATTTCAACTCCCCAATGCTCCTTGGAATCACCTTCAAGGATTTACAACCATCAAGATTCAACTTTGTAAGAGACTTCAACTCCGAGATGCTCTCAGGCACCTCATCCAAGCATTCACACCGTCGAAGGTTCAAAACTGTAAGGGATTTCAACTCCCCAATGCTCCTTGGAATCACCTTCAAGGATTTACAACCATAAAGATTCAACTTTGTAAGAGACTTCAACTCCCCGATGCTCTCAGGCACCTCATTCAAAGATTCACACCGTCGAAGGTCCAAAACTGTAAGAGATTTCAACTCCCCAATGCTCCTTGGAATCACCTTCAAGGATTTACAACCATCAAGATTCAACTTTGTAAGAGACTTCAACTCCGAGATGCTCTCAGGCACCTCATTCAAGGAATCACACCAGCTAAGGTCCAAATCTGTAAGGGATTTCAACTCCCCAATGCTCCTTGGAATCATCTTCAAGGATTTACAACCATTAAGATTCAACTTTGTAAGAGACTTCAACTCCAAGATGCTCTCAAGCACCACATCCAAGGAATCACACCAACTAAGGTCCAAAAATGAAAGATTTGGCATTCCTTTGAAATGAAGAAGTTCGTCTTCAAAATTGAAGTGATTTCTTGAAAGGTCTAGATATTCTAACTTCTCAAGCTTTGAAAGGAATTTATGAGGTATTCTCAATCTTTTATCAACATTAGACATGTTGGATAGTAAGCATACTCGAAGATTTGGAGCTAGAAGTATCTCGGGCCATTGAGAAATGCTACTTTGCATGAATGACGTTGTCGTCACCTCCTCTAATGATTTGACTGTTGAAAATGATTTCAACACTTTTCCAGATTGAAAACAACATTTGTATGCACAATGACCGAGTTCTGCTTTGTCAATTATGTACAATGCAAGATCTCGGAGGACATCGTGTACCACAACATAACCATATTTATAGTTGCACACAATCATAGATCTTTTAGCAAGAATTTCTAAATGTGTTTGTGCTACATCTCTTGCATCCTCATCATCAAGTGTACCAAATAATCCTTGTGCAATCCACATGTCGCACAATTTTGGAATTGAAATCTCAGAGTCCTCTGGAAAGGCTGCACAAGATAAGAAACACATTTTTGTAACATCACTCTTTAAGTCATTGTAACTCAATTGTAATCGATGATACAACTCATCATCTGCATTGGATCCAAGTATTGGTTTTGATTCCTTCAATTCACGTATAGCTGAACGCCACTCTGCCTTTTGATCCTTCTCTTGCATTGCACTACCAATGACTTTCAAAGCAAGAGGAAGTCCTCTACACTCTTTACAAACTTCCATAGCCAAATCTTCCAAACTGGTACAAGGACAAGTGTCTCTTGGAAATGCATGAGAACAAAATAATTTCCAACTATCTTCATTTGAAAGGGATAACATAACTTCTCTTTCAGCGTGACCTTTGGAAAGGACTGTAGCACATCGAGTGGTTATCAATGTTGTAGATCCAGGAGCATTCGCAATACTCAACCAATATATCATTTCACGATGGTCTAATTGCTTTTCCCACACATCATCCAAAATCAATAAAACCCTTTTCTTGCCAAATGCATTCTACAAATAGGTGCGTTGATCTTCAAGGGTTCGATGAACATATTCTTCTTCAAATACACCTTCCTTCAAAAACTTCCCCATTGTTTTGTAGAGGTCAGATACTCTTCCATCCAAACCAACAGTAACCCACAAGATTGCGTCATGTCCATACATTGCTTGAATATCTTTATCATTATGCAATCTTCGCGCAAGCAAAGTTTTCCCTGCTCCACCTTTGCCTTGCAAACCGAGGTAATTAGGCTTGCCATTTGCATGGTTTGTCAATATAGAAGTCTTCACTTTCTTGAATTGTTTGTCGTCACCCACAATTAGTGGCGGGGTTGGTTGTGTTACAAAACCAACTTTGGATTCAATTGCCTTTGAAAGTGAGCTCAAAGATCCAAGTGAAGCAAGAATGGCATTCAATCTTGCCTCATCAATTTGATCATTAATAGCCTTAATGCGATCTGGTAACTTGCGCCACTGCCACACCTTCATGAATCTCTTCAATTTTCCACGTCTAGACTCTTGTAAATATTCATTCACAAGACTCTCAGCATTCTTCAATATTGCATTGAATTCCAACAACCAATCTCGATAGGCCTTGTTCCAATTGGTTGAATTTTGATCGGCTGCCACCAATAGAGGTACGATTTTGTCCACTTTGGCCTTTAGAGCTCTAAAACTCTCTTTGATACCAATGGCATCTTTGCAAGTATCAATCACTTCGTTCAGCAATAAACTCACAACTACTCCAACAAGAGCTGGAGTAAAAAGTGGATCCCCCATAGCGACCTATAAACTTGCCAGTGACACCATTTTAGCCTACAAACTTAGCATTGCACCATAATCACACATCTTAAAGCACATTCCAAGATTTCATTGCAATTCACGTTCTTCACACCTTAACTGAAATTAATTGCAACAAAATTGGCAATCATAATAGCTATAGAACATATTCTAAAGATCACAATAATATAATAAATGACAATAGATTTCTGGAAATGACAAGTACCTAATTAGATAGCATAAGGACTTGTCGACCACTTGCTAGGGAATTTTTTTTGTTTCTCTGATTCCAAGATGGTATATAGATATATTTATCAAGCTCAAGTTGATTGCTGAAATTATGAACCTGCAACAAAAGCGTAGCTCACTATTAATGAAAGTTAAATGTTACTAACAAAATCAACTCCATGTCAATATCTATTAAATATCTACACAAGTATAGACATAATGATACAGGTGTAGCAGTAACAACAATCTAGTTGCACGACGAGAATCTACTCATATCCAACATGCATGTTACAACAAACAAGACATTTCTAGAAACTCCATGAAGATAACAACTCCTTGAAGATGCTTACAATGACCTCGTCCAAAAACGCATTGTCCAAAATGACATGTGTTTTTAGAAACATATTGTCCAACTACATGACAAAGAAATAGTAAAATATCTCTAAAAAATCATTGTGGTCTTGGTGTGATAAGAAACACTACGTTGAATCTATTGTTGATTAAGCCATTCCAAAATTCATCAACCCAACTGTATGATTTCATCTTATTGAAAGTGCTCATCTTGACTCAACACAAATATATTTAAACCAATTTCTCCAAGATCCCTGTCCCTCACATGACTGCATGTTATGACAATCCACTATAAGAGCAAAGAAGAAGAGATAGGCAAAGATCTAGAACAAGGAGTCGATCACTCCAATGATTGATTAAGGAATCCTCCTTGAATATATTGTGAAAGCTCACAAATCACATGGGATACACATTGAATGCTGCAAAAATGGTACATTGTTTTAAATATGATAATCGCGTACATACCAATCCTTCAACATCAACAACGCACCAAAAAATGACGTCTAATCCTCCACAACAAGATCTTGTCACCGTTCCAAGTTTCCAGCAAAATCAACCATCATTTGAGAGCATATCCTTCATGCCCAATTCTACCATCCACTCTAATATCGTGACCCAATTTTTTTCCTACAAATTCCCACTTGTTATTCATATTTCATTTAATCTTAAATGTAGTTATTCGACATAGAGACAAACAGTCACTTCCAAGTCAATTCTTTGAAGATATTCCTCCCTCAACTAATTCATTTTCATGTTGTGACAATGTCTTGTAATAGAATGAGATGTATACTCTATAAAGTACAACAATCCTATCCGTGTCATAATTTGGAAGTCACCTAATTTTTACATTCATGGACTACTGGCCAATAGTAGTGTACATACCCAAAATCTTAAATGTAAGACACTAATACATAGTAATCACAAAGTGGCACTAGCCCGGGCACAAAAGGATTAACCAGAATCAAAATTTTACCTTTGAATTGCCTTTGGTGATCATATGGAACTTTAACGATCACCTAGTAGGTGGAGTAGCTCACTAAACAAGATACGGATTCTTTTAAAACTCAGTTCAAGTGGAGCAATAACTTTGAGGCATTCACGAGTTCCAAAATGGGCAGGATATGTAATCCTAAAAGAAAAAGGATGGATGTGAAGAGTACCAGCTAAGTTAAATAGACACTGGAGGGAAGCATGCCTTTTATCTGTCCACTCCACTTCATCTACGAGTTCCCAGCAACGCAGGTCTTCCAAACCTACGAATTTTGCAACATAGAGGAGGAAGTAATTAAAGATTAGTTCAACACATCTGTCAATACGCAACATTATTGATAATTGAGTCAATGCTCTTGGTCACGTGAGAGCCCCATGAAAATCTCCAGACCAGTGAGATCATCACACATTTGAACCAAACATATAACGTTGTTTAAACCGTGTACATTTTGGTCTCTTTCATGCTCACCTCCAAGAAAAACGTCAACATGGACTCCTCACTAGCGACAAGGTCGTCTCCCACTTGAATGCAATCAAAAAGAGAGAAACGTACAACATATGGACCTGCCAGTAGTATACAATTTCATTTTAGTTTATAAACCACCGCCTTCAAAACAAAAGAACTGACAAAACCCCCAACACCTCACTAGCAAAATGTTTACCGACATTACATCATTATGACGATACCAGAAAAGAGACGAGGTTCCATGTGATCCTTTTCATTGTGTACTAGAAAGTCACAGGGATCCCTGCCAGACCCAACAAGCGCAATAACATGGTCACAATGAACTGTTTGAAGCATTTACTAATTAAATGCACACCCGGTTCACTTTTTAAACGTTGTAGTAACGAGAAATCGCTCCCACTAACTACAGCAAACTACTCACTTTTTTCTTCTGTCGCTTCACCACATGAATGGAAATATATAATTCTGTCAGGAGCCACACCCGCCTTTGCAAAGGTAACATGAGATCATGATTGTGCACAAATGTGAATCGAGATTCCTTCAGTGTCTTGGCGAATTGTTCATTGATTCACACGGTGTGAAGGGAGCTCTTCAAGCAGGTTTTGTTCTCTGGCCGGAGCTTTCAAGGTGACTGATGTGTGGTGTGTGTATGAACAGGTAGCGATCCCGTGGTGCCTACAATCAAAGTGGTGGTGACGCTAACGAAGTTCGAAGAACTAAAGCGTACAAAAGGAGTTTTCGACCCCACTCTCAAGCCCACGGCACTTCCAGGACGCAACGGCGCCAGCACCAGCAGCGCAAATCCCACGTACATACAAAAGCTCTCTTGAAACCTCACCTCCGGTTGGGTATTTCAGGAGTCTCACTAGAGGAATGCAAAGCGATAGTATGGTACCTGAAACGAGAGGTCCTCACTGGAACAGCACAGCACAGGCCCTGCTTCACACACTCCACAACAACCGGACTACCACGCTTGATGAGCTCGTCTAATTGAAACACAGATGTGTTGAGACCAAGTTTGCAGAGAACCCCGTCTCTCACTACTGGGCCGCATGCTGATACAACGCACTGCAATGGGAAGAGAAAACGTAGCCAAGTGTATGGAACATGGACGCGGTCACGCTCTTGAAGGATCCAAGCTCTCCCCCAAATGTTACAGTAAACGCGGACTCATCACATGGGGCGGCCAGCGTACAGACAAATTATGGTACAGTGATTCCTTATATTAATCAAGCACTGACCATTTCCTCAGCATCAACCGGGCGCCAGAAATGGTCCTCTAATCCTCCACCGCACGATCTTCTTACTGTTCCCAGCTCCCAGACAAATCGACCGCCATTGGAGTCCATGTTCCGTCATTGATACGTCATTGATACGTGTTGTTCTAATTCTCACGCGTTTCTGCTTGCATGTGGGAAGTTGTCGGCAACTTCAGTTCCATTAAAAGATCACTACACCGATTATCCTGAGGGGGCGTTTGCAGTGCGTGTGGGAAATTAGTGACCAATCAAAAAAATTAATTAATTAATTTTTAAATTATTTTAAAAATAATAAAAAAAGTGCAGTCTGATGTGGCAAACGGTTGGCCTCGTCAGACTGCAATTTTAAAAAATTACATTAAAAAAATTGTAAAAAAATAAAAATTATTATTATTTTAATCTCATCAGCGCTGCCAGCTTCAGGGCCATATCAATGCCCGGTGTCATTCCTGCTGCGGTGATGATCTTGCCCTGCAATACAATTCCGTCACATCCAACAATCGGCACAACTTAAAAGAGTGTGAGAGCCAGCAAAGGAATTTCAACATGAAGCGCATAACTAGGTTTTATCTAAAAGTGGATTTATTCGACACTTTTTTGTTTCGGAATGTAGATAATGTCAAATTCATTGGGAGAATGGATTGGCAATGATCATGGGGCATATGTACGTTGGGGATTGTCTAGAGATAGAGATAAACACAAATTTCACTGGATGGGGAGTGCACCCCATGTGTTGATGATCTAAGACAATGTATTCAAAGCAATGTTCAATGGATGGAGAGAATCCATCATCGATCTGGAGAGATGCTTGATGGGAGTGATGGAGAGTGCACTCCATTCCCGAAACATCTTTCTTACTACACAATCCATGAAGCTTCTGTATTGACCAAGTTAGGATCAAGACTGCAACCCATCATGGTATGATTACCCTCTATCAAAATCCCTATGCGACGGCCAAATTTCAAAACCGAACTGAACCCAATAGATAAAAGGCTGTTGTATGTTAGTTGAACATTGACGTTGTTACATGATTGTGAAAACACCAAGTGCTGTTTCAATTGTTTTAGGGTTGATTGATCACGTCTTGGGCGATTCGAGCGCAGACAGGTTTGGCTTCATACAAAGGAAGCATGTGCCACACACACCAGTGCGTTCTGGCTTCCACTCCATTGAGAATCCCTGCGGCTCCTAACAACGACGACCCCGAACACACTGAGGTTGTGTACAAGCTCGTCTCGTGTGCCTATCATTCATTCCAACAGCACAACCACTTCAGTAAGCCCTAATTGACGCAACACATGCAAAACATTGTATACCAACACTAATAGCAAACCGGTCGTTTTTCATTCCCCACTTCGTGAGAACAATGAACAGTGGCGGAATATTATGCCTATATTTCTGTCTTCTTGTGACCAAAACCACTGACACAACCCATGTGTCTGGCGCGATTTCATTCCTTTTTCATTTATACTATTAAGTGAAATACGACACATTTCCTACTAGTGCAAGGTCATTGAAGACAAACATGCTTCCCCAGGATTATATGAAAGCAAAGCATTCTTGAAGGACCCCATGAACCAATCCCACAGTAGACACGCATACATGGTGGCAAAACAGGGGCTTTAAAAAGATGAACAATACCAAAAAGTCAAAGGTGAGAGTGAAGAGGGAAAGGGGACCCTAAAAACACTAGTATTAGAGCATGCCTAGCATGCTAAGAGCATTTGGGAGTTGATTTGAGGGCCATTTGAGAATTAATCCAATGTAGAGGAGCTACAACCAAGAACAAACCCAACAGTACCCTAATTTGATCACCAAGCCAACCTCTCCAAATCCAACACCACGTCTCCTAGTCGTTAATTCAATTGTTGATCAATCAATAATCAAATTTGGTGTGAGTAATGTGGACACGCCAATGCTCTTGTATATGGAGTGGGAAACACAAATGAAGGCCACCTAAACCATTTCATGGCGCAACCCCGTACATTGTTGGGGTCGTATATGCTCTTCCCATGCCTCTGCTATTGTTGGGCCCATGTAAAATCATGCTGCTAGGCATGCTCTTAGTAACCAAACCAATTGCAACACCTACCTAAACGCAACGTTCCAAACTCTTGCACTATGAATACATATTGATTTTGAGAATGTATGCCACCTCACCATCAAAGCTTGTGTGATTTTACATCATACTTTTGAACTTTTATAACCTTATCATATGGATCCAAATAATATAGTTTAGCTTGGTAATGAGGTTGCATCTGTTTAATTACCTTTCGGATCCAATCTAGGAGTGGGGTGTCGGTGAGGAGATCATTGATGCCTCCACCTTCCGGCACTACAATGATGTCAGGGTTGGGGATCTCATCGAAAGTGGCGATGGTGTGGAAGGAGAGCATACTCAGCTAGTATGCCATGTATGAGTCCTTGGCATGGCTCAAAACCACCTTCACGCCGGGAAGCAGATGCAGCACTTCGTATGGTCCCACGAAGTCTAGTGCCGTCACATTCTTGAAGATGGGGATGGCCACCTGCAAGTATTCCTCTTCCATTTTGTTCTCCTCTTCACCTCCTCTTCCCTTTTTGTCTCTTCCACTTTGATCTCCTCTTCCTAAGGGTGGCTTCTACACCCATCTCGATCATTGAGACTTTCGCTTACAGCTGCAACCACTACAAGGAGGGGATGTTGTTTTTCATTTGGTTTTTGAGTGAAACCGCACCACTTCTCACTGTGTCAGAGGAGGTGATGCAAATCAACAAACTAAAAGATGGCTCAACTTCCAAATTTTAGTACAATATACAACAAAGGGGGACGCTTGCCACTTCTAGGTGTCCTTTGAAGAGATGATCAAATCTTTTGCAAAATGGTCGAATTAATGTAGCTGGCACATGCAACCCAATCTGCAATGTGTGAATCATGCATCAAAAGGTATCAAAGAGTTAAAGGATTTCCATATGATTGGCACTCTATCACGTCCCCTACTAATCAAATTAAGTTGCACTATCCAAGACCAACATGTGCTCGTGCAATTGGTTGGGATTGCTGACCTCATCACCAGTAATCACCACAAGAACACACGCCATTTTCGAAGTGATGAAAGCGGTTTGCATCCCTGACCACAATCTGTCGTCCAGTCACCTTGGAGATGAACTTGGTTGTTGTATGACAATCAGAACACACTCGAAGGTTCTTGTAGACGTGAATTGCGTTCCCAGGACTTGTGTGCAAAAGTCCATAAGCAATGGCCAACTTCTCACTATGAGAGCAAAGAGCTAGATCTTCATCCTCCTCATCAATGTTATGCAACACAAGTCGTCTATCAGGAATGTACCCTTCAGCTTTTATCTTTTCAGTCAATCTGCTCAGCTCAGTATGTATCTCCTTTGCTTCTGGGTGAGACCCATCTCCCAAAACAAAGTCATGGATCTTGTTATCAATTTGAATGCAGCTACGCCCCGGTTCCGTGCATATACCTCTCTCCTCCAGCATTGTGTGCACCAATGACGCCTGCTCCAACTTGCCTGCTGCAGCGTAGATGTTGGAGAGGAACAGATATGCAGAGGCTTCTTTGGGTTCCAACTTCAGAAGCTCTTTTGCGGCGAGTTCGCCGAACTCCACATTAGCATAAGTATTACAAGCACCAAGCACGGCTCCCCAAGTTGCTCCATTGGGTTCAACTGGCATGTTATTGATGAAGAGCTTTGCTTCCTCCAAGTGTCCTGCTCGCCCAAGGAGATCCACCATGCAGGTACAATGCACCACACTCGGTTTAACGCCATGATCTGGCGTCATTGCCAGAAATAGTCTACGGCCTTCATCAACAAGGCCTGCATCAGACAGTGAAGGTGAGGAATTTCAGCCTCTTTAGCAAAATTGCCATAGATGTGAAGATTTGATAGCCAATCTTGACGAAATATTCTAGATTCCTTAATATACTTGTAGAAATTTACTACATATAGTATAAAATTGGCTAATTTCACGATTTTGGGAGAAGCCATTTGGCTAAAAAGTAGTGGCTAATTTCCTCAAAAATGAGTAAAAATTAGTATCAGTTTTTATTTTTTTAGCCACTTGGCTAAAATTCTCACAAAACATTTTCACTGGCCTGCATGGCTGCAGGCTGACAGGACTGCCACGAATGATGTCCCGTCCGGCTTCACTCCGCCTGAAATCATTCTTTTGAAGACTGCCAGGGCTTCATGCCCACATCCATGTTGTGCAAGTCCACCGATCATCACGTTCCATATCCTGACGTCGCGTTTCTCCATTCTGTCAAAAACTAGTCGGGCATATTCAATACTACCACTCTTGGCATACATTTGAACAAGTGCTCTGCCCACTCGGAAATCCAACTCCAGTCCTGCTTCCAGGACATGGCTATGAACCTCCTTCACCCACTCCAAAGCTCCTGCGCTTGCACATGCACTCAGGATGCGGACATAAGTAATTGCATCTGGTTTAATGCCTTCCTGATTCATTTGGAAAAAGAGTCTATATGCTTCTTCACCACAACTCGTGCCAATCATCACGTTCCATGTGATGACATCGCGTTTCTCCATTCGGTCGAAAATTCGTCGGGCCTCATCAATACTGCCACTCTTTGCATACATGTGAACCAGCGTAGTGCTCACCCGCAAATCTGACTCAAAGCCAGCATGTCTTATATGCGCATGAATTTCTCTGCCCCATTTTAAAGCTGATGGGCTGGCACATGCCTTCAGGATGCTCAAGTATGTATACTTATCTGGATGCACATCTTCTTGGCGCATTTTATGGAAAAGTTCCATTGCATCCTTAGCATGATTGCGCTGAGCATAAGCTACAATCATGATGTTCCAACTAGGAACACTCTTCTTCACAAGTTCATCAAATACTCGGCGTGCATCCTCCAATCTCCCACATCTCATATACACACTTAGGAGACTGTTTGCCACATATGTGTTATGCTCCATTCCACTCTTGAAGATGAAGTCATGAACATGCTTCGCTGCTTCAAAGTTTCTCTCGTGAGCGCACCGCTTCAGAACTTCAACATACACGTCCGAGTGTGTAGCAATGCCTTGTTCTAGTCTTCTTTTCAAAATAGCAATTGCTTCACTTGTGGTAACAGTACTCTGCAAGTCCATATTTCCATTGCCACCTTGTACAATTTGCCTCCGCTGTCTTCCACTGTTTGTTTTTCCATTATTGCTCTTGAGTAATCTGACTCATCAATGCATTCTTCATGAGAATAACCACAACAGAAAATTACTACTTCATAAATTGAAGGGTGTAAGATCGATAAGTGCTGAATATTTCAACATAACCAAACTTCCATACATCTACTTGCAATCTTACATGCATAGAAGTATTTAAAAAGCTATCCCACTTTAATTGCAAGTCGTCAGAAGTAGAGAGAGAAGAGTGTCAAACTCTCTCAAATCTCAAATTTTCGGTTGCACCTAACAAAACAAATTCGAAAGTGTTAACCATCTTTAAATCATAAGCTTCATCAATATGAAGACGTATATTGCACCTACTTATTAAAGGACGCCACTCAATTCTAGAGTCGTAAGCTTCATGCCAATACCTATTCTGATATTTCCACGTCTGGCTCGTGTTAGCAAAACTACACCCAGTCCACTCATGTGCAGTGTCTTGAAATTTTGTGGTGTAATAACCAACATCTGATTGCAGTTTGCCTTGTGTCATCGATTTGAGCCTCGCCTCCACCCATGGTGGAGTTGACTGGCCATCTATCCAAAGGGCTTTCTCTGTCACCTTATGTTTAAAGTCAGGTGCATTGGGATTCCTCTAAAGGCACCAAAACCCACGATCAGATCTGGAAAACCTAACTGATAATTCATCTACACCCAATCAATCCACTCCAGAACAAGCAAAGAATACATTTTATGCTGCTCATTTCAACTTTCTAACATCAGCTAACTAGTAGTCCTGGTGATACCTTGGCAACTCTGTTGTCCCGCCATTGGGAAGGATCCTCAAAAAGCTCCTCCCAAAGTTGTTCTTTAACTGCAACATACTTCATGCATGTCAGTCACATCCTTTCGACATCAAAGAAATTAACAACCTGCATTCATGACAACGAGCATCTGATCGATACAAACCTGAAGCACTGGTACTCGGGGACGGTCTTCTCCAAACTGATGATGATGAACACCTAATTTGTCCACTAGGAGACCAGAGCATTAATAAAGAAGGGCATGCCAACTTGAAGAGTGTGATTGCAGAGACATCCTGGTCACACAAATCCCAACAATGAGTCAAAATGCGATAATCGTCCCCTCATTCCATCAATACTGGGGTTTACTGTTTAGGATTCAGACCTAAATTGATTTTGAGTCACTACTAAATTGATTTTGAGTCACTAAAGACATGTTGTAACGGACATTTAGTCGTTAAAGACATGTCACATTTGACAAGATTTCTTATACCGGTAGTGAATATAATTGAACACATGTTACCAACAAGACAACAGTAGTTAAACACATATCAAGCCAACACTCGCTCACCTGTGCACCAGCTCCACACTCCAGAAAGCCTCTCCGAATGCTGCCCATGACACAAGAAAAGGCGCATCTGTAATATGACATGGTCTCTACAAAGCTCCGAATAGGAAATCAGTCTTCTCTGCAACAACAAAGTTAATTACACAAAATTATTCTGGTCTGCTTTAGTGATGAGGAGCCGATGCCACAAGTCTAGAGTTCTGTAACTGATCACCCTTTAAACATCATTCAATCGTCCTCATCATGTCTACAGTAAAACTACTGTGCAATCCTCTGTTTCAGCTTTTCGACTAAATGTCGAAGAGCAAATTGACGGGAAGCGTAAAGAAATTAAAGAAAATTTATCAGGAAGAGAGTGAGGCGACACATTCGAATTGAACTCTCGACATCAAGAAACGCTCGATGCAAGGTCTGTTACAAAACCCTAATTGGCCGCAAGTGCGAATTCCATGCATTTTTGGATACAGAAAAACCATTCACATGGAGTGTAATGAAATGCAGAGCGAAGATAGACCAGGCAGAAATTGTAGTGAAGCATGCAGGAAGACCGCAACAAAGGATCGGTTCCACAGCTCCAAAGTGCAGGACGATCACACACAAGAGACTGGAAGATCGAAGAGACTTCGCTACGTAACTCATGAAATTAGGGTTTAGGGTTCATGAGGTTGAAGCGTGACTGCAAGTTCCACACAAATTATATTATTCTTGAAAGTTTTGAAATTTTTGAATATTTTGGAAAACTTGAAAAGAAATTTCAAAGAAAAATATCTTACCCTATTTCATAGCAGTTGTAAGAACTCATCCTTCTTTGCAGGTCCCAATGTAGATGGCAATCGAAAAAGAAATGCATTAATTAAAGTAGAGAGCTTAATTAAAGGCTTGCATTCCGAACTAAAGAATGCATGCACATGGCACTCTACTAATGGCATTGGAATTTGGGAGAAATGTTTACACTTGGTATGAGTGATATTAGAAAATTGAATTTAGTCCAAAGGAGCACTTAAATTTATTCTTAAGACTCTTGCTAATACCACTCTTAACACCAAGTAAGAACATACCCTAGCTGTCACTTTTTCTTAACTTGACCCCGCATGTGTTCTTCGGTTACAATGTTTGTATAAAAGAAAATCAATGTCATGTACTGGTACTAAAGTACACAAACCTTTTACTACCGTGTTTCCAATTCCATCCTCATGTACCAACAGTAGACATTTATGGTTTGAAATGTACACCACCAAAACATGAGAGCGGAATCGGAAACACAGTGGTAATACGTTGATGGTTTCTATGTGAAACTTTGAATTTACATTTAGCATAACATATTGAGTTGATTCATTAACTAAGGTACAACATGTCTTTGTGTACACCACATAACATTCAGTAGCCTTCATGCCCACTGCCTTTCTTTCATGCACTCCGCTAATCACCTTGAGCCTCCACCTGCCCACTTAGCTACTGACGAAGTAATGTTGGGTATGGAATATTCCACACCATCTACTTGAGCCAAGGCAGAGATAATGCATGCTACTGAATGTTATGCAAGTTTTTCAACTTGATAGTCATGTTCATTTGACAGACAGTGACTTCTCAAAAAAAAACAGCACTGATCATCTGATATTTTGGAAGAGTGTGCTGCCATATCAATATCAGAGGCTATTTTGAGATTGATATTGCAGCACACTCTTCAACTTTCTCACCCAATAGACGTCCCTTTGCTGCAGCTCCCCGGTCCTCTGTCAGAAGTGTGTTCAGAAACGCTACCTTGGAGGGATAGAAAACATGAGCTTACAGTTGTTGCGCTCTTTGAATCAGTCGTAATCACCCATGACTTCCTGTTTGTGAATGCCATGTGCGTCACTCTCACAGAGTCGATTAAAAAAAACCAAAAATACAAATCTCACAACACTTTTTTGAGCAGTTACAGTACATGCTGCATTTACAAACTCAACAATTGAATAACTTAAGTTGGGTGATGGCCTGATATGGGTATCCCTCCAAAAATAAGGTGGTTACCCCATTCCCAACTGAATAAGAAATACAGATATGAGACATTGATATTATTTAATATTATTATTTTTTAGAGTTAGGCAAGAAGAAATAGATTTCAACACAAGTTGAAATATAATTTTTGGATGAAGAATGAATTAGTTATAAATTTTCAAAGTTGAAGTATGACACATCCCATTCACGTCACTCACATAGGTAGAGCTCTTTCTGTCTAAAGAAGATTTGTATTGCACACAGTAAAGATGCTTAAACCAACAACAACAAACCCATAACCACACTTACATATACTAAAACCAACAAGAGAGAACCCATTACCAACTGTAACTCATGCTAAAACCAACATCATTGCAGCATTGATTGTGGAAAATGCCCCTAGCTGTTGGTTTAAGGCGCCAGTTGGTAATGGGGTAACCACCTTAGTGTGATTCTTGAGAAATTTATCACTTTGGTAAGGAAAACATTGAAAAATTACAAAAATTAGAAGGTGTTATAGGCACCATGGCTACAACTATATACATGTGTTAAAGACGGAATTTTTAATACACATAAAATGAGTTAGACATAAGTCACACTATGTGAGATGCGTAAAAGTGGTATCCATATTAGGCTATTCCCCAGTTTTCATAACTTATCGTAAGTTTAATAATTAGACATCTGGCCTATGACCATAGAATCATGCATTACCTGTCACACTCAATTTTGCCACTATAAATAAGATAAGAGTTCAACTTTATATTTTTAGTAGATGAAGCCTTTATCTACTACAAACTATGAATTTTTCATAAATTTTGGTGAAAATTTGAAATTATTATGATTTTTTGAAGTGATTGTAAAGAAAATTCATCTCAATTACAAAATATACTCAAAAATTCCAATTTTTTACCAAAGGTGTAAATTACAATGAAGAAAAGAATAATAAATAAAAATCACCCGTGTATTTAGAAAAATTTGTTACAACATAGTAATATCCGTTGAACTTGTAACTCCACTAAAACACTCAATTTTCATAGTTTTCCAAAAATTCAAAGTGGAGTAGAAACTAGACTTGATAAGCTTTATTTTGTTAGTTAATCCTTAACTGCTTGGGCGTTCATTTTTCGGACAATGTATAGATTTCATCCATGTTTTCTCATCCATCATGCACTTTTGGCAGTGTGGATTTTTTGCTATAGATTTTATGGGAAGTTAGCTTCATGCATGTGTGATCCGATTAAAAAGGGGATGATTTGTGAAATTTCCATGCCTCATTTCATGTTGTAGTGATTCACCCAAAATTTCGAAGCTTTCAGTGTAAAAGTGCTCTTGAAAAAGTCAACTCGTAAAATTAAGCAACCAAAAAATCTCCAAAAATCACTACACTTAGAGTATTATACTTCAACCAATCACAACAATTTTCATCCACAGATTGTCAATATCTTACTCGTAATTGAATTACAAAAGAATTTCAAATTTCAAATTTTATACAAAAATGTTGGTGATAGCAATCGCAGATCTAACTGTATGGATATAATCTAAAATTCATAATGTACTACTTTTATTCATACATCAAGTTCAAAATATCCCTCTTAGTTGCATTTTATAATGCATCTTTGTAAAACTGCCAAATTTGGAGAGGGCTTTAGGCATTTAGGGGTTAAGCTCAAATGCAATAGAACTCATTTTAATAGTCTAAATTTAGTTTAAGAAGGAAAGAATAGAAAAATCCAAAATACACTACATGGTGAACCATTTTTACGACTCTTTGTGTAATTAAGACTCCATGTAAAATCCAAAAATAGCTTGAATGACCTTAATTTGACTTGAAGAGGTGGCATGATCAACGAAGAGCCTTCACCAAAAAAATTGGATGAAAATTTCTTCATCTACTCTGTGATACTTCAATTCACTTTGGATAAGTTACTTCCAACTACCAGCATATGGTTGCAACGACGTTTAAGGGTTAAGCATATTGTCATAGCTTGTAGTAGGGCCTTGGTTCATTGGGGTTGGGCGGGATTATTGATTTCAGGACAATGATGGAGAGTGGCCTTTTCAACATAACATGAAAATTGGGAAAATTGGGGATTATTACGAGCTCTTTCGAATATACTCTTGATTATCATAAATTATTACTCCAAGAATTCAAGCAAATCGCTCCCAAATCAGCAATTAGGTGGCTTTAATTATAAAATATTAAATTAGTAAAATTAAATCAATTAGTTTTATTTCACTTTTGAAATTATTCTGTTAGATTTACACTTCTTCTTTACTAAGGTATGCACACCCAAAAGCATCCGCGTAAACATCTAAAGTATGGTTTTTATTATTAATCCTTTG
Organism: Pohlia nutans; assembly: GCA_022496805.1. Classification (NCBI taxonomy): domain Eukaryota; kingdom Viridiplantae; phylum Streptophyta; class Bryopsida; order Bryales; family Mniaceae; genus Pohlia; species Pohlia nutans. Next base: position 19,067,839 of record CM040097.1, read on the forward strand.
CTTCCCATCTCTTTAAGTATGTTGCATGTATGATGCGGTATTCCGAACGCATGCTACACTGAACTCATCATATACTGTGGGTGGGTGAATGTTGTGGATACATTTATCCATTTGGACAAATTCTCATTTGATTGAACAATTTTTCATCAAATTTGGATGAATTTTACCATAGTATTTTTTAAAAATAATTATTGGTGAAGCCTCTCGTAAATACCGTAGGTCATAGTATCATGGTGATTTCAATGTAGCTCTGATTTTAGTGTGCTCCGAATTTATAGAAGTCCACTTGCAATAGCTACATTTGTTTAGAAAGCCTCATGAGTTCTAAATATAAGGGTGACAAGATATGTTCACCGGAATATTGTACAAAAAAAGAACCAAAAATGGTCAAGTGGGAAGTAAAGGGTAAAATTGTCTTAACAACTATACTCTTATCTATGAAGAGGTGAGACACTTCATTTTCAAAAACATTTATTAGAGTAGAAACAAGCTACAGTCCACCAAAAATGTAGTCGCAATGCACTATAATTGTAGTAGAAGCAACTTTCTAAAATCCCCCTTCAGTTGTATTCTATTTCACTTCTTTACATTCTTTTTAATACCTATGGTGTTCTAAATCACATAATCTACCTTATCAAGTCTTAATTTTGTATGTTTATGTGAACAATATTAAAATAAATTAGGAAAAGGGACAAAACCATGAGTTGTTTACATGCACATTTGCGTCACCGATTATGATATGTGTACATTTCAATCAAAATTGAAAGTCACCATTTTTAGTATAGTTCTAATACCTATTATAGGATGGTGTAAAATTTTAATTTTAATTTTATGAGTTGACATGATATTTTCAAAATAATGTTTTAATTTTTAAATGGACTTTCTTTATATTGGGCTAAAAAATTAATGTTTTAGGGGTTTTTTTTTTTTTTTTCCTCCCTAGGCATTATTCACAAAAGTGCACGTGGGCTTGCAATTGAAATTTGACAATTGCTTTGCAAGCATATCAAATCAAATATCATCAGCAAAGAACTCTATGTTAATTGTGCTTCTCACGACATAATTAGTCTAACTCACTTCTTTGGTGCTATTTGTGCAATTTCACGCACAAACGTGTATGCTTGAAATTTGGTGGACTGTAGCTTGCTTCTTCCCCTTACACCAATCATCTTGCATTCATCTATTTACACTCGTACACTTCAATGACAATATAAGATGCCTATCATATTTAAAAACCCACACTAAGAAAATAAATGCGTGTAGTTGACAATAAAAACAGGATTCCAACATTTCTTAGTGTACATAAAACTATTGAGACACCCCTATAAATTTTTAAAGTGTTGATTATAAGTGTAATCGACCCTAAACTCTCATGCTCAAACCATGTACACTTTAGGCAAGAATCTATAGAGTCGCTTTCGAGTAAGGGTCACACTATTAGGTGAACACTCTCAATAGATGTCTCTCCAACACCAAAGTGGTATTTCCTCAGAAGTTACCAGTTTACCTCAATCCTCGTTCAGATTCCTGCACGCTTGCAGCTTTTTTTAATCCATGACTGCCATATATTCTTCTTGAGCAACAGAAAAAAAAAATTAAAAAATCTAGGAATCTCAGACTTCAGAGGATGCTATATTAATCTGCCATGAAGCCATAGAACCCCATTTCTTGTGTTTTCAAGACACTCTACATGAGATGTCTAAGATCAAAACTGAAAACCTCCACTGCTTCAGATGCTTGAAAGTAGTGGAAATTAGCGGCAAAGAGAGGACAGTACACAGAAAGAGAAAACTAGTTCAGTAAGGACAGCTTCTTCATCGATCGATCACGAGCTTGCACATGCACATCGAACATTTTGTGAGCACTAGACTTGTGAGATTAAATTTGATCAAGGACAGCTTCTCCATCGATCGATCACGAGCTTGCACATGCACATCAAACATTTTGTGAGCACTAGACTTGTGAGATTGAATTTGATCAAGGACAGCTTCTGCATCGATCGCGAGCTTGCACGTGCACATCGAACATTTTGTGAGCACTAGACTTGTGAGATTGAATTTGATCAAGGACAGCTTCTCCATCGATCGATCACGAGCTTGCACATGCACATCAAACATTTTGTGAGCACTAGACTTGTGAGATTGAATTTGATCAAGGACAGCTTCTGCATCGATCGCGAGCTTGCACGTGCACATCGAACATTTTGTGAGCACTAGACTTGTGAGATTGAATTTGATCAAGGACAGCTTCTTCATCGATCGATCACGAGCTTGCACATGCACATCAAACATTTTGTGAGCACTAGACTTGTGAGATTGAATTTGATCAAGGACAGCTTCTTCATCGATCGATCGCGAGCTTGCACATGCACATCAAACAATTTGTGAGCACTAGACTTGTGAGATTGAATTCGACCAAGGACAGAAGGATGGGCACCGAGGATTGCTACTCCACCCGATTCCAGCAGAGGCGAACAGTATCATGGAGGCCGCGCATGGCCAGCTACTTGGACGGTGAGCGTTTGGTGTTGTGCTTGGTGGCGGCCATAGCCGTGTATGCAGTGGGCTACATCGTGGCGCGGCTGTTCTTCAGTGGCATCATGTTCTTGCTCTCCGTGGGTCTCGTGGTCTTCTTGGTCATGCAGGTTGCTGACGGCCTAGACTCCAGTGTTGGAGGTGCCAAGCACCATAATGCATATTAGAAGGTGTCAATTTGCAGGAAGAACTTGATTAGACTCCTTTCCTCAAAGTACTAGCAGCCTGTTGTAGACTTTTGGAATGTAATTATGAAATCTCCTTCTTTTAACACCTAAAGGACCAAGAAGCCCAAATTGGGCGTTATGTTTTTCTTAGCGGTTTTGAGTAGGTTCTATATGGACTTATTCTAGTTCAAATTTGTTTGTTGTTTGATCAACACATGCAATGTTCTTCACTGATTTCAGTGATATAAAATTTGGTCTTATTTGAATAATTATGTTTTTCACATTGATTTGATCAATTGAATTTGTCATTTTAAAACCATGAATCCTTGGTCTTTCAGGGGCTAAGAGCCAACTTTGACACCTCTATTGAGAGTATTACTATGTGACGTGTTCATTTTATCAAAAGATTTAGAAAATCTTTGAGAACGGGGGTTTGAGAAGGGTTTTGTACATAATAGAGTTATCCGAAAACAGAACTGGATTTCAAGCGGAGTTCAAGTGAAGTTCTCTTTCCTATAATTATAATTTATGACAATTGATGTTCATGAATAGTTTTCATGGTCCGGCTCTTGGCTTGGGGGAACGTGTGGGAACTCTCCTCTAGCATTGGGGAGGTCACGAGTTCCACACCTCATGATGGTGCAGGGCCTTGTTTTAGATTATTCTTCAACTCACCACACTACTAGAAAATCCAACTAATCTGTTGATTCGGTGGCGTTGACCGGGACACTTTTCTGTTGATTTGAACAAAAAATTGACCAAATCAACAGAAAAATGTCCCAGTCAACGCGACCGAATCAACAGATTAGTTGGATTTTCTAGTAGTGCCATAGACTAGTTTTGAGGTCTTTTTTGAATTCAAAACGAGTGTAAGGTGAATTTAAGGTTTCTTTCCACTTTGAGATACTGGAGTTATCCTAAAAAAGAAGTTGTGTTTGAACAAGATACTATGTGTTTTGCTTTAACACACTCTTATTTGTTCACTCTAATTAGTTATAAGATGTAAAAGAGCTTAGTGGCTCTCATTATTAGGTGTGTAAGAGCTTGGTGGTCTTCAAACTCATACACAACTAGTTTAGCCTCTCAGTAGTAGCGAGAGCCTATTGTTATTGGCAACTTGAAAGGCCCCAAGCCATCGTCAGGAATTTCAAGGCATGTGAACATGATGTCATGATGGTGCATTGAAATGCAATTAAGATAATTTGGTGCCAACCTCCATACCAACCTAGTATAGATAAAATGACACTAAATGACATGTATGCGGCCTTTGGTGTCAAAATGATACCAAAATAGTCTGGCCCAACTTTTCTGATGATGTTCCAGGGGAGTTGATTGAGTCAAGGGTCCTGAAGATGTCTCCAAACTTGGATTTATGGAAGTCGATTAATCTAATGGTAGCTGGAAAATCCTCCAGTCACTCGCAGTCCAAATTCCTCACTGAGGTTCCTGAGCCCTTTGAACAACTAAAAAATTGTACATACTTCAACGCTTTAATATCCTAAAAACCAAAGATTCATGGTTTTAAATTGACAAATTGAATCGATCATATTATAAAAAATGTGATCAAAATTTTATATCATTGGAATCAACTTGAAGAACATTGCGAGTCATTAGTCAACAGGCTCTCGCTACTACTGAGAGGAGCCACGATTTGGGTGATTTGGATTGCACGGAACGCGACGGTCTATGAACAAGAGCTTTAGTCGGAGTAGACGATCAAGACAAAAATTTGGGAAGAGTTTCAAGTCTATGTGAGGATAGTTTGGCAAGACCTCCTCAAGCAATTTAAGAAGGTTTCTTCGCAAGCTATCATCAACGACTTGATGCAAAGAGTTGATGCTACATGGCTTAGGAAAAGGATTTTAGGTAGAAGGGTAGATATGAGAGTTTAGTGGAACTCCACGTTCACAAGTTCGGTTAACATCATTAGGTAGTAAGTTTCCTTGTTTACTTTGGAGCTATATGTTTGTTCCACTCCGAAGGCGCTACCCATTGTTCAGGATGGTTTTTCTTTGCAATGAAGTTCTCATGTGCTATAAAAAATAAAAAGGCTCACTTTGAGTAGAAGGGCTATGGATTAAAACCGTCTAGTTGAGAGCTTTTCTAGGAGATTGATTTTCTAAAACACACTCAACTTGGAAGAACGTGTGATTGAAGTTGTTTTTCTCTTTCCAAAATTGAATTTCAACCAATTTGTCCTTTCTTTGTTGCTTTTTACTCCTTTCTATGTTGATTTGGGAAGATAAGAATAATCTTTACTTGATCAACTTCTGGCTTCTTGTGTTTTTCTTTAATATGATTCTTACAAGGTTGCACTACAATATTGGTAGTCACTTTTGACTCTTTTTTGCAGTGGGAGAATGCATGAATAACAAGTCTTTGTTGAATGTCATAATCCACCATGTTAGATCTCTTTCTATTGTTGAGTTATTAGTTTGTGGAAAGAGAAGAGAGTTCAAAATCTTGAATTCAATGGTTTACAATGATATTGTAGCCCAAGAGTGCACTCTTTTATGTGTGTGAGGAATCACGTGAGTGCACTAAAGGGGGGTTAATTTAAACACTATTGTATTATGTATTCATACAAAAAGCACATTTAGGGTTGAAAATAGGGTTGTATATTTACATTAGACATATTTACATGAACAAATAGAAGAATATTTTAACATATACAAAGGGTATTTCAAAGGGGGTCATGAGCACATGTGATTCCAAGATTTAATAAAAAGTGCACTCCGGGTATTGTAGATTGAATATATTATATAATAGCATTCAATAGAAGGGTTCAAGAGTTTTGGATTTAAAAATATTATGGCAAGAAAACCACACCTACCACTAACATTTGTCTATGCACAAATGATGTTATATACATTTTGTTTGTTTATAAGACATATATGTCGTTGATGATGGAAGCTTGCAGACTATTAGAAGGGAGAGTAGTCTTACACCAATGGCTCTTTGTCTGGTGGGCACTAACTCATTGTCAAGATGAAAAACTATTTTATTCACGTCGGTCTTGAAAGAGGACCAAAATTTCTATTTATTTAGACTATCAGAAATGTGATATGCAATGGAGATGTTTTTTAATTCCAACTCTAATTTGCATGTTGTGTTTTTTCTTTAATCTCATATTAGTAAGTATTTAGGAGTTTGAAACCCACGTCCTTACTCATACTTGTGCAAAAGCCAAAACAAGTAGTCGTACTAACACCCTTTTGCATTTTTGCAAACGTAACATCAACAAGAATTGAGTATTTCAAACAAGTTCACAATAATTGAGTTATCGAAAAACAGAAGAGGAATTCAAGAAGAGTTTGTTCAATTTATGACAATCACTGTTCATGAATAGTCCCCATGGTCAGGTCTCTTGGCTTGGAGGAACTTGTGGGAACTCTCCTTAAGCATTGGGGAGGTCATAAGTTCTACACCCCATGGCGATGTAGGGTCTTGCTTCAGATTATTCTCCAACTCACTATAGACTAGTTTTGTAGTCTCTTTGAACTGAAAACGAGTCTAAAGTGAGTTTAAGGTTTCTTTCCACTTTGAGACACTCTTTTTAGTTAACTATAATGTTCGGAGAAGTCGTAGTAAATTGAATTTAATCCAAAATTGTTACAATATGTTCACACTTGACGTTAACCCCTAATCTCCCAAGAGACCATTCTTTGGTCGTTGCCCCTTAAACGGGTTGTTCGAAACAAAAATAAATAAAAATAAAAAATAGTTTTTGCAAAATACAAAATATTTTAAAATACTACATCAAGTCTACTTGCCAACACAGTTTGAATCATGTCAATCCTAGTTAAACTTCACTAGGGAGAATTTTTCAAAGTGGATCACCTCAACATTGTTTTAGTGTTATAAAATTTTCTATTTGGAGAAAGTAATGATGTTCTTTCCATCATTTCTCTTGCTTTTTGAAATTTACAATAGGTAAACTAATTTTAACTAACCATGCTAAATTCTGAACTCTAAAAGTGAAAATTATAATTTATACAAATTTTCAAAAGTTAATGCTTGTAAATTCGTTAAAAATTATATCTAATTTTTTTTTGGAAGTTTAGCTGTAAGGATAATTTGTAGAGATGATGCCCTACATTTTGTTTATTGAACAATTTCATCAAACATATGGAAGGCACATATTATAACACATCTATATCTTGTCCAATATCCCTCGGGTTTTTAGGGATTAATAGAAGTCCCAGTAAACTAAATCTAATCCCAAAGTGTACCTTAATTCATTCTCAAAGGGTGTATTCTTAGAGTAAGAACATACCCTTCTTTTTTTAAATCAAATTCTCTCCTCACTTTGGATGAGAACTTGTTTCTTGTCTTTCTAGTCACCCTTGGATGAATCCTTTTCATCCACTCCAAGCCTGCCATTCAGGCACTTTCTAGGATCGAACGAATGAAAGACTTTGTAAAGCCCCAAGCCCACGTGCATCAGGAAATTGCAAAGGGATTGATGCAATACTGCATCAATACTAACTTTCACACTTGACAGTATAAGATTGATGCAGTACTGAATCAATACTGTTGGCAGTATTGTAAGTGTACCAATATTGTTGGCAATGAGTACAGTATTGATATAGTATTGCTAACAGTATTGATACAGTACTGCGTCAATCTTGTACTGTCAAGTGTGAAAATTAGTATTGCATCAATCCCTTGCAATTTCCTGATGGCAGCACATGTGGCTGACGTCGTTCATCGACATTCATCCACATCCATCCATACTCGTCGTCTTCATAACAGCCTTCTAGTCTCCACCCTAATTTTTCGCTCTCCACGCTTTCGAAAGGATTTGCTCTACATTTCCAAATGCATTTGGAAATCCGTCGTCGATCGCTGTTTTCAATCTGGCAATAAATCCATTCCCCGGCACAGACAACAACGATTATATCGATTATTTAGTATAGAAATCAAGCGCATAAACTTGCGCAAATCCACTGTTCCATTGCTGCCGGCGATTCGAAGTCTCGGGATCCGGGAAGGAAGGGAACGAGCGAGATCAGACCTGGAGCTTCGTGTAGGGTTCGCATTCGAAGGATTTTTGACGAGCGATCGCACTTTTGAGTGTTTTTGAAGAATCAGAGGTCTCTCTGTTGCAGATTCACTCATTAGCTGACGAACCGTGTACGTTCTTTCGTTGAATCGACGTTCTGCTTTTTTGCGTAATTAGGAAGCTTAGTGGAGTATTGATCGCGTTATTCTGAGTAGGGATTGAAGTGTAGCTTGCGATTGAAAAGGCACAATCACGGGATTAGAGAAACGGGTTTGGTTGCGGAATTTGACGGGGTTGGTGATTAGGTTTTAGTAGTTCGTGATTTGGTTTGTTTTCGAAGAAAAGGTGGATTCGTCTTTGGATTTTAGGGTTTCATCGCCGAGATTTGAGAAGTGGAAAGAAGATATGCTTGCAATCTTTCGTTGAGTCGACGTTGTGCTTTGTTGCGTAATTAGGAAGCTTAGTGGAGTATTGATTGTGTTATTCTGAGTATTGGCTCATTGTGAAGGTAGCTTGCGATTGAAAAGGTTCAATCACGGGATTAGAAGAAGCCTGAAGAAACGAGGAGTTGGTGATTAGGGTTTAGTAGTGCGTGATTGTGGTTTGGTTTCGAAGCAAAGGTGGATTCGTATTTGAATTTTAGGGTTTGAGAGTTGAGAAGTGGAAAGGAAGATATGCTTGCAATCGGTGTACGAACCGAATCGGTAGGTTGGAATTATTGTTTTGGTGAATTGATCAGGTTTAGGGTTTGTAATTACCACGAAAGTTGATCGATGCGGTAATCAATGCAAGACGATGTAGATTTTGAAACCGAAAGGTGATTACAACCCTGGCGAATTCCGCCAAATTCGGAGCCCACCTGGCTGGGAAGCGAACCCTATTGAATAAGGGGCGAGGGCGCTGGAGAATCACAACAATAATACAAGCATGTCTTCTTCGAAAGTGTGGCGATCGGTTGTATGTGTCCTGGCTGTGCTGCTTGTCCTCATTGCTGTCGCACAGTTGCCGCATGTTTCTCATTATATAGAAAAGGTATCCTTTCCTTCCACTTTCTTACAATTGATTAACCCCTAAGCATCCACTATGTATTTTTCTGTAGTGTAGGAAAATTGGACCCCTCTGCAAATCATCTGTTCGTGTGAAAATAACTTTAGTTTGACACGATCGACAATGTTGATCTTGTAGTATAGAACAAGATCTTTAAAATGATGTATTGCAATCAGAAAACCGAGGTAAAATGAGAACATGCCACCGTTGCAAAGTTCAGTGATGCAGATGGCCATATTGGGCGTTTTAGACGTTTAGGGGTTAAAGCTCTATATGTAGGCGTGGTTTTTCAGTGGGAGATCACTATAGAGGGATCACTTTGGGTACAAACTCTCTTGAGATAAAAAATTCTCACTCAAACTCAAACTCTGTCAAATTTCAACCTGTTTCCATTGGAACTGGTGAGAAAGTTTGAGACAAGAAAGGATAACTCTAATTTGAGATGATTTCCTATGCAATCGTTCAAATTAGGAGGTTGTAGAGCACTATTGAAAGGGAAAACTCCATTTTTATTTAACCCCTAAAGGACCAAGAAGCCCGAATTGGGCCTCATGTTGTTTTTAGCATTTTTGAGTAGATTCTAAGTGGAGTTCCTTTTGTTCAAATTTATTCATGTTTTGATCAATGCATGCAATGTTCTTCACTGGTTCCGATGATATGAAATCTGGTCTCATTTGTATGTAATGTTCTTTACTGGTTCCGATGATATGAATTTGGTCTCATTTGAATTATAATTTTCACAATATGATCAATTGAATTTGTCATTTTGAAACCATGAATCCATGATCCTTTAGTGGTTGTAGAGATTTAGCCAAGTCATGTTTTCACTCAACTTGGTAAGTGAAGGCCAACCAAGTGGTGATTGGAAGAGATGAGTTGATGTGGGCAACACGGGTTGTTATAGGAGACGGGATCAAGCTCCTAACGATTTTAGTATCCTCTACCTTAGATAGGTTGGGAAGTTATTGTTTGCACTACTAACTCGGATGCAGCATGTTTTCCTTTGCGGCATTTTAGTGTTTTGATATTGATGATATTTGTACTTGACGCAGACCTTGAGCCAGTTCTTGATTTGGGTTTCAAAGGACGTCGGCCCTTGGGGTCCAATAATCCTGTAAGCTGACTATGACCTCACTCTTCTCAATATTGTCCTTTTTTCCTTTCTTTCGATTCAGATATTGATACCAGATTTTGAATTCTGATGTTTGCAGGGCATTGGTATATATTCCATGCACAGTTTTAGCTATTCCGGCTTCAATTCTCACGGTACTACTACACCCCTGGCGATGGATGATTGTATTTACCAGAGATCAAAGATACTGGAGTTTGTTTGTTGTCCTGAATAGCAATAGTTGTTTTCTTTACTGAGGCTAATTCTTACAGCCAACGGCTCTCAGAGAATTGTCATGTGGAATCTGTTGTCCACCACATAGAGGTAAAATTTTATTTGAAAATGTTACTCGAAATATTCACAATGATACTAAAGGAGGGGTATTTTATGCAATGTACCTGGGCTTGTTCAGTCCTTATTCTTTTTGCTACCCTGTGAAGTATGCTACTGCTAGGTACTTACCTGTTGGAGCTTGCCTTTGGTTGTGACAGTTGGGTGGAGGTTACCTGTTTGGCTTGATGCTCGGTTTTGCAACGGATTCTCTTGGATCTACTTTGGGAGCTACCGCTGCTTTTATGGTTGGCAGAACGGTGAGCCTAAATTCTGCAATCTATTCACATTTGCAAAGTCATTATGCTGTGTGGTATTAATTCCCTTCAACCTTTTCTCTACCTCGTAAATTTGTTTGCAAGTTCTGTGCTAATTGCACGATTGAGTTCGTAGAGAAAATCTTTATGCGTGCTTGTTAGACATGTGATACACGTTCTATGTTTCTTTTCATCACTAGTAGTATACCATGTAGTCCAACAAGTGCACTAGGCATTTTCATCAGAAGCTTGGGTTATTGGAGCTAATGCATTGCACAGCTATTGATTTTCCAGTCACTTAGAAATGATGTAGGCACTTGGGATGGAATAGACGCTAACTGGTTATTATTACAGGTTGGAAGATCATACGTGACATCAAAACTGAAGGACTATCCCCAATTCCAAACTATTGCAGTTGCTGTCCGAAAACAAGGTTTCAAGGTTAGTTATTTTGATTTCCTTTCGGTGGTATAATATTACAAAGACTTGTTTACAACTAGCAGATTCTCTGAGGTTTTTCCACTTGCTTTGGGTTTGAATATGACTGGGGAGTTCTTCCAGACGTCTGTGGGAATAATGGAATACTTGATGTACCGAATTATTTTATCACGGAAATTAACTGAAGTTGCCATATATGTAAAACTTGTTCCTCCCATACACATTGAACCCAAAAATGGAAGAATGCTGTAACGAGGAGAGTGTGTGCCTGTGCAGATTGTATTTTTGTTGCGGCTTGTGCCGCTGCTGCCTTTTACTGTCTTGAATTACCTTCTGTCAGTCACTCCCATCAGCACCACTAGCTACATCTTGGCATCTTGGCTTGGCACTATGGTACGATCTATTGGCTTGACACCAAAAAATTTGTATTTTGCGGTCATGCCTTTCTCTTCTGTTGTCATCTTTGGGTGATAGTATCTTGTCTGGGTTCTTTCAAATTACTCAAGACTAAGAAAGTTCAGTATTATAATCGTTGATTATATGATTGTATGCTTATCTGATTTAACTTCCTCTTTGTTGCAGCCTATCACGTTGGCATTTGTTTACGTGGGTACCACAATCAAGGACATTGCAGACATAAGTCATGGTGAATCGCATTTCACCAAGTCACGCATAGTAAGTCTTTTACTTCATCGATGCAATTATTACTGTACAGTACAGTAGGGTCCAAAAATAATTCGAATTTTTTCTCCATGCTAAAAACCATGATCTTTGAGAAGCTCCTTTGGGCTCAAAAATGCATCAAATCACAAACCGTAAAGTGCATTGGAAAGGTAATAGAGTCTAGTTTTAAGCTTCAACAATTTTGTTTTAGTCTTTAATCTTTTTGGATAATTTTTTTCAATATGAAAATTTTGTTTGCAAAATGATTTGAAACTTCAATCAGTTATATTTTAATCAAAAAATCCCAAAAATCGTGATTCTTTTTTGTATTTGATTCTTAAGACAATTTGTATATTTTCTTGATACATTTCAAGTAACAAAAGTTGTATCCATTTTTGCTTAAATTAAAGGTTTAAAATGGGTTAAAAATGGGGTTTTTTCATTTAATTAAGAATAGATGAACATATTCTTTTTTGGATTGAAACTCATATGTATGTGTACCGCATCTTGTATACTAGAACATGTCTAAATTTGGCTCATAGAAACCTAAATTTCTCATTGTAATGGCAATACATATAAAATTGAGAAATTTGAATTATTTTTGGACCCTACTGGACATCAGCTTTGGTCTTATATTTATCCACGTACAACATTGGTAAATGGCATTGCAAGGGAAAAAAGGTGCAAATTTCATTTAACAACGACGACTAAGTTCTCATATATCTTTGTGGTGGTTGTTTTTTGACAGATAATGCTGGGAGTAGGTCTCGGAATAACAAGTGAGTTGTGCAAGTTTAGTCACCGCTAATCAGTACTTGAATACACTACGTTTCCTGGTGGTCGCCATTTTTATGATTCGTACCATTTGAGATTTTACAGTTGCCTTGCATTTGAACTGGAACTTGTCTAGTACTGCACAAAAGTCTGAACTAACTTATGAACGCATTGATTTTGCAGTTGTAGTAGGTTTTTTGGTCACCCGGATAGCAAGGGATGCACTGCACAATGCCATTGATGAGAACGGAGGTGATGATGAATCGTTAATCACAGCTGCAGAATCTCTGGGTGCTACTGATGGCCTTTCAGATGTTCGACAACCATTGATCATCAAAGTGGACTCCTATAGCAATGGCCACGATGGGCAACAGACTGATGTACATAAAACACTCGACTCTGTTCTGTAGTGCTCAAGAATTATACATGATTGTATTCTAGTTTAAACCTGACATTCTCTTTCTACGTAAGGTTGTACTATTATGAGGACAGTTTTTAGGCTTTGTCATTGATATAGATTAACTGCCATGGCTTTGCCACAATTGACCGAATCAGATTTGATTACATGCTGCAAGGCATTTGTTTGAGTTTTTAAGCTACTGGATTAAAGTTTTTGATTCATTCAAGAAAGTCGGTTAGACTAGTTTTCCATGAGTTCGAATACCACCAAGCTCTTCCATACCTTATAACTATTTAGAGTGAACAAATAAGACTATTAAAGCAAAACACATGATATCTTATTCAAGAAATTCCCCTCTGCAAGGAATTTTTTTTAGAAACTTTGAACAATGCGTGTGTACTCAAAAATGATCCGATTTAGAAACCGTAAAGTGCGTTGCAATCACATTGGAGTGTACTACAATACCATTACAAATTTACACATGTATTAGTGAAAATCATATAACAAGTTACATACATTATATACACTATCTACCATTGAGTGCTCTCATCCTTTGCTTCAATTACAGTGTCCATTCTAGCAAGCATATTTGAAATGAGCGTTTGAAATTGTTCTTGAGATACTTGAGCCCATACTTGTTGAATGATTCGTATCATTTCATCTGTCTCTTTTGTAATTTCTTCTTTTATAATGGTGTAGGGGCTTTCACGGGTTTTGACAAAAGTCCACTTGTCATCATTCCTCCAACTAAACAATCTATAGTTGATTTTGTGGAACTTATTTATGAAAATACATTGAGCGGCTTCTATTTTATGTATGATAAACTTATTCAACTCACATTGACAGAGGATGGTGCTCCAATACACCGTAGTAGGTACCCTGATGATTGGAAACAAGCCTATGGAATCAAAAAAATTATGAAGGACTAAGAGGAAAATGATACAAATCAATCAACAAGTATGGGCTCAAGTATCTCAAGAACAATTTTTAACACTCATTTCAAATATGCTCGCTAGAATGGACATTGTAATTGAAGCAAAGGATGACAGCACTCAATGGTAGATAGTGTATATAATATATGTAACTTATTATATGATTTTCATTAATACATGTGTAAATTTGTAATAGTATTGTAGTACACTCCAATGTGATTGCAACGCACTTTACGGTTTCTAAATCGGATCATTTTTTAGTACACACGCATTGTTCAAAGTTTTTGAATTTATTTCCTTGCAGGGGGGAATTCGTAAGCAAATTGGACCTGACTGTACAATACATTGTGTACTAAAACCTTTGGGTTTTATACACATGATAGTTGTATAGCTTTGTCAATGAAAATAATCCAAACCTTTACTTGATTTAGGTAGTTTTTGCATTCTATGAATTTTTGCACTTTGTAATTCAATTTCAGTGTAAGATGGACTAGGATGTAAATCCAAATGTTTTAACCCCTAACCGCTCAACCAAGGGAATTCTGCTTGATGTACAGAATCCTTTGCCGTTTTCTCATCCATTCTACACTTTTTGCAGCATGATTGTTTTATTGAAGATTTTACAGGTTCCAAAAATTAGTCTTCTACAATTTTACTCAATAAAAAATGACTGAAATTTTCATTTAAGTTGTCCATTTTGACTGAAAATTTATCATGATTGGAAGCACTTGGGCTGCTTATGTGTCCAATTGGCAAGCTCAGACAGCTCATGGAGCAATGTGGGCAGTGCCTTTGGGTTGGTTTCTCTTGCTCCATCCCGAAAGTATGTCCAATTGCAAGCTCTATAGCTCATCGAGCAATGCTCGCAACTCACTTCTAAAAAATAACAACGAACCCTCACCTCTCAATTCTACCACATTGAGGGCCTCTTTACACTAGAGACGAGAAGCCGTGAAGAGAGAAATTTCAGCCAATGGGAGGCCTAGAAACCGAGAAGACCAAAGAATGTCACTTTACACTCGAAATTTTCAGTCCAAGGGACGGAAGGAGGAGAAAATGACATGGACAACACTTTTGTTCTTTGTGGCAACAAAAGTGCACATTTTTCAAGGCCTCCGGATTTTGCGTCAAGCCCACCTCAAGAGGTGGGTCTAACACAAAATCCGGGAGGCCGTTTGGCCAAAATTCTCACAACCAATCATTTTTTATTTTTTAAGAATATATAAGAACTTTATTTTAAAAAATCAACACTTTATTTTGTGGCCCCCTCTCACTTTACACTATATCCAAAGGCTGTCAAGTTCAAAGGTTGGCTTCTCAAGAATGAGCCATGGCCCTTGTGAGGTTTTCTCCACGGCTTCTCGCCTCTAGTATAAAGAGGGCCTGAATTTTACGGAATTTTTAAAATATGTCATCCATACAAAATTCAAACAAAGCCTAGAAAAAGAGCAGTTGCCCATCAAAGTCAACTTCCAAAAATCTCTAGTCAAACGTTATGATCTCAGAGGTCATGTATCCAAATGGCATTTGGAGTGTTCCATTGTGCACATGAATGTAAAACCTTCAAGATCTTACCGCCGTCATTTGGACCATCGACGTTAAAATGCTCCAAATTTTGGAATGAGCAAATAATGGAAAAATGACCAAAATCAACAGTTGAGAAGGGTGAGGACGTTTAGGGGTTAAGTAATCAAATTCTTGATTTTATATAATATTTAAGGACTCCACATAGTCACAATTATATAACTTTCAAGGATTGAATATAAACTTCTTCAAAATTTCAAATTTGTTTATCACTCGAAAACCTTTAAATTGTTAAAAAGTAAAGTAGGAATTTGGTTCCTCTACATTATCAGCCATTAAACATTGCCTATCACATACGTTCTTCAACCCCCCTACTGTTCACCTCCAAATCTCAAGCATCTGTCAGGGGATCAGGGATCAAAGAGAATTTTCTCTAACTTTTTCTTGGCTAAGCAAAAGAGGATTGAAGAGTTGAATTATTTTATTAGTGGTTTACATTGCAGTAGCATTGTAGAAAGAGGGTGTGGTTCGGCAAGGATTGAAGGACGTTATGCAACTATACCAACAACATGCCAAAATATTTAACAATGTATGCCAAAATAGTCTATTCTTCTAAAGTAGATTATTTGATTATTTTGTAACTAAACTATATACAATAAGTGGACGGCACAGTCTATACATTTATGCCAAATATTTAAAAAAAACTCAAAACATAAAGTTCAACAAGTAAAATATTCACAAGTATTCTTCAAGACTTTTTCCCAAAGAGTTTTTTGTTTTTATAATTTTAATCTCACAAATTTTGGCATTTGTTTATAAGAAGAATTCTACCAAACTTGCCCTCCACCTACAATATCATTTAGACCATCACCAAATTCTATTCCAAATGCCTTCAGAATGCCCTGAACATTACTCCAAAGTGACCGAATGACCATTTTATGGTCCATGTCCTTTTATTATAGGCTGCTCAAGATGAAATTTTTATTTTTATTAATAAATAAATAAATATAAATAAAATAGGAAATCAAGTCTACTTTCCAAGCCGATTTGAATTTTGTCAATCCGAGTTAAACTCCCATGAGGAGAATTTTTCAAAGACAAAGACCTCAATATTGTCCTAGTGTTATAAAATTTGTTGGGAAACTAATGATGTTCTTTCCTTTAAAAAAAATTCTTTTTTTAATTTTAGAATGTCTAGTTTTAACCAATCATACCAAATTTCAAATTTTAAAAATAAAATTTGAAATAAAAGATAAATGCTTCTAATTCATTAAATGAGTATTTAAAACATTTTTTGAAAGTTTGACCGTACAAATAATTATTAAATATTATGCTTGTCATTTTCTCTTTTGGACCAAACTTCATCAAAGTTGCACAAGTAACATTTTATAACACATTTAGGCTTTGCCCTTACCCCTTCTGTCATTTAGGGGTTAACCCTTTGACCCGCTAACGTTCATATTTTGGACACTAGATGATTTCTAATGCGTTCCTTCACCACATACGATGATGTTTTCCATCCGTACAAATTTCTCGGGGGGTTCACTGGCGAAAATTTTAGAAACAACGTGCGATAAAAAATAGGGTCCAATATATTCATTGTAGATAAATTTTGTAAAAAATGTACATGTAAAATAGGGGATTTTAAAAAAGTGAAACATGTTTATATGTAAAATACCATCACATATAATATTCTCAGGCTTTTTATATGTAAAATACCATCACCTAATAATATTTTTTGCTAAAATTTTTAGCTAAAATAACCCCCCAAATAAATAGGTCATTATCGCACGTGTATACAAATATACAAGGGAGTGACCTCCCCGAGACAAATTTCTCTTGGTTCTTCTGTTAGATGACTACCATTTGTACTGTATAGATCTTCAAAATAAGGTATTGTGATTTTTTTTTTAAATAACAAAAGTGGTTTATGACAAGTTTCATTCTTAGTTCAAAAAGTGAGATCTTAAAAATAATTTTCCAAAATAAGTAGAATCAAATAATGGAAATTATACGATCTCGTAGTGCATATTATTCCAAATTCATAGCAACAAATTTTAATTAAGAATTGTTAATTTGGGATTTTTAATCGAATTTCAAAAGAAAAACTTGAAAATTTATCAAAAAATATTAATAGAAAATATGATAAATCCAACCGTAGAGATGTGATCTATACATTGAGATTTACAACTTTTCTTTGTATATCAACTCCATTTTTGTGATTCATCAAACATTTTATAACACATCTTTGAAATCGGTGCGTCATGTGGACCGCAAAGGGTTAACCCGATGATGAACAAATTCAAATTATTCTCTTGATTATATAGTTATATGGATAGTTTTCATCCATCCAAATATTCCTTGGTTCTTGTGCTAGTTGACTATCATTTGTACAATATAAGATATTGTGATCTATATAATAAGGAAGAAGGGTGTTTTCTGTGTATCTGTCCGCGCATGACATTTTACACATGGAATAAGTGATTATTTGACTAAGTTCCGGAGTGGAACCTGCGAGGTTATTTCAAAGGTTAAATATCTTCTTAATAAATGATTTCAAAGGTTATTTCAAAGGTCATTTTAAACATTTTCTTAATAAATGATTTCAAAGGTTATTTCAAAGGTCATTTTAAAGGTTATTCAAAATACCAATTTTAAACCTCAATGTTGACCTTTGGGAAAATATGACTCTTATAAATACATTGAGTTTTTTTTGAAATTTTGAAATATTTTATGTGTCGGTGGCCGGCACGGGTCAAGCTAGTATTCTTTAAATAACATAATTGGTTTATGTCAAGTTTCATTCTTAGTTTGAAAGTGTGACCTTAACCCTTAAACAACGAAGGGTTTTGCCATGGTCTAAATGTGTTACAAAATGTGTCTTACATGACTTTTTTGAAGTTTTATAGAATATGATAGTTGTGATACACAACCTATAGATGCTATCTATACAATTCAATACCACTAAAAATACTATAAATTTTTTTTAATTAATTTTTTCAAACTATGAATATTCATAAAAAATAAAAATAATTTTTTAATTTAATTATGATTGGATAAAAGTATAATGTTCATAACATGGTCCTAAGTTGCCAAGATTTAGAATCTTTTATTTTGTAGAAACACCAATTTAAATAATTGTAGGTAGAATTGGGTAAAATGAACACTATAAATGAAGTGAAGTCTAACGAATATTTAAGCATCTTATTAAACTTATAATTTAAGAAATAATTATTACTTTTGTATTTTTAATGAATTTTGAAAGTTTATAGCTTATAAATTATATATATAATTATTTCTGATGAATTTTTGAAATCCATTTTTATAGATTGAATTAAAATTCATAATCTATAATTGGCCCTTATATATCTTTGCAAAATTGATGCAATATCATGCATTTTTTCAAACATTTACAAATTTGACAATTTTGTAGATTACTTCACACACCTTTACCACCAGCTTTCTTTATTTTTATAAAATTAATCAAAACTATTTTCACTGATCCAAACACATCTTAATATAGCCAACTTGGTTCTAAAGAGGTTAGGCTTCTGAAATACTCAATTCAGACACTTTTAGCATGGTTTACAACATTTTCTATTTTTGGTGCGATCCAAATATGGTCGCCTAGGCATTTAACCCTTTGACGCACATATGTCCATATAATGGATGATGAATAGATTGTAAGCCTTCTCTCGACTACATTCCTTATAGTTTTTCATCCATCCAAATTTTCCTAGGTTCTTGTGTGAGTTGACTACCATTTGAACAGTATGAATCTTCAAAATAATATATTTTGATGTTTTTTTTAAATGGCAAAATTGGTTTATGTCAAGTTTCATTCTTAGTTCCAAAAGACAAAAGTGAGACCTTAACAATGATTTTCCAAAATAAATAGAATCAAATAATAGAAACTATACCATCTCATAGTGCATGTTGCAAATTCGTTATAATTTTTTCAATAAAAAATTGTTAATTTGGGATTTTAAAGTGAATTCAAAAGATACCTTGCAAAATTAATCAAAAACTATTGATAAAAAAATGATAAATCCAACCGTACATATGTGATCTAACATTGAGATTTACAGCTTTTCTTTATATATCAACTCCATTTTGTGATTCATTAAACATTGCATAACACATCTTTGAAATCAGTGGTGGATCTGGACGTGAAAGGGTTAACCCTAAAGGAACATGTTTATCCTTAAGATTTTATCACTTTCTCGTGATGCTTTCAAGAAGGTAGTCGTATCTCTTAATTGGTGTTCATGCAGAAAAAAAACTTTACTGTTGAAGCTCAAAGAGGACTTGGTCGTGAGACTGCATATTAATTTTCAGAACAATCTACCGTATATATTACATGAATATACTGTTTGATCAAAAATTGTTTTCTGATTTTTTGAGCAAAATGAACAAGTCATTCACTGCAACAATCTCATAAATTCTAGAACCATGATTAGCGTTTAAAATTTCAGGAGCATACAAAGATGTACCGTATTTAGGTGCTCACAAAAAATGTTCTAAAAATAAATACAACAACAATGATTGATTCTCAAAGATTTATGTTTGGATGAAGTGACTTGTTGGTGACTCATGGAGCCGGTGTTTGTGATCAATATTAATTTTTACATTGCATAAAATGTATAAAGATTTTTTTTTAATGGAAACTTCCAAAATATTATAAATATGTAAATAGATTCCAATTATTTTGAAAAGATTCTATTTTAAATATATTTAAACATTTTCCATAATTGTTATATAGTATTAATTATATAGTAATGGCAAATTTTTACATATTTTACACTTTTTTTGTGACAAATGTTACGCCATAGTGTGAAAATGCCATACAGGTCATCAACCTCCCTAACTACCATGTCCCAAGTTCACATGCATTGCCGGTTTAGTTTTTCCCTAGTGGATCAATCAACGTAATTGCAAATCTTGAAAGATTTCTATGTTCTTGTAACAAACATTTACAATTCTCTAGTTAACATTGAGTCAAAATTATGGAATCCAAATAAGTTATTAAAATAATGAAATTATTTTTGGACACAATGTGTTCACCTGGTCCTTTAAGGGTTGAACACGATTTTCCAAAATACGTAGAATCAAATAATAGAAATCATACCATCTCTTGTAGTGCATGTTACTTCAAATTCATTGCAAAAGTTTTTAATTTTTTTTTGGTTAATTTGGGATTTTTAATTGAATTTCAAAAGAAAATCTAGAAAATTTAATTTAAAATTATTAATTAAAAATATGATAGATCCAACTGTATTGATAAGATCTTCACATTGACATTTACAACTTAGCTTTGTACATCAACTCCATTTTTGTTATTCATCAAACATTTTATAACACATCTTTGAAATCAATGTTGAATTGGAACGTTAACCTTTAAAGGCCCAACCAACCCATGTGGGATCAATGGATGGTTTTGTCATCCATATCTCCTTCTTCATAAACCTCTTTGCCATGAAACATTTTTTGGAGATACTCCATCAAGTTGTTGTGCTATCCAACGGTTGGATTTGGTGTTATTAGAGTATATACTTCTCAAAAATTACAAACGTAAAAGTATGTGAAATTTTGACCAAGCCAAAATTGCATTGACTTTAGTTCAAAAGTGACCTTGCAAAAATGATGTCATAGATCTAAAGAACACAAAAAATTCATAAAACCACCATGCCAAGTATCTCATTTCAAATCCATTCCAACAAATTATACTCAAAAAATATTTATATTTTGTTTGTAATCAAATTTAGAAGGAATTTTTATTTTTAACTTTCACATTTTATAATAAAATATTAGTGATAGCATTGGTGAATCTAACCATATGGATGGAATGTAAAATTCAAAATCTGCAACTTTCATTTACATATCAATTCCAAAATATTCCTCCAAATAGTACTTTATATTGGTTTTTTCAAATTGTCCATTCCAGGGACACCTTGTGACTTTTAGGGGTTAAAGGGTTTAATGAGCAAATTGGCATTTAAAAATATTTTGACCCAAAGAGCACAAGACATTCATTGAATTCCAAATTTTTGTCATCATCAAAAGACAAAGGTTAGAAAATTTAGAAAAATTAGGGAAAAAAAATCAGACATTTATTAAGGCATTAACCCTTTAGTGCTCAAGTAACCACTTTATGGTCCCTAATGTGTCGAGAATGCGAATAACGGAAAATCTGTGAAGAATTGGATTTTGAATTGTGAAGTTCAGATTTTGAATCTTATAATACACATCTTCTAGAAAAATAAATTTTCAATTTGGAGTTGTGCAACTATCAAAATACCTATGAAAAAAACACAAAAATATTATAAATACTTGAAAATATAATAAATACTTACAAATACAACACATGTACTATGCGGTATTTCTTGTGTTTGGAGGTTTGTTATCCTGTTTTATTTTTTTGGATTGTGTTCTCTTGTTCATGTTTCATTAGTGTACGTATTCCAATCTTGATCAATGTACCAACTCCTTTCATGTTTTAACCCTTTAACGCGCCAATGGCCACTATGTGGACGACGGACAAATTGAAATTGCTAGATTCTCATCCAAATTGAACAGCTTTCATCCACCAAAATTTCTCTCGGATCTTAACCCCTAACCGTCCCGACGTCCATATTTTGGACGTTTTTAGGGTACATTCACCTTCGAAGAGCTGTAACTTTTGCAAAAAGTGTCCAAAAATAATGAAATTTTGCGAAAACTCCTCGCATGATGTATGGAATGTGTGGTAAAAATTTCAGATCAATCCAAGACGTATTGAATTTTTGATGATCATTTCGAAAGTAGGTATCTTTTTTTTGGACAGTTTTTGTGTATTTTGATGGCTGCAACTTCGGGGGCTTGTATCTCCTTCATCCCATGTCCATTTTCAATAAAAAAAAATTATTGGGTTGGATTCCCCTTGAAGTCTAGTTATCATGGTAAAACTTTCATGTCAATCTATGCTGTTCTGAATGTTTGGGAGTCATTTTAGTGCACGGGTCTAGTTCGGACACTTTTTGCTTTTTGGGTCAAATCGGTCACTTTTCGGGCTACTTTTTGACATTGCAAGGCCATTTTAGGGCACATTAAAAAAAAATTCATGAGATTTTTTTGGTACCAATGTGTTTACATGATGATTTTGAACTACTTTATAGTTGAAAGTTTTTTCATTTGAGTAATTTTGAAAACAAATTTCACTTCTAATTGTGTTGCTAGAAAAAATTTAGCATCCTTTTTTAATACTAAAACACTATGATCTTGGAATCTGTATGGCCAAATGATCTCAAAATCGATCCACATGATCTACAACATGTATATTACAAGATTGTACGGTTGAGATTTCTATACCTCACTTACATTTAGACCTATAACACATCAAAAGCAATGATGATTTTAAGCCCAAAAAAGCTAGGGACGCTTAGGGGTTAAACAAGTTGACTCCTTTGTATGGTTTGGATTTTCAAAATAGGTTACTATGATTTTTAGAAAAACAACAGAATTGGTTTATGTCAAGTTTCATTCTTAGTTCAAAAAGTGGGACCTTAAATATGATTTTCCAAAATAAGTAGAATCAAATAATGGAAACCATACCATCTCGAAGTGCATGTTATTCCAATCTCATTACCATATTTTTAAATTTTTTTGTGCAAATTTGGGATTTTAAATTGAATTTCAAGAGAAAACCTTGCAAAATTAATTTAAAAATATTAAATAAAAATAGAATAAATCCAACCATACAGATGTGATCTTCACATTGACATTTACAACTTTGCTTTGACCATCAACCTCCTTTTTGGTTTTCATCAAGCATTTTATAACGCTTCTTTGAAAACAATGTTGAATTGGGACGTTAAAAGGTTAACGTATAAATTCTTGTCCTAAATCGTATATGGATAAATCACTCTCACTTATAAAATTCACAATAATTATGTGAGTCCATTCTTAACATGAAAGATTGCAACGGAGAAGTGTTGACATAGGTCATTGTTGAACATCTTCACTTTCATTTTAGAAATTTAACCCAAATTTTGTTTAACTCTGAAGTCACCCTCCAAAATCTCATTTTTGAGTGTACATTATATAGTTCAAAGACATACTATGATCTTCCAATCCCACCATCAAATGATTCTCTAATTTTGACAAAATGTCTCCACTCCGGGTCGCATTAAAGCTCCCCCATCGAACTCCCCGGGGGGTGGGAGCCCACTAGTCGGGAGGAGGCCGGGCAGCCCGCTCACATCAAGCTTCATCGTGTTCTTCATCATCGGGCCTTCGTCGTAGTCTTCCTCAACGGCTGACTTCATCGTCATCTCCATCATCTAGTTTCTGATCCCTAATCGTTCCTCATCTCGCTCCTGCGGCGCCACCAGTGACCAGTTTTGAGCTCCTCGTCAATATGACCTCCATCATCATAATATGACCTCTTTGCACTAGTGTTCTGGACAATGTTAGGCAAGGTTCGTTTGTGATTTGAATGCTTTTTTAAAGTTTTTCATTCTTCATTTTTGTACTTTCAGGTTGCAAAGAATGCAACCTATATCACCAAGAATGAAGCTCAAAGTGTGTTAAGAACGAAGTATTTTCATTCTTGGATAACATAGTTGGACACGCACTTTGCCACACTATCGATATCGATCATTGACTGTAACACACTTTTCATGCACACATTCATTTGAAGTGATTGTTTGGGGTGCCCAGGCAGTCACGTTTAAGTAGTTGGAAGCTTGGTCTGAGCGATCTCCAAAAGAATGAATACTGGTGCACAGATTCAATATTGAGACCATTCTTTGGATGCCTGCTGCAGGTGCCATATCGATTGAATCACCTTGACTTTGTGCTCAACAGAATCCACCGTGATATGTACACATTAATTAACATGCCGGTATGTACACCATGCTATGTACTGTACAGTAGGGTACAACATGCTTACGAATTCCCCACTGCAGGGAATTTTTTTTGAAACTTTGAACACTCCGTGTGTACTCAAAAATGATCCGATTTGGAAACCGCAAAGTGCGTTGGAATCACATCGGCGTGTACTACAACACCATTACAAATTTACACATGAATTAGTGAAAATTATACAACAAGTCAAAAATAATACATACACTATCTACCATTGGGTGCTCTCACCGTTTGCTTCAGTTACAGAGTTCATTTTAGCAAAAAAAATTGAAATGAGTGTTTGAAGTTGTTCTTGAGATACTTGAGCTCATACTTGTTGAATGGTTTGTATCATTTCATCAGTCTCCTTTGTAATTTCTCCTTTTGTAATGTAGGGGCTTTTATGGGTTTTGATAATATTCCACTTGTCATCATTCCTCCAACTAAACAATCAGTAGTTGATTTTGTGGAACTTATTTATGAAAGTTCATTGATTGGCTTCTATTTTATGCATGATAGACCTATTCAATTCACATTGATGGAGGATGGTGATCCAATACATCGTAGTAGATATCATGATGATTTGAGACAAGCCCATGGAATCAAAAAGATTATGAAGGAAAAAGATGAAATGATACAAATCATTCAAGGAGTGTGAGCTCAAGTATCTCAAGAACAACTTCAAACACTCATTTCAATTTTTCTTGCTAAAATGGACTCTGTAACTGAAGCAAACGGTGAGAGCACCCAATGGTAGATAGTGTATGTATTATTTTTGACTTGTTGTATAATTTTCACTAATTCATGTGTAAATTTGTAATGGTGTTGTAGTACACGCCGATGTGATTCCAACGCACTTTGCGGTTTCCAAATCGGATCATTTTTGAGTACACACGGAGTGTTCAAAGTTTCCAAAAAAAATTCCCTGCAGTGGGGAATTCGTAAGCATGTTGTACCCTACTGTACATATCAATTAACAGGCTTGAGGATCACATTAACGTGTGAAAACACTTGGTTGGACCTTGAAAAGGATGAGCTGCTCCTATTACGGAAGAGAAAGCAGTCTCTAAAGGTGAATTCGGAAGCTGGCACAAGTTCTGGAAATCAATCTAACCGTACTACGACGAGTCCACATTTTGAACTACCTGAAGCAGTGGGCATCATGGTGCAGATCATGAGGCATGGAACACCTGCACATGTAATCAAGGCCGGAGATCTCAAAACCAAGAACACTCAAAACTGGTGGCGCCGCAGGAGCAAGATGAGGAACAATTAGGGATCAGAAACTAGATGATGGAGACGACGATGAAGTCAGCCGTTGAGGAAGACTACGACGAAGGCCCGATGATGAAGAACACGATGAAGCTTGATGAAGCTTGTTGTGAGCAATGAACGGCGAGAACCGGCAGCTGCTTACATATTGTCCGATAGAAATTGAAAATTTCTGATTCCATTTTGAATGACTCGGCAGTAAAACCGAAAGAAAGTAAATAGGGAAGGAAATGCACTGGATGTAAAATATGAAGCCAGAAATTTGGAGGATGTCCCGAGGGTATGGCCGGATTTTGGAGGATGGCCCGAGGGTATGGCCGGATTTCAGCTGATTGGTGTTTAGGGGGTCAGTTATCAACTAGAGCATCGAGGGCTCGAACGGCTCTGTTGTCAACGGGCTCATTCTTGCCCTAGCCACGGAGCCGCGTGTTCCTCGCCTCTCTCACTTCACCGCTCTGGTTCTCAAGCTCCGTAACCCTCCCGTTCACTCTCGCTCTCGCTCTCAATATGTTCTTGCTCACAACTTGTGTTCATGAGTGACGACGTTTGCGTTTATCCAATTCCCATTGCTCTTTCGGTGTTTTGAAAGTCTCCTGCGACATTGCTTGAAGGTGGCGGCATTGCTCTTTTGAAGGTGTTGGCGTTTATCTTCAAGGTGCTAGCATTTATCTTCCTCTTGTGGTCGGTTTTGCTTGCTTTAAACTTGTTTTCTCTTTAGGGTTTGGTGCTTCCGTTTATCTTTGCCTGTTGTGGTCGGTTTGAGGGTCTGCAGCCTTGTTTTCTCTTTAGGGTTTGGTGTTGGCGTTTATCTTTGCCTCTTGAGGTCGGTTTTGTGGTCGGTTTTGCTTGTTGCAACCCTGTTTTCTGTTTAGGATTTGCTTTTAGGGTTTGCTACTTGAAGGTGTTGTTCGGTGGTTCACGGCCTCTTTGAAGTTTGCTGTTGTTTCACGGTGCTCTGTTGAGGTGCTTTGACCGCAGTTGAGGTGCATTGGCTGCAGTTGAGGTAAGTAGGCATTTTTGCTGCTCATTTTTGAGTTTTAGGGTTCCTTGATGTTGCTTTTGTTGCATTTTTACAGTAATGTTCTCAAACACCACGTGCCCTTTGTCTGGTTTACAGTAGCTCAAGAGAAATAGACATTTTATTCACACCAACCTCTAAAAAGGTCCGGAGTTTCTATCTCTCTTCTATCTAATGTTCTGATGTTGGTTTTGTTGTTTTCTACGATTTGTAGGTTGGATGCAAATTCAAGGAGCTTGTTCCAGACACTGCACTTGCAGCTATAATTTCTAACCTTATTTTTTTCTTTTTCTTTTTGTTTTGATCTTTCTGTGTCATTGATTGATTTTCTATTTTTCTTTCCTTTTCCTCTTGCATTGTTTGGTTTGGTCCATTATCATGGCTGCAATGGTCACTTGTATCTTTGGTTTTGGTTCATTTTGGTTTACACTTTCTGTTTTGGCTCTCATTTTCCCATTGGTTGCTAAAAAACAAAAAATTCTTAGTAATATGTTTTTTAGAGGTGGAATACATGATGAGGAAAGGGAAGTCTTGCCCTTAACCTCATCAGGAAGTACCAAAAAATCTGAAAATGCCATTGAGGCTGCTAAGAGGGAATGGAAAGATTCTTGGTACTTAGATTATGATTGGTTGGAATTTAATGCAACAATAGGTAGAGTTTTTTGTAAAATTTGTAGAGAGAAAGGAGGAAGGTCTATTTTTGCAAAGACGGGGTCAGTTAATATTAAAGTTTCTGCTTTCAAAGACCATGGTAGGTCTGATGAGCACAAGAGTTTTGTATGGGCTATGCAATCTGGAGAGAAAGTCATGGTTAAGGCAATTGCCCAAGCCAACAAGACTTGTGATGAGGCAGTGTTCAATCTTTTCAGAATTGCCTATTACATTGGTAAAAACACTATTCCATTTAATAAATTTCCTCCTTTATGTGAATTGTTTGTTAGAGTGAAGGCTTGCATTACTGAGAAGCTTTACCATGATGAGAAGGCATGTGCTGATATGATTTTTTGTATTTCTAAAGTCATAAAAACAAAAGTACTTGATAGAGTCAAAAATGCAAGATTTTTTGGAATAATGATAGATGAATCTACTGATATTGCAGTAACTAGTCATCTAGTAGTGTTTGCTTCTTTTTTTGAAGAGGGGATACCAGTTTCAGTGTTTTTAGGCCTTCTTTTCATTGCTGATGGGCATAAGGATGCTGCAGTAATGTATGAAAGGCTCACAAATTATTTAGTAAAAGACTGTGGATTAGATTTTAACAAATTCATTGGGTTTGGGTCTGATGGAGCAGCAACTATGGTTGGTAAAAAAAATGGAGTTTCTACGAGGTTAAAAAAACTCAATCCTTTTTTAACTTCAGTTCATTGTGTGGCACATAGAACCAATTTGGCAGCTTTAGAGGCTGCCAAACATGATTCTTGCAAAGTGATTTCATCTGATGTTGATAAAGTATTAAACAAAGTTGCTTTTTATTTTAAAAAGTCATGTCAGCGGAGAGTTGGTTTACAAGCTTTTCAAAGCCAGCTTCTGGATGCTCAAAAGTCATTGAAAAGATACCACAAAATAAGGTGGCTATCTAGGTGGCAAGCCGTGACTTCTTTGTGTGATAGTTTAGAGAGTGTTATAACATATTTTCGTGATGTGCCACATAAAAAAGATGATAAGGATGCTCCTTATTTGTATGAAAAGTTAAGGTCATTTAAAATGATTTATTGCTTATACTTTTTGGCTGACATTTTACACATGCTTTCTTTGTTGTCAAGATTGTTTCAATATAAGTTTGTTGATGTTAGTAGTATTGGATCAATTGTTAGGGCTGAAATCACACAAATTAGGATGTTGTTTATAGAAGAAAGGTCTGATTTGAATGTTTGTACCTTTAATGAGGATTCTGGATATCACGTGATCCCTGATTTTGGACCCGAAGGAGGTTATTTAAAACGCCTTTCATCTCAAATTAGAGGTAATTGGTATCATGGTGTTGAAATGATTCGTGATAGAATTGGTCGTGATCTTGAGGAGGCTTTAGATTTTCAAAAAGCATATGCTCAAGCTGTGATTGATGCTTTAGAAAGTAGATTTGAAGATAATGGAATCATGAATGCCTTCAAAGTCCTCAATCCTTGTAACATGCCATCAAAGTCTGTGGGGTTGGGAAGTTGGGGTGTTGTAGATTTAGAGGTTTTATGTTCTCACTATGGTAAGGAGCAAGAGCTGAATGGTAAGAAATTCAGCCCCCTCATTAACCCCGATGCAGTCAAACGTGAATTCTTTTCATTTAAAATTCAAGCTACAACTGATTGGATGCAAAAGAATTTTAGAGATTTGTGGAGTATGATTTCTTGGAATTCTTCACTTCAAATAAAGTATTCTAATCTTTTGATCTTAGCTGAAATTGCAAGTGTGCAATGTGTTAGTACAGCTTCTTGTGAAAGAGCATTTTCTGTACAAAATTGTATTAAATCAAAATTCAGAAATAGATTGAAGACACAACATTTGGAATGCGTTATGCGTATTGCTTTAGAAGGACCTCAAGAAGGTTGTGATTCACTTCTTCTAGATGCTATTGGACTTTGGAAAAACACCACCAAGTTCTGGTATTTGTATTCTGACCCTGAAAAATATTTGATTGACCATGCCATTACTAATGAAATGCATGCAGACCATGAAGAAATTCCTAACTATTGATGTGTTTTGTTAACTTCATTGTATGTGGGATGGGTTTAGATAGAACCCTTCTAAGACTTTATAGCATAGGGTCTTGGAAGGGTTGGGGATCCTTGGTCCTAAGGTGGTATAGGACTTTGTGAGGTTCAACTCCTCCCAAGGATATCATCTTCTTGTTCATTAGGATGTTAGTTGTTTTGTTTTGGTTTTTTTGGGGTGTAAATTTGATATTTGAAGGTGTTTTGGTGTTTTAAGGTGTTGTTTTGATGTTTAAAGGTGCTATTTTGGTGTTTTAAGGTGCTGTTTTGGTGTTTTAAGGTGCTGTTTTGGTGTTTTAAGGTGCTGTTTTGGTGTTTTAAGGTGCTGTTTTGGTGTTTTAGGGTGCTGTTTTGGTGTTTTAAGGTGCTGTTTTGGTGTTTTAGGGTGCTGTTTTGGTGTTTCAAGGTGCTGTTTTGGTGTTTCAAGGTGCTGTTTTGGTGTTTTACGATGCTGTTTTGGTGTTTTAGGGTGCTGTTTTGGTGGTTTAAGGTGTTGTTTAGGTGTTTTAAGCTGTTGTTTTGGTGTTTGAGGGTGTTGTTTTGGTGTATCAAGGTGAAGTTTGGTGTTTTAAGGTGTTGCTATAGTGATTTAAGGTGATGTTATGAATGGTTACTTGAATGGTAATTTCATTTGGCGTTATTTTGAATTTTTTTATTGAATTTTTAGTTGTGAACCGAAGGAAATTTTATTATGTAGGATGTTGACCGAATGCTTTTGAAAAGTTTAGGACACACAACCGATGAAGAAAAAAAATTTAGGACATTGACCGGTTCAAAATGAAGGACTTAGGACATGACCGACCAACGATGGTCCTTGACCAAAGATTTCAAAAGAGCTAGGATAAATACTGAAGTTTCCCAAAACCTCCCCGTTCACTGGCTGTGAGTGGGCTGCCCGGCCTCCTCCCGACTGGAAGTTCGATGGGGGAGCTTTAACGCGACCCCTCCATTCCAGTTGAGAATACAATTGTACAGTGACTTTCTAATTTAATCCATTCTATTTCTGGTAGTATCAATCATAGTGGAATAACCCAGTGAAATCCAGTGAATCCAGCTACAGTACCCAAAGCGTTAAAGGGTTAACCCCTAAATGCCCAGGGCATTCACAAAAAAGTCAAACAACACTTTCATATGGAGTTTGCTCATCAATAGCCTTTGATATATTTTTTGAAATATTTTTAATAAATATAAACATATGTTTCCTATTGATCCTCAAATTTTCAAATTTTCTTAATGCGTTATAAATTTAATATGATTTTTGAAGTAAAATACACAAAGAAATTCATATAAATTACAAAATTGTTCCTAATCACCAAAAAAAAATATGAAAGGTTCGGGTTACAATGAAGAACCATACGGGAAAATTCTGTTTAAAATATATTTTCTAAATTTGGAAATTTGATATTGACATATGCTTTGTAGTGTAGTTTGGATTATGACCTCTTGACATTGCAAGTGCAATAAAATACTTAATATTATGATTTTTTCAAATTTACAAAGTGAAGTAGCAACTAGACTTGATAATCTCCATTTTATTTGTTGGACTTGAAAGCAAAAATAATCATTTTTAAGGTTGAAATCGAATTTGACCAACCACCATCCACTATTTGGATGCTTGGGCATTTAGGGGTTAACCCTTTAGTGCCTAGAGTGGTTCTGGAGAAACCACAGTTTTTTGGGTGATATTTTTTTAAAACTTTCTCTCTTGAAATTAGGAATGCTATCAATAGTATTCAACCGTATCAATATAAGCATAGCTTAATGAAACAAGTTTTGGTTAAATCTTGGTCAGATCAGACCGTTGGATTGAAAGATTATAGTATGTCTTTGAACCGTATAATGCACACTCCAAAATGAGATTTTGAGGGGTGTGTGACTTCAAAGTTAAATAGAATTTTGGTTAAATTTTCAAAAATGAAAGTGAAGCAGTTCAGCAATGACCTATGTCAACACCTCTCCATTGCAATCTTTCATGTCAAGAACTGACTCACACATAATTATTGTGAATTTTATAAGTGAGAGTGACTTATCTATGTACGGTTTAAGACAAAATTTATACGTTAAAATAAGAAAGGACTTGGTACATTGATCAAGATCGGAATACATACATTGATGGAACATGAACAAGAGAACACAATCCAAAAATAAATACAAGATAACAAACTTTCAAATACAAGAAATACCGCATAGTACATGTGTTGTATTTGTAAGTATTTGATGTATTTTGAGGTATTTGCAGTATTTTGAGGTATTTGCAGTATTTTGGTGTTTTGAACATAGGTATTTGGATATCTAAGAAAGTCAGATTTCAAAATTTCTTTTTGCATCATCTGCATAATCAAAAGTTACACTTCTGAACTTCACACACCGAACTAAGATAGTTCACAGATTTTACAGCATTTCATTTTTTGATGATCTAGTGACCACTTACTGGTTACCTAGGCACTAAAGGGTTAAGGTATCAAGATTTCACGCACATAGAATGTAAATATCCAAATTCTTAGCCCTCTATTCTCCTTTTTCAAAAATAAAAAACTCAACAGTCCAATACCAAAAACATCATTCTCCGAATCACAAAACAGCTCCACAAATGGTCAGGGCAACATAATATTATGAATCTAGCCTGATTCATAAAAAAGGACCCACACTCAAGCACATTGGCTTGCAGACAAGTACTATGTAATAAAAGACTGGCCTATGATCCTAATATAGAAAAATCGTATCTTAAAACATGTATCATACACGTAGGAGACACCACTACAAGACTTGTGCCACCAGCATCGATTGACCTAATTCATGATTTCTACCACATCCCTAAGCATACCTGTGATGAGCAATCTACTCGAAGATCAACCGAGAAGATTTCTTTTCTGAAATGATCTAAGCCCTCGGTGGCTTTTCATCATATTGATAGGGATAACTCTTTTAACATTGCTGAGTCTAACGTACAAGTAGTCAGAGGCAAAGTAGGATACTGTACCTGCCTCCAAGCCGACCTTCTTGTGAATTGTAGGCAACACAATTTACAGACGAGGACCTAGGAGTGGATACGGGGTGCTGGAAGTCCTTTCTACCAGGCACAGAGGTGTTGAAATCCACAGCATGTATGGGAGGAGCAAAAGTTGGCAAACCATGCATAACCCCACATTATTGAATACAGATGCAGAAATCGTCCTTCAAAGTGCACTCTCGAGCTGGCTAGCCGATATTCCAGGACTTCAAGAGAAGCCATAATTCGCTTTGTTTCTTCCCATATGGCTCCTGCTCCACTCCCAAAGGACGCCCACAAAAAATAATTGCAATCCAAGGAATACTCGCAGCAAATTATTGCTGCATTCGCACTGACCTATTTTATCACCAGAACACGAGCAACGTCTGCTGGCTCTTTTATGACGCTTGTGAATAAAAGAAACACCACCACCACCACCACCAGAGAAACTTGGCACTAAGCATATACAGTCTTTGATTAGAAGTTGTGAGGCAGCAAATACCACTGCCTCATTTCCACCCAGGTTTCTCCAACTTTCACCTACAGTCTGACGCATTCCTTGAGATTCCTCTTCCACAGAGCTAAAGTATTGTGCAGCAACAAGTTTTGTTCTTGGGAGTTTCAGACTGTTGTTTTTCTGTTTCATGCACAACACAGATGAAATGAAATTAACTCAATGAAACTTGAGGCAGGTCAAAGATGTAGACCAAATCCATCCAACTTCGCAAATTCCAAGGAAAATTTTCCAAAGATGGACGAACTAGTTGCTGCAATTCTTCAGCTAATATATTGTACTCTACTTACAGCACACGAAGTAAAGCAGTTTCACGAACTTCTTTGAACTAGTGGAAAAAACGGTATGACAACAAGGAATGAATCAAGCAAGAATGAGTGCAATGCTCAAAATAAAGTGCAACATCACAAGCACAATCACCACAACAAGAGGTTGATGGAGTCGTTGTACCACTAGCTTTATCGTTTGTAGGAGGCCGTAAGACAACATGCATGGTGATCACGCAGCCAGGAATTTCCCCCAGTATCACCCTGGAGTCGGCAAGCGTTTTGCTATTCTCCAAGATTTTTCCAGCATTTATCAACTTGAGATCGTTTATAGTCTTTGGACCATTTTGCTTTTCTGCACAAATGCACAGCTCGACCTGTCAAATCCAGTCGCCGAGGAAAAGAACTGCCCCATCTGAAAACAAACAGCAAAATGGCGGTTTACACTGTACCTTTTGGCCAATGGTTGAGAATACTCTCTTTGATGTTGGCCACTGTAGTTGCTGGCGCATACTTGTTGGGACCTATGTCTGTTCCGTCATATAAACGGAACTTGAGCTCCACAGGCTCCTCCAAAGACATTACAGACATACCTTCCACACCACTGTCGCGATTTGAGAGGAATCACAACACCGCTATTCACCTACTAAAATTCCACTGATACCTTGCGAATCGCCCCTAGTTACAACCACCTGCAGAAGAACAACAATCAGAATCAAGCCACATATGTCCCAGAATCTGTATATATACTCAAAATTTTGATAAATAGGTCAAGCAGAGTCATCCCACATAAAATAAATTTACCGTCTCGATTCAAATCTTCCTGAAAATCCACAAGAAAACAAACATCTACAGGCTGTAGAAAAACTGCATCCAGCCATTCTCAACATCAACCCTAATCATAAGCATGTCACGACCTGGTGTAAGAGCAGAAAGAAAACTGCATGTAACACCACTATCGTATAGGTCAATCAGCAAAGACTGAAGAATTTATCTGAGCTGGGATCCAAATTCTGGAGCCACATTAAAAAAACAAAATTAAAATTAAAAAAAATCGAGTTGGTTGACTCTAATTCTAATAACCAAAGAGTCAACGAACTCGATTGTTCAAATAAAAATTCCATGATCGAATTTCAAACACTACAGAGAAAAACAGAGAGTGTCGATAAAATCACCAGAGTAACAGTCCTCAAGAATCAAAAACGACAGATGAGGAAACATGGCCTAAATCTACATACACCGAGCGAATCCAAGAAATCTAAAACAAACAACACTCAACTCGAAGCAAATCTACAACTCCAACGTCGTGAGCCAGAACTTAACCTAACAGGATGCACCTCTCAAAATAGATACATATTTGCACGCAAAATCAATCGCATCAAAAACAAAATACAAACCAAGACTTTAAACTCAAAAACCCAAAAATCGTCATCAACGCCACTATAACATCACGAGAGACAGAAACAGACGCTCTCACCTGGACCCTAATTGCAAGGTCCTCGGGACCTCAAGACAGCTGCGGCTGCTCTGTTTCAACATGAGCTCTGAGCTCACTCCTGGTACGCATCCCCTGCTACGCGTGCCACATGGAGCCGGAGTTTTGAAGCTCAAAAACGGGCGATGAGAAGAGAAAACCCTAGTGGGTGGAACTTGGTCGATAGGGCATCAATTTCGTCGCGGAAAAGGAGAGGGGGAAGAGGAAGAGAAGGGGAAGAGGGAGAGATGCGTTAGAGTGCAGATGAGAGGGTTGCGAGAGGGTTGCGAGAGGAGAGATCCGCCATAGCTTTGAGAGGAAGAAGAAATGGGAATGGTGAATGGTGAATGGGAATGTCTGCCTGCTTGCCTGCCTGCCAGTGGTTCACGTGTTGGCCGTCCTTTGGTCGCCCGCCTTTGACTGGGCCAGCCTCTATGGTATGCCCGAGTGCACACGTTTCTATGACCAAGGGTAAGCTTACATGCACAGCAAATAGGATACTTTTTTTTTTCCTTTTTTTTTGGGTTTAACTTTTTTTACTCTTAAGAAAATAATATCTTTTTTGGTTATGATTTGTGGCTACTCTTCTTTTGAAAGATTAAATAATCCTACTATTTAAAATGGGTGCAAGAGGTGCCACATGTAATGGATACCACGTGATGGATTTGAAGTTCTAAAATTGGAATTTGCAATGTCATCTACAATCTGCAATGATTCCCAATGTCATTTACAATTTGCAATGGATCCCAATGTCATTTACAAGAATCAAATTATTATATATTATAAAACATTATATATAAAGGATATTTTTGGTAATTTATAACTTGTTTGAAAATGGCAATGTGACATATGACCATTCCCAAATGCTAACCACCTAAAGTTGTATTTTTTTAAAGTACAATATGAATATAATTGTATGATTCAAAACCTATACTAAAAAGTCATGGTTTCATTGAAACTTTGTGATCAAGCCCCCCGGGGAGGTCACTCCATTGTCAAGTTGAACACCACGTGCGTTCAAAGTTTGCTACCCCTATCTTATATGCCATAAATAATTTTAAAAATTATGATATTTTTTCTACATATACGTAACCATTGATAACATCTTTTGTATATTTTTTTGAAATTTTTAGTCATCTTCATTTTTTTTAGTAATTGTTTTAGTTCATTTCTACGTCATTCTAGTTAGAAACGGTATGTTTTATAAAAAAAGAAAGATCATCAAATTTGGTTATCTTTTTTTACTATGTAATAGATACTGAGTATATCTACTCATGAAAAAAAATTGATAAAATTTTGACCCATTTTGGTGATGCAACTTAGAAAACTTAGATTTATTTTGAACGCACGTGGTTTTCAACTTGACAATGGAGTGACCTCCCCGGGTCAAGCCCCCATGTTGTAGGAGAGGACGAGCAGCACGATAATTTTCTTTTCACAAAAAGTCACCTCTTGCAACTCACAAACTCAAAGCTCACACGCTAGCATTTTTGCCTTCATACAACTCACACTCTTTCATATTGATCACCTAGGATGTGATTCAACACGCCGAACAAGCGATTTGGTGACGATTATACATCATATCAACAGAAATCATGATTTTATTTGGTACAGATCTTAAGTTCAAATCACGATCTTTTGGTATGACATAGGAAGTAATGTTTTTTGGCAAATTGAGATTTTTTTTCCTATTGTAGAAAAATATACAATGTAATACTTATCAAAGTACATGATTAGAACTCCAAATACTAAATTATGTAGTATACTAAATTTATAAATTATGTAGTATACTAAAGATAGTTTCTCCATTCCCACAACTTTCAATTGTTGATTGTGAAATGGAGGTACCTTAAACCAACTACACACCTCCTATTCTTGCACAACCGGTATAGGTGCCCCCAACTACAGCCACCCAAGGAACCTAAATCCAACCACTTGTAATCTCCAAAGAACATAAAAACTGAACACTTGTCATCCAAACAAATCGATGGTTTTTACGAGTGGACAAAATTAGACAATTTATAATAATTTGTGTTGGGAAAACCACAATCTATACAGCACAAGTGGGCATGACTAACTTTTTGCTTTCAAATTCATATATATTACATTTTAATTGAGAATTTTTAATTCTATTCACTTTTATTCATGAATCTTATATGTTGACCAACCAAAAATAGTCCCAATTCAAATTTCAAAATCTTCCAAGCACAATAGCTTAAATGGGCAGTTTAACCCTTGAGCGGCCCCAAAGCCCTTTGTAACCATATAGAATATTCTATATTTGGTGATATTTGATCAAAATAACAATAACCAAACACTTTTCAATACAAAGCAAAATTGATAATTGTGATAATATGTATTTAATAACATATCACGATTCATATAGTAGACCATAGTTGAACAATTATAAGACTAAATACAAGTTGTAGAGAGGGACACCAAGGGCCTTTTAAGGGTTAAAGGGCCTCCACCTTATTTAGTACTATAAGGAAGCTTTTGAAGTCTCGTTTTCGTTTTTAAGATGATTTCAACATACTAAAATATGTATCAATTGAATATCATGTAAGTAAGTTATCAAGTTTAAAATTTTGTTTATAGCTTCTTCAAAAAAACGAGAGTATGTTGTAGATTTATCCAATATTCAACTTAGTTATTGTAACTTCATATATACTAGTGTGGCCTTGTGCAGTTGGCTCAAGTGTTCCCTGTGATTTAGCCATGCTTTTACTTTTTATTTTATGGTGAAATTAAAGGAAGAAAATTGTTTACTCTTTATACTCAAAAAGAAATTTGAGTGTCTATGTATCTCTTTGGGTTATAAAAATTACAATACTATGGTAGAAACACAATTTTCAAATTTAATCAACTTTTGGTCATGCAATCATTTAACCCCTAGTAAAGGACCAAGTGTCCTAACTAGGACATTTTAATGTTCGGGTAGGTTCCTACAATGTCAATTTTTATTTTTATTTTTTAAAATAAATTATGTGAATTTGGTATATCAATATAATAATGGGGATCTAATTTATTTTTTGATTCCGACTTTTTAAGTGGAAGTTATGGAGCAAAAGGGGTTTTTTTGGAGAGGATGGGCAGTGCGGCCAGGGCTCAAAATAAACCTTAGAAATTATTATTTTTAAACTCTAAATGTAAGATCTTGTTTGAAATTACCAAGAGAGTGCATGGTAAAATTTTCTTAGAATTTGACTGTACAAATTGCAAGATTATAGCGTTTGAAGTGAAAGATGAAATTGCAGTCTTTTTTATATTTTTGGACTGTCTTTGAAGACATGAGAAAAATTGTTAAATTGGTCAAAAAAAATCTTAAATTTTATTTAAATGTTTAATTTGTTATTTTCTATCAAGAGCAAAAAAATATTCACAAGAAAATGAATTAAAAGAGGTGAAAATGATGCTCAAAAACAAGAAAAACCCGCAGTCCTTTAGGGGTTAAATGTAGTTAAACTTTTAGTTTTAAGAAAATTTCAAAATACAATTAAAATAAGATTTGATAAACTTCATTTTGTTACTTGAGCTAAAACACCCAAAAATAAATAAATAAATAAAATATAAACATAAATAAATAAAAATAAAAAATAAATAAATAAATAAATAAAATTTAAAGCCAAAATCTAATTTAGCATTAACAACTCAATGATGTTTGTATACACTACACAATATGCCATTCCATTTTTGAATTAGGACCCCTATAAGATCAAAAAATAACCTAAACAACCTCAATTCAACTCAAAATGATATGGACATAGATAGATAGAAACTCCAGTTCTCTTTCGAGGCCGGCGTGAATGAAGTGCCTATTCGTAATGACAATGAGCAGAGTGCCCATCGAACAAAGGGTCATTGGTGCAAAGATATGGACATAGATAAACCGTCACAACAAAAAATGGTTGAAATTAATATTTTTTGCATCTTCAAACAACTTATTTTACCATCCAACAGACACCCAATATCCTTGATGTGAAGAATGTTCAATAACTATTTACTTTACTCCATCAATGAGAGTTGAACATTTCAATTTTCATTTTTTCCTCTCACCTCTTCTCTAAAGTAATCACAACAAAATCTACATGCATAGTAGAGGAGGAGAAATGTTAAAACTTTGTATCATAATGAATTGAAAACTAAAATCTAAGCCTTTAAAAACCTCAATGATAACCCCAACTCAAAAAGATAGATGATATAATTGTCACCACTAGGAAACTGTTTCATTTTTTCACAATTTTTTTCAAATTTGGTAGATATTGAGGTACATAATAGAGTTATCCGTTAACTCACCTTAAGTTTGAATAAGATACCATGAATTTTGCTTTAATATACTCTTATTTGTTCAATCCAAATAGTTATAAGGTATGGAAGAATTTGGTGTTCTCTCATTATTAGGTGTGTCAGAATTTGCCGTGGTCTTTAAACTCAAGAAAATCTCAAAAAACATCTATTTTGATGGGAAGAAAAGTTTTCTTTGAGTTTAAAGACTACCAAGCTCTTACACACCTAATAACAAAAGACCACCAAGTTCTTCCATACCTTATAACTATTTGGATTGAACAAATAAGAGTATACAAAAGAAAAATTCATGGTATCTTATTCAACTCAAGGTGAGTTAGCAGATAACTCTAATGTACACTCGTAGATAACCGTTATAAGTGATTAAGGATTTTTTACTTTGACACGCATTTCAATAAAAGGGACAATCTATTAAATCCGGACTAGAAAAGTGATGAGGAGTGCTCCCCTTCTCAACAAATATAAATCCCCAATTTTTCTTTAGTGCTCTTGTTCGTGGAATAGGATGATTGTAGAAAAATTAGGGACCTATCTTTGTTGAGATGGGGAGCACTCCCCATCACTTTTCTAGTTCGAATGTAACAAATTGTCCGTTTTTATTTAAATGCGTGTTAATATCCAAAAATTGTGTTACCTTCAATTTTAGAATTATATGAATTTATTATGTATAACTTCCCAAAAGATTTCTCCAAAAATGTACCACATCTACATATAAAATAACAGTCTATATCTTGATTTCTTCAACAATGCTCTTTAAGAACCCTGAATAAAAATGTCATGGACTACTAGCCAATGAGTCATGGGAATGGTAAGTAGGTTATGGGACATAATGTCAGGTTTAAGTTTCAATGTATTATTAGTTGACATATATTATATCACCCCCTATCATGTTTCAAGTTTTAGTTGCTATGTAAAGGAAATTTAAGTGGAGTTTCTTGGAGAGTATAATTTTCGGTACATTCCCTTACAAAGAGGATCATCTATGCAAAATTTCAATTTAAAAAGATGAAAATTCTATTTTCTATGTATTTTTTAAAACCTTTTACATTGTTCTACAAAATAATTATTTTTAAAAAAATTGTATTTTTTTTGCAATATCCTCCAAAATGAAAGATGTTTTATTCTATATTGCCTACCTATTCCCAAAAACCAAGTACAAAAAAAAGTTATGGAATTTGTGCATGATCAGTTCAAGTTTTACTGCAACACTACCACAATACCAAAACCTCAACAAATTGCATCACATTTAAACTAAAGCCATGTATTGAGTGGTAGACTTACCTGATGGTAAAGGGTGGGCATACCTGATGATTAGCACCACTCAATACATGGCTTTAATTTGAATGTGATGCAATTTGTTAAGGTTTTGTCATATTGTGCTAGTGTTGCAGTAAAACTTGAACTGATCATGCACAAATTCCATATTTGTTTTTGCAATATCCTCCAAATTGAAAGGTGTTTGCTTTCAAATTGCCTACCAATTTCCAAAAACCAAGTATGAAAAAACTTTATGAATATTTTTAAATAATTATTTTGTTAGAACGATATATATATATATATATATATATATATATATATATATATATATATATATATATATATATATATATATATATATATATATATATATATATATATATATATATATATATATATATATATATATATATATATATATATATATATATATATTTTAAATGCACAAAAAATAGAATTTTCATTTTCTAAAATTGAAATTTAGCATAGATAATCCTTTTTATAAAGGAATGCACTGAAAATTATTCACCCCTAGAAACTCCACTTAAATTTCCTTTACATTGCAACTGAAACTAATACAACACAATGGGGGCGACATAATATGTCAACTAACTGTACAACGACTAGATCTGTGTTTTTTTTTTATCACAAGGCTCAAAGAGAAGTAAAGAGTTAAGAGTTCTAACTGAAATTTCACTAATGAGATATTTTCTTTCATGGAGAAACAAAGATACTCTAGAATGGTAGTTTTCAATTTTTTCCCTCATAATTATACAATGACGGACAAAACTAAGTATTGATTTGAAACTTTTCCATTCAAACAACCATACC
This sequence comes from Pohlia nutans, assembly GCA_022496805.1. Classification (NCBI taxonomy): domain Eukaryota; kingdom Viridiplantae; phylum Streptophyta; class Bryopsida; order Bryales; family Mniaceae; genus Pohlia; species Pohlia nutans. The sequence continues at coordinate 19,108,535 of CM040097.1, forward strand.
AAGAGCATCAATGGGCAAAGTCCAAAAGTGAATATGCAAAAGTTGTAGTGTGCGACATATAACACATTACTATGGAAGTTTGAAGAAAAACTCAATTGTGATTTGAAAGAAAATGAATTTCAAAGTTAGCCATGTCTAAAACTCGGTTTTGTGCGATATAATTCGGAACTACTTTAAATTTTGTCAATGTTTTCTTAGAGCTTCAAAAAAACTTTTTGTGCCTTGGCATGTTGGTATACATCATTTTAGATTGTTGTACACGAAAATTGAAGGAGGTTGATATTTATAGAATTTAAAATATTCACAATTTGACAAACATACAAATGATGTTGGTTCTCACGATATTTGGATTTTTTTTTGGAATTAAGAGCATGGGACTGCATTGGCCATTGTATAGAGAGCATAGGTTGCAACATAAACCATTGTTACATCTTAATGCCCTTGCATTTGAAATAGTTGTTGAATAGGCCAATGCATTCAATTTATATCTTAGAGTTGTATGATGCAGTTATTTGGTCTAACTTTTTTGTTCAAAGTCTAGAGTTCATGACGCACATACTCAATCAACCAATTGAACAACTTGTTTTTTTTGTGTTCAATATCATCAAAAAATTGTCAATTTTATGAAAGTCAGTGTAATTTCTGGCAGTTTTGAACTTTTTGATGATATTGAAAAGGATATGTTATTTTTTTTTGGTTTGTAGGATTGATTATGTGCGTCATGAACTCTAGTCTTTGTACAAAAAACCTAGACCAAAAACTGCATCATATAGCTTTAACATATAAATTGAAGGCATTGGCCTATTCAACAACTATTTCAAATACAAGGGCATTAAGATGTAACAATGGTTCATGTTGCAACCTATGCTCTCTATACAATGGCCAATGCAGTCCCATGCTCTTAATTCCAAAAAAAAATCCAAATATCGTGAGAACCAACATCATTTGTATGTTTGTCAAATTGTGAATATTTTAAATTCTATAAATATCAACCTCCTTCAATTTTCGTGTACAACAATCTAAAATGATGTATACCAACATGCCAAGGCACAAAAAGTTTTTTTGAAGCTCTAAGAAAACATTGACAAAATTTAAAGTAGTTCCGAATTATATCGCACAAAACCGAGTTTTAGACATGGCTAACTTTGAAAGTCATTTTCTTTCAAATCACAATTGAGTTTTTCTTCAAACTTCCATAGTAATGTGTTATATGTCGCACACTACAACTTTTGCATATTCACTTTTGGACTTTGCCCATTGATGCTCTTGGTATGGTTGTTTGAATGGAAAAGTTTCAAATCAATACTCAGTTTTGTCCGTCACTGTAGTTATTAGAAAAATCAGTGAAAAGTTTTTTAAAACCCATGACTAATATATAGGTTCACCTGTAACCGACAACAATCAAATCAATTGATTCCCAAACATAATAAAAGTTGCTCTGTGTTGACTACTCTGTGTTAGCCAATATTATGTTGATTTTTGGGTATTGTAACAATGTGTGAGTTTTTGGGCCTATAAAACGCAGCTTCTAGGAGGTTTACATATTAGTTATAAGATACTTATCAGCTATGGGTACATCTACCTTAAAGAATATAATGGAGAGAGTGACACAGTTGCCTTGAAACTTGAACCCCACATGCATGATGTGAACTTATTGATGACAATCGTCCATGCAACTAAATGTTTTTGACAAGGGAAGAACTTTACGGAATTCAAGCTGACAAAAATTGGAAGTAGGAAGTTACCTGAAGCTCACTGAGTATTGAGTCAGCAGATTGTTGCTGTTGTATGCATTATTATTGACAGTGGTCACCTCTTTAACTGTTTCAATGTACACTACCGGCTGCGGTGGCACAACCCGTACTGGCTGCTGCACAACAACACACTACAAGGAGAAGGCATTGCTTTTCACTTGGTAGGTGAGTGTCACTTCGCAGTCACTGCCCAGGCGTTCAAAACTTGGTGGGTGCGATTTGTCACGTAGGACAAGAGTGTACAGTGAACTTTGACATTGTTCTGAGTAAGAAGTGTCGCCTTTGCTAGTAGTGACAAGGTATGGAAGTGGATATGGTATTTGTTGCTGCCATCGTACATGCATCACTAGGCAATACCAACACAAGAATACCAGAAAAATCACAGCCACTCCGCCCCCCCAAACATACAGTGACTGCCAAAACTGAGTACGAACACAGCTTACTGAAATTTAACAAACAATGTAGGGAAATTGGATGCGTCAAAAATGAAACCATAAATTGCACAGGATTACCATTGCAATCAGTCATACTTCCATGGGGATTGAGGTCTATTACACACATGTATGCATGTTAAAAAAAAAGTAAAGTGAAGTTCAGTCCAAAACTCAGTTTTGCTCACATTAGCTGGAACAAAGTTAAAAATTTGTCCACCTACCCTTAGCAACTATAACAGCTGCAATGCGCTTAAGCATGCTTTTATACAAGTTCTTACACTCACTAGGAGTAATTGAAGCCCAACAATCCTCAACACGCTCCCACAATTCTAACATTCCTTTGGGAGGTCTCTCATATTGGTTGAGTCGACGTTTTAAAGTTGCCCACAAATGTTCGATCGGATTCAAGTCTGGAGATTGCGCCGGCCACTTCAAAAGAGTGAATTCTTGCGAATTCAGCCAACGGCGCACACTCTTGGATGTATGCTTTGGGTCATTATCCTGTTGAAAAATCAAATTGGCAGGATCTAGATTGTATGTATGCAGTGTATGAACCAGTTCTCGCTCTAAAATTTCTCTATACATGTACTGATCCATTCTTCCCTCAATCCTACACATCATACCAAGGCCACTCGGAGTCATGCAACCCCACATCATCACTCCCCCACCTCCAAAGTTGACAGTTTGTTGCACCATTCCAGCACTTCTACTCTGTCCATCACGAAACCAACACCAACTGCGACCATCAGAGTAAAATTGGTTGATTTTTGTTTCATCAGAAAATACTACACAATCCCAATCATCATCAGTCCAATGGCAATGACGTCTAGCAAATTCTAATTGTCCTTTAATTTGAAGAAGTGTGAGCTTTGGTTTCTTTTGCTTCACTTCACATTTCAAACCTGCTTTTCGTAACATTCTCCTCACAGTACTATCACTCATACCAACATGAAGCTCCTCTCAAGTAATTTCCAACTTTGTGTGCAGTTTCTAAGCCACCTATAGTGATTTCTCTCACACAAGCCCTGCGATCAGCTGCACTGTACACCTATGGCCTGCCACCAAAACTGCGATTCACATCACTCAACTCACTCAAATGTTGCTTACGAAATTGTGCAACCCAACTTTGGGATACTTGTAAGTCTCTAGCAACATTTCTAGTACTTTCACCCCTCCTCAACTTTTCTAAAGTAGCTTCTTCTATCTGCTTTCTATCAACAACAGAGAGAGACCTTAATGAAACCATTTTGCTCAATTTGCATACATGATGTGCACTGAATAGGGACACAATTATAAATGTGAAGGCCAAGAACATGCCCATCCAAAAAAATAGACCCAGAAAACCACTTGTGCATGTCAAATTTGTAGCATTCACCGCGTAATCCAAGTGTGAGCATAACTGAGTTTTAGAGCTAATTTACTTTGATCTATATCTTTCTCAAATCATTTTGCATTGCTGGACTTGTAATTTGGTAGCCACATCATTTACTTGAATGTATACTTGTGCCGTCAACTGATTTGGCATTAAATGCAGTAAATTATAAAATATGAATGGCTAAAGGTAGACTAAGCTATTTCGTACTCAGTTTTGACAGTCACTGTACATATACACAATTTTTGCGCTCAATGATCTGTACACGTCCCGATGGCAATCCGTGGCCACAAGTAGCTTCAAGATTAAATTTCTAATCAAACAATGAAGAAAATGCTACTCCCTCATAACATTCTTTAGCTAGTACTACAACACACCCTTTTGCTTGAGTGCAGAGAATCAACATCTGAACATAGAATTGATGATGTGGAACATGTAGAAACTATTACAAAACAGAAGTTTGTTGAGATGTCAAGCCATCTTTAGCTAAAGATGGCTTTGATTCTCCGGAAGATTACGATTCTTGCAACAATTCTTGTTTGCGATGCTGATTCCCAAGGGTGAACAATGGGGCTATTAGAGAATGTTATTCTTTGTCCTATAATAAGCTTCTTGATTGCTCAAACTACTGGCTCATGGTCCACACCACTGGACTAGTTAATTATTCTATTTTGAAGTTTGAGGAAGCTTATTATAGAATAGAGGAGTATACTCTATCTCCTATCATCCTTGATTTAACCCCTAAACGTCCTCACCCCTCTCCAAATTCGGCAGTTTTGCAAAGATGCATTATAAAAAGTTTATTTCTCATAGCCTTGGTGCTCAAATTTGAGCCTTTAGATCAACCAAAAGTACATCAAATGAATATTTGTGATTTAATAGAAGAACTTGACATTATGATCAACTAATAACTCCACCCACCTCCCAACTGTTGACTTCAAGGTATTTACTCTATTTTGTTAAATTATATACCTCCATAAAAAAAGCTTTCTTGTGAAAATACTTAGAATTTTTTTATCACCCCTTTGATCACCAAATGAATGTTCATAATTTTAGATCTTACTATGTGGAAAATGTCTAATCACATGTGTACACAATAGCAAATATTTTCTATAGATATTGGAACGTGATATAAGAGAGTGTGATAAGAAGAAGTTTAAAGTGTAGTTACTCAATCAACAAGTGGTTGGTCAACAAGTGGATGGCCAACACAAAATTTAAAGCTTAGTAAGAGCCGCTCCTCATGAAACACCCAGTCCCGCTCTTGCAGATAATAGACAATCGGTTCAATGTTCAACGTCTTCTCATTCTTCTTTAATAAAAGTGAGAGTGGGTCTCTAAAAGACAACAACCTTGGTTTGAGGAAGTGCCAAGCCCGTCCTATCGCTCTAGCACCCGTCCTCAAATCAATGAGCTAAAATTGGTTTATTCTCTCTGCAAAGAGTGGGCACAGGTCTCTCATGGGGACTCTCCCTAATTGATGTTCATGAATAGGCACACTAATTCATGATGTTCATATTGTTTCTTAAGATTATATAATACTGTATCTAGAATAAAAAAATATTCTCCTTGTTGGATCAAGAATGTCCAAAGGCTACTTTTTAGTTAATCCATGGGCTTTCTATAAGCACGAGGGTTCAGGGTTTCCAAGTTTGATCAAACAATTGCTCAGTCAACAAAACTGTGATACAGTTGCATTGAAAAATTCACCGGACAAGTTAACCCTTAACCCTTTAGTGCCCAGGTAACCACTAAGTGGTCACTAGATCACTGGAAAATGAAATTCTGGAAAATCTGTGAACCATCTCAAACACTGAATTAGGAATTTTTGCACTTGGCCAAGTGCATTGTCCGATGGCCACAATGGTGCAAAATTTGCACTTTTTTGAAAGTTTACCCCCCTGAAATTTTATATATTATCAATTTTAAAATAGCAACAACACATTCATTCATATCAAATTCTCCATGTATTAAATGAAAATGAAACATAATGAGCAATATTGTTTTATTACTATCCAATAGAAAATCAAAACAAAACGCTTCATTCCATATATAAATGAAGGCACACACTACAAAGTAAATAATATTTGTACTATCCTACTACATCAAAGGGTTCCACCTACAGTACTTTCCCAATCTGTGCTACTGCTCCATCTCTTGGGTCTCAGGCATAGTGGACCAGAGCACCTTTAGAGGCTTCAATCCCCTCAATGGTGGATTAACCTCAAGCAACACCTCCGGAACAGGGGCCATCAGGAACTTCCTTTGCAACCTGATCTTTGTCATTGGTTCATTCTCTGTTGTCACAGAAAATACCAAGACATCGTTCGGTGCGGTACCAATAGATAGTATTTGCCCAAACACTGTACCTAACGTTGCCCAACGTCGTCCCTCTAGTATGGCCTGCTCTGTAATCCACAACATGGGTTTGAGTGAATTTTCGGCCTCAATCCACCATCCATGCTCTTTCCATTGGTTTAGAGTCTTAAGCGCCATAACTGTACAAAAAAAAACAAATCAAAACACAATTACTACTTCAAGCCTTTAGATTGTGTTGAACATTGGTCAATATTGACGTGCATTCAAGATTAAAAGAATAGGTGAGGAAAACATAAACACAACTAATAATGATTCAAAAAGCTAATAATCAGCTTAGGAGATTTCTAGAATCCAAAAAAAATCTTACTGGAAACAATTGAATATAATCACAATGTACAAAACATAAGACTTGTGATTTCAAATAATATAAATTCATAGCCTTCTAGTTTGATTATATGCATTTCTTACATACCTTTTTAATCCCATTATTTCACATTCAAGTAAAAAAAAATTTAGTTCTTCAAATTAAAAGATATCTATTATAAAAAACTACAAGAACTTCAACAACTAAAAATAAAAGTCCTCTATTTTCCTCTAAAGTAATTTCTTTTACATTTTTATAAAACCTTCTACAGTTACTATTTAATCTACTCTAGCAACAATTATCACATTCTATAATTTACTTCTTACACTAACAAAATAAGAGGCCTCTACATTCAATTGACACATAATTTATGTTCAATAGGCAAAATCTGCTACAGTTGCAATCTTTTAACAATACATCTCCAAACTCAACTTTACAATTTAGATGCCCCAAACGTCTAGAATCCCTAACGAATCTTTTGTTCTTCAAATTGTAGAAAAACACGTCAAATTTGAACATTTACGCAAAAGTTGCTAAATATAGTAGCTTATCACTTTAATTTTGGGAAACCAAAATGAAATTTATCTGCCACTAACCTCTACAAGCCCTAACGATTTTGTTGTCCTTCAAATTGAAGAAAAATACGTCGAATTTGAGCATTTATGCAAAAGTTCCTAAATTTAGCAGCTTGTGACTTTAATTTTGGGAACCCAACATGAAATTTGGGTGCCCCTAACCTCTACAAGCCCTAACGAAATTTTTGTTCTTCAAATTGTGGAAAAATATGTTAAATTTGAGCATTTATGCAAAAAGTTGCTAAATTTAGCAGCTTCTGACTTTAATTTTGGGAACCCAACATGAAATTTGGGTGCCCCTAACCTCTACAAGCCCTAACGAAATTTTTGTTCTTCAAATTGTGGAAAAATATGTTAAATTTGAGCATTTACGCAAAAAGTTGCTAAATTTAGCAGCTTCTTACTTTAGTTTTCGGAATCCAACATGAAATTTGGGTGCCCCTAACCTCTACAAGCCCTAACGAATTTTATGTCTTTTGATTTGGGAAAATCTACATCGAATTTCAATAGTTTTGACAAAATATACTAAGCTTAGCAACTTTTGACTATAAATATCGGAACCCAACAGAAAATTTGAATGCCCAGGACCTCTATGGGCCCTAACGTACAGTCGTTCTTCTAAATTGTAGAAATGTATGCGAAATTTGAGTTCCTAGATTTAAATATCCTAAATTTAGTACATAACTAATATATGAAAGTAATGATTACCTCGAGCTCAAATGCGTGACGTTGTTCGCTCCAATCAAGCATGCCTACATACAATCAAAGAATATAATGTTAAAATTATTGTTCATATGCATTTTTGAAATTATATGTGCACAAAAATGTCACTTGCACGTCTTAAACTGCGTATATATTGAGTCTTACAACCCTAAGTAGTGTCATTTGCAAAAAAATATAGTGGAGAGAGCATTACCTTTGAGAGAAAAGTTTTGAAATGTGAAATATTTGGTAGGGAGGTGAGCCTTATATACTTGAAGACATGCATGGGCTTTTGAAAAAGCCAATTGATGCTTCCGCACGTCCCCCCAAAGAACAAGTTTGCCAACCCCGCGGAGCTCCGCGGGGTTGGCAAGGGCCAGCCAAGGCCCCTTGGCCTAGCCGGGCCTGGCCCGGCCAAACGGCCAGACCCGGCCCGACCAACCGGCCAGGCCGGGGGCCGGCCGGCCCAGCAGCCCGCCCCGTCCCGCGCTGGGCGGCGGGCAGGCCGTGGCAGCATGCAGCTGCTGTAAGGCAGCTGTTGCTGCTTTGCAGGCCCGGCGTTTTTTTTTTTTTTTTTTTAATGTTTTTTTAATTTTAACTTTTGTTTTTTGTTTATTTTATATTTTTTTAAATTTTTTAACATTTTTGTGTTTCCATTTAAGTTTTATTTTTTGAAGTTTTTAAATTAATTTTTTTTTTTGTATTTTTTCAAAATTAGTTTTTTTTAAGTTTTCCCCAAAAATGATTATTCTCTGGTTTTCTCCAAAAATGTTCGGATTTTTTTTCCAAAATTAGGAAATATCAATTTCAACTGTTTGTTTGTGTCTTCGTGATTGGGAGAATGAGCTCTAGTTGTGTGTTGAAAGTGGTAAGTGGAGATGTAATTTTCCTTGTTGAAACCCATTCTTTGAAGGAATTCATTGCCAAGGAATAGGGTTTCCAATTACTAGGAATGTTAGATCTTATGTTGCCTTTTATTGTCATTGAGAGAATGAGCTCCAGTTATGTGTTGAAAGTGGTAAGTGCAAATGTAATAATCCTTGTTGAAACCTATTCTTTGAAGGTATTTATTGCTCTTTTCTTCAAGGACTGGAGTTTCAATGATTAGGAATGTTGATCTTCTTGGGGGGGGGGGGGGGGTGGGGGGTTTACAATGACTTGATTATGTTGAGAATGTTGATCTTGCTTTCTTTTTCTTAATTTCATATCATTTTTTCTTGTGTCTGTTTTGCTTTTTGTGATTGAGCAGGAGACCCAGCTGTGACCACAATTTTTTTGATGAATCCGGTTTACGTGAACGTGGGCAGTGATCCTTTTGAGGTGATTGCTGAGGCTGTGAGGTAACATACTTTGTGTATCAAATCCTTTCTAGACAATTTAGACTTTTGATTGTTCTGTCCACAAAGCATAACATCGTGATCGTTTTTTTTTTTTTTTTCCTGTATTTGAGTATTTAAGAGCATAAATTTGATTAGTAACTCTTCTTTTCACAAGAAGATTTCGGGACAAGATTCTTGAGCTTCTGCTATTCATGAAGACAAGACCTGGGAAGTTTGTCTTTTCATAAGTCTTAAGTTCAAATATATATTGAATTTTGAATAATGATACCAAGCTTAACAAAACAACCCTAAACCGAAGTCCGAGACCACGAGACTTCAAGAGGCGGCCAAGACCTCGCTCCTTGAGGACTCTCAACAAATCCCTAATTACATATCATTGGAATTTGGACAGAACTTAGAGGGAAAGGACTTTTCATATTCTTGGAAGATTCCCTCATTTTCTCTTTTCACACGGAACTAAAGATTCTAAGAAAATTACTTTTCATTGACAAATTTTTTGTCATGGAACAAGCCACAACTTGTCAAATTTATGCCCTCTCATCAAGTATCCAAATTGATGGCCAACCAAATCTTTTATGGGGAATTTTTGCCATAATTTTATCTAATTTTGGGAGTGGCTGCTTTTACATTAGAGAAAATGGGCATAGGGGAATGGCATTAGAAGAGAATTCAAGCCTTTAGAAGGCCCCTTCCCTTTGTCAAACTGCTCATTAGCAGTAAACCAACAACAACTTACTATTAAAATAAAATAAATTTTAAAATTTAATTTTTTTTAAAAATAAATGAAAAAAATAAATCACAGTCTAATCTGCTACGTCAAAGTGCGATTATTATTATTATTTTATTAATTATTTGTTTAATTATTATTTTGTAAAAATATGTATAATTATTTTAATCTCGGCCAGCGGAATTCAGATGATCCGAAATAGGGGCCTTTTTTAGGCCCCATATCTCTCCTAATGCTTGATATGGGTATCACTTTTTTGCGTCACACATAGTGTGACTTATGTCTAACTCATTTTACGTGTGCTAGAAATTCCGTCTTTAACACCATGTATATAGTTGCAGCCATGGTGCCTATGACATCCTCTAATTTTTGTGATTTTTCAATGTTTTTTCCTTACCAAAAAGATATTTCTCGAAAATCACACTATTTTGGGCAGGGGTACACATGTCAGGCCATCACCCTGAAATTTGAGTGGATGAAATGGCCAAAGTCCTCTTAAAAGAATACCAGTATTTGGATGAAAGTATCTTATACTGGATATTTTTATGGATGAGCATATATATATATACATGAATGATCCTATCCATTTTTTTTCCTAAGGTGCATGTCGCTCTACCAATGGAAAAACCAAAAAAATGGTTGTTGATGTCTAATTTTTTTATCCTAGGTAGTATATTCCAATTAGATTTTAACTATTGTTTATATATATAATCCAATCAAAATTGTACATGATAACCATACATTATTAAAAAAAATTAAAGATTCTATTTTGGTAGATATTAAATGCCATATTTACAAATGTTTATTAAGGATTCTTTTCCCATACAAATCAAACTTTGAAAAAATTAATCCAATATTATAAAATTTTATTTTTAGATTTTTTTGTCAACTCTACTCTTGGAATATGGTAGTAGTATATATAGTATACTAATTTGGTCTATGCCAAAGTCTAGCACAACAATTCTAGTAGTCAAACCGTCTTTGTGTACATGCATACATGGGTACCTCAAATTCAATAGAGGTTTATGTTTAAGGATATTTTGACCAATACCTAGAAAGTATCCTATTAATTGATGTATAAATATCTTATTAATCCAAAAGCATCACTTAATCAAATCTTCACAAATTGTACATGTATCACCTTAACTCCTAAAATTCATTGAGACCAAAAAATGGTTTTTGAACTTTTTGGGTGGGCCGTGGAAATAACACAAATATTTTTCTTAGTTTTTTTATTTGGTCAAGTGATCTTAGTGAATGAAAAATTCCAAAATATGCAAGACATTGGATGCAATCATGCACAAATTTTGGTGGTTTTTTAAACCAATTGGGCACAGTGAAAAAAAATGCAAGGAAAAAGAATTGTTGGATTATAATATCCCAAATCTCTCACATTTATAGATCAAATTATTTTTGTATGTGTAACAACCAAAGTAGCTTATAGATTTTATCGTCATATTGGAGAAAATTGACATATGGTGTCAAAGTAGAGTATATTTTTCACTACATTTTTTAGTCCAAAACCGCGAAGGAATTTTAGGGATTAATTAATATTTGCATATTGTTAAAAACAATTTAGAACATAATTATACCATAAAACAACTTTTGTTCTTCATAACCTTAGTTTGCTTACACTATTCAAGTAACATGTTCTTTGGTGTGTTAAACCCTAACTACCTAATCAGCCGTTTTATGACTAATACTCAAAATTGAATTCTGTTTTCTCATCCATCATGTACTTTTTACAAGTAAAAAAAAATTACTATAAAATTCTATGGTAAGATAGCTTTATGCATGTGTAATTCGATTAGAAAGGGGATGATTTGTGCGAGGATTTGTGAAAAAAAAATTATGCTAAATTTCATGCCATTGTTTTCCACCAAAAAATTCTTAGATCTTAGTTCAAAACGAATCAAAAGTGCTCTTGAAAAAAATCAAGTTATAAAATTAAGCAATCATAAAATCTCCAAAAATCACTACACTTAGAGTATTACATTTCAACCCATCTCAACAAATTTCATCCACAAATTGTCAATATCTTATTTGTAATCAAATTACAAAAGAATTTTGAATTTTATGCTTCAAATTTTATACAAAAATATTGATCATTGCAATCATAGATCTAACCATATGGATGGAATCTATAATTCATAATGTACAACTTTTATTCATATATCAAGTTCAAAATATCCCTCTTAGTTGCATGTTATAACGTATCTTTGCAATTCTCCAAATCTGGAGAGGGTTGTAGGCATTTAGGGGTCAAAGTCTGCTTGTTTATTTTTTATTTTTCAAAAATTAAATTAAAAAATTGACCAATCTAATTACTGTCATTGCAAACAATTGCGACTCTTATTCAAAAGGAACCCCAAGAGATTCTTGCTCAAAATATACAAGGTATGAACACTACCTCACTTTTTGAGTTGCAATCTACTCAAGCTCCTTCACATTCACTTAGATGTAACTTAGCTTTTGTCAATGCACGGACTCCTCGGTCCAGAGCCAACAATGGAAAATTATCTAGAACTAGCTTATCAAGAGCATTAAAAGTGACTGGACGACTGGAAAAGAAAATATCTAGCTTGTGTGTAAAAGTAGCTGTACGAGCGTTGTCATTTGCCTGTAGCAGAAAAGGCTGGTTTGTTATGGCCATTCCCAAGGAATTTATGTTATGTATGGTTGAGAGATGTTCATTGTTCAGCCTTTTCAGATGTGGGAACGTACAGGGTCTACAGTAACAGGATTTCTCAAAAGTGGTGATCTTCCAAACATCTACTATTCAGTCAATCCCTCCAAAGCTTCCTTCACTACGCATTTCATCATCATCAAATCCAGCATGAACTAAAGTACTGCCATTGGGACCAGCATAATCCAGCATTGTTGTCATTATCTCTGAAATCCTTTCGAGGGTAGGGACACCTAAAATCGCCACCTTACAATGGATACTTATTGATTAAGTGGATGTAAACCACCTAAACATCTCTTCAAGTGTTGGTTATTGGTTATTTACCAACTTTGAACCTTCATAATTTCTGCAGACCATAATTATTTAATTAACAAAAATGAGAAAACCAGGGTTGTAAAGAACGGACGTCCAGTTCAAGATACGAAACAGTACTGTACTTACGGCCATTAGCTGGAAAAAATCATTCAACACATGAATGATTGCAAGCCTTTGAGCAAGCTGAGGGATACTAGCGCAACATGTTTGAAACGTGACTAAAATCCAAACATCAACACTAACCTTATGGAAGCTTCAAATTCTATCAACAACTAATTGTTGCCAAACCCGAATAAATTTACGACAGTATTTGCATACCAGTGCCAGTTACGAAGAATAGTGGAGCAGCAAAGGCAGAAATCTCTTCATGACATCAGGAGTGGTGTGAAACATGGCGGTGAAATTGTCTGGGCTTCGAGAGCTTGGCAGGATGACAAACTGACCATCCCAACCAGCACACGAGTTCCGGATCGAACACACAGGGGGTCCGAAGCCAAAGTCCAGCTCGTAGAAAGGAAACCGGTTCTGCCAGGAGCTTCCGCACTCATGGTCCGGCCCAAGGATCTGTCCAGGGTGTGGAATGAACTTCTTTGCTTCCGTCCAGTCCACAAGATCCTGGTAAGATAGGGACACCCACTTATAAGCGAATGAAACGAGGATTTGACGCACCAAAGAATGCATTATTTGAATACAGTATGCAAAAGTTACAAAAGTTCAATGTCTTATTAGTAGATGACCTAAAGCTAGTTAACACTTTAACACTTAAAGTGGCCTTCGTCCTCTTAATCAGGATGTACACATTAAAGTTATCCTTTAACTCAATTCTTTTGGGACATATCTCAAAAACATTCCCAATCTGGACAACTCTTATAAATCTCAAAGTTGCGGTAGCGTGGTGGTGAGATATCACCGGTCCATTGAGCAGGTTTCTGATTTTTTTTGCATATAATATGAGTGTGATATAGAAAAATGTAGTATTCTCTCATATCTTGGACAGGAAGAAATCAAAGCTCCAGCGATTGTAGGATTCAGCGGCGGTTGAACCAACCAGTACCCTGCCCAGACTCTGATAAAACAAATTATGCTATCCTTTAACTCGTCCAGATTGGGGAAGTTTTCTAGATATGTCAAACACTTGATTAGTTTAAAGGTAACTCAATTTCCAAGAATTTCAGGTTCAGTGACAATTTTTGGGGTCCATACCTGGTACCAGTCCTTGGAGACATGCTGAATGGTTGCAGCTATCAAGCTCGCAGAATACGCCAGCGGTTTGTTCAACAAGTTGTTCACAGTGGTTGTGGTGGAAAGGCCGCCAATCGCATTGCCAAAGTAGCCTGCAGGAAAAGAGAGCTTCTTCCTCCCCTCCACCAATGTCCACATCTTGGTGAGATCCGTGCCTGGAAGCCCTCTTGCTTTCACTAGCGCACGCCAGATATGGGCCGAGACGTAACACGCTCTCGACAGCCGAGTTTGAGATGCTTCACTTTCCACTTCCCGTTTCAGTTCGTCAATAAGCTGCTTTGTAATCTCTACAACTTGCACCGTGGGCGTGGTCTGGTTTGGATTGGGATCAGGAACAGTCACACTGGAGATGCTTAAAAACTCCGAACTATAATGTTCGGAGTAGGGGTCCGAGAGAATGAGAGGCTCCCTGGGCTTCACAAGAGCACGATTATGAAAAGGAAGGAGAGAGACTTCTTCCCCTCGCGCAAGCTCCGCCCACGACTTCATGAAGTGGAACCCAGAGAAGCCATCTGCCACAGGGTGTGCCCAGTTGGCTGCCAATGTGATGCCGCCGCATTTGAAATGCGTCACCTGTTCAATCAATTCTTAAAATCCATCACCGTTGGCTGCAAAAGAAAACAACATACGGTTGTGGATACTATAACCTGATCCTGTCTCCTATAGATAGAAACTCCGGTCCTCTTTCGAGGCTGGCGTGAATAAAGTGTCTGTTCGTCTTGACAATGAGCCAGTGCCCACCGGACAAAGGGTCATTGGTGCCTCTTCCAATACACTTCAATTAGCAAGTTAGGTGTAACCATGACTTGGCTAAAAGTCCATAGCCACTGATCTTTGAATGAAAATGTGCTTGTCCATTATCCCTTCAATAGTAGTCTACAACCTTCCACTTTAAATGATTGCATATTCAGATGATTGCATATGAGAAAAATTTGATCTCAAGAGAGTTCGAATCTTGTAGACGCAGAGTGATGTCTCTAGTGAACTCTATAGTGAACTCTATAGTGATCTCCCAATGAAAGCACACTTCTACATATTGGTTAAAATGCATAAAGTGACACAAATCCTCTAATGAACTTAAGGTAGAATGTAATCCCTTTAAGAATGTAATCTATTTTCTATACTGACCCCTGTTACCACCACCAACTCATCAATTAGGTTGGCTTTCAATTAGCAAGTTGGATGTAAGCACGATTTGGCTAATTTTGTACTTAAGGTAGAATGTAATCCCGTTAAGAATGTAATCCCATTTTCTATACTGACCCCTGTTACCACCACGAACTGATCTATTAAGTTGACTTTCAATTAGCAAGTTACGTGTAAGCACGACTTGGCTGATTTTGTTCTGTACCATACTACCACGAATGGAATAAACAACAGACTTGTGACCTGATCGTTCAAAGCAAATAACGAACCAGCACAATGAGAGCTATGGCTACTGATCTTTGATCTCTACTATCCTTTCAAATGCTTAAAATGTATGGAAAGACTATCCTCTACACAACAGACTTAGCTTGTGACGTATGGAAAGAACGAACCTGCACAATGAGAGCTATGGCCACTGATCTTTGAATGCTACTAAGGTTCTCTAAGTCTATCCTTTCAAATGCTTAAAATGTATGGAAAGAGTATCCTCTACACAACAGGCTAAGCTTGTGACGTATTGAAAGAACGAACCTGCACAATGAGAGCTGGCCGGTCCGCAGGATCCTGAGGCAGTCGAGGATACTCGCCTAACCCCGCCTCCGCCATACCAGACAACCGAAAACACGGCTGGAAATCGTTCTCATACTGCAAATCGTCAAGCTCCGCGTCAATGCAAGCCTCCACAAACACAGCGCCCGAGTCATCGCACAGAGTCCCCGGTGCTTGCGTAACTCTCCCTGCCAGCGGGTAAAAAAGCGCCAACGCTCTCTCCAACGACGTCCGCAGATGCTCCCCGACTGTCTCCCTATTTGCACCGTTCCCACGGTACAGACACAGGACAGGCGAGTAGAACGGCAGCCAATCGAGGTCCAAATTCGAAAACGGCAGCCACCGATTCGAGGCGGGAGTCGGAGAGGCGGGCTTCACGAAGCTCTTCCGCAACACCTGGAAAGTTCTCCCCTCCACCCGCGCCTTCAAATTCAAACGCCCGTCCTGTTCTTTCTCAGTTGCAGCTGCAACAGCTTCTTCACGAATCTCCGGCGCAGGAGCTCCATCGCTCACCATGGCTACCAAAATCCACTGACAAAGAACCAGCAATGCGCGCGACCTAATTCATCTCCATCACCAAACAACGCATCACCATGCATCTCATGAGTGAGCTAAAATTCTGAAAACTACATCAAATTACGAAAAAAAAACTGTTTCAGTTCACTTTAACATTTCATGAGGTAAGGGAATGCCTCAATGCTCGGGCTGCAGTTTTTGGCCATTGATCGCTTTCAGGGTGACGAGAGTTGAATAAAGATTTGAGTGTCGGAAGCGGAATGCAGCTTGAACCCGGGGGCGAGTTGGTAGAGACGAAGGACACGTGTGAGTTTTTCAGTGGATGAAGAGTCTGTGCCATATCATCACATTTTTTTGTCCACGGGGCATGATTCAGGTGCTCTGCAGTTTAGAAAGTACTTTAAACTGGTAGTGTCAGCATAAGGTTCTTTAGCCCTTGTAAGCTGTACCCTGGAATAAGAATCGTTGCACAAGAATCGCTGTAGTGGATTCTAGAATATTGAACATGCCATGTCATTATTTATCTAAAGAATGATGATGGAGGGTTGGAAGTCCACAATAGCCCTCCCTCAAGGATCACATGTTTTGAATATTTTATTTTTCATGCAATGAGAGCGAAAAGGTGAACCTTGGCAAGGACTAAAGAATCTTATGAGGGAGGGAAAGGTAGTAACGGCAAGGCTAACAACTCTGCATGTGCAGTAGACGACGAAAGTCCAACATATGAGGACAAAAACATTTCTACTCGTGATTAGTGTGTGCAGAAAGCGGACTTTCCTCCATTCATCCATTTCAATGTTGCATTGGTGGACTCAGTGATTGGTTGAATCCCAAACTTGATATTATTTTTTACTCTACAATGAGTCTACGGTTGCTCTACCATCGGTGCACGTAGAAGTTGTTTTGGGGTCTTAGAATCAGTAAATTCATAATTTTAGGACCCACTGATAATCACATAAAAGGAGGCCTCTTATGGTAGGCTTTCTAAGTGAGGATTGGTTGGGTGATAGGCACTAGACAACAAGATATGAGGTCTCAAGAACCATTCATACTCCACCCATTTTGGTACAAATGAAAAACATACTCATGGGTTCTTCTAGGTTCACCCATTTCAGTAGAGCGTCCACTTTTTGGAGTTCAACCACCCATGCATGGGACCTAGCCTTATTATAGAGTGCACAATCAGTTAACCCCTAAATGCCTGTGCCTATCGCGGTGCCTATAACCATGGAATCATGCTTTACCTGCCACACTCAATTTTGCCACTATAAATAAGATAAAAATTCAACTTTATATTTTTAGTAGATGAAGCCACGTGTCTACTACAAATCATGAATTTTTCATAAATTTTGGTGAGAATTTGAAATTACTATGATTTTTGAAGAGATTTGAAAGAAAATTCATATCAATTATAAAACATACTCAAATTTTTTTATTTCTTCACTACATGTGTAAAGTACAATGAAGAACATTATAGTAAATGAAAATCATCCGTGTATCTAACTTAAGAATTTTTTGCCACACCATGGTAATACATGTCAAACTTGTAACTTCAATAAAACACTCAAGTTTCAAAGTTTTTCAAAAAATTCAAAATGGAGTAGAGACTAGACTTGGTAGGTTTCATTTTGTTAGTTAAGCCCAAATGCAATAGAACTCATTTTCATGGCCTAAATTTAGTTTAAGCAAAAAAGAACAGAAAATCCAAAATACACTACATAACATCCGATTCCCTGTTTTTGCACTTGGCCATATAAATCATGCACTTGGCTTCCGGGCCGGTAGAAATTCAGACCGGTAGAAATTGCATGAAAATTTTGGCCAATTTTTTCTCCCACAAATTTGGTTGCAAAAAGGATAAATTGCAAATTCTTGGAAATTGTCGTGTCATTTTTTTTTGAAAAAGCCATTACTTGTGCTTTGAATATTTTCAAATTGGATTTTATACGCAACAAAACTCTCCTTTGAAATTGATCTTGACACATAGTATGTTAGAAAAATACAGGAGGTTGGAGTTCTCAAAGAACGAGTTAAGTACACATCTTACAAAACCATATAAACATATTGTAAGCAATTGGAAGTAGGCCACAAATAGACAAATATGTTTTAAATATGCTTTTTAGTACACAAAAACACTTTACATGTTTACAATTTATATGAATAGTACAAACTTTTAAATCAATACCTTGACAACTAAACTAGAAAACTACATACTATATAGTAATGTACTCATTTACTCTAGTAAGCATGTAGTTCATATTGCAACCTCTTTACATCCATGCCTTCAATCTGCATTGCAACATATTCAAGTATATGAAACTTTGCTTCATTTGGAATAGTGATTCACTTCATCCACACGTAATCATATAGCGCTATTGTTGCAGTTGTTGCTTCTTCATTCCAAATAACAACTCCACCATGACATTTCTTTATTGTGTTATCAAAATAGATTGTCCAACCTCTTGGAACAAACTCGTGAGAACAATGAGCCGAACGATTCATTCCCCTATACGGAATCCATGGGATTCCACATGAACAACATCGTTGTCAACTCCAATGGAGCTTCCAAATCCACTAAGGAAAGGAGGGAAAAGAATGCGCGACCATGCACCCTCAACCACCTGCACAAAAAATAAAACAAAAAAATCAATTAACATCTATCTATCTATCTACTTTTTGCGGGTCGCTAATGATACATAGCTGCCCCTTTGCTTTCTTTAGTAGCCATGGGAGCATGGGAGAACATATTGATGTTCTTTTGAGGAGAGGACGAAAGAGGGTCTACGCTCGCGGACCCTCAACCGGGTTCAAGCATGACATGGGTATCAAAAAGGAATGTCTCAAACTAAAACACTATCATTTTAACTCATTTAATGTGTGTTGGAAATTACAGATTTTCAATTTACATGAATTTGATGACAAATTCATGAGAAAGTAGAAATACTCCATCAAAAATACTACTCAACAAGAAATTGAACAATTTTGATATTCATTTTCATTCCTTTATTATCAAATCCAAAACTATCTTAATTCCGGATTTGAAGCAAAAGGAACAATTTAGAATACCAATTTATAACAACTTAGTTCATAAATACGAAATTAAGTTAAATATATGTTTGGATCATATCTATGTTAATGTTGATACTTAATTTTATGTCCTACTATATTTCCTTAATAATGGGAACTTTTAAGAATCACATAATTTTTACACAATCTAAACTCACTAAATGGACTAAACACGCAATTCGTTGTTTACGCACTTGGCCATATAATCATGCACTTGGTCCCCATGCGCATAATTTTTTTGTCTTTTTAGAATCCCTTACATTGTAAACAAACATTCTTGTCTTTTTAGAATCCCTTACATTGTTTTACTTATTTTTTATTCTTATCTTTATCTTTTTTTATGTTTTTTTTTTTACTTTTTTGAATCTTAATTTCTTTCTTGTCTTCTTTCTTGTCTTCCTCTTGTCTTTCTTCTTGTCTTCCTTCTTGCTTTTCTTTTTGTCTTTTTTTTTCTTCTACTCTTTCTTCAGCTGTGGGGAGCCCTGGGGCCAGGTATGGTCAACAGTTGTTTGTAGTTGGCCAAATTATCATATAGAATTTTTTGGCTTTTATGCATCGTTTAGTACGCATCTTCGGCAATCACTTATTCACCTTCTCCTTGTTTGTAGGGCCTAGCTCCATACTAGAGGTCTCTTCTATGATCCAATTCTACAGCAACCCAGTGTAGACAAGTTTCTATGATCAATTGTTTCAAAAAGAGGAAGACTTGAAGTGATAGCTTCGGGACTATGTAAGCACATTTGAATGGAATCAACGACAATGTTAGCTTTTATTGTCATTGAGAAATTCAGATGAAGCGTTCTTTGGTAAAAGTGTCGGTAATGGAAACTTGCCTCGGTTATGTTTGTAGAGAGTTGCTGCACGTGACCAGTCAAGCGCTATGTACAATAGTAGGGTTAAGGATGTTTCAGTGTTCAGACAGCTACATTAAATGGCCTACAATCACAAATGTTATTGTAATTGAGACGAGTATATAGTAATTGGGAAGGATCACTACTAAGTTGATTGAAAACATTTTGAATATCTTGGGGCTTAGATCCGTGTTATAATGGGACCAAAGTCAGACCAAGTTTGCTGTGAGGCTGAGTTCTTGTCCATGATCGTTGCTTTAGGTCTTCAAGGAATTGAAGTTGAACTGACATGCCATAGCATCCCCCGGCCTATTCCTCACCAGCCTCAAATTGGCATCAGGAGGACATAGAATCCTCTACAACCATCTCAGAGGTGATCACAGCTTCTCTATACCAAAGGCCCCAACCGTTGAACCCATGCCACCACTCACGCTCTCCGCTCATCCCTTCAATCACCGAAGTGTTGTCAGTAGCTCGTTCTTGTTGTCGTGGCTCTTATGGAACACTGAGCTCAATATCATCTGATCCCTTTCTTGAGATAGTGGTAACTACACCCTGGTTCTTAGTGGTTGGTAAATTGGCAATAACACGCTCAAGATCATCGTTGGGGGCTAAAGATGGAGGCACTACTCCACTCTAGACTGCGTGAGGGGAGATTGCTTCTACAATATTTGGGAGAATCCTCATGAAAAGTCTCGTCCCTTGAAATCCCTCTTGAGCAGATTCCGCACGTCCAGCCTCCTCCGGCCCGACCACCTGTACATCCAAGTGTTAAGAGTAAGTGAAGAGGCTATTTAGAATCATATCCATATTGAATCTGCCAAAAAAAACCAGTAACATCAACTTGGGACAACTTGTCCTTGGACTAAAACAATAGCAAACAGTTGGAACAAGTAATTCTAAAGTATGAAATTGCCTCCTGCAGTACAAAAAGCTCCGGACCCCAAAATATCCCATAAAATTTGACAAAATAAATCAAGCTCCGAAATGTGCAAGCATGACTTTAACCCCTAAACGTTTGAAAATGCCTTTGCAGCAAGTAGAATACAACGTATATTTCTTGTATTTGGAATGGATCCACACCTTTAATGGTTTTGAGTTCAACAAAGAAGTTGAAATTTAGATCAATGCGGTTCTAGTGAGCTATTGAGATCCCAATTTAGAACTTCTTGTTGGTAGCAAATGCCAATTATACGAAAACGTATCTACTCTCCCCATGGGACGTTTAGGGGTTAACTAGCTGGTGGGTCATCCTCGATTGCTTCACTCAATGGCTAGCTTCTTCACACAAAGCGAGAGAAAAAGGAATCATATCGTAAGCAATTCTCATGTGCCGTGCTTCCGAGATTTGAAAATACACTCATTGCAATAGTCGTCTCTAGATATTACAGGTCCTCCTTTGTACTGCACATATTGCAAACATAAATCTACATTGTGAGAATCAACGAACCCGGATACATGTTCCAAAAGAGATTTCTAACATACGAGAATAGCCTAGAAGATACTAGCATTTGGAGCGTGTAAAATGATTCTCTAAGATGGAAATTGTGCTGGATAGTAATCGATAAAAGTACACACCAGATCCTTCAGCTGCTTCCACGCTTTTGCAGAAATACGGTTTTGGGGGTTACTTTCTGATGTGGACAAAGAAGAAGCGAGTTATTAATTGGAGCCCTGCATTGCGGATTTTTCAAAGTCAGATCCTTGCCTCGCATTCACCACCACACCCGATCCGCAACTGGGGACACACAATTACCTCAAGTCGTTGGAACCAAAACCCCTCCTCTACTAAAACCGCAATCGTCTAACACATCTCCGCCACCACCATCATTACCATCCCCATTCAAAATTCAAGTCCTATCTCGCACAACTCCAAACTCCCTGAGATTCCAAACATTCTACCACGGAGACGGAACAATCATGCACTATACCAGAAAGCAGTTGTCTCCATACCGATTCCAAAAAAGCTGCACCCACGAAATAGAAGGCAATTGCACAAAGGAGGCGATTTGCAGGCAATTGGGTGAGAGCGCGCACGCACAACTGGGAGCGGAGTGGCGAGCAAGAGCAGGCAACCTCGGGAAGTCCGGAGCGTGTTAGGCAACATGCAGGGCGCAAATCAACGGCGTGTCGGCGTCAATGGGGCGTGATCGGGCGCTGTGGCGATGGCAATGGCGGTGCGGCGTAGAGGCGTAGTGGATGCAGCCTCGTGGTGGATGAGCGAAAGGGCGAGCATTGTCGACGTTGTTGGTTTGGAGGAGCAAGGGCTTTGCCGCGGCCTGGACTTGTATTCGCGCGGGAGGGTGCCGCGGCGGCGGTGCATGCCGGGGCATGTCGGGGGGCTGTAATGTTGGGTTGTCCGCCCGCGTGGACGTGTCGGGCTGGGAGAATTGACTGTGGGCGGGCGGGTCCCAAGGTCACCCTTGCCCGCGCTTTTGGAATTCCATGCCCGATGATTTTCTAGTCCTTGCACTCGAAATGTGTACATTTAAACTCGTGAAGTCTATGACCGTCATAAATAGAGTAGAGTTATCCGTACAGTCATCTTCAATTTTGTTTTGATACCCAAAATTTTACAATTTAACAAAAAAAATTGCACGCTCTAATCAGCCAATCAGCTTGGTAGTCTCTTGTATTTAGTATGAATAAAATTAAAAGAGTTTGGTAGTCTTCATACTCACATAAAATTAGTTTTGTTGTCACAAATGATGAGAAAACTAATACTACCTTGAGTTTGAAGACCACCAAGCTCTTACAAATTTTTCATACTAAATACAAGAGCCCACTAAGCTAATTGGCTAATTGGAGTGTGCAATTTTTTTTATTAAAATGTAAAATTTTGGATATCAAAACAAAATTGAAGGTGATTTTACAGAAAAATCTAGTAAATTTATTCTTTTAAAACAAATGAGAAGTTCATTGGAGTTATTTGGCAAAGTTCATCTAGAGTTGTTTTACACTAGGAATCAAGGTCATTAAAACTTAGGGTTGTTTTAAAGGAGGGATATCATCCTTTATTGCTATAGAGCTCACCATGTTTCATAGAACTCCTATACTTGGGGCTCTAAGAGGGATCTACAAAGAAAATTGACTAAAACTTAAAAATAATTTATAGTTATGCATGTTTACAAAACACTGGCAATTGGTCCCAAAGCATAATAGAACTTATAGCAGTTAGATTTCAAACTCGCACTCTTCATTAAATCAATTTTAACTCAACTATGTGGACATCTTCTAACTACTTTTGCAACCTTTGGAACCTACAAGCCATAGAAAGAACTCCCTAACTTTGTTTTTTGTACGAATACTTTTTTGTGAATGAAAATTTAATCTCAAATCAATTCAACTTAATTTTGATATAGTCTTTTCAGTCATGAATTGGTCTTTTGTTTTTCAAATTAGTCTTACAACCTTAGAGTTGACAAATTTTGTCAATAGTACATTAAAGAGAATATAAGCCACAAAATGTTCCTAATGTAGATTTTTGATGCTATAAATGATTGAAACTTTAAAAATTAGTTTCTTGTTTATTTGATGTGAAACATTAATAATCACATTGAGTTTGGCTATTATCCATTTTGGATTAGTCTACAATTTGGTTTTGGGTGTAGTAACCCATTTAAAGCATTCTACCTTATAGGATTTGCGGGACGGCTAGCAACATATTACGTGGATAGGTGGTATTGGGGACACAGGAAGAGCCCCAACATCATTGGCCCGCGCATTTTGAAGTTGTTGCGTGAAAACTTCTTATTGCTCGCCTTGCTCTAATCACTTACTACAAAGACTCAAAATGATCGCTATGAAAAGAAAAGCTCAACCACCTTGGAACATCACACTCACTTGCACATCCACAGCTCGATTGAAAAAACTTGCACATTAACATGGCCCATTCACACCAAAAGAATGCGGTACAAACATGTGGTTCATTTCACTTGCATCAGTCTACAGTGCCACTCTTCGTCCATGTACACTTTTGTAAAATTCATTTTCACTATGTCGCATGCAAGTTGGTGCCACAAAGCATCTTGAATGTGGCTATTGGTTTGCGTCGGAGGAAAACACTTGCGTTTGCTAAATTTCAAAGAAGACAAACATTGACAAGTGTTGCAAATTGTTTATTGTTTGTGGAAATTACCCTCCTACATTTGTGGGAAGCAAACGCAAGTGTAGCAGGGATCCGGTGCGACATAACATTCTTTAAAGGCCCACTATTGCACCTTCGAATCTCAAACATCTCTCAGGGGATCGAAGGAATCGTAGAGCATTTTCTCTAACTTCAGCTGGGCCAAGCAAGGTAGGTTGGAGAATTGAATTATTTTATTCGCAGTTTCTCTACAATGTAAAGGGTGTGGTCCAGTGAGGGCTTAACCCCTAAAGGACCAGGACCGTATTCTCACAAAAAACCATGAAAAACGCAGCATTTGGAAGTTGCAGAAGAAATCATATGTTTTTTTATTTTTTTCATCATTTAACCGTAAGATCTAATACCCAACTTGAATTTTCATGTGAGCACAAAATTTGAGAGCAAAATGACCATTAGATTCTTAGATTATAAGGATCAAAGTTGCAAAAGAAGATTTTTTGGGGTTCAATCTGGTGACAAATTTGAACTTTAGAAATTAATATCTTTTTTTTGAATGGCTTAGAAATTCATTGAATGGCAAAGCCATGTTAACAATTGAGTTAAGTCTTCAAATATAAAATCTTGTAAGAAAAAAGCTCATATTAATTTTTTCATAAAACAATTACTAGAAGTGGGTACAAAGTGAAAGGAAAAAAAAAATCATTAATAAGTTTGACATGGAATTGTAAAATGTCAATCTTAACGGTGAGAATGTTGTACTTGGAAATCTTCACCCAGTGCCTTTTATTTCATTAAAAAATATTGAAAATTGAGTTTAGAAATGAGCTTCAAAGTTTTTTTTGTCCAAACTGCCCAAAAAACAGATCTCCTCATAACTTTTATCCCATTGCTCAAAATGGGTAGATTTAAAGCTTCATTTGTAGATAAAGATCAACCAATCATGAATCAAAAAAGAAATTTTGAAAAAGAGTAAAAAATAAAAAAATTCTTGCTGCCCGATCTCGCTTCAAAAACTTCAAATGCTTATAACTTTTGCAATACTTATCGGAATGACATGAAACGAAGTGCGACATGTAGAGTGTAGTTTTTGGAAGCTACACTGAAATTTTCATTGAAAATTTTAAAAATATGAGGTCCCTGGAGGCTGCCCAAAAAGTGGAACGACCAGAATATGGTCGCTCAAAAATTTAGGGGTTAAGAATGTTATGGAATGGCCCAACAGAAGAGTGAAGACAACAGAAGTGGATTCAAAGAACTTGCACACTACATTACTAGGGTTTAAGCGGCAATGGGTACAGAAGCTCCTGAAACATTGACGTGCTTCCATGTCATCAGTCCTTCTCGGTGCTGCCGGCCAGAATTTGGGAACGACGGACAGCGACCGACTCACCGCGCAAAAGTAAAAAGATCTACAGTCCATTCAAACTTATTGTTACGGCGCCCAACTTCGAAATGTACATTACATTGCCTACCACCCGCCCAATTTCGGCTTTAGACTTCGTCTCCCGCTAGTGGCGCGTGATCTTCGGGTAGGGTCCTCTCGCTACCATCCGTCCAATTGCCAAGGAATCACCAGAATCAATTGCTGCTTAAACCCTTTCACATGAAATGAATTCCCTGCCAATTCAACATGAACTCCAAAAGCGGTGAAGCACCGAGGATTCCATGATTTTGCAATAAGGATTATTGTCGCATTTGCATTGTAGAATTCTTGGAGCTCGAAACGACGATCGGACTATGGCTTGCTCGAATTTGGTGGCTCTTGTCTTCCTCCAAGTGGTATTAGCCTCTGGCAGCGTTCTAGCAGGTAGAGTCCTGTTCTGATGAATCTTCCAGTGTTTCGATGCTCTTTTGAATGAATACTAATTGAAATCCATGTTCAGGAGCGACAGGGGCGACGTTCACATTCGTCAATGCGTGCGGCTTCACGGTGTGGGTGGGATTGCAGCCCAATGGCGGCATTCCGCTCCTGGTCGGTGGCGGCTTTGAATTGCCAGCGGGTGCGGACAATGCAGTGACAGCGCCGGCCGCGTGGGGTGGTCGATTTTGGGGACGCACAGGTATGCATCGATTGCTCTGTTTTGCAATTGCTGAGTTCGTCGCATCGATTGCTCTGTTTTCTAATTGTTGAGCTGGTCGCATCGATTGCTCTGTTTTGCAGTTGCTGAATCGATTGCTCTGTTTTCGCAATTGTTGAGTTGGTCGAATCGATTGCTCTGTTTCGCGATTGTTGAGTTGGTCGCAATCAATGTGATTGTTGCGACGGGTGTTCAGGGTGCAATTTCGACAGCTCTGGGAAGGGATCGTGCTTGACTGGTGATTGCGGGGGCGTGCTCCAGTGCAATGGCGCCGGCGGCGATCCTCCTGCGTCCTTGGCGGAAATCACTCTCGACGGTGCCAACGGTGACGATTTCTACGACGTTAGTCTTGTGGATGGTTATAATCTGCCGCTGAGCATGACGCCTTCTGGCGGCACTGGAACGTGCGGTGCGCCTGGATGTACCAGCAATTTGAACACAAATTGCCCCAGCGCCCTTCAGGTAAATTGCGCCTTCGATCACTGCATTGATTCTCCTTTCTTTTGGTTTGTTTATACAATTCCATTGCAAAAGAACACTATACAGAATTCTTCTCGTTTCACTCGCTTCGGTAGTTAGTTCTCCCGAGTTCATGGTCTCTTGCTGATCATGATTGTACTCGTGGTAGTAGTACCCGTGAGGTTTCTAGCGTCAATCGATTGAGCGTGTTTTGATTCTATATTGACATAAATCTAGTGACATTCATGTCACGATTGAAATCCAGATTCAAAGAGACATAAATTTGATATTACTATGTCCCAGTGCATTGAATCAAGTATTGTGAGTATTGTCTTGATTCTATATTGATTAGTGACGGGATTTAAATTGAGCTTCATATTTACCGATTCAATATTCAACTGTAATACTTGGGACTTTCCTGATTGTGGATGTTTGTGCAGATGCTTTCAGGAGGCACAGTGATCGGTTGCAAGAGCGCATGCGATGAATTTGCGACACCTCAGTATTGCTGTACAGGGGCATATGGGTCACCCTCGACGTGTCCTGCTACTCAATACTCGAAAGCGTTCAAGGCTGCATGTCCCACAGCATACAGCTATGCATATGACGACGCCACCAGCACTTTCACTTGCAAAGGAGCCAATTATGCCATCACTTTCTGTCCCACAGGTATACTATCATTCTTTTTGGACGCATTCTTGTTGGATTACCTGCACTTTTTGTATGTGTGTCCTTCAAGCAATTATATCGATTCTATTGGTTCCATTATATTCATGTGTAGAGTATATCGTTTGCATTGGTTGCATAATATTCATGTGTAGAGTATATCGATTGCATTGGTTGTATTGCAGGGTCACCTATGACGAAAAATGGCACAAACAGTACCACGAGTTCCCCACCTCCTCCAAGTCCTTATAGCATTTCTCAGTATGGTACAGGTGGAGGGGTTCGCCGTACGCCTTGTGAATTGTACATTTTGCTACTATGCACCGCAGCGTTCTTCGCATTGCACAGTAAGTCGGATTTCACCATTTGCCATTCTGTGTCAGGGTCTGCTCTTTTAGAATGATACCCAAATTAGATTTGAGTAGGGCATATGGGAACTTTCTTTTGTCTAATTTTATTTATTTTTGACCAACACACACAATGTTCTTCATTGACTCTGGTGATATAAAATTTGAATTATATTTTTCACGATATGGTCATTTTAAAGGCTTGGGTCTTACTTTGTTATTTGTGAATGCAGGACAATGAAGGACAGCTTTCGATCTAGGTGAGAAATCATGTCAATATACAATCATCATTCGGGAGATTAAAAGTAGTAGCTCCCATTACACTCACCGTGACAGCACAACTGTACTATGAAGTAGAGAATAGAGATAGAGTCTATGCGGTTGCTTAGAGTAGAGCCTCCTTCGTAGTTTGCACATTCAGCATCCTCCACCAAGCGAGATTAGTCTTTCACAGCGCACATACAAAATTTGAGATGGAAAGAAATATTGACAGGTAGTGGACGAAGTAGAAAGAGCATTCATTTGCCTTGATGCTGTTGATTTCAAACAGGAAGTAAATTAGTGTAAGGATTTGTAGGAACACAAGCCAGCGACTGTGCTAGTGCCATTAGATGAGTCTAGAGCAATGAGACGGGGCCCAATATTCTCGAAAGACAAACTGAAATTTTCATGCTGACACTGTACCACAATCTTCAAGAAATGAAGAACAGACTTGTTCCATACCTTCATATGCTTTCCTTGCACTCGGTTGTTGCATCATTTGTGAGTGTTGCCAAAATGGTTTTGGAAACAGCAACATATTTGTACAGACCTCTTCAATACCACCTTTTCTAACATCACATCCTCTGTATTTCACATTACCTTATGGAATGAACGTATCCTGTTCAAAACTCACTTTGCACTCTTCACTATTATGTTGCAGATCGTCGTTAAAGAGGATTCTAGACCACCTTCTTGACTCCTGGGACTACAAGTCAGGAAGTTAGAATGACACCTTGTAAGTTTTCTATTCTGATACGTCTAAGCTCTACTTAACAGAACGCTCACTGTACAGAATATTCAAACCTCATCCATTACTTTCATATTTATTGAAGAAAGCTGTCTCTTCTGTGAAATGTCATTTCACTTGTGATTCAATAATTGCAGCTACTCCCTTCTTTGCAATAGAAACTTGATCAAGAAAAACTAAACCAGGGAGTGTACTTCAAGGCAGTTTTCAACCAATTGTAAAACTGTTGCAACATAGACAACGAGGATTTCATTGCAAAAAACTGAACTCAACTAAAAAGGGGAGGAACAGACACGAATAAACATTGGTCACTTTGATTAACTAAAAGTGTGTTGGATACAATTAACCCCTAAAGCGTCTAAAACGCCCAATATGGCCATCTGCATCACTGAACTTTGCAACGATGGCATTTTCTCATTTTACCTCGGTTTTCTGATTGCAATACATCATTTTAAAGCTCTTGTTCTACACTACAAGATCAACAGTGTCAATTGTGTTCGCACAAACAGATGATTTGCAGCAGGGGGTCCAATTTTCCTACACTACAGAAAATACACAGTGGACGCTTAGGGTTTAATGGACAAAGTTCAGAAAATATGAAACCACTTTATTATCAAGTATTAATAGCCAGAGAAACGGGCCGTTAATTACACATACGTGGGAAAACGCAGGTGAAGAGCGGCAGCAACGGTGCAGAAGAGGAGGCCAAGGAAGCCAATCCACTGAGCTCGGGCGCCACCGTGATAGCGAGCTGAGGCGTTTCCAGTGGAGTATCCTCGGAAGTACTGGATGCGTGCAAGAGTGTAGACAGCTCCGAAGCTGGCTGCCAGGCGCGGGTAGTATGAACCTGCCGCCAGCAGCAGGCCCACGAAGGCCGGCATGAATTCCAGTGTGTTCTGGTGCCCTCTCTGCACACAATTGAAGGCCTTGGCGTCCTTGTTCTCACTCTCCACTGCGTACATCACCGGGTAAGACACTTTGTATTGCTTGCGAGCCAATCCCACCTGCAAATAAATGCACAGAGTTAGTAACTGAAGACCGTCTGGTAACTTAGAGCATCTCCACCAGCGCTCTGGATGTGCATAGGTTGGTCAACAATTTACTTGGAGGGAGACACTGAATACAACAACTCAGTTCCTGAAGGGCTCTCAAAACTACTCAAGCTATTAGCTCATTGAGCAGCCTCAGTCCATCACTGCAAAAGGGGTGATGTAAATGAGAAATGTGCATGCAAGGATACATTTCTCTCATTTATTCCACCTCTTGGTACTGCGGATGCATTGAGGCCATGAAACCTAGCTCGTACATTGGTAGAGGAGTTGAGGCTAACCTTACTAAGTTTTAGGTTGTGTCACTTAGATTACTCTTTTCAAACCCTATATTTTAAACCAAAGATTTGGTGTGTAAGATGACCCAAAATAATGGTGCTCCAAAATGAAACAGCATTTTCACTCCCTAGAGGTCAAGTTGGGACTATGAATAGCAGCTGAGCAACCCAGTCCCAAGTACAAGAAAATACACCAAATTGGCTTGAGCCTCGACTCCAAGTGACTTTTTTTCTTTGGATAGAAAAGGAAGCAATCGAGGACTCCAATACTTACTAAACAACAACATTTACTTGGTGACTGTAGAGGCGGAAGAGAGTACGTAGCGAGCACCCAAAACCATGTGACCTAGAATTCATTGATTTCCAATAAGGCCGGATCACTTGCAATAGCAAAGAGTCATAACTTGAAGAGATCCAGCACCGTGTCGGTAAGGGTTAAATTGTTGTACATACCTTGATCATCATCCATACGTTGGTGACGAGGACATTGGCGACGAGCGCCAGCAACACCCACTCGTAACCCTCCACCATTTCCACCGCCATGTTAATCGATCTCTAATGTCTGTCTGCACAGGACGTACACTGTCTAGCTTGCAACTTTCAGATCGTAGAGAAGGCAGGTTGGGTTCTAACACAAACTAGCACAGTGTTTATACACTCTGAAGAGGGTGTGGGAAGCGAGGGGTCGAAGTACCGGGAAGCGGAGGAAGCAACTACCGGTGTGTCAGATTGAGCTCCAAGGCAAGCTCACAATTGACTGACGTGATGAGAAAAATTACCGACTTTGATCTAGAGCCAACACCCAATGCAACGAAGGAGGCCCGGAAGCTTCTCGTGACCTTCCCTTCTTTATCTGACTTGGTATTATTTTGAGTAGTACATTTTTTTAAATTTTTTTAAATTTTTTAAATTTTTTTTACACGAATACATAACATTGTTAAGCCCTAGACTTTGTACCCCTACTAAAGTTTCCAAGATTTTCTTGCATGCTCTTTGTTTTCACTTCTTAAATTTGACTTACTTCCTTGACTCCTACTAAATTCCCTCATATAATGGCAAATGTCATCTTTCACTCTAATTTCAACAAAAGTTATTGTATTAGTAAAAACCAAACTAAGCAGTAGCGGGTGCAGAACCCTGTTGTTATAGAATGTAATGTAACTTTAGTGGAACCTTAGGAGAGTAGTTTTGTTCCAATGGCCCTTTGTTTGGTGGACACTAGGTCATAAACAGACACTATATTCACGATGGTCTCGAAAGAAGACTGGAGTTTCTATCTATTTATCTAGTGGAACCCTTTCTTGCAAGAAAAGATAAAATATACAACCACCCCTGTTAGGTTTGGCGAGGATGGGAGACTCTACGACTCTTTAAGAGAACTAAATCTAGGACCGGTAAGGATTGATTTGGGTTGCGGTACATTTCTTGTAGGTAGCGCGAAAAGCAATCTTCGTTAAAATGATGAAGTAATTTACATCTATGAGTATAGATGAAACATGTAAAATATGAAAGAAAATATATTTATTTATACTAATATTGTATATTCATCCAATCTTGTGCATTCATCAATAAACTAGCAATACCATTTTTTAGATTTGGAAGCATTAGAGCGATTTCATCTGCCCAAAATTAGGGAATCTCTTGTTAAATTTTCGTTCCAAAAGAAATTGTATTGTTTCTACCACAATAGTGTATTATACAAGAAGTAATGATTTTGGGGGTTGAATTATATACCTTAGGACCATCCAAAGAGAGGAACAAGAAACTTTTGAGTGATTAATCACACAATCAACAAATGGGTCCAAAACTCATTGAATGATGTTCTAATATTCTTTATTAAAAGATTTACTAATAAAAGAGTTCTTTATACTAGTAACCAATTGAAAAGACATCACCTTAGTTTTCTAAATTTTGTCATTTTGAAGGTGAAGTAGGGGCTAGTTGAAGTCTATTTTACATTAGCTTGCAAAACAAAGTATTAATTCATTTATTTATTTAAACTCCATAGGCCTAAAATCAATGAAATTTTGACATATTATCCTAAATATCTTGATTTGAATTATATTTAACAATCACTTTGATTTTGCAATGAGAAGTCTTTTGAGATTTTCTTTTCCAAATTTTAACCCTTTAGTGCCCAGGTAACTGGTAAGTGGTCACCAAATTATCAGAAAATGATATGTTGTAAAATTTGTGAACCATCTCAGTCCGGTGTCTGAAGTTCAAATGTGTAATTTTTTATTTTGTACATGATGCAAAAAGAAAATTTGGAATTTGACTTTCTTAAATATCCAAATACCTATATACAAAACACTAAAATACTGCAAATACCTCAAAATACAACAAATACTTGCAAATACAACACATGTACTATACAGTATTTATTGTGTTTGGAAGTTTGTTATCTTGTATTATTTTACTTTTGGATTGTGTTCTCTTGTTCATGTTTCATTAGAGTATGTATTTTGTTCTTGATCAATGTACCAACTCCATTCTAATTTTAATGTATAAATTATTGTCCTAAAGAATATATTGATAAGTCACTCTCACTTATAAAATTCACAATAATTATGTGCGAGTCCGTTCTTGACATGAAAGATTGCAATGAAGAGATGTTGACACAAGTAGGTCATTGTTGAACATCTTCACTTTCATTTTTGAAAATTTAATCCAAATTCTATTTAACTTTGAAGTCACACATCCCCGAAAATCTCATTTTTGAGTGTGCATTATCTCCTAAATGCTTCAACAACCATTTTCTAGTCGATTCCTGAATTTAACGGGCTGCCTAGAACAAAAAAATATGTTTTTGAAAAAATGAAAAATATTTTAAAATACTACATCAAGTCTACTTTCCAATGCAATTTGAATTATGTCAATCCGAATTAAACTCCACCGAGGAGAATTTTATAAAGTGGATCACCTTAACATTGACTTAGTGTTGTAAAAAAGATTATTTGGAGAAAGTAATGACGTTTCCTCTATCATTTCTTTTGTTTTTTTGAAGTTTACAGTAGATAAACCAACTTTAACTGATCATGCTAAATTTTAAACTCTAAAAGTGAAAATTATAATTTATACAAATTTTCAAAGGCTAATGCTTTTAAATTCATCGTAAAAAAATCTAAAGTTATTTTTGGAAGTTTGACCGTACGGATAATTTGTAGAGATGATGCCCTGCATTTTGTCTATTGAACCAAACTTCATTAAACATATGGAAGGCACATATTATATCACATCTATGATTTGTCCAATACCCCTCGGGCTTTTAGGAGTTATACGGTTCAAAGACATACTATAATCTTCCAATCCAACGGTCGAATCTTACCAAGATTTAATTGATTTTTTTATTATTAAGCTATGCTTACATTTATACAATTTAATACTATTAATAGTCTTCCTAATTTCAACAAAGATTTTTTAAGAAAAGATCACCCAAAAAACTGTGGGTTCTCCATAACCATCATGGGCACTAAAGGACTAAGAGGCCACAATCCATAACCATCATGGGCACTAAAGGACTAAGAGGCCACAATCAATTTGGAAATTCCAGTGACAACCTTAGGTCACAGCTGATTTAGAAAAATGGTATTGATGACTATAGGTTCCACCTATGGATTTCCAACGCTTATAGAATATGTAAGTGAGTCGTGAGCCGTAGTGTGACAGTTCTAGGGAAGGGTTTTTTAAGATGTAACCTTTCTATCATCTAATCAAGCCTTTCACATCTTTGAATGGTCTTCCCATGACTATTCCATTCCACTCTCAAAGACCATTATGTGAAGTAACATAGTCTTTCAGGCGGCTTTTCAATTTCATCACCTAAATTTGTCACTGGTGGTGTAGAGAGAAGCGGAGCCCTAGTAGCTAATTGGCCATATTGTAGTTCATTCAATGCAATTTTCATACCGATTTTCTATTATGAATATATAATTTTAATTTTTGAAAAGAATTTTTATTCCTAAATTGGTTTTTGTTTTGTGTTGAGTGTAATTTATAGCGACAAGTCAAATTTTATTAACAATTTTGGTGTTTCACTACAATAAATAAATTTGTATTTATTTTTTTCAATTTTTAATTTTTAATAGTATTGTAAAACACACTATAAAAATTCATGATGGCTATTTGCATGGTCTCTTTCTACTTTATATCATTGAAAGTGATAAAAAAAATTTAAAAACTTTTGGATCCCTCATCATGTTTGTCAACCAAGAGCTATAGTCAACCAAAAAAATTAACCATTTCAAACCTTGATCATCGATGAAAAGATTCCCTAGTATGATTGTGATCAATGTAATGTTTAACCCTTTGGATCCCATGGTGTGTTTTTACAAGATGTTGTTTTGCACAACCTCTTCACACTCTTCATCTATTTTTGACATATTGACATATTTTTATTAGTATCCAATTGGCTACAAGTTTGTTGTTGCATGTGTAAGGCCTACACTAACTAAATCAAGACACAATTAAACATGATTGGATGGTGCATTTGCAAAAAGATTATATTTTTTGTATGGATAAGATTCAAAAAAATCCTAAATACCCTAACACCTTTCAATTTGATTGAAGTTGGAGAGTGTAGAGACTTTTGAAAAATAAAAATAAAAAGTCTAACTTGGACATCAATCTACACTACAACATCTCTTTGATGACACTCTTACAAAAATACATCATTTTTTTCTCAAATTTTGGTTGATTTAACCCTTTAACCCCTAAACGTACCAGGGTGTCCCTCGAATTGACAATTTGAGAAAAAGCATTATAAACTACTATTTAGAAGAATATTTTGGAATTGATATACAAATGAAAGTTCTAGGTTTTGAATTTTAGATTCCATCCGTACGATTTGATTCACTAATACTATCACCAATATTTAATTATAAAAATTGAAAGTTAAAATTAAAAATTCCTTCTAAATTCGATTACAAACAAAATTTTAATATTTTTTGAGTAAAATTTGTTGGAATGAGTTTGAAATGAGATACTCTTAAACGTGGTGATTCTTTGAAATTTTTGTGTTTCTTAAATCTATGACCTCATTTTTGCGATTCCACTTTTGAACTACAGTCAATGCAATTTTGGCTTGGTCAACGACTTGACATACTTCTACATTTGTAATTTTAGAAAAATATGTAATCAAGTATGACTAAATCCAACCGTTAGATAGGACAACAACTTGGTGAAGAATCTCCAAAAAAATGGATGACTTTCATCCAAGCATTGATGAAAACGTGAGAAGGGTTTGAATCTGTTAGTCGTCCACTTTCTGGACGCTGTGACGTTTAGGGGTTAACGTCCCGATTCAACATTGTTTTCAAAGATTCGTTATAAAATGTTTGATGAAAAACAAAAATGGAGTTGATGTACAAAGAAAAGTTGTAAATGTCATTGTGAAGATCACACGAGAGATCACATCTGTACGGTTGGATTCACCATATTTTTTATTAATTAATAACACTTGTTTCGTTCAAAGTGCACATAGCGATGTGCACTATTTTTTAGTGGTATGTGCACTGCATTTCTTTTTATTAAAAAGGGGAAGGGGGGTGGGAACAAACCCACCCCTTTAAAATTCGCTCTACATTTTTTTTAATTTGAAGGAGGGGGGTGGGAACATACCCACCCCCCTCTAAAATTCGCATTACATTCTTTTTTATGTAACGACATTCAGTTTTGGCACTTTATAGGTAAATTATGACTACACTTTTTTCAAACGTAGAAAATTTCAGCATGTGCACTTTTTATATGGCATGTGCACTTTTACCGAAACAAGTGTTTAATTTTAATTAATTTTGCAAGGTTTTCTCTTGAAATTCAGTTTAAAATCCAAAATTAACACAAAAAAATTAAAAAATATTGTAATGAAATTGGAATAACATGCACTACGAGATGGTATGGTTTCCATTATTTGATTCTACTTATTTTGGAAAATCATGTTTAACCCCTAAAGGTCCCTAGCTTTTTTGGGCTTAAAATCATCATCGCTTTTGATGTGTTATAGGTCTAAATGTAAGTGAGGTATAGAAATCCCAACCGTAAAATCTTGTAACATACATGTTGTAGATCATGTGGATCAATTTTGGAGTCATTTGGCCATATAGATTGCAAGATCATAGTGTTTTAGTGCTAAGAAAGGATGCTGAAATTTTCCTAGCAACACAGTTAGAGGTGAAATTCGTTTTCAAAATTACTCAAATGAAAAAACTTTCAACTATAAAGTAGTTCAAAATCATCATATAAACACATTGGTACCAAAAAAGCCTCATGAAAAAAATTAATGTGCCCTAAAATGGCCTTGCAATGTCAAAAAGTAGCCCGAAAAGTGACCCATTTGAACCAAAAAGCAAAAAGTGTCCAAACTAGACCCGTGCACTAAAATGACTTTCAAACATTCATAACAACATCGATTGACCTGAAAATTTTACCATGATAACTAGACTTCAAGGAAAATTCAACGCAACAAGTTTTATTGAAAACGAACTTGGGATGAAGGAGATACAAGCCCCCAAAGCTGCTGCCATCAAAATTCACAAAACTGTCCAAAAAAAAGATACGTACTTTCAAATGATCACCAAAAATTCAATTCATCTTGGATTTGATCTGAAATTTTTACCACACATTCCATACAACATGCGGGGAGTTTTTTTCAAAATTTCATTATTTTTGGACACGTTTTGCAAAAGTTACAGCTCTTCGGAGGTGAATGTCCCGCAACAACGTCCAAAATATGGACGTCGGGACGGTTAGGGGTTAAGGTCTCACTTTTTGAACTAAGAATGAAACTTGACATAAACCAATTTTGTTGTTTTTCAAAAAATCATACAATGTCTTATTTTGGAGATCTACACTGTACAAATGATAGTCAACTAGCACAAGAACCAAAAGAAATTTGGATGGATGAAAAATTATACATGATGTAGTGTTGAGAAAGGTTGCAATCTGTCCATCGTCCATTATATGGACATAAGCGTGTTAAAGGGTTAATTGTTACATATTACAAACTACACTGAATAGAGGTATTAAGGGGATCCATACTGTATTGACATTTCACATTATATAAATATTTACCATTACTGTAAAAAAAACACGGTGATTTAAATTTTATTTTTTGACACAAGTAGTCAGACAATCACAAAAACATATATTTTTTACCACACAATAATTCTTTTTACTACAAGGTTTTTTATAAGATAAGTCCCTTTAATTTTTTGGTCCCCTTAATACCCCTATTCAATGGTTTTATACATGAGTTGACAATTTCAAAACTTCACACATGGTCAACATATAGAATCTTGAAGGATGCAATCACATAAATTTTGCATTGTATTCTTTTTGTCATTGAACAAATTCGTCTCAATGTGGTCATTCTAACATACTATGAGCTAGGGGGTGGCTACTGCGTGGTGCGGAATTGGGGGTGCAGGTGCAAAATATTTTTGGAATATTTTACCCCGTCAACACTGCCACATGGCAATTTAAGACTAGGGTTTGGGATTTAAGGTTAGGGTTTAAGATTTGGGGTTTAGAGTTTAGAATTGAGGGTTTAGAGTTTAGGGTTTAGAATTTGAGATTTAGGAATTAGAATATGGGATGTAGGGTTTAAAATTTGGAGTTTAGGAAATATTTTGTTGACATCAATGAGTATTATGGGAATATTATGTGAATACACCCAACACGCACCTTGGAACCTGTACTCTGTGCACCCCGCATCCTCATTTCTACACCACGTAGTAATTGAGTCCTATGAGTTACTATCTAAACCATCATAATCATTTTTAGCTCCTCTACATCTAAAGAATTAAATGAACATGAACCTTCACAATAGTGTAAATATCATACTTTAAATTGAATAAATAGTGTAAGATAAACCCATTTGTGTCATATGACTATTTGTAATACTTTGTGATCAACATCTTATATTTAAAATTTTGATATGTATTGTACACTACTGGACCCGGCTATTAGGGTTGGAAAATCCTATAAAAGAAAAAGATAAAAAAAAGATATTTCAGAATAATCTCTAAGATCATATGAATATTCTTTAAGATTCTCTTTTT
The DNA here is from genome assembly GCA_022496805.1 of Pohlia nutans. Taxonomy (NCBI): domain Eukaryota; kingdom Viridiplantae; phylum Streptophyta; class Bryopsida; order Bryales; family Mniaceae; genus Pohlia; species Pohlia nutans. The sequence continues at coordinate 19,146,523 of CM040097.1, forward strand.
CACCATAGAAAATAGATTTTTTGAAAAAATAATTTTTAAAAAATTTGTGCTTTTCTTATTATAAATAATTTTTGCCAACCCTAACGACTGGGTACGGTACCAATATTGGTACACAGCGGCACAAATAGAGTGACTTCTGACTACAAATAGAGTGGTTTCCCTTACCTCAAAAAATTGGAAAAAAGAAGTCACAGAATGGGTTTCACGTATTTAATACGATACCCGGGAGGGCACAGTAGATACCCTGCCTCAGCCATGGTATCACAGCACCAGCCTGCCTCCCACACTACAATGAATGAGCTAGACTGTTTCCTGCGGAAGAGCAGCGCGTCGTCAATCGCAAAATTTCGCAGGCTATGGCGTGCTTGGCGTTGTCGTTGCAGCCTGTCAATGGGCCCGATGTGCTGCTCCAAACGTAAGCGCCTGCTCCCTCACTCTCACATTTTTTTCACATTATTTGGTGTATTTTCGGCATTTTTCGGTGCATTTTCAGTGTGATTTCTTTCGACGGGCAATGTAGGTAGATCGGAATTCCTTCCAGGGAAGAGATTGCTCAGATCGGTCCTTTTTCCCGCGTGGATTCGGCGTGTAGATTGCCGTGGAGTTTGCTGTGTTTTTTTCGGAGATTAATTGGAGAGAGTGTTTTTTTAGGGTTTCCTTGGACATTTTAGCTCGGTGAGCATTTCTATGGTGGCGGAATATGATCGCGGGGATTGAATATGTTGATTTGATTGGTATGCATGAGTTAGGGTTAGACGCAGTCGGAATTGGAGAAATTTCCAGCGGGAAAATAAATCAGCTTGGAAGTGCTCAGCCTGGTGTTCAAAAGACTGTGTTGATTGCTTTTAAAGAGCCACAAAAGCACGAGAATATTTTTAGGAACCTTTAATTGCGTCATATATGAATTACAGTAAATTTTACATTACACAAATTGATTGAGTTAGCTTATCAGGGCCTCATGTGGAAGGCACCGCTATTTTCATGTCCTAGCGGAGTACATTTAACGACAGGATTAGGTATTTGGAGAATACGTCGTGGCAATGTGAGAGAACGGGTAGTTGTCGGAGAATATTTAGAGGCAATATGAGAGTTCAACCATATGAGAGTTCGAGGCTTAGATGATTAATCTGTAATTTATCATTAGGATTTGCGGGGTAATCTCAGTAGAAGTTTTCATTGCAATTCGAATTCTGACTTCATTCAGGAATAGCTTAAAGTTGGTATGAATATGTGCTTACACTCGATTCTGTCCTATTGTATACCATTTCTACAATGTCGGTATTTTGGCAGAACGTCAAATTTCTGAATATTCTGCAATTTTAATCGTTATGATCACCGCATGTGATGCAGTCGAGAGTGGTTTCCACCTGCAAGGGCTGCACTTGCGACCTATAGTTTTCGGGTCACTCGACTTGCTTACGCAAGCAACAAGCATGATCCACTTGATGGCTTCGGACCAGGGTGAGTGCATCCAGTTTCTATCTTACAACCTCCCTATCGTTTCTGGATTCTTCTGGAATTATTTTCCTGTGTAAACTTATTAGGCCGGTTAGTTACGTGTTTCTTTAGTTGGTTTTTGTTAATGTAAATCTTGATTACTGCACTCCTCAGGTGGCTTATCCTTTCTTTGATAGTTTAGAGCTGGCATCTTTCAGTTTTCCTTTTTGCGTTCTTGTTGGTGGCTCCACACTTGAGGACTTTGCTAGTGAGGGGGTTTGAAGGTCGTGATTCTAGAATTGATGTCGGTTATTCACCATATTACTGAGTCCTACGGTTTTCCAATTTGAAGGTTGGGGGATGAAGCTTTGGCAGCATCAAGTGGACAAGTGGTGGTTGGTAAAGAAAGCAAGTAAGCAATTTTTCCTTTATGCTTAATGCCGTATTGCGCTTCTACTGTGGCATGTAATATTAAGTGTGATATGGGTGCATTGAGTTCATATAGCACGTGCCCTTGACTACGGAACCCTTGGCTTGTGGCAGGTTTCGAGTCGTATACAGGCTGGTGAACACAGTGTATGTGTTGGGCATTACTAGTGCGGACTTGGATGATGACACCAACGTGTTCGAGTGTGCAGGCACTGTCAACCAGGCTGTCAGGTGTTACTTTTAACTTTTTCTGGAATTAATGTGTAGATTTAAGTTGGAGATGAGTTCTTAAGGAAGCTTTTTGTGTGTGTTAATGAGCTGATCTTTGTTGTTAGTACTTGATGGATTCCAAGATTTCTTGAGCACAGTTCTGCGGTTCAGTTTATACTTATCAGAATGTTCTTGGAGACAGTGTTCTTGTGGCGGCCTGCAAAGGTGTTGATGTCACCCCAGACAAGATTAGCCGGAAGTACACTGAGGTAAGCAGGTTTGTTTCTTGCATACTAGTGCATATAGTTTTCTAGATGCCAGATTGAGTCTAGGTCCGTTTTGCTCAACAAACTGTTAAGTTGGTTTTGGGCCAGAATCCGAGGAAGAGCAACAACAGTTTCATTCAGAAATTGGTGTTAAACCTTGTCCTTGGTTGGCCCAAGTGTTTTCCTTCAAAGCTGTGTGACTATGATAGTTAAGAATGTTTTTTTAGGTACCCCTTTGTGTTTACATTTGTTGGATTTCGTGTAGGTGTACATGGCTTTGGATGTCGTACTCCATGGAGTGAGTGCGGCACGGTTGGCAACAATCTTGGCCACTTTTCATGGAGATTCTGTCAACAACATGATTACGTCTGCTACGGAAATTGAAAATAGAGCACGTGGAGCAGACAGCTGGAACCAAGTGAAAGCACACTCTCTTGATCGTCTTTCTAATATAGAGGTGGGAATTTCTCCTCGGGTCTTGCTGTTCTGATAAGACTGGCTACTTCATGCTTACTATGATGAGTCTATTCCATTAGTTTCTATTTGCGATGGATTGGTATTTATATATGTCGTGATATAAGTTTATTAGGACGTGTTGTGATTTTCTTCCCCCTTTTTTTTCCTGTATTTTAACCCGATATCTTACTTTCCTGTTCATAGGGTAAGCATCTGGCATTGATGACGTTTAATTTGATTATAGGTTTTATCAAAGATCACCTTCGATCTGCCTGAAGAAACTATAGCCGCAGGGGATGAGGCAGCAGCGGCTGCTTACGGAACTCCCCAACAATCGACTGGGACAAGCACCCCAGTACGTGTCACTTCCATTACAGCATGGTTGCTAGCAATTTGTTGACTTACTGTCAAAGATTCAGGGAAGGCTGTTTGCTATGCTTTGATTGCAAATTTTACTGGTTTTGAAAAAGTTCGGCGAACTGTCTCTCGTTAGATTGATATGTTGGTGGCGCGTTGTGTTTTCAGCCCCGACATTGCAGTGAAAGCTTCACTTGGACTCACAATATTCAGAAGCTGACTGTAAAAAAGCCTATAATATCATATACTCACAGCACAAGGTCTTGAGACCCTGGCTTAAATTGAATACTGATATGTAGTGGATTGCATATCAACTAACAATCTTTGGGCAATTTTCTGGGATCCCAGCAATCAGATAAAAGTTCAAGCACTCAAGTCGAGGATCCATTTGCGGCTAGTGATGCTATTGTCAATCCTGAGACGGACTTGGTTGGCAAATTTCAAAAAACCAAGGACGGTCCAACCGACGTTATTGCCGGTCTTTCTGATCTCACAGTCCCAACTCTTCCCCCAGGTTCGACAACATGCTCCGTATTGCCTTCTCGGTTTTTGCAATCATATTTTCAGTCTGCTTACATAATTTCATCAGTTCACTAAAAGTTGATTTTAGTCATTTTCTTGGATCTTGTGTACAACTCATGGTATACCTTGTGTTGTATGTTTTCTTCTGAGGGATTTGTGCTTGTGCTCATAATATGGCTCTCTCCAGGTGGTGATTCAGCTGAGTCTGTTACAGTAGCGGTTGAAGGATTTGAAGGTGATTATGGTGGCGTCGCTTTCGAGGATGAGTCTGGAGGCCTTGGGACTGCCTTTGAAGGTCTCAATGGAGCATTTGGAGGTGGACTTGATGCATCAGAATTTGGAGCGACTACTTCGCAAAGTAAAGATACGGGTCTTGGTGGTTTGGGACTCCTAGCAGGTGTTAGTGCAACGCCTGGGGTGAGTGGGCAAACCATACCATCGAGTGCAGTAGATCCGAAGGTCGCCGCTGAGCTATCTGGAGTCGATCCAGATGCAGGTAACAATCCATGCCATTTGTAACAATTTTTTTAATTTATTCTAGTACTAACAGTTTTTTGTGCCAGCTGCTCCAGTTATGCAACTATTGATTCTCTAACAATATTAGGTCGATTCTGTTGATTCAGCTTAACCCCTAAGCGTCCACACTACATTTGCCCGGTCAAACCTCATCAATTTCTCACATGTATTTTAAAATATATTATATTTTTCTGGTATTTTTTCTCAGATAGGTTATTGTTAAACAGATTTACCCTGATTTTTTCATAATTATGTAAATAAAAACGAATAATTTTATAAGATTTTTCAAAGCTTTTTTCTTGTAAAAATCATAGTAATCACAAACAAGCTTTAAATAGTATGATTTTTTAAGGAAAAATGTAATTAATAGTGATGTACAACAAGTTTTAGGGGCATGCTTTTTGAGCTTACACAAAAATAAATTCGATAGAATAACGTTTTCTGCAGTGTATATTGGAATTTTAGGGGTTTGAGCTTTAAAGTGCTGTAAAAAGTGCAATGTTAACAATTTTGAAGAATAGTAAATTGGACTAGAAAGTAGAAGAAAACCTCCACACTTTCTTGGTTGGGACCATTTTCATTTGAAATTAGGAACTAGGTGAAAATCAGCGTTTGACTGAAAAACGGCCAAGTTTGGCCATATTGGGCTCTTTAGACGCTTAAGGGTTAAGGAAAAAGCTATCAGGTTACTGCTGTTATGCTTTGTTTGCTGTGAGATTGCCAGCAGTGTGAATGGCTCAAGATTTCTAATGCTCTTTGAGATTTATCTGAAACTAAGATTGTAGCTTATTCTGAACTGTATGAGAAATGTAGCTGTTATTTTAGAGCTTGACTGTGTTGGTATTCTTTGTATCTGTGTCTTCGTTTTTCCCATATTCTGAATTATGTCCGTATTTTGAGTTGATACATACCATTTGTTTGCTCTTCCAATGTCAATTGTTGAAATGAACTAGCTGTAAAGTTATATGCTGCATCTTGATCGGCTTGTTTTCGTATATGATTTTGCAATGAAATGCTGAACTCAACTGTGGAATATAATTTGGTTTTTCTTGGGGTTGTATAGGTGCTGCTGTTCCAAAGCCAGCAGAAATAACTGTACCAGTACTGTGGTTGACGGAGGAGATCAATGCAGAGTTTGAGGGGTTGAGTCTTATCTGCGTTGGTCTTCAAGGATCACTGCAGATGCGAACACCTCCACCTCGTTCACGCAACGACAAAGAGATTGAGTTTTCGTTCTCTCTTAATCAAGCTTCTAGCATTAAGGTATTAATACCTTCTCCACTGTGTTCAGCGGCATTTGAAAAGAGTAAGTTGCTTTTGTGTGCACGCGGAGACATGTATCTATCTATCATTGGTTATCATGAGCTACTTAGCTTACGAGCATATTTGCCAGGCATGTGGTTGAACTTTGGATCATGACGTGTGGTTCATGCATATATTCCAGTATCTACTTGCTACAACTCGGACGGGATGCTTCTCATGTGTAGAACACAATTGGCTGTATCATAATTATTTGAAAATGATCGTGGGCTCTTGTATCTAGTAGTGCATGACTTGAGTCTTTTTTGAGTCATTTCAAACAATGTTCCGTGTGTAATTTTTTCTGGCCACAATGGAGTAAGTTTTTCAAACCAGCTGTTGGTAAACATGAAGTCCTTGAATGCGAAATGCAGAGGGCAGTTTTGCGGGGAGCCGTGACAAGTAGCGTGGGGAAAGGAGTATTTCACGTGCGTACCAAACCAGCAGAGCAACCCATGACAATACTAAAATACCGGCTGCAACCTCAATATACTCCCGTCCCTCTACGATTTAGGTATGGTAACATCTGGATAATCGTAAAATTTGATCCTCAATAGGGGAAAGACTAGTACCAGGATTTGTGGCATTTCAATCGCACGTCCTACCCTTCAAATTCTTGTCACCGGAAGTTAGAGATGGCCATGGTCATGATTATTTTCCATTAATAGGAATGTTCACCTTAGTTTGCACTCAGGGTTGCTCTTCAAAAACAGTCATGGTTTCAGTTGCTTGCTTGTGACTTGCATTTTATGCGTCTGCTTGAATTTTTCTCTTTCATGTTTTGCAGGGTACTTACACAACAGACCGATATTTCACTCAGTGTCATGGTGCAAGTAAGCCTTCTCTCAATCAAGTCTATTTTATCATGTTGAATACAGTCTCATGCTTTTAAGCTTGAGTTTACGAAACAATATTCTTACTTATCTGAGCTGTCTTGCAGTATGTCGTCAACCCTCACTTGCAAGGTGCTTTGAAAGATGTAACTTTCATTGTGCACTTGCCCTTTGCACCAATAACAGTCAAGAGCTCTCCCAAGTATGTTCCTGCCTCGGTCCTTGCATGATTGTCGTTCACTTGGAAGTTTGATTTTTATGTCAGTCACTGTAATTAGATCTGAAAGACATGCACTTCTCTCTTTCTTTTCTTTTTTTAAAAGCGATTATGCTGTCCCTAGGGCTCTCTCTGAGACACGGTGCTTACAAAATTCTATATAATTATATGCTGCAGAGCTGCACTTGATCGAACTGCCAAGGAGGTGCGGTGGCTAATTCCAAGTATTGAGGTACACAAATTGTGAATCCATTTTATTATCCCGAGACGTTATTGAAGTTCCTCCATGAAGTTGGCGTGATTTCATCTGAGTCTCTCAAGTTGTGAGGATTTAATTTGTAGGATATTATTAAATTAATGTTTTCTAGTCCGAGCGGTCTACTTTTACTGTTCACCACAACGTGTTAATAATCAAGCCGTGATTCAGGAGGATGTCGGAAGTATTACCATGATTGTGTCCTTCGATTTAATACCTAATCTGTCGTGAGTTTTTGTTTATCAGGCAACCACTTCTCCTGACTGGCTACGAGCTCAAGTGCCAGTTGATGCGAAGGCCCGAACTCCCTTGTCTAATGGAAGTGACGAAAATGGACATAATAAGGCAGAACCTAAAATTCGAGTGCGAGTCCTCTTCTCGTGCTCAGGACCAACATTGTCAGGTTTGAATGTTGCTCCTATGAAAGAAGATTCCAAGGACTTCATCCTTGGTGAGCACAGTTTCAAAACTGGCCAATTCCTTTGTTCATAACTGTCAGGTTTTGATGTAGTATAGTTTCAGCTTTAGGAGATTTTCAGGTTTTATTAGCTAGCACTTTTCAGGTTTGGTGCATTTTTATTCATACTTGCGAGTCTAATGAGTCTGTGGAGCATCTCCAATGTTCCGGTAGTAATAATGAGGATATTTGGAAACATAAAATTGTAAAACTATGTCAGTGGTTATTGCCTTCTTTTCTTGAGTGTTCGAGGAGTGACTTTTATTATTTGTGTATGGACGGTTTCAGGATGTGCCGTTCTGTCTACATGTATGCTTTTGTTTTCCACTGTCAGTAGATGATGATTATAGTCTCAAGTTAGTGAATTCTTGCAAGGATTGCTTTTGTTTTCGTGAAGATTTTTATCAAGTCTTTTCCTTTTGCCAATTCCTTCAATTTTATACTTGTTGTAGTCTAAGATTCCTTCAGCTTACTAATCTTCAGAAGCGAAGTGGTTTAGAGAAGTTCTATCAATACCTTCTTTACGAAAGCAATACGGTACCAACGGTTCTGTTTACGACGCCTACTTATTATAACACTTAGGGTCACTTCACACTATGGCCGTCCAAATCGAGAGGCCGTGGGATTGAGTGGCAAACTTTGTTGAAAATAGGTAATAAAATACAGTTTTGAATTTCTATGAAAAAAATCGACGGCCTCTCGACCATAGTTTGGATTTCCATTCTTGTCCAACCCAAACTTCCTTGGAGAGCCCGTTGACTTGGTCAAAAAGTGCTACCATGTAGGCATTTTGGAGGGCGATGGCCTTTGGACTTTGGCCTCTAGTGTGAAGGGTCGAGAGGCCGAATTTTGCAATTTGATTGGTGAAAATCGACGGCCTCTTGACCTTTGGCCATAGTGTGAAGCGGCCTTTGACCCCTGACTGCCTAATGTTTTGCCTGATGTACAGTGTCCCTAATAAAACATTGTCGCCTCTACTAAACCCATAAATTTTGTACGAAACAAAACAACATAATTTCATGATCATTCAAGATCTCTCAATAGGAATTTTCATAAGTGAAGCTTATCAACTCTAGTTTATAGTTTTCTTTTTAAATTTAGAAAATTCTAAATATTGTGCATTCTATTGCATTTGCAAGCTTTGTGGATCAAGATTTTTGCAATATTCTACAGCACTTTCACTTGCTATATTTTCCCCACAAAATAATATTCTAATGATTTTCTTTTACTATGTGAATTCTTAATATGATTTATTTTCTATTAAAATATTGGATTTACTTCAAATGTTTTGAATTTTTAATATGGTTTTTTCAGCAAACAAAGCTCAAAAATCTTCTCAAGTCGTGTCGATCTATGCCTCCTAGATTGGAAGCGGTGATCAAGGCAAAGAGTGGACATAGGCATTGGTCGATTGATAGAATTTTGTAGTCATTAGATTATTTCAATGTAAGTGAGAAGCCTTAACAATCAATTAGTTGTAGAATTTTGAGTAATCATATGTAATAGAAAACACTCCTTAGTTTACTGGCTGTATATGTAATTTTACAACCTTTTTTAAAACGTTCTTACCAGAAAGATGTTTATTTCTAAATTATTATACGTGTCCAATTAGATGTTCAAAATCTATCAATGATGATTTTAAAATGATTTTCTAAGATCAAACACCAAAAAACTCTTTAAAAGTTCGCCAAAAATCAACCTTCTATTTTTGAAAAGTAGAAATTTGTATGATTGATCAAAATGTTTTTTTTCCTAACGTCTTGATTGAATAGTTGAGAAAAAAACAATTTGGTATCACTTTACATGCAATAGTAAATGTTATTAGTCAAATGTAGTAGGCGACAATCATTTTATCATTGAATTTATTTAAAAATGTATAAAGTTTTGGAACCTTCTTCTAATTGGAAAGATGTTTATTTTTAGATTATCTATGCATGTATCCAATTATAGGTTTAAAATCTATCAATGATAATTTTTGAATGAATTTCTAAGCTTGAACTCTATAAACTCATAAAGAATTCACTAAAATTCAACATTCAAATCACTACAAGAAGAACCACGTTCAGAATGACAGAATTTAGACAATCTTCTGTCAATCTTCCTGTCATTTCGGATCACTTGATTTGAACACCGTTTTGACAGAGTTTTGTACAAATTCTGTCAATTTTGGTGGCTCATTAGGGAAGTTATGGTTGTGATGCTTGGCCTCCACGTGGCTTCTACATGGATGACACGCTGGAATTACAAGTGGGTCCCAATAATATATACAAGCCCTATTTTTTTAAATCACCCTTAAGTAAATTACTTTTTTAAGTCAATCTTTCCACTCTAGTCAATTAATTACTATCGGCATTAAAATTTATAATTAGGAAAGAATTGGCTTTTTAAATTATATTAAATTTTTTTTTGCCCATATCCAATTGGTATGGCAAGGACCCGGGGAGGTCACTATCAAAATTTTATTAAACCACGTGAGAAAAAATATAGGGTACATTTAATTCATTGGAGCAAAAAATTATACAAATTTTAGAAATACCATAGCCTGGATGAAATGGCCTATACGGTATTATATCTAAAGTAGGGTAGGTGAAAAGTATAGGTAGAATTCTATTTTTATTAATAAAGTAGGGTCTCAAATATTTAGAGGAACGAAGAATTTATGTGAGTTCTAATGAAAATCCTTGGATTGAATGAGAATCGCTTCAATTGACTAAAAATTGTCGAAGTTAGCCAATGACTAGGAATGAACCACAAATGAAGGTTGAATTATTTGGCTTCATGGGAAAGTCTCCTCATGATGAATTTGAGCATTAGGTGACCAATGAGATTCACGAGGCTAGGGCGGGGTGGTAGTGCCGCATGCTTCCTCTCACACCATGCATTTCTCACTTAAACCTACCATCGAACATTTTAGGCACTAAGCACAATCGTTATTCTTTGAAAGTTACGTTCATGTATTGTTGTCGTTTTGTTATGTCCGATTAAGTTCAATTTATGCTGAAATTCCAGGATTTTGATAAATGGTCCAGTTTATAAATAAAATAGGGTCTATAAAATAACTTAACGGTGGAAATTATATTTACCTATAGGGTCTTGAAAAATACCTCAAAGTACCATTTTATCTACTAATAGGGTGCAAATTATTTAAGAAATTTAGATAAATAGCCCACCTATAATTAACCCCCGACCGCACATGGTTTACAAAAGTATGTAGTATGTAACCTCCCTGTGCACAGGGATTGATGAATGTGATTTTATCTTCATAATCATGGGTGCAGGAGGAGATAAAGTCTTGTACTTTATACAAAATTCAGTGCACTAGTGTTGACAATGAATATGGGATATGTAGAACTCCCATTTTTCTCTTATTCACCGGTTAAACTATTCTACAAAAATGTGCATAACTTAAGCATAAATACTTCAAATCACAAAATTCTTGTGGGAGGTGAAATTTTACTTGTCACAAGAGAAATGCTCAACTAAGAATACATGCTCAACAAAGTATGTCAATTCAGACATTAAAAAGCTTTGGGTACCTCAAAGCATGCTTTGATAAGGCCTCTACCGTCATAATTGACAGAAAATTGTCAAATTTCAGTCATTTCGGGCCTGGTATTTTTGTAGTGAATTTTGGAAAGTATTACTTTGTATGATTGATCAAAATGTTGACTCCTTGAGGTTTTGATAGAGTATTTTTAAAGGAGTCGATTTTGTATCACTGTGCATGCAATTTTGTGAGTGGTGGTACAAAGGGGCGTCAATCTTCTTTTAGGGGCACTGTACAAAATCACTTCCCGTTTTCTCATCCGTGGTGATTTTTTTATAGTACGAATTATTTATGGTAGATTTTATGGGAGGTTAGCTTCATGCATGTGTGATCCAATTACAAAGGGGATGGTTTCTGAAATTTTTATGCCTCATTTCATGTTGTAGTGATTCACCAAAAATTTCAAAGATTTTAGTCTAAATTTACTCTTGGAAAAATGAACCCATCAAATTAATCCTTAACCTCTAAACGTACTAGGGTGTCTCTGGAATTGACAATTTGAGAAAAATCATCATAAAGTACGGTTTAGAAGAATATTTTGGAATTGATATACAAACGAAAGTTCTAGATTTTGAATTTTAGATTCCATCCGTACGGTTCAATTCATTAATACTATCACCAATATTTAATTATAAAATTTGAAAGTTAAGATTAAAAATTCCTTCTAAATTCGACTACAAACAAAATTTTATATTTTTTGAGTAAAATTTGTTGGAATGAATTTGAAATGAGATACTCTTAAACATGGTAATTCTTTTGAAATTTTTGAGTTTCTTAAATCTATTCATCACCTCATTTTTGCAAGGCCACTTTTGAACTACAGTCAATGCTATTTTGGCTTGGTCAACGACTTGACATACTTCTACATTTGAAATTTTAGAAAAATATGTAATCAAGTATGACTAAATCCAACCATTAGATAGGACGACAACTTGGTGAAGTATCTCCAAAAATTTAGATGACTTTCATCCAAGCATTGATGAGAACGTAGGGAAGGTTTGAATCTATTAGTCATTCAGTTTCTGGACGCTGTGACGTTTAGGGGTTAAGCGCCTCTATGTCCATATAGTGAACGCTGAATAGACTGTGAACCATTTTTTGGATGTTGAAAAATTACTTTTTTTCATCCATCCAAATTTCTCTTGGTTCTTGTACTAGTTGACTACCATTTATACAGTATGGATTTTCAAAATAACATATTGTGATTCTTTTTAAAACAATAGAATTGGTTTATATCAAGTTTCATTCTTTGTTCAAAAAGTGAGCTCTTAAAAATGATTTTCTAAAATAAGTAGAATCAAATAATGGAAATTATACCATCTCATAGTGCATATTATTCCAAATTTGTTACAAGTTTTTATTTATTTTATTTTAAATTTTAAATTTGGGATTTTTGATTGAATTTCAAAAGGAAACTTTTAAAATTTAATTAAAAATTATTAATAATAAATATGATAAATCCAACCGTATAGTTGTGAGCTACACATTGACATTTACAACTTTGCTTTGTACATCAACTCCATTTTTGTTATTTTTCAAACATTTTATAATGCATTTTTGAAATTGGTGCATCATTTGGACCTTAAAAGGTTATGCAACCAAAAAATCTCCAAAATCACTACTTTTAGAGTATTACATTTCAATCCATCACAACAGATTTCATTCACATATTAGAGTTATTCTTAAAGTCACCTTGTGTTTGAATAAGATATGATGGGTTTCGCTTTAATATACTCTTATTTGTTCTTTTTAAATAGTTGTAAGGTATGGAAGAGCTTGGTGGTCTCTCATTATTAGGTGTGTAAGAGCTTGGTGGTGTCTAAACTCATGGAAAACTAGTTTAGCCGTATTTCTTAAGGGGTCAACCATCCTAATTCTAGATGATGTACATAATCGTGGCAACTTTCTTCATGGATGAAAGCGTTTTTGCAGTGCGGCTTTTTTACAAGAAAGTTTCAGGTAGTTACCTTTATGTAAATGAAGTGAGATTAGGAAAAAATTTGAAATTGAATTTACTAGGTCCTTCCATTCCGTGTGAGCTTCCATTTTGACAAAAATTTCCAAAATTTTGAGCTATAAAACATGCACTAAATCCATTCTTTGAGGTTGACATACAAATGAAAGTTGTAGATGATGACTTTTCCATGACATTCATACAGTTAGATTAAGTAATAGTGTCAAAATATGTTTAATTTATTTTTAAAAGAGATTATTGTTTTAATTATATGAAAAATACCAAAATACTCATTATTTTATGAATTTTGGAATGATTGGCTAAAAGTGCATAATATACAACACTGAATCATCTTGTCCAATATTTCAACCTATAAAATTATCTTTTGATTGCTTACAAAGAGATCATAGGACACCTTTATCGAACCATAATAAAACTTATGTGATCAACTTCACTACTATTGAAGCATAATGATTTCAACCAATCATGATGAATTACAAGACAAGATTATTAAAATTGTAATTGTAGTGAATTTTCAAAGTAATTTCTTGTAAATTCATTTAAAAAATATCTAGGCATTTTATTTCAAATTCAATTTTAGAGATGTCTTATAATAAGGATGCCTTACATATTATTTTTAGAATCGAAGCTCAAAAAAGTTAAAGAAACCTCATTTTATAATACATTTAGATATTGCCCAAAACCTCCAGGCATTTAGGGCCTATACACTTTATTTCTATTGCCTTTACATTGAGCATCAAGTCATGAACATCATCAGAGTTTGTACACCATTATAACAACACACACACACACCTCTCCTCCAGTTCAAAACATACCATATTTTGCAGCATGTCTAAGAATACGTTATAATATTATTAGATAGAGTTGGATAGCCTTTGAATATTTCACACAAATTGTTTAACATACTAGACACCCGTCGAACAACCGGACAGATGTTGCCAAAAATGTGTGGAAAATAACAACCTTGACTACATGAAAGTCTATTTATAAATTGTAGCTCGACATACAATGTAACATAAGGTAGAACACACTACCATTCAAGGGCCAATCCTAATATAAAAACGTTGCACATTCCAATAATATTATATATGACCACAATATTTATAGTGACCCGTGTACTGACCACAATATATATAGGAAAGTCGCGGTTAACCCTTAAAGGTCTTTGGGGATAGTCTTTATGTTGTCATATATTTGACATTTGTCGTAAGTAGAAAGTTCCAAATTGAGATCCCAATAGCTTTTAAGACCATGTAGACATGAATTTTAACTTCACTTTTGATATGAAACTCATAGGAGGTGTAGAACCATTCCAAATACAATGAAATACGCCTGTATAATACTGGCCGGAATGGGCAATCTGGACCTTTAAGGGTTAATTACTGTGTGGACAATTGTATAGCCTATCAAGTACAAAAGAAGTATACCATTCCACATAATTACTTCATTACATGCAAAAGGGCATGAAATAATGAACTGTTATTTGCATTTTCAACTGCCATCTATATTAAAAATTAGTCCTGAATTTTTGGAATAGTTTCTAACTATATGAATAAACCCTTATAAGCTATATAAGCCAAGTATATCAAACATTTTGGTTTTTGACTTTGACTATGTGGTCTTTGCCCATGGCTATTTGGTATTTGGCATTCTAATCTATGTTATGTCCAAAATTGTATTCTATATTCCTTCACGTGGTTATGCTAAATTCTAATTCGTTTATATCATTAGAACAAGTGTGACCGTGTGCCGTTGGTCCAGATGTTCCCGATGTTCCTCGTATTCCATTTTTCATAATTTAGTTCAATTTATTATGACGAAATTCAATTAAAAATCTGTAACTGTCACACTGTAGGTCCAAACGCACTAACTTCATGCGCCCCTCCTTGTCAAGAGCTTTCCAACAGTACCAAGAACGCGACCAGGGGACGCACGGTCTGGGGATTTCAACGTATCCAACAAAACAAAACCAAACCAAACAAACAACCTGTCTTAATGTATAGATTACCAAAAAAAAATGCAAGGAGTGTGAAATAAGTGTAGGAATAATAATGTGATTGTAGAACGCTAGGCTGCTAGCACATCCAGTACCAATCCACAAAGATAGAAGACTCATTTGGTCATTCCTGCGACTTTTCAAATTGGTTTATATTATCAGGATTACAAAGAAAATTTGTGATTCTTATGCCCACTTTTTAAAGGAGTTTAAAATATACATGATTTGGAAATAAGTTACAAACTTTTGATGTTCTGGCTTATAGGCCTCTGAAATCTACAGTGGAAGTGTACAATCAGTGAAAGACGTCCACCCAATTTTCATATTGTCTAAATCAGTCTCAATATAATGGTCTGCTTGCGCAATGTTACCAATAATGTTAATAATAACTCTTCTTCCAGCCGGAGCTATCGTCAAACATTTCAAATCCACATCGACGAGGAAGAACAAGCTCTCTTGTGGTATTGGAAAATCCACGGTGGCACCATCAAGTCCTGACAAATGAAGAGTCATGTTGGGAAACGTGGGTTGCTGCACTCCACTGATATTGTAGCATAAGGTTGTATTGGAAACTGGTACCAGCGGATAGGTGATGAGGTTTTCAAAACGCTGTACATTCAAAAATTTGGCTTTGTTAGTGAAATTTTAAAATCAATAATAAAAGTAAATTACTCCCTTAAGCAGTCTGTTCTGAAATAAAAAGCCTGTAGGAGCACTGCACTTCCAGTTGTCAAAAGTGCTTTTTATTTCGGAACAAACTTAAGGGAGTATCTTTTAACTCAAAAAGTTTTGAACCCAACTTTAATTTCAGGATTTCAGCCATTTGACTCCATGAGAAACCAAGAGATTCAAAAAAATTGAGCTATAAAGGAGAACTCTAAGACTATGTTTCTGACATGAAATGAAATGAATACCTGCACAACAACGGTCCAAATGTTTTTGGTGAATATGGTTACCGCTGTTCCTGAGTCGAAAAGGGTGCCACCAGAATGTGTGCTAGTGTTGAACGTTAACGATTTTGTAGGAATGCTCACATCCATGGCATTAATGCTAATGCCCGTCATGTTGACCCAATACAGTGAGTCGACACCAGTCACATTTAAAATGGGAGTATATGTCAATGGTAGTGTGTTGGAATTGGAAGCTCCAAATACCAAGGGGGACGTTAAGTTTGCCGAAACCTCAAATGGAACGAGACAAAAGGAAAACACGTTGACGGTAGTCAATGTACTCAATTGACTAGGCAAGGAAAATGGTCCTCGACCAAATCCAACTATGCCATCAACTGTTCCAAAACTTGATGTATCGTTATTCATACATCCAAATAGAAAATTTGAAATACTCAGTTGACCCTCCGTTGAGTTGTCCAATGAAATGGTTTCAGTCGACAATTGTCCTTCAATTAAACTTCCAGGTGTACCATATTCTAGTATGATATGGCAATTGTTTAGACTGTCACAACTCGCACTAGAAACCAACTGCAACACAAATCCATTTAATTATGCTCAAACTTAGATTGATCACATTCAATCTTCAAATCAATTAACCCCTCAATTAACCCCACCATGTTATTTAATTAACAGTTTTGAGTAGGTTCTATTTGCTCTTGTTTAAATTTATTTATTTCCGATCAACACATGCAACATTCTTCACTAGTTTTGGTGATGTAAAAATATATTTTTCACAATATGATCAGATGGATTTGGGAATCCTTGGTCCTGTAGGGGTTAATTTTAAATTAACGTTCATGAGTAACTATTTCTTGTATGAAAACATGAGCTTGTATGCGTTAAAGCAATGGTCAAGTCAAAAAAACAAAGTTGGTGACATGATTTTCTAATCCTCGACAAAAACTTTCAAAAACTTTGTATGGATTTCGTCTTTATAGAAATTAATATATATCTTATGTTCCCTACACATGTCACCAATATTATTAAGAACTATGACCCATTTCTGAACTAATTAGGGGTGTCAGACCTTGCAAATTGTACTCCGGTATTTGTATGTTAGTTGCCAAATTGAACAAAACGCACAGTACTTTCTCAAAGTGTACTATAGCCTCCTCCTTATAGTTTTGGATTGCGATTCTTAGGGCCTCTTCACACTAGAGATGAGAAACCGAGAAAACCAATTTCTCATTGGCTGAAATTTCTCTCCTCACGGCTTCTCGTCTTTAGGCCCTTAAATTCCAAGCTACATGAAACTTCATTCTATTTAGTGGCATCTCTAGTTTAACGTAAGGTCAAATTACTGTATAATGAATTCTTCTTTGTTAAATTTGTACCTTGGGACCACTACTGAGAAGCTTTTCAGTGACCAACCCCAAAATCCAAAGCAAGTAAATGGTGTTCAACAATAGATATACACTAGTTTATGATGTATAACTTACCAGGGTGGAGTTGCATTCTGAGCTAGAGCAAGGAAGAGCAGAGTAGGAGCTGGAGGCAGAGGGGTTGAAAATCGGGTTGGTTTCATTAAAGCAACGGATGCAAGGATTGCATTGCACCCACACCAAGTCACTGCCCGTGTCCACAACGAGGAAGAATTTTTGCACCGGGGTGCCCAAGTAGAGCGTCACGATGTACTCATAAATTCCCTCTCCCAAAGCCGAGCTGATTGAGGCATTGAACTCCACTCCTGCCAGCCGACGACGAGCACTGCGCGCCTGTGATGCATAATAACGCTCTGCCGCGGACATGGCTCCCTGTTGCCCACTCAGAGGCGACTCTGGGTGGTCTCGGTGCATCAACGTTGCTCGAATCACCTGCAATTGACTCCATAAAACAAATTAAATCAGACACTACAAGAAACCCATGTTTTGCATGACACATTTTCACTAGATAACATCAAGATTTTTTCATGTTAATAATATTAACATCAAACGTACTAACATCTTGACATTCATTCAGTTATTCTTAACATTAAAACATCTTTTAACATGAAAACATCTCAAATGTTTAGGAGTAACTATTAGATTATGTTTCTTTAAATACAGAAGATGTGGGAGAGGATGACGTCCATTAACGTTCATTCAAGAATTATGAGGCTTGAGAACGGTATAGGACATAATATTAAGTTATACTCTTCAATCGAGAACGTTGTAAGAGCGTGATTTTTGGCTCTCACATTAAACAAAGCGTTATGGATTATAACTTTCTCCCTCTCAACTTGACACAGCGTAGCATTAATATATGTTGATCGATCATCGTCTACTAACTGTGCGCTAGTTCCAGACTTCCACTAAGCCAATTCATCAATTTCTCATGCAATTTACATCTTATTAACATAAGTCCAAGAGTTTAGTTATTTCTAAGCGAATTCATGTACAATTCACATCCTAACACTAGTAGTTCGATGGCCACACCCTTGTGGTTAAACATAATTATAACAAACTGCTCGTATCATGGCTCTATTTTAATGGGTACAGTAAAGTGATCCAAAAGATTCTGAATTTACTAAAATATGGTACAAAACTAATGAAAATTTCTCTCCCATTCAAGTCAGACTAGAGTTCCTACGAAGGAGGTAGTAACAGAGCCTAGTAGCACAAGAAATTATGTAGAGAGGATTTTATCCTTCACCTTGTTGGAGTTGAGCTCCTGGTACGCAGTTGAAGCTGCTGTCAAGGAGAGCAAAGCAAACAGCCAAAGCCATGACGCCATGGTGCGCAGGGATGACAAGACTAGAAATGAAAAATTTTAAATCCACAAAATGCCTACTCAGTCACGCTCAGATTGGATTGTCAGAGTACGGTAGTAAGTACAAGTGACTTACTTGTGGATATTGGCTTGTCCCTTTTTATTGGAGAACTCTTGAAGAGCTTAAAGTCAATGCATGGAAACGCGTTGTGAGCACAACTTACCAGAACTGCAACTCATAAGGTGGTTTTAAATTGTGCATTTGCAATTTATATGGATTTTTATTCACTTGGTGGTAAAGACCTCGTCAATCAGCTGTAGACATGTTCCGATTGTTTCAAGTTCTACAGTTGAGCATGTGTTGGAAAATTATGACAAATTATAAGAAATTAAGCCAGAATGTAGGAATTCTCTACTGTAGCTGTAGCGCAAGAGTTATCCTTTTTCTCACATTCCATTCAGTAGCCTGCATGCCCACTGCCTTTCCTTCATGCACTCTGCTCATCACCTTGAGCCTCCACTTGTCTACTTAGCTACTGATGAAGTACTGGTGGGTGTGGATATTCCACAGCATCTACTATAGAGCCAAGGCAGAGACAATGCACGCTACTGAATATTATGCATGGCCCATTCTCACCAAGCCCTTGCCACACTTGCATCTGCGTTCTCAAAATGGAAGAAGGTAAAACCGAGAAACAAGAAATTATTCAAACCCTTGTCTTTTCTTGCTGCAACTATTGTTCAAGCACTATGCAACTGTCTACATTACAGTGTCGCAAGTAGAGTCATGCTCATTTTTGCGTTGAGTTCCTTTCTATCATGCGTTAGAGTAATTTCTAATTGCGTATTTCATATTTCTTGGTTGACAACAAATTCCCTCAAAGTTACCTGACGCATGGATGCATGCGGCAGCATTGGTGTATGTGAATGGGCCATCACAAGCTGGGCTCCATAAGGAACAAACTTATTTTAGTTCCTGTTTTGGATTAGATGACGGATGCTTGACAGGTTGGATAGGCTTGTAGCTTCCTCATTACATGGCCAATGTTTTTGAGGAGACCCACTCTTACTTTTATTAGAAGAGATTGAATAGTGAACCCGATATCTATTTAGGTGAGGACGGGGGCCGGTGCCTCATGGGGAGGGGCTCTTACTGATTCAATCATGTTTCTTGAGGTGGCTGCCAAAAGGAGGTATCATCTACTTGTTACTTCAGCTGCTTACTTAGTGCGGTGACATTTGTTTTTGGGAGCCACCTCAACAAATTGGTATTTGTCGTCCCTGTTATTTGTACTGACATAGGGTCAATACCGCTTCACTTTGACACAATCAAAGAATGACCCATGGCTATAGATTGTGTGATGTACTTCGTTCATGTGTTTTTTTATGGAACTATAGTGGAATGAATGCTGCACTTTTGCATATGATGGAGAGCTGCACCAATTCTCAATACCCAATTTGCAAGGACGACAATATGTTGAGTACATAATTATGGTCATATATGGCGTGATTTCTTCTGATTTAGAGTGCCAAAATTGTGATGTTCAAGTGCACAAAGTTTCTGAAAACTAGGACTAGTATAAATCCAAGGTTTCGACTCAAGCGACTACAACTACGCCAATTTTATTGAAATCTGTCCTTCTAACAAATATGAGAACGAGGGGAGGATATCAATGTACTGTACAGTACATGGCTATCAATTTCGGATGCTCATGTGATGAAATAATTATATTTTAAGGTGTAACCATTGACAATATGTTACAAGGCACTTGAAAATTTAATCTCGGAGAACATACCAAGTGTGTTACAAATTTTTGAAAGAAAGATAAATCTTAGTGGAGTTGAATTCAAGTAAAATCATATTTTTCCGATAAAATTTGTAATTTCTATGAATTTCAGAGTGATATGCCTTGAAAATACAAAACTGCCCCTAGGTGGAAGCTATGAGCATCCCAAAAATGCTCTATAATTATTCAAAGTCAACCTATATATAGTTGATAGAAAAGTAATTATGTACACCCAAATCCACTTATTTACATTTAAGGAATCGACTTGATTGTTTATTCTAAATTGCTTCCTTCAATACTTTACCCACTACTTTGTGATTTCATTCTCATTCATTGAAGTATCTAAAATCTCCCTATTTGCACCCAATTCCACATATCACTTATTGCATTTAGTGTTCAATTGAAGTGAGGTGAGGAATTGAATCAAATTTAGAGTGGATTACTACAAGAATACCAGGCCCGAAATGACTGAAATTTGATAGTTTTTTGTCAATTATGACGGCAAAGGTCTTTTTGAAGCAAGCTTTGAGGTACTCAAAGCTTTTTAACGTCTGAATTGACATACTTTTGTTGGTGTATTTTATTTCTGTCAATTGGCATGTACACCATATCTTTCAATAGATTTTGATGCACTATTGAGCATAGCAGATGATCTTATTTTGAAATGTTTTCAACTAAGAAAAGTTAGAACGCCAAGTCATCTTCCACCTCTAGCTTATTTTGAGAAATGTTCAACTAAGAATACTTGCAAAATCAAGTTATCTTCTACCTCCCAAAAGAAATTTGTGATTTGGAGTTTCTATGCATGAGATATGGACAAAATTCAATAATGTTGTGGTTTTGATAGTGGATGCATAGAACTTGTATTGCAAGTGGTTCTATCTTTGGTTCGTGTAGTTCTTGGGGTATTGTTGGTTCTTCATATGTGATTGTATCTGCAGCGAAGTGGGTAATGACATGTGTATCTGGGAATGGCCCGGTATGTGGAGAGAAGTTTTGGTACCAGTTTATGTCTGGTATTACTAATATAGTGATAGTACTTGGGACTTTTTTGGCTGCCAATCTCGCCCAGTGAATTGCTTGTTGGGCTGCTTCTTCGTTATGTGGGTGAGCATATCCTATGCCTTTCCATTTGTATTGGAAGGCGGTACCAAGTGATCCAAAGATTTTGTCTCTTGCAAAAGGGGAGTAAAATTTTGAGATTTGTGTGGAGCATGTTACTGGTGAGAAAAAGTATGAGTGGGAGATATTAAAGGTGGTGGTGATGGAGTCAAGTATGCTTGTGGGTAGAGTATGTTGTGCTGCTTTTAGTGGGTCTTTTCTGGGGATTTTATGGTTGTATCTTTGATAGAGCCATACTACTTCTTTTTCAAATGATTGTGTTTGTGGTACTAAACCATGTGAGCTATAAATTGCTTTATTATATTGTTGCCATAACCATTTTAGTCTTGTGGTTGATATAGTGATAAGGTGTCTGCCGGTGTCCTCATATAAGTGAGTTTGTTCATTATTTATTTGTATAGTATCATTATTTGTAATAATGTCTTTTTCCGGGTTACATTCTTTTATGGATATGTGTGTGAGTGGAATAGTTGTGGGTGGGGGGATGAATCTTGCGTCTCTGTTTTGTTCAGGGGAGAAGTGTATGTTAATAATATTTTTGTAGTGTTCGTATTGTAGTTTAGTGTAATATATTGTTAATAGTATAGTGTTGTGTTCAATAACTATTGGGTGGTTGAGAGGGAAGAGTTCTCGTTGTGGCATCCACTTGTTGTATGTGTCGTTTTGGAGTGTCCATTGGCATAAGTTTGTGTTGTATTTTTTTGTTATTTTGTATTTGTCTTTTGAGACATTTGCTTTGTGGTCTAGTATTGTGTTAATGGGAAATCTGTGTGGATGGTTTATAATGTTTGGAGGTGGATTTGGATGGTATGGTTGTTGTGGGGTTGGGGGTTGAAGTGGGTTGTCTGTTGTTCTTGGTATTAGGCCTTGGTTGTCTGAGATGTATCTTGCTTTGAGCGTTCGGGCTAGTGGGTGTCTCACGCATGGGTTTGGGCAGTTTGGTGTGCAACTTGGGTAACAAAATAGTTGTTCTGCTATGTTTAATGCGCTTTTTTCTAGTTTGGTTGGTGTTTTGTAATATGTTTTAAAGTTGTTTGGTGTCATGAGATTTGTTCCGTTGGGAAGAGTGATGTGTTTTATTTTGTATATGTTGTGTATTAGTAGTTTATGTAATAGTTTGAGTGAGAGTTCGGGGTTAAGGTGTGGTAGTTCAACTGTAGCTTGTGCTCGTCATTCTTGCTCCAATTCTGTCGTATGGAGTTGGAAGTTTTCGTTAATACTTTTGAGGTGAATTCCTCCAACTTTTTTTAAGAGAAGTGTTCGTATGGTTGGGGACCGGATGCAGTCATTTTGTTTTATTCTTGGTATTTTTTCCGCACCTCCATATTTAGCTAATATGTGATGTATGAGTTCTCTGTATATTATTCCTAATCTCCCAGGGTCATTAAGAGCGTTCCTGAGTTGTTCACCAATGCAACGTAAATATGCGTTTTTTAATGAGAATGCTTCAAGTCCAAATAGTTCATGTGGTAGTTGGGATATTACATTTGTTGTGCATTTTGGCAATCCACATATTACTTTTTGGATTCCTATGATTTTTTTATCAGGTTTTTTGATGGCTGGTAGAGAGTATGGTACTGCATAAAAGCTGTATGCAATACCTGCTCTAAGGACGGTGTCAACCATGCTAATTTTTTGTTTGATTGTGGCTGGGCATTTTGTTAGTTGTTTGCATTGGTCTACTACTTTGTTTGTGGTAATGTGTGTTTGGAGTTTCCATTTTAGTGAGGGTACTAGTTAAATACCTAAGTATACGTAGGGTTCATTTTGATGTAAGACTGGTATTGGTTGGTTTCTGTAAGATATGTTTTGGTTTTGAATTTGGATTTTAAAGGTTTCAGGTTTAGTTTTGGACTTATTGGGACATCCTGTATTGGTGCATTTTTGCACTCCTAAATCCATTCCTGCCCATTCACAATATTTGTCTAGTTTTTCTAGTTGGATTTGCAATGATTGAAGGTTATTTGAAATAGCTGCTAGATCGTCTGCATATGCTGCAGAGCTAATGGTTAGTTTGGATGTACCAAATGTGTATCCATTTTTCCCTCTTTGTAACCAACGCAGTAGTGGTTCTAAAAATATGAGAAATAGATATGGGCTTAATGTGTCTCCTTGAATGGTGCCTCTTTGTATTGGTATTGGTTTTGTTTTTCCAAAGTGTTCGCCAGTAAATATAGTGGTGGATTGTGAGTATATATTTCCAACTAAAGTTACCGCATCTTCAGGATATCCATGGTCTTTCATTATGGCAAGGAGTCTTGCATGATCGAGGGAGCCAAATGCATTTTTAAAATCTATGTATAGTAAGTATATGTTTTGGTTTGTAAATCTTGCGTCTTCTAGAGCTGCTATAAGTAGTTGGAGTTGTCTGGATGTGCCTCTTTCTGCTCTGAATTCTTGGCTATCGTGAAGTATTTGATGTTTTTCACCATATGCTGAGAGTATTGATGTTAGAGTACTGGTGAATAGTTTGTAAATTGTGTTTGCTAGTGCAATGGGTCTATGGTTGGGTAGTTGTGAAGGGTCGCCTTTTTTGTATAGCAATATAGTTAGACTAATTTTCCATGAAGCTGGTATTTGTTTTTGTTTGTAGCAATGAGTGAAGAATAGAAATAGTAGTCTATAAAAGCTTTCAGGCATGTTTTTTAATATTGCATTTGGGATTTTGTCTGGGCCAGGTGTTTTGTTATTGGCTAAGTGTTTTAGGCATATGTCGTATGTTTCATGGTCTAGGTATTCGTGTAATGGGGTTTGTGGGTTACCATATGTCTGAACTATATAATGCACACTCAAAAATGATATTTTGGAGGTGTGTGATTTCAAAGTTAATTAGAATTTGGGTGAAATTTTCAAAAATGAAAGTGAAGATGTTCAGCAATGACCTGTGTCAACACCTCTCCATTGCAATCTTTCATGTCAAGAACGGACTCACATAATTATTGTGAATTTTATAAGTGAGAGTGATTTATCCATATACGGTTTAAGACAAAATTTTATATAGTGTGACTTATCCAAATATGGTTTAGGACAATAATTTATATGTGAAAATAAGAAAGGACTTGAGACACTGATCAAGATCAGAATACACACTGATGGAACATGAACAAGAGTACACAGTCCAAAAAATATATACAAGATAACAAACTTCCAAACACAAGAAATATCGCATAGTACATGACTGCTGTATTTGGAAGTATTTGCTATATTTTGAGGAATTTGCAGTATTTTGGTGTTTTGTACATAGGTATTTGGATATCTAAGAAAGTCAGATTCCAGATTTTCTTTTTGCATCATGTGCAGAATCAAAAGTTTCAGACACCAGATTGAGATGGTACACAGATTTTACAGCATTTCATTTTCTGGTGATCAGAGACCGGTTACCTGGGCACTAAAAGGTGAAGACTCAAAACTTGGGCAAACATAAATGCAAAAATAACTTAAGCTTCGATACATGATTTTTAAATGCCATTATTAAAACTGCAATAGTTCAGAATCATTCAGGTCAAGATGACCTTTTCAAAGATTGAATTAAGACAAGGGAGAGTGTCCTCTTCATAACAAAGCTTCACTTCATAACAGATATCGATGCACAGTATTACAAATAAATCTGTAAACCCATATATCAAAGTGCTGGTATATTCATAGGAGAAAAGATAAAATTGGACAAAAAATCCCCAACACCTCAATTATTATCTCGTGACAAACACTCAAAAAAACAGTAAGCCATCTCGACAATTATAAGTCCCATGTACTTTGGTACTTTCTCTCTCACAATTCCCAGTTACTAGTTATCTCCAATATGCCATATCCTACATTAACTTTTTTTTTGTCAATATTCACGAACAAATAATCGTCACGAACCAGCCCACATGAGACCTAAGCAGTAATTGCAGAATTAAACTGGGAGTTGCAAATCCTTTCCTCGAATTAATTACTATTTCAACCTCAAAGAAAAAGCTTTGTCCTGCACCGAATTACTGCTGTTTGCACTCTGGGGGCTGTTCACCACTTTCTTGCTTTCCACCAGACGCCTTGTGTGCACCACCCTGATGGAAAACTCTTTGTCAGTACTAAAAATGAAAGGCTCGGGAAATGGGGTAAATGAAAGCAAGAGTCCATATAAACACAGGAGTGAACAGTAATTATTTACAACAACTCAGGTTTATAGACGGTTTCAGAATTGTACCTTAGCTGAGGGAACTATGCGCTGCAATAGAAAACAATGAAACATGTTAGATAAGGACGTGATATGGAGCATTTCATAAACCCTTAAACCTCATGCATTTTTTTCATTTTGGAGGGTCATTTTCACCTCTTACAAAAAATTCTTATGAGTTCTAAATCTGACTTCAGTAAGAGGTGAAAGTAAGATCAAAATGAAACCAAAAACTTAAAGCTTTCCTTGGTTGAATGGACTATTGAATTTTTGCATTTTGATTCAAAGGACATCAAAAACTGATGTTCAAACTTATTTTTCGTTTGTCAGGTTTTGGAATGATGCAATGAATCCAAAATTAAATTATACTGGATCAAATGCATGAAAAAACCACCAGAATTGAAGAAAGTCATATGTGAACGGTCCAAGGTTTGATGACTTCTACTAAAGTCAAATTTAGAACACTCATATCTCACTTAATATTTTTCATTTTACACAATTCAGTGGTAATGAAACTAGAAGAAAATTGAACATAGGTCAAAAATTGATATTTTAACCCTCATATGACCTGTTAAAGCAGGATTCAATGTACTGAGAGGGGCAAATGATGGAACCTTGCGGCCTCGAACTTCCTCCTCATCAACCTCTAATTCATCATCATCTTCATCTTCGTCCTCTTCTTCCTCATCCTCATCGTCTTCGTCATCATCATCCTCATCACCCTCTTCTTCATCATCATCCTCGTAGTCCTCTCCTTGCAAGGCCTCTCCCGTAAACCAGGAGACAGCATGAGGTATAATCTTATCCCTTATTGTTGACCTGTAGCAAGAGAAAAGCACTCACAAGTCGTGAACAAGATTTGTCAAGGATAGAAATTGCACAAGATAAATGCATGTCATAATTGAACGAAGTTCTTAGTCCTCAACTTGACCCTGAGTGCCCAAGATAAAAATTAAAAAGTCCACTTTGGAAGACAATAGTTGATTATAATACCTTTCAAAACATATACTCCGTATCATTCAAAAATGTAGGATAAGGTGGACATACCCATTACCACCCAGCACATGAGAACAGGATTATTAAATGGATGGTCTACCTTATGGTTTCTTTGTTCTATTGGTACATTTTGTTACCTTCCATTAACAGGTTCGTAAATGATTTATTTCAAGTCCTTTAGATATGGAAGCGGCCAGTTTTGGCCATTTGGCAGCGGTTTTTAAAGCCATACTTTCATTTATTCTTGTTCCAGAACACAAATAGATATTGTTAGAGGTTTACGCACCCGACATCATAGTCTTGCTCCATCAAGTCTTGAAGCTCCTCTGCCTGAACAAGAATATGAGTAACAATCCATCATCAGTGACTCTTATCATCAGTGATCGCCATGGGTTCTCATAAACTTGACTCTATTGAGCAAACAATTAATTATAGATGACATATTTCCCAGTCTGAAAAGGCAATTGCAAACGTAGTAAATATTGAAAAACAAAAAACTAGAGTGCGAGTGGTACCGTGTCTTGATCAATGTCATCGTCCTCAGGCACTTGAGGTGGGCTAAAGAAATTGAAGAAACTGTCACACTGTTCAGTCTTTGTCACAGGTTTCGTGTTCTTTGAACCTTTCTTTGGTTTCTTCTTCATCACCTTCTGTGTTATGTTCTTGCCGGCATTCCACTCAATCTCCGTCCTAACAAAGCACAAAGCAATACAAAACTTATCAGAATTCATCTCATTAATGACTTCCATAAAGTTGCAGCTAATCCTTGGTCCAGAAGGAAATAAGCAACGAATACTGATTTAGCAACCCCACTACAGACCATGTTCAATATCAGCAAAAGATGCTCACCCAACAGCCTTCTCTAAGATTGGCTCGTCATCATCAATCATGTGGTAGGTCTTACTCAGCTGTCAACACCATCCAAATTTTGTCAATGCCACGGTACCTCACGTTCTGTTAACTCCAAATTAAATTGCCAGGCAATTGGTTATAATTTAACCTTAAGTATGGTAGTTCTGTGGGAAACTATATATGAAATAGATATAGAATTGTTGCAAAACAGAAAATTCAGACCTCAAATAGCAATGAAAGAACTTGAAAGAGCAGGGGTTGAGAGAAAGCTAGCAACTTTGTTTTAACAACAGAGAAATGAACATACCACTGCATTTTTGAAGTAAGGGTTGGTGTCAAAATAGAAGTCAAGCTTAAATCCCTTGTTCACAGCTGGATCATCAAGGTTGGAACACTTAATATCCTTAATATACTTCAAGGCACCTTCATCGCGCTCAGTAATCTGTGAACGCCAAGTGAGGTCAGTGCAAATTCGAATTCTATAATCAACAAAGAATTCACTTGATATGATCTCAATGAAATTTTTCCTAAGTGCAAATCTAAACCTTCAGACGGACAAGTATACCTGCATGGTCAAAATCTCATGTGTCTTCATTGCTGTTAGCCAAAACTCCGGCACTCCCTTAACTACAAAACAAAGGTTGATATATACAACGTAAGTAATCAATCTGGACCATAGTACTTCTAACATTATATACCCTACAAAGGAGCATTCTAATAGATCGCTGAGACCTCAATCATAAAGATAATGAAATTCAATCCTGAGCTATACCAAAACAACTGGCAATCAATGTTATAGAGATATTGCACCTTCTTCCTTGCCCTCTTCCACGGGCTCTTCGGTTTCAGGAGCTTCATCCTTGGCAGGCTCAACCTCAACAACACCGTTTACAATGTCGCATCTCTGCAACAACAGGAGATCAATTTGTTAAAATTATCCTGCAAACTCAAACATGGAAACAATCAAGTACACAAGCCCCAAAAATTATCCAATAATTCCTCAGGATAGAGCTATATACCTTGACATAAAGAGGCTCGTATAATTTCGCATACTTGGCTTCAAGTGCTGCTCTCTCCTCGTTGAACTTCGCTTCAAGCTCATCGTGTTCAGACTGAATAAATGCCACAAATGAATAAACTCCTTGAGATGGTCATACAAAAAATCCAGAAGAAAAGTAATCCACATTGAGTACTTCAAACACACAAGTTGTGCTATTGTTACAAACGGTAAGAATTTTCAATCTTTTACAATAACACTGCCTGAATAACATAACATTCTTGAACTGCCTTAGTCAGGTTCCTTTTCAAAACTTTTTTGAAGGGATTGAGTCCATATTAATACTATTAACATGTATTGACAAAAAAATGCCAAACTCCTGAAGAGACCGACCTGGAGCTCCTGGAGAACTGTCACTCGTCGCTTCACTTTCTTGGGAAGCGACTCCAAATAGCCAGATGTTTTTCCAGCTAGTGACTGTAACTTATCCTGAAATTCCACCATCCAACTCAGAATGTGAAGAATCAGAAGGTATCATAATTTCAGAAATCTAACGTTGAAATAAATCTAAAGGCTGAAAGCATAACACTGGGGTCAGCGACAGAACTCATACATACCTTCAATACATTCACCAGACCTGCACGGTCTGCAGCACTTAAAGCTGCAAATCAGAGAAGTGCCCAGGATGTAAGTAATCCAAGCAAAAAGCACAAAAACTAAAGTCTCAAAACTCATGAGTGGCACTACTATGTGTTCTTC
This sequence comes from Pohlia nutans, assembly GCA_022496805.1. Taxonomy (NCBI): domain Eukaryota; kingdom Viridiplantae; phylum Streptophyta; class Bryopsida; order Bryales; family Mniaceae; genus Pohlia; species Pohlia nutans. The sequence continues at coordinate 19,175,603 of CM040097.1, forward strand.
AAGCGCAGAAAAACGGCCATATTCAAACGTTTAGAAAAGTATGTTTCCACAACACAGCAACAACGGAGTATCCAAGATGCTCTGATTCTGACATCAATCTTTGCAGCAGATCCCTCACATCTTGAGTTCCAGTTGACACTCAGCCAACTATTATCGGCACGAGTGTTCACTAGCAAAAACAGTGAAAAGGATACACTGCTCTAGAATGCTATGATTATAAACGGTTCAGTAATTTTTTTTTCCTGAACAAATACAATAACCTAAGCTGTTGTGAAGGATCAAACCTCTGTAAGACGATACGAAATCTCTACAGGAATTATTTAAATTAAAAATTAGCTCAAACCCCTAAAATGAAAAACTGCGACACTCTCTCGTACACTGCATCGTCGGCGGCAACACAGCACCATGTCTCAATTAGGTAAAATCTCATTCAGGCCAGCAACCACAGAAAAAATAAATAAAAGTCCTGACATCACACCGTATACACGAAGTGCTCCCTAAACCCTTAAAACACGAAACTCTCACAAAAAATTCCTTCAGAGACAACTCTTAAGAACGAAATTGCATTAGGTTAAGATCACAAACCACGAGGGTTAGATCCCTAAAACAAAGATCCTGAGCAAAAAACATTAATTCGTTAAAGAATTTTTTTCAGCAAACAAAAGAGCAAGATCAAGAAAGCGGTACTGACCTCCAGTTGAAGGCAGAGATTCACCGAGCTCCGCCATCGACAAACCGGCCGGGCGCTTGTCCATGTCCCCGGAGTTGCTCATTTTCGCACGATCCCACCACGAACCCTAAATACACAAAGCGCACAGAAATCTCTCTGCAAAAACTTGAAAAAGAACTTGAAAAGAGCTTGAAAACAAACGCAATCTGCGCTTGGCGGAGGCTTTGAAGAAATCAAAAGACCTCAGAAACAGATCCAGGATCCGCCGACAAGGAGCAAATGCAGGTCGGCCGCGTTCGCTTTGAAAAAAAAAAGGTTTTGGAGATCTGTTTGGGCACTGGGCACCCACTTTCCAAGATTTTTCATCGAATCAAATGATGCCACGTCATGGGCTGGGTTGGCCGTCTGTGTTTGGGTCACCGGAAAGTTGAGGACTCGGCAATTCTGGAATTGACTCTGTAAGCACAATCAGAATTAGGGTTTAAGGTTTAGGGTTTTTTAGGGTTTAAGGAGCAAGAAGTGTGAATTGGTTTTTATGTTTTTGTAGCAGTTTTTGGGTAAGATTTATGTATACCGAGGTTTTTTATTTTATTTTATTTCTTTTTATTTCTTTCTTCTCTAGTTTCTTGTTGGCAAACCTTAGTAGCTCAATCATAGCAATCCCTAAGTGCCTACATTTTTTGGCCAGTACCTAATTGTATTATAAAATGTGGCTTCTTTAACTTTTTTGAGCTTCAACTTTAAAGAGAATATGTAAGACATTCTTATTATAAATCATCCGTACATATGAATTTGAAATATAATGCATGTATGTTTTTCAAATGCACTTATAAGAATAAACTTTGAAAATTAACTAAAATTTCAATTTGAAACCCTAAGTGCCCAATCAACCATATTATGCTTGATTTTTGGTCCAACGCCCAAAACATCAAGTGTTTTAGCTTTATTGTAGTTGGTGTTTTCATTAGGTGTTTAATGATACATTTTTTGATAGTTAGAATTGGAGAACAGATTTCATTTGAAGATTTTTCACTGTCGAGAAATTTGAAATTTAAGTGTCCAAAATACAAAGGGCTTTCTAAGGATGCTCCAATCATAAGTCTCTTTTAATTTCTTCACTTTCATATTTTTACTACTTGTAAATATAACTTTTATTTACCTTAGATACAATTTTTGATATTAAATTTGACAAAAATATATTTATTTTGAATTTTTAACTTGTTTACATGATAAAAATTGTAAGTATTCAAAATATCTTCCAATCATGTTGAAATTTTTGTCATACAAGGCCTTATTATTTAAATTGAGACTAAATGCTCATTTTGAGACTTTCAAAAATGGATACAAAGTTCCAGTGAATTAATAGTTGTTGAACCCAATGATATATAGAGCTCGAACATCGAACAACGATAGAAAGTTGTATACAAGTTGCTGCAATTGACTTGAAACATGCCATTACACTAGCATCCATATATGCCATGAAGTCGAAACTGAGGTTTCTTTGGTTGCTCCTGAAGATTGGAAAAGAGCTGGAAATGAGTCCAATACAAAGCTGCCATCAATAGAAAGCAATGTCAGTGCTTACCAAGGAGGACAACAAACAAAAGTGAGATGCATGTACCTTACAGAAACACAGAATTCAATGAATTCCAATGCCACAACAACATTCATCAATGTGTAAATCAAAATATGAACCTTAAACCCTAGACTCCAAGACTACGACAATCAACCCTTTTCTGTCTCATTTTAATGAATAAGGCCTTGGTTTACTACCAGAATATCAGGCAAAAATTCCCACGACCCTACAAGCTTTCTTAAATGAAAAGCAATCAAATATCCTAAGCATCAAAATACTAAAGACATCAATACATTTAAGCAAACATGCAGCAAGGAAGCAAAACTCCAGCTAACCAAATCCTAGTACTAACACAAATGAATTCAAAGAACCTGATATCCTTAGAAATACAGACTAAGGTTGGATGTCCTAAAACCACCAACTTAAGAAATATCATAACATTCAGTAGCCTTTGAGGTTGCTGCCCTCCCTTGGATGGAATGATGTGGAATATCCCACATCATTTCATCTTCCCAATGAAATGATGTGGGATATTCCACATCCCATCAGTAGCTATGGGGGTACGAACATCATATTCATTAAAATGAGAGAATGGGAACCTCTCAAAATAGTATTATGAAATTTCAAGTGGACGTATGGGAGTTAATGGTTAATATAAATAGTAAAAGAAACTTGAAGTTTTCATTAAATTGAGAGTTTTATATAGAAGAAGACATTTAGACCGTCAAACTTTTGATTTTTGATTGCAAATCTCGTGTACAAGGTCTAAATTATTCGTGTACCGGACACCAAGTCATGAGCTCAGTGGTTGGTTGTAAGGGGGTGTTTATCTCATGTAGGTGGTCCGGGTTCGATTCCCGCTGAACTCGTTTGAGCGGCTATGAGATATACATGACTTGGTGCTGCTAAGTGAGCTTTGGCAGGCAGGAAAGATGTAACAACCAACCAGTCCCGTACCCTAAACTGTGACAAGTGCTTGACACGCTAACAAAAAAACAATAAATAGTGGTTCTAACCACTACCAATTTTTTTATTAATTCAAAAGTACTATGCAATCAAACAGACACCACAAATAAATCATGTAAAGACGTTACCAAAAACAAATGCACATGTACAATGAAACAATGAATATATTATCGTGATACATAGAATGCACTTGCATATTTAAAACAAACCAAATACAATAGAATAGAAAAACACGGTTCAAACAAATAACATCAAACTATTACACGTAACATCTATACTACTGAATTTCGCAACACACAAAACTAATACGTCTACTCTCAGAGTAGATACATAGAATCCTTTGCAATTGGGCCAAAAGATTATCTACGCAAGCAATGAAGACATATACATCACTATATAGATGTAGAAATACTCAAATATGTCTTCGATACATGAAAGATCTTCAAGCACCAGAATATGCAGCTATGCTATCGTTGATGACTTCGATTTGAACCACTGGGATTTTTAACATACATTCCGTTGTGTCCTTCTTGATTCTTGACTTCCATGCTGTCATCAGAGAATCCGTATGCTCCCACACCGGAGGTTGACTTTCATCAACCTTCCAACGCAATCCTCTGGAGGAATCCCACCCAGTGTAGCTCTCTTGAACATTTTGATCTCTAGATGTGGGCCGGAAATACTGAATGAGTACACAGTTCGGCTGATCCGGGTTCGTGTTTGGATCAGACAACGATCTGGCAATCTATACAGGTCTCGAATCACCATCCGCAGGCCGTATAGCAACAAAATAGCCTTCAAAGACATCACGACCAACTCGGAAGGATTGCAATGGACGATCGCGCAACTCTCCAACGTACGCATCATCCTCTGCAAACTCCTCACGAAGCCCACCATCTTCAGCAAATTGATCCTCGACCCTCGCAGCAACGCGAGTAGATGGCCAAAATCCGTCTTTGAGTGCAATGGACGGTTCAATAGGCTCCTCCAATGCTGCCTTCACAGCTCGCCAGTAGAAAACCAAATGTTCATAGCGTCTTCTATACTCTCCAGTTCTGTCCTCAGCGGACATTGTCTCCCAGTACTTGATAAATCCCGACAGGCCCTTCACAATGTCCTCCACGCCTCTCATTGCACGGTGCGTGACGGGAACTGGTTCCCCACGAGGCCATAAACTACGACCTTCCAAATCCTCCCTCCATAATTTAATCCCAGTACAATCCTTTGGCAACCAATCGACATCAGTGCATGAAATCTTGTACTTCATCACGGGGCAATCAATGGAGTCTAGAAAGAACTTGAATTGTTGAGCCTTAATGTGACCAACAAGAGCCTCATCTCCATCCCTGATAAAGCCTTCAATGAAACCTTTAAAATCAGGCACCTGCTCTACGAGATGGAGAATAGTAGGAACTGATTCCACATCCATGAAAGACTTCATGAGCAAAGGAATTGTAGGGGAGTTGTCTTTCTTCAACAACATGCTCCACCTCCCAAAAAGTGCGTCGATGTCGTCGTGGGTGTGACCCACCAACATGAAATTAACATACACCTCACGAAAGATTTTCTTGGCCACAAGAAGTGACCAAAAGCAGAACACATATCTGTTCTTATTGTCACCAGTGGCATTGTCCATCTGCACATTCATAATGGGAGGAAGTGGAGTTGCTGGAACGACAGTTTCTAGAGCAGGCCGAAGAGATGACTTGCACATGTCAGCTCCTTGAAGGACAACATTGAAGATAGGAGCGGACTTTGACCCAACGAACAATTCCCTGGACGAGTATTTTGGAGGTAATTCGAGATCTCGCAATAACTTCGCGAAAGAACCCACCGTATAGTTTGAATCGTGAGCGAAGTTATCAAGCCCGTAATGTGCGTAGCGGACATCCCCATGACCATGGGCGATCATACCCGTAACGGAAACTGGCAACTTAATCAAATCATCAAGCTCCTTACTCTTGTGAGAGAAGACGGGAGAAGCGGTTTTTGCATGATCCATTTTGTCGTGCATAATGGTCAAACATTCGTGCGGGAAAGAACTTGATCTGTACCGGTTTGCGTAATATAACTCTCTATGTGCTCGGGCAGCAGACAAATGCACCTCGAGCTTCTTCGCCCACAGTAGAGCCTGCTGCGACCCTGCTGTGGCGCCACGTCTAAGAGAGTGCAATCTATCACATTTGGAGCAACGTGCGAAATTATCTCCCGGCTTCTTTGCGTCGTACTGAGGAAAGCTATGCCTCCGAATCCTGCTCAAACTAGAGGGGGACACTTTCTGCAAACCAAATGACGCATTTGCGGCGTTGATCTCCGGGATGGCATTCTTCCATTTCCATGTGGCCGGAAGAATCATAGACACGACTTTCTCTCCGGATTTAAGAGTGCGAGTTCGGTGTGGCATATGATCTACAGAGTTCTCCAAGATGCACCTCAAAGTAGCAGTGGCCTGAGACGTATGCTTTCGAGGCTTAAGCAAACTCGTGTTCCCATGAGGCTGTGCTTGAAGACCATCAGCAGCGAACCCTTGAAAGCGATGGAAAGTTGCTTCAGACACTCCAGCAATATGCCTCCATGCAGGCATGCAGACGTCAATACCCTCGACAGTGGCGACCCTCCTGCCCTGGGCGTCACGATGAATCTGCCTGTGAACATTCAGCTTCATATGGAATCTGAACTGAAAGGAAGTATCACGATACATACGCTCTCAGAATGCCCGAATCTTATCCCTAGGGAAAGACTAAACGCAGTTCTTGGAACAACATACTTTGCTGGAAACCGCGTTGATAGACTCCTGTGTTAGCAGACCTTTAGCTTTGATGGAGGTCTCACATGGCGGGTTCCTCACAGTACTGGTATAACGTGTGCTACGCGACGATCCAGGCTGGGAAAGACTTGCTACACGACAGTTGTAATTGTACCGCAGATCGTGGTCTCTGAGGCTAGCACCATTACAGTAGACATATTCAATCGGCCAAGCCCGAACAGAGTATCTCCAATCATCTGGCACATCAGCAGTGGAGAGGTTCTTCGAGATCTGAACAGCAACATGAGTGTCTCCGAGAGCACCGGTACAACCGAGTACGAGGTCGGAGCTCACACTATGACATAAGCCTTCAGCCACAGGAGAGCCTCCATCGCTATATAGTGTTACGAACTTGGTAACCCATAGCCTCCGCGGAATACCTTCGCAGTTGGGAATGTCGTGTGACTCTTCCGGTCTGGCATCAGCCTCTTCATCAGAAGATAACATATCAGCAACCATTGGAACGTTCTCCGCATCCATTGAACCCCCTGCATAATGAAACACATCAAAAGTATCACTCAACACTTAACTGCACAAATAATTCAACTCGACTCGAGTTAAATACTCAGAAACCTGGGGCGGTGAAACGTCATATGCGTTTGGACAAACTATAGTCTAACAGATCAACTCTAGTGGAGTTGATAACTTGGAGATAAACCCTAACGTCCAGTTGAATATTCTCTGATACGATTGTACATCGCCTTAGAATAATATATTCAACTAGATTCGAGTTGAATGATAAACGACAATGAGTGACAGTGCAATAATAGATGGGACATCTCAGATCTCAGTAAATGCTAAGCACTCACTCTAGGATGAGATCAATTGGACCCGAGTTAAATCTACAGCAGAGGTCCAGCTCATTCAACTCGTGTCGAGTTGAATGGGACCAGATCATTCAACTCGAGTCGAGTTGAACGGGTCCATATCATTCAACTCGAGTCGAGTTGAATGGGTCCGGCTCATACAACTCGAATTGAGTTGAATGGGACCATCTCATTCGACCCGAGTCGAGTTGAATAGTCCACATCATTCAACTCGAGTTGAGTTGAATGGGTCTAGCTCATTCAACTCGATTCGAGTTGAATGAGTCAGTTCCCTATTCTGCTCGAGTTCAATGGGTCCAGCTCATTCAACTCGACTCGAGTTGAATGTCAATAAGTTTACTTTATTGACACGTTACACATATATCTGACAATATGTGTGTCTGTCGATGAATGTGGTTAATCAGGCTCTATTACGCAACTTCAACTCGAGTCGAGTTGAATCCAGTCGACGGTTCTCCGTAGACAGTTGATAGCCGTCCTCTTAGTTATCTGTAAACAGTTATCGTATCAAGCAATTCAACTTGAGTCGAGTTGAATTATCGTCAGCAAGAGTTGAGGAGATTCGAATAACATTCCCCAGCATTTGCGGCGAAAATGTCGGGTACAGTGAATCCACTCGCATTCAACGCGACATCGAATTGCAATTCTCAAATCTACAATGCAATAAACATGTCTACAGCAGCATATGTGAATCACACAAAACCCTAACCTGATAGTTTATTGCCTCTCTAGAGTTGATCGAACGCAAGACAACAACATGCATCAAACGAATAAACTGAAACCTTTGGCCACAAAACCATACCGAAATTTGGCGCAAAACCACCCCGAACGCGCTGTTGTACCTCCAACTCACAAAGCGGTGAGCACTACTACTGTGCAGTTCAAAACACCTTCAACAACAACTATGTAGTACTAATAACCAGATCCAGCGCTCTCGCAAAGCAAGAACTGCTTGCAAAGCGATGCAAAAGCAACAAAGTTCGAATGGCGCAAGCGCGAAAGCGTGAGACCGAATGGAATAAAGGTCGCCCCCTGTTCCGCAAATGCACTTATAGGCGAATTGGCGGGAGAATTTCAGCGGGAATGGAATCGACTAGTTCAAACGGTCGATTTCAAATTTGCTGTTCACAGCCGGTGACGAGGACTCCGGGACCCTTTACAGTGAATGTGCTTTTTTGGGGGGCTAATATCTGACAAGGGCGGGCAACTTTAGTCTGCTGTTTTTACAACGTCGAGGTAGGTGATATTGATTGCCCATTTACTGCTGAAAAAGTCATGGAACGTGTTATTCGAAATTTTTATACATACGATACATTCCTATGAAACGTACGCCTGATTATATTTCTATACATTTATTTACGACACGCTGTCCTATGTTCAGGTTTAACCCATGACACCCAAAAAATCATTTGTCCATGGAAAAAAATTCTTCAATTCCGACTGATACCTGGATGTTTTCCATCCAATTCTTTAGGTGAAGGGCCTTTGCTCTGTAATGCCACCCTTTCAGGTTTAATTCAAACTATATATTCAAACTATTTTATCAAAGTAGTTTATTTTTAGCTATACGTTGAAGTGCCCACTACATAATGAGTTTAATAATCGGTTCACCTTCTAAAGTACATCTTTAGAAGAGAAAATCGAATTTTTCTAATACTTATAGTAATAAATATAAATTTATTTTGCAATGACTTAAAATTTCGCGCTAGCTGTATTTTATTGAACACAAGTAAATAATTCATTAAGCGATTTACTAGTTTAAAGGTAAACAAAAAACCCTCCAAGTTGAAAATAGTTTCAATATGTAGAATTCATGAGAATATTAGATTTTTGCAAACGTATGTATAATTTATTACGTTTACAAAAAATAAAATACAGTGTTTGCGATAATCTTATACGTTCGTATAATTTAAAAGTTTACTTATAAAGAGGGCAATTAAATGTATGAAAAAAATCACGAGACATGACTTGTTGTAAGTATTTAAAATTACCATATTTCATGAGAACTATAAATTCTTGCAAAGATTTGTAGAATGCACAATGTTCACAACAATTAAAATTTAGCGCTAGCTGTATTTTATTGAACACAAGTAAATAAATCATTAAGCGATATAGTAGTTCAAAGGTAAACAAAAAACCCCACAAGTTCAAAATAGTTTCAATATGTAGAATTCATGAGAATATTAGGTCTTTGCAAACATATGTATGATTTATTACGTTTACAAAAAATAAAATACAGTGTTTGCGATAATCTTATTCGTTTGATTAATCTAAAGGTTAACTTATAAAGAGGGCAATTAAATGTATAAAAAAAATCACCGCTTACTCAAGTTGTAAGTATTTTAAATTATCGTATTTTATGAGAACCATATACTATATTTTAATGAACCTTATTAAATAATTAACTCAGTGATTTAGGACTTTAAAGGTAAAAAAAAAAACCCACAAGTTAACAATACTTTTCATATGTAAAACTCGTGAGAACTTTAGATTTTTGCAACCGTATGTATAATTTATAACGTTTACAAAAAAAACAATCAGTACTCAGTATTTATTTGCATCGCATCAATTAAAAAATTATAGCAAAGAAAATTAAAAATGTGAAGGCAGACAACGTGGAAGTTGAAAATATTTTGAATACGTTAAAACTTAAAGAACACAATGGCACGCAAGGTTCGTTATGATGCATAATGGCTTCAAAATTTAAAATTTAGCAATCTGTTGCGGTATTTTTTCAAACCAATGAATGAAAATACGTATCGCTCTAATAGGTGTAAAGAAAACACATAGCACTTTGAATTTTAAAATTTCATGGCATTACTTATTCTTCATTTCCATCGCCTACGGCGAATCTGTTTTTTTAGATCAAGCGTTGTGGTACCAACCATAGAATTAAATCTTGCATCCATTTAATGTTATCGTCCGAAATGGACAATTTCAAAAACATGGTTCATCAATGGCCAAACACAAGAAGCTTATATCATTGAGTGCCAAAGCGCTTCACAAATTGAAAAGAGTAAGTAGATGGTAAGTTAGTATGGACATTTTGTGTGTTACACTCTCTCATACGGTTAATATTTGTTACTTTGTGATTTCCTAAGTCTTTCCGGTGTTGATTTTGCTAGTATTTGTTGTGAATGTGAAGCAGGCAGGTGGTGGTAGTGGTACTTCAACCTGGAATATATACGTGAAGCCCAGATTCCTCCTTTAAAAGTTTTTTATGATTTGCTTGTTCTAAATAAAACTTGAGTAGATAATCCGAGCCTTAGTTATGATGCTGATTTTAACACTTCTTAAAGAATTGGTGACCGATGATCAGCGGTGATAGGAACGAGAATGAAGAATGAGAGGAGCAAAGAAATTGAGCACCATTTCTAACTCATTTACAAATTGAAGCAATTGGAGAATCCATGCACTTTTACCAATAGCATTTTGTTAAGTAATTTATGTTTACTTGATTCTTTTGATTTGATTTGATAGTTTTGAACCAAATAGAAACACTAAGACGAAATAGTTGTGAGGATTAACAAAAAGGCTACACTAACTGTTTCAACATGACAACGGTAGGAATTCCTAATCCATCCTGCCATGGCGAGACGCAAAGAGCTTACGTCATTGAGAGTCGAAGTACTTCCCAAATTGCAAAAGAATATTTAACGTATTTATAGTACTTAGTACTTGACCGTTCTCTCATTTCAAAGATTTAATTTCTTCTCATACAACTATAATTGAATGAATGCATTAATTAAATTAACTACAGTAAGCACCGTACTTTAATATAATGAAGCATTATACAGCGAACAAACGCTTGCATCAATTTAAAATTCTCATGAATTTTAGTAGACATTATCTGCAACTTGTAGGGTTCGTTATTATAAATCGTTGTACTTAGAGTTGTAATGAAATATAACTTGGTCTTTAAAAATTCCGCTAGTGCTAAAATTTATTTTTTTGATCAAATTATTAATTGTTAAATTTCTTCGAATGATGACTTCAATTTTCTCATGCATTTTACATATTCAATGTGTTTACAACTTGTACATTCCGCCATTTTGAAGATATAATTTGCTTCTTTAAAACATTCTAATTTTTTGAATGCATTACACTATAGCAAGCACCGTACTTTAATTTTTTTAAACATTATAAATCATATAAACGGTGGCATAAATTTTAAAGTTCCATGAAATTTATACGTACACATTATTTGCAACTTGTATGATTTCATATTATACCTTTATACTCCTATCAATGCGCTTTTATTGCTCCTTAAAATATAATAATAGGGCTTATTCAAATATACTGAGGTAGCTCTAAATTTGAATTTTAGTATGCATTGGCGCATTGTACATCTTAAAAATGTATACATTACTTCAAAGTTCACATGCATTCAACGTAGTGTATATATATTAAGTATTAGTGCTTTTTTCAAAGATGCCACGTCATAGTGCCTTTTTCTAGGATTCCGAAATGATGTGGCACGTGGTAAGTTGACGACGCATGCAAAAGATATCAATGGATGAAGTTCAGGTTTTGGAAACTTCATCCATCCGTTACAAATGGACTAAGAGTCCAAATGTAAAGTGTTTTACCTATTTGAAAACCACTTGCAAGCATCTTCAAGAAGGCATCTTTGAAATATTCCAAAAATAGAAATTAAACGGGGTTGAAACTTGATAGTACGCTTTTGCATACTAATAATAGGACTTCAAAATACTTTGATTTGAACATGTTCACGTTCTAGTCCCTTTCAATAGCTTTCTTGAAATAGATGGCACTCTTTCAAATGATGAAGTATGTGTATGTTACGGATGGATGAATTATCAGAAATCTGAAACTTCATCCGCTCATAACTTCTACGATTCATGTCCGAATTTAAAATGCAAACCCATTTTAGATTCATCTCCAAGCGGTCCATTTGATCATGGCAAAAAAATTCAAAGCATGACTCATTCATGACAATTTGAATTTCATGACTTTAGAATGTTGCAATTCCATATCTACCATGGCAACCTAAAAACTTTTAAGAAATTTGGAGCAATGGGATAGAAGTTATGAGGTGATCTGTTTTTTGGGCAGTTTGGAAAAAAAAAACTTTGAAGCTCATTTCTAAACTCAATTTTCGATAATTTGCAATGAAATAAAAGGCACTAGGTGAAGATTTGCAATTACAACATTCTCACCGTTAAGATTGACATTTTACAATTCCATGTCAAACTTATTAATGATTTTCTTTTTCCTTTCACTTTGTACCCACTTGGCCACTTCTAGTAATTGTTTTATGAAAAAATTAATATGAGCTTTTTTCTTACAAGAATTTATATTTGAAGACTTAACTCAATTGTTAACATGGCCTTGCCATTCATTGAATAAATTTCTAACCCATTCAAAAAAAAGATATTAATTTCTAAAGTTCAAATTTGTCACCGGATTGAACCCCAAAAAATCTTCTTTTGCAACTTTGATCCTTATAATCTAAGAATCTAATGGACATTTTGCTCTCAAATTTTGTGCTCACATGAAAATTCAAGTTGGGTATTAGATCTTACGGTTAAATGATGAAAAAACTAAAAAACATATGATTTCTTCCTAAACTTCCAATTGAAATGCTGCGTTTTTCATGGATTTTTGTAAGAATACGGTCCTGGTCCTTTAGGGGTTAAGGAAGTTTGGTCCTTTCTAGGACTAGTCACATGCAAGGTCATATTGAGAATATTGAGACTTTTCGCGTTCTCTTTTTTATCTTAGTTTTATCTCTTCACTATTATTATTTTTATAAATAGGTAACGACATCAACTTTTAGAATTTCATTGTAGAATCACTATTTGACCATTTAAAATTTTTATTTTCAATTACTAGTTTTTAAATGAATTTTTGAATAACTATTATGTCTCAAAATTTGTGAAACATCTGAATATAACTAATATGGCTTTATGCACGTTTTTGTCCTTATAGAGTACAATTTTAACCAAAATGCAAGAGGACAAGAGCAACCCCCTATTATGTGGAAGTATCGGTGCATCTAAAAATGCTCCCTTTCTTTCAAGGGTTGACTATTATTTGTTAATTTTAATTTTATTATCATTATTATTCTTATTTTAATTATTTGATTTTTGTTTTTGGGAACAAATTCAAAGGGCTGACTATCGCCAACGTCGCAAGTTCAAAAACCAATTTACCTAAAATATAATGTAAGGAGCTTGAAAGGGATAGTTCAGAAAATGGGGCCTTTCATTGCGTATATATGGTTTGCATTAACCCTTTGATGCGCCAGCGTCCATATTCTGACGCGTCCCTTCATCATATACTGTGATGCTTTTCATCCATCCAAAATTCTCTTGATTCTTGTGCTAGTTGACTACCATTTCTACGGTATGGATCTTCAAAATAAGATAATGTGAATTTTTGAAAAATAACAAAAGTGATTTATGTCAAGTTTCATTCTTAGTTCAAAATGTGAGACCTTAAACATGATTTTCCATAATAAGTAGAATCAAATAATGGAAACCATACCATTTTGTAGTGCATGTTATTCCAATTTCATTAAAATATGTTTTGATTTTTTTGTGTTAATTTTGGATTTTAAATTCAATTTAAAGAGAAAACCTTGCAAAATTGATTTAAAAATATTAATAATAAATTTGATGAATCCAATCGTATAGATGTTATCTTTACATTGACATTTACAACTTTGCTTTGTACATGAACTCCATTTTTATTTTTCATCAAACATTTCATAACGAATCTCTGAAAACAGTGTTGAATCGGGACGTTAAAGGGTTAAGTAACGTGCAAGCGGGTTTGCAGTTCGAGAAACGCACCGACACACTTTCCAAATGTGTGCGTGAAAATCACAGCTGTACGGTTGGATGCATCATTATTTTTATCAATATTCTTTATTTAATTTTGAAAGGTTTTCTCTTGAAATTCAATTAAAAATCCCAAATTAAGACACAAAAATTTCAAAAAATTGTAATGAGATTGGAATAACATGTTCTACAAGATGGTTTGGTTCCATTATTTGATTCTACCTAGTAATTTGAAAAATCATGTTTCAGGGCTCTCTTTTTGAACAGAAAATGACATTTGACATTAACCGATTGTGATACATTTCTTTTTTGTGCGTTAACTGTTATGTTTTAATCCAATTTTGTTGACTGTTTTGTTCAAAGTAGGTTTTATTTATTTTGGGCATTTTGTTAACTTCATTTTTGTTGATTTCAACAGTATACCTAACAAAACTTATATATTCTTTCAGCAATTTTTGGAAGAATTATTTTCTACCGACCGTGCCTTCCACGTACTGTATGTATATGCATATACATATATATGCATACATACGTACATACATATACTTCTATATATTGCATACATGCGTGTATATGTACACAGTCATGTATATACACATGTATATACACATGTATATGCACATGTATATGCACATGTATATGCATATACATGTATATGCATGTGTATGCGCCCTGCTCGGGCAACAAGTGTTTTTTTTTCGCCCTCGAGCAGGGCAGAAAAACGTATTATTTTATTTTTTGTCTGCGCTTTTCGTTCAGTGTTATGTTTTCATCCAGATCTGAGTATTATTATTTGTTTTACTATTTGTTGACTTTCTTTTTGTTGATTTCGACAAAATACTAAACAAATTTATTTATTAAGTATATTTTACCTAAAATTTATTTATTTATGGCATTTTTTTGGGGATTTATTTTTTGCCAGGCAGGAAAGTTTTTTTCCGTCCTACGGGCAAAGGTCGGGCAGTAGTATCCGGGTAAAGTACGGGCAAAGTACGGGCAGTACTACAGCAGTATCCGGCAAGGGGTAGAGTCGAGCAATTAGGGTTTGGAGTTCATTTGTCGATCTGCTGCTGGCCTTTGCTGCTGTTCTTCATCTCCTTCCGGTGCTGGCCTTCGCTGCTGTTCCTCATCTCTTTCCAGTGCTGGCCTTCGCTGCTGTTCCTTATCTGCTTCCGATGTTGTTCCTCATCTCCTTCCGCTGCTGCTGTTCATCTCCTTCCGCTGCTGCTGGCTCGCGCATCTCCTTCCGCTGCTGCGCACGAAATCTTGCACCATTCGCTGTCGCATTAGGGTTTGGAGTTCATTTGTGTAGTGTCGATCTGCTGCTGGCCTTCACTGCTGCTGGCTCATCTCCTTCCGCTGCTGCTGGCTCGCTCATCACCTTCCGCTGCTGCGCGTGTAGTGTTAGGGTCTGGACGTTTGCTAGGGTTCCATAGTCTGGTTTGTTAGGGTTCAGGGTTTGAAAATTGCGTGAAGTGTTAGGGTTTGGACATGTGCTGAAGGTGGAGTTTGAAGTTGGAGGACAGTGCAACATTGAAGGTGGACGGGCCAAATTGAAGGAGCAGGGGCCGTCTTCTTTGAGGTAAGTGTACATGTCCAAATGCCTGTGCTGTAATTGTTTGTTCCTTGAAACCGTCAGTGCTTATTAAGTAGTTACATGATCTGATGATTGTAACTTTGAACGAGTTCCTCAAAACTCAACTCTATGATTGCTTTCATGAGATTGTAGTCTAATGAAATGAAACACTTCTAACTAGCGGGGTTCTATTCATCAAAATTCACATGATTCATGAATCTAACAATGGAACCCAGGCATTTGGACATGCTGGCAAGGCAGTTTTGGGACGTGCTGGTATAACTTTCACACATGCGTAGGCTAAGGAGATCTTAGTGAACAATTAAAATTCTTGTCCAAAATGAATCATTCTCAACAGAGCTGGCTGGTTTTGTTATTGCTACAAATTTTTTTGGTACAATGAGAGCTATGTTTTTGTTTGGTTTGAACTGTGAGATTTGGATGTATGGAATTGGAAGCTATGATTCTGATGAGGGTGTACTTGAAAACCCGCATGTAAGAAAATTAAACGAGCAATTCATATTAGGGTTTCTAAATCAAAGTAAGGCAGTTTTATGTTGATAGTTGTGGAATTTGACATGTACAGGTGCTAGGAAGGAGCTCAATCTATCGTCAATTCGCAAGGAACCCCGCACATTATTATGGGTGAGTTCTAACATGCATTACAATTTGGTGTATGACATTGTGCTTTTCATTGCTATAGTGAATTAATTTTGCTTGGTTACGTCCAGTTTATTTGGTTTGCTACGTTACTGTACCGTGAAACATATCGCAAATTTGTTTTGATATTATAAGTTTCATTGCACGAAATGTATACATTTGCGATGTGAATGTAGTTACAGCATTGCAAAATGACTGTCACTGTTTTTTTCGTGAACTCTAAAACTATTGAATTTGTAGTAAAACAGAACGACATACAAAGAAAAATAAATTCAACTCGAAACCATTCAACTCGACGTCAATTCAACTCGATGTGGACCTGAAAACCTCCATGAGCATCGAAACCATTCAACTCGACGTCAATTCAACTCGACTCGAGCTGAATGTATAGCCCAATAATCTGAATAACATTCCGCATACATTCAACTCGATACGAGTTGAATAGATTATAATAACCCGCGAGAGTAATGGAGATAGAAAAGTTCAAAAGGTAATCATTATGGAGACGAAAAGCGCAGAATTCCACAGGTAGATAGCACAATTCAACTCGATTCGAGTTGAATTTCCTGATTCAGTACCAAAATTATAACCAAAAACTCAGTCCAATCTCATAATTCAACTTGATTCGAGTTGAATTTCCTGATTCAGTACCTAAATTATAACAAAACCTCAGTCCAACCACATAATTCAACTCGATTCGAGTTGAATTTCTCGAAAACATCCACTGGCCTTGATAAATTCAACTCGAGTCAAGTTGAATTAGGTTGCTTAGAGCTACCAACTAAAGGAAAATATATAGGAAAGATAAGTATTATTATAACATTTGTCCCTGTAAAACTTCATTACGTCAAACACATATACAATTTAACATACAAACAGGAAATCAACTCGATACGACTTAAATTCCTCAGTAAATAGGCTCACATTCTAAGCCAAGTTCCAAACGTATACAAACTCAATCCTGCTGGACATATCCAAGCTAATAGAATCAACTGGATTCGACTTGAATTAACGACTAGACCGTCAGTACGAACCAATCCAACACTGTGAGTGTGGTTCATATTACTGAACCTAAGACACTCAACATACAGTTACATATTCAACTCGATTCGAGTTGAATTACTCGAACATACTCAGCTCCTCAAACATATTCAACTCGAACCGAGTTGAAATATAAGGTATGGATTCAAGTGATAATGTGCAGATGACAATAGACCTGTAATCTTATACTTAGTGTGTGTTGGTTCAGGCGAAGAGAACCAACAAGCTCGACTGGCCGCCTTCTTCAAGCGTTTCATAACGCTGGAGGCTGAAGGAGAACAATTTGGCGACGAGGTCACATATGGCGAGTGCTGGGAGTTTCAGGACCCAGAGCACGTGGAGTAGTGGAGTCTTATTCTGGTTCCCACCGTAGAGAAGCTCGCACTCATCAACAAGTACAAAAATAACGAGCCCACTCTACCAGTCTCCCTATACGAGGAGGTCGTGGATATCAACCCTGGTCCGAAGGGCTACGTGTGCGTCACTTGCGTGGTCAAGGATGAAAGCACTGACCACGACTACAAATTCACGTACATGATGGAGCCGGAGAAGGTCCCCTTCAACATAACGCCGCACATTGCCAGCCTCAAGAACATTGATTACGAAAACCTCGCCAAGGACGTCGAGAAGCACGCTGATACCTACCGGTATAGGACTCCAATCGATGACCAGCACCCTGCGCATGTTCTAGCACCACATCAAAGGAGTCTGTTGACGGCTATTGAGGTGTACTGACTAAAACTCGAGGTCACCAGGAAAACGATGCAGCCATTACATTTGAGCAAGGGTGGAAGCCAGGAATCTTTGCTCTTTGAGACCCCTGAGACTGGGACGAGTGGGAACAAGAAACGAAAACCCTCGGCATCGCAGACCACCAGGACACCTGCTACGCCTAGAAGCTTGAGGGCTGTCCAAACTCGGAAGTCCCTTTTACCAGACAAAGGGGAGCCATCTCACAACGAAAATGCCAGCATGGAATCGGCTTTGACTGACATTCCTACTGATTACGACAAGAAGAAGATTGACTAAAAAACCTCCATGGAGGTGTACGAGAACTACTGGTCGCAATGCACCGACTCGTACATATGGGGGGTTGATAAGTCGTTTGAGATTTCAATCGATCAGTTGCTGACTCCACCAACTGAGCTGAACGTTCGTAGCCTGGAGCAGAGAAAGGTGGAGCAAGTAATGTACTTCCTTGTCGAGATGCCGGACAAGGATAAGAAACTTACACTGTGCCCAATTCCCAAGGACCTGACGAGGAAACCACGCAGCTGGGAGGACATTAAAGATGGTGAATTCTACATGATCAACGGCCAGCACAGCGTGGAAGCATCAAAGCTTATGAGAACAAGACCTGATATAAGTGAGAAGGTAGTAAAGAAGTTCGAGAAGTGGGAGTGCTTCATCGTGTGGAATGACGACAAGTCGATCCTGAGAAAAATCTCAGCCTACTACAACAGGGTCAACCATTTCCAAAACTTCAAGCCAACATGGGCCACAAACATCATTGGCGCTCGTGCGGTGTGGAAAAGCCTGAATTGCCCGACACCTTTGAAGGAGGCTACAGAAGTTGGCAGGGCCGTACCTAATCGCATGACAAAGAAGCAAGTCGAAGATGCAAATAAGTACAAGGTAATCATGCAGTTCAACTCGACTCAAGTTGAATGTGTACACTACCAGTTGAATGTGTACCCTGTCAGTTCAACTTGATTCGAGTTGAATGTGTACCCTGTCAGTTGTTCTCAAGCTCTATTCATTTTATGCACGGGATAGACAGACAATCACAAAACTGTTTAACTCGATTCGAGTTGTTTAACTGAGCCAGGCACTCGTGTATTGCATGTCACAGGAATTCATGGACGCGGTGAGACTCCGCGTTGCACTGATCGATGTCAAGAAGACCCAGAAAGCATTGAGCGGGAAGAAGCCAAGAGAGCAAGACCTGGCTATTCACAACGAGCTTAAGATCATCACCGCGTCCGAGGAGGTGTACAGCCTGTGGAGCGAACTCATTTCCGCGCATTCCCAGGGGGAACTGATGGATCCAGATTCGGGAAAGAGGTTCAAGGAATTGCCCAGTTGGAATCCGGAGCGGGATGGCGTAATGACCCGAGAGTTCTTCAAGTGGTTGAGGAACCTTAACGAAGCGCAACTTAAGAGGTTTGCCGAGCACTTGCTCAACAGGCCAGACCCCAAGAGGGAGGAGTCATACCCCAAAGTGACGATGAAGAAGATCACGGGTGTGCATCCCAATTGTTACAGCTACAAGGATTGGCTGGAGAGATGCAAGAGGAAGACCATCGTGAAGAGGCAGATACACAGCATGCGACCAGAATTCGCCCTTTACAGCTCCAGCGGCGAGTTCAAGAAGGAGAGCTGGAAGCGATTCAAGGAGGAATTCAGAATCACTAAAGCTGCGCTCAATGTCCTCTTATCTGCACCTGGAGATGAGTACTTCACTGCCGCAAAACTTCCGCACAATAAGAACAAGAGCATTGAGGAAATGTCACCCTATGCCTCTGAATTCTTCAAGGTGTTCCTCGCAAACAAGGGGAAGTTTCAGATTCCAAAGCGCAAAGCAAACTACAGGCCCTATAATCTGGACGAGGATATCTTGGGAGAATGGAGCACAGACGCATGGGATGAGACAACTGCCCAGAGGATAAAGGTGGCGATTATGGATTTCAGAAATCTTCCTGGTGCGCTTGAACAGGCTGGCTCTTCCAATGACTCACCTTACTTTTACAACGTGCTCTCCGTGCTCTCTGATATCGACGATCCCCTTGTCACGAATCTTCCCGTATGGGTATGGATATGTGGAGACATAGAGGCACAAGCAAAAATTTTGCCTCGCCTTCACGCTTCAGAATTTGGAGATAAATACACACTTGAGTATGCGGATTATATTCCGGCGAAATATGAGCGGCTGGAAGATCATCCCGCGACCAGCAAACGTGCACACACTAATGTGCAGATTATCTTCATGTTCAAGAAGGGACTGGGGCTCAGGCTAAAGCACCTGCCCAAATTTTTCGAGGCTCCATTCACTTCGGTATTCACGACACCAGGTGGTTACAACGAATTGGAGTATCGTATTTACAACACAGAGTTGCGAATGGAATTCTATCTAAAGTTATTAGACCTGTTCTGCAAGGAAGGGGACGCAGTGCTGACCGTGTTTGGTGGTGGCAAACTGTCATGCGCAGCCTGGGTACTCACCGAACCGAACTCAGCCTGGGTACTCGTGTTGAATAGTCATCATTATTCTTGATTCAACTCGAGTCGAGTTAAACACTGTCTGCCTAAATGGCAGTGAAGTGATTCAACTCGACTCGAGTTGAATCGTACATGTATTAGGGCAGCACAGTTAAATCGTACATGTATTAGTGATTCAACTCGAGTCGAGTTAAATCGTACATGCACTGGTCTAGAGGTGACGTGATTTGAGAGACTGTGTATTGATTATCCTTTCAACTCGATTCGAGTTAAACTGTCCAGGGAGTGAATGAATCCTCATCTAGACTTGTGTCGTTCAAATAACTACATGCTAATGTTCTGTTGGTTTCATACACCAGATGAATTCGTTGGAGAATTACATCATCGGGCCATGCAGCGAGGTGAATTCTTTTCTGGATCTGTCTGAGATGGTCCTGAACTTAGACCGGAGGGATTTCGAGGCCGGATACATCGTTGATGAGTTAAAACATCCTAAGAGAGGTGACAAGGAAGCCTCCACATCCGGTAAGGGAAAGAGGCCACAAGAGTCTAACCAAGTCAAGCGTGGCGAAGACAGCTCTAGGCCCATTAAACTAGGTGATACAGATGAAGATGAAGACATCGACCTGCGAGCATCACAGAATCCTATCACGCCCCGTACCGGTCTTGGATCATGTTCGCAGCCAAATGAAGGCGATGACACTCACTCATCTGACTCGTCGATGCCAGATCCTTCTCCTCTTTCCAAGCCTGGAAAGAAGAAACGCACGGAGGATGTAGGTGCTGATCTTGCTAGTAGACTGTACGAGGGCCTTTCAAAAGGATTGCTCGAGATGGAGGAGCGACAGAACAAGCAAATGATGGATATGCTCAAAAGGGAACGCCTCGAAAGGGAGCGAGTGCGCAAGGCTGATGATGAGAAGTGGAACGCAATGTTCGAGAGGATCCCTGGTTTGGTAAGGTCTTATGTCGAAGCGATTGGGCCCAAACCGTTGCAGATGCTCGACCCGGCGCATGGTCAGGGAGGACAACTGCTAATTTCCAGTCGCCCGGCAAACTCCTCCGACAGTGGAGCTGCCACACGCCAGTCTCCATCTGTCACGGTCGCCCCCGAGACTTCAAGTGTATCACCTGCCCCGCCATCCAATACCACACAGCAGGATCAAGGGTAGGAACGATCTGAGAATAACCCCGGTCTAGATGCAGCTCTGGATGCAGACGTCAACATTCCCATTGATGCAATGGAACTCGAGGCGTCGGATGTGCCACCAGGTCCATCTTCATGATCCTGTTTTTCATTTAACTCGACTCGAGTTGAACTTCACTTCCAGTAGCACGGGGATTCCCAGCATCAGGATATAGGAGTTTTGTTAGTGCACATCTAAAGTAGGACATAACAATATTTCTAAAACATGAATGCTGTACATCTTTGTAAATGCTACTCATATTTTGTAAATGCATCTCTTTTTTCCCGAGAGTGAAATATAATGCTGCTTCTTACAAATTATTCTATTGCACTTTCGCATCGTGCAGGCTCTGCCAGTGTTCTGAGTATCCCATGCGAAAATCCATCACCTGCTGCGTCCCCAAAGCATCTGAGTAGTCCACAGTGTCTGCCTGATGTCGAGCAAGTCCCAACACCAGAGTCCGCCATCGCGGTAGAACGTGATCGCCTAGCATCTACTTGTCCTATTGAGTCAAGTGATTGTGATGCCATGCGTATGGACAACAAGAGTGACTCAGACATTCATGACGCTGTTCTTCTCGAGGTCCACATTCCGCTTCCATCCATCGTTGTTGTCCCCGATCCTTCACCGATGACCAATCAATCACAGAAGCCTGTAAGTCATTCTGTTCAAGACAAACGGTTCTGTTTCTTTGGGCGATTCTGCGTTTGATTTTGGTTCTTGGTTGGGATTTTGTATTCTTTCTTGCAATGACTTGGGTCAGTCAAAAATGTGACAGTGCAGTCCTTAACTGTCTCCACATTTGTCTCTCCCCCTTCTGAACAGGGGACCAGTCTATTGCACAGTCGGGTAGGTGCAGCAGTGGAGCCTTTCGATCAGTGCAGCGTGGTAGGCAGGTGGCTCAATGTCATCCTGGATATCAATGGTATTCTTTGTGTCTGTCTGGAACGGAGACTCATGGCGAAGGACCAAGTGTACAATGATATCTTGCAACCACATTCTTCCGTTCTACCCGCGGCGGTTGGTCCCAATGCCGTCTTCGTTCGTCCGCACTGCCTTGAGTTCCTTCGTGAGTTATCGCTTGTCGCATATGTCTCCGTATGGAGTTCCATGGCGTCTTCCACAACTAAGTTGATTTGCGATTACCTATTCAAGGGTCTACAACCCCCGTTGCAGATCCTGGGGCAAGATTCATGCGGTGTTATCAAGTGTCGTGGATCTCGGGGCAAATTGTCGAACCTAAAAGTGAAGGGAACCAACAAGGACTTGTTCCTGAAACCATTGGATAAACTGTTTGAACCCCCGAATTCGAAGTTTAATTGTTCAAACACCGTCATCGTTGACGATAGCCGTGAGAAGCACGTTCTAAATGAACCTGAGAATGTTGTTCTGCCCATGTCGTGGTCACAAGATCATGCTTCTGATGGATTCTTGGTTGACGAGCTCCTTCCTTGGATCCAACGGCTACATCAATGCCAGGGTCAGGGCTTGCTGTCCTTCCGCAGAGTAGATAACATCGGGCGTCGGATGCTCATTGAAGAGCCCGATACACGAGAATATGATGAACTCATGAGCGCCATAGAAAGCTCGCAGACACTATCGGTTGATCAGTCTAGTTGTCGATGATGGTTTTAGTACTTCTATTTTGGATGCTGGCATTACTGTGTTAATTCATAGCATCATACGTGAGTATTCTCTCATTTCCCACTTTCTGTGTTTAGATCTGTATGATTCATATTCATTGCTGCCTCCATTTAACTCGAGTCGAGTTGATTTGACTTTGTTCGTAATCCTTGTTGCCTATTCATAGTTGGCTGCCTTTAACTCGATTCGAGCTGAATTGACAGTAGCACATTAGCTCTATTCTTGTTGAGGTCTCCTCTGAAATCTATTTGTATTCAGGTGTTGCGTTCTTTCTCGGATATGGACAATAATTTTGATTACCGTTGCGCTGCCCTTGCTAATTCGATTTTGGACTACGGACAATACGCAATTTCGCAGAGTGGATTGGGACATATCATGTACTCGGCAGCTACTGCGCAATCGACAATAGACTTTTCCGTCAAGCCAATCAATGATGGTGTTGTAGATAGCCCACCCAACGGTGCTAAAAGACCACGACCTGTGACTTCACCTTCGCCTTTGAAATCACAAGCCATGACTTCTTCCCCACGAAACCGATCAAGTACTGTTGGACCGCCTCAAAAGAAGCTTTACGATGATTCTGAGATGCAGGAGGACCTCATTATGATAGAGGTATGCGTGAAGTTAACTACTCATTCATTTCTTGCATCTCATGCTTTTATTGTGATGAGATATTAACATATACACATACATCTGTTACTTGAATGTAGTCTGCAGGTGGAGCACCAATGTATCTGACTCTCGGGTTGTGAATCCTACACCCTGTTCCGCATCTTCCCCTTTGGACCCTAAACCGTTGCCACGCCCTCGGGCATCTTCAAAACCTAACCGGCAATCTACGAAACCTATCGGGCAATCAACAGTCCCGCCTCCACCTACCCTACCCCGTGTTGATGTGCCTCCTCGTGCACCCTTGCGTACTCGACACCCTTCATTGAATGAGGGTCTTCGATAGACTCAGTCACACGACGGACTTCTGTCCAGAAAGAGCTCCGCTGCTGTTCCAGATGCATGGGAGCAACGGATGTTGGTGCAACAAAGGCGTGAGATTGCGCAACAACGATGTTCGAAGTACACCGGCTATAGTCGTGGTCCTCATATGTTGAAGGCAGTAGCTGAACTTAAGTTGAAGGCAGTAGCTGAACTTAAGAGTCAATCGCATTCATGATACCATTTGGCATTGTATTTGCGATTACTATACAGACGTAGTATCCTGTAGTGATGTACAGAATCGTAGTTTAGTTGTGTATCTTGTACCTAAATGCTATTTTACTATAGTTCCTTCTGATAATGTAAAGCAGCAATTCCTCAAAAATTGTCTATTGCTCTATGCAATTTCTATAAATAAACATATATTACGTTACATTTCAATGGCCAATACCTGAATTCTCTTGCAAAGTAACTTTTTCGCTCCATTTGTGTTGCATATTCGAATCAATTTCATGGATATTGTGACACATCAGAACTCTCATTTTCAGAGTATACTCTCAATTTAATGAATATGATGTTTACGTGGCATTAAGCAGGAGCAACTAACTAGGAGTTGGTTAAATGGCATGTCAGAATTTACTGTAGACTACAATACCTTGTTAAATCAATAATTGTTTGATTGAGAAAGCAACTCCAAGCTCATTATTGGCAACCTTGATTTAAATGGCATGCCGGTATTTAACTTATCTTAATTCATGCATGAGGAACCTGCATTGGTTTTAATAATAACTAGCATTAGTAGGAACTAGTGAGGAACCTGCATTGGTTCTAATATTATGGGTAACATACATAATAAAAATCAATGGGCCACCTTTTTACATGTACATCCACTATAGTTAATTATTTGCCTTGTTCTTTGTTTCAATGAACTGAAGAAAAGCTCATCAAGTGGTCATGTGGGCCAGAGTGGCCACTGAGAAAGGGAGATGAAGTTGGATGAACCCAAACACAAAATCAAAAGGCAGCCTCAACAAAGGCTACTGAATGTTATGATGGCCTCATTTTAACAAGGTTCTTTATGAGAAATATTTTTCAGTCATTTGGAAGAAGATTTCTCACGAAATGCGCAAATTTTAGCAATTTAATTTCTAATATTCAAATTGATACAAATTTTTGAAGTGAAAAGAACTTTGTGACCCAAATCAGACCACTAGGTTTCTCCATGTCCACACCATGTGGTACTAATTTTCACTCATAATGATACCCAAAACCACCAACTACTTCTTCGCAATATTAAGTGAATTTTATATTTTTGTAAATGGCATAAAAGATGCGATAGCGTGGTATGGTTTGTTTTTCAAAACAATTTAAATTGCAAAAAATTGCATTCGGCAATCCAGAGATAAAATTGAAATTGCTAGTTTTTGACCCAAAAATCACCCGAAACATAAAAACTCATAACTTTTGCATACCTTGTTCAAATCAAATGTATTTTAGCATTTCGGAAACGTCATGAACTATGCTTTATCATCATTCTAAAAAAATAACAATAAATTTATAATAGTAAAAGTGTTCATCGCTTGGAAGGAATAGCAAAATTCTATCATGAGTAATTATCTTGATTTCTAATGAAACTTATACAAACTCTAAAAAAATCAAGTTATTAGTCACTTGTCCCACTCAACAACTTGTGTGCAACAATGCTCATTCGAAATGGATTGATCTCAATTCGCAGTAAAAAGACATACACTTTCAATTTTATTTTATATAAGCATATATGTCAATTATTACAATTTATGTACAATGCATTTGATCAATCCATGGAGTCTATTGCACATTCCAAATCTATGACTCATAACATCTTGTCTTCACACAAATTCCAAAAGCCCCAAAATCCCCTCTCCATCCCAAGTGTTGGCTTCATCAATACAAGAGGCGTTGAAGTCTTGAAGGGCTTCATCAAACGCTTCATCAAACGCTTCATCAAACGCTTCATCGACGTTCACCAAATCGAGCTTTGTGTCTTCCATGGGCAAACTATTGCCAACATATTCGTCATGATCAAACACTTCGCATGGGTCAACAACGACAGGGAGCCTTGGACACGATTCGCTTCAAACACCCCAACTACTATCAAGTTGTTGCTCTTCTATGGTACTCGTGCATTGCCCAAAATATACGCCGGCTTCGTCACTTGAACTTGAAGCTTCAATTAATGAGTCCATCATTGGACGTAAATCATCTTCGTTTGCATTGATCGTGTAATCGTCATGCGTAGGAATATTAGAGGCCGGCGATGAAGTGGAACCACCGCTTTCGACCTCCTTTTGATCAATGATTTGTTGTTCTAGATCCATTCCAAACTCACGGTCACTTTCATCCTCACAAGTGTTTGTGATGTTGACACGGTTTTGTTTTGTATTTCTCCTTTGTTTGGTTGCCGTGTGTAGTAAACACCTTTCATGGCCTTCGCCCACCAAATGCATTTGAAATTGAAGCTTGCAACTCAAACATTTGAAGCGCGGTTGCGACAACGAGCGATTGTTGTAATACTTGAAGACCGCATTGTTGGCCACTTCACAGTGAGGGCATTGTCGGTATAGACCCCGCAATTCTTCTGGGTCTTGGTTTCTCTTCTTTGTGTACATTTTTCCTCGGGCTCGAACTCGGGTTGTCTCGTGAAAGCCCCCGGTAAACAACTTGGAGCAATTGGGGCATTGGTAGCGTGGTTGAGCGCACTTCTTATTGTCAAAATACTTGAACTTAAATGTAGTGGACTCAAACCCACAATAATAACATGGTTTCATGCACAAGTCGTTCATGCAAGGCGCCATGTTGGGCTCAATCAAGAATTAGATGATTAAAATATCAAAGAGTTATTAACAAGACAACAAAATAATGTAGGATGAGAGTGAGAAGTGATTGGAGAGGGAGAGCACAAAGAGGGGAGGGAGAGAAAAAAAATTTGCTCCAAGTAAGAGTGCACAAAAAAGTGAAGAAGCAAAAAGAGTGGAGAGAGAATGTGAGAGAAGAGAGCAATGAGAGCACAAAGAATGTGAGTGAAAGCAAAAGAAGAGGTTCTATTTATACCATGAGCCTACCAATGAAATTAATATTTAAGATCAATGGTAGAAAATGAATAGTTGAGAACTAAAAAGATCCAATGGTTGACGATCAATGCCACGTAAGCAATGGTAGAAAAACCCGGATGAAACTAGTCATTCTTAAAGAATTATGAATGAAAAAGCAACGGATGAGAATCAAAGATGAAAAGTTAGTGCTTGAGAGCCAAAGATGAAAACCCAATGGTTGGGGTTCAAGAACGAAAAATCAATCCTTCTAAATTAAGGATGAAAAATCAATGGTTGAAAATCAAGAATGTAAAGTAAATGCTTCACAATCAAAGATGAAATTATTTGAGATGCAAAATGAAGATTGGAGAACCGAAATTAAAAAAAAAAAACCAACGAAGGCAATCAATATGGTATAAATTGTGGATTTCACAACTCATGTTTTCAAGTTTACCACAAAATACAAAATAGTAAAATGATACTATCCACACAATCAAAAATTTAAATACGTTTGTATTTATTTACAAACGAAGAGGTTAGAAATTAATAATTGTTACAATCATTATGTCTCTATGTATGTATGTATTCAATCCGGACCTACTTGTCAAAGTCGGAAAAAGATCATTATAAAAAGCCCAAGTATTTTAGGAAATTATGTTTTCAAAAAGTATTATTTTTCTATGGTGAACGAGAGAATCTTACATATTGTTTTTATCATTTTGGCAAAATAAATAAATATTCTATAGGGTTCGTAGGACCGGAGGTGTAGATGCAATTTTCACGTGATTGATAAGATTTTTGGTCGCGAGCCGCGTTGTTTGGCCGTTTTGTTTGGTATTTAAGCACACTCATTTTGTCTCCAAAACCATCTATTTGGTCACTTGAACTGATGATTGATTTAGATTGAGCATACGAGTGTGGAAGTGGCGTGAAAGGGAGCCATCATACTTCAATTGACATCCCAAACTCATTCAAAGATGGTACGTGCATCCACAACTCTTAAACATCACCCTTTTGCGTAAACGAACCATTATGACAAAACTTCATCCATCTATATCTTCAATGGTATATATACAATAAAAATGAGTTTTTACGTTTTTATAAATGGCATGAAAGATAGAAGAGCGTGATGTGGTTCATTTTAAGAAAATTTCATCCAATTAGCAAACACTTGCACGATGTCGTTCAAAGAGTAAAATGGATGACAAATTGCAACCAAACTTCATCCATCTGTAACTTCTATTCCGTACATCTATTGCTTGACATGCCATTGGCTTACTTGAATAGTGAAATTGGTGGTTTTGAGTCTCAATTGTGGTGGCCCCAAGAAAACTCTACATGTTATAATCGGGGGAGGTGGTGGTTTTAGAACATCCAACCTTAGATTAACCCTTTGAGGCGCATGTGTCCACTATGTGAACGATGAACATATTTAAACTATTCTCATGACTACATACATGAACAATTTTCATCCATCCAAATTTATCTTGGTTTATGTGCTAGTTGACTATCATTTGTACAATGCAGATTTTCAAAATAAGATATTATGATTTTTTGAAAAACAAGAGAATTGGTTTATGCCAAGTTTCATTCTTAGTTCAAAAAGTGAGACCTTGAATATGATTTTTCAAAATAAGTAGAATCAAATAACGGAAACTTTACCATCTCGTAGTGCATGTTATTCCAATTTCATTACAATATTTTCTAATTTTTTGTGTTAATTTGGGATATTAAATTGAATTTTAAGAGAAAACCTTGCAAAATTAATTAAAAAATATTAATTAAAAAATATGATGAATCCAACTGTACAGATGTGATCTTCACATTGACATTTACAACTTTGTTGTGAACATCAACTCCATTTTTATTTTGCATCAAACATTTTATAAAGAATCTTTGAAAACAATGTTGAATCGGGACGTTAAAGGGTTAATGTAGAAGGCACCCAATAAATGCAAAAATTAATTAATTAAATTCCTAAGCCAATTTTTTTTTAATGGATGTCTTGGACTGTCAAACCAATCCTATCTATTGAACCCTGTCTAGCTCGAAGGAGATTAACCTTTAAACGTCAAGAGGGTCCTTGGAGGGTAGCTCGAAGAGTATCTCTAAAAGTCTAGAGCAGTTATTGCTATTTCAAAAAAAAAGAAAAAGAAAAGACCAGCCTGCTATCGGCACTGGCCAACGTTTTTGCTGTTTTTTTTATAAAAAAATGCTTTGTCTCTCTCCATAGCTCCCCCTTCCCCCAATTCCTTCATTTGATTGGGGATTGTTCCACAATTGTTTAATTTAGGTGCAAGTTGGGAATCTAGCCTTGCTTTTTCATGACCTTTCCAAAACACCAATCCATTTCAATTTTGGTTGAGAAAATCCACTTTTTTCTCCATTATTCTCTCATAAACAAGCCCGTGGAGCTTGCTTTGACGTTTAAAGGTTAAGTTGTACAGACTGTGGAACCTTTAGACGAGTTGAAAGACGTTGAAGCCATGGCCGAAGTTCAGAAAGGAGAAAGCTGTCATCCGAAGCCTCTGTCCACTACGATGGGTGAATAGCCTTGTTGACACCTTTTAAAATGTTCTTGACAGGACTATCATCAATCAAAAGGATATAATCAACACTTGATAATCCGACTTTCTACCTAAGGTTTTCGCGACCAGTGGTTTATCCTTGTCGTGGAGGTGAGGACATTAGAAGGCCATATTCGTTTAGTTGGGACTATTCCAATGATTTGGGACTACTTTTGTGTCAATTTCAGCTGTCACCGAGCTCTTCTTTTTAGATTTCTACGACAGTACAGAGTATCCGAGATCGTAAACAACCCTGCCAAAAGACTACATGCACCATGTATTTGTTACTATTAGAGGCAATGTAGTTGTTGGTTTACATCTTGCTTCTACGTTGTAGATAATTTGATAGTGCAGCTGTTGGTGGAGGCTACAATGAACTGCTATCCTACATTGAATGTTTGGGGTATTATACAAAAGCCTTGGAGTATTTCGTATATGTTTTATAAACCTCTAGGTATATTCAGAAGGGCCTCATCATGTATTTTGGATATCAATTATTGTTGGATCGTATATGACATGTAGGATTCTCTAAGTGAGTAGATGTTCTTACTCCTATGCTAAAACAAATTCCCTACAGTTTATCTGATGGGGTTTTAACTTTGTGCATACCGCCCTCCACAAATTTCAAGAATACCAAAATGACGGTGTACATTGTCAAATATAAATATACAACAATAACGATTCTCTTGCGTGAACACTCTCAGATTCTGCGTCGTGGTACTCTCTAAAATATCAAGTTTTACAATATCAGCAACGACATTTTAGGTCTTCTACCGTTACTGAATAGTTCAGTCTGTCCTCCTTCATCTCTCGGTTCTAAGGCTAACCTCCTTATAAATATTCTACACTCATATATTCGATATTGTACTTTATGTTTCTAGATACTAAAATTGGACTCAGGCGCACTGCGTGCCGGTTACTTC
This sequence comes from Pohlia nutans, assembly GCA_022496805.1. Taxonomy (NCBI): domain Eukaryota; kingdom Viridiplantae; phylum Streptophyta; class Bryopsida; order Bryales; family Mniaceae; genus Pohlia; species Pohlia nutans. The sequence continues at coordinate 19,206,072 of CM040097.1, forward strand.
CTGATGCAGCCTCCTATAGGAACTCACTATAATTATACATCCTTTTCTAAACAACAGGGCACTATTGCGTACTTCTTTTATATGCTTCCAAATCACTGTATTTCCTCTTAGGATTTGATTGTCTATGTTCTCCATTGCGGTTGTAAGGATTCTCCTTGCAAATGATACACATAATTGGTTAGTTCTTCTGCGTTTTGTTCGCTAGAATTGCTGTTCTTCAAAAACCAACCGTACGAATAAGGAACTTTTTGGCCTTCATCTTTAACTTTACATTCACTTTACAGTGCCTTTTTTGCTATGTTTTGCGAACTCTGTATATACATTATGTCTTCTGCATTTTATATACAAAACATATTACAGAGGAATGGGTTTAAAAGGGAGGTGCATAATTACGAGACCATGTTCTTTGTCGTATAGAGTACCCTTCAATACTAAATTGTTTTGTGGCCACAGTAAACCTTGGACTTGAACGATGTCAATCAACACTGTACATTTGTAAGGTGATAGACATGGCAATTGGCAAAATTTGATGAGAAAAAAACAGAATACCAGTTCAAAACTGTCATCCTTTGTTGCGTTCAACATATATAGGCGTACATGACCTTCACAACAGTGCTACTATTCCCCTCTATAACTATTCACTATCTGATGAGCTCGCTACTTCGGGAGCATCTTCAGTTGCTTTAATGTTACATGCTATTCTCGCTAGCGCTTGCAGAATATGCTTTTTCGGAATGATGACGGTTCTTGCAGCTTGACTTGCTTTTCGTCTCCACAAAGTTAAAATTGATGTTGTACTCGTCATTTGCTCCTCATACAATTCATCCACTTCCCACTTGAAGTTGTTGGAAGTGTCCCACTGTTCGTATGGCCTACTTTCTCTCCCTCGCCTGGTGCATGGCTTATACCATTGCACTCTTATCATCTTGTAATTGGCATCACCAAATGTCATTATTGGATCCGATCGGGCTTCTGCCAACCACACAGGCGCCGTGCTATCTACTGTTGCTCGCACTAACAATAGATGACCAGCTCGACAATCTCTCGCAACGCGGAACGATGGCCTAGGTCTCAAGCTTCGAGGTCCAATATAATGGTCATCTTCAGCAAATTCATCGCGTAGAATTCCATCCTCAGTGTATAATGTCTGTACTTCGAATGATTGCCTTGTTTGTGACCAAAATCCCATACACAGTACATCGACAGCTTCCATTTCAGGTTCTTCCAAAGCTGCTTTAACCCTTTTCCAATACTGAATGAGGTGTGCGTGTTGTCGCGTATATTCCCCTGACTTGTCTGAATCGCCAACAGATTCCCAGTGCTGTATGAATCCTTGTAACCCTTTCACTATGTTTGCTTGCCCCTTCATTCCGCGTGGTAGCACTGCCTTCGGGATCCCTACTGGCAATTTTGGCTTCCCTTCCTCGTCCTCCTTCCATAACTTGATACCCTCCGCAGGTCGCCATCTCTCATCTGTGCAACGCAATTTGTACTGCATCAATGGCCAACCACTCGCGTCCCTGTAAAAGCGGAATTGTCGCCCTTTCGAATGACCAATTAGATGATCTTCGCTAATGAAATCTTCGATGAATGACTTAAAATCCGGCACTTCCTCTATTAAGGCTGGAATGAAGGATTCGTCATCTAAGTCCATGTATGACTTCATCAACAATGGTATTGTTGGATAATCGTTCTCTCGCAGTTTCATGCTCCAATGCCCAAAGGATGCATCTACATCATCGTGCGTGTGCCCTACCACCATGTATGACACTTGAATTTCTTCGAATATTCCTTTCGCAACAAGAAGAGACCAAAAGCATTTGACATGGCGGCTCTTGTTGTCTTTCCAACAATTGTCCAGTTGGACATGCAGAGTGGGCGGCAGCTTTGTAAAGTCGGCTGTGGGCAGTCTTGGCTTTAAAGGCACAGAAGATATACACACCTCTGATCCGACAAGTATCGCTTCGTATAATTCTGTTGTCCCCGTTCCCGCAAATAGTGAGTTAGGCCTCTCACTCTTTGGTGGCCTCTCAAGGCCCCGAAGCAGTTTTGCAATCGATCCTATCGTCTGGTTGCTATCAGCGGGATACACATCTAACGCATAATGCGCATACTTCTTGTCACCATGACCATGTGCAAGCATTCCCGTCACAGACACTGGGAGTTTCATGAGCCCGTCCACCGCCTTGTTTTTTGATGCAAAGCACGGGGATGCTGTTTTTGAATGGTCTACTTTATCGTGCATTATACATAACACTTGTGACGGACGATAGCAAGCTAAGGCTCGGCTTAAGTAGTAGTAGGCCCGAGAGGCCTCCTGCTCTCGGAGATGACTCTCCAGGAGTACAAGCACGTGCTTGTACCCGGGCGATCCGAATGCATGGACGTTGCGCAATCTCGTTAATTCGTCGCATCTCCCGCAACAAGCAAATGAATCACCTCGACGCTTTATCTGGTACTCCGAGAAATGTTCTTTCCGGAGTTTGCTGCAAGTAGACTGAGAGATCACTTTCTCTCCACATTCCCTTTGAACTTACGCATGTTATCCAGTTACAATACTTAGTTATACGAGCACTCTGTGTGCAATTGCACACTGTCTATTCGACAATATTGCTTATCGTCACAGCAGACGACAGTGCCATCTATAATCATGACATTTCAGCGGATTAATTCCTGGCAACAAAGAGGGGAAAGAATTACGTCATGTACCTTGTTCACTTCATCTAATATGTTCTTCCACTTCGTTCCAGCCGGCAGAACTTTCTCCACTACCTTCACTTCCTTCATTGCGCCCTTTGTTCGAGTGTGAGTTCTGTGTGGCATAACATCTGCTGATGATGCTAATATCATCGACATCGTTTGTACTGCTTGGGCTGCGCTCCTCAAACGTTTCTTCTTACCAAGTCCTCCATGCTGTTGGGCACGACGTCCTTCTGCTTCATAACCGCAGTATCGATAAAAGTCCGTCTTCGACACACCGTACATCATGCGCCATGCGGAGAAACATACGATCTTTCCTTCTACTACACATACTTTCTTTGCTGTCTGGGGTACATAGCGATAATTCTTGTGCACTGCAAGTCTGAGATTGTCCTTGAACTTTGTGTCGGAGTGGTGCATCTCATACCTCAAACTCTCTACCACGTCGGGGGTAAACTGATCCAGGCAACGCCGTTTGCAACAATACGACCTCAGCGCCTTGGTTATGGAGTCCTTCATAACAAGAACATCTTTTCGCTTTGGTTGTTTGACATATCCAGTATGGCGAAGCGAGAAGTATTGTCTACTTCCTAGACGATCACCTAATCGGTCAGCTTTTGCTTTAACTACTTTGTTGTGCTTTCGTTTTTGATCATACAAACTCACGCCTTCGTACAATGTTCTCTTTACAGGCCACCTCTGCAGGGTTCGACATGCTAGTGATGTGCATTGTCCATACACTTCACAGACCACTACGCCGACGTGGTCACTTCCAAGCGGAAACCTAGCATCTATCGATTGCCATTCCTTTGCAAACTCGACGTAGGCCGTAGCGACGACCTCCCCATTGTCGTTCACTAGAGAAACCTCTTTTTTGCACCACTCATCTCGGCTGAGACTTCGGCAATGCGGAATGGGCATCTCGTCATCCGGGATGGCGTACACACTTTCAGGCTCTTCTACATCAACATCCCTGCCCTGCAAGTGACGATGGTCATTTCTGATGAAAATACAGCACGCATGACTGACAGCGTCGTCATCATTCACTGTATACTGGCACAACTATGAGCGAGTACAGCATCGACACCACATCACGAGCAGTCCATATGGTTTGTCCTCATTTTACCCATCGCCAACACATCCTACAATACCTATGTATTCTGTCTTGCAGTAACGGAAACCTCATTTCCTTTGCAAGGCACTGCAACTTTCTTACCGTATCGCTGAAATCCATGTCCTCAACCACTGCATACACAGGCTCATCAAGCACGAAACGCAGGCCTCACCTATCAGCACTGAACATGTATCATGCGTATCAGTGCCCACGTTACCCAATTATTCAACAGTCAACATGTATCATCCTTCATTCACATGTCGCACCCCTCATCAGCACAAATTACATGATTGTACAGGTCATGCATGTCCAGAAATAGAACTTCTACAGAAGATTTGTTATAATTTCATTTTCATAATGATCTGAAACAAGGAGTACAGTACCTGTTCACTTTCCAGTTGGAATTTCTACGCGTAGTACTTTCCAATTTCACGGGCACATACATGAACACCAACCCTACTACTCCAGTGACACTGACAAGCACTTACATTAGCTACGTCCATGTCAAACTGCAAACCTTACAAACTACATAGATGTCACTAACATCTGAAGTTCAGGCAGTCCTGTCTAATATTCTCATGATGCCTACTCGTACCCACTGTGCAATTGCACACTGACCACATGAGTCGAGGGTCTGCTAACGGTGATGAGATAACATGTGCAATTCTGTCGGTTCATACATACTCGGATGCCGGCTTTCGGGTTTCATTAGCCACATGCAGAGGCGGTAAATTTTAGGTTCTCTTTGTCTGCACTGGTACAACGTGCTCTTTACACTGCAATTCCCCAGTGCCACAGGCCTCGCGTAACATGGTATACTCCCGTCTGTTGGTAAATTGAGGATCCAGAGGCGTTATAGTACTACGGGATAATCCTCAGACTCTACGTTCGCTGAAGTTCTCTTATCCTTCTCAACAGTGCAAACTAACAGTTTTCCCTGTCCAAGCACTTAGCAATTGCACATTGGACAAAGACGTCAACTCTTCTCTTCCCTCCTGGGATTGAATAAACTCTCCCTCACTGCAATCAGTGACAACTTCCGCATTTTCCTAAGGCAAGTCCCCTCCGAGCAAGTTCCCTATGGAGTCACTGACTAGTTTCTCTCTCTACATCTATACGTCAATCTTCTAAATCTTGCATGTGCAATTGCAGTCAACCAAATACTTATGGAAGCACAGTATGCCTTCCTCGTACCGCTGCAGGCCATTAATTCCTCTATCTACAAGAGCTACTGTCGCTTTCTGCACTCTTCCCGTTCCTTGCACTCGAAAGGATCTACCATTGTCCCTCTGGGTTTGCAATTTCTATGGTGGAGCGGGAGTAGCAGTGGCCACCACATCTGTATCACTCGTATCATTTATTCTAATACTTCACAAACTCGACTTCCGCCTCCTGCAATCGCTTTCTATGAGCTCTGAGTTGACAACTCCAGGATCTGTCTACAAGTTTACTGCCTTTCAACTCTTAAAAGTCCAGCCCACCCGGGCCTGGAACAGACGTCCACTATTCCATGCACTCATCCAATTTTCCTCCAGCCATTCTGAGTAAAGAAAACTCTTCCACTGTCCATTCCGATCTTGCTGCCCAGGTTCCTGCAACTGACCCCTTCGCTTTCTGCCCGCTCAAAGTGCAAGGATTTTCAGGATTTGGGCGGGCAACTGCAATCACAATTCTCTCTCGAGCGGCTGCAGACTGCCCGCTACCACTACTTGTAGTGTACCACTGTCTCTTCCCAGTGTGCAACTGCACACTGGGACGGTGTGCCAACTGCTCTATGTTCTATACTCCGTACGTCTACGAGTACACGCCTTGTATACAGTGTCCTCTGATTCGTATATTCAATATTGAAATACGCACTCCTGGAAAATAGCAAAGTATTTATGGTATTCGTAACGTGGAAAGAAACTTGGCTATGGAAAGAAAAATACGTTGACACTTACAGCTACCGGGGCATTCGTGAATTCTAGAATTCTATTGCTCTTCCGAGTCTCTCATGTACAAGTGCCAATGGACTACTGTACACCGGTTGTGCATATCAGACTTCCAGTATAACGCACTCTGAATTCACTGCATACGCTGATTACACCTACTGGAAAGACGGTTTCGGAACATACCTACTAGCACAGGAGTTGGTGAAGACTGCCGCTTGCAAGCGTGCCCTCCAGTAGCCAAGACGCCGAAGTCGTTGCCACTGTCCACCAATGTGTCCAGCACCGACCACGAGAAAAAGAACTTAGGGTTTCGGCAGCCCGCTCAACTCCCTCTTTCAAACGTCGCCGCCTTGTTCAACATATCGAATTACCCAGCTCCATCCACATGCAGTGCAGCATATCACCAGAACCTACAGCTTTTACTACAGCGATATTTAGCAGTGACGACAACAGAAAGCACAACACACGTATATGGATCTTTCTAGGGGAAAACAACCTGCGTGAGTACAAACAGAAGCAATCAACATCATTCAGAACGGCAGTGGCGTTATCAACATTCAGCCCATTCACAACGGCAGTGGCGTTATCAGCATTCAGCCTTTGCGGAAGCAAACCAAAGCAACCAACACATCGTGTGCACACTTACATGATCATATGGCGCAGAGAATCGGCGTCATTGTACGTCCACGGACCAGCGGCGCCGGAAGACGGAAAGAATGTGGCCCAACTCTGAAACAGTGCTCGGGCCTGCGCCACAGTGGCAATGCGAGGGTTTAGGCCAGGACGTGCCACGTGCAAGAATATTACGGGTTACCCCGGCCCGAGGCCAGGCTGCCATCATTGCAGCCGTCAGGAGGCATTGCTGACATAGAGGCATTGAACGGGGAGTTTTCCAAGGGAACCAGCTAAAATCCAATATTTTACAACGCCAACCGGTTTTCGACAAGAACCCATCCGGTTATTATCGATGTGTCACCTAGGTAGCACCGGAGTACCATAAAATTTATCGAGATTTTAACCTAAAACTATGAGTTTCAACCGGTAATTTGCCAATTTCATTCGGTTGATTTTACACCAACTGTCGAACCTCCCCATACATTGGATAGGGCGTGGGCTCCTGCGATGACGACCGTTGATCTGCACCGATGCTGACCCCATTTGTTGAGGTCAAACTACGCTGAGGAATGGGCTCAACCACTGGTGAACTGCAAGCGCCGCGGCTCTGACACAGCCAACGTAGTTACTTTAACCCCTAAATGCCTCAAGCCCTCTTCAAATTCGGCAGTTTTGCAAAGATGGATTATAAAATGCAACCTGGAGGGGTATTTTGAACATGATATATGCATAAAAGTTGTACGTTCTGAATTTTAGATTCTATCCATACGGTTAGATCGATGATTGCTATTACCAATAATTTTGTATAAATTTGAAACGTGAAATTCAAAATTATTTTGTAATTCAATTACGAATAAGATATTGACAATCTAATAATGAAATTCTTTGTGATTGGTTGAAATGTAATTCTCTAAGTGTAGTGATTTTTGGAGATTTTTTGGTTGCTTCATTTTATGAGTTGACTTTTTTTTTACCACTTTTACACTAAAATCTTCAAAATTTTGGGTGAATCACTACAACATGAAATGAGGCATAAAAATTTCACAAATCATCTCCTTTCTAATCGGATCACATATGCATGAAGCTAACTTCCCATAGAATCTACAGTAAAAATTCCACACTGCAAAAAATGCATGACAAATGAGAAATTATAGATGAAATCTGTACATCGTCCAAAAACTGGACGCTTAGGCAGTTAGGGGTTAAGTTGCATCTATTTTGAGATGCATGCGGTTTAGGTCACCACAGTAAGAAGCTCAGAATAGTGAACTTCCGGTTTAATTTTTGTTTAGACTTATTTGTTTTCGTCATATTCAAATAAATAATTTCATACATAACATTGTGAAGTCCGTAATTTTGTACTCCTTTCCGATGCTATGACATGCACGTTGTTGTCAGCTTGTAAGTTTCGTTTACTTGGTTAAGTCCTACTAAAATCCCTCATATCATGCCGAGTGTAATCTTCCATTGTAGTTTCAAAAAAAATTATTATATCAGTACAAATCAAATGTTGTTGTTGGGAGTGCAGACCCTACTATTATAGATTGTAATGAAGCTCCACAGTTTTAAAATGAAGCTTTATAATTTATGAAAATGAGTGCCCCCACCCGTAACTGCCCACAGCCGTAAGTGCCCACATCCTTGTGAAATTTGAAGAATTGCAAAGATGCATTCTAAAATGCATGTACGAGGGATACTTTGAACTTCATGCATGCATAAAAGTTGTACTGTACATCAGCAATTTGAGATTCTATTCAAACAATTACATGTGCGATTGCTATCAGCAACGATTTTGTATTAATTGTTAACTTAACATACAAAATGCTATTCTCACTTGATTATGAATATGATATTGACAATCTGCAGATCACATTTGTTGTTGGGGGATGAAATGTAATACCCGAACTGCAGTGATTATTGAGAGAATAATTCGTTCTATAAGTTTATTATTGGATTTTTGGAAAACCACTTCTGAACTAAGACCTTACATTTTTTGGGTTAATCATAGCAGTATGAAACATGCCAACAATAATATTCAACGTACGTAAAACTTATGTTTACAATTAGTTAACCCCCAACCGCCCAACCATGCATATTTTGCATGATGTAAGGATTTGCAGTCCGTTTTCTCATCCATCATGCACATCTTGCACTATGGATTTGTTATTGAAACTTCTATGGCAAGTTAGGTTTGTGCATAATTATGTAATCCGATTAGAACGGGGATGATTTGTGAAATTTGTATGCCTCGTGTCATGTTGTACTGTTCCACCCAACATTCCGGAGATTGCAGTTTAAAAGTGCTCTTGAAAAAGTCACCTACTAAAATTAAGCAACCATAAAATCTTCAGAAATCACTACACTTACAGTATTACATTTCAACCCATCACAATAAAGTTCATTATTATATTCTCAATATCCTATTCGTAATCATATTAGAAAAGATTGAAAAATTTTAAGTTTGAAATTGAATACAACAATATTGGTGATAGCAATCGCAATTCTAACCGTGTGGATAGAATCTAAAATGCATAATGTACAACTTTTATTCATTCATCAACATGAAAATATCCCTCTTAGTTGCATTTTATAATGCATCTTTGGGAAACTGCCAAATCTGAATAGGGTGCATGTTCACAAAAGTTTTTTTTCCGTTTCTGAGGCTAATATATTTACAATCAATCGTAATGCATCACCGCATGACTGTATTGCAATTGTAATCTTATTGAAATGTGAAAGTGTTTTTGTCATAAATTACTTGAATAAAGTGCGCGGATTTCAAAAATGATATGTTTAAGCATTTTCCTTTGAAGTAAACATCATGCGTGAGTACTGTCACTACCTCTAAACATACTAAATGTCATTATTCACAGATGCTATTGAATGTAAAATGAAGTGTGACTAACGTCAGTAACCATTATTGTAGGGGTTATTCTCAATACTCACACGTGATTTTTACTCCAATGGCAATATTCGTTTAGTTGGGACCTCGGTTGGGACTTTTCCATCATATTGAGACTTTTAGAAATCTACAACTGGCATAGATCCAGTGGGCAATTTCTCACTGGATCTATGCCAGTTGTAGATTTCAAAAAGTCCCAATATGGTGGAAAAGTCCCAACTACACAAATATTGCCATGGCATTCGATCGGTCCTTTTCATTACGTTCTCATGTAGTTCCTTATATATTGATTATATATGTATGCTATTAGTTTTTGTCAATTCATATGCATGATCAATGTTTACAATATCTTCCAATGAATTTGAAATTTTGGTAATGTAGTTCTGCTGGAACTGAAGCTCCAATAATCCATTTCCAGAACAAATCACTCATAGTACGGTATGTTCAATTTTTTCCATTTCATATAATTTTTTTAGATGCTTTCTAAGCTCAGATTCTGAAGATAAAATGGTACATTGTTTGAAGAAATAAAATCTGACATTGATGATTTCTTGACATTCAGAACTGCAAAACCAAATTCATAAATTCTCTATTTCAAATTTCTGAAATAATAAATGAGTTTGATATCAAAATGTTGATTTCTACATACTAAGATTATGAATGATTTTCCTGCATTCGCAAATACATTTTTATTGAAGTGAATAAAATGACATGAAATGTGCAAAAGAGTGTTAACCCGTACAGGGTCTCACTTGTTTTGTAAATGTCCCAACCTTACAATTTGCATACTTGAAATATCACGTGGTATAATAGTTGATTTTTTTGTTCAGGTCATCAACATTATGAGGTGTGCCAAATATTCAACATTATTCGAATATTTACAAGGTCTATCCTGTGAACGAGATGAAATTTCAAAATAAATATATTTTTGACAATTGTAATATGAACATTTATATTTAAGGTACATCAAAGTTATGTTTACAAGTACATAAAAAATTACAGTGCAGAAATTAATAGAGGCCAGTGATTGGGACATCTTTGAAAAACCTTTTTATTTAGGACGGTGTATTCTCCAATTTCAACGGTGAAACGATGTATGAGAACTCAATTGAAACAGCTAATTTAAACACCAACTGTAATAAACTTAGAACACCCCGATTTTGAGGTGCCTTCATATTGATAAATGCATCTACATTCTATAGAGGAGTATGTAAAAATCTTTCTGGTTATTTGACCATACGGAGAAATATCATGAGAAACTGATAAATTCATCAAACATCATAAGAAATTCAAAACATCATGAGAAACTCCGTGGATTTCATGTTCATAAGTCGTTGGAGTTGGGCTCTCTCCTGCCCATGGCCGCATGCCCATGCATACAGGCCCCACATTCCTTCCAAAGAGTGCTATAGGCAGACCTGTCCGCCTTCCAATTCCCCAAAATAACGGTGCCTCAATGAATGACCCCAATTCTATAAGACCCTAAACCCGCCTCCACACAGCCCGTGGTTCTGATACCGGCCCCGTCATCACATGTGCTGTTGGTGACCCTCGATGGCAATGTACGGCCCTCAGCCCTGCAGCCCACGCTGAAACAGAGCACTGGCCCGTCGCTAGGGCCGCGTGCGTACCGTTTGGCACTGCAGATTGTCCACTGGGTTGTAATCAACTGGAATCCTGAAATGCCGCCCTGATCAAGAAAATTGATCATGAATGAATTGGAGTTCTGAATTCCCATCCAATTCTTCTTGTAAAAGGCTTCTCTTGTCGCTGTCACCCCTTCCTGTTACATTCTAATAATTGAAGGTATTTTTACATTCTAATCAATGTATTCCTGTATTTCATAGCATATGTAAAAGAATCGGGTATCTGTAGTACATTTTGTAATACATTACGATCTTCTTTTCTATCAGTGCATGAAACCATAGTAATTTCAAATTATCAGCACAATTTATGAAAAACTTATGAGTTATAGTAGACATGTGACTTCATGTAAAAAAAAAATTAAATTCTTATAGTATTTGTAGTCAAGAAATTGAGTGTGGCAGATAAAATATGATTCCATGCGTATAGGCCCACTTGTTATCGGTTCACTGATTCGGGAGTAGGATAAGTATTGGTTGACCATGCACTACAACAACAGTAATTTCATATCGCATTGAATATTTCAGTATTTTAGATCAGTTGCTCAATATTGGTACCTCCTGAACTGTTCTTACAGTTCGTCTACATTTACTGGCGTACATTTGAATCTGTTTAGGGTTTTCCATATGTCCTCCTCTGAAGCAAATGTTTGCATTTCACAGATATTGCCGTGAATTACCGAATTTAGAAGCATTTTTTGTTCAATGCTGAGCAATACTACTAAAATATTTTGTGTAATTATAAATTGTGTCTACTTTGTTTACAGTATATCTTGTGTTCTTAAATGGTAAATACCAAAGTTTGGAATCAATAGAACATCATCAGTTTCCAAACTAGGGAGCACCTAAACCACTGTCTGTTATATTTGTTTAAGTGGAATTACTCTTTTACTCATACTCTTCGAGATTTACAATGGTTGTACATTAAGAGACCACATCCTTCTACAATTGTATGAATTATACAATCTCACTTATACTGTACAAATTTGAGAAAATAAACAATTTATCTTTCCAACGTACAACTACATATAGGTGATCCAAAGTATACGTAAATTCAATATTGATTTTACACCACCGATAAATGGTGCTTCTATACTGCATTTTAGGTCCTGCGTCCTTTTAGATTATCAAAATGACATTATACAATTCTCCGGTTCTTATGAATATTGGTCCTATAAAGAACATAAATTATTGGAATGTCCACATATTAATTTTGTATTCCCTTCTAACCGCGTATAATTGTATATGATTATATTGATTATATATAGTTATATATATTTATATATGTCACTTTGATTTTTATATATTTGTATTGTTTGAGTTCCGTATTTTAATACTCATAATTTCTTAGATTTCATGATGTTGTTATTAAATATACTATTATGAAGAAAGTACGCAAGGGTGTGAGGTATGTGGTTTGGTTCTAGATTGTCCGGAATTCTCGGAGGGTACACTAAATATCAAAAACCTTGCACATCGTACGCTACCTTTTCCTATATTGCACACAAATATACAGTATTGTGTTGTATTAAAAAGCACTTCTATACAATATTTGAACATCTATTTTGTTATATATAAAGTTCTTCTACAATCAATATTGTTATTACATTAAACATCAGGTTTTGTTCATTATTTTATGATAGATTCTATTGATGTTTGGGAATAATTCATTATTGTTAGCTTAATCCACAACCGTTGTCGTCAGTGTTTTCTTGCTTTTAACATTGTCAGTTCTTCCATTTCTCCTGTCTGAATGTCCCAGTATAACACATACCGTCCGCAGTAATGAGTTTCAGAAAGCATTTTTGCACAGAAACATTCGAACAGTTTGTTTGTACCATATAATTACTGACATCGTCAATAACCATGTTTCACAATCTTAGAAATTCCCATCGAAACACTATTGTACTCATTACTGAACTACTTCAAGAATTTCGGAAAATACATACAGTTGTTCTAAATTTTACAACCTCAAAGGTACACTGTCGTCTGGGATCATATGATTTGGTTATATTGAAATTCGAAGTTCAGACATGTACAAATTCACTTCAATTTCAAAGGCACCACATACACGTTAACAACTACTATGATAAATGATATAATACGAAATCATATAAACAAATAGTATTATATATTGTGTATACAAGATCATAATATATTTTCCACACACATCATTCGCACACTCGATAGATTCCATACTGCAATTGATGATCATTAGTATCGTTGTGGTCAGAAACTTTTTTTTTCGCGTACTGTTCAGATTCTGTTCATACCTATTGAAAGTACAGTCCAGTCCATGTATAAAAGTAGAGAAGATTTTTTATGAGAAGGACGAACTATCTTTATTCACCCCTAAACGTCCAAGCATCCAGTTTCTGGACGTTTGTTGGTCAAACCCAATTTTGATCTTGAAGACGACTTTTGTTGCTCATACACCCAACTAAGAAAATGAAGTTTATTAAGTCTAGTTTGAACTCCACTTTTCAAATCTTAAAAATTCCAATTACTGAGTATTTTATTGCTTGTGCAAGCTTTGTAGCTCAAGGTTTGAATTACACTACATAGGATGTTCACCTTTCGAATTTCAAAATTTAAATAAAAATTTTCTATAGAAAACATATCATGTGATTCTCCATTGTAATTTGTACCTGCTCCCAAAAAAATATTAATTTTTTAAAGCTTTTTTGTAATAAAAATTAGTTTTTGAAGTATTTGACTTAAAAATTTGTTAAAAAGGCCGTATTAAATAAAAAAAATCTGAAAATTTCAAGACTGATAGGAAACATTCAATTCCATGCATGAAAAATATTACAAAATATATTTTGATAAATCTTGAAGGCTAAATTGTGTAGTTTGACTTTCCTACAAAGGAGTGGTACGTTTAAGGGTTAATACAGAATTAAGTTAATTATTGAATCCAGTGTTACAAAAGAATAAACTTATAATACAGTAAATAAAAATAATAGTAGATTACAGAAAATAGAAGTACATGAAATTAACATGAAACTAATATATGTGAAGGAATACGTACCTTGAATAATACAGGATTAAGTTAATTAGACTACAGTGAATGGTGTATTTACTGTCCAAAATTGAATTTCTCAAATCCTGAGACTATTTACTTGCAAGGATATATAGTGTCCTCGTATGAACAAAGCACTTTATACTTCCAATGACATATTGCAACTTCATACTAAATGTAGCAGGACACCTCATGTCACTATGAATACTTCGAAAGAACAGGGCATTCTCAATGAAATTGCGAAATACGACTCGCAAACTCCTATCTAGTGTTATAGGGCTCACAATATTTCTCTTCATTTGTGATCCAATTGTACTAAAAGTGATGAATTATCAGTACAAACTATATACAACAATGAAGGTAATTCAATTGCTACTGGGAAGGAATTAATGGAATTATTGAATTGATTTTTGTTGTTTATTTATTTTATTTTTTTAAAGAACATAAGGTTATGTAGCTCTTGCGAGGATTCACCGTTTTGCTCTCCCCACATGAAAGACAAGAAATTCAAAACATGTGACTCTGCATACAGGGCTACTGTACACTTCCAACCCACCATCATCATTCTTTAAATAAATAATGACGTGGCAAGTCCAATATTTTAGAGTCGTCTAGAACGATTCTTATTCCAAGGTACAGTTGAGAAGTGCGACAGAACCCTCTATAATTTGACTAAACATTGCAACAATTGTCTTTCTATAAATTATGGGGACGTGTACAATGCTGTAGTTTTTTGTCGATTAGAAAGGAGACAACATTTGAAAAAACTTAGAAAATTAAGTATTATTTTAGTGGTTTTCAATTACAGAGCACTACTATATTTTTATATTCACGGAATCCAAAATTGTGACAACAAAAACTTGAAGTGTAGAATATGCTGTGAAATTCGAAACAAATTCAATCCGCAATGAAATTCGAAGTTCACAATTTCGCTCCTTTTGTGTCCAAATAAAAAAACAAACAAATGTGGTTCACAATCTAAATTTTCCAGCGCACCTTCTCAAGGTCTTATATTATATTAATCGTTTCGAAAGTGAATTTTTTCATATCATGAACACCATTTATATTTACGTATCAGCACAACTATAAGCAGAAAGAGGATCATGTAAAACATAAATACATGCAACAAAAACAGTGCAAGAAAACTTGGTTGAACCCCTACATTTTTGAGCGACCATATTATGGTTGTTCGAGTTCTTGGGCAGCCGCCAGTGACCTCATATTCTTCAGAATGTCAATGCCAAATGAAGTGGACCTTACAAAAAGTACACTGTACATGTCGCACTTCGTTCTTTGTCATTTCGATAAGTATTGCAAAATTTATAAGCACTGGAAGTTTTTGAAGCGAGATCAGGCAGCCAGTTTTTTGTTTTTTGTTTTTTTCATGTTTTCCAATATTTCTTTTTTGATTCAGGATTGGTTGATCTTTATGTCCAAATGAAGATTTACATCTACCTAGTTTGAGCAATGGGATAAAAGTTATGAGGACATATGTATTTTGGGCAGTTTCGCGAAAGAAAACTGTGAAGCTCATTTCTGAACTCCATTTTCAATATTTTGTACTGAAATAAAAGGCACTGGGTGAAGATTTCCAAGTACAACATTCTCATCGTTAAGATTGACATTTTACATTTCTATGTGAAACTTATTAACAATTTTATTTTTCCTTTCACTTTGTACCCACTTCTCGTAATTCTTTTTTGAGAAAATGAATATGAAGTTTTTGCTGACAAGATTTATTTTTGAAGACTTCCCTCAATTGTTATCATGGCCTTGCCATTAATTGCATTTCGAACCCATTCAAAAAAAGGATATTAATTTCTAAACCTTTTCATCTAATATTCAATATTCAATATTACATAAACCTTTTCATGTACCAAAGATTATGGGACCTCATTAACCATCATGGATAACCTACAAGTTTAACGTAGGGTTTTTACATGCACTTGTCATTATTGAGCATTGCGTACGTTGTGCCCAAGGTGTCTACCTCAGTGCTGACGTCATCAACGGTGTAGTGCACAAGGCGGATACCTTGCCGGGTATGGGCGGGTATGGGCGGGTATGGGCGGGTATCACTCAAGGAGGGCGGCGTAGGGTTTCCCGCCCGCAGGTTTGTGCGTGCTCTGTTCGCACTCCCGCTCCTTCCCGTGTTGTCTCCGCTGTCCTCGTTCTTCTTCCATGCTGTCGTTGTTGTGTTCCATGCTGTCGCTGTTGTGTTCCATGTTGTCGTTGCTGTTGTGTGTTTGCTGTTGCGGGAGGTGCGCATCAAGGACGTGCGGGAGGTGCGCGTCAAGGGTTTAGGGAGGTGCGGCAGAAGCGCTGCAGAGGCGGGAGCGCTGCATACGCGTGCGGGAGGTGCGCGAGGAGCGCTGCAACGGCGTGCGGGAGCACTGCAACGGCGTGCGGGAGCGCTGCATAGGCGTGCGGGAGGTGCAGAGGACGGGGCGCCTGAAGATTTGCACATCAAGCCAAGCCGCAGGTGCGTTTAGGGTTTTGGGTGCACTCTGGTTTTGGGTTTTGGGTTTTCTTTTCCGTCTTCGTGGAGTTTTCTGTCCTGGATCCGCGTGCGTAGCGTAGGTGGACCGCAGGATGAGGACAACAGAATTAGCGAGTGACATTCACAGATGCCCAAATCGATACTTCGTTTTTTTGTCGTATTGCAATCGCGTTTTTATTACCATCGCTGGGTTTCTGGAGTTCCACTGTAGGGTTTTTGTCATGTCCACTGTGTTCAGTACTGGTTTCAGTTGGTTTTTTCTCTGTTTGAAATCTTCACGTGTAATAGATTCTTGTGTGGA
Organism: Pohlia nutans; assembly: GCA_022496805.1. NCBI lineage: Eukaryota > Viridiplantae > Streptophyta > Bryopsida > Bryales > Mniaceae > Pohlia > Pohlia nutans. The sequence goes on from CM040097.1 coordinate 19,222,800, forward strand.
ATCTATGCCACTTGTAGATTTCACATCGTCTGGAAACTCTGGAAGTGAAGAAGAAGATTTATGAAATTTGCGTCAGTAACGTATACAAGTTATCGGTTTTCTTTCTTGCTATACTATCGCAGTACATCTTTCCCGTATACCTGGATATACTTGTGAATATACGCACGCTGTAATTCAATAAAATGTATTTTCAATCGTATAATTAGCGTAGGCTAAACGTATACAACAGTAGACACCGTAGCCACCCCACTGTGCAATTGCACACTGGCGGAGGCAGAGAGGCAAGGAAATAAGAGAAGGATTTCGTCTAGAGATAGCCACTTCATTTGCCCGCAATAGAGAGGGCAGACATTGGAAAAGGCCTGCCCTGCCTACCCGGGCTTCTTGAAAATTTTCACGGCACCTGATGTTGTTCTAGTGAAAATAATGTGAGGCAGTTCATATGTGGGTCAAGACGATAACATTCCATGATGACTGCACGCTGTGCTTTGTGCAAAGCTGCTAATACGATATTCCCGGTGGCCAATGATGTCTGGTACACACTGTCGGCTTGTTCCTGTTCAGGGGGGGGAATAGACATGCAAGCCCCTGTAGGCTTGTCTTTGCTGAGAGAAACACAAGGACATACTATAGAGCGTGTGCACGGACAGTAACCACTGCTCCAGTTGCACGATGGTAAGGATTCCACTGCAAGTGACCACTAGTGGCAACAGCAATGTTGCCATGGTACAATTGCACAGAAGAGACTTGTCCGCAGCAAGCATGAGCTTCATGCTGTGTGTCAGGAATTAGACGAGGATTGTAATTTACCTCAACATAGGATAATGTATGATGTAATCTAATGCGCTTCAAGAAAGCCACACCATGCAACTCAGCTGCCAATGTGCAATTGCACAATGGCAAGACGTGCCGTCTTACAGTAGGGTTTTAACTTTGATCAAAAGACAAGCACTGGGAATTGCATGATGTGTTCTCAGTCGCATAATCGAATTAATTTACGCTTCGCAAAGGATAGCACAGGCCCTGCAGATATTGTGCAACTGCACACTGATATGACATGCGTATGCTTAGACAGTACGATGACATCGTGCTTCTTATTTTGCAATACTCTGATGAATGATTGCAATACCTGAAGGATGCAACACACCTAGGACAATTTGTTATTTGCGAGAAGCTTTATTGACGCATAGCAATAACAACAAGCTGCCATTGTGCAATTGCATGCTGGAGAGACTTCCGTGTCCTTAAACTCTTGGATTTTACAAAGTCACCCCCTGTAACTACGCTGCCATTGTGCAACTGCACAATGGCAAGACGAGTCGACTTACAGTAGGATGTCAACGTTGATAGGAAGACGACCAGTCGGGACTACGATGTGATGTGAGTCCCTTCAGAGCATGTACACTTCGCAAAGGCAAGCATGAAATCCATGCTGCCATTGTGCAAGTGCAAACTGGCGTGACCTGCGTTTGCTTACATTAGGATGTATCGTGATATCGAATTTGCAATGTTTAAGTGGAATTATATCCTAGGAACAGACCGACAAAAATTTCTTATTCGTAAGAAGCAGAACTGACGCTTAGCATTAAGACGAAGGTGCCACTGTGCAATTGCATGCTGGCGAGACTTGCGTCTGGTTATTCTCTTGGATTGCATCCGTGTCATGAAAGCGGGAAGAAGGCAATGCGATGATATTCCAAAAGATGCAACAAGAAAACCCCACGAGGCTAAGAGGGTACTGTGCAATTGCAGTGGCAGTACTTGCGATTCCTTACATAGTAGGCGATGATCGTGCAACCAGTCGCCAGAAGGGGCGCAAGGATTCAAAATAAGGATACTGCATAGCATATTTATACATTACCGCATAGACTGCTGCAAATGTGCACATGCAAACAGCGTTGTCTACATGTAGTCTTAGTGTCATGTACATGTAGTCTTAGTGTCATCTACATGAAGTCTTCGTGTCATCTACATGTAGTCTTAGTGTCATGTACATGTAGTCTTAGTGTCATGTACATGTACTCTTAGCGTCGTCTACATGTAGTCTTGGCGTGTAGTCTTGGACAGTCAGGATAGCAGACACAAGACTCTGAACGCCGTAGAATGAAATGATAAATAAGAACCGGTCGAGGTAAACATGCCAGTGTGCAATTGCACACTGACGTGGCTACTGAAAGCGAAAAAAAGCATGTACACTCGGTCTTTGCAGACCATGATAATGAGAATAGCAATCGCTATGGTGGAACTAAAGTTATGATCGTGCTCTGAGTCATGTGAGTGGAAAATTTGCAGTACGTCTGTTGTGTCGTAAAACTTCATCAGAACTGGCCTAGTAGCCAGCGCTGACGGCGTGCAATTGCACACTGGCGGAGTCGTGACTTTTATCTGCCGTGCAAGTGCTGACAGAAGCAAATAAAATTATCATGCAGGTATGGCGAAGAAGAAGGCCGCAGACAAGGTGGTCAGTTTGCCATATTCGGGGAACCTAAAGAGACTGTTCCAAGTCATACACAACGTCAATATCAGGGGCGACTTCAATGAGGGAAAAAAATTTGCTATGAAGGATAACCTCGTGAACAAGCAGTGGTTTGTAGCGTTGGTAAAGCTTCCCAGAAACAGTGGCTATGCGCTTCAGGTCCACGTAGATGGGTCCCTACTTGCAGGTGAAGGAGAAGAATTCGCTGCGCTGAGTAGCGTGACAGTCACCGACGCAAAAGTGCAAAAGCCAGACACCATACTATGGGTTGCAAACGCAGGGGGTGCTGTAGGAAACCTTGTGTTCTCTGGAACCGATCGGTTCCGGGCAGATAAGTTCATAGAGTCCGTCACCCTATTCGAGGAAAGCATTCAGGAAGTTACGAAGAAACCTATGCTCTCTAAGAACTGTGTGGAGAACCTAAGCGGTGATGCTGTCAGACTAACCCGTGCACTTAAAGCCTTCATGAAGAATATGAATGAGACCAACAAGCTAATCCTCGAAGCTGGGAAGGTAATCGGGCCAAAACGAAAGGCACCAAGTCAGGAGGCAGTCACGCCGGCCCCAAGCCGCGACAAGCGCAAAGACGCGGAAGTACAGGCAACGCCAGCGGGCGACACTGTAGAAGAAGAGATTGAAGAAGAGGAGATTAACGAAGAGGAGCGTGAGGAGGAAATGCTGATTGAATCTACAGCGCCCGACACCGAAGAAGCCAAAGAAGACAATGTCGCAGCGGATGTCGAGGGTGACAGAGAAGGCGGCGATGAAGATGACAATGAGGATGCAGCCCACGACGAGGGCGACGAAGAGGAAGGCGGGCCATTGGAAGAGCTTTCCGAGACCAGAACGAAGAACAGAGGGGACGCAGAGGAGACGTCCCAACCACAGAATGTGGAGGAAAGAATTGACCTGTCCTCAGGTGAAGAGTCAGAGGACAAGAACTACCAACGCGAGGCTGAACCATCAAGTGAGGATGAACATCTGGATGAGGAGGAGGAGGCTCCCGCCAATCCCACCGAGGACGAGGAGGAAGTGGAGCCAGAGAACGCACCAAAGCGGAGGAAAGTCACGAAGCGGAAGTCCACGGCGAAGAACATGCGAACCGTGGCCGAACTGCTTGACGCAGAGCTCGGGGTACCTTTGCCGAAGAAGGCGATGAAACACCCACTGAAAACACCTCTTGGGAAGGCAATCAAGATAGAGGAGTACCAGTTGGAGCTTCGGCAATTCAAGACCCGATTCGCGGATATGTACATCTGGGGCGAGGACCACATATAGGAAGTGAGCATAGATCAGATGGAGCCTGCGCCTATTACTCACAAGTATCGGCCATTTCACGACAGCCTGGCGGAATCACTGCTGCAAGTGTTTCTGTCCCAGCTGCAACCAAACAAACAAAGGCTCACCCTCATACCAAAAACAGACGAGAAGCCAAAGACATGGGAGGAGGTAGCCGGGGGAACCTTCTACATCATCAACGGGCAACACTCATGGTCAGCTGCGAGACGACTGGTGCGTAGCGACAAAGTTGCACCAAGTGTGAAGGCAAAGTACAAGACCTTCCAGTGTGAGTTTGTGTGGGGATCAAAATACGAGAGACTGTCGGAATTGTCGAGGCGCACAAACAACACAAATCAGCACCACTGGGACTCGCCGGAGTATTTGCTGCACATTGAATATGCTCGGGCCCTGTTCAACAAGTACAAGCGACCGAAGGCGCCGAAGGCTGGCGAAAAGATGTCCAAAGCGGATAGGGATAAATTCAAGGTATGATATCAGTCTACGTTAAGACCTCGTTGAAGTTTTGAAGTCCCGCCAGTGTGCAACTGCACAGTGGCCTGTCGGCAATGCAGGACGTGTCATGTGTCCCGGGCTTAGATGGATTGTGATATCAGAAACCGCTGTCCCTGGGATAAGAGTTGGTACGACTGTTGGAGTCCCGCCAATGTGAAATTGCACAGCGGGAAGTCTGCAATACAAGACGTGTGGTGCAACCCTGTAGATTCTGATACCCAAGGACACATCAGTTTCTGTTAATAGGTGGTCAGCGTTTTAAAGTTCTGGAGTCAGGCGCTGTTGTGAGTTTTTTCGTGATGACATTCATTGGCGGCATTGTTGTGCAGGAGTTTCAAAACAAGGCGGTCGAGACCTTGAACGCCATGACGTTCAAGAACGCGAGGAGAACCGCAAATCAGTACGTTGGGGAACTTCGAATCATTTCCGCCGATGACCATCTCTATGACACCGTCATGAAAGCATTCAGGTGGTATGAGAGCGGGGATCTGATCAACCCAGACACTCGCAATAAGTGGCGTGACGACGCCAAAGACACCTGGACGCGAAAGTTTGTTGTGGCCTACCAGTTTAAGGCGTGCAGGGGACTGGGGCCACAGTCAATCCTGGAGGCCGCTGAGAAGATAACGGCGGGTTTAGCACCGGATGGGGAGGTGATGCCGTCGGGGGATGTGCCTAAAATATATGTGGGGACGAACCAACCAAAGAACCCGTACTGCTACAGTCTGAAAGAGTGGACGGACCGCAAGAAGGCGAAAAACGGAGTAGTGCGCTTGCTGCACAGGGAAGTCCCGGGGGGCCTGTGGATCGATGACGATATTAACCAGACGGCGTGGTCTAATTTCAAAGTCCAGCAAGGGTTCAGCTCCGCTCACATGGACGAGCTAATTCATCGCGCCACGAGAACTTTCCTGAAGAAGTTCATGAGGGTCAGCGATAAACCCAAACGCGAGCAGGACGCCGTGCCCGAGGCCTTCATGGCGGAGATGCGCAAGGTTGTCTCGAAAGGCAGGGACAAGGCCATGGAACTGACTCCCCTCATTGCTGTGTACAACTTCACAGGGACGCTGACCCCATTCAAGATGCCAAGCCTCATGCACATGGAGAAACGGAGAAGTACTCCTGCCCATGACGACGCGTCCCACTGGTTTCCTGAACCGACCTCTAGGATCATGTTTGTAGGAGGGATAATTGACTTCAGGCCTGTGGATAAGGTCTTTCAGCGGGAAGAGTATGTGGTGGACGTTGAGCACGGAAGGTGCTACAGTGGGTGGCTGAAGAAGTTCGTGGCGGATGTGAACGTCTTGAAGACTTGTCCGCATTGGATGGTTATCTCGCACGCCAACACCGGAAAAGAAGCTCTGGCCGCGATGCTGGATCATGTAGGACATCCGAAAGAAGGGGCATGGACCGTCACACACAGCAGGTATGTGGCAGCAGCAGCTGAGGCTTACTTCTTCAGCCCCAGAACCATAAAAAAAGGAAATGGCGTTGATATATTCATACTCAGCGCCACGCCATGGGAAGCTCTGGAGTGGCCAGTACTAGTCAGGTCTCCCAAGAGGAGCAAGAAGTTTGGTCTAGTACGAGAGTACAGGTTGCACAGGGATGAGCTGCGAATGGAGGTGTACTTGGACTTCTTGCGGCTGTTGCCCAAGGAGAATCCGGGGCGGGACTATGTTGGCCCTCGAACCCTTCTGTGCATCACCGCCGGGTGGAAGTGTATGATAGCGGCTACTGTAAGTGAATTCTGCCAGTTCTGTTGTTGATTTATGCATGTTTCCCGTCACGGAAGGCCAGTGTGCAATTGCACACTGGCCAGTCAAAGGTTACCTGCTAACAGTGATGTTGTGGTACTGGCAGATGCTTGGCATTAGACCTGCAGCTGTGCTTCTACCGACGGACGATTTGCAGGGTCACGTCAGCAGCCATGAAACTGGCTGTTACCTTACAGGTTTTGAGCACGTCTTCCACACTGAAACATATGCAGAGAGCGCTGACCTACCGGACGCTATGGGGATATTATCAATTGTCCCGGGTACTTCTAGAGCTGGACTGGAGAGGCGCTCCAAGCACCGTCAAGATACATCAGACGTATCTGTGGACGAAGGCGAGGACGCCGGTGACGAAAGCCCTTCTGTTTCCGGGGCAGGTGCTGATGAGGACAGCGCTGCCGCTGAAGGGGACGGAGGTGACAGGACCGACAGCGTTGGAGTACATGGGACACCCACAGACGCTGGGGATGGGCCTCCTGTGCCTGCTAGTGGCGATGCTGACGAAGATATGGCTGACGTAGAGGTGCTCGCAGAGACTGCCACTCTAGAGTCCCCTGCTGACGTAGAGATGCCCGCACAGACTGCGGCTCTAACTCTAGAGTCCCCTACTGACGTAGAGGTGCCTGCACAGAATGCCACTGTAACTCTAGAGTCCCCTGCTGCCGAGGTATTAACGCGGTCCGAGAACGTCGAGGCTGTCATCCCGGAGACACAATTTTCTGGAGATGCGGCGCAGTGTCCCAGAGGCGACGATGAGTCTCCGTATGACTTCTTATACGAGAATTTAGAGCCCTCCGTCATGCCGAACTTGCCGGCGTTGCCTCAGAATGTCTCACACAACACTATTGCTAAGGAAATAGTGCCCGAGACGGCGCCGGCGGACATTTCCGTGCGCAGCGTGCAGGCGGAAGAAGTGTTCGTACTTCGTGGGCCACATACATTGCAGTTTGGTGGAGCGGGCAGTGACCCCATGGAAGTGGACTCTAGTGGGGTGATGCTGGGCTCGAATGTGTTGGTGAACCTATCAACCCCTCCAGCGGCGGAGGCCCCCGTGGCCGACGAGTGCGCAGTCCATGTAGAGCTTGGTATGTCTGCACTGGCGCCCAACATCACAGAGGGTAGGGACAAGGAACCAGCGGAGGATCCGGAGCTGGAAATTACCAGGGTGGGAGTGGAGGTTCTGAGGTCAATTATGGCGGATCCAGACGCGCAAGGGCAGCCGTCGGATCCTGTGGCACCGTCAAACAAGGACGATCCTATTGAGGTGTCGACGGACTCCGAAGAGGAGTTCCGGGAGACTAGCCGGCGTGCCATACCATCGGATGATGAATCGGACATCTCCGATACTCCGGTTGAGGAGGGAGAGTCTGAACGGAAAGTGGATCCCATAAGGATCGAACTGCGCAAAATCGGAAAGGGAAAGCTGTCGGTGAACAAGGGAACTCGTCAGACGGCCCGACAGCTGCTCACTGAGAACCAAATCTTGCTGAAGAAATTGGAAATGGAGAGGAAGCGCCGGGAGGAAGCGGAGCAAACCCTTCGAACGGCCGGCCTGGACTCGACGGTGAGCGGATCCGCCTTCACCGCAACTCCCTCAACGTTGACAACTTCAATGGCCTCTGCACCGGCCGTTTCTGTATCGGAAGCAGTAGTACGCCTTGGTACGGAAGGTGGAGAGGACTGCATTCCCGCTACACAAGTGAGAGCCGCCCCCATCCTCTAAGCGCTGCACGGTGATACTCCCGCTGTGCAACTGCACAGTGGCAAGAAGTAGACGCAGCTAATTACTGTCGGTGATGGTTCAATGTTGTCCTCGCATGAGTCCACATTGTTCATGTCCAGTGTAGACATCACTCCCGGAAAATCTACAGAGGTAAGCTTGTTTGTATTTCTGTATTGCTGCCGCTTTCTGAAATGGATTTGATGCTGCTAATGAATTTAGCGCCCACATTAAGGGTTAAGGCGCGGTCTGTTTCAGGGCATATGAATATTTGCAGAAATCTGAGGACAAGAAGAAGGTATGGACAAGGTCCTGATGACATCGATGACAGTAAAACGCCATTACCAGGGCCTGAACTATATCTCCCGTCTGTACAGCACGGACAATTTTTGGTATTCGAATAGTACTAGCCTCGTAGAGCGAAGCCGTCACTTGCAGCCTAAACGGTTGCGATAATATAAATCCATAGGAGTTTGTAAATCTGGCTTGCTGGACCTGGTGCCATCGGACGGACTTGTAAATGATGCACCGCACACTTTTGAGACTGTATGGACATAGCTGTGCTATGCCTTGCAGGGAAGCCTTTGTACAGTGTTGTCAAGAACATACTACGGCATAGAGAGATGTGAACGCTATGATTAACAATGCGGAATTTCCGCTGTGTTTGCAGTGTTTAAACGTACATAGCTTGTAGATGTGTCCACTGGATCTTACCGTTCTCCTACTCATCTCGTGATATACAATGTCGTGCCATGCCTAGGGTAAAACAAAATTCTGGCTGGATGTACGATATCATCAGCAAAAGGTAAGGTTGTCTGTTTTACCTAGAGCACTTCATGAAGTTGCCAGTTGATCGTATGGATTAATTCTTGACTATGCGAAGTCGTGTGTTGGTTTACCATGCAGCGAATAATATGGAGGAGGCTCACTAGAGAGATCTCTGACACGGAGTCGTCGTCTTAAAGCCGCCACCGGCGTGGGCGAACGCATACGTGCGGGCAACATGCACTCAATTTTCGTGTCAAAGTGAAAACACTGAATTCAGTGTAGAGAGATTACTAAATAAAGAACCCACGTTTCTACTCAGATGCAAGGCATAAATTCAAATATACACCAGAGTTCTACAATTCTAGTTACTGTCTGCAGTACTCGTCATGCTAATGTCCCAATTCGTTGATAGTAAATAGCAGTCCGTGAGGATATTTCAAACCGAATACGTACAAACCTATCTCTGCAGTGTAGTTCAGTAAAAGTGTTGTCAACCACATGTTACAGTGCCGAGGCAAGAGTATACAGTCGGTGATATTTTACAGAACCGCCGCTCCATTTTAGGGGCTGTCATAAAGCACGATCATGTATATTGTAAGCGTAGGAACACGGATTCATTGAAATCATTGATTTATACATTCCTGCACACTGATTATTGAATGACAAAATGTGTACTCTCAGTGTGCCTTTCTGGTGGCCGGACAGAATTGTTTGCCTTGCGTATCTGAATCCCCATCCCGGGACAGTCCCATTCCACTGAAAGTCCCTTTGGAAGTCCCGGATCACTCCCATTTCTACTGAAATTCCCGTTGGCACTCTCGGGACACTCCCATTTCACTAGAATTCCCTTCGGGAGTCCCGCAATACTCTCGTTTCCACTGAAACTCCTTCTCGGAGTCCCGGGACACTCCCATTTCTACTCATATTCCCTGTGGTAGTCCTGGGACACTCCCATTCTCACTGAAATTCCCTTTGGGAGTCCCAGGACACTCCCAGTTTGACTGAAATTCCCTTTGGAAGTCAGGGGACAGTCACTCTCATTTTCACTGCAATTCCCTTTGGAAGTCAGGGGACAGTCACTCTCATTTTCACTGCAATTCCCTTTGGGAGTCCCGGGACACTCCCAGTTTCACTGATATTCACTTTGGAAGTTAGGAGACACTCTCATTTTCACTGAAATTCCCTGTGGGAGTCCGGGGACACTCCCAGTTTCACTGAAATTCCCTTTGGAAGTCACGGGACACTCTCATTTTAACTGAAATACCCTTTGGGAGTCCCGGAACCCTTCCATCTCACTGATGTTCAAATTGGGAGTCTCGGGACACTCCAATTTCACTCAAATTCCCATTGGAAGTCCTGCAATACTCCCATTTCACTTAAAATTTCTGTTGGGACTCTTGGAATACTTCCATTTCCTCAGAAATTCCACTTGGGAGTCCAAACACACTCCGAAGCCATTGGAACTGTTATTGGAAGTCCCGGATTACTCCCATTTCCACTAACACTCCTGTTTAGACTCCTCTATTATTTTTTTTTAAAGAACATGGTGTCTCTTAACTCATATGGTACCCCCAAGATAGAAGATATACTTCGAAATGGAGTCCCGGTATTCATCGCTACATTTTCCACTAATTGCAAATCGTACTCAAGAAGCAAAGAGTCAGCAACTTGCCAATAACTTAATATGGAAAAATATTTTTCAAAACAACATAAAGAATTGGAAGGTGTTCCTTCTGTTGTAAGGCACCCATAATGAGAATAAACAAAAATAATTTCGACATGGTATTGCATTTGTTAGAGTAGACGCCCGCATATGTCGATTACGGCATAGTGACCACTCATAGCAAACATGTCATCGAGACATGTCTGCTCCACCTTCCCTGTACACATGGGTGAACTTGACGACTACTACTTGTAGGGTGGTCACGCATGAATTACATAAGCATGAGGCAGTACTAAGTTCAATCTCGTCAGTATACAGAGCCCACTTTGGTAATTAAACTGTCGGCAATCCACGGTGGAACATGTAATGAGGAAATTGTGTTGGAAGGGTTTGTAGGTTGCATGAATATAGAGAACCACTGGATATAATTCTGGACAGTCGGTTGTCTGACAGTGATAATGCCAGCCTGGATTGGGAATCCTGTAATGTAGTAGGATCATACAATAATAGCATCAACAAATACTTGTCAGTTGGGACATGTTGGATCAGGAATAGCAGTTCCGTGATTCCTGCAATGACGAATATCTCCTGGCAGATGGTAAAAGTACAGCTCTACTTTGTCCCCGAGGTATATAATTGTGGAAGTTGAGCTCAAGTTTTATAGCTGAGTGTGGACTTCCGGTCGGTCAGTTCTTGCTTTGCGTTGGTTCTCCCCACCAGGCTAGCAGTGGCTGCTTGGTATGTATTGTGCCCTTTGCGGTAAATTCCCTTTCATTTGTTTCAAAACGGAAAGAAATAAGTTGAGTGTGGACATGCATACAAAGAGTGGGCTGCCTTCTTTAAGTTCCAATGTATGTGCCCCTATGGCCGATTTCAGAGGCGCACGTGGAGTTTAAGGACGTGGGCGAGTATTTCAGATTTGTCGTAAATACATAGTTCAAGATTGAGACCTGAACCGCATGTAACGCATCATGTCGGTGTGATTTCCAATACCATAGTTCGTCTGATACTTGTAGGTATTATAGAGATCCATATCGAAATAACTATATGCGGATGAGATTGGCAGTGCCAAGCGTTATAAATCGCGTCGAAAACCAATTGCAACACCCAGGCCAGCATATAATTTCCTACAATGTATTTTGCCCAGCTACTTCCTGTGTGCGGTACTCCTAGCTAGAAGTATTGGCCCGAAATTCCAGGTTTGGTGCATGTATACAGGGGCAGCGACCGGTTCTTCAGGTCCGAGGCTTGGACCGAGGGTTTCATTGGAATTCTATGGGCGGTACTTCCCAATAGGTGCATTCATTTCTTATTTCAGACCACCGTCATAACTCCTGCAACGGTTTAGGGTTTAGGGTTACTCAAATTTGGCATTTCAGTGCAATATGATGTATATAACGAGGACGTTTCAGACGATGGAAGCCTTTCTACAACTGCTTCGGAAGCCCGAAGTTGACACAAAAGTAGTCCCAAATCATCGAAATAGTCCCAACTAAACGAATACGACCTTTTAGGCTTTGTGCAGTCCGCTTGGGTTAAAGATTGGTCACTGTGTTTGGCTTGAACAAGCAATGCAAGAGGACGGTCTCCAGTATATATCAGCCGTAGTGACACTGCTCCAAAAGATCACCGTCGTCCAATCATACACCCAGTCCAGAAATTTGTGACATCCGGACTTGATTTCAAGAGTGACCTTCAACATGTGGGGACATATAGGCTTCTGTCACACAACAAAACCATTCAAATCTAGAATAACCGTATTCACTTTCAGGTGTATCTTTTTCTTGACCTGGGGTCCTAGGGCGTTGGAATGTCCACTGACCCACTGAAACAGTCCCAGGATGGAAGACAATATAGCCACAATTTAATTGAAATCTTGCACAATGAGTACTTACAAATTAATATTAAGAATGTACATCGCCTCAACATCGAAATTTGTGTCGGCTGTAGATCAAAATTTTGAACAGTCCTCATCTATTATATTAAATGCACAGTGTCACGTCCGATGTCACTACCCTATGTCACGAAATTGGTCACGTTTTCTTCTACCATTTCATCCTCAATGCTTCATCCACTACACTTTATCCAATGCACTTTGTCCACCAGAATCTGTTTTTTGCAATAGGCTATTTTTTTTGCTAGTGGGTAACTATCCAAATAATGAATTTGTTGGTGCATTAATTGGAGTTATCCTGGAGACTGAGTTGCGAAAGCGGAGGCAGTGGAGACAGGATAGCCCCTGTTCAACAAGGAACTTGTTCCGGAGCTTGTTCCTGAGTCAGTGTGACTGAGACCACTTCTATGATAGGGCCGGAACCTCTCACTCTCATGCTCCAGAACCAGGCTGGCAACCTCCGCATCCATGCCGCCGTGGAGCATAGCCAGCACGCCTTTCATGTCCGGCCGTCTCTCGCCCGAACTGTGCACGCACAGCAAGGCTATGTTGATGATGCGCATGGCCTCCGTCTCTTCTCGTGGCTGAAGATCTAAACTGGGGTCTATGAGCTCCTTGATTCTTCCCTCATTGAATAGAGTCCATGCCTGCACTCACAATACGTTCCGTGCCTGCCCGGTGAGTATTCACCATATTGATCTAGCATTGTATTTAAGTACTTAGTCTAAAAATAATTGTACCAAAATGAGCTTGAAATTTTTTAATGTCGAAATCCAAGTTTTACAAGTTTTCTTCCCTTGAACTCCCGGGCTTAAGGCTACTATGGTTTAAATTTGGTTGAATTGGACCCAAGAAAAAACAGGCTTGACTTCATATGTAAAGTGGCCCTCAATATCTCAACTCATTCAACTGTTTGTGTGGTGATGTTCAGGTAAGCTCAAGTTGTGGAATGAAGAATTTTTAGCATTGATAATCAACCATTTGTGCTTAGTACTCTTAATCAACCATTTATTTATTATTATTATTATTATTTTAAAATTTATTTTAAAATTTATTTTGGTTGTTGATGAAAGGAAACTTACCCATTCTGGAAGATAGAAGTGGTCAGATTCTGGCGATTTGAGCTCAATGTTTCTTCTTTTGCTCACAATCTCAAGGAGCAAAACGCCATAGCTAAACACATCCACTTTGTCACTCAGTTGCCCCAAATGGGCATATTCAGGCGCTAAGTAACCCCTGCATGAAGTCACATTTCACTTTCAATTTAGAAAATGAGTAACGTTGACCTTTAGACCGTTTTAAATAAAGATCATTTTCTTGTGAGTATGTATTGTAAATAAAGATCATTTTCTTATGAGCATGCTTCTCTAGTTTGCGTAGGCACTGTTTCTACTAGTGCTATGACATTCAAGTGCACACAATTCTAAAAGATAGGACTGTATAGATATGAGGTTCTAGATAGGTGCATGAAAAAATCTTGAAATTTTGGCATTTAAAATGGATCGACACGGTGTATTTAGGTTGCATTTAGAATGGATCCACGCCTTTAATGGGTTTGAGTCCAAAAAAGAAGTAGAATTTAGATCAATGTGGATCTAGTGAACTATTGAGATCCCAATTTAGAGCTTCTTGTTGATAGCAAATGCAAATTATATGGCAACATATCTACTATCCCAATGGGACGTTAGGGGTTAAGCAATATGACAATAATAAAGAAGCCATTTCTACTAATTGATTCTTAGTGCTTCATAGAATTTCAAACGACAAATTATACTTGACTCTTTGCTAGTGGTGCTCACCGGGTTCCTGCCACGTGGATTGTCATAATGTGACTCTCTTCCTCAGGATACAGTAAAGCTAAACCAAAATCCGCAATCTTGGGCTCCAGGTTCTTGTCGAGTAAGATGTTGCAGGCTTTAATGTCGCGATGGATGATCTTTGGTTGGGATGCAAAATGTAAGTAATGGATGCCTTCCGCCACTCCGTAACATATTTTTTTCCGTATTGACCAACTGTCCTTTCCAATGCTCTCTTGCCCTACATAAAACCCACAGGCTCAGAGGGATTAATTGCACGTTAATATAATTTTCTAGCTGGGCATTGACAAAAAAGAAAATTAAATTGAAGAGTATCAATACCATTGTGAGCAGTTGTTCATTAAATGGTTATTATTCTTAGCTATAAAAACAATATGGGTCTCAAGTAAGTTGCTGTAATAGCTAAAATGGTGAGAAATTTTAAAAGTTTTGTTTGTTACTTGTACTAGCTCAGATTTTCTTTGTTCTTGTAATTGGTAGAAAAAAAGCAAACAATTAATACCCAGACAGTGTTATGAACACTTATTTAAAGTTCGTGAGGTGAAAGAAAAGTATACCAAATAAGAACTGGTCGAGGTCACCATTTTCCACAAACTCGTACACCAGGAGACGCTGGTTCTTGCGAATGCAACATCCTTTCAACTTCACGAGGTTTCTGTGCTTCACCGCTGCAACGACAACAATCTCATTGAGAAAGTCGTCCAAGCTTTGATTAGATTTTGTGTATAGTTGCTTCACAGCCACCTCACTCCCATTCAGAATAGTTCCCTGCATGGAAATAACCGATGCATGTCATTTTATTAATACTTGTTTACAGGTGTCGGGGCATCCTCAGTTTAGACCTCTATATTCACACCTCAAACTACAGTTTCATCCATAATTCAATTTCAAGTTGCGACCCAATCACACTCTCTATATGTGTAAGGTATATAATTAGTAATCCTATCACAACTGTCACTTATTTAGAATGTGGGACAAAGTTTCATCACATGTGCAATCAAGTACAAGAATCTGTTTTTAACCTAGTCTTAGAGCGTGTTTTGGAGTACTCAACACACTCTCCAAATGTGATGTGTCTACATGCCTTCTATGTTGTTTTAGAATACTTTTCATCCATTTTACTAGGTGCCAGATGGTTTGCAAGGCTACATTGAGGACGCCCTAAGAGAGCATTCTCAAACTAGACTTGTATCAAACCTCTATTTGAAGGCTAATATTCTTTATGAGAATTTGGGGCTCAAAATTGTGGAAAGCATAAAATAGAAAGAAAGAAAAGAATCTTGCAATTGAATTGAATTTTCACACTTGTAACACACCCTACTATTCAAAAGTTTTTCTAATTTAGTTTTAATTTGATCAAACAAATTCCCTACTGACTGTCACTATGTAAACAACAATGTTTTCAATGTTTGTATAATAAGTTGTTGTCCAGACCTTGTAAACAGTGCCGAAAGCTCCTTGTCCGAGTTTTGTGCTAAAATTTCTTGTTATGACCTGCAGTTCGCCGAAGGTGTATATTGTAGGCTTCACTTCATACTCTGCAAATTCTGCACTCAAAAATAACAACGAGAGCAATGAATGAGCCCACCAATGGAAACAAATTGTCATCTCAAAAGGTGGCAACAAAGCATTGAATATGGAGACCATCGTTATATCTCATTATCTTGTCCTTCTTTAGCATTATGAATTAGGTAACCTTTGAGAGCCAGTAGAACCTCCCATAACCTCCATGGATGGACCTTGGTCAATCATGTAGTTCCTTGTTACCAGTTACAACCTGAACCATTGGATCCTCTTCAATTATGTTCCATCAAGTGTCCCAAAAGAAGGGCACCATAACTTCACAACAACTCTTGGTTATGGGAAATAACCAGGTTGCTCTCTTTCATCCAATGTAAGGCTGCCGCCACTCTTTCATATGGGCTCCATGGATGTTATGGTGTCCTTCTTTTGAGATTCATGATTGTACAAGATCCAACCATTGAGATCATGTCTAATAAAATGAAAGTACAACCTCCATATGAAACCAACATCTTCTGCCACCTCTGTGGCAAGGTATTTTAAACAAGGCTCTACTTTCAAGTTACTTGGTCTATAATGGCAATGCTGTAAATTGCACATGGCAGCATGCATATCATATATCATGTTGGCATTTGTTGAAAAAAAAAATTCCAAAAATAATAATTATGGCCCATGATGGTTGGTACGGTATTTGTGATTTTCTTACTTTTCTCAGCTCCAAGAATAAGTTGATATCTCTCTCTCCTACTTTGCCATAAGAGCAAACTGCCCACTAAAAGGAACACTGCCAATAACGATCCACAGATGACACCCGCAATGATGATGACCGCCCTGTTACCAGGAGCACCCGCTGCCATGGAGAAAAAAGAAAAAAAGAAGAAAGGATGCATTAGTACCAATGTTCATTAAACTAGTTAAATAGTTAGTTTCTTCCTAACGAAATGATGACCAACTACAAGAACAAAAAAAATTAGAGCAATGAAAAGTAAATTAGAGCAGTCATAAAAGTGCTCATTAACTCCTAAATGTCCCATGGGATAGTAGATACGTTGCCGTATAATTGGCATTTGCTACCAACAAGAAGCTCTAAATTGGGATCTCAATAGCTCGCTAGAACCATATTGATCTAAATTCCAACATCTTTGTTGAACTCAAAGCTATTAAAGGTGTAGATCATTCCAAATACAAGAAAAATATACCGTATTCTACTTGCCGCAAAGGCACTCTCAGACGTTTTGGGGTTAAATGGTTTTTGATCTTTAGCTCTAATCCCTAGCTCAAAAACCATTTAATGAGCACTGATTCATGAATTTTTCAACATCATATTTAGAAAGATCTGACTTACCTCATAATTAATGGTCTCCCTATCAACCCAGAGAAGCCTGAATTTTTTTGCAGTGTTTCATTTTTTTAGCAACTGACACAATCGAAACAAATATTCTAGCACTTTCATATAGATTTGGATGAAACTGAATGAATTGTTGGCAATAAGCAAATGACTTTCTTTTTCAAATTTAGCTTAGAAAAATAGGGGGGGGGGGGGGGGGGGGGGTTTACGAGTATCAGCGCATTGTTGCTGGCAAACACAGCGTTTCAAATCACTTGCAGATGTGGAATTGTCACAATATGGATTGCCCTTCAAGCTGCCATGTCAGGCACCCACTTTTGATTAGTTTGAAGTGCTGCATGAGTGTCTGGGCATAATCTCTTTCAAAGAGCAACAAACAAATAATCTCTTGGGGGTGCACCATTTTTTTTATTAATAATAACAATGTATATAATTCATAGTTACGCAGATATAAAGGGAATTTTTCAAGCTTGGGCACTAGTAAACAAACTTTGTTGGAGATAATATGGAAATGTCATGTTGAATACAGTGTTATGAATAAGTTTCGAGATAACATGAAAGAATTTGTATCATTTGATTTATTCATAACACATTCAAGGTGACATTCCCATGTTATCTTTAACACAGTTTTTTTACTAGTGTGGTGATCATAGCATAATAGAGCAGTGCAATTTAGGATTTAATAAGCTCAATTATAATTTTATAAACATATGTTATTAGTTTTTTCTACCCATTTGAGAAAAAACTACATATAATATATAGAGGAGGTTGCAAACGCTCATGTTTCCTGGACTTGAAGAATGATGCACCAAGAGATGAATGTACTTCATGTCACACATGAAAGTAATGTGGTCATATCAAGGCTACTACACTAGATCCTATCAAAACTCCAAAGTTAAACATGCACTATGTAGATCCTGGTGGCATACTTAGTATCATTATCCCCCAACAGATTTTTAATGCATGTGCCAGCCTATGGCCCGCGTTACTCTCTCACACATGAGAGCTGAGTGAGGGTGTAAAGAACTTACTTGAACTTGATGGCAAGATTGACCATGCGGCCCGAGTAGGCAACGCTATTAATTTTGTTGTTTGTGAGGGTTATTGTTTGCAGATTTTGGCTCCCATTATGCACAGCTAGCATGCCGTTAATGTCAAGAGTCCCTGTGAGATTGTTGTCATCTAGAGCTCTGCCAAAGGTTCAATTTGAAGGATCAGTATCCAGTGCGTACAAATTGTTTTTCTTTCAATCAGATAATCAAATATACATATGTGCAACTACAATTGAGCTTATAAAGTCTTACCATACATATATACAATCCTAAATCTTGAAAATATCTCTTGAATAACAATGAACTATAATATACATAGCCTATATCTACATTGTACAATAATATTTCAATTAAAGCTCTTTTTGTACACACATAATTCTTCATATGACAAAGAATCACTAGTAGAAATTATGTCAAATGTGACTTGTCCATAGTGATTAAAAATTGTGACTTTGAGGCACTACCGTATAGACAAGTCACAACAAAATTTAGTTGTTGAAGGCAGGTCACATTTGACAAGATTTATACTAGTGAAGTGAATTGGTTGTTAGTGTCCAATTTCCAATTGCACACTAATGGAGAGAATGAAAGTGTGAGTGGGATTCACTTACAGATAACGCAAGCCATTGAAGCTTGCCAAGACAGTTGAAGGGATATCACCAGTCAATGAGACTCCTTGCAAATTTCTGCACACCATAATATTCTTAAGCAAAGTAAAAGCGTCCCTTTAACCCCTAAACGTTCAACCGTCGAGAAAGTGGACGATGTACAGAATCAAACACATTTTTGCTCATCCGTCATTGACTTTTTGCAGTTTGGATTTTTTACTATATATTTTATAGGAAATTAACTTCATGCATGTGTGATCCGATTAGAAAGGGGATGATTTGTGAAATTTTTATGCCTCATTTCATGTTGTAGTGATTCACCCAAAATTTCAAAGATTTATGCTCAAAAGTGCTCTTGAAAAAGTCAACTCATAAAATTAAGCAACCAAGAAATCTCCAAAAATCACTACACTTAGAGTATTACATTTCAACCAATCACAATAAATTTCATCCACAGATTGTCAATATCTTATTCGTAATCAAATTATAAAAGAATTTTCAATTTTAAGTTTCAAATTTTATAAGAAAATATTGGTGATAGCTTGACAAAAAAACCTACAAAAACTGAATTCGGGCACTCATATAAATTGAACTTACAAAGTGTGCAGGTTGTATATTTCTGTAGTCCAGTTGGGGAATGGCCCAGGATTGAAATTGTTGTAGCTCAGATCTCTGCATGTACAAATGAATGAGCTTTAATCACATTACAGTCCGCTTATGAGGCAGCTGTGACACTCCCTTATTGGTTAGTCTAAAGAGGGTTATAACGCATAACCTACTCCATGAATTGTGGAGCAGATGTGTCAACACATGAGTGGCTACACACTCACATATTAGAACTCATAACCCTCGCCTTTCTCTTTGAACTACTAGTTTACTCCATGCAACTGTTGTAGGACTATCTAGCTTTCTTTCTATATTAGTTCAAAAAGTGCCAATTCTTATTCGTAGGTTATGTCCCATAACCGTCTCGTGCCTAATGGCCCTCGCCGGGTAATATGTAGTCCACAACTTTTTTCCTCTTTCTAAGCTCTTAGATTAGCCAAAAGTACAGACATGGATGTTTTATCAGACTTAGTATTATGTTTGATAACACTCTCAAACCTTCCCGGGTTATTTAGTCCATGTAAGAGCATCCGCACCCTTCAATCTCTCTCAATTCACCCCTTGACCACTATCATCACATTCAAAATTTGATGTCACAAGCTATTGTCTCCATACCCTTGAACCGCTATATAGTCGGTGAACCAATCACAATCACTACACATGGGTTACAATCATTATTGTCTATCAATATACGATAATGTATCTTCCTTAAACAATGGGACGTATTGAGGTGTCACTATATCGTGCTCATATTCAGTGACTCTCTCACCCTCCCTAAAGATGCATGCTGAATTCCATCCACTTTTCAAAGAACCTCAAGAATTCAGTAGTAGGGTTGGCATGCTCTAAGCACTGAATAAAAATAATGTTACAGAAACACATAAGATTCTCAGCAATGCTTGCACTTAATGACAAGTAACACAAGTTCAGAGTTGAGCAGATGTCCAAAGGAACTCACAGATACTGCAAATTTGTCAAGGCAGCCAGATTGGGAATGGACCCGGTGAAGAGGTTGTATGAAATATCCAGCGTTGTCAATGTGGGAACGTCCGTCATCAAAACCGGATCAAGGCTATCCGTGAGTTCGTTATAGCTTACATTGCTACACACAACATACATCAATACCACATTAGTAAGAGTATGTAATGACTCATAATAATAATAATAATAACATTGGCCTAAAGACCATTGTGAATGAAGAGTCTGTTGAAGATAGTTTGTCTATCTATGTCTCTGAGGCATGGATAGTGAGGTCTACGAGTGCATGCATAACATTCTTGAACCCACCTTTGTCACTTGGTCTCTTTTTATTTCAAGATGCAAACCTTTGCAGGAGAAGAGAAGAGAGCAAGAAAACTTGAATTTAATGGTCTACAATGGTACTATAGAAAAAATACAACATCATTATAGAAGGGATCACTATAGAGAGTTTAGGAATGTTATGTAAATCCTACACAAGATCCAGTTGGTAGGGCAGCGCTCACTTACAGGAATTGAAGAGTTTTGTGTCCGGACAGTTTTGTTAGAGTTTGATTAAATTTGTTGCTTGAAATATCCCTGCAGGGTCATCACAATGTTCACAATGGTGTTAATATGACCATTTGGATTGTGTCCCAAAAAAAATATACCCAATTTTGTATCACCAAGAACATTGTATATGTTGGTCGTAAAATAAAAGGGAAAACTCATATAACCCACCTTACGGAGAATAGATTTGATTGCTCTGGGTTAAAAAATTCTGAAACTTACTTTCAGATACGGAGTGTATAATTAGAAAGTTAGAACAACCACTAATCTCTTTAATTTTGACCATGACCGTGGGAAAAAGGTCCAACCTGGCTCCTTATGCAATCAAAAAGTGCTTAAAAAAAAACACATAAGGCCGATTTGGGCCTTAGTTAAATGCAGACGACAGCTTACTTACAAGTAAGATAAAGGTCCTGTTATTTCTTCCGTGATCCCATCCAGGGTAAAATTGACCAAGTAGGGCATAGCTCCACTGAACTGATTGTGAGAAACATCCCTGCATGCTTCAAAATGAAGATGGTCATTAGCATAATAATCGGTGAATAAAGAGTCCATTGGGGTAATAAATTTGATTGTTAACAAAACATATGAAATCAACCTTCACATGACTAAGGGACCAACAAAATTTCAGAAGTTACAAGAGTAGAAGGATTCTTACACAGACACGGCTTTGTCGAAATAGTTGAAAAGATCTACGACAACAAAATCTCCAGAGAACAAGTTGTAAGAAATGTTGAATGTTTGCACAGCATGAAACGAATTGGTTTCATTTGTTGGAAGCCCTCCAGTCATCTTGTTGTCGCCTAAGTTCCTGTCATGAAAATATAAGTTCCTGTCATGAATATGCAATCAAAATGTCATCCTGAAATGCTCTGACCAAAGCATTAATTAAAAAAAACTAAAACTAAAACACTACTGTTGATAGACTGCGACTTTTTTCACTCACTAATTATTACCCAATGTGCAGGGCAGGATCGGCAGACTATGAAAACGTACATGTTCTGGCAGAAGACAAATGCGTCTCTATTCCAATTGGGAATTTCTCCTGTGATATTGTTTCCATGTACATCTCTGGTGTAACATACACAAGTCACATGTTAAAACAATGCAAATTATTTATAGATCATGGTAGCACCATCCGCATAATGCTAATAAGAGCATGATCATAAAGCAGAAATAGATGAAAATGTGATCAACAGAAATTATTGTGCATGATACTCACAGACTATACAAGCTGTATAAGGTGTCCAATTCCTTAGGGAGTGGACCAGTCAAATCGGGATTGTTTGTTAGAGATCTGCACAACATGGAAAATTAGGCCACATAATCACTTCTCTGATTGACGTGAAATCTAATTGACCTTCCATCATTCATGCTTGTGACAAATGTAACAATCTAACTCATCTGAAGTACAAAAATGCATTAAATAAATTGAACTAGATAGATAGAAAGAAACTCTTTTGATGTTGGCGTGAATAAAGTGTTTGTTTGTAATGACAATGAGCTAGTGCCCATCGGACAAAGGGTCATTGGTGCAAAACTACTCTCCCCTTTCGGAAGTAGACACTTTAGTGATCAATAAAATTGATTTAACTGAATAAAATTTAACTAATCCTAATGTGTTTTAACAAGTGTTTATAAGTTGGGTTTTCATCTTTTTTTTTTTTTTAAAGGGTACTTGAATGAGCTTCCACCTCTTCATGCATGGTACATATTAGCAAAACTAAGAATTGATTTTCATAACTTAAGTTGCTAAAGATGGAAAAATGACGGGGTACTAGTAGAAAGGGTGGTTTTTGGGCCCAAAGCATGGGGCCCAAAGCCACTACATATATTGGCATCAAGTTAATGTCGATATTGGTCTTGGTCACTATTCATAGGTGCCCAAAGACCACCTTTCTACTAGTGAGGAAGCACAACTCATTTACAACATTGTTTTAACTCAAATTGAACTAATCCTAATTCATTTTTACTGAGGGTCTCTTCATATCAAGTAGCTCTAAATGGAGAGAAGATAGAGAACTGGGGAGGCCTCTCCATCTTCAGGCACTTATAAAATTTGATCTCTCCATCTTAAATTTGGATTTAATGATTTAGTTGCAAATCAACATTGTTTAATCAATTAAACAAGCATGATAATCTAGTTTTGAAAACAATGACTCAATTTTAAATGACTCTTCTCAACTCACATGGTCACTAAATTGCTGAGATTCCCAATGGCCGCTGGAATAGTGCCCGTGAGGGAAGCATTTGTCAACAACCTGACATCCATGCCAAAACAATTATGAGTTCCTTCACAAAAGTACAAAACATTCTCGAACATCCCTCTCCCTTCTCCAATGTAAACCAAAAACAATACTAAAAAATTTGACAATCCCTATAAAGACACTCGTAGAAACACCCCGCGTAGACTAGCAAAAAGACCCACAAGAAGACCCCACATGACAATTAATTGTGGGTCTTTTTGAACATGCTTCTCTAGTCACGCGGGCGGTGTTTCTACTACACCGATTATTGCCAATATTGTGAGTCACAATAATTCAATATTCTCACAGTAATTGTGGTATTAGAACAAAGTGTGACTCATAGTAATTGAAAAAATTTAGTGAAGATTGTGTATAAAGTTTCACACTATTTGAGGATTGGTGGGAAATCTCACACTAATTCAGTGACTCATAATAATGCAATAATCGGTGTAGTGAGAACATGTATAGTGAGTGACTTGTCGTTTCTTTTCAAGATGCTCAAAAAGAATTTAGATTCTCTTTGCAAAGGTGTTGAAGGCAGTTGCTCAAGAATATTTTATACCAAAAAAATCCTCAGTTTAAGAAAAATGGTGGCGGAATTCTTGAGAGTAAAGGCACAGAAATTAAATTTCTTACAAGCCAACAATGTCTAGGTCCCAAACAGGCAAAGCACTTGCGTTAGTTTGGGCTGTGGCGTTGAGCCTGGCATTGCAAAAGACGCCGCGCCATGGACTGTCAGGCACACACGGTTTCTTCTGTGTATCATTATCAAGAGCATTCCATCCTGCCAAGTTGGTCTGCACATCAGGAGTGTTCTGCCATACATTCCATAGCTGCTGCAATGCATACACTGCCAACAAAACAAAAACATCCACCGCTCGCAGCTCAGTTGATGATCATGTAAATAAAGATCGCCATATACATCAGATCGAGTACCATAAATCATCATCCAATTTGCAATCGAAAACCAAACAAGAATGCATAACATACACACTCTCAAGTGTCAAGAACCACTGTGTACGTTTTGAGGCAACCAAGTTGTGATTTTGAGGCACTTCTGAAGTGTTTCTTGTTGGTGGGTCAAAAGAGAGGTTTGTTTCTTATAACTTTGTAGTTGAATGGAAGCCCTTACATCAAATAATTTAAGTATATCGAGTGAACATTTGTGATCCAATAGAAAAATTTGGAATTATATCCAATAACCTTCTCCAACCTTCTGGATGTTGAAGGTTATTTAATCCATAACTCATACTCCTACTCAATGTGAGCCCTTTGATCAACCAAAAAAGGAAAAAAATTGAAATTTCGAGAGTCAATAAAACAACTTGACATTATGTCCAATAATCTAATCAAACCTTTTAGATACCTAGTTCATCATATATATGTAATTTTATATCCATGTTAAGGTTGAACAAGTAAAACATTTAGGGACATGATTCCGTCTCCTATATTGACCCTCGTTGCTAATAGAAACTCATCTATTCATACACTTGATTAGTCTTCATTTAGCAAGTTGTATAAGCATGACTTATATAGCTACCGGTTTTTGAATGAAAATGAATTTATATGTTATAATCACAACCCCTTTACTATGAAGTTTCATGCACAGTGATCAAAATTTGATCTCTGTAGTGATGTGCCAAGAATCACATCCATATTTATGTTCAAATAATTAAAATGAGATGAACAGTAGCAACTCACATATTCATACACTTGATTAGCCTTCCATTAGCAAGTTGTGTAAGCACGACTGTCTATACTCATTGATTTTAGAATGAAAATGACATTGTAATTCAACAATTTTTTGACACTAAAGTGACAAAAACAACACCGTTTTTTTTGGTAGTGGAAACTTGACAGGGAGCAGTGACAGAGGGTCTCACAATCAGAAGGGGAGGAAACCCACGTCGCCTGCAGTGAATCATTACTCTGAGCCCCAACCGAGCTGCTGTACAGGCATAGAATTAGTACCACGCCCAACTGGAATCTGATCACCATCACAGAATTGACAAACTACCAGTCAATTGAAAATTAACGCTACAGAACTAGTCAATCAATCTGAATATCAAGGGAGCTCTCTAGACATGTGTACAAAGATTCAAGAAAAGGCGGCACACTAAGCTCAACAATTACTAAATTGCCGACTTGAATTTAGTGAGGTTATTGAGGAGCTTAATTGGCACTAGCAAAACTGTGAAGCTTGTACAATCATACCCTAATTTTCATCAGAACTCATGGAATCGATCATAAGTTTTGTGTACCGTAAGCAATGAGCTGAGTGCTTTTCACCTGGTGTTCCTTACTATACACTTTTTCCTAGATTTTTGTATGACTATTATAAAGCAGACTGTTGCGTTGACGAGACTATTTGGCCGGGTGGCGGGGCATGAGAGTTGGATATTGTGCTATTTTCATAGTTGGAGGTTTTCATTGTTGGACACCACGTGCATTCTTTGCTACAGTCTAAGCTTATCTTCCATACAGTGAAGGTGAGGAATTTCAGCCTCCTTAGACCAGGGCCACCCATGCCCTCCCAGAGTCTCACACTCAAGAAGTAGATGAAAAGTGCCAAGGGCCCTTCCAAAATGCTTCTTGACTCTGGATCCTAGCGTGTTAGAGCATGCCCAGTAGCAGGTGTTTTGGAGGGACCAACGCCAAGATTTGGTGTAGTCATCTCCACTTGCTTCGAAGTTTGGCCCAGCAACTACCCACTAACGCTAAAAAATAGTTTTTGGAGCCAAAGTTTGGAGTTCCCCCGCCATCTACAGAAGCTTTGGCGCAAGCAAATTTCTCACACCATGCAAGCATCTTTGCTCAATCAACAATTAAATAACAAGCTTGAAGATTATTCACCGGCCCGTGCTTCAAGGTCATCAAGTTACTTTCATAAAATCTTTTTCTTATAAGTTGCCTTGGTGTTCGCACGAGGAGTGTTGTTGGGCTACTTCTTGCTTAACATTCCTCTAAGTTAAAAATGGCCCTCAATTTAATGCTTGGTGGACATATTTGATTTGGAGCTGTTGGGCATGTTCTTAGAAATTGGGCCTTCGAATCACTATTTAGTTGACTATATCCTCACATTCTACTTGTGATTGGTCCATTGACTATTTGATGCGCACTTTTGATATGTGAGGGGCGTGCAAGGGTGGAGGAGTGTGAGTGCAATTGCCCTTCAAATATAGATGAATAATTTCATAAAGTTAGTCCTAACGTGCATGGGTGGGAATGCTCTTAGCAAATTTGCCATAGATGTGAAGATTCAGTAGCATGCAACATTTGTCCCTGCTTTGGCACTATAGTAGATGGTGTGGAATATTCCACACCCAATAGTACTTCATTAGTAGCTAAGTAGATAGGTGGAGGCTCAAGGTGATGAGCAGAGTGCATGAAGGAAAGGCAGTGGGCATGAAGGTTACTAAATTTTATGAGATAGCCAATTTTGACGAAGTATTCTAGATTCCTTCATACATTTGTAGCAAATATCTATATATAGTCTAATATTGGCTAATTTCGCCATATTGGGAGAAGTCATTTGGCTAAAAAGTAATGACTAATTCCCTCAAAAATGAGTAAAATTTAGCATTGATCTTTATTTGTTTTGTAGCCACTTAGTTAAAAAATTGCACAATATATTTCACTGCTTTCATACAATGACACTCCATAATATATGACGATATTATTGTTTCAAGCAATGCACATCGGGGTTATTTTTTTTGCACTATATAGTAGTACACCATGTAGGCAATGGAGGGTGGACGTTCCAGATTTAAACCATTGTGACTGTGCCACAACATTGGAGTTTGGCTCCAAGAAGCCATAAAAACTCCAATGTCGTGAACACATGTGACAAATCATTTTTGTGATTAATCCATGCCTAATCCATGCTTGCCACATTGAAGGTAGGGCTTCCCAAAGAGGGATAATTGTGGGGTCATACACTCCATGGCAACTTGTCTGAAATAGATGAAGTGAAATGTATTTTTGCAAATTGGGGATAAAAAAATGAGCTCAAGGTTACATGTGGTGTTTGGTTAAACATAGTAACCTTTTCATCAGTTAATGAACGGAGTTTGTAAATACTAACACCTCTTGTTCAAAATGAATTAGAAGTTTGATGGCAAAAAACCAACATCACTATTCGTACACAACACAAGGCAAAGAAGTCACTTGTTTTTGCAAGATTCTTTTGTTCAACGTCATTTTGCCTTGTATGACATTCAAATAACATCCACATCAAAGACATGAATGTTAATGATTTTTAGCATTGAAAAGAGATGCTTCATACTTTTTTGATTCAAAGAGACTCATGCTCATGTTGTCAATAATAGAAACTTATATGTATTAGATAATTGATGAGTAGCGGTAACGACAAGTAGGTTATCATACATAACTGGTTGTTGATTTTTCAATCACAACCCTTGATCTTCATGATTCAAGGGCGTAGAATGCAAGTTGAAAGAAGACAAGGTTATGAGTTACAACTTGTGATGGTGATGGTGACGGGTTGCCAATGGGATGGAGCCATGTTAGCGTTAACCCTTTAGTGCCTAGCAAACCATATTATGGTCACTACAACGTCCGAAATGCAAATAGCAGAGAATCCGTGAAGAATTGGAACTTCAATTTTGAAGTTCAGATTTGCGCACATACATTACGCACCTTCCAGAAAAAGAAATTTTCAAT
Organism: Pohlia nutans; assembly: GCA_022496805.1. Classification (NCBI taxonomy): domain Eukaryota; kingdom Viridiplantae; phylum Streptophyta; class Bryopsida; order Bryales; family Mniaceae; genus Pohlia; species Pohlia nutans. The sequence goes on from CM040097.1 coordinate 19,250,298, forward strand.
TTGGAATTTTACAACTATCAAAATACCTATCAACAGAACGCAAAAATACTGCAAATACTTGAAAATACAGTAAATACTTACAAATACAACATATGTATTGTGTAGTATTTCTTGTGTTTGGAAGTTTGTTATCTTGTTTTATTTTTTTGGACTGTGTTCTCTTCTTCATCTTCCATTAGTGTGTGTAATCCGATCTTGACTAATGTACCCACTCCTGTCAATTTTCAACGTATAAAATTTTGTCCTAAACCGTACATGGACAAGTCACTTTCACTTATAAATCTCACAATAATTATGTGTGAGTCTATTTTTGATATGAAAGATTGCAACGGAGAGGTGTTGACATAGGGCATAGCTGAATTTCTTTGCTTTTATTTTTGAAAATTTACCTCAAATTCTATTTAACTTTGAAGTCACACACCCCCCAAAATCTCATTTTTGAGCGTGCATTATATAGTTCAAATACATACTATAATCTTCCAATCCCACCATTGGATGATTCTCAAATTTTAATAAAATGTGTGCTCTCCAGTTGAGAATAGAATTGTGCAGCTACTTTCTAATTTAATCCATTATATTTCTGGTAGTCTCAATCACAGTGGAAAAATCCACTGAAATCCAGTGCTCCCAGCTACAGTACCCTGGGCACTAAAGGGTTAAAAAGGCAACAACCGGTTATGTTTTGAGTTCGAACATTGAGAGGTCCGAGACAAGAATCTCCTCATATTGATGGTCTTGACATTCTAACATTGGAAGCACTTACCTAACTCAATTACTGTGAAACTTCCTAATGAGTTACGTGAGTTGAAAATTGTCCACCTATTCCCTACTGAGGTGGGTGACAACTTCCACTCAACTACTGCGAAACTTACACGTGAGTTACATGAATTGAAAATTCCCTACTGAGGTGGGTGACAACTTCCAATATCCGTCAGTTGCTGAGTCCCTTCAGAATCTCTATAGATTTTACGGAAATCTTGCATTTCATATTAACCCTTGAGCGTTCACATCACAATTACCTGGTCAAACCTTATCAATGCCTCACATTTTAAAGCATATCATATTTTTTTTTCTGGGTATTTTATAAGTTATTGTTAAACCCATATACCTTGATTTTTTCATAATTATTTAAATAAAAATGAAATTTATAAATCTTTTCAAACTTTTTTTTCTTTTAAAAATTATAGCAATTACAAAAATTCTTAAAATAGTATGAATTTTGAGGGAAAATATAAATAATGGTGAACAACAAGGTGTGGGAGTCATGCTTCTTGAGCTTGTATAAATATAAATTCGATAGAAGAACTTTTTCTGAAGTGTATATTGGAAATTTAGGGTTTTGAACTTTGAAGTACTGTGAAAAAACGCAATTTTAACAATTTTGAAGAATGGTAAATTGGACTAGAAAGTAGAAGACAACCCAAACTCTTTTTTTAGTTGGGATTGTTTTCATTTGAAATTAGGAACTAGCTAAAAAGCAGCATTTGACTAAAAATCGACCAAACATGGCTCCATAAGACTCCTTGCACGCTTAGGGATTAAAGTCGATTGGTTGAATTAATTATGTGTGTCATGAACTCTAGTCTTTGTACAAAAAAGCTAGACCAAAAAATGCATCATACAACTCTAATATACAAACTAAACGCATTGTCCTATTCAACAAATATTTCAAATGCAAAGGCATGCTCCCAAGAGATCATTTTTTGGTCGCTACCCATTTTTAACAGCCTGCCCAGAACAAAAAAATAAGTATTTGAAATAAAAAAAGATATTTAAAGTACTACATCAAGTCTACTTTCCAACGCAATTTGAATTATGTCATTCCAAGTTATACTCCACCAAGGAGAATTTTTCAAAGCGGATCACCTCGACATTGTCCTAGTGTTATAAAATTTTCTATTTAGGGAAAGTAATGATGTTTCCTCCATCATTTCTTTTGTTTTTTTTAATTTTACAATAGATAAACCAACTTTAACTAATCATGCTAAATTTTAAACTCTAAAAGTGAAAATTATAATTTATACAATTGTACAAAATTCAATGCTTTTAAATTCATTAAAAAAACATCTAAATTTTTTTTTTGGAAGTTTGACTGTATGGATAATTTGTAGAGATGATGCCCTACACTTTGTTTGTTGAACCAAACTTCATTAAACATATGGAAGGCACATATTATAACACATCTATGTTTTGTCCAATACCCCTTGGGATTTTAGGAGTTAAGATGTAACTATAGTTCATGTTGCAACCTATGCACTCTCTACAATGGCCAATGCAATCCCATGCTCTCAATTCCAACAAAATATTCAGATATTGTGAGAACCAACATCATTTGCATGTTTGTCAAATTGTGAATATTTTAAATTCTATAAATGTCAATTTCCTTCAATTTTTGTGTACACAATCTAAAATGATGTATACCAGCATGCCAAGGTACAAATTTTTTTTGAAGCTCTAAGAAAAAACTGACAAAATTTAAAATAATTCTGAATTATGGTACACAAAACCAAGTTAAAGACATGACTAACTTTGAAATTCATTTTCTTTCAAATCACAATTGGGTTTTTCTTTAAACTTCCATAGTAATGTGTTATATGTTGCATACATCAATAAACTTAAAAAGGGTCATTTTGATGTCAAAATGACATCAGAATGACATATGTCACGGTGATACATGTAGAGATTAGTGCCATTTTGATGTCAAAATGATGTGAGCTTAACATGCCCCAAGTCAAAATGATGTAAAATTAACATGAAAATGATACATATTAACCTTACATTAGAATGATCTATACGACAATGATGTGAAGCTTACATCAAATTAACATCAAAATAGCACTAATCCCTACATCACCATGGCATATGTCATTTTGATGCTATTTTGACATCAAAATGACTCTTCTTAAGTTTATTGATGTACTACAACTTTCACATATCTACTTTTGAACTTTGCCCACTAATACTCATAGTATGGTTGTTTGAATGGAAAAGTTTCAAATTAATACTCAGTTTTGTTCGTCATTGTATCTAAAAGTGATAACTTAATCCCTAAATGCCTACAACCCTTCCCAAATTGGGCAGCTTTGCAAAGATGCATTACAAAATGCAATGAAGTGGGATATTTTGAACTTGATGTGTGAATAAAAGTTGTACATTATGAATTTTAGATTCTATTCATACGGTTAAATCTATGATTGCAATCACCAATATTTTATATAAAATTTGAAACTTAAAATTTAAATTTCTTTTGTAATTCAATTATGAATAAGATATTGGCAATCTATGAATAAGATTTGTTGTGATGGGTTGAAATGTAATACTCTAAGTGTAGTGGTTTTTGGAGAGTTTTTGGTTGATTAATTTTATGAGTTGTCTTTTTCAAGAGCACTTTTGAACACTTTTGAACTAAGATCTTAGAAATTTTGGTTGAATCACTTCAACATGAAATAAAGCATAGAAAAATCACAAATCATCCCCTTTCAAATCGGATCTTACATGCAAGAAGCTAACTTCGCATAAAATTTTAGTAAAAAATTCACAGTCACTACAAAAAGTGCATGACGGATGAGAAAACGTGGATGAAATATGTACATCGTTTAAAAAATAGACACTAAAGCAGTTAAGGGTTAAGCTGCCTAGACTATTTCTCGACCACCCATTGATAGGGAGATAACTTTCTTTATATTGGAAGTTTGTTTTTGCGAGGCATGAAAATTTTTTCTCAACTATTTCCCAAAATTGAAAATAGTACAATTCTTGAAAGTGGGAAATACTTCATGACCCACTTTGATCAATAGGCTCTTCCATATCCAACGTATGTGGTACTAATTTCCATTCATGACAATACCCGAGGACAATACTCAAAGCCGATCACTAATATCCTCTTAAGGATTCTCAATGCTCGAATACTATTGGCATGTTGCTTCTTTGTGAATAGTGCAATTTATCAGTTTTAGATCAAATGATGGGTAGTTGTGTCAAGAATCTAACGATTGTTTTTGTGGCACTGATTAGTTGAAGGTTCTTCTACCTTAGAGTTAACCAAAAATAGAGTCTCAAAGTGGAAACTCTTGTTGAAACTAGTCTATTGTGAGTTGGAGAATAATCTAAAGCAAGGCCTTACACCGTCGTAGAGAATGGAACTTGTGACCTATCTAACGTAGAAGAGAGTTCCCTCGCGTTCCCCCAAGCCTAAGAGACTAAGAGAGCCAGCCAAAGGACTATTCATGAGCAATGCTTGACACACACACACACATACACACAAACGTGTTTGTTTGACCCACTTATGGTACAATGTCCACCAGACAAAGAACTAGTGGTGTGGGACTACTCCCCTTTTTGAAGGTAGACACTATAGTAACCAATAATCAAGTAACAAAGATAACCCAAAACCTGCAACTAGATAAGAAAAGAACCTTTTTTTCCTTGGAAAACATTTTAGGCGAGGTGACTCGTTGCATAAGGTGTCTATTTGATCAGTAAGTTATGTGATATGTATGGCTTAGTACTGCTAAGTGAGTTATCACATGTAAGAAAGTTCTAGCAACCAACTAGCTCCTACCCTAGAATGTGAGACGAGTGCTTTCATTATGCTAACAAAATACAGTCATCTTAACCACTAGTTTTTGTCTATGGTTTTCAAGGTGGGTCTAGTTTTCGCTACCTTGCTACAATATTCCAAGATGCGTATCACTCTACCAACATAAAATAAATAAATAAAAAGATTGGCTGGCATATTGAACATGCCTTTAAGATTCCATATGCGCTTTAACCCCTAAATGAACAATGAGCCCATATCAGGCCTCATTTTTTTTCTTAGTAGATTTGAATAAGTCCCACATGGACTTCCTTTCCTAAATTTCAAATATTTAAAGTGTCGGTGGAAATTAAACCAATTATATTTGAAAATTCAAATATTACAAAGTAATAATGGAAGTGAATATGATTATATATATATATATCACAACAATTTCAATTTTTTTTGTGAACAACATAGCATTGTTCAACAATTTACCATACCTTATTCATTAAGTCAAAACGGCGTTTCTCAAGGTAAAATGTGCACATTATTAGAGAGTGCTTGGTCTATGTTAAAGTCATCTAACCTTTCTAAGAAGTTTTAGGCTAAGGCCATTACCACCGCATGCTATGTTCAAAACTAAAGTTTTACCTCCTCTTTGAATAATTTCACACCATTTGAAAAGTGGACAAGGTCTAAACCTATATTGACTCATCTTTGCATATTTGGTTGTTCAACGTATGGACATATCTCTATGAAAAAAATAACAAAGTGGGATTTAAAATTAAACAAGTGCCTATTTATTGGGTATGGCAAATTAAATGGCATTAAAGGTTATAAGTCTACTTCAGAACGAACATTCTTGTAAAATTACAATTAGCCAAACTGTAATTTTCCATAAAGATGTCTTATCACCATCTTCAAACCCTGATAATAGTAAATGTCTACACCTCAAATATCCTATGATTTCTTTGAAAGTCCTTTGCAGATTCAACTTATTATATGTACTGTACCTCAGTCTAATGTCTTGATCCAACACAACAACCTATCTCGTCCACTCCACTTCAAACAGTGCTTGGTACACCAAACAAAAAATTAATGAACCAAATCCTTCATCTCCTTCTAACTCAAACTTCCCTCGTTCGTCCTCCCCTATTTTGATACTGCACATGATTTTCTGTATCACAATATAGAACTTACCACCCTTCTAATTCTCCTATGTTACATAGACTGGTTGTACTCATTTACAACCTCTCTTTGTGAGAATGTCTACACAAGAAAATAAAGGAACATCGAAATCTACTAAATTCCATGATTCTGGTTTGTATACTTATGCATTTATGGCTCAAATAACAAAGCCTCAAAGACTTCAAGAAGCCTTGGAAGGTGTTCATAAATTAATTTGGCAACAAGTTATGAAATCTGAGTATGATTCCTGGTACTAAAGAATCAAACTTGGATAGTAGTGAATCTTCCGCCTCATACCTCTTTTATTAGTAATAAGTGGATTTTTCGTAGAGAGTAAATTCTAATAGAAGTCTATCTCGCTACAAGGCCCAGTTTGTTGCTAGGAGATTTGCCCAACGAGAAGGTTTGGTATGTCTTGAAACCTTTTCTCTGATAATTAATTTTTTTTCATTCCATGTATTATTAGCGTTGACTACTATTAATGATAGTTTTATTCACCAAATGGATGATCATTACTACAACTTTTTTCTATGGTGAATTAAAAGAAGATATATACATTGACCAATCCAAAGGCTTTTTTATCCAAGGCATCAAAGGAAAATTATGTCATCTTTTAAAATCTTTATACGACCTTAAACAAACCCGAAGTGTATGGTAAAAATGAAATAAAAATCATTTATCATAAAACGGTTATCTTGAAATGCATTTCTAATACAAAGCAAATGTTAAAAGACTTGAATCATTCATCATTCTCATCGGCTTATACAATATTTGTGATTTAGTATTAATTTCCAATGATTTACAATCATGTTCTTCTTGCTCTATGACTAATAATCTGGAATTATCTATATTTTGGGTGTTCAAGTTATTTGGAATCACATTAGTGTGTTTTCACGCTAGGGTGTACCGAAATATCAAATATGTAGTTACAGCTTGGGATTTCTATTTTTTTTTTGTTTTCAAAATATTTTAGAATCTATTTTAAAAAATAAATTTTACATAATGGGCTTCATAAATCTATAAAAAAATGTCAAACTTTTGATATAAATGATTTCAAGATACTAATGATAGCATTTACTTCTAAATGTGTAATGTTATTTGGTTGTTACAGGCTAAAACAAATGTATAATATGTATAAAGATTTCAAAAATAATATAAAATACTCTATATAATCCCAAAGATTTTGAAAATATTCCATTTAAAATATATTTAAATATTTTCCGTAATTATTTGATACAAATAATGATGCAGTAATGGCCCGAAAGTGGCAAATGTTTTACAACATTACAATTTTTTTACCAACCCATACACCCCAACCGTGAAAACATCCACTAAAAAAGAATTACATCTATCCCAAGCCAAATATCTTAATGATATATCACTTAAATTTAATATGGCCTCATATAAATCAGAAAACTCCCCAATTGAAGATGGACTCAAGTATTCTAAATTGCAGTTCAGCTTAAGTGTGGTGGTTTTACTAAGAGGGCAATGGCCTTATATGGATACCCCAAAAAGCCCTTTGATCTCTAAAATCAACCCCTATGGCAACTTTGAATGAGTCCCTGTTTAAAACAAAATAAAAAATGAATTGACCGGATATGGTTTTGATTTCCTACACTCATGTAGTACACAAAAAGAAATTCACGAAAAATTTGAAGAGGTTTAAAGATATTAAAAGAGACATTTTGTACAAAAATCAGAATTTGTCCTAGCTGCTCAAAATAATCCAAAATATTTGTTTAAAATATCCAATGACGTCATTTTGGTACCAGTTTTTGATATGAAGTACATCTAGATATGTGCTATTTGAAATGATTAATTTGAACGATTAAATATATTATTTATTTTGTACTACGATGCTTGCAAATGCTAATTTTTGACAATTTTTTTCACAAAGCATAAATACATGAAAATCAATTTATTCAATTGAAAATTTGGACTTGAATTAAAGTGTTTCATGTCGTCTTGGTGTGGATATGATCATTTAATAGGTCAAATATATATATAAATATATATATTTTGGGCTACCCAAAAATTTCGGGCAGCCAATTTAACTATTTTTGGCTGCCCAAATATTTCTGGGCAGCCACATGAACTACCCATGGTTGCCCACTAGGTTTGAGCCCGAGATTTCATGCCCAATAGCACGTGTCTCTAACCACCTAACCACCACTAAATTTCAATGTACAAAACACTATTTTTTTTTCTTAATTATCCATTTACAAGTCGGTGTTTTTTAAACTCAACAAACTTCAGCTGCCATTTTAGCATAGTAGGTTAACCTTTTTCAAAAAACTTTGAACTAAAAAAAGTTGATAAATGAAGCTAACTTTCACCTCCAAAAAATCCGTTTGAGATTTTGAGTTCCCAATCAAAAGTTATAGACAACATTCAGAGAGGATCTTTGAAAATGTCAATGTAAATGTCTCTTCCAACCCCTCTCTGAACTTTATCCATAACTTTTGATAGGAGACTTAAAATCTCAACCAGTTTTTTGTTTTCTTTTTTTTGAAACAAAAAAATCTCAAACAGATTTTTGGACATGAGAGTTAACTTCATTTCCCAATTTTTTGTATTTCAAAGTTTTTTGAAAAAAGATACTCTTCTATGCCAAAATGGCCGCCAAAGTATGCTGAGTTTAATCCCTGAAGAATCAACTGAAGGTTTTTTTTTTGTCATTTCCACTCAAAACTGTCATTTCTATTGCGTTCAGCCAAAGATTCTTTGGGGAGAAATCTAATCATAAGATCTTGTACTTCACTTTCCTAAGATCATGTGGTAAAAAAATCATCAAATTTGATCGTACGGATTGGAAGATAATAGCATTTAAAATTAGATAAAAAGTTTGATATCAAGAAGATGCTTAGATTGCCCAAAAAACAAGATTGTCCATAACTTTCTCATCACTAGTCCAAATTGAATAAATAAAAGCTTCATATGTAGAAAAAATATGATCTGTAAGAAACTTCTTTTTAAGAAAGAATTTAAAGTTTTCGAGAATTTCTTTTTATCTCTGAGAATGTGAAAATTATGTTTAAAATGGTATAATTTTTTGCTCCCGGGCATAATATTTCAAAATATTATGAATGTGCTAAATAGAGTAAAAAGATTCCTAAAGATTCCTAAAGATTTTAGAATATTCTAAAAAGATCCTAAATTTAAGATGATTCCAAAAATATTCCAAAAAGATTTTGCACATGACTGAATTCTGTTGATTTGGTTATTGCACTATTCAAATCAACAGTAAAAAATTGACGTTTTGCTGATTTTTACAAAAAGTTCAAAAATGAGTTAAAATAGTCGTTGCAGTGCTCCAAACAATAGAAATCAGTTGATTTTCTATTGATTTGGTCATAACTTTCTAGTAGTGACCATAGTATAGCTTTGATTAGTAGTATTACCAACTTGACAATGGACAAATGAATGTGACCAAAATTTATTAAAACTTAAAACCATAATGGACCGATTTAATTACAAACAAAATGTTGGAATACTAAGAATATAGATTGATAATACAAATGAGTCAAAATAAAGTTCTTATTCTCGTGGGAAATACTAGAAATTTTAGAAGATTATTTCTCAAGTCCTTGCCTATTTATGGCAATATTATAGACTCTATAAAACGCTTATTTTGGACAAGGTATTCAATTAAGTGGGACCTTTATTCAAGACAAAGCTCTCAAAGAAAAAATACAAAAATTATCTTTAAACGTAAAAAGAATTATATTCAATAAAATTTGAAAAAAGATTGAACCTAGCCAAGTGTTTATAGTTTAAAATGGGGAATTACTTTTAGATTTTTCTGTACACTATCTGCTTTGTCAATATAGTAAACTTAAATCACAAATAGTGAAGTACAAATAGTGAAGTACCTCAAGGTTATGCTTGTTGGACTGGGCGCAAAATTTCAGAACCAATCTATAAATTTACTTATGGGCCAATAAATCTAACAATAACGCCACTTGTTCCAGACTTTATGTGTCAAGATAAGAAAAATGTGTTAATTTGTCCCCTCCTTTAATTTGTAAACTTCTAAAGATCTATAGTTATTGCTAATACCTAAAATCTAAGAGGGTTTTGACACAGTCTAGAGAAAAGGTAAGTAAAACATAGAGAAGTGTGTTAAGAGAGATTGTCCCATAGTGATTGTCCTTCTTTGCTAGAACCAGTATAAGGGTTACAGCTAAAATCTAACTGACATCATAGGAAGTAGAGATACTGATCGGCTCAGTCTTTAAAGGTATTGACAATTTCTCGGGCTTTCTGTAATCTCCCCTCCCTTCTTACTATCTATAAATTAAAGAGAATTTATTGGAATCATTATTTTTACTTATGGTCACATTAAATGTTTCAGCAACATTTCAAAGATTTATCTAAAAAATCAGGGCAATAGACTGATATGGGTTCCCCGAAAAACCCTTTTAACTCTGAAATCAACTCCTATGACAACTTTGAATGAGTCCCTCTTTAAAACGAAGTAAAAAATGAATCAACCAGATGTGGTTTTGATTTTTTACACTCATGAAGTACACAAAAAAAAATCATGTAAAAATTAAAGAGGTTTAAAGATTTTTAAAAAGACTTTTTGTACAAAATCTGAATTTTTCCTAGCTCCTTAAAAAATCCAATACATTTGTTTAAAGTGTCCAATGATGTCATTTTGGTACCAATTTTGATATGAAGTACATCTAGATATGTATTATTTGAAGTGATTAATTTGAAGGATTAAAAATATTATTTATTTTGTACTACAATGCCTGCAAATGCTAATTTTTGGCAATTTTTTCCACGAAGCATAAAAACATTCATCAATTCATGCACAACCTAATGACCTAATTAATTATAGTTCTTCCACTACATCTAACAAAGAATATCAAGCCAAACAGACAGTTGTATGGAAGAGAAAGGCAAGTTGAAGATCACCATATTGAAATCCTTGGGCTAATTTATTGTGGACGTAGTTTTGAAAATTGGGATACTTTTTCATCAAAAATGCTAAGATGCTTTCAAAAGGTCTCTCCAAAGGACTCACATGCCCAACATCTCCTCATCGATTTTTCAATGAAGGATCCACGTGTCCAGAGTTCCAGTCTTTTGTCATCAATAAAAGGGGATGCAACCTGTTAAAATTTCATAACAAGTCATTCCAAATATATGATTATTTGGAACTCAAATGAACTTGGACGATTCCACTGGATTGAAAGTTAGTGGAAAGTGTTCTTTCTAGTGCTTGGGCAAGGTGTTACATGCTTCTTGTAACATCCGCCATTGCTCCTCATGCTGCTCATCAAGCACTCGCCATGGAAGACCATAATCAAACTCGATTGTATTTCCCTGTGCAAGATGGGAAGTTGCCACTGCGTCTCTCTGCAGTAAGTTCAAGATCAGTCACACAAGCCAGTTAATTCAATTGTACGCTAATTCATGGAAAGGACTGAAACTTCTCATTAATTCTCTTAACATTTGATGGCACGGAATGCACTTAGAAATGCTTGTATCTAATTATTAGAATGTATAGATCGTATCTAATTATTACAAAGTATATAACTATTACAAAATTTATAGATCGTATCAAGATGAGTACTCTATCAATACTTAAAGAGTTCAGGTAAGATCAATTGTAACTCACATAATCTTCATTAATATAATCTCGCCCTTCTTTAGGAAATTCAATATGGCCAGGAAACTTCGATGTTGGTGCTTTGAAATCACTGTATTTAAAAATACTTGCAGTCAATAGCCTGTGCAACCATAGAAGTCAGATACTTAGTAGATTACTCAACATAAATGATCAAGCACTGGATAATCTATCACTCACTAGATGAATCCACCACCGCCTTGACCCCTGTTGAAGACGAATAGAAGCAAGTGCTCATTTGACAAGAGCTAAGCTAACACCAAAAAACAGGCATGACTGAAAGGTTCCCGAACAATCCTCTCGACGGGTCCACAACTCATGTGTAAGAGAGGGGCAGCCTTTAGTAATGAAATATCGTCCCTTGCGTTAAAATATATGTTATGTATATTTGATTTTTTAAATAAATAAATAATAACGAACAATGAGAGCACAATACAGCAAATTTGCAAAATGAGGGGCTGGCATACCTGGTCCCCACAATTATAGCTTTATTCGTCAATAATTGAAGAAACTCGTTAGCCAAGGAGGGGGACGGAAGCTTCAACAGTGCCGAAGCTAGAAAGACAAGCACACCACTTTAGAGTTTTTCACAAATGAATTTTTCTAAAATTGCTTAAACAATTGAAGCGTTGAGCTGCTGGGAGGCATTGCATAGGAGAGCACAGATAGAGAGAGGGACGCACTAGTTCGATAATGAGGCGACACGGGTGGTACAATTCGCACGTCACATCTGTATTTCAAAGTCTGAGTGAGAGCTTCCTGCATGTCGTTCAATTAAGGGTCAATTAATTATTACTTCCAGATGTGAGCATGTGAAGGTTAGCAAAAAAGGATATGTATTTCAGGTCACATGGATATGTAAAACTGAACCGAGATTGAAGAATCGTTCTGGTGATATGATAAAAAGAGAAAGTTCTAACCGCCAAATCATCAGAATGAAGTCCAGTAACCAAATTCTGAAGTAATAGAACCCTGTTGCTGTTAATAGCCGGAAGAAGATTAGAGACCTCCCAGTCCTGTAGCATTCAATCCACCTTTTTTAATCAGAATAGTGACTTGATCTATTCTGTGCACAATGTATGAGAAGAACAATCTTATCAATATAGAAAATTCCTGGAAATCACTCACCTGAACTCTTGGTTTGAAAATATGTCCTTGAGGTTTCTGCAGCATCAATACAATTGAGTGTAAATTCAACATATCGGCAATCAAGAAGGAATCGCATAAGAATAGTAATCATACGCAACCGATGGAAGTACAAAAGAGCTTTTAGTCCTTTTCAAATGCCATGAAGTATGGTCAATAGGGATTCTCATAAAGCATTGTAGCATTGTGCACGTTCTACACAACAAATGCATTCAAACAGGCATCCAAAGTCTTCTAAAGAATGATCTGACATTATAATTAGGTGACCGCTTGTTACCTGTTCAGCACCAGGAGATCTGGCAATAGCAACACCTTCATCAGCTCTTTTCTGAAGTTCAGACTTCTCCTTTTCAGCTGAGGCATTAGTCCTCTCCAGAGGCTTGACAATTAATTTCGGTGCCCGTTTAATACTAGGCACATTTTCATGATTCCTTTTTTTCTCACCACTCACTGCTCCAACTTCAGTACTAGGCTTAGTTTCAAGTTTCCGTTTCTTCTCGCTACTCACTGCTCCATCTTCAGTACTAGGCTTAATTTCATGTTTCCTTTTCTTCTCACCGCTCTCTGCGCCAACTTTGGTACTAGGCTTGGTTTCAAGTTTATTTTTCTTCTCACCAGTCACTGCTCCATCTTCAGCACTAGGCTTCCTTTTCTTCTCACCGCTACCTGCTCCAACTTCGGTACTAGGATTAGTTTTAAGTTTCCTTTTCTTCTCACCAGTCACTGCTCCACCTTCAGTACTAGGCATGTTTTCAAGTTTCCTTTTCTTCTCACCACTCACTGCTCCATCTTCAGTACTAGGCACATTTTCATGTTTCCTTTTCTTCCCAACACCCACTTCTCCGTCGTTAATACCAACTTTTTTCTTGAAGCCTACTGGAGCAATGGAAGAATTCGACGCCTTGACAGGTTTAACATCCTTCCCTTCCGGTTTAACTGCTTTCGCCTTAGAGGAAGTAGGCGGTTTACCTTTGTTGGTTACTGGCGAAACCTCCTGTCTTTTACTACTTGAATAGATCTTCGAAGGTGCTGGAATACCGAAGACTAAGCGTTCAGGACTAGGGTTTTTTGCACCCAGCTCACCTTTGACTACTGTCTTGAGGATATGTAATTCTTCGTTCTTATTCTCTACAGCGTCTACCTTAGGTGGCTCTAGTACCAAATCATCGCTCTTCCTCTTGAACTTTCGTTCAGTTGAATCTCCCGACGGAGCGGGTGACACCTCAGGAACAGATGAACGTATAGCTATGGCTGCACCCTGATGGGAAGACGAACCCGAAACTGCAGGAGACTGGCGCTGCATCCTGGAACCAGAGACCTACAAACGAATATACCAAAAATCGCAGCTGGGGAACTTAGAGTGCATGTAGGACCAGACATGTGTAAGGTAACTACACCTAATTGCCACCCATACCCAAAAGCAACCCTTATACATTCTTGCCTACAATGTACAAAGTCTGAACATGAGAGCTTAGGTACGCCTATTATCAGCACTTTGAAAATTCATGCTAAGATGTGTTGTAATCGTCTTTCAATTGCTAACAAGAATTAACAGAAACTAATGCAGTCTTAAAATACGAACCATGGGCAAAATGCTTATTAGGACGGAGGTAAAGTTTAAGAATCGTTCAAACCTGTGAAGACGAGCGTGCAAAAGTCTTGTCTACTGGTACAAGCCACTCCTTCTTGTTGTATACTTTCTGAGCTGCAGGTCAAAACCTTTAGCATTTTTAAAAAATTGCTTGGATCTAATCATTGAGTATCAAAACCCTAAAAACTAAACCCTAAACCCTAAACCCTAAAAAAAACACGAGGTTGCGAAACTGGAATTAGTACCTCCAATGGCTTCTTCCACATCCTCAAGCCCAACGACTTCCTCCGCAGCAGGATCATAACCTCGACGAAAAAAGTAGTCCGCGGCTTCAACTTGCTCACGAGAAGGCACCTCGTTCAAGCTCTCCTCTGCAGTGCAAAGTATGATGCATTTTCCAGCTATCGCTTCCTGGATTGACAGAGCTTGAATAAAACCCCATGAATTCTCAGAAAACAGTAAATTCAAATGGCAATGGATCTCTTACCAATAGCATATCGATCTCCACGCCAGGTCCTTCTCCAGAGGCCAGAAAAAGCTCCTTCAGCTCGGGGGTGTCATCCAGCCCTTTCACAGAGACGGGAAACTCAGAGGACGAATAGAATCTCCGAATTCGGCACATCTCTTTCCCCTCCTTCTCGAAAAGCTTCACAATTTTTCCAATATGAACGTGCTTCGATTTCAATATACATCGCACACAATCTCCGAGCGCAAATACTTCATCGTTAATCGTCACGGTCTTGTAGTTGCTGCCTACCTTCGCTCCCCACACATAGTCCGTTTTACCAATACCCTCGGCCATGCTACTTTCCGCCATCCCCTCACAAATACTTTATGACTGAACTAGGTTTGCGATCAATGTAGCCCTGTTTGCCACACAATTCACTGAGTTTTCGTTAAAAAAGCAAGATCACTTCATAGAATCCGATTGTTTCGCCGAAAAGAGAATTACTAGAGCTGGTTTTTCACGATTTTCACCGCATGTTGCCATGGTTGAAGGAAAACAACCGGAAAGAAAATGTATATGTCTACTGGACGTGATTTCTGATGCTATTGTGAATCAAAAAGAGCGAGACTTAGTGCGTTGAGAAGAGTGAAGAGAAAAGGTTCAAGAAAGCACAAGAATTAGTGAAAATTGGATCGGAAAGAAGCGGACAAGTACTGGAAACGAATGCGAGCTTACATCAAGGGCCATCAGCTGGATAAACAAGCACGGAGACAAGACTACTCGTGCGGAGTCGATTGGAGAGAAAGAGATTGACGGATCGCATTGTTGAAGTTCCCGCCTGAGTAGTCAAGGGATGAATATGCGTATGATTGGATGAATGATTCTGTGAGAATGTAACCCTAACTTGACAAAAAGCTACATCCTAGAATATCCTCCTATGTGACACATTTGTCACACATTCAAACTATGTTGTAATAAAAATAAAAAATAAAATGAAACTCCATATGGAAAGATTTTAGAGAATTGAATTTTGTTTTTTTTATTTTTTATTTTTTATTTTTAAAAATCATTATAATTATTAGTGTTACGATTTAAATAATGTTTTTAAGTCTTGTGACATGCGATATTTTTCTAATTTGGAAAAAAAATTACTAATTTAGAAATGTTCTTACCAAAGGCACAATAAAAACATGGTAACAACTACAATACTTCAAAAATATAAAATTAATAGATAGATAGATAGATAGAAACTCCGGTCCTTTATACAAGGCCGGCGTGAATAAATTGTCTGTTCGTAATGACAATGACTTAGGGCCCACTGGACCAGAGGCCATTGGTACAAAACTACTCCCCTCTTTCGAGGATAGACGCTTTGGTGACTAATAACGGGACCCGGGCACTACTAGTGAATTGTAGCGTTAGTTAGGTTGGATGGGTGAGTATAAGAATGGGTTGGGGGTGATGGGTGGTTGCCAAGTCATGAGTGCCATGGTTGGTTTGGTGAGGCATATGTATGACAGCCATATGGTCTGGGTTCAATTCCTGGTGGACCTGTTGGAGCAATGGTGTGATATCTCATGACTTGGTGTTGCTAGTGAGTTTATGCTAGGCAGGAAAGATTGTACAAACCAACCGGCCCTTATCCTACTTATCTGAGACAAGTGCTAACAAATAAAGAGTAGTCTGTAACCACTTACCCCCTCTTTTGTTAAGGTACAAAGTTTGATGGTATAGGTTGGTTGTTTTCAAGTTTTCTTTTATGTAGTATTATGGATGCCGCATGATGTATAGCAATGGTGTTTATTTTTGTAAATGTGTTTTTGATAGAAGATTCGGGTATTTTTAGTTTATTTACGAGGAGTTTTATTGAAGGTATGTGTGTTGTACTTTGAGCGCCGACTGTGATTACTATGAGGGGATCTACTTGCCAACCGAGATTGGTTATGTTGTTTTATGAGTGGTAGATATTTTTGGGTTTTTGTATTGATGGCATCTTCAGAGAATCTGTCATTGCAGTATGTAAATTCAATGAATCTGATAGTGAGAGTGTTGTCTGGGTTCAGTGGAGGGGGACTTTGGTATGGGAGTCCTTTGACGCATAGTATGTCTGGTTTGAATTTGGCGTTGCAGTGGCATCTTTGTGGGCCACACATGTGCAAGGGAGCAGCCATGTAGGAACTATATTTTCTTGTGGGTGATTTTGGAAGGTTCCTACATTCATTAAGATGTAGCATCGGGTTTTTTGGGATGATAGTATAAGTTGTCTAAGTTCCCATACTGCTTTGTTGTGTCGCTTAATTCTGATCGCATGGAGATGGTGGTGAGTACATTTGAAGAGGATATAAAGCCAGGTATCTGCATCGAGGGAGTTACTGAGGGGGCATGTGTTGGAGGGAAACCGGTTTATGAAAAAGAATAGTTGTTTTCTTGCATTACCCATGTATTGGCCAATGCGTAGTTTTAAAAGGCTGGTTTTTTGAAAGTCAGTTATTGTGGGATTGGACCAAAATTCATTGGAGATGTCGCAGTCTATGTCCGGGTTAAGTGCCCATTTACTGATGTTGGAGAAGTGTTGTGTCATTATTTCTAGGTTTTGTTTTCTATCATGTTTTCTAATGTATTCTGTTAGGCATCTGACATGTCTTTTATCAGGACGTCTGGTTGGACCGGGCTATACATCTTTTTGGTAGTAGTAGGGGGTGGTGTGTGCGAATTCGTATGGTTTTGAAGCAAATTTGTATATTTTTCTAGTACCGGCCTTTGCGAGTTTGTCGGCTTGTTCATTACCTTGTATATTGGAGTGGACTTTGACTTTGTATAGTGTAGTAGGTTGTGTTTGAGACTGGAGCATGGTTATCATTGATTCTAATATAGTTTTATCAGCATGGTTTCTATGGAGGGTAGGGTGGTGTAGTTGTGTTTGAAGGACGTAGATGCAATTGAGGCAGTCTGTAAATATATGTGCGGGTTCATTTGGATATTTGGTGGTGATGATTTGTAAAGTTTTGTGAATGGCCATTAGTTCAGCTTGAAAGATGGTTTGTAGACCCGGTAATCGTTTTGAGATTTGTATTTCGTCTTTTGTAGGGTTATATATACCATAGCCAGCTTTCTCTCGTATCCAATATCCGTCTTCATGCAGTTTGGGGGGTATGAAGGATCCGTTTGTGAAATAGCTATATTGTGGGGGAAATTTGAGTTGTGTTAATTGCGTAGTTAGGTAGTGGAGGGATGTTTGGAGGAGTTTGGATTTTGTTTGGGGGGTAAATCGGTTTCTTCCATGTAGTGCTTTTGTTTACTGGTGAATTTGGGGGGGTAGGGGAGATGTGTTGGATGTAGAATTGTGGGATTTAGGCTTGTTCGATTGTGGTTTTAAGGGTGTTGATTTGATCTTGTGTGGAGATGATACAGTTTTGGTGATGAATACATAGGATGTGTATTTATTGAAGGTAGAGAAGATTGCACAAGGCACACACACAAACACAAGGAATGCGTAGAAAGAGATGATCTTTACTCAAAGGCCTTCCACCTTAAGTAGTGTACACTAGGAGGTCACCATGGACAAACCATATGGGATAACTCATCACAAGGACACTCTAGAGATCAGCCCATGCCTAACCCCTCCTCCCACACACCATTATTTAGCACCCGTACGTCTTTGGCTTCTAGCAATACTACGTTGCATCAATTACCTCAATACTCCCACTTTGCGTAGAGCCAAAGCCTCTAAGTCCAAATGCTATTACTAATCGTTGGTGTCGGTCTCTACAAAGACCCTTTGTGAGCACATCCGCCACCATGTGCTCCGTTGGGCAATATTCCAAATGTATAACTCCCAATTCCAACTTCTCCCGAATGAAGTGGTATTGCACATCAATGTGCTTCGTGCGTGAATGATGTGTAGGGTTCTTTGCAAGTGAAATGCACCCTTGGTTGTCACACATAATCGTTGTAGCCTCACCTTGTGTGCAACCCACATCCACCATTAGTTGCCTCAACCAAATGGCCTCCTTCGTGGCATGGCTCGTAGCCATGTACTCGGCCTCCACCGTTGATGTCGCCGTGGTTTGTTGCCGCTTGCTATTCCACGACACCGCTCCCGATCCGACCTTGAACATGTAGCCCGTTGTCGATCTTCGATCGCTCGTGTCTCCCGCGTAGTCCGCGTCACAATAGCCGCTCAACACAATGTCTTTGCCTCCAAGACACAACTTCACATCGCTTGTGCCCCTCAAATAACGCATGATCCTCTTGACCGTCATCCAATGCATCGAGCCCGGTCTCGCCATGTGTTGACTCACCACGCTAATTGGATACGCAAGGTCGGGCCGTGTCGCAATCATCGCATACATCAATGACCCCACCGCTTGCTTGTATGGCACCTCCGCCATCGATTTAGCCTCCATCGCATACTCCTCCTCCGAAAGCTTGACGAGCTTGGAGTTTGCATCCAATGGTGTTGCCACGGGCTTACAATCCTCCATCCCGAATCTCTTGAGCACGTCCATCACATACTTGCCTTGACTCATGGTGATAGTGCGTGTAGCCCTGTCTCGCACAAACTCAACACCAAGACAAAAGTGCAATTCTCCAAGATCACTCATCTCGTACTCTCTCTCAAGCATGCCTTTTAATGCATCCATTAAACTCATGAGGCTTGCAAGAATGATCAAATCATCAACATATATAATCACAATCACCACATGTTGCCCCTCTTGCATGAAGTAGAGACTATGATCCGCAATGCTCCTAGTAAACCCGTGTGCAACCAAGAACGTGTCAATCTTTTGGTACCACGCTCTTGGAGATTGTTTCAACCCATACAATGATTTTTGCAACTTACAAACAAGGTGCTCATTACCTTGTTGCACAAACCCCTCAGGTTGCACCATGTAGATGTCCTCCTCCAAATCGCCATTCAAAAATGCGGTCTTCACATCCATTTGATGCATCTCCAAGTCCAAGGCCGCTCCAATGGCAAGAATGCATCGAATGGTGGTGAACTTGGCCACGGGAGCAAATGTCTCGTGAAAGTCCACCCCATGCACTTGCGCGAACCCCTTGGCTACTAATCTTGCCTTGTGACGCACAACAATACCCGAAACATCCCTCTTTGTCCGAAACACCCATTTGCAACCAATGGGGTTGCGATCCTTTGGAATGGGAGTTAATTGCCACGTACCGTTAGCAATTAGAGAGTCGTACTCCTCTTGCATGGCGCGCTCCCACTTGACCGCATCCTCACCTTGCATGGCTTCTCGAATGGTCAATGGACCATCCGATAATGCCACATTCGCATGCTCGTCCTCCACTTGAGGGAAGATGTGGTTCTTCCACCATTCTCCAGGTGGCTTGCGCGATCTCTCGGGGTACCGCCGCTCGCTTGAAGAAACTTGCTCCTCTTGCGTGCCCTTTGCGCCATTCTTGGCCTTTGAGCTCGATGGCGCTTCAACAACCTCCGTGTCGCCAGCTTCGTCATCACCGTCATCATCACCTACATCAACAACACTAGGAGACTTGGAGGGTGTGTCCACCAAAACGTCTCCACTACTCCCACTTGGACCAACCTCCAAAGGAGCCTCCATCGTAGACTCCTCACAAAATGTCACATCACGTGACCGAATGATCTTCCTCGTGTCCACCGACATGAGTCTATACGCCTTGGTACCTTCACAATACCCAAGAAACACACATTTCAAGGCCTTAGCCTCGAGTTTCGTCCTCCGTTCGTCGGGAACCTTCGCATATGCAATGCATCCGAAGATGCGCATGTGTGCAACACATGGTTGCCTCCCACTCCACGCTTGCTCCGGCGTCATGCCTTCAACCGCGCTTGTTGGACACCGATTGCGTGTGTATACCGCATTCACCACCGCTTCCGCCCAAAGGTCCAACTTCAAGTTTTGAGCGTGCAACATGCTCCTCGCCATCTCTACAATGGTGCGATTTGCGCGCTCCGCAACTCCATTTTGTTGAGGCGTGTACGGGGCCGAAGTTTGGCGTGCGATGCCTTCATTCTTCAAAAGCTCGTCAAATTTCTTGGACATGTACTCGCCGCCATTGTCCGACCGAAACACCTTGATCTTCAACTCGGATTGGTTCTCCACCAATGTCTTGAACTCCTTGAACTTCTCAAAGCACTCACTCTTGGCTTTGATAGGGTAGAGCCATATCTTCCTTGAAAAATCATCGATGAAGGTCACAAAGTACTTGCAACCTCCCATCGATGTGGTCTTCATGGGGCCACACACATCCGAATGCACGATCTCCAAAACTTTTGTGGCCCGTGTCGCCCCTTCACCCGCAAATGGCAACCGTTGTTGCTTGCCTTCAATGCAACCTTCACACGTGAATGTAGAAGCATCCACTTTCAATTGATGAAGGTCCATACCGCTTACCATGCCGCGTAGTGTCTTCACACTCTTGATGTTCAAATGGCCAAGTCGACGATGCCACAACGCCAACTTGTCGTCCTTCAAGTTTGAATGCGCCAACGCCGCCGATTCCTTCGAATGCACCTTGGAGAACTTGATGTGGTACAAACCCTCGTGTTCTTCAATGATGGCCACCTCATCTCGACTCGGTGACAACACATAACACCCCTTATCACTAAACTCAACCCTCAAGTGCTTTGCCACTAATTGCCTCACCGATAGTAAATTTGCCGTTAATTTGGGAACGTGGAGGACATCTTGGATAGTGATTGTCTTCACACGACCCCTCACCTCGGTGTCTACAACAATTTGGCCCTTGCCAACGGCCTCAAGCACCGTATCATCTCCCAAAATCACTCTCCTTGGATTAATGAGAGCATACGAATGAAAACAAGTTTTATGTGGTGACATGTGGCTTGTAGCCCCCGAATCAACAATCCAATCACTCGTACTACCATTGCACGATACATTGCTTGCCATGTTTGCATACTCATCACCAACCTCAATCCAATCACTCATGCTTGCATCACCCTCGATACCATCACTCATGCTTGCATCACCCTCGATGCCATCGCTCATGCTTGCCTCATATCTAGCCGTAAATGCGTACTCATCATCGTCACGAGTTTTAGTGTTGTTTGCACTCTCCCCTTTCTCATCCCTCTTGTGTTTGAAGCAAAATTTGGCAATGTGGCCCTTCTTACCACAATAGAAGCACACCTTGTCGCTTGAGCTCCCACCGCCTCCATTCTTGGATTGCTTCGCCACGAGTGCCGCTCCATCTTCTCGAGACTCGTTCTCCTTTCGCCGCGAAAGCTCGTGCAACAACCGTGAGGTCACATAGTCCAATGTGAGCTCCGTAATGGGTCTTGACTCCATCGCCACGATGAGGTACTCGTATGATGATGGAAGGCTCTCCAAAAGTGTCATCACGATGTCACCATCCGTAACCGACACGTCGCAACCGTTGAGTTGATCCGCGAGAGCTTTGACCTTGTTGATGTGCGCCAACATGTCATCTTCTTCGCCCATCTTGATGGTGAAGAACTTGCGCCTCAAAAACAAAATGTTGGCCAATGTTTTCGCTTCGTGAATGTTGCAAAGCTTGGACCATGCTTCCGCGGGTGTCTTGCACGAACGAATGTGCGCAAGTTGCGAATCCGCGAGGTTGAGTGCCAAAATGGCAAATGCCTTCTTCTCCCTCCTCGTGTACGCTTGCATGATCCTAGGATCCGTAGAAGAGAAAGGAGGTTCCTCACTACCCTCGACAATCTCCCACAACTCCTTCTCGGCCATCACCATCTCCATTTTGAACTTCCACAAGTGGAAATTCACCCCATCGAACTTGTCCACGACCTTGGGACCCTCACCCTCAAAAGATGCCATGATCCTCACTTACGTATGCCTCCCCACACAAATGAAACCTCAAACTCAAACACACAACTTTGTTTTTGTGATTTTTTTTTTTTTTTGCTTTGATATTGCACCTTTGTGCACCCAATGGGTTTAAAACAACCCCAAACACTAGATCAGCACTTTTGTGCTCCACGCACGCCTCCCAACACTCAAATGTGAGAACCCTCACCCAAAAATGCAAAGAGGCTCACCAAAACCCCTCAAATCACTCAATGGAGCTCAAAACAACTCCAAATGCTTCAATACGACACCTTAGTGTCCCCAAACACTCAATGCACGTCAATGACACCTTTGTGTCCTTCAAGAGCACTCACTCAATGCACATGAACTCACACGAGTCCCTCAAAACCCCAATCGCATTGAAATTGCTCAAAACCGCACCTTTGTGCACAAACTAGCTCCAAATGAAAATTTGAGCACCCCAAGAGCATGAAACACATGCAACACCTCAAAGCAAGTGCCTAATCACTAGGATCAGATGGTAGACCCTCCACGAGAGTCTTCACACCTCACAAATCACTTGCATTTACTCAAGTGCTCACAATTGAACCAAACGAAGTTCCACTCGCAACGAAGAGATAGAAGAAAGAAAAGAAGGAGATCAAGGGAAGAAATTGACCAAAGAGAGTGCTCCAACATGTAACTTCAGCCCATGCACACCTCCAAGAAACACCAACGCTTCAACAAGCTCCAAAACCTCCAACAATGCTCCAAAACCGCCCGTTGCGCACCGACCTCAAAATACTTGCACAAATGCAATCTAATACTCATGAAACACACATGAGTGGGCCCATAACCTATTGAAGGTAGAGAAGATTGCACAAGGCACACACACAAACACAAGGAATGCGTAGAAAGAGATGATCTTTACTCAAAGGCCTTCCACCTTAAGTAGTGTACACTAGGAGGTCACCATGGACAAACCATATGGGATAACTCATCACAAGGACACTCTAGAGATCAGCCCATGCCTAACCCCTCCTCCCACACACCATTATTTAGCACCCGTACGTCTTTGGCTTCTAGCAATACTACGTTGCATCAATTACCTCAATAGTATTGCTAGTGGTTCGACCCGAGGTTTGTTGAGTTCTAGAGGAATTGTTGGTTCGACATAAGTGATCGTATCAGCAGCAAAGTGGGCAAGAACGTGTGTGTCTTGAAAAGGACCTGTATACGGGGAGAAGTTTTGGTACCAGTTTATATCTGGAATGACGAGTAAGGTGATGGTATTAGGGTCATAGCGAGCGGCTAATCTGGCTCTGTGGATTGCTTGTTGTGCCATTTCTTCGTTGTGTGGGTGGGCATAGCCAGTTCCGTGCCATTTGTATAGGAAGGCTGTACCAATTGATCCGAATATTTTGTCTCGTGGGAATGGGGAGTGATAGTGTGTTATTTTGGTGGAATATGTGGTTGGTGATGAAAAGTATGAGTGGGTGATTTTGAATGAATCTATAAGGAGTCTGAGATGGTAGTGGGTAAAGTATGTTGCGATGCTTTTAAGGGGTCTTTTTTAGGTAGTTTATATTTGTACCTTTGATAGAGCCATATTACTTCGGTTTCAAATGTTTGCGGGGGTGGTACTAGATTGTGTGTGTTGTGTATGTTTTTATTATATTGTTGCCAAAGCCATTTAAGTCTGGAGGTTGGGATGGTGATTAGGTGGCTACCTGTGTTGTCATATAGATGGGTTAAGTTGTGTATGGTTTGGATAGTGTGGTTATTGGTTATGATATCTTTTTCAGGGTTGCACTCGGCAATGGATATTTTTGCGAGAGGGATGATTGTGGGTGGAGGGATGAATCGTATGTCTTTGGGTTGAGTGGGGGCAAAATGGGTGGATATGATGTATTTATAATGTAGATGTTGCTGTTTTGTGTAGAATTCTTTAAGTAGTGTGATGTTGTGTTCAATGACCATAGGTTGGTTGAATGGGAAGAGGTCACGTTGGGGCATCCATTTATGGTAAGTTTGGTTGTTTGGAAGTGTCCATTGGCAAAGATATGTAGTGTATGTTTTGGGGATTTTGTATGTGTCTGTAGTTTTAATTGTTTTGTTGGTGAGAATACTGTGTATGGGGAAGTTTACAGGGTTATTTGATATGTTTAGGGGTGGGGGTGGTTCTAGTGGGGGTAGGGGTGTTGGGGGGGGAGTATGGAGTGGCGTGATGGTTGTGGGGTTAGGTCACGGTTATTTGATATGTAGCCAGCTTTGAGCGTTCTAGGTGGTGGGTGTTGTTGGCATAGGTTTGGGCAATCTGGATTGCAGCGTTGATAGCAAAAAAATTGTTCGGCAATGTGTAGGGCACTATAAAATTAATACAATTAGTCATACTAGAAACAACTTTCTAAACAAGGTTCAGTGAAGAAGTATCGTTGCTCTAAACAAAACAAACTGCTAAATGAGATGAGACAATTGCAAGACAGACTCCGTCCTATGTGATTGTTTTGACTGTTGGCATCCACTATTGTATAGTATTTTGTCTCTGTTATACCACTTCCAAATATAACTACATTTATACAAATCATATAATTTGTGATTAATATTTGCAACTGCTAATTATACGAAAAACATGATTTTCAACAGCACATTATATTTTACAAAATGTTTGTTAAATCATTTCACTCTATTTTTAGTGTAATAAGCATAAAAATTTATAACCAAAATAATAAGTAATAACTAGGGCTCCACTTCTCTCCGCACCATCAGTGAGTGACGAAGTGAAAGGCCATTAAATTGAATAAGACAAGAAAGGCAGAATGGAACAGTCATGGGAAGACAATCCAAGGATGAAAGGCTAGGTTACATTATAGAAAGGTTACATCATAAAAAAACTTTGTCCTAAAATTGTTGACTGCCGACTCGCCGGATTGTTGACTCACTTACAAAACATACAACCGTCGGAAAGGGGAAAGGTCGTATGTGAGCGGAGAGCGGAGAGCAGAGAGCAGAAATTAAAGAGCAGACTCTAAACATTTTCGCAGTCATTTTTAGGGTTAGAGTTCCTATAACCGTGGATTTTTTCATTTTTTTATTAATATATTTTGGGAGAATTGGCGTGTATAACCGCGGAATTTAGGAGAATTTAGCAGTGAGATATGGAATTTGGGACATTCATCCACGGTCTTTTATACGACATTCATCCACATTCATCCATATGTGGGACATTCATCCACCGTTTTTCATACGAGATTCATCCACATTCATCCATGTGTGGGACATTCATCCACGCATCACTCATGCACTTGTGTCACTCCATAGACCAGACTTGCACCACATCCTGATTCGCGTTACTCACACCACGCGTTACTCTATTAAAATGAGCACCATGACGACATGAACACACGAACGCACCACATCATGACTCCCATACGCATGACTCCCACACATGCATGACCCCAACACCTGTGAATGGCACCCTGTGACTCGCAACCTGTGGTCTCGCACCGTGTGACTCGCACTTGGCTGACATGAACACATAACATGACCACATGAACACCAATACCACCCTAGACTCGCACCACAGCCTCTCTCGCGTTACTCAGAACACAACCTCACTCATGTTACTCACACCACAGCCTGACTCCATTACCCGCAACACAGACTGACTCCGTTACTCGCAACACAGACTGACTCGTGTTACTCACACCATAGCCTGACTTCGTTACTCACACCAAAGCCTGACTCGCGTTACTCACACAACATAGTCTGACTCCGTTACTCACATCACGCGTTGAACGCTTTACTCATACTATAGCTGACTCTAAGTTACTCAAACGAAAGCCTGACTCGCGATACTTTCACAACACAGTTGACTCAATTATCCACACCACAGCCTGACTCACGTTACACTCAAACCACAGCTGATTCCATTACTCACACCAAAGCCTGACTCGCGTTACTCACACACCATAGCTTGACTTCGCTACTCACACCATCACCTCATTGCATTTCTCGCAACACAGTTGACTCGCGTTACTCGCACCACGCGTTGCACTTGCCATTTGGCCAACATGAACACATGACTCTCACCACACAAACACAAAGACCAGCCTACACTCCAACCACAGCCTGACTCGCATTACTCGCAACAGAGCTTGGCTCGCATTACTCACACCCACAGCTGATTCCATTACTCACACCATACAGCCTAACTTGCGATACTCGCATTACCAGCACTTGGCCAACATGAACACATGGCATGACCACACGAACACCAAGACCACCCTACACTCGCACCACAGTCTGACTCGCGTCACTCGTAATACAACTTGGCTCGCATTACTCACACCCACAGTTGATTCCGTTACTCAAACCATACAGCCTAACTTGCGATACTCACACACCACAGCCTAATTTCGTTACTCACACAGCACGTTGAACGCCATACTCACACCAAAGCTGACTCTGTTACTCACACCAAATCCTGACACGCGTTACTAAGAGACCATAGGCTGACTCTAAGTCACTCATACCATACAGCCTAACTTGCGTTACTCACACACCACAGCCTGACTCTGTTACTCACACCACAAATGACTCGCATTACTCACACTACAAATGACTCACATTACTCACACCCACGCGTTTCTTGCACCCACGCGATACTTGCGATACTCACCATTAGAGCCTGACTCGCGCTACTCGCACCACAGTCTAACTCTGTTACTCACAATACTCAGACTGATTTGCACCACAGCATAACTCCCTATGCTCGCACCACGAGCCTGACTCCTATTCCCACAGCACAGCCGATGACCCAAGCACAATATGAATTATCGTGACCAAGCAACCAGATGAAGCTTCGGACCCGACCACCATTTGACTCCGTTACTCGCACCACATCTGACTCGCATAGGTCTCACCACGGCATGACTCACGCCACTCACACCATAGCTTGACTCGCGCTACTCAAACCACAGCCTGACTCTGTTACTCAAACCACAGCCTGACTCCGTTACTCCAACCACTCCGGACCACGCGATGATACTCACACCATAGCCTGAATCATTTACTCACACCATAGTCTAACTCCAACATGAAAACCAGCACCTTGACAATATAAAAACCAATGCCACATACTAGATATATAATTTAGTTGCAAGGAAATACAATATTGATGAGGGCTATTCACTAATTGCCTCATCATCCACATAAATCAAACCATAATTAATAATGCTCGTGCATTGCGACATTGAGCTTTCCTCCGCTTCACTAGGTTGAAATTGAGACACAGTTAGATCAAAATCAACCTTAGCTGCAACATCTAAATACTTTAAAACACGAGAGTCATACTTCGGGGGAGGTTCTGACATAGGAGGTGGAGATGCTTCCAATGCTTGCAACTGTGCAATATCTTCTGCATATGAAAGCAGTCTCCAACTCTTAGCCGGACTTGCAAAGAGCCTGGCATGTAGTTAACCCCCATCCACTCTTTGCAAATTGCAAATCCAAAAGCGTCAAAAAGGTCTCAATGTCATCAAGGAGCTCGCCATTGTCAAACGGAAAGAAGAGCAGCAGTGCGCCATTATCATGTAGAATCTCATTTGCAAAGTGGAACAACTCCTGTGCAAATAGTCCTCAGACTTCACATTCCAAGTAGGTACCACAGATAATGGCACCGAGACATTTGGCACCAGTAGACCATCCGGTAAGTCTGCATGTCCACGCATAAATGGCACTCCACGGAAGCTACAAGAACAAGGAGAATATGACAGAGAAAACTTTTGAACCTCACAAAAATGTTGTTGTTGCTCGAGAATGGAGGCGTTGATGACCGTGGCTTGCAAACTAAACTCACTGGATGCAGGCTGTGATAAAGTAGGGGGATTTGGTTGCTGCACCCGGCTCTGAGAGAGTGGAAGGGGAACACTGTGGGCATTAGTCATCACCGTGTCTCCTCCAGTAGTAGTGGATGCAGCCTTACCCTTAGTAGTGACCTTCTTCGATGCAACCTCCGTGACTTCTTCACCTGCAGGAGACTTTCGAAACCTTAGATCTAATCAAAGGTTTCATAGACTAACCCACAGCTCATGCATCACTCAAATTACTCAGTGGCTAAACGGAGTATCGGACCCAAACCTCTAATAATGGGCATCCCTCAGCTCATGCGTCACTCAAATTACTCAGTGGCTAAACACAGTGTTGGACCCAAACCTCTGACAATAGGCATCCCACAACTCATGCATCACTCAACTTACTCAGTGGCTAAACAGAGTATCGGACCCGAACCTCAGATAATGGGCATTCCAGAGCTCATGCATCAATCAAATTACTCAGTGGCTAAACGGAGTATCGGACCCAAACCTTTGATAATGGGCATCCCACAACTCATGCATCACTAAAATTACTCAGTGGCTAAACGGAGTGTTGGACCCGAACCTCTGATAATGGGCATCCTTCAGCTCATGCATCACTAAAATTACTCAGTGGCTAAACGGAGTGTTGGACCCGAACCTCTGACAATAGGCATCCCACAACTCATGCATCACTCAACTTACTCAGTGGCTAAACAGAGTATCGGACCCGAACCTCAGATAATGGGCATTCCAGAGCTCATGCATCAATCAAATTACTTAGTGTCTAAACGGAGTATCAGACCCAAACCTCTGATGATGGGCATCCCTCAGCTCATGCATCATTCAAATTACTTAGTGGCTAAACGGATTGTTGGACCCAAACCTTTGATAATGGGCATCCTTCAGCTCACCCATATTCACGTAGTATACAAGTACTAAATGAGTATACAAGTGGCTCAATGAGAAGTATACACATAGAATACAAGTGGCTAAATGAGAAGTCGGACCCTGGAAACCCTAATTATGGTCTTCCCACAGCTCATGCATCACTCGCACATCTCAGCATCCTCAATGAGAGGTTGGACTCAAACACTGATTATGGTCTCCCACTGCTGGTGCGTCACTCGCACAACTTAGTTGCTCAGTTGCACATGTCGGTCCCGAACCCCTGATTATGGCATCCCTCAGTTGGTGCATCAATCGCACAAGTCAGTGGCTAAATGGAGTGTCGGACCCGACACATGATTATGGGCATTCCTCAGCTTGGTGCATCACAAGCACAACTCAGTGGCTAAATGAGAAGTCGAACCCGAACCCCTGATTATGGCATCCCACAGCTTGGTGCATCAATCGCACAAGTCAGTGACTAAATGGAGTGTCGTATTGAGGTAATTGATGCAACGTAGTATTGCTAGAAGCCAAAGACGTACGGGTGCTAAATAATGGTGTGTGGGAGGAGGGGTTAGGCATGGGCTGATCTCTAGAGTGTCCTTGTGATGAGTTATCCCATATGGTTTGTCCATGGTGACCTCCTAGTGTACACTACTTAAGGTGGAAGGCCTTTGAGTAAAGATTATCTCTTTCTACGCATTCCTTGTGTTTGTGTGTGTGCCTTGTGCAATCTTCTCTACCTTCAATAGGTTATGGGCCCACTCATGTGTGTTTCATGAGTATTAGATTGCATTTGTGCAAGTATTTTGAGGTCGGTGCGCAACGGGCGGTTTCGGAGCATTGTTGGAGGTTTTGGAGCTTGTTGAAGCGTTGGTGTTTCTTGGAGGTGTGCATGGGCTGAAGTTACATGTTGGAGCACTCTCTTTGGTCAATTTCTTCCCTTGATCTCCTTCTTTTCTTTCTTCTATCTCTTCGTTGCGAGTGGAACTTCGTTTGGTTCAATTGTGAGCATTTGAGTAAATGCAAGTGATTTGTGAGGTGTGAAGGCTCTCGTGGAGGGTCTACCATCTGATCCTAGTGATTAGGCACTTGCTTTGAGGTGTTGCATGTGTTTCATGCTCTTGGGGTGCTCAAATTTTCATTTGGAGCTAGTTTGTGCACAAAGGTGCGGTTTTGAGCAATTTCAATGCGATTGGGGTTTTGAGGGACTTGTGTGAGTTCATGTGCATTGAGTGAGTGCTCTTGAAGGACACAAAGGTGTCATTGACGTGCATTGAGTGTTTGGGGACACTAAGGCGTCGTATTGAAGCATTTGGAGTTGTTTTGAGCTCCATTGAGTGATTTGAGGGGTTTTGGTGAGCCTCTTTGCATTTTTGGGTGAGGGTTCTCACATTTGAGTGTTGGGAGGCGTGTGTGGAGCACAAAAGTGCTGATCTAGTGTTTGGGGTTGTTTTAAACCCATTTGGGTGCACAAAGGTGCAATATCAAAGCAAAAAATCACAAAAACAAAGTTGTGTGTTTGAGTTTGAGGTTTCATTTGTGTGGGGAGGCATACGTAAGTGAGGATCATGGCATCTTTTGAGGGTGAGGGTCCCAAGGTCGTGGACAAGTTCGATGGGGTGAATTTCCACTTGTGGAAATTCAAAATGGAGATGGTGATGGCCGAGAAGGAGTTGTGGGAGATTGTCGAGGGTAGTGAGGAACCTCCTTTCTCTTCTACGGATCCTAGGATCATGCAAGCGTACACGAGGAGGGAGAAGAAGGCATTTGCCATTTTGGCACTCAACCTCGCGGATTCGCAACTTGCGCACATTCGTTCGTGCAAGACACCCGCGGAAGCATGGTCCAAGCTTTGCAACATTCACGAAGCGAAAACATTGGCCAACATTTTGTTTTTGAGGCGCAAGTTCTTCACCATCAAGATGGGCGAAGAAGATGACATGTTGGCGCACATCAACAAGGTCAAAGCTCTCGCGGATCAACTCAACGGTTGCGACGTGTCGGTTACGGATGGTGACATCGTGATGACACTTTTGGAGAGCCTTCCATCATCATACGAGTACCTCATCGTGGCGATGGAGTCAAGACCCATTACGGAGCTCACATTGGACTATGTGACCTCACGGTTGTTGCACGAGCTTTCGCGGCGAAAGGAGAACGAGTCTCGAGAAGATGGAGCGGCACTCGTGGCGAAGCAATTCAAGAATGGAGGCGGTGGGAGCTCAAGCGACAAGGTGTGCTTCTATTGTGGTAAGAAGGGCCACATTGCCAAATTTTGCTTCAAACGCAAGAGGGATGAGAAAGGGGAGAGTGCAAACAACACTAAAACTCGTGACGATGATGAGTACGCATTTACGGCTAGATATGAGGCAAGCATGAGCGATGGCATCGAGGGTGATGCAAGCATGAGTGATGGTATCGAGGGTGATGCAAGCATGAGTGATTGGATTGAGGTTGGTGATGAGTATGCAAACATGGCAAGCAATGTATCGTGCAATGGTAGTACGAGTGATTGGATTGTTGATTCGGGGGCTACAAGCCACATGTCACCACATAAAACTTGTTTTCATTCGTATGCTCTCATTAATCCAAGGAGAGTGATTTTGGGAGATGATACGGTGCTTGAGGCCGTTGGCAAGGGCCAAATTGTTGTAGACACCGAGGTGAGGGGTCGTGTGAAGACAATCACTATCCAAGATGTCCTCCACGTTCCCAAATTAACGGCAAATTTACTATCGGTGAGGCAATTAGTGGCAAAGCACTTGAGGGTTGAGTTTAGTGATAAGGGGTGTTATGTGTTGTCACCGAGTCGAGATGAGGTGGCCATCATTGAAGAACACGAGGGTTTGTACCACATCAAGTTCTCCAAGGTGCATTCGAAGGAATCGGCGGCGTTGGCGCATTCAAACTTGAAGGACGACAAGTTGGCGTTGTGGCATCGTCGACTTGGCCATTTGAACATCAAGAGTGTGAAGACACTACGCGGCATGGTAAGCGGTATGGACCTTCATCAATTGAAAGTGGATGCTTCTACATTCACGTGTGAAGGTTGCATTGAAGGCAAGCAACAACGGTTGCCATTTGCGGGTGAAGGGGCGACACGGGCCACAAAAGTTTTGGAGATCGTGCATTCGGATGTGTGTGGCCCCATGAAGACCACATCGATGGGAGGTTGCAAGTACTTTGTGACCTTCATCGATGATTTTTCAAGGAAGATATGGCTCTACCCTATCAAAGCCAAGAGTGAGTGCTTTGAGAAGTTCAAGGAGTTCAAGACATTGGTGGAGAACCAATCCGAGTTGAAGATCAAGGTGTTTCGGTCGGACAATGGCGGCGAGTACATGTCCAAGAAATTTGACGAGCTTTTGAAGAATGAAGGCATCGCACGCCAAACTTCGGCCCCGTACACGCCTCAACAAAATGGAGTTGCGGAGCGCGCAAATCGCACCATTGTAGAGATGGCGAGGAGCATGTTGCACGCTCAAAACTTGAAGTTGGACCTTTGGGCGGAAGCGGTGGTGAATGCGGTATACACACGCAATCGGTGTCCAACAAGCGCGGTTGAAGGCATGACGCCGGAGCAAGCGTGGAGTGGGAGGCAACCATGTGTTGCACACATGCGCATCTTCGGATGCATTGCATATGCGAAGGTTCCCGACGAACGGAGGACGAAACTCGAGGCTAAGGCCTTGAAATGTGTGTTTCTTGGGTATTGTGAAGGTACCAAGGCGTATAGACTCATGTCGGTGGACACGAGGAAGATCATTCGGTCACGTGATGTGACATTTTGTGAGGAGTCTACGATGGAGGCTCCTTTGGAGGTTGGTCCAAGTGGGAGTAGTGGAGACGTTTTGGTGGACACACCCTCCAAGTCTCCTAGTGTTGTTGATGTAGGTGATGATGACGGTGATGACGAAGCTGGCGACACGGAGGTTGTTGAAGCGCCATCGAGCTCAAAGGCCAAGAATGGCGCAAAGGGCACGCAAGAGGAGCAAGTTTCTTCAAGCGAGCGGCGGTACCCCGAGAGATCGCGCAAGCCACCTGGAGAATGGTGGAAGAACCACATCTTCCCTCAAGTGGAGGACGAGCATGCGAATGTGGCATTATCGGATGGTCCATTGACCATTCGAGAAGCCATGCAAGGTGAGGATGCGGTCAAGTGGGAGCGCGCCATGCAAGAGGAGTACGACTCTCTAATTGCTAACGGTACGTGGCAATTAACTCCCATTCCAAAGGATCGCAACCCCATTGGTTGCAAATGGGTGTTTCGGACAAAGAGGGATGTTTCGGGTATTGTTGTGCGTCACAAGGCAAGATTAGTAGCCAAGGGGTTCGCGCAAGTGCATGGGGTGGACTTTCACGAGACATTTGCTCCCGTGGCCAAGTTCACCACCATTCGATGCATTCTTGCCATTGGAGCGGCCTTGGACTTGGAGATGCATCAAATGGATGTGAAGACCGCATTTTTGAATGGCGATTTGGAGGAGGACATCTACATGGTGCAACCTGAGGGGTTTGTGCAACAAGGTAATGAGCACCTTGTTTGTAAGTTGCAAAAATCATTGTATGGGTTGAAACAATCTCCAAGAGCGTGGTACCAAAAGATTGACACGTTCTTGGTTGCACACGGGTTTACTAGGAGCATTGCGGATCATAGTCTCTACTTCATGCAAGAGGGGCAACATGTGGTGATTGTGATTATATATGTTGATGATTTGATCATTCTTGCAAGCCTCATGAGTTTAATGGATGCATTAAAAGGCATGCTTGAGAGAGAGTACGAGATGAGTGATCTTGGAGAATTGCACTTTTGTCTTGGTGTTGAGTTTGTGCGAGACAGGGCTACACGCACTATCACCATGAGTCAAGGCAAGTATGTGATGGACGTGCTCAAGAGATTCGGGATGGAGGATTGTAAGCCCGTGGCAACACCATTGGATGCAAACTCCAAGCTCGTCAAGCTTTCGGAGGAGGAGTATGCGATGGAGGCTAAATCGATGGCGGAGGTGCCATACAAGCAAGCGGTGGGGTCATTGATGTATGCGATGATTGCGACACGGCCCGACCTTGCGTATCCAATTAGCGTGGTGAGTCAACACATGGCGAGACCGGGCTCGATGCATTGGATGACGGTCAAGAGGATCATGCGTTATTTGAGGGGCACAAGCGATGTGAAGTTGTGTCTTGGAGGCAAAGACATTGTGTTGAGCGGCTATTGTGACGCGGACTACGCGGGAGACACGAGCGATCGAAGATCGACAACGGGCTACATGTTCAAGGTCGGATCGGGAGCGGTGTCGTGGAATAGCAAGCGGCAACAAACCACGGCGACATCAACGGTGGAGGCCGAGTACATGGCTACGAGCCATGCCACGAAGGAGGCCATTTGGTTGAGGCAACTAATGGTGGATGTGGGTTGCACACAAGGTGAGGCTACAACGATTATGTGTGACAACCAAGGGTGCATTTCACTTGCAAAGAACCCTACACATCATTCACGCACGAAGCACATTGATGTGCAATACCACTTCATTCGGGAGAAGTTGGAATTGGGAGTTATACATTTGGAGTATTGCCCAACGGAGCACATGGTGGCGGATGTGCTCA
Organism: Pohlia nutans; assembly: GCA_022496805.1. Classification (NCBI taxonomy): domain Eukaryota; kingdom Viridiplantae; phylum Streptophyta; class Bryopsida; order Bryales; family Mniaceae; genus Pohlia; species Pohlia nutans. The sequence continues at coordinate 19,284,977 of CM040097.1, forward strand.
CAAAGGGTCTTTGTAGAGACCGACACCAACGATTAGTAATAGCATTTGGACTTAGAGGCTTTGGCTCTACGCAAAGTGGGAGTATTGAGGTAATTGATGCAACGTAGTATTGCTAGAAGCCAAAGACGTACGGGTGCTAAATAATGGTGTGTGGGAGGAGGGGTTAGGCATGGGCTGATCTCTAGAGTGTCCTTGTGATGAGTTATCCCATATGGTTTGTCCATGGTGACCTCCTAGTGTACACTACTTAAGGTGGAAGGCCTTTGAGTAAAGATTATCTCTTTCTACGCATTCCTTGTGTTTGTGTGTGTGCCTTGTGCAATCTTCTCTACCTTCAATATGTCGGACCCGACACATGATTATGGGCATTCCTCAGCTTGGTGCATCACAAGCACAACTCAGTGGCTAAATGAGAAGTCGAGTCCAAACCCCTGATTATGGCATCCCACACCTTGGTGCATCAATCGCACAAGTCAGTGACTAAATTGAGTGTCGGACCCGACACATGATTATGAGCATCCCTCATATTTGTGCATCACAAGCACAACTCAGTGGCTAAATGAGAGGTCGGACCCGAACCCCTAATTATGACATCCCTGAGCTTGGTTTTTCTGTTTTTCTGTTTGCGAACTCAATATTTGGCACTTTTGGGCGTGTAATATACCGTTGGAAAGGTCCTGAAAGCACCTTTCCAATGGTATATAATACCCCCTAGGGAAGGTGTCGGACCCGACGACTAAATTCTGACCAGCTCGCAGGACTGATTTTCTGTTTGTGGACTCAATATTTGGCAGTTTTGGGCGTGTAATATACCGTTGGAAAGGTCTTGAAAGCACCTTTCCAATTGTATATTAAACCCCTCAGGAGAGGTGTCGGATCCGACGACTAAATTCTGACCGGCTCGCAGGACTGTTTTTCTGTTTGCAAACCCAATATTTGGCAGTTTTGGGCCTGTAATATACCGTTGGAAAGGTCTTGAAAAGACCTTTCCAATGGTATATTATAACCCCTTGGGAGAGGCGTCGGACCCGAACCTTTGATTATGGTCTCCCTAGAGCTGGTGCGTCACTCGCACAACTCAGCATTCTCAATGAGAGGTCGGACCCAAATCTCTCATTATGGTCTCCCAAGAGCTGGTTTGTCACTCGCACAACTTAGTAGCTCAATGACCAGTCGAGGCTGAATCTCTGATTATGGTCTCCCAGAGCTGGTGCATCACAAGCACAATTCACCATCCTCAATGAGAGGTCGGACCCAAACCCTGATTATGGTCTTCCTACAGCTCATGCATCACAAGCACAATTCAATGGAAAAATAGAGTGTCGGACACGACCCATGATTCTTGTCACCCCTCAGCTTGGTGCATTACTCGCACAACTCAGTGTTTGAATGGAGTTTTGGACCCGACCCCTTATTATGGTCTCTCCTTACCTTGGTGTATCATTCGCACAACTCAGTGGCTGAATGAACTGTCGGACTCGACCCCTGATTATGGTCTCCCCTCAGCTTGGTACATCACTTGTTGACTTGCACGCATGCATCACTAGCGCTACTGCCGCATTAATACACTTGCATTACTCGCATTACGAGCGCATCACTCGATCGCACGCACACATCAGTGGCGCCACATCGCATTAGTACACTTGCATTTTCATAGGTGGGACCCGACCCTATGAAAATATTAGAAAGTAGAACATATTTTAAGAACGAATCTTCCAAAAAAAAATACCACTTATCATGTGATCACATTCCTGACAAAGCCATGAACATGTAAAAATCAGCAAGGGAGTATGCAATAAGCGATTGCTATTTGATAGCTAAGCTGTATAAGTCATGAATATTAGTCAGTTGTGATAAGTTTATCATGCCAGTAGGATGTGTAGCTCAGATGGTTTCCATGGTGAAGCATACTGAGAAATACATCGCTGAAGATCTGTGGGACCAACACAAATAGTTGTGTCACCAGTACAGGAAGGCTCAAACAATGGCCGAGGCTGAGAGATTGTATCAACGACTTAAAGCATGGTGGGTATCCGCTGGGGCTGTGACCGAGTCAGCCTTGAGCAAACTTGAGTTGTGGCTGGCATTTTGGCACTTCTGTTATCGCCAATGGGGAGGATTTATGGTCGGGGTGAGTACACACGTCCTTTGTTGCATGCTCCATGCCCTTACAGTCTACTCATGAGTCGGATCCGACCACCAATTTTGGCTAACTTCTCTTCACATGACTTCTTCAGCTCCATGCCCTTACAGTCTACTCATGAGTTGGACCTGACCACTAATTTTGGCTAACTTCTCTTCACATGACTTCTTCAGATGTTCTCAGAGGACGAACTCGCGGAGATGCCGTCGTGCAATCTTGCAGAGTCTGTCCATAACAAGTGGCTTCAAGCGTCCGGCAACAACGGTGGTGATCTCTATGTTGCTACAGTGGATGACTACATCCGGGCTTTTCTGCAAGTCGTCAATTACTACCAGTATTTGAAGGGTGATGTAGGGGGAACTGGACCAAGCAAACAAGAGCTCAAGCTTCGCATGGCTGAGCGTAGGGCTCAAAAGACAGGTGACCCCAAGGTCCTGAAGGACCCCATGCTCGACATGCCTGGGGCCGACGAGTTCTGTACACGTGATCCTCTCATGGCTAGAGAGGAAGTGTTTGGCTCCATGAAGCGCAGGGTGGATTTGCCACTTGGAGCTGATGATGAGTCACACAGGTCGGATAAGGTAAACTTCTCGCATCCTCGTGGCTGTGGCAGAACAACCAAGGTGCGCACCACTCACATGTCAGTGATAGGTGAGGAAGATGAATCCAATGTCCACGAAGTTGCACCTTCTTCACCTAAACCTGACGACACAGTTCCTTCTCCACGTAGTCAAAGACAGATTCGTCACGTCTCTAGTGTTGAGGAGACCAGAGTTAACGTAAAGGTGTGGCACATTGCTCGATTGCCAAAGAATTCAGGTAGGTGTTGTTGGGCCCAAAGAGCTCTTACAAAGAAGAAGTGTCTGGAGAGAATTGTGAGGGGTGCAAAACCCACCCCCGCCCCTACGTACACTGGTCTATGGCACAACACTAGGAAGAACGTACAAGAGTCTTCAGAATTCTTCTTCTGCTCGGACGATATCGAAAGGTGTGTCAAAGGTACAAGGCGGAAATGGGTAGTTCCGTACTCTAGGGAGCAGGAGAGGCCCAGCATTCCTGATGTCTGGCCAGTGAAGCTTGGAACAAACCTCAAGCAAAGTGAGATCCTTGCCCTCGAAGCCGCTGGCTTCCAACTACCGCAGAAAGTGCATGTCTCTCCAAAAAGGCTGTTTTCCACAGCAAAGCCTCCTGCAAATCTGGACACCGTGCCCGTACCTGCAGACGCGGATAGGTATCCTGGAAAAAGAGAAGGGAAGATCGTCAAGCGAACTGCTGGCCGTCCAAATCCGCAGCAGAGGCTGTGTATGGGCTCTTCAGACTCCCTCAAAGCTCGACTCCATGCTGTGACAATGATTCCTCACCCTGGCCATGGCTGCATCATCGCTCTAGACTCGGGAATGCCACCAGATGTGAAGCAGTATCAGATCACAATTAGCTCCCTACCAGGCTGCAGCTGCCTTGCATTCAAGAAGACAATGATAAAGTTCCGTGGGAATTGCCAATTCTCATATTGCAAGCATGTGTACTTCATCTTCTTGAAGGTCTGCCATCTCAATCCTTGGGTTGACATGTTCATCTACGCGCCAACGTTCAGCTTCAACGAAGTCAAACTGGTCCTTGAAAGTGGGATCTTGACCCACCCTTTCGCTGAAAAGTAGGAGTCCTATAGTACATTCAACGGAGTCCAATGACCTACTGGTAGCTCCTCCTTGTAAAGAACTACTCGGTAATCAATACCGGAAGGTATATCAGCTACCGAAAGAAAGAATGAGAATACAGTCTAAGGTAAAACCACTGATAGTAACTTAGAAGGCATAAGTCAGGAATGCTACAAAAGAATCAAGTAGTGAAGAACATAAACACCTAACTGATCGGTAGACAGGAAGGAGAAGGAATTTTGACAAGACAGATAAGTATCTTGGAAAAATGAGTCGTGCCAATGGGTTTGGCTCTATTGCTTTTATATCAGTACAACCAGATCTGACAATTAGGTCAAATCGGTAAAAAAGTATTTCCTAGATCTACTTTCTGGGGTAACTTGGAAAATTACCGGGGTAAAAACTCAGACCGGTAGGCCTTACCGGTAGCTCCTAATTTACGGTTAACATCTACCATTTATGTTCCAGGCTTATCTGACGATTTCAGCAATATAAAGTTTCTTCTATCTATTATTATATCAAAATTCTTTGTCACATGTTGAAGTTTTGTAATTACTGCATCAACATCCAAACAAGTGTATGTGTTCACTCACAGCTTTGAGGACACCCTAAACCGAAAATTGATGGAATATGCAATAAACCCTGAAATAAAAAAATCATGCGGTTGAAAGAAAAGTGTAAATCAAATGCCATTTTTCCACGTTTCAGCCCACGGTCATAGGTCAATATTATTTTCTAAACATATACGAATATTCGAATGTTCTATTAATAAAAGAATATTCCACGGAATATTCGAATATTTTGAAAAATTCTTCTAAAATTAGTTTTAAAAATCTATTTATAAATTATGTTCCCAAATTTGTGCTCTTGGCTCGCTTTTTTTCTGCTCTCTGCTCTCCGCTCTCTACTCACCGCTCGCATAGTATCCTCGTCCCCGTCGGAAATCCACAAGTGAAACCTATAGTCGTTATTACCATTTTCCTAAACTGGCTCCTTTGAATAATAATAATAATAATAATACTCATAAAATTTTGAATATTAAATATTAATATTTGCAAGATTTTTAAAATATTTTAACTTATCAATATCCTTAATAAATATCTTCAATAACTAGTATCTCAAAAAAAAAAATTAGTATCAACTAGTGTCACCCTATGTCGTTGACCACATGTCTCCCGTGCTCTCCATGTTCCCATGCGCTCCGGTATTCCCCGTGTACCCCGTGTTCTCTATGTCCCTGTGTACCCATGCGTTTTTGTATTCACCATACTTTTGTTTTTTGTTTTATATTTTAGACTAATTTATACATAATTTAATTCAATTTACAGTGACAAAATTTGATTGAAAATCTATAACTTTTACACTGTAGGTTCAAACACAATGAAACAAACTCCATGCATCCCTCATAGCCAGCATACAGTCAGAGAGATCTCAGTGTAATAAAACAAAAAACAAACAAACAACCTAATTTAATGTATAGATATAGATCACAATTACTATTAAAACTCTTACAAAAATTGATATACATTGTATAGACATACAATAGTTAAACAACAAAATTGCACAAGTTAGTGGAATGCATCTGAGTGTAAAACAAACTGCAATTAACAAGTCAAGATACCAAATGAAAAAACTTGATTAAATCTTTCCATGTAAAAACATGTATTTAGGTTTCTTTGACATACATTATAATGCCAACTTGCAATAAAAAGTCAACATCATAAAATCAAAAACTTGAATAAGTCTTTCCATATAAGAAATGTATTTGGGTTTTTAGGATACATGGTGTGCTAGCAAGAAGAAATAATACTAGCTAAAGGTCGTTACTCAAACCTTTTTCTTGATTGTTGGCCTTCATTTCGCTCATAGGTTGAACAATCTCAACCATTGGAACGAAGCGTTTCCAAAACCGATGTCCAATCCACACCAAGTCCATCTCTTCAATTGGAATGCCCTTTGTCTCGAGGATGAACTAATACATGAATGCATCCATCACAACCACCCACCCACCAAAAGAAACAAAAACGCCCTACTTAAATGCGCACAACAATGAAAGGAATATTTTCCCAATGAAAAACATAAAAAACATGTTGTTGACACTATAATTGCTTGGCTTGCTGATTTTGTATCCAAAGCATAAATCTCGCTCAGAATCAACCATCCCATAAACCCCATGACCATGCAAAAGATGAAACGTAAAAGCAAATCATCACTATTGTGATCCACCCCAAGGATGATGACATGGTGCCAATACCATTCAATCCTCGAGTGACAATGATGCTAAGAGCCACCTATACAATCACATATAAGTATAGAAAATGAAATGCATCAACAACCATTTCCTCATGATTGAAATAAACCTGTCATTTAAAAATTAACAACAAGGCAATGAAAGTTCAATCAGACAATGATAAATGAGGTCAAATTGGATAATATGCAAAAGTGGAAAAGACATAGCAAAAGGCAATTTATTTAGTTACATACTTGAGCAATGAGCATTTGGACACATGCTTCTAAGAGGAGTCAACAACAACCCCAACGGTCCACTAAAAAGATAGCTACCAAAGTTGACAAAACATTCATGCTGCCTACAATCACCGAGGAGTACAACGATGCCGAGTTCTCAAATCCCACAGTTTGGAATATTACGGGTACATAGAACATAATGCCATTGATTCCCGTAAATTGTTGAAAAAACTGCAAGAGCATCGAGATGATGAGCTGTGAACGGTTGCGCTTTTTAATCACGTTACAGAATGGGCTTTGTTCCATTGTTGCAGCTTTTGTGCTTGCAGCGAGAATGTCCTAAAATTCTTTGTCCACATTTTCAATGCCACAAATGCGTTGCAAGGCTTTCCTTCCACTATCAAACTTGCCTCTTTGCAATAATGAATTAGGCATGTTAGACAAAATGATCCCGCCAATTGTAATCAAGAATGTAGGGATTGCAGCAATTGCAAGGGAAATTTGCCATCTGTTCCTAGATTGCATCTTCTCGGTGCCGTAGTTTAGTAGATTTGCAAATAGAATTCCATTTGTCACTACAAGTTTGTCATGTATTATGTAGGGTACATTTGATACCTTAAGGGGTATAGTTAATACCCTGTTGGGTACAGTTGATATTATGAGGAATAGAGTTGATACTAGTATGTTAGTATAGTGGATATCCCGAGGGATATAGTTGATACCCCAAGGGGTAGAGTTGATACAATGTTGGTATAGTGGATATCTTGAGGAATATAGTTGATACTATGAGGAGTAGTAAGAGTTGATATCCTGAAAGATATAGTTGATACCGTGAGGAGTAGAGTTGATACCATGAGAGGTAGAGTGGATATCCTAAGGAATATAGTTGATACCTTCAGGGGCAGAGTTGATATCATGAGGGATATAGTTGATACCTTCAGGGACAGAGTTGATATGATGAGGGATATAGTTCATACCTATATGGGCAGAGTTGATATCATGAGATTGTACCTTGAGGGGTAAGGTGTGATAGCACATTGGAGGAATAAATCCTGAGAGGATGAATGCACTATCTATATGTGAAGATGGTTAGTGTGTAAGGAGAGATGGAGTTAAGATAGACAACTTATAGTAGATGAGTTATGTTTGGGGTTCGAGAGCTTCAATTGAAAGGATGTCTTGAAGAACTCCAAGTTAAGGAATTGTAAAGTAGAATTAGACATCTCCATCTATATGATAAATGCAATTCCAAAATTAGGACGAGTGCACTTGAAATAGAAAGTTCCAAGCGGGTGATCTTTGAGATAAAAATAGATAGCAATCTCAAAAGGATGAGTACTAAGACTTAAACTGACTAGTACTACTCCTACTTTAGGGTGGGACTCTAGGTGGAACCAAAGATAGAACTCCAAAGGTAGTAGTAAAGTCTTAGACTAAACTAATAGTCATATTTGCTATAAGATCGAGCTCGAGGGAGATGAGAGGTACTCTTTGATTGGAGTCTCTCATCTATAGTTGGGTGGTTGAGCTATTGTATTGCTCTTAGAGCTTATACATGTATTTATATATACATTAGTTAATATATTGTGTGTTGTTGCTGTTGCATATAAGAGTTAGTAGTTATAAACTTTAGATTTCATATATATATATATATATATATATATATATATATATATATATATATATATGCTATCATTTTCATAGATATCATTCTCATAGGAGGTCATAACAAAGTTGAAACAAAATGTTGAGTGCACCACGCCATTTTGGAGGCGCCATCTCAAAAAGGTATAGTAGAACTACCTGATTAACAAACCCTATGCCCCACTCAAGACAAATTCTATCCATGATGAACATGAGGAGGTTTTATGTGGTGGCCGTAAACACAACTCCAAGGCAAAAAACAACACCAGAGATGAGCATGGTAGCCTTCCGGCCATATTGTAGCGTTGTGTATGAGCTAGCAAAAGTAGAAAGAAGCGTTGCGATGTGTATAGGCACGAAGTAAACGCTTGGAGCTTTTGGTCATTGTGTTTGCAATAAGCGTTGTTTGTGCTTGCATGTTGGTGTTTCTTTTCTAGCATGGTAAAAAAGAACTTTGCTAGAAAGTTGTCCATAGAACTCACACCACCTGCATAGACAATTAATACAAAAAGATGTAAAGTTTCAAAGAATGACAAGTAAGCTTTTTGGAACACAAAGAACAACATTTGTTATAATGCAAAGCACAACAAGTGAGCTTTTTGGAACACAAAGAATAAATTTTGTTATGATGCAAAGCACAACAACTTGAACTTTTTAGATTGCAATGTTAGACAAGCCTATACTCGAGCCTATATCAATCTAATGGATGACGATTGAGCTTTTTAGATAGCAATGTACAAAAAAACTAGCTATATCCATAACAATCTGAAAAACATCAATCAAACTTTTGAAATACAAACATCATATTCATTAAAATGAGAGTATACTCTGAAAATGAGAGTTCCGATGAGTCACATTATCCATGAAATTGATTCCATTATACAACTAAAATCGAGTGAACAAGTTAATTTGCAAGAGAATTATAATACTCGTCACAGAAATGTAACGTAATATATGATTATTTATAATAACCGCATAGAGCAATATACAATTTATAAAGAACTGCTCTACATTGTAAAGTACGAGCTACAGTAAAGCGTGCATTTAGGTCCAAAATACACATCTAGACTACGGATCTGTACACGACAATAGACTACCCTGAAGCATGTGATCTACTCTTGAGCTCTTCTAAAGCCTTCAAAATCTCAAGACCTCGACTATATCAAGTGTCTCTCTCTTTGTAGTGGTGCATAATCTGTAAGCTCCTCGTAAGTCCGAATAGTAATTTCAAATAGAATGCCTAGCGATATCATGAATGCGATCGGCCTTCAGTTTAGCATCTGCCTTCAAATGAAGTTCAGCTACTGCCTTCAACATCTCACGACTATGGAAGGTAAACATCGAACATCGTTGTTGCGCAATCTCTCGCCTTCGTTGCGCCAACATCCGTTCCTCCCACTCATTTCGAACAGGAGCGGATCTTCTTCTGAATCCGTCGTCTGACTGACTCTCTCGAAGACCCTCCTTCGATGAACGTTGACGAGTAAGCAAGGGTGCACTCGGAGGCACATCAACATGGGCTTGGATTACAGAAGGCGGGTTCGGAGGGGTCTTTCGGGCGGCATTTAAAGTACTGACGGACTTCCTTCCATTTGGCAAGTCGGAAAGCTGCATGTACAACGAAAACAATAAGTATACCGTAATGCATGTCCGACAATGATAAATACAAGTGCGGTTTTAGGAGGTATTCGTACCTCTAGAGAATTAGCTGGACATGCGGCGTCTTCAGAAATCTTTCTCAGGGGCACCGTAGTATCGGGGACCTTGTCAGCCGTTGCCGTGAGTCCATTGTCATCGTAGAGCTTTCTTGGAGCCACTCCCTCACATGAATCGCAGTTCCGCGGCAACGTTGAAATGGCTTGAGCTTTTAGTGGTGACGGCGAACTAACTGGACGCGATCTCTTCACACCCTTGGGTGGACTATCCACAACTCCATGGGCAAGTGGCTTGATTGAGAAGTCCATTGTCGACTGCGCGGTCGCTGCTGAATACATAATATGCCCTAAGCCACTCTGCGAAATCGTGTATTGTCCGTAGTCCAAAATCGAATCAGTTGAAGCAGTGCAACGACAATCTAGATCACTGTCCATATCCGAAACAGAGCGCAACACTTGGATACGAATAGAGTTTAGAGGAAGTCATCAACATTCTTAGGTGAGGAATATATAGTTCATATAAATCAACTCGAGTCCAGTTGAATGGAGAACTGATGTTACAGTGGAACAATTACATCGTAGGCACTCACTCATTCATCAGTAAATTTAGAAATCAGCGACAACTTGACTGTTCCAGCTTTATAGCCTCGGAGCTTGCAATCGCGACGATGAGCTCATCATATTCGCGTGTATCGGGCTCTTCAATTAGCATCCGACGCCCAATGTTATCATTTCTACGGAACGACAACAAGCCTTGACCCCGGCATCGGTGAAGCCGCTGAATCCAAGGAAGAAGGTCGTCCACTAAAAACCTATCCCTCTTCTCAGAGGTGGACCACGAAACAGGGAGTACGACATTCTCAGGTTCATTGAGAACATGCTTCTCCCGGCTGTCGTCTACAATGATAGTGTTTGAAATAGAGAATTTTGAATTTGGGAGTTCAAATAGTTTGTCCAACGGTTTCAAGAACAAGTCCTTATTAGTTCCTTTGACCTTGAGGTTAGAAATTCTCCCGCGAGAGCCACGACACTTGATAACATCGCAGGTATCCTGGCCAAAGATATGCAATGGGGGTTGGAGGCCCTGGAACAGGTACTTGGTAATCAACTTAGTAGTGGGCGCAGCCATGGAGCTCCAAATGGAGACATATGCAACGAGCTCTAACTCGCGGAGAAATTCCCTGCAGTGCGGTCGTACGTACACAGCCTTAGGACCAACCACCGCCGGCAGGACTGACGAATGCGGCTAAGAGATATCATTGTACACTTGGTGCTTCGACATGTATCTCCGTTCCAAACAAACACAAAGAATTCCATTGAGGTCCAGGACGACATTCAGCCACCTGCGGAACCCCCTGGGTAGGAACGAATGATTGACAGGCTCCTGAGCAGCACCTACTGGACTGTGCGCTACACTGGTCCCCTGTAAAGAAAGGGGACAGACAGAATGTACAGACAGTTAAGGACTGCACCGTCTCATGTTTATACCGGCGCCAAGCCATCCGAAATGGCAAAGAATGCAGAAGAAAACAGTTCTCGGACTCACAGTCAATGTTCCAATTAATGGCAAGTGGGGACAACAGAAGCAAGACTTACAGGCATGTCTGACGATACCAACTGTGATGTGGGATCCTGGTCGACGACGGTGGTCGGAAGCGGGATGTAGACCTCCAGGAGAACAGCGTCAGGAATATCAGATTCAGTCCTCACATCCGGAGGAACAACGTCACAATCACTTGATTGTAGTGCAGGAGTTACTTCTACACGATGATGTTCTACATCTGGTTCTTGGATTTCAGGGAACCCTGAAGACCTCTGTGGACTAATCAAATGCTTCGGAGATGCGGCAGCAGACGTATGTGCGCAATTGATTGTGAAGACATTGGCAGAGCCTGCGCGTTGCGAGAGTGAGAAGATAATATCCGGTAAGAAGGCAATTATGTATTTCACTCTCAAAAATAGAGATTTTCGCAATTACAAAAATGTATAGAATAAAAGTCTTTACATTGGTTCTCTAAGCTAAGACTATACTACTAGGAAAACAGCCAAAATCCCGATGATGAAATACTTCGCCATACTGTGACAGCAATTCAGCTCGGGTCGAGTTAAATCAAAAAAGAAGAATCATGGAGATGAACCTGGTGGCACATCCGACGCATCTGCTCCCACTCCTTCCTGACGACTTCCTTCTGCAGATCCGGACGGGGATTCAGGTTTTGACTGATGTACTTCTCCGGCCATCGCAGGCTGCGTCTGATCTGCAGTTGAACGAGGAGCAGGGGTCTCAAGGGATGCCTCCCGAGTGGCTGAGGCTGAACCGGATGGGTGAACTGCTGCACCACTGCCGGAAGAGTTCTCTGCCCGATTGGTGAGTAGTAGGTTACCCGCCGGACCCTGCGCTGGATCGATCATCTGCAGGGGCCTAGGCCCAGCGCCCACTTCCACATATGTTCTCACCAGGGCGGGAATCTTCTCAAACATGATCTCCATCCGCAGCTCGAACTCCTTGCGATCCCGCTCCCGATCCCGCTCCCTCTCCTCCCTCTCGCGCTCCCGCTCTTCCCGATCCCTCTCTCTGGCGTCATGGAAACGTTTGGCCTGCCGCTCCTCAAGCTCGATCATTCTGTCTGACAAATCAGAGTAGAGTTTCGTAGCGAAATCCTCCTTACTGTCATCTTTCATTTTTCTCTTACCGCGAGAGGAAAGGGGAGACTTCTCTGGAATAGAGGTTTCCGATGTCTCTCGTGTGTGATCGCTGGGAATTGGCTGCGCACTGGAGTCGTGTCCAGTCCTGGGTGTCTGTGTTAAATTTGGGTCGAAGTCTTCGTCCTCCAGGTCGTCAACATCTTCATCGTCACTGTCAATGAGTTTAATCAGCTGAGGGATATCTGTCCCGTGGTGTGTGACGGATGCTGGACGTGCTCTCGTCACTCTCCGAGAGGACTGCCCCTCCTTATTCCCGTACTTTGGATACATAGTCTCATCAACAATGTATCCAACATCAATGAAATCAGCCTTGTCGAGGTTCTTTGCCATCTTCGAAATACGAATGAAGTCCTCGACTTGATTGTTGTCTCCGATGATGTAGTTCTCTAGGGAACACATCTGCAGTAACGGTGGAACAGCTTGTGAGCAGAGTGAAATGCTACATAACAACATGTTGACCGTTTAACTCGTACCGAGTTGAATGGGTCCAGCATACTCTGCTGTCTAATCAACTCGACCCGAGTTGAATGGCACAGATTGCTGTGAAGACTAATCAACTCAAGTCGAGTTGAATTAATATCTACAATTGTCGAATTGATGACGACAAACCTGACCAAATATGTATGCCAGAAATCGTCATATGAGAGAAACAAGCTCTGCTACCATGAATACATTATCTAATGCAGGTCAATTTGAGTCGAAACGAGTTAAATGGTATGAGTCATGTCGTTACCCATGCAGCGCATGTGAGCTTGCCTCCGCCGAATACTGTCAGGATCGCATCACCGTTCTTACAGAAGAGTTCCAGCAATTTGATGTAGAACTCCATCTGCATTTCGGTGTTGTAGATGCGATAGTCCAGCTCATTATATGCACCTGGAGTCGTGAAGACCGCGGTTTCGGGGGGCTCAAAGACGGGCGGGTATGTCTTTCCTGTGCGCTTAATCCCCTTCTTAAACAGGTAAAGAATTTTCATTTTCATGTGCGCCCGCTTACTATTCGATGGAACATCCTCCAGGCGTTCGTATTTTGCCGGTACATAATCCGCGTGCTTCATGTTGTACTTCTTCCCAAAATCGGAGTGATGAAAGTGGTTCACAATGACTGCCTGCGCTTCCATATCTCCACAGATCCAGACCCAAACAGGAACTTCAGTGATGCTTGGATCATCAATCCCACCCAGTACAGAGAGGATATTGTAGAAGTATGGAGCATCTGTCGAAACTGGAGCTTGCTCCGCCGCTCCAGGCAAATTCCTGAAGTCCATTATGCCAAGTGTAATCCGCTCTTCAGTCCTCTCATTCCATGCCGATGAACTCCATGACGAGATAATATTGTTGTCCAAATTGTATGGCCGGTAGTTGGCCTTTCCTGTGGGGACAACGAACTTCCCCTTGTTTCTGAGAAAGACCTTGAAGAATTCCTCAGCGTATGGTGACAGAGTCCCAATACTCCTGTTCTTGTTGCGGGGTAGCTTGGCTGCTGTGAAGTAATCCTCTCCCGGTGCGGACAACAAGATATTGAGGGTGGCTTTTGTAATCCTGTATTTCGTCTTGAATTCCTTCCACTTGTCCTTCTTGAACTCGCCGCTGGAGCTATAGAGACCAAGATTCGGTTCCATCAAGTGGATCTGCCTCTTGATGATCATTTTTCTCTTGCATCTCTCTAGCCAATCCTTGGCGCTATAACAATTTGCGACAACCCCGGTGACCTTCTTCATTGTCACCTTCGGATATGGCTCCTCCCGCTTCGGATCAGGCTTGTTAAGCAAATGCTCAGCTAGCCTCTTTAACTGAGCCTCAGAGAGGTTCCCTAGCCACTTGAAAAACTCGCGAGAGATGACACCATTCCTCTCTGCATTCCAAGACTTCAATTCCTTGAACTCCAGCCCTGACTCCGGATCGATGAGCAAGCCTTGCGAGTGACTGGCAATGAGCTCGCTCCACAGATTGTAGACATCGTCTGCGGCGGTGATGATCTTGATCTCATTGTGAATATCAACATCTTGCTCCTTGATCTTCTTTGCGCTCAATGTTTTCTGGGTCTTCTTAACATCAATCATCCCAAAGCAGAGCTTCACCGCGTCTTCGAACTCCTGCGGTGTTCAAAATCCAAACATGTTAGTGAATTCAATTAACTCGAATCGAGTTGAACTAGCATTCACTCATATTGGTTTTAATGCATTATATATGAGGTATAACCGTTTACGTAATGAATCAACTCGAATCGAGTTGAACGGCGCTGAACTTAGGTGAACATATCCAAATTAACTCGAGCCGAGTTGACTCAGCTGGATACCTTGTATTTCTGCGCATCCTCCATCTGCTTCTTTGATCTCCGCGCAGTGACGGACCTCCCAACCTCCGTTGCCTCCTTCAGTGGCTTTGGAGAATTAAGGGACTTCCAGACTTCCCGGGCCCCTATAATGTTCGTGGCCCACGTTGGCTTGAACTGCTGGAAGTGGTTGACTCGATTGTAGAAAGCTGATATTTTTCGGAGTATGGAATGATCATCGTTCCAGACAATAAAGCAGTCCCATGTCTGGAACTTCTTTAGGACCTTTGAAAATATACCAGGCCTTCCCCTCATGCGCTTGGAGACCTCGACGCTATGTTGCCCATTTATCATCCAGAATTGACCATTCTGGATGTCTTCCCAGGACTTGGGCTTCTCCGATAAGCCCTTGGGCATGGCGCACAGCGTAAGCTTTTTGTCCTTGTCGGGCATTTCGACAAGGTAATGCAAGATGCTCTCAACAAGCTTATCTTCTATGCTCCTGACATTGAGGTCTGCTGGTGGGGTCTCGAGCTGGTCAATGGAAATAGGGTATGACTTCTCTATTCCCCACATATACGAGTCTGTACACTCTGCCCAGTACCTCTCGTACACCTCTAGCGAGTTTGTATAATCAGGATTCTCGCTGTCAAAGTCACGAGGAATGTCGATCAGTGCGGACTCCATACTGATGTTCTCCTGTGTGGCAGGCTCCACTGCATCAGATAGGAGCGACTTCCTGGCCTGATGTGCCCTTGTGTTGCTAGCAGTAGCCGTCTGTCTCGATGACTGCGATGGAGTGATTTTCCTCCTCTTGTTTCCACTCTTCCTCGTGTCTGGAGTCTCATATAGTCGTGACTCCTGACTGGCCCCCTGACTACTCATTTCCCTTCTCAGGCTGATGGGTTGCATGGACTGTCTTGTCAATTCGAGTTTCATCTTGAACATCTCAAATCCATGAAGCAATCTTCTCAGTCGAGGTGCGAGGATACTGGCTGGGTGTTGCTCGCCGGTCTCGGTGGCGTAAATGTGCTTGTCAACGTGCGCCTCAACGTCTTTTATCAGTTTCTCGTAGTCGATGTCTACGAGGCTGCGTAAATGGGCTGATATTGAAAATGGAGTTCTGGCTGGCTCCATCATGTACGTGAAGCGGTACTCTTCTGTGCCAGGCTCGTTGGTGATGCATGTGATGTACACGTACCCTGCTGGTCCCATATTTACATCCTCTATTTGTTCGTATAAAGAGACGGGTAATTCTACGGGTCCGTTTTTATGCTTTGTCGTTACAGCTAGCTTACTACCATTCGGGATTAAGACAATGCTCCAGTACTCTACACTGTCGGGATCTTGGTACTTCCACAGATCACCAAACGTTACTGTGTCTCCATACTCATCGCCACCAACTTCTGGTGTGATGTATTTCTCGTAGAACACGCTGAGTTTAGCTTCCTGGTTCTCAACGTCCACCGCAACATCCTGAGTATCCATATCTGCATTCAGAAACGAGTGTAGCTTAGCGTTGCAATTGAAGTCGAATCGAGTTGATTACTTTAGGGTGACTTAGTTTTATTCACAATGTTCCAGCAGGCAAGAGGTGTTTAACTCGGCTCGAGTTCAATTGTCTTGTTTCTATTTCTGTGATTGTTTTTTCTCTAAGGAAGTGGGCATTCTCTATGCAGTTCAACTCGAGTCGAGTTTAATTTTATGGGGCTTGTTGTATATTTTCTGCAATTTAACTCGACTCGAGTTGAGTATTCTTGTTATGTTAACATAACTACTGAGTTTTTTGCATTGAATTCAACTCGAATCGAGTTGAATTACATGGTCGTTATGCATTAGATTTGCAATTCAACTCTGTTCGAGTTAAATGGTATGCCTCTGAGTAGTCTCTTAATCTATATATTGTCTGGCTATTTGGTTTCTTCAACTCGAATCGAGTTGAATTACATGGGAGTCTTGCTATTTGTTTTGCAAATCAACTCGGATCGAGTTGAATGGTTTGTAGTGGAGTATATTTTATATGTACTTTAAGCCTAGCTATTGGTGTAATTTAACTCGTATCGAGTTGATTTGCGTGGGCGTTTCAGTTAGTTTTGTAACTTCAACTCGGTTCGAGTTGAATTTTATTTATTTGATTAGCTCGTAGGGTATTTATTACCTGGCTAGTGTGTATAATTCAACTCGAATCGAGTTGATGTGCATGCGCTTTTGCATTATGGTCGTGCATCTCAACTCGACTCGAGTTGAATTTCATGTTGTTTATCCAGATTTTTAAGTCGAGTCGAGTTGAATTGCCATATGGCTATGTATTGGCTGTGTAATTCAACTCGACTCGACCTGATTTTGGTGTGTTAGTTCGCAATATCAGTGGTTGTCGAGTTGAATTGACGTCGACTTGAAATAACATCGAGATAAACTGTTGTATACGATTTCGTATACGTGAATTCATTTCAGCAGCCACAAAGAAAAATTCTACATTCAATGAAATCCATGGTGTTTCCAATCTGAAACAGAGTGCACTTAAAAGAATGAGAACGATGCAAGAAACCAAAACCCTAACATGGAATTGAATACATTCTCAACGTCCATCACTACTTCTGCAAATGAAAGCGAAATCTAAGCAATCCAAAAACGAGTAAGACGATTCTTACAAACTTCTGCGAATTCTTTTAAAAGAAGGTATGAAAACACATGGGTCTCAATAACAGAATTCAAAGTGGACAAATTAGCTATGTGGACAAATAAAATGCCAGTATCCAAAGTGATGAGCGTTCTACAAACCTGAATTTTCTGAAGTGCGATTCTCAATGCAGTCGAAGCCGGGAAGTTGATTGCCAAATCGATTAGTCTGAAAGAAAAAAAAAACAACATCTTGCTTGTCATGGAACATAACGTGTAAACTATATATGCAAGATTGGAAAATCAGGCATTCAACCACAACAACATTTATGCAATTCCAGCCATTTCATTGAAGCAATTTAAAGCAACCTAGCATACAATTCAATTAGAACCCTAATTGCTTCCCATAACTAGCTACTGTCTGAGGTCATAATCAAACAGACAAACCCCTGCAACAACTACGAATCAGCCTTGCAACCATATTCCCCCATAGATAAACAATTCAACCACCAACGACATTGACCCCACTGAAAATGGCCATGCAACAGCAACCCCAGAATCAAGAATGAGCTCAGAAACCTCAGAACTAAGAACAACAACAACCCTAGAACTAAGAACAGTCATGTACCACATCCCTGCAAGCAAGTAAGACCTCAGGAATCCAGACAATTTTCACCAGATGTCTAGACCTGGTAAGTTTAGGGTTTTCAACTACACACTAAACCGCGTATTGGACCCCTGCTAGTGCCCAGGAGATGAAATGAATCCCATCTGGCCACAACAGAGTTACCGTACTTGAGGCTGCGACTGATCATACACCAGTCCAAGTGATGGGTATGATAAGCGAGCTCAAGAAAGAATTCTCAAACGTTGATGGAATGAGAAATGTTGCTCAAGATCTTCTGACTTGTATTAAGCCCTTTGTTCTGACCAGCAGCAACATTACAACAGAGAAGGAGGCAGAGTTAATTGCCTTGGAACTTACCCATGAGAAGATTGCGATCATGCGTGCATCTAGCAAGGAAGCAGAAGAAAAGAAAAGAAAAGCTTACCTGACGAAATGCTGCTCTTCAACCTTCAAGCTCGCACAGCCCTCCGGTACTGGCGCTTTGTCAATCGAGCTCCACAATCTCTGATCCTAAACCCTAATCACGCAACCGCAACACTAATCTAGCTACTCCAGTTCAACACTTCAAACCCTAAAGCTTGACACTTCAGTTCAACACTCCAGTTCAAGCGTGGAGACAAGCGGAGACAGCCAGGAGACATGCGTGGAGACAAGCGGAGACAGCCAGGAGACATGCGTGGAGACAAGCGGAGACAGCCAGGAGCAGGTGGAGAAACGGAGACACCAGGAGCGCGTGGAGAAACGGAGAGAACGGAGCGCAAACAAAGAGAGAAAACGCAATGGGGAGACTGGGCTCCAAACCCTAACGCTGGGGGAGACGACCAGGTCGGGCAGTGCCCGATTTTTTGTCTGGGCTGCCCATAATCTCCGGGCTGTCCATAATCTCCGGGTTGCCTGAGATTCTCGGGCAGTGGTTGAGATGCCCGGGTACCCAAAAAGATTTAGCTGCCCGGAAACAAAACTAGTTTCCTAGATTAGCCCTTTAGTGCGCTATCGTCCATATATTGGACGACGAATAGTTTCAACTTGTTCGAATCTCATCCAGATTTGACAGTTTTCATCCACAAATATTACTCTTGGTTCTTGAGCAAGTTGAGTATCCTTTGAACGGTTTGGATTTTCAAAATAGGTTATTATGTTTTTTAGAAAAAAAACACAATCAGTTTATGTCAAGTTTCATTCTTAGTTGAAAAAGTGAGACCTGAAACATGATTTACCAAAATAATTAGAATGAAATAATGGAAACCATACCATCTCGTAGTGCATGTTATTACAATTTCCTCACAATTTTCTGTAATATTTTGGTTGATTTGGGATTTTTACGTTGATTTGGGATTTTTCTTTGAATTTCAAGAGATCACCTTGCAAAATTAAATAAAATTTATTAATGAAAAATATGATGCATCCAACCGTACAAGGGTGATCTTGACATGGACATTTTCAAATTTTCTTTGTACATCAACTCCATTTTTGGTTTTCATCAAACATTTTATAACACTTCTTTGAAAACAGTGTTGAATCTGGATGTTAAAAGGTTAAAAGCATGTTGTAAATTTGTAGTGTAGATTGTAGTGTAGATTGTAGTGTAGATTGTAGTGTTTGTTTTAAAAATAACGCTAATATCTATGCTATAAAATGAAATCTCATAGAATTGACTTTAATCCCAAGAGAAATATAGTTTTGACAGTAAAATCGATTGAATACATACCTGTGAGAGCATCTGCACGATTAAATGTATGGATTGGTCAACAATATATTTGAAGGGAGACATCAAATACAATACATAAATATGAATATGCAAGGAGAAATAGTTATTTCTTGGTGGGATTATTGTTGAAAAAACTTTGTCCTCTGCAGTGTCTATTCGTATTGCAAAATGATGTTGGATATGCTCTTAAGTGCACATCATGATTATACAATGCATGTGTCAATATTTGTGAGTGGTTTATTTAATTTTTTTCGAATGTAATTAAGTAATGTTGGTCCTAAACCATAAAGAACACTGCACTGTAATTTAAAAAAACGTGGATGACATTGCCAAAGTCTTGTTACCCTAAACCTAAAAACGCCAGTACTCAGATGAAAGTGCTTTATACTAATAATTCGTTGGATGAACATTTGTACTATAGATGATTCAATCCACTTTTCCTTGGAGTGCCTAGAAACATTCTAGAGTGTACTAGACGTATTGTATGTCTTGGGTAGCAAGGTAAATACGATGTATGTTAGAATATTTTGAATGTCATATAAGTGGTTCTAAGTGAAGTGATGGATAGTGTTCGAGTTGATCGAAGTTTAAAATGTATAACTTTACTAACATTTATAGTTTTTTGAACTCTTCTAATTGTGGTAGTAAAACGGTGCACTTCGAGAATAGTCGATAGCAAATGCATGTAGATTTACTGTAACGAAAACATTAGAAAATGTATATAGTACAAATTATTAGTACATAGTATATAATTAATGTGAAATGTATATAATACAAATAATGTGAAATGTATATAGTACAAATTATTTATGTATTAATAATAAAAGATTCTGTTTTCTGTTATATATGGAACAGCCTTTGTTCAAGTCAGGTTTTTTTTACTTCACAAGAGGAAACTCAAAAAAATAATTTTCCAAATTATATATAGTCATATAATGAAAATGATAAATTGAAATGACCGAGAAACTTACCGTAATGACCTCGAAAATAATATTGCTACACGTACATACATGTATAATATTATATATATGCACACACAAGCATATACATGTATAAAAATATACATTTGCATATACGTGTCTATATACATGTGCATTTATCCCTTAAGTTCATGAGGGGTTTTGGCATAAACTAAATGTGCTATAAAATATGTGTTTCATGACTGTTTAGAAGTTCTATAGAACATGAAAGTTGTCATTCACATCCTATCTATACAATTAAATTCCACTAAAACACTTTGAAATTTTTATAAATGAATTTAAAAATAATTTTTTTGAATATTCATAAATTTTTTTTATGTTTTTATTTTTTTCAATAGTTTTTTATAGAATTGGTTAAAAGTATAATGTTCATAACATAATCATAAGATGACAAGATTTAGGATATTTTTTTCTGTAGAAACACCAATTTAAACAATTATCTATAGACAAGAACTGGTTAAAATAATCATTTTAAACAAGATGAATTCTAATGAATATTTAAGCATCTTATTAAACTTATAATTTTGGCCATTCATAATGAATTTTAATTAAAAAAATCATTTATTTTGTATTTTTCATGAATTTTGGTAGTTTATAGCTTAAAAATTATATATCTAATTATTTATGATGGATTTTTGAAATCTTTTTTGATAGAAATGAACTACAATTCATAATCTACAATTAGACATTGTATGCCTTTGCAAAATTTATGCATTATCATGCATGTTTTCTAACATTTGCAAATTTGACAACTTTTTAGGTTGCTTCAGCAACATGAACAACCAACATTCTTTATTTATTATAAACTTGATTAATTTTCATTTTTAGTGATCTAAACGCATGTTCCTGGAATGACATTACATGTTGAAGCATCGTTAAAATTTAAATGTTTCTGGCACTTCACATCATTCATTCAAATCCTTGCATAACTTTAATGTTGTCAATAAATTAATGCATTTAACGTATTCATAGTACTTACTACTTGAACGTTCTCTCATTTCAGAGATTTGATTTCTTGTCATACGACTATTGAAAGATTGCATTAATGAAATTCTTAACTACAGCAAGCACCGTACTTTAAAGTTTTAAAACATTATATTGCGAACAAACGCTTGCATCAATTCAAAATTCTCATTAATTTTAGTAGTTGACATTATTTGCAACTTGTAAGATTCGTTATAAGTCGTTGTACATAGAGTTACAATTAAATATAACTTGGTAGTGAAAAGTTACGCTAGACTTATTAGGATTTTAACGTATGGCTCGACGTATGTTATCATGATTTGAACGTATTCAGAATATTTTCAACTTCCCGGACCTTTGGCTTCATAGTTTTTATTCTCTTTGGTATAATCTTTTAATTGATGTCTGACTTGCAATAAAATATTAATAGAACACACTCTTGATACTCTTGCACAGATTTTATATTGTCATGAATTTTACCCTTGGAAAGTATTTACAACTTGTGGGAATTTTTTTATTATTTTAAAAACTACTTAATCTCTATTAATTCTTTAATTGTGTTCATTAAAATACAGCTAGCGCAACATTCTTATTTTTTCTCTGAAAATTATGCATCCAAAAAATCTTTGCATGACCTCAAGGTTTTCATTCAATAGAGTTATTTAAAATACTTACAAATTGTGCGTTAATTCTTTTCATAGAGTGACTAGATTGCTCTCAGTACAACCTTTAAGAGAATTCAACGCGTATGATTATCGTCAACACTGTACTTTATTTTTTGTCAACCTTATAAATCATACATACGTTTGCAAAAATATAATGTTCTCATGAATTTTAATTATTCTAGGTATTTTGAACTTGTGGGATTTTTCTTTTCCTTTAAACTCCTATAGCGCTCAGTCAATTATGTAATTAGGTTCATTAAAATACAGTTAGCGCTAAATTTTAATTTTTTTGAAAATTATGAACCCTAAATATGTTTGAATCATTTCTAGGTTCTCATGCAATACATTTACTTCAAATACGGTAATAAGCTTTTAATGTCTTTGTCTATGAAATTGATATTCTTAAGTTAGTACGATATTTATTTGACAAATTCATATTTTTCTTCTAAATGCGTAATTAAAAACTAAAAATATTTTAGTTAATAAATAAGAAATGACAAAGAAATTGACAATTTTTTGCCACAACTAAGTGATTAATTCCACCCTCGTAGCTACAGTATAACATCATACATTCAAATTATTCTATTGTTTAATAGTGGATTCATTTGAATATTGGAGTTGGCAAGCTTTACTATGATAGATATTTTTAAATGCGACAAAACTCTTTTTATAGGCTAAGTTCTGTGTATGTTGCACAAGCAATAACATTATAAGCACAGCACCGACGCGGTAAACCATTTTTAAAACATTATATGTAGTGGTCACTCTATTGTAAAAGTTAGAAATAACTTTAATAGTTTGAGTTAAACCTGAAAAGTTTGGGTGGCAGTAGGATTGATTGTCCTATTACCAACCACATACCCAAAACCAACCACCCTGATTCTTGCCTAATTTCTAGATATTAAAAGGGAAGATGTACCTCATTTGTACATTAGAGCATGTGATTGGTTTTGGGTCGCAGGTTACTTTGCACTTTGGAATTTTGTATGAAATTGAGAAATACAAATTATAAGTTGCAATTTTTTGCCATTCTCATGAAATCCTATTTCGAACGCGGTCATAATTTTTTCCGGATTTACCACTGCCAAATATAGGTCAGATTGCTTAAGTGGTTGATAATAGGACAATCAACCCTACAGAGCAAACGTCCTTCACCTAAAGATTTGGATGGAAATCATCAAGGCATTAGTTGGAATTGAATAATTTATGCCCTGCACGAACAATTTTTTGGGCCTCTTCGGCATTTTGGTTAAATCTGAACACAGTCCATCGTATCGCAATGAAATGAGTAAAAACATAATTTGTCGTACGTTTCAGAGGAACATTTCGCATATGAATGTTTTTTGATTTTTGCACGTATAATAACTTTTTCTTCAGTAATTGGGCAATTACTCCCACCTACCTCGACGGTGTAGAATAACAGGATAAAGTCGCCTGCGCATGACAGATGAAGGCTTAATAATAGGCACGTTCACTGTAAAGGCTCCGGAGTTCTCGTCATTTGCAGCGAACGGCACATTTGAAATCGACCATTTGAAATGGTCGATCCCCTTCCCGCTGCAATTCTCCCGCCAAATCGCCTATAAGTCCCTCTGCGTAACCGGGAGCGACCTTTTCTCCATTCGGTCTCATGCCCTTGCGCTTACGCCTCCAAACTTTCGTTGCGCTAGCATTGTTTTGCGATCAGTACTTGCATCGTGAGAGCTCAGTATCAGGTTAGTATCACTAGATAGTTGTTGCCGAAGAAGTTCTCGACTGCGCCGCAGTAGCGTTCATCGCTTTGTGACTTGGAGGTTCTACATCGCGTTCGGGGTAGTTTTGCGCCGAATTCCGATATGAATTCGTGGGACACGTTTTCCAATTTGTACGAGTGATGCATGTTTTTGTTCTGCATCAGATCAATTGTAACGCTGCAATACTCTGTGAGGTTAGGATTATGTGTGTTTCAGATTTTCTGTTTTAGACATATTTGTTGCATTATTTGAGAGATTGGGATTTGCAGTTCTATGTTTCGATAAACGTTTGTGGTTTCTCATTTCCCGTTTTTTTCGCCGCAAATTCCGGAAATTTGCATCTTTATCGAATTAATATATTTTCCTATATAATACAGAGACTATAGACCTAGAATCAAGTGAAATACATCCAGGTAGTTCAACTCGACTCGAGTTGAACAGTACCATGGAGTGCCTAGGCACATTATACGGCCAGGCAGTTCAAGTCGACTCGAGTTGAACTGCCTGGCATGAGAACACACTGGTCCTTACAGGCCAGGAAGTTCAACTCGAGTCGAGTTGAAATACCTGGCCGTATAATCTTCCTGGTCACACCAGTGTGCAGTTCAACACAACTACAATTCAATTGTATGCTTGTGTGTCCAGGAAGATTATACGGCAAGTCAGTTCAACTAGAGTCGAGTTGAACTGTCCGGACTGTAATGACAATGTTGTATACATGCAAGGCAGTTCAACTCGAGTCGAGTTAAACTGCCTTGCAATTTGATCTTCCAGATCAGTCCAGAGTACAGTTCAACTCGACTCGAGTTGAACTACCTGACCAGTAATTGAACTAATCATCAGCTAGTCTGCTGATATTTGAAATGATCATTCCAGGGTGCTGTTCAACTCGAGTCGAGTTGAACTACCTGAACTGTAATTGAACTAATCGTCTGCTTGTCTGCTGATATCAGAACTGATAATTACAGGGTACAGTTCAACTCGTGTCGAGTTGAACTACATGAACTGAAATTGAACTAATCATATGCGAGTCTGCTGATATATGAACTAATTGAACAAGTCTTCTGATATATAATATAATCATCTTCACTTACAATTATTAAATTGTCTGGGAATATTTAACTCGATTCGAGTTGAACGAACTGTACCCGGGGCCGTTCTCTATTATCAAATCTATATTCCGACAAAAGATATCGCACCTGTAGAATCAATCCCACTCAGGAACCATTTCTGATAAATATGAAAACATGTATGATATTTGACCCTCGTCAATAATATCCTATACTCATTTTAACTCGAGTCGACTTGATAATTGCATGGCCTGAGAATGATATTAAATTATGTCATCTCTTTCATTCTGTAGGTTATCGATGGAAGTTCAAAACGGGCCAATGGTTTCGGATGAGTTCTCCTCCGATGATGAGGTTAATCCTCAACTAGAAGAGTCGACTGACATTCCAAATTGCGAGGGTATTCCCCGAAGACTCTGGAGTACCAAGCTCGTTACACAATACAACGACGGTGGCTCCCCTGTAGCTGAAGGAATTTGTCACAGTGTCAGCTCGGATCTTGTCCTTGGTTGTAACGGTGCACTTGGGGACACTCATGTTGCTGTACAAATATCGAAGAGCCTCTCCAGTGCTGATGTGCCGGACGATTGGCGATATTTCGTCCGCGCTTGGCCGATTGAGCACGTCTACTGTAATGGTGCAAGTCTTCGTGACCACGACCTTAGGTACAACTACAACTGCAGTGTAGCAATGCTCTCGCTACCTGGTTCGTCTCGAAGCACGCGTTATACTAGTACCGTCAGGAACCCTCCTCGAGAGACGTCCGTCAAAGCCAAAGGTCTGCTAACGCAGGAGTCTATCAACGCTGTTTCCAGCAAAGTATGTTGTTCCAAGAACTGTGTTCAGCCATTCCCTAGGGATAAGATTCGCGCTTTCCGAGAGCGTATGTACCGTGATACTTCCTTTCAGTTCAAATTCCATATGAAGCTGGATGTCCATAGGCAGATTCATCGCGACGCGCAGGGCAGGAGGGTCGCCACTGTCGAGGGTATTGACGTCTGCATGCCTGCATGGAGGCACATTGCTAGAGTGTCTGAAGCCACTTTCCATCGCTTTCAAGGGTTCGCTGCTGAAGGTCTTCAAGCACAGCCTCATGGGAACACGAGTTTGCTTAAGCCTCGAAAGCATACGTCCCAGGCCACTGCTACTTTGAGGTGCATCTTGGAGAACTCTGCAGATCATATGCCACACCGAACTCGCACTCTTAAATCCGGAGAGAAGGTCGTGTCTATGATTCTTCCGGCCACATGGAAATGGAAGAATGCCATCCCGGAGATCAACGCCGCAAATGCATCATTTGGTTTGCAGAAAGTGTCCCCCTCTAGTTTGAGCAGGATTCGGAGGCATAGCTTTCCTTAGTACGACGCAAAGAAGCCGGGAGATAATTTCGCCCGATGCTCCAAATGTGATAGATTGCACTCTCTTAGGCGTGGCGCCATAGCAGGGTCGCAGTAGGCTCTACTGTGGGCGAAGAAGCTCGAGGTGCATTTGTCTGCTGCCCGAGCACATAGAGAGTTATATTACGCAAACCGGTACAGATCCAGTTCATTCCCGCACGAATGTTTGACCATTACGCACGACAAAATGGACCATGCAAAAACCGCTTCTCCTGTCTTCTCTCACAAGAGTAAGGAACTTGATGGTCTGATTAAGTTGCCAGTATCCGTCACGGGGATGATCGCACATGGTCATGGGGATGTCCGCTACTCGCATTACGGTCTTGATAATTTCGCTCATGACTTGAACTACACGGTGGGTTCGTTTGCGAAGCTATTGCGAGATCTTAAATTACCTCCAAAATACTCATCCAGGGAATTGTTCGTTGGGTCAAAGTTCGCTCCAATCTTCGATGTTGTCCTTAAAGGAGCTGACATGTGCAAGTCATCTCTTCGGCCTGCTCCAGAATCTGTCGTTCCAGCAACTCCACTTCCTCCCATCATGAATGTGCAGATGGACAATGCCACTGGTGACAATAAGAACAGATATGTGTTCTGTTTTTGGTCACTTCTTGTGGCCAAGAAAATCTTTCGTGAAGTGTATGTTAATTTTACGTTGGTGGGTCACACGCACGACGACATAGACGCTCTATTTGGGAGGTGGAGCATGTTGTTGAAGAAAGACAACTTCCCTACTATTCCTTTGCTCATGAAGTCTTTCATGGATGTAGAATCAGTTCCCACTATTCCCCATCTCGTCAAAGAGATGCCTGATTTTAAAGGTTTCATTGAAGGCTTTATCAGGGATGGAGATGAGGCTCTTGTTGGTCACACTAAGGCTCAACAATTTAAGTTCTTCTTGGACTCTACTGGTTGCCCCGTGATGAAGTACAAGATTTCATGCGCTGATGTCGATTGGCTGCCAAAGGATTGCACTGGGATTAAATTGTGGAGGGAGGATTCGGAAGGTCGTAGTTTGTGGCCTCGTGGTGAACCGGTACCCGTCACACACCGTGCAATGAGAGGTGTGGAGGACATTGTGAAGGGCCTGACTGGATTTATCAAGTACTGGGAGACAATGTCCGCTGAAGACAGAACTGGAGAGTATAGAAGACGCTATGAACATTTGGTGTTCTACTGGCGAGCTGTGAAGGCAGCGTTGGAGGAGCCTATTGAACCATCCATTGCACTCAAAGACGGATTTTGGCCATCCACTCGCGTTGCTGCGAGGGTCGAGGATCAATTTGCTGAGGATGGTGGGCTTCGTGAGGAGTTTGCGGAGGATGATGCGTACGTTGGAGAGTTGCGCGATCGTCCATTGCAATCCTTCCGAGTTGGTCGTGATGTCTTTGAAGGCTATTTTGTTGCTATACGACCTGCGGATGGTGATTCGAGACCTGTATGGATTGCGAGAGCGTTGTCTGATCCAAACACGAACCCAGATCAGCCGAACTGTGTACTCATTCAGTATTTCCGGCCCACATCTAGAGATCAAAATGTTCAAGAGAGCTACACTGGGTGGGATTCTTCCAGAGGATTGCGTTGGAAGGTTGATGAAAGTCAACCTCCGGTGTGGGAGCATACGGATTCTCTGATGACAGCGTGGAAGTCAAGAATCAAGAAGGACACAACGGAATGTATGTTGAAAATCCCAGTGGCTCAAATCGAAGTCATCAACGATAGCATAGCTGCATATTCTGGTGCTTGAAGATCTTTCATGTATTGAAGACATATTTGAGTATTTCTACATCTATATAATGATGTATATGTCTTCATTGCTTGCGTAGATAATCTTTTGGCCCAATTGCAAAGGATTCTACGTATCTACTCTAAGAGTAGACGTATTAGTGTTGTGTGTTGCAAAATTCAATAGTATAGAAGTTACGTGTAATAGTTTGATGTTATCTGTTTGAACGGTGTTTTTCTATTCTATTGTATTTGGTTTGTTTTAAATATGCAAGTGCATTCTACGTATCACGTTAATATATTCATTGTTTCATTGTACATGTGCATTTGTTTTAGGTAACTTCTTTACATGATTTATTTGTGGTGTAT
This sequence comes from Pohlia nutans, assembly GCA_022496805.1. Taxonomy (NCBI): domain Eukaryota; kingdom Viridiplantae; phylum Streptophyta; class Bryopsida; order Bryales; family Mniaceae; genus Pohlia; species Pohlia nutans. The sequence continues at coordinate 19,313,380 of CM040097.1, forward strand.
ATTTGATTGCATAAAACTTTTGAATTGTAAAAGAAATTGGTAGTGGTTAGGACCACTATTTATTGTTTTTTTGTTAGCGCGTCAAGCACTTGTCACAGTTTAGGGTACGGGGCTGGTTGGTTGTTACATCTTTCCTGCCTGCCAAAGCTCACTTAGCAGAACCAAGTCATGTATATCTCATAGCCGCTCAAACGAGTTCAGCGGGACTCGAACCCGGACCACCTACATGAGATAAACACCCCCTTACAACCAACCACTGAGCTCATGACTTGGTGTCCGGTAAACGAATAATTTAGACCTTGTACACGAGATTTGCAATCAAAAATCAAAAGTTTGACGGTCAGAATGTCTTCTTTTATATAAAACTCTCAATTTAATGAAAACTTCGAGTTTCTTTTCCTATTTATATTAACCATTAACTCCCATACGTCCACTTGAAATTTCATAATACTATTTTGAGAGGTTCCCATTCTCTCATTTTAATGAATATGATGTTTACATGAAATAATGCTTTTAAATTCTTGAAACATTAAAAGAAAATTTAGGACCAGTAAGTTGGTAATGTTTTGGAATATCTAAAATGCCAATATCGTATCCAAACATGAGACTACCAGAACAAAACCAAACATAAAAAAACGTCATTTGGCTGGGGTAGTGTTTGACTTCGTCAATCGACATGACTGTTCCATAGGCCATCTTGCAAAATAATGCTCACAACAAAATTTCAATCTTGTGTGCAAGTGAAATGTTCACAAGTTAGTAGAAACTAAATTTGGAAAAGAAATGTAAAGATTTGTACTCTCATCTAACAATTTTAAGTCTTAGAAAGCATGTGTGAGAGAGTAATTGGCCCAAGGCCCAAACATGTGTAGGAGAGAGAGAGAGAGCAACTATGGCCCCAAGGTGCAAGCATGTGAGAGAGAGAGCGACTATGGCCTCCTATAGATATATAGATGGCAATTCAAAGGTTTTCAAATGAGACTTTTTGGCATAATCTTATATGAATGAAGGTTCTCAAGAAGTTTCTATCAATTAGATAATGTGACGACTAGATAGCGTTTTTTATGGATCTAGCTTACCTCACGATGTAAGCAACAACAAGGGGAATGAAGAGTCCATCGAGATAGGAACTTGTAAGGTTGTTTTGTTTTAAAAAATAGGTTGCTTAAATGCTATTTTAAAGTCTAGTTGGAATATTATTGAAAAGACAATTTTTTATTATTTAAAATACTAAGGGAAGGGCCAAATCCTATATAATTATTTTATGATAAAAAAGTGTTTAGAAACTTTTCACAACTATAGAAAGTTGTGAAGTATCACCAATTAATTAGGAAGAGAATTTTGAGCAAAAATAAGCATACAATTATATGTGACTTTTTTATTATTTTGCAATTTAAATTGCAAAAGATGATAGTAGTATAAAATTGAGAATTACCATTTATACATTTGGATTTCTCAAAATAATGCTTTGGATTTGTATTATAAATTTATCAAAGAGAATTTTACAATATACAATTAAAAAATAGTCTTTTATTTTTTATTGAATTTTGATATGATTGGCTACAAGTATGTGATTTGTGGCATTTTCAAATTGGTGAAGCATTAACCAAAATAGGACATTCTTGCTTTCTATACTATAACAACAACCACATTTTAGATGTGAATTTCGAGCTAAGATGTGGATATCTTGTGGTAACGTTGTGATATTTGGCCACTATAATTCATTAAATGATATTTTATCTCATAATTTCCAATAAAATACAAATTTCAAATGGGCTTTCTCTAAGTATGAATACTATAAAAACACTCCTAGTGTTGAATTATGAATATCCTATAATTAATTTTAAATGTATATTTAGAATATTTTTTAAATAGTATAAATGCACTTTTTTATGAATATAATGAGAAAATGATGTTATGTCAAATCTCTTTCAAAAAGGATGTTCAAACACGATTTAGAGCAAGTGGGACTCCGGGGTGATGTCCCAAGCCTTGCAAGAGACAAGGTGGAAAATGTAACCTGATGCAGTCCAACATAATGCAACCAATAATGCAGGTTCTTCCATCATTGGCATCCTTGCAAGGATGCACGAAAATGCATCCTAGCTTGTAGAGGGGTTGAACACCTAGAAACATTTTTTTTAATAGTAACTATGATTTTTTTCAATAAACAAATTGAAGTTTCATCTATTTAGCTTCTACTAGTAGTAATTAGCTTGTCACTAGGACTAATGATCTTGGACAAATGATCTTGATTAAAAACCAAACCCTACATTGTTGCATGCATTAAAAGCATCATCTTATAAGCCACATCAAAAAACTTCTCCAATAGTGACTAAACTCCTATCAATGCCTCTTCATCATGTAGTCACCTCTTAGTACCGATACCATCTTTTTCGGCCAATTGGCTTGCATAAAATATCAATGTGCTACATTAGTCGCTTCCAACTGGTGGAAACAACTCTACATTGTAGCCTAAAACATGTTGAATTTTGGCTACAAATATAATCAAGGTGCTCATTATTTTTGAAGGGCTTCAACTAGTACTTAGATTGTCTTTGTGCATTGGCTTTATAAAGTAGAATTAACATTCAATGAATGACCTATCAATGTATAGTTGTTTATATATATAATGCTTGAATACCCATAAATGAACATAATATTATAATCTAAATACAAAGTTCTCTTTTCTAATCACTTGTCTACATCTGTGAATTTTTTTGCATAATACCTCATCGCTTGAGTTGATGTTTTCAATTTTATTTATTTATTTAAACTTTAAGCACAAAATTCAGGTTCAAAACTTGTGTACTCAAATGCAAGACTAAAATGTCAAGTTGTCATTGGATATTTAGTTCATCAAAGCAAAAACTCTCTGATAGCATTATCCATAACTAAATAAATTTTTATATGAGCCTTGAAATTTGACACATAGATTTGAACAATCACATTGATTTCTTTTCTTAGGAATAATATGTGAAAACGTAGAGCCAATAGATATTTTTTCTACCCATTAACCTCTAAAGGACCAAGTGTCTTAGCTAGGACATTTAGAGAGTCGAGTAGGTTTCGGGGAACACATTTTTGATTAAAATTTGGAGGAAAGTTAATAGTGGATTTCCCAATGTGCCATGAAAATGGGGATTTTTTTATTTTTTGTGAATTCCGACACCATATGTGGAAGTTATAGGGGGGAATGTGTTTTTTTCAGGAGAAAGGATAACAAGGCAGTAAAAAAATGGCTGAATTTTAAGAGGGGGGGGGGGGGGGAGGGGGGGCAACAAGAAGGGCGGAGTGTGGAAAATGGGGTGGACTATGGGGGGCCAACAGACAACCCCCATCAAAAGATTAAAAAATAATATTTTTGAAATTTTGAAATTTTGAAATGTTATAATTCAAAATTATTATTTTTAAGTTAAAAAATAAATTTTATGATTAGAAATTAGAAATTAGAAATTAGAAATTATTATTATTAAGATAAAAAATATAATCTTAAATTTAAAAAATATTATTTTTAAATTAAAAAATCTTATTATTGATTAAAAAGTATTATATTTAGTTAAAAAATGAAATTTAAAAAATTTAAATTTATTATTTTAAAAAAAATTTAAAAAATTTAAATTTAAAAATTTAAAATTTAAAAATAAACTAAAAATTAAAAAATTAATTTAGAATTTTACAAAATAATTATAATTTAAAATAATTTAAAATAATTTAAAAAATAAGCAAATCGTTCAATGAGGGACTACCATGCGGCAGTCCACCTTGAGGGTCTTCAACCCTCTCTTGGAAGTTAGTGGAGTCATGAACATTGGAATGGGTTGGGCGAGGTGGCACTTCAATTCCCTTCCTCCACCCTTTATTTCCCCCCTAACTCCCAAAATTCTTAGAAAATATGGTACATGTCTTTTAAACTTGGAAATTTAATCTTGGGGAGGTCACTACCATGTATCTAGTGTAACCATGTGCGTTAAGAGGGTATTTTAATGGGGGCTATCACACAAATGGACTAGTTGGGGTATATTCTATAATATTCTGGATATATTCCAATATATTCTCGAATTATTTTTTACTTGAATTTAAAGTGTCTTATATTACATGTAAAATTTTATAATTAAGTAGATTTTTTTCCTCCAATGAATAAAAAGGACCCTATAGTTTAACCCTCTATATGGATAGAATCTAAAATTCATAATGTACAAATTTTATTCGTACATCAAGTTCAAAATATCCCTCTTAGTTGCATTTTATAATGCATCTTTGCAAAACTGATGAATTTGAAGAGGGCTCTAGGCATTTAGGAGTTAACTCACATGGTTTTCTACTTTTTGCATAGTGACCTCCCCGAGGATTTAATGTTTTAAAATTATTTTTTTTGCCATTCCATAGAGGGTGGAATGTACTCGTGCTTCACCGCTTGGATTCATATTCTAAATAATGAAAGTAGAAAATATTGCAATTCCAAAAATAAAGAGGCTTTTCTACCCCCAACAAGTGTAGGGTGTTCTTCAACATCCTAAACATCTCCAAACGCAACAAAAATTGGTACTTTACTAAGTAACATCATGTAGAATGTGAAAGTGAAGTGCCACAAGTTTCATTAGAGAAGTTTTTTTTGATGTAGCCATGGTCAAATGCATCTAAGTTTTAGCGCAAGTGTTTTTTTGGAGTGTTTTTTTCCATCAAATACAATTATCCTGCAATCTGTGGTCAAATTCAATGAATTTTTTTGTGGATTTTTTTCAAGTAGTTTAGGACAAGATTTTACGGTTAGAATTTTTTTTTTTGGAATATTTGCACAATGGAGTAGAAATGGCAGCATTGGAGTGTTTTTGAAGGAAAAACGCTCCAGTCCTTGAGGGGTTAAGTTTGATCAAGCAAAGAATAGTAGCACCTTGTGGATGGAAAAAAGAAAATAGTTGGATTGGGAACTTAAAAGGTTGTTTCAAAGGTTATTCCTCTGGTTATTCACATATCATCTCTTAATGATGATTTTTTAATTTTCTTCTTGTTTTGTTTGTGACATCTTGTACTTTGAATCTTGCCCTTGATGTGTATAGGATCCATTTGCCAAATTTTCAACAACCATAGGATATTTATTTTTTGAGCCGCAACACTTGAATCACATTTTTTCCGAAACACTTAAAATAAAGCCCGTTGTCCTTTATTTATTTATTTATTTAATATAATTTTAAATTATTATTATTATTATTATTTAATTTATTATTCCACATTCATTTTCTGTTTAGTTAAATAAAAGCCTCTAAAAAAAGGTAACATGAATTAACCCCGAAAGGACTGTCGATTTTTTTCTTGTTTTTGAGCATCATTTAGACCTCTTTCTATTCATTTTTATGTGAAATTTTTTTGGCTCTTGATAGCTAATACCAATTTTAACATTTTAAAAAAATTAAAGAATTTTTTACCAATTATTTTTTGTTTCCTATGTCTCAAAAAACGGTTAGAAAAGGTAAAAAATGGATTGTCATTTCATCTTTTCACTTCAAACGCTTTAGACTTAGAATATGAAAAGTCAAATTCTATGAAAGTTTTACCATGCATTTTTTTGGTAGTTTAAAGCAAGATCCTATAGTTAGAGATGCAAAAAAATCATTTCCTTAGAAGGTTTATTTTAAGCCTTGCCCGTACTATCCATTCTTTCCAAAAACCCTTTTTATCTCCATAACTTCCACTTACCAAGTCAGAATAAAAAAAAATTGGATCCCTATTTTTGTATCGACATACCAAATTTACATAATGTTTAAAAAAAAAATTAGCATGAAAAATGACACCTTGGAAAACCTACCCGAACATTGAAATGTCTTATTTAGGACACTTGGTCCTTTACGGGTTAAACCTTTTATATGAAAAAATCACTAAGTGATTTTGTGTGTTTTATATGAAAAGGTAACAAAAAATATTATATTTGATATTGAAATGACAAATGGACAAGAGAAAAAGAAACAAAGCACAAAACAAGATAATTTAATATTTTAATAGAATACAAAAAATGTGTTAATATGTAAAAATCTAAAAAGTAAAAAAAAAAGATTAAAAAAAAAAAAAAAAAGTAAAAAAAAAAAACGTATTTTTGAACCCAGTTTCAATTTTTTAAATCAGTTGTGCCAATCTAGCTAACTTCCCATTTCTATTACTAAATATTTCTATGACAAAATATTCTTCTATTAAAGTACAAAAGATGAATGCAAAGTAAAGGACCCAAGGTTGTCATGGTGCCTGATAGGATGCTTGCCTCTCTAATTAGCCTCTTGCCAGCTTGGTATCATAATATTCAAACATATTCACAAATACTCCTATTAAAGTATAATTTATGGAACCTTAATAGGGTAAAAGAATCAAATGCCCTTTAGCACCTAAAGGAAACCTAGATTGATCCAAACTTGTATTTGCAATATTTTGCAAAAACCATAGAGTCAAAAAACATAGTCTCTAAAGACTTAACCTTTGATAGTGACGGGTGGAATAAAATGGTGAATGAGTCTATGGGGTATGCATGGTCCATCGTCATGGTAAAACGTCGGCTCCATATACCGATTGTGAATTGAAGAAAACGCAAGTACACAATTACAATAAAAGTTTTTAATGGTGCAATGTGGTGACATTCACAGCATATTTATAGCATGTAATTACAATATAATTGTTCAAAGCTCTTTAGATGGATATAAATAGTGGTCGATGACCTCACCATTCCACACAATCAAACATTCACACCCTAAGCAATGCTCTTCTAGTCGCTCTGTCTCTCAACACGTACTCTCATCTCCTATGTACTAACTTATCTTGCTTGCTTGCTTTCAACCATCAACTCGTCTACTAAAAATTCTTGAAAATGGTAAACGGTGAATGGTGTGTTGGTGGTCTCGAGGTGAACAGTCTTCTAAAGGTGATCAAAGTGAACTTTCTTCTAGGGTGAGATGAACGATCCCTAAGTGAATTGTCTTTTCTAAGGTGAACAGTCTCGCGGCCTCGCAGCCAAGCACAACGTGATACGGCAAACATAGAAGGAGCGTCGGTAGTACCGATAGGCCATTACTGCAGCGCAAATTCACAAAGGTAGGTGGCATGGGATCATTCATTTAAGTTTTCATTCAAGTCCACACTTGAGAGAGTGTGTTTATAGAGTACTCCATCTGTTGTCTATGGAAATCTTTGTTTACATAACAACATGCTTCTACAATTTTGTTGTCATTCATAGGTTTTGTTGTTTGTTCGTTTCCTTTTCTTTACTTTTTTCTTTGATTGAATTATATACAAGTTTATTTCCAATGATGGACAGTTAGTGGCGATAGATACAAAAGTATAACTTACATTGTTGTGGTACAATTTCAAGCTTCTAAGATTCTATTTTCCTTTTACAAACCTCTTGGAAAATAATCACCCAAGTAAAAACCACATAACAAAAAATCAATGTTTTCTTTTTCAGTAACCATGCTAGAAGATGTGCCGTTAAAGTCGGCAAGTCATGTCAAATAAATATTTAAAAAAAATTCCTTAGAACAAATGTCAAATGATGAAGATATTCTTCAAAATTCTCTTTTTCACTATACAAAATTACAAAATAGATTTTATATATATATATATATTCTCGACCCTAACTTCGACCTTGAGTTGTGGAAACTTGATACACTCATTTGCTTTAGTAAGTTCTACATCATGTTTTGATGGGTCTGACATTGCCGTGAGATAGAGGTACTCTAGTACCATAGCTGGGTTTGACATTGCCGTGAGATAGAGGTACTGTAGTACCATAGCTGGGTCGCCACCCCACGAACGAATATTTAATATTTTTCGAAAAATAAAGTTTGTTCGTAAAAAAAATGAATTTCTTAGTTTTTAACTTTGAGCAAAAAATGATAGAAAAATCTAGCTAAAAATAATTAATTCAAAGCATCATATAAAAAATCCCATCTTCTTAAGTAGTTCTCAGATCTGGAGTATTGACTGAGGCGTTGTATTGATTGAAACTACATCATTCTATAGTGAGTGGAAGAAAATTTGAACAATTTCTTATTTGATAAGCGATTCAATCCTACAACGTACGTCTTTGTTACAAGAACAAAACATTTCTATGTAGCATAGTTTGTTGTTTCACAATTCATGTGAGCTTCTATTTGTTAAGAACATTTGATTTCACATTTTGGAAGAACATATGAGAAACCTGGAACATAGTAATAAAAGAGTAATATAATAAATTTTTATTATCATAACAATTTTAGTTCATAAAGTTTGTGAAATAGAAGGTCAATAGTCATAATTTGATTCAAATTACTTAGTTATTTTAATTACTCTCTATTCAAATACTTCTAGTCTATTCATTGTCCCATCACTTGGGCTTACTAGAATAAAGCTACCATTTAACTATGTATTTCTATTGAACGACATAAATTGTGATGTAGCTAACTATATGTTTTCACTTGGTATTAAAGGAGATCGTGTCAATGAGCGTCTTTTGAATGACTAAAGTCTCTTTGTTAAGATTATCCCTAACACAAAGAGAGAATGTTCCAGTGATTTTTTTAATCATTTAAATGCCAAGAAGCACCAAAAACAATTGGCGTGCACCAAGCCTTAAGGAAAAATTTGAAAATGGATGAAAATGCTCAGGGAGGTCATTGTTTGTATCTTTTGAGTATCACGTGTGAATAAAGGGTATTTAAAAGTGCCTTAAAAAAAAAAAAAAAAACTATAATTAGTAATATTTTGAGAATAGACTCATTTTTATTCTTGTAATCAATTTTGGGCATCCCATATTAATGTAATTTATTTATAAAATTTACCTTCAAAGATTTATTTGGACCCTATCTTTGTTTGCACGTTGTTGCGTAATATTTGAAAATGACCTCCCCGAGTGAAAATGCCATATTGTACCAATTTTTGAAAATAAATCAGATGACATCGCTAGCTTCTTATGAAAATCATTCAAATATGTGGATGAATAGATAATTCTATCCAAAATACAGATGAATATGAAAATATTTGACTACACCATTTTATTTTATGTCGTCACTTTAGCATTTCCCAAAAACCAAACACATCGATCTTTATTTGGACACCCGGACCTACTCAAGATTCAGATGTTATAGTGAAAAGTTCTGATTAGATTTGATAAGCCCGGATAACGGCTCTGATAAGATTCTGATATGTTGCAATTCAATGCGATATATCAATCGTTTCAGCTTCTTCAGTAGTTCTTAGGTCTGGTCTTTTTAATGAGCTCTGGACTGAAGGGTCCAGAAGGGTAACAGGCGTTGCATTGACTGAAGCTACATCTATAGTGAGTGGAAGAAAATTTGAGTAATTTCTTACTTATAAGCAATCCAATTCTACAACATACTGTAAAATTATGTCTCGTAGCATCCAATTCTACAACATAAACAAAACATCTCGTAGTGTAGACTTTGCTTGTCTTTTCACAGATACATGTGAGCTCCGATTTGTTAAGCCTGATATTTGGCTTTATGTTTTGAAAGAACATATGAGACAGTCATGTGGAACTTACATAGTAAAGAGTAATTTGTGATGTACCTTGAGGAATATTTCACTTGATATTAAGAGGTGTTAGTGAGGGTCTTTTGAATGAATATAGGCACACTTTCTACTAGTAAGATAGAGTACTCCATGGGCTTTGCTATGACATGTAGCGGGTGCATGCTGGTCGTGAGGACTTCGCAAATTATTTTGAGGAGTATACTATGGAGAGTTATGAATAGAGAGAGATGACAGAGGAGTTCTCTACAAAGATTTGGAATACATTACAAAAACTGTGTGGATAGGAAAATACATTACCGGTTGTAATTGTACTGCTTAGAACCAATCTGAAGCTGCTAGAACTGGTCCTGATTTCTTGAAGTAGGCTATTGGACTTCTCTTTGTTCCGATTAGATCCCTAACACCAAGTGAGAACCTAATTATCAAAGATGATGTTACAGTGAAAAGTTATGATTAGATTTTGCTAGCTCTGATAATGGCTCCTACTTACAGTGGGGTTGTGATTCACAGAAAAACGAAGCAGTGATTCTCGTGACGATCAACATGGCCGACGAGCAACTGGTGCCAGCAAACGCCATGGCTACTACGCGGCGATGGCTAGAGAGCTTCATAGCCGCAGAGTACTCTGCAAGGCCTTCCGATCCGCAACCATCGCAACATGTTCTGTGTTTCCTGCATGGAGGTATGGAATATAATTTTTCACATTTACTAGATCATAAAACCAGAATGTCATATCCAAAACCAGGTCCAAAGATCACATCACCATAACAAAAGACCACATTGCCATGACCAAAGATCATAATGTCACAACCAATGACCGTAACCATCGACAACATGGTTTTGGGCTTCAACAACTTGGTTTTTGGCTTTGACTACATGGTCTGTGGCTTCAGCAATATGGTGATTTAATTGAGGCATGTTGGATTTGGTCAGGACATTCTGGTGTTTGGTTAGGACAACATGGACTTCGACTATGAGAACGTGGTGTTTGCGTTATGATCTAATAAATGTAACAAATTACAGTATTCTATATATAGGGGACGCTGAACGCCTCCAATTTCAAGCTGGGGCAACCACACACCGGCCACCCGTACTTGCAAGTCCGCAAGCACGGGTACCGGGGCCCCGTGGTGAACGCCGCCGATCTGGCCAAGTTCATCGACACAACGTGCCTGCAGCCCTACCAAACCAACTCAGTGTCCACATTCTGCCTCCGCGCTCGCCAAGACGTGAAGCTGATGCGAGTGCCGTATCACCAGCGCCGTTGCTGCGCGAATTGCAACGACACCCTCGTCTCGGACTCGCCGCTCGTGACTCAGTGCTCTGTTGAGTGCTTGCTGCGCGCATCCGAGCTCATCCCTCTCACCGTGAAACCTGGCGCACCCACTGTCATGGAACCTCCCAAGCGCAGATATGATCAGGCTGGGCCCTCCTCTTTCCAGTACGCCTTGCACCGAACACGGACCTCATCAGTTCCCATCACCATGTGCACGCAAATGTTGGTTTATGTGCTCCCATCCATTAATTCTTAAAGGATATACTAAGCCCTATTCTTACTATTCTTATATATACTATTCTTATGGGCTTACTTTTTCTTTTGGAAGAATTTAACTCATAACTTCTACATCATTGAACCTTAATGAGGTTTATGAATGTCAAAACGAACATATTTAAGGCATCTATACTTCTTTTGATCGAATAGAACCAAAGTTTATTAAAAAGGATCAGGCTTAAAATGGAGTTTAAAAGAGATTATACATGTGGAAATTACGAAAAACATGTCCTTTGATGGTGAACTGATCTGTTAACTGATCTGAAGGCTCGTTCATTGATAGATGTACTGTAGATAGCTCAGAACTCATACGTGTCTGTTGATCTATGGCGTGCACGCATGTGATGACTGTATATATTCCGGTACTACCGGTACTCCTTGTATCGATACAGAATTCAGAGATCTTGTTCTGGAACCATTGCTTACATCAATTACAGTACACATAAGAAATGTGCGCACGTGATACGAAGTGATTGCATTTGGTGCAGCCTGCCGAATCAGCGCACGGGGACAACTCCGGGTGAGGGTGAGACAGCGTCCAAGTCTGCAGAAGATCGAGAGCTGGAGTCAGCTACTGAGGAGGAGAAGGTAGAAATGCTATTGCAGCAAGACGTGCGAGCAAGTTCCGAATCGGAAGAGGAGATTGATGGAACTGGAGCCCGAGGTCGAGTGAAACCTGACGCACCCACTGTCGTGGAACCTCCCAAGCGCAGACTTGATCAGGCTGGGCCCTCCTCTTTACAGTAAGCCTTGCACCAAACACAAACCTCATCAATTCCCATAACCAATTGCAAGTGCATGTAAATGTTGGTTTCTGTGCCCTCATCCATTAATTGATCTGTTAACTGATCTGAAGGCTCGTTCATCCATTGGTTTACTGTAGCTTAGAACTCATACTTGTATATTGATCTATGGCATGTGCACAGTCATGTATATATTCCGGTACTACTCCGCCTATTGATACAAAAGTCAGAGTTGTTGTTCTGGAACTATTGCTTGCAGTAGGGGTGTCACACCTCTTTCTTCTCATTCTCAATCTTCACAGAATGCGTACGTGACACTTTCTCCTTGAATTGAATTGTGGAGGACCCATTCTCCGAAGATTAAGAAGTTTCATTCTTCTCTTCTAGAGGAGGAGAATGGGGTGAAGATTGAGAAACTGTGGAGAAGATTAACAAGCCGTATCCCTTCTCATTCATCACACTGTGAGAACGGGAGTTACAAGTGCCTTCTTCATGGCCACCATTAGTTCCACGTTTCTCTCCCAAGGTTCTCAATCTCCAGAGATTCAATCTGCTGGGAGGAGGTATGACAAGCCCTAGTAAATACAGTACACATATAAGAAATGTGCATGCGCACGTGATACTAAGTGGTTACATTGGGTGCAGCTCGCAGGATCGGCGCACGAGGAAAACGCCGGGTGAGGATGAGGGAGCGTCCAAGTCTGTAGAAGTTCTAGAGATGTTCAAGGTAGCTACTGAGGCTCAGGAGGAGGTAGCAATGCTATTGCAGCAAGATGTGCAGCGTTCGGAAGAGGAGACGGGAACGCCCGAACCTGCGCCGGAAGCTGGAGCCCAAGGTCGAGTGCGTTCGGCGCGTGCAGAGGAGATGTGGAGCAGGGCGAGAGAAGAAACCATCGCTGCGACGTCGGAGCAAAACCCGAGGTTCAACGCCGCCGACGTGGAGAGAGTTCGGCGCGTGGGAACGTATGCGAGGTTCATGTTGTCCATCTTGGGAATGCCATCACGCGAGGATCGACGTCCACCTGCTCAGGTGCGAGATGGAGATGAGAATGTCGCCCAGCCTGATGGAGCCGCGAATGCAGGCCAGCCTGAGAATGAAGCTGATGTCCTTGCAAGTATGAAGCACCAAAATGCATCCTAAGCTTGTAGAGCCTGGGCTGAAAATTCATTTGGAGCTCCATCCACGTAGCTTTTACTCATTACTATGGAAATTTTAAGTTAGTCATGTCAAAAAGTCCGTTGTTGTGTGCTATAATTCGGAACTACTTTAAATTGTGTCAATTTTTTCTTAGATCTTCAAAAAACTTTTTGTGCCTTGGCATGCTGGTATACATCATTTTAGATTGTTGTACACAAAAATTGAAGGAAGTTGACATTCATAGAATTTAAAATAACTGCAATTTGACTGTAAACATGCAATTGATGTTGGTTCCCACAATATTTGAATAATTTGTTGGAATTGAGAGCATGGGACTACATTGGCCATTGTAGAGAGTGCATAGGTTGCAACATGAACCCTTGTTACATCTTAATGTTACAATATATATTAGAGCTGTATATGATGCAGTTTTTTGGTCTAACTTTTTTCGTACAAAGTCTAGAATTCATGACGCACATAATTGATTGTGTACTGCAATCAAAAGTGTTGCGGCCACTCAGTCTCCGCCTATCAACACGAATGCTCAAGGAGCAGCAATCACGTCCGTTCAGCTAGCTCACGGCCGTAACTATCTTTGTATACAGCTCCGGCTTGCTTTAAATACTGCAGCTTTAGGTCATGCGGCCAAATATCCGTGTACAAGTTGTACTTGCTTCACTGAAGCTTGAGTTCCTCTGTCCCTTGATGTAGTAGAATTGCTTGAGGTAGTGTATTCTTCCTATTTCGAATCCCGGATCTCTATTTATTGCTGACCCAGAACCGCAACTTTGATGAATTTTTATTTATTTATATTTATTTCTTTATTTCTTCAGACTGATGCTCATTGGCTAGGAAATTACAATTCATTAGAAGCTGCGAATCGCTTCATGAGATCCGGAATTCAATGCACACTTAGGCAGATCCTTGATTCCAATGTTTAGCCTCGATACGATTATACTTTATGCTGATCTACAAGGCCCGTTGAAAGTTTGAATCAATAATCTTGAACAGGCAATGCGTGACACCTGTAAGACGCTAAAATCTTCATGAACATCGCCTTAATTACTCATTGCAGAGCAGTGTCAGCCTTGAAGGTAGTGGATCGGGATATCTGCTTACTTTCTTCATGGACATGCTCCTCAAACATCCAAAATGCAACAAACCTCATCCTTTGCACATGCCACAGTCATCTACTAATCTCCACAGCCATCCAACTGATGGCAACCAACCCTCCACTTTGCATCAAAAATTTCAATGAAAATGGAAGAGTACACAACACTAAAAATTGTGGTGAATTGACATTCAAGTATTTCCGCATGTTACTTGTGCCTCCGTGAACCTTACTACGTGTAAAATTCACCATAAAAAATTCTTGCTGCAAATCCACTTCTATGGGTAAAGTTTCTATACATCATGCAAAAAATGCATGGTTGATCGGTTAGAGGTTAAGTTTACAAACGAGTAGCTTTCTCAAGGTCCTATAACCAATCCTCATTGTGGTTGGAAAACAAGTGCTTATGTGCATGTAGTATTGTGCAATTAGCTATATCTTATAGCATATGGTCTGCGACATGGTTCCCTAAATAGACTCACTCTATTGCATCTTGCCATTTTTGAAAACCGTGTTATATTCTATTGCACCATGTCATTACCAATATACTACAAGTACGTAGATTTGACCTTGCTCTCAACATGGAGGCTGAGATGGAGGCGTAGATAGAGGTACCTAATGCAATTTAATGCATTTAAATCATCAGTTTAACCAATGAATACCACGGAGCATCCTCAATACTTGTACAATGTAATGATATATTAAACAAGCCATATTGCCCGGTTATTTCATAGTATAAATTGCAAAACGCGGCCTTTGATAAAGTGGGTGGCTCAAAAGTTGCACTTCATGGAAACCTCACTTGACAGCACACATTTTGTAAAGTTATTCAATGAGACCATTACACATTTGTTTTACCATTTCATCACAATTGTGAACCTCAAGTGTCATTGTCCAAGATTTGTTGAGTTAGCCTGTATGTTGAACTCAATAAAGTGAAGAAATTGGTGGCACAAGAATTTATGAAAGGATTTACAAAGTCTTGAAGGGTATAAATTTTCATGGTACGGTTCAGTGGTTCATTACATTGAGCGAATTTAGAGTAGTGCAATATCATGACTTGTGATGTACATTTGTGCACATTGTGCATTTTATCTAAAAACTAACCATTAAATCAATTTAAAAAATATATGGCAATGATACAATGAAAAATGAAGTGAACCAACTTTTCAAAAAAGAAATCCAATGTTAAAAAATGTTTTTTAAAATAGAGAAAGAACTCAAATAAACAAAAAAGTGAACACATTTAAAAAATAAAAAAATATCCGAAAAAAATTGAAAAAAATTGGAAGATATTTTTCTTCACATATTTGAACATAGGAAAAATTTATAGCTCTAAATTCCTTAGCTCTAAATAGAACAAGGAGAAAAAAAATCACTATTTATATGAAAAAATACCAAGTGAATTTGTATGTTTTATATGGAAAAGGTAACAAAAATACAATTATATTTGATATTGAAAGTGCAAATGAAAGCACAAAACAAAGCTTAAAACAAAACAATTGAATATTTGTATAGAATAAAAAAAAGTGTTAACATATAAAACACGGGGGGTGCACTCTACATTATGTTTGAGAATCACGTGCGTTCATGACCCCTTCTAAAAACCCCCTATATACAAGAGGCTATATGTCTAAAATACCTTTGTATACAGATTTATTTCGTTTTAAAAATATGTTTAGTGTAAGTATACGTGAATATGTTCAGTTCTAAATGTGTTTATTGTATGTATACGTAATACGGTACTGCTTAAATTAATACCCCTTCTGTGCACTCACGTATACTCGTATATATTTAGTACAGTGCATCCCCCGAGATATAAAATTCTAAAAACTAATAAGATAAACAAAAAATTAAAAAAAAAAAACAAACTTAGATTAGAATTTATTTCCAATTCATGTTTTAAATTCATACTATACTTTCAAAAACCCATTGTGCCAATATGGTTAACTTTCCATTGTTATTCTTAAATAAAATTTATTCTTTTATAAAAGTACAAAAAATGAATGAAAAGTAAAGGACCTAAAGTTGTCACAGTGCCTGATAGGATGCTTGCCTCTCTAATTAGCTTCTTACACACCCGGTAGTATAATATGCAAACATATTTGAATAAATTTCTAAAATAATCTTATTAAAATGAAATTTGTAGATCCATAATAGGGCATAAGAATCAAATGCCCTTTAGCATCCAAAGGGCACGTTGGCTTTTCAAACTTGCTAAAAGGACTTTGCAAAAAAGAACTTAACATTTGACAACTACATGATTGTGGGATGAATGGGGTTTGTATAGTTTGCTAGTGATATACACAAGTGTAAATGAAATTACAATCTAGTTGGAGCTCTTGAGATGGGTATAAGTAGAGGTGGAAGACCTCACCGTTCCACACAATCACACCCTCACTATTTTTCTTGCTTTTCTTGTTTTTCTTGTCACGCCGTCTTTCTCATATTCTCTGCGCTCGCTCGCTTTCAACCATCAGCTCGTTTACAAAAAAATCTTTCTAAAAGGGTGAACGGTGTGAAGGTGATGTGAAGGTGAACGATGCGGTAGTGGTGTAGAAGTGAATGGTTTTCTAGAAGTACACAATCGGTCTCGAAGTGAACAAACGATCTTGAAGTGAACATTCTCATAGGATGAGGTGAACTATTCTAGCGGCCAAGCACATCGCATACAACAAGCGTTGCAGGAGAGTTGATAGTACCGACAAGCCATCACTGCGACGTAATTCCCAAGGGCGGGCGGCAAGGGACCATCTATGTAGGTTTTCATCAAAGTCCCAACATTTTTTGTTCATCTAGGTTTTTTATCCAAGTCCACATTTGAGAGTTTGTATGTTTATGGAATACTCCATTTGTTGTGTATGGCAATCTTTATTTACACTACAACAGGGCTTCTACAATTTTATTGTCATTCATAGGTTTTGCTTTTTGTTTACCTTTCTTTTTCTTTACCTTTTCCTTTGATTGAATATCACACAAGTTTATTTCCAATGATGCACAATTAGTGATGTTAGATACAAAGTATAACTTGCGTTGTTGTCATACAATTTCAAGCATGATTTTTTTTGCTTTTACAAACCTCTTAGAAAATAAACCATAAGTCTACACTACGAGACGTTTTGTTTATGATTTAGAATTGGATGCTACGAGAAATTTTACCAAGTGAGAACCTAATCAAAGATGATGTAGTGAAAAGTTCTGATTAGATTTTGTAAGCTCTG
The DNA here is from genome assembly GCA_022496805.1 of Pohlia nutans. Taxonomy (NCBI): domain Eukaryota; kingdom Viridiplantae; phylum Streptophyta; class Bryopsida; order Bryales; family Mniaceae; genus Pohlia; species Pohlia nutans. The sequence goes on from CM040097.1 coordinate 19,330,655, forward strand.
ATAATGGCTCCAACTTACAGTGGGATTGTACGTGAATCACAGAAAGAACGAAGCAGCCACGGTGATTCTCCTGACGATCAACATGGCCCACGACCAGCAACAACTGGTGGCAACAAACGCCATGGCCACGACTCGGCGATGGTTGGAGAGCTTCATAGCTGCAGAGTACTCTCTCCAGGGCTTGCAGATCCGCAACCATCGCAACCTGTTCTGCGTTTCCTGCATGGAGGTATGGAATATAATTTGTTACATTTACCAAATTGTGGTAATGTGGAATTTGCTCAAGGCATTCTGTTATGATCTTATAAATGTAACAAATTGTATTCTACAGGGGACGCTGAACGCCTCTGATTTCCGGCCGAGGCATCCTCACGCCGGCCACCCGTACTTGCAAGTCCGCAAGCACACGTACCGGGGCCAGGTCGTGAACGCCGACAATCTGGCCAAGTTCATCGACACGGCGCACCTGCAGCTCTACCAAACCAACTCAGAGCTCACATTCTCCCTCCGCGCTCGCAGAGACGTGATGCCGATGCGCTCGCTGTCTCAGCGGCGCCGTGTCTGCACGCATTGCAACGACACCCTCAGCTCGGACTCGCCGCTGGTCACTCTGTGCTCTGTCGAGTGCTTGCTGCGCTCCCCGTTCCCTCTCGCCGTGAAACCTGATGCACCCACTGTCATGGAACCTCCCGAGCGCATAAATGGTCAGGTTGGGCCCTCCTCTGTGTAAGTCTTGCACCAAACACGGACCTCATCATTTCATAACATTCAGTAGCTAGAGCTACCTCTGCCTTTGCCCACAAGGAGAACGTACAGCATATTTCTCATCGTCACAGCTGGCCAATTTTCAAGATAGGTGGAAGCTCAGGTGAATGGCATGTGTGCATGGTAGCAATAAGCAGGGAGGTGGCGGAGAGCCCATGTGTTGTAAATTCATCCCTTCCTTGTACGAAGACCCCAACTCGTGCATGTATAAATGCGTAGAAAAGGCAGACCTCACACTGGCTACTGAATGTTGAATGTTCCCATCACCATGTGCATGTAAATGTTGGTTTATTTTCTCTCATCTATTAACTGATCTGAAGGCTCGTTCATCGATAGATTTACTGTAGCTTAGAACTCATACGTGTCTAGTTATTGATCTAGATGGCACACAAGCTGTATGTATGTATTCCGGACCTACTCCTTGTATCGATACTGAATTCAGAGTTCTTGTTCTGGAACTACTGCTTACAGTAAATACAGTACACACATAAGAAATGTGCGCACGTAATCGATACTAAATGGTTACATGCATTCGGTGCAGCCTGCAGGATCGGCGCCCGGGGACAACTCCGGGTGAGGGTGAGGGAGCGTCCAAGTCTGCAGAAGATCGAGAGCTGGAGTCAGCTACTGAGGAGGAGAAGGTAGCAATGCTATTGCAGCAAGACGTGCGAGCAAGTTCGAAACGTGAGGAGAATGGAACGCCCGAACCTGCGCCGGAAGCTAGAGGCCGAGGCCGAAGTCGAGTGTTTTCGGCGCGTGCAGAGGAGATGTGGAGCAGGGCGAGAGAAGAAACCATCGCTGCGACGTCGGAGCAAAACCCGAGGTTCAACGCCGCCGACGTGGAGAGAGTTCGGCGCGTGGGAACGTATGCGAGGTTCATGTTGTCCGTCTTGGGAACGCCATCACGCAAGGATCGACGTCCACCTGCTCAAGTGCGAGATGGAGCCGCGAATGCAGCCCAGCCCGATGCAGCCGAGAATGCAACCTCCGTCGCTGACGCCCTTGTCAACCAAAATGCATCCTAGCTTGAATGTCGATCGATCGAGGGGATGAACACCTTGTTCAAAACATCTTTTTAATCGATTTTTCTTCCAAAGAAAACCAAATTCATTTGCATAGCATTCGATCAGTAGCTTTCGTGCGCTCTGCCTTTCCTTCATGAATGCACTCTGTTCATCATCTTGGGACTCCACAGGTTGTCCAATTAACTAGTACTGATGAAGGTCTCCAGTAAGTTGGGTGTGGAATATGGTGTACATTCTCTTGTGGGACAAATGGAAGCTACTGAATGTTATGTGGAGCTGCGTCTACTTTGCTTTGTTCGTATGTTTTGGAGAACTTTTGAAGTTGAAATGCTCTAAAAGCGTCTTGAATTTGGATCTAATATGACCTGATGGGGGTGCATTTAGAGTGGGGTGGTTAATTTCTATCTTTTTTTCGTTAGGTTTACAAACAAGTTGGTTTTGCAAAGCCCCATAACCAGTCCTCCTTGTGGTTGGAAGTGCTTCTGCAGAATCTGCGCATGTGGTATTGTGGAATTGGCTATGAGTATGGTAACCGCCGAGTTCCCGGTAGGGGACGAGGTAGGTTACACGACGTAACCCATGAGCTGATGGATGAAATATTTCTGTAACAGGTGACCAAATGGATGAGAAGTAGTTGTAGTAGTGTACTTGATGGATGAATAATGTACTTAATGGAGGAAAAGTTGCATGGATGATGGATGGAGTTTAAGGGTGTCCTTCACGATTGGAATAGGTTACGTCTTATAGCATATTAGTCGGAGATGGAGGTACCCAATGCAATCCAATGCATGTAAAATATAGAGCCAATGAATCCCAAAGAGCATCCTCAACATAACGACACAGCAAACAAGCCATATTGGGTTGTTTTGGGGCAATGGTGTGATATGGGTACCCCAAAAAACCCTTTGAACTCTTAAATCAGCCCTCGTAGCATCTTTGAATGAGTCCCTTTTTTAACCAAAATAAAAAATTAATTGACTAAATGTAGTTTTGATTTCTTGCACTCATAAAGTACACAAGAAAAACTTCACGTCAAAATTGAAGCAATTTAAAGATTTTAGGGTGCATTCACAATAAAACGATCCAACCCCGCCCAGTTATAACGACTCTTGATGAGTGCTTAGAAAATAATATCTTCAATTTATGTAGATATTAGAAAACTTTAAGGACATTTTGCGACATATTTTGAACATTTTAGCACATTTTAGTCGTTATTAACGACTAGTTACGACCATATTTTAGTCGTTTTGGAGTACCAATAACTTCCCAAACATTGTCAAACTTTAGTATATTAGATAAGGACATATATTATATGTAGTTACTAATTTATATTGCATTCTCAATTCATATGATAAGAATATTGCTTAACAATCCGTTAAATTAATCATTGGTTACTGTGTCCTTGGGTCGTGTTACTGTGAATGTACCCTTTAAATGAAACTTTTTGTAAAGAATCAACAATTTATCTTAACTACTTAAATACATCCAAAAAATTTATTTAAAATATCAAATGACGTTGTTTTGGTCCCAAAATTTGATATATAGTAAATGTAGATATGTTTTATTTGAAATGATTACTTTAAAGGATTAAAAATTTGGAAATTTCTACATATATTTGTTTTTCCAAATTTTGTTGAATATGTCCATTTCAATTCACTAAAATTCATCAAAAAATAATTAAAAATATATTTGCACTTCGTTGTTGCCGCCACTTCTAACGGGCAGTCCTTCTCTGCAGATAGCTCCTTTGTCCTCCATCCCTTCACCATGGCGATCTCTTCCTTGTTGTGGACTCCATGATTTTCCTCCGCTACTGGGCTTCCCTCCCCGTCCTCCTACATTGGGTTGCCTTTCCTCCCCCTTGAGTTCCATCTTCGGTTTCAATTTTGTGTGAATCCTGCCTTCTTTGCCCTCTACATCCCTCCCTTCTTCTCCCTTTTAAATAGGCCACAATGCTCTCACCACTTCATAGATCTCCTCACTCATCCTTTCTTTGTGCCCTTCACCCTTTTTCTCACACTACCCTAGTGTTTTGCTCACTTAATGACATAATGCAAATCTAAATCCATTTGTTGTTGCATTTATTTTGAGTCCTTTTTTCAAAGGCAAAGAGAGCAAAGGTTTTGTATCAAATAAGAGTTTCAATCTATAGATCCAATTTTTTGAAGCATGTCTCTCTTATCTTGCTCACCTCTCAATTTCTTTAACTCCACGTTGCTACCAAGTCTTTATTTACCATTGTAATAGCTTTTATGTATGTATCTAGTTTGTACCTTTTTCAATGTGGTGGCACAAAACAATGTGGTGGGTCTTCATTGTTGGAGTCATGTTGGTGCTTTCATTTTGGATTTTGCATTGAAATGTGTTGGGCGCATTCAATTGTCTTCGATTTTAAGCTTAGGCAAGAGTTGCTTTTGGAGGCTTGAGTTTTTTTTTGCTTGAGTTTGAATTTGAATTTGAAGCAGATAGTAGGATGTAGGTCCATTTAAGCTAATACAAACTGGCTAAGTTGTCAGGAGTGTTTTTTCAGTGCTTTTTTGGAGGCCTTTTCAATGTGATGTGTGATTTAAATTGTTATTAAAAAGGAAAGTGACATGTCATTGTTTGCAACATGTATATAAAACACATAGTACAAGATGAAAGCAATATTGTAAAAAATTTGGGTAACTATTACAAACACTGAAATAGCTTTGTCATCAGTTGTTTTAATGACCCACTAAGGACTTTTCTAAATGATAATAACACTTTCAGTAGAAATTTTATGATAATTGAATGAGATTCAGGATGATTATATGAATGAAAAATGAAATCAATACATTAAAAATTTGTTTTTTGAATGAAAATCATGACTTTTTTTTTTTGTCTCTAACGACTTTCCAAACGACTTTCCAAACGACTCTCCAAACGACTCTCTAAAATAGTTAAAACGAGGCACCCTTGGCTCGTATTAGCTTGAATAGACCCATGTTGTCTTTGACTTGTTTTAGGTGTTGCCATTGACCGACTCTTCCATCTCTTTGAAAGTTTGAAAATCTGACTAGTACAACATTCAAGAGAAAGTCTTGTTTATAGTCAAATTAAAAATTTGCCCCACCCTGACTCCTTTACCACCTAACTGGGCAGCTCAAGGACTAGCTCTTTGAACCTCTGCCCGGTAGGGCTTTTCAACACTCTCTAACAATGGCCTAAAAACCTTGCCCCACAATGCAAATTGTAGCACGGTCTCCCTCATTTAGCTAAGAATTCAAACCCCAAGCACATCAAATTGGTGCTCAAAAATAAAGAATGATTGTCTTTCACCAAAAATGAAGTCTACAGCAAGTAGACTTCATTACAAGCCCAACCAAAAAGATAAAAAATGGATGAAAAAGACCTGCAGATGAAGCATCCGCAACGAATCAAAGTTTCTGCAGTCATCCAAGGTTACAGAATTTGTAACCTAGGGTGTTTAGGGGTTAAGGGTTAAATGTACACATGCAATGAAGGCCTTATTCGTTAAAATGAGACAAGTTGTAGTCTCATTTTAATCCCTTCTATATTTAGATCATAAAAAGTGTTCATTAAATTGAAAAATTTCAATAAATTGAGACTTTTGAATGCCAAAATACATTTGAAATTACTATTTTGCGACTTTAGATCATAAAAAAGGGTTCATTAAATTGAGACATTTCAATAAATTGAGACTTGTAAATGCCAAGACACATTTGAAATTACTATTTTGCGACTTTAGATCATAAAAAAGGGTTCATTAAATTGAGACATTTCAATAAATTGAGACTTGTAAATGCCAAGACACATTTTGAAATTACTATTTTTAGATTTAGGGAGTAGGATGACCCAACAATGAATCTTTGAATTATTCCATCTCAATCGAAATCTAGATAGACCATAGTAATCCGCAATGTCAATAATTCCAACATTTATTAAAAAACTGAGAGTCGCATGCGACAATAAATGAAACATCCATAAAACACACATCCAAAGCAATAAATACCATTGCCATATAGTATGCCGGATCTATACTTTTACATAAAAGATGTATATAGAATAATCAAACAATACCAACAGACGTAGTACACTAAAAGAGGGAGGGTAGTGGTGAAAACCACTGCTAGCCACTCTTTTCAACAACTAGCTCAACTTGTCTCAGGGGATAGGAAGGGCTGTTGGTTGGTACAACTTTCCTGCCATGATAACTCACTAGCAGCACCAAGCCATGTATACCGCACCACTGCTCAACGAGCCTAATTGGTTTCGAACTCGGACCACATAAATGTGATACAACGCCCTTCACCAACCAACCAAAGAACTCATGACTTGGCGATAAAACTTAACACTAAACATACCTTTATACAAACTAGCACTCAACCATCATTACTTCGCATTTTTCCTTTGTTACTGTTACGGTTACTTTGCTTTGGTTACTGTAGTGTCCATCCTCGAAAGAGGAGAGTAGTATTGTTCCAATGTCCCTTTGTCCGGTGGGCATCGGGTCATTGACATTATGAACGGACACTTTATTCACGCCGGCCCTTTCTTTAGGGTCGGTGTTTCTATCTATCTATCTATCAACTATCCATCCATCTCAAAACTATTCATCCATTTCAAAAGTCTAATCTTCGCCACACCCTACAACGAAGAGAAGTCCTATACTTATGAATTACTCAACCCTCCGCAATAGATGCGTCATCCCCAGAGTCAACCGTAAAAGCTTCCACTGATGCCTTGATGATGTCAATTTGTGGCTTTGGAATTGCCACCCTCGGATCAGAAGTTCCTTCTCGCATTCGTGGCTTCCAAGCAGTCATGATACAGTCCGTGCTAGACCACGTTGGGTTTAGGGCTCGATCTTCGCGCCACACGTTGCCTCTTTTTGTGTCCCATCCATCATATGTTTCCATATTGATGTGTCGTTCTGAAGCAGGCGTCCAATATTGAATTTGGATCATATGCAAATGACCCGGATCCGGTCTCGGGTTTGTTATTGCTCTGGCAAGCCAGAATGGCTTTGCGTCACAGTCAGCAGGACGGACTGCAACAAAATAACCTGCAAATATATCGCGATTGACACGGAATGAAGCACGTGGACGATCACGTTTACGTTCAACAAATGGTGCATCCTCTACATCTTCTTCTTGCAGTGTGCCATCCCTCCGCATCCGATCAGACTCGTCATGAATGATCCTTGAAGCCGGCCAAAATCCCTGCAGTAATCCTTCACGTGGCTCCACTGCAGCATCGAGAGCAGTTCTAACACCTTTCCAATATTCTTTTAAAGGATCATTCTTCCGCCTCAATTCTCCTGAGAGATCATCGTCCGCCATTCCGTTCCAGTGTGCAATAAAACCGTTCAAACCTCTCTTAATCTCATCAAGTGAACGCATCTTTTGTGGAGGTAGAGGAAAAGGGTCACCACTGGGAACTCTTGGTCGCCCGTCTTCAGTCTCAGACCACAAGCGAATCCCGTTGCCGTGCTCTGGCAACTAGATTTTGTCTGTACACAAATTCTTGTACTCCATCAGAGGCCACCCACTAGAATCCATATAGAACTTGAATTGCTGGGACTTAGAATGACCCGATAAGATATCGCCGCCTGAGCCCAAATAATCATCAACAAAACGCTTGAAATCAGGAACCTCTTCAATGAAATGTGGAATCACAGGGTGTGCTTCACACTCCATGAAGGATTTCATGAGTCTTGGAACTGTCGGATAGTTATTTGTCTTCAACTTCCCACTCCATCGACCGAACATGGCATCAATGTCTTCGTGCGTGTGTCCAACTATGAGGAAGTTGATGTACACTTCGCGGAAAATGCCTTTGTATACAAGGAGTGAACAAAAGGCAAAGACCCATCTATTCTTATTGTCACCTGAAGCATTATCCAGCTGCAAGACCAATATAGGGGGCAAAGATTGAGCTGGGACCAATACCTCTGGTAGAGGAAGAAGGGAGTCCAAGCAAGATTTCGAACCCTGCAGAACCGCCTTGGTTAATACAGATTGTGTATCTTCCTCCGAAAAGAGCTTACGAGAGGAATTCCTTGGTGGTTCTTCAAGATCACGCAAAAGCTTTGCAATTGACCCGATGGTATGGTTGGAATTTGTTGGGAAGATGTCAAGGCCATAGTACGCATAACGAACATCTCCATAACCGTGAGCAATCATTCCTGTAACTGCAACGGGCATCCTCATGAAAGAGTCTATAGCTTTGGACTTGTGAGAAAAGTGTGGAGACGCGGTCTTGGAGTGATCCATTTTATCATGGATGATGGTTAGCATCTTGTGAGGCTCGTCTTCGGAAATGGTACGAGTAAAATAGTATAGTTCCCTATGTGCCCTTTGGGCTATGAGGTGGTTATCCAAAGCCAGGTTCCACTTCTCTTGTGCATATGATAGGGGAGTGCAAGCGCTCCGCAATTACTTGTATTTATCACACACGCCACATCGAGAGAAACTATCTCCACGAGCCTTTGGAGCGTATTCTGGGAAAGAGGCACGTCGAATGTTGCTCAAGCCACTTGAAGAAATTGGCTGCAAATCGAATGCTGCATTTGCCTCATTGATGTGTTTCAACTGGTCACTCCAACGAAAAGCAAACGGCAAAACCATTGCAGGGACCTTTTCGCCTGATTCGAGTGTTCTCGATTTGTGAGGCATTTTGTCAGCATCAGAAACTATTAGCGTTCGAAGTGTGGCAGTAGCTTGGATTGTGTGCAGCCGCGGTTTTTTCAACCCCACATTCTCATGTACCTCAGCTTGTTTCCCGCATTTGGCCATATCTCTGTACCTATAGAACGTAGCTTTTGATATCCCGTGAATGGTCCACCAGGCAATGGGACAAACTTCCCTACCTTTCAAGGTTATCCACTCCTTGCCAGCGAGATCCTTGTGGATCTGCTTATGCACCTCAAGAAGACACTTCTTCCGAGCATATACTTCATCGTTCACATGTAGTTGAGTGCGAATGACTTGAATCTGCCTGCGCGGAAAGAGCTGCAAGCAATTCCTCTCACAACATGTTTGAGTGGAGACTGCAGTGATTGCTTCAGGAGCAAGGAAAGCCTCCTTCTTGGGGGGGACGTCAGTCTCCACTTTTCCACGGAAGGTATTGTATGAACGCACACCTTTGCGACCTCTACAATTAAGAGCTTTCATGGCCACGTTGTACCTATGCGTCTAGTCATGGTCGTAGAGACTAACGCCATCTAGGAAGACTTGTTTTATGTCCCAGGAGTGAATTGGCCACATCCATCCGGATGGAACTTCTTCCTCGCATAAAGACTCCGCAATTTGGACGGCAACTCGATCATTGCCAAGAGGCTAGTCGTCATTGTTAACCACGACAGTCGGATCAACATTCTGGCACAATGCTTTCGCGACGTCCAAACCCTCACTGTTGCGTAGAGTGACTGCCTTGAAATACCATTTGGAGCGAGGAATCCCGTCGCAAATAGCGACGTCTGGAGGCAATATAGGCACATGCTTAGCAAACTCGGCAGGATCATGTGCATCCATTCTGCAAGAAAGACGACCCCAGTCAGTACAGGTGCTCAAAAAACAATAGTGCGAAAATGAAACGGGTACATATTTTTTCGAATTCCACACGACGTGATTGTCATATCACTGACAACATTCAAACAACTATCATCGAGTCGACGATACTGGATAACTATATAATGAATAAACGATTGACAAGTCTCGGTTTCAGATATGCTCATCAAATAATTATAACATGATCATGGGTAGGCCACCCCAACATCGAAGGGTATCGTCGACCCGACGATAACTATGTGTGGTTCATAAATTCTCTTATGCGCCAATAGTGATCGTCAACCTGGAAATATCTCTCAGTGTGACGACTACTTCAATTTTCAATAGATGATATTGTCTGGTCTATTATAACTTTAAAATTATTGTAAGACAGATGTCATGCACAAGGTTATCGTCGACCCAACGATAAGTATGTTCGTGTAATCGATAAATTACAATGATTGCATGAAATTATCATCAGAGGCTGAAGATAAATCAAAGGCAGTGGACAATTTTGTGATAATGAATAAGATATCGTGGGGTCGACGATAACTTTGAATTTTTAGCTATTATGCTTGCAGTCACTGTTATCGTCGACCCGACGATAACTCGGAGGCAGAAGATATATTTATGATAATGAACATGCTATCGTGGGGTCGACGATAACTTTCAATCATTTTGATATCGTGCTTACAAGTTTAGTTATTGTCGACCCGACGATAACTCAGAGGCAGTGTACAATATCAAAATACTTAACAATGTTATCGTGGGGTCGACGATAACATTGAATTTTCAGCTATCATGCTTACAAGCACAGTTATCGTCGACCCGACGATACCTCGGAGGTAGAAGATAATTTTATCATACTGAACAAGTTATCGTCGGGTCGACGATAACATCGAATTATTTCGATATCGTGCTTAAAGTTTAGTTATCGTGGACCCGACGATAACTCAGAGGCAGAGGACAATATCAAAATACTTAACAGTGTTATCGTCGGGTCGACGATAAGTCCCTGATCTCAATCAACAGGAGATTTAGCACATTGTTATCGATCACACGACGATATTTTGAGGTTTCGTCATATCTTGCGACAGCTCTCAGTTATCGTCGACCCGACGATATCCTGGATTGAAGTTTACTATTCACTGCGGCATGTCCGTTATCGTCGACCCGACGATATCCTAGAGAAGATCATCATATTCACTGAAACGTGCCCTTTATCGTCGGGTCGACGATAGCCTTGAGCAAATATGTAGAATATGTTCCGGCATTTCCGGCATAAATATCGGAAGTCGGATAGTTGGTTCTGTGATTGTGCGCATACGGATACTCTGACTGAGTCGAACAACGATTGACTTCGATGACTCGCTGAGTTGTATCTGCAATCTCGAACATCAAACAATTTGAATGTGATAACTGCAAGAACCGCACTAGCAACTACAGAGAGGAGTACCCGAAGGACTCCAAATCTTACTAGGAATATAGATGAACTAATCCGCTCTTTGCAAAGAATCCAGTGCTGTGTAGAAGTAGGACCAAAAACCTTGGCGGAAAATAAAGCACGCTTACACCGTCCGGGTCTGCGACGAGTAGTAGAGAAACAAGAAGGAACAAGTAACGCGGGTGTGCACGAAGAGCAGAATGTCGACGTCGAGACCAAACACATCCTTCACCAACAAGTGGGCGGCAAAAGAAATGGGGCGGGAATTCTCCATTTCAAATTCTTTGGTATCTTTGGCACCTATGAACATTGGATGCTCACATCCCTTGCCAGCGCTGGATGCCGATTAATATGTGTCTTTTTGACAGATTCTTCGTCGGAAGATGCCGATGTAATAATGCAGACCGAAAAGTTCTCGTCCGGATTTAGTTAAATTTGACAACGGTATAATTTTCAGCTTTTCGTCGCGGGAATTATGCTTGTGCATGACTTTTGCATGGGATTCTGTTTATTGTCTTCACTATTAAAAGCCTAAATTTCACAAAGTCGTTGTCCTTTTCGGCGTCCATTCGTTGGAGTCTAGGGCAGAGGGCTTGAAGATAGGTTTTAGGGGTCAGAATAGGGTTTAACCCCTAAAGGACCACAGTTTTTATATTTTTGAGCATCATTTTCACCTCTTTCTATTCATTTTCTTGTGAATATTTTTTTTCCTCTTGATAGAAAATACCAAATCAAACATTTAAATAAAATTTAAATTTTTTTTTGACGAATATAAAAAGAAATTCCCATGTCTTCAAAGACGGTCAAAAAATATCCAAAAAGACTGCAATTTCATCTTTTCACTTCAAACGCTATAATCTTGCAATCTGTACGGTCAAATTCTATGAAAATTTTACCATGCACTCTTATAGTAATCTATAACAAGATCCTACGGTTAAAGTTGATAAATTTAAAAAAAAATTGAAGTTTTTTTTTGAGCCCTGCCCGCACTGCCCATTCTCCCCAAAAAAAACCCTTTTGCTCCATAACTTCCACTTAAAAAGTTGGAATTAAAAAAAAATAGATCTCCATTTCTGTATTGATACACCAAATTCACATAATTTATTTCATAATATAAAAATAAAAATTGACACCGTGGGAACCAAAATGATATATCGTTCTAAGCCAATGTTACATTGACGATTCTAAAGCCGGCCAACTGATGAGGCTCACATTGTCCTGAAACTCCTCAAGCCACACACAAAATACCTAATTAAAGTCATTTGGACGTCTGATTACCAATAACAACAATTCTACTGATTCTTCGCTCACAGGTCTCAGCTTCGCATGGCAGATTCGGTAGAACTACTTGATCAGGTGCAATCTCTGGTACAATCTGAGATTCTTCATCTGCAATATTCACGTGTTCCACAGGCATAGCTACAGGTTCAGTGTTAATATTACCCGCTTTGAAGTTCGTCCTACACGCTACCCCGAACCAGCATTTCGGAAGGCAGCTAAAAAGCCACGCTTCTTTGGATTTCCGCCCCTCATGATGAAAACCTGAAAATCGTTGACAAATGTTGTTAGATTTCCGGACTCCCTGCTTAGACTGATAGTAATACACACACTCTCTACAAATTAAGTGTATTATAAAACGAGGTTTTTTTAAAACTTTTTTGAGCGTATGTAAACATCCTTATTAGAAGACATCCACATAGTTAAATGTAAATGCTTGAATATTTTTAAATGCCTAGATATTCTTCAAATGAATTTACAAGAGAAAACTTTGAAAATTCACTAAAATTATAGTTTTAATACTCGTATCTTCGAATTCCTTAGGATTGGTTGAAATCATTATGCTTTAATACATTATGTGTAGGACAAATTCGGACAGTACTGTGTCGAAATCTAATTTCCACATCATATTTTGAGAGGTCCACGTCACCATAAACCTACTACAAGATGACATGTGGCACTTTTGGACAAAAAGTAATTAATTAATGTCGAAACTGACCACGACGTAGGGTAGTGGTGAAGTTGTTCACATAAGTTTTATTATGGTTCAATTATTTTGATAGAGGTGACTTGAGATCTCTTTGTAAGCAATAAAAGGATAATTTTATAGGTTGAAGTATTGCACATTATGCAAAAGAGGATTCAATGTTGTACATTATGCACCTTTGACAAATCATTCCATAATTCATAAGATAGTTCAAATAAAAAGTAAATATTTGTAACGTGTGTGTTTTGACGGTGCTTTGAGGTTTGCCTCAAAACAACGTCAAAGTAGTCTTAGTAGTTTTAACCCCTAAACGTTCTCACCCTCTTCACATTTGGCAGTTTTCCAAAGATGCATTATAAAATGCAATTAAGAAGGATATTTTCGACTTGATGACTGAATAAAAGTTGTACATTATGAATTTTTTATTCTATCCATACAATTAGATCTATGATTTCTATCGCCAATATTTTTGTATAAAATATGAAACTTGATATTGAAAATTCTTTTGTAATTTGATTACGAATAGGATATTGACAGTTTGTAGAATCAAGACAGTGACGGTGCAAAACATACCCCTTTGAAGAATGTTTCTGCTCATTCTAATATCTAACTTTCATAATGATCATATCTAGTATGTCAAGTATACTCCAATGTATCTACTATCTGGTCCGTTGCTGTACTTAAAAGAACTCAACTCATAAATGTCATAGAATTTGCATCCAAAAGCATGAAAAAAATAAGTGAACAATTTGTAAATACATTTTTGATGTCAAATCCATTTTTGCATGCAAGTGGTTTGGGTATTTTTACGTAAAAATATTTATATCAATTATTGAAAGTTCACCGGTAAATTGTTGTACTTTAACGAACCGAACGCATAATTGTCTTAGAATTTGCATCCGAAAGCATGAAAAAATAAGTGAACAACTTGTAAATATATTTACAATGTCAAATGCATTTTTGCATGCAAGTCATGCAAGTGTCTTAAGTGCTTTTTACGTGAAATGAATATTATTATACACCGGTTGCTGTACTTTAAGGTTCCCAACTTGTGAATCTCATAAAATTAGCCACCATTCTTCATGATATTAAAAATAATTGAACAAGTTGTAAATATTTTTAGAATGTGAATTGCATCAATTAGGTCAAGTTATGCAAGTGTTTTGAACATTCTTTATGTAAAAGGAATTTTAATATTTACCAGTTGCTTCACTTTAAAAATCTCACTCATGAAAAATAAATGTGATTGAAGTTCAAAATGATATAGTGCGTGTCTATGAGACGTTCAGTTGCATGCAAGAGATATCCATGGATGAAGTGTTAGTATATTTGTAGTATGGTAACTTTAAGAAAATTCATTGATTGCTGTAGTTTAAAGAACCTAACTCATGACTATCATCGAAATAAATACCATCTAATTGCATGATAAAAAGAAATGAAGAACTTGTAAACATATATCAAATGTCAAATGCATCATTCTTTGCATTCAACGTCATGGAAGAGTTTTGAGTATTTTTTACGTGAAACAAATATTAATATTCTACGGTTGTTGTACTTTAAAGACCGTCCCCAAGTCGTGAATGTCATTGATATTAAGAACATAGGGCGCTTTTGATTTTGTAAGTTAGTCGTCCAATTTCTACAACGTTTAGGGATTAAATATTCAATTTGTTTTAACTTATATGTCTTAATAAATAATTAGACAATAATATTAGAAAGTTTGTTAATTTTACTGATTATAAAATATAATATTTTGTAGTATAATCAATCACACACACTAAAATATATTATTATATTTTGTAGTATAATTTTACTAGAAAATATAATATTTGTGTAGTATAGACAATCATACACTAAATTTGTAGTCATCGATAGTAGTTTCTAAAATTCTTATACCACAGATTGTACATCCTAAATATTCAAAGTATTGCTCAGCCTATACATTTTATTCTAAGTCAACCAAATTTGAAATGAAAATCTTCACCTTGATTTGTTAATCAGATTTATTATGTATGCAAAAATAATTTATATATTTTAATGTAAATATCGTCCAAAAATGATTAGACGTTAAGCTTGTTTGATGGATGACCAAACATCCTCTAATACGCAAGAGTACAACCATTCATATTAATAATAGAAATTGCTGTAAGATAAAGGCGAGACCTTGCAAGGTAGTTTGAACTCCAAATGCATCAAATTTCTTGAATGTATGCCAGATCACAGATTTCTTAACCCTTAACCCCTAAACGTACCAGGGTGTCCCTGGAATTGACAATTTGAGAAAATAATCATAAAGTACTATTTATAGGAATATTTTGGAATTGATATACAAATGAAAGAATTTTAGATTCCATCCGTACGGTTCGATTCACTAATCCTATCACCAATATTTAATTATCAATATTGAAAGTTGAAATTAAAAATTCCTTCAAAATTCGATTACAAATAATATTTTAATATTTTTTGAGTACAATTTGTTGGAATGAGTTTGAAATGAGATACTCTTATTAGACATAGAGATTCTTTGAAATATTTGTGTGTCTTAAATGTATTACCTCATTTTTGCAAGGCCAATTTTGAACTACCGACAGTCAATGCAATTTTGGCTTGGTCAACGACTTGGCATACTTCTACATTTGTAATTATTATTAGAAAAATATTTACTCAAGTATGACTAAATCCAACGATTAGATAGGACAACAACTTGGTGAAGTATCTTTAAACAATCGGATGACTTTCATCCAAGCATTGTTGAAAATGTAAGGTGGATTTGTATCTATTAGTTGTCCAGAAACTAAATGTTGGTAAGTTTAGGGGTTAACCCCTAAATTTACCAAGGTGTCCCTAAAATTAGCGAGTTCTGAAGAATCATCATAAAGTCATAAGTAGAAGAATATTTTGGAATTGATGCTTGGATGAAAGTTCTACAATTGAATTTTAGATTCCATCAGTACGGTTCAATTCACCAATACTACTACCAATATTTATTTATAAAATTTAAAAGGTAAAATAAAAAATTCCTTCTACATTAGATTGCAAACAAAATATTAATTATGTTTTGAGGAAAATTTGTTGGAATGAATTTAAAATGGAATTCTCATAAACATGGTGATTTAAAAAAAAAAATTGAGTTTCTTAAATCTATAACCTCAATTTTGCAACGTTACTTTTGATCTACAGTCAATTTGAGTCTAACTGGGTCAACGACTTGACATACTTCAAGATCTGTAATTTAGAAAAATATGTACTCAAGTTTAACTACATCCAACTGTTAGATAGAACAAGAATTTGGTGCAACATCTCTAAAAAGTTGGATGACTTTCATCCAAGCATTGCTGAGAACGTAGTGTGAATTTGAATCTCTTAGTTGTCCAGTTTCTGGATGCTTTGACGTTTAGAGCTTTAACGTCTAGATTCAACACTTATATCCGAAATGCGTTATAAAATGTTAGATGAATAACAAAAGTGAAGTTGATGTGCAAATCAAAGTTCTAAATGTTAGTGTAAAGAGCACATCTCCACGGCTGGATGTATCCTATTGTTTATTTATATTTTTCAATTAAATAACGAAGGTAATCTTTTAAAATTCAATTAAAAATCCCACATTAACAATATGAAGTAAAAAACTGTTCACTTGGTTTTAGAATAACATGCACTTCAAGAAGTTATGATTTGCATTATTTGATTGTACTTATTTGGGAAAATTATGTTTGAGATCTCACTTTTTGAACTAAATGAAAATGAAAGTTAACCCCTTTTTGCATGATGTACGAATTTGAAGTCCGTTTTATCATCCATTATGCACTGTTTGCAGTGTGGATTTTTTATTGAAACTTTGAAGGGAAGTTAGCTCCGTGCATGTGTGATCCAATAAGAAAGGGGATGATTTGTGAATTTTGTATGCCTCATTTCATGTTGTAGTGTCCTACCCAAAATTGCAAAGATTTTAGTCTAAAAGTGCTCTTGAAAAAGTCAACTACTGAAATTAAGCAACCAAAAAATCTCCAAAAATCACTACACTTAGAATATTACATTTAGGTTTGGGGGAGCCGATTTAGGTTCGGGGGAGCTGATTTAGGTTCGGGGGAGCCGAGCCGTAGGCGTAGGCTCGGCCTAGCTCTGGGAGGTCATCTCCCTCCCCTCGTAATCTCCCTCCGCAATTTTAGGGTTTTAGGTCCCGCGCATGCTCCCCTGCATCATGCTCGTTGTGATTTCTCCCTGCTCCCCCGCGCATGCTCGTTGTGATTTCTCCCTGCTCCCCGGCGTCGTTGTGATTCTCTCCCTGCTCCCCGGCGACGTTGTGATTTCTCCCTGCTCCCCCGCGCATGCTCGTTGTGATTTCTCCCTGCTCCCCGGCGTCGTTGTGATTCTCTCCCTGCTCCCCGGCGACGTTGTGATTCACTCCCTGCTCCCGTTGCATGCTCCTTTGATTCTTTACTCGCTCCCCATCGCATGCTGCCTTGTGTTTCTCTCCGTCTCTCTCAGGCTCGTGTTATTGTTTTTGTTGCTTGTTTCCTTTTGCAATTTTTGGCTTTAGGGTTGCAGCACAAGCTCCGATCTTTTTTTCATCCAAAGTGGTCGTGGAGGGTAGACCGCCTGCTTTTGACTTCAGGTAATTCGAAACCTCCTTGTTGTACTTGCTTGAACTGCTTGCTTGTTGTGCTTGATTGTTTTTCTTGCTTGCTAGGGTGAGATCTTGGTTTAGGGTTTAGGGTACAACCAAATTAAACATGAATGCATGTTATAGTAACTTCTCCTGCTTATTGCTAGGGTTTTTACTTGTTATAGCTACTGTTATAGAATATATCAGTTGTATGAGTATCAATCAAGCACAATGAATTTTTTTGTCTAACTCTTGTTCAGAATTTGAGTTCTTGTTAGTCGTACAATTTGGCTAGCTGGAGTTTTGTTTCCTTGCTACACTTCTTCTTGAATGTATTGCCTCTTGTAGTATTTTCAAGCTTGGGGTATGTGATTGCAGTTTAGGGTTTAGAAAGCTGGTAGGCTTGTGGTAATTTTTGCCTTGATATTTTGGTAGTAAGCCAACTCTTTATTCGTTAAATTGAGATATAAAAGTGTTGGCTGTCCTAGTTTTGGAGTCTAGGGTTTATGGTCATAATTTTGATTCACACATTCATGAATGTTGTGGTTTCTGATTGTGGCTGCTTGTTTGCACGAGTTAGATCTATTTTATAGGGTTTCAACAACTACCAAATTGAACATGTCTGAAAGGAGATTCAATGCCAAGGTTATAATGCATTCTTCGTTTGCTTTGTTCAGTGTGGTTCTCTTGGAGTCTAGGGTTACAAGTTAATATTTTGATAAACTGGAATTGATGAATGCAGCTGTGGGATTGATTTCTTGCATTTCTGCAATCCTGAAGAGCAACTACAGTAATCCCAGCTTCAACTACAAGGTAACCATTTCAATCCATTTGGTTTAAAAATTTAGGGTTTATGTATTCCAATTTAAGACTTAGCACAATTAAGCATTTATTCCTCCTTAAACAATCAATTTCATAGTTTGAATGTACTAGTAACACCCATTTCGTTAAAAGTGCACATGCCCCTCTAAAATTGCACATTGTAAATTTTTTGGTAGAACAGTGTATGAATGAGAAAAGCATAAATATGCTCTAGAAATATATGCCGAAAAATAATGTAATTCTTGAATTAAACCATTGGCAAAGTTATACTATATGCCTAACCCTCCACTAGTACAAATTTTGTTTGATGTGACATTCATTAATGACTAAATGTTTGTTGTGACTTGTCTGTAGTGATTCAAAATTGATTTTGAGTCACTAAAGACAAGTCACTGGAACGGATATTTAGTTATAAAAGACCTATCACATTGAACAAGATTTCTACTAGGGTTCATCACTTGCAATTATTGTGTAAACTACTAAGTGATGGGGTCAAACATACGCCCAACTTCTATCACTTTAACTAATTTTTGAAATACCAAGTAATGGGAGGTTAATAGGTTATGCATATGTTCAACGCTCCAACACTTGGAATTAAAAATAATTATTATAGTGATTTAGGGGGTTAGACGTATGCCTAATCCCCCAAAAACTGCATCTAATAGCAAAACATAATATCGGAGCCTAGGTATACTATACTAACCTTGAAATACTTGGATATCATAGGAAAATAAAATATCAGAGGGTTAGGCATATGCCTAACCCCCCAAACGCTTACAATTTTCAACAAAATAAAATGTCTAAGGGTAAGGCACATGCGTGAGTTCCAACACTTTATAATTTTCAACAAAATTGAATAATTAAAGGGTTAGGCATAAGCCTAATCTTCCAACACTTAAAAATTCCAACAAAATAAAATGCCAGAGGGTTAGGCATACGCCTAATCCACCAACACTTCCATTATATAGCAAAATAAAATATGCCAGAGTTAGGCATACGCCTAACCCCCTATCACTTGAATTATTTGTTAAAATATCAAGTGATGGGGGTTATACATATGTTTAACCCATATCACTTGAATCATTTGTTAAAATACTATGACCCCAAAAGTCAGAACTGGCGCTGACGGGGCGTATGACGGGGCCTGATGATGACTAATGGGACTGCATGGGCTCAGCCTCTGTCTCTGAGTTCTTTGTCTGTCTCTGTCGCATCTGTCTCTCGCATCTGTCTCTCGCATCTGTTCGGAGAGATCGGAGTGTTCAGAGGGATCGGGAGAGATCAGAGTGTTTCGAGGCCGGAGACTGTCGGAGAGGTCGGGTGTTTTGAGGTCCGGAGTTCGGCGAGATCGGGACTCGAGTGTCGGGACGGAATGACGATCACTCAAGATTTTTGAGAGACGGAGTGACTTTCGCGCGAGAGACCCACCTCCGAGAAAGCTGATGTGTACAGCTTCGGCGTTCTGGTGCTGGTCTTGATCTCCGGGCGCCGGCCATTGCAAGTGAACGCGTCGCCCCTGACGGACTTCGAGAGAGCCAATCTCATTTCCTGGGCAAGATTGCTGGCGCAAACGGGCAACGTCTTCGACCTCGTGGATGCCAATCTCCAATCCGTGTTCTCCGACGACCAAGCCGTGTTGTGCATCACGGTGGCGCTCGCGCGAGGGCGGAGTGTGACGAACTGTGAGGAGTGCGGAGTGTGTGAGGAGCGGCGAGGGCGGACTGTGAGGAGTGTGTGATGGCCGATCGGGAGTGCGCGATGGTTCCCTGGGCGCCGGCTTCGCGTTCTTCGGCATCTTCGCGGGCACGGAGGAGAATCCTGAATTTTTGAACGAGGTGAAGGCGCTCAACCTTGCGAAAGACGCCAAGATCATCCTCGGCTGTCAATCCGGCGGAACCATGAAGCCTAGCCCTGGCTTGTCTGATGGCCAGCAATCCCGCTCGCTTATTGCCGCTTACGTTTTGACAATGGAAGGGTACAAGAACTTGCTGCACATGGAAAGTTGGTTTCCGTGTCTGGTTCAAGGAAGATTTGCCTGTCGAAGGTACTGACCTTGAGGAAGAAAATGAATATTCTTCCTCTTCTTGATGATGTAGTGTAAGTTGTAGTGTTGACCTAATTCTCAATTGTACTATTGTTGCTTACACTTCTCAGAGTTTTGTACAATCTAGAATGCAGAAGTTTTGGTTTTGCCAAGCATGACAGACGGTGAGGAAGAGAATCAATCTTCTTCTTGTTGATGATGTAGTGATGTAGTGATGTAGTGTTGTAGTGTTGACCTAATTCTCAATTGTACTATTTATGCTTAAACTTCTGAGACTCTTGAATAATTTAAGAATGCAAAGAGTGCAGAAGTTTTGGTTTGTTTGGCGAATGAGTAGTTTGGCGAGTGTCGAGAGTTCTGGATTGAATTTTAAAATATCAAGTAATGGGGTTAGGCATGTGCCTTACCCCTATCATTTTGATTTTTTTTAAAATTCCTAGTGTTGGGAGTCAAGTACACGCTTAATCTCTATCATTTGTATTATTTGTTAAAATACCAAGTTATGGAACGGTTAAACATATGCCTAACCCCTATTACTTCAATTATTATTTAAAATTGCAAGTGATGGAGGTTAGGCAAACGCCTGACCCCCATCACTTTGATTAATTTGAAAAGAAATAAACAGTGGAAGGTTAAGCATATGTCTAAACTCCTCCCCCCCCCCCTAATACTTGGAATTTTCAAAAATAATTGTAGTGATAGGGGTTTAGGCGTATGCCTAACCCTTTTATGTTTATTTTCTTGAAACATTAGCGCGATGGTTTCAATGCACATGAATGTAAGTATTTCCCAAAGTTTGATCTATGGTTTGATGGAGAAGGTTGGAATACACGTGAAGAAGTTCCAAATATTGATGTAGAAGGAAAGAAAACGTACCAGTTGGACCAGGTGAAATATTTGGTGGCCCTTGAACAACTTCAAATGCAATAGGTCTCGATGATCAAGTTCATGTTGAAGTTATAGTTGGGTTAAATGCTGCTTGAGGAGTTTATTTATAGATCATCTTTTATTCCATTTAGGAAAGATGTATTTAGCTTAGGTTTGAGAAATACTGAATCACAATCTTAAAAGACTACATGGTGATAGATTTTATGTAATTACTTGGTGATAGATTTTATGGTGATAAAATCTATAAAATCTATCACCAAGTAATTTATTCAATTCAATTGTAATTATTTTGTAACGTTGCAAGTTATGAAAGGTTATGCATATTTCTATCGGTCTCAAAAAGTTAATTGACAATTACAAGTGATGACAGTTAGGCATATGCCTAACCCTTTTATTTTATTTTATGAATTAATTCATTTGGGATAAGTATTTGTCATATTGGAAATGGTAGCATCAATTTAATGTAAAAAAAAAAAACAAAAAAAACAAAAAAAACAAAAAAAAAAAAACTTGCGAATCATTTTCACTAGTATTTTTAGGTATTCGAATTAATCAAAAGCAAATTTTGACCAAAATTAAAAGTGCACATGCTATTGTGCACTTTTAATGAAATGGGTGTTTAGTGCATGTATCGTCGACTCGAGGATACATCAGTGGAAGCTCGAAATTGAAGTTTACTCCAAAAATCTTACACTCCTGAATAACAGACACCACAATAGACGTATAAATACTAGTGCACCTTATCGTCGGGTCGACGATATCCTATATTAAATGTAAATATCACACAAAACAAAAGAATGAGCTAACTTAGTTGGAAAGAGACCCTTATCGTCGAGTCGACGATACCACCAATGCACTGCGCCATATCGTCGACCCGACGATACACCGAATATCAAATAAAGAACAAAAAACATCAACAACACGAATACTTAAATACCCAATTAATAAAAGCAACGGATAAGTGCATATCATCAATTCGCTGAGAAACAAGTAACTCATGCAGTAAAACCTGGTGAATAAATTCCCTTCAATAATCACACAGTTATGAAATAACGGTTAACATACATGTCAAGTGACCCTTATCGTCGGGTCGACGATAACCCCATGTACTGTGCATTACGGACGTCCCAAAGAATCAACAACCGAACCGATCACTTCAATACCAATTTCAATTAAAGCACGTCCAACACATATTATCGACTTGATTAAAAGTAGACGAGTCCTTTAACAAAAACGCAAACAAGGCACGGCGCGTGGATTACTGAATCGTCGGGTCGACAATACCATGACCCTGTTCAAGGAACACTACTTATCGTCGAGCCGACGATTCCTGGTTTACACTTCCGGAGAAGGAAACAGACGCTCGTCGCAACCTAATAATAAAGAAAAACCAAAGAACCCCGAGAGAAGAAAGAAACAAATTCATATAACTGCTGATATCGTCGGGTCGACGATAGCGTCTGATGCGCAATACATAAGCAGTAGTCAAAAGATAAGATAAATGCCAATAACCAAAAAGTTAAAAGATAGTCAAATGTATGACCTCTATAAAATGTCACGTGATGAAGCATACAACCGCCGGTAGAGTAGTACCTGATCGGAAGGACGTGACCACATCCGTAAAACCTTTGCCCCACGACTCAGACAGAGCTATCGTCGAGTCGATGATAACTAAGATAACTTAACATTCACAACATGAAAACATTGATGACCTCTAACGCTTGATCCTTGAACCGTGCCACAGATTGTAAAGGATGGAAGTCGAAGACACTTACGATTACTCCGCCACCGCACCTCATCTGACCCCGTTCGAGTATCCCGTCACGGATGAGCCGTTCATCACAGAAATGCCAGAGAACTACGGGAAACTCTGGGAGTTCAAAGATCACATCCACACCTGGAGTTTTGGTGTGAACCGATTCAAGAACTACGTGTTCCTCCGCTACAGAGCTGCAGGGAGGACGAACTACCTCCAGTGGAATGTACACGAGAAAGTCTCCATCATTGAGAGTCAAAAGGATGACTACGTCGTCATCGTTCTGCGCGCTGTCAATGACGACGGAAAGGTCTTAGATCACTGTCACTCAATTGTCATCGATGTAAATAAGAGCCACGGGAAGTTCGATCTCGACAACCTCATCGCATTCCTGGAGGGGTCTGATATGGCCAGTCTCAACGATGACTTTGAGAAACTTGGCTACATTCCATGGCTAAACGGAACAGCGAAGTCTAACGCCGATAGACTCATGCGAATCTACCAAACACTCGATCACTACGCGATGGAACACGTAGAGAGGAGACCCGCTGTAGGGAAAGGCGCAACTCGATCCCAAAAAAATGCATCAACTCCTCGGGCTGAGAAGAAGAACACAAGTGGAGGATCGGGAGGCAGAAAAGCGAAGCCGAGTGAGCCAAGGACATCGACCAGGAAGAGAGACGCCACCGAAGCAGAGGGTGAAGGGTCCAGCCGTAAGCGAAAACGGAGCCTGACAGGTGTCTCTGGCGCTGTAGCTGCTGGTGGAAGTTCTGGTTTGGCACTGACTACAGTCTCGACCCCAGCAGAATCACTAGAGAAGATTCCCGAGTTTGAGAAAATTGCCAAGATACAGCAAGCGTTCTGGGCAGAGCATGAATCGTTGTTTCTGCACGACATGGCAGTAAAAACGGTTCACATCGATCAGTGTATTCTGGCAAAGGACGAATACGTCATTTAAACTCTGTAGAGGGACATTCTCGAAGACGTGAAGGCGAGTCTCATCCGGATTATCGATGTGAAGCAGAGACAGAACGTCTGCTTGACGCCCGTTGACACAAATAACAAGCTGTTGCAAAAGAGACCCGAGACCTGGGAAGAGATCATGGGAGGAAAATTCATGATCATCAACGGGCAGCACAGCATTTTTGCATCCAAGGAGCTACAAAATGGAGGATGCGGTGCGACACGTCGAGATGAACTTCGAACATGGGGCGCGTACATTGTGTGGACCCGAAACGCAAATCAACTGAGGAACATCTCGAAGTACTACAACTGCACCAACCATTTGGACCATGCCCAGCCGACGTGGGAAAACCAGATAATCAGCTGTAGAAACATCTGGACCACATACAAGCGTCTCACAAGCGACAAGGATGAAGCGACGGCGAGAAAGAATAACGCCTTCTTCAGTTTGGTCCGCTACAAGGTATCCTCTTGTCCCTTCCCATTATTGTCGGGTCGACGATACATCCCCCCTGCTCCTAATGATACCAACGGATTCTAATATTACCTGTTCATATTGTGCAGGCCTTTACGGAAGCTGTGGTGCAGAGATTTCAGAGTATAAATCCGGACAAGGACGGAGCATCCGTGAAGAGCGTGACGGACCTTAAAAACGAAATCCAAACAATCACCCTTCCGGACAATCTGTGGGCGCATTGGCAAAAATTTCTTATTATGCATGCCGAGGGCGACTTGATAGATCCGGTAACCTTAGAGCCCTACAACCACGGAAAGAAATGGAAGCCGAGATCTTCTTCTCTGAAGAAGGAGTTCTTCAAACGATTTGGGTGGTTCACGGATAAGGATTTCGGTGTGGTCGCCCAGCATCTCAATGGAGATACTCCTCGACGATTTGCACCATATCCGAAAGTCTTGGTCTCCAAGACTAAGATTCTCGTGGCCGACAACATGTCAGCCGGAAATTGGGTTGAGCGGCGGAAGCGCAAGAAGATTGTGCTCCAGGATATCATGTCCATAAAGCCCACCCTCAAGTTCCTCGACAATGGCGGCGACGTCATTCCTGAGAAGTGGAGGCTGTGGAAGAGGAGGCACCAGTGGACGTCCGCAACGTGGGATTTCCTGCTCTCGCACCCGAGTAAGGATTACTTCCAGAAGCGGCTCCGCAACGAAGGATGGCATAAGCGTCCGAAGGACCTGGTGCAGGTGTTTCCAGAGGTGCTTCACCTGTACACGAGGTTCATAACGCTCAAGTACCGTC
Organism: Pohlia nutans; assembly: GCA_022496805.1. Lineage (NCBI taxonomy): Eukaryota > Viridiplantae > Streptophyta > Bryopsida > Bryales > Mniaceae > Pohlia > Pohlia nutans. The sequence continues at coordinate 19,355,739 of CM040097.1, forward strand.
TTCCAAAGCCTGCCGCACGAGTACAAATGAGAGGAGTGGACTTGAGTGTCAAAGCTCTGGTCACAAGCTCCCATTACTCCTACACTTCTCGTCCAGTAAATCTGGCGGTGCTCGATGCCCGCGTCATTCCCAGATCGGCGCCGACTGATAGACAGAGCGCGATCGACCCCTTTTTGGACTTCCTCTCTGATCACCTGGAGCCTGATATTGAAGAGCCAAACATTTGGCTTATAATCCTGTCCGGGAAAGAGGACATCAAAGCTGCAAGGACCTTTGCAGATGACGAGCTCGATGAATACGAAGCAGAGGTCTCCACGTACGTCCCTAGCAGAGGAGAGATGCTCAACAATGTGACCAGCAGAAACACTGCCCCGGACGTCACACTTCTCTTTCTTTTCAAGAAAGAGAACGAATTCGCCGCAGCTGCGCGGAAGCTGGTGAGGAAGAAATACACTACGCCGATTCTATGCCAGTACTACGCGGACGCCTCAAAGAACATGGAGGCGAAATGGAGAATTCACACTACTGAACTTCGCATGGAGTTCTACTTCGAGCTCTTGCACGCGTGCGCTGTTCCCAATGAGAACGTTCTCGGGATTTATGCGGGGGCGAAATTCCTGTTGGCATCGAAGGTACACACCCGCACTGATATCGTCGGGTCGACGATATAAGTTGTCCTTGTGAATACCAATCGAGATAGCCAACTTCTCCTCCTTATCGTCGGGTCGACGATAATGGTCCTACCCAGAGAAGGGAGTCAGATCAGTCCTTTATACATTGCTGTGTGGTCGGAATTTGTAGTTCTCGGTGAGAATGTAGTCACGCTCAGCCTTATCGTCGGGTTGACGATAATACTCATTTGGTTGTTGTAGAATGGCTGAGTACGTTGAATACTAACTCCATATGTTTTCTGTGTAGATGTTTGGAGCATATTACAACGGCTTCGTGGATCGGGCGGACGTGAAGGCAGATATGAAAATCGCGAGACTTGCGAGCAATTTGGATCGGAACGACTTCATGTTCTCGAATTCTCCGTATGCCCTTGAGTACGAGATTCCAGCCAGCCGCAGCCCCGTGGTCGTACACTCCGATTCTCCGCCGTCACCACCGATGACATTAGTGTCTCCAGCAGACCCTGCTCCCGCGGTAGACCGGCGGACAGAATCTATTGGTGCACATGAGTCCACCGATCCAAGCGTTGAGGGAATCGACCAATTTGGGACGAACATCTTCCAGATCCGTGAGTGGCTCAAGACCGATCGTGTCGAAGCCAACCCTCAGCGGGCGATGGAGGATCACGTCGACGTAATCGAGTTGGACGATCGCCAGGAGGGGATGACTGAGGAGCATCCCGCCGAGGCTCAACGTGAGGAGCCATCTCAACGGGCTGATGAGGACACTAAGACGGACAATGAGTTCAACAATCGAGATGTCGAGCCATTACAGATTCCGGAAGATCTAACAACGGAGAATCTGCAGCTCCATCCATCCCCTGAAGCTCCAGAGGATGTTGAGCTCGAACATGAGCTCCAACTGGTCATGAAAGAGGTCGTGGAGCAGGCTGTCGAGGAGGTCCTAAACGAATCTGTGGAACAGCAGGGGGAGGAGCCAACAAATCCAGCGGATAACGACCAGCACGTCATGGAGCAGGCTGTGGAGCAGGTCCTGCCGAAAACTGGAGAACAGCAGGCGGAAGTGCAAACGAATCCGACGGCTGCCGACGACGACGAGTTGGTCATAACCAAAGAGGTTACAAAGCCTCAACCCAATCCGGCGGACGTGATCACCTTTGACAGTGATGGCAAAGACGATCGTCGTCGCGAGAGCGATAACGACGACATGAAGCCAGGCGAAGACAAGAAACTCACCATTGATGAGAAAACGGGGTTGAAGGTCAAGGTGGACAAGGACTGGTTCACTATCCACCAGGAAATGCTGGCTAGAAGGGAGGCGCGGGCAAAAGAGAAGGAGGACAGAGCCAGGGAACTAAAAGAGGTAAGGGAAGCGACTGCTGCTGCTGCTGCCAATGAGAGAGCGGTCGCTATTCAGGCGCAGTCAACCGAGCAGATGAGCGTGCTGCAGAGTCAATTGCAATTTCTAGCGGCAAGAATAAACGTCCCGCTGGATTCTATTCCGGTTATTGCTGCGTCGCCCTGTATCGCCACACCCCAACCTCCTCTACCCTCCACTACCGCTCCCGTGTCTCCGGTCGTGGAGCATCAGTCGGAGGAGACTCTGGATCGTCGACTCGACGATAACGATGATGCATTTCCCAGTGACGCCGTCCCTCCCCCTCCTCTGCCCGCCGCTAGCGCTCCCGTTGCTCCGGTTGTTCAACATAAGCCGGTCGAGACTCCTGATCGTCGACTCGACGATACGGACGTTTCCGTCTCCTTGGCCCATCAGGATCAGGTCACTACTAGAGAGTGTGTAAAAACCAAGACAAAACCAACACACATCTGTTGGAACCAACAGAGAATGGGTTTAACGTAGCAAACATTTAGTCATCTGCACAGAACCAACAAGTTTTCTCTTGGAACCAACAAGTTCCTATTGATTTTCCTCTTGGAACCAACAAGTTTTCTCTTAAAACAGTAAACAAAAACAGTAATTAAAAAACAGTAACTAAAAACAGTAAATAAAAACAGTAAATAAAAACAATAATTAAAAATAGTGATTAAAAAAAAGTAAATAAAAACAGTAAATAAAAACAGTAAATAAAAACAGTAATTAAAAACAGTAATTAAAATAGTAAATAAAAACAGTAAATAAAAAACAGTAAATAAAAAATAGTAATTAAAAACAGTAAATAAAAACAGTAATTAAAAACAGTAATTAAAATAGTAAATAAAAACAGTAAATAAAAAACAGTAATTAAAAACAGTAATTAAAAACATTAATTAAAATAAAGTAAATGAAAACAGTAATTAAAAACAGTAATTAAAAAACAGTAAATAAAAACAGTAAATAAAAACAGTAATTAAAAAACAGTAAATAAAAACAGTAAATAAAAACAGTAAATAAAAACAGTAAATAAAAACAGTAAATAAAAACAGTAAATAAAAACAGTAAATAAAAACACTAACTAAAAACACTAACTAAAAATAGTGATTAAAAAAAAGTAAATAAAAACAGTAATTAAAATAGTAAAAAAAAACAGTAAAAAAAAACAGTAAATATAAAATAGTAATTAAAAATAGTAATTAAAAACATTAATTAAACTAAACTAAATGAAAACAGTAATTAAAAACAGTAATTAAAAAACAGTAAATGAAAACAGTAAATAAAAACGATAATTAAAAAACAGTAATTAAAACAGTAATTAAAAAACAATAAATAAAAACAGTAAATAAAAAAAAGTAAATAAAAACAGTAAATAAAAACAGTAATTAAAAAACAGTAAATAAAAACAGTACATAGTATGTAGTAGATAGAAGACAGTAAACGATACATAGTAAATATTATACTGTATATAGTAGATATTATATAGTATACAGTAAATAGAAATTAGAGAGTAACTTGGGGCCTCTATATACAAAACTTTTAAATACTCCTCCTACATTATGTGTGGAGTGGTGGCTTAGTGGCTAAGGCCTCCATGCGGGAGCTAAGAGGTTCAAGGATCAAACCCCTTGGCCCCCGCCCTTGGCTTAGCCTAGCTTGGTAGGTAGGTGGCTAAGTCCTTGAGCCTAGGCTAGGCTAGGTGGCCCGCCCTTGGTATTTACTGTTTTTAATTACTATTTACTGTTTTTATTTACTGTTTTTTAATTACTGTTTTTAATTACTATTTACTGTTTTTATTGAACGAACACCGAACCAAGATAATTCTCTTGATTGTGATCCGGAATCAACTGTTCCTAACCCGCACAGAACCAACAGAATTTCTGTTGATTTTGTGCGGGTTAGGAACCCCATTTCTCTAGTAGTGGGTCCCGTCCACTCCAACGTCCCAGATCGCTAAGATCCCCTCTCCCGAGGCATCGGCCTTCGAAGTCCGGGTTCCCCAGTCTACAGAGCAGGGGTCACCGCAGGAGCATGATCGTCGAGTCGACGATAATGCCATAGAGGTCGCAGAACAGCTGACTGTTGCTGGGGCTCCTGAGGCGTTGGTGTGCACTACATCTCGTGAGTACCCATCGGAGTTGCAGTTTCCTCCCCCCATGGAGGAGGAAAGGGTCGACTACGAGATGGCAGCAGAAGACCTTCTCGATTTCAACGACGCCGATCTTCCGCCCGCGCCAGAAGTGCCCCCTCAAGATTCAGCCGAACCGGATCAGGTACAGCCCTCTGACCCTTATGATTTTGATTGATTCTAAGTCGCCTGGAGTCATTCATGACTGTGTTCGGTGGGAACGGCTAGAAACTCCTTACTAGTAATCGTATCTCATCTATATTCATGCTTCTTGACAGGATGTCAACACCGGTCCTTGATTACTTGGCGCTGACGGCGATCCCGTCTGTGACTGCCATCGTTGTACTCTAGTGTACCATAGTGTTCGGAGTAGTTTTGAGTCCACTGCAGACTTATGGAAATTATACGGATGTAATATTTTGACTTTGTAAATAAAGAGTGCGGAAGTTTCAAATATTTGAGCACCTGTCTAATTGTCTTTGCCTCTCAATGTGCCTGTTGCTCAGCTCCCAAACAATATTTGCGTGCACCATCCGCTAGCAATGGAAGCAGTCTCTAATGGGAGACCGCAGTCGCTTAGGACAGCAGATTGCTCCTACACACTATCTGGCTCTCCCATTTCTGCATTCAAACAGGTAACTCCATCTCTTTGTTGTGATGTTTTGATCAGGTAGAATGCGAGGGTGGTAGAGAGATCGTGCCGAGGACCATGCCTCCCGTACTACCCCCACCGCGTAGGAAGTGGCTGAACATTGTCTTTGACTTGAATGGCACTCTCTGTCACACGGCACTGAAGTCGTACGGAGAAAAATTCAGTCCGTATGGACTGCAAGACAATGTTTTCAGCCACAGAAATCCCACCATCATCGGTCCCAATGCGGTCTTCGCTAGGCAGAACATAGGTGAATTCCTCCGCGAGGTTTCCTCCCTCGCGCACAGGGTGTTAGTTTGGACCTCCATGGCCAAGCGAAACGCGGAGCCCATCGCGGGGCACCTCTTCAGGGGTTGTAGAGGGCCTTACAATATCTTGAGTCAGGATCAGTGTACGAAGATAGAGCTCTCTCCGGGGAAGTTCTTTCATCTCGGTCTGCAGGTGCTGTACATGAAAGTCCTCTCCGAGACTTTGTTCACCAATCCTAGCGGCGGCACATCCTTTTCCCTGGACAATACTCTTCTCATTGACGACTCTCCGCCCAAGAGCATCTGCAATGAGAATGGCAATGCCATATTCCTCCGCACTTGGACTCACCATGAACGGGGGGACGACGCCCTCATGGGGGAACTTCTGCCGTGGCTCCGCCGTCTAGACTCGAACTGCCAACCGGGTCAGCTGCAGAGATACGTCGAGGACAATCGAATTGGTCTAGACCCGTTGCGTGCCAATGACTACAATGTGGACAGAATCATTGACGGCATGAGAGAGTCCTCCAGGAACATGAGGTCCCGATACAGGCTTCCTGGGATAGGCGTAGTCATAGAGGGTGGACGCGTTATAGAGTAGACCCCGCGGACATCGGCTACTCCATGACGATATTAACGTATTGTAGTTCCCTATTGTGTATGCTCTGTTCATTTGTAAATAATATATTATATGTTTGATTGCGTTTCCACTGAACTTTGCGTGACTATTTGTAATACCGTCGACGGTCCATGCATGTTCCCCCTTGTCCATTGCATGCTGTTATGCTCTTGTTCTTCGTCCGGTAACGTGGGCTTGTGGTATATCTACTTACTGCAGAAAGGATGCGTTCGCGTTGTGGGACCGCGGAATCGGCTTACCAATAGTCTCCTCTCCGGATCCGAGTCCGAAGGGAGGAGTTGCGACACGGTTCCGTATTCAACACCTTACCTGTTGCGGTCTGCTAAAACCGCTACGTCCGCGGCCATAGACTATTCCAAGGGTGACGTTGAAGACGGCGTGGTGAACAGCCCCCCGGATCACGGGCCCGTCATGACTCCGGCCATGTCCCCGTCTCCGTTGAAGCGGGCATCGCCGAGTCGACGGTCTTGCTTCTCGCCTGAGCGGCCGACGGACTCCCTGACGAGTCGCAAATTGAACCTCCCCTTCGACGAAGCGCCAGGGCACCCTCGCCTCGAGGACACGATTCCGACTCCGTGTGCGGTACCTGTTGTCGTCATCGATGGATTGAAGGCCACTGTGGCCTTGGAGAATCAGACAAGGAGCCTGAGGTCGAAGGCCGCTACTAGCGTTACGGTGCTTCCGCTCAGGGGTGGGCAACCTCGTCCCTCACAATCTGCTGGAACCAGGTGATCCCCTTCCGCAGAAGATCTCCTCAAGCAACGTATCCCCATAGAACCCTCCTGTTCTCTGCTGCCCAAAGCCACTGCGACCCCACTTCCGCACACAAAGAACCTCCCTGCGACGATGACAAAGCCGCCCCTTCGAGGGTCTAGATCGCATTCCGCGTCTCAGGCCCTGGAATCCACTTGAAGGTCAAAACGAAAAGCCACCGTAGCTCAGAGCCTAAGCATATTCGATGCCTGGGCGGCTATTCCTAATCCCAACTACACTGAACGACAAAGGGTTATCTTGAGAGGACTGGCCAAGCTCAAAGCGGAAGAAGCTGCGAAAGTCGTTTCCGCGAAATCCGACAAGTAGTGTCAACGCTAGCCTTGCAATGAAGTCATGTTTGTGATGTCTTTAGCATAAGGGTGTTTTTACTATAAATAGATATTGTAAATAGTCGTACATATATTCTTTCGGGATCTCACTGCTTCCTGTTGAAGAGAATGTAGCCTAAATTCCACTATTTCTTTTACCTTCACATTAAATTCACTGCGGGAGATTCTACCACAGTATATAGTATTCAAAAACACAGTTAAATAAAAGACTTCCTCTCTTTGGACCACGTACTCTTGTACTTTGTGTGCTATTTGCGATTCACTTTCTCACATCTTTTCATGTATGGATGCTACTGGAGTGCCGTGTTTGACGTCCATTGAATCAAATTCTACACGATTTTCGATTGGTGTTTAATGTCCGAGCTCAACATATCGTTGGGTTCAACAACTATTTAGTCACTAGAATTTTGTTTCCGTTTTTGAAAGTCTCAAAATGAGCATTTAGTCTCAATTTAACGAATATTAAGGCCTTAATGTACATACCATTATTACACTTTAAAAACAAAACTACAAAATTGCACAATTAAGAACTAAAAATAATGATTGACGATTGCCAACTCTCTTCAATTCACAACTAAAAGTTTAAAAATTGTATGATATGAAGAGGATTGACAATTATATCGAGGATTTTAATCTAGGCGATACATCGCCTTCTCTCACAAATTTGGAACTATGCATGGAAGAACGGCCCTCTAAATAATTCTTTAGTGAAATGAAGATAATGACATAAAATTTTATAACAAAAGCATTCTAAACCCCCTACTACTTAGATCAAATTTAGGGCTGCTTCACACTATGGCCGTCCAAGTCGAGAGGCCGTGGGATTGAGTGGCAAAACTTTGTTGAGAGTCTAAAGAAATGGGCTAAAAATAGGAAATCGAATATAGTTTTGTTTTTTATGAAACAAAATCAACAGAATCTTGACCATAGTTTGGATTTCCGTCTCTGTCCAACCTAAACTTCCTACAAGAGTCTGTCCCCTTGGTCAAAAAGTACTGCCATGTAGGCATTTTGAGGGCGACGGCCTTTGGACTTTGGCCTATAGTGTGAAGGGTTGAGAGGCCGAATTCTTGGTTTCTTGCAATCTGATTGGTTGAAATCAACGACCTCTCAACCTTTGGCCATATGGTGTGAAGCGGTTCTAAACTTTTCTTGAAACTATGGTGAGAGAGGACATTTAGCATTGTATGAGGGAATTTAGTAAGAATCAAATAAGGAAAATTTTCTTAAGATGCGACGAAAAGAGCATCTAAGAGTATCTAAGAGCATCTGAGAAAATATTGGTAACTTTAGTAGGGGTAGAAAGTCTAAGCCTTAACCCTAAACGTCAAAAAAGCCCCACGGGCTTGTTTTGAGAGATTAATGAAGAAAAAAAATTGATTTTTTCTACCAAAATTGAAATGGATTGGTGCTTTGGAAAGGTGATGAAAAAATGAGGTTAAATTTAGCATATACGCATGTTTTAGTACATTGTACATTCCAAGGAAATTGGAAAGAGATATGGTGGGAAGGAGGGTAGGGAGTCGGGCAGATTGAGACCTTGATGCATACCAGAGTTCGCATCGCATACCAACGTTGTTCAATACTATTTATTTATTTATTCACTCAATTTTTATTTTTATTTTTATTTTTTCAACTAGAATTGTAGAGCTCACTACAGAGCCAAAATCTTATTGAATTTAAAAAAATAAATTAGAGTGACATTGTTCACTCCATTCACTATTCATAGAGGATTTGATGAACTCTCATTGGTTGTTCACGTTACTCAAAGAGCGACTACTGGCAGTAGCTCTCTAATTTATTTTTATTCTTTTGGGCTGCCCGTCCAGGACCCTCTTGCCGTTTAAGAGTTAATAATGTAATGGTAAGGATTATTGTTCCAAAAAAGAGAATGGTATCGCCAACCCCAAGAATTTAATACTGTAGTACCATAGTTGGGTCGCCAAAAATAATTCAAAAAATAAAAAATGTAAAAAATTGAAAACTATGAGGACCAAAAAACAAAAATAGAATAAATTATTTTCAACTATGTTTTGCTATTTCTAAGCTATTTTGGACCATTTTCAACCCCTAAACGTCACAACATCCAGTTTCTGAACGACTAATAGATTAAAACGCATCCTACATTCTCATCAACGCTTGGATGAAAGTCATCCAATTTTTGGGAGGTACTACACCAAGTTGTTGTCCTATCTAATGGTTGGATTTAGTGATACTTGAGTACATATTTTTCTAAAATTACAAATGTAGAAGTATGTCAAGTCGTTGACCAAGCCAAAATTGCATTGACTGTAGTTCAAAAGTGGCCTTGCAAAAATATAGTCATAGATTTAAAGAACAAAAAAAATTCAAAGAATCACCACGTTTAAGAGTATCTCATTTCAAAGTCATTCCAACAAATTTTACTCAAAAAATATTAAAATTTTGTTTGTAATTGAATTTAGAAGGAATTTTTAATTTTAACTTTCAAATTTTATAATAAAATATTGGTGATAGTATTAGTGAATCAAACCGTATAGATGGAATTTAAAATTCAAAATCTAGAACTTTCATTTGTATATCAATTCCAAAATATTCTTCTAAATAGTACTTTATGATGACTTTTCTCAAGTCGTCAATTCCAAGGACACCCTGGTATGTTTAGGGGTTAATCATCTTTTGCTCAGAAACGAAAACCAAGAAATTCATTTTTTGAGAAATGAACCATATTTTACAAAAAAATATTAAATATTTGTTCATGGAGTGGCCACCCAGCTACGGTACTACGGTAGTTCAAAATCATAAGTATAGTATTGTGCCATGTCAGGACTTCTGTGCACTTTTAAGGAAAGCGAGATGTCAGCCAAGTGTGAGCATTGCCTCATCAGTAGTGACAGAGGTTTGTGCGTGTTGCAACGACATGGAAAAGCCGCTGTCGGTGCTCCATTGAGTGCTTGCCACTGTTGGCCCATTCACACCAAGAAGCTCCAGCACTTGCGTTACGTTCCTGGAATTTTGCAAGGTAAATTTCAAGAGTAATATAAAATTTCTTGCGGGTGTCAGAGCCTTGTCTCTTCCTACTTTTGGCAAACGCATATTTCTTGCGGCACCCAGAATAAGTTGGAGCAGCTTCTTGCATGTGTTAGGTTAAATTTTTTTTACAGGAGCACACTGTAGCTACCAAAAACTTACATGATGAACGCAGGGTGACTGGTTATGTGAATGGGCCATGTGCACAACAACCAAGCAGTTTCCCCTCACCAAATGCCAAAAAAGTGGGACAGCTCCGGGAGTATGAGAAAATCAAAGGATAGCGTTTGCGTTTAAAAATTCAACAGGACTGTCTCCGAGAACTACTTTCGCCACTACATTCTGGCTGAACGATTTATAATTTATTATAGATTTCCAATACACGCTCAACTGGAGAACTTGAAACAATGAACGTGTCTACAGCTCTCCACCTCCAAGTTAAAAAACTCCATATAAATTGCACATGCACAAAAACCACCTTATGAGTTGCAGTTGCAGTTTTGGTAAGTTGAATGTGCTCTGGACGCGTTTCCATGCGTTGACTCAATCTCTTTCAGAGATCTCTAAAAGAGACAGACAGGCCAGTATCCACAACCAGTACTTACTACTCTGAAAATCCAAGAGCGTGACTGAGTAGGCATTTCGTGGATTTGAAAATTTTCATTTCTTGTCAAGATTGTCATCCCTGCGCACCATGGCATCTGAATGGCTTTGCCTGCTCGCTTTGCTCTCCTTGACAGCAGCTTCAACTGCGTACCAGGAGCTCAACTCCAACAAGGTGAAGGATAAAATCCTCTCTTCATACTTTCTTTGTAGGCTCTGTTACAATTGAATGGGACTGAGGTGAATTTTTCATTCGTTTTTTTAGTACCATAATTTAGTAGCTTCGGAATCTTTTGGTCATTTTACAAGCAGTTTGATTATGTTTTATCGCAAGGTTTGATCGAACTACTAAACACTGTCTGGAGTTTTAGGATGTAAATTGCACGAGATATTGATGAATTGTCTTAGAAATAACTAAAATTAATGCTTTCGACTCACAGTGTTAAGTTGTAAATTGCATGAGAAACTGGCTTAGTGGCACAGGGCACCTTTGGCACGTTCCAAGATGGGAAAGCCAAGGGTTTCCTAGGACAGGAAACAAAGAGTCACAGGTCATGTGGGAATGTCCCAAGTGGGAAAAATTAAGCGTTTCCCGCATGACCATGAGGTCGAAGCTGTTTCAAAATCGAATTTCCCACATGCCACTGTTCAAGCACAAGGGAAACTCCAAATTTTCCTACCTGTCCCAAGCGGGAACCTGCCAAAGTCGCCCTGTGATGGAAGCCTGGAACTCTAGGCGCACAGACTAGCTAGCTAGTAGAAGATGAGACTCAACTTATAAATAATGCTAAGCTGTGTCAAGTTGAGACTGAGGGAGAGGGTTATAATCCATAACGTTATGTTTGATGTGAGTCCTTACGACGAGCCAAAAATTATACTCTTAGATGTTCTTGGTTTAAGAGTACGTAACTTAGAATTATGCACTAGGTAATTCAAAAATAGGGAGGATTGTGGGAAATAATCGCAGGTTAGGACCTACCGAGCCATGGTAGTGGCAAGGGAGGTACTGGCCTGTTATTGTCACCCATAATCCTCCCCACTTTTGAACTACTGGACATAATCTCAATGCAAGCCACTTCGAGTCATTTCGAGCCACTCCAAGCCACTAAGATGAATGTGGTAGTTGAACAAAAAAGCAAAGAGGAAATGAAGTTGAACATGCATGTAGAGGTCAAATAGTGAGTCATTGAACATGCTACTTGGTAGAGAGTTAATGCTCTCTAGCATTATCAATTCTAATCCCTCTCTTCTAGTCCTATTATCTCTTGATACAATGACAAGAAGAGGGTGCACTGAGATTATGTCCTATAACTTTCTCAAGCCTCCTGATTCTTGAATGAATGTTGATGTCATGATCCTCTCCCACATCTTCTGTATTCACCCAGTTATAATCCAATGCTACTAATTCAATTGAGAATCTTCGCTGTTTATCATGGTTTGGACTCTAGAATTATATCTTATACATTTGCCACACTATCATTAACTGTAGCACACGTTTTGGGACCCCAAAGAGTCGGATTAAAGAGATTAGGATGGAAGCTCAAAACTATAGAGTTATTTGTCATTCCCATTGTAATTGTTTACAAACAAAGGCTTTATCACTAGTAAAAATCTTGTCAAATGTTATCTGTCTTTAACGGCTAAATTCCGTTGTAACTTGCCTATAGTGACTCAAAATCACAATTTCCAATCACTATAAACAAGTCACAACGAAATTCAGTCATTAGAGACAAGTCACATTTGACAGGATTTCTACTAGTGATATTAACAACTAAATTCCATTGTGACATGTCTATAGTGGTTTTAAAATCACTTTCAATTTTCAGTCACTATAGACAAGTCCCAACAAAATTTAGTCATTAAAGACAAGTCACATTTGACAGGATTTTAATTTTGTTTTATGGACTCAATTGCAGGTGATTCGAGCAACGTTGATGCACCGAGACCACCCAGAGTCGCCTCTGAGTGGGCAACATGGAGCCATGTCAGTGGCAGAGCGTTATTATGCATCACAGGCGCGCAGTGCTCGTCGTCGGCTGGCAGGAGTGGAGTTCAACACCTCAATCAGCTCGGCTTTGAACGAGGGAGCTGATGAGTACATCGTGACGCTCTACTTGGGCACCCCGGTGCAAAAATTCTTCCTCGTTGTGGACACGGGCAGTGACTTGGTGTGGGTGCAATGCAATCCTTGCATCCGTTGCTTTAATGAAACCAACCCAATTTTCAACCCCTCTGCCTCCAGCTCCTACTCAGCTCTTTCTTGCTCTAGCTTGAAATGCAATTCCACCCAGGTACATCATACGCAATTCTTCAAGTGCATATTTTAAATTGTTGTTATGAGAGTGTCAAATTCCTTAACCCCTAAAGGACCAAGTAAATCTGCCTAATATGAGGACTTCCTTTCATTCGAATATATTTGTTTTTTTACCAACACATGCAATGTTATTCTGGTGATATAAAATTTGGTCTCATCTATTAAAGTGAATTTTTCACTATATGATTGACTGAATAAACCATGAATCTTTGGTCCTTTAGGGGTTAAGAAGGGGAACATGGCATATGTCCTTGTAATGCAAGGCAATTTATTGGGTGCAATATATCGGACATTGGTACATCTTTTGCCATGTTTCTTTGATTGAGGGATTATGCTAGTCATGTCTACAAGTAGACAATTAAGAATTAAGGATAAATGTGTAAGGTCAACACATTTTAGGAACAAAATGTAGATTTTTTAGAATTCTGTTTGGTTTTAGTTGGGGTCGTCTTAAGATTGAAGTGAATTCTAACATTTGATAATGGGTGTTAGGGTAACATTTTTCATTTTATTTAGTGTGATATACTATTTTATAGCCCTAATATTATCACAATAGTATATCATAAATTAGTGTGTATATGTTGTTGAACGCCATTGGGTTTTTTTGGTGGTCACTAAAAAGCTTCATAGTAGTGGTCCCAAGATACAAATTTAACGAGAAGAATTCATCATACACTAATTTGACCTTGTATTAATTAAAACCATAGATGCCACTAAATAGAATGAAATAATGCAGCTTTGAATTTAAGAATTGCATTCCAAAACTCTATAAGGACGCTAGTGTAGTAAAGAAATATGCGTTTTGTTCAATTTGGTAACAAACCTACACATACTAGAGTAGGAATTGCAAGGTCTAATACCCCTAATTAGTTCAGACAAAACAAAGATCATATGTCTTACTAGTATTGGTGACATGTGTAGGGAACATGCGATATAATAAGAATAACGCTGGTTTAAAAGACCATCGTGAATGGAGAGTCTGTCGAGGTAGTTCGTCTATCTATGTCTGAAGGGCATGCGTAGCAAGGTCTACCCTTGGTGCAACATATGATATATATTTATTTCCATAGAGCCAAACGTTGATGAAATCCATGCAAAATGAAAGTTTTTGTTGAGGATCAGAAAGTGTCGCCAACTTTGTTATTTTGATTTGACCATTGCTTTTCGGCAAACAATCTCATGTCCCAAACAAGAAATAGTTACTCATGAATATGTTTTTGAAATTAATCAATTCGAAGATTAAATGTGGTTTAAGCATATATATGGATTTGTGCTGCAGTTAGGTGGACGTGCAAGTTGCAGCAGTCTAAACAACTGCCATATCTCCTACGCATACGGTACAGCTGGAAGTGGAATTGCAGGACAATTGTCCACCGAAACCATATCATTTGACAACTCAACTGAGGGTCAACTGGGTATTTCAAACTTTCTATTTGGATGTATGGATAACGATACATCAACTTTTGGAGCAGTAGACGGCTTGGTTGGATTTGGTCGAGGACCATTTTCCTTGCCTAGTCAGTTGAGTGCATTGACTTCCGTCAACGTGTTTTCCTATTGTCTCGTTCCGTTCGAGGTTTCGGCAAACTTAACGTCCCCCTTGGTATTTGGAGCTTCCAATTCCAACGCACTACCATTGACATACACTCCCATTTTAAATGTTAGTGACATGGTCACATATTATTGGGTCAACATGACGGGCATTAGCATTAATGGCATGGATGTGAGCATTCCTACATCATCGTTAACGTACAACGCTAGCTCACTTTCTGGTGGCACCATTTTCGACTCGGGGACAACGTTAACCGTATTAAGCCAAGACATTTGGACCGTTGTTGTGCAGGTATAATTCATTTCATTTCAGAAACATAGTCTTAGGGTTCTCCTTTTTAACTCAAATTTTTTGAATCTCTTAGTTTCTCAGAGTCAAATGGCTGAAATCCTGAAATTAAAGTGGAGTTCCAAACTTTTTTGAATTAAAGGTTTCTTCCTTAAGTTTGTTCCGAAATAAAAAGCACTTTTGACAACTGGAAGTGCAATGCTCCCACGGGCTTTTTATTTCAAAACAGATGGAGGGATTAATTTACTTTTATTATTGATTTCAAAATTTCACTAACGGAGCTGAGTTTTTGAATGTACAGAGTTTTGCAAACCTCATCACCTATCCCCTGGTACAAGTTTCCAATACAACCTCATGCTACAATATCAGTGGAGTGCAGCAACCCACGTTTCCCAACATGACTCTTCATTTGTCAGGACTTGATGGTGCCACCGTGGATTTTCCAATACCACAAGGGAGCTTGTTCTTCCTCGTCGATGTGAATGTGGCATGTTTGACGATAGCTCCGGCTGAAGGAAGAGTTCGTATTAACGTTATTGGTAATATTGCGCAAGCGGACCATTATATTGAGACTGATTTAGACAGTATGAAAATTGGGTGGACGTCTTTCACTGATTGTACACTTCCACTGTAGATTTCAGAGGCCTCTGAGCCAAAACTTCAAAAATTTGTAACTTATTTACAAATTATGTATACTTTTAGCTCCTTTACAAAGTGGGCATAAGAATCACAAATTTTCTTTGTAATCCTGATAATGTAAATCAATTAGAAAAGTCGCAGGAATGGCCAAATGAGTCTTCTATATTCGTGGATTGGTACTGGATGTGCTAGTAGCCTAGCATTCTACTGTCACATTATTACTCCTACACCTATTTCACACTCCTTGCAATTTTTTTGGTAATCTATACATTAAGACAAGTTGTTTTTTTTGGTTTTGTTTTGTTTTGTTGGATACGTTGAGATCTCCCGGACCGCGTGTCTCCTGGTAACTCTCGACAAGGAGGGGTGCACAAAGTTTGTTTCGTAGCGTTTGGACCTACAGTGTGAGAGTTACAGATTTTTAATTTAATTTCGTCACAATAAATTGAACTAAATTATGAAAAATGGACTATAGGGGTTTTTGTTGTCATTCTCGGGAAGCTCTCAACCAATAGGGGTGCACTAATAAAAATTGTTTCATAGCTTTAAAACTACGGTGCAAAAGTTATGGATTTTGAATCAAATTTCGTCACCAAAAATTGAATTAAATTATGGATAAAGCAAAAGCAAAAGTACACGGAACATAGGGAACACACGGGAACACAAAAGAATACGAGGAGCACAAGAACGCACGGAAAACACGAGGAACATTTGGGCCAACGGCACACGGCCACACTAGTCCTAATAACATAAACCAATTAGAATTTAGCATAACCATGTGAAGGAATATAGAATACAATTTTGGACATAACATAGATTAGAATGCCAAATACCAAATAACCATGGGCAAAAATCACATAGTCAAAGCCAAAAACCAAAATTTGAAAGTTAAAATTTGGCTATAGCAACATGACATTTGATTTTGTTAATCTAGCATTTTGGCCATAATGTGGTATTTGATCATGACAACACAATATTTGACCTTGACAACTAGCATTTGGCAATAACAATGTGCCTGGTATTTGATCAAGGCAACCTGGTATTTGGCCATAACGACATGGTATTTGATCACAACAACCTGGAATTTAACCCTTAAACGGCCTGAAAGCCTTTTGCGGCCGTATAATATATTCTGTATTTGGTGGTATTTTATCAAAATAACAATGACCAAACACTTTTCAGTACAAAACAAAATTAATAATTGTGATAATATGTATTTAACAATATATCACAATTTGTTTAGTAAACCACAGTTTAGCAATAATAAGGCTAAATACATATTGTAGAGAGGGACCCCAAGGGCCTTTTAAGGGTTAACTTTGACAACCTCAAATTTGGCATTATGGTGTACTCCCTCCCTCACACAAAAGATCTTGTTTTTCATTGAAATTCATAGAAATGCGTTGTTTTCATTGAAATCCATGTATTAAACTTAATCCCATGATTACAAAGAGAGTATGTTGACTGTGATGAAAATCCATGGATTAAGTGAGTATAGAGGGAGTATTTTGACTTCCGAAAAGTGCTGACACATGATCAAAATTCATGACAATAATCCTTTATCAACATGATCAAAGTCCATGGATTAAGCTGTCAGCATTGTTTGCAATAGCCTAAAGCACCTGTCAAGCACAAGCAAAGCTTAATAGCTGGTGCTAAATGAGCATAATTGAAAATCATGGTTTTATTTTGCGACAAAATTTTAGTTGATATCATGGTCTTTTCATAGCATAACATTCTTAATACTTTGTTGAACCACACCCTTTACAGAGTTGTGACACACTATAGAGAATCTACTAATAAAATAATTCAACTCCCCAACCCTCTGCGCTTGTACCAACTGAAGTTAGAGAAGAGTCCTCCAATCCTGACAGATGCTTGAGACTCGGAGGTGAGCATCCCTGCTGCTCAAGAGCCTTAGGGCAGACTTCCATGTGAGAATCGGTTGGGTGAAAGGCACTACAAGACAAGAAATGAGGTCTCAAGAACCACCCATACTCCACCCATTTTGGTAGAATTGAAAAATGTACTCCTGGATTCTGCTTTGTTCACCCATTTCGGTGGAGCTTCCACTGTTTGTGGACCGACCACACATACATGGAAGCCGGCCCTTATGGGGACGGAGGGAGTATAACTTATCGTATCCACAGTTGTATTCCATAACTTAGGAATGCGAAATGTGAGGGAGGTAGATATGCCAGAATTGCCGCTGCAACTTGGAACCAGCTCAGAATTTGCTCAGCAAATCTGGAAACAAGTGGTAGTTACAGTAAATCTTTGTCAACACGGAAACGCGCTCATTCGAGTTGTGGCACTGAAGTGTTGGTAATTGAAAACTACAGTAGTCCTGTGTTAATTTGCAGTGTCGGTAATTGCATTAGATTTTGCATACTTCATCGGTCCCCTAAACGACCAAGGATTCATGATTTTAAAATGACAAAATCAATTAATCATATTGTGAAATATATAATTAAGGTGAGACTAAATTTTTTATCACTGGAATCAGTTAACCCTTAAACGTCATGAGCCTGGGCGTGGGCGGGGCAGCCTGGAAGGCATCTAACTTTTTGGAAGGAAAAAAAAAAAAAAAAAAAAACAGCTCTTCTAGCCAGTCACTGCTGCGGCACTGTTGCACTGCGGCACTTTTTTAAAAACAACCTCAGCTGCCCAACCTCAACTCTTGTTCAAAGCTATTACTTTGATTGCTTGTGAATGATTCCACAATCTCCCAAATGAGGCGCAAGTCGAGAATCTAACTTGCCTTTTTAATAGCTTTTCAACGCACCAATCCTCGCTTGTTTTGGTTGAGGAAAACTACTTTTTTCTAGATTATTCTTTCATAAAAAGCCCATGGGGCTTGCTTTGACATGTAAGGGTTAAGAATAATGCAGATGATGATCAAGAAACAAACAAATTTGAACAAAAGGAAGTCCACGTAGAGCCTACTCAAAACTGCTAAAAAAATACGAGGCCCAATTTGGACTTCTTGGTCTTTTAGGGATATTTCACTTATACCAGGGATTTTTTTTTTTGGTTTTTGGAGAATTGCTAAAATAGCAACATAAAATAAAATGGTGTAGTCAAATATTTTCACATCATCTATATTTTGGATAGAACTATCTCTTCATCCATATATATGGATAGCTTTTGTTAAAAAGATAGATAGATAGATAAAAACTCAAGTCCTCTTTCAAGGCCGGTGTGAATAAAGTGTCCGTTCGTAATGTCAATGACCTAGTGCCCATTGGACAAAGGACCATTGGAATAAAACCAACCATCCAGCTCTATCTTTCCCCTAAGACAAGTGCTTGTACTGAGTTAGCAATCAAAAATAGTGGTCTTTATCACTATCTTCCATCCCCCCCCCCCCCCACCATTTTTTTTAATTTTTAATTTTTGGTTCTGTATATTCTTATTTTGTTGGTATTGGTTGGTTTTTTTCTATTCGTATTTTATGTAGAAGGATTGATCCGGCATAAAGGCCTTATTCGTTAAATTGAGACAAAATGGTCATTTTGAGACTTCAACCCTAAAACAATTATAGTCATTTATCGTTGAGTCGACGATAAGATGAGACTGTAACCTTTGGGCAATCAAAGGTTTTTATATATATTAATATATTAAAGTCTCAAATTTCCGAATAGTCGCAAACCTCAACAGTTATAATGGTTTATCCTCGAGTCGACGATAAAAATGAGAGTGCGAAAAGTCTCAATATAACGAATATGGCCTTCATAGTGTATAGCACTTTTGTTAAAAACAAGTGATTTCATTCAATTTATTTTAAAAATTTAGAACAATCTGGCATCTTCATCCATTTTTTCTTCAATTTTTTCCTTAAGGCTTAGTGCACACCAATTATTTTTGGAGATTTTTGGCATTTAAATGCCAAAAAAAAGAATCACTGATTTACTACATGCGCAATTAGTTCAAATAAGCTCGCAATTAGTTTCATTAATTCATGCGAAAATTCTTCTAATTTGCTAAAACTTTGTAAATCGCATTGAATGGCAGTCGGACAAAGGGTCGATGCTTTGGATGTAAATGAATGGATTTGGGTGTACATGATTACTTTTCTATCAACTATAGGTTGATTTTGAATAATTATAGAGCATTTTTGGGATGCTCATGGCCTCCACCTAAGGACAGTTTTGAATTTTCAAGGCAGATCACTTTGAAAATTCATACAAATTACAAATTTCATCAAAAAAAATACAGTTTTATTTGGATTCAACTTCACTAAGATTTATCTTTCTTTCAAAAATTTGTAACAAACTTGGTATGTTCTCCGAGATTAAATTTTCAAGTGCCTTGTAACATATTGTCAATGGTTACACCTTAAAATATAATTATTTCATCACATGAGCATCCAAAATTGATAGCCATGTAGATTGATGTCCTCCCCTCATTCTCATATTTGTTAAAATAACAGATTTCAATAAAATTGGCGTAGTTGTAGTCGCTTGAGTTGAAAGCTTGGATCTATACTAATCCTAGTTTTCAAAAACTTTATGCACTTGAACGTCACAATTTTGGCACTCTAAATCGGAAGAAAGCACGCCATATATGACCATAATTATGTACTCAACATATTGTCGTCCTTGCAAATTGGGTATTGAGAATTCGTGCGGCTCTCCATCATATGCAAAAGTGTGGCATTCATTCTACTACAATTCCATAAAAAAATAAAAAATAAAACATGAACGAAGTACATCACACAATCTACACGGTCATTCTTTGATTGTGTCAAAGTGAAGTGGTATTGACCCTATGTCAGTAAAAAAAACAGGGACAAATACCAATTTGTTGAGGTGGCTCCCAAAAACAAATGTCACCGCAGGCACTTAGGGCGAGCTTCCATGTGAGGATCGGTCCGGTGGAAGGCAGTAGAAGACAAGAAACGAGGTCTCAACAATCACCGATACTCCACCCATTTCGGTGGAAGTAAAAATTATACTCCTGAGTTTCACTGATTTTCACCGATTCGGTGGAGCTCCCCTCTTCTGCGGCCCGATCACCGATCACCCACCCCACATGAAGTCGGCCCTTAGTAAGCAAGTAACAAGAAGATGACACCTCCTTTTGGCAGCCACCTCAAAAAACATGATTGAATCAGTAAGAGCCCCTCCCATGAGGCACCAGCCCCATGCTCACCGAAATAGATGTTGGGTTCACTATTCAATCTCTTCTAATAAAAGTAAGAGTGGGTCTCCTCAAAGACATCTGCCATGTAATGAGGAAACTAAGTTACAAGCTTGCCCAACCTGTCAAGCATCCGTCATCTAATCCAAAACAGGAACTAAAAGAAGTTTGTTCCTTGTGGAGCCCAACTTGTGAGAGCAGGCACGGACTCGTCACAGGGGCTGCCCTAAGGGCTATGAGAAAAAGGATAACTCTTGCGCTACAGTAGAGAATTCCTACATTCTGACTGAATTTTTTATAATTTATCATGTAATTTCCAACACAAGCTCAACTGTAGAACTTGAAACAATCGGAACATGTCTACAGCTGATTGACGAGGTCTTCACCCCCAAGTGAATAAAACTCCATATAAACTGCAAATGCACAAATAAAAACCACCTTATGAGTTGCAGTTGCAGTTTTGGTAGTTGTGTTCACGACGCGTTTCCATGCATTGACTTTAAGCTCTTCAAGAGTTCTCTAATAGAAACTTAAGGGACAAGCCAGTGTCCACAAGTATGTCACTTGTATTTGGCTGGATTACTACCGTACTCTTACAAGTAGGCATTTCGTGGATTTGAAAATCTTGTCATCCCTGCTTAATTACCATGGCACCATCTGCAGGATCATGGCTTTGGCTGCTCGCTTTGCTCTGCTTGACAGCAGCTTCAACTGCGTACCAGGAGTTCAACTCCAACAAGGTGAAGGATAAAATCCTCTCTACATAATTCTTGTGCTACTAGGCTCTCCTTCGTAGGAACTCTAGTCTGACTTGAATGGGAGAGAAATTGTTCATTAGTTTTGTTCCGTAATTTAGTAAATTCAGAATCTTTTGGAGCACTTTACTTTACCTATTAAAATAGAGCCATGATACAAGCAGTTTGATTATAATTCTGTTTAACCACAAGGCTGACTGTGGTCTTCGAACTACTAGTGTTAGGATGTGAATTGTACATGAATTCGCTTAGAAATAACTAAACTCTCGGACTTACGTTAATAAGATGTAAATTGCATGAGAAATTGATGAATTGGCTTAGTGGAAGTCTGGAACTAGCGCACAGTTAGTAGACAATGATCGATCAACATATATTACTGCTACGCTGTGTCAAGTTGAGAGGGAGAAAGTTATAATCCGTAATGTTGTAATTAATGTGAGAGCCAAAAATCAGGCTCCTACGACGTTCTTGATTGAAGAGTATAACTGAATATTATGTCCTACAACTTTCTCAAGCCTCATGATAATTCTTGAATGAACGTTAATGGAGGTCATCCTCCCCCACATCTTCTGTATTTACAAAAACATGATCTAATAGTTACTACTATTTCAATTGAGAATCTTCGAATTTTATCATGGTTTAGACATGAACATCCTACACATTTGTCACATTATCATTAACTTACTGTAGCACGCGTTTCTGAGACCCCAAAGCGTCAGAGTAAAGAAGTGAGGATGGAAGCTCAGAACAGAGGTGTCCAACGTCATTTCCATTGTTTGTGATTGTTTACAACCAAAGGCGTATATATTTTGATTGTGTTTCAAGTACTAAAAGAAATCCATGTCTTGTATGATGTCCACATTTCAGATGTTTTCATGTTAAAAGATGGGTGATGGCCTAATATGGGTACCCCCCTCCAAAAATAGTGTGATTTTTGAGAAATATCCTTTTGTTAAGAAAAAAACATTGGAAAATTACAAAAACTAGATAGTGATATAGGGGCCATGGCTGCAGCTATATACATGGTGTTAAAGACAGAATTTCTAGCACACACAAAATAAATTAAACATAAGTCACACATAGTGTGATGCGTCATTCCAGCACCCATATCAGGCCATTGCCCAGATGTTTTCATGTTAAGAATAACTGAATGAATGTCAAGATGCTAGTACATTTGATGTTATTATTATTAACATGAAAAATCTTGATGTTATCTAGTGAAAATATGTCATGCAAAACATGGGTTTCTTGTAGTGTCTGATTTAATTTGTTTTATGGAGTCAATTGCAGGTGATTCGAGCAACGTTGATGCACCGAGACCACCCAGAGTCGCCTCTGAGTGGGCAACATGGAGCCATGTCAGTGGCAGAGCGTTATTATGCATCACAGGCGCGCAGTGCTCGTCGTCACTTGGCAGGAGTGGAGTTCAACGCCTCAATCAGCTCGGCTTTGGGAGAGGGAGTAGGAGAGTACATCGTGACGCTCTACTTGGGCACCCCTGTGCAAAAATTCTTCCTCATTGTGGACACGGGTAGTGACTTGGTGTGGGTGCAATGCAATCCTTGCATCCAGTGTTTTAATGAAACCAACCCAATTTTCAACCCCTCTGCCTCCAGCTCCTACTCAGCTCTTCCTTGCTCTAGCTCAGAATGCGACCCCAACCTGGTAAGTTATACATCATAAACTAGTGTATATCTATTGATGAACACTATTTACTTGCTTTGGATTTTGGGTTGGTCACTGGAAAGCTTCTCACATAACATTTAGTAGCATGCACTATCTCTGCCTTGGCTCTATAGTAGATGGTGTGGAATATTCCACACCCAACAGTACTTTATCAGTAGCTAAGTGGAGGCTTAAAATGATGAAAGAAAGGCAGTGGGCATGAAGGCTACTGAATGTTATGCAATAGTGGTCCTAAGGTACAAATTTAACAAAAAGAAAAAGAATTCATCATACAATAATTTGACCTTATGTTAACCCCTAAACGTCAGAGCGTCCACAAAGTGAACGAGATAGATAGATAGATAGATAGAAACTCCGGTTCTCTTTTGAGGCCGGCGTGAATAAAGTGTCTGTTTGTCTTAACACTGAGCCAATGCCCACCGGGCAAAGGGACATTGGTACAAGACTACTCTCCCCTTCCGAGAATAGACACTTTAGTAATCAGAAACTAGTAAAAGTAGCCCACAGTAACCTCTAACAAGTATTTACGTCATTATTATGGTATAATTTGAGGTTTATTTTGTTGGTGGTCGCCAAGTCATGGTTCCTAGGTTGGTTGGAGAAGGACGTTTGTGTTACAATTATACGGTCCGGGTTCGAAAGTGAACGACTAACATATTCAAACCCTTCTCACGTTCTTATTAATGCTTAGATGAAAGTCATCCAATTTTTTGGAGATTCTTCACCAAGTTGTTGTCCTATCTAACGGTTGGATTTAGTTCAAAAGTGGCCTTGCAAAAATGAGGTCATAGATTTAAGAAACACAAAAATTTCAAAGAATCACCACGTTTAAGAGTATCTCGTTTCAAATTCATTCCAACAAAGTTTACTCAAAAAATATTAAAATTTTGTTTGTAATTGAATTTAGAAGGAATTTTAAATTTTAACTTTCAAATGTTATAATTAAATATTGGTGATAGTGTTAGTGAATCAAACCGTATAGATGGAATCTAAAATTCAAAATCTAGAACTTTCATTTGGATATCAATTCCAAAATATTCTTCTAAATAGTAGTTTATGATGCTTTTTTTCAAATTGTCAATTCCAGGGACACCCTGGTACGTTTAGGGGTTAAACCAGAGATGTGAATTATGAAGTTTAATGTAGCTTGGAATTTACGAATTGCAATCCAAAACTATGAGGCTGCTATAGTACACTTTGAGAAAGTACTATGTGTTTTGTACAATTTGGTAACAAACATACAAATACCAGAGTACAAATTGCAAGGTCTGACACCCTAATTAGTTCAGAAAAGGATCATAGTTCTTAATAGTACTGATGACATGCATAGGAAATATAAGATATAAATTAATTTCTATAGAGACGAAATCTATAGAAAATGAAAGTTTTTGTCGAGGATTGGAAAATCATGTCACCAACTTTGTTATTTTGACTTGACTATTGCTTTAACGCATACAATCTCATGTTTTCATACAAGAAATACTTACTCATGAACGTTATTTTAAAGTTAATCCCTACAGGACCAAGGATTCCCAAATTCCACTGATCATATAGTGAAAAATATAATTTTACATCACCAAAACTAGTGAAGATCGTTGATTGTGTTGATCAGAAACAAATAAATTTGAACAAGAGCAAATAGAACCTACTCAAAACTACTAACCCTTAATTTGCCTGAGCGTTTATTTTTTGGACGATGTACAGATTTCATTCATGTTTTCTCATCAGTCATGCATTTTTTGCGGTGTGGGATTTTTTACTATAGATTTTATGGGAAGTTAGCTTCATGCATGTGTGATCCGATTAGAAAGGGGATGATTTGTGAAATTTTTATGCCTCATTTCATGTTGTAGTGATTCACCCAAAATTTCGAAGATTTTAGTGTAAAAGTGCTATTAAAAATTCCACTCATAAACTTAAGCAACCAAAAAATCTCCAAAAATCATTATACTTAGATTATTACATTTCAACCAATCACAACAAATTTCATCCACATATTGTCAATATATTATTCGTAATCAACTTACAAAAAAAAATTCAATTTTGGGTTTCAAATTTTATACAAAAACATTGGTGATAGCAATCATAGATCTAACCATATGGATAGAATCTAAAATTCATAGTGTACAACTTTTTATTCATACATCAAGTTCAAAATATCCCTCTTTGTTGCATTTTATTATGCATCTTTGCAAAACTGCCAAATTTGGAGAGGGCTCTCTGCATTTAGATCTTAATTAAATAACATGGTGGGGTTAATGGAGGGGTTAATTGATTTGAAGATTGAATGTGATCAATCTAAGTTTGAGCATAAGTAAATGGATTTGTGTTGCAGTTAGGTGGATTTGCGAGTTGCAACAGTCTAAACAATTGCTATATCATATACGAATATGGTACAGCGGGAAGTTCATATGCAGGACAATTGTCTACCGAAACCATATCATTTGACAACTCAACTGAGGGTCAACTAGGTATTTCAAACTTTCTATTTGGATGTATGAATAATGATACATCAACTTTTGGAGCAGTTGATGGCTTCGTTGGATTTGGTCGAGGACCATTTTCCTTGCCTAGTCAATTGAGTACATTGACTTCCGTCAACGTGTTTTCCTATTGTCTCGTTCCATTCCTGGTTTCGGCAAACTTAACGTCCCCCTTGGTATTTGGAGCTTCCAATTCCAACGCACTACCATTGACATACACTCCCATTTTAAATGTTAGTGATATCTATTGGGTCAACATGACGGGCATTAGCATTAATGGCATGGATGTGAGCATTCCTACATCATCGTTAACGTACAACACTAGCTCACATTCTGGTGGCACCATTTTCGACTCGGGAACAACGTTAACCATATTCAGCCAAGACATTTGGACCATTGTTGTGCAGGTATTCATTTCATTTCAGAAACAGTCTTAGAGTTCTCGATTCTTTTCAACTCAATTTTTTTGAATCTCTTAGTTTCTCATGGAGTCAAATGGCTGAAATCCTGAAATTAAAGTAGGGATCAAAACTTTTTGAGTTAAGGGATACTCCCTTCAGGTAAAGGATACTTCCTTATGTTTCGAAATAAAAAGCACTTCTGACAACTGGCAGTGCAATGCTCCCACGGGCTTTTTATTTCAAAACAGACTGTTCAAGGGAGTAATTTACTTTTATTATTGATTTCAAAATTTCACTAACAGAGCAGGGTTTTTGAATGTACAGAGTTTTGCAAACCTCATCACCTATCCACTGGTACTAGTTTCCAATACAACCTTATGCTACAATATCAGTGGAGTGCAGCAACCCGCGTTTCCCAACATGACTCTTCATTTGTCAGGACTTGATGGTGCCATTGTGGATTTTCCAATACCACAAGAGAGCTTGTTCTTCCTCGTCGATGTGAATGTGGCATGTTTGACGATAGCTCCGGATGAAGGAAGAGTTCGTATTAACGTTATTGGTAATATTGCGCAAGCAGACCATTATATTGAGACTGATTTAGACAGTATGAAAATTGGGTGGACGTCTTTCACTGATTGTACACTTCCGCTGTAGAATAGTCCGACAACCCTCTGCAGGCTTCTTTACAGTACTCACTGTTGTTGGTTACTTTGTGTGGGTTTAATCCAACTCCACAATGAAATAAGATGGAAGTACCTATTACCATTCATTTAACCCCTAAATGCCTAGAGCCCTCTCCAAATTTGGCAGTTTTGCAAAGATGCATTATAAAATGCAATCTAGAGGGATATTTTGAACTTGATATATGAATAAAAGTTGTACATTATGAATTTTAGATTCTATCCATACAGTTAGATCTATGATTGCTATTACCAATAATTTTGTATAAAATTTGAAACGTGAAATTCAAAATTTTATTTATAATTCAATTACGAATAAGATATTGACAATCTACGGATGAAATTTATTGTGATTGGTTGAAATGTAATACTCTAAGTGTAGTGATTTTTGGAGATTTTTTGGTTGCTTAATTTTATGAGTTGACTTTTTTTAGAGCACTTTTACACTAAAATCTTCAAAATTTTGGGTGAATCACTACAACATGAAATGAGGCATAAAAAATTCACAAATCATACCCTTTCTAATCGGATCACATATGCGTGAAGCTAACTTCCCATAGAATCCACTGTAAAAATTCCACATTGCAAAAAGTGCATGACGGATGAGAAATTTTGGATGAAATCTGTACATCGTCCAAAAAATGGACGCTTAGGCAGTTAGGGGTTAAGCAATCTGAACATCTTGGAGGACATATGAAGTGTGTCACAACTTTTTGAAGGAAAGTTACATCTTAAGTAGTGGAGTTGAATCCAAGTGAAATCATATTTTTCGATAAAATTTGTGATTTCTATGAATTTCCAAAGTGGTATGTTCCGAATATACACAACCGCCTCCAAGGTGGGCGCATTGAGCATTCCCAACATGTTCTACAATCATTCAAAATCAGCCTAGTATAGTTGATAGAGAAGTTACCTAAAACCGTCCCATTTACAGTACATCCATTTGATTACACTCAAAAAATCTACCTGATTGCCATACTAAATAACTTCTTGGCTTCATTGTCTTAATTGCTCAGTCATCACTTTGTGATCTTATTTTATTTTAATTTTTGAAACAAATGGATGCTTTATATATTTCCATTGCACAACAACAGATTACAAACATCACACTGAGAACAAAGAGAGCACATTTCCTTTGTGATCTTATTTTCATTCATTGAAGTAGTTGAAACCACTCTATTTTATTACAGTCAATTTCACCTATCACTTATTGCATTTAGTATTCAATTGAAGTGACAGAGGTGGAGTTGGGTCAATCGATCCCACTTGAGGTGGAATTGCGGGTCAATATGTTCCATAAAGGAATGCAAAATGTGGGGGAGGTAAGCATGCCGCATGCCAGAATTGCGTAGAACCGAATCAGAATTTGCTGAGCAAACCTGGAAAGAAGTGGTAACTACAGTAAATCTTGTCAACACGGCAACTCATTCATAAATTTGAGTTGTGGCACTGTAGAGTCGGGAATTGAAAACTACAGTACAGTAGTCCCATGTTTGCAGTGTCTGTAATTGCATTAGATGTTGCAGGCTTTACACTTTACACAGTTACACTGAAATCACCATATACAGTGGGTGGGTGAATGGCGTAGGTACATTCATCCATTTGGACAATTTTTCATCAGATTTGGATGATTTTTACCACAATATTTTGGAAAAACAATTATTAGCAATGCCTCTTACAGTAAATATCATGGGCCACAGTATATGGTGATTTCAGTGTATTGTTCAGTGACTTTTGTTGCTAATTTTAGCCAAAATTGCTCCATAAAATTTTAGGCTGGCTAATTGACACAAAGGATTTTTGAAAAAAAGAAAAGAAGGAATAATAGTTAGGTTTCCTACATGGAATCAAGATGTGTAGCCTCTTTAAACCTAGGTATCACCTAGATTGCTTAAGTAGCACCTACCACCTAGGTAGCACATGTGTATTACCCTCGTATCACCTATATATTTATTAATATGAATAGAGCATCAAAGAAGCCTAGATTGCTCTTCAAGCTATGGGAAAAATAGCAAAAATGCTAAATTATCTCGTGACAAAAAAAAAATCACTGCTACTATAGTACATGCACAATTAGTTATAATAATTATTCTCGTTAGCTAGAACTTTGCAATCCAAATTGAATGGCAATAGGATGAAGGGTTGGCAAAGTTGTAGCTGTAGTAGTTCCATTAGAGGAGCTTTGTTAAGCCCACATGTAAGGTGGACATACCAATAGTAGGCGTGTATGGCATCTTTTGCATGAAATGTACACAGCTTGAAAAGTGTTCTACAGTGTATTGTAGCTCCAAATTAAGATTCGTTTATTTTAATTATTTTATTAGATACACGCCCAACTCTGGGACATACCTAATTTCATCCAAGACTACACACCCTACCCGCCTACCGTAGACAAAGCCAAGTAAATTTGACCAAAAAAAATCTAAAAATAGCATACCGTAATTTTTGGATTTTTTTACTAAGAAAAAGTAAGGATTTCGGTGAATTTTCGTAGTGCCAAACACTACTTTTCAAAAGTATTGATTATTCAGCACATAGATATTGAACCTACTATTAAGGTTTGGTATCATTGACCCCAAATTCACTCTAGATTCGATTCCACCTCACTTCAAGTGAACATTAAATAGTGCAATGAGTCATAGATGGAATTAGGTGCAAATTGGGTAGTTTTAACTGTACTTCAATGAATGAGAATAAAATTGATCACAAAGTGGTGAGTAAGTAATTAAGGCAATGAAGGAAGCAATTTAGAATGGGCAACCAAATAGATGCATTGGGTGTAAATGGGTGGATTTGCCCAGGGAGTGCACTTAAAGTTAAGACTAGGAATCACGTGAGTGCGTACTTTTGACCCCCCTATGTACATACTAAAAAATCACCTAAAAATTGTAAAAAAAATATACAGTTGTTAAACACAATCTAAAGTTCTTGTTGTATAAATTTCAAAAAATAACCACTTGTACATATTTTTAAATTGATTTTTGAAGCAAAAAACAACACATTTTAGTGCAAACTTCTATCATAATTTTTATAGGATTTTAGAAACATTTGGTCTTGAAATTTATACCAAATGATAGATATATACGTAATGATTTAGCCCCTAAAAAATCTTAATTTAAAAACTATTTTAAGGCCAAGTATTGTAGGGGGTATGCTATTAAAACGCACTCACGTGTATTTCTAATCTTCACTTTAAGTGCACTCCCCGGGTAGATTTGGTTGTACAGTACCCGACAATAAGTTTCCATCTCTTTTCTCTGCACTTAACAGTACTCGGCAATACCTATGCATTTACCAACTCATTTCCTAAAGCAGATGATGGTGAAGCAATTCGTTTTCTCAACATTGTATAGTATCTAGTAAATAATCAATACACATTCACCAATTCGTTTTCATCTACTTCACCAATTCGCCAGATCACAATCCCATTGAGGATGTCTGGAATATAGTAAAATATGTTTTTCAAAAGGAATATTTTTCAAAGAATAAATAGGAATTTCTCATAACCATCCACTAGGCGTGGGAAGAGATGTCTCAAGAGATTATAGAAACTCTCCTTCCTAACATGCCTTTTAGGACGATGCTTGTAATTCATGCTAAAAGAGGAAGCAATAGGTGGTAGCCAGGGTATCAAATTAATAATGTTTTGAATTGGTTTATGATTTCAAAATTTTTTTTTTTGGAATTTTTTTAATCATACTATAGAAGTAGACTCAATTATCTCACCAACACACTTTACGATTTCTGATTTGGAGAAATGTTTAACCCGTAGTGCCATTTCAAAATTTGCTATTTTTATAGCATTTAAGCTCTCAAACAGACACTAACAGAAACTCATTGCCGGGCAATATACATGGGCTATTTAAACCCTAAAGGACCTAATGTCCATTTTTTGGACAATGTACAGATTTCATCCACGTTTTCTCATCCGTCATGCACTTTTTGCAAGGAAAAGAAATACAACAAAATTCTATAGAAAAATAGCTTCAAGCATGTGTGATCCGATTAGAAAGGGGATGATTTGTGAAATTTTTATGCCTCATTTCATGTTGTGGTGATTCACCAAAAAATTCAAAGATTTTGGTCTAAACGTGCTCTTGAAAGAATAAACTCATAAAATTAAGCAACCAAAAAATCTCCAAAAATCACTACACTTAGAGTATTACATTTCAACCCATCACAACAAATTTCATTCACAAGTTGTCAATATCTTATTCATAATTGAATTACAAAATATTTTTGAATTTCAAGTTTCAAATTTTATACAAAAATATTGGTGATAGCAATTGCAGATCTAATTTTATGAATAGAATCCAAAATTTATAATGTACAAGTTTTATTCATACATCAAGCTCAAATATCCCTCTTGGTTGCATTTTATGATGCATCTTTGCAAAATTGCCGAATTTGGAGAGGAGTGAGGACGTTTAGGGGTTAAGTTTACTTTTCTATCAACCATAGGGTGATTCTGAATGATTAGTAGAGCCCATATTGGCACTTGGGCACCATGCTCTACCACTATTCTTTAGTATCCAAATTCCCCTTTTCTATTAATGCTAGATTGGTAGTTCATAGTGGGATTCACATAATGTCAGCTCAAACTCTTTGGGTTAGAGTGGTATTGGAGTTAGTTAAACAAGTTGCCAACCAATTTCTAGTATGACTTTATTATTGGCCAACTTCATTGCGCTACAAAACAAGGCAACAAAGGTTTGGGGTGAAAAGTAGAGAGTAATTGGATTGACAAATCTTAGCATTTGCTTTTTAAATATAACAAATATCATTGAAATAACTTTTCAAATATTCTTTAAAATAATTTTGAAATATAATTTCAAGTAATCATTGATATCACTTTAAAAATAACCTTTCAAATGATCTTTGAAATAACCTTTCTAATAATTTTTGAAATAGCCTTTTTAATAATTTTTGATATAATTTTGAAATGACCTTTCAAATAATTTTTGATATAATTTTGAAATGACCTTTCAAATAATTTTGAAATAACCTTTGAAATACTTTTTTAAACAACCCTTTAACCCGTTAATGAATAATATTCTTCATAACCGTTTTGTGGTCAATGCTTGTAATTATTTTCTATGCCATTTTATTTTTATCAATTTCATTTTTGAGCTGTAAAAGACTTATTTTTTAAGTTTTCATTTTTTTAATTCATACTTAAATGGATTATCTTTGTATAAGTATATTGCAAATTGAAATTGCTACTGCTTAGATTTCTTTACAAAAAATAACGAATACAAAGAGTGCAATATTTTTGAAGTGTTAAAATTTTGATTTTAGGAAAAGGTAGTTATAATCAAATCTTTGGCCTTTCCTTGCTAATCATTGTAAGATGAAATTTGAGCAAGCTATTAAAAGATTCATATGTTAAAAATGTAATTTGTATTCCTGATGAATTATTACACTTCATTGTTTTAAAATTTATTTGCCATATATCTATTAATATTTTTCCTATCTGACAACATATATATAATTTTTGTTCATGATCACTTTTATGAAGTGTGACCATAAAGTGTGACTATGAAAGAGTGACGATGAAGTCCGACTATGAAAGTGTGACCGTGAAGTGTGACCGTGAGAATAATCCATTTTTCTTGGTCCATACTCTAAACTGGCCCTAAATCACTCTACGGTACATGGTACACAGGAATTGGTGTGGTGGCGCCAGATGACGTGGCCAGAGTCTTAACCAACACCATACAATCCCGCCAGGTGACGTGGCACAGCCAAAATCAATACCGCAACATCCCTCTATCAGGCAGAGTACCGTAGCTTCCTTCGCTCATCAGGAGAGAATGTCGTTACCTTTTCCCCAATCCCACAAGCAAGCACTAAGATCCCTCACAAATCAATGGAAACCAAATAGAACTCCGTCAGTGATCCCAGTTTCATGAGTAGCATCACATGCATGCATCAGTACTGTCACTGCATTCATTCATTCTGAGCTCCCTTTGCTTCGTAATCGGAAACAAAAACCTCCTCACCGTGTACACATTACTTCGAAATCTCAGGTACAATTGCTATTCTTTTGGTTTTTGGAAGCTTGCGCGGAGAAAACGAGGCGGAGAACGAGAACCGGATACACAATACTCCGAAATCTGCATCCCACATCTTAGGTACAAGTGGGCTCGCTTGCTTTTCTTTTTTGGTTTTTGAGGTAGCTTGCACGGAGAAAACGAGGCGGAGAAAACGAGAGATTTTGAAATTGGGTTTTGTTTGTTGTGACAGAGATCGATCGAGATGGGAACCACGGCTTCGTATTTGCGAGGAACGGTTGGGCCCAGTGGGTTCAGCTCCAGTTCCACAGCTGAGGATGTCACGGCCAATCTGGATTTAACCTCCAAGACTGTCATCGTTACCGGTTAGTAATACTCTGTTTTTTCTTTTTCTTTTTCTCTTTTTCATTTCGTTTGTTCTAGGGCATACACTCAGTTTTGGTTGTTTTGGTTGTTTTTTTTTGTTTTGGTTGCAGGAGCAACATCTGGGATTGGGAAAGAATGTGCGAGGGTTTTGGCGAACCGGGGCGCTCATGTCGTCCTCGCCGTTCGGAATGTGCAGCTGGGCGAGACGGTGTGTGAAGAAATTCACAAAGAAACGCCCGGAGCTCGTTTGGATGTTATCCATCTTGACCTCAACTCCTTGGCCTCCGTTCGTGAATTTGCTGCCAATTTCAAATCTCGAAATCTTCCTCTCAACATCCTCCTGTGAGTCCATTTTTTTTTTCCCTTTTTTTTTTTCATACTCGGAAAAGAAGGTCAATATGACATGCTTTCATTACATGACAGAGGATCTGTACCACAGAAAGAAAGAGGATTTCTAATTACTTGAAGCATTTTTTCACCCTAATTCTTCCTTGAATTTGAATTAGCACTTGGGCTTAAGGTGTAACTTGTAGTTCCTTCACTGGTAAAAATTTACGTTAGAGATAACATGGAACTGTCACGTTGAACGTGTTATGGAGAAACAAGATAACACAATTCGTTTACAGTCCAATGTGACATTCTCTTTAGAACTTACGGGTTTTTTACAGTAAGTTTGTGCTTTCAAGAATGTTACGTTTGGCATCGTGACATTGTTTAGACTTTGATTGTTGCATAATTCATGAAGTGACATTTGAGTCTTGAATGTGGATGGATTCTGCAGCAACAATGCAGGACTAGTGTACATGAAATTCCATCTATCTGAGGATGGTATCGAGCAAACGTTTGCCATCAACCACCTTGGCAAGTTACATGATTGATATGCCGATCATGCTGGTGTGTTTGAAGTTGTATCCAGGTTTCATTTGAAATTAGACTAAGTATCTGAATCTTCCTACAGCCTGTGCATCGATCTTGTTTTGAATTTAGTCCCACTGACGGACGATTTGCACGGTCTGCAGGTCACTTTCTTCTGACCGACCTTCTCCTGGACACCATGAAAGCTACTGCTAAGGAGAGCGGGGAGGAGGGCCGGATTGTGAATGTGTCATCTTTTGCACACAACATGACTTATAAAAACCATGACCTACACCAGATCAGCAATCCAAAGAGGTATCAATAATACATCCAGGCACCATATCTGCTTTCAGAATCACGAGTCCTCTCGAGATCATTTTTTTGGTACACGTGTTTCCAAGATAGTTACTTTTCCAAGTGTCTGACAATTATTTTGCTCTGAAAACTCACAGTCAAGTTACCTGTTTTGTGTCACTCAGGTTTGTGGGTTTCCAGGCATACGGTCAGTCAAAGCTTGCAAATATCCTGCATGCAAAAGAGCTTGCTCGTCGTCTCCAGGTACTACTAACGGCCTCAACCTTATCTTAAGCACTTACTACAAGTCAACCCCGAGTCAAGGATCTAGGATTCATGGTTTTAAAATTCATGACAAATTCACTCGATTGTATTCCAGTGAAAAATGTAATTCACATGGGATCAAATTTTATATCACCGGAATCAGTGAAGAACATTGCTTATGTTGGTGGAAAAACAAATAAATTTGAACAATTAAAGAAAGTCCACATTAATAGGACGTACTGAAAACTGCCAAAAAACATGTGGTCCAATTCAAGCTTGAATGTTGGTCCTTTAGGGGTTAAAGTGATTAGCGTGCTCTCCATTTGTCTTCTTTCAGACTACCTGGGACCGAGGATGTATGTGGCCAATTCATGGCTGTATTTAATTAGCTGCTTCTAGAATGATCTCTGAATAATTACGATTTATTTTGTATTATAATTATGCGCTCAAAATTACTGTGACAATTAATGCCATCCTGCTGATCATGTGTTAGAGAATATCACTGAGTGTAATCCTTTGCTCATAATTTATCAAATTTGCTTTTTGTCTTCAGGAAGAGGGCGCAAATGTGACTGCCAATGCACTTCATCCAGGCACTATGGATACGGGGTTTGGTAAAAATGAACTAGTAGTCAAGATTATTACAGGTATGAAATCACTGACTATTTCATAGAGCCTGTAACACTGAATGTTCTATTTAGTGTCATGCACAGTTAAATAATGTCAACGATTGGGTAGTGGCTTTAAATTGAGTACGAAATAATAGTGTATGATAGTCTGTAAATAGAACCCTATTTAAGAGTCATACATGCAGTTGCATAAAAAGACTTGTACTCGTGAAATTTGACGCATTTTAACCCCTCAAGGACCAAGGATTCACAGTTTTAAAAGGACGAATTCAATTGATCATATTGTGAAAAATATCATTCAAATGAGACCAAATTTTATATCACTGGAATCAGTGAAGAATATTGCATGTGTAGGTGAAGCAACAAATAAGTTTGAACAAAAAGAATTCCACAGTCATAGGACCTACTCAAAACCACTGAAGAAACATGAGGCCCAATTTGGGTTTCTTGGTCCTTAATTTTGGGGTTAATGAAACAGTATAACAAATCTTTTCGTTTGTATAATCTCTCACAAAAGAAACTGAATGATGTAGGTTTTCTATTCTCTTGATTAGGCTGAACTGGTCCAAATGTTTAGTGGACAACCAATTAAGACCGAGGTGTTTTTGCAGTTACTTATAAATAGTGTAGATCCTCACGGCTCTTCTTGATTTATTTTTTGTTGCAGGTGTTTTCTTTATTGTCGCCAGAAAATTTCTGAAAACTACTCCACAGGTAAAGGGAGACTTAGTTGTTTTTTACCAACACATGCAATGTTGTTCACCGATTATGGTGATATAAAATTACATAAATTATTTTCACAACATATTAAGGTTCTTTAGCAGTTAGTGGAGTCCACCCTTTTCAATAGTAGCGTTGTAAACACTTCAACAGTGTCTGACCACCCAACTTCTTTAGCTAAAGATGATGTGGGGATCTGCTACAGTGATAGGGAATAGTGACCAGATTCTAACTAAGGTGTCGCAGAGAAGAGCTAAAGAGCCTTATGAATATGATCAATTGAACTTGTCATTTTAAAACCATGAATCCTCGGTGGAATAATAATATGTGGCTGAGACCTAACCCTTTTTGTATTACATGATTTTCTGCAGGCAGCTGCAACGTCGTGCTACGTGGCAACAAACCCCAAGCTTGCAGGAGTGTCTGGGAAGTATTTCTTTGATTGCAATGAGCATCTGCCCGAGCTGCCTGCTGCTTGTGACATGCAACTTGCAGCCACTTATTGGAAGTTCAGTGAGGAGCTTATTGCGTCCAAGAACCCCAATTAAGAAATTGTCTCAATTGGACGAAGCCCCTTGACGTCCAACTTTTCCAAACCCCCTGAATTGTCCCCTGCCTGCCTTGGAATTTGCATTAAATTTTTTGAATCAGTGTAGAGTTCTTACTGATGTGGTCATACAGCCATTTGTCTGGCACATTATTTTGATAATGGGTTGTGTACCTCTTAGAGTAGCTTTTACTAAGTCCACTTGACTTAGTAGAACTATTGCAAGACACTGTTTGGAATTTGGAGCTAAAACCATTAGGGATTTATTCAATCTCCTATACAAACAATTCCATGTTATCAACAACTCCTCAATTCATTTACTTCGTTGGACTTCAAATTTTATCCCATGTTACCAAGATGGCAAAGATGTATCTTGGTTTTAGCTATATAGACTTGATCCCATGCTACCAATAGCAACTCATCTATTCATACATTGGGTTGGACCTTTTACCAAATGGTATATAAACATGAATTTAGACTTGTTACCAAATTCTGTAATGATGTGCTGACCTTATAACTTCACCCCAAGTTTTAATATCACAGGAGAACCACTTTGTGGCATTCCCTCTAAAGGGATATAAGTAGTCTATTTCTAGGCTGTAGTACCTTTAACCCCTAAATGCCCACAACCCTCTCCAAATTTGGCAGTTTTGCAAAGATCCAGTATAAAATGCAACTAAGAGGTCTATTTTGAACTTGATGTATTATTTATAAATAGAAGTTGTACATTATGAATTTTAGATTCTATCCGTATGGTTAGATCTATGATTGCTATCACCAATATTTTTGTATAAAATTTGAAATTCAAAATTCAAAATTCTTTTGTAATTCAATTATGAATAAGATATTGACAGTCTGTGGATGGAATTTGTTGTGGTCGGTTGAAATGTAATACACTAAGTGTAGTGATTTTTGGAGATTTTTTGGTTGCTTAGTTTTATGAGTTGACTTTTTCAAGAGCACTTTTGAACTATTTGGAATTAAGATCTTAGAAATTTTTGGTGAATCGCCGGAACATGAAATGAGACATAAAATTTTCACAAATCATCCCCTTTCTAATCAGTTCACACATGCATGAAGCTAACTTCTTATAAAAGCTATAGTAAAAAAATCCACAATACAAAAAGTGCATGACGGATGAGAAAACGTGGATGAAATCTGTATATCGTTCAATTAATGGACGCCTGGTATTTTGGGTTAATAGCTTGGCATGTGAGATTAGGGTTTAGGGTGGATTATAAACCTCTGCAGAAGTGTCATCTACATTGGATACAATGTAGTTATTTACAGTAGTATATGTATATTTGAATACATTTACACCCTTGTTATACAAGACATTTGAAACACCCTACACCGAGGTACTTACACTGTCTTAACCCTTAACCGTGTAAGGAGCCCCATGGAGCTGTGCTTGATCATTTTTCAGTCAAACGCTGATTTTCACCTAGTTCCTAATTTCAAATGAAAATGGTCCCAACTAAAAAAGTGTGGGGGCTACCTTCTACTTTCTAGTTCAATTTACTGTTCTTCAAAATTGTTAAAACTGCGATTTTTATAGCATTTTAAAGCTCAAAACCCTAAAATTCCACTATACACTGTAGAAAATGTTTTTCTATCAAATTTCTTTTTATGTAAGCTCAAGAAGCATGCCACCTACACCTTGTAAGCATCCAGAAATATGGAAAAATTGCTTACCTTGGTTCCAATGCATATATTTGTGCTTAAAAGTGTTCTTCAAACCGGCCCAAAGGGGTGTAAGTTGGCCATTCCAGTTTTGAATCTGAAAATGGGAACAGAAACATCTCATCTATGCAAATTTGCAACGTGGCTGCTGCACTACTCATGAACCTATCGCATATTCTAACAACTTCATTCCGCAAATTTACTAGAATTGAGTGACGTAATGAATCACTTCTCTGAAACAATCATGTCTATTGATGACTAAAATGCGGTGTGCCTGATGAGAGCATATCAAAAGTACTGGCAAAGTTTACCAACATGGCTCACAAATCCAAAGCAGCTAGACGCGACGCAAGTTCCCTATACTTGTCTTGGCTGTGCTCTTCTACATAATGTGCCACAAAGTCTCCATCCTCATACTTGTCCAGCTCACGTGCAAGAGGACTGTTCATATACCTGCAGACAGTTATCCAATGTTCTCAGAAAAACTCACCATTGGGCACTGCAACCACAGGTTTAAGCGGCCTTTGACATCCAGATAGTCATCTAACACCACGCAGAATTTTCTTGTTGATGTAGAAGCATATTAAGTGGCAGTACAACCATATTAACCATGAAGACTTAGCATCTGGGCTGCATAGGGAAATGCAGAAATAGCTCATGGGATTAAGTAAAAACCTGTATGGTATTACAGCAACATGTGCATTGAAGTCATCGGCATTCTTCATGCGGTAAAGCATTACAGCATCACGCTCCCTATTTTTTTGAAACAAGGAGGAGCTGTAGAAATTGTAGAGAGATTCCAAAAACCCCTGCTCGACACATCACACGTCTTCAAGTTTAAGATAATCTTCGAATCACATTCAAAAAAATAGCTTGGCATACATGGATAGAACTAGTTCTGACATGCAAGATCATTTCATCTCAAGTCATTAAATCGACCAGTGCCAAGTGTGAGCCTGGATCACTTGTCCAAACCCCAAATCGGCATGAAGAACTATCTAAGAAACGCTTATCAGCGTGAAAAGTCTTTTGGATATACTGACGACAAAAAGAAAAAAACGATTGCACGCAAAGCTTAGGGAATTCAGTCATGACCAACCTTGGTCCAAGGAGTACTGTGCATGATGTAAACACCAGTATTAATGTATGACTTAGCAGTCGCGTCACTATCTCGTTCTTGCTGATAGTCGGTCGTGTATATGACATCTTTGTCCGCCAGGTTATAATCTTCTAGCTCAAGAATACTTTGTATCCTCATCGTCTTGTTTCGGATGATTGCATCTGCTTCCATAGCGACGACGATATCGGTAAAGCTCAGCAGCAACGACATCGCTTTCAGCTTCGTCCAAGAAGGTGGACGGGAAGCGTCCAAAGTGGTTGAGACTTCACAATATCTGTACCCATGAATTGATGCGTAGGACAATCGATTTCTTCTTAACTGCACAAGATAGGCCTGCCATCATAGCCTGCCAAAATCAGCGGTCCATAAGGTCTCAAAAATGACAAAGGATCTACAGATTTTCTCATTTCTATGCGTCACAGCTCCTTGTTCATCTAACTCCCACTACTTATGTTGTGAACTCCACCCAAGTTTTGGAAGAACGAATCCACCGAATCCAAAGTGAACACACCTAAAGTTTAGTATTCCGACATGCGGAGGGGGTATTCTCTGCCATCAGCTATGACTGGATATGTAGAATAAGTAAATGAATAAATTATGTATGAAAGGAATGTAAGTGCGACTTCTACTACCAATATACAACACTGCCCGAGATGCCTCGGAACTGGCGGATAATATGTTAATATCCAAGACTATCTAAGCCGGCCCTTTAAAGTTCCCTCAGAATTATCCAAATTGCACATTAACACAACCTAAGCACGTCGAAAATAAAAGTACCTTTGGAAGCTCAATAGCCACAGTTAGAATCGTGACATTGCCGAGCCCAAAGCAGAGCGAATTTGGCTTCTCTATCCAGCGCCGCTGATCCTGCACTGCTCGTGAGATCGGGGATAGCATAGTCGATCCATTCTGTACCACAGACTGATGACCCGGGGGTGCCTCTTCATCTGAATCTGCACGTCCACTCCTCTTATCAGACACTAAAGAACCGCAGAAACCTGTGTTAAAAATTGATTACAGGAAATTCTCGACAAACTCCAAGAAGTTTTATTACGCTATCAGTCAAATGTCCACTAAGCATTTAAATCCTCCATGTGTACACAGAAGAAGAAATGTGCATTCTACAAACATCAATTCCAACAGACGGAATGAAAGCTGCTCGAAAAATCCGTCAACATCATCAATCCCTAATTCTCCAAATGGCGCATCCACAAGAGCAGCTACATCCAAGAAGACAACCGTCGCTGTAAAGAATATACTCTAAGCCATTTAGAGTATCACTGACTAGATCTGTCTTGTATGCTTTCACAGTTTCACGGATCTCCAAAGACCAAAAAATAACAAAAAATAAAATAAAAATAAAAAATCAGGATTCTGAAGTCATACCGGAACTGGAGTTCGAAGGCGCGGAGCGGAAGTGAGCGAGCACGGCATACATTGCGGTCAAGAAACACACGACATAGCAGAACCTGTAGCAATACCTCCCGAGCTGCCGCATCGCTGTCATCCGCCTAACCCTGCTAGAAGCCGCCCACGCCTTCGGAGACCCCATGCTGACTCCCTTCCCTCCTCTTCCTCTTCACAAACGCCTACATATCCACTCCATCATCTGTCCCGTGCAACCGCCCTAAGACCACACCGGATCCGCCAAGCGCAAAGTCCTCACTCCGAGTTCAAATTTTGCAGCAACAAAAGAGAAGGCGAAACCTGTGAAATTTTTAGAAACGGAATAACAAACGCTCATCGAAAATGTTAAACTGACGGCAAACGAGGCGAGAGCGAGCGGTCAAAGGTGGAATCCGAGGAGCAGTAATAACCATGCCAGTCTGCGTCTGCAGCTGCTCATCAAAAATGAATGAAGCTGGCAGGCAGGCTGAGAGAAACGGGAAAGGCCAAGGCCTGCTGTTGTGATGCGATCGCGGAAAGCTGAAAGAGCTAGTGCAATCATCCAAAACAGCCCAGGGCGGGTCCTCGTCTGGAGACTACGACAATTCCGGTTGGAATGGTCCAGAAGTACGGGTCCTCGCCTGAATATGACGACAATTCTGGTTGGAATGGTCGTAGAATGTGGAGATGATGACAGTTCCGGGTGGAATGGTCGTGGAATCTGTAATCCTGGTCCTTGCTGGAGAGGAGATGGCATGCTATTCATGCCACTGAGTTATTTTTCTGAAAATGGTACCGTACCCACATAGCAGGTTTGTACAAGTTGTGGCAAATAATAAATGTATTATCTGGATATGAATAAGGTATGCTTTTTGAAAGTTTTGCTCATCATGCCACTGAGTTTTTTTCTCTCATTTATCGTACCGACATACGGTAACAGGTTCGTATAGGCTGTGGCGGATAATTTTGGTGCCACGTAGACGATTTTGTGGTTACAACCAATGCCTATGTGACATGTGGTGGAACAAATTTTATCAAACTAAAACATGTTTCTTTTTGTACAAACTTGCTTTGCAGATATGGTAACCTTTTTTACAAAAAGCGGAGGGCAAAAAATATTTTTAACCCCCAATTGCTTTAACCAAGATAGTAAGATCAACTTTAAATAATCATAATAAAGAATAGAAACTCTTCCAATGTAATAATCATGCATAAAAACTTACACTATCTCTTCATAGGGTCCCTTTTGGCAAGGAATTTAGGAATGTTGTATAGTATATTGTAGCTTCCTAGCAGGTTGGTTAGAAAATAAATAATTAAAAGGGTGCCTAAATTTATAGAAAATTATTGATATAGTTTGTCCAAAAAAAATTCAAATTTTAAAAGGCCAACAATTTTAGTATGTTTTTTTATATGTTATTGCCCAATTTTTATATATTATTTTTTGTGCTGTCTAATTGTTTTTTGCACTTCAATTAATTATTAGGCAGAAAGTTGCCCAAGTTGCTAGGAAGTTACGGTATAGGAGTTCTAAACCAACCATTAACCCTTAAACGTCAAGAGGCTTGGGCGGGGCAGCCCGGAAGGCATCTAAATTTTTGGAGAGAAAAAAAAAAATTGAAAAATGAAAAAAATGCAAAAACGGCTTTGCGGGACACTGCTGGCCAGCATTGTAGCACTGCGGCATCTCAGCTGCCCCAACCTCAAAAACTTGTTCAATTTCATAACTTTGATTGCTTACCAACGATTCCACAATCTCTCAAATGAGGCGCAAATTTGCATTCTAGATCGATTTTTCAGTAGCTTTCCAACGCACCAATCCACGCTTGATTTGGTTGAGAAAATCTACTTTTTTCTTGATTATTCTCTTTTAAATAAGCCCATGGGGCTTACCTTGACGTTTAAGGGTTAACTATGCATCG
Source organism: Pohlia nutans (assembly GCA_022496805.1). Taxonomy (NCBI): domain Eukaryota; kingdom Viridiplantae; phylum Streptophyta; class Bryopsida; order Bryales; family Mniaceae; genus Pohlia; species Pohlia nutans. The sequence goes on from CM040097.1 coordinate 19,397,869, forward strand.
ATTTCAAAAATGCGGTATAAAATGTTTGATGAACAACAAATTAAATGGATTTCATGTACAAAACAAAGTTGTAAATGTTAATGTGTAGATCACATTTGTACGATTGGATTCATTATGTTTTTATTAATATTTTGAGACTAATTTTTGCAAGGTTTTTTCTTGAAATTCAATTAAAAATCCCAAATAAACAAAAAGAAAAATAAATAAAATTGTAACAAATTTGGAATAATATGCACTATGAGATGGTATAATTTCTATTATTTGATTCTGCTCATTTTGAAAAATATCTTTTAAGAGCTCACTTTTTGAACTAAAAATGAAACTTGGCATTAACCAATTTTAAGTAGCAAGGGTTTATAAACTCTTTTAAGATATTTATGCCATTGATTTACGTCAAGCATTTTTTCTTCTTTCCATTGAATGATATGTTCTATGATTTTCTTAAGCTTCTTTAAAGAATATTGATTGGATCAATTGTAATTTTCAAAACATTCATCATTCATTTAATAAATGCTTCAAAATTTAGACTTCGAAATAGATACAAAAAAAAATTTAATTTTTTTTGTAGTGAGAAGATGACTCTCAAAAAACTTTACAAAATTTGACATATGTCAAATCTTGTTTGTATATAGATACATAAATATTTGGCCAAGATGTGTTGAACGTAATTATCCTCTACTTTTAACAATTTTGGCACAAATTATATTATTTTATATGCAATATTTTGAAGCTATTATTAAGTTTTCAACAACAACATTCGTTCAAATTAATGAATGGAAGCACAATATAGTATTTTCTTCAATTCAATATCCAAACAAGCGTTCCTTTAATTATGTTTTTATGGAATTTGAATATTCTTACTAAGGTGCAGAAATCTATGCAAAATTTGACTTTCATTTGAACAAACAAGAAGCTCTCATCAAAAGTCATTCTAATTTCTTGGTCAGACTAATTCCTCATCGTCGTGCTCAAGTGCATATTTTTTATCACTCCATTTTTTAACCCTTAAGCGTACAAGGAGCCCCGTGGAGCCATCTTTGGCCGTTTACCAGTCAAACATTGATTGTCACCTAGTTTCTAATTTCAAATGAAAATGGTCGCCACTAAAAAAATGTGGGGGTTATCTTTTACTTTCTAGTCTAATTTACCATTCTTCAAAAAATTTAAAATTTCGCTTTTTACAGCACTTAAAAGCTCAAAACTCTAAAATTCCAATATATACTATAGAAATAGTTCTTATCTATCGAATTTCTTTTTATATAAGCTCAAGAAATACGACATCTACATCTTGCTGTTCATCACTATTATTCACATTTTTTGTTAAAATAGCATACTATTTTAAGCATTTTGTAATTACTATAATTTTTACAAGAAGAAAACTTTTAAAAAGTCTTATAAAATTCATTATTATTTAAATAGTTATGAAAAATCAGGATAAATCGGTTTAACAATACCTTTTACGGGGAAAATGCCAGAAAATATAATATATTTAAAAATATAAAAAATTCATAAGTTTTAACCCCAATTTCACATGTTTTATCCTTAGATTGCCGAATGTGATTTTTTACAATTTAAATTGTTTTGAAAAATGAACCATACCACACTATTGCGTCTTTTATGCCATTTACAAAAATATAAAATTCACTTAAAATGGATGTACGGAATAGAAGTTACGGATGGATGAAGTTTTGTTACAATTTGTCATCCATTTTACTTTTTGAACGACAGCGTGCGAGTGTTTGCTAATTGAATGAATTTTCTTAAAACGAACCACGTCACGCTCTTCTATCTTTCATGCCATTTATAAAAACGTAAAACTCATTTTTATTGCATATATATCATTGAAGATATAGATGGATGAAGTTTCGTCATAATGGTTCATTTACGCAAAAGGATGATATTTAAGAGCTGTGGACGCACGTACCATCTTTGGATGAGTTTGAGATGTCAATTGAAGTATGATGGTTCCCTTTCACGCCACTTTCACACTCGTATGCTCAACCTAACTATCTCACACAATACACAACTCTTGTGTACAAATCACAATGCTTCTTTTCACACAAAGACACATTAGCCTCCAGAACTCATTCTACAATGTTCTTATTTTATACGCAATGTCTCACAAACTATAGATTAGTACATAATACGAAAAAAAACGGATGAGTACAAAGATTAGTTGAACAACAAAAATACACACACTTAAATTATCACAAGAAGGGAAAAAACCCGTGAACAAAGTCTACAATTGCATCGCATGCAAGGGAAATGAGGTATTAATTAGACATTTCTCTCCCCATTGCAGTGGTGTGCAACAAGTCAAAAACGATGCAAGTTTTCACTATTGAATAGCAATTCACCTCGAGAGAAAGTTTCGCCACAACACCGCAAGTTTTTGCCAAAAAAATGTATTAGAGGAATCACAAACACCACCAAACCATCAATACAAGTGACCAAATTGATGGTTTTGGAAACAAAATGAGTGTGCTTAAATACCAAACGAAACGGCCAAACAACGCGGCTCGCGACCAAAAATCTTATCAATCACGCGAAAATTGCATCTACGCCCCCGGTCCTACGGACCCTATAGAATATTTATTTATTTTGCCAAAATCATAAAAACAATATGTAATAATCTCTCGTTCACCATAGAAAAATAACACTTTTTGAAAACATAATTTCCTAAAATACTTGGGCTTTTTATAATGATCTTTTTTCCGAATTTGACAAGTAGGTCCGGATTGAATACATACATAGAGACATAATGATTGTAACAATTATTAATTTCTAACCTCTTCGTTTGTAAATAAATACAAACGTATTTAAATTTTTGATTGTGTGGATAGTATCGTTTTACTATTTTGTATTTTGTGGTAAACTTGAAAACATGAGTTGTGAAATCCACAATTTATAGCATATTCATTGGCTTCGTTGGTTTTTTTTTTTGGTTCTTCAATCTTCATTTTGCATCTCAAATAATTTCATCTTTGATTGTGAAGCATTTACTTTTCGTCTTTGATTGTCAACCATTGATTTTTCATCCTTGATTTTGAAGGATTGATTTTTCATTCTTGAACCCCAACCATTGGGTTTTCATCTTTGACTCTCAAGCACTAACTTTTCATCTTTGATTCTCATCTGTTGCTTTTTCATTCATAATTCTTTAAGAATGACTAGTTTCATCCGGGTTGTTCTACCATTGCTTACGTGGCATTAATCTTCAACCATTGGATCTTTTTAGTTCTCAACTATTCATTTTCCACCATTGATCTTGAATATTAATTTCATTGGTAGGCTCATGGTATAAATAGAACCTCTTCTTTTGCTTTCACTCACATTCTTTGTGCTCTCATTGCTCTCTTCTCTCACATTCTCTTTCCACTCTTTTTGCTTCTTCACTTTTTTGTGCACTCTTACTTGGAGCAATTTTTTTCTCTCCCCCTCCTCTCTTTGTGCTCTCCCTCTCCAATCACTTCTCACTCTCATCCTACATTATTTCGTTGTCTTGTTAATAACTCTTTGATATTTTAATCATCTAATTATTAATTGAGCCCAAAATGGCGCCTTGCACAAACGACTTGTGCATGAAACAATGTTATTATTGTGGGTTTGAGTCCACTACATTTAAGTTCAAGTATTTTGACAATAAGAAGTGCGATCAACCACGCTACCAATGCCCCAATTGCTCCAAGTTGTTTACCGGGGGCTTTCACGAGACAACCCGAGCTCGAGTCCGGGGCAAAATGTACACGAAGAAGAGAAACCAAGACCCAGAAGAATTGCGGGGTCTATACCGACAATGCCCTCACTGTGAAGTGGCCAACAATGCGGTCTTCAAGTATTACAACAATCGCTCGTTGTCGCAACCGCGCTTCAAATGTTTGAGTTGCAAGCTTCAATTTCAAATGCATTTGGTGGGCGAAGGCCATGAAAGGCATTTACTACACACGGCAACCAAACAAAGGAGAAATACAAAACAAAACCGTGTCAACATCACAAACACTTGCGAGGATGAAAGTGACCGTGAGTTTGGAATGGATCTAGAACAACAAATCATTGATTAAGAGGAGGTCGAAAGCGGTGGTTCCACTTCATCGCCGGCCCCTAATATTCTTACGCATGACGATTACACGATCAATGCAATCGAAGATGATATAAGTCCCATGATGGATTCATTAATTGAAGCTTCAAGTTCAAGTGACGAAGCCGGCGTGTATTTTGGGCAAGGTATGAGTACCATAGAAGAGCGACATCTTGATAGTAGTTGGGGTGTTTGGAGCGAATCGTGTCCAAGGCTCCATGTCGTTGTTGTAAGGATTTTCTCAATCTATTCTAATGTGTATCGTGGGGCGTGGCGCCACCACGAAGTATGACTTGAGTTTTAGGAGGACTTGAGAGGGGGTCTTGGCGGACTTGACTTCCCACTTAAAGTCTAGTTGTATAAACTTCTTCAAACCCTAGAAAGGCTCATCTTTCTCAAAGTTGAGCTTTCGGAGGAGAACTTTATGTGTTGCTTTTCTCGTTGTAGAGTATTGTGTTTTCATAACGCTTATATGTGGCTTGAATGGTATACTTTTGTGGAGTTTTTCTACTCCTCACGGGGTTTTCTCGACTTTATTATACTTTGAGAAAGATCCTACTTTATATATGAGTGTAAGTGAGGTAGTTGGGACACTTATTTTGGTGAAAAGAGAGCTTTTGAGGGTGTTTTGTAGATGGTATTAGTGCTGAAATTGCAAAACCAAAAGCTTGGTTAACACCATAGCCTTCATCTACGGAGATAAGGATGTACGGAATATTGCAAGTGTCCTATATGGTTGACTTGTGGTATTTCATCCGTCGGGGGACGAAATTCATCCATGGAAAGGATAATTCATCCCTTTGACCTTCTCTTATATCTCTCCTTTGGCTGTGGGGCGCAGCTAAAATGTAGAAACTCAACTTGTGGGCTCTGAGGCGTGGAACGTGAGTGTCATTGCAGTTTGGAGAGCTTAGATAGTCAAAGATGGGGTTGGCAGCGAGGCGCTGCGGGATGGGGGCGAGGCGCCCAAGAGTTTCTGCACGGTGCTTGCATTGTTGCTGGTGAGTCTGATTCGCCGGGGAGGACTGGTTTAAGTCGCGGGAATCACTGTGAGCAATGGTGTGCGTCACGGAGACCAACAGAAGGGACACATGAATGGTCCTTGTTCGGTGGTGATTGGCGGAGAGAACCGGTGCTAGGTAAGACGGCAACGCTGACGCGGATTGAAGAGTACGGGCTCCGCAACAAGTGCGAGTTGTGGAGGGTTCGGTTCAGCCAGGGAGCGTCTACACAAGGTCGCAACAATGCTTGTATCTCTGCAGGCGCAGCTGGTGATGGGGTCCTGGACTCAACCTTGATTAATTAGAACCGGCTAGCGACGGAGTCTTGGGGCGTTTCAGTTGCGGGTTTTAAGAAATTGCTTGAAGTTCAAATTTCGTAGACAACGTGAGGCTAGCAACTACTAACTGATAAAAGATCCACGAAGCCTTTGCCGAAACAGTGATTGTGTTGTTAGATCCATTGAGTTGCCGAAGAACTAACTGCAGTGGTGACGGTGATTTCAACGAAGCAAAGGTGTTGGTGTCTCAGTGTCGACTTGCTTCAAGGAAGAGGAGGAGCCACGATCTTGAGTTGCTGCGATTCTGCACGAACGAAAGTGTTTCGTCCGCACGGAGAATTCGGCACTGAGAACAGACAGCGCAGACAGAGCGGAGTCAACTTGTGAAGGTCCCGATCTGAAGTCCGAAGGTCCCGATCTGAAGTCCGAAGGTCCCGATCTGAAGTCTGAAGATCCCGATCTGAAGTCCGTTGGCTGAACTGTGACGACGGTGACGTGGCACCGATGACGTGGCATTCCTGACTGGGCAGATGACGTGGCACTGCTGACTGGACAGATGATGTGGCGCTGCTGACTGGGCAGATGACGTGGCACTGTTGACTGGGCAGATGACATGGCATTTGTGTGATTGTGCAGGTCAACTAATAATTATTGGTCAAGCGAAGCGTATGATTTGGCAGTCGTTCCATCAATTTTATAACACATTTATGTGAAGAACAACCATCAACTTAAATTATCAGCATAGACATCGCATTACGGAAGCACTTGAACTAGTTGGGCAAGCCGCATGAGTGATGCATGAGGGAATGTAAGGAATAATGCATTAAGTTCCAGCATGGAACGTGGGTTTTATAACCCTCCCCTCTTGCCACCTACCTCGGCATTTGCAATTAGTGTTCACTGTGTGGATCGACATTTGATGATGCAATTCCTGGTTGCACACTTTGGGTTGCGTTTTGCTAGGCAGATAATGGCAGCACCAACACCCGTAGCACTACCAATCGTGACATATGGAGACACATGGGTCTGCACAATTTACGTCCTATATTAGCTGCAGTAGTGTCGCATTAGGGTGGATGATGGGAATGATTCTCGTAGAAGTGACAGAACGTAAGGATTAATTTAGACATTTGTTCTTGCTACTACCACTGTGGCTACACATGGGCTGTACGGCGATGCTATGGAATCATGGCAAATCCCAATTTAGACGATTTACTTTCAAATTTGGGAAGGGTCCGAATTAGAGGAGAAATTGTCGAAGGCGATCGAGTTGAATTCGTTGGAAGGCAAGTAGAAGTGGTGATAGAAACTATTGGAAGTTCATTAGAGACTACTACATTGCCGTTTGGAACTACCACTTTAGCAGTCAATTTACCTCAGCTGTCACAGTCGAGACCCTTCGTGTTGTCTCCATTAGCGGCATCTAGATTAGGTATCCAACGTTGGGCTGCACCAGACACTAAAGTATTAGGACCACGATCTATAGAGTACTGGGGACGGGGTGGTGGTTTTCATGCTGTGCAGACGTTGAAGGCACAACGAGGAGGCTATATTTCACCAAAAGCACGGAACCGTGGATTTGTGCACTTCGAAGATTTTATAGTGGAAGGAGATATTATCGTGGTGAAGAACCAAGGGTCAAGATCTCACGCGCAGTGGATTTGGGGTAACGAAATACCGATACTTCCATTATTTTCTCTAACATTCACCGAGTTTTGGAGTGGCGATTATTCTTTTCACACAATTTGGCACAAAAAAAAATCGGGTGGATAGAAAGAGCGACTCGAGTGATGCAATTGTCAACTAATCTTGAACTTGACTTTGAAATTGCCACAACTATTTACTATCCTGCTAGACTAGGAATGGGACCACTCTGGGGTTTGTATACTTCTTAAAGTGAGCTCTCAAACTGGAGTTACCTTCTGGTGTAACTAGGAGTGGTAGGCCATATTTAGCAAATAGGTTGCCGGAAATAGAGCAGTTGATACATGAAATTGAACAGTTAACAATTAAGGATCAAACGGTAATTGTAGAAGAACAATCGGAACAACCTAAAGTAGAACGCGATCTTGTCACGGAAATAGAAGAGTTTAGTAGCGGTATCTTGTTCTACAACAGTGAAGAAGAAATGGCTCGTGTATATGGGGCCACTCAAGGCATACGGAGATTCTCTGGGATCGTGGGCACCATTGAATTGGATGATTTTATCATCGAATTTGGAGCCTGGTGCAATGGCCAAGCTGAGAGGAGGGCGGGCTTTAACCCTCATAGCACATGGCAGGCACTTTTCCTACACTTGGAAGGTGCTCCTATGCACGATTACTCCGAATTCGAGGCCAGACATGAGGCGGAGATCGAGGCCTTCCGGGACTATTGGGCCCCCGATTTTAAAAATCTATTTGGAGGACAAATGAAAGTTGGAGGTCGTCGAGTTGGAGGAGGTTCTCTCACCATTGGAGAAGTGAAAAGTGAAGGGGGGGAGAATTCCGAGGGAGAACGAGGCAAGACTCAAATAGGAGAGAGACTCCAACCACTGTTCAACCCCATTTTGAGTTTCTTCGAGGTACTCCAATTGAATTATCAAGGCCAACAGTTGGATAAGGTGTTGGAACTTCAACAATTTCAATTGAAAGAAAAAGAGACGTACCGAGACGCGTACCATCGACTACGGCGGTTAGTGGAGTGAACTGAAGGAATCACATCTGCTCAAGCTATTAATTATTGGTATCATATTTTGGAGCCTGAACTCAAAGATTTGGTAAGAGCAAGGGTGTTGAGTTTACCATCCAACAATCCACCCACTTTGGAGTTTGTGTTCTTGGCGACTGATTCCATTGTTGTTAATCTGGCAAGGGAAAAAGCATCCATGCCTATGATGGGGAAAGCTCCAAAGACACTTGAAAAAGGAAAGACTACTGTTGCTCACGCCGCTGAACCCGCATGCTCTGGGCAAAAAGAGGTAAGTGAAACACTACCCAAGCAACCTAGGGAGAAATTTTGTTCGGGATGTGGAGCTTCGAACCACCCTGCAATCAAATGCTGGATTCTTCATCCATAATTACGGCCTGCCAATGCCAGAAAACCTAAAGAAGAAACTAAAAGTGACAAAGGCAAGGTCCCTAAGGAGAAGGATAAAACTTCTGAGAAGAAGGTAGAAACTTCAAACAATGACAACAACGCGGAGCTGCGATTTAAGGCACTTGAGTCGCAGCTGGCGTTAATTGTGGCTGCACTGAAAGGTAAGACCCCTTCTACGTCGGAGAAGAAGGAGGCCCCATCCTTCTATGGAGCCTGGGATGAGTCGTTTTGCGGCATGGGTGAACCAAGCTATACGGCAACTACAAGGGCACAAGTCCAACGTGAGGTACCAAGGGGTGCTACAAGTACATTGGATCCACAAAATGGAGATGTCCGACAACAAGTGCGACTACCAGAATCATTTGTTTTAGAGGACTTAAGTTCCACAACACCACGGGCGTTGCAGAAGGTTGCAGCTCGCTCAAGGCCAACCAAACATGGTGTCGGGATGTCCAGTGGAGACGGACTCGCATCCACAGCAACTACTATTTGTCAGACACCATTATTTTCTGCTCAAATGGTTGGAGCACTCGGGTTTGATGTAGCTAGAATATTGGAATCAGCGGATGCTATATGCAGAGCTGAAAAGGACCGAACTATTGCAGCAATGAAGGCGGGGGCGCTTCAAGAGGATGATTCGGAGGAGGCCGAGTCTTCATATCACGCCAACCATTATGCAACAGCGACACGAATACAAACTATGCCACGGAGACCAGCCATCGAGCGATCCTCAGTTACACCCGGTGTTGTGGTGGTCAACAACAGTAAGGGTTTGTTGCAGATTGTGGGACCTGGAGGTAAGATCTTTACACCCCAAAGAGTGTTGTTGGACTCTGGAGCCCAGCCATTGATGCTGGGTAAAGCCGCGATCGACGCCTTGGGTCTACATGAAGGGACATTAGAAGCTTGTCCTCTTACCATTAACACATCTATGGGCGGATCAGAGAGGGCCACTGGGATCACTAGACAGTCCTTAATGATTAAAATTCGACCCAATGGTGTTATGGACGGAGCAGCGATTAACACCAAGGCTATTGTTACACAAGCCGAATCATACGACGTGTTGGTCGGATCCACGGTGTTGTACCCAATGGGGTTTGTTTTGGATTTCTGGAATGAGACCGCGTCATATAGACCTGGCTGGCAAGCTGGTGATGGCCTCCAAGCCGTCCTTCCTGCACAATTCGTGCGAGGTGAGGAAAGTCATCATGTGACCTTTGGTATGGCAGCAGACGTGGAGACAGCAGAGGACATTATGTTGGATGATTGGCACATTCAGCATGAGTCCCCACGTCCCACTATGAATTCCTCGACTACTTGTAGGAAAAAGAAATACTTGGCTACAGTACAACAAGCGGCGACATTGTGGAAGTCCAAAGATGATCTTTTTGCACATGCAGGTGGTATTTTGGATAAGGTGTGGACACACACTCCAACATCACAACTGGATGTTGGGGGCGACCAAATTTACACTTTGGAAGCCAAGGTGTTAACACGGCCAATTGCGTGGAAACCCACACAAAAGGGCATATGTCTGCTCGAACTCTTTGGAGGCATCGGTACTGGTTTAGCAGCCGTCTTACAAGCCGGTATCAAAGTTTACACCTATCTCTATGTGGATAATGATCATGTGGCTAAACGGGTAACCGTTGAGCATATTCGGAAGTTACACCGACGTTATCCAGAGTTATTGCCACGTGAAGCTACACGAGCTTCATTTACTGCGTTAGCAGTAGATATCTCCCTTGTCAGTGATGCTCAACTTCGAGCGCACGGACTGATTGACTTGGTTATTGCAGGATGGCCATATCAAGGGCTTTCCATGGCGGGAAACCAAAATGGATTGCATGATAAACAGATTGCGTTATTCCAAGAGTTAATTCGCATATTACATACACTACAAGTGGTGCAAGTGAATGGGCCCGGGTATATCATTAAAAATGTGCCCGTCATATCTAAATCATGAGAGCGGAATTTGACCAGTGTCAAGAAGATCGAGGCGATCCTCGGGCCTTCTATGTTTATGGATGCAGCCAAGGTGGGATCTCGAGCACATCGTGCTCGCATGTGGTGGACTAATTTGGTCCCTACCTCCATTCTACGAGCTGCATACGACCACTTGGAACGGCCTAAGGATCTGTTGGTCCAAGACATCTTGGATCCACAAAGGACGCCACGACATGTACGGTGGGATGATAAGCCCCCATATGCAGTGGTTAATAAGGCTAATGAACCTCGAAGGGCGTGGCCTACATTTGTGAGCTTCCCCAAATCCTATGTATTTCGAGGGGATGGGCCTGGCACGGTCTTGGACACTAGTGGTGGGGAATATACAATTCAAAAACCCAATGCCGACAAACGGGAAAGAGCTATGGGCTTCTTTACTGGCACCACATCTCTTTCCGACCAATCTATTTCCGAACATCAATGGCGAATGCTATTAGGCCAAGCCATGGACTTAAACTGCCTCACATGGATGTTGGCCATAGCCACTGTGGAGCAACAACGCATAGCAACCATGGCGTCGATAGTTCCCTCTTATGATGATTTTCGAGCGATAATTCAGAGCTTACCTCAACCCGAGACGGGTGGCAAGGTAGCTGGGGGCGAACTACAACAACTTATACATCCTTGGCAAAATTGGGGCACATCAAAATTTTATAAAGATGCCCATCACGGAGGTATGGTAGAATCTTATGAGACGTTGGAGGCATTGGCGGAACATTTATTCTATTCAAAGGAGGTTGATTCGTTGGATTGGGAAGAATATATGTTCATACAGAAGAATGTAACAAGCATGGCGGGCATCGAGGGCGAAGGGGACCCTGGGCCTAGAGGAATTGCTTAGCAACCAAGGAAACCGCCACCCATCATGACAAATGTCAAGATACCACTCTTTGCAGAGAATTGGGAGCCAAATGTGGGTCTTGAAGGGGAGATGAAACGGCGGGAAGAGCAACAATTCTTGAAAAAATTTAAGAATTGTTTTGCTTTTGGATTGAAAGACTTGGGAGTCCTGAAGGGACAGGAGGTGAGAATTGACTTGCAGGACGACTCCCCCATATTTCGAAAGCCATATCGATATAGTGAGGTGGAGAGAATATTGATTAAGAACCGCACAATAGAACTGTTGGATGCCGGTTTAGTAGAGCTTTCTGATGGGGAATATGCTGCAGCTACAGTAATGTCTTCTAAGAAGGACATATATGGAAACTGGACAGAGAAAAGGATGTGCGGGGATTATCGGCCCCTAAACAAACAGACAAGATCTGACAAGTATGCGATGCGAACATCTGAGGAAATTTTTGAGTCCATTGGACATGCAAAGATGTTTAGTACACTTGACTTGAGATCAGGTTATCATCAATTACCGATTCGGAAGGTTGACAAACAAAAGACCTCATTCTGGGGTATTGATGAATATGGAAAAGATAAGTTGTATCAGTGGAATTTCTTACCTTTTGGACTTAAGAATGCCCTTGCAGAATTCCAAAGAGTGATGGATAAGGTACTTGCTGGATTACCATTTGCCCAATGCTATATTGATGACATTATTGTCTTCAGTCAAAACAAAAGGGAATACCGAGAACATGTAACAAAAGTGTTGGAGAGATTGCGGGATCATGGGTTGAAGTTACATCCAAGCAAATGCTCATTCTTTTGCTCCCAAGTGGAATACTTGGGCCATATGATTTATCCCGGTGGCTTAGGAGTAATCAAAAGTAAGGTTGAGGCACTAAATGAGATACCAAGACCAACGGATGTTAGTCGGTTGAGAGCTTTTCTAGGACTGGCAAATTATTATCGGAAGTTTGTTGCAGCCTTCAGTCGAATCGCAAAAGCATTAACCATACTTACGAAAAATGATCAAGAATGGGTATGGGGAGATGAACAAGAAGCAGCATTTTTGGAACTTAAGGCATGATTGGCCTCGACTCCTATTCTGCGAAGACCTATTCCGGAAAGAGCGTACCAGTTGCACACAGATTGGAGTTCATTGGGCATTGGTGATGTCCTCACTCAAGTGGATGATGAGGGTAAGGAGTTTGTGGTGGCGTATGCTAGCCGATCAAACAACAATGCAGAGGCCCAATTCAACTCGTATGAAGGAGAGTGTTTGGCAGCAGTATGGGCGATAGCGCATTTTCGGTGCTATCTTTATGGCAACGAATTCCTGCTAGTCACGGACCATCAACCACTTAAGTGGCTCATGGAGTCCGATAAACTTACCGGAAAACTTGCAAGGTGGGCCTTAATTCTGCAAGAATACGATTTCAAGGTGGTACACCGAGCCGGGTTAGTTAATATGGATGCAGACGGCCTTAGCCGCAACCCATGTCCTAGCCAAAAGGACTCTACGGGAGCAAGGTGGCATGTTGGGGAAGATGAAGAGGAAGTGCCAAGGTGGCACTCGTCATTATGTTTGAGTTTGTTGGCGGTGAATGGAGACTCTACGATCGGTTATTCTCCTAACAAGGAAGAAGAGGAGGAGTCTGTGAGCGCTAATGACATTTATAAAGATGGACCAGTTCTGGAGTACCTGAGAATTAAGGAGTTGGCACACGGCACAACTCCAAAAGAGAGAGATAAGATTCTACAACGAGCCAAACGGTTCGAGTGGGAGGGGGCTCAATTACTCATGAAACTATCAGATGGGAGGAAACGTGTAGTTCCTAAACCACTAGAGTGCGAGAAACTCGTGCTCCATATTCATGAAGAACTTGGTCATTTTGGTGTTAAAAGGACTTACAATTTACTGCAAAGCCAATATTGGTGGGTTGGTATGCAGACAGAGGTTCAACGCATTGTGTCTCGGTGCAAGGTGTGCGATAGGGTCCGGGCATCATTTAATGCACTATCGCCCATTTTACAACCATTACCTATTATGGGTCTTGGTTACCGATGGAATCTGGACTTTGCAGGGCCACTACCGATCACTAAGAGACATAACAAGTATGTTCTAGTAATGATTGAACATTTTTCTAAATGGATTGAGTTGGTGGCACTACCTGACAAATTCAGTGAAGGAGTAGCGTATGTTTTTCTTGATCGAGTTCTTAGCCGGTTTGGTGCACCAGCTAAAGTATTGACTGACCAAGGCCGAGAATTCTTGGGAGAATTTCAAAGTTTACTAGAGGAGACATATATCGATCATCGCACTACATCTCGTGATCACCGTGAGGCAGATGGATTGGCAGAACGCATGGTGCAAACTGTCAAACGGACCCTACAGATCATGCCCATGGCCTTTGACAACCTGGCTATCACTCAACATCGTGATACTTTGCGATATGCCACTATTCGAGGAGGGGGCTACCGGCCACAGCTACGGAGGTTTGTACCAGGCGATTATGTTTATTTGCAGCAGACAGCACCAACTACATTGGACGTGACGGCAAGCAGAATCATTTTACGAGTTAAGACAATGTTGTCAAGTGGTGTATTGGAGTTGGAAGGTCGTGACGGACGGGTATGGAAGGACCATGCTAGGAATTGTGCTCCTTGCCATTTACCACATGTAGATGGCACTGTTGATCCTAGCTCGAGTCTAATTCCAGCCGGGCTGAAGTGCATGCTATGTGGGAGGGCACAAGGAGCTGCTTCGATGATTTTATGCGATGTTTGTTCGACGGGTTGGCACATGAATTGTTTAACACCCCCGCTAGATCAAGTTCCCATTGGTAAATGGGTATGTCCGCGGTGTACACAAAGATCTCGAGGTAGCTAACATGGCGGCGGTGTGACTTCGATTGACACCACAATGTTTTTGGTTGCGTGGATGTTAGTTCAGATGCACCATTATGAAAGGGGCTTCACCAATGGCGCAGGGGGTGAGTAAAGAAGGTCTCATTGGCCTTAACTTTACAGGATTTCTGTGTGTACTTGAAAGCCACTTTATTTTTCGTTTTGGGTGGTTGTGTGGATGTGTTAATGTACCACCAATGGGTTAGTTAGGACATGTAGTGAATGGTTGTCTAAATCCAATATATAAGGATTATGAACATAGTTTGTGGAACCCTGACCGCACGATGTGATCTGCACACGATGGAGTGGTGCACGACAGCTGTCAGGAATTTCTCAATCTATTCTAATGTGTATCGTGGGGCGTGGCGCCACCACGAAGTATGACTTGAGTTTTAGGGGGACTTGAGAGGGGGTCTTGGCGGACTTGACTTCCCACTCAAAGTCTAGTTGTATAAACTTCTTCAAACCCTAGAAAGGCTCATCTTTCTCAAAGTTGAGCCTTCGGAGAAGAAGTTTATGTGTTGTTTTTCTCGTTGTAGAGTATTGTGTTTTCATAACGCTAATATGTGGCTTGAATGGTATACTTTTGTGGAGTTTTTTTACTCCTCACGGGGTTTTCTCCACTTTATTACAGTAAAGAAGGTCTCATTGGCCTTAACTTTACAGGATTTCTGTGTGTACTTGAAAGCCACTTTATTTTTCGTTTTGAGTGGCTGTGTGGATGTGTTAATGTACCACCAATGGGTTAGTTAGGACATATACTGAATGGTTGTCTAAATCCAATATATAAGGATTATGAACATAGTTTGTGGAACCCTGACCGCACGATGTGATCTGCACACGATGGAGTGATGCACAACATTGTCGACTCATGCGAAGTGTTTGATCATGAACAATATGTTGACAATAGTTTGCCCATCGAAGACACAAAACTCGATTTTGTGAACCTCGATGAAGCGTTTGATGAAGCCCTCCAAGACTTCGATGCCTCTTGTATTGATGAAGCCAACACTTGGGATGGAGAGGGGATTTTGGGCTTTTGGAATTTGTGTGAAGACAAGATGTTATGAATTGCAACCAATGAATCATAGATTTGGAATGTGCAATAGACTCCATGGATTGATCAAATGCATTGTACATAAATTGTAATAATTGACATATATGCTTATATAAAATAAAATTGAAAGTGTATGTCTTTTTACAGCGAATTGAGATCAATCCATTTCGAATGAGCATTGTGAGTAAGCATTGTCGCACACAAGTTGCTAAGTGGGACAAGTGACTAATAACTTGATATTTTTAGAGTTTATATAAGTTTCATTAGAAATCAAGATAATTACTCATCATAGGATTTTGCTATTCCTTCCAAGCAATGAACACTTTTACTATTATAACTTTTTTGTTTGTTTCTTAGAATGATGTTAAAGTATAGTTCATGGCGTTTCCGAAATGCTAAAATACATTTGATTTGAACAAGGTATGCAAAAGTTATGAGTTTTTATATTTTGAGTGATTTTTGAGTCAAAAACTAGCAATTCCAATTTTATCCCTGGATTGCCGAATGTAATTTTTTTGCAATTTAAATTGTTTTGAAAAACGAACCATACCACGCTATTGCATCTTTTATGCCATTTACAAAAATATAAAATTCACTTAAAATGGATGTACGGAATAGAAGTTACGGATGGATGAAGTTTTGTTACAATTTGTCATCCATTTTACTTTTTGAACGACAGCGTGCGAGTGTTTGCTAATTGAATGAATTTTCTTAAAACGAACCACGTCACGCTCTTCTATCTTTCATGCCATTTATAAAAACGTAAAACTCATTTTTATTGCATATATATCATTGAAGATATAGATGGATGAAGTTTCGTCATAATGGTTCATTTACGCAAAAGGATGATATTTAAGAGCTGTGGATGCACGTACCATCTTTGGATGAGTTTGAGATGTCAATTGAAGTATGATGGTTCCCTTTCACGCCACTTTCACACTCGTATGCTCAACCTAACTATCTCACACAATACACAACTCTTGTGTACAAATCACAATGCTTCTTTTCACACAAAGACACATTAGCCTCCAGAACTCATTCTACAATGTTCTTATTTTATACGCAATGTCTCAAAAACTATAGATTAGTACATAATACGAAAAAAAACGGATGAGTACAAAGATTAGTTGAACAACAAAAATACACACACTTAAATTATCACAAGAAGGGAAAAAACCGTGAACAAAGTCTACAATTGCATCGCATGCAAGGGAAATGAGGTATTAATTAGACATTTCTCTCCCCATTGCAGTGGTGTGCAACAAGTCAAAAACGATGCAAGTTTTCACTATTGAATAGCAATTCACCTCGAGAGAAAGTTTCGCCACAACACCGCAAGTTTTTGCCAAAAAAATGTATTAGAGGAATCACAAACACCACCAAACCATCAATACAAGTGACCAAATTGATGGTTTTGGAAACAAAATGAGTGTGCTTAAATACCAAACGAAACGGCCAAACAACGCGGCTCGCGACCAAAAATCTTATCAATCACGCGAAAATTGCATCTACGCCCCCGGTCCTACGGACCCTATAGAATATTTATTTATTTTGCCAAAATCATAAAAACAATATGTAATAATCTCTCGTTCACCATAGAAAAATAACACTTTTTGAAAACATAATTTCCTAAAATACTTGGGCTTTTTATAATGATCTTTTTTCCGAATTTGACAAGTAGGTCCGGATTGAATACATACATAGAGACATAATGATTGTAACAATTATTAATTTCTAACCTCTTCGTTTGTAAATAAATACAAACGTATTTAAATTTTTGATTGTGTGGATAGTATCGTTTTACTATTTTGTATTTTGTGGTAAACTTGAAAACATGAGTTGTGAAATCCACAATTTATAGCATATTCATTGGCTTCGTTGGTTTTTTTTTTTGGTTCTTCAATCTTCATTTTGCATCTCAAATAATTTCATCTTTGATTGTGAAGCATTTACTTTTCGTCTTTGATTGTCAACCATTGATTTTTCATCCTTGATTTTGAAGGATTGATTTTTCATTCTTGAACCCCAACCATTGGGTTTTCATCTTTGACTCTCAAGCACTAACTTTTCATCTTTGATTCTCATCTGTTGCTTTTTCATTCATAATTCTTTAAGAATGACTAGTTTCATCCGGGTTGTTCTACCATTGCTTACGTGGCATTAATCTTCAACCATTGGATCTTTTTAGTTCTCAACTATTCATTTTCCACCATTGATCTTGAATATTAATTTCATTGGTAGGCTCATGGTATAAATAGAACCTCTTCTTTTGCTTTCACTCACATTCTTTGTGCTCTCATTGCTCTCTTCTCTCACATTCTCTTTCCACTCTTTTTGCTTCTTCACTTTTTTGTGCACTCTTACTTGGAGCAATTTTTTTCTCTCCCCCTCCTCTCTTTGTGCTCTCCCTCTCCAATCACTTCTCACTCTCATCCTACATTATTTCGTTGTCTTGTTAATAACTCTTTGATATTTTAATCATCTAATTATTAATTGAGCCCAAAATGGCGCCTTGCACAAACGACTTGTGCATGAAACAATGTTATTATTGTGGGTTTGAGTCCACTACATTTAAGTTCAAGTATTTTGACAATAAGAAGTGCGATCAACCACGCTACCAATGCCCCAATTGCTCCAAGTTGTTTACCGGGGGCTTTCACGAGACAACCCGAGCTCGAGTCCGGGGCAAAATGTACACGAAGAAGAGAAACCAAGACCCAGAAGAATTGCGGGGTCTATACCGACAATGCCCTCACTGTGAAGTGGCCAACAATGCGGTCTTCAAGTATTACAACAATCGCTCGTTGTCGCAACCGCGCTTCAAATGTTTGAGTTGCAAGCTTCAATTTCAAATGCATTTGGTGGGCGAAGGCCATGAAAGGCATTTACTACACACGGCAACCAAACAAAGGAGAAATACAAAACAAAACCGTGTCAACATCACAAACACTTGCGAGGATGAAAGTGACCGTGAGTTTGGAATGGATCTAGAACAACAAATCATTGATTAAGAGGAGGTCGAAAGCGGTGGTTCCACTTCATCGCCGGCCCCTAATATTCTTACGCATGACGATTACACGATCAATGCAAACGAAGACGATTTACGTCCCATGATGGACTTATCAATTGATGCTTCAAGTTCAAGTGACGAAGCCGGTGTATATTTTGGGAAACGCATGAGTACCATAGAAGAGCAACAACTTGATAGTAGTCGGGGTGTTTGGAGCGAATCGTGTCCAAGGCTCCTTGTCGTTGGTGACCCATGTGAAGTGTTTGATCATGACGAATATGTTGACAATAGTTTGCCCATCGAAGATACAAAGCTCGATTTGGTGAACCTCGATGAAGCGTTTGATGAAGCCCTCCAAGACTTCAACGCCTCTTGTATTGATGAAGCCAACACTTGGGATGGAGAGGGGATTTTGGGGCTTTTGGAATTTGTGTGAAGACAAGATGTTATGAGTCATAGATTTGGAGTGTGCAATAGACTCCATGGATTGATCAAATGTATTGTACATAAATTGTAATAATTGACATAATTATATGTTTATATAAAATAAAATTGAAAGTGTATGTCTTTTTACTGCGAATTGAGATCAATCCATTCCGAATGAGCATTGTCGCACACAAGTTGTTGAGTGGGACAAGTGACTAATAACTTGATATTTTTAGAGTTTATATAAGTTTCATTAGAAATCAAGATAATTACTCATGATAGGATTTTGCTATTCCTTTCAAGCGATGAACACTTTTACTATTATAAATTTATTTTTATTGTTTTAGGATAATGGTAAAGCATAGGTCATGACGTTTCCGAAATGCTAAAATACATTTGATTTGAACAAGGTATGCAAAAGTTATGAGTTTTTATGTTTCGAGTGATTTTTGAGTCAAAAACTAGCAATTTCAATTTTATCCCTGGATTGCCGAATGTAATTTTTTTGCAATTTAAATTGTTTTGAAAAACGAACCATACCACGCTATTGCATCTTTTATGCCATTTACAAAAATATAAAATTCACTTAAAATAGATGTACGGAATAGAAGTTACGGATGGATGAAATTTGGTTGCAATTTGTCATCCATTTTACTTTTTGAACGACAGCGTGCGAGTGTTTGCTAATTGAATGAATTTTCTTAAAATGAACCACGTCACGTTCTTCTATCTTTCATACCATTTATAAAAACGTTCAAATCATTTTTATTGCATATATATCATTGAAGGTATAGATGGATGAAGTTTCGTCATAATGGTTCATTTACGCAAAAGGGTGATATTTAAGAGTTGTGGATGCACGTACCATCTTTGGATGAGTTTGAGATGTCAATTGAAGTATGATGGTTCCCTTTCACGCCACTTTCACACTCGGATGCTAAATCTAACTATCTCACACAATACACAACTCTTGTGTACAAATCACAATGCTTCTTTTCACACAAAGACACATTAGTCCTCAGACTTCATTATACAATGTTTTTATTTTATACGCAATGTCTCACAAAACATAGATTAGTACATAATACGAAAGAAAACGGATGAGTACAAAGATTAGTTGAACAACAAAAATACACACACTTAAATTATCACAAGAAGGGAAAAAACCGTGAACAAAGTTTTACAATTGCATCACATGCAAGGGAAATGAGGTATCAATTGAAAATTTCTCTCCCCATTGCAGTGTTATGTAACAAGTCAGAAACGATGCAAGTTTTCACTATTGAATATCAATTCACCTCGAGGGTTTCGCCACAACACTAGTAAGGAATGTTATGATAGTCTATATATTATCTTATTTATTTCCTAACATTCTTATATTTAAAAGGATTAAGAAGTGCATTGTTTATATAGCCATGGATTACATGAATAAGTTACAAAATAATGTGAACAAAGACCTTATTTGAAGAGGTTAAACTCTAAGTGTTCTTACTACGTTGTGTTGTGTAAATAAAGATTTTTCAATTATACACAACAGATTGAGTACCATAAACCATCATCAATTCTGCAATAAAAGACGAATCAAGAATGCACGTAGTAACATACACTCTCATTGACACTCTTATTTTACACACTCTCATTCTTTGCCAAGTCGAAAGCGTTTCTCCACCTAATTCTAAAATAAAATAGACTACATAAACTAACGTAGTTTAAAAACTATATCTATCCAACATGGTTTGGCACTGAATTTCACATCACTTGACAATTGGTAGAATTACGGTCACATACACTAAGCATATGATCCACCATATGACCAAGGATCGGTCTTAAGACCTAGGTTTTAATATATGACACTATTGACCAAGTTTGTCAAGTTTTTTTAATATTATAAGTGGTTTAAGAATTTTTTTGGAACTGACCAAAAGTTAAAACTTCATCCATTAAAATTGTGATTGGAAATCTAAAATCGAGTAAAGATTTATGACTTTGATAAGAGGAGTTTGTTTTCGGCATGGTTTTACACTAGAGTTGGGCGTGCATCTAATAAAAATAAATAAAAATATACAAATGTTGATCTGGAGTTACAATACACTATAGGACACTGTTCAAGCTGTGTTCATTTCATGCAGAAGAATTCATACACGCCCATCATTGCTTACACAACCCTATCAAAGGAAATCAAACTTTTGAGAAGAGAATTTGTCTACCAAAACTTAGAAGTGTATAAGGTGGACATATCCATTACTATCTAACACCCAATTCCGCTCTCATGTACTTTTGGCGTACATCCTAGATAACAAATGTACATCTTGGTTACAATTGTTAAATGGATGGTAATGGATATGTCTACCTTACCCTTCATTGTTTTCCTACTTGCCTATGCACATAGCTTTCTTGAACATCAAATAAATATAGTTCTATCTAGACAAGTTAGTTGGTATACCCCAATTCAAGACCTCACTAACATTGAAGGAAAAATGGAGCTTTAGAAGGCCTCTAATCCTTATTTTTCTAGTCATGGTGCACATCAACATATTGAACCATGTGCTGGCATGGTGGAGTTCACAGAGAATGCCATTGTAGCTTTTCTACCATTGAAAAACAACAAAAATTCAAAAAATTCAAAAAACCATAAAAAAACCCCCTTCATTGGGCCCTGCCGCTACGCCTGCAAGCTCTCTAGCAGTATTTTTTTTTAAAAATTGTTTTAAAGGCATGTCCCATAACCCCTCCATTGTAGCATGTGGCAGAGTCTATACTTGGGGCCTTTTGAAGCCCCATTTTTCTAATTTTCCTCTTATGATGCTTTGAGCTCTTAACTTTTAAGCCTTCAATTCCTTCACGGATACATGCAACTTGGTTGAATGAAGTACACTCATTTTCTTTCATCACTTTTGTTAAATTTTATTCTCCATCTCTAATGATAATTTATTGCAATGCTATTTTACCTTGGAACTTCTTTACATGTATTAATCTATCATAAATAATTGGAAAATAGAATGAAATAACCATTAAAGAAACATATGCGGGTGTTTGTATAGTACAGTCCACTAGAATTCTTGTCACTATGCACTCTAATGAGGATTTTAAGAACCTAAAAAAATCATTATGGAGAAAAAAATAAAATTATGTGAAATCTAAAGTGGTAGGATGGACCGTACCTCTAAAAGAGAACAAATTTTTGATAGAAAATTAATAATTCGCCATTATATTTTAATGGAGGGTGAAACAAAGGGTAAATTAGTGCATTGTCACAGTGCATTATACGCACTCTAAATTTTAAAAGAAAAGGAGAACAAAGGGTTGTGGATGGAATTTTGAGCTATAAATTTTCCCAGGGTTTAAATAAGTGAAGAAAAATATCTTCCAATTTTCTCAAAATTTTTGAATTGATTAAATTTTCAAATTTTCAAATGTGATATTTTTGGGAGGGTTTAATTGTTTTCCTATTTTTAAAAACCTTTTTGATGGATTTCTTTTTTGAATTTACTTGAGAATGAAATTTTGCAGGTTGGATTATGTTTAGAAATTTTAATGTAGAATCAAACATGAACTACATTTACATAAAAATTATTGGAAAATTACAAAAATGACATGGTATTATAGACAGGATGTTGGTATACAACAATCATGTGCTATTAATACAGTTAAAATTCAAAATTTAATTTTTTTCCTAATTTAACATATTCAACACCTAGTCACATTATAGTAGTGAAGGGACTACGTATTTAAGGTTTTCTATTAAAACAAATACTCGTGCACTTTATCAAGTTTGTATTTAAGTGTATCATATGGTCTTAAGACAAAGATGTCATGAAATCATAGTCCTTTAAGTGAGTTTTAGATTGTGTTAAAAATATGTGATTCTTGAAAGTTCCCATAAATAAGGAAATATAGTAAAATATAAAATTAAGAGTCTAAATTAAACATAGATATGGTCCAAACAATGTTTTAGCTAAATTCCATGTTCATGAACTAATTTGTTATAAGTTGGTATTTCGGATTGTTCCTTTTGCTTCAAATCCGGAATTAAGATATTTCCGGATTTGATAACAACGTTGTTCTAACGCATTGGAACAACATTAGTATGACAATGCTATGTTTCTTGGTACATTCTTTAAGATCTTGTGGTTTTATTTTGAACAAAACAACCTACAAGAAAACCATTGTGCGGCACTCTTTACAACATACTAGAATGTGAGCACTTGGAATATGAGTGGTCCTCATGTAGGACTTTATCGCCCAAAAAAACATGTTAGGATCTCACTATCAAGAAATCATGTATATATTATCCATATCAATGTTCATACATGTTTTAAAGTGTATAAGCAAGCGTGATTTTGCATATGTATGGGAACATCACCAAATTTTCATTTTTTACAAATCAATCGCAAGGTTCAACTTCAAAAGTTGTTGAATGATAGTAAGACATAATTGGATAGATGAACAACCCCAACAAACTCTTTATTTACAATGGTCTTTGAACCAACATCATAATTATTGATTTTATTGAATGATAGATCTAGTGTTTGCTTATTGTTAACATTGTTTTAGTTTTTTTAGTAGATATTGTGAGTAATTTTGGATGAAAGCACTCTATCTTGAAGGATAGCAAACCAGTTCAGTTTCACATGATTATTGACCTTGATTGTTTTGGTTGTTTGTTAGATTTCATTTTTTATAAAATTTGCTACAAACTTGGCTACACTAGTAGAAAACTTAAGAGGTAATCGGATACCAATGAATTG
This sequence comes from Pohlia nutans, assembly GCA_022496805.1. Taxonomy (NCBI): domain Eukaryota; kingdom Viridiplantae; phylum Streptophyta; class Bryopsida; order Bryales; family Mniaceae; genus Pohlia; species Pohlia nutans. Next base: position 19,421,290 of record CM040097.1, read on the forward strand.
TGTTAGAGCGTGATGTCCAAGGTCCATCTTGGCACCAAGCTAGTGCCAATATGGGCCTTGGGTATCATGCTTTGGCACTATTCTTTGGTGCCCACTGAAAACCACCCTTTCTACTAGTACTAGGAGAAGTATTTAGACCCATTTTCTAATCTTGAAGCTTGACTTCAAAGGCCTTGTAAAAATGTATTGAAAATTCTTAGTATTTCATAAAAAAACTATGTATCAACTACATAACATTCTCAACTAATGTATTAGGTGTGTTTTTGGTGAGTCCATATATTGCTCATGTATTTAGTTTTGCTTAAGATTTGCTTAAGGTTAAAGATATGACAAACATAGAATATTGTGTATTTACAATTTTTTATGCCTTGCAAGGATTAGGATTTTTAAGTATTTTGTCTGGACTTTGTTTGAAAGCAAGATCTTAAAATTCAATTTCCACACCTAGTGAAGAGTACAAATATTGCTTTTCAAGATGTTAACTAATGCTAGAGACATTTCAACCTAATTCCGTATAACCTTTCAAAGGCTACCTCTTCGTATGTCGTTTCTTTTCTTCAATGCCTCCACTCTCTTTACTTCCAAAGTGGAGGCTGTGACCTTCCAAGGTCCAAGGTACGTATGTGAATTATAACATTCTTTAGAATCCAAAAAACATGAATTCATCAAACAAATATTTGGCTATAGTTCAAGTTGATATGTTGATTTGCAATCTTATCATTGATAATGTAACAAAAGAGCCAATAAAAAGTGTCAACCAATCATGTAAAAATACAATGTTGATTCCGTAAAGGATAATTATGATTCTAGTTGCAATGTACACACGACAATGCAGAGGTTTGTAAAATCATGTTATGTGGACGACAACAAATTATGGTGGAGTGAAGACTATAAGATAGAATGGAAAAGAAGGGATTCGGCTAATGGGCCAATTAGCCTCAAAAGCAGAGTCGATGTATGGGTCCCGGGACGACGACGAGAAAGGGGAGACATCCGAGAGTGAATGGGAAAGTGGCTCAATTCATGCTTCGGGCAGTGGATCCATTTATGGCTCTGACATGGGCTCTACCTCCTCCAAAGGAAGCGAAACCAAAGAAAAAGATAAACCCATCATCATGGTCCTTGGTATGTCATTGCAAATTCTTACACAACCTGTCAATTGTATTTTAGGGCATGCAACTTTCATCATGTCAGTGTGGCTATGAAGTAGAACTTTCATTGATGTGTGTAGTGATCTCATAGCTTTTAGCACTTGAGTTTGTTTTCTATCATCCAAACGACTAAATTTTTATTTGGATTTTTGAGTTTTGAAGTTTTGATCATGGGGTGAGTAGAATCGTGAGTTACAGATTGCTAAACATCGTCGTAATCATTAAATGTTGTAAACTAGTTTCTCCTAAAGCATGGCTATTCCAAGAGTGTGGGTTCAAATATAAATATGAAAAATGAACAATAATTGACTAAATGTACATGAGTTCTAGAATCATGTTCTTCGAGAAGCTATAAGTGGGACTTCAAAAATTCATAACTTGTTTACACAAGGTCTAGAGACACAACGTACTCATGCTTTTGGAGAAACTATAAGCACAACTTCAAAAATTCATAACTTATTCATGTCCAAATAATAAATGTTTTAGTGCATTGAAATATTCTTGAAAACGGGAACAAGATCCGCAGTTTTTTTCTTTTTTGTTTGTTTAAGTGGAACTGTCTTGTTTAAGTGGAACTGCAAAAGAATCATGACTTGTGTACACAAGCTCTGGAGACATATCATTCATGCTTTAGGAGAAGTTATAAGCACAACTTCAAAAATTCATAACTTATTCATACAATATCTGAATAATAAACATTTTAGTGCATCGGAATTCTTTTGAAAATGGGAACAATCTCTTCATTGTTTTTCAGTTGTGTGGTTGAGGATTGGTGCAGGTGGACCAGGGACAGGGAAGGGCACACAATGCAGTCGCATGGTGCAGGAGTTTGGGTTCAAGCACATCTCGTTGGGGGACATTCTGCGAGAGGAGGTGAAGCAGGGCACCCCCGTGGGCCAGGAATGCTCCAAGATCATGAAGGAGGGCAAACTGGTGCCGGTGAAATTGACATTGGAGCTCATGCGGAAGGCCATGGCGGAATCGCATGATGCTTCCGGCTACATTCTTGACGGCTTCCCGCGTGCTACCAGCCAAGCTCGAGCTTTCCAAAAACAAGTCAGTATTGTCTATCACTACAAGCAAACCCGTCGCTTTTCACTGAATGCAATCAAGGAAACCCTTGTCTTATGTGACCAAAAGAACTCACCAACTCTGGAATGACTCAAAAGAGCAGTGAGAAGCGATTAGTTTCCTTGTAGTGTTACTTTCATTGAATGACTCCAAACCTCCTCCACTTCAACACATTCACTCATTACTAAGATCATACACTCTGTGCTATGTTTGTTAACAACGTCGTAGGCTTGGAATGGGGAGTAACTCAAGCAACGTCCGGGAGTAACTTCACCCTTGATGGACCAAGAAGCCCAAATTTGACTTCATGTTTTTTTTAGAAGTTTTGAGTACGCCCTGAGTTTGTAGATTTCGTTTTGTACAAATTTACTTTCTTGTTTGATCAACACATGCAATGTTCTTCATTGGTTCCAGTGATATAAATTTTTGTCTCATCTAAATTGTAGTTTTCACAATATGATCAATTGATTTTGTCATTTTAAAACCATGAATCGCTAGTCCTTTAGGGGTTAAGCAACACCACAACTTGTTAAGCAACATTTAGGAACTATTATGTTCTTATAACTACTCCCTTACAAATGCAACAATCATTCAATCATACAATTAGACTTCATTCAATCAACTCTAGGGTTATATATATATATATATATAAAAGTTTGTTTGTTTTTATTTTTTATTTTTAAAAAAAGATGCTATGATAATTATGGTTTTGAACCTTTGGGTTAAGGGTCTAGAAGATACTAATTTATTTTAATTTATAAGGAAAGCCACCCTATTTGTGCTACTATGTATTAATAGTGCACACATAAAAAATTTAATGTGAGACATTGATACATAGTGATGGTTTACCTTATCTAGAAGCAAGCTTTCATTGGGAGAGATGTGGAGAGATCACCTGGGTAGAAACCCTCTTTATAACACTTTCTCTCACCATGTTTAAAATTCTTCCGCAATTGCTGAAGACCATTTGCTGATGACAACCCCTGTCATTTCTATTCAAATATATTTCCATGAATTCAAATATCAGTGGGCATAGATATATACCTAGGTAATTGACTAGGCCAATCAAATATATGATTAGATAAGTTGTCGTTGATAATAAGGTTCAGCAGATAGGATCATGTTAGTATCCTCTACCTTAAGCTATCACACAACCAGTTCTTTTTGGAAGATTTTCTTTTGGCATAAATCTTACCTGATTTTGGGAATGGTTACTTTTACACCAGAAAAATGGGAAAAAAAAGTGAATGAAATCATTTAAGTCTTCTCAAAAAATATTAAAATTGCCATTATTTTTAAATGAAAGTGCCTTATAATAGATAATTTTATGGATGAGCATACATATATATGGATAATTCTATCTATTGAATTAAAAACTTGGTTGCTGTCACCTGAGCATTCTATTGATGTATTTTATTGATATATTAATAAAATCATCCCTTTGATAACCAACGTACATGAAATCAAAATGCATGTGGAGCACATTTAGACTAAAATCTTCAAATTTTTTGGTGAATCACTGCAACATGAAATGAGGCACAAAATTTTCACAAATCATCCCTTTTCTAATTGGATCACATATGCCTGAAGCTCTCTTGCCATAGAATTTTGTTTATGAATGCATGTAGAAAGTGTCCAACCACTGGAATGTGAAATAGGAGATCATAACATTCAGTAGCATGCACTCTGCCTATCTTGGCTCTACAATAGATGATGTGGAATATTCCACACCCAACAATAGTACTTCATCAGTAGCTAAATGGACAGATGGAGGCTCAAGGTGATGAGCAGAGTGCATGAAAGAAAGGCACTGGGCATGAATGTTATGATTGTGATAAGAATGAGTCCAGAGTGTAGCTGGAACATTGAAGTAAAGAAATTATTATGCACCTGAGTTGTAAGAAGAAGTCACTGACATGATTAACCCTTAAAGGGCTGATGGGGATAGTATGTACGTTGGCGTATATTTCACATTTGTTGTAAATAGAAAGTTCCAAATTGAGACCCCAGTAGCTCATTAAAATCATGTTGACGTGAATTTTAACTTCACTTTTGATTTTAAACCCATAGAGGTGTGGAACTATGCCAAATACAATGGAGTATTGGTGTATTATACTGGTCGGAAAGGGCTCTTTGGACCTTTAAGGGTTAACGGTAATAATGATTTGTGTTACTTATATGAATACTTCATGAACTTACTAGATGAAGGCGCCAACGTTGGTGCTGTATCTGCATGCACCGGAAAACGTGCTTCTGAAGAGGCTGTTGTCGCGCGGTGAGACCAGCGGCCGAGCTGATGACAACGCCGACACCATCAAAAAGCGTTTCGACACCTTCAAGAAGGAATCTCTGCCGGTCGTCACCTACCACGAAAAAAACTCCACCTCGGTTGTCAAGAAGGTGACAGAGTTATTCAATCCTTTCACTCATAAAAAATTTCAATCAGTCCTTGACCAGTTGCTGTACATAGATTGATAGATAGAAACTCCGGTCTCTTGCGAGGCCGGCGTGAATAAACTGTCTGTTTGTATCGCTGTACATACTAAAGATGCACACACAAATTTTGACAGATCGTATTGAAAGAAATTTAACCAAAGGAACAAGAAGCCCAAATTGGGACTCATGTTATTTTATTTTTCTTCGATTTTGAGAGGTCTTTTGTGAACTTCTTGTTCAAACTTATTTGTTATTTGACCAACACATGCAATGTTGCTTCTGGTGATCTAAAATTTGGTCTCATCTATATAATATCTTTCACAATATGATTAACTGGATTTGACATTTTAGAACCATGAATCCTTCAGTTGGTCCTTTACTAGGGGTTAACTCTAATATACCAGCATTTAAATATTTAGCCACCGAAAATAATATCATGTTTTTGGGTTGTTACTGTAACAAGTACTGAGAATGAAAGATCAAAATTGCTCCTGAACCTCCTCATATATTAACACCATTGTAAAATAACACTCTGCCAGGTCTGCACAATAAAGCCGCCTGATGATGTATACAAACAAATCCAGTCGGCTATCAAGACTGTGGTACGCTCATACAACACTCCTCTTGAATCAAAACCCCTAACTTCAGCTTCGACTTCTTTACTACTACAAGCAATCTGAGCTTGAAGAACAGTATCAAAATTCGCTCTGAATACCAAGTCTACTAGAAGAAAGAGCATGATTCAGAATAGTATCAAAATTACCTTCACTAAGTCTACTAGAAGAAACTAAGGGCTTGATTCAGAGTGGCATCAAAATTCCTTCACTTACTACTAGAAGAAAGTCAGAGCATGGAAAATAGTATCAAAATTCGCATTCAACACTAAGTCTACAGTTAGCTGAAAGACCACGATTCAGAATAGTATCAAAATTGCTTTAGCTTTTGCTTCACTACTATAAGAAAAAATTCAGAGCGTGAGTTCTTCACTGACGGATATTTGGGGTGCAGATCTCGTCGACAAGTCACTTGAGAAGACACGTGAGACGGCGCGTGGTGCACAACAAGGAGGCGGAGGAGGAGCATGTGACGCGGGTGACCAAACGGCGACGCCGGAAGAAGAAACGAGGAATCAATGAATGTGCCGGCCGTCCCTATGAACGCCCACCACCTCCACCTGAACCGGAACTGTGTATTCTTATGTGACTGATCGATCACGTCACCCTGCCTGCTCGCTCTTGGTTTACAAATCAGAGCTCAAACCAGTGCCTGAGCCAGGGCTCTAAACCAAAACGTAGGTATTCATCGTGTTTGTATCCATCATTCACCTGCGGAAACGGTGATGGTAAACAGGTTTTCGATCATTCCTCTGCCACCACACATCATATGTACCATACAGTTTGTGAGTGCTTTAATTTTCTTCTTCATTGTTATTGTTTGCCGATTCAGGAATCATAATCTCAATGAACGTAGCATTCCCACCAGTTGCTGCTACATATATATATCGAAAACTGAGATCCCAATTTGACGTTTTGCCAACTAAACCATACTCTCCATGCTTGCCATTGTGTCAAGATACCATTGGATTAGAGGAGAGGGAAATCTTAGAATGGATAATGCTAGAGAGCATTAGCTTCTTAGCATGTAGCATAATTAACTCTGCACCAAGAAGCAAGCCTGACTCACTGTTTGGACTCTACATGCATGTTCAACTTCACTTTTTCTTTACTTTCTTGTTCAACAGTTACCACATTGATCTTGAGATTCAATGGCTTGAAGTGGCTTGCATTGAGATTATGTCCGGAAATTCAAGAGCAAACAAGACTATAGGAGACAATCGTAGGCCAGTACCTCCCTCGCCACTCCCGTGGCTCCGTAGGTCTGGACCTGCAGTTATACTCCTTAGTCTTGCCTGCTTTTGAATTACCTAGTCTACTCATGGCTGGTATTACTTGCTTCTGGATCATGAATAGCATCTTCATGGAGATTATCTTAGGTAACTCAAATTTGAAACCTAGTTGTGGAAAAAGTACGTTTGTCACGGCTTATCATGTACTATTTTCACAACCAAGCTCTAGGTTACTGAGTACACAATCTCAATGAGAAAGAGGTAACAAGCTAGTACCACTCTTGAAACAAGAGGAGAACAATTGTAACTCATAAGCAATCCCCTCTTTTTGGCTTTCTATTTTAACACTTAGCTCGTGACCATATCATAACGAATTCACTTTTGTAAAGGCAGCAATCATGCATTGAATATGGAGAACATAATTGTATCTTTTTTGCATAAGCACACTGACCTTATTAGACCCTTGATTGACCATGATTCAACAAAATCTGTTACATTCAATATTTAATATTATATTTAGAGCCTTGTTACGTGACTTGATTTCAACAAATTTTGGACTCTTCATTCAAGGACTACTGAGGAATTTGCGTACCGTCAGGAACCGAATCAAGCTTATCTGTTTACTATGACTTTACCGTAGAATTTGTACCAGTTACTACCATGTAACAGTACTACCCAGTAAATTTTACTATTCGCTAACATGCATTCGTGCTAGCGAGGAATTTGCGTACCTCCAGGAACCGACTCAAGCTTTCTTGGCTCTCAGGCTGGATGTCTGCGACGGTGATGGAAGACCGGACCACAACGCCATCTATGGTGAGCCCGGACTTCCAAGGCTGGCCCTCTTCGATCGCCGTCATGGAGAATTTCAACACACAAGTTTCCTCGTCTCTCTCGACCTCGAACTCCCCGACGTCGTATTCCCTCCACCCATTCTCCACCACGCGAATGCTCGGTAGACAAAACCCTGGATCTGGTAAGTGATTGTTCTGACTTCTGGGATCGATGAAGCACTTGCGCTCTATGAGTTCCCCGTCGTTCTTTGACATCCTGAACGTCACGGGTTTGTATCGCCAGTTCTGTAATTGGTCCAACAACAGGCGCCAGGAAACCGTGTAGGTTCCTGCTGGCAAGCTGCATTCCGTCTCCCCTCTGGCTTCGAACCAGCACACCTCTTTCAATCGTGCTACCTCCGGAAACCTGCTTCCACAAATTAAGCCAACGTTAAGTACTTGCAGAGCTTAACCCCTTCCTAAGCGTCCACTCTGTATTTTTTGTAGTGTAAGAAAATTGGACCCCCTGCTGCATATCATCTATTTGTGTGAAAATGACTTTAGTTTGACACGATCCACACTCTTGATCTTGTAGTGTAGAACAAGAGTTTTGAAATGATGTACATATTGAAATCAGAAAAATCGAGGTAAACTGAGAAAATACCACTGTTGCAAAATTCAGTGATGCAGATGGTCAAATTGGGCGTTTTAGACGCTTAGGGGTTAAGAAGAAACTCAGACCACAGAAGAATCGAATTCTCTCCGTTGCCTCACGATACTCAGTCACTGCCAATCATGGGAGACTTGACATGTGCAAGTTGTGCAATCGGAAGTGTGCACAACATGACAGAGATTCTGACGATCATGTGTCATTACATAGAGCTCGTTAATTGCTGCAACTGATCTCAAGAGGGAGTATACTCAGACTTCATTAACGTCACAGCCTAGGCATCCAAAATGCAAGTGATGATCAATAGTGTTGCATCATGTGGAAGTGACATTATAATCACATATATTTGTATTCAACTTCTTGTGATATTAGAGTTTGATAGTGGGAACTGGGTATGTCCATTCCCTAGGGTTTGGTGAGAAAAGAGAGTGCAACATATTATGAAAAGTGATGGTGAAGAGATCTTGTTGTGCACTCGACCCTGGGGGACAATGGGCTCTTTCATTGCACAGGTGTTAATAAAGAACTTGGTATATGTTGTCCGATCAGAGTGATGTGCGTACATAACAGGAGAGATTCTTAGGGTGTGCAATTACAGAGGGGCGTACTTACAAGGCCTTGTGATGCTCAGGATCCGAGCCCGAGGGCCAGTGCCAATAACGATGATCACCACCGTGCTCAATGTACAGCGTCCGTGCGCCCATCCCCACGCATATCCCTCCCGTCCCGCGCTCCAACCAAAACCCCTTCACACCAATAGATTTATCCTCACAACTGGTAAACAATCTAAAGCATAAGAATAAGAATTCTGGTAATCTTAAGCATAAGAATAAGAACTGGTGACATGAAGCATAAGATTAAGATCTTGTTAGATGAAGCATAAGATAAAAGGGCAGGTTTCCATGTGAGGATAGGGTCAGTGAAAGCCGCTAGAAGACAAGAATCCAATTCTCAAGAACCACTGATGGTTCACCGGTGTCTGCAAGAATGGAAAGCAAACTCTTGGGTTCACCCATTTCGGTATGGCATCGGTAGCTTTTCCAGGATCCCCACCTATCCATGAAAGAAGGGCCTTCTTTCATGTATCGCTGGGATGCTAGAAGAGCTACGGATTCTTTTCCGAAATGACTGAACTTAGGAGTTTGCTTTCCATTCTTGCAGACACCGATGGACCATCGGTGGTTCTTGAGACTTGGATTCTTGTCGTCGAGCGGCTTTCACCAGCCCGATCCTCACATGGAAGTCTGCCCATAAGAACTGGCACATAAGAACTGGTGATACAGTGAAAGCATAAGAACGGAGTTCGCAAACCTGGGTGTGGTTGTTGAAGAAAACGAGATTGGCGCAGAGGTGGTGAAAGAGATCTCTCGTGGTGGCGAGTTGCACGACTGCAGGGTCCATCGCCAGAACCATAAGAACTGGTGATACAGTGAAAGCATGAGAACGGAGTCGGCAAACCTGGGTGTGGTTGTGGAAGAAAACGAGATTGGCGCAGAGGTGGTGAAAGAGATCTCTCGTGGTGGCGAGTTGCACGACTGCAGGGTCCATCGCCAGAAGCTGCTTGTATTTCTGCGGCAGATGTGTGAGCGCCACGTTTTCCCACACGCAATCAAACGTCGACGCCGCACGAAACGCTCGGCACACGCAGGCCGCTCTCGCCACGTCTCGTGGCAGCAAGTGACTCAGAATCTGCGCCAGGATGTCCACCGGAAGATCGCCCAGCACCACACGCATCAATTTCCCCACCTTGTCATCATTACTACTGTCATCTAATACTTCTTGTTGTTCGTCACGAGTGCCGATCTCCAGAGAAAATGCACTTGAATCCATCACCGACACCATATCTGTATCTATTCCAACTGTCTTGCAAACTCCAGAAATCGCACTGTAGAAGTCTGTTCGACCACAAATCCCACTTCGTCTGTTCTAGGAGAAATTACTCAACCCAATCGACCATAGCCAAGGAAGCTGAAGCTAAATCACACGTGCACGAGAGATGAAGAAATTAAGCTCAAACTAGTCGAGTCGGCACTCAGGTTGATCGATCGATTTCTTGGACACGTGTGGGTGGGCTAGCTATGCTTGGGATGCAAGTCATCGATCGATACAGTAGATGCACCGGCGGACCGACGTAATTGTTAGGGGAACACAATTCATTGAAAACAGAGACTGAGAGGGGCCTCAAACAGATTGTTAAGCAGGCCTGCAACTTTGAATGTGTCGTGAGAGTGGGTGGCAGAGCCGCAGGGGGTTTATGTGACCGACAAAAGCGTGCATGGTATCCGTGACTCGATCTCTTCCGAACCCTGTGCACCGACACTGATTACTGTAGCACGTGGGGGATCACCGAGCATCGAGGAATCTTTTGCAAATGCTCACCGAATCAGAGCGTCCATTCGACTGACTGGGATTGAAGAAAAACTCGGAAAGGTGTCTGGTCACCCAGCTGAGCTTACGTCACTTTGCATAGATTTGTTTGATAAATGTCTGTACACAGCATTTAACGCAGTGTGCAGCCTGAGGACACTACCATGTACAGTACTCCGCATGAGGAATTTAGGCCCTTACGAATTTTAAACGACTTCTCTGCGACATCCAATATTTCATGGGTTCGTACATTTTTCGCACAAATTCTATTAACATGGATTCTGCACTAATTCCGCACGGATTCTGCACTTTGTTAGATAACACAAAAAGTGAATGTAGAAGCTGTGTGGATTCACTGCAAAATTAGCGCGAAAGTTGTGCGAAATTCCTGGGAAAAATGTACAAACCCATGAAATATCGGATGCCGCACGGAAATCATTAAAAATCAATGAGGTCCTAAATTCATGATGCATTGTAAAACATGGTGTCGTATTTTACTTCATATTGTAGTGGGAGGGCGTCACAATTGGCTTAACCCTTTAGTGACCAGGGTGGTTATGGAGAAACCACACTTTTTTTAGTGATGTTTTTTTTTTAAATTTCTCTACTGAAATCATTGATACTATTAATAGTATTCAACTATATAAATGTAATCATAGCTTAATGAAACAAGTGTTGGTTAAATCTTGGTAAGATCGGACCTTTGGATTGGAGAATTATAGTATGTCTTTGAACAGTATTATGCACACTCAAAAATGAGTTTTTTGGAGAGTATGTGACTTCAAGGTTAAATAGAATTTGGGTAAAATTTTCAAAAATGAAAGTGAAGATGTTTAGTAATGACCTATGCCAACACCTCTCTATTGCAATCTTTCAGGTCAAGAACGGACTCATACATAATTATTGTGAATTCTATAAGTGAGAGTGGCTTATCCATGTACGGTTTAGGACAAAATTTATATGTTCAATTAAGAAAGGAGTTGGTACATTGATCAAGATCAGAATACATACATTAATGGAACATGAACCAGAGAAAACAATCCCAAAAAAATACAAAATAACAAACTTCCAAACACAAGAAATAGCGCATAGTAGTATAGTACATGTGTTGTATTTGTAAGTATTTGCTGAATTTAGAGGTATTTGTAGTATTTTAGTGTTTTGTACATAGGTATTTGGATATCTAAGAAAGTCAGATCCAAATTTTCTTTTTGCATCATCTGCAGAAACAAAAGTTACACTTCTAAACTTCAGACACTAGATTGAGATGGTTCACAGATTTTACAATATTTCATTTTTTGGTGATCTAGTGACCACTTACCGATTACCTCGGCACTAAATTTTTAAACGGGACTCTCAATGGTGTTTGTTCAGAAGTGGTGTTTGTCAAAGGTGTTGGTTACAACGAGACAAAAGTTCCCATCTTCTCCCCATTTCCAGGGTGAATTGTGAGGAGGTTTTTACATTGAATAGGGGTATTAAGGAGACCTATACTAATTTATTGACATTTCATACTATATGAATATTTACTATTATTATACATAAACACTATTTAATTCAGCGTAGTAATGACGCTAGCAGTGAGTATGTAGTGAGTCAAGCCATTTATTGCACGTGTACATACTGACAGTACAACTTGTTGATCTGACGGATTGATGTTGTCAATTTCTACACCTGAAATATAATTATTTTAACTTAATGTATGATTTTCTAAGCCATTATTGTACACTCGTGTTTATTACAAGGTAAGTCTCTCTAATTTTTTGGTCCCCTTAATACCCCTATTTAGTGTAGTAGTAGGATCCTTTAGTATACTCTTCTACCGATTAAGAGCATCTACACCTTTGCATGCTAAAACTCACATGCTAAAATTATTCATCTATATTTGAAGAGCCCTTGAACTTACACTTCTTCACCCCACACTAAATGTGTACATCACAACTAGATACACACATGTGGTATAACTTGGAATATTCTAAAATATTCTTGGATATTTGAGAATATCTCATCCAAGTTTTTTACACGGTTGTTTAGTGTATTGTAATCCAAAAAATAATTTGATTCATGTCTATAGGGGCCTTTTATAAAGAACTTTGTGGAAAAAGGGCGTCTTGATTTAATTGCATTGCTACATACCTTGTAATCAAAGTATACATATGTTAAGTCCAAAACTTGTGTTCTCAAGTCGTTTGAGATATAAGTGATGTATTTCTTTTCATCCAATAGATTAAATACCATATTGAATTATGGATGCCATTGAATTGATGATATGTTTGAAATATTGATAAATAAAAATGTCTGGAAATATAATTGAAATTTGAAGGTTTGGAACCTTCAATTCCACCATATCATTAAGAATATGTTGAAAATTTTATCTTTTGCATTTGAAATACATTGTTTTCTCTTTTATTGTTAAAAATCTATCAATAAAATTAAAAACACAATCCCTATGCAAAAACCCAGAGTCATATTTTCAACATCAATACAATAAACAAAGAATGCAAAAATTATTCAATATAGTTGGAGGGCATAATAAATAGATTGAATGAATGTCTTCAAATATAAGAAAGTACAATCGTTCACATAACACGAAATAAATTATTTGATATTGATATTCCTATGTGTAATCAAGAATTTAATCATGTGGTACATACACGCAAAAATCCCAATGAAGATGCTAACATGTCTTGAAAGATTAAACATTGTAAAATGACCAAATCATGTGTAGTACCTTACCGCTTGTTCAAACAATTTTTAAAGGACCATAGGTTGGTTTTGTAGTTAGGCCATGAGCAATCTTATATTTTTATGGTGAAGCCATAAATGATTATTTACAAAGAGTCTTATTGCCAAGACTTCTTAATATATTTCCTTTTAGCTACATTCACATGGGACACGAAAGACAAAAGAAGCATAAAAACACTAAATGTTTTTTGAAATTTTATTTTTCATATTATATTTATATATACAAATAAAGATTTGATTCATTCTGTTTGGATGAATGATGTGGAAGTTATAAAGAATCTTGTTTTGTAGGTTGTTAGAACTTTTTTTTTTGAAAAAATAACATATGGCATTCATTTTTTAACTAAATTTTCATAATATTTCCAAAAACAAAATTCATAGGGTTTAGATTGCTTGCTAAGACATCCTTACCACTAGGATTAACATGTATCAATTCCATGTTAGAGATATAAATGATTTAGTTTTTACTTTCATCTACTTAATAATTTTTTTAATTGAAAATCAAGATGATTTTATTTTTATTTTTTAATTCTTAAATTTTCAACTAAATTTTCCAACATAAAGAATTACACCGTCATTTTCTATAGTGAAAAAAATTATGTTAAGACAATACAAAGTATGTTGACCTAGTTTAACGAGGCGCAAAAAATACAACGTTTTTGTTCACTTTAAATGCAAATATCTCGCAATTTATGTGGTCAAATTTGCAAAAACTTATCATATGTTTTCATAGTAGTTTTGTACAAGATTCTATGGTTTGATACGGAAAAGTTTTTTTTTTTAGTTTAACCCCTAAAGGTCCCTAGCTATTTTGGGCTTAAAATCATCATCGCTTTTGATGTGTTATAGGTCTAAATGTAAGTGAGGTATAGAAATCTCAACCGTACAATCTTGTAACATACATGTTGTAGATCATGTGGATCAATTTTGGGGTCATTTGGCCATATAGATTGCAAGATCATAGTGTTTTAGTGCTAAAAAAGGATGCTGAAATTTTCCTAGCAACACAGTTAGAGGTGAAATTCGTTTTCAAAATTACTCAAATGAAAAAATTTGAACTATAAAGTAGTTTAAAATAATTACATAAACACATTGGTACCATAAAAGCCTTATGAAAAAATTTAATGTGCCCTAAAATGGCCTTGCAGTGTCAAAAAGTAGCCCGAAAAGTGACCCATTTGAACCAAAAAGCAAAAAGTGTCCCAACTAGACCCGTGCACTAAAATGACTCCCAAACATTCATAACAACATGGATTGACCTGAAAATTTTACCATGATAACTAGACTTCAAGGGGAATTCAACCCAACAAGTTTTATTGAAAACATACTTGGGATGAAGGAGATACAAGCCCCCGAAGTTGCTGCCATCAAAATTCACAGAACTGTCCAAAAAAAAGATACCTACTTTCAAATGATCACCAAAAATTCAGTTCATCTTGGATTGATCTGAAATTTTTACCACATACTGCATACATCATGCGGGGAGTTTTAGCAAAATTTCATCAAAATCGGACACGTTATGCAAAAGTTACAGCTCTTTGAAGGCGAATCTCCCCCAAAAACGTCCAAAATATGGACGTCGGGACGGTTAGGGTTAATTTGTCCCAATGCACTAGAAATTGCGCTTTGGGTGTATTGTTAGAGCAAAATCACCTCTAGTTCTTATGATATTTAGTCTTTAATACTTGCAATAATTTTTCACTATCAGAGTTTATTTTGAAAAGTACATTTACATTTTTTGTGTCAATGGAATCTTGAATTAGGAATTTTTAAGATATTAGTTGAACAATGGATTGAAGAAATATAAATCTTGAAGAAAAAATAATAGGGTTTTGTAGAGGCAAAAACTCAATCACTTCAATATGTTGTATTTAAAACTTTCAATTTTGTAAATTCGCAGAAGAATAATTATTATCATTGTTACAAAAGTCATCAAACATGACAAGCTTGACTGATATTGGTATCTCTGCATTAGTGAATTGTGTGAGCGCTTTAAGTTTTTTCTTATGTTTTATCATTTTTAAAGTGCAACCATTAAATGATCGAGTATATTATCCCAAATTGTACATCAAAGACAATCAACGGAAAGGAAGCCCTTCAAGTAGAACTCATCGTCGAAACATGGAAAGATATTTTGAAAACGAATGCCGACCCTATCTCACATCATTTTCATGGATTTCAGCTGCTTTACGCATGCCTGAACAAAATCTCATTGATCATGCAGGTTTAGATGCAGTTGTCTATCTTCGAATCTATCTACTTGGGTAAATTTCACAAAACTTATACAGAACTTGTGACGATAACAACATTCATTTTAATTATTTCAAAAATTGTTATTATCACATAATAAAATCAATTTTTACGTTACCAATTTTTAAATTTAAAAGAATTATAAAAAAAATCATCAATTTTTTTGACATTCATATGCAGCACAAGTATTATTGCATATAAGTAAATTATATGCACACATCAACTAGGATTAATTGCATTTTCTTACTTCAATTTTAATCATGTTTGAAATGTTTGAAATTGTAATAAATATTTTCTATATATATATATTTGTCTAAGAATTTTATTTTTATTCCAATTATCAAACTTAAATAAAACTTTACTGGAACAATAGTCCTTTACAATAAAAACGTGAAGTTTCTTCATATAAATTTTGAAAATCAAAATTATAATAAACAAAGATCAATTTCCATCCATATATTGTGTCATTTCTATTCAGTGAATAAGTCTATGTAGTATTAGAAGTCTTACATAATATGATGATTGTTGAACAATTAAATGTATGCATTTTTGAGTTTTTAATAAATCTTTGAACTTATATATAAATTGATTAGATTGAAAATGTTTATACCATTAATGATCATGGGACTTTCAATTATAGTACCAATCAATATTGGAGGAGGTCATTTAAGCACATTAGACAAAGTAGTTGATTCAAATTCAACATTGAGTTCTACTTCCAATTCAACATACAATGCAACATCCAACGCAACATCCAATTCAACATCCACTTCAACATCAAATTCAACATTGGTGTATAGTGATATTGATAAACTTTCAATATCTAATGTACCAAACGGATCTGGAAGGTACTTAGATGCTCAAATTTTGTATGTTTATTTATTTTTATTATCACCAAATGCTGAAATGAATTTATTATATTTTTCTTTCTATATAAAATATAAGATGATATACATTTCAATTATTTTGAATAAAAATTCAAAATATCTATCTGTAATTATGATTTATTTTGCAAAACTATGTCATATTGGTCAAATTTTTGCTTCAAAATATTTACAAATGAGTTTTTAAATGTATGTATATATTTCACAGGTTATGGACACACTTAGTGATGGCATATGTTTTCACAGGTTGGACATGTTTTATTCTTTATAGAGAATATAAAATCATTGCAAATATGAGATTGCAATTTCAAAGTACCAACCGTCGACATCCTGAACAATTTACGGTGAGAAGTTAGTGATACATCAATTCAAATGTATTGGGTATATAGTCATTTTATTATAAGTGCATTTACTAAACCCTTAAAGGGCACACCGTCCGTTCAGTGAAAAATTGGAAACTTGGGGTAGATTACTACAAAGTCAATTTTGAATGTTTGTTTTGGGATTTTTTTTTCCATGAGATGTAGGCTTTAATGTGCTTTATGAAAAAAAAATCAAAAAATTAAAAAATAACATTGGCCAGAGGGTTCAAAAGTAATGGGGCCCAAAATTCTAAGGGTGCAAGTTGTTCATCAAGCTCCGCAAAAGTAATTCAACCATTTATTTGCCTTCATTTTTAAATATAATATCCAAAGTTGTTATAAATGACAGACCAAACAAATAGAAGTCATGTTTATCACAAATATCACACAGGGTTCTCGTTTGTCACTTATTGAGAATATTAGAGATATTTTTTTAAATATTCTAGAATATTGTAAAATATCTACGGAATAATAAGAACACTTTCAACATATTTTTAGGGTTTCATCATATAGGAAATATACTACATGATCGACCGTCTTGTCATCAAGTGACAAAATGACAAGAATTTGCCTATGTCTGTCATTTTTTATATAAAAATGGCAATTTCGGAGCAATTTTTAAGTTAGTAAGTCAAATTACAATGTAAAATTATTTTTAAAATAAATTGGATAGTTTCTTTTTATAATTGATTTAGAAGAAAAAATACCTTGTACTCAGTACTCACCACTGAACTTGTAATTCTTTCAAATTTTGAGTTCTCAAAAAATTTGAAATCTTCTAAGTGTAGACACCATGTTTTGGACATTCTCTCAATGCAAGCTCATTTTGGATATATTAGTCACCTCAACTATCTTTAAAATTAGCAATCAAAGAAAAATTATGACTATTCTTGTGATTTTCAAAACCCTCTAAATTGCATAATTCCACATTTGCTACAAAGATGAATCAAAGTCCAAGAACATTGTCCATCAAATTGCAAAAACAAAATTTCTTTCACTTTAACCGCTATAGTCTTGCGATTCATAAAGGATAATGGACTAAATTATTTTCCACACATATTCATAGTAGTTTAATGAAATATTACCGTCTTACATGTTCAGTTTCCGCAAAAAGTAATTGTAAAATCACCCATAGGCCATAGCATAATAGAACTATGCAATGGAGCATGCTTTTGAAAATGGGATCGAAAGAGAATCTTCACTTAGATCCACTTTTCTAAGTAATGAAGGAATGAAGGAATGCCATTTCTATATTATGAATTTTGGAACTATTGTATCATTGCCACCTAAAACTTAGTTTCTAATTGTAACTACATTATAGTCCCTATGCAAAAGGGTGTTGACTCTATTATGCTATGCCAAGTTGAAACTTCAAGAAATTATTTCAACCCAAGGCTGAAATATGTAGCTTACATACCCAAGGACCTACGTCAATACAGTGAGCATGGAAGTGCCGAAAATGAAATATATCCTATTATGATTGCCGAATGCCACTTTGGAAATAAAATAAATATTCGGATGTCGAAGTTGAACTAGTAAGACGTTACATGGTTGAAAATGGGTTTTATTTTATTTCTTATTTTTGACTCATTGCACTAAATACAACAAATTTGATGCAAATTTTGTGAAACATTGTTTCCATCCTTTAGAAGTTAAATGGTTTTAGATTAATACATATATTATACTTGATAATTTTTTAGTTTTTAAATGATTGTTTGAATTCTAGTATTATCGCTAAATAATCTTACTTTGAAAATTAGATACAAATGCTTCAACTTATTTTGATTAATTGTGCTAAAAATTTACTACAAGTAAATTTCCAAATCAAGACGCAATGTAACATTACTGTATTTTGAAAAACTAACATTCACACATACTAAAATTCAATAAATCCAGGTCCTTGTTCGACAGGTACCTCAAACATCACAAGAACCCATTAATGTTCAAGTGCAAAAATATTTTCAGATACATCACCCAGATTATTATTTATCTCATCAAGTGAGGAAATTATTAAATTTTCAATATTTTTGGAGAAAAATATAAAATCTACACAAATAATCATTATGTATTTTGAGATTTTAAAAGATAATATGAATTATGATCATTATCATTTATTCTTCAATAATTGTCAATAAATAATCTTTTAAAATTTGAATTAAATTATTTTTTATTAATGATAGGCAGCTAGTTTATAATGCAAATAAATTGGCAAAACTTGTTAAAAGAAGAGAAAAAGAAGAAGAATGGTTGTCATTTTGGTTATTAAAATTTCAAAAATCAAACGAAAAACCTACAACTAGGGTATTGCTATAGAATTATTTATGATGTTATTTATATATTGACTTTATTAAATTTTCATTTATGTATTTTATCATACTTGTTTCTAGAAAATGATCAATACTGTAATTTTTGTCTTATCTTGAAATAATATATAATAATCTTTTAATTATGCCTAAATGTTATAATATTGAATCAAATGAACATATTTTTTGGTTCAAATAAACCTTTCTATATATATTGCCTAAAAGATGAATAAAAATATTATTTAGAATTGGATTAAAAACTTACATCATACAATGTGATAACTAGTTTAGTGTCAATAATAAATAAAAATTTAACTTTTTCAAATTTTTCCTTCTAGACTATGGTATGCGGATTATGTGGAACAAAAGTTGATGCCATTGAATTTTATCTTTCAAACATAGAAAATTTAAATAAACAAGTAAGAATATTAATGATAAATAATTAAAAAAACACAATAATTTTATATAAAGTTAATTAAATGTTAGTGTGTCTAAATTGTAAGGATCATATTAACCCCTAAAGGACCAAGGATTCATGATTTTAAAATGACAAATTAAGTTGATCATATTGTAAAAATAATAATTAAGGTCAGATCATTTTTTTATATCACGGACCGGAATTAGTGAAGAACATTGCATGTAATGATAAAATAAATAAAATAAAATATTAGAACTCCACATAGGACCTAACCAAAAATGCTAAAAAAGAAATGAGGCTTAACTTGGTCCTTTAGGTGTTTAAAACAATTGATATATTATATTTTCTATTCACTAATGAAAAGCAATATGTCAATTTATTTAAAACTATATATTATTATATATAGAGTTGCATTTTCACAACTTAGTTGATGTAGGCAGAGGCTGAAAGAAAATTGGTTCTTCAAGACACTTCTTGTACAATGCCAACAACATTTGTATCATTTAAATCTAGGTGGGGGGCGGCTGTATGCGCACAAACACAACAAAATATGGATCCAACAATATGGATGACCGGATGGGCCCCCGAGCCTCGTGAAATAAATTGGAAAAATTTAGCTATTCCATATATGCAATTAGGGTGTCGTGCCGTTTCCGTGGGATTTGCATTGTTTTTGCTTGTTTTTTGTTTTATGATTCCAGTTGCTATCATACAATCATTGGCAAGTCTACAAGGATTGGAAACTGAATTTCCTCAACTTGAGCCATTACTTGAACAGTAGGTATTATAATAAATAAAATAAAATATGATATTTCCTATGAAAATATTTATATACATACAAGTGAAATTATTTTAACACATCAAACATCGTATACTTAATTCATAGTTCAAATGACAAATTGAATTGATCATGATGTGAAAAATGTGATTCAAATCGGGATCACATTTACATCACCAAAACTACACTAAAATTGTGATTTAGTGTCTAGGGCACTATTTCTCAACACAAACATTATTTGACTTTTTGAAGATATAGTGTCTCTGTAAGAACAATTACCATAAATTTTAAAATGATAAGAACTTCAAGTAAACCTTTTGGATGTAATGTTCCAATGACAAACGACAACTTTAAAAAAAACATGGCATGCCACTCATATCACTTGGAAAGAACATGGCACTCTCAATGAAAGTGGGAATGACAAGTGGCAAACTCCTATGTACTTTAAGGACACTACTTCCTTTAACCTTTGAACGAATGGTGGTAAAAAGATATCAATTCTCACTAGACACTAAATCACAATTTTAGCGTTGTAAAGATCATTGCATGTGTTGGTTGAAAAAACAAATAACTTTCAAGTTTCAACAAGAGAGGGAGTGACCCCAATAGGACCTACTAATTTATTTATTTTAAATCATGGAGCCCAATTTGAGCTTCTTGGTCGTTTGGGGGTTAAATTTTTGACACGTGGTTTTTGGCTTTTTGTTGGCATGTTGAAATGATTATAGGACACTTTTTGCATCATTCATTCAAGGATTTCTACCAGGATTTATTTTGAAAATATGTATGTTGTTGGTACAATATATTGCAAACTATCTAGCCATTTTTGAAGGTCATTTTTCTTTATCAGAAATTGAAAAACAAGCAGCACTTAAATATTATTATTTTCTGCTTGTTAATGTATTTTTTGGAAGCATTCTCACTGGATCTGCTTTTCAACAACTTCAGTCATTTGTGAACTCTTCATCTGTAGTTGAGTAGGTATTTTAATTTCAAACT
The DNA here is from genome assembly GCA_022496805.1 of Pohlia nutans. NCBI lineage: Eukaryota > Viridiplantae > Streptophyta > Bryopsida > Bryales > Mniaceae > Pohlia > Pohlia nutans. The sequence goes on from CM040097.1 coordinate 19,442,343, forward strand.
AAAGTTGCAAATATTTTTTATGAAATTAAATTCATTCAAATAATACTATTTTATGCAAAAGTATATTACCAATTTTTTTACACTGAAGATAATGAACACATACTAGTAGAAAAGGTGGCGCTCCCCACGGAGATGCCCATGCAAAATCACTGTGCATATGTGGAATTAGGCACCACTTGCCTAGGCATATTCCTTCGTAGTGCCACCTCTTCTACTAGTGACATACATTAATTCTTTTATATTATTTCATAATTTTAAATTTTAAATATTAGTCAAGTATAAATTTCAAATTTATGAATTTTAAAAATATCATTTTAATTACACAGGTTTATAAAAACACTTGCTTATACGATACCAATGAAAGCAACTTTCTTTATAACATATATTATGGTTGATGGATGGGCTGGGGCCGGATTTGAAATCCTACGTCCTATGGCTTTGATTTTGTACCATATACAAAATTCTTTGTTTGTCCGTACAACAGCAGATAAAATGCGTGCTATGGACCCTGGACCTATATGCTTTTATGTTGGTTTAGCTCAATTACAACTATATTTTCTTATGGGGCTAGTGTATTCAGTTATAACGCCTATTATTTTACCATTTATAGTTTTTTCTTTTGCAATAAATTATGTTGTTTATCGTCATCAGGTATTTATTATTATTTATTTAGATCTTTAGTGGTTGAAAAATACAAACATTGACATATATAAATATGTATATTTCTTGTATAATAATTTGATTTGAATTAAATGCCACATTTTTAATTACAAAAATATTTCAGGTTATAAATGTATATGAAGCTGCATATGAAAGTGCAGGGGCATTTTGGCCCTTTGTGCATGGGCGTATCATCTTATCACTTATTATTGAGCATCTAATGTTGATCGGGTTGTTTCTTATTCAAGGACCTATAACATTTGAAACCATAGAAACTAACGATGATGATTCTACTGTACAAAAAATCTTAATTTTTGTACAACAAACAATGAGTTCTACACCATTTATAATTGCATTGCCAATTTTAACTTACATTTTTCATAGATATTGTAAAACTCGATTTGAACCGTGTTTCACCAATTTTCCTTTGGAGGTAAATTTTACTATTTTCAATGCATGATTTGATATTTGATTTGCATGGAATTATTGACATTCAAATATATTTTAAATTTTAAATTTTAAAAATTATTTTTCTATATTTTCACAGCATGCAATTAAAAAAGACATGGATGACAAAGCTAAAGATCCAAACTTCAACATCTCTCAGTTTTTACAATATTCTTATAAACATCCAAACTTTCTTGACGAAAAACCTATAGAAGAAACCAAAAAGACAATCAAATCTTTTGAAAGCAATGTTTCAAAGAAAAAATTAAAACATATAACTAAAAAGAATGAAAAATTGGATTCTACAATTGATATACCTAATGTGGTAAAAAACTACAAATCTATATCTTTTACAATATTTGAAATTTTAAAATTGGTTTTCATTAATATATTAATTCACATCGTATGAATAAATGTTTCATGATCATTTATAAATATCAATTGATTTAAGTAAATGTGTTTTTGTGTTAAAATCATAAAAAATTATTGATTTAAAAAAATTAAAAATGAAAGTAATTATGTTTTTCTTAAAAACACAAACTGAAGTTGAGAGGATTATAGTATTATACATTATACTTGGTTGATTGAGTAAAAAATTAAAGTTGATGAAGATCAAAAATTTATATTTATAATTTATAATTAGTAAAAAATTGTATTATTCCATCAATCATAAAATTTTCATATAGTATTTTATAATTTGAAATGAAATAATCATCTTTTAATTGTCTAGCTTGTTTTATTTATTATTGGTCAGCTAAGTTTTTAATTTAATTATTTATTATTGAATTTTAGATTAAAAAAATTAAACCAAAAAGAATTTTGTGAAAGTTCAAAAGATTTTTACAAATTAGATATTGACTTATTATTTTGAACATTAACTTATGAATGTAGATATTGGATGGTTTTAATGGTATACATATGAATGTTGTTTAAAATGATGAAAAATAACTTACTGACACACATGTATCTTTGCAAGCATAAACCATTACTATGTTCTATAATAATGATACAAAATATTGAAAAATAAAATTTACTTGTCAAATTTACCCTATTTTTATTGGTTTATATATTGATTGGGATTTTTTAAGAATAAATGATTAGCTAAAATTGAAATTAGTGAAAACTATATATAAAAAAAATGAAAATAAAAATAAAAATAAAACCAAACTACTAAGAAGTTTAAAGTCTAAAAATGGATACATGAAGAATAACTAATAGTCAGTATGTAGAAGAAAAATTAATTATAGTTCTATATGGCTTATGGAATAATTTATTATTTCTTATATTATATTTTAAAATGACTTGACTAACTCAAAAAATCTTAGAAAGAAAATTATAGAATGTGATTGTATTTTAATAGAAAACGGTTTTTATATATAAATGATGAAAGACATGAAGTTTTGAACGTGTAGGTAAAAGATGTACCTTTGATGCAAGTGATGAAGTTGGATGATTCACAACCAACAACACAAAAGAAATCAAAGCAATTAAATTCAATAAAATCAATGCCTAATCCTTGGGTAGCTGCTCCATCAAACTTAGTTGTACAATCTCAAACAACGAATGTAGCAAATCCAACCAATGAATTGCCAGCAAATATTGTACCAAAAACTCCAAACTATGTTGAAGATTCTAATTATGTTGAAGATTTTGCTCAAGAAAAAGAATCAAATAACGCGACAACTTCAACTTCAGAAACAAATCGACAAAAATTGGATGAAGGTTTAATTCCAAATGATAGCAAAAAAATATTTGATTCAAGTACTTCTCTATTTTTACAACAAAAAGAAGCCATTCAAGATAATTTAAACGTTTCCCAAAACATTTTTGAAAGTGTATCACCATCTCCAATATCACCTGAACTTGATTCACCAATATCATCTGAACCTCTATCTCCAGTATCATCTGAACCCGTATCATCAATATCGGATGAACAAGCGCATGCAATATTTCAAAATTATCAACCTGGATTGAAAAAAGAACCAAAATATGTAGGCAATTATGCAAAACCTTTAAAAGGAAAAAAGAAAAAATGATGGGAATTAGTAGTTGGGATCTTTTGTAATTACATATTAAAATTATTTCAGACGTGAACCCGGACGTGAATTGGATAGTTTGTTTGATAATTAAAGTTTGCAACTTGTCTAGAACTCAATGATTTGAATCTGTAAATTTGAATATATAAATAACTTTAGTACTTGTAACACTCTTATTTTGTATTGATGTTTATTTGAATGAAAAAATTAATGTTAAGATTTTAATGTTGTAGGTAATTAATGAGAAAAAGTTTACACATTAATGCAATATTGACTTGAATGCAATAACAAATTGGAGTATTGGACAAAGATTTATTATAAAGTATACTTATACATAGAAGAATCTTGAACTTTTGGTGTCTTATACATTACAAAGTATAACATTTTTGAAGGCTTTTAAAAGGTTCCTTTAGTTAGCACACTGTACCAAAAATAACCCTTGGCTCGTTGCCTCATTGTATAGAACCTCAACAATTAAAAGCATATTCTTAAATTGAATTAAAATAGAAAAAGTTCTTAGTTTTAAATTGTCTTTCTTGTCTGACTTGTGTATTAATGGTAGTTTAATATAACCCCAAAAGGACAAAGGAGCCCGAATTAGGTCTCATATATATTTTTTAACATTTATGAGTAGGTCTTATGTGAATTTTTTTGTTTACATTTTAGTTTTTTATTTTTATTTATCAATTCATGCAATGTTCTTCATTATTTCTAATGATATACAATTTGGTCCTAACTAAATTATATTTTTTACAATATAATCAGTTGAATTTTTCATTCATAAACCGTGAATTATTCGTCCTTTAGTGGATAAGCAAGAATATTTAGATTAGAATCTATATGACTAGATAGACCGTTTCGTATCAACACACCTATATACAGTAGTAGATTAGATTTACGTTATTTCATCGTTATTGACTTTTGCAGTATGGATTTTTTACTATATATTTTATGGGAAGTTAGCTTCATGCATGTGTGATCCGATTGGAAAGGGGATGATTTGTGAAAATTTTGTGCCTCATTTCATGTTGCAGTGATTGACCAATTTTTTGGAAGATTTTAGTTTAAATGTGCCATTGAAAAAATAAATTCATACAATTAAGCAACCAAAAAATCTCCAAAAACCACCACATTTAGAGTATTATAGTTCAACCCATCACAACAAATTTCATCAACATATTGTCAATATCTTATTTGTAATTGAATTACAAGATATTTTTGAATTTCAAGTTTCAAATTTTATAGAAAAAGATTGGTGATAGAAATCGTAGCTTTAATTGTATGGATAGAATCTAAAATTCATAATGTACAACTTTTATTCATACATCAAGTTCAAAATATCCCTCTTAGTTGCATTTTATAATGCATTTTTGGAGAACTACCGAATTTGGAGAGGGGTGAGGACATTTAGGGGTTAAATTATTTGGTTGTACTTAGAGCATGTGTAATCAATGTATTTATACACTATAGAAAAGACGGAGAGGGACTTGGGCATTTTTTTCATTTTTCATGAAGTGCCAAAGTAGTGATATAGAATGTTATAATGGTGCTCCATATTTCAACATTCATCCACACACTGAATAGAAAATATACATATCCATAATTTTGTATTATTTTCATTCACTTTCTGATGATTTTATGCAATTTATATTTTTAATTTAATTTTTTCTGGTAGAAAACTTCATGATTTTTGGCCATTTTTTAACCAAAATATTATTTTTCTAGTGCAATTTAGCTATATATCGTCCAAAAATAACCCCTTAGGAGAGACCCCTTGTGTGGTCAAGTTTTTTCTACATACTCATATTTGTATCTACATGGTATCAAAGCTTATTCCTTTCTTTCTTGCATTAAGTTTATTACATTTATGACTTTAAGTTTAAGTAGAACTCAATGGCCATTCGCACAAAACCACATTTTGTAAGATGACTTTTCTAACGGTCTTAATAAGGTTTTGCAAAAATATTTTGTTGAATTCTGTTAAAATGGTTGAAAACCCATCTTATATATATAGCACAATAGAGCAGTGCAATGGAATATTCTTTATAAAACTGGATCAAAAGAGAATCTTCACTTAGATTCACTTTTCTACATACAAAAGGAATGCCATTTGTATTCCATGAATTTTGGGACTACTGTGTCATTGCCATGTAAACTTAGTTTCTAAGTGTAATTAGACTGTGGTCCCATTGCAAAAGGGTGTTGCCTCCCATTGCTCTATTATGCTATGTAGAAAACATAGACTAGGATGGTTTTGTGCTACATTGGTTATTGGCTTTACTGTGAGTCACAATAATCCAATATTCTCACAGTAATTGTGGTATTAAAACAAAAGTGTGAGCCACAATAATTGAGAGTATTTGCGAATTCTTACAATAATGTACATTTGAGATGTATGTACTAAAATTAGTGTGAGGATTGGTGTAAAGTCTCACACTAATTTTGCGACTCACACTAATGACAATAATCGATGTAGTGGACATCAATTAAAGTGTTCTAGAGGCACACATTGTTGAGATGAATTACACTACTTTTAACTAATAATCAAGGTGGGTTTTAAGTGCATGCTCCTCTAATGTGTCGTTCTATAGTTGAACCTTATTTTGTGTGTCCCTATGCAATCAGTTCTTGTTCCTGGTGTAAACAAATGATTAGGTGTAAATTTTAGCCTTCAAAATTAGTTTCACATGGACTATTAGCTAAGTAGATAGATTCCCAGTTGAAGGCAAAGGTAGTGACACATTCTATTGACCTTGGTGAAATAAAAATAACAATGTTCACGAAGTGCCTAGTCTTGCTCAAAATTTAGTCTCTATTTGTGTAATAGTTGATCTAGTATTTATCACTCTTTGATTTGATTAATTTGAGTGTTTAGATTATGATGGTTTAACCCTTTAGTGCCCAGGGTGGTTTTGGAGAAACTACAGTTTTTTGGGTGATGTTTCTTTAAAACTCTCTCTGTTGAAATTAGGGATATTATTAATAGTATCCAACCGTATGAATGTAAGCATAGCTTAATGAAACAAGTGTCGGTTAAATCTTGGTAATATCGGACCGTTGGATTGGAAGATTATAGTATGTCTTTGAACCGTATAATGCACACTCAAAAATGAGATTTTGGGGGGTGCATGACTTCAAGGTTAAATAGTATTTGGGTTAAATTTTCAAAAATAAAAGTGAAGATGTTCAGCAATGGCCTGTGTCAACACCTCTTCATTGCAATCTTTCATGTCAAGAACAGACTCATACATAATTATTGTGAATTTTACAAGTGAGAGTGACTTATCCATGTACGGTTTAGGACAAAATTTATATGTTAAAATAAGAAAGGAGTTGGTACATTGATGAAGATCAGACTACATACACTAATGGAACATGAATAAGAGAACACAATCCAAAAAATAATACAAGATAACAAACTCGCAAACACAAAAAATACCACATAGTACGTGTGTTGTATTTGTAAATATATGTTGTATTTTGAGGTATTTGCAATATTTTGGTGTTTTGTACATAGGTATTTGGATAGCTAAGAAAGTCAGATTTCAAATTTTCTTTTTGCATCATCAACAAAATCAAAAGTTACACATCTGAACTTCAGACATTGGACTGAGATGGTTCACAGATTTTCCAGCATTTTATTTTCTAATGATCTAGTGACCACTTAGTGGTTACCTGGGCACTAAAGAGTTAATGAAGTGGAAACAACAGCCTTCATGCTCATCACCTTTCCTTCATTCATTTTGCTCATCACCTTGGGACTCCACCTGTCCACTATTCATGAAGTTTTGTTGGGTGTGGAATATGCTGCACCATCTACTATGGGACCAAGCAGAGCCAATGCATGCTACTGATTGTTATGCATACATTGTTCTCAATAGAAAACACAAACAAACAACATACGTTGTTTTCAGCTTCCCTATGGCACCAGAGACTGGGATACTTAAACAAGCACAATGTCCAACATTTCAGCAAGCTTGGTGGCTACCACCCATACATGATATCACATCTTTATATCATTCTCCTGTACAACTAGTGGAATTGAAATAGTGAGGTTTAACTTGTTACTGCAACTGTTCCGATCCTTGAGTTGCAAAGAAAATGGCACTCTCCGAAAAGATGTGAGCTCAAAGCTTGTATACTCGAGCAAAGCTTAGAATCTTATCAACATGAATGCTAAAAGGGCCCCACACAACTCATCTATTATGAGCTTTGCGAACAATTCGACCACATCACAATGAATGAAGTCTAAAAAACTGGAAGAGAACATCAAAACAAGATCAAGCAATATGAAATTACATGCTGAAAGAAGGAACAAATACCTATTGTACAAAGGAATCCTACTCTAGCAAGAAGGATTCCAAAACTTTCTATACAATTAGTAGATTTGAAATAGTAAGGTTTAACTATTGTGACTGTTCCGACCATTGAGAGCTGTGAAGAAAATGGCACTCTCCAAAAAGACGTGAGCTCAAAGCTTGTACACCACATCTTTATATGATAGTTGTTTTATAGGCAAGCAAAGTTGAGAATCTTGTCAAGATAAGTGCTTAAAAGGGTCCCATACAACTCATCTACTATGAGCTTTGCATAATGATTCAACCACATCACTAAGAATGAAGTCCAATAAAACAACAAAAAAAACAAAATACTGGAAGAGAACATCAAAATGAGATCAAACAACTTGAAATTGCGTGTTGAAAGAAGGGACAAATGCCTATTGTACAAAAGAATCCTACTCTACCAAAAAAGATTCCAAAACTAGATTTTAATTGGTGGAATTGAAATAGTGTAAAATTGAAATAGTGAGGTGTTAACTTAGTTACTTTGACTGTTCCGACTGTTCCGATCCTTAAGAGCTGCAAAGAAAATGGCACTCTCGGAAAAGATGTGAGCTCGAAGCTTGTAATCTTCCACGGACTTGCCCCCGTCGGTTTCCAACACACTCTCCACCGCCAGAAACGAGCTCCCTTCGTCGCTAAAAGCTTCACTGGATCCAAACCACTTCACATCTTGCGTCGATGCAACGTCCTTCGCCTTCTCCACCGTTGCATACAAGCCGGTGCCGGAGTCTTCACTTCCGTTGTTGGAGGCGTATATTCTCCAATCCCGACCCTGCAATTCCAACGTACACATCTTTTCAGTGAAGGTGAGGAATTTCAGCCTCTATAGAAAAATTGTCATAGATGTGAAGATTTGATAGCCAATTTTGGAGAAGCCATTTAGCTAATTCTAAAAAAAAAAAAAAAGAGAGAGTAAAAATCAGCACAAAACATTTTCACTGCATCTTTTTATTCAAAAACAAAGCAAGCGGCTGACGAAGCTCTAACCTAATTGCGACCGTTTTACCTCAATTCCCGTGGTGGCCAGGGTTCAAGAATTAGGTCGCACGCAAAAAGAATGATCAATTGAAAAATGTGTACAAAGTATTTCTTACTCTCATTCGCTACGTAGTCTCTTTTCACCCGGTTCAAAAATCTCTCAATCTATGAGTTTCTCCAGCACCGCTCAGCCAATATTTTCCCAAAACCCTAACTCTCCAGACATATCCAACGCTATGGCAGACAACGCAAGAAGAAGAAGAAGAAAAAAAAAAAAAGAATTTGGAGAGAATCGTTTCGGCACCATGGAAAGAAAAAAGAAAAAATACCTGCGCGGCGCCGCAACGAGATTCGTGGGTGGACATTTTAATCGTCACTGCTCGGGCTCGGGGTGCAGCCGCCTTGGCGCTCATGGCTGGCAATACGGCCACGTTATTCCTGCACTGCAACGCCATTGTTACATCCATAGCTCACTCTCAATTCAGCTGGAGCTCCGCAATCTTGCAACGGGACTTGCACAGGGATTGAATGCTTGATCGGTGGAGCGAGGGATTGAAATAGAAGGCGGGTTCTTTGTACAAACTTTTCGACTCTGGCTGGCGGAAGTGGCGACTGCTAACATCATCAGTCTAACTGGATGAAAGTCATTGGATGAAAGTCATTTTACAGGTGAATTATTTTCTCAAAAGATGGAGGATTAAAATGAATTTGACTTTTGACATGAAAACTTTTGACTTTTGACTTTTGACATGAGTGAAGATCTTTCACAAAGTCCAATTTACTAAAATGCATGTCAAGTTGACGAGCATGTATTGGTACTCAAGATGAAGGTTGAATAGGCGTTTTGTAGGGTAGACTTTGTGGAAGAGCAACTCCTATAGCACTAGCACTAGTTAGTTTTGCTTTTCACAACAATGTCAAGAGTTTTTAAATTTTTTTTTTTTTTGATATGAACCTTTTTATTCTAAACAATAACTTGTGATTTTTGTTCTTTTAATGTTTAATACCATTAGTTTCCTAAAGAGAGTGTCATATGGGTGCTCTTTATGAATGTCACAACATACCACTTTGTATGACTTTACAATTTGTTTTGGAAAATGCGTGACATTTTCAGATACATATTTCTTTTTTTATTGCCATTTACAATAAAGGATTGTAAAGAAAGGTGAGTTTTTACAAACGCTGTGAAGGAAATAAATTTTTGGTTCAACTTTGTGTACATTGATTATCCTATTTAGTGAAAGGGGGGGGGGGGTGGTTTATATCCGAAATTAGTGAAGGTGATACTAAATATCATTATGATGTAAAATTATCACGACATGAAGATTTCAGCCAGTGAGTAAAATTTCAGTCCTCACTAATTTTGAGATTTGGCAAAATAGTGCGTGCTTCGGGAATTAGTCAATACCACATGCACTAAATGGGATGATAATCAGTGTAGTTTAGATTGGAAGTAGAATATATAATCATAAATGAAAAGGAAGTGGGAAAACACTACACTAAATGGCATATTTAGTGTCTCGGGACACTATTTTTAAACCTGAAAACTTTTTAATTTTAAGAAGATATAATGTCCTCGTAAGAAAAAAAACGAATATAATGTTCCAATGACATATGGCAACTTTATAATAAATATGGCATATCACCTCATGTCACTCTCATTACTTGGAAAGAACATGATACTCTCATTGAAAGTAAGAATGACAAGTGGCAAACTCCTATGTAGTGTCAAGGGACACTATGTCTCTTCACCTTTGAATGAATTGTGGTAAAAAACATCAATTCTCCTCGGACACTAAACACGTTGTTCAAGGTGACGCTTCCTAGGGAGATGCCCAGGAAAAATCACTGTGCATGCGTGGAATTGGCACACCACATGCCTGAGCAATTCCCTCGGCAATGCCACCTTTTCTACTAATGAAATGAGAAATTCATAAATTTTCTATAAATAAATAGGCTGGATGAGTACCGCCAGTGGGCGGCTGGATTGGCAGTTGCACTGTGGAGTTCCATTTGAAAGGGTGGACCACCAGGAAGGATGCCACGTGGCATTGGGGGTTCTGTTCATGCAAATGGAAAGTAGGTCTTTTTTTTAATAGAAAAGGACATTTGTCGTGAGTGTGAGGTTGCTATTCATGACTTTGGGTTAGTTGGAGTCGGCATTTAATTCTCAGGGCCCATGCTACAGGGCAGGTGTGGAACGGAGAGATCATTTGCATGTGTCTCATGAAGTTGCCCTGCCTTTTTCTTGGCTTCCCTCTTTTGGGTCCAGTACGAGGATTCGGTAGCAGCTTCTGAATTCCCCACGTCATTGCTGGCGTTTGCATGCCATACATTCTGCACTTTAGAGCTTCTCCATCCGTACATCAGTTATTGCCATTACAGTACTGTGAGTCACAGTAATTCAGGGCTGCTTCACACTATGGCCGAAGGTCGAGAGGCCGTCGATTTTTACCAATCAGATTGTAAGAAATTAAGAATTCGGCCTCTCAAACCTTCACACTAGAGGTCAAAGTTCAAAGGTCGCCGTCTTTTAAAATGCCTACAAGGCAACACTTTTTGACCAAGGCAACGGACTCTCGAAGGAAGTTTGGGTTGGACAGAAATGGAAACCCAAACTATGGTCGAGAGACCGTGGATTTTTTTTCATAAAAAAAATCTAAATTATATTTAAGTGCCTATTTTCAACCCATTTCTTTGGACTCTCAACAAAGTTTGGTCACTCAATCCCACGGCCTATTGACTTGGACAGCCATAGTGTGAAGCGACCCTCAGTATTCTCACAGTAATTGAGGCATTAGAACAAAAGTGTGAGTCACCGTGATTATTGTAGAATTCTTACAGTAATGTACATTTGAGATGTATGTACTGAAATTAGTATGAGGATTGGTGTAAAGTCCTCACACTAATTTTGTGACTCAGAGTAATGGCAATAATCGGTGAACGGCCATGCCAAGTCCCCAACGGAGAGATTTGCAACGGAGAGTATTGCCCCAATGTAGCTCGTAGAAGTGGTCCACCAAGTCTGTGCTAATGCCATATCACTTGGTCTTTAATTCCACTATCCATTGCCTCTCTCCTTGTAGCTTGAAGGGACCATTGCGAACTTTACAAAGACCTTGGATTCGCTCTTTTGACCTTATCTACTTGTAGTGCCCAACCCAAAAACGGTATGGAGTAGCCCCAAAACGGCCCACATGAAGGCGCCATAAAGGCAAAGTTGCATGGAGCAGCCTGGGAGCGGTGGAGGAAGGGAATGGCGATGTGTTACTAGTTATATCTGTTGGAACCTGGCGTTGGCGAGGTCTTTAAAGGTAAAAGATTTTTGACCATGAAAATCGATGTAACAAATCTGAAAATTTTAAGCAACATAGGAAGCTAGAAACGATTGACTTTTATAAAACATAATAAAAATTTCAAAAATTTCATAATATATGTATGTTTGTCCTTTCCAGGGTCCCTTCACCAGAGTCATTTTTGTCATGCACAATCAAACATTGCATTCTCATGCAATATCAATCAATCATGCCAAATTTCACACATTGATACGATATATATATATATATATATATATATATATATATATATATATATATATATATATATATATATATATATATATATATATAATACACACTATGTATTGACATACACTAAAATGGCTCCAAATAGATATCCAATAATTGATGTTCGCATGGCATAGTCTTTCGAAATAAATACAACCATCTGTTTGTTAAATATAGAAAACTATTTTTGAATATTTGAAGTACATGACACCGTCGTTTTGAACAAATTCCTACAGAACCCCAAATTTATTGTCTCTGTCCCACCAGAGGAGAGACTACGGAAACGCTTCGTTTCAAGGAGTTACATGGCTGAACAGTACAAACCAGGTGTAAAAGTAAACCTAGGCTAAATACAAAGGCAGAGACTACACGACTAGCCGCTTGTTCATTACCGGTAGTCTTTGAACCACTCAGCCACTACTATTTGCTGATAGAGATTACTAGGAAAATATATACATCACAAACTAGTTTCTATACAAGTTTATATCATCTCAATGACTAGCTGACTATTGCAGCTTCAGTGCCGGTCACTTGCACAAGCTCAGCTGCACTACTCAGTGTGCTTTTATCAGGAGCTAACCCTAATTCAAGGGCTACAATTGAGAAGGCAGGAAGAAAGAGCTCCATGTTAGGTCCTGCATTTGTGAGTTTGCTCACTTGGGGCGTCACCTGCTCAAAAAATGAGAGATAAATTGTAAATTGTATCACCAACATCGATCTCACTACCCATGATGCTCTTGAGGCATAGTAGACGAACTATCCCCAACAGACTCTTTATTCACGATGGTCTTTATGACCAACGTTAGGATTATGACCACCAACATCACAAGAGGTAACTCTTTGTTGGTTTTTAGAAAGCCCAACCCACTGACAAATAAAGTAAGTCACCTTATTTGTGCCACTAGTAGTGTACATATCAAAATTTTATACATAGTAACCACAAATAGTCACATGGCACAAATAGGGTGATTTACCTTAATTGAGATGTCAGGATTGATGTACTATCCATAACATGCCTCAACACCCTTGGAAAAGGAATACTTTTTGTCCACAGTCTAGAGCTCATGTCATATCAGCTGGTAGGTACCAAATTAAAGCTCCAAATTGAAGACACGCGCTGACCACTCACTAAACGCCATAATTAAATACTCTCTACAGTAAATTAAATCTTTTTTGGGTTGCCATCTATAGTGGAGAAGGATTTGGGATTTTAACCCCTAGAGAACCAAAGATTCATGGTTTGGAAATGAGAAATTCAAATGATCTTATTGTAAAAATATAATTCAAATAGGACCAAATTTTATATATCATTAGAATTAGTGAAGAACAATGCATATGTTGGTTGGAAAACACATAAATTTGAACAAAAGGAAATCTACATAGAACCTACTCAAAACTGCTAAAAAAAACATGGAATCTAATTTGGGTTTCTTGGTCTTTAGGGGTTAAACAAACGGACCCTTCATTCATACCAGACCGGAGTTGTCGAGACGGGTGAATTCTCACAACTGATGGAGAATGTTAAGATCATAGTATGCATTGACATAACATACTTTTTTTTTATGTGGAAAAGTGCCATACCTTCTTTGGATTCATGAACGAGTTTTCATCCATCAACGCCGCAGAGGTCATAAGGGTGATGTATGATTCGTCAACAACAACATTGTTTGCTGATATTCCTACAACTGAGAGATCCACGTTGAGAGCAACATTGCCAAAGTTTACAGCCTGCAATCAAACACCAACATATAATCTCCAACTTAGAACTAACACAAAAAAACTCTTGAGGAGCTCCCTCAACACCCTTGGAAAAGGAATCCAAATTCTTTTTGTGCACAATTTTGAGCATTCCACTAGTCACTGATATCCTCAAAATTAATTTCTTCTATAAGTTGAGGTCCCAAAGGTTTTTTTTGCCAACAAGACCACTCAAGGCTGACATTTTGACATTGAGGCTGGTAAACGAGGTCTCAACCAAAATAAAATAAAAGATATCAGTCTCGACTATGGGAGGTATCAAAAAGAAGACATGCATTGACCACTCACTAAGCACCGTGCATGCTCTCTACAAGGAATGCCATACTTTTGAATCTTTTCTAGGGTTGCCATCAACAATGAGGAAGGGAGAGTTCTTACGACTGTTATCAATCTCTAAATAGCTTCATCAAACACTAAATTTGACATGTTTTTAAAATGAGATGTTTATAACAAAATTGAGGTTGAGGCTTGTATACAAGGTTCCAACCAATACAAAATACCGTAAGCTGCTAGCAACTCCGGCACAAATTAATTCAGTTTTTGGAAAGTGCCATATGTTGCTTCCTTATTGGTTGTGACTTATGGAAAAGTATACATGGATAGCAGGAAAGCCGATGTGGAACTCTACTAGTGCCGGAGCTACCCAACCTTGATTGCAAAAGCTACAGACTCGGGGAGATCACTCTTTGTATCATATGAGTATCACATGTGAACAAAGGGTATTTAAAAGTACCCTACAAATTAAAAGCAATTCTTACTATAATTAGCAATATTCTAAAAACATTCTCATTTTTATTCTTGTAATCAATTTTGAGCATCCTATATTAATGTGATTTATTATAAAATTTACCTTCAAAGATTTATTTGAACCCTATCTTTGTTTGCACGTTGTTACGTAATATTTGAAAGTGAACTCCCCGAGGCTACAGAAAGTAAGACATGCATTGGCCACTCACTAAGCGCCATGCATGCTCTCCACAAGGAATGAATGCCATGCTTTTTAGTCTTTTTTTAGGGTTTCCACGACAATGATGAATTCTCACAACTACTAAAGAATGTGAGCTTCATCAAACACTAAAATTTTAACATATTTTCAAAATGAGGACGCACCTTCACAATCAAGCAATCAAAACCATTAGAGGAGTTGCGCGTGCGGACAGCTGAAGTGATGAGTGATGCAGTGGTCAGTTGTGATGCAGCTTGCACGGTGGAAGGCATGAGGTAGGCACCGTTGGAGTTTTTGAAGAAATGCTGGACCCAGTAGCTGGGTGTCCCATATTGTTGCCAAGAGTTGAAAACAATCGCATCCGGGTTCCATCTAATTTTTGACTCATTTGATCAGTATACCATCCACGTGTCACATAGGTATTGGTTGTAACCCACAAAATAGTCTAAGTGGCACCAAAATAATTAAATTATTCGTCACAACTTGTACGAATCTGCTCAAAAATTAACTCTAATGCTGCATTGAGTTTCAATATGATGTTCTTAAAATTTGCCTTGTGTATAGATAGAGGATATTATTTCCGTCACTTTAATTGAGAATATGTGGGTAATATAGAAAAATATTTATAGTCTAAAATTAAGTGAAGAGAACACACTTTTTGGATATTTTGCAAGTTATCAAAGTTGAAAACATTAAACCATTTGTAAGTGAAGAGCATACCTTCTGTCGTTGTCATTTACAAAGAGAGGTGCATAGCTTGCCATGTGCACAACATCACTGCATGAAGCCCAAAAGTGAATTTAGAAACGCTTCTGAAATAGACAGTCACAATACAGACTTTACTACACTTCCTTTGAACACCAATTTCAGTATGCCAAACCTTGAATAAAAATGAAGAGTAAAACTGGGGTTCAAAACCTGTTGAGTTCTATGCCAATAAGAAAGGCGCCTTCAGCCAATGCTGCCAATAAACTGCCTCTTCCTGAGTCGGATCCCGTCACCGCATACTCACTCACAAAGGCCTGTGAAGACACACACAATCTATTATATAACGCAGACCGTGCACGCACACACGCAAGGACAATTTTGCCGTTGAAATCGTCGTGATTGGAGTTTGGCACATGCCAATCAAGTTCCACATTATGCAAAATCTCCTCTTCATCCGTTTGTTCAAATTGAGATAATACTCTTCAAATTTAGTGCTTTTATACAAAGGCTGAAAACTAATACATTCGTCCGATCAAAATGGACTAGATATCTTTAGAGAAGGTTATTGGACATAATGTCAAGTTTTTCTATTGAATCACAAGCGTGCACTTGATGCACTTTTGGTTGATCCAAAGGCTTCCATTGAGTACTAGGACTAAGAAAAATAACCCCCTTCTGACCCACCAACCATAACATTGCAGAGCTGCCTTGAATTCACAATTTGGAAAAATAACAAGTTGAAAGTGGTCTTACCTTGGGGCCATTTCTGGAGGTTTGATCAAATTGACGACGCATTGCAAAAAGATTGTTGGCATTTGTGTACACCTATAGAAGAAATGACCCTTGTAAATGAAATGACCCAAGAAATAATCAGACTCTTCCTACAAAATGAATGAATTCATCAGTCCATTGAATGTTTTGAAAAGCCCACTTCATCCAATTGATATTCTTTCAGAGGGTTCAAGAAATATAGCAATGGAAAGAAGAAGAATATCCTATATTATTGAGTGACAGATATATACATTTTGGAGTTACTATTACCAATATTTTTAATGATTTTTTAAAAGAGATCTTGCTATTTTTTAGTTCAAGCACTTAGGGGTTAAAGAGGGCTTACATGGAAGTCATATAAGTCAGCAGGATGGTCGAGAGGAGCACCAGAGCCATCACAGTTTGAAATTATTTGAATATCTGGATACATAAGCTTGATGGCTTTGTAAAACTCCATATAATTTCCTGTTTGGCCCAACCCCGAAGTATCTCATGTTTAGAAGTACTGCCTTGTTGATGAACTTAAAAAGGTTTGTTTCTACTTGATATGTAAACTAGTGTGGGTGTTTGAAGCAACTTAAGTAATGTAGGTTTTTTAATCAAAGTGGTCCACATTAATATTCAAATAATGCTCCCAACAACTACGGTGCCCATACTTCCTTTAGAGCTGTACTCTACACTACTCTAAACAAAGTTAATTATTTCAAAAGGGATTTATTGAGGATCATAGCATTCTTGAATTGCTTTAGTCTAGTTTTTTTTCTAGAATTCCTTTTCTACATGAAAAATCTTGAATTGAAAGAGCACGGTGCTATTATAGAGGCATCATTGTAGAAGAATGATACTTCTACAGCAGTACTGCAGATAGGAGACCAACTCAAAAATGTTATGATGATAGTTTTTTCCAAAGGTAAACCTCACTATCTTTGCCCTTGAGGCTAAGATGGTGAAATTACCCCAATAAACTCTTTAATCACGATGATCTTAACTCCTAAACGTACCTACCCTTTGAACACAAGTAGATGCTAGCCTCAAAAATAAATATTAGCATGGCTCAGATGTACATGAGGTGTACATGAGAGGACCATTGCAAGCATGAAATCCACCCAACAAATTTGACATACTTGCATTTGGAGGCCTCTTCAATATTATCAACATCTCCCCATCACAAGAGATTTACTTTAATTGGTAGAAAACTTAATAAGCTTGCAAAGATGAATTGGATGAAGTCATCCAAGATTGTATAAAAAAGTTACAAGGCTTTGAATCTGTTCGTGATCCAGTTTCTGGATGCTGGGACGTTTAGAGGTTAAAGCCAGCGTTATTATCATTATCATTATTAATATTAGTATTATTGATATTGATAATTGGAAAAAAGAAATTCTCACCTCGGTAATAGGGTTTCCAACAGTCTTCATTACCAATTGGTACATGATGAAGAGGGAAAGGTTGAGGGTGTCCCATCTGGGCTCTCACTGCGCCCCAAGTTGAGTTGGCAGGCCCTCTTGCAAACTCAAGGCCATCCAATACATCCTCAACAAAAGGTCCTATCACCTCCGTTGGCCCTGATTGCTGGTGGCTGATGCCTGATCACCGCATCAAAAAGATTTCAGAAACCCTAAAAAAAAATTTATTTAATTTAATTTAATTTTTTTAAATAAAATAAAATAAAAAACCCAACCATGCATTAGTAGGAAGGTGTAATTGGAACATCAAGCTACAATGCTAGAGCATGGTGTCAAAGTTCCATTTGGGTACTAGATCTGGCATTGTAGCTTCATGCCCCAAGCACCCCTATTCTACTAGTGATAAAAAAATAAAATGTAAATATAAATAGTGATGATGTTGTTTATTCTTCCTACCATTGTTGAAGACCCAAATTGGTGCCGCCCCAATATCCTCTGCAAGCTGAAAAAAACAAAATAATAATAATAATTTTATATATTAATATATTAATATTGTTAATATAAATATGTTAATAACATCACCAAAATGCTTTTTCACAGAACTATGCTCAGTCTAGTTATGGCAGAGATCATTTTTGAGGAGTTGCCTGAACACCCCTGGAATATGAACAATGAGCCAAGAAAATTAAATTTTGAGCTACCGTTATGTTTCCACAAGGCAAGTGTGACTTGCAATAGAATAAATTATTTTCTTTCATCTACACTAAAATTGCGATTCAGTGTCTGAGAATTGATGTCTTTTACCTCAGTTCGTTCAAAGGTGAGGAGAAATAGTGTCCCTACAATATATAGGAGTTATTCACTTGTCATTCCCACTTTCATTGAGAGTGCCATGTTCTTTCTAGGTAATGAGAGTGACATGAGCCAGCATGCCATGTTTATTATAAAGTTGTCATTCGTCATTGAAACACTTGTAGAGTTAACCACTTAGCAGAGTTAACACGTGAGTAGAGTTAAACTCGTTTTGAGTTTAAAAAGACTGCAAAACTAGTCTATGATGAGTTGTGAAAAAAAAATTAATTAATTTTAAAAAATAATTAAATATTCAGTGGCAAGAGTTGGATAGTAAACCTGAAGGCCCTCATAGAAGCCAAAGCCATCATCAGTCCAGTAATTCCACACATCTCCATAGTGCCCCGGCCGATTGTCAAAAGGACCTACCGAGTCTCGCCACCGGAATGCATTTCTCAACGTTGAACCCTCCACATAGCACCCACCTGCAACCCATAGTATAAAATTAAACAAGTGAAAAAAAAAAAAAAAAAAAACCCACAAACCTTTGAAATGACCTAATTTCTTGAATTTTTCCCTTTCTAACCACCAAAGCTTTCAATAAAACCCTAATTCCAGCACAATTTTCATGCTCAAGCCTTTCTTCTTCTTTGAGAATCCTGTCAGACATAATTCGATGAAAATGATTCTACTTCTGATTTGGAATTTGTCGAATCAAAGAGTACCGTAGTACCATAGCTGGGTCGCCAAAAAATAATTCAAAAAATAAAAAACATAAAAAACCAGAAATTATGAGGACCACAAAAACGAAAATAGAATAATTTATGTTTAGATATATTTTGCTATTTCTAAGCTATTTTGAGCTATTTTGGGTCATTTTTAAATATTAAATATTAAATATTCGTTCGTGGGTGGCGACCCAACTATGATATTACGGTAGTGATGAAAAATAAAATAAAAAATAAATAAAAGAGAAACACCCAAGAAGAGAATCAAAGTTACCAAAGCTCAAAAGAAAAAGATCAGAGAAAAAGGCCTGCTGAAACCCAAAAGTGCTAGTTTTATACCAGGGAACCGAAGGAAGCCAGGCTTCAAATCCGAGATCATTTCTGCAAGCTCCTTGCGAAACCCATGTCCCTGCATCAAAAATTCAAAGAACAATCAAAAAGAGCTTGATAAAAAAAGGTTTAGGGTTTTTAGGGTTTTAGGGTTTAGGGTTTAAGCATGACTTTTTCTCTCACCTTGAAAGTGTCGGTGGGCATGGCGGAAACCTGGTCAATCCAGAACACGCCTTTTGTGTCACTCGTGAACAACAAGCGAGCATTATGGTTTGTTGAAGTGGCTGTCAATACTACCGACTGCTTGCTCCAATTTCCGTTTGCTCCACCATCCACACTTTCGTACATGGCATCCACAATCTCTCATGTCAGAAAATGGTCCAAAACATTTAATCCAAAAAGCCCATGTTTCCTTTTTAAGCAATTTTAAGTGGATCTCTTTTTGTCCAATTGTATTTCTATTTGGACCAACACATGCAATGTTCTTCACTGATTCTGATGGTATAGAATTTGGTCCCATCTGAATTATAATTTTCTCAATATGATCGATTGAAATTTACATTTTAAAACCATGAATCCTTGGTCCTTTAGATGATAAAATGGCTGACTGAGTTGGGTTTCATGTTTTGAGTACATCATATGAGAACTTTCTTTATTGAATTTTATTTATATTTTGACCAACATAAGCAATGTTCTTCGCTGATATGAAATTTGGCCAATTCTAAATTATATTTTTCACATTATGATCATTTTCAAAATAATAATCTTTTGTCTTTTGTGGTTAAGAACAACTCACCTGAGATATTCCTGTGCCAGTAGGTCTCCACCTGCACTTGTGAATGCCACCGACAGGTTGAAAGAATTTGCCGACCGCACCCAGAGCTCAACTCGGTATTTGGAACCTGCCAATATATTCTGAAAAGCCCCCACAAAGTCAACAAATGGTTGGGTAAGTTGTTCTATAAGTGCACCCATCTTCCTCACTTAAAACTATTTGGATTCAAT
Organism: Pohlia nutans; assembly: GCA_022496805.1. Taxonomy (NCBI): domain Eukaryota; kingdom Viridiplantae; phylum Streptophyta; class Bryopsida; order Bryales; family Mniaceae; genus Pohlia; species Pohlia nutans. Next base: position 19,462,817 of record CM040097.1, read on the forward strand.
CAATGGTGTACAACAACATGCTACTTTTGTTTACTTACAAGTGTCAATCCATTATTACCAATATATTAAAAGAAAAACAATATATGAATTTGGATTCAATCAATAGGTGTCAAAGTGCAAGCTTGTAAGGAGAGACTCTGCAACATAGTTTAGACGTGTTTGCATCATGTAATCCACACCCACAACTAAAAGATTCTCACCAAATCTGTTGCCTTTTACATGCGAATTGACAATGACCATCCTTCAAGGAGACATGATTGCTCTAAAGCTCGCAATTAAAACTCACACTCTAACACCCCCTAATGGTGTGCAACAACATGCTACTTCTGCTTGCTCACAAGTGTCAATCCAGGGGCTACTGTCGGGGAGCTAAGTGATTGATGTTAGAAGCTTCGTTCTCCAATGTCAAGATGTACAGTTGTCCCTCTCTATTATGACATTGTTTGGAAAGGCCTACCTTCACGGTGGCAGACATGGATTAGTCACAAAAATGACTTGTCACATGTGTATTGGTTAAAACAATAATATCATCATATTATGTAGTGTCATATTATGGACGGTACGGTAGATTGTAAGAAGATGTATGTGAGAAAAGAAGTTATATCTTGGATACCGTGATTCTTCCTTGAATTAGCAGATGGACCTAAGGTGTTTAGAAGCTCAATTTCCAACAGGGGAAACCCTAATTGAGCAAACTCAAGGCAGTGTTGGAACCCTAATTACCATGCCCCAGAAGCCAGGATTTGCAGCACCGACACCTCCAGAGGGGCACTGGTTGGCCCCGTCGTCACTGTGACACAGAACTGCAATTTTGAGAGCCACTGGGTTGCGGTCCAAAGGAGAGCACCGCTCGGTCCCTACCGACACTTGTGCGTCGGTCCCCACCTTGTACCATGGATCAAACAGAGATGGCGTGTTCTGCCCTCCTGCCTCAAATCCGCGGTTCTGCACAAGCTCAGCCCAAAGCCCACCAGCTCCTGCATGATTGATCTCCTACACAACATCCCACAAAAAGATTTACCCATAAAAAAAACCCAGCTTTCAAAACGACCAAAAAAACTAAGCTTTCAAAATGACCAAACACTAAGCTTGACAAAAAAGTCTTACCAAATCAAATTGAGACCTCAATTGTTAGCAAGAAATTTGAGGATAGCAGCCACTGGTGGAAATGCAATGATTGAGAAACCCAATGAAGAAAATTGCATGTGTTGAAAAGAGAAAGACTAATATCTCTATTCAATTTTTCCAAACCTTGTATACCAGGCCAAACCTAAATTTTTGCCCATCGAGAAGAATTTGGTTGGTATCTAGAAGCAAAATACCAACCTCAAGTGCTCTAGTTGATAATAAAATTCTTACCAAATTGAATCAAGACCTCGATTTTTAGCAAGAAATTTGAGGATCGCAGCCACCGGTGGGAACGCTCTAAGTTTTTAAAATGACCGATTTGTGAAAAAACAGATGAGACCCAATTGGTGAAGAATATTGCATGCGCTGGTCAAATGAAAGTCGGTAAAGAAAAACACAAGAATCAACCAGTTTTTAGAGTGAAGAAATCAATACAAAAAAGAAGGTGGAAACAAAAAGAATTGGTTGTTTTGGTTACCTCGAAGAAAAGGCCGAAAAGAGTAGACGGGAGTTTTCGGCCCGGATCGATTGCATTCACTTGGAGCGTCACGGTAGACGAAGGAGGAACTGGGGCTTGCGGAATTGCAGGATTATTAGTCACCGACAGACGAGAATTCCATGCCAGAGCTACGATGCACAGCAAGCTGCAAATTGAATCATGTTCACGTGTGAGAATCGTCCGGATCATTCAGTTGAAAGAAACCGGAATTGCGTGCTCCTTGAAATAGAAATTGTCGCCTGAATTGCCAAATAATATCATTGTGGATGGATTGCTTACCCGGACAGTAAGGCCGCTGCTTGAAGCATATGGCGATGTGGTGCTCCCGAAGTGGCCATGCTTGTGATTATTCTTCACTGATCACAAAACAGCAGCTTGGTGTCGCAAATTCATACCAATTCATGGACCTCAGGGCTTCATGGGTGGCTTCTACAACGAAGAAGAGATGACACTCGGTGATGAGGAGGGATGAAGCTAGTTCCACTGTTACGGTGGTTGATGGGAAGAGAGGAATTGCCTGCGTGGGGTCAGAATGCAATTGATAATTTGGTGCTTCAAGTAAGTGCAAGATGCGATGAGTGAATTGAAAGGAGAAAAAAATTGTCGTCAATTGATGCAATTGTCGTGTGGGACTGGAGTGAAGGGTGTGAGTGAGGTGAGTCAGAAAGATTCGGATGAGTCAGATGGTGGATTGGGCTTTATCTTCATTTCCACTGGGCCTCCTCTCTGATGGAGACTCTCATGGAATTCAATTTTCCTCCTCTAAGGTGGTTACCCCATTCCCAACTGAATAAGAAATACGGATATGAGGCATTGATATTATTTAGTATTATTATTTTTAGAGGAAGGCAAGAAGAAATAGATTCCAACACAAGTTGAAACATAATTTTTGGATGAAGAATGAATTAGTCATAAATTTTCAAAGTTGAAGTATGACGCATCCCATTCACGTCATATAGGTACACCTCTTTTTGTCTAGGGAAGATTTGTATTGCACACACTAAAGATGCTTAAACCAACAACAACGAATCCATAACCACACTTACATATACTAAAACCAACAATAGAGAACCCATTACCAACTGTAACTCAAGCTACAACCAACATCATTGCAGCATTGATTGTGGATAATGCCACTAGCTGTTGGTGAAAAGAGCCAGTTGGTAATGGGGTAACCACCTTATTACTTAACCTCTAAACGTGCCAACCCTTTGAACATAAGTAGATTCTAGCCTCAAAAGTAGATATTAGCATGGCTCAGATGTACATGAGGTGTACATGAAAAGACCATTGCAAGCATAAAATCTACCCAACAAATTTGACATACTTGTAGTTGGAGGCCTCTCCAATATTATCAACACCTCCCCATCACAAGATATTTATTGTAATTGGTAGAGAATTTAATAAGCTTTCAAAGGTGACTTGGATGAAAATCATCCGAGGTTGTATGAGAAAGTTACAAGGCTTCGAATCTGTTCGTGATCCAGTTTCTAGACGCTGGGACGTTTAGGGGTTAACCCCAAAAGGACCACAATTACAGTATGCATCAGAAAAGTTGGACCATACTATTTTGGTGCCATTTTGACACCAAAGTACGCAAATAGGTCATTTTAGTGTCATTTAATCCATACTAGGTTGGTATGGAGGTTGGCACCAAATTATCTTAATTGCATTTCAATGCACAGTCATGGCACCATGTTCGCATGCCTTGAAGTTCCTGATGTGTTTCTCTGCAAACACTCCAAAGTTGCCTAAAAGTACCCTTTAATAAAAAAGGCAAATAGTTTTCGATCTAAAACCTTTTCGACCAATTCAACCGTAGGATATTTCAATGAACTTGAATTTATTAGCACTTACGAATTTTCAGCCATTCAAAATTCCTCAATAATAAGACTATAAGCTACAAAGTTGGCTGCACCTATTTTTTTAGCCCCTCGGCCCTAGTTTGAAACTTTCTGAAAAAGCTCAAAATTACAAAATTGAGTCTTACATTGGGTAAAATGGATTTGGCAGTCGTATGTATAGGGGTGTTAGCTCATTGTGTGTAAAAATTGAGATGTGTAGCTCATTGTATGCAAATTTTCAGGAGTTGCCTGCACTTAGGTTTTTCACCTTTGCATGATTGTATCTTTTGATCTATACATCACCTACGTATGAAAATTTCCATCCCATCTTTGTTACAAAAAGTAGAATCACCACAATAAATTTTAAATGTTCAGGATCAAAACTCATTCCACACTGAGTTAATCAAACTTGAAAAATCAGCCTTGGTCCCTTAGGGGTTAATCCTTAACTGCCCATGCGTTCATTTTTTGGACGATGTATAGATTTCATCCATGTTTTGTCATCCGTCATGCACTTTTGCAGTGTGGATTTTTTACTATAGATTTTAACCCCTAAACGTCCTCACCACTCTCCAAATTCCGCAGTTTTGCAAAGATGCATTATAAAATACAACTAAAAGGGATATTTTGAACTTGTTGTATGAACAAAAGTTGTACATTATGAATTTTAGATTCTATCCATATGGTTAGATCTGCGATTGCTATCACCAATATTTTTGTATAAAATTTGAAACTTGAAATTTAAAATTATTTTGTAATTCACTTACAAATAAAATATTGACAATCTATGAATGAAATTTGTTGTGATGGGTTGAAATGTAATACTCTAAGTGTAGTGATTTTTGGAGATTTTTTGGTTGCTTAATTTTATGAGTTTATTTTTTCAATTTCACATTTAGACTAAAATCTTTGAAATTTTTGGTGAATCCTGCAACATGAAAAGAGGCATGAAAATTTCACAAATCGTCCCCTTTCCAATCGGATCACACATACATGAAGCTAACTTCTCATAAAATCTACCATAAAAATTTCACACTGCAAAAAGATCACCACGGATGAGAAATCGACAAATGATTCTGTACATCAAGCGTATTCTGCTTGGTTGGGCAGTTAGGGGTTAAAGGAAGTTAGTTTCATGCATGTGTGAACCGATTAGAAAGGGGATGATTTGTGAGTTTTTTTTATTCCTCATTTCATGTTGGAGTGATGCACCAAAAATTTCAAAGATTTTAGTCTAAATGTGCTCTTGAAAAACTCAACTCATAAAATTAACCAAGAAAATTTAGCAACCAAAAAATCTCCAAAAATCACTACAATTAGAATATTACATTTCAACCAATCACAACAAAATTTCATTCACAAAATGTCAATATCTTATTCGTAATCAATTACCAAAGATTTTTGAATTTTAACTTTCAAATTTTATACAAATGTATTGGTGATTGCAATTGTAGATCTAACCGTATCGATAGAATCTAAAATTCATAATGTACAACTTTTATTCATACATCAAGTTCAGAATATTCCTCTTAGTTGCATATTATAATGCATCTCTCTAATTCTCCAAATTTGGAGAGGACTGTAGCCATTTAGGGTTTACACTCTATCTTAAACTAAAAATTCATTAGGGGTGTCTGAATGGGTTAACCCTTAACCCTTACATGAGATGGTTTTTTTGATTCCCACACACAACTCCATTTTCTCAGTCTTTTTAATTTACTGTGGTTCTATTCTAAAGAAATATAGATCCCTCAAATTTTCTCAGTTTGGCATTTAAAAAACCCCATTTAATTCCATAGAGTAGAAGTTATGAGCAAGATTCTCCCAAAATATCAAAAGCCCATGGGCTTAATATGTCCTTTAAAGGTTAACCCTTTGACGTGCATATGTCCACATAGTGGACGATGAACATATTTAGATTATTCTCTTGACTACATACATGGACAATTTTCATCCATCTAAATTTCTCTTGGTTCTTGTGCTAGTTGACTATCATTTGTACAGTATGGATTTTTAAACTAAGATATTGTGAGTTTTTTTAAATAAAAAAATTGGTTTGTACCAAGTTTCATTCTTAGATCAAAAAGTGAGACCTTAAACATGATTTTCCATAATAAGTAGAATCAAATGACGAAAATCATACCATCTCGTAGTGCATGTTATTCCAAATTCATTACAATAATTTTATTTTTGTTTTTTCGTTAATTTGGGATTTTTTTATAGAATTTCAAAAGAGAATCTTGAAAAATTAATTACAATTTATTAATAAAAAAAATGATAAATCCAACCGTACAGATGTGATCTTCACATTGACATTTACAACTTAGCTTTGTTCATCAACTCCAAGTTTTGTTATTCATCAAGCATTTTATAACGCATCTTCGAAATCAGTGTTGAATCCGAGGTTGAATCGAGACATTAAAGGGTTATAGGACCAAAAATTTATAGTTTGAAAACAACAAATTCATTAATTATACTGTGAAAAGTTACAATTCAAATGGGGTCCAATTTCATATCATTGGAATTGATGAAGAACATTACATCTATAGGTTAAAAAACAAATAAATTTGAATTAAAAGAAGTCCATATAAGACCTACTCAAAAGTGCCAAAAAGACCATGAAGGTTTGGTCCTTTAAGGGTTAACCCCTAAACGTCCTCACCCTTGTCCAGTTTAGGCAGTTTTGAAAAGATGAATCATAAAATGCAACTAAGATGGCTATTTTGAACTTGATGTATGAATAAAAGTTGTACACTATGAATTTTAAATTCTATCTATATGGTTTAATCTGCGATTGCTTTCATCAATATTTTTCTAAAAATTTTGAAATATAAAACTCAAAATTATTTTGTAATTTGATTACAAATAAGATATTGACAATTTGTGGATGAAATTTGTTGTGATGGGTTAAAATGTAATACTCTACATGTAGTGATTTTTGGAGATTTTTTGATTGCTTAATTTTATGAGTTTTTTTCTTCAAGAGCACTTTTAGACTAAAATCTTTGAAATTTTTGGTGAAACACTACAACATAAAATGTGGCATAAAGTGTCACAAATCATCCCCTTTCTAATCGGATCACACATGCACGAAGCTAACTTCCCATAAAAAAATTCACTAAAAAAATTTTACTGCATAAAGTGCATGATGGATGAGAAAACGGAGTTTGATTTTGTACATCATGCAAAATATGCATGGTTGGGCAGTTAAGGGTTAAGGTAAACTATTTTGCCATGTGACTCTTTGTGCCGCACTTTGTCATCAATATACTACCGTAGTCCGTCGTCAGGATCGGCAAAAAATAATTATAAAAAGACAAGCCCAAATCTTTAGGAATTTATTTTTTCAAGAAAACTAGTGTAGCTGCCTGTTTTGTTGGCCTATAATTTACCCATGTTTTATTTCTTTTTTTAAAATTTTTAATTTAATTTAATTCAATTCAATTCAATTCAATTTATGGTGACAAAAATCACTCTAAAATCACTCAAATATCCATAACTTACACACCATATGTCCAAAAGCCACATAACGACTTCAGTGTATCCCTTCTTATCAAGAGTTTCGACAATATCAAGAACGCACCCGATGAGCGTATGGTTTAGGAGATCTCAATGTAACATACAAAACATTGAACAAACAACCTACTTTCTTTAATGTATAGGTTCTATTTTGTATGGTGGAAAAGAGAATCTTGAAGAATATTTATAGAATTTGGTATTTGTTGAAAGGAAATACTTCAAAAATAATAATTATTAGGCATGTTAAACCGACCCTGATGGCTGAGTACAATATACTATATATTAGTGTTTTACACTTAAAATTTTGATATGTATACTACTAGTGAGCACATAACGTTCTTAAGCAGTTGGAGATTACACTTTAGTACTAGCATCATATGTTAGGGAATCGGAGGAATCACAAAGAATTTTTTCTAACTTTAGCTAATCCAAACGAAGAGGGTTGGAGAGTTGGACTATTTTATTAGTAGTTTCTTTACAATGTTACAAGGGTGTGGTCCAGCAAGGACTTAAGAACGTTATGTGTTCTCATAGTATAGGCGTCTATTTGGCCTTAAAATCAAGTACTGTTTTCTAAAGTAGTGAATGTAGTAGTAAAAAGTCTTTAATTAGAAAATATTTTCAATTACATCTTACTTCTTATTTAATTATGATATTCATCAAATTTATTTTTCAAAATTACCCATCTTTGATGCATTGAATTTGATTTGTAATAAGAATGTAAAAAACTTGTTTGTCGCAAAAATTGATATTTTAAGGGTTTTTACCATTCCCACACGATTTTGGGTATATAAATTACAGGTTTCACTAAATCACTATATATACATGTGTTTTAAGAAAAAAACCCTTCATATGAGTTTCATAATCTCGCACATATTTCCATTTTTAGGTTTTTGAGGCTTATTAAATATCATGGAATGAAAGGATTCTAAGTTCAAAATATAACTTTGTAATTATCCAACATCTAGTCACATGAGACCACATAAAAACTTGAATAATGAATTTCTAATTATCTACAATCCTTTTTACAATATATTTAGTTGAAACACTACATTGTATTTTCTACTAATGTAGTCGTAGTGAGGCACTAGCTCAAAAATAGACTGAGCAAAAAATATCATTGTGTGGATATTCCTTATACCCTAAACCTTCAAAATCTCATACATTCATCATTTACGAAAATTAACTAGAATTTTCCAAAGTCCATTTTCTCAAAAAATCCATCACTTTGGATTACTTTTTTCAATCACATGTACCATGTGAACACCTAGTATATAATGACATAAATTGGGTGATTTCCAAAATATGGCACAAATAAGGTGGTTTAGCTTAGTGCAAAAACTGAACATAAGAGGGTCTTATTTTTATTTCTAAATGGTGAATGTTATGCTATTTTGTTTAGAGTCTTGGTGGGTTTGTAGTTTTGTTTTCTTCACCCCAACATCTATCTCACTTTTAAAGGGTGGTCAATTTCTCATATGTTCATTTTTTACATGTCTTTACTTTTATTTTAAATACAAAGTCGTATTCCATTACACACAAATTCTTTGCCATTTAAATTGAGTGGTTTCCGATAGAGTCAACAAAAATATTTTCTAAGACCAATTCTTTTGGCCCTCTTAGCCTTTACTTATTTTGTAATGGTATATTAACTTTTTCTTCACAAAACCCTCCAAAGGTTTCATTGAAGTACTCCAGATATAGAAACTGGACTTTCTTTTATTCCAATTTATAAGAGTCTTAGAAGTTAAACCTCAATATTTAATAATACAATTTTTTAAAAACAATTATCGTCTACCATAGCCCACTAGTACCTTCATTGGAAAATAATTTTAACGATAGTTGTCGAAATTTTGGGAAATTGTTTTCAAAAATAAATATTTTTTTAAGGGAAAAAAACGCTTTTAAAGGAATATTCGTTTTGGCCAAAATCTATTTTAAGAAAAAAAATCAGCAAAAAAGTGCCGAAGGTGCTACTGGGCTACAATAGTATTATAGAGAAAACTTCCGTCCATTGGTATACTATAATTTCTTCCTAAAAGATTTTAAATGATTCATTTGAAGTCGTATAGATATGGAAATTGAGACTATTGTCCATTTAGACCTATATTTTAATTAGCATCTGAATGCAGGTTTAACCCCTGAATGTATGAGGGTGTCCCTAGAATTGACAATTTGAGAAAAATCATCATAAACTACTATTTAGAAGAATATTTTGGAATTGATATACAAATGAAAGTTCTAGATTTTGAATTTTAGATTCCATCCGTACGGTTCAATTCACTAATACTATCACCAATATTTAATTATAAAATTTGAAATTTGAAATTTGAAATTCCTTCTAAATTCGATTACAAACAAAATTTTAATATTTTTTGAGTAAAATTTGTTGGAATGAATTTGAAATGAGATACACTTAAACATGATGATTTTTTGAATTTTTTTTGTTTCTTAAATCTATGACCTCATTTTTGCAAGGCCGCTTTTGAACTACAGTCAATGCAATTTTGGCTTGGTCAACGACTTGACATACTTCTACATTTGTAATTTTAGAAAAATATGTAATCAAGTATGACTAAATCCAACCGTTAGATAGGACAACAATTTTGTGAAGAATCTCCAAAAAAATTGGATGACTTTCATCCAAGCATTGATGAGAACGTGAGAAGGGTTTGAATCTATTAGTCGTCCAGTTTCTGGACGCTGTGACGTTTAAGGGTTAAACATTTTGAGAAAAACTTGATTTTACTGTAACATATGACTTTACAACTTTTGAGAAGTTGATGGTTGAAATGTAGTTATTAACCCCTAACTGTCTAAGCGTCCATTTTTTGGACGATGTACAGATTTCATCCATAATTTCTCATCCGTCATGCACTTTTGCAGTGTGGAATTTTTACTGTAGATTCTATGGGAAGTTAGCTTCATGCATATGTGATCCGATTAGAAAGGGGATGATTTGTGAAATTTTTATGCCTCATTTCATGTTGTAGTGATTCACCCAAAATTTTGAAGATTTCAGTGTAAAAGTGCTCTAAAAAAAGTCAACTCATAAAATTAAGCAACCAAAAAATCTCCAAAAATCACTACACTTAGAGTATTACATTTCAACCAATCACAAAGAATTTCATCCTTAGATTGTCAATATCTTATTCATAATTGAATTACAAAATAATTTTGAATTTCACCTTTCAAATTTTATACAAAATTATTGGTAATAGCAATCATAGATCTAACCGTATGGATAGAATCTAAAATTCATAACGTACAACTTTTATTCATATATCAAGTTCAAAATATCCCTCTAGGTTGCATTTTATAATGCATCTTTGCAAAACTGCCGAATTTGGAGAGGGCTCTAGGCATTTAGGGGTTAAACACACAGATTTGAATTTTTTGTGCAATTGTATTTGAAAAAAAACTCATAAATTCATGTCAAATCAACATCTGCCCCCTGCTACAAAACCTGTATTCTTCTTCAAAGGAAATCTCACAACACACAATGTGCATCTCCTTTACATTCGAATTCATCTTCCTATTGCACAAAGCCTGAAAATTATGAACAATTTTATAAAGACCAACTACGTCAATGTTACAAAGTTCTGCATAGCCTGTGCAAAACAAACAAAACAAACTAGTATTGTATGCATATTCATCCGATTTTAGAGGCTTGGAAATCATCCGATTTTACTCTCCAAACTTCTACTTCTCCAATCTTGGAACTATTGCTACAAAAATTAGGTAGCACAATAAATTAATTACCGGCACAATGCCGTTGAATGTGGAATCAAGTTCCACCATATTCTAAGGCAACTATGGCTATCATTGTGGCCATGTGGACAAAAGAAGCTGTCCTTGACATTGGTTGATATCTTCACAACAAAGATTAGCATCTTTGTGGCTCCTCGGGTACAAGACAATGAAAGGATGAATCTCAACGTTCATCATTGTTGACACAATATGCCGCTCAAAATCTAGCACGGTAAGAACTTAAAAAGAAGTCCTCCAAGCCCAACCCATGTGCAAGTCTCTCTTTACACTTATCTTCATCGGAATGCTTCTAGTCACCATGTGCAAGTCTCTCTCTAGACTCTTATTTATGGCTCCTTGAGTACAAGACAATGAAAGGAAGAATCTCAACGTCCACCATGGTTGACACAAAATGCTGCTCAAAATCTAGCACAGTAAGAGCTTAAAAAGAAGTCCTCCAAGCCCGACGCATGTGCAAGTCTCTACACTTATCTTCATTGGCTTGTTTCCAATCATCAACCCATGCATGTGCAAGTCTCTCTCTAGACTTATCATATGTCACCAATACTAATGTTGGTTGGTGGCCAACACGTAACACCCAACACTCAACCATAAGATTCGAAACAACATGCGTAAGCAACCTATCCAAAAACAAGCCATGGCAACCAATCATCCATTGAAACAAAAGTCCATTGATAAAATAGCTTTGCCACTCCTTGCCATTTTAAATGCCCTTGATGCATTTCAACACAACCCACGCCAGCTAGCTCCACTCCCATGTATAACATAGTTGCTATGTGAAACACGGGTTGAGAAAAGCCATTTAGTTTGGTGTGGCAATTGATTTAGGTTGTAAATCCATCACTAACATGTATAGGATCCTTTAACCTATTAAAGATGCCACAGTCAAGAAACAATCTTTGGATGACATTTTGCTTACTTTTGGATGACATTTTCCATAAACTGTAGGAGGACTTTTATTCACTATAATTGTTGGTTAATGAGAACAAATAGACTCGTCCTTTCAGGATAAACCACGTGCATTGCATTATTTATCCTATTAGGAATCACTAAGATAGAAACAAGAACCTATGTTAGCCTTGGTTTAACCCCTAACCGTCCCGACGTCCATATTTTGGACGTTTTTTGGGGTACATTCACCTTTGAAGAGTTGTAACTTTTGCAAAAAGTGTTAGATTTTAATGTAATTTAGGAAAATCAAACCGCATGATGTATGAAATAAGTGGTAAAAAATTCAGATCAATTCGAGATGTGTTGAAGTTTTGGTGATCATTTGAAAGTAGGGGTCTTTTTTTTGGACAATTTTTGTGCATTTTGATGGCTGCAACTTTGGGGGCTTGTATCTCCTTCATCCCATGTCCGTTTTCAATAACAATTATTGGGTTGGATTCCCCTTGAAGTCTAGTTATTATGGTAAAATTCTCATGTCAATCCATGTTGTTTTGAATTTTTGGGAGTCATTTTAGTGCACGGGTCTAGTTTGGGCACTTTTTGCTTTTTGGGTCAAATGGGTCACTTTTCGGGTTACTTTTGGACATTGCAAGGCCATTCAGTTAGGGCACATTAAATTTTTTCATGAGTTTTTTTCGTACCAATGTGTTTATATGATGATTTTGAACTACTTTATAGTTGAAAGTTTTTTCATTTGAGTAATTTTGAAATCAAATTTCACCCTCTAACTGTGTTGCTAGGAAAATTTCAGCATCCTTTTTTATCACTAAAAGACTATGATCTTGCAATCTATATGGCCAAATAACCCCAAAATTGATCCACATGATCTACAACATGTATATTACAAGATTGTATAGTTGAGATTCCTATACCTCAGTTACATTTAGACCTATAACACATCAAAAACAATGATGTTTTTAAGCCCAAAAAAGCTAGGGACGCTTCGGGGTTAAATTATACACCTTCACGTATAATACCAAAATCCATCTTTTTCCTCAAACATATTATTCGTAGTAGAATTATGTCCCTTGAAATTCATAATACTTCCTTGCAGCCATCTCATCTAAGGATAATAATTTACAAGATCGTTTATAGGGAGAGATAAAGACATTCCCACATGGGATTTCATATAGGAAGTGGGACAAAAATCCCCACAATTGTAACTTTCCTGGGATGATTGTAGTGTATTTTTGATTTGGGAAAATTACAATTGTGGAAAATTTGTCCGCGTTTCCCATATAAGAATCTTGTTTTATCTCCCTGTGGTTGCAACGTACTCTTGACTACTGTCTGGATCCATCTATCTTTCCACATCTCAACCCTCAAGACTGGAGAGTTCTAAGAAACCGCAGGATAAGATAATAAGAAGCAAGATCAACATTATAAAAGCTGATGAAAAATGAAATCAAATGCAATACAAGTCACCTCAGATTGCTGAAGATGATCGGTCATGGAAGTGTTTTTTTTTTTGAGGCTATATATTGCCAACTTGCTATTTGAAAAATTGGCTTGCTATGTTGCTATAAGAAAAATTGGGTAGAAAAGTAGAGTACCTCATCATAATCTTCCCTTACCGTTGGTACGTATAGCCAACAATTCTATAAAAAGCTAGATGTATTTGTAGTAAAAAATATTGTAAATCGCCAAATAATGCTATCTAATTTTCAAGTTTCAATTTTCAAGTTTCAATTTTCAAATCACTAATGGGACTCCCTTGAAAAACTGGAAAAAAAAGAATCACTAATCATGGTGAATACAATTCGGTGCGTAGACGAGGAATGGCCTGAAGGAAAAGGACATTTGCTCTCGGTGTCGTAATGCCGAACACTTCCGTCATGTCCAAATCCTTGAGGCTCTCTCCGGCTGGAAGAGACCATTCAAAGGCGTGAACAAGTGTGGCGATTGTCCATTCCAACGACACCATGCCCAAGTTCATGGCGGGGCAAGCTCTCCGCCCGGACCCAAACGGAAGGAGGCCAAAATTTTGCCCTCTAACATCGATTTCCGGATGAGCGATGAACCTCTCCGGGTCAAACTGCAAGGGATTTTCCCATGCTTGCGAGTTGCGGCCAATGGCACGCACGTTCACTAACAAGCGAGTGCCGGCAGGGACATGGTAGCCTGCAATCTCGCAACCTTGAGTTGATTCATGCGGGAGCAGCAACGGCGCAGGAGGGTGCAAACGGAGAATCTCTTTGACGACTGCTTTCAGGTACTTGAGATTGGGAAGGTCGGTCTCTCGCACCATCCGGTCTTTTCCCACCACAGTGTCGAGTTCAAGTGTAAGCTTTCGTTGGGCATTCGGGTTGCGGATGAGCTCTGCCATGGCCCATTCTATCGTCACTGTAGAAGTATCGGTCCCCGCAGCTATCATGCTCTGTAAGATCCAATACAATCCATCTAATTCAGAATACAAAAAACACAGTAGAGCATCCACTAGTAGAAATCTTGTTTAATGTGACAGGTCTTTAATGACTAAATGTCCGTAACATGTCCATAATGATTCCAAGACCCACCTTGAGTCATTATGGACATCATGTTATGGAATAGCTGCCGGGACCGATACTTCCACGGTGACAGTGGAATAGGCCATGGTAGAGCTCATCCGCAACCTGAATGCCCAACGAAAGCTTACACTTGAGCTTGACAACATGTGGACCCACTTTTAGTCACATAGGGAGAAATAAAGACATTCCCACATGGGATTTCATATGGGAAGTGGGACAAAATTCTCATAATTGTAACTTTCTTGGGATGATTGTAGTGTATTTTGATCTGGGAAAGTTACAATTGTGTCCCTGTTTCCCATATGGGAATCTTGTATTTATCACCCTGTGTCATTATGGAAATGTTACAGACATTTAGTCATTAAAGACCTATCACATTAGACAAGATTTCTACAAGTAGCTGAGCAATGAGGTGCGAAAAATGATCGATGATCTCTCGTACCATGATAGTTGCCTTGATGGCATCCTCGTCGAGCTTCACGGGCTCAGTCTCGTCTTGCTCGTGCATGGTGCGCAGGAGCACATCAACCATGTCCTTGTCGGTCTCGGCAATCGGCCATTTCGCCTCGTGCTCGACCAAGACTTTGTTCAAAAAGGTATCCAGACGGCCTTGCACTGCCTTCATGCGGTTCTCGATGCCGCCGATGTCCAACGGACGCAACCACGGCACGTAGTCGCCCGCAACAAACAATCCTTTCAGTGTTTGGAGCTCATTGAGGATTTCTTGAAACTCACCATCCTCTCCTGGCACCGGGTGACTGGAGCCCGAAAGCCTGTACCGTAACACCATTCGGAAAACCTCGTTCGCCACTTTCGTAGTGGACCGCTCCCTCACGTCCACCGGCTTCCCGGACTTCGCATCTTGCAATATCGACCTGCAGCGACACACAAATTATGGCCATTCAACAATCCAGGTCGCTGATAAGTCTCGCCCAACTTTTCCACTTGACCTCCTCTACAAAGACCAGACTAATTGCACGGTCTGTACAAAATCAGAGATGAGGTCTATATGGAGATTAGAAGATCGGCACTTTCATTTTGTGCTTCTTTAAAATTGAATGTAATTGAGGATTCATAGCCTGCTCTAGGAAATCAGGACCAGCTGTGGTTGGTTCTAAGCAGTACAGTTACAACTCGTAATGTATTTCCTATGCACACAATCTTTGTAGTGTATTTTGAATCTTTGTAGGAAACTCCTCATCTCTTTCTATTTTCAACTCTCTATAGTGTACTCAAAATAAAACTACTAATGTGTGACATGTGTCATAGGTTTTGTTAAATAGAGTACTCCATGGGCTTGCCACGTCGTGTAGTGGGTGCATTCTACCACCTCGTCACTTTGCGACTATGAGATAGCATGCACCTAATACATGCTGTAGTAGAGTCCATGGAGTACTCTATCTAATACAATGATGGACTAGGTAATTCAAAAGCAAGCAAGACGATGGGGTATAACCGTAGGTCAGGACCTACCAAGCCACGGCAGTGGCAAAGGAGGTACTGGCCTGCGATCGTCTCCCAAAGTCTTGCATGCTTTTGAATTACCAGACATAATCTCAATGCAAGCCACTTCGAGACATTGAATCTCAAGATCAATGTTGTAGGTGAACAAAAAGAAAGCAAAGAAAAAGTGAAGTTGAGCATGCATGTAGAGTCCAAACAAGGAGTCAAGCTTGATTCTTGGTGAAGAGTTAATGCCACCTACTAAGAAGTTACTACTCTCTAGCATTATCAGTTCTAATCCCTCTCCTCTAGTCCAATGGTATCTTGACAGAATGGCTGCTTTGAGATTATGTATTGCATGGCATAGTAAACTAGTTGCACCTCTACATGCTCTTGAAAATACTACTCAAATCTGAAGTAACACAACATGAGAATATATAAAGGTTAGGTTGGAAGAGGGTGCAACTCAACAATGCAACACTATTGTTGTCCGAGTTCTGAGTTTCATTCCACTTTCTGTCAGATTTCAGCCGAAGTTGTTCAATCTCATGAATGTTCGATGAGCACTACGTTTAATAATCGATTTGAGCTTGCGGTGGATGCCAAAACTTCTTCAAGGTGACAGCGCGGAACTTACCAAATCATTTGCTGCATTTCCTCTGCTCGCACTCCATGGGAAGCATCCAACCTCTTCTTGGTGAAGAGCTCCAGCGTTGCGATTTTCTTAAGTTGGCGCCACATGGGCGAATACGGAGCGAACGCAATCCCTAAACCCCGCCCAAAACCGCACCCATGAGACCCCGGGGCGCAAAATTCAAATTCCCAAGGCGGTAAAGCAAGCAACGCACGATCTTCTTTTCTTCCCCTGAATTTTGGGGGATAACTCTACTGACTGACCTTTGTAGTTGTAGGAGAAGTGGATCGTCGAGAGTTTCCGTGTCGGTCGGGACGCCCACGTCTGGTCTTGAGTAAGCAACAACTCTCTCGCCATCTCCGGCGAAGATATCACCAGTGTCGGAAATGATCCGAGTCGGAGAAGAAAAATTTCACCATACCGCTTTGCCCAGTGTTCCATGGTGATGTGTGGGAGCTTCCCGAGCAGCGGCAAGTGGCCCACGATGGGCCAGGCGCCGGGTGGCGATGGCGGCAACTTCCGCCCGCGCGGCTGCTGCGATTTCACGAGCAGGAAAACGAGCACCATGGCGACCAAGAATGCAGCGAGTGCCACCGGCTGATCCAGGCCACCATATCCTGGTCTGTGGTCTCTCACAAGCAATTCCTTGAGGTACTCCATGCTGTAGCCCACGCACTTCCCAGGCTCTTGCAGCGATTCCTCTTCTAATGGCCGTGGCTTTTAGGTCAGACACCCTTGCTTACACTCCGTGCAATTCTCCAACTTATTTTTTGAAATTGAACTTCATATATGCAGTATGGATATTACTTACTTTTCATTGTCCTATAAGTTTATTTCAATCCAATTATCTTATATTGAGCTTGAAAGGTAAAAAATGGGCCAAAAGAATGCAGTTGCGACAAAAAAAAATTGGTGCACCCTACCTTGCAACTACCCTACACACAGTAGCTATTCTCGATGCAATTCATGGACGTTTGAAGTTCAGGAACTCGTGATAGTGAGGGTCACTGTGTCGTAGTTTTGAAATTCAGATTCAAGTTGAAGCGAACTCGAATATGGCTGAAGACTAGACGAAGTCCTTACAACTTGCACATCATTCACAATTCCTGGAGATCACGACCCTCGATCTCTTGAGCATCAAAATCTCCTTCCAAATTAGAGTTCAGGTCTCGACATGCACTGTATCAAATATCTGGAACAGATTTCTAAGGTGACCTGTGCTGAAGCTCCTCAGATGGTTTCAAGAATCCTAAACCAGGTCCTAGCTTCAACCCTGCTGTACCGTAATTTCTGCTGAGATCGACGACTGATATATACGTGACTTCTTAAGAACTTGAGAACAGAAGTAGTACAGTGCCAGAAGTTCACCATCCACGTGCCAAAATATCACAACCTTAGATTCAGAGCATTGTTCAAGATTGAAGGCTTTATTTTGATCGGCAATTCAATTCTGACACCACACCTCAATTGTCACGTTTTAGAATTGGAAATCTGTATTTTCCAAAATTGTAATTATCTGTTAATGTGCAATATAATTTAAGTTAAATTATTGTTTATGTGATTAAAAGTACACATTACTCCTAAATAATAGACTTACAGTTAGGCATTACTCATCCAAATCCACCTCTTGAAGCATAAAGTAGCAGATGGGATCTGTTAGGACGAGTTGCTAGTGCCAAACACTAGTACAAAATCACGTTTTCTGACATGGGTTTTTCAACACTTTTTAACAAGATTTAATAGAGTTACTTAAAAATTCATCTTAGAAAACATAAAATTGGAGTAATTTTGTACCAATGAAACATAAAGATTGCTCAAACTGTAGTACTGGAGCCTCTGCCCGGGCTTCATTGAGCGTGACCATAGATTGGAGTGGCTGACAACAACCTAAATAATTGGCTCATTTGGCAACATTTTCAAACTTCATCACAATGACATTCATGACGTATGAAATACTTGCATCACCATGACACTCATTCATGACAACAGTGTTTGGGCCCATTGTCATCGTCACCAGACGATTGCTAAAGAAATGGCATCTAACCTTGTGGTCAAATGCTGCTTTCATTTTTGGAGGTTTTCAACATTGGACAGGTCTTGCCATGTGGTGCCGACTTGTGTTCTTCAACGTTGAAAGAGTGGTAAGCAACTTCAAGGAGTTGAGTAACAATTTTCAATTATGAAAAGTGCATCTTCATGTTTTGTTATTGGAGACTCATCTTCAACTCAGAAGACTTAACTTTCCTTGATGGAAGTCTTAACTTTTGTACTTGGAAGTTTCAAAGTACCCACCATTTTTGACCCCCTTCTATTCCAATGTTGAAAGCACTTGGTATTACTGTTCACAGAATGGATTGCTCTCTCATCAACTCTTCATGAACCCATGAAGAAATTGTGGTGTATCTTCTTGGGCCTCCATTTTTTTTTAAATGATTTTTTTTAAACAAATGCCATATGCTTTATTTCTATTGCACAACAACAAATTACAAACATCACACTGTGAACAAAGAGAGCATGTTTCCAGTGCTCCCCGCGGATTTTTCTTCCTACAATATCTCGGCTAGACCCAAAGCTCTTAATCATTTTCAACTAAGAGCGACGCCCCCACCGTAACATGAGACCCGGGAGCAATCACCGTCATGCTTGGAGTTCCTATCAAGCAAAGAAGTATTAGCCCTCATGATGTGCATTCAACCAGAATTGAATCGCTGCCCTATTTGGTGCTAATAAGCACTCCTAAGGGGACCCCACCTCCTCGCTATCACCTAGAACAAGCAATTCGCTATTTATGCACTTGGTCAAGTGCGTTCATTTCATGAGCAAATCTTGCTTAAAATTTTTTGTGTAAAAAGTTCTCTAAAAACGAACGATTTTGTCGTTATACAATTACTTTCATTGTAAACAAACAATTATTTACTTTAATTTTTATTATTATCTTTATCTTTTATCTTTATCTTTTATTTTATTTTTTATTTTATCTTTTCTTTATCTTGTTTCATTTATCTTATTTCTTTCTTGTCTTCAATTTCTTTTCCTCCTTGTCTTCCTTCTTGTCTTCTTTTTTGTTTGGGGCTCATGAACCCTGAAAATAGAAATTTAAAAAAATAAAAATTTAGGGTTCAGCCGCCGGCGGCTGAACCCTAAACGACGGAGGATGCACCAAAAAAATAAATAAAAATAAAAATAAAAATCTATTTTTAGTCTGCTGTGGGCTAGTGGGTGCGCGGCCGCGCACCCACTGCCTCATTTTCTCCTTTCTTCCTCTCTTCTCTCTCCCTCTCCCTCTTCCCTCTTCTTCTCTCTCCCCTCTCCCCTCTCCTCATATATATAGGAGAGAGAGAAGAAGAGGGAGAGAGGGAGAGAGGGAGAGAGGGAGAGAGGGAGAGGATGAAAGGAGAAAATGAGGCAGTGGGTGCGCGGCCGCGCACCCACTAGCCCACAGCAGACTAAAAATAGATTTTAATTTTTTTTTTAATTTTTTTTTTGGTGCATCCTCCGCCGTTTAGGGTTCAGCCGGCGGCGGCTGAACCCTAAATTTTTATTTTTTTAAATTTCTATTTTCAGGGTTCATGAACCCCAAACAAAAAAGAAGACAAAATCAAAAAAAAAAAAAAAAAAAAAAAAAAGGATTTTTTTTTTTTTTTTTTTTTTCCTTTGGTCTTTGGTGCAGGCGAAGGATTTGCGGCTGCCACAAGAGGAATGAAAAAAAATAGAAGAAAAAGAAGAAGACAAGAAGGAAGACAAGGAGGAAAAGAAATTGAAGACAAGAAAGAAATAAGATAAATGAAACAAGATAAAGAAAAGATAAAATAAAAAATAAAATAAAAGATAAAGATAAAAGATAAAGATAAGAATAAAAATTAAAGTAAATAATTGTTTGTTTACAATGAAAGTAATTGTAGAACGACAAAAATGGTTGTTTCTTAGACAGTTTTTTAGACAATATTTTTAATGCTTCCGGGGACCAAGTGCATGATTATATGGCCAAGTGCGTAAATAGCGAATTGCGTGTTCTAGGTAGTTTAAGGTCATTCTGGAACAATTGGGCCTCTATTTTCACAACCATCTAACTCAGAGTATCACTGCAAATTCCAAGTAAGTCGACTTCAACCTCATGTTCAGCTATGAGACATTTTTTTTATCTTGATTCACTAGTAGAAAAGGTGGCACTCCCTAGGGAGATGCCCAAGCAAAATCACTATAATTGCACTATGGAGAGTGCCTCTCATATTTATATATATATATATATATGGAAAAGATTCCAGAGATTACAAAGAATGTCATTTGAGAATTATTCTTATGGATTTGGAAATTGAACCTCATGCCCAGCCAAGAAGACGAGGATGAACAATATCATAAGCAAATTAAGCGTCATTTTCTGCTACTTTCAATCCTATGACCACAAGAAGCAAGGTAGGCTCTAGTGGCAGACCTCTCGTTTTCATTCCCCATTTTGTGAGAACAGTGAACAGTGGTTGAATATTATGCTTATATTTCTGTCATCTTGTGACCAAAACCACTCACCAGCACTGACACAACCGAGTTGTCTGGTGCATTTTCAATTATAGTAAGTGAAAACAACACATTTCCTACTAGTGAGGAAAGTAGAGATACTTCTCCATTTGGAGATTAGACCCTTGTTAGTCACAAAGAGGGTTGTCTTACTCGACTACTAAACAAAGTGTCAAGACATCTAGTAAACCTCCCCGATATGAGAATCAGGACGAAGCTATGCGCACGAAGAAGCCATGCGCACTCTATG
Organism: Pohlia nutans; assembly: GCA_022496805.1. Classification (NCBI taxonomy): domain Eukaryota; kingdom Viridiplantae; phylum Streptophyta; class Bryopsida; order Bryales; family Mniaceae; genus Pohlia; species Pohlia nutans. Next base: position 19,483,875 of record CM040097.1, read on the forward strand.
GCGTTCGGGGTGGGATTTTAGCTTGGGGTTTGGGGGGATACGTGGGACATTATCGGCTTGTGGGTTGCTTCTCGTGTTGTTCCCATGGAAGAGGAGCTTCTCTACCATAGCTGGATGTACAGACAGTAGCCCCCTGGTAATGATACATATTTTTTCACATGAATTCAAGTGATGATTTTCAAAATGGGATTTCAGGCACAAAAATTATCAGAATCCAAAACTACAAAGTGCATTGGGTAGGTGTTTGAGTCTATTATCAAGAAATGACAATTTTGGGGACATTTTAGGATGTATTGTTAAAAAAATTAAAATCTAACTGGAATTGAGTAGTTTTGGATTCATAATTTTATACGTTGATATCTTTGTCAATAAGATCTCAAAACTCATGATTCATTTTTCACATGATTCTAGAAATGATTTTTATTCTTTCCATTAAGCCCATTCTTCCCATTGTTACTCAAAATTTGTATCCATAATTGTTTGAAGTGAGGGTAAAAAATGGAGTTTTGATTTTCATGTAAAAATAGGAAAAAGATTAATTTTTTATCAAAACTCAAATGTATGTGTTGCGCATCTTGTCTACTATGATATGTCAAGATTTGGATCAAATATTCTAATTTAAGAAATTTTCTTGAAATTTCTTAAACAAAACAAAACTATGTAACATTATTGGGGGCTAGCTACTATACAGTACAAGTATATTGTGACGCCGCACAAGGGCGAGTTTGCGTAGTTCGTTCATGATTCTTATTGTGTAATGGTATATTAACTTTTTCTTTATAGAAGCTTCAAAGGATTCATTTGAAGTACTACATAGCATAATAGAGCAGTGCAATGGAGCACCTTTTTGAAAATTGGATTGAAAAACAATCCTCCAGCCTTTTGAAAATTGTATTTAATTAAATTTTTGGACTACTATCGTGCCATTGCCATGTAAATTTAGATTCTAATTGTAATTAGACTACGATCCCATTGCAAAAGGGTGTTGGCTCCCACTTCTCTATTATGCTATGGGGCGTTTGTATGGTACGGTCCACTAGAATTCTTGTTCATGTGCACTCTTTTGAGGATTTTGAGAATTTGAAAAATTCATTTCAGAGAGAGAAATTTTTTTTTGTGAAACTTAAAGTAGTAGGTTTATTTTATCATCTTATTTTTAGATTTTTCTAATATAGAATCAAGTATGAACTATATATACATTCAAAGTTTGATCATAAATTGGTAAAACTATTATTAAAATGGGAGTTATGATATTCAAAATCTTCAACATAAAAACATTTTAACATTCTAAAATCTTATTTTTTGAATAATATGTACATAAATCTAGAAGTTGGTTCACTCATTTTTCATTGAATCATTGCTACATAATTTTCAAATTGATTTGAAAATTAGCCATTTAGACAAAATGCTCAAAGTGCACAAATGTGCACCAAAATGTAGTTAGTTGACCAAGAAGAGTTAGTGGACCGTACCATACAAACGCCCTATGTACAGATATAGAAATGAGATTTTCTTTTATTCCAATTTAGACTCTTAAAAGTTAAACCTCAATATTTATTAACACAATCTTTTTAATATATTTATACCATCTAGCAAACTTGGTTCCTTTGGTATACTATAGTTTCTTTCCTAGAAGTTTTGAAATGATTCATTTGAAGTCGTATAGATATGGAAATGGAAATTGAAACTATTTTTGATTTACGCATTTAGCCCCTAAACGTTTAAACATTTTGAGCAAAACTTAATTGTATTGTAACATATGACTTCTACAACCTTTTGAAAGTTGATGGTTAAAAAGTAGATATTAAACATACTGATTTGAAATTATTTGTGCAATTGAATTTGAAAAAAACCTCATAAATTCATGTCAAATTAACCCTTTAGTGCCTAGGGTACTGTAGCTCAGAGCCCTGGATTTCAGTAGATTTTTCCACTGTGGTTGAGACTACCAAAAATAGAATGAGTTAAATTAGAAAGTAACCGTACAATTCTATTCTCAACTCGAGAGCACATATTTTATCAAAATTTGAGAATCATCCGATGGTGGGATCGGAAGATTATAGTATGTATTTGAACTGTATAATGCACGCTCAAAAACGAGATTTTGGGGGGTGTGTGACTTCAAAGTTAAATAGAATTTGAGGTAAATTTTCAAAAATAAAAGCAAAGAAGTTCAACTATGCCCTATGTCAACACCTCTCCGTTGCAATATTTCATATCAAAAATAGACTCACACATAATTATTGTGAGATTTATAAGTGAAAGTGACTTCTCCATGTACGGTTTAGGACAAAATTTTATACGTAGAAAATTGACAGGAGTGGGTACATTATTCAAGATCGGATTACACACACTAATGGAAGATGAAGAAGAGAACACAATCCAAAAAAATAAAACAAGATAACAAACTTCCAAACACAAGAAATACTACACAGTACATATGTTGTATTTGTAAGTATTTACTGTATTTTCAAGTATTTGCAGTATTTTCGCGTTCTGTTGATAGGTATTTTGATAGTTGTACAATTCCAAATTGAAAATTTCTTTTTCTGGAAGGTGCGTAATGTATGTGGGCAAATCTGAACTTCAAAACTGAAGTTCTAATTCTTCACGGATTCTCTGCTATTTGCATTTCGAACGTTGTAGTGACCATAATGTGGTCAGCTAGGCACTAAAGGGTTAACTTAACAAGCAATCTTTGAGTCAACCAGAGAGAAATGACTCATTTTGATAGTCTCAACAAACTTGGTTGAATTCGGAAATTGAAAACCTAAAGTGTGGTTTACATAATTGGATTATATACAAGATTAAAAAGTGCAAGCAATTTGGAACATAATGAAAGCTTCATTTTATTCATAAATATAGGCCTCCAAAGTTGAGCACATTATAGAGTAGGTCATGCCTTAAAAACTAGTTTAGACCGAATCATGTCATGTCAATGACTTAATTTAATACAAATGGAAATCTCATGTAGATTGTATGTCTTGCTGAAAGTTGGGTCTAGTTGAGGGACGCACAGGGGAGTTGTGAAAGAAGCGTTTTCACGATAGGGCGATGATTTTGGACGAAAGGCAAACATACAATATGTAAAGCACTTACCATTTCTATGCCATTACTGTGTCATTATTCATATCCAATAATTACGGAAAATGTTTAAATATATTAAATATGGAATCTTTTTAGAATATACGTGAAACTGTTTTAAACCTCTGTACACATCTAAGGCGTAACAATGCATCTTTTCTACACATTTGGATCCAAATGGTATGAATAATTGTTTTGAAATAATTTCTATCAAAAGTTTTCCATATTCTTATAATTCATATTTTGAGAATTATTTTTATTTGCATTTTAATGACCACCAAAATTTACGGAATGAAAGAAAAAAAAAAAAAAAAAGACCCAACCTATAACTACATATTTTGGCCACCCTACTGTGAAAACACTCTATATAGGATTAATTCTTAATCCTTTAAGGATCGCACATCCAAATACTGGATGTTTGTTAGTCAAATCCAATTTCAACCTTGAAGATAAAAAAAAATTGCTATTACTTTCAATCAAAAAAATGAAGTTTATAGAGTCTAGTTTGCATTGCACTTTTCAAATCTTACAAGTTTCAAGTATTAAGTATTTTATTTTTATTGCAGGCTATGTAACTCAAATTCTGAATTACACTACATAGGATGTTCACTTTTTGAATTTCAAATTAAAAATTAAAAATTTCTATGGAAGATATATCATGTGATTCTCCATTGTATCTTGCACATGTCCTATAAATTTATTTAGTTTTTAAAGCTTTTTTGTAATTAATATGAATTTTTTGAAGTATTTGACCTAAAAATTTGTGAAAAGTTCATTTTGTATCAAAAAAATCTGAAAATTTCAAGACTAATATGAAGCATACAATTTCATGCATGAAAAATATAACAAAATATATTTTGATAAATCTTGAGGGTTGAATTGTGTATGAAAGTATAGTTTGACTTTTCTACAAAGGATTGGGACGTTAGAGGGTTAAATGCCCATGTTCACTAAAGTGTTTATTTTCATATCTCATTAGTTCTCAAAGGCATGACCATTGCAGTAAATTCTAGGTCCAATAGGCCCGACTTGACAAATTCTTACTAAAAATATCTCATGAACAACTAATCAGATTAAGGTTCTATGAGTTGCTACAAGTTCCATAAATGCCAAATATCGGCCATGCCAAGTGGCAGTTTTGTTCAAGTACATCCGGATTCAATATGTCAAAAGCCACCCATCAAACTCTCTCTGGTTGACTCAGAGATTGTTTGTTAAAAGCATTTATTTTTGAAAATTTACCAAAAATAATTTTATATTTTGTACAAGAATTTTTGTTTGATAGACTAAAATTCTATAAGCTTCAACATAGTATAACACTTTACTAAAAAAATTGATTAATGTATTCAAAATCCTAAGTTTTCTATATATAGTTAAGAATAAGCTATAAATATATATATTAACATTCTAATTTTTAATCATTTTGGAAAGCATATAATGAAGTTTTCAATTGAATAAATGCAAAGCCAACTAGATTTTGATTCTAAAAATACCCTATGTTGTTTCATAAAACCATCTAAATGGATGAAAATAGAGTTTAAAGGGATAGAAGGAACATTTCTCAAACATTTAGGGGTTAAAAATTAATCAAAGGATTGGAGGTGTCTTTAAGATTTTATAGAAAACAACGTTACATTGAACCTACAAATCCTAGTTTGGTATACCCAAATTACTTATTTGTTCAATATTGAACTCTAGCATACAAAATATTGTACCTCTTATTTGCTAATGTATTTGTATGCCTCTCCGGACCTTGGAAAAAGCAATATAGGAATTATGATTTTCAAAGTAGCAAAAACTTTGAAAATGAAACCAACATTTGCCCCTGCTATGAAACCTGAACACAAAATCTCACAACACACAATGTGCACTGCATCGATCTCCTTCACATTCAATTTCATCTTCCTATAGCACAAAATCGTGAAAATTATGAACAGTTTATAAAAACCAACTACCTCAATTGATGTTACAAAGTTCTGCACAGCTAATGCAAAACAAACTAGTATCGTATGCATCCGATTTCATAGGCCTGGAAATCATCTGATTTCACTCTCAAAACTTCTACTTCTCCAATCCTGAAACTATTGCTACAAAAATTAGGTAGCGTCATAAATTAATTACCTCAAACGATGACACAATGCCGTTGAATGTGGAAACAAGTTCAACCACATTCTAAGTTATGGTTATCATTGTGGACAAAAGAACATCCCATTGACGTCGGTTGATATCTTCACAACAAAGATTAGCATCTTCGTGGCTCCTCAGGTATAGGACGTTGAAAAGAAGAAGCTCAACGTTCACCATGGTTGACACAATATGCCGCTCAAAATCTAGCACAGCAAGAGCTCCAAAAGAAGTCCACCAAGCTCTACACTAATCTTTGTCGATTTGTTTCCAGTCACCAACCCACGCATGTGCAAGTCTCTCTCTACACTTATCTTCGTTGCTTTGTTTCCAGTTATCAACCCACATGTGCAAGTCTCTCTCTATGCAAGTCTCTCTTTCGTCGGCCTTTTTCCAGTCATTAACCCACGCATGTGTAAGTCTCTCTATCCAAGTCTCTCTAGACTTCTCTTCGTCAGCTTGTTTCCAGTCCAGTCACCAACCCACGCATGTGCAAGTCTCTCTCTATGCAAGTCTCTCTCTAGACTCCTCATCTGTCACCAATCTCTCTATGCAAGTCTCTCTCTAGACTCCTCATCTGTCACCAATCTCTCTCAATGCAAGTCTCTCTCTAGACTCCTCAACTGTCACCAATACTGACGTTGGTTGGTGGCCAACACCCAACACCCAACCGTAAGATTCGAAACAGCATGAGTAAGCAAGCCATCCAAAAACAACCCCCTGCGACCAATCATCCACTGAAACAGGAGCCCATTGATAAAATAGCTCTGCCACTCCTTGCCATTGTAAATGCCCTTGATGCCATTCGACACAACCCACGCCAGCCAGCTCCACTCCCAGAACGAAACATCAACGAACCGCGTATACTCGCCCTTCTGCAACGTCACAATATACCGATACATCCAGCTATGGTAGAAAAGCTCCTCTTCCACGGGAACAGCAAGCGAAGCACCCACAAGCCGAAGAATGTCCCACATATCTCCCAAAAACCCCGAGCCAAAATCGTGCCCGGGGCGCCACAGAGTGCGCATGGCTTCGTCCTGATTCTCATTCAAGTACACCGTGATGAGACCACTCAGGACTCCAACGATGAAGCACTCCAGGGTGAAGGAGTTGATGAAATAGGGCTCGTGAAGCTCACGGATGAAGCGGTGAAAAAAAATTATGTACAGCGAGGTGGCCACGTAGCGCAGCAGCTTGATCTTGTACCTGGCCTTGCGCATGATGGACGATTGCATGAGGTCGAATGTGAGCAGCTCGTGGTGGGAATCATTCACTCCTGGAGCTTGATTTAGGGTTTTCACGCGCTTGCGATCCTCGTCTCGCGCCGTCCACAGCGACCGGTAGTGCACCACATTGGCGCACGTGATGGTGAGGATCCATGGCATCAAGCGCAGAACCTCGTCCACACCCATCCCCATAGTTTCAATCCTCAAATTTCTACAAAGACATTCTAGAATTGATCCTGCACACTTGTCATAGTGACAGAATTGAGACTAAGATTATCGTAATTGAGACAGATGGAGTGAGAGATTCTTGAGAAAACATGAGCCCTAATTTTGTACAAGAGCATCTGTCGAATTCCCGGATCGGTAATCTAAGCTCTCTTCTGCGCTATCTACGATTATTAGAAACAATCACAAGGGAGGCGGAGATGCCCATGCGGTCTGCAAATTGCACCGCGCGAACTTCACAAGCAATCAAAAAATTCAGAGAAGTGAGAGAGTTTAGAGAATTGAGAGGATTCAAAGGATTGAAGAGTTGCAGACGGAGGTTACAATGCACTATTCTTTCAGATGCAAAGGCAAGAATTCGAAACCCACAATCTGAGTGATTCTAATCAGCAGGTAAGTGAGGGATTCGCTTGCCAAATCAAGTGTCTCTCACTTTCCAGCCTGTGCCATATCCATTTCGCCTTTCATTGGCGGAGCCTGGACAGATGTGTTGAAGTCGCCCGTTCCTCGTTGACGGAGCTTGGACGGAAGTGTTAAAATCGTCCGTTCCTAGTTGACGGAGCTTGGACGGAAGTGTTAAAATCGTCCGTTCCTAGTTGACGGAGCTTGGACGGATTTGTTGAAATCGTCCATTCCTCGTTGAAATCTAGTATGAAGTAAAATTGAAAAAGTCGGTTCTAATGTCTTACACCCGGGGCTGCACTGTACTAAACATGTACGAGTATACGTGAGTGCACAGAAGGGGTATTAATTTGAGCACTGCCGTATTACAATAAACACATTTAGAATTGAAAATATTCACCTATACTTGCAGTAAACATATATTTAAAACGGAATATATCTATATATAAAAAGGTATTAGACATATAACCTTTCGTATACAAGGGGGTTTTCAGAAGGGGTCATGAACGCACGTGATTCTCAAACATAATGTAGAGTGCACCCCTAGGGTCTCACACATATATCACTGTCATAATCACTACAAGCCTTCTATACTTTTCCTTTGTCCAAGACTCTCATAACTACTGATTTTTTTTTCTTTACAACTAGAAAATATGCGTTTTTCATATACTGGTATCATATGGTTCACTATTACTTCAATTATTACATTCATAGTCATTTTTTCTATACATGAGTTCACTACACATGCTTCTATAGTACGACACTATATATCAAATTCCTTCACATTTTGTATTAAAAGCCTACAATGTTTGTTATATAGATCATTTATCATAAGTAATAAATGTTGTTCTTGGTAAGCCAGATAGAATTAGAGGGTTTCAGACTTGTATGTAATTGACTCCATTACCACAAATTGATTCTTCCAAAGTACCCCAAAAAAATTTCGAAAGTGTTTTGTAATACTTAAGATGGTTGAATCCAAAGTCGCACCACCCTAAATAGAACCAACCTACATACCTAAGTTAGCATGATTGGATACTGCACAAAGGACCATGGTGAATCATATTTTCAGTAAAAGCATTGCAATGGTACACTAATGTTAGTTGATTCAATTTACAAAGTGAACATGTATTCATGACTTCTCTTCTTTTGCATTGTGTTTCATTTTACTATATTTGGATTGTTCAAATATCCATGATAAATAACAATGGCCCACAAAATTAGGAGACTCAAGTACACGGGGATATTAATGAAAACCACCTTGCGAATAGTAGCGTTGAACCAACAGGCATTGATAATAGAGCCAAATGACAACCTTTGAAACCATCATGGTGAATAGTTACTCTTAGGATCCAAACGTCCCAAAGTTCAAGGTCCTCATCCTTCCTCATTTGTTATCGGAAAGGAGAAGAGACTGCTCCAAGATGTAATGAGCTTCATGAAAAACACACATAAAAATCAGGCAATTGACAATTTTTTCCTTAATATGTATGAAATGTACTAACACTAGATTCTAAAAACCATGCACAACAAGCTATCATGTGCTTGATTGATCAAAACCAACCTAAAAGAAGAATTTGGAGCTGGTCTGTACAATGAAGCAATGTGGAAATATAACTGGCCGGCCAAAGCCCGTTCCATATTTAAACCCTTCAAGATCTTTGACAAAGCTTAACAAAGTTCGTGCTTTCAGAAAAACCTCATGTGAATTGCCAATGTTTGATTTCATAACATTCTTTAGAGAAGCCATAGAATTAGTCAATCTTAGGTATCTATAAGTTTCATTTATTTATTTCATTATATAACAATACAACCAAAGGAAGGTTGAGGAATGTATGAAAATGAATCTAATTTAAGCATAGATAACATGACTATAAGACCATTAGAAGAAAATTTTGCACATTTGAACTTTGAATTTCATTGAATTTTCAAATAATTAACCATCCATGTGTCAAACAATCATGTACACTTAAAATCAAGATTATTAGAGTGTGCCAATTGCCAACAAGGTGTTTTTATATCACGCAAAAAAATAGTAAATAACCACAAATTAAGAGTCTTAGAAGTCTAGCGAGTATCAAATTCCTTCTAATGAAAGCAATGCAACATCTCAATATTTACAAATAAAATAAGTGCAATACTTCAGTGTCCTAATCCTTTAAAGACCTAGGATTCAACAATTTTCAAATGACCAATTAGATTAATCAAATTGTGAAATTTTATATCACCAAAGAACATTACATGAATTGCTAAAAATAAATAAAGTAAATAGTTCCATCATACCTACTCAAAACTGCTTTAAAAAAACATGAAAATTTCTTGATCTTTTAGGGTAAAGTTGAGTTTTACGATTTGGAAATGCAAAGTGAGACAATAGAGGTGTCAGTGTGTGCTTGTAAGTTGACACTCTTCAACGCGACTTAGATATGTTGGCATCCTACAAGCCACACCCACAACCATGAGCTGCCTTCTTACTCCAAAACTTGTTGCAAAAACTTGCGAAAACCTCTTAATACATTTGATGAAAAATTTTATGACAAATTGAAGGCATGCATGGTTATACCCTACAGTTAGAGTTGCTCTTTAACAAATTCTAACCTACTAAAACGCCTATCCAATTTACTTCTAGATTATTCAAATCTTCACGTTGAGTATATGCTCATCAGTTGGACATGCATTTTAGTAAATTGGACTTTGTGAAAGATCTTCACTACCTGCAATCCACAATTAACTACGAGACTTTTTAACATTAATTTGATGAGGGTTTTTATGACAAGGGGAAGGGATTGCCATGCAGAAGAGAAAGAGGGCAAGTATCCAAAAGGCGTACAAGACAAAGCGAGCGACGCCAGTCAGGAGTCGGTCACGTAGATCCTATAGCACTAGTAGGCGGAAAAAGCGCGGGAGACCACGGCTAAATGCCCGCCGCGGCTCTCGACGCAACAGACGCTCCACGGAGTCGTCGTCCCTAGTCGACGAGGACCAAGAAGAGGCGTCCACCTCTTCTTGCAAGCGGCCTTGCCGAAGCCTGCCGCCCCGCGAGTCGAAGAAGAAGCTTGACGGTGACGATGAAGAAACCAATATGACGAGCCGGTCCCGGGGAACCGGTGGTCATGACGAGGAGTCCAGACCCGCTAGTACCAGCAAACACAAAACTATGGACGCTTCACAGTATGACCCCAATCCATTACACTACTAATTATACTATAATAATAGTAACGTTGGTCTAAGGACCAAGTTCCATGGGTGAAGTATCTTACTAGAAGACAAGTTTTAGGAACTTCAGAAGAACAAGTTCCAAATTTCAAATGAGCTTTTTAAAAAAAAAATGGTGGAGAAATTGTCACGAAATATGGAGGGTTCCCAAGCCCGAGACTCCATGGCAACTTCTTCCTAATCAATCAAATTTGTTTATGTATCACCTCACACAATCAAATTTGTTCACGTTTCATCAAGCAAGTTCATTGAACGTGCACAACTTCATGGCCGGGTATGAGACAAACCCAAGTTCCACTTTTCCCCACCTCTTGCCTACTTCCATCGACAACTTCCCAAACCTATGAAACTTGGCTCTAAGAGAAAACTTCTATGGGTTTGAAAAATTGCCCATGGAAGTAGGCAAGAAGAAGGGAAAAAGTGGTATTACACTTTGTCTCATACTTTGCCATGAAGTGGTGCACACTTCTATGGACTTGCATCAAAGATGTTTTGATTGGTTAGAGTGAAACGTGAGCAAATTTGATCGGTTAGGGAGAAGTTGCCATGAAGTAAGGGCTTCAAAACCCTCTGTACTTCATGACAACTTCTTCTCCACTTTTCTCTCAAGAGCTCACTTAAAATGTAGAACTTGGTCCTCTAAAGTCACTAAAAATTTATCTTTTTAGTAAGAAACTTCACCCATGGAAGTTGAACATAAGTGTCCATTGTGAATGGAGAATCTATTTTATGTAGTTTGTCTATCTATGCCTCAAAAGCATGTGGATATAAGGTCTACTACACTAATCATACTACTAATCTTGCTTCAATTATTTGGAGATTAGTGCATGCACTGACATATACTTAGCAGCAAGAGTATTTTAGAATCTCTCAAAGGTTAATCTATGGACCAAAAAATCATTTTTAGTGGCAAGATTTTGTGAGAGTTGGGGAATCAATTGTTTCCACATATTTTTAGGCAGTTCTGGTATTAGAATTGACTTTTTGAATTTTTGAGTGGATCTTGTATATGATCTAGGATTTTAATGCACTAAAATATGTATCATTTAGATTAGGTTGTGATTTGGTGAAGTTTGAAGTGGTTAGGTTCCAATCACAAACCTAGATTATCCTTGAACTATGAGTATTGTTTCACAAAAGGATAGAATCTTTGGTTGTGATAGAATCTAGAAGTAGTTCACTTTTTCCATATTATATGTTTGGATGGCACTTGCATTGTAAGTGGGTGACTTTGCGATCAACATTTAATTAGACCCCTACATGAATATACCTTAACATTCTATAGCCTTGTACATTGTGCACTTCCACCACCATTGATGAAGAATCATATTAAAATATCAATAAGACATTAATATAAATGTGAGTTTCATTAATTCATGCCCACCCCGGTGGAAGTATATGGCGGGGTAAGCGGATGAGAAATGTAAACTTTTCTCCAAAGCTTTTAAATAATGTTAGGAACATCAAGAGGGGATAACGTTACATTGCTCTTCGCGCCCCCCTCCCCCCCGGTGCACTCTTTATTAAACCTTGGAATCATGTGCATTCATGACCCCCTTTCAAATACCCCTTGTACAGTTAGAATATGATTATATTTATTCATGTATATATGTATAATGTAAATATACAACCCTATTTCCAGCCCTAAATATGCTTATGGTATGTATACATAGTATAGTAGTGTTCAAATTAATTCCCCTGCTGTGCACTCATGTGATTCTTCACACATAAAAAAGGAGCACCCCGGGGCTTTTCCCAAGTCCCCTACGCATGGGAAAAATTGTGCAGTCATAATTAACACCATAGGTAGAATTATATATATATATATAATTATATATATATATATAATTAGACACACGAGTTGCTTTGCAACCCTCAGCATATTATTAATGTTTTGAACTCTTGTTTTATCCTCATGTAGAAAGAATTCTCGGAATCATTCCATTGTGAATCATTCTATTGAGAAGTGGGACATAACCATGACTCAAACTCCTAATACTCATGAGCCACTGGAGCCACAACAACCTCGCTGCGGAAGCCCGGTCAGCCCCGTCAGCCCGAGATCAAGGTGTTCCTCTGGAGGAGCAAGAGAAATGTCTCAGGAAAAGCCCCAAAATAGTCCTCATGAGGGACTTTTGTAAGAACATTCCAATCAATGATTAGTATCCTTAAATTTCTTGCAAAACTATTGAGGTCCTAATTTGACTTGGGAAGATTTTTTGCCACATAGAGCGTCCGAGGTTGGTATATTGCTTGTCGATACCAGCTCGACTCCTCTTGTTTGGTAAAATTTAGGTTTTGGCTAGTTTGGAAATAGGGATACCAGCTTCACCAGTGGGCATGCTCTCAACAAATTTATGTGATACCTAAGTTAACCCTTAAACGTCAAGAGGGCCTGGGTGGGGCAGCCCGAAAGGCATCTAAATTTTGGGAGGAGAAAATAATAATAATAATAATAATAATAATAATAATATTTTTATTTTTATTTTTTTGGTTTTTTTGGAAAGACAGCTCTGCTGGCCAGCATTGTTGCGGCACTGTAACACTGCGGCACTTTTCAAGAAACAACCTCAACTGCCCCAATCTCAACTTCTGTTTATTTTGATAACTTTGATTGCTTGCCAATGATTCTACAATCTCTCAAATGAGGCGCAAATTTGAAATTTAGATTGTTTTTTCAGTAGCTTTCTAACGCACCAATCCTTGCTTGGTTTGGTTGAGAAAAACTACTTTTTTCTCAAATATTCCTTTCTGAAAAGGCTCGTGGGGCTTTTTTGACATTTAACCCCTAACGGCCCAACCATGCATATTTTGCATGATGTACGGATTTGAAGTCCGTTTTCTCATCCATCATGCACTTTTTGCAGTGTGGATTTTTTTACTGAAAATTTTATAGGAAGTTAGCTCCGTGCATGTGTGATCCGATTAGAAAGGGGATGATTTGTGAAATTTTTATGCCTCATTTCATGTTGTAGTGTTCCACCCAAAATTTCGAAGATTTTAGTCTAAAAGTGCTCTTGAAAAAGTCAACTACTAAAATTAAGCAACCAAAAAATCTCCAAAAATCACTACACTTAGAGTATTACATTTCAACCCATCCCAAAAAATTTCATTATTAGATTGTCAATATCTTATTCGTAATCATATTACAAAAGAGCTCTAAATTTTAAATTTGAAAATTTATACACAAATATTGGTGATAACAATTGCAAATCTAACCGTATGGATAGAATCTCAAATGCATAATGTACAACTTTTATTCATTCATCAACTTGAAAATATCCCTCTTAGTTGCATTTTATAATGCATCTTTGGAAAACTGCCAAATCTGAAAAGGGTGAGAACGTTTAGGGGTTAAAAGAGATATACACATTCAAAACTTTGCATATCCTAAAGTCAACTAAACTTAGACCTTGCATAATTCCAAAAGCTTTTGTCCAATCATATATTTTTTCAAAGTGTGTCAAATGAATACTTTTTTTTGTTTTGGTCTTTTAAATTTCTAATTTTAGGTTCATCATGTCATCCAAATTGAGGAAACACCAAAAAAACCATGGTCTTAAGAGCACTTTTTGATGACCTACTTTGAAGAAATGAACAAAATGGCTACTTTGATCAATTGGTGAGGTAATAAATTACATATTTTGCTTCACTTTGGTGTACATTGTGATATAAAAAAATAAAAAAATCTCAAAAGAATGAAAAGAAAGTTGTGAATATGGTGCTCAAAAATGAGGAAATACCATGCCGATGTTTAAGGGTTAAGGTGAGGATACCCATAATCACAATTGACACATAACATTCTTCGAACTTGTGTAACTTTGGCATACCATATCAAAAGAAAACTTATTTTTTCATGCATATGAATCCTCTTTCATTTGCCAACAAGGGCATGTAAGAATTTGATCAGTTGAAGATCCAAACTCAGCACTAAATCCCTTCATTAGTCACTATGACCCCAAAATCTTTTTGCAGAGGTGGCCCGGGAAACACGGGGCCCGAGAAATGCGGAGACGGAATTTTTGTAGGGGTCCACGTACGCAAGGGGATTTCCACGAAAAATGTCGAAAGGGGTCCACGTACGTAGGCTAGTGAGGCGATGTCGCTCGACCCTGCCTGTCTCCCTCGACCTGTCTGCATTCTGTGTCTGCATTCTGTCTCCATTCTGCGTGAGTGGCAGCAATGGTGATGGGCGGAGAGCGAGAGGTCGAGTGCATGCCAGTGCGAGAGGTTTTGACGGAGTTTGGAGTGCGGAGAGTGGCGGAGTGCGGAGTGCGCCAGTGCGAGAGGTCGAATGCGTGAGCGATCAGTGTGAGTTCTGTCTGCAATGGCGATGGGCGGAGAGCGAGAGGTCGAGTGCGTGGCTGTTAATCTTGTTCCCAAATTAACAAGATTCAGTCACTGACTCCAAACATCGGAGTCGTCTACAGGTCAGTGCATATGACAGACTCTCGGGCCAAAATTATTTACCTGTTCCTTTCTGCGAATAACAATTGCTATCGAAAGCTGCTAGTTGTTTCTTTTTAGGGTTTCTTACAGACTGCTGAAGTTATTCTGTGGTGCTTGAGAGTGAGCTCATCCGATTTCAATTGATAGATGGAAAATGGATAGTATTGTTCAATTGATAGTATGGACATCGGATAGTCAAAACTTTCCCACAGTACTGGTTTTATTTGAACTTTGTTGTTGAACATATCTGAATATTGAATATTTTCTTTTGAAAATGTGTGGGGTGTAATCAGCGGCATGGGTCCTGATTCTCGTGTTTTAGTTCGCAAAAGCCAGAAGCAAGCACAAACATACCAACGGCTTTATCAGGTATGAGATCTTCCATCTTTATTGTTGCATTTTTGTTCCCTGCTTTAGGCCTGTTACAAGCGTTTTTAAACTGATGTGTATCATTCTGTTGTTTAGTTGGGTACTGTCAATCTGATTAGAAGTGCGTGCTTCAGAATGAGGACCTTGTACACATATTTATTGCTCCATTTCATGAAGTGACTCTGAGTTTGTGTAGTGACTCGGCACTCTGAGTTTCTGAATTGCTGTCTCGAACGATCGGTGATCGGGCGACGTCAAAGAGGCTGGCGGGCGACGTCGAAGAGGTTGGCGGGCGACGTTGAAGAGGCTGGCAACGTCGAAGAGGTAGGCGGGCAACAAGAGCGCCACGTTCCAGAAGAACGTACAGAAGAGCGAGCTGCTGCAAGAGTTTGAGCTTGGCGATTGGCGATGGTTAGGGTTTGATCGACACAACACGAATTGATTGCGAGGAAGTGCGTTGTATTGCATTGCCTTTCCCGTCGTTTGTTTTTCTGGGCAGAAGACTGGATTTGTGTTAGAAGATCTAAGGCAGTATTTCTTGCTTTTTTTGAGAGGATTCTTGTGTTTGCTGAAATCTTTTGAGCTTTTTGTTGGAAGAGGGCTGTTTTGAGTTTGAAATCGTTAGTTGCTCGTGATCGTGACGGTGTAAGCCTCGGCAGTGGCAGGAGATTTGGAGACAAAGATATTGGAGATTGTATGTGTTGGAGGACGGCTGAAGATCGAAGGTTTGCTGAGTTTTCAACAGATCTGTGAGGGTTTGTGAGAGTTTGTGTGCGTATTTCATGTGCTAGGGTTTACGCAGAAGCATTACAGGTTGGAAGAATGCACATGAGATGTTAAAGTTTATTTTTATTTTTATGTAAGCCAAAATGTGGGTACCTAATGGACAGTGCTTGAATTTTGGTGTATTTTGGTGTGTTTTTTGAATTTATTTTACATTGCAAAATTTTGGTGTATTTTACACGTGGACCCATGTACCACCCACCTTGAATTAATTAATTGGAAACCACATTGATGTACTCGCTTTGACACTCGTGACACTATGAGGTCAGAGACAAACTATGTTCACTAGGGCTAGCACCGATTTCCCGCTTCCTCTACCAGATCCACACACAAAGAAAATAAATCCACTACTCAACTCGCACAATTGCAAAGAATGAAGTCAATAGTTCTTGCAACTATACCTTAGTCAATTCCCAAAAATTAGCTTAGATATATTTATACTTTGAGGATATGAGGAATTTGAGCTTATGAGATATACAATCTTTGAAGTTATTGCAACTTATACAATTATACTGGAGGCAAAGCGCAATTTTAGCAGGATGTATTTCTAAAAAAAGAATGCCAGAATTTTAGGTTATTTATTTATATATGTATTTATTGTATAATGAAAAGCAAAGAGATTTTAGTACTGAAAGAAAAAGGTCAAAATATTTGAATACTTTAACCCCTAAACGTCCCAGCGTCCAGTTTCTGGACGACGAACGGATTCCAGATCACACTACACTCACATTACTTCATGGATGAAATTCATTCAATTTTTAAAAAATAATTTATGAAGTTGTTGTCCTATCTAATGGTTGGAGTTGGTGTTACTAGGGTACATATTTTTCTTAGATTACAAATGTGGAAGTATGTCAAGCAATTGACTAAGCCAAAATTGCATTGACTTTAGTTCAAAAGTGGGCTTGCTAAAATGAGGCCATAAATCGAAGTAACACAAAATTTTCAAAAAATCACCATTTCAAGAGTATCTCATTTAAAATCCATTCCAACAAATTTTACTCAAAAAATATCAATATTTTGTTTGTAATCAAATTTAGAAGGAATTTTTAATTATAACTTTGAAATTTCATAATAAAATATCAGTGATGACATTGGTGAATCTAACCGTACGGATGGAATCTAAAATTCAATATCTACAACTTTCATTTGTATAACAATTCTGAAAGATTCTTCTAAATAGTAATTTATAATGATTTTTCTCAAACTATCAATTTTGGGGACACTCTGGGACGTTTAGGGGTTAAAATAATTTGAAATGACTATCAAAAAGAGTGTCTAAAGAATGTTGAGAAAGGCTTTGTTGACTTTGGAAATTTATTCCTGGTTAACCCCTAAATGCCCAAGCATCCAAATAGTGGATGGTGGTTGGTCAAATTCAATTTCAACTTTAAAGATGATTATTTTTGCTTTAACATCCAACTAAGAAAATGAACCTTATCAATTCTAGTTTCTACTTCACTTTGTAAAATTGAAAAAATCATAATATTAAGTATTTTATTGCACTTGCAATGTCAAGAAGTCATAATCCAAACTACACTACAAAGCATATGTCATTCTCAAATTTCCAAATTAAAAAAATATGTTTTAAATTGGGTTTTTCCATATGGTTCTTCAATGTAACTTGAACCTTTTAAAAAAAATTGGTTATTTGGAACACTTTTGTAATTTATATGAATTTCTTTGTGTATTTTACTTCAAAAATCATATCAAATTTATAACGCATAAAAAAAATGTGAAAAATTGAGGACTAATAGGAAACATATGTTTGCATTTATTAAAATTATTTCAAAAAATATCTCAAAAGCTATTGATATGCAAACTCCACATAAAAGTGTAGTTTGACTTTTTTGTGAATGTGTTGGGCATTTAGGGGTTAAGGTTGGATGTCCTAAAACCACCACCTCCCCCAATTATAACATGTAGAGTTTTCTTGGGGCCACCACAGCTGAGACTCAAAACCACCAATTTCACTATTCAAGCAAACCAATGGCATGCCAAGCACTGGGAAGAAGTAGTTGGTGGTTTTGGGTATCATTATGAGTGAAAATTAGTATCACATGGTATGGACATAGAGAAACCTAGAGGTCTAATTTGGGTCACGAAGTTCTTTTTACTTCAAAAATTTGTATCAATTTGAATATTGGGAATTAAATTGCGAAAATTTGTGCATTCCATGAGAAATCTTCTTCCAAATGACCGAAAAATATTTCTCATAAATAACCTTGTTAAAATGAGGCCATATTTCTTAAGTTGGTGGTTTTAGGACATCCAACCTTACACAAAGATTTAAAAAATTTGAAAAGAAGTTGGATTACATTTGGCTTTTTCTTTTCTTTAAAAAATATTGTTTCATAGTGTTTAAAGCTTTGTTTCATTTACTAAGCTTTTTCTTAACCTTTTAGTGTCTAAGGTGGTTTTGGAGAAACCAAAGTTTTTTGGTGATTTTTTTCTTAAAACTCTCTTTGTTCAAATTATGGATATCATTATTAGTGTTGAACCATATAAATGTAAACATAGCTTAATCGAACAAGTGCCGGTTAAACTTTGGTAAGATCGGAACGTTGGATTGGATGATCATAGTATGTCTTTCAACCGTATAATGTACACTCAAAATTGAGATTTTGGAGGAAGTGATAGTGACTTATCCATTGACGGATTAGGACAAAAAATTATATGTTAAAATGTGAAAGGAGTTGGTACATGGATCAAGATTGGAATGCATATACTAATGGAACATGAACAAGAGAACACAATCCAAAAAAACGAAACAATATAACAAACTTCCAAACACAAGAAATACCGCATAGTACATGTGTTGTATTTGTGAGTGTTTACTATATTTTCAAGTATTTGCAATATTTTCACATTTTTGTTCATAGGTATTTTGAAAGTTGCACAACTCAAATTTGAAATTTAATTTCATTAGAAGATGTGTATTATAAGTCTCCAACTATGGACATCTCAATTCAAAATCCATTTGCTCATGGATTTTCCATTATTTACGTTTTCGACACATGAGTGACTACAATGTGGTCTCCTGGGCACTAAACGGGTAACCCCTAATTGCCCAAGCGTCCATTTTTTGGATGATGTACAAATTTCATTCAATTTTTCTCATCCATCATGCACATTTTGTAGTGTGGGTTTTTTGCTATAAATTTTATGGGAAGTTAGCTTCATGCATGTGTTATGTGATTAGGAAGGGAATGATTTGTGAAAATTTTATGCCTCATTTCATATTGCAGTGCTTCACCAGAAAGTTCTAAAATCTTAGTTCAGAAGTTTCCAAAAGTACTCCTGAAAAATTCAACTCATAGAATCAAGCAACCAAAAAATCTCCATAAATCACAACACTTAGAATATTACATTTCAACTCATCACAACAAATTTCATCCATAGATTGCCAATAACTTGTTCATAATCGAATTACAAAATAATTTTGAATTTTAAGTTTCAAATTTTATACAAAATATTGGTGATTGCAATCATAGATCTATTGTAACCATATGGATAGAATCTAAAATTCATAATGTACAACTTGTATTAATGCATCAAGTTCTAAATATCGTGTTAGTTACATTTTATAGTGCATCTTTGCAGAATTGCCCAATCTAGAGAGGGCTATGGGCATTTAAGGGTCAAGTATTTTCAAAAAGGGAGATCAACACTAAGAAAGAAGCTTTTACATATACCATAAATTATAGTTTATTTCTTTTCATTTAAAAATAGATGTTAACCCCTAAACGTACCAGGGTGTCCCTGGAATTGACAATTTGAGAAAAAGCATTATAAACTACTATTAAGAAGAATATTTTGGAATTGATATACAAATGAAAGTTCTAGATTTTGAATTTTAGATTCTATCTGTACGGTTTGATTCACTAATACTATCACCAATATTTAATTATAAAATTTGAAAGTTAAAATTAAAAATTCCTTCTAAATTTGATTACAAACAAAATTTTAATATTTTTTGAGCAAAATTTGTTGGAATGATTTTGAAATGAGATACTCTTAAACGTGGTGATTCTTTGAAATTTTTGTGTTTCTTAAATCTTTGACCTCATTTTTGCAAGGCCACTTTGAACTACAGTCAATGCAATTTTGGCTTGGTCAACGACTTGACATACTTCTACATTTGTAATTTTAGAAAAATAGGTAATCAAGTATGACTAAATCCAACCGTTAGATAGGACAACAACTTGGTGAAGAATCTCCAAAAAATTGGATGACTTTCATCCAAGCATTGATGAGAACGTGAGAAGGGTTTGAATCTGTTAGTCGTCCACTTTCTGGACGCTCTAACGTTTAGGGGTTGATCATATGCAAACTTTACTTTTACAAAACTCTCCACTTATGATCGTAAGGTTGGAGATTCCAATGCCATAGTGAACAAGCAATTATTGTCCAAATAGGAGGGTAGGCAAGATAGCATCAAAAAAGTTGGGCCGTGAGTTGGGCCAGACTATTTTGGTGCCATTTTGACACCAAAGGCCGCATATAGGTCATTTTAGTGTCATTTTATCCATACTAGATTGGTATAGAGGTTGGCACCAAATTATAATAATTACATTTCAATGCACCATCATGGCACCATGTTCACATGCCTTGAAGTTCTTGATGTAGTTTCTCAGGCAAGGGGGTTAGTTACCGCCTTCAATACATTTCGAATTTAAGTTATTGCAAAAAAATTATACGCTCTTAGACACTCTTCTGAACCCATTGAGGTGCCTGCAATGATGAACAGATTCAAACTATTCTCTTGACTACATACATGAATAGTTTTCATTCATCCAAATTTCTCTCGGTTCTTGTGTTAGTTGATTATCATTTGTACGGTATGGATCTTCAAAATAAGATAATTATAGTGACTTTTTCTAAAACAACACAATCGGTGTATGTCAAGTTTCATTCTTAGTTCAAAAAGTGAGACCTTAAACATGGTTTTCCAAAACAAGTACAATCAAATCATGGAAACCATACCATCTCATAGTGCATGTTATTCCAATTCCATTACAATTTTATTTATTTTTTTAATGTTTTTGTGTTAATGCTGGATTTTTAATTGAACTTCAAGAGAAAAGCTTGCAAAATTAATTAAAAGATATTAATAAAAAATATGATGAATCCAACTGTACATATGTGATCTTCACATTGACATTTACAACTTTGCTATGAACATCAACCCCATTTTTGTTTTCCTTTTGACACTTTATTCAACATATCACTTTGAGTTTTCGCTCAGATACCAGTCCGTAGGCATCGTGATCGTGTTCGCAGGCATCTTTCGTCTTCGTAATTGTGTCCGAGTTTTGGAGCCACAAGCTATGATGTCCAATATCTATAAATAAATAAATAAGAGAATATATGGCATGAAATATTGAACATTTGAATGCCTTCATTTTGCCGATACAACCTCTCACATTAGAAGGCCATATGAAGTGATGAAGCTATTTACATCCATGAATCTTTAGAATATGGATGAAACATCATTTATTAATCTCAATGTACGTACATTCATCCAATATTTGGCAAAATCATAGCACTTTGAAATTACTTTTTGGTGGGTTTAACCCCTAAACGTCCTCACTTTCTCCAGATTTGGTAGTTTTGCAAAGATGCATTAAAATACAACTGAAAGGGATATTTGAAACTTGATGTATGGATAAAAGTTGTACATTATGAATTTTAGATTCTATCCATACGGATAGATCTACGATTGCTATTACCAATATTTTGGTAGAAAATTTGAAACTGAAAATACAAAATTCTTTTGTAATTTGATTACAAATAAGATTTTGACAATCAAAGAATGAAATTTGTTGTTATGTGTTGAAATGTAATACTCTAATTGTAGTGATTTTTGGAGATTTTTTGTTGCTTGATTTTATGAGTTGACTTTTCCAAAAGCACTTTTACACTAAAATCTTCGAAATTTTGGGTGAATCACTACAACATGAAATGAGGCATAAAAATTTCACAAATCATCCCCTATCTAATCCGATCACACGTGCATGAAGCTAACTTCCTATACAAAATTCAGTAAAAAATCCACACTGCAAAATGTGCATGATGGATGAAAAAACGGAGTTCAAATCTGTTCATTGTCCAAAATCTGGACGGTTGGACGATTAGGGGTTAAACTTTTACATCCACTTAACCCCTAAATGCCTATAGTCCTCTCTAGATTTGGAGAATTGTAAAGATGCATTATAAAATGCAAATAAGAGGGATATTTTGAACTTAATATATGAATAAAAGTTGTACATTATGAATTTTAGATTCTGCCCATATGGTTAGATATGTGATTGCAATCACCAATATTTGGTATGAAATTTGAAACGTAAATTTCAACATTCTTTTGTAATTCAATCACGAATAAGATATTGTCAATTTATGGATTCATGATTTTTTGTGATGGGTTGAAATGTAATACTCTAAGTGAATGATTTTTGGAGATTTTTTGGTTGCTTAATATTATGAATTGATTTTTTCAAGAGCACTTTTGATTAATTTTGAACTAAGATCTTAGTAATTTTTTTTGGTGAAAATGTGTGGCATGAAAAGAGGCATATAAATTTCACAAATCATCCCCTTTCTAATTGGATCACACATGCATGAAGCTATCTTGCCATAGAATTTTGTAGTATGGCTTTTACTTGCAAAAAGTGCATGACGGATGAGAAAACGAATTTCAATTTTGTACAGTACATCAAGCCAAAAACGCCTAATTAGGCAGTTAGGGATTAACTCTTGATTGCCTGAACATCCATTTTTGGACAATATACAAATATCATCCACGTTTTCTCATCCGTCATGCATTTTTTTGTAGTGTGGATCTTTTACTATAGATTTTTTGGGAAGGTAGCTTTATGCATATCTAAATCGATTAGAAAGGGGATGATTTGTGAAATTTTATGCCTCATTTCATGTTGCAATGATTTTTTTTACTTGTTACTAAAGTGTCCATCCCCGGCAGGGGAGAGTAGTTTTGTTCCAATGTCCCTTTGTCCGGTGGACACAAGGTCATTGACATTATGAACGAACACTTTATTCACGCCGGCCTCGTGAGAGGGCTGGTGTTCCTATCTATCTATCTTGCGATGATTTACCAAAAAATTCTAAGATCTTAGTTCAAAAGTGTTCAAAAGTGCTCCTGAAAAAGTCAACTCATAACATCAAGCCACCAAAAAATCTCCAAAAATCACTGCACTTATAGTATTTCATTTCAACCCATCACAACAAATTTCATCCATAGATTGTCAATATCTTATTTGTAATTGAATTACAAAAGAATTTTGAATGTAAAATTTGAAATTTTATACAAAATATTGGTGATTGCAATCATAGATATAACCGTATTGATAGAATCTAAATTTCATAATGTACAACTTTTATTCATGCATCAAGTTCAAAATATCCCTCTTAATTTCATTTTAGAATGCATCTTTGCAAAATTGCCCAATTTATAGAGGGCTATAGGCATTGAGGGGTTAATCCCTAAGTGACTGAATGACCATTTTATGGTCCCTGCGTTTTTCTTACGAGCTGCCAAAGATGAATTAAAATGAATTAAATTAAAAAATGCTTTCTAATAGGAAATCAAGTCCACTTTCCAATCCAATTTGAATCATGTCAATCCGAATTAAACTGCACCGAGGAGAATTTTTCAAAGACAAACACTTCAACATTGTCCTAATGTTATAAAACTTACAATTTCTAGAAAGTAATGATGTTCTCTCCTTTGAAATTTTGTCTTTCTAAAATTCTAGAATTGAATCTCTAGATTCAACCAATCATAACAAGTTTCAAATTCTAAAAATAAAATTTTAAATTTTGGTGAATATTAAATGGTAAATTCTTTTAAATCCATCTAATGAGAATCTAAAACATTTTTTGAAATTTTGACCGTTTAGAAAATCACTAAATGTCATGCTTCTCATTTTCTCTTTTGAACCAAACTTCATCAAAGTTGCAAAAGCAACATTTTATAACACATCTGGGTTTTGCGTTACCCCTTCTATCATTTAGAGGTTAAACTCTTGAAAACCATTCAGCAAGATATTCCAATTTTTTTTTAGAATCACCACAATGCGATATACAACCACAACTGACAAAATCGCTGCTATCATGGGGCAATGTTCACCTTGAGGACTTTGAAAATTTTAATAAATTTGGGACTTTGTTCTTACCATAAATCAATCAATATTTCTATACTTATCTTGACGCTTGGAACCCTTAAGTGCCCAGTAGGCGCCCATATTTGGTCACCTTAATATCTTGGAGTTAAAAATAGTTGTTCAAACTAGGTTTTTTGAAATCGAGAATTTTTGATTCGGCAAAATGAAAAATCTAACTTCATAAGTTATTTTTTCAATTCATTGAATAACAAAAAGTTCATTTTAACCCTGAACGTCCAAGGAGGGTCGTCCATCCAGTATCTTGTACTCCTATGTCTTATAAACCATCCCTCAAAATTTTAAAGCATTTGAAATCTCAAGTTCCGAAAAATCTAGACAACCTTGCTTTGATGGGCTCTCAAACCCAAAACAAAAGTTGAAATGATGTGCCATTTTTGACTATCTTCAAGATGAGGTAGTCAACAAGATGCATGACTCAATTTGACAAGATGTTCAATTCATTAACATTTTTTAAGAGACCTTGTAATGGGTAGAGGTATGAAGGGAAGTAAGAGATTTTGGCTAAATTATCTTATTCCTTCAACTCTCCTCCAATTGAATGAGCCCACAAATCATGGCATGCAACCCATGTGGGCTGGAGTGAACTTCCTTCAACCCTTTAGTGCTCAAGCGACCACATTGTGGTCTCTGATGTGTGGAAAACGCGAATAACGGAAAAATCCATGAAGAATTGGACTTTGAATTGTGAAGTTCAAATTATGAGCGTTATAGTATACATCTTCTAGAAAAAAATTCAATTTGGAGTTGTGCAACTATCAAAATACCTATGAATAAAACGCGAAAATACTGCAAATAATTGATATTTAACTAATTATGGACTTTTAAAAGTCCAGAAATAATATTGAACGCATCCGCCGAGGCGCCGACAAAATTAAAAAAACAAATTTTTAAAGTGAAAGATGTCCACATGCAGACTTTTTTGCTTCAATAAAGGTCAAAACAATGAATATTAGCATATAGTTAGGTCACAGAATTGATTTTTGGCCCAAAAAAAATAAAAATAAAAATAAAAAAATCTCTCAAAAGTGTCAGCCGGTGGCCGATATAATCCGGCTACCCACATATAAAAGTTTCAATTGTCCGGAATTGAGCATTTTCTACAATTTTTTGCAAGTTGTTTAGAATTTGTCATTTTGTCCAGAATTCGTCGTTTTGTCCATAATTAGTTAATATCTGTTAAATACTTGAAAATACAGTAAATACTTACAAATACAACACATGTACTATGCGGTATTTCTTGTGTTTGGAAGTTTGTTATCTTGTTTTATTTTTTTGGATTGTGTTCTCTTGTTCATGTTTCATTAGTGTATGTATTCCGCTCTTGATCCATGTACCAACTCCTTCCATATTTTAACGTATAAATTTTGTCCTAAATCGTACATGAATAAGTCACTCTCACTTATAAAATTCACAATAATTATGTGTGAGTCCGTTCTTAACATGAAAGATTGCAATGGAGAGGTGTTGACATAGGTCATCGCTGAACATCTTCACTTTCATTTTAGAAAATTCAACCCAAATTCTATTTAACTTTGCAATCACACACCCTCTAAAATCTCATTTTTCAGTGTGCATTATACAGTTCAAAGACATACTATGATCTTCCAATCCCACCATTGGATGATTCTCTAATTTTGGCAAAATGTCTCCACTCTAGTTGAGAATAGAGTTGTACGGTTACTTTCTAATCTAATCCCTTCTATTTCTAGTAGTATCAGTCAAAGTGGAAAATTTCAGTGAAATCCAGTGAACCCTGCTACAGCACCCAAAGCGTTAAAGGGTTCAGGTGCCCAATGAATCTCATTGGCTTAAATGTTTTGGCAAGCCTACCCAAAGTGTTGAAACTGCCTTTCAACACTGAGGTATTTCACTTTGAAAAATTCTCCTAAGTGGAGTTTTGATCGAATGGACAAAATTCCAATTCCATTAGAAAGAAGACTTGTTTACCTATGACATCGTATTTTTTATTTAGAAAAAAAATTATTTTTGTGGGCCTAACCAACTCGTGAAAATGGGCAGCGACCAAAAAATGGTCTCTTGGGAGCTTAGGGGTTAACCCTTTAGTGCCCAGGGTACTGTAGCAGACAGCTCTGGATTTTAGTGGGTTTTTCCACTCTGGTTGAGACTACCAAAAATAGAATGGGTTAAATTAAAAAGTAACCGTACAATTTTATTCTCAACTCGAGAGCACACATTTTATTAAAATTTGAGAATCATCCGATGGTGGGATCGGAAGATTATAGTATGTATTTGAACTGTATAATGCACGCTCAAAAACGAGATTTTGGGGGGTGTGTGACTTCAAAGTTAAATAGAATTTGAGGTAAATTTTCAAAAATAAAAGCAAAGAAGTTCAGTTGTGCCCTATGTCAACACCTCTCCGTTGCAATCTTTCATATCAAAAATAGACTCACACATAATTATTGTGAGATTTATAAGTGAAAGTGACTTCTCCATGTACGGTTTAGGACAAAATTTTATATGTTGAAAATTGACAGGAGTGGGTACATTAGTCAAGATCGGATTACACACACTGATGGAAGATGAAGAAGAGAACACAATCCAAAAAAATAAAACAAGATAATAAACTTCCAAACACAAGAAATACTACACAATACATATGTTGTATTTGTAAGTATTTACTGTATTTTCAAGTATTTGCAGTATTTTTGCGTTCTGTTGATAGGTATTTTGATAGTTGTACAATTCCAAATTGAAAATTACTTTTTCTGGAAGGTGCGTAATGTATGTGCGCAAATCTGAACTTCAAAACTGAAGTTCCAATTCTTCACGGATTCTCTCCTATTTGCATTTCGGACGTTGTAGTGACCATAATGTGGTTTGCTGGGCACTAAAGGGCTAAAACACATTTTGAGTCAGGTCTTTACCCTTCAATGTCTATTTTGGGCACTTGTGAAATTTTACTATTAACACATCTTTTGTAAAGATCTCAAGACACCTCTACAAAACTATAATAGTAGTCATGATATGATTGAATAATTTTGACATTGCTTTTTATACATTTTGATTTCAACCAATTATAATGAGTTTCAACCTTGAAGTATCAAATTGCAATTTTGGTGAATTCCGCTGTCAAAACTTGTAAATTCGATTGAAAAATATTCAATTTTGTTTTTTCAAACTCAACCATACATATGTTCTCCAATCAACATGCCTCATGAACTTGAAACCCACAAAAGTTTAAAAAGAAACATCTCATAGTAAATGTAATTTATGTCCAAGCTAAATTCCTAAGCACCGCACTGTGACATATGATCGAGTTTGATTTCCAAAAGCTTGCACACTATTTGCATTTCCGTCAAATATCCTTCTTTTCCTTCCTTCCAAAGTTGTAATTCCTTCCGAGCTTCTTCCTCCCGAGCTTCTACCTTCCGAGCTTCTTCCTTCCGAGCTTCTTCCTTCCGACTCCGAGCTTCTTCTTCTATTATTTCTTTCTTCCGAGCTTCTTCAATTATTTCTTTCTTCCGAGCTTCTTCTTCTACTATTACTTTCAACCAAGCTTCGTCTACTTCTTCTTCTTCTAATATTTCTTTCATCCGAGCCCCTGCTTCTTCTTTCCAAGCAAGGTATGATTCATATGGTAAGGGGTTAATATTGAGTGCCGACAATATCCAAGAAAAGGTAGGCCTTTCTGAGGGTTGATAATTTAAACACTTTCTCACCACTTCAATAACTCTTTTTTTCAATGGCAACTCCAAATCTGGATGAGGCCATTTCAAGTCATCATATGCTGTAGTACTGCCAGTGGTCCTCGGAAGTAGGGCAGAGCCTTCAAATGGAATGCATCCAGTAAGAAGTTCATAGCATGTCATGCCATAGCTGTAAACATCTGCCGCCTTTGAGAACTCTATTTCAGAGCTTCGAACTCCATCCTTCAATTGTTGAAGAATCTCCGGCGCTCTCCAAAACCCAGTGCCCATCACCCCCACCGAGCATTCATAATCCACCACACTTGCTCTTACATCCTCCTTCGTATCTGGTTCCTGCCCATCTGACGACCACAAAAGAACATTCGAAGCCTTCAAGTCTCTGAACAATATCATACTCGGAGTGCAGCTTTTCCATATCTCTTGCAATGCTTACTATGACTTTTGTGACAAAATCCTTGTTTCCAGCAAAGGGGCTACGTTGGTTTTTGTTGCGGCGCATTTTGAGGTCAATAAACTTCCGCAAATCACCCCACTGTCTCAGCATCACAAATCCAAACCTGTTCTCGATCAACGTTCCGCCTTTGATCCACACCAGTGGTCCCTTGCCCTTGTCCTTGGAGAAATTGGACAACATTCCCACAGGCCATTGCCGCTGAAAATCTTGGAGGGGGTTGTCTCCCTTCATCAGCTTCACCACGTGATATCCAAAGCCAAACTGTTCGCCGTCTGTGAACTCAACTTCGGCCTCGTAAATCTCGGCTTGTGCACCCTCGTTGAGTTTCTTCCCCAACTTCACTGCCTTCACATTCCCGAAAAATCCTCCCCATTCAGGATTCTTCTGGAGCTCTGTGAAGTATGTAAGCCGTGCAGGCGGTGCAGCTCTTCTTCGGAGCCTGGCAGTGAGAAAATTATAGGAGCAGGAGGGTGCCATAGAAGTGGCAAGTTCACTCCAATGATCTGTTGAGTATTGAATGTCGAATTCAATGTCGCTGCGACAATTACTCCTGTTCTCAAGCATCCGTGCGATGCGCGTGGAGCCTGGCTGGTCATCCACAGAAGAAGAAGATGAAGCCTGTCCCATTGTTGTTGTGTTTCTAGAGGAAGGAGAACTGTGCTTGTACAAGCGAGGAGCTATCAATTGATTTGAGTGCTCCAGACAATCACCCAGGCGCAGACAAACTTCTGCACACAAAGTGTAAGTCATTACGGCTGATGCAAGTAAAGTCTAAATATTACATGCATAGAATGGTAACTGTCAAAGTACCATAGGTAGCTGTAATCTTGATCAAAAGACTTTACGATTCATAAGTGCACAATTATACACCAAGTGAGTTTCTAAATGGTATGTAGAAACACATCTAACTTGTATAATAAACGGAATTCAGTCGGCAAAGAAGTTACAATTGTGTTGAACACATCTCTCTTCTGTGGTTGGGTGCTTGGGTAGCAAGTTACATTTTCAATTTAACGTGTTCACTAGCTAGGAAGATAGTAAGGTTTAGTTAGCTTGGGGCTAAAAGCTCTGTGCTAACCTTGAGAGGCTAGTGTAAAAAATGGGGCTTGTGTAAAAAAAAATGAAGCCCCTCTTACTCTAAGATTAGCCTGGACTAACTGCCGCAATGAATCTTCCCAGTGATTTGCCTTACTGAACAAACGATCCACTCGCCTATGACCAATGAAATCTGCAACACACACAAATATATCTAGGGATTGAACAGGTCACCGACAAGGAGCATTCAAGCTTGACCGGCCTGCTTGTTCGTCTTCTTCCAGTCGGCACCTAGCTTCACTGGTTTACACAGAAGAACTGAATCATGTCTAGCTGCGCCCGGGCTAATATCCCATCTACACCTCAAGTTTACGAATGAAAAAAAAGAAACAATTTTCCTTTCCCCGTTCAACTGCGTTTCAAAGACAAGGTTGGGAGCTGAAACGATCATAACCGTCCTCCAAAAAATCTATATTTTCAAGAAAAAAAGAACTGAACGAGATAGTAGCTAGTGCTTTTGCACGTTCTCTACGTCAGTAAGTGAGTCACATAGGAAGACAGATCGATCGATGCAAGATAGACTACGAGCTCTAGGTTGTCGGTGAAAAAACGGAAGTCACGATTAGTGATGGATCAGTTGTTTACCTGCGATCGATCGATGGATCGATCCTCACTGCAAGTTGCAAGAGTTCAGTCGGTACGTGGCTTCCTGAGCTGTAGATCCAAGCTTGCTTGCTTGCTGTTACCGACGTCCGTAACCACATGAAGCCTGTGCGACGGACCGCGCTCGCTCGCTTGACGTCCTCCCAACTAATAATACATGCATTGAGTTGCATGATCCTGAGCTTCTAGATGTTCGCACAGATCAAGAAAAAGTTGCTTCCCTGGCTGACGTACAGAATACGTTATTCGGTCCACGAATCTGGGCGGAGTCGACGTGCTTGTGATGGAATGACTCACCTCGTAAGTTGCATTCATTGTTACAGACAATGAATGTAAGAAATCCCTGATCATGGCTACAGTCTTCGGAACTACACTAGATAGTGTATTTAGTGTGAGATAATTATAAGATTTGAAAATGTTATAGATTTTTACTCTCGACAAAAAAATTTACCAAAGACATTGATTCCAATACTATTGAAAGATCCCCATCTTGACCAATATAGAGGGTAAAAAAATTGGTCAACAGTAAAAACTTACAACATGTTTATGTAAATTAGTGTATCACACAAAATACACTATTTAGAGTACTGAGTGTAGTATGAATTGCATGTAATACACATAACATTTAGTAGGCTTCGCCTTTACATCCATCCAACGGTATAAAAGTTCATTCAGAAAAGGGATGGACAGAGCCGGTCGCTGGAGGCTGCTGGAGTGGAAAAAAAAAAAAAAAAAAAAAAAAAAGCCTGCAGCATGTAGCCTGTGCTTGTAGTGCGAGCCAACTTTTCACCAAAATAAATAAATTAAAAAATTAAAATTTGATTTTTCTTTTTTTACAATTGTTTTTCAAAAAAGCTTTCAGCCAGCATTGGCCGGTGTGCTGCTCCTGTGCCGGCATTAAGTCACTACTATATCTTCTTCTTTTTAATTATGTGTTCGGAGCTTTGAGATCATGTTGACCTTCCCCTCCCGGTTGTCATTAACTCTACCTTCCTGTAAAACAAGCGAGCTATTGATTTTGCATAGAAGATGATGTCAGATATTCTGCACACTGTCGTCAAGGGCAAGGCACAGCCAATGAAGGCTACTGAATGTTATACAGTGCCTTCCAAAACTGATCAGATGTTTGCCAATTTTTTATTTAGTCAATCATGAGGAGAAAACAAATACATGAACTTATAGATAGTAATTTTATTGAGATACTATGTGTGAGAACATACATGTTTCAAAAAGATTTTTTCCAAAACAATGCTTAAATAAGAGAGATTTATGTTTTCAAGGTTCCCCTATACATTTGATCAGTTTTGTAACTTCAAGAAGAGAATCACTCAATATTTTGTTCACTTTCCTTTTGCTCCTAGCATAGTTGCAATTCCGCGTGCCATGTTGGAGAATGGCCAAATATGGATACTACTTTTACGTCTCACATAGTGTGACTTATGTCTAACTCATTTTATGTGTGCTAGAAATTCCGTCTTTAACACCATGTATATAGTTGCAACCATGGTGCCTATAGCTCCCATTATTTTTTGGAATTTTCCAATGTTTTTTTCTTACCAAAAAGATATTTCTTGAAAATTACACTATTTATGGAGGAGGTACCCGTATCAGGCCATCATCCTACTTTCTACAAGCCTTCTATTGTCATATGAAGTAATAGAATAGAAACTTTTACCACAAAATCGCACAATTCAACCATTCCACTTGGTGAATGATCATATATATTTACTCGTCATTTGAGGATTACCTGTATATGTTCTAATTATCGGATTCAAATCGGGCAATTGATCAGGCCAAGGTAGAAGAGTGAAACATTGTTGCGAAAACCACTCCTAAAACATCTTAGATTCTTAGTGGTATGAATGCAAGCATTGTCTTGTTGTAAAATTACAAGAAAAGGGTCTAGTTTAAAGTATATCCCGTAGACCATATCATGTGCTTCGTTGGATTAGAGTGAAGATTTTCCCTTTTGGTGTGTTTACAATTTCAATTTCATGAATGCTTTGCGACCACACAACGCATTTTTTTATCATAACATACAATTATCTATTTTTGATAGGGTCAATGTACCTCTCATAGAGGTATGAACTCTTTATTAACCCCTAACTGCCTAAGCGTCCATTTTTTGGACGATGTACAGATTTCATCCATAATTTCTCATCCGCCATGCACTTTTAGCAGTGTGGAATTTTTACTGTAGATTCTATGGGAAGTTAGCTTCATGCATATGTGATCTGATTAGAAAGGGGATGATTTGTGAAATTTTTATGCCTCATTTCATGTTGTAGTGATTCACCCAAAATAATAAAGATTTCAGTGTAAAAGTGCTCTAAAAATAGTCAACTCATATAATTAAGCAACCAAAAAATCTCCAAAAATCACTACACTTAGAGTATTACATTTCAACCAATCACAAAATATTTCATCCGTAGATTGTCAATATCTTATTCGTAATTGAATTACAAAATAATTTTGAATTTCACGTTTCAAATTTCATACAAAATTATTGGTAATAGCAATCATAGATCTAACCGTAAGGATAGAATCTAAAATTCATAATGTACAACTTTTATTCATATATCAAGTTCAAAATATCCCTCTAGGTTGCATCTTATAATGCATCTTTGCAAAACTGCCGAATTTGGAGAGGGCTCTAGGCATTTAGGGGTTAAGGTGTCAATGGCTACTTTAATCAAAATCCATTTCCAATTATGGTATAAGTGGGAGGTGTAACAATGTTGTGACAATGTAGTGTAATGTTGCATGCAGAAATGATATTATAGAAAATACTCTTGTACAAAATCATCAAAAACTCATTTCACACTTATCACACTCCTTATTATCACATTTATCTGCAACTTCTTCTGTCATAAGTATGATACTGAGAGTGTAGAGTGAGTTTGGAGACGGCTGGGTACGTCTGTTCCCTATGCTGTGGTGACATTACAGAAGTTGACATGGTGCGGTGACATTACAGAAGTTGATATGTAATATTACTGTGGCATAGAAGTTACCCAGTGTGCAAATTCAGCAAGAGAGAAATCAAGGTACCGGTAGGTGAGAAGGCCAGCACCTGCAGGGGGTCTTTATGTGTAAATGGACTGTTTGGAAAGGCATTTTTCTGCATTGGGGATCTAATATATAAGCGTAAAAGGCACATTAACTACCGGCATATAAGTTTTACTTCCGACAAGCAAGCATGCTGACAATCTCACCATACTGAAAACAATCATATAAAGGACATATCAATAAATCTAAAGTGTCAACATGCTTGCTTGTCGGAACAATCCACATCCATATTCTGACTCCCCTGGCTACATAAACATACCGTAGAGCTAAAGCTGACAGACGACCAGAACTTAATCAGACAGGCAAGCTCACAGATACTGATTTTCAAGACACTTCTATGAAGATCATGCCTGCACCAAGCTGCAAGATCATTAGCTTGAAACTAATATTTGCAATCAATCCGTATACAAAAGTACGAAACCTTCACAACCCGGCCCTCGGACAAAGTGCCAAACCAGCAGGCCCATAGGTGAAAGCAGAAAAGTCTCGGTTGCAAATCTAGGAAAGCTTGATGGAAATCACAGTTTCAGACATCATCTACCTTGCAGTCAATCACTCGTGAACCCAAAGTACAGTCTACCCTCCATAACCTGACACTCCATAATATGACATATTATTGTTTCAAGCAATACACATGTGACTAATCCACACCTGCCACCTTGAAGTTAGGGCTTCCCAAACATGTCATAATGGAGAGGGACAGCTGTGGAGAACAGGCACATTGCACATGAATCAGCCGATGAATCATTTTCTTCGGAAAAAAAAGAACCGGGGCTCATTGCTTTATTAGGCAAGTTCCGGCAACGAGTGCAAAAAACAGACTCAACAGCTCAGATAGCGGACCGAAGCACCTCAGTGGACATAGACAAATATAACAACCTCTAGCATGAAGTCCAATATATTCACTGACCTAATATGAAAAAAAGAAAAAAAAAGGAATTGGCTACATTAACCACACAAAAATGGAGGTTTAGATTAGCTTATGCGGCGACCTTCTTCGCAGTGACAGCGTTGCAAATGGTGGCAAACTCAGGGCCCTTCAACGCAGCGCCTCCAACGAGGAATCCATCGATGTCTTCTTGCGTAGCGAGCTCCGCGCTGTTGGCGCCGTTCACGGAGCCACCATAGATAATGCGAGTCTTAGAAGAAACCTCGGGGGAGACTTTCTCCTTCAACCATTGCCGGATGGCAGCGTGAACCTCCTGTGCTTGCTGTGGACTGGCCACTTTGCCAGTTCCAATCGCCCACACAGGCTCGTACGCGACGACAATGTTGGACCAGTCAGAAACGGCGTCCGCAAAAGCTTGCATCTGCTCGAACACAACGTCCGTCGTCTTGTTGGCCTCACGATCCTCAAGCTTCTCACCGACGCAAGCAATCACGCCCAAACCCTGGGAAAGTGCGTACGCAGTCTTCTGGCCGATCATGGCGTCCGTCTCCCCGATCACATGACGCCGCTCGCTGTGGCCCTGAATGACCCACTTCACTCCCGCGTCCACCAACTGATCGGCACTGATCTCGCCTGTGTACGCCCCGCCCTTGCCCGTCCAGGAGTTTTGCGCCGCTACTTCGATCCGCTTCGTCAGCGATCCGATCACCTGGCTGATGTACAAATACGGCGGGGACACCACAATGTCCACGTCGTCCTCTAGGTTCGCGCTGTTGAGATCCTTGACAAGCTTACCAATGGAGTCTGCCGTGCCATTGCACTTCCAGTTGCCGCCTACAAAGAACTTCCCCGTTCCTGCCATCGTCACCACTCCCCGGTGCCCCCTGCCCGCACTCTGCTCACATCACCAAAAAACTCAAACCCTAAACACCTCTTTATCATGATGAAAGAGGTTTGAGTGTAGCAAACCCTAAACACGAACTATGGAAAAACCTCGTGAATGGCGTTACCTGCAACGAGAACGAAGCGAGTTCGTTGACGGAGTTCCCAAGGTCGAGACGACGGAGGCCTGAGAATTGAGGGCGAGCGACGACGGACGAAGGCTTGGCAGCAACTGCACGAGAGGAAGAAGCAGCGATGGTGGAGTGCGCCATTCGGCAAGCTGCCAAAGCCATTGCTGAAAAAATTATTTGTTGCAAAGAGGAAGAAGAGATTTGCGTGCAAAAGCAAAGTCCTCCTCCTTGCAGCAAATTTACTTGACGACAGAAGCGATGCGAAGTGAAGGCAAACAATCGAGAATGCAAGGCCGAGAGCGACGACGACGCCAATGCGGAGCCACGGTTTTGGGCTCGAAAGAGAGGTTGGCGTCCTGTGACCGTGGTCATGGAATCACGGGAGCGAATCGGCTATGTTTGGGATGTGGGTCCGTGCCTGAGGGATTGGTAAATTAGTAAGTTACCAAGTTGGAGCCGACAGTCTACGGTGCGTGTCTGTCGTTTGAATTATTTGGACACATTTTTAGAAGATATTTTTCAAAGATATTTTTATATTATGAAACTAATACGGTATAACAACATTAGTATCGGCATTTTGAAAAAAATGAGAAGACCATAGAGTTATCCGTAAAGTGAGCCTGTCTTTTATTGAGAAATGGGTGCACTGTTCACCAAAATTTTGAGAAACGCAAAGTCCAGTCCACTTATTCCGGGGCTAATTACACAGGCTCAACCAGCCTCATGGATGGTGCAACTATGTAATTTTGGAGTGGTCGTCAGGCAGACAAGCTTATGCAAATTCTCTTCTTCTAGCTAGCTCATCACTGGATCATTGAGGCAACTGGACATCCGGGGCACGCAGGTAAAGGCGGGTGAGAAATTTTTTCTCACCATTTTCGATGCTTGGAAACTTTATTGCCTGTGTTTTTTTTTAGGTTCCGACACCTCTTCCACATTTAGGAGTTGATCCTCTCTTTTGTCAAACCCAGGCCCTAAACCCTCTCTTCACTTGACTTTACGGATAACTCACATGGAATTGAGTTATCCATAAAGTCTCTCAGTAACCTCCATTTTGACCAAGATTTCTCTAACTATCTGATCTCCAAGCAAAAGAGGAGCTGTTAGGCGGTTTTTATCATGGATTTTCTTAAAAACTAGTTTTCGCCGTCAAAAACTAGAAAACTGCAGTTTTTTCTACCTTTTGCAAAGCGCCAAAGAATCTCAGATAGTGCGCAGGCCATGATTTGG
This sequence comes from Pohlia nutans, assembly GCA_022496805.1. Lineage (NCBI taxonomy): Eukaryota > Viridiplantae > Streptophyta > Bryopsida > Bryales > Mniaceae > Pohlia > Pohlia nutans. The sequence continues at coordinate 19,519,984 of CM040097.1, forward strand.
CCAAGTCAGTTCTAGAGCCACTTCCACTATTGTTAATCTAGACAACTCGTTCACTTGAATCATCAATATAAGGGTTTAGAATTCGGTTTCATCTTCATTTTACACACGCGTTGCTTCGGTTGTTGTTGGCTCTTTCTTAGTTTTTGCTACTCATAGTGATCTTAGCTGTTGATTGTCAAAGTATGCGCTGCTCATAGTGATCGTAGTTGTTGATTGTCGAAGTATGCGTTGCTCATAGCGATCGTGTGCTCATAGTGATTGTGTGTTCATCTATCATGGTACGCACTTCTCAGTAACTGTGTTGGTAGGTGAGCCGTTGCAATTAGCTGGATTGAACCTCTTAAACTTCGCCGCTTGAATCTGAGTGCTCATCAGTGCCATCATTGCCAACACCAACAACACACCCCGCAACTCCACACATTGCCATGACCCTAACTTAATCGATTTCTACAAATCGATCGAAATGAAGTTCTATCGACGGTCGATCAATCGGCCATTATATTGAAGGCCATTTGATTTGCTATAGATTGATCTCACGTGATTTGTCTGGGATCCGCAGACTTCACTACTAGAAAATCCAACTAATCTTTTGATTCGGTCGCGTTGACCGGGACACTTTTTGTTGATTTGGTCAATTTTTTGTTCAAATCAACAAAAAAGTGTCCCAGTCAACGCGACCGAATCAACAAATTAGTTGGATTTTCTAGTAGTGCTTGTACGGTTCTGCAAACTGACGGGATCGACACACTCATAAGAAGATCGGTACAAACTCGGAATCCAGACCCTTACAGTATTGGGTGCGACAAACTTTAAGGATTAATACACTTGAGGAGGGGACTTGACTGCGGCAGTTTTGAAGGGATCTTTGTCAGGCAAATTTGAAGAGGTCTTCATCAGACAGACTTGAGGGGAGTCTTGGCCGAGGCAGACTTCAAGGTGTCTTTGGCCGGGTCAATCAAGACTCTTATGGACAAAAATTATCCCTACGTGCGTGATTTAATATTTTATGTTTATCGTTCATTTCATTATATATTTTTTTTTTTTTTCAATTTCTATACAATCTTTCTTACACATTCTTTTATTTATTTTTTAAAATGTGTTATTTGTAGGGGTTTTCTTTCAACCCGACATTGGTGAAGACTGAAGAAGAAGATGAGAAGATTTAGCTATCCCAATCTCTACCATATCAAGAATCTCAACAAAATATATTGTCTCAAGTGGAGGCCTCATTTCAAGTGTCTTGCGCACCACATCTCCTACCTCAAGGATACACAAATGCACATCTTTATCAAGATTCTGAAGGCCCTCTTCAAGCTGTCTATGTCCAAGCTTCTCAAGGCTCTCATAAAGTAGCATCTTTGCAAAAAAAAATTAGGAAAGAGTACTAATAGTAAATGGAGCAAAAGCTATCAAATTGATAGTTTTCAGGTGAGTGTTCAAGTGTTTAGTTACCATAGGCATTTTAATGAGTATTCTAACAAGCGCTCTAAAGCTACTAGTTCCAAACAAGGTTTAGAAACTTGTGTACTTAGACTACCAAAAAAGAGTTTCTTCAAAGCTCTTTTCTTAAGGACTCTCTCAAAGACAAATTAAGAGAGACTTTAAAAGAATAAAAAACGAATAGTAGTAATGAAGAAAATGTATACAAAGCATGTTTGCAATCCGAGCAATTCCTTAAACAGCTCAAACAGACTAATTCACACGCCAAAAGAAACACATTAAAAAGATGGCAATCCACCATAGACCAATCTACAAGTGACACATCTACCCTTAGAGATGTGTTAGGAGAGGGAATTGTTGGGGAAGAAGAGAAAGAGCAATCAAAAACCAACAGCAAAATTCTCTCCCAAACGGCAGAAGGAATTGTAACACTTGCAAACACATACTCTCAAGGAGAAGGACATAGAGATGAAATAATTATTTTGAAAATGGAGTCCGAACGAAAAAAGGCCGTCTATTTGATTCCAAAGATCTTTCAATGCGGATGAATGATCTATATAGATTGCGGGATGAAGGCTTTTACACACAAGAGCAATTCGGAAGAGAAATGGATTTTTTTTTAATTACAACTAATTATTTGATACATATTTATTGATTGAATATAAACCAAAATTGAATTGAACTAAAGCGTGAAATTGAATTGAATTAAAAACATAATTAAAACATAATTGAACTGAATTGAAAACATATTTTAATTGAATTGAAAGCATAACCATATAGAATTGAATTGATGGCTAAAATATAATTGAATTGAAAGCATTTTAAAATTGAATTAGCATATTTGAATTGAGGAGAAAGCCGGTCACTGTTTGAGCAGGCCGGGCCGGGTCCCAGCCGTGATCTATATGGCTCATGCACTCTAAAATAAGGAGCTCAACCCTCCTATATTCCATGAACCCTTCTTTGTAACCTCCATTTTTCTTTACGGTTACACTCTTTTAGAAGTTATTGTAGCACTTCTATGAGTTTAGGAAGCAAAATTTTCATGTTGCCTTTACGAATAATTCAAATGTCTCTTTACATTCAACATTTCAGCCTAAGGGACAATAAAAAGAGACAATAATATCGTAATGACACGAACTATGTGTTGAAATCAAAGTTACTATAGTATGTAAATATCCATTATACTCTAATTTTTTAACCTCGTACTCATATAAAAATCCCTATGTATTTAAAAGTCGATTCACATTCAAATACATTTAGACTTAAAATACCGTAGTTTACTAGCAGGTTCAGCTGAAAATAATTCTAAAAAAGATGCCTAATATTTCGGAAAATTATTGGCATCTTTTGCAGAATATTATATAAATTATAATTCAAAATTGCCGAAAAGTGAGAATTTTTTTACTTTACACTGGGTTTTAACTTAGTTGGGAGACTTGTGTGAATTTCAATGGAGAGAAGGTGCTCCTTTTGTAATCAATCAAGCTCACTTACATTAGTCCACAAAGAATATGGGTTAAGAAGTAGCAAGCTCTAGGTGAGGCTTTTGAAATGTGTTGTACACAGATTTTTGGAGTCCAATTGAGCATAGAAGATGAAGTTTTATAGAATTGTGTCTAACTAACAAAAGTAGAGAAATCAAGCCTTCTTCCACCTCCATTAAGTTTTGTGTAAAAATAAGTCTTTATGCAAAAGATACGGACAAAACAACACAACATTGTAAAGGTCAGTTTATCAAAATGCGTTCCTAACAGTTTTTTGAAGCTCATTTGTGCTTAGAAGATCAACTTTTTTGGAATTTTAATGGTTTAAGAAAAGTTTAGAAATCAAGTAATCTTTCACCTCCAACAAATTTTATGTCATTTGAAGACTTTATGCAAAAAATATGCGCGTTATAAAAATAAAGACCAACTAGGAGCTTCACCTCAAAGTTCACATATCCCACATGCATTGTTGGATACAACTCCACTCCACTTGTATAAACCACAGAGCATTCTTGACTCTCTCTACTCAAATCTTACATGTCAACCAATGAAAGAGAGTTGGACTTGACAACAAGCCGAATTTTAAAAATTTAAAGGAGAAAATTGCCAAAATTATTAATATACTATTTTTAGGTGCCGAACCTACTTTTGGAACTTAAATTAATTATTAGGCAGCAAGGTGCCGAACCTGCTAGTAAACTACGGTACATCAATAATGACTTTTGGTTCTATGCCTTCAGTTGACATTATTGTTTGGTGCCCAAAGACCACCCTTTCCATAAGAGTTGCTAATCTAGGTTGAGATTGGAAAATTTATATTGCCTCTGTCCTACTAAAAAGTCATGATTTGCATTTAAAATCTGTTCCAAATTAAAGTCATGATTTCTGAGACAAGAATATACAAATATTCTTCACCATTTAAATGATCATTGCATAGATGTACGACCCTGATGTATGTAGGATCACAAATACACACTCTGTTTTCAATCTACATGTCTCCAAATGAACCATGTATAGGGTGTATATCTATACCTATTGCGCAAAAATGATTCTAAGTGTCATTCCATAACTTTGAAAAATATGACTTACCCCATTTCAAATAATCCCATTAATCCTTAACTGCCAAAACATGCAATTCTTGAACAATGTACAAATTTCATCCAGGTTATTTCATCCGTCATGAACTTTTGCAAGGAAAAAAATGAGACAAAATTCTATGGCAAGATAGCTTCACGCATGTCTAATTTGATGAAAAAGAGGATGATTTGTGAAAATTTTATGCCTCGTTTCAAATTGCAGTGATTCACCAAAAAATTTGAAGATTTTAGTCTAAATGCGCTCTTGAGAAAATAAACTCATAAAATTAAGCAACCAAAAAATCTCCAAAAATCACTACAGTTAGAGTATTACATTTCAACCCATCACAACAAATTTCATCTACAAATTATCAATATCTTATTCATAATTGAATTACAAAATAATTTTGAATTTCAAGTTTCAAATTTTATTCAAAAACATTGGTGATAGCAATTGCAGATCTATCTGTATGAATATAACCTAAAATTTATGATGTACAACTTTTATTCATACATCAAGTTCAAAATAGCCCTTCTAGTTGCATTTTATGATGCATCTTTGCAAAACTGCCGAATTTAGAGAAGGGTGAGGACGTTTAGGGATTAAAGTCATTTCATCTCACTACATTTGATGTCCTAGTCACTGGTAGAAAAGGTGGCATTGTTGAGGGAGTTGCCCAAGCATGTGGTGGCCAATTCCACACATGCATAATGATTTTGCTTGGACATCTCCTTAGGGAGCGCCACCTTTTCTACTAGTGTAGTGCATGTCCCTATCTTTCGTTGTATGTAAACTGCATGTCGGCCACTTGATTTCTGGTAACCAAAAATTCTACATAACACCTAATAACAAGATTGAGCTTGTGCAAATGAAGTTGAACCAGGCAAAATCGATATGAAGGCTACATGTGGTGATTTGAAATGACTGCAAAATAATAGTCTTCGGCCCCAAGTATTTTAGGGTTGCAGGCAACCATAACCCTAACAATTTCAAGGGTGGTTTAAATTTTTTAAGATTTGGTGAAATTGGACACTTTTTGGTGGTCATTTTAGGTGAAATAGGGAGCCCTTTGCACTAGTGACACATCTGTGCTGAATATTTATTTATTTTCAAAAAACAAGTTTCAACAAATGAAATATTCACATATATATTTTAATATTATCTTTCCATAATTTCTTTTGAAAAAAGAATTTTCAAAAATTTGATGTTAAGTTTACAAAAAATAAATTGTTAACAATATTTCTACCTACAATAATACCCCTATTACAAGTCACTAATCTAGGATTGTTAACCAATAACTTATCCAAAAGAAAACCATGATAATACTAATAAAAACAACAACTAATCACAAAGGTCTTTGTCCAAAAACGAAATGTACAAATTTTAGATGTCTCTTTTCGTATAATCTTTACTACAATCTTCTATATAATCTTTACTAATTGAAAATTTCAAGAACTCAATTTAACATGTGAAAACTCCAATAGCTTTATGACCTCACAATTCTACTAGATTCATTATTTGAAACAATGATCCCAAAACTATTATTATTTTTTATACATGTCTCATTTTCATTGAATACCATAACTTTACTTAGTCTCTCCTTTGGGGTAGAGACAATAATAATTTAACTTCTCATATCGTACACCGCCTTTTGACAAAACGAACTGGAAAATCTCCTGCAATTTTCCTAACCGGAAGTTGCAATACTCCTTGATCGGGTCCACATATTTCCCAACTGCAATACACAACACATGCACATATTACTTTAGTTTTCTTCTATTATGAAAACACATAACATCTACATTACCGTACTTTAGGGGCAGCTTCATCAACCCTTTGTCGAATAATTAATATTTTCTAAAAATAAAATTTGGCAAAACAAATATACCATGAAATCCATTCTTTTCTCTTACAATTCTTTTTTCTTTTGAAAAACAATTTCCCAAAAACTCCGGCATCTATTTCTATGATTATTTTTTGTCAAACCTGACCCTAAGGTATGGTATTTCAATTTCTTCTATTCCAAGTTAAGCCTAATGAATTATCGCCATCAAAATGTCTCTTTGGAAAAATGCTCAATCCTCACTAATTGCTTCGGCGATAGTCATATTGACAATGAGATAATTTGAATGTGTGACAAGTGTGCTACAGTTGATAGTATGAGAAGTTTGCACAATATTTCAAAATATCATTTTAGATTAACCCCTAATGCTCTAAGAGACTATTTTCTGGTAGTTGTTCTTTTTTAGGGGCTGCCCGAGGTCAAAAAAATAAAATTTTGAATAACCTTCATCAAAGTTACGGAAGTCACATTTTATAATACATCTTAGATTTGCTCTATCCACCTCGGACCTTTAGGGGTTAAAGAGGTATGAAAGTGGAATAAAAATAGGCAATGATACAGAACTGCGATATAATTTTTAGTAATGGCATGACACCTTTTGAAAATAATAGCAATTAAGAGTTATTTAGAAACAAAGTCATGTCAAGATAAATAAAAGTAAATCAAAGTAAATCAAGATAAATTAAAGCTCACATGTAAAGAGTCTAACCCTTAACCCCTAACCGCCCAACCATGCATATTTTGCATGATGTACGGATTTGAACTCCGATTTCTCATCCATCATGCACTTTTTGCAGTGTGGATTTTTTCCTGAAACTTTTATGGGAAGTTAGCTTCGTGCATGTGTGATCCGATTAGAAAGGGGATGATTTGTGAAATTTTTATGCCTCATTTCATGTTGTAGTGTTCCACCCAAAATTTCAAAGATTTTAGTCTAAAAGTGCTCTTGAAAAAGTCAACTACTAAAATTAAGCAACCAAAAATCTCCAAAAATCACTACACTTAGAGTATTACATTTCAACCCATCCCAAAAAATTTCATTATTAGATTGTCAACATCTTATTCGTAATCATATTACAAAAGAGCTCTAAATTTTAAGTTTGAAAATTTATACACAAATATTGGTGATAGCAATCGCAAATCTAACTGTATGTATACAATCTAAAATTCATAATGTACAACTTTTATTCATTCATCAAGTTGAAAATATCCCTCTTAGTTGCATTTTATAATGCATCTTTGAAAAACTGCCAAATCTGAAAAAGGTGAGAACGTTTAGGGGTTAACTGCCTAGGTGTCCATTTTTTGGACGATGTACAGATTTCATTCAATTTTTCTCATCCGTCATGCACTTTTTGTAGTGTGGATTTTTACTATAGATTTTATGGGAAGTTAACTTCACGCATGTGTTATCCGCTTAGAAAGGGGATGATTTGTGAAAATTTTATGCCTCATTTCATGTCGCATTGATTCACCAAAAAATTCTAAAATCTTAGCTCAAAATAGTTCAATAGTGCTCTTGAAAAAGTCAACTCATAGAATTAAGCAACCAAAAAATCTCCAAAAATCACAACACTTAGAGTATTACATTTCAAACCACCATAACAAATTTAATCTACAAAATTGTCAATATCTTGTTTGTAATTGAATTACAAAATAATTTTGAATTTTGAGTTTCAAAATTTATACAAAAATATTGGTGATAGCAATCATTCTAACTGCATGGATAGAATCTAAAATTCATAATGTACAACTTTTATTTATTCATCAAGTTCAAAATATCCCTCTTAGTTGCATTTTATAATGCATCTTTGCAAAACTGCCCAATCTAGAGAGGGTTGTGGGCATTTAGGGGCGAAAGACTCATTGACTCGAGGAGCTCTCATTCAAATTGAGTTCAACTTTGCAAAACAAGGAGAGTCAAGGAGTCCAATTCATGCCAACTCAGAGGGTGCTCAACAAGGGCTCTCTAAAATGTTATGGCAATTGAATTTCTTCAAGTAAAGAAGGTAAAACACATCAAATTTTTAGAATTTTAATCCATACCACCAGGATCGGCAGGTCATGCCGAAAAGTTAACTTTTTTGCCCAAATGCTATGAATATTTCCCAAGATTCTTTTTTTCACCATAGAAAATAAAAACAATTTCAAAAACTAATTTCCTGAAGATTTGGGCTTCTCTTATTTTATTATATTTTATTATATATATATATATATAAATTGCCCTGTCTGGTCGTGTACGGTATGAAATCTTAATGTTCTTTTTTGATAAAATTGTTGACATTTTTGTTCATTGCATTGTGTAAAATCAGCATAATATTGATCAACAAGGTGGAGATGAGCTTATATGCTAACCTGTAATTTGTGACAAGATGATGGATTACAAACAACGTCTCTGTCATTGCCAGTTCACTGCCAGGGCACAAATGTGGGCCTTGACCAAAAGGCATGAACTCATTAGGTTTAGGTTTTTCCTGCAGCCAAGTAATTCCACTAGACTCAGCACCAGCAATTATTTGCAAAACAAATCACAAGTTTAAAATCAAGTTGTAAGGTACCTATACCTAAATGCATCCCCTTAACAACTGAGCCTATTTACATGATGATAGAAACTCCGGTCCTCTTTCGAAGCCGACGTGAATAAAATGTCCGTTCATAATGTCAATGACCCAGTGCCCACCGGACAAAGGGCCATTGGAACAAAACTACTCTCCCCTACTAGGAATGGACACTTTAGTAACAACCTATTTACACACATAAAAATAAATTAAAAAATTGATGTGTCTTAATAGCAAGTTCAAGAGGATTCCAACGCACTTTAGCCGCATTATTTGGACACCATATGAATAAGTTACGAATTTCCAAAGTGCTGACTGTAGGTTGACCATAAAGCTACCCTAAACTCTGATGTTCAGATTGTGCACATTCTCATCAATAGTAGGGTGTTAGAATCTACTTATTATGGAACATTAAACTAGGGATGATTTAAGGAAAATGTCGCTTTTAGATTTAGTTACCTTATGTCCCTCCTGAATATTTAGTTTTTGGTGCACATCATTCACATGAAAATGAGTAAGATCAACTTCTAAAATTAATGCAATCCCGGGGGTGCACTCTACATTATGTTTGAGAATCACGTGCGTTCATGACCCCCTCTAAAACCACTCATATACGAGGGGTTATATGTTTAAAAACCTTTGTATACAGATTTATTCGTCCTAAATATATGTATAATGTAAATATACGTCAATATTTCAGATCTAAATATGTTTATTATATGTATACGTCATACGACACTGTTCGAATTAATACCCCTTCTGTGCACTCAAGTATACTCATACATGTTTAGTATAGTGCACCCAGGAATGCAATAAAGCAAAGGAAAGTGAGTTTGAGCCTACTGACTCTGCAATAATAAGCTTCTTAAGAGAAAAAAATAGGTCCCATTTAACCAAAGAGTGAGAAAATTGTACAATTTGCAACATACCACGAATCTGGACGGATCGAAGTTTCGGGGGTTTGGATAGTATTCTGGATTATACTGAATAGAAGTTGTTGATGCCCACACATAAGAGCCTTTGCGGAAGACTAAACCTGTGAGAGGATGTGAAAACATATTCAAAAACTAAAAGATAAAGATAAAAAATAAATTTATAAATTAAAAAAAATTAAAAAATAAATGTCTAACACGGAGATCTTCACATTCACAAGAGAAAAAAACTACCTATCCCACGGTAGGATACGATGCAACTTGTGTCTTGTTGTGGATAATGTCCCAGGTACCAACTAGTTCAATTTTTTTCTCTTTCCCAACACTAGTAGAAAGGTAGCATTAAATTGTCGTGGTATAAGTTACTACAATACTTCATAAAGTAATGTTTAACATAAGGTTCTTTAACCCTTGCGAGGGTTCACCCTTTTGCTCTCACTGCATGAAAGATAAAAAATTCAAAACATGTGATTCTTGAGGCGGGGATTCTGTGGACTTCCAACCCTCCATCATCATTTTTTAGGTAAATAATGACATGGCATGTCCAATATTCTAGAATCCGCTACAAAGATTCTTGTGCAACGATTCTTATTCCAGGGTACAGCTCACAAGGGCTAAAAAACCTTATGTAGACTTTGATAATTATTAAAATTAAATTTCTCATTTGCTCAATTTTATTCAAAATGATTCAGGTGTGTAACTAAGTGTGTAACTAAGGAATAAGAACCTCATTTTTGTGAATTTCAGTGTGTCAAAATGTGACGTTCAAGTGCTAAAGTTTAGGAGTTTCTAATGTTCCCATTTTGTGAAATTGTAATGAATGTCCATATGAGAAGAAAAAAACGAGAGAAAACTAATTCCAATTCGTTTATGAACCAACGTACGTAAAGAGTCTATTCGTTTAAAGTTCCACGCCATTGCCTACAAGACATTGGGAGTTACAAAAGAAGTACATACCCTTGAACCCCTAACTGCCCAACCATGCATTTTTTGCTTGATGTATAGAAGCAAACTCTGTTTCTCATCTGTCACGCATTTTTTTGCAGTGTGGATATTATACTAAATTTTTTATGGGAAGTTAGCTTCATGCATGTGTGATCCGATTGGAAAGGGATGATTTGTGAAATTCTTATACCTCATTTCATGTTGCAGTGTTTCACCAAAAAATTGAAAGATTTTAGTCTAAAAGTGCCCTTGAAAAAATAAACTCATAAAACTAAGCAACCAAAAAATCTCCAAAAATCACCACACTTAGAGTATTACATTTCAACCCATCACAACAAATTTCATCCTCATATTGTCAATATCTTATTTGTAATAAAATTACAAAATAATTTTGAATTTCAAATTTCAAATTTTATAGAAAAATATGGGTGATAGCAATCGCAAATCTAACAACATGGATAGAATCTAAAATTTATTATGTACAACATTTATTCATACATCAAGGTCAAAATATCCCTCTTTGTTGCATACTCCCTCCATTTCACAATAAGAGTCCAAATCTACATATTTTCTTGCCTCGATTTAAAAGTCCACATTCGTTCATTTCATTATGTCGCCTTCCTACATTGACTCCTACTCATTCATTGTGTTGCTTTCCTTCATTGACTTCCTACATTTTTCATCCCTTGCTATTGAAACACACAGTTCCAAAAGTTGCCATTGTGTTTCACCCCTTTCAACATAGGCACTATTTCCATCTTAAATCTCATTTTTTTTTTGCAAAGTGGACTCTTATTATGAAACAAAGGGAGTATTGTAATGCATCTTTGTAAAACTGCCCAATTTGGACATGGGTGAGGACGTTTAGGGGTTAAAGGCAAGACTTTATACTACATAGCTATAAGAACACATGAAAATCAATGTTCATTATATGATTTTGATCCTTAGTTGTAATAGCAACATAGACCTCGAGTTCCTAGACTTCAAAAACTTCTTTTGATCTACAAAATATTCATAATTTAGAAAAATAAAATAAAATAAAATAAAAATTACAAGAATTCTTGGCTCATGCTCATCTTTGTGTGCAATGCTATGTACTACTTGCTAAGTCTGCATGTGAAAATTTGGGCTAAAACCATTTGAAAAGTTGCTCAGATTTCCTTTGTTCTTGTAGTTGGACAACAATTTGGTAGAAAAAGCTAAATTTATACAAACATGGGTGAGGTCCTTACCATTGTAATCAACATCTTTGTTGGCTCGCCTTGGAATTAGTGGAACAAGTGCCTCAATCCTCAGAATCTCATAGATAACCTACAAGTTACCTAAAAATGATTAGTAGAAAATAAATTAATCGTCAAACTGCTCCATGTTTTTTAAATCAAAATGTGATTTAAAGCCACTTCTACAATACAGCAAGAACAAAGAAAAGAAAAGAAAATCATGAACAGGCAAGCTTTCTATTAATATTAAAATTAAAATTATAGGCTTAGGCCAAGTCAAATTTACTTGCAGAGTGTAAGGCATGCTGCTCTTGGACTTGAACCAGGTCAATGACTTGTCTTCAACCATCTTTTGCCGAATACCGTCTTGTTCATCCTGAATGAACCAAAATTCATGAGATTTGAAAACTTCCAAATATTTGCAGTTACACAATTTTGCAAATTGACATGCTTATATTATAACTAGGGTAGCCGTCCCTATTATTGCTTAGTGCCCTTAGGGGAAAAAAAAAAACAAAAGAAATTCACCACAATCTCAAAAATCAAGTTAACTTCTACTTTTATGCAACATAGTCGTACTTTTACAAGTGCATGTAATCTAAAACTGCCTCCTTTAATTTGCACATGGGTCCAAAAGGGTGTTTAATTTCATTATTCCTATCAGTACTATTCAAAATTGATTTTGGTGAGCAGTCATAGGAACATGGAGTTTCTTAGTACTGATCTTAATTCATTTTGTTGCGCAATCATGGGAACATAGGTGCACAATCGCTGGTGCATGAATAGTCAGTCAAAGGGACACCCACCCTATAAAGAGGAGACTTATTGCTAAAATTTGATTACAAATCTCATTATCACTATAGTAATCTCATTTTCTTGCAAGTAAAAATCGAGAAAGCTTGTCATCTCATCACAAGTTTTGCTAGAAATCTTCTATAACAAGTTTTGAGCATGGGAAGGCTATGATCTATACTAATCTCAAAAGGTTACAATGTTTAACCAAGGATTCATGGTTTTAAATTGACAAATTCAATTGATCATATTGTGAAAAGTATAATTCAGATGGGACCAAATTTTATATCAATGGAATCAGTGAAGAACATTGCACATGTTGATAAAAAAACAATTAAGTTTTAACAAAAGGAAGTTCACAGAAGGGTCTACTCAAAGTTGCTAAAAAAAACATGAGGCCCAATTCGGAAAATTACCTGTACACGTTGGCGTACTTGGGGAAAATCATGGAGGTATTTCAGAACCCAAGGAAGTAAAGCAGCTGTGGTAGCAGAAGCAGCAAAAATCATAACCAGCAAAATGCAACAGACGTCGTAATCCGAGACTTCAACTTCCCTCATGCTTAGAAGAGCATTCATAAGATCATTCTCTTCACTACCAGCTTCCTTTCTCTTTGAGATTGCCCTCTGAATGCGCGATACAAGCACTTGTCTAGCCTGATTCACCAATTCAAGTAGGGTTAACCCCAAAGGACCAAGGATTCATGGTTTTAAACTGACAAATTCAATCGATCATATTGTGGAAAATATAATTTAGATGGGACCAAATTTTATATCGATAGAATCAGTGAAGAACATTGCATGTGTTGGTCCATAAATATATAAATTTGAACAAAAGGAAGTCCACATAGGACCTACTCAAAATTGCTAAAAAAAACATGAGGCCCAAATTTGGGCTTCTTGCTCCTTTAGGAGTTAACCCTTAAACGTCAAGAGGGTCCTGGACGGGCAACCCAAAGGAATAAATTGTTTTTAGAGAGCTGCCCCCAACAGTCACCCCTTGAGTAACGCGAACAACCAATGAAAATTCCTCAAATCCTCTAAGAATAGTGAATGAAGTGAATAGTGTCACTCCAAAAACAAATTAAAAAAATTCAAAGCAATTCCGGCTCTACAGTGAGCTCTGCAATTCTGGATTACAAATTGAAAAAAAACAAAAACAAAAAACAAAAACAAAAACAAAAAAAAATGGAAAAAAAAGAAAAAAAACATTGTTGAACAATGTTGGCATGCGTTGCCAGCTATGGTATGCATCAAGGTCTCAAGTTGCCCAACTCCCTCCCCTCCCTCCCCACCAATTTTCTTTCCAATTTCCTTAGAATGTACAATTTACTAAAACAAGCATATTTGTTAAATTTAGCCTCACTTTTTCATCACCTTTCCAAAGCACCAATCCATTTCAATTTTGGTTGAGAAAATCCATTCTTTTTCTTCATTATTCTCTCAAAACAAGCCCGTGGGGCTTGTTTTGATGTTTAAGGGTTAACAACACAGTTGGTTCATCATCATTCTAAAAAAATTAACCCCTAAAAGTCCATATGTATACCATGGTATATTTGCTTATATAATATGCCTCATGTACTAAACTACAACAGTGTAATCAAATACGTTGTATCCTCAAATACAACCTGGGGGGTGCACTACAATATCTTGTATGGAACTACGTGAGTGAACAAAATGGGTATTAATTGTGGGGTTGGCTTACAAAATATACATAAGCTTAGGATATTACTTTGATCAATTTCGTAAATATACATAGCCCATTTTTAATGTGATAAAACTTGTAAATTTACATATAGAGCCATTCACTCAAACTTGGTATTTAGGAAGGGTTTATAGAATACCTAAAAAAATCACTAATAGGTTGGTTGAATATAGAGAACCAATTGATTTGTTGAATCGACCATCTCATATGGAGATTGGATTGTATTGGTACAAAAAAGATCATGGATCACTATGGACTTATGATTTGACAGATCATATCACGGTAGACTTAGAAACTTATATTGCACTAACTTTAGTAACTTTTGTAGTAGAAAAAAACTTGTATAAATTACATCCTACAAATAAAAAAAGTGTTTAATGATTTTATCAATGATAAATAAGTATCTTTGTAGTGAAAAAAATTTAGGCCTATTTTTTAGGCCATGTTTTTCATTGTATACATATGTTAGGCTTTTGCATTTTTAATTTACTTTGAACATGCATACATACATTAGGCTTCTATTTTGTTATATGTATATACGTATATCATTTTTTTTTAATGAAAGAAAAACCGTATATAGGGGTATTAATTTGGAGGTGACACATGCACGTTATACTTGGCTTTTAATACTAAGTGCACCCCCGGGAAATACAATGGTGAACTTAAACATATTGATGTAGTGAAATACGACAATAATCACACACTTGTATGCAAAAATACACGGCTAGAGAGGACTTTTGGAATGTTAATGAAAATTAAGATGGAAACGCATTTATAAATAACCCAAAGAAGCACAACTTAAAGACAACTAAGCCCTTAAAGATGTACATGATTAGACTCATCAAAAATAACAACCTCAAATATTAAGAGCTCGTAATGGAATGTGCAGAACATTTTATGTACCATAGGTTAATAGCAAGTTTGACACAAAAAGATGAAAGTTATAAGTTTTGGAAATTATCTTTTCAAAAAATGTTATTTTAGTATGGTGAATTTAAGAGAATCTTGAAGAATATTTGCAATGTTGAAATGAAAATACCCAAAAATAACAATTATTCTATAGTAACTTGTTAGTAACCTATCGTAATGTTCATGAGCTAGTTGCAACTTGAAACACCCCTCACTAGTAGAAAACCCAATTAGAGATGACAATGAAATGTCACTTTGTTTGTGTTCTCAATAACAAAGATAACATCGTCTCTAACAAGGTATTCTACTAGTACCATTATGGAAAGATTAGAGATCTTCTAACATCATTTGTCTTTGAAATTTACAACAATCAAAAAGATTTTTAGAATCTCTATTCTTTCCATAATGGCACTATACCGATTATTGCCAATACTGTGAGACACACTAACTATTTACTCAAGGCTATAACTTTTTACAAAAGGCAAATATTTTGACCAATGGCAAAGATATTGTTACTACTGATGTAGCAGAATGTCCATAAACATATTTCGTAAAAATGTTCACCTTGCGTAAAAAGATGTAGCCATTTTAAAACAATTAGTATGTCTCACAGTAATGGCAGCAATTGGTGTAGTAGAAAACTCCGTTAGAGATAACATTATCTGTGTTATCAATAACACAAACAAAGTGACATTTCGTTGTCTAACAGGGTTTGCTGTGATTCTAAAACACTACGAAAAGACCTGTCGTTTTTCATTCCCCATTTCGTAAGAACAGTGAACAATAGCTGAATATTATGCTTATCTTGTGACCAAAACCACTCACCAGCACTAACACAACCCATGTGCCTAGCGCACTTTCATTCCTTTTTCATTTATAGTAAGTGATAAACGACACATTTCCTACTAGTGAAAGCACCATTCCACTAGTAGAAAAGGTGGCGCTCCACAGGGAGATGCCCAGGCAAAATCACTATGCATGCGTGGAATTGGGCACTACTTGCCTGGGCATCTCCCTCGACAGTGCCACCTTTTCTACTAGTGTTCTAATGACAGAAAAAATGCCTCAAGGAAACGTACCTTCAACGCCTTGTAGTAACTGAAACCAGGAAGATTGATGGGTACAACCACCAGAGCTCCTTGAATTGTGACCAATTCCTTCCTGATTTGCTCCATTTCCTCAGAGTCCGGTTTGACATCTCGCCAAAGAATGTGCATCGCCACCTTAAAGACAAACTGCAAACAGTTCCAATTTGCAGGATGAGTATCATCAAAAATCTGCTGAACAGTAAGATTTCTCTTTCACAAAATGTACTATTTCATTAAACAAAACTAAGAACTCCATGGATCAATTGCTAAAAAAATTTAGTGAAATCATGATGTACAGCATGTTATGTCCATTTAGCATTGTATCAAACAAAAAAAACCTCAGAAAAGGAAAGACATTTAATTCCTTAGACACATAATCTGCACCTTCTACTTGTGTTAAAATTGCACAAAGCCATGAGGACTTTGTTCTGCCTTAGGTTGACCCATGCCAAAGTTCGGCACGACAATTCCAGCGACAAAACTATCTTTATAAGCATACGTGCATGGTTTGTATTATATAATACAGTTTGTCCTTCATAAAATGACACTCCATAATATGACGATATTATTGTTTCAAGCAATACACATGTGACAAGTCATTTTTGTGACTAATCCATGCCTGCCAGCTTGAAGTTAGGGCTTCCCAAACATGTCATAATAGAGAGGGACAATTGTAGACTGGGTTGACCCGTGCCAAAGTCCAGCACGACAATAAAATTGTCTTTGCGTGCGTGCACAATCTGCATAGTATAATAGATTCCACCTATACATGATGTTCATTTTTGTGCAAAAAACCACTTTATAAGAGCATCCGCACCCTTCACCCTTCAATTCACCCCTTGACCACTACCATCACATTCAAAATTTGGTGTCACAAGCTATCGTCTCCACACCCTGAACGGCTATATGTCCCTCTATATAGTCCAATGAACCAATCACAATCACTATACATGGGTAATCGTTATTGTCCATCAATTCAGGATACTGAGTCCTTTCTTAAATTAGCGATAAAGGGACGTATTCAGATATCACTATATCATGCTCATGAATATTCAATGGCTCTCGCACCTGCCCTGAATTTTCAGCATTAAATACAAGCATTTTTCAGAGAATCTCCTGCTTTCAATGATAGGGTGTAGATGCTCTAAGAATGTACACATAAATGTGCAGTTTTTGGACATCATGTTCAGTTTGAAAGTAAAAAATATTATCAGAAAAGAATGCAGCACCTTTTGCAACTCATCAATGGTGTTCACTACTGCCTGATGCTCCCAAGACTTGACAGTTTGCTCGGCCAGGGAGTTGATGAAAGGGAGCAGGCTCTGCAGCCCATCTCCTTGGACAGTAGACAGCATCATCTTTCGGAAATGGGGGTGCCTGGAATCCACAAACTTGCCTTCACCCAGCAGCTGGAGAAACTGAATGCTGTAGCCTCCTGGAAACGATGAATGCGCCGTTGAAAGAACAAACTTGATGGCTTCAGGAGAACTCACCACCGTTTGCTTTTTCCCCATGCACGAAACGGTAAAAGGATCTCCATATCTACACCACCCCCAAAACCAAATACAAAAAAATGAAAAAAAAAAAAAAAAGACACCACAACTCTCCAAAGTTTAAAAAAAGACACCAATGAAGAATCCTAGAAAGATGGACTTTGTGCACCAAGGAATTTTTTTAGAGCCCGAGGAAGTCACTGTCAAAAATTTAAATAACCATGAAAGAACAAATATAGGGTGTCTTTTATACATTTGAGATAAAATTTATAAATTTTTAGTAATATAGGGTGTTTTAACCCCTAAATGTCTAGAGCCCTCTCCAAATTCGGCAGTTTTGCAAAGATGCATTATAAAATGCAACCTAGAGGGATATTTTGAACTTGATATATGAATAAAAGTTGTACATTATGAATTTTAGATGCTATCCATACGGTTAGATCTATGATTGCTATTACCAGTAATTTTGTATGAAATTTGAAACGTGAAATTGAAAATTATTTTGTAATTCAATTACGAATAAGATGTTGACAATCTACAAATGAAATTCATTGTGATTGGTTGAAATGTAATACTCTAAGTGTAGTGATTTTTGGAGATTTTTTGGTTGCTTAATTTTATGAGTTGACTTTTTTTAGAGCACTTTTACACTGAAATCTTCAAAATTTTGGGTGAATCACTACAACATGAAATGAGGCATAAAAATTTCACAAATTATCTCCTTTCTAATCGGATCACATATGCATGAAGCTAACTTCCCATAGAATCTACAGTAAAAATTCCACACTGCTATAAGTGCATAACGGATGAGAAATTTTGGATGAAATCTGTACATCGTCCAAAAATGGACGCTTAGGCAGTTAGGGGTTAAAACCAATTTGAGAATATTTCTAGAATATTTCTAGAATATACCATGATTGTACTATAAAATAATAGAATATTCCAATTATTTCATACCCCTCTGTTTGCTCATGTATCTCAAAATTCACACTAAGTGACTTCCCCAAGTGTTAGAGCATGGTGCTCAAAGCCCATATTGACACCAAGCTAATGTCAATACAATCTACCGAGCTCCATAATATAACATTCCATAATATGACAACATTATTGTTTCAAGCAATGCACACGTGACAAGTCATTTATATGACTAATCCATGCCTGCCACCTTGAAGTTAAGACTTCCCAAACATGTCATATATTAAAGAGGGAGAGTTGTATGACACTATTCCTTGGTGCCTAAAGACCACCCATTCTACTAATGTTCCTCCTCCCATGATTAGGCCACATAATGTTCCTCCTCCCATGATTAGGCCACAAAATGTTACTGACAAGCACATATGACAATGTACAACAGCTCAACAGCCACGGTTTTGCTGAAAATTCATATGATGTCCAAATATAATCCACCTTGGATAAACGTTTTGCCACATATTTCCTAACAATTGTAGTACTTTGAAAAATGAAACCCTAATTGGCACAAACAACGCCGGAGGAATGGAATTGCTCAAACCTGGCCAAGCGGTCGAGAATGAAGTCACGAGGTCCTCGTAAGAAAGGAATACTGTCACCAAGGATGGGTAAAGAGAACAGGCCCGTGTCCAATCCAATGCACACTGTTGCCAGAATGACCAACGCTGCTGTCAACCACACCTCCACCGCCATTGCTCAATCCTGCACACACAACTCAAAATCACAGCAAGCTCGACTGAAATTGCACGGCGAAGACTGAAATTGCACGGCGAGGGCTAGAATTTTGATACGCGATAGTTGGGCTGTGAATTGCAATGAGAATTGCGAACTGTGACACGCACTAGTGCAAGTAAACTACATCCATAGCCATAGCCATCAACTCTCGCCACAGCGACATGGCTTATCAAACCCCAAACAACAAATGAAAAACAAAACATACTCAAGATGTAACTCAAATCTTGTGCATATTCATTTCACAACATCTAGACACAGAAACCTCCAGAGAAACGCAATTCAAAGTAACAGAACGCTGGTACTAGTGCAAGAGGAATGGAATTTGGGAGCTGCAAAATGCACCAACTTACCTGGAGGTTGCAATTGTGATGATAGAATTGGTGCTGGCGAGCTGTTTAGATGTGCAAAGAAACTAAAGGCTGGTGCTCCCATACATGGTTAAGAATCTCGGTTGAATTAGAATACATTAGAAGCTTAAGTTAGGAAGAGGATCGCTTTGCAGCTTGCTTGTAGCCTGAGCTTCGCTGACAGACTTGGAACTGAACTCTCTAAAGTCTCCGGGTATCCCTGTAGACAGAAGAGTTAGGACGGCTTTCCATGTACAGCCTGACGTCATATCAACAGGAAGGTTGATGCATTAATAGTCATTCAGGTTGACATGCAGGTGTTTTGGTCTTGTACATAACATTCAGTAGCCTCCCAAGAGGCTGCCTTTTAGTTTCATCCACCTTTATATATGGAATGACCAGTGATTTGTAATTGAATGAACTATTAAATCAAATAAACAATTACAAAGCATTGTTGAATTGTGATTCAGTGAGTGCTTTTGATTACTGTTCACTATGGTTGATTGCTCTTGCTTAATGCCACCTGCCCCCATAGCTACTCCCATAGCTACTAATGTGATGTGGAATATCTCACATCATTTCATTGGGGGGATGAAATGATGTGGGATATTCCACATTCTGTTAGGAAAAGGCAGCAGTCACAGAGGCTATTGAATGTTATGCATCTCTAGTTTACAAGACCGGTAATAGCTGAAACTTTGTCCAAAAGGGCCTGCTACACCAAATATGTAATGCCACACGATAGAAGTATTAATAAAAGACCTTGAATTTTGGGCAAAGATGCTCTACATGACATCAGCTCGGGGTTTAGGCTCTACATAGAAAGCCATCATTATCCATAAAGTCAAAGGAGATAGCCCCTTTGCTACATTGTGTTTTGAGCTTACAAATAGAAATCGTAGAGGTTGTCAGCTATAAGGAGCCAAGTCCTTGTTTTGGGCAAGCATGTGGGTTGGTATGGGGCACGTGAAGATTCCATGGTGGGAACTCGAGTGTGTCTTGGAGGAGCTTCTCTAGCTTGGGAGAGCTTCTCTCCCTTACAACGCAGTGCGTTGTGATTCATCGAAAAAAAAGGAACCAAATTTCGTTTTGCAGCTTTTGAAGCTAAAATACCAAATTTGTCTTGCCTTTTCTCTTGTGGAATTTTTTTGCTCAACTTTACGGATAACTCTAATGTCAAAAAGTGTGTTGCAAAGTGTGTTGAAAAGAGTATCAAACAATGTTAAGATAACTCTTTTTTTTGTAGTGTTTTAGAAATTCATAACAAGGTAGTTTTCCTATTCTTGGGATTCTTGTAACATGCATATACATGGATATTCTTGGTCTAGGATATTACTAAGTCACATTCATAGGGATCCTTTTGACTCTTAACCTTCAATCATTACCTCTAGTTCTCTTTAGCTAACCTTAGTGTGGAGGTGAGCCTATGGATAAGGGGGGCTTCCCATAACATTCTTTAGTCCTTACTAGACCATTCGTTTACACTGTAGCAACATTGTAGAGAATCTACTAATGAAATAGTCCAACTCTCCAACCCTCTTCGCTTGGACCCATTGAAGTTAAAGAATTTTTTTGTGATTCCTTTGATCCCATGACATATACTTCAGATTCAGAGGTGCGACAGTGGGCCTCTAAAGAACGTTATGGCGTTATGGGCTTTTAGGGTGGGGTGGTTCATGCTATTTTTGTTGACACACTCTTCGTGATTGCTTTGTGTTATTTACTTCAATTTTCCACTTTACGCTTTACATTTCTCTATTCTTATGGATAGGTAAAAGATAGATCCATAGTTTAGTAAATGTATAGCATCTAAAGAGTCACAAAACCAACAATTTCTGGAAAATTTCTTAGGAAAACTTCAAACAATCATAACTTATTTATATGGTATATGAATAAAATGTGTTTTAGTACATTGGAATTGGATACTTTTTGAAAATGAACACGAAATTTGTAATTTTTTTGGTTATCTAATAATAGAATATACACTCATAAGCAAAAATTCAAAATGTACTAAAATCAATATGTTCTAGAAATACATCAAAATGTACTAAAATCTTTTATGTATGATACTTTTAAAAATATTAAAAAATAAATAAATATTACCAAAATTGTACTATAAGAATAGAATAATTTATGCACATAGCTCAAAATAGAGACAATGTCCAACAACTTAATAACAACCAGATGCGCAACCACACAAGATTTGAACCTCGGCTATCGGCTGTCAATTATTCTTATAGTGAATCATTTGATCATCATAGAACATAACAATGAAGTGGATGGTCTTCCAAAACAAAAGTGTGACAATGAAGTAAACAAGATTTTACAAATTTAACATCTAGGTAGAGAAGATGTCGGTATAGTGTATTGAGTATGCATGGAATGATTATCTATAATGAGGGTGCTGAAAACAATATCTAAGTGTGTCAAACAACACCTTTTTTTGGTAGTGATATGGTTCACAAAGAAAAAGAATAACTCCAACTTAGCCAATGACTATTGCAATTAGAATATAGACAATGCAAGCTACAATTAATTTTCATCTTAATCATTTCTATTCTCTTGCTTATGTGTAATCATAAAGGCAATTCTATGTGAAACTATTATATTATTTTTAGATTTATTTACTTTTTGAGTCTCTTTTTCATTATTTATTCAATTTTTATTCTTTTATTTCTTTTACTTTTAAACTAAAGTTTGGCAACTAAACTAGCAATATGATAAAAAAAAAATTAGATACAAAAATGGATTCTAATTATATTTTATAATTTATTTTTATTTTTTACAATGTGCAATGTAAGCATCAACAAAATATAGGTCTCATTGAACTAGGACTCTTCAGGGGCTCTAATTTTGTTTCAACAATTTATTATAATGGTTGAGTCCATAAACATCATGTTTATAGTGTAAAATAATTTCAATGAATTTTTTTTGAATGTTTAGGCCGTTAGCACTAGATTGTAGATTAAATTTTCTAAACTTGAATTACGTGTTTGTAAATTTAAAATATTGAAATTTGCATATTTAGGGTATATTGATCTTCAACACAAAAATCAATAATTTTTTTAATTAGTTCAAAAGGATTTATTTTTTGCAAGATTTATTTCTTTGAAGCCTTCAAAATGCACAATGGACTTAAAGAATGTAAAACTCATATTCATATTAAAATGATTTAGTTCATTAGATTTGCTCCTGAAATTGGATTTAGACATCTATTTTTGAGTTCTAATTTTGGTAAAATTTCTAATGATTTTTACTTTGAAACTTTGGATTCAAGTGCTTACAAGAACAACAAAGTACGCCATGAAATTAAAACCAAAAGAAAAGACCGTTTGATACTCTTTTATAGCCTTTGACAAAAAACATTGTAATTTAGCAAGACGGATCAACTTTTTGGTACACAATATATACTACGCTTTCTTTTCCTGAAGTAAAACATGGTTAAAAAGAAAATATAAGTCACTCCAATTGTATGATCTTCAAATTAACTTTGAAGATAGATAGATAGATAGATAGAAATTCTAGTCGTCTTTTGAGGCCGGTGTGAATAAAGTGTTTTTTTGTCTTAAAAATGAGTTAGTGCCCACAAGACAAAGAGCCATTGATGCAAGACACTCTCCCCTTTCAAGAATATGAGTAGTAAACCAAAATCCAACCGTTGAAAGTTTGCCATTAATGAGATTATACCATCCAAAGTTGGTTGATTTGGTTGGTGGTTTAAAGGCAATTAACCTTACGAAGTTAGACTTAGTGAAATAGCAACTTTGGTGCGCATAATTGGCGGCAAACCAACATCCACATTGGTACCATGTGGGGAAACTAACCCCCTATTTAAGTGCATGGTTAATACAATTTTAGTGGTAATTTGGGGTCTCTAATATCAATTTTGAACTTTAAATCTAAAAATAGACTCTTTTACGTTGAAAAAATCCCACTAGGTAGATAGCATAATAGAGCAATGGGAGCCATCCCCCTTTTGCAATGGGACCACAGTCTAATTACAATTAGAAATTATGTGTACTTGGCAATGACACGATAGTCCCACAATTCATGGAATACAAATAGCATTCCCTCGTTAACCGAAGACCCTCTTTGGATCCAGTTTTCAAAAGGGGGCTCCATTGCATTACTCTATTATGTTATGTAGCAATGAGGGTATTGGTTCGCCTTCCAGTCTAAATACGATAAATAGAATAAAAAGCTTACCTACAACAGATGGCTCATTATGATTGGGTGGAAAGATACCCTAGAGAAAAAAATTAAAGAAAAATGCCCGTTCATATTCCTGCCCTCACATTCATTACATCATCTTCTTCTTCACTCTTGTGTTAGGGTTTCGTGTTTTCTTGCTCTTTGGCACGTAGTGAAGAACCATGGCAAGCGCTCCATGGAGGTTCCTCTAGCTAACTCGTATTTTCCTTTAGAAACGTTTACTTCTTTTCCTTTATCACTTTTCCTCACTTCATTCAAAGCCTTTCTTCAATACGGTCATTTCGATTGTGCTCGTTTGGATTGCGGACCTTTCTGGTGTTTGCGTTCGAGCATTGACGAATCAGAGTTTGTGTTCGAGAAATTAGTTTGTTCTGTTTGAAGAATTTTGTTTGAAGAATTTTGTTGAGATGGCGGAGGTGATGGCGGACGTGCCCCCGGAGCCTGCGGTGAAGGAGGAGAGTCGCCGTGACCGATCGAGGGACCGCGGCTCGGAGGACAGGAGGCGCGACCGGGATCGGCGGGACGATAGAGAGGAGAGAGGACGGCGGGACGGCGACCGGCGCGACAAGGACCGAGATTACAAGCGCAGGAAGAGTGGCACGCCACCCGCTGGCGGTTCGTATCGCGACCGGCGCCATAGCCCTCGACGGTCTTCGCCTCCTTACAAACGTCGCAGAGACGATGAGTTTGATGGCCGGAGAGGAAGTCCCGGGGATGATCGTAGGTATTTTCTTAGTCACCTTGTCTTTTAGAGCTTGTTCCATTTTTTACATGTTCAATGTCTCTCTCACTGTTTCTTCCTTTCGTCCTCACAAGCACTGAGCGGCGTCCGAAACTATGGACTCCACTTTGCCACAGTTCTCTCAACCTAGGGTTTATCTCCTAATATGGAGCTTCGAAATGGATATGTGATACATTCCATCACCGATAATTCTGTGGCACAATGACCATCATCGTTGAAAATTCAGGACGGCCATTAGGGTTTGATATGTAGTACATCATGGCTCCACTTTGCTACGGAGCTTCTCTTATCCTATGGTTATCTCCTAGTATGGAGTTTCGGAATGGATATATGATACATACCAGCACCGATATTGCAGTGACTTAATGATCACCGTCGTTGGAAATTCAGGACAGCTCTTAGGGTTTGGTACAGACAGGGTTTTAGGCGTTGAGAAACTATGAATTGTTAAGTGGGATGCACCTTGAGACTGTTTCGGACGGCTGCATCTAGTAAAAGAGAGCTGTGTCTTGTGATGTGAGCTGTTCTGGGTAAGCACGAGTTGTGCTTGCAGGTAATTCTGTTTGAACAGTCTAGGGAGTAACTGACACCTCGATGTTGATACAGGGATTTTTGATGATTGTGAAAGGACTTCTCATCTCTGTCGATCTTCTAGCATCTGTTGAGAGTTAGTGAGGATGCCAGCTTCTTCTTGTACAGTGCCAATCTGCAGTTGTAGTTTGAGCAGAGCTGCTCTCTCTGCTTCAGAGTTCATTACCAGAGGGAAGAGAGTTAGTGATTTAGCCCTTCTCAATCCATCTTGCCGAGTTGTTCAGATTCTGCCAGTTGCTAGAACAAAGATTAGGAGTGACAGAGAACAGCACCCACTCAGTGACAATCAGGAGGAATCTGACGTGCCAGGCTTGCCGATGAAGGTGCTGCTGCTTTGCAGCTTAATGAGGAGCAGTGCCTTTTAAGTGTTGTTAAGTCTTTCCATGTTTATGTGCGAGCTGGTCAAGGCTGTCATTGGGCTCTACCCGACCTATGTAAGTTGATGCTAGTTGCATGCTTGGGATATCCATCAGGTGATTTGAGTCTCCCAGTCTCTAACGGTTCAGTTACAGGGCGTAAGGGTTTGTAACAGTCGTGTCTTTAGCCCTTACCTGGGCATAGGAAGTACGTTTTAAGCGGGAAACAAAGTTTTGTACTTCTTGCTGATGTCTGATTGCTACTTGTTGCAGGTATGGAGGATTTGACGGGGCCGGTGCATACGGACGAGGTTAGTTTCAAAGAAACCTGATAAGCTAGTCTCGAATGTGCAGGAATCTGCACTGACAGAGCATCATATGAATGCAGATACTGGGGGTCCTCTTTTAAGCATTCAGTAAATGTCAATAGAACCTCTATGTTAATCTTTGCCCGGTTAAGTAGACTACCAGTTACAAAATTCAGTAAGACATTGCACAAGTGGGAACTTAATCGGGGTTTAATTAAATTTTACGATATACATAATTGTTTGGGAATACTAGTTTTCTGGAGGATTACTGTGCATGAGTAACACTATTGTTTTTATTTCATGCATTCGAGGATGTGGAGGGCCTTCATTAACTTTTCTATTGGTCCTAATAGTTTGTATTCTCGAACTCGCCTTGATCAGGTCGTGGAGGTTTCAGGGATGGACCGTATCCGAGTATGTACGGCGGTGGGCCTCCGCCACGAAGGTTTGTTTTCATATTCTGTGTATGTACTATGCACTTCAATTAGTGTGGGGTAAAGTGGTCTCGTAATTTTAATATTGTTTCTGAAAGGGGCCTGCAGAATTATTTTGTCAGCAATGATATAACCTAAGGCAATGTGCAGGGATGGCTTGATGTCGTACAAGCAATTCATAGTGGAGCTCGAGGACGATGTTTTACCTGGAGAAGCTGAGCGTAGGTAAAATAGTCATTTTTAAGTGTCGTTTCTCTGTGTCTTTGAATATATACTTTTAGAGGAAATTTGTGCAACGTAGCTTTTCTATAGCAGAGTGGTTGCTCGATGTTTTCCCTGATCAGTTTGTGGGCAGACAATGGCTGTAAGCATGGGCATTAACAGAGTCTCCACAGGATGTGGCAATATTTTGAAAGAGAACTAGACCGTGCTGGTATCTATATCAATTTTTGCGTTCTCAGAGGATCAGGATCAGCTAGTTGTCCTTGGGTTTAACTTACAAAATATTTGGTTTTTAGTACAATATCTCTGATTCTGAGATTCTTTGCAGGTATGAAGAGTACAAGACAGAATTCATTACAACACAAAAGAGGGCCTTCTTTGAGCAGCACAAGGACGACGAATGGTAAGATGCTGGGAAGGCATGGATCTGGGATCGTGTCCTGCTACTTGCATCTTATGTATACTTCGGTATTTTTAAAAGAGGAACGGATGCCGCTTTTTTTCAGCATAGGTGTGATAAGTGGTTCTGTAATTGCTAATTTGGATGGGCTTCATTTTTCTTCAGGCTGCGTGAGAAGTATGACCCAGCAAAATTGGAGATTTTCCTAGTAAGGTGAGGATTTCGCTTGTTGTGGCTATCCTCCCCCGAAAAACGTCTAAGTTGAATTTATGCCTGCAAAAGCTAGCATCTTTCCGATGCGCACATAAAATCTGCATTCCTTGTGAGCTGACATGAGCGTTGTGGTACATTGCGCTCTTGCAGGAGAAATGAAAATGCCAAGATTTTGTCTAGGGAGTTGCTAGCAGAGCTCCAAGCAGGCTCACTTGATCTGTAAGTTCTGATCCTTAAATATACGAACCACTTCAGGTCCCAGGATACCGTAAGTTATTCACACATGATTTTACATCTTATCCTCTCTCTTATGTCCATAACACCGTCATTAACAACTGTTTGTGGTTGGTTTCTTTTTAGGGGTCCAAGTGTAAGGTCATCAGGAAAAGAGGACTCAGGAGATGATGTAGATGGAAGTAGTAAGAGAAGAAAGCCCTCTCAAGAACATGTGAAAGCGCAGGAAATCAATGCTGCTCCAAAAGCACATCCTGGATGTTCAGATCCTAAGAGAGTTCTTCAGGATATTGAACAGGCGCGAGCACTGCTGAAGAAGCTGGATGCTGAAAAGGGGATCGAAGGAAACCTTTTGTCACCAGATCAGACCTCTGAGAGTGACAGGGCTGTTGGTGGTGGCTCGGTTGGACCTATTGTAATAGTCAGGTCTGGTACTCAGGTGAAAGGACTTGAAGGCAATGAACTTCTGGACGTTGTGCTCACTTATCTATGGCGAGTGCACTCAGTGGATTACTATGGGTCGACTGAATACAAAGAACCACCTAAACGACTCCGGCACATTAGGGCTCCAGAGTCAAAGAGCAACGGAGAGTCAAAAAGCAACGTAGAAGAGGTGGGCTTTGCGGATTGGGAGAAGAAATTGGACACAACTTGGCAGGCACGGCTACAAAGCGGTGATATTATTATTTCCATGCTTGGGAGGGAGAAGCTGGATACAACCGCCAACGAAGCATTGGATCCGTTTGTACGGAAGATTCGAGATGAGAAGTATGGCTGGAAGTATGGTTGTGGTGCCAAAGGATGCACCAAATTATTCCATGGCCCAGAATTTGTACACAAGCATCTAAAGCTGAAACATTCTGATCTAGTTGCTGATGTTGTTGCTAAGGCTCGAGAGGAGCTCTACTTCCAGAACTACATGAGGTGAGCTCTCGCCGTTTGTTGGTTTTTTTTGGCCCCTACGGTTACCAAGAGATTGTATCAGTGCCTCGTAAGAATTTCGATTATCTCTACTCGTCTGCTTAAGTCTCTGTACAAGTTGTCTGTGTAACTTTGTTGACATGTTTGCAACCTTGTGTTGCAGTGATCCTGATGCCCCAGGAGCAAATCAGGTGGCGTCTTCACAACCTGGACAGGTAGGCTTGCCCTTTGATACCTTAAACTCATGGATGAATAACTTTCATACATGAAGTGAGGGTTATGATATATTACCCCTGAAATGAGACTCGAAGATGTGTGGATGTTATTGTATTACATTCTATTTCCCACTGTATATTGGAGACTAGATTTGTCTGAATAGATACAAGCATTTGTTGTACTTTCTCGGCAGTTGCTACATTTTGGTGCCATCATTGACTTGACTGTGGTTGTGAACTACCTTAGCAGAGAGATGGCGACAGAGGCCGAAGAGGAGGTAATCGACAGGCTGGGTTCTCGGGACCCCCGGGTGGGCCTGGAAACCAAGCACGCTCTGATTGGCCACCTGCAGACCACCCTCCGCGGGATGGCAGATTTGGTCCTCGAAATGGTGAAAGGTTTGAGCAGGGATCAGGGAACAGGGAAGAAGAGCAGCGGTTTGAACGGGGTGGCCGAGATGAAAAAGCTCGTTTTGATCGTGGGGGCCCTGAACATACCCCGCCTCCGCGCGACTATCCTCTTGGGGCTGGTGGGCCTCCTTTTGAGGGAGGTGGACCGGCTCAAGGAGGTCCTTTTGAGGGTGGACCGATGGAGCCTCCCATGTTCGATCATTTCAATGGCCCTCCTTTGAGAGGATTACCTGGTGGTCTGTTTGTACCAGATATGCCGGGTCCGCCTCAAGTGCTCATGCCTGTACCGGGTGCTGGGTAAGCTGTGATTTCATGAACCTTACAGTTGGATAATAGGTCTTTACTCGTATCAATTCTTGAGGTTTATTAGTTTTGACTTCTGAATGAGTTGAACGTGAGCGTGATGTGCAATTTCTATCGTCAACACTCTCTGCTTCAGCACGGTATTTTTTTTTTTATCTTGTTTTCCAATTGTTTTCGATATGGCACCATTGAAATTTAGTCAGAGGTTAGAACTGCCTTTTTGAGACCCTGGGTTTTGTAAGCTGATCGAGGTGGTGATAGTCAAGTTGTACGCTCAGAACTTGCATCGAGACAATGAAACTGCACCAACGATTTTTCTGCATAGTTGCTTACTATTTGTAAATCGGGATCTGGACTGTGCAGCCCACTGGGACCGTTTGTACCAGCTCCTCCTGAAATGGCAATGAGATTTCTGAGGGAAGGTCCTGGACCGTTTCGCCCTGGTGGTTTTGACGGTGGTTACCAAGAGGAAGGTAACGGAGGGCCTAGAGGCGGTAAAAGGGGAGCTCCAGGTCCTATGATGGGAGGTGGTCTTTTGGATGTGCCTCCTATGATGATGCCTCCACATGGCATGCGACGCGACCCACGGGGTGTGCGCAGGTTGGGATTTTAAACCACCACCCTTTAACCCAAATGTCCAAAAGTGACCGCTTCCGTATATGTACGAGTTGAAATATATCATTCAGGAAAAAGAAATCGTGTCCTACGTTTTTTTAATGATAGAAATATGTTTTGGAAAGTGGACATTAGCTTCCATAGTGGACTTTCTATTTTTGATTTGGGCACTTTGGGGTTAATGAGATTTCTGAATTCCTCGTATAATTGCACTTGATATTAGTCATTCAGCCATCGTTCTCTTCGTATCTGTAAAACTTGATATTAACCGAGTGAGCTCGTGTTGCTGATGTACAGCTATCATGATCTGGATGCTCCTGAAGATGAAGTCAGCGTGATCGATTACAGGAGTTTGTAGATACTAGCTCATGGCGTGGGTCAGCATGGAGACCTTGTGATCTTCACTCACTCAAATTATGTATCACCTGTAACTCTGTTCCAATCACAGATTTTGCTTACAAGTTTTGTATCATTCGATCTAGAAATGTTTAGATTTGCATTGGAATTTCTTAGTTGAAGATTAATATCCGTACCTACAGCAGAAATTTTGAGGGGTTACTGCAGTCACGCTTTTGAAGCAGAAGCGATGTAGTGTTTTTGACTCGTTAGACTAATCGTTTGACCAGTATGTGCTCAATGACAATTCACTGATACTGAGAAGATTCAAATTCAATGTTCCTTGAAGAGATATTCATCCGATGAATTGGAAATTTGCTTTGTAGGAAATTGCTACTTTTGCATCTTTTGCTCACTGCGATTTGCTTTAAGGTGGTTACCCCATTACCAGCTGGCTCCTTTCACCAACAGCTAGTGGCATTATCCACAATCAATGCTGCAATGATGTTGGTTGTAGCTTGAGTTACAGTTGGTAATGGGTTCTCTCTTGTTGGTTTTAGTATATGTAAGTGTGGTTATGGATTCGTTGTTGTTGGTTTAAGCATCTTTAGTGTGTGCAATACAAATCTTCTCTAGACAGAAAGAGGTGTACCTATATGACGTGAATGGGATGCGTCATACTTCAACTTTGAAAATTTATAACTAATTCATTCTTCATCCAAAAATTATGTTTCAACTTGTGTTGGAATCTATTTCTTCTTGCCTACCTCTAAAAAATAATAATACTAAATAATATCAATGCCTCATATCTGTATTTCTTATTCAGTTGGGAATGACACTGAATGGTTTCTGATGCGTCCCTTCACCACATACAAGGATGTTTTTCATCTATCCAAATTTCTCTTGGTTCTTGTGCTACAATAGTTGATTGCCATTTGTGTGGTATTGGATCTTCAAAATAAAATATTGTGATTTTTTTTAAAATAACAAAAGTGGTTTATGTCAAGTTTTCATAACATTCTTTAGTCCTTGTTGGACCACACTCTTTACACTTTAGAGAAACTACTAATAAAATAGTCCAACTCTGCAACCCACTCTCCAACCCTCTTCGTTTGGACCAGAAGTTAGATAAAATTCTTTGTGTGACAATGGGCCTCTAAAGAACTTTATGTCATTCTTAGTTCAAAAAGTGAGATCTTAAAAATGATACTCCAAAATAAGTGGAATCAAATAATGAAAATCATACCATCTTATAGTGCATATTATTCCAAATTCATTACAACAAATTTTTATTAAAAATTGTTAATTTGAGATTTTAAATTGAATTTCAAATGAAAACCTTGAAAATTTAATTAAAAAATATTAATAAAAATATGATAAATCCAACTGTACAAATTTGATCTACATGTTGAGATTTACAACTTTTCTTTGTATATCAACTCCATTTTTTTATTCATTAAACATTTTATAACATATCTTTAAAATCAGTGCACTATCTCAACCTCAAAGGGTTAATATATAAGCCGGTAAGATAAGTCACGAAACCCATGTTTGGCTTTCACTTGTTTGAGCGGTTCATCATTATTAGAATGAATTATTTAGTTTTAATTTGTCTTTTTGATGCAATCCATGTCCCAATTTCCAAATATTCTAAAATATACATGTAGTCTTAATGTACTAAAATATGTATTATTTGGGTTGTGTTTGAATTAAGCTATAAATTGATGGAGGTTTGAAATACTCGGACTTCAATCAAAAGCCTAGATTATCCTTCAATCGAGAGTATTATAATATTCTTGAGCAATTGTGAGAGCTCATCCTTCTCTAAAACCAAAAAAATAAGATCAAAGAAATATTATTATTATTAATATTATTATCATTATTTTTATCTTTATTATTATTATTTCTTGATGGCATGAGATATGACACTCCAGAAGTAAGATCAAAGACTTACATTATATAGCTTCATTGGACTTAATGACTTATATATGACATATGTGAAAAAAAATCTTTGTAAAGATGGATTTTTCAACAAATTGTTTTGAAAGTAACATTTCAAAATGAAATTACAATTGAATTATAAGCGCGAGAACATTAAAACAATCACATAGAGTTAGTTGAAATTAAAAAAGTTATGCTTAAATAAAATTGTACATCTAGTTTTTATGAAATCAGACTCTTTTATGTTATATGTAAATACAACAATCAAATATACACTGAAAAAAAATTGTCAATTTTCAAAGTAGATTTTTTTGAAAAGTAAGATTTTCATAACTTGGATTGTCCAACAACTCGTGTGAATCTACACTGTCAATTCAACACAATGTCTAAAGTAAAAATAGTCTACATCAATGTGTTGGTCACAATTATGTCATGAGTCATGGGCATGACAAATTATTAAAAGATAGTAGAGAGCAGTTGTCATAATCACCTATCACATCTCAAATTTTGACAGATTTGACAGATGTAGCTGATATAATATTTCTTTATGTAATTTATGAAATAAAATAAAACACTCACATACATTGTTATTTCAAAGAATGAATAACAATTAAGATTGATGTTTTGTTATTCTAATGGAAATGAGCGTTCTAGTAGAGCAACCACTCTACAATCTAAGCAACCAACTTTACAAACCTTGCAAAACCCCCCCTCAAAAAAAAAAAAAAAAAAAAAAGGAAGGAAAAAGAAAAAGAACACATAACCTTCACTTTTAGGCATAGGGAGTGAGCCATATATTCTACCCTGCTAGCATCACCACGGGTGCACCTCTATGCAACAGTATCATCCTTTACCCTTGTTGCAACTGTGAGCGCAATCCAACAAGTTCCGGCACCGAGAACTTGTTCAACGGCTCCATGCGCATCTTCTCGTTCAACTCCGCATCGACTAGCCATGACTTTAACAACTCCACGTTCGCAAGGTACTTGGGGTGCAAATACTCCACCTCCTTCCTCCTTGTTGTCGGCCGCTTCCGCAAAGCGAAAGCTGCCTCCAAGCTGAAATACGTGAAGTGCAGCGCGTGGTACTTCGCGGTCTCCTTAAAGGCGCACCTCCACGATCTGCACACAACTGTGAAGCAGGGTAGAAGCTCCATCAGCTGCGTCCCATTTCCCAATGCCAAGCGCCAGTCATCGGCAAGACTTTGCAACACCACATGGAAGTACACCTGCAAAAACAAGCTCTTCTAGTCCGCCATAGTGATTCAGAGGAGCGCAATAGGAGTATAAAAGGAACGCAAGAGGAGCTCAAGCATTAGAGAAAGAGTGGGGTGTCCAAATGCACAAATTTAGAAATTGAATTTTTAGCATTTACTGTTCTAAAAAATATGAGCCATCTACCACAAGGGTGTTCCACTGTGGCAACCAAGGCTCCATTCTCATATATTGATGGGGTTTAGGGCAATCAAAGAAGATATGTACTTGTAGCCACTACACTCATGTACTTCTGGCGAAGTGCATGGCACAATTTCTGATGGCAATGTTTGGAACTAGGATTCTTATAAAATATCAGTTTGTTGACCACTATGAGCAGTCCTTCAATATGATAGGAGGTAGTGGACCTCCAATTCTTGCAATCTAACTAACGTAAACAGGAATATAGTCAATTGTAAACATAAAATTTAACTAACTAGTTGGTCAAACAAGGACTTCAATCATTTTTCAACATGTCACTTCCTACATTTCAACCCCTTTGTTTGTCAAGTCTTCTAAGCACAAATAGGGCCATTAACGTGGTATTCATAAGTAGTAGACTTCTTCCAAAACCCCTAGCAGAGCAAAGACAATATTGAATTAGCATTGCGTGAGGCACAATTGTTGGAAGATTCGGAAGTCAGCCTTGATGGGGCCTTGTACCACCCATGTAGACCGGGTTAGACTAGGTTAGTTTTCCATAGTAATTCTCTCTCCTTTCGACAGTCGTCCCCTTTGACCGGTACATAGTGCAAATCCGAACGACGATTTTCCAACTCTGACTATATCCTCCAAACACTTTGTATGTGTAAGACTTTGCAGGTGATTCTCCAAATTTGCCCCCAAATTCTTTTTGGACAAGACAGAAGAGCATAAGCTCACCGTCGACTTTGCACCTAACTACCTTATACCAAAATGACTTCAATTTCTCCATGTTGGCATCATCGACAAAAACATTGGAATGTTGGCATCATTAACAAGTATAATTTCACTTTTTACAAGTCAGGTTTGGATGACACCATAGAATACTATGGAAAATCCATACAAACGTTTCCTACTTTACAATAAAAGTCATAGGTAAATAGACCAACTTCAGAAATCAATCAATAACTGAAATGCTTGTTTTTTATGGACTTGGTACAACTCATATTCACTAATATCTCATTATGGTATATTTTGAAAATACCTCTAAGTACATATAGATTCCAAACATTAGTTCATGTTTGCATGTGGCATATGAAATTTACACTAGCTATGCCTATCATGATTGTATGTTTTGAATGTATACAATAGGATAGGTTTTAATCTCAAACCTATAGCAAAAAGAGTCTAAATGTATTGTACATACTAGAGAAAGTAATTCCTTTGTATGGCTGAGATCTTGTGAATTGTAAGGTTATTTGCTTAGACACAAATGCCCTTATGAGGAGCTCATTTTAGGTGGAATGGTAAACCATGTAAATAGTCTGAATTTTCAAAGTTTTGAACATATATAACTATAATTGAACATAGATTGTGTGCATTCATACTATCAATTTCTAATCTTTAGACAAGAATCTCGAACCACTTTTGAATAAAGGTCACAATTGGATGCTCTCATATCATCTAAATTCAAATATATTGTATGACTGAAATCCATTATTCAAGCATTAGGA
This sequence comes from Pohlia nutans, assembly GCA_022496805.1. Lineage (NCBI taxonomy): Eukaryota > Viridiplantae > Streptophyta > Bryopsida > Bryales > Mniaceae > Pohlia > Pohlia nutans. Next base: position 19,554,885 of record CM040097.1, read on the forward strand.
CAATTTCAGTTCTATTGGATACATGCAAGGAGGGAAAAAAAATACCAAACACTGACACCATACCTTTTCAATACCTTTCTAATAAGGTGCTTCAACCTATTACCATAATGTTTTCAATTCCGTCCACATGTACAGACAATAGACATTTTTGATTTGGGATGTCCACTACCAAAACATGAGGGTAGAATTGGAAACATGATGGTAAGAGGTTGGTGTACTTGAAAGCAAACATAGTGCACATGAACTCCATCTCAAAACAAAAGGACCCTTCTGACCCCAAGGCATGCATGTATAAAGGATGTATAATCATCGTTTCTTGGTATAATCATCGTTTCTTGGTACAATCATCCCTCTCTATTATGACATGTTTGAGAAACCCTATTTCAAGGTAGTAGGCATGGATTAGTCCCAAAAATGACTTGTCACATGTATTGCTTGAAACAATATGAAGTGTCATTGTATGTAGTCAACTCATTATCCAAGTCATCTCCACCACCATTTATCGTCTCTGCCCCACCAAGGGAGAGACTACAAAAACATATTGTTTTCAAGGAGTTACATGGCTGAACAGTATAAACAAGCCGTAAAAGAAAATCCAGGGTAAAAACTAAGGCAGAGACTCCGCGACTAGCCGCTTGTTGGCAAAAGGACGATGGCAAGAGTTCAAAAAACATTTTTACTCAACAAGAAACGCCCCCAACTCAGACTATTGAAACGCCACAATCAATCTGAGCTAGAAGCAAAAGAGCATCTATACAATTTGACCTAAGTAAAAACCGTGCCAATGTTGTTGACTAGAAAGAGCAAAATATGGAAAGCACAATTTAACCTCAATTATCGTACAACCTAACAAGCTCCAGATGTGGGTGGCACTGACAAATTACACAGTCCCTGAGGGGCCGGGAACTTTGGAGTTGGGCTGTTGTTGCTGGTGATTCACCACCTGGGGAGGGTAGGCATTCACTGGGTACCCAGTTTGGGGAGGAGGATACGGTCCTGCTTGTGGAGGATACGAGTACATGGCAGGATTGGCCGTGGCTTGGTTATACGGTCCTGCTTGCGGAGGAGGATACATGGGTTGCATGGGGTAGCCCACTGGCTGTTGCTGTTGCCGCCTGAAATAGCCCAAGCATGACAGACACAAAAAGAATATCAATATGAACCCGATCACGGAACTCAATATGTATAACACTACTCGCCACGTTGAGTACTTGCCTGCACAACGAACCAAAGTTGCATGATCAGTTTTTGCAATGAAACTTGTGGAGAAAAAAACAACCGAAAAAACAGTTGCACTTATATTAAGTGGTAATTTTTATGTCTAGAGGAGTTGAAATGAATCGTTAGAAAGCTTCACAATGTTCCAATAGAAAGAAAAAACCATATCCTACGTATTTGAAATATGCTTTAGAAATTACTAATATTTGGCTATAAGCTTTCGAAGGGTGCCCAAATGGCTACTTCTATACCTAGAGGAGTTGAAAGAAATCGTTTAGAAAGCTTCAAAGTATACCAGTAGAAAAAAGAAACCATGCCCTACATATTTGAATAGTAGAAATATGTTTTAGGAATTACTAAATTGGCTATAAACTTCCAAAGTGGTCTGTGTATTTTTAACTCGACCATATGCATCTCTTCAATTTTACTAATGTTGGCTATAAGCTTCCAAAGTGGTCTTTCAATTCTTAACTCAATTCTTCTCACATGCAAGGGCAAACTAGCACACAAACTCTAATAACTCTTTCTGATTCAGGAAAAGAACATTGATGTCATGGAGGGCAATTTAACGTACAATTGTAGCCATTGCCGGTGTAGTAGCCATCGCAAGCACAGAAGTAGGCACGATTGTAATTATTGTAATAGCAAGATGCATGGGAGCCGCATACAGGTGAACATCCTAACCACATCAACCACATCAGATGCCAGTTTAGAAAAAATGGTTTCACATCATGTATCAAACCCAAGCAACTGATGAATTCATAAAACTCAATAAGATCAATCCATAAGACCCCTTTTATGTATATTTGTTATTAGACCCTATTTATAAAGAGCAGCCTGAGGCCATGATCAGGGTCTTCGTTTGCCGGGACTTCAAAACAGACCCGGCAAACCTAAAAATCTTAAAATATAGGTCATTAAAAGGACGTACACCACCATAACTTTGAACCTTCATAACTTTTACATTCTATATCCAAATGACGCATTCTCTGGAGCGTTGGAATCCTCTTTCATTTGCTCACAAGAAGAACATATAAAAATTTGATCAGTAGCGATTTTAGGTGTCATACAAACTAACCAAACAACGGACGTACTCACAGGATAGCTGAAAATAAGATTGACAGAACTCAAACCTCTGGAACCCTAGAACACATGGAGGATGACCCCCTTTTCACGCCCAAGCAACCAAATTTTAAACCCAGGATGTGTTTGCTGAAATTTCAAAAAGAGCTTACCGACTTGGGCCTCCACAGGGCTAACTAACAAAAACGAGACCCCAGCCAGCACTCCCAGAACGGCCAGCATCCGCCACGCTCCATCACCCGTCATGACGACCACTGCAACAACAACATCATCACAGTCAAAATCTCCAAACCCTAAAAAATCATCTCCAAAACTAGTCACAGTACCACAAAAAACTAACCCATGAACCGAGATTTCAAAACAATGAAAAACTCGGCATCAAATTAGGGTTGCATCAAACCTGTACTGTAGCGCAGAGAATAGAAAACCCTAGACAGCAAAAGCGAGAATCCACGAGCAGCACGAGTACACAAGTGGTGTTCAAGTAATGTACTAAGTAAGGGTCTCACTGATGGAGTGAGTCGGTGAAAGAGAAGAGAAGAGAGAACGGTGGGTGACGAGGAGTGTAACGTTGACGAAAATTCGTTTGGGCTACGCGTGCGACGCGTGCGGCGTACTGTTACAACAACTTCGTGTCAGCTTCTGCGAACTTGTGAGTGACGGACTTGAGTTAGTTACTACTGGCAGCTGTCTAGCACAGTCTTGCTTGTTGCGTACAGTTTGCAATGCAAATATGCAATGGTGCGATTCTAGGAAAGTGAGTGTGGTGGAAAAGTGTGGTTGTAACTTGTTACGGACGTACCGATAGTACGATCAATGGGGCGAAGTTGGCTCGAACATTCTACAGTAGCAGTGGCCACATCACTGCCCGGGAAGGACTGTCAGTTAGTTGTAAGCTGACCGGTTTAGATTGAGTATTAGCTGAATGAAATTAACAACTAGAGGCTGAGAAACCGTCAATTTTTTTGACATGGAGGAAATTTGCTTAGGGGCTCTTACTGTATCCGGAAATTTTGATGAGAAATCCTTTCGAAAGTCAGCTTTTGGCCGGTTCTCCCGAGGGTATTAACGTAGGAGCCGGATATGTGCTGAATGCTTGTGTCGAGGGCCGGACATCAACCGGTTCTCAGGCGAGTATGAACTTGAGAACCGGTTCTCAAGTGAGTATGAACGAGCTGCCTAGGGTCTGCGACTTTCACGAGAACGGGGCTCATTTCGTTTTTGCTTTCCCGCAGTCCCGCCGCTCTCATCTTCGTGTCCACTCCTTTTGCTGTCTCGCAGCCTTTTCTGTCGCCGCATTGTGCTCTTCATTGTGCTCTACTGCTCTTCTTCCGTTTAGGCTATCTGGTGCAGTGGTTCCAGTCCGTACTCCGTAGGCGCCGGAGCAGTTGCAGGTTGCAGAAAGCCCGGAGGTCGCAGGTTGCAGGAAGCCCGGAAGACCCCGATCAATCCGATCACTCCGAAGTCGACGCAGCCTCCACGCTCGCTCTCATTGGTTTGCTGGCCACCCTCACCGTTTCTGTCGTTTCTCACTGGTTCCATCACTTCCAGTCTTCCATGTTTGTTCTGTCGTTTTTCACTGGTGCTTGCAGTCCCGCAGTCGGATCGATCTATTTTCCTGTCGATTTCTAAGTTTACTCTGTTTCTCAACAGTCCGGTTATAGAAGATACGGGAAATGTTTCCTAGATTACACCGAATTCACTGGCCGAATTAATAGGCAAAGCTGAATAGCTGATCGAAGTCATCGGAGTGATCGGACATCTCTTTACTGTATCTGGAATGCTGCACGAAACAAATCCTTCATTGATGAGCTGTCGTTGAGCATTCAATGAACAGCCGGGCCAGTCAAATCTCCGTTTGTATTTTTGGTTGGTACAACGAGTTGGCAATTTGGCATCATCCTGATCATAGACAGATGGGTTACAGTAATTTTCTATCTATAATGTAGTCATTCTGGATTCTGGAATATGGCTCGATATGCAAGTCCCGCCTTTATTGATCTTGTCCTGCCCGGAGCACTAGAAGCCAAAGTCACCAATTCACCACTGATCAACTAAATTTGTCACCATTGACGTGCTGTGCTTCAGAGTTCAGATTATTGATCGGAGCCCGCAGCCATCGGAGTCCGCAGCCATCAAGGTAAGTTGTTTTTGTTTGTTTGTTTTCTTCTTTTTTTTTTCCTTGCTTTTTTTTTTTCGATTCTTTTCTTCTTTCTTGTTAAATTTTTGTCTGTACGAATTTTTTGAAACACTGGATGTTTAGAAAGTGTTTAGATGGTCAGGGTTTAGGTGTTTTTTAGGGTTTAGAAGTTCAAGGTCAGAGTTTAGGTGTTTAGGGTTTAGGTTTTTAGGGTTCAGGTGTTTAGAGTTCAGGGTTTCAGGGTTTAGGGTTTAGGGTTTCGTATTCAACTTATATTCTTCAGGGTTTAGGTTTTTAGGGTTCAGGTGTTTAGAGTTCAGGGTTTCAGGGTTTAGGGTTTAGGGTTTCGTATTCAGCTTGTATTCTTCAGGGTTTAGGTTTTTAGGGTTCAGGTGTTTAGAGTTCAGGGTTTCAGGGTTTAGGGTTTAGGGTTTCGTATTCAACTTGTATTCTTCAGGGTTTAGGTGTTTTTGTGTAGAGTTTTCATCTTTCCATTCTTTCAACCTTTAAACCATCACTAACTATGAGTTCATGTCAAAAACTAGGGAACATTGGAGGTGAGGAGGAACTTCAAAAAGTTTTGAGTCTTTTGACTCAAAAGACAAAGGTTAATGCTGATGTGTTGCACATCAGACCATTAGCAGCTGCATTACTGCACTCCAACTTACAAGGTTCAAAAGTAAGTTTTACCCTCTTCCAATTTGATTTTTGCTTTTTTTACTTTTTTTTGGTTTTGCATATTCTTTTAAACATTAGCTTTATTTAGGGTTCAGTTCTAAATGTTTCAATGGGAATTTATGTTATATATTTGTGATGTTAGAATTTATAAGTTTTGAAGTTTTGAAGATTAGGCTTAGGGTTTCAGATTTAATTAATTCTAATTTAAGACTTAAACATTTGTTGTGGATTCCTTTTGTAGGTCTCCTCATTGCCATCAACATGAATGGAAGGAAAAGACAAAGAACTTTAAGAGACACCTTGTTTAGGGCTGGTCAAGCTCCACTAGAGTTAGAAGTGGCTCATATTGTTGTAGCATCATCTGCCACTAATTCAGATGAAGCCAGCAGTTCTGTAAATGCAATCCAAGTTGCAAACATGTTGTGGAAGGATAAATGGATCCATGATTTTAATTGGTTGGAGTTCAATTCCGAACTTGGTAGAACCTTTTGTACTGTTTGTAGAGCAGGAGGGGGACGTGGGGTTTTTGCTACAGATGGATCAATAAATATCAAGTATTCAGCGTTTCATGATCACTCCCAAAGTGTGGAACATCGAAAGTTGGCATGGGCTGTCCAATCGGGGAGTAAGAGGATGGAGAAACATATTGCCGAACAATCCAAGACGGCGGACAACGCTCTCCTCACCCTCTTCAAAACAGCATACTACATAAGAATGGGAACCATTCCTTTTAGTAAGTTTACTCCCTTGTGTGATTTATTGGTTGATTTAAAAACTGAAATCACTCCCATGCTTTATCAAATCATGATTCCATATAATGGAGTTGCGGCAAAGCTAAAGAAAGAGGTTAATCCTTTCTTACTCTCTATTCATTGTGTTGCGCACAGGACCAACCTTGCATCACTTGATGCAGCAGGTAGTAGGTCCTGTAAAGATGTGTCTGGTAATTGATAAGATGTTGAATGATACTGCTGCTCATTTTAAAAAATCATCAAAGGCTAAGTGTGAATTTGAAGCCATCAAAAAAGAGTTATTTGATACTCAAAAAAATTTGAAGCGGTATCAAAAAATTCGGTGGTTGTCTAGATGGCAATCTGTTATCACTTTGTGTGATTCTCTAGAAAGTGTTCTTGCTTACTTTCGAGATGTTCCTCGTAGTGATGATGATGCTGCCACAGGTTTGCTCTATAGCAAATTACGGACCTTTAAGTATATTTACTGTTTGTATTTCTTAGCTGACATTTTGCAAAGTTTGTCTATTTTGAGCAGGACATTTCAGCATAAATTTGTTGATGTCAGCAGCGTTGGTGCTCTTGTGCGGTCTGAAATCACATCCATTCGTATGGCCTTCATCATTGAAAGTACTGACTTGAATGAGTCGACTTTCAATGAAGATACAGGTTATCACACTACAACAAAGTGGCCTTTTTGTGACTAGCGTTTATGACTACGCAGAGTCATAAAATCGGAAAATGTGACTGCAGTGGGATTTCTGAATGTGACGCGCGGGATGACAGGACCTAGTCATTACCGACGAGTCGCTTCAGACATCCAGTCATAAAAATAAATACTCTCCCCAGCGTATACAGAGGCGGAATCTAAGTGCCACGTCAGCATTGGACGGATAGGGTTGACCGGCCTTGGGGTACACAACTTTCATTGACCTGCCCGGGCAGAAGAGGGAAAAAACCGACGTGGCATATATCTGTGTAGTCATGTTTTAGGCTGACGTGGAATGTCACTCTTTTGAGTCATATTTCTGCTGACGTGGCGACCTCCACGTGTAATATGACTGTCAGTCATATTTTTAGCTGACGTGTAATGTGACTCTATTTAGTCATTTTTATCTGACGTGGTTCCTCCACGTGGAATGTGACTGTCAGTCATATTTGTTGTTGACGTGGAATGTGACTATTGAATTATATTCTGGTGACGTGGCAATGCACGTGGACTGTGACCACGAGTTTTATTTTGTACTGACGTGGAATACGACTCGGTGTAGTCATATTTTTGGCAAACGTGGCAAGGCAATTGGAATGTGACGACGGCTTTTGTGACTGGATCCAGTCATGTGTTCATGACTGCCAGTCATCTTTTTGCTACAATGCAAACCGAATATGACTAGCAGTAGTGACAAAACTGGCAACACTTCGGTCACTGCATGACTAATACTAGTCTTCTTATTACTGATATATATTGCCGTATATGACTACATAGAGTCACATACGGGTGACTGAGAGTCATGTTTCTTGTTGTTTTGTGTGATGCGTGTGTTGGCATGGCGTTGGGTTTGCTTTATTGTTAGTAGTGATTTGCGATTACGACAAGGAAGTCACGGCCAGGGAGAATGACTCAATTAGAAGTTCGCTACGCAAGTACAAAAGGAGGCAATGAAAGAGAAACAAAAGATACTGCCAATAAATGAAATTTAGTTTGGTTTTAAATGAAACTGAGTATCACAAAGGATAGCCCATCATTCACATAAAGTCCTAGACAATGGCGCTATCTAGCGTTAGCAGCTTCTACTCTTCTTCAACACATAAAGAAGCTGATGGCCAAGATCTTACGATGTGTAATTCACACTGCCTTCACTGCTTTCAGTGGCCACTTGGTCATAGAGTTCAGTGCGTCTCCTAAACGGACCATTGGAGGCTCATTGTCGTTGTTTGCCTCATACAGCCAGACTCCCTCCGATCCCGGAATGATGGAAGAAATTGCCACAGAAACATTGCCCTCCTCAATAATCCGCCCATGCAGTGTACCTCCTGCAAGGCTGACAATCACACCGTGACCTACCGCTGTCCCTGTCGCCTTCATCTCTTCGTGAGAGAGTTGTACTCAAGGGGTCTAACTTAGTTGTCCAAGCAAATAATTCTTTTCGCTTCTTTGAAAACATACCAGCATTGATAAACTATTGACGATCAATCTGTAAAATTTATTTTTGAATTCAATTGTCGCGGTTTTATAAAAAGAAAAGGAAATAGGTCTTGTATGATTCAATTATAGGTTTAAGGACCTTACTTGACAGAACATCCTCACCATACATGAGGTTTGACTGGTTTCAATGGTATACAATTCTTAAATTTATCATCAATATATAATCAATAGATGGTTCTTATAAGTTTCATGAAATTGTATTTTTTAAATTTCCACAACATATCCGTGATGACATATAATTTTAAAAGCATAAAATCTTGTGGAGATATATTGCTCAAGGTCTACAGACAATTAAGCAATCAATGAAACATGACTGGTGTTCAAAGTTAATTAATTTATACACCGTCACATCACGTTTGAATCTTTGGATCCTGCTGAAATCCATGATCAAAATGATCAGAACCTATGAATTAAGCTATTAACATTGTTTGCAATGCCATGAAGCACTTGTCAAGCGTGTGAAGCTTCAGATGGATGACTACAATTTGAAATCATTGTTTTATTTTGGGACAAAATTTAAGCTCATATCATAGTTCTTTTGTGGGACAGAAGGAGTAATCTCGAGAGTAATTACAATACATTTTTATCAACTCATCCACATGCTTCAAAATCTTTCTAAGATTGTCTATAGTGTATGTAACTATGCATAAACAACCTCAAATCAAAAATTCCTTATTAAAAGAGGCTGATACCATTTGACGTCGTAATTTTTCTTAATTAATCACTTTTCAAAATAAGATCATTTCATATGTTCAATAGCACACCAAAATCTAGTAAGAGACTAAGAGTATGGTGTAGGGAAGGTTACACCAATGGCTCTTTGTCTGGTGGGCAGCGGCTCATTGTCATGACAAACATACACTTTATTCACGCTGGTTTACAGGGGAACGGTCATGACAAACATTTTCTTTGCTTGTGCAGCTACCGACACAAAGTAAGTTAAGGAACTGTGAGCATTTCCTCAACTTCATGTAAGAATTGCAGAACAACCACCCTTATATACTATTAGCAATAATTATTCTGACCTGCGAGCCACCCACAGGGATCTCATATGGTTTCTCTGTGTGATTCCCCTGAGAGTGCTGCTTTCCCCTCTGAGCTTCAGAACTCATGTTAAAACTTTCCTTCTACAACTGAAGTAGGTGACTAAGCTTAAGCATGTGATTCTGTGCACATGTCAGAACTCAAAACCACAAGGAAAAGTGGCACTGACTCATGGGAGAATCAACACAGGGGAACAATATAAGCTCCTCGTGGATTCCACCCTAGGGCATCAGATTCTCGGGTCGTCCATTGAAATTGCCTATAATGGACAATCTTACCCAATTATCGGATCGGGTAATTATGCAAACACTAATTAAGAAAATAAAGTTCATGAATGTTTTGTACGTCCTTATTGTTTGCTATCTATTGGAGAAATTGCAGATAAAAAATTAGGCATTTGTTTTGACCCTACTTGTTTTGTGATAGTCAAACCACCGGACCTAGAAGCAGTATTGATGTCATTATCAGAGATAAATGTGATCATCTTCATCAACTGTTCAAAATTAAGAGTTCAGAACTTAAATGTCAACTGAATCAAGCAAAGAAACTGACCTAAAGATTGAGCTGCTAAGACGACCTCAGACGATCCTCGCTTCTTCACACAAGCAAGAATTTCGTGTACAAAAGTCTCATGCCAGCAGGCCAAAAATTTATGCACCCAGAAGAACTCGGGAAGTCACTTAGTGTAAATTCACCCTAGACACCGTACCGTATTCCAGTTCGGTAAAGAATTGTAGTGTCTACACAGACATATATCTCGGTGTACTCCCTCCGTCCCAAAGTTATTGTCATGTTTGAAAGTGCTTTTTTAAGTGGGTCAAAAAAAATACTTCCTCGTGGCTAATTTTATTTAGGTTGCAATGAACACATGCAGTGTTCTCCAATCATTCTAGTGACATAATTTGGAACCTTTTTTAATCATGTTCTTACAATATGATCAATGAAATTGGCTCAAAGAAATACCAAGCAAACAAATTGGACAATAATTTTGGGACGGAGGGGGTACTATTGATTATCTCAGCATGCCAGTGAGGGTTTGATTGGTAGCATCTTACTCTTTGTTTGGTAGCGTTTATGTTCTGCATGAATTTTCAGAGACATGTCTATGCACTTGAGCAGTACTTTTCTCTTTCGACTACAGGATGAGGCTATGCTACTTTAGGTTTATGAGCATGTGTTTCAGAGCTTGTTGAACTTGAACTTGACCATTTACAACATGAGGACCCGAACAGTGATCAAGAAGAGAATTAATTCCTTCAGAGAAGATAAACACAATTAGAACAGCATGAGAGATGATGCACACCGACTGCCCCACCCTAGACACCGACTGCCGTGCGTAAACCCTAACCCTAACTGCTGGCGCCTACACCTTGTGGAGCGTTCGCAGCGATCCCGTCAAAACCCACACTCCTCAACGACTTCGACACCGGGACTGGTAAACCCTAAACCCTACCTCTGTGATGAGACCCGCCTACAGCCAATTGAAGCAATCGTTTCTAACCAAAAGTATGCATGTGCAGGAACAACGGAGGATCGCAAACAACAGCAAATGTGAGCATCAAATTTGCAAGAAAAAAAAAGAAGGTATGTAACTCACCCAGGGCAGGCAGGTTTCTTGAGTTTTGTGCTTGTCGCAAGCGGTGGCAGACCTAGCTCCTTCAGGATCTCCTCATTCTTTTGGATTCTCCTCATCCGCTCCTTCTTGTACTCTGAAAATCCGCACGCCATGTTCCGTCACTATAGGGTTTAGGGTTCTCACGTCCTTCTTCCACGTTAACTGGCCGTGCGAACACCTGCTGCATCGGGACTCTAAACCCTAAACCAATCCTAAACGCATTCAAGCATTGAAACCAACGCTTAGCTAGGTTTTCGAATCATTTGAATATAAGGTTACACAACACGACACAAACCTCGATTAGAAGACCCAGCTCCTCCGCAAACAGAGTGGAAAGATGAGCATCGACAGTAAGTTACTATGGTCCGTTGAAGCTGGTACGGGGTTCCTGATACTCCTGCCATGGCGGTGAATCCGATTCCTCAGTCAAACCCTGTCCCTGCCACGATGGCGGGACCCAAAACCCTTTGCCACGTGTCACCCTGAATTTGAATTAACCCTATACCAAGAATCCCAACATGGGCTTCTTTTTTTTTTTTTTTTTTTTTTTTTTTTTTTTTTTTTTTTTTTTTTTTTTGTTTTTTTGTAGTTTTGAGTAGGTCCCATGTGGACTTCTTTCTGTTCAATTGTTTAAATTTTTTGACTAACGCATACAATGTTCTTCACTGATTCTGCTGATATAAAATTCGGCCTCATTTGAATTATAGGTTTCACAAAATAATTGATTGAATTTGTCATTTTAGACCAATGAATGTTTGGTCTTTTCACGGTTAACCCCTAAAGGACCGGAGTGTTTTTCCTCCAAAAACACTCCAATGCTGCCATTTTTACTCCCCCATGCAAAAAATCCAAAAGAATGTTATTTTTTACCTTCTAACCGTAAGATCTTGTCCTAAACTATTTGAAAAACATACACAACAAATTTCGTTGATTTTGACCGCACGGATTGCAAGATAATTGCGTTTGATGGAAAAAAACACCCCAAAAAAACACATGCCCGAAAAGTTCAAATGCGTTTGACCACATCTACATCAAAAAAACCTCACTACTGAAACTTGTCGCACTTCACTTTCACATTCTATATAATGTTACTTAGTTGTGTACCAATTTTCGTTGCGTTTGGAGATGTTTAGGATGTTGAATAACACCTTGCACTTGTTGGGGGTTTAAAAGTTCAGAAAATACTATATGTTTTTGGAATTGCAATATTTTCGACTTTCTTTATTTAAAATACAAATCCGAGCGGTGAAACACAAGTGCATTCCACCTCTACAAAATGGCGAAAAAAAATTTGAAAAAAAAAAAAATCTCCAAGTTTTAGAAGACATGTAGCACATTTTCTAAGAATTTTGGGGGTTAGGGGGGAAATAAAGGGTGGAGGAAGGGAATCGAAGTACCAACCCATTCCATTGTTCATGACCCCACTACCTCTCAAGGTACACTGCCACGTGGCAGTCACTCATTGAACGATTTTTATTTTTTATTTTTTATTTTTAAAAATAATTTTATTTTTCAAATTTTTAAATAATATTTTTAATTATGAAATTGAACTTTTAGTTTAAAATAATATTTTTAATTTAAAATAATACTTTTCAGTTTAAAATAATAATTTTTTAATAAAAAAATAATTTTTAAATTTTTAAAAAATATTATTTTAAATTTTTTTTATGAGCTTGGAAAACGGGGTGGTCTTCTGCCCCTACAGTCCACCCCATTTTCCACACACCGCCCATCTTGATGCCCCCCCCTAAAATTCAACTATTTCTCTACTGCCCCGCTGCCCTTTCTCCTGAAAAAAACACATTTCCCCTCATAACTTTCACATACAGTGTCGGAATTCAAAAAAAAAAGAATCCCCATTTTCCTGGCACATTGGGGAATCTACTATTAAATTTCCTTCAAAATTCGATTAAAAATGTGTTCACCGGAACCTACCCGATTCTCTAAATGTCCTAGTTAGGACACTTGGTCCTTTAGGGGTTAAGGAAATAGAGCTTTGTTTAGACAATGGAACTTAGTGATGCACGTTGCATTTTTAGAATCAAGAATTTCTTCCTTATGAAGACATATTTTGATTGAAATGTGTGTTTAAGAGAATGATAGAGCTTGTAGAATGCAAATTATGTTCACTTGGACGTTGTCAACACTTCTTACTCATAACCATCCCCTGCTTTTGAAGGGTTGAAATTAAGTCACACGGTTTGGTTGTTTAGTGACTACAGTAGTGATGTTACAATGACTGTACTCTCTTGACACAATTTCCCCCCCCCCTCCCCACCCCCACCCCTCAAACTCTAAACCATCGACCTTTAAATAAATAAAATTGGAATTTAATCTTAAATTTTAAAAATGAGTAAAAAAATAACAAAAAACAAAATGAAAAAGAAAAATTGAAGATTGAAAAAGAAATTAAAATTAAAATTAAACTTTGAATTAATGAAAAAAAAAAAGAAATAATGCGAGACAAAAAAGAAAATAAAGGAATATATATATATATATATATATATATATATATATATATCTGTGTGTGTGTGTGTGTGTGTATGTACTCATCACATACTAGAATAATATCAAAGTGCAATTCCCAGTTACCCTAGCCCAAATGGAAAACCACTCAAATTTGAATGCATATTTTCATAATTAAGTGATTTTGAACTAAACCTTAATACTACACAGTGATTGTCCAAGGCTAAATACACGGAAGCTTGCTTGGGCAGTGTACATATTCTTGGGCTGTCCCCCCTAAAAAAAAAAAGATGACTACATTGAAAATGCGACTCTAAAATGTGATCACAACGAATATATGACTAGCGAATATGACTACGCGTTCCCCAGGTACGTTCTCATTTGTTCCCCACAAAGGTATACGGCCCTCCCATCCACTTTATACGGTACAGCTGGAAAATATGACTAAAGAATATGACTCCCAGTCATGTTTTCGAATGAAGCCCTCACCAACAGATTTGGCATTCCAGAATATGACTGCTTGTAGTCGCCAGTCATCCTCAGTCATATATTCCCTGTCATAAAATACCCAATCTGTTGTAGTGTCACATCATTCCTTCATTTGGGCCCCCGGGAGGTTACCTTCAGCGGTTGTCCTCAGAGATTCGGGGTGCTAAATTTTATGATGTGGAGATGATAAGGGACAGGACAGGAGCTGATTTGGTGGAAGCTTTAGCGTTTCAGACTTCTTTTGCAGAAGAAGTGTGTAAAGGTTTAGAGAATCGTTTTCAAGACAATAACATCATCGGTTGTTTTAAAATATTGAACCCATGTGAGTTGCCTTCGAGACAAGTTGGCATGAAAAGTTGGGGTGTTACAGAGTTAGAGATGATTTGTGACCATTTTGGGAAGGAAAAAATGATCGGAGAGAAGAAATTTGCTGCTGTGATCAATGCTGATGCTGTTAGAAGGGAGTTCCATGCTTACAAGATCCAAGCATCTACAGAATGGCGTGAGAAGACCTTTCTTGATTTATGGTCTATGGTAAGTTGGAATCACTCCCTTCAATTGAAATATGCTAATTTGCGTGTTCTTGCAGACATAGCTAGGGTACAATGTGTTAGCACAGCTCAATGTGAGCGAGCCTTCTCCGTTCAAAATTGCATTAAAACGAAATTTCGCAATAATTTGCAAAGTAAGAATTTAGAATCTGTTATTCGTGTTGCTATGGAAGGTATGCGTGTGGATCGTGATTCTATTTTGGTAGAGGCCATTGCTTTGTGGAAGAATTCTAGGAAATTTAGATTTTTGTTTTCTCACCCTGAAAAATACCTTTCTGGACATGTGGATGTTGAAGGTGAAGACGCTGATTTTGATTTATAGCTTGATGTTTGATTTTGATTTTTTTTGGTTATTCTTTTCCTTGTGTATTTAGTAAGATAGAAGACGCTGATTTTGATTTATGGCTTGATGTTTGATTTTTATTTTTTTGTTATTCTTCCTTGTGTGTTTAGTAAGATAGAGGTCACCCTTCTCTTATGTTGCATCATATAAGGGTGACCCTTATAACCTCTCACACTATTTCAAATAAAAAGATATGTGAGAGGTTATAGGGATCCATGGCCATCAACCGGTGATGGAGTCCTTCAGGTTCAACTCCTGCCATGGATATTGACCGGTTCAATTGTAAATGAGAGGGTTTTTTTTTCTGGTTTGAATGTTATTTTGGAAGAATTAGACCGACTAGGAGTAAGTTTTTTAGGTTTTAGACTTGTTAAAATATGGGGCTTCCAACATTCAACCGGGAGGGATGAAATGAGGACTGATCAAGCTTCTCAAATTGAGGCTAAGGGCTGATTTGGCCCAAAATCTTCCCGAACACTGGGCCACATGCCCACATGGGGAGGCGCAGTGTAGCGTGGTTCCCGGAGAAAAGATAGCCAGTGAGGAGAGAAGAGCATCAGTGCTGCGGCGCTTCGCGGATGGCGCGGTGCAGAGGGAGTAGGCCGCGTTTTGGCCTCACGGGAACATTCAGTAGTCTTTGAGGTTAGTGCCCTCCCCTGGATGGAATAGTGTGGAATATTCCACATCCCATCAGTAGCTAGGGGCACATGGCATTAAACAAGAGTAACTAAATAGGAGTTGGTTAAATGGCATGTCATGATTTAATACAAACTACAGTACCTTGTTAACCCTTTAGTGCTCAAGCGACCACATGGTCGTCTCTGATGTGTCGAAAACGCATCCGTGAAGAATTGGACTTTGAATTGTGAAGTTCAGATAATGAGCATTATAATATACATCTTCTAGAAAAAGAAAATTTTGATTTGGAGTTGTGCAACTATCAAAATACCTACGAACAAAACGCAAAAACACTACAAATACTTGAGAATACAGCAAATACCTACAAATACAACACATGTACTCTGCGGTATTTCTTGTGTTTGGAAGTTTGTTATCTTGTTTTATTTTTTGGATTGTGTTCTCTTGTTCATGTTCCATTAGTGTATGTATTCCGATCTTGATCCATGTACCAACTCATTTCATATTTTAACATATAAATTTTGTCCTAAACCGTACATGGATAAGTCACTCTCACTTATAAAATTCACAATAATTATCCGTTCTTAACATGAAAGATTGCAATGGAGAGGTGTTGACATAGGTCATTGTTGAACATCTTCACTTTCATTTTAGAAAATTCAACCCAAATTCTATTTAACTTTGAAGTCACACACCTTCTAAAATCTGATTTTTGAGTGTGCATTATACGGTTCGAAGACATACTATGATCTTCCAATCCCACCATTGGATGATTCTCTAATTTTGGCAAAATGTCTCCACTCCAGTTGAGAATAGAATTGTACAGTTATTTTCTAATTTAATCCATTCTATTTCTGGTAGTATCAGTCATAGTGGAAAAACGCAGTGAAATCCAGTGAACCCTACTACAGTACCCAAAGCGTTAAAGGGTTAACCTGTAAAGGGTTGATGGAGATAGTAGATACATTGGCTTATATTTGACATTTGTTGAAAATTGAAATTTCAAAATTGAGACCCCCAATAGCTCATTAAAATCACGTCGACGTGAATTTTAACTTCACTTTTGATCTTAAACCCATAGGATGTGTGGAACCATGTTAAATACAATGGAATATTGGTGTATAATATTGGTCAAAAAGGGCTCTCTGGACCTTTAAGGATTAAATCAATAATTGTTTGATTCAGAAAGCAACTCAAGGCTCACGACCGGCAACTTTGATTTAACCTTTAAAGGTCCAAAGAGCCTTTTCCGACCAGTATTATACAACAATATTCCATTGTATTTGGCATGGTTCCACACCTCTAATGGATTTAAGATCAAAGTTGAAGTTAAAATTCATGTCAACATGATTTTAATGAGCTATTGGGGTCTCAATTTGGAACTTTCTATTTACATCAAATGTCAAATATACGCCAACGTATCTACTATCCCCATCAACCCTTTAAGGGTTAAATGACATGCCATTATTGAACTTAACTTAATTTATGCATGAGGAACTTGCATTGGTTTTAATATCAACTAGCATTGGTAGGAACTAGTGAGGAACTTGCATTAGTTTTAATACTATGGTTAAACATACAAAATAAAATCAATGGGCTTTTGTATTGTACTATCATCTCCATTCCTATCCTCCCTGTATTTAATCACCTAGTATTACATGACAAGAGGATGCTTTGGATGTTATGATTTTGTCCCACAGGAGGAGGCGATTTGGAAATGACAATTAAAATCTCACGGCTGGGGCTACTACTTTTGCACTCAAAACCGGTTGTTAACTTTTCAATGCTAATGTCGCTCCATCCCATTGGCAACCCGTCACCATTGCCATCACAAGTTGCAACTCATAACCTTCTCTCCTTTCAACTTATATTCTTCGCCCTTGGATCAGAAAGATCAAAGGTTGTCATTGAAAGGTGAACAACCGGTTATGTATGATAACCTACTCGCTGCTACCACGGCTCGTCGGTTACCTAATACATAATCGCGTTGGGCTTGACCCTTAAGCGCCCACACTACAGTTACCCGGTTAAACCTCATCAATTCCTCACATTTTAAAATATATTATATTTTTTGGTATCTTTCTCATAAAATTTATTGTTAAATCCATTTACCTTGATTTTTCCATAATTATGTTAATTTTTAAAAATAAGATCCTTTCAAAGCTTTTTCGGGAGCTTTTTTCTTGTAAAAATCATAGTAATTACAAAATGTTTTTAATAGTATGATTTTTTTGTAGGGAAAATGTAAATAATAGTGATGAACAACAAGGTGCAGGTGGCATGCTTCTTGAGCTTACATAAAAAGAAGTTCGATAGAAAAGCTTTATATGCAGTGTATCTCCGAGACTTCCTAATGAATTTTTGGAATACTTTGATCACTACAACGATTATTGCCATTATTGTGAGTCACAAAATTAGTGTGAGATTTCTCACCGATCCTCAATTATTATATCTTGGTAGCACCTTTAGCAGTTGCCAAATAATTAATTAAAGTTCAAAAATGGGGTTTTCCACCTAAAAATAGAATATTAAGAATTTCGGCATTTTCCTATTTAGTTTTTTTTTTTTTTTTTTTTTTTTTTCAATTTGGATTATTGTCAAGTCCAATTCTATTTCATTTGTTGACAAAAAAGATATGAGTGCAAAATGTAAAATGCTCTCTCTTTTATACAAGTGGAGTGGAGTTGTATCAACAATGCATGTGGGATATGTAAACTTTGAGGTGAAGCACCTAGTTAGTCTTCATTTTTATATCATGCATAACTTTTGCATAAAGTCATTAGGAAAGAATCGGGGCCTCAAGAAGGCCTCAACTTTCATGCCTTGCAAGAACCCAAATTGATGAAGCGGGCATGGAAAATTATGGAATCCTACGTGGACAATCATAGTTCAAGTCATCTTTGGTGGTCCACATTCACCTTTCCATGCGCTTTCCAACGCACCTTAGAACTCCAAAATCCGAGTTAATATGCAAAAGTTACACATGTTTAAAGTTTGTGCATTGGGGACCATTGAACAGTCATCACGGAAGTGGTCCCCAATGCACAAACTTTAACCCCTAAATGCCTAGAGCCCTCTCCAAATTCAGCAGTTTTGCAAATATGCATTATAAAATGCAACTTAGAGGGATATTCTGAACTTGATATATGAATAAAAGTTGTACATTATGAATTTTAAATTCTATCCATACGGTTAGATCTATGATTGCTATTACCAATAATTTTTTATGAAATTTGAAACGTGAAATTCAAAATTATTTTGTAATTCAATTACGAATAAGATATTGACAATCTACGGATGAATTTTTTTGTGATTGGTTGAAATGTAATACTCTAAGTGTAGTGATTTTTGGAGATTTTTTGGTTGCTTAATTATATGAGTTGACTTTTTTTAGAGCACTTTTACACTGAAATCTTTATTATTTTGGGTGAATCACTACAACATGAAATGAGGCATAAAAATTTCACAAATCATCCCCTTTCTAATCAGATCACATATGCATGAAGCTAACTTCCCATAGAATCTACAGTAAAAATTCCACGCTGCAAAAAATGCATGACGGATGAGAAATTATGGATGAAATCTATACATCGTCCAAAAAATGGACGCTTAGGCAGTTAGGGGTTAACCCCTAAATGTCAGAGTGTTCAGAAAGTGGACGACTAACAGATTCAAACCCTTCTCACGTTCTCATCAATGCTTGGATGAAAGTCATCCATTTTTTTGGAGATTCTTCACCAAGTTGTTGTCTTATCGAATAGTTGGATTTAGTCATACTTAAGTACATATTTTTCTAAAATTACAAGTGTAGAAGTATGTCAAGTCGTTGACCAAGCCAAAATAGCATTGACTGTAGTTCAAAAGTGGCCTTGCAAAAATGAGGTCATAGATTTAACAAACACAAAAATTTCAAAAAACCACCACGTTTAAGAGTATCTCATTTCAAATTCATTCCAACACATTTTACTCAAAAAATATTAAAATTTTGTTTGTAATCGAATTTAGGAGGAATTTTTAATTTTAACTTTCAAATTTTATAATTAAATATTGGTGGTAGTATTAGTGAATCAAACCGTACGGATGGAATCTAAAATTCAAAATCTAGAACTTTCATTTGTAAATCAATTCCAAAATATTCTTCTAAATAGTAGTTTATGATGATAATAGTTCTCAAATTGTCAATTCCAGGGACACCCTGGTATATTTAGGGGTTAAACATGTGTAACTTTTGCATATTAACTCGGATTTTGGAGTTTTAGAGTGTGTTGGAAAGCGCATAGAAAGGAGATTATGGCACAAGTTAGCACAAATTCGACCGATGATGATGAAAATTTTCACATTCAATTTGACCGTTATCCTAATTGCTTCTTCAATTTCTCAAAGGCATGAGGCCTTATCTCTCCTAATGCTTCAAATGATATAAAACTTTTTGGAGGTGAAATATTACTTGATTACCAAACTTTTCTCAGTCAAAAAAATTCCAAAAAAATTGATCTTCTATGCATAAATGAGCTCTGAAAACCTTTTAGGAACGCATTTTGATTTTTTAACCTTCACACGGTTGCACTATTTTGTCCATATCTTTTGCATAAAGACTTATTTTGACACAAAACTTATTGGAGGTGGAAGAAGGCTTGATTTCCCAAATCTTATTAGTTAGACACAATTCTAAAAACCTTCATCTTCTATGTTCAATTGGACTCCAAAACTCTATTTCAGACACATTTCAAAAGCCTCACCTAGTCTTGCTACTTCTTAACCCATATTGTTTGAGGAATAATGTACTATACATGAACTTGATTACAAGATCAACACCTTCTCTTCACTTGAACTTACAAATGCCTTCCAACAAAATGAAATCCAAGTGGAAAGTAATAAATTCTTCCTTTTCGGCAATGTTGAATTATAATTTTTGTGATATTCAACAAAAGACGCTGATATTTTAAAAAAATTCCGGAAACTATTTTTAGAAATATTTTTCGCCAAAGGCGCTATTAAGATATGGTAGTGTGAGACCTTACACACAATCCTCACTACTCATTGTGAGAATTCTCAATTACTATGAGTCACACTTTGTTCTAATACCACAATTACTGTGAGAATACTGAATTATTGTCATTCACAGAAATGGCAATAATCGGTGTAGTAGTTACACAGCCCGCGTAGACTAGGGCTCTGTTTTTACATCTTTGTCTTATTTGCTCGACTCCTACTAAATTCCCTCATATAATGGCAAGTGTCATTTTTCACTCTAATTTCAAGGAAAGTTACTTTATTAGTAAAAAATCAACCAAGTAAAGTAGGAGCACCCAATTCTGATAGTGTACCTAATGCCGATAATTTCTATACAAGATAGTCTTTTTAGAACGCAAATTTAAGCACATCATAGAGCCCTTATTGTTTGTTGACCAAACTAATAAGCTATCTATGATCTACCTAGATTTACATTCTAGAATGACTACCATGTCAAGAAATTATTGGCATTGGGTACACTGTTGGAATTAGGTGCTCCTACCTTAACCCCTAAGCGCTCAAACGACCATTTTCTGGTCGCTGCCCGAATTTAACGGGCTGCCCGGAACAAAAAAATAAATTTTTGAAAAAATAAAAAATAATTTAAAATACTACATCAAGTCTTCTTTCCAACCCAATTTGAATTATGGCAATCCGAGTTAAACTCCACCCGGGAGAATTTTTCAAAGTAAATCATCTCAACATTTTATAAAATTTGCTATTTGGGGAAAGTAATGATGATCCCTCCATCATTTCTTTTGCTTTTTTGAAGTTTACAATAGATAGCCCAACTTTAACCAATCATACTAAATTTTGAACTCTAAAATTGAAAATTATAATTTATACAAATTTTCAAAGGTTAATGCTTTTAAATTCATAAAAAAATGATCTAAAGTTATTTTTGGAAGTTTGACCGTATGGATAATTTGTAGAGATGATACTCTACATTTTGTCTATTGAACCAAACTTCATCAAACATATGGAAGGCACATATTATAACACATCTATGTTTTGTCCAATACCCCTCGGGCTTTTAGGGGTTAATAGACGGTGCAGCACCCAACTGTTATAGAATGTAATGTACCTATGGTCTTTGGTTGAACATATTAACCTCTTCACCAATCATGGCATATAATTTATAGATGATGTTTTTTTTAGAATCCAATGACTTCCCATTTGCAATGGAATGGTTGTTTGATTGTAAAAATTCAACATTACTGTCCATGAATAAAATGTTCAAGTAAGGTAACTATATCTAAAAGCGACCATTTCCTTAAAGCATCCATAGCTCAATCTTCCATAATAAGTAGATTCTGACACCCTACTGTTGATGAGAATGTGCACAATCTGAACATCAGAGTTTAGGGTCGCTTTAAGGTCAACCTATAGTCAACACTTTGGAAATTCATAACTTATTCATACGGTGTCCAAATAATGCATGCTAAAGTGCGTTGGAATCCTCTTGAACTTGCTAATAAGACCCACTGAAAATATTTTCTGTTTTATGTGTGTAAATAGGCTCAGTTGGTAAGGTGAACGCTTTAAGGTATAGTTACTTTAATAGTCATCACCTGTTTTTTACAAATTCTCTTGTTCTGGGATGCCAGTTGCGCCATTAGTGTTGAACTTGCACTCTTTTTACTATAGCATTAATTTTATTATCCCTATTTAAAACATTATTAAAGATAAATAGTTACTATTAAAGAATTATGCAATTGTAGAGTCACTAGGCAAGAACTTTGCTTTGGTATGTAGGTTGAACTCAATATTTAAAGAGAAGTGCATTCAAAAATAGAAAATGTTAGAAAATTACAAAATTATGAATACCTCAGCTTGATACTGCTATTAGATAGAGCTATGATAAAATGTAAACTAGGTATAGATAGATAGAAACTTCAGTCTCTTTTGAGGCCGACATGAATATAGTGTCTGTTCGTAAAGACTAGGTATACTGTTACCTAATTGGTTAATCCATGACTCACATGGATTTCCAATGCGGCCATGTATTTTTGCATAGAAGTACTGTAGGTGATTGCTACTGTAATTATTTGAATACATTTTTATACTGAATATATAGAGTATTTGAATACATCATTGTATTTTAGTACATTTGACGGATTATATGAAGCCCAAATGATGTTTGAGGGTTGAGAATCTGACACGTACAGGTTAAAACATAAAGTTGGAAATGATTTTCCAGGCTAAGCTTCCAAAGTTGGAAATGAGTATCTCCATATAATTGGCCATTTGAAGAGAGTTATGTCCAAAATTTCCATGTGTCTGAGTAGAGAGAAAAACAAGCAATACAAGCAAAGGAGTTGGATTGTCTGATTGTCAAAACAATTGCTAGTAGAAATCTTGTCAAATGTGATTTATCTTTAATGACTAAATTCCGTTGTGACTTGTCCATAATGACTGAAATTGTGGTTTTCAGTCAATATCGACCAATCGCAACAGACATTTAGTTGTTAACGACAGGTCACATTTGACAAGATTTTTACTACAGTAGTGAATCTCAAGTGTGTTCATATTCAAGAGATGTTGTCATCTATTCTTTAGCCAAGTTTCACAAACATGGTTTTATGTGACCTTTCCTCACACGGATTCATTCAAGCTAATACGAGCCAAGGGTGTCTTGTTTTGAGTGCTTTGGAGAGTCCTTAAGAGAGTTGTTAGACAAAAAAGTCATGATTTTCATTCAAAGAACAAATTTTTAATGTATTGATTTCATTTTTCATTCACACAATCATCATTCTCATTCGATTATTCCAAAATTTCTACCGAAAAGGTGTTATTCGTCATTTAGAAAAGTCCTTAATGAGTCATTAAAACGACCGATGATAGAGCAAATGAATCATGACCTTCTAGTACCCCAAATTAGAATTGATCTCCAAAATGAATAAAAAAGAAGTACTCTAAATAGTGTATTTAGTGTGAGATACACTAATTTACATAAACATGTTGTAAGTTTTTACTGTTGACCAATTTTTTTACCCTCTATATTGGTCAAGATGGGGATCTTTCAATAGTATTGGAATCAATGTCTTTGGTAAATTTTTTTGTCGAGAGTAAAAATCTATAACATTTTCAAATCTTATAATTATCTCACACTAAATACACTATTTAGTGTAGTGAACACAACTCCTTCAAGAAACATGAAATCCATCACCGGCCAAGCCACTTCCGACTTGCATGAGAGCCCCTTCCCACGAGGCACCCAGCCCCGTTCTTACTAAAAATGGACCCGGAATTCACTATTCAATCTCCTCAAAAAAAAGTGAGAGCGGGTTCATGAAAGACATTGGCTGTGGTTTGAGGAAGTGACAAACCCGTTCAACCCATCAAGTACCTGTCTTCTAATCCAAAACAAGAACTAAAATAAGTTTATTCCTTGTGGAGCCCAACTTGTGACAGCAGGCACATGCTCTTCATCGGGGCCACCCTTAGTAGTGGCCATCTGTTGCAAAGTTTTGTTAACAAAGTTATGTGCTAACTTGAATTATACAACTTTGTTGCAGACAATTCAAGGATACATTCATTCCATCTCTGATATATACCTACATTTGGCACTAAAATTGAGGTCAATCAGTCATAGTCTTGGCTATGCTCAATCTACTTTAAGTGGGCTTGCAAATCACCGGATGAGCTCACTCAGAACTCTACAATTAACTTGTCAACTCTGTTTGCTCTTGAAATGCGATCGATATCGCAAGTCGATCTCTAGACTTAGAAAGACATTGCAAGAACAACATTTCTATAGAAAACTTCAGTTAGAACGACATAATTTCACTTCTCTTTTCAACGTGTTAGAACAACTTAGTTAGAACATGGACAGTGATTTTTGAGGCATAATTTTCTTGTACTCGAACTCAAATTATTACACACGTAATACCAGCATGTAACTGAATGGTAGACAATATTTGCATCAACTGGTTTGGAATTAAATGCTGCTGTATCACAGATGTGATACCAGCGTGTAACTGAATGGTAGACAAAATTTGCATTCACTGGTTTAGAATTAGATGCTGCTATGTTACAAGCTTGTGTCTAATTCTTTGATATTAACGATTTGGTTACTTGTGTTTGAGATTAAATAGGGTTGACTTGATTGGGAAGCAGGTTTCCGGAGGTAGCATGATTGAACGAGGTGTGCTGGTTAGAAGTGAAAGGGCAGATCACTACAGCATAATGAGTCATCTCGCAGTGGTCACATCTCACTTGGTGAGTGTAACTATCACATAAGAAAAAAACTGGATGGAATACGCCTTGCTAGTAAGACCGTCATAACGACATTACTCTAGAACGACATTTCAATGTTGTTCGAACGTGTTGAAACGACCTTGAAATGTTTTTCCAATGTGTTGCAACCAGGGTTATCTTACTCGACCATCAGATAAAGTGTTGAACACGTCTAATAGACCTCCATGTCTATCACATAAGCATAAATTTTTGGAATATACTTGAAATATTATAAAATATTTTTGGAATATACTTGAGTTATTTTGTGCATAGAGATGTGGGATCTTGAACAAACTTTTCAATGTGTGCTTGTTCTTAAAAGGATCTAGAGTTAGTTCTCTCTTATGAGTGTATTTTTTATTCCTATAATGTATGAATATGAATTTTCAATTGAGAAGTTGTAGACTACTACAATTGATAGTAAACAATGCAATTTTCATTCTCAAAGATCAATGGCCATAGAGATTTAGGCAAATCATGCATGCTCACTCCTCGATCTCCACACCAAAGCTAGAGACATGTCCTTCCTTGTGGAGATTACTGCATGTAAGATGCTTTACCCTAAACCCTACTCAAGCACAAATGTGTTATTCCTATTGCGGTTTTAAAATTGAAAGAAGTCCTTACCGTAACCCATTCGTGATGGACGCCCTCAGACTCCATCCATCATGTATGCAACTTTTCCTCCATCAAGTAAACTATTCATCCATCAAGTACACTGCTATAACTACTTCTCATCCATTTAGTCACCTGCTACAAAAATATTTCGTCCATCAGCTCATGGGTTACGTCGTGTAACCTGCCTTGTCCCCTACGGGGACTTGGAGGTTACCATACTCAAAAAGAGACAGCAACAAGGAAGGACAGCAAATGTCAAGGTGAATTATTTAGTCTCCAAGGACAAACACTAAGCAATTGTTTCAGGGAATGACCAAATTAGGGTTTCTCAAGAGAAGAACCATACGGTTTACTGGATCTATATTAACTATCAATATAGTTGCCCCTACTCTTCACTCCATCATGGGCAGTGATATGACTAGGGCACGCCTGAGAAGCGACCTGCTTCTCGCACATCTGACAGAATGATGAGATATTGTGTCTCTTGAGCCCACTTAAATTCTTCCTCTCTTTCTTTCTAAACGCAACTGGAAAAACTGCGAAGGAAAAACAGGTCTACGGTGTATTTTAGGGTTTAGGTTTCATACATTGATAGAAAGCTTTACGTTTTGGCACTGAATAATATTGATAGAAACACCATATCGTTTGCTACACTAATACTTACTACGTATAACATAGCCTTTTCTCCCTCTCTTCGCAGGGCTGTGATATGAATCGGGCACCTCAGAGGGGCGACCTGCTCCTCAAAACCTCTGCTACCACGGATGATAATGTGTGCTTCATGAGCCTTTTTTCTAATTTGCTATTTTCCATTCTTACACGTAGCATAGGGTCTGTTGAACTGATACTAACTATGCACCATCTGGAGATTGGTTAGTCAATCAGCAGGGCTTTGTCCTCAAACTACACAATGCAAGTGTGCAGGAAGATTGAAGATATAGTGCACGGCAGTGGTTTGATCTTACTTCAGTTACTAAGAAATCTATTCAAGAATAGACGAATTTTCGCTGGAAATTTGAGTCAAAGTAGGAGACATTATTAAGACCCATATAAATTTTGGTTTATGTCATATAATTGTCATATAAATTTTGGTTTATGTCATAATTGTGGGTTGAAAAATCTCCAAAAAGATGAAAATATCTTCACACTGTATGAAGTTTTGGTGCTTGTAAAATGTAATATCTTTAGAAAATTTAGCATAGGCCCGATACAGTAATTGCACTGAAAAAGTATACCACCTGATACTTGTTCTTGTCTCCCCTTCCCCTTGTCCTAAGCAAAGATTATATATGATGCAAAATAATCACTGTTGGCTCATCCTATCTCTTGTGTGATATCCGAAGTGAAAAAGCAACCAATAAGCTTTGTAAATTTATTCCAATTGCATATCGTGTGGCATGGACCTTTGGCATGGCAATAGATCATATTAGTTAAAATGGCTAATTTCAAGAGATTGACACCTTTCTAGGCGCTTGTCTGGAACCTCAGATTTATAACAAGCCTAATTTTTAGAGCACTGTGCCCTTGAAGATGATTAATTGTCACAATTTTGATGCTCTGAAACACGAAAATTCAAGTAACATGAGGTAGTTGGATTGCTCACTCAGTGAATTTGAATAGCATAGAATGGTTGTTGGCTGAATGAACAGCTGGTAACTTTTCAATACATATTCTATGTCAGATTTGTAACCTTCACTGAGGAGAAGATACCTTGCTTAATTCAAGGCTGTGAAGAGGTCTCCTTGTGATCTACACCCACTACAAGAGAAGGCGTTGTTTTTCACTCGGTAGGTGAGTCAAATGGCGCCACTTTGCACTCACTGCACAGGTGCTCAAGACTTGGTGAGTGCGATTCGTCACAAAGGACAAGCGAGTACAGTGAACTCTGGCACTGTTTTGAGTGAGAAGCGACGCCTTTGCTAGTAGTGACCAAAACAGATGGAGCTGCATTTGTGGTCATATATGCAGTTCGTTAAAACCACAAAAGAAATTGGCCTCTCTATGTGAAACCTTAGATCTATGTAAGTGAGTCTTAGTTTTTAGCACTCTCTGTACAGTCAGGTCTAATATGCTTACGAATTCCCCTCTGTAGGAAAAATTCAGAAACTTTGAACAATGCGTGTGTACTCAAAAATGATCCGATTTGGAAACCGTAATGTGCATTGAAATCACATTGGAATGTAATACAATATCAATACAAAGTTACAGAGTGTTCTCACCCTTTGCTTCAATTACAGTGTTCATTCTAGCAAGCATATTTGAAATGAGCTTTTGAAATTGTTTTTGAGATACTTGAACCTATACTTGTTGAATGATTTGTATCATTTCATCTTTATCTTTCATAATCTTTTTGATTCCATGGGCTTGTCTCCAATCATTAAAGTACCTACTACGGTGTATTGGAGCACCATCCTCCATCAATGTGAGTTTAATAGGTTTATCATGTATAAAATAGAAGCCAATCAATGTATTTTTATAAATGAATTCCACAAAATCAACTAGTGATTGTTTAGTTGGAGGAACATTTGATGACAAGTGAACTTTTGTCAAAACCCGTGAAAGCCCCTATACCATTACAAAAGAAGAAATTACAAAGGAGACAGATGAAATGATACAAATCATCCAACAAGTATAGGCTCAAGTATCTCAAGAACAATTTCAAATGCTCATTTCAAATATGCTTGCTAGAATGCTTTCAAACACTATAATTGAAGCATAGGGTGAGAGCACTCAATGGTAGATAGGAATATAATATTTTTAACTTGTTGTATGATTTTCACTAATATATGTGTAAATTTGTATTGATATTGTAGTACACTTCAATGTGATTGCAACGCACTTTACAGTTTCCAAATCAGATCATTTTTGAGTACACACGCATTGTTCAAAGTTTCTGAATTTTTTTCCTACAGAGGGTAATTCGTACGCATATTAGACCTGACTGTATATGAATAGAATGTCACAATTTTTTGGCTGGGACTAAGGACACAGTATTGTCTAGGAAGACTAGAAACTGCTACTGAAATTAAGTGACCAACCGAAGAAACATTTGCCTCTCCAAGCTCAGCAGGGACATTATAGTCATGCTCGTTTAACCCCTAACTGCCTAAGTGTCCATTTTTTGGACAATGTACAGATTTCATTCATAATTTCTCATCCGCCATGCATTTTTAGCAGTGTGGTATTTTTATTGTAGATTCTATGGGAAGTTAGCTTCATGCATATGTGATCTGATTAGAAAGGGGATGATTTGTGAAATTTTTATGCCTCATTTCATGTTGTAGTGATTCACCCAAAATAATGAAGATTTCAGTGTAAAAGTGCTCTAAAAAAAGTCAACTCATATAATTAAGCAACCAAAAAATCTCCAAAAATCACTACACTTAGAGTATTACATTTCAACCAATCACAAAAAATTTCATCCGTAGATTGTTAATATCTTATTCGAAATTGAATTACAAAATAATTTTGAATTTCACGTTTCAAATTTTATACAAAATTATTGGTAATAGCAATCATAGATCTAACCGTATGGATAGAATCTAAAATTCATAATGTACAACTTTTATTCATATATCAAGTTCAAAATATCCCTCTAAGTTGCATTTTATAATGCATCTTTGCAAAACTGCCGAATTTGGAGAGGGATCTAGGCATTTAGGGGTTAAATCAGGGCTTTTTTTCTTTTCATTTTTCATTTTCCCCTAGGGTGGCTCCAAAAATTTGGTTCAAGCTCCTAGTTCTAGCAAATCTTTCATAATCCTCTTGTAGTTTAGTAGCTAGAACACAAAATCGTGTAGACTTCACAAGTAGTGAGGTATCGCCGAAAATAAGACAACTGTCACTAGAAATCAATGCAATGAGCTACTGCGCAATTTGACAGCAATATATGGCCTGCTGCATTCAACCTGGTTTCCATTATGCCATTGACATAGTCTTGATTGTTCACAGTGACATTATTATGCTTCTCTGGAAACGTCAGCAGGAATTCATCAGAACGGACAGAGCTTTTGTCTGAATTATGTCATGACGACTCAGAGGACAATCATCATATTCTTTTCCTGATTCTTCTGGAACCAAAGCAAATCTGCACTCGGCTTGCTTGCGTCTGCATGGTCTTACTGTTGTCTACTGATGACGTAAAGCTCGATCACGAGGAATGAAAAAGTATGCATTTCAGGGTACTGATTGCTGATGAAAATTCTACAGTAACTAATATATATTTTATTCTCTGTACGACAGCTGCACCTCCCTCATCAACATGCAGGATTGTCAGAGGAAAAGAAAGGAGGGAGCCACATTTCTAATATATAGTATCGATCTCGAGAGTCTTATTTCCGGCGATACCTCACTACTTGTGAAGTCCCATGTGGTGCGTGTTCAGTGTCATACGTTTATTGGATTTAAACTGTTGAACGCTTTTTCCATGAGTGAACGACCCATTCAAGCTTAGCTTGCAGGATCTGGCACCGGTCGGCACAATGATAAGTTGAAAGAAAGATCCACAGTAGATTGGAATCTCTGAAAAAGCTTCGGTTGCAGTGAAATCATATAATTCGTTACATTGGCCGCAAGCTTGATCCCAAAAGAATTGGCGCACTTTGGAAAGGGCAGAGCTCGGTTTGAGACAATCATCTGAAATATCGAATCTACACAGTTAATTAGTCCTAGATTTTAGAACCCTTACTAGATACGTTTCATCTGATAGTTTTAATCTTCAGTACTTGAACGTTGTATTTTGGCACACTGAAACTCACCAAAATGATTAAGGTTACCATGAGCAAGCATTTTCATATTCGTTAACTAACAGGAAGAAAATTGGCACTTTTGCAAGACTGTCGAGAACCTCAAATCTATACCAGTTCTAGTTTTTAGAATATGGTCATATTAGTTAATAAGATGATGAGTTTGGAGAGTCAAAATTTAGCACAAAGCTACGAAAACTCTGAGGTCCCAGAGTAGTGAGAGATTTTGTCCAACGTCTGAAAAATTGTTAGTTTCTTGAGATTTTCCCATTATTTTAAAATAGAGCAGTCATATCTAGCTATATCTGGGAAGGAACATAATATCAAAATCCAGATCATATATGCAACACCATGATTCTAGTGTCCTTGGAAATATCAGGAAATTCCTGCAGACCATGAGGACATGGCTAGTACTCTCCACCGTGACCGGTCACATGATGCATTCCTCACAATCAAAGTGCACATGATGGAGACTCATTTACTTCTACACAATCCAATCTCCGGTAACTAATTATTTAAATCAATAAGCTACAGACTACCCGACAACGTACCTTGGGTACGCCTTAATATATCTCAGTCCATCGATTACAACCGAATGTACGTTGCAATGATACATCATCAAAGAATTACTTACATCGATGAGTACAGATACCGTAACTTTAACTTAGACTGAACCCAGGACATCGAAAGTTTGCAAATGGTCACCACATAAGCTGACGATGTTCAAGTGAAGCACATTTAAGTGGAAAAGATATAACTAATATAATCCCACATAATCAAATCAAACCAGACTAATCATGTGAAAGTCCAGCTGGCACTCTCAGTCCATTGCACTATTTGAACTCGATCTCAAGTTCAGATCGATGTAATTCCGCTCCTGCAAATTCCTGTCGATCCATCACTGGAAATTAAAATCTCGTCGATCACAGGCTAATCAATAAGTTAAGATCGATTCTCACATGGTAATCCCGCTCTGGCCTACAAATGTATGTCGATCCATCACTGAATCTCGTCGATCACAGGCTGATCAATAATGAAAAGAATGGGATTGCTTGAGATTGTTTCACTCGAAATCATGGTGCTGGTGCTCTTGTCGACAAGGGTTCGAGCGGACTTCTTCTTTGCCAATGTGGTTATCGATTTTCCAAAATATTCATCTACCTCATTGATCGTTGTTTCAAAACTACGTTAGACTGCATGTGTTGAAAACTGGCACGTGTCCGGGGCGTGACGGAGTATCCCAGTTGTAAAGATCGATGAGAAGCTGTGGATTCCCGATGGCTTTTGTGGTTGGAAGGGAGTCACCATTGTTCCCAACTGCACTGGAAAATACTTCGGGGAAGTGCGCGGTGGCCGTGGCGAGCACCAGGGCTACTGCCACTGAAACGACAGTCTCAACACGGCCATCGCCGTCTGCCCTCGTGTTTCACCCGGCGATGGCTAGCTTCACCCGCCCATTTGTTTACTCACGCTTGAAATGCTACTCCCAAATGTGTGGCAGCACTGTCTAGATTCATATTTCTATTGTGCTGCATTGATTTTGTCCAAGTGAACGTATATCGATTTTGTCTATCGTGCTGCATTCTAGCTTGTGGCTGTTGAGCAGATCACATACTATGATACTATATAGTATAATTATGCTCGTACTTGATTTCTCTTGAAAAATGTATATCATGAGTGATTCATATAGATAATTAATCCTCTAAAAAAATTTATAGCTGGATAAATCCTGGAGTGGCTTGACCTGCACCTGGCTAATATGTGCTTTCAAAACCGGATTCAAGCTAGTTTGCTAACTTGTTGGGATATTTGAGGCATGAAAATGCATCAAAAGTTAGGGGAGACTTTGGTGATCATCCCTCCAATATGCATTCTGTAAATTCGATTACAATACCGATGGAGTTCCTGCACACAAGATGTTCGGGGACATCCTAAGGATTATTATCTGGATGAAAACGAAGCCGGCCTGCTTGTTTTCATCGACTCATGATATTTGAAAGCGATTCCCCATACGTGTCGAGTCCATGAAATTCCCTTGTAAGGAAGATGAGATAACTAGATAAGGGCATAAGGTTAATATTCACAGAGAGGCTAGCTCCGTTTCATTTGTCGGTGTCATTGGAAAGTTTGGAAATTGTGTGAATATATGTCCAGAAATGCTTACACTGATATACACGCACTATGTTGTGTACCTACTCAATTTGATCCATCTCGTTCTGTGTATTTATAGACGAAACGGAGAACCTTATGAGTTAAACTGTTAAAGCAAACGTGTTTTTGGTGGCATGGTTGGCTTGTTACTTGCATGATTTCAATCGCCAAGGGCATAAAACGACCCAGATTCAAGGGTCGTTGTCAATACTAGGGAGCTTGAAATAAGAAGCTCCTGGTTTAATACCTACCGCCCCCCAGATGAAGGGATTCGTGTATCCGGGGTGCACTGTACTAGTATACGTAAGTGCACAGAAGGGGTATTAATTTGAACATTTCCATATGACGTATACGTACAATAAACATATTTAGAGCTCAAAATATTGACATATGCTTACATTAAAAATATATTTAGGATGGAATAGAACTGTATACAAAGGTTTCTAAGACATATAACCCCTCGTATACAGGGAGTTTTTAGAGGGGGTCATGAGCGCACGTGATTCTCAAACATAATGTGGATTGGTCCGGAATGACCTTAAACTACCTAGGTGATAGCTAGGAGGCGGGCTCCCCTTATGAGTGCTTAGTAGCACCAAAGAGGGCGGCGGTTCGATTCCGGTCGGATGCATGTCGTAAGGGCTAATACTTCCGAGCTTGATAGGAACCCCGTGCATGACGGGGATGGCTCCCGGGCCTCATGTTACGGTGGGGCTTTGCTCTTAGTAGGAAATGATTAGGAGCATTGGGTCTAGTCCAGATATTGTAGGAACATAGGGAACCCTCACAATTTGACCCCGGGGCTAAACTTGGGGTGGGGGTAAAAATGAGGGACTTTTACCCCGGGGCAGTTTTTTTTGGCCCCCATGCAGGTCAAAAGCACCATTGTTTTACCCTGGTAAAGGTTCCGAAAAGGGAGTCAAAAATTGACCCCCAACTCCCAATCTTCGCTTTTGAAAACAGGGTAAAAGTTCCAAAAATGGGGTAAAAAATGGGGCCAAACCATCCACTTTTTACCCGGCAAAAATGTTTGGGACCCTTGTGGGAAGAAAAATCCAAAAAAATCACCCGCGGGGGAGTACTGGAAACGTGCTCTCTTCATTCACAGTGTGATGTTTGTAATCTGTTGTTGTGCAATGAAAATAAAGCATCCATTTGTTTAAAAAAAATAAAAAAATAAAACATAATGTGGATTGCATCCCAGGCGTTTATCACAGTTGCATCAAAAATCGATGCATTGAACGTGTTAATAAAGTAGATTACATACATTGTTGAACAGACTCTCCCCAAATTTCTCTGTGGAACGCTTTCATTTACACTAGAATGATGATATTTCTCGGTAAACTCTTCTCCTTCTGTTATAGCAATTTTCAACTGTAGTTGCATGCGGTGCTAGCTGCCCTTGAAGCTTATTACCGACAATCTATGAAGGTGTGAAACGGAAGACATGTTGTATATTGCTAGGTTGAATTGTGCAGAGTGACTCTAATGACCTGTTGTGCAAGATGTTGTTAATGTAAGTGATTCTGCATTGTGTTGTTGCAATAGGAGGTACACTTGCTAAGAGTCTACTCTTCTGATATTCTAATCTTCTCTTCAGAGATTAGGGGTTGTCAGAGTGCGAGTATTTGTGTCAGCCTTTGTGCCAGTTTCTACAACAAGCTTTTGAGCAAGGACGTGGCCCTTGTCTCCTTGAAAGACGGTCAACCAACTGTAGAATCTTGCAATTTCAATTTGCATGTAGAATGAAATAGTTTTAGTGAGAGTCTCACAATTGTGGACATGGATTACAGGATGCCAACACGTAGAAACTGCGTTTTGGATTCTCCCCTCGCTCTGACACCCCTGTTCTAATTTTCTCTCTTACTAGAAATGTAGTTGTCAAATGCAAGTTGTTTCTTGTCCCCGCTTTGCCTTGTCATCACTACTTTTGCCACATACTGTAACATAAATCCAAGTCTACATGATTCATCGTACCTTCTGGCTCATTCTGTGGATACCCAAAGTAGAAAGGCAATCAATGAGGTTTCTAATTGATTGCATGGCCCCTTATATCCTCTCTGAGAACTGGACCAGAATGATTTTCTGGTAAATGAGGCGCCATACTTGAAGTCCTTGCAACACTCATACATATTTGGCAAATTCATCATGCTCTCCCAACCCCGACTTTAATCCCCTCGACGTAAATACAAGCACTATTCATCCATGGGTCCCATTTTCTGAAATTTCCATTTTGGGCATCCTAGCATTTTTTTCCAACAAATTTTTTTTGCAAATTTGGGACCTATGGCCCCAAAATAATCTAGGAGGACCTCCTTGGGAATTTTAAACTCTTGGAAGAGGGGGTTATTTTTTAAGATGGGGCCTTATATGCATAAAATACAGGGCAGGTTTTGTCTTCTTGCATTAATGTTGAGGAGAGATTTAGAGTTAGGATCCTCCCAATAGAGACAAAGCACTTTAGAGCAAGCCCATCAGTAGTCGTTTTTCACTCGCCAAACCATTGTCAATGGAGGGACAAAAGAAGTGGTGCACTGTTCAAGATTTTTTTTTATTCTGGTTGCCATTTTTCTATTGGTTAGCCATGCACCATAACATTCTTGGGTTAAAGTATTATTACTTATAATGTTGCCCTCTTTAAAAGTGAGGGACATGTGGGGATATGTCAGCAAAGATGTGAGGAATATTTCCCACTCTCCCCACTTTCTGAAAAATGAAAAACAAAGGGCTACACTCAATGCACTACATGGATGGAAATCACATGATGTATTACAAATCACTGGATGGATGAAAAGACCGAGTGGCTGAATGCTACTAAATGTTATGGTCCCATGCAGTGACAAAAGTAGTAGTATGTAATTGGTTGATGCACGTTATTCTAAGCAGGCTTGCTAGTTGTTGGGGAAGTTTTCATTTCCCACACACCATCTTGCATGTAAACTTGGTGCACAATGAGCAACTGCTGGGCATGCACTTAGGAACTTACATTAATTGTTTGGTGGAATCAATCTTATGCTCGTGCACATTAATTGTATCACTGTTTGAAATAATTATGTATGTGGCAGATACTTCATTGTGAAGCGTGTTACAGGAAACTCTTAGATTGCACTCCTAGTGAATCTGAATACCGTAGTTTAATAGCAGTGGTCAGGCAGACATTAATTCAAAAAATGAAAGTTGAGTTTCTTTTCCAAAAAATGCTGTTTTAGTATGGTGAAAAAAAAGGAACCTTGAAGAATATTGGTAGTTTTGAAATGAAAAAAAAATCCAAAAAAGATAATAATTTGTCACATGAGTGTTGAACCAGTATTAGAAAATGGTGGCAAGCTGAATGAGCACCAAAGTAACTTATCAATTATCATAATAGGGTGGATGTCTGAATGAGCACCAAATACACCACATAATCAACCGTTTTTACTACTCTTTTTGTAATTGGAACCCCATGTAAAATCCAAAAATAGCTTGAATGATCTGAATTTAACTTGAAGAGGTGGCATGATCAACGAAGAGCCTTCACAAAAAGAATTAAATGAAAACAATCCATGTAGCAGTTGGAATTGAATAGTGAGTTACATTCATAAGCCAATTTTAAGCCTCCCCAGACGTTTAGGAGTTAACCCTTAAAGGTCCCTGGAGATATAAGATACGTTGGCGTATATTTGACATTTGTTGTTAATAAAATGGTCCAAATTGTGACCCCAATAGCTCATTAAAACCATGTCGACATGAATTTTAACTCCATTATTTGATCTTAAACCCATAGGTGTAGAACGATTTCAAATACACTGAAACACTATTATATAATACTGGTCGGAATGGGCTCTCTGAACCTTTAAGGGTTAAGCTTCAATCTCTGGGTACATCTGAATTCATCAACACAGACAGAGCTTTGTCAAGACAGGACAATCATCATAATGTCTTCCCGATCCGCGGGTCCAAAGCAAAACTGCACTCTGCATGAGCCTTTATTGTGTCTGGCTTTTGTCTAACTTGGAAGTGCATGATGATGTCCAGCTCTTCAGGAATGATTCATGAGAACTCCATGGGATTGATTGCCGATCAAAATTTATTCCTACTCTTTCAACGGAACAAAAGCGTCCGGTTGTTTCCAAAAAATAATATTAAATGTCCCAAATGCTTTTAAACGTCTGTACAACAGTACCTCCTTCATCATTGTGCAAGAATGTCTTTAGAAAAGGAAGCAGAGAGCCACATTTCTGTTATTTACCTGTAGTATCTATCTCTTATTTTGGCAATACCTCACAACTTGTGATGTCCCGTTGCGTTTATTGCATTTAAACTGTTTGAACGCTTTTTAGCTAAAGCATTTGTGAAAATTATGAATGGATAAAAAAAAAGTGACAAGTTTCATGTTGAAATGTACATCATGTTTTTACGGAAAGGTGGCAGCATAACAATTCAGGGGTCCGAGCACTTGAATGTCACAATTTTATCTCTCTGAAACTTGCCATTTTAACCCCTAAACGTCCCAGCGTCCAGAAACTGGATCACGAACGGATTCAAAACCTTGTAACTTTCTCATACAATCTCGGATGACTTTCATCCAAGTCACCTTTGCAAGCTTATTAAATTCTCTACAATTCTCTACCAAGTCGAATAAATCTCTCGTGATGGGAAGATGTTGATAATATTGGAGAGGCCTCCAAATACATGTCAAATTTGTTGGGTAGATTTCATGCATGCAATGGTCCTCTTATGTACACCTACTGTACATATGAGTCATGCTAATATCTATTTTTGAGGCTAGCATCTACTTGTGTTTAAAGGATCGGTACGTTTAGGGGTTAATGAATGACTGTATCCAGTCTAAGGCAATGAGCGGATCGATCGATTGCAACTGAATGATTATGTATGTAATGATACATCATCGAAAAATTTCTTGGAATCAGAAGTGTGTCAATGAGTACAGATACCTTTACAAAGTTTGGGATGCAACTCAACCTACACCGAAGCTTTGCATCGGACCACCTCCTCAAAGGTGGATTCAATGAATAAATGGCTATTTGACTAGTGATGGATCCACAATAAAGTGGAAAAGAATGCATTCATCTAATATCTACATAATGAAACGAGAGAACCCATGAGCATTATTTGTTTGAAATGGTTTCAGAGTGGTGGAGAATTTTGGGCACGCGCGTAGCGACGGTGTTTGTTACGAGCCAGTCTGAGGGCCGGCACTTTCCTCGCGACGGCGTCCCACGTCATGTGCACGGCGTCGCCGATCTCCGTGGGATGCTGGTACTCAAAATGGTGTTGCACTTCGATCATACGAGCATGCATCCTTGCCCATTCCACAGGACTAAAATTCCTCAACAAATCAGTGACAAAATTCTTCTGCAGCGCTTGGGCGGAAGAAACAAACAAGCAAAACTGGGTGTAATCGAGAACCTCCTCGAAGGGGAGTTCAATCTCGTCACTGATGATGAGCGGGACGCAGTGACTAACAACCGCATCGAACAGCCGATTCGAGCTCGGCGTGTCGCCCGCGAGGTGTAGGCAGAATTTCGAGTTGCGCATCCCGCCCGTCGCGCTCCGGATGCCCGCGCTCGTCGTGGCGCCCGTGGCGAACACCACGTCGGGCTCGTGACGAAGAAGCTCGTAAAGCTCGCGGCGGATCACCCCGCCCTCCTTGCGCACGATGGCGCCCTGGAAGAACAAGAGTGTGGGGCGGATTTTGAAGCTCGCCGCGCCCGGGAGGTCATCGTCGTAACGTGGGATTACGTGCTTGTAGGGCGCCACCACGTCCTTCTTCAAGTTCGCCACCTCCGCGCCGTAACGACCGAAATCGGCTAGTATGAAGATTGCGTTTTTGAAGCGCGCCCGGGACTGTACCATGCTGTTGGGGTGATGGATCACCACCACGTGATCTGCGCCGTTGGTCGCCGCCCACGCTGGTTGTGTCTGAAGAAACGTGAGTAGCTTCTCCTGAAGCTCCTGGTTCTTGTCTAGTTCCTTCTTCCCCGCCACGGCTGGCCGCGAGTACCTGAATTCATCGCCAAATTCAATGACACCTCAATCGTCTATCATCTTCCTTCCGCAGCGTTAAAATGGCTAAATTGGCACTTCCATAGAACCTCACGATCTCTGTCACACTTTTGGAGCATCAAAACACGCCATAATCGAGCTCTAGATAGAAGAAACCCATATCATTTTTGGAACCCATATCAGAAACTTGAAACGTCAGATGCGTGACGAGCTCTAGTCATTGGACAGAACTGCGGTGGCGCAGTCATATTCATCGATAACTAGAGCTGATAGTCGTCACGCATATGAAGAAACTCTTAGCGTTGAAAACTCATCCGTGATTAGAGATTCATCCTTAAACGATTTTCCGACAATGAAAATTCGCCTTTCTGTGAGTAGGAAACGATGAAATGAAGCAACTACACCTCAATCGGTCTGAATCATACGCCTTCCAGAGCGTTAAAATAGCTAAATTGGCACTTCCATACAACACCAGATCTATAGTTTTGATACGATCTCTGTCACTCTGCGAAACACGCCATCAGAGCAGCCATTTTCATCGTTGGACAGAACTGCAATGATGCAGTCATATTCATCAACGACTAGAGCTAGAGCTCATAGTCGTCACGCATTGAAGAAACTCTCGAAGTTGAAAACTCATCCGCGAAGAGAGATTCATCCTTAAACTATTTTCCACAATGAAAATTCATCTTTCTGTGAGTAGGAAACGACGAAATGAAGCAACCAATCATTTTCACGACCCTAAACCTGCGGAAACTCGTTTTGCCATTCATTTACAGGACTTTTGATGTACCTGTTGTAGCTCAACGACGCGAAGAACGGCACGAGCACCACGTCCGCGTCCTGCCATCGCCTTACCCGAAACGCCGTGCACGGGCTGCTGCGATCGGGCATGTCGGACGTGAGCACGTCCGTGATCAACCAATACTCGGGGCTGTGCTGCTGGTACAATCCACCAGGGTACCTGGGAATATCACTCTCGTTCCTCGGCCACATTTCGCCCTGGAATTCCGTGATCATGCCGTAGTGAAACTCCGCAGGGAGGTCGTACATGAACACCTTCAGCTTCGCGCCCTGCGCGTCGCATGATCCCAGGCTAGTTCGGGTCACGGCAGGTGCGGGATGATCCGCGAACTCCGTGAGGGGCTTGAAGAGGTTGAGCCGCGAGGGGCCCAGGAGAGCCAGCGCGCCCGTCAGGAGGATTATTACGAGCGCCACGCTCGCCACCACGTAGCTGCGAGCATCGGCGTTTTCTCGTAACGTCGGCAGCTTCGACAATGTGGGCAAGCGTTCCAGCGCGGTGCCCGGCGTTTTGGCTCTGCTCCCTGCTACCTGTTGCAGTACTGATGATCGACTCCACATTGTGCCTGCAACTACAAACTATTCCTCACGACAACATTCACTCGTCTCTCATCGACGAAAATTGAAGCACGGCTTCGATTCATCGAGTTTGGAAGTTCTGCAATCACGTCAACCCAGTTGCTTGTTACGTAAACGGTTCCTCGTCCCTTCCACGATGAACCGATCATCATCTACAAATGAAATCTGTCACTAGCTTAAATTAATTCTTGAGTCTCCGTCGTAGCGCCCTGAGATTATGATTCCATCCATTGTAACTGAATCCTCGAATATCAGCATCGAGTAACACGTCTCAGGATCATGATGTAAAATCACTAACTCGTCGTCCAGGTAGAATCAATTATATAAAACCAAATGACGAGAAGCCCACGTACGTCGATTGATTGAACTCTTTGAAAACAAAAAACTAACACCTGCTCGATCGATCGAAGTACTCCAACCTGCGCAAGAGATCGATAGAAACTAGACAGAGAGCACAGGAGCTTCGATGATCTCTACACGTACTGTGGACCGTGGGACTGTGGACATGGAGAGAGGTGTGCTTGATGACTGACAGGCAGGAAGGGATCCGTGAGTGTCGCATTTGGTTGGCACAAGGATAATCACATGCCTTGCGTTTGACTTACGTCACCGGCTCTGACTGGCCCTGCTTTATGGCTTCCTCTCACGCTGACTTATTCTACGACGGCGAGCGAGCGAGCGAGCTCTACTTGCATGATCATCATCACGACGGAAGCAAGCTGCAAGTCACTGTGGCAATCAGCAACGAGGATCATGCGAGCGGGAGGTTGTGTGCACACTGAATTGGAGATGATGAATACGGTCCTTCGTAGACAGGTCTATGCACATGATTATCAATGGAGTTTAGGAATATTAAACTGTTGCATGGAAAAGTGATATTGAGCGGGAAGTACTTGCTGAAGATGGTTTTGGCTTTGAAGTCTGACCATGCCCACTGGCTTGGTCTTCGGTCATGGAAACCTGGCATTTCACATTATGATTTATGTTGTGTTCAAAAAGATTATTCCAAAATTATTTGAGTATGACTCGTTGTAAATATGATGCGGAATGTTGTTCTGACCGAAACTTAGAGTGTGATAGTGAGAGTACAGAGTAAGTTTTGAACCACTGAACGGGCAGCTTTCCAAGGGAACCAGCAAAATCCAATATTTTTCAAAAACAACCGGTTTTATACAAGAACCCATCCGGTTATTACCTATGTGTCACAAATTTTATCCGGATTTTAGCCTAAAACTATGAGTTTCAACCGATAATTTGGCAATTCCATTCGGCTGATT
Source organism: Pohlia nutans (assembly GCA_022496805.1). Classification (NCBI taxonomy): domain Eukaryota; kingdom Viridiplantae; phylum Streptophyta; class Bryopsida; order Bryales; family Mniaceae; genus Pohlia; species Pohlia nutans. The sequence continues at coordinate 19,595,517 of CM040097.1, forward strand.
TTACACTATCTGCCGAATCTCCTCGTACATTGTTTTGAACTCGAGGACGGACAGTGTGATATTGCAGAAAGTGATATAAGAGAGGTCTGCTTCAGTGGCCTGTAACTAAAATACCGACCTGGGATATGCCTTACCCCTGAAAGAACCCTGTTGCAGATCTTATGTTCATCTGCAAAATTATGCTCCCCACTCCACTGAATGAGGCCGGGAATTCGGAATGATTAGACCTCTGGGCGCATTGGTTTATTTTATCTTTCCATCAATAGAGTCAGTTCTATTGCAAGAGATAATGAAAATAATAATAAAATGGTACTGCAAGTGGGCCTGGCCGGGTGCACCCCTGGAGAGTGATTCATGATCTCCACCCATCACTGGAAATCAGCACTTGAAATCAGCCTGGAATTGCTGGATGCAGGGCCCGGACGGGCGCAGGAGATGCACTTTACAAAGCTCTGTGTGATTGAAGAAAAATTCTTGCCAACCTAGTGAATGAATGAAGAGTCTGGTGGAGATAGTTCTACTCAAGTTTAGGCTATGATGCTATGTAGACTTTCTTAGCAAGTGCCTTCTTTTGTGCTTTCTCTTAAAATTCACTAGTAAAAAAGAGGTACTTGGGTATCAATGAATAGTATCAGAGCGTAGTGCCTAAGACCCATATTGGCACCAAGCATGTGCCCATATGAGCCTTGGGCACCGTGCTTTGCTACTACTCCTTGGTGCCCAAAGAGGGAAAGACCACCCTTTCTACTACCAGTCATTGGATTTTATGACTTACTTTGTGAAAATAACATTCTTGAATAGAACAGGTGGGGTCCCTGACTTGTCCAACAAGAAATTGCTAAACATCTCAAGAGATGTCAAAGATGTTATGGTTTGAAAAAGCAAGGATTCACAAATTTTAAGTGGTTTTAAGAAATGATCAAACAACCAAGTCTATGTAAATATTCAACTATAAAAATACATATGTTGAGGTTTGAATATAATTTTTATCTCCAAATTTATTATGCTATGCGTGACTTCAATATTTATAACTTTAGTGTTCAAAGTTTTTGATTTTGATCACTTATGCTCAATGTGTAGTATTTCAAAGTCTAACCAGGTTCAATGATAGATCCAAATTTTTGACTAAGTGCATATTTTTGTAGTTATGACAAATCAAACTTGTCCATATTTCATTGTGAAACAATATACTATCACTCTTTAATATCACATTCCACATCCCAAATTCTAAACGCATGTACAATACTTATTAAAGGGGTGGTATAAAAGAGTTGGTTACAAAAACGGTGTAAAAAAGTTGGTTACCAAAAGGGTGATGTTGAAGGGTTGGTTCCCAAAGGACGATATAAAAGAGTTGGTTACAAAAGCGTGATGTAGAAGAGTTGGTTCCCAAAGGGACGATATAAAAGAGTTGGTTCCCAAAGGGGTGATATAAAAGAGTTCTCACTAGTAACTTTCAAGAAAGAAACCTTTCGGGAGCAGCATTCATGTGTATATCGGTATGCTTACATAAAATAACATTCTTTTGAAATAACGCTAAAGGGTAGGGCTTTTTCACAACTTTTACCACCTCAAAAGCTTTACATAAATTAGTACACACTACAAGGGCCGGGTGCTGTACTTTGCTTTAGGAGAGGGGTTTGCAGTTCAACTGCTCTGTCCTACTGGCCTAGCTCATGATCATTGGTAAAAATACTATGACGCAACAAGGACGATTATTGAGAAATGATGGATCGATAAAAAGGCAGGATGATGAGTGACTCATTGGCTGACGGCTTGATGTAATTATAATGTGAGGAAGTTCACAAAAATATACTTCAGGATATTCAATTGAACTGCATGAAATGCAAGGATTTTGGACATAAAAGCTCGGTCAAAGTTAACATAAGTTAGCCTGTACCATGATTTGAGCATGTGAAAGCAGGACGCATCTCATCAGCTGGTGAAACATTTTCACATGGAAATCATCCATGTGAAGAGGGAAATCAACTGTTGACTTTTTGGGACACATTTCTATTCATGGTCAGCAACTCAGCATGACCTGTCACCTGTAAGTGGTTCTATTACTTCCATATTCCTTGACACTTTGACAGCCTACCTAATAGTCAACAGCGAATCAGGAGATTCAGGACTTCTAATCTGGACTACACACTGTAGTTGCACATTCTCGGTATATTCTCAGAATCTGTCGTGTTGTTCAAAACACATCTCATTAGACAATTTCCACGTGTCAAATTGAGAACACATGTCAGAGTGCGCATAATATGTGGAAGTTGTCCAATCAGATTTGCACACAATATGACATACTTGGAATATCATTTGTTGTTTTTTTTTTTTTTTTTTTTTTTTTTTTTGTTTTGTTTTGTTGGCACAAATTGAAAAATATCATTTGCGATTACAGAAAGCTGAATGCATAGAGATATACATCTATTTTTTCGAAGTTCTTTATAGTTACAAGGTGTAAGCCCTAGATTTGCGGTTAGAATTAGTCTCATGTGTAGATTGGAACTTAACCCTTTAGTGCCTAGCAAGCCAGATTATGGTCACTGCAACGTCGGAAATGCAAATAACAGAGAATCCGTGAAGAATTGGAACTTCAGTTCTAAAGTTCATATTTGCGCACATACATTATGCACCTTCCAGGAAAAGAAATTTTCAATTTGGAATTGTACAACTATCAAAATACCTATCAACAGAACGCAAAAATACTACAAATACTTGAAAATACAGTAAATACTTACAAATACAACACATGTATTATGCAGTATTTCTTGTGTTTGGAAGTTTGTTATCTTGTTTTATTTTTTTGGATTGTGTTCTCTTCTTCATCTTCCATTAGTGTGTGTAATCCGATCTTGACTAATGTACCCACTCCTGTCAATTTTCAACGTATAAAATTTTGTCCTAAACCGTACATGGACAAGTCACTTTCACTTATAAATCTCACAATAATTATGTGTGAGTCTATTTTTGATATGAAAGATTGCAACGGAGAGGTGTTGACATAGGGCATAGCTGCACGTCTTTGCTTTTATTTTTGAAAATTTACCTCAAATTCTATTTAACTTTGAAGTCACACACCCCCCAAAATCTCGTTTTTGAGCGTGCATTATACAATTCAAATACATACTATAATCTTCCGATCCCACCATCGGATGATTCTCAAATTTTAATAAAATGTGTGCTCTCGAGTTGAGAATAGAATTGTACGGTTACTTTCTAATTTAACCCATTCTATTTTTGGTAGTCTCAACCACAGTGGAAAAACCCACTGAAATCCAGAGCTGTCTGCTACAGTACCCTAGGCACTAAAGGGTTAAAATCACAGCATTTGACACTCGAGTTGTAGCTATTATGATTCTCTCCAGTATCTTTAAACACACACATATCACCCCCAGGAGTCTAGGCTAACTTCCATCGAAAGTTTGACTGCTTTATCTAAAGAATGTTATGATCCCTTATTGTTTTGAGAGCTTTGTACCTTACATACCATATTGATTCCAGCTTCAGTAGCGTACACAATCCGTCACCAAGCTTCATTGTTGACCCAATATTCTTATACACCCTGTATAATTTTTCATAATAAAAAGAGAAATACAGAAATACTTCATCAATTCCAATTTCGATATGTATGGACAATTTATGAACATAGATAGGATTCAACCTTCAAGATTAGTGGAGTCCAATCGCTTAAGAATGGCCTGCAAAGGAATAGAGCGTTGCAATGGGCATCTGTAGAGAAGTTCCTGAACTGAAAAAGAAACTTCCCTTGTAGAGAACTTCTCCTCTTCGACCCCAAGATTTGTTTCCTCTTTGAGAGCAACTCGAGCTGCAAATCCCTCTGCAAAGGTCATTGCTAAATGCCAAACGTAGTCCCCTGTTCATTGGCAGAGACTGTGTTAGCAAGTGTGAGGAATCAGAGATGTAAAAGCAATTGGATTAAGCAAAAGACCCAGGATTGTCTTCCCAGACATCTAGACTCCATGTCTAGTATGATTGAAATGACATCTGACAAACCCCCTTGTCTGTCAGACAAGCATATTCTTAGAATATACATGGAATACTTGGGAATTTTCTACAATGTTTGAATAGGCCTGTCTAACATACTTGGCACTTTCCTAATAAGACATCAGACATTAGACGTCTAACATAACATCGAGGGAGCAAAAAGACAACCCTGCAGACTTGGCAAAGTCATAAAGGATAAATGCTAGAGTCTAGATTAGTGTGCTGTTATGATATTATATGACAATCAAAAGATCCCATAAATTCGACACAGAAAGCAGATACCAGATCCTGAAACTGTAACTGTAACTGCGCATGCATTTTGAAGCGAGGTGATGGCTCACATCCAGTCCATGCAAAACTGACCTGCAGGTTTGTACACCAAGTATAGTAACAAGTCTTGCACTAGCTTCGCATGTTTAGCAGTGACTTGAAGATCCAGAGCAAGCACTTGCAAGCATTGCACAGCACCCACTACTATCCCCTCGGAAGGATCTTCCACCTTAGCAAGCGTTGCAAGTAGCAGTGCGATTTCTTCTGCAAGCCCATTGAATGGCACACGCGGTAAATGAAATTTGTTACAATAAAAATGAGATGATACATAAAAGTCATACACCAATTGTGCAGATTCACTCGACTTATCATCTTAAGATGGTGATCACCATGCCTCTCTACAATGATCCCGAAGAGGTTTGCATGAATATACAGTTCCTTATTTAATCAGTGAACATAGTGGCCATGTCTTAAAAATCTTGATGCACTATAAGAAGCACAAACTTAAATCCTTTGTCGGAAAGTTACCTGTGGCAAAACTGTCAGGTGAAACTTCGCAAGCAAGTAACCCCACCCTCAACATTGCGTTCACATGCTGCAGGTGCTTTGGTTCCGAGGATGACGTGGCATTCCTCCCCTGCAAATTGCAACAGATTACAGATGACATGAACAAACAGACGAGAAAGACAAGAGATTCCAATAATTTGAAGAATCATGAGTTTGGAGAGGAAAAGCCAAGTTCTTCGTTCGTGTTTATCAATGACAAACAACAAGATGTTTTTAAGACAAGCTCAAATGAGTACTTCATCAGGTTTCATGAATATTGGAGTGTTTGCATATTTAATACTGTAATTCTTTGAATGATGAACATTGAAACTTGTGGGAAGCGAGACCACTCCGAATAAAATCTAACCTCGTCACCTGCTCCTGAGCTCAAGGCTAATTCCTTTGCCTTTCTGAAGAGCATCATGACAGGGTCGACAATCACGGAGGCGGTATGAGGTTCACTCATAAGAACAGGCATCAGTACTCCTAGTAGTGCTTCCATCTCTGTAGTCAATTCAGAAGAGATAGCCTTGTTGCACAGCTCCTGCAAGGAATACGGAAATAAGGAAACGGTCAGAAACCCAGTCAAATGAAGTGCAAATCCGAATGCTGCAAATAATCAAGGTCTCTAAAATTCCAGTATTAAAGATTGCATGACACAACTTCAATCCAGTACCAGATCATTGGCCTTGCATCCTATGTGACCCACATTACAGTGCATGGTACTTTCCAATTGATCAAAAGAAATAATAGCCGTTCAATGCATGTAGAACCTTAAGGGATATAACTACAAAATAAGTCTAACAACTTTGCAAAAATCACTTCTTCAAATATACCATTTCTTGAATCCCATATTAGAATGGGGAATTTGAATCCCATATTAGTAGGCAGAGTTACGGAATTACAAGAGTTAATGATGCCACGAAATGACGATGATGCTGATGTGCAACCACAAGGTAGTATGCGCTCCTCCGCACCCCAACATCACTACTTCTTAAACAAGATACAACTTCATGAATACCCTTGATATTGCTCTCCAGCCAGAATCCACTTGGCACACCAACCGTGGTTGTAAAGTGTGAGCGAGCCTGGACATTGTATCCAAAGCACAAAGACTAAATTTTAAGGATGAATCGAGAAAATGTCAAACATTCTACCACAGCCACAGGAATGCCCCCAGGAACACAATTGGTCTTGAGAATGAAGACAATATCGCCAACTTTTTTTTAAAAACGAAAGTAACGGCAGTGCAGGATACAGATCCTGAACTTACATCCAGTGGTAGCCACGCCAGAAGCCCTTGTAAAAGCCCTTCTTTCAGCTCTTCTAAAGAGCTCTTCCAGCCTAACTTCCCTTCAACTCTACATGCTTCCATCATTTCCGCCTCGATCCTCTTTATCAATGCATCTCGAACCATACAAGGATGTAAACGGCATAATGCTCTAACGTGTTCCAGATTCAACCTGCCGAAACCATCCAATCCTAATTAACAATACCTTCAACAAATATGTAGGAAATTTTAGAAAACTCTGCAACTTGACCATCACAAACAACCTCACTACTATCTTCAAGGAGACAAAGTACCTGATGTTCATCTTGCAGTACAGGAGAATCCAAGAATTTATTTCGTAACACAGACTCGAATTCTCTTCCAACGGAGCAAATGACTGAAGCTGTATACATGTGCACATCCTTCCTTCATCATATTGGATTCATCAGGTTAAAAGCACTGCAAATAAGCTCATAGATAGAACAGCACTAATATTCAATGTAAGGTTATTGAGGTGCATTTCTTGGTCCATACCTGGAAAATCATTTCCTCACCAGAGACAGAACTGTTTTCTTCGTGCGTTTGAGCTCTTTGATCACCTCCTAGTTCTGGTTCAGATGTTAACAAAACATGGCATATGGCTGCCCTCTGCTCCGAAAGGCTCAAAATTTGATCCTTTTCAACAGCATCTGCCATTTGGCGTGTCGTAGGGGAAGCTCTACGCTTAACGTAGATGTCCTTCAAGTCTTTCAAAACCCTAAATGCACAAAGCCAAAAATGCAAATAGATCGTGAACATCTTAGTGGTAGTCATGCATAACAAAATCGAACTTCCCAGAATAAGCTTAATATAAGGTAGTGTTTTGCTTATGAGATTGCTTACTTGCTGCGCCAGAAAATCACTGCTACAACGAAGGCTTGCCCAAGGAGCACAGGATGATCTTTTTGTTCATCGAAGCCTTCTACAGCACTGCACAAAATATATATTCGGGCTTAATGTATAGTAGACTAGAAACATAAATGACTCATTGCAATATGATATTTTCCAAGAGAGCATGCAATGATTTCCTTTGTACTGGAAGCACATAAATCTCGTGCTATCAGCTTGGGCCCTACCCTTTAGTAGCACCCCTTCGTCTGACTTGTTATCGACAGACCTACTACAGCAATGAAAAAATGTTAAAATCAAGGTCTTATGATACCCAGGAGAACAGAAAATCAATCAGCTCACCTCTTCTTGTATAAATCAGATTCTTGAAGATGTGAGAGCACTACAGTGCGACTTTCAGGTTTGCAATGCGCGAAAACCATGGAGAGCAGCTGCAAACACATTCAAAATCAATTATTCCAGTGAGAAGGCTATTATGCCCCAACAAGCTGTTTCTATTGCCTGAGCGTTAAGTTAATGTACTCCAACCACTGCAGACTTCAACAAGATATTTTCATGATCTATGTTGGTACTTGACTCCTGACTGTCAGCTAAAGCACATGGTTGACGCGTCACAATAATAGTCCAACAATAAACGGGCTTAAATTTTATAAGAACTGTTTGATCAGATAAACGACACCGTTGAATGGGTCTAAGAGTAGAATTGAACGCTTTCCATCTTCCTCACTGGGAAACGGGATGAGGCTCACATCAAGCAAAGAAATTCTTGATTGCAGAGACTGAGAGGCCTTTTGTGCGTTCGAGTATGTTACAACCAGCATGGATTCCAGATACTGAGCCACTGCCGTCGGGTTTTGGTCCATAGCCACAACCACACCTGAAGTACAATCACAATCAACACCGAAGTTATTAACACAATTACTACTTTATTAGCTTAGGTGTCCAAATTGCAACTTTATTGGCGCTTTCGTATCTGAAGCAGTGACACACTATCTTCTAAGCGTAAGGGGTCTCTATGGGAATCGAATTGAGCATTTACAAGAGTACCTGAAAGAGGAAAGTCAATAGAGCCCACTTCCAAATCCTTCAATGCAGCGTCGTTTGCAGCCAGCCTACTCTCAATATGTCCTCGTGCTTCCTCGTAAATGCGACGAACAATTGCGGGCGATTCTGGAAAAATATTTTCCAGCAAATTTTGTGGCCAATCGCTGATCACAGTGGTGTGATGAAGAGCTGCAATTATCGGTCAGCAATCGGTATTCAATCATCTAGAAACGATGAAAAAAAACTCATTTTCACTAACAAAGAACAGGTTCTTTGGTATCACACAGTTCAAAGAAGAGAACGTTCAAGCATTTCATGTAGACATTTAAAGACAGAAGTAACAGAACAGAAGTACAATCTCAGGAACTCTTATCCCGTTCACTACCATATTCTACAATCGCAATTCCATACGACAATTCTACATCTACCGGTTTCTTCAATAGCTAGATACAAGTAGAGAATTCCGTGAATATACCACACTCGGTCATTCGCCCAAGAAGAGAGCCAACATGAAGATATGTTAAACTTCGTAAATTGCACCCAGCCTCCCTGCACGACAGATTGAGTGGGATGAATACAGGACACGTGAGGGGAATGCTACTAACGTAGAACAGAAACCAAATGAGACGCCAGAGTCACGTCAAATATGGTAAAGTAAGCAATACGAACCTGAATTTCTCCAGGAACTGAAGCCACAGCTCGAAAATATCAAATCCTGCAAGAAATCTAGCACAAATTAAGAAGAGCCTCGTCAAAATTCAAATCCTAAATGTAATTTTCTAATATTCCTGCGACATTCAACATTGCAACAGCTAGGAGCCGTTGATTACGGTCAATAAAACAATACTGATATGTCAAAACATAAAGGAACAAACTACCTCTACGCTGAATTGAGCTTTTACATGGCACTTCAGAAGAAAATACTACCAAACAATGAAGGTGCTCATCCGTGTCTACAAGCATCATGGGGGATAAGAAAAAGCTACAAACCATTTATCGAAGAAGCTTCCTTCAGTGCCTGAATATTTGCAGCAGCTTCCTCAAGTGCCTCGCAAGCCACTTGAAGTACCTTTCGGTTACGACATAAACATGCAAGATTTGGTATCTGACAAGGATGCTTGGCAAGGTACGAGACAAGATTTTGTCGATGCAAGCCCACAGCCTCTGTAAGCATCAATTAGCTTCAGGGTCAATACAAACCGAGTGTTTTGCAAAGAGACATGGAGTCCTACGTTGATCATATGCAGAAGACCTGCACCACTATGAAAATGAGCAAGCAATAAATTTACTCCCTAAAGTACCAGAGAAATGATTGTCTTATAGAGATCATACCAGATGATGTCTTCTGCTTCCTACCAATCGCTTGACTTTTTTTTGACCCTCCACGTTTTGTGTCGTTGTTGAGGCCCAAATGTATCACTAAGTACTTCTCTACTATAGGTGAAATGAATCAAGGAATGCGATCAAGCACTTGAACACTTTCAGGTCACACAGTAGACTTTGGGCACTTCAAATGTTCACAGCCACATTCACTACTTCGATTGGTTAAATTTGCGCTGGCGCCTGACTAGCTAAATAAGACTTTAAATGTGATTGAAGCAGTTTACTTTTTCAAATCTCAAGAGAACCTATGATATTCTCAGTATTTGCTATTTTCAATATCGAGCTCACATGCAACATCTGCAGTCCAACAGTGGTTAACTACTAACTTCAGAGTTTTACTGTTCGCCCACCAAGACAAACCAGACGTTGGATACAACTCACTGGAGACCTGCACACTGCCTCCACAATCCACTCATGGGCTTCTCTCTCCATCTGCAGAGTCTTTGAAGAAGGCACACTGGTGTAGGAACTCAATCTTGGCCGTTTGGCAGATCGCGCATCTTTATCTGCCTGGATTTGATGACCTCTTGTTAGATTACCATCCTACTATGCTGGATCAAGATAAAACAATGTCTTGATGGAGCACCACAAATCTCAGCATGCACAATGATAAGATGGCTGGCATGGAGTAGTTGGCATTTGATAATTATGATTGAATATGGATTCAAGTATAATATAAACGTTTGTAAAGCCCAATGAAAATGAGCTAGATTCCCGAAACAGAAGCAAGGAAAAGCATCTCCCAATTGGATCGAAAAGCAAAAAGGAGTTGATGATAGACATCTGAAACTGACCTGAACCTCAAGTTCCCAAAGTACGTCTTCCTCTTGAGCATGCAAGAAGCGCCCTAGTGCAGATAATCCAACAGCAACCCATGTATCAACAGGCGGGAACCTGCCATGTGCATAATCATTTCAGGGAAACCACCCATGTCGAAGTAATAAAGATAAGATATCTTATATTGTTATATACCAAGCTATGGCTTACGTAGAATTCACAAGACATGATTACAATTAGGCATACTTACTCGTCACGAAGAGCTGAAACCCAGACATATATCCTCTTTAAGGCCTCAAGTTTTGGAAGGTGTTCCTCAGTCACAGAATTTGATATAGCTTGTAACGTCTGTTTAACACAATGGAACAGTAATAAAACATAGCAAAATGTATTCAGCCATGGCCTTGAAGGCGGAAGACCTCCTTATCAGATTCAGAACATCATGTAAAATTTGATTAAATCAATTTCCTTCCTGCAGCTATATAATGCCACAATAACTAAAGATGCAAATCTCAACTTTAAATTAAAACAACTGCAGAAGAACATACTCAGGGTAAGAAACAATTACCTCCGTCCATTTTCTCAGTTCCCAAGCTAAGAGACAACGGCCCTGCAAACCATACTACAACTCAGAAGAAAACCTCTGGAGGCTCAAGAGAAGGGCGGAGACATGAAAGCTTGAGAAACATGCAGTGATACTTTGGACAGTATATTGTTGATAAGTATATATTCTGAACATCAGTTGACCATGCGCTACATGTGAATCATATATCATGGCTTTTAGATGAAGATACAGGATGATTTAGGAGAATGCTCTCCCCAACAAGAAAACAGCGATTATCAATACGTTTCAGAGAACAACAGGAGTCGTACTTCGATAGCAGCCACCAGCCCAGCTGTGCGTGAATCTCCTCCAATCTCCCGGGCACAGAAGTCTCCAAAGACTCTAGAATTAGACTGGATTCCTGACTTCTGCATCACATCTGATTTAATTGTTTCTACTGAGTCTTCACGTTCACCAACCAGATATCGGAAGGAACCGCCAGAAAACGCTGCGACCTGCATTATGAGAACATCTCGCTTCTGTGCCCATGGTTCCGAATCCTGCAACACTGAGCGACAATCAAAATCCGTTATTTACAGCAAAAGATTTGTCACTGAAATAGGCAAGGAGAAGATGTAAAATATCTATCTTGACTGACTTTAACCCTGATGACCCAAGCAACCATTTCATGGTTGTTGCCTGACTTTAGGCAGCATTTTTGGGCGGAAAAAAACATTTTTTTCCAAAAAGAACATGCTTCTCGTCTTGCATTTCAGGTTATCTTTGCATTGATATCTTCATAAATAATTATTTTATGGTTGAACTTATTTTATGTTAAGAGGACACCAAGTATTCAACGTGAACCTAGTGCTGAAATAGTTATGATTAAGAGAATGCAATGATGTTTGCCCCATCATATCTTCTGCTTATTTTCACTAGGCAATGCAAAATAATATTCTAGCCAATTGTACCCAAAAAAAAATGCTAAAAATATCAATTGAAATCTTAGGTGAACATTGAAATTAAATGCTTTTAAATTGATTTGACAACGATTTATAGAGATTTTTGCAAATTTGACTATGAATAATATCAAATCTTCAAGTTTAACATCTTCTCTTTAGATGAAAACTTTTAAAAAGTTGTTCAAATCACAACCAAGACAGCATAGGTAGAATAAAGCTCACCACAGTGGTGGATAGCAGCCACGAATTCTTCTTCCTGTAATGCGCACAAATTCAGCTGAGCTGAATCTTGATTTTTGGAGACCTCGCTTTCACCTGCACCTCACATTACGCTTAAAAAATAGGTCATCGAAGAGTGCATAGCCCTGTGACTAATAGGTATCAAAAAATAACAAGACCTCAAAATATATTAGCAGTGCACCCATTTGCAAACAATTCAGGGTATGGGATCTATAAAGTCGAGCTACCTGGTTTGAAACAACTTATAGCTGTACTTTCACTGCCTATTTTCAAAAATCTCATCAACGGAAGAATGAACCGAGGCGCCCGTTTGACGACCCTCAAAAATTGATCCGTGTGTAGTTGTAGAAGTGGAAACGGATCGTCGACTATTTCTGCACACCGTGGAGCAAAAGTCTCCAAGCTTTCAAGAACTCGATGAAATGTGAATGAATAAGAACAGCAGCTCATTTGACTCAGTAGAGCTGGCCATAGGATTTCCTCCAACCTCCACGTGGATTTTTCGGCCAGCTTCTGTGTTCACAATCAGTTTTCAAAAGGTTAAAGTACAACCCCACTAGTCATGTCTTTTTAACCAGAACTCGTCTTTAACAAGCAAAAGCCGACAATAAAGCATGGTTTGGGCATAAGACAGGTAAACACTCTCAACACATCAACACGAAGATCACAGACGCTTACCCAAGCTTGGGCCCGTAGCTGATTCACTCCTTTTGACCATTTATTTAATACAAAATCTTTCTCATTTTGTACAAGTGTAATAAAAGTGGAATCTATTGCTTGGAAGGGTATTTTGTCTTCATGTGACAAGCCAGGAACAACTCTGCTCGAACAAAGATTCCAAGAATAAATTTCCAAATACGATTCAAAAAGTTATAATAAATCAAACGTTGTTAATTTAGGCTAAGAAAAGGCATCGTCCATGAATGATGATTCCCAAATTTCAAAGTAGAAACTAACAACTAACTGAAGACAATGAACGTGCAACATCTCAAAAGAATTTGCAAACTCCAGAACATGCAGAGCTTTCTGCAAATAGTATATCACCACCTGTCAAGTAAAGCAGTTACTAGTAGTGGCTAACATCTAGTAGTTGATTCGTACCGATGCAAAGAAGTAAATGGGTAAGCAGAGAATATAGTGTAACGATCGTCAGCTAATACATGATTGGTGGATAACCACTGAATAAAACCAGCAGTATATACTGTGTCATCCAGAGAATTAGAAAATAATTGCAAAGAAACTGCTGACCTGTCTGAAAGGTGCTTGCCAGACGGATCGTGATTTTGAATAGCAAATTCTTCTCTCGTAGTCCATGTAGCTAGCAGAAGGTTATTGATGATTATGACCCAGGAACTATCGCATAATTCCATTGAGTCTGGTCTCAAAAACCAGATCAACAGGGCTGCTGCATTCCCTGCATACCTCAATCAGTGAGTACTACATCCACTGTGACCATAACGTTTCCTGTTTTGTGATAAGGACATTCCAGACACACAAATGATTGCCAAACCATTCCTAGATTTTTCGACTAGCCAATGTGAAGATTAAGAAAGACAAATTCTCCATACAACCGAAATGAAACAGGTTACGTAGAACTCAACAAAAGAAAGAACAAACAGGGCCACGTTATTCACGAATTGATTGCCTTATACGAAGTCATAGTAGGCAGTAACAAGGAGAGGAGACGCCACAATGGTATAAGTACCAGCACTTTTCGCATTCTGGTGGATACAGCCACAACACTCAGCTGCATGGTCCTGACGTCTACCATTAGAATCTGCTTGTTGCAAATTTTCCGACACATGGTACTTATTGCATGTCCGCATTCCTTGAGCCAAAATCTCCACTAGCGCTGCTCCCATTCCAAGGGAGCTTGCACCTGGAGCTGATGTCTGAACGTCAACAAATGAAAGATATTTGCGATATTATAGATTTTCAGAAGAGATTCAATGAAGATAATATTCAACCAAGTTGGAAGAGAAGTCTGGACTTTCATAGATCGGATATAGCGTATATCTATGTATATCTAAGGTACACGGAGTATAATCCATACACACAAGAACGTCCCATTTTTTGGAGCAAAGAAGATTCAGACCATGCTTTGTAAGGAAGACAAAGATACTAGCAAGATCGAAACACCTTACCTCGAGAAATCGTTTATGACGACTTTCAATGTCCTCCACACTACCCTTGCTATGTAACAGAAGGTCATGAAGCCAAATCCAGAGATCTGGACTTAGTGCATATTCGGCAAACGGGAGCCAGTTGTAGCATGGCTCTTCATCCACAACTTGAAGGTCGGTTGCCTTTGGCATCTGCAGGTGAGGAGCACTAATTAGTAACGCAAGAGCTAAATGGGAGCCATGAAAGCATGTTCACAACAGCCCTCTGAAGAATTCACAAATAGTTGTTTCAGTATGCATTTGCATGTAGAAATTGTTTAAGAGAACAAGAAAACTGATTGTAATAGCGAGTAATAGAAAAGGTCTCCACAGTCAAGGCTAATGAAGACGCTCAACACTTTGAACCTATATCGTACCTTGAGGTCACTACGAAGTTGCTCAATCAGATTATTCCGCCAGCTCTTGATTTGCATTTCATACCTTGAACTCCAGTCTCTTACCTCCTTGGACGATGTCTGATTTAGTGGAGTGAAACTGGCTCTAATCTCGGAGAAAGGGATTAAGAAAGGCCAGAAAAGAAAATCGATGTCTGATTTCTTAATTGTACTTGCTGTCGATTGACTCCCATTGCCCACGACCTTGCTAGAACATTTTCGTAGAAATCGCAAATACCATTTTATGGCAGGTGGTAAATTACCAACCTCTGGCGCGGTTCCTTGAGCCATCAAGGAACTGAAATGCAGAAAAATGAGTTTATGCAGCGGCTCCAACAGCACCCCAAGGCAGCTGAAATTTCAATTCCAGCAGGAGAACGTGTTCAGCAAACAGGACCAGCAAAGGCTATCAACAATTCGAAAAAAACTGATGTGATGTTGGCCCTACTCTCTCTAAGGACAAAACATGGTTACCATCGACAACAAAATAATACTGCCTCTTATGGGACCACAACTCCAGGACGCAAAACTGGATATGAGTGTGACCGCAAGTATAATTCAATGAGTAAGCGCACGTCTAATGTTCTGCTAATTACTTTGAAATGAATGACTAATAGTTTACTAAAATTGTGAGCAGAACCTCAAAAACTTATCACCTACTTTTTCAAACATAAGGACAGAAAAACCTTACCCAACTCCATACGGGACAAGAGAGTCCCGCAGGGTGCCCAAAACCTTCTGCTCAATCAGTCCCAAATCAGACGCCTTCAGATGCTGCATAAAATATTCATGAGTTTGACTAAGTACACATGAGTGTCGGGATGCAAGACAACGTTGTTCGTGGCAACCCAAAATCCAATTACACAAGTTCCTGGGTTCAAATTCATGCACTAATCTACCGAGCGGCAGTAGTTGAAGTGGCATTAAATGAGCACGTGACTGCGCATTTCAAGTTCCTTAATGGCTCAAGGAACCGTAAATTCTTATCAAGCGGTTTTTCTACAAAAATTATCATCAAAGATATTGTGAAAGGGGGTGGATGACCATCTACCCCCTCTAGCTCTAATCACCATGTATAAAGAACGTAATATTGAAGGTTATAATTTAGGTGAAATGGGATAATAAAACCAAAAAATGAAGTGCACTTTTAACAAATTTGGTGTATTGCGAGTCTCAGCAAATAACCGATTTGGAGTTACTGATCAGAATGTGGCTCACCGTGCAGAGACGACCAATAACGAGCTTGGCAATGTCCCAACAACCCTGCTTCGCACATTCTGATAGCAGATTCACAGCGCTCCTCAAAGAAACCTACAACCTCCATTTCTTATTGAGTAAGCTACAGTTTGGAAAGAAGACTAAAATGAATACAAATACCAACCATATCCTCATCCTATGAAGTTTGGAAAAACCTGCAGTACATACCTCGTTGCTGTCGTAGTGCAGGAAGACTGTCCGAAGAGCCTTCCTGCAGGCAGCTATAGGAGGCGCCTGTTTGCCGATATTGTCACACAGAAATTCGATCACCTGAAGTTGTATTTTGTTTAAGCCATCTGTCCCCTCAACTGCATTGCCTGTTACGGACAATAACTATATAAAACTCCACTGGAAGGAAGATTAACACATGCATGTGCTTGCATTCAAAAATGAAACTGAAAAGCGCACTTCATACAATTTAATTCATCTTCATAAACAATTTTCACGATGAATTCGTACCTTCCGGAATCTCCTGCAAGGCAAGAAAACAGTGCACTTCCGGAGCTTCATTCACCACCCTGTAATACACAAGGATCAGTATTCTATGACACTATGAATTTGAAAAGTTTCATACAGCGAGAAAAATTGTTTCAGAATCAGAAATAATCCATTGATGGAGGATCTTACTGAGCACGATCTCGAGGCCGACACACTGACAGTCGCTGTAGAAAGGCGATCAAGTCTGCAGGAGGCAGAAGTGCGCAAGATCGGCAGCTCGGACGCAGAAGTCGAATCTCCGATGCACGTTCCTGGTACACGCGATCCAAAGCGCCACTCGCCATCTTCACAGCCTCTTCCCTCTACATTGTTAACCTAAAGTGCGTGCTTCATTTGCTGTCTTTCCACCCAAAAAAACAGAAAAAATTACAAAAAACTTCCACACAAGTGCATAATCAATGGCCATTAAGCGACAAGTATTTCTAACTTAAGACCGGCATAATTAGAATAGGATTTCGATGGCTATGGCGATCGATAAGCACTGCATCACCATCATCCACCTAATATCGTGTCACTTAATATGCAATTGAAAAGCTAATTTCATTGTGCATTTTTTCTTTGTATATTCAATGGCTAATTGTCTCATTCTATTTTGCAAACTACTGGTATGGGATTGAAACCTAATTTCGGTGTTGGAGAGCTAAACCCTAAACCCCAAATCCGACCCCCATTTTTCTCCAAAGCTTTCCTCCGCACCTTTTTCCGGTACCACAGACGGAGATCACCTGATTTTTCTCATGCAATCGAAGAAAGAATTGCAGCAAACGGTTCTCGAAGCAGGCAGTCACGACCATGCCCTGATTTCATAATTTAAGATGTAAAATTGGAAGAGAAGAAAACAAATGTACACTCGGTGCTGAGTGAGGGGCGATGTAGCTTAGTACCGGGAAATTCATAACATGATATCGGTGATGATCAATCGTGGCATTGTAGCGCCGGAGCTTCAAATCTCTTTGAAATGTGCAGCAGCAAGGGCCAGGGTTTGGGGTTTTACAAAACTCATCCCTCTCTAATTGCACACTGTGTAATTGCACACTCTCAGTACAGCACAGGTCAGAGTGCGGAAATACTTTTGGATGCCTACAGCCCTCTCCAAATTTGGAGAATTGCAAAGATGTATTACAAAATGCAACTAAGTGGGATATTTTGAACTTGATGTATGAATAAAAGTTGTACATTATGAATTTTAGATTCTATCCATACAGTTAAATTTATGATTGCAATCACCAATACTTTTGTATAAAATTTGAAACTTCAAATTCAAAATTCTTTTGTAATACGATTACAAATAAAGTATTGACAATATGTGAAAGAATTTTTTTGTGATGGGTTGAAATGTATTACTCAGTCTAAGTGTAGTGATTTTTGGAGATATTTGGTTGCTTAATCTTATGAGTTGATTTTTTTCAAGAGCACTTTTGATTCGTTTTGAACTAAGATTTAAAAGAAATTGGTGGAACAATGTGGCATGAAATGAGGCATGATGTTTTTACAAATCATCTCCTTTCTAATCAGATCACACATGCATGAAGATCTTGCCATAGAATTTTGTAGTTTTTTTTTTTTACTTGCAAAAAGTGCATGACAGATGAGAAAGCAAAATTCAATTCTGTACATCAGGCAAAAAACGAGGGTTTAGGCAGTTAATGGTTAAGGGATACGGACCTTATTCCATTCTCAACCCCAATTTCATTTCCTTTAAACCGTCCTTTCAAGTCCCTTTCAAACTTCAAATTCAATGACATTCTTGTTTTTGAATCATGTTTAGACACCTTAGAGCATGCCTAGCATCATGGAGAAACCCTGGCCCCACAGAAGGATGATGCTAGCAATCAGCAGTTGCTCCAAAACATTACTGCAGCAACAACTTAGGTAATGCTAAAAACCCTAGTGGTGGTTGTTTTTTGTTTTAGAAACACCATGCACTCCCCCCCCCCCCTTTTTGGTGTGTGTGATTTTTTGACGCTAAACTATATTAGCAATCAGTCAACAATAGTGTCAGCGGCCAACAAGCATGGGGACATGACACGTGACGACCAACAAGCATGAGGACGCTAATAAGACGGTTGCGGGTTCTTCTTTTAATTTTGAAATTTGCATGATGCTAGGAGAGTGGACAAAATGTTTACCAAACTTAATCATAATCACCAAACTTACATGGCGTTAAACCCACGATTGGTGTCCAACTATTGGGCATGCTCTTACAAGATCAATTGAGAAGGTCGGTTGTAAGTATCAACTCAAGTTTATTGTTTGTATGTTTTTCCTAAAATATGTATAATGAATTTTTCTACATTTTATTTATTTATTTGTGGTTGAAAGTCAATCATTTCGAATTTCCCACATTGCTTAAAAATTTAGATTTATTGCTTTAATTTTCAGAGTAAAAAATCTTTAAAAGGCTAGAATCAGGTCCCCCTACCTAGTTATGATACAAGGAACTTAGGTAGACAAAACACGCAATTCGCTATTTATGCACTTGATTAAGTGCATTCATTTCATAAGCAAATCTTGCTTAAAAAATTGTGTAAAAAGTTCTAAAAAAAACAGCGTTTTGTCTTTCTACAATTACTTTCATTGTAAACAAAAAAAAAAATATAAAAAATATATTCTTATCTTTATCTTTTCTTTTATCTTTTTTTCTATTTTTTCTTTATCTTGTTTCTTTTATCTTATTTCTTTCTTGTCTTCTTTCTTATTTTCTTCCTTGTCTTCTTTCTTGTTTGGTGCACCTCCTCTTGTCAAGAGCTTTCTGATGATATCAAGAATGTGGCCAGCAGGTGCACATTTTGGAGATCTCAACATAACATACAAAACAAATAAACAAACTACCTTCATTGATGTATAGTTTAGTAATGTCGAAACGAAAAAATTCAAAAATTGTATAGAACCAACTAGTAACCTACACTAATAATATTATATCATTATATCATTACATTTGTATTATATCGTTGGATCCACCTTTTTATGCACATTTACATGATGTTAATCATTTTTCGATCATAATGGTTTTAATCCTTGAACATTGTTGTGTCATAATTATGGACACCAAATGAAAATAAATGGCTCTTGTGATCTCATCCAAGCGTGAATGACTTTCATCCAAGACTTGTTAGAACAAGCTTGAAGTCCTATGTTTTGTGGAAAAACTTGAATTGGAAGTTGATAATCGTGTAAGTGAAAATGAATCAAAGTGTGTCTAGACTCTTCAAAAAGGAATATCTTTACAACGTAGAGATTTCAAAAAAAATGCATGGTACCGTAGTATGTTTCTATTGCATAGATGCTAAATTGCTATTCTGAGGCCTCAAACATTCAAAAGTTAATCATGTAGTGTCTAAGGTACTGTAGTTGGCTACACTAGATTTCAGTGGGTTTTTTCACTATGATTGATACTACGATAAATAGAATGGATTAAATTAGAAAGTAACCGTACAATTGTATTCTCAATTGGGTTGAAAATATTTCTGCCAAAATTAGAGAATCATCCAATGGTGGGATTGAAAGATTATAGTATGACTTTCAATCGTATAATGCACACTCAAAAATAAAATTTTGGAGGGTGTGTGACTTCAAAGTTGAATAGAATTTGGCTTAAATTTTCTAAAATGAACGTGAAGACGTTCAACAATGATCTATGTCAACACCTCTCCGTTGCAATTTTCATGTAAAAAACGGACTCACACATAATAATTGAAAATTTTATAAGTGAAAGTGATTTCAATAATGCTAAAAAAAACATGAGGCACAATTTTAAGTTATCCGAAAAGTTAGCCCGAAGAGGAAAGTTTTGGCAAACTTGTGTTGAAAAACTCGTGCTGAATTCCTCTTGAACTCATATTGAAATATAAATAGACCAAAAACTAATTTATGATGAGTTGGGAGACAATCTAAAGCAAGGCACTGTCATTATTCTCCACACCTCGCTATGACTCCCACACCTTCCACCAGAGCTCCAAGCTCATGGCCCACAAAGGGACAATTTATGACATGACACTATTCAACCCAAGTATAGTTCAATAGAGAGGTTAGAAGCAGAGCAAAAAAGGAATTAAGGTGGTTACCCCATTCCCAACTGAATAAGAAATACGGATATGAGACATTGATATTATTTAGTATTATTATTTTTTAGAGTTAGGCAAGAAGAAATAGATTCCAACACAAGTTGAAACATAATTTTTGGATGAAGAATGAATTAGTTATAAATTTTCAAAGTTGAAGTATGACACATCCCATTCACATCACATAGGTAGAGTTGTTTCTGTCCAAAGAAGATTTGTATTGCACACACTAAAGATGCTTAAATCAACAACAACGAATCCATAACCACACTTACATATACTAAAACCAACAAGAGAGAACCCATTACCAATGGTAACTCATGCTACAACCAACAACATTGCAGCATTGATTGTGGAAAATGCCCCTAGCTGTTGGTTTAAGGCGCCAATTGGGAATGGGGTAACCACCTTAGATGCACTTCTTTCAGTTAACCCTGTAACGCCTGAACGACCAATTTTGGCAAAGTCCAACTTTCAGATGGCTGATTTGGACACTAAAAATGAATTTTTTTTAATTTTTAATTTTTTCCCCAAGTAGTACTAAGCGAGCTCTTCAAAATCGTATTGCTCCCAATAATAATAAAATTTTATGAAGGATTGTAGAGGCAAAAGAAGCCCAAAATACCAATACCGCGCAATGACGTCATCTTCCAATCTGGACCTCCTATTGAATTTCTGTCATCCTAATTTTGCTTGCATTCGATGCCTTTCTAATCAAAGCACGAACGGAATCAACTTTTGCCTGAAAAGCTCAAATGTACCCCGAGATATTAGCTGCACAGGATTTCATCACGGTAATGGGTTCCACTGGAGTTTCAAGGCACGGCCATAGACTCCGGCAATTAGGGGTTAACTCAAATGCCTCTTCCCTATGGTCAGAGCCAACCGAAAATAAATAAATAAATAAACTTTAGAAATTGGGTACCGGTAGTTCAGTTGGGGGCAAAGGATGCTGGGAAGATGCCATGTGGATGGGCACTGCCACATAGGATGATGCAATGAAGGAGATTCAAGCTCACCTCCTTCTCTCCCGCAGCTCTGGAGTAACTTAGTCAGTCGGTGCGCAGCATCTCCTCCCGCGCCCCGGCCGCCCCTTCAAATTCCCTCTCCCCTAACAGTTTAAACCACTTTCCCAAATCCTCCTCGTAATCTCCGTCACTTGTATCAATCAGAATGGCCATGAACACGATGCATCTGCTGCTGGATCCAGCGCCACTCCCCGTTGCGCACCTTGCTGCTGCTCCCGTCCCTCGTTGCGTGCCGGGAGCTCTGCGCACGTCTCTGCCTGTTTTCCGTGGCCTCCGCGGCTCCAAGCTCGTGTGCAGCTCGTCCCCTGCTGGCGCGCGGTCCCGACGGAGAGGCGGAGCTGTTGTGTGCGAAGCTCAGGAAACCGTCACTGGAGGTACCGGTCTGCATTGTTTCATTTACTTTCTTGAATTGCCCTAAATTTCCTCCTGTGGTGCTTGGCTCCTACATTACCTGTTTTAAATGAAATTTGAACTCAGAGAATGTGTGCTAGAGCTCATGATTTTTTATTTTTTGAAATTCTCTGTCCTGGATGCGAAACTTCATTGCCAATTCCATCTTGTGTTGTATTGGAGTAGCTTGGATAGCTGAAGTTCTTGAAAGTGCAAAAATGGAATAAAATGTAGTAATGGTTGGCTTTTGTTTTTGAAAGTAAAAATGAAAAGAACTTGAATTCTTCACAGAATTGCACTTGGGAACACAGACAAACAAAAATGACCCTAATTTACATGTGCATTTTTGTGATTTTTTCTCTGTCCTGGATGCATTCTGGTTGAAACTTCTTTTCTAGTTCCATTTTGTGTTGTGTTGGAGTAGCTTGGCCTGTGTTGGATAGCTGAAGTTCTTGAAAGTGCAAAAATGGAATAAAATGCAGTAATGGTTTGCTTTTGTTTTTGAAAGTAAAAATGAAATAAGAACTTGAATTCTACACAGTATTGTACTTGGGGATCACAGACAAACAAAAATGACCCTAATTTACATGTGCATTTCCGTTGTCAAAAAGGGGTGTCGGTGGCATGTTTCAATTTAGTGTAGCTTTCTGAGACAAGTCAGGATTCTGAGGTACAGAGGACAGACTGGGCATTCTTTAAGGTATGGAAGGCAATGAAGTGCTCATGTTGTAAAACTTAGTTGGTTAAAAAATTCATTTTCAGTGAACCACTATAGCCTTATGTAGAATGGTGTAGTTCCGAGTCAATTCTTCATAACCTTGTTAAACCTTCCGAAAAGCTTCCTCTATGGAAGGAAGGTATCTTCTATTCCAAGATACCTGTTGATGAGCGTTTGTTATAATCTCATTTGATGGGTGTTCATCCCTCCATATTTATAGGAAGCTTAAACCCTAAAGGACGAAGGACTCATTGTTTATAAATGACAAATTCAATCGATCATATTGTGAAAAACATAATTCAGATGAGACCAGATTTTATATCACTGGAACCAGTGAAGAACATTGCACGAGTTGGTAAAAAATAAATAAAAAATTGAACTAACGGAAGTCCACATCGGACCTACTCAAAAATGCTAAAAAAAAAAGCATGAGGCACAATTTGGAGGTACACTGCTAAAGAATGTTATGTTTTCCAAAACTATTCAGTATCGCTGTTTTTGGATCAGTTGGCTATCATGTAAATGCTTCTTCAGCTGTAGAAACGACTTAAATACAGATCACTTGCAATAAGAGAATTTGGAGGTTTGGAAATGCCGATGGCAAAAAGGGACTAATGAGACACACATGCTATAAATAATATGTGCAGTGCCTGGAGTTGTGAACGAGTCTACATGGAAGAGCCTGGTAGGGGACTGTGACGTGCCAGTGCTGGTGGACTTCTGGGCTCCGTGGTGTGGGCCTTGTCGCATGATCGCTCCCATCATTGACGAGATTGCCAAGAAGTATGCTGGCAAAGTGAGGTGCTTGAAACTGAACACAGATGAGAGCCCCAACATCGCCACGGAGTATGGCATTCGTAGCATTCCCACCGTGATGGTGTTTTTGAAGGGAGAGAAGAGAGACACCGTCATTGGGGCTGTGCCCATGCAAACACTCACCAGCACTCTTGATAAGTACATTGCATGGTAAGAATGCACCTGTGAATATTATAGACCTTTGTTCACTTTGTAATATATGAATTCAATTTTTCAATTTCTCACATTGTAATGTCCTTTGGTTGAATCTGTGCTCATTGTTTTTATACGTTTACATGTAATAAAAGGATTTCTAGACTCTCTCATCTGATGTCGAATAACCTGTGAATATAAATAGACCTTTGTTTACTTCGTAATATATGAATTCAAATTTCAATTTTTCACATTGTAATATCCTTTGGTTTTGGGATGTTGAATGAGTGGATTTGTGCTCATTGTTGTATACACATTTATATGTAATAAAAGGATCCCTAGGCTCTCTTCGTGATCTGCCTTCATTGGGACCCATCTTGGCAGTGTCATGAATGATGTTTCTAGGTGTGCCTTCATTTTGCATATGTTAGAATAATTTTTTTCATGTTGACCTACGTGGACCTTTTGGATATCAGATGGGAGCTTCAGAATGCGTTTGAAGTTATGCACAAGGATCTTGTGGCTCCGTGGGTGGAGCTTTTAAAGTAGTTGATGTTGTCAAGATCATTGTCCTGCATGAGGTCAGTCATCTTGGTTGCTTAACAAGCAAGCACATCAGTTTGTTTCCTTCTTGCATGGAGGACAAGAAGGTAAGTGTATGTTACTAATCTTTGCCTTCTTCTAATGACACATTTCCTGGGGCAAAGGAAGTTTTCCATACACCTTAAAAACTACCCTGTAATAAACGTTTCTTTACATCTATGCCAGCCATCAGCTCAATTCCATGACTGATTCTTATTTTATTCTTTTCCTTCAAGAATTGTTACAACGGAATTCCTGCCTCTTACTAATGCACTTATTATCTGCATATCTCAACATCTACCTGATAACTCAGCAGGTGCTGGAAGAGCTAGAAAGCTACTGTAATACTTGTATAGCAAGGTCAACAGTAATGATGTCATAAAACAACTCCAGATTATTTTTTAATGTGAATGCTTGTAAATTCATCACCACATGGTGCCTTGAGGTTGGAAAACAAGAGGAGGGTCGTACATCACAACCCTATTCTCGCCCTCTCTTTTAGAAATCTCCGAGATCTAACAGTCTTGATTTAGTGTAAAAAGAGGGTTGTGTCTGGTAACAGTCTTGGGCCTCCCAACCCTTGACCTGTTTTGGACTGCATAATTATCGTCAACAATGGACAAGGTACTAAGACAATCCCAATTTTTGTCTGAAAGAAGTGTCCAATTGATTACAGTGGGGAGTTTGGATCTGCCATGTTAACCCCTCAGCATCCACTGTGCATTTTCTGTAGTGTAGAAAAATTGGACCCCATGCTGCAAATCATCTGTTTGTGTGAAAATGACTTCAGTGCCGACACAATTGACACTGTTGATCTTGTAGTATAGAGCAAGAGCTTTAAAATGATGTGAAAATATTTTTTTTTTTCAAGAAATACACATGTGACAAGTCATTTGTGTGACTGATTCATGCCTGCCAGGGCTTCCCAATAATAAAGAGGGTCAACTGTAGCAACAGTAGGAAAAGCTGTTGAAAGGAAGAAAAAGGTTTAGAAATTGATGAAAAACTTACAATCCGTCGAAGGAAGAAATTCCAGGATGAGAGAGTACTACGCATTGAGACTCCCGAGTCTTCACCAGGCTTTACCAGGCAGAAACAGCCAAGTCTACCATATGAACATGCTCAAGGAAAACAAACGACAGAGAGCAAAAGACACTCTAGATACACATGCCTTGAGTTCGCCTACTTCATTGAGACAGAAGGAGCCACATGCTCCCAGACTCAGCTGCAATTACTAGGCTGGACCATCAGAAAAACCTCATGAAGCCAACCAATCTTTGACATATCACCTACCAACTACAGAGCCGTCCTCAGCATTAGCCTTGTGATGATCATCCCATCTGATTCACAGTTCCACATATGCATCAATGCCTTGACTTATTTATGCATCTGATTTACCAGCATAGGAGTAGATATATTCCTCCAGTGAAATTTCTACAATAGTTTCTTTTGCATGTAGTGATATAGAAATGAAACCATCAACAGAAAATACAAAGAGCACATGCAAACTGCCTACTCCCTCTGTCCGGAAATAATTGTCATAGTTTTTGGCATCTTTTTTTTGCAATATTTGTCCTATGTTTTTTACTTCAAAAGTGAGTCCTGTCCAATTCAAACAGGGCGGACAATGAGAGTGACACAAAAACTGCATTCTACTATTAAAAATAAACCATTTTTCGAGTACTGAAACGGCTTTTTTAAGTTAAAACACAATTGGGAAGTCACCCTATTTGTGCCACTATGTACCAACAGTGTACATATCAAATTTTCAAATGTGAGACATTGATACATAGTGATCACAAAGTGGCACAAATAGGGTGGTTTACCTTATGTCCGATGATCATCTAGACCAACCGGGTATGTAGAATAGCAGTGCAGCATGTTCTACATACCCGGTTATTTACAGTGCCCGGTATTTATTATGTAGAATATGCTGCACTGTGATGAAGGGTAAATTTTGATGCTTACCAAAGGTATTTCTCTAGAGTTGTGGTCAATGTGGACTTGGGCACAGCACCAATGACAGTGTCTTTCTTCTCGCCGCCTTTGAACACCATGACGGTGGGGATGCTTCGGATGCCGTACTCGGTGGCGATGCCGGGGCTCTCGTCTGTGTTCAATTTCAAACACCGGACCTTGCCAGCATACTGCTTCGCGAGCTCATCAATCAAAGGCGCAATCATGCGGCACGGTCCACACCAGGGGGCCCAGAAATCCACCAGCACCGGCACTGAGCTTTCCAACACCAGCTCCTTCCACGTGGTCTCACTCACAACACCTGCCACTGAACAGTCCACGAGAAAAAAATGAATTCAGAGCAGTTTTTTTATTTTTTAGAATTTAATGATGGCCTTTTAACGATTCTACAAAATGTCCACATCCTTGTAAACTGTGAGCATGGAATTGATGACCTCAACAAACAAGACTCCGAGCAACTCGTCAACCTCAGGTAGCCACGTCCCAATTTACATGAAAAACTTTCGATTTGATGAAAGATACAGAACTCGTAAATGTTGAGGTTAGCCATCAAACAGATTTTGGTTCCAAGAAAATCCATTCTCGTGGATGGGAAAGTCAGCCATTTACAATGTAAGGGTCACCAACATGAGTGACTTGTAGAAATGAGATACGTAGTACTAAAGGATACCTAGTACAGGATTCGCTAATGGCAGAACTATGTTGAACGCATTCTAAGCTCACAACCTACAAAAAAGGACTATACAGCACATGACACCTGGAAAACACGTAAAGAGAAACTAAGTCCTCAACAATGCAATTGCACTCAATGAGCAAAAGACCTAGTACAGGACGTAATCAAAGATGTAATATGAAACGTCATAAGAAGCTCGCAACCTACAGAAAAGGACCATATAGCACTTGAACTCATATGACACCAAGCAATGCACAACACCAAAAGAGTTGGATTCTTAAACACCTGAAAATCACGCAAGTCCTCAAAAACCAAGCAACAATGCAATTGCACTCAACCTAGTACAGGAACTGATCAAAGATGTAATATGAAATGTCATAAGAAGCTCACAACTTAGAAAAAAGGACCATATAGCATTTGTACTCATATGACACCAAGCAATGCACAGCACCAAAAGAGTTGGGTTCTCAAAAAACTCGCAACAGAAACTAAGTCCTCAAAAACCAATTGCACTCAATGAGGAAAAATGCCATAAGAATCTCGCAACCTACAAAGAAGGACCATATAGCACTGGAACTCATATGATACCAAGCAATACACAACACCTAAAGAGTTGAATTCTTAAAAGCACGCAACAGAAACGAAGTCCTCAAAAACCAATCGCAAAGAAGACCTAGTACTGATAGGCAAAGAATGCAGAGGCCGAGCAAGAAAGGGAATATGTAAGAAGATACCTCCGGTGACAGTTTCCTGCGCTTCGCACACAATTCCGGTCCTCTGCGACCGAACGGAGGAGGAAGATTTCGTCCGGGAAGAGGCAAATTTCGTCCTGGAGGCGCCAATTCGGAGGCCACGCGCAACAGGCAGGCTACTGCATCGCATGCCCACCACACAGGGCGAGCTTGAAGACGACGAGGTTGTGGTTGCTGACGCCGTGGGGCTCAGCTGGGCCGTGCAAGTGACCCCGGCGTCCAGCAACATCGCCATAGCTCCAGAACAAAACAAAATGGCTCCAAACCAAATGGGCGATTCCTGTACAAGATTTGCGCGCACCCAGCTGGGGAAATCAAGCGAGATTGTTTGGAATTGGAGAATGGGGAGGGGTAGGGGGAGGGCTGCAATGGGACGCTTGTGCTTCTGTGGCTATGGAGGAGAGACGCTGGGCCGTCGATAAGAAGGATCTGACGGTGGGGAGCGGGTGAGAAGGTGGATAAGCGTTTCTGCTGCTGTGGGGAGCGAGCCATGGAATCATGGGTATCCATGGCATGATGGCCATGCGTCCTTTTGGCATGCATGGGGATAGGGTGGAGTTGAGGGCTCCTATAAAATTATCCCTTTGTTCCGATATAAGCAGCACCTCCAAGAATTCAGCATAGTGTTGGGAACATTCTTGGAGGTGGAAGCACAAGAACCTGTTACTGACTAATTCCAGTCACCTGTGCAAGCACATGTTTCAACTTCGTGAGTTTCCAATCAAATTATCACAACCATTAGAGTTAACCAAAAAGTCAGTCCAAAGAAGAAAGTTTTAGCAAACTCGTGTTGAATTCCTCTTGAACTAATATTGAAATATAAATAGACCAAAAACTAGTCTATGATGAGTTGGGAGACAATCTAAAGCAAGCCACTGTCATTATTCTCTACACCTTACAATGCCACTCCCACACCTTCTACCAAAGCTCCAAGCCCATGGCCCACAAGGGGACAATCTATGACACGCCACTATTCAACCCAAGTATAGCTCAAGAAAGAGGTTAGAAGTAAAGCCAAAAGGGAGGTTAGATGGGCTTCTTTTCAATTAACTCAATTAGTTGTAGCAGTTTGGTGATCAATTATGTATGCCAAGTTAGCAAACTAATTGGACTAGAAATGAAAGACGAATATTGGTTCCTCTACTAACATCAATAGTGGTCTATGTAGATTAAGTTTGATAACCCAAAGTTTTAGGTGCTGCAATTTTTTATCATTGAAAACTATTGCTCTAAATAGATTGAAATCCTTAAACTTACATGTATTGGTGCCTCCACCTCATATCAGTATGAGAATAGAGGGAGTATGCTTTTGAATAATTTTGGTGTCTAAACCGATCTATGGTGAGTTGGGAAATAATCTAAAACAAGGCCATGTGCCACTGTGGGGCATCGAACTCTTAACCTCCCTAATGCTAAAGGAGAGTTCCGACAAGTTCCCCTAAGCCTAAAGGACTATTCACGAAAGAATTGCAGGACTATTCATGACAAGTTTGTCAGAAATTGATTATATTTTGGCATGTGAACACACTATAGAAGTTATAAAACTTCTCGTCTGTTTTCGGATAACTCTATTGTGTGTACACTTTTTTTCAATTAAAATATATGGTTTTAAATATGTGATTTAATTGTAGGGGTGTCACAACACTTTCTTCCCACTCTCAATCTTCAAAGAATGCGTACATATCACTTCCTTCTTGAATTGTGGAGTATCCATTCTCTAAAGATTCGGAAGTTTCATTCTTCTCTTCTTGAGGTGAAGAATGGGCATGATTTTGATTCTCTATGGAGAAATTTTCACCCCGATCAATGGTCGCAGATTCACCAAGATTGATTGCCGCAAGTAAATTCCCCACTTCACTATTGTAGTATTCTTCTCATTTTTCACAGGCATTCACATGGTGTCACAGTCTAGTTCATGAAAAATGGCCATGTTAGGCTCTTGAATTCTCTCTCTAGGTTCTCAATCTTCAAATAATCAACTTCTTGAAAGCACCACAACACTCCAATGCGAGGAGAAATTGCTCTATTGGTATCAAAATTATTGCATTTTGTCGTGTGGAGGGAGTGCTAATACAATATGATTTAATAAAAGAAATTGTTGTTTTGGTATTAATGTATGTGCACTTGTCTTACCGTTCGATCAAAACATACGATTCCAAAAGTACAGTAGGGTCCAACATGGAATGGCGTTTTTGGTTTTGCAGTGGGAAAAAAATCAAGTCTGCCTACTTTGGAAGCCTCTAGAGAGCTCAAAAATTGGTATTTTACCTTGAAAATTTTACCATAGGCTTGAAATCAAGTTGTTAGTATGCCTACCAAGTTTCAAAGCCAAACAATTCACCAAAAAAAAGTTATTCGAAATCTACCAAGATAGGTAGCTGTAAATTTTTTTTCACTCTTGCCAACTTTGACAGCCTCCCGAGAATTGAGATTATTTTTCCTTGCTTTGATTTTTTTGTGGTAGAACAAAATTTGTGTTAGTCATATATGGTAAAAATCTGAAGTCCAAAATATTAGTGAAAAAAAAGATATTCCCAATCTACTAACATGTGTTATTTTGCGGTATGCTTGTAGAAATCAACTCCACTCCAACCAACTTTGACACCCTCCCAATGGCTAAAAATGGCCCATTTGCCATGAAATTTTTTTCACAAGATAAGCTACATGTTAATGACTAGTGTGCCAAAATTCAAGCTCTAAAAGCTTACACAAAAAAATTACTCACAATCTACCGACATGTGTAATTGTGAGAGCAATTTAAGAGCGTGTTTGGAATGTTCATGCTTAAAAGGGTGGGTAGTGAGCTTCCTATATGAAATTGTCCACATGATACAACACCTAAATAAAAATTCTTCTCAAAAAATCAAGAACATCCAAATTTAGTTGTGCACACTTGTCACATCCCAATGACTATACTTGCTTAGGATTTGCATACCACATAAGCACACTTGTCATATCCCAATGAATACACTTGTTGAGAATTTGAATGCCACATATGCATGAAGGAGCTTTTGTTCCCTACATCAATGCTTGCTTTGAGAATTGACAATCATTGTGACTTATAGATTGAGTTTGAGAGGGTTTATTTGAGAGGAGAGCATATGTATGGTGATGTGGGAGCAACTGGATGTGCACATGAGGGCTTTTGTAGAGGAGAGAGGAGTCTGGACACATACTAGTAACTGGTTAGGGACTGAAAATTTGCATAACCTCATTAGGCTCATGAATGTTGATTTCAGAGGAGGGCATGACTGTATGGACATGTGGTAGGCTCATGAACGTTAATTTGGGAGAGGGGCATGACTGTATGGACATGTGGTTGGGTTCTTAAGATTTTAAATCGAATTTTCATATTACAGTTCTGATTGATGGCTATTCCGGATGAAATCCGTGCACGTATTGTGGGTTTGAGTGAGGGAGGGAAGAAAGGTGTTGAAATTGCAGCTATTGTTGGAGTCCCTGTTAGGACAGTTCGGAGGTTGGTGAAGAACTTTCGAGAATTTGAAACCTACAAAAGTAAAGCATCTTCTAGAAAATATGAAAAAAAACTTAGTGATAGAGATGATCGTGGTATAACACGTGTTTTACAAGCTGATCGTCGCATCACGTTGTCTGACATTACTAATATGTTTCCTACTAAAGTATGTAGAAATACTATGCGAAAGGCGTTACATGATAGTGGCATTCATAGTCGAATTGCAGTCAAAAAACCTTTTTTGACACCTCGTCACATATCTCAACGATTAGTTTTTGCTCGAAAATATTGTGGATGGAGTGCAGAAGAGTGGGAGCAAGTTGTTTGGACGGATGAGTCCACGTTTGAAGTTGGTAAAAACTCTAGACAAATTCATGTTTGGAGAACTGTGCATGAGCGCTTTGCTTCAAGTTGTATAGTTCCATCTTTCAAGAGTGGGAGGACTTCATTGATGATTTGGGGTGCCTTTTCTGGAGGGCAGAAGTCACGACTTGTTTTTATGCCTAAGGATCGACGCTCTGCAAAGAATTTTGTTGAAGTGGTTTACAATGGGGAGTTACTTCATTTTATGAAGAAAATACCACAAGGATTACTCATGGAAGATGGTGCCCCTGTCCATAGAAGCAAACTAAGTAAAGAATGGAGGCAGGCACACCGTTTAGAGAAGCTTGATTGGCCCGCAAACTCTCCTGATCTCAATCCAATTGAGAATCTTTGGAAGATTTTGAAAGATGCAGTTCAACATGGTTCAATACGCCCTAAAAATACAAGTGACTTAAAAGTAGTTATTGCAAGAGAGTGGGAGATAATAAGTGGTCAAAAGCTCCTTCAACTATGTCATTCCATGCCTGCTAGGTTACAATCAGTGATAGAGGCAAGTGGAAGACATACACGTTGGTAGATTAGGTGTTACATTCTTTGTGTAAGAGCTTGAATTTTCGCACACTAGTCATTAACATGTAGCTTATCTTGTGACAAAAATTTCATGGCAAATGGGCCATTTTTAGCCATTGGGAGGGTGTCAAAGTTGGTTGGAGTGGAGTTGATTTCTACAAGCATACCGCAAAATAACACATGTTAGTAGATTGGGAATATCTTTTTTTTCACTAATATTTTGGACTTCAGATTTTTACCATATATGACTAACACAAATTTTGTTC
Organism: Pohlia nutans; assembly: GCA_022496805.1. Taxonomy (NCBI): domain Eukaryota; kingdom Viridiplantae; phylum Streptophyta; class Bryopsida; order Bryales; family Mniaceae; genus Pohlia; species Pohlia nutans. The sequence goes on from CM040097.1 coordinate 19,627,525, forward strand.
TACCACAAAAAAATCAAAGCAAGGAAAAATAATCTCAATTCTCGGGAGGCTGTCAAAGTTGGCAAGAGTGAAAAAATATTTACAGCTACCTATCTTGGTAGATTTCGAATAACTTTTTTTTGGTGAATTGTTTGGCTTTGAAACTTGGTAGGCATACTAAAAACTTGATTTCAAGCCTATGGTAAAATTTTCAAGGTAAAATACCAATTTTTGAGCTCTCTAGAGGCTTCCAAAGTAGGCAGATTTGATTTTTTTCCCACTGCAAAACCAAAAACGCCATTCCATGTTGGACCCTACTGTACAAGGATAAATTGCACTATCAACATTGTAAGTGTGGAAAGGTTTTAACCCCTAAAGAACCATAAAGTCCAAAGGGGGCATTTCTATTCATCATTTTTCTTTAACCTCTAAGTGCCCATTTTCATGTTTAAAGCACTTCGGATGGATCATTTGACTGTAAGCATTTCAGAAGAAATATTTAGTATACCAATGAAAAGAAGACAATTTGTTACACAATATTAAATGGTGTATAGTGTAGATGTACTTAGAAAATTTGTATTCATAAACATTGAAGTTTTAAATGCACTTTTTATTTTTTAAGGTACTGCAACTTGAAATTCATCCTATACCTTTTATTGGGCCCTGCCTTTTAGGCAAGTACTATCCATCATGTTCAAAAAACAACACTTCTATCAATATAACTCTTTCTACACTATTAGGTTCTAGTTTGGGATATTTAGACTTAGGGTTTTAGTATTCTACATGGTTCAATTATTTCATTTACAACTCTTAATTTTTTGGAATAGTTTTTTTTGAGTTTGGAGAAAAGAATATTGTGAGGAAAAAATAAGAAAAATACTACTAGGGCCCTTTGTATCTACTGATACTTTGTTTTCATATACCACTTGTACAATACATGGTCTAAATTTGACAAGATGTGACATGTCCCAAGGCTAAATTCTTGTAAATGAAAGGTAAATTTTTGAAATTATTTTCTAGTGTAAAAAGAGAAAACAAGAGAATTTTTTCAATATGATTTTTTTTTTTTGCATCTTGTTTTGTCTGAGTTATGTCCAAATTCCAATGATATGTAATTAGGGATTCGTCAAAAGTCCTCAATCGAGACTCAAAGGCCCGAGGCCGTGGTTGCTTCTCGAAGTCTCGTGGTCTTGAACCTTAGTTTAGAGTTGTTTTGTTTTGCTAGGTATCATTGTTCAAAATTCATTAGATGTTTGAACTTAATAAGATTTATGAAAAGATAAACGTCCCAGAGCTTGTCCCTATGAGTAGCAAAAGCTTAAGGGGTGATTGCAAGCTATGATCACCCAACTTTTTTGTTGCGGTGTAGGAATTGCTGCACTTTTTCAATCTTTGGAAAATCACCAATAGATATTGGGATGAAATTTTTGTGACGAAACAAATTGCATTGTTTCTAGAATTCCAAAGTTAAAATGTCTACCACAATAAAGTTTGAGAAATTTCAATCTTTCTATCCAAATTAATCATTCTTGCTTGGATTTGGTAGCGTTTTGCTTGTCAAAAGTGCACCTTTATGCACCTATAATATGGAAAATGCTAGAAGGGGGTCAAATTTGAACTTCACAAATTTATAGCAACATACCACAAGTGGGTACAAAGCTACTATATTTTATTTTTTTAATATTACACTTACTTATTTTTTAATTAATTGCTTCATGATGTTTTTTGTGCAGTTAAAACTTTTTTTTGGAATTTTTTTGGAAATGAAATAATGGTTCAATTTCAAAGGTGGGATATGGAATACATTTTTTATAAAACCTAGCTATGGAGGTTATGCAAAAAAGGCTCTAATTACCATTGGTGGTTAAAATACAAAAAAAGTTGTTGAGTAAAGCCCAGAGTCTCAAAATAAACTTAACAATCGCTAAAGAGGAAGTATTAGTATAAACCCTATTTAGATGGTGGAATTTTTTATCTAATTGAAAGCTGAGAGGTGCACACTACATCACTAGTGCATGAGTTGCATGGATTTTAGCCGCACTAGCTGCACCACCCACTTGGTAGATCGTAACTTGCAATCGCCCTAAGAATCTTGTCCTTGAATCTTCTTGTAAAAAGGAATATTACTAGTCAAATTTATGTTGTGTCTCTTACAAAAGTTTGGTGAAGTAAGATTCTAATACCATAGAAATTATGTTAAATAAGTTTTATGAATTTTTTTTTGCTCAATTAATATTTTGAACAGTGATAATTCAACACATTAACACAAAATGGACATAGCATCAGTCAGTCTATCAATACCCTTTTTTTGTCAAATTTTTAGTATCAATTCAATGCCTTAGTGATATGTGAAAAATAATTATCAATATTTATATAATTCACAGTCTTTTTGCATGGATTATTAAAGACAATATTTGAGCTCTTCGAAACAAAATATGCAAATTTGTAAAAAAAATGCATATTAATGTCAAATGTTGTTGAGATGTCAATCTCGAATTAATCATTGTGAATCTCACAATGTGATCAATGTGTTATGTCAAATGCACTATTTCACCAAATCACCAATTCTGGCTCATAATTAAAAGTCTCATGTAAAAATTCAATCAGTTGGAGTCCCATGGAATGTTGTGTATATTCTCTAAGTCTATGATTACCATTATTGCTACAATTTGGATGTGAATTGCTCATGCGTCCTTTTCAACAATTTGAATGCGTTGTATGAAAATAATATCATTTACCACATACTCTTCAATCTTCTTTATCGATCGGTAATGCATCAAACGATGTCCACTGAACATGTCATTCCTAAAGATAGCAAGATTCTATATGTGGATTAAAAAAACCCAAATTGGTCAAGGGTCATACATATAGGATTCAACCAATCATATTGTGGCCCCTCAAATACTCTTTCGAAAGCGCCATGAATAGCTTTGGAACCATATGGATCTATAGATCCATCATATATGATGTACGAAAATTTTCCACTACTTACCTTCACTAGCAGTTGTAAGTCGTTGTTCCAATGCTACTTCATCTAAATCGTCACTTGGTTTTGGAAGCCTTAACAACCGGTAGGACTCACCCTTTAGCTCATGAGACATGAAACCACACCTATCTATGATATTCATCATACAAAAGTGTTGTAGGCTTCCTTGTCTTCTTCCCTTAAAAGACTCCACTCTTTTTCAAACTTTGAGCCGATGGGATCATATCTTCAATTCCAAAAGACACAAGGACAAATGCTTTTATGACCTCCTAAATAATAGAGAATAATGCTTTTAGGATACATCGTAGAGAACTGACACGAGAACTAATGAGTCCCAAATAATTTTTTTGTTGTCACATCCATTATGATATTTTGTCAAATTGAAACATATAAGTCCCATCAATCACAAAGTTTCAACAAATTAAGGACCACTAGTCAATATGCTAGAATTTGATACGCAACATTTCATTGAAGCCTACTTTGACAAAGATTACTTGGCAACACTTGGAGAGTTCTTCCTTCTTTTGGTAAATCTTGAACGCCTTAGTTAGGACAACAATATGTTTGGCTTACAAAATGCTTAATTTTTGCAAGTACTCACCACCCAACTTCTGAAAAGCTCTAATATTGACAGTCATTTGATCACCATTTGAACTACACTTGCAATGTTTTTCGCAGCAGACGGTTTGCATTTGGATGAGTTGATGTTGTCTAATTAGCATGTACTTCCTTCAAAATCTGCAAATAGAACAAATTCATTTGTATTAATTTACAAAAGCACTCTCATCAAATGACAAGCACTTGAACCGACACTTAAAGAGTAATTGTTATCAATGAATCAACGTCAAAAGACATTGAGAAGTTCACATGAAACACACAATGTTGAGGCTACGAGTTCTCTCACTTCGTGATAAAAACGGTGATTTAGCTACAACACATATCCTTGCACCAACATGCATTCGGCTTCCACCAACATTAAGATATGAATGTAGTGCTACAAGATGCACAAGATTAGCTTCACAAGATGCACCTCAATGCAATCGACGTCGAAGCTTCACATATAGTGCACAAAAGTAAAAAATGAAATAGGTGTACATAAATCTAGTCTCTGCAATGTGTACAAATTCAAAATAAGATAGCCTTAATTGGTTACTCATAATTGTGCTCACTTCGCTTCTTTGGCTATTTTGTCAATCTTGAATTGTTTTGAATGTCGATCGGAAAATAGTTGTTTACCGCTTGCTACTTGGAATTGTCATCGTAAAAGTGCATTAATCAAATCTTCTACAATCCACCAATCCAAATTCCTGATAATTCCTTTGGCGTCACTTTTCAGTATGTACCATTTGCGATTAGCCGCAGACACTAAATTGAGAACTGTCGAAGGGCACATAAGACGAATACATTTTTGGATGAGGCTAAAAACCAATAGTCCTCGAATTTCAATGTCTATAAGAGATGCAGAAAACTAGATTTCAATATTGAGAGACAATGGATTCACTACTAACATCTATTCATGTTGTACAACACCAACGGCTAAAATTTGCAACACTTTAAAGACAGAGACGAAGCCAGTCACAAAAAAAAAGAGTTTAGGAGAACGAGTCGTGCAAAATAGCTAAATTAGGCAAATACGAGACTAATGAGCACGAGAGTTGAGACTAATGAGCATGAGAGTTGCGACAAAAACCTTCAACAGAAACTAAATGAGCCATGAAGCCAACACGTTTAAGAATCCAATTTTTCTACCTTAGGATCAATTTCTTCAGTATCCTTCTCTAATTTGTCTTTCTACATCACGGAAGCAAAACAATAAAATAAAAATTTATCTTTGATTTTTAGTGCTCAGAAAACAATCACGCTCAAACATTCAAGAAATACTCTTTGTTTATGATTAATTCACTTCTTCAGCACATAAGATATTTTCTGCGATTGAAATGATCTGTGAAATGATCCGCGAAATGATCCACTAGACGTTTCCTAACAATAAATCAAGCAATAAGGTCAATTACAACATATTCAAGCAACAAAGTCCGAGTCGCTCACATTACATTATACACTCCTAAAGAACCTTCCTCCTTCACCACACACCTCGCGTTCTCCAAAATTCATGAGTAGGAGCGTTGCAAATCGTACAAACAGGAGCAAGAGTCACAAAGAGTAAAAACAGGAGTACCTAGGAGAGTCACAAATTGGTAAAATTCAAAATCATTTTAGTCTTCGGAAGCAAACCCGCCAATCGTTCATGTCAAGAAGTTCCCGTCATCATGGATGGATTTTGTTCTTAACCCCTAACCGTCCCGACGTCCATATTTTGGACGTTTCTGGGGTACATTCACCTTCGAAGAGATGTGACTTTTGCCAAAAGTGTTCGATTTTGATGAAATTTTGAAAAAAACCCCCTCACGATGTATGGAATGAGTGGTAAATTTTTTCGGATCAATCCAAGATGTATTGAATTTTTGGTGATCATTTGAAAGTAGGGGTCTTTTGTTTGGACAGTTTTTGTGCATTTTGATGGCTGCAACTTCAGGGGCTTGTATCTCCTTCATCCCATGTCCGTTTTCAATAAAAATGATTGGGTTGAATTCTCCTTGAAGTCTAGTTATCATGGTAAAATGTTCATGTCAATCCATGTTGTTCTAAATGTTTGGAAGTCGTTTTAGTGCACGGGTCAAATTGGTCACTTTTTGGGCTACTTTTTGACATTGCAAGGCCATTTTAGGGCACATTAAATTTTTTCATGAGTTTTTTTGGTACCAATGTGTTTATATGATGATTTTGAACTACTTTATAGTTGAAAGTTTTTTCATTTGAGTAATGTTGAAAGTGAATTTCACCTCTAACTGTGTTGCTAGGAAAATTTCAGCATCCTTTCTTTACACTAAAACACTATGATCTTCCAATCTATATGACCAAATAACTCCAAATTTGATCCACATGATCTACAACATGTATATTACAAGATTGTATGGTTGAGATTCCTATACCTCACTTACATTTAGACCTATAACACAGCAAAAGCAACGATGATTTTAAGCCCGAAAAAGCTAGAGACGCTTAGGAGTTAAGAACCTACGTTTTGCAATTTATGGAATGAAAAATTAAAAAGTCAAAATTTTGAGGTCAAATTTCATTTAGTAAGATTTTAATTAATAAAAATCCAAAATTCATGAAACTTGTGACATATGATTATTGTCAAAATGTACATTCTTCCTATCCAAAAACTGAGACATTTTGACGTTTCACAAAAAGTTTATTTTTACATAAAAATTTCATTTTGATGATAATAATATTTTCATATTTTCATTTTCTTTTATATAAATATAATTGATATAATATCCACTTTGACCAGTAAAATGCCAAATATATTAAACCTTAGCTCTTAAAATGTGTTTTTTTAATATATATTTTTATAATTGCAACTAGTGACATGGACACAATTCCAATTACATTTCATATTTGAATTTTAGCACATATTGGATTCTTATGATGCGGTACCAAATATCCTACCTTAGGCTTATTCAAATCAATTGTAAAAAATGAACCCCTTTTACATCAAACGCATGGCAAAGATGCATCAAATAAACAACATCACATATTAGTACTCCTCAACACAATTTCAAATTAAACTTGCTAATATGATAAAGCATTCCACCTCTTGGTTTTAGATGACATTTATTATTTGTCTAAAAATGACATTTACGATCTTCAACTTCTTCGAGTGAAAACAACATAGTACAATTGTTTGCAATTGTGAAAGCAAACCCAATCATGAGCAACCATTACCAAGAGGAACAATTGTAAGCACAAATCCAAGAGCCAATAGAATTATCTGTAAAGTAGACCTAGCAAAACATTACTAGAAGAGGAAAAACGAAGCAAAATTGCTTTTTTAGCTTCAAAAGCGACCAAACAAGTTTTGCCTCCGTTTTTTCTAACCAATCATCGCGCTTTGAGTTGTCAAAGATATTCAAACCCTTTACTTCCCCAATGCTAAATAAACTTTCCAAAACCACACTCAAGTTCTGATGGGAGAATCTAATTGTGCCTCGACATTAACCTCATGCTCACCTATGGCTCGTTGTCAAGCTGTTCGTGTCAATTCGTGCGCGTGACAGTGACAATAATGTATATTTCAAGCATCAAAACAAAGGGCAAAAGATATTGTACTATGCATTGACTTTACGGATAACTGTAATCGACCGTGAGATAAGAAAAATGTGGTATAAAGAGATGATCGAGGAGAGCAAAAACAAACATCAAAAGACGTTAACTGAAGGCTCTACCTTACATACGGGGATTTGGGGGTTTAAATGTAACTCTATTATTGTAAATGCAATTTTAAAACATTTACCCACAATAAAATTTTAACCTTACATAACTTTTGCATACAATATTCAAATGACACATACAATAGTGCACTAGAATCCTCTTTCATTTTCCAATAAAAACATATAAATTTTTCACCATTCTAATAACAATGATACCCATATGTTCAGTAGCAAAAAGTGATGAATGCAAGAGGCACCCCGGATTCCACTTGGCACGACTTGACTACCCTATCCATCCATCCAACCGTGCACAGAAGCCACATCCATCCAAGGCCCGCCGCGTTCATCCACGAGGTCGTCGTTTTCATCCACATCGAGGAGCCCTATCCTGGAGCCTGCCTTGCATTGCCGAATTGCATCTCACTCCATTCTGGTGTCCGCCATAGCCACAAAACCCAAACCCCTTATAGACAGATTTAGTATCTTCTGTGGCTCGGCAGCGTCCGTTTTTGCAGCCATGGACGCCGTGCTGCATTTGGCCGTGCCGGTGCCTCATTCCACCGTCGCTGCGCATCGTCAGGGCTCCGCAAAGAGGTACAGAGTGCCCGCATTCTTTACTTGCTTGGTGTATTTTCTCTTGCTCTTTGTTTTCGGAAAATTTCACCTCTTACCCGGTCTTATGTCGCATGAATATGGATGTTTTATGAGATATTTGGAAATGATTGATTCGACGACTGGTTCTTGATTCAATCTCGTAGGTTGCAACTCTCTTTTTCTTCTTTCGGTGATTCTCGTCATCAACCTTGCGAATGTTTTTGATTGACGCTATCTTAGTATTGAAGCTTGGACTTTCCGACTTGGTTTGGTCAAAACTCTAATTAGGGGTTTTGATTTGCGAGCAAGGGTTTACGGAGCTTTCAATACATTACTTAGTTTTGAATTGGTCAAGGGCAAGTGTACATTGTCTTCGGGAGGTCAGGTTTCTATAATCGATTAATGTCGGATGCTTTTGACTTGGAGATGAGATGTATGTGATTCAATGTCGATTCAGGATTTTGTATTTTCGAATGATTTTAGTAGCAGTTTGTAAACGTAAATTTTCGTTGAGTTTGGCAATTAGCGCTTTTTATGTGTTATTTTTCTTTGAGCTTGGGACTTTTGTATGAGATTATATTGATAATCATATTTTGCCTTTTACAGGTCAGTGGCATCAACGTCGACAGCTTGCTTGACAAGCAGGAGGAGTTCAATAGGAGGTTCCCTACAATCCCAGAATGACCTCTTTTCGTCGTTTGCTCCTCAGCAAGCTGGAAGGGTCCCTCGCAGTCGTCAAACTCCAGTGTCTGCTGTAGCAGGTTCTGGTTCTGATTCATGTAAGTGGTTACACGAGAAGGCTAGGTTAGGGTTGACACACCTAGTTTTCTTTCGTCAATTGTTGGTGTTTCTGTGGTATTTGGTCTTTTAATTGCTTCCTGTCTTGGTAATTCCCCTCACATGAATTGGTAATTGTATTCTGAAACCGTTCATGCGAGTACTGAGGGTTTGAAGCTGTCTACAGCTGAAGATTCTGAAGCAACCGCTGGAGAAGAAGGACATTCGTTAGATTGGAGGCAAGCTGCCTTGGTTGCAGCTGGCGCAGTAGCTGGTCTTGGTTCTGGGGCTATCTTAGCACTCTGTGGTGGGGATGGAGGGGGGTTTGGTGGTTTTATTTCGGGCGGAGGTGGTGGAGGCGGCAGTGGTGGAGGGGGCTGGAGATTCTGGCTGGACAACTTTGCTTGGGCAGATTCAAAGAATGAGGAAGAAGGCGGTGATGCCTTTGATCCTCACGGGTTGCAGGTTGGTCGTACTGTGCCACTCAGTAAGCTCAACCCAGCCAAGCGGTACAAGGTTTCAGAAGTGGAGCTTGTTGATAAGCGCACAAAGCAACCTGTGAATGCTAAAGATGCATTTTACGAGCTTGTTACCTTGCGATCTGGTGGAGTAGCAACAAAAGCGCAGTTGGAGGCAGAGGTGGAGAATCTGATGAACTGTGGGATGTTCCAAAGTGTAGAGATGGAAGGGGTGACTCAACTTGATGGAAGTTTGAAAATGGAAATCTCATTTATTGAGAGCCAATGGCAACCTGCGGACTCGTTCCGGTGCGTAAACGTCGGGTTGTTGGCCCAAAGCAGGGTTCCTGAGGGTGAGGAGAAAATGTCAGATCAACAGCGAGAAGAACTTGCGAAATCACAGGAAGAAGAGTACAAGAACAGGCTTAGGAAAGCACGCCCTTGCATGCTTCCCAAGAGCGTGGAGGTAAGACGTTAAATATGAAGATGCTCATGCTTTCCACTCGTTGTATGTTAGTGCACTGCTGCGTTTGCTTGAACCTCACCTCTTTACTTGTATCTTCTAACAGAAGGTAATGAAGCGTTTTCTACCCTGTTCTAACCCCTCTTGTGCTTTCAGCGCGAGATTTCTGGTTGGCTACGTGGAGAAACACGCGTCACTGCTCGCATGCTCCAGCGCATTCGAGACCGGGTACAGAAGTGGTACCATGATGAAGGGTATGCATGTGCCCAGGTGGTTAACTTTGGAAACTTGAATACAAATGAGGTCGTATGTGAAGTAGTGGAAGGGGACATCACTAAAGTGCAAATACAGTTCCAAGACAAAATGGGCTTCCCATCTGTAGGTCACACTCAAGAAGTGATCATTCAACGGGAGCTGCCTGATCAAGTAAGTACTCAATTATATGCTGCTTATATGCAAGGGTAACAACCTCTATTAGTGAGTCATGTGTACTTCGAATCCAAATATCCTGGTCACTTGCTTTTGGGTAGTCAATTCGATTTTTTCACCATGAAGCTATTGTCTATCCATAACCTTTGCTAAGTCATCTATGACTGTTCTATGCTATGCAGCTGAGATCAGGTCAAATTTTCAATATTGAAGCCGGCAAGAAGGCACTGAGGAATGTCAACGCCCTAGCTTTGTTTTCAAACATAGAAGTCAACCCCCGTCCAGATGAAGAAAACGATGGCGGTATTGTGGTTGAAGTTAAGTTGAAGGAGTTGGAGCAGAAGACAGCGGAAGTTAGCACTGAATGGAGTATTGTGCCTGGCAACGGTGGACGACCTACCTTGGTATCGAGTTTTACCTGCATTCGCGAAAGTTTAAGTCTACTGTTTCTCTTTGATTGAGATTTTGGTATATGTTGACGTCATTCATAAACTATTGAGGGTGTGAAGTTTCCTCTGCTCTTGTGACAATCACTCTCTGGGTTTGAAATGTTGCAGTTGATGGTCTCAAACTCATGCTGAATTTGTCCGTGTTCATTTTCACGACAACTTAAATAGTGTCTTGCTAAATATTTTTCGCAGTCCACTATTCAACCTGCTGGCAGTGTCACATTTGAGCATCGAAATCTACAAGGGTTAAATCGCTCTATTCTTGGTGTTGTAACCTCCAACAACCTCTTCAACCCTCAGGTACTCAACACCCCATGGCTTCATTAAACCAATTATATCCCTTTCAGTCACATGGCAAACTAGTGTGATTTTGGATAGTCGGGATTACTGTCTGTCGCTACATGTTCACAGTAGAGGATATTGACTTATAATTTCTGGATGTCCAAAATACAGGATGATCTTGGATTTAAGGCGGAATATGTTCATCCGTATGTGGATGGAGTTGATGATCCTCGAAACCGCACATTCCGTGCTAGCTGCTTTAACAGCCGGAAACTAAGCGCCGTTTTCACAGGAGGTCCTGGGGTGGAGGAGGTACCATCTGTATGGGTGGATCGTGCAGGATTCAAAGCAAATTTGACCGAGGTTTGCTTCCATTTTTTGTCCCAAAAATCTTTTCAGTTTAGGATGTTTTAGGCTAATTCAATATATCCTCGGTCTCAGAGAAAATCTGTTTGTACGCTCGACCAGCTTTATGCTTAGATTCCAAAAATTCAGACTGAGCAATTCAGGAAAGAACTTCGAAGATGAACACTTTTGATATTACCAGGTCTGACTGTTTTTCTTTTGCTTGCAGTGCTTTACCCGGCAGAGTAAGTTCACCTATGGTCTGGTATTAGAAGAAGTAACAACAAGGGACGAGACTAGTGCTATTTGTGTTCATGGCGCACGTACTCTACCAAGCGGGGCTCTTACTAGTGACGGTCCTCCAACTACCCATAGTGACACAGGCATTGACAGAGTGGCGTTTGTGCAAGCGAATCTAACTCATGACAATACTCAATTTGTCAATGGTACACCTATTGGTGATCGTCATATTTTTCAGGTCCGTTATCCTTTCTCCATTTTGGCTTATTTGGTTGTGAAAATTAAGCTCTCATGTGCAAAAAACATTTTGCTCTCAGGGTATTACAGCATTCATCCTCTGTAAAATTTGTCCTCATCCATCCGCCTCCAATTTCAGGTAGATCAAGGTCTTGGCATCGGGAGCAAGTTTCCCTTCTTTAACCGACATCAACTGACAGTAACTAAGTTCATTCAACTGCAACCGGAAGATAAGCTAGATCCTGAGAAGCCCCCTCTAGTTGGAGTCGTTCATGGCAGATACGGAGGCTGTGTAGGAGACCTGGCAAGTTACGATGCTTTTACTCTGGGTGGCCCTTACTCTGTCCGTGGGTACAATATGGGTGAACTCGGTGCCGCCCGAAACTTCCTTGAGGTAAGGTTTTTACTTTACATTCCCCAATGGAAAGTAGTCTGTATTGTGGACTGTGGTGCATGCTTGTTCTATTTAATAGTGTATACAATTTTACTTCCACTATTGTAGCTGAGGGAACAGAACTAATCGACGTTCTCTGTACATTCCTGCAGATGGCCCTTGAATTGCGAGTCCCTGTGAGGAAAACTCATACTTATGGCTTTCTTGAGTACGGAACCGATCTCGGAAGCTCCAAGGATGTGCGAGGCAACCCAACGGAGTTTTTCAGACGTGCAGGAAAGGGAGCTTCATATGGTGTGGGTGTGAAGCTGGGGTCAATCAGGGCTGAATACGCCAGAGATTGTAATGCTGGGTCAGGTGCGCTTTTTGTTCGATTTGGAGAGCGATTCTAAGTTGACATTCTAACTCATCTTAGTAGCTCCTAGGTCATGTCCATTCTACGATTTGGTGGTCATGTTAGATATTAGGGTGCTATCAAGGTGAGTTTTAGGTGGTCATTCATGATATGGGCCATCTTTGCCTTCCCATGTATTAGAGAGGGTAGTATGACGGAGGTTTATGTTCACGAAGGCCTGGAAACCATAGAGGCACGTAATTTTTCCCGTCATTGTGTAATTTTTCTGGAACTCAGGCTTCCTACTAAGAATGAACTCGCATTGATTTTCTGTGACTAACATAAAATGGTATATCTCGTTGTCTTTATAACTTTGGAGCTTGGCTTAATTGCATGTCCTACTTACTAGCTCCATTTTCTCAATTAGTATGTCATCCTCATCAACAGAGTCGTCCTTACTGATGAAGCCTCGTCTCCTTGTGTTTCCTGCATAGTCTACTGGTACTGTGTATTGTGTATTGAATATCAAGTTAATGGACCTGGTAACGTGAAAGTATGAGCGTTGTTATGAGTAATAACATGCTGACCCATGGGAGTGGTGAGGGACGTTATTTCCATTATAAGCCCTACTCTCACGTTTCACGTTTCACTGTCAGACATAACCTCTTGGTTGCATGGAAGGTAAATGGAATTGGCTATCTAGCTGTGGTAGTTGTATGAGCAGTACATGCACTCTTGAATTCATTAAAATTTAGAAACCATACGATTTTCATGTTCCAATTCTCTAGCCAACTGAGGGTTTACTTGCCATGCGTTCAATCACAAACTTGAATTCATGCTTTCAATCATACTTTTCTGCAATTCAAATGCTTGAGGTGTGAGGAGGTGGTTGCCTATCGTAGTTGAATTGAGTTGCCTGATGGTGAAGTAGTCATTGTAGGAAACACAATATGATGATACAAGGAAAAGCTATAGGAAGTTTTTTTCAAGTTGCGCCACTTTAAAGATAAAAAGTGCGTTTTAACCCCTAAACGTCAGAGCGTCCAGAAACTGGACGACTAACAGATTCAAACCCTTCTCACGTTCTCATCAATGCTTGGATGAAAGTCATCCATTTTTTTTGAGATTCTTCACCAAGTTGTTGTCAAAATCTAACGGTTGGATTTAGTGATACTTGATTACATATTTTTCTAAAATTACAAATGTAGAAGTATGTCAAGTCTAAAATTGCATTGATTGTATTTCAAAAGTGGCCTTGCAAAACTGAGGTCATAGATTTAAGAAACACAAAAATTTCAAATAATCACCACGTTTAAGAGTATCTCATTTCAAATTCATTCCAACAAATTTTACTCAAAAAATATTAAAATTTTGTTTGTAATCGAATTTAGAAGGAATTTTTAATTTTGACTTTCAAAATTTATAATTAAATATTGGTGATAGTATTAGTGAATCGAACCGTACGGATGGAATCTGAAATTCAAAATCTAGAACTTTCATTTGTATATCAATTCCAAAATATTCTTCTAAATAGTAGTTTATGATGTTTTTTCTCAAATTGTCAATTCCAGGGACACCCTGGTACGTTAAGGGGTTAATCCTCTATTTAAGAATACAAATTTTCTAAATAAATCTACACTTTACACCACTTAATATTGTGTAACGAATTTCCTTCGTTTTCTTGGTATACAAAATATTCCTTCTTAAAAGCTTACAAATGATCCATTTTAAGTGCTATAAATATGAAAATGGACGCTTTTGTCCAAGTAGGCACTTAGAGGTTAAGGTGGACATGTCTTAAATTGACAGTTTAATCCCTAAGTGATCGAATGACTGTTTCATGGTCGCTGCCTTTTTTTACGGGCTGCCCAAGATGATAAGAATATTTTTATAAAAAATAAAAAATATTTTCAAATAAGAAATCAAGTCTACTTTCCAACCCAATTTGAATCATATCAATCCGAGTTAAATTCTACCATGGAGAATTTTTCAAAAACAAAGACCTCAATATTGTCCTAGTGTTATAAAATTTACTAATTGGGGAAACTAATGATGTTCTCTCCTTTGAAAAAAATCCTTTTAAAAACTTAGAATAGAATGTCTAGTTTTAACCAATCATACAAAAATTCAAATTCTAAAAATAAATTTTGTAATTTCGGTGAATATTAAATGGTAAATGCTATTAAATTCATTAAATGAGTATCTAAAACATTTGAAAGTTTGACCATACAGATAATTATTAAACATCATGCTTCTCATTTTCTCATGCTTCTTCATGGAAGTTGCAGAAGTAACATTTTATAACACATCTAGATTTTGCCCTTATCCCCTCTATCATTTAGGGATTAAGCACTGTGCCTATTTATAGTAATCTAACAGGCAATGTGGTAGTTTAAATGGATTAGCAAATTGATTCTAAATCTACCCCAAGTTGAATCATAATTTTTGGGGTTATATTGAATAAGTTATGGATTTTCAAAGTCAAAGGTCTAGGGTGCTTATAGGTGACAGTAGACTTGGGCTGAAATTGATAGTGAATGTCTTCAAAAAGACTTAGAACAAGCGGCTAGTCACATAGTCTTTGCCTTAGTATTTATCCTAGATTTACTTTTACGGCTTGTTTATACTATTTAGCCATGCAACTCTTTGAAAACAAAGTGTTTTTATAGTCTCTTCCGTGGTGAGGCAGAGACAATAAACATAGTTCCCACAAATGAGGTGAGTCCAAATAGTGCTTTAAAGTCATAATTATTTTAGTGATTGTTGGTTTTTGGTACACTGGAGTGTCATAGATGAAATAATTATAGGAGTTTGTTTATGGTCGGTGTCAATTATTCGACCACTCACCTTAAGGAAAAATGATCAGTAGCAATGCCATAGGTCTATTCATGTTTTTATGATTCTTGAAAACTCTTTTTATATATGAACGAGCAAAAAAATAAATTGGACATTGCCTTACATAACATTGTTTACAAAATGTAAAATTCTATAATGAAGAAGCTCCAAGAAGCCTATGTTTACGTCTATCTTTCTTACACATTGACCATGACTACTACATAAATATTCTAGAGTAAATATAAAATACCAATAAACATTACAAAATAATTCACAAAATTAAAAAATTGAATCAATGAGACGGCTATGAGGGAGAGGGAATGAAAATGAAAATTTTATTTTTCAAAATGAATTTCCCTCTAAGTTGGATCTTGGCCAACGTAAATGTTTACATCAATTGCTTTCATTAATACACTTGCTTTCATTGTTTACTTTCACTAGTATAAACATTGCTCGCGTAGACTAGCGAAAAGACCCGGATATGACGAATTAGACTAATCGTGGGTTTTTTTTAATACTAATCGTGTTTCCATTTCTATCTACACTATCGATAATCACATGGATCAGATATCTCCCAATTATCTTTGCATTTAAAAATAAATGAAGTAAGTGAACTTACGGCCCTTCATAATATTCTTTAGCAGTAGGGTATTGCTCCGCCTACTGCTTGGTTGATCTTTTACTCATACAATAACTTTCCTTGGAATTAGAGTGAAAGATGACACTTGAGGGAGTTTAGTAGGAGTCAAGCAAGTAAGACAAATTTAAGATGTGAAAACAAAGAATATCCAAAAGCATCGAAGAGAATCTTGGAAACTTTAGTATGGGTACAAAGTCTAGGGCTTAACAATGTTATTGATGGCTTTAGTTGAATATAGCCCGCACGGTTACAGGGTCCGATAGTGAACTGAAAAAACTCAACATACAGTGTGAACGCGAACCCGCGAGTTAGGGTTTTGGATTTCCCACTCCGAGCAATTGGTTATCACTTGAACCTCCGAGTTTAGGGCTTAGGCCGGAATCGCAAATTCATTGGAGACATTGGAATGTGTTATTGAAATCTCAGCTTGAGCGATCGATCTGGACATCCTCCCCGCCGAGGGAAGGTCATGTTCTGTTCCTGCATTTAGAGTTTACAGTGAAGCAGGTGAGCCTTTGGGATGGACGTTTCTCGCTGTTGCGTTGATTTTTCTGTGCAATTATGATGATGTTGTTGTGATGGAAAGCGACGGACTGACGAAGAGTTCAGTTTGGTTTTGTTAGGGTTTCGAGATGGCGTTCGCAGCCACGCGTGTGATGGAAGTGGTAATTAAAAGGTCTGGGGGTTTGGTGTGGAAGAACTGGCCGATGAATCATACGCGGCGCGCCAATGCCAAGAAGCGGCACGTGCGGTTGCAGCAGGTATGTAGGTTTTGTTGCAAGCCTCTCGAACCTGTTTTTAAGGGCGTAATTCTTGTTGTTTGCATAATTTTTTATGTGCTTAGGTTAGTCTTTGTATTGTCACTATTGTTGGCTTTGGTATGTGCGTGACGAGGTATACCTTCGTCTGTGTAAAAGTTGTTCATAATTCGAACTCTGGTTACGTCAGACGGCAAGTTGTCATCCACTTTTCCCTGAGGACAACCGTGGTTCTTAGATATTGTAGCTCATTTTCCTCTTGTTTTACTTTCTTAAACGCAGCCTCTGAGGTAACCAGAAAATCACTGTAGAACGCACAGTGCAGCAGTGGAAAGCCGGCACTCGTGGTTTTAGGGTTTATGTAGACTACTCCAAGCAGTGATTTTTATGTTGCTAATTTTAGCCAAATTGCTACATAAAATTTGGGCTGGCCAATTGATACAAAGGATTTTTGAGAAAAAAAAGAAGGAATAATAGCCAGATTTCCTACATGGAGTCAAGGTGTGTAGCCTCTATAAACCTAGTTATCACCCAGGTATTGCCTAAGTAGCACCTAGGTTACACATGTGTATTACCTTGATATTAATATGAAAAGAGCATTCAAGGAGCCTTTTAAGCCATGGAAAAGTAGCGAAATGCTAAACTGTCTCGTGACAAAAAAAAATCACCGACTCCAAGCATGCCACGGCCATAGGGTACATACTCTAGGTTTAATTGTTCATAAAATTGCCGATTAGTTTTTTGATTATGCCACCTTGTCAGCGTCTCTGAATGTCAAGCCCTTCGAAGTGGTGTGAGTTCCGAGGATTTGCATGACATTTGGTTTCTAGGTGATTCGTTTCCCATTCTTATCTCTGCTTAGTTTTCTTTTTTGTCGGACATTGTAAGGGATTATGTTTCTCGCAGTCACCTAATTTGTGATGTTCTCCTAATCTAGGATCGAGACTCGGAAGAAATTTTAAGCTGCCTGCTAGAAGTGTCTCAGTGTAATAGAAAATTGCGCAGCTTTTAGGCTTTGGCTTCATAATAGGCTCTGTTTTATTTAAAATCCTTGCAAGCGTCCCTTGTGCAATTAATCTCCAATTGATTTCTTCTAGTACTACGTTGATTGAGATTCTGCATCACCTGTATCGTTTTTTGAATATGACTTGTGAGGATTCGAAGGGCTGGAGGTTTCCTCTTTTCATTTGCTTCTGCTTAGGTATCTTGATTACACTAGCTTTCATTGTATTTTGAATTCTTCTTTCCTGCCCTTCAGTGACTTTAAAAACTCAAGCTTGGGAAATATACGCTTGACCATTTATGCCTTGTACTTGGAAATCTCATGTAGTCAAATGTGTTCTCCTGAATTTCACCTCGATAGTATTATTTGTTTTCTCAATCAATACCGGCTTTATTGGCATTGCAGGTCGAGGCTGTTTTAAAAGCTTGTGCGACTGCCCCACCTTCTAGCGCTCAAAGCAGTAGCAACCAGAGGTTATCAACAGAAACAAAGGCTTCAAAGTAAACCTAATCCCTTGCCTGCAGACAATCGTCTGGCTTTTCAAGTCACAGGATGGAGGTTGATTTGAGGTGCATGAATAGACACAGGGAGCCGAACTCCCTTTCTTCAAGACGCAAGGATAAAGTAGTCCTCATTTATTTAAAGCGCTTCGTCATATTCTTGGATGTGGTCCGTCTGATAATATTGAGGAATAGATTTTTCTGTTCTTTCAGGAGAATGCTTTCCGTGACTATCCGTCAAATGCCTCAGGTATGGTGGTCAGTTGACATTTGTTCTAGAATTTGACACGTAAGACCTAGATAACCCTTTCAATCAAAGCATAACTTGCTGGTTTCATTTTCATTGAAAGCGAACATCTTCTGACCTGGTCCTGACGAATCAATGTCTACAGCTGCTAATGATGGCCTCCTTGTACTTACTGGGTCAGATGGTCCTAAATGCTATGTGAGCTTCCTTATCAAAACTGTATTGTTTACTAAGCATACAATAATTGAGAGTCTTTTGAAGTCTTGAGAGCACAGTTTAACGTTCTTCTGCAAAGGTGAACGAATATGAACCATTTTATCTCCTGTTGTAAATAGAGAACCAATTGATGTTGCGTTCAAGTAAACAGTATGATTAGAATGACATGAGACTGTAAAGTTTGAAGGCAGCCACAGTGCCACTTGAAAATGCAGTCAATCATGTATGTTGAAAGGCAAATACCAGCATCGTTGAAGATAGAATCCGTGATGGAATGATTGTGAATAAAAATCTCTGATCTTACAATGGCCACCATACATGAATTTGTGTCCCTACTGAGATTGTCTGAATATTTGGGCAGAGGAGACAGCGATGGTGCAACTGTGGTATATATTATTTGTGATGTGGCAGTTCATTGAGTCAAAGGTGGCTTTGCCATTGTGTGAAAAGATTTTTTTTTAACTATTCAGATGATAAATATGAGTGTCTGCTGCCTACTTGGTCCAAGAATTGGTCACTATCTCATAAATCAGTTGGTCTATGGCCACTCACATTGGGCCAATTGGTTTATGAGGGCCCATAATCAAATTCATGACATGGAATTGCTTTTGGAGACTTCATGGTCATGGTTATACAAGCTATTGTGTACGCAAAGTTAAAAGATCTTGCAAGTTGCCAAGGCTGATGGCTACCTGCAGTAATTGGTACAACAAATTTATTGAAAAAAAGGTTGAAATCTGCTACCAGCAGGAAAAGTGTGAGAATTATCCAACTAATATGTATCCAATTTAAAGAAGAAATCTAAAATATAATAAAATTTTGTCAATTTTTTTGCAAGACTAAGTTCCAAATGCTATCTCCAATTCCATTTCACCCCCAATTTCATTCCATAGCATGTGCACCTAAATTGTCCCCTCAAGGTTTGTAAACCTACATGCAATTCATGTGCATTCACTAATCCAGTTCTTGTTTCTAGGGTACGTTTGGACATTCTACATAATCACAATTATATCACTTTACAGTTGAATGTAGGTATCAACTCAATCTTGTTGTTTGTACGGTACCCTACTTTAAATATCTGTCACCTTGGGTTTTCAAAGGTTTGTCATTAGAAAATGATAAAATTGCAATTTTTGAGCCAAATTTGAATGTGTTGCAAAACACAAGATACACAACACATATTGTTAAGATTTGATAAAAATATAATTTTTTACCCATTTACACTTGAAGTTAAAAACTCCATTTTTAAACTTTAAATTCAAACGACAATAAATACAAATGTTGTACTATTTAGAAGAATATGTTGGAATTGATATACAAATGAAAGTTCTAGATTTTGAATTTTAGATTCTATTTGTACGGTTTGATTCACCAATACTATCACCAATATTTAATTGTAAAATTTGAAAGTTAAAATTAAAAATTCCTTCTACATTTGATTACAAACAAAATTTTAATATTTTTTGAGTAAAATTTGAAAGTTAAAATTAAAAATTCCTTCTACATTTGATTACAAACAAAATTTTAATATTTTTTGAGTAAAATTTGTTGGAATGAGTTTGAAATGAGATACTCTTAAACTTGGTGATTTTTTGAAATTTTTGTGTTCCTTAAATCTATGACTTCATTTTTGCAAGGCTACTTTTCAACTACAGTCAATGTAATTTTGGCTTGGTCAACAACTTGACATACTTCTACAGTTGTAATTTTAGAGAAATATGTACTCAAGTATCACTAAATCCAACCATTAGATAGGACAACAACTTGGTGAAGTATCTCCAAAAACTGGATGACTTTCATCCAAGCATTGATGAGAACGTAGAGTGAATTTGAATATGTTAGTCATTAAGATACAAGACGCTGTGACGTTTAGGGGTCAATATCATTTAGATTCTTTTGAATTGTGCCAAATATAACACACCATGTTAAACCTTAATCTAAAGCAAATGAAATCTTATAGTGAAGAATGAACATGATAGTCCGTTATGTGCTTCAACATCTTCTTCTAATGACATTCCAAAGCTATTGTTCAACCATTTAGTGCCCAAGTTATTAGTTTATAGTCATTTTTCTTGTAGAACATTGAATAATGCATAGTATTTTCAAAATCACTCTGTGTACAATGAAATAGATTTTCATAATTTCTTCATGAACTTGTCGTACAAGAAATCTTAATTGGACTTTCCTAAATCGTCCAAATACAATGCAGTCTACTAAAAAAGTGTTCACGCAACTGGAAAAAAATAGTCTACAAAATAAACAATTCAAATAGAAAGAAGTCACTACATCAAAAGAAAGGACGTTAAATGATTTGTGTTTCATAAAGAGAAAGAGGCAAAAGAAATGGAATGTAAAGCACATGCAATTATCTCAATTACCATATTATTAGGTATTTCTTGCTATTTCTTGCTATTTCTTAAGAATGATAATTTATTTTTTTAAAAGCACATCCTTATAATGGTATCATTTGCAAATAAACTGATTTAGTGAAGGAGGTGATTTAGTGAAGGAGGTGCCTAAATGTATGTACATTCTATAATTGTGTAATTATGTGCATTCTATAGTTGCAAATTATCAACATTCTACAATGTGTAAAAGGAAGTGCCTAAACATATAAAAATGCAATGAGGATACTTTGAAATTCTTATCAAATTCAAGAGAAACTCCATAGTGTTATTCAATAGGTGCATTTTTTTAGTTTTTTTTCCAAAAAAATCACAATATGGAAAAAAAAAAATCACAAAAATTCCAAATTATCTAAACCAAACACGTCCAAGAGTTCACAGCAACATTTGCTTACAAATGGGTGTTCTCATGGTATGGGTAAGTAAACAAATTAGTCTAAAGTGATGGATTTTTGAAGAAAATGGACTTTGGAGAATTCTAGTTAACTTTTTGTAAATGACGGATGTGTGAGATTTTGAGGGTTTAGGGGTATGAGGGATATCTACACAAAAATATTTTTGGCTTGATTTATTTTTAGACCAATGCCCCGCTAAGACCACATTAGTAGAAAATACAATGTAGTGTTTCAACTAAATGTAGTGTAAAAAGGATCGTAGATAATTAGAATTTCATTAGTCAAATTTTTACATGGTCTCATGTGACTAGATGTTGAATAATAATGAAGTTATATTCTAAAAATAAAATCCTTCCATTCCATAATATTTAATAAGCCTTGAAAACCTATAAATGGAAAAATGTCCAAGATCATGAAACTCATATGAAGGGTTTGTTTTGTAAAAGACATGTACATATGATGATTTATTGAAACATGTGAAATTTATATACCAAAAATAGTGTGGAAAGGGTAAAACCACTCAAATATCATTTTTTGCGGCAAACAAGTTTTTACATTGTTATTACAAATCAATTTAATACATCAAAGATGCATAATTTTGAAAAATAAATTTGATGGTCATCATAATTAGATATGAAGTAAGCTCTAATTGAATTTTTTTTTTTTGGTTTAAGACATTTTAACCACTACATTCACTACTTCAAAAAGTAGTACTTGATTTTGAGGCTTTTCACTCACCCGTACCTTGAGAACGCCCAAATACATGTTATAATATCCAACTATTTTTGAACCATTGAATCTAGACTATTTTTGAACATGTTCCAAGACCAATTGTTTCTATTCATGTATAGTTAAATCTTTATTTCGCCTTTGAGGACATCAGGAGAGGGACATCAATGTGTATGGTATGAAAAACTCAATTTGTTGGACACTCGACATAAGGTTCTTTAATCCCTCTCTGGAATACCTTACCACTATTCCCAAATTATTGTAGCACATACCAAATCACGGCAAGTCCACATCATTTTTAGCTAAAGATTAGGTGGTGAGACATTGTATTTAATGTTAAAGCTTCTACAATGCTACTGTTGAAAAGAGTGGACTCCACTAACTACTAAAGAGCCTTATGCAAGGGCTGAAAATGTCATGAGGTTTCTTTTCGATTGAATGAATGAAAACTTTTTCAAGGGAAAATTTTAAGAAAATTAGAAAATATGAACATACATAGAACACTAAGTTGTGGTGACTAATTATAAACTTGTGAGGTTACTACCATAGTACCATAGCTGAATCCCCACCCCATGAACAAATATTATATATTTTTTGAAAAATAAGGTTTGTTCTTAAAAAATGAATTTGATTGGTTTTCGTTTTTGAGCAAAAGATCATTAAAAATGGCCCAATATGACCCAAAATAGCTTAGAAATAGCAAAATGTAGCTAAAAATAATTTAATCTATTTTCGTTTTATGTTCTCATAATTTCTGACTTTTTACGTTTTTAATTTTTTGAATTATTTTTTGGCAACCCAGCTATGGTACTATGGTAGTAGAAAAGTTTCGGGGATGTACAAGTTTCACCATCCATGGAACATGTGGAACAATGGCGAGGCCTTTTGCAGCTCACAGCCGAAGGTCAACTTGGGCGGCAAAGAAAAAATCAATCACATCAGGAGCTTGGCCCCAAGGACTCCTTTAGTTTTCACAGAATAGATGGCTCCACAGTCCTCACGTGACGGACTCGCAATTGGCAGGCAATTAGATTGCTTGGCAAACTCGTATAAGGAAGACGGACCTTATTCCAATCCTCGAAGAAATTTTTATCTAAGGTAAGAATACCTAAAATTGTCACGCAAACCAACTGAGCTTATTTCCTAGCACTAAACACAATTTATTTTTAGTGGGTCTTATTGGCAAGTGAATGAGGATTTCAAAGCACTTTAGCATGGATTATTTGGACATTGGATGAACAAGTTATGAATTTTCAAAGAGATTTGACTGTAGGTTGACCTTAAATCGTCCCTAGAGTCTCATGTTCAGTATGTGCACATTCTCATCATTAGTAGGATGCTAGAATCTACTTATTAGTATGCAAGATTGACCTAGGGACAATTTAAGGTCAGGGACGATTATGGGTATTCTTACCTTAATGTAATAAATGTGAAATTTTTAGGCAACGTATGAAGTTATAAATTATTAACTTTCCAGAATAAATAAATAAATTTATCATTAATTTGTTTAAAAAGATATGCAACCAAAAAACTTCATTTGATACCTATATCCAATTCTCTCTAAAGTCATACAATTGTGACCATGTGGAGTGCTTAACCCCTAACTGCCTAATCGACCATATTTGGTCGATCCAAAATTTCAGAGTTTAAAAAAAGTTCAGCCCACTTAAACGTCCATAACTTTTGCAAAAATAACAATTTTTGAGCGTCATTTTTTTTCCCTTGTAGATATTGAAACTGAGCAACTTTTCCAAAAAGAAATTTTGAATTTTTTTTTTACTGATTTTCCTCTAAAGCCCTCAAAGAGACAACATCTCAAATTGTCACATTTTTAAAAATCTGCCCGGAATGGAATCTTTAGGTTTTCTACCAAATAAGATTAGTTCTAACATGAACAAGGTAATCACCATATAAAACCAATGTTTTTGACCTATCATAACTAATTCCAAGTCAAAATGACTAAACATGTATTTTTTATGAATTTTCAAAGAAAATTCTTATAAATTGATTATTAAATAATTCATAGCATTTTTCTAAAATTTAACCATATGGATGTTGTATTCCTGTTGTGCTCTACATATGTTTAAAAATTGAAGCTCATAAAAGTTGAGTAAGATGGACATTATGACACATTTAGCATTTCAAGAAAACCCTTGGGCACTTAGGGGTTAAACATGATTTAGAAACATCAAGAATGCATGTGAATTGAACAAACCTTGAGGGGACAATTTAAATACACTTGACAATAGCATTTTTTAAAGAACATGATTGGGGTTGAGGATGGAATAAGGTCCCTCTACCTTAGACATTTAGAATTTAACTTGATCTTTCAATAGTGTAATTTATTCTTTCTTCACTCTGCATCCTAGTTTGGAAGGTAATCGTAAAGGATCACGAAACCCAAATTGTGATGCATGTTTTTGAGTAGGTCATATAGGGACTTTCGTTTATTCAACTTTATTAAAAAAAAATTAGCAATGCATGCTATGTTCTTCTCTAATTCTTGTCATAAAAAATTTGACTTCATAGAAAATGATTAATAAAATTGGTCATTTTCAGGCCATGAACTCTTGGTTTTGAGGTAATAAATTGGTGTCATCTAGTATTCATGAAATGGTTTTTGATTTTTAGTTACGGTATAATGGAGAGCCCAACAACTTTCACCACGTTCTTAGCTATCATGATGGATACCTAGGATAAGTTGTTGGGCTTACTTGAATGGTGAGAAATTTTAGTTGAAATTGGTAACATGGTGAGATTTGTTTTTAGAATATTATCAAAAAATGGCTTGAATATTTATAATTTTTTTGACTCTTGCTCGTGGATGCCCTACACTATTGAACAAGTTTAGAAATGTGAACAAAACCACTTCAAAAATTTCTCGAATTTTTTTTATTCATGTAGTTGGGCATCATTTTGGTAGGAATAAAAATATAAAATATGGATACTTTAACAAAGATTTTTGCCTTCTTTGAAATCTACATTTGTTCAGCACTATAGGTTACCAGGAGGTCCGACATAGTTATACGGAATAATTATCATTTTTCGGATATTTTCATTTCAACACTATAAACATTCTTCTATATTCCCATTTTCATCATTAATATTAAAATGACCTTTTTTGAAGAGGATGATTTCCAAAACTTTTCAAATTTCATTTTTTGAACTAATTTGTGTCAGACCTGCAATTAACCGCAATCACTAGTAGAAAAGGTGGCGCGCCCCAGGGAGATGCCCAGGCAAAATCACTATGCATGCGTGGAATTGAGCACCACATGTCTGAGCAACTCCCTCGGCAGTGCCACCTTTTTTACTAGTGAATGGATCTTACATTTGTCGGCTTGTATTGTACACTCAGAGGGATTGCATAGCAGAATTTTGTTGCAATACTTGGCAGGGTTTTTTTTGGCTTCTTGAAACCAGACTGCAAATTTCGTGGCACAATCACAGTGGTCGAAATCTGGAAGGACCACCCTCCACTGCATGCATGGTGCACTGCTATAGTGCAAAAAAATACCCTGCTGCTTGTAAGGAAAGCACACTTTTTAAGAAATGTACAAAGTATAGCTAGTTATAACATTCATCGCACCTTGTCATAGCTGTACCAAGCTCATCTTGGCAGCGAATAAAGTGACATCCTTCGTACCGCAATCAACTAACATACGGTCTATTGGAATTAAACAATATTGACAATATGATATCAATCAGTTTTGACAGTATTACTGCATGTCCTCTCACCCTCTTATGGACGTTACGAAATACATTCCGTACATAGTCCGAGTTACTATGCGCCAAAATGAATGTTTCAAACTACACACCGGCATACTTGTTACTAATAGTTTATGATACTGTATATCAATCAGATAAGGGAATGTGATTTTCACTTTGTCTGGCCATGTAAGCCCATCTGGAATTCTGTGTACCGTACCCACATTGCAGGTTCGTACAAGCCGTGGCAAAAAAATTATTTATTTTGGTGCCACGTAGACTATTTTGTAGGTTGCAGCCAATGTCTATGTGACATGTGACAAAATAAAATATGTCCAACTGTTTATTTTACTTTATTGTACGAACTTGGGCGTGGGAGGCTTTAGTGGTTTTCTAGAAACAACGTGCCATAAAATATATGGTATTTTATATTCATTTAAGATAAAATATT
The DNA here is from genome assembly GCA_022496805.1 of Pohlia nutans. Taxonomy (NCBI): domain Eukaryota; kingdom Viridiplantae; phylum Streptophyta; class Bryopsida; order Bryales; family Mniaceae; genus Pohlia; species Pohlia nutans. Next base: position 19,653,653 of record CM040097.1, read on the forward strand.
GAAAAAATTTAGATAAAATATAGGCGCTAATCAATGTTGAAAACGTCTTATAATTTTTTTATCATACTATATAATAAGTGTTATTTTATTTTATATTTATTAAAAATAACCCTTGGATAAGGATATCCTAAGTTGAATATCTTGGAGGCTTGAATTGGATGGATGTAAATGCTGGAAGAACTCTTGGCTAAGTGCAAATGTTGGACAACTCCAAGGTCCTTGACACACTAAATTTCAGGTTGCACTCTATTGACATTCACCATTACAGTCTTGTTGGTGTATTTTTGTTTGATTATGTTTTCCTCTTGCTATACTACAAGAATGCAATTCCTTTGTTCACAATGTCAATTCATGATTCAACTACCAACAAACCCCGGAAAACTAGAGGCTATTAAATAATTATAAGTAAAATAGGGTATTTAATATTGAATGCATTCTAGATTTCTAATTAGTTATAGTGTATTAAAAAATCAAGCTTAGTAGGTTTTTTTTTTTTACTTAAAAGAGGCCTAATATTCCATTTCCAAAGATAATACCTCCCTTGAAAATGAGTAGTTAACTTAGATGTCTCCAAAAAATTATTGTAATGAGTAGTTAACTCATGTAACTTTGGTTTACGAGATCAATATTTCTACTAGCATGCTCATTAATGAGCAAAGCATTTGTCCATAACCCTCGCATATTTTCATGCAAGAAGAGTGTTATTCATCCATAACCTGCCACTTTTTGTTCATTTTGCAACTAGTCTTGCCACCTCCCAGCGACTCGAGGTTACCTTGACAATAACCTACTCCAAGGCGAGTTTCTCAAAAGTGGCACCACGTCGTTGGCTACTCCCTCATGGATTATTTTTCATAACGTGCGCCTTTGTTGGTTTAGACTAGTAGTTCATTCCACGCAAGTGTTGTAGGACTAGTTTTCTTTCTATGTTAGTTCAAAAAGTGCCAATTCTTAATCGTAGGTTATGTCTCATAACCGGCTCGGGACTCTCGTCCCTCGCTAGTGATGTAGTCCATAATGCTAGGGCACATACACAAGAGAATACATAAGCTTACATGAAATGAAATCCTTTTTCCAAAACCAATCTCATCTCGGAAGACGGTTGCAATCTAGAAGAGTTTAGCTAACAACATTTATAGAGCACGGTGGGGAGCATTTTGTAACATCATTCAGTTCTTTGAAGAATTATGGTAGTACCATAGCTGGATCACCACCCCACGAACGAATATAAAGTTCGTTCCTCAAAAAATGAATTTCTTGGTTTTTGTTTGTGAGCAAAAAAAATGATTAAAAGTGGCCCAAAGTGGCCCAAAATAGCTTAGAAATAGCAAAAATGTAGCTAAAAATGATTTATTCTATTTTCGTTATTTAGTTCTCATAATTTCCAAATTTTTACGTTTTTTTATTTTTGAATTATTTTTTGGCAACCCAGCTATGGGCCTATGGTTCTACAGTACTTGCTTGTAGACGATGGCTCCATAAATTTGATGACTCCATAAAACTGAAAACTTTTGCAATCATGTACACAGGTCATCTCATCAGCATATATTGGGAGACTGAATATTGCACGTAAAAACACTCATCATTCCTTCATATATCTTTAAGATGGGGACACCCAAAACTACACTACTTTTTGCTAATAGTGCCTGTGGTACTAAATCCAAAAACACCATCTATTTTGCAAAATCATGAAATTGACGAGGGCTGAAATTTTTACAGAGTTGCTGAAATTTTCATTTCGCAATGATTTTTACATTTTAGTATTACCTTCACTAATTATCTTTCACTAATCATCTTCACTATTAGCAAAAAGTAGTGTAGTACTTTCTGTTGTTACTATTACACTCCCAACTTCTTATAATCATGTATTGGAATTGTTAAATTTTAATATTTTCTCGATGACAATTAAAAAAGGATTTCAATGCTCCAAAGAATGTCACTATTTGGATACTATACCGGTATGAAAAAGTTATAAAGGGTCAAAGCTTTTTTTTTGTAAATGTTCTAAGAAAATTTAGCACAAAGAGATGTACACCGGATGTAGATAGATTTTTTTCTTTTTTTATTTTATTGAAATAAAAGCTTGATGTTAATTTCATAAACATCACATAAAACCAAGGCCACAAAGTGCAACGGTAAGATGGCGCTTTTGCATTTTCTAGTGCTTTTGGATGTCCTTACGTTATATTTATGCTATGATGAGAGTTTTATATGTAATTATATTGTAATCTCCCCCACCATAAGTCAATATCATCTGTCAACTCCCTCTTAGAAGAAGTAATAGAATTTTTCAAAAAGAAAAAGAAAAGAAGTAGAGTAAAAATATCTTGCTAAAATAAAATAGAATAAATCAAACCAAATGTAGTATTGTAGTACACTCTTTCTGCTCTTTGGGTTCTTTCCTAATACAAAAGATGAAAAATATCATTAAGGAAGTTTCAAGAAAAGTAACAAAACATTCCAAAATAAAATAAAATAAAAATAATATATATATATATATATATATATATATATATATATATATATATACACATATATATATACATATAAATCATACTTTATCTTCTTTTTTAAAATAAAAATATGTTTTGAAAGTTTTTAAGATCGCCTATTTGGTGGTTTCACACTAAGGTGCATTCATATTTTTGTTCAAATTGACGATATTGATACTTTAAAATTTCATTGTACTGTACATTATAGCTTTCATCATAAGCTTTTTGCTTTTAGGCTTAAATTTACTATATTTATTGCTATCTACACTTTAAGTTTGGTCAACTTTATAATTAGTAAAGCTATCAAACATAGCCTTATTGTATTTTGTGCATTGTCGAACACATGAGTCACATGACTTGCATGCAATGTGAAAATATCCAGTAATGCAGTGCTTATTTACATTGACTAGAGAATTGAACTGCGGTTGGGCAATTATTCTCGGCAATATCTACTAGATCTTATTTGTTCTTTTCAATGGTGCAACCTGCTAGCCCTCAAAGATTCAAGTCCATACAATTACTCTCGACAATATTTAGAAGATTTCAACATTCAAATTAAAGTAAAATGTGATGACCTTCAATGATTGGACTAGTTGAAGCCGACAAAAAAGCTTCAAAAAATAAAGTGGCTCACTATAAATAAAGAAGTCTTGCAATAAAAGAGCTTCTAGGCTTAAAATTAAATGGCTTGTGTGCATGTTAAGTTTGAGAAATTTCAAAACTTATAAACCTACCAAATAAAGTCCTTTGTGTTTTGTGCCCTCTACATGAATGACGCATCCATGTTATAAATTCACCCTAGTAGTAGCTCTTATATTTATAGGGCATTTATATTGTATGGTCCACTAGAATTCTTGTCCCTGTGCACTCTTTTGAGGATTTTGAGAATTTGAAAAATCCATTTCAGAGAGAGAAAAATGTTTTTGTGAAATCTAAAGTGGCATGATGGACCGTTCTAATAAAAGAAAAAATTGATAGAAAAATAAAAATTTGACATTATATTTTAACGGAGGATGAAACAAAGGGTAAACTAGTGCATTGTCACAGTGCATAATATGCACTCTAAATTCTAAAAGAGAAGAAGAACAGAGGGTTGTGGATGGAATTTTAAGCTTTGAATTTTCCACTCTTCAAATATGTGAAGAAAAATATCTTCCAAATTTTTCAATTTTTTTGAATTGATTAAAGTTTCAAATTTTAAACGTGTTATTTTTGTGAGGGACTAATTGTTTCTCTATTTTTAAAAACTTTTTTTTATGGATTTCTTTTTTGAATGTACTTGAGAATGAATTTTTTTAGGTTGGCTTAATTTTAGATTTTTTAAATACAGAATTATACATGAACTATATTTACATTCAAAATTTGATAATAAATTGCTAAAGCTGTTATTAAAATGGGAATTTTGATACTCAATATCTTCAAGATAAAATCCTTTTAACATTTTACAATTTTATTTTTTGGATAATATGTATATAAATGTAGAAGTTGGTTTACTCATTTTTCATGAAATCATTGCTACATAGTTTTCAAATTGGTTTGAAAATTAGCTTTTGAAACAAAATGCTCAAAGTGCACAAATGTGCACCAAAATGTAGTTAGTTCGCCAAGAGGAGTTGGTGGACCCTACCATATAAATGCCCTATAATGTTGATTGATTCCAAACCTAAAACCAACTAAGTAACTTGTTAGCTACAACCTTTTGGACTGCAAATGGATTGATGTGGAAAGTGTGATTTCTATAGTGACACTCATTTATAATCACGCCACAAAGGTGTACTCATTCGATTGAGGGGACATTGATTCTCTAAATAATTTTGTCGTGGAGAAGACTTGTTTGAAGAGACAATTGCTTGACTAAGTTATTTCAAATGTGAAATCTCCTTCGCGGCGTTGGATTTAGCCCCAACAATTCTTGATTTCTCCCTTTGTCTCTAGTGTCTCAAATGTTTGAGGCATATTTAATCTCTAAACAATTCCCAAATCCATGTTTTGTGATTCTATTACTAGATTCTTGAAATTGTGTCTGGATGTTGTGTTTGTGAACACCGCCTGTTTCTTGGCTTATTAATGATATAAATTTTGTATTCATGAACAAAGTCCGTGAGAAGACTTTTTTGGCTTATGATGTACATAGATGTTGTGTTTATGAACACGGTTTTGTGACTACATAATTTCTATTGTAAATTTGTAATGTATGATCTGTTGTTATGGAATAAGCCTGCTCAAATGCTCTGTTCAAATATTGCCTTAGTGTATGTTTGAAGTTTAAGATTTTGTTCACACATGATTCTAAAACTTATAACTAACATGGGCCCCAAAGAATACAAAAAATAAATCATAAATAGTCCAAGAGTGGTGTAAATATGCATGAATTAGAAAATTATGTAGTTAAACAATCCTCCACAAAAAACAAATTTGAAAGATGATAGTCCCTACGAAAAAACCATTTTGTCTCAAGTGTTTGCTTAATTTATTTAAGAGTGATCCCTAAAATGTTCACACACATATTATATCCACACACAAAATTTGTAGCAAATAATTATTACTTTTGAAAAATTCCATTTCACCAAATTCCAAATGCTACTTATATCACCAAAAGTCCGAGCAAATGTCAAAATTAATGTTTCAAATATTCCTCAAATTTCTTTTTGAACAATAAAAAGTTTTTCCAAAAAATTTGTTATCTGTATTTTAGGATAAGTTTTAAGAAACTCATGCAACTCAAATAACTCTTTTTAAATAAAACTTGTGTTATTGGATGGTTTGGGATCATCTGATCATTTGGTTGTAAACAAGCGGAAGTTCTTGTCCAATTGTCCTATTATCCCTACCTTATATGTACATTATGATGAGAGTTTTTTCATGCAATTATATTGTAATTTCCCACCATAGGTAAATATCATCTCTAAACTTCCTCTAAACTTCCTCTTAGAAGAAGCAAAATGAAATTTGTCAAAAAATGTCTTGCTAAAATAAATTAGAATAAATCAAATGTAGTACACTCTTTATGCTCTTTAGTTTATTTTCCTAATACTAAAAATGAAAAATATCATTTAGGAAGTTTCAAGAAAAGTAACAAAACATTCCAAATACATATATATATATATATATATATATATATATATATAATTATAAAATTTTCTTTAGATTTCTTTTCCAAATACTGAAGTTGAAATACTTCATTTGGGAAGCTTCAAGAAAGGTAACAAAACATTACAATATATATTTTTAAATAAGTCATACTTTATTTTTTCTTTTTATCAAAATATGTTTTTAAAGTTATTGAAATTGATTATTGGGTGATATCACACTAAAGTGCATTCATTTTTTTTCCACAATTGACAATATTGAACCTTTAAAATTTCATTGTACATTATAGCTTTCATCAAAATCTTTTGCTTTTAGGCTTAAATTTACTGTATTGATTGCTATCTACACTTTTAGTTTGGTCAACTTTATAATTAGTAAAGCTATCAAACATAGCCTTATTGTATTTTGTGCATTGTCGAGCACATGACTTGCATGCAATATGAAAATATCCAGTAATGCAGTGCTTATTTACATTGACTAGAGAATTGAACTGCGGTTGGGCAATTATTCTCCGCAATATCTACTAGATCTTATTTGTTCTTTTCAATGGTGCAATGTGCTAGCCCTCAAAGATTCGAGTCCACACAATTACTCTCGACAATATCTAGAAGAATCCAACATTCAAATTAAAGTAAAATGTGATGACCTTCAATGATTGGACTAGTTGAAACCAAGGCATAAAGCTGCAAGAAACAAGGGACTAGTCTTGTAGTCTCCACTTTAGTATTTACACAAGATTTACTTTTGAGGCTTGTTTTTACTATCCAACCATGTAAGTCCTGAAAATGAAGAGTTTTCATAGTCTCTCCCCTTGTGGAAGAGAGCCAATAAAATAGCTCACTGTAAATAAGGATTGCAATATAATATTGTAGACTTAAAATTAAATGGATTCTATGTATATTCATGTTAAGTTTGGGAATTTTAAACTTATAAACTTCCCAAATAATGTCCTTTTGTATTTTACGCCCTCCACATAAATGAGCCATCCATGCTATAAAATTACTCTAGTAGTAGCAATTAGATTTAAAATGTTGATTGTTTAGACTAAACTTAAAACCAACTTTTTAATTTCTATTTGTATATTAAATTGGTAAACTTTAAAATTACTAAACACATAAAATGAAATTGTTTTTTACTTCGTGGACTATCATACACGATTACACTCAAATAAACCACTTAAAATGCAAAAAAAACTTTGGTAGCTTTAAAAAATAAACATTTCATTTTTAGTTTAGATATGCTTATTGATTAACCTCTAAGTATCCAAATGGCAAAAATTAGTCACTTCTACACGATTACAAAATTTCATTTATAAGAGACAAAAAAATAATAATTAGAAAGGTTTTGTAGGTTTTTTCAAAAAACTCTTAAATGCGAGTACACATAGTCAAATTTGTAGAAAATAATCATTCTTTTTGAAAATTTCCATTTTACAAAATACCAAATGCTACAAATATTACTCAAGTTTCTTTTTTTACAAAGAATTTTTTCTCCAAAAACATGGTTTCTAATTTTATATTATTTGTATAAACCCATGCATCTCATATAATTCTTTCTTAACCCCTAAAAGACCGGAGCTCGGGGAGGTCACTTCCAAATATTACGTAACAACGTGCGAACAAAGATAGGGTACAAATAAATCTTTGAAGATAATTTTTATAAATGATTTACATTAATATAGGATGCTCACAATTCATTACAAAAATAAAAATGAGAATATTCTTGAAATATTACTAATTATAGTCAGAATTAATTTTAATTTTTAGGGTACTTTTAAATACCCTTTGTTCACACGTGATACTCAAAAGATACAAAGAGTGACCTCCCCGAGGACCGGAGGGTGTTGAACTTAGCTCTTATTTTCTTGATTAGCTCTTGTAACAAGCTCAATTCCTCATTGGTGTGGGGTACTTTTGACGATCGGTATCGTTGAAATTAAAGAAGACTTACGTAGCTTTTGTATGAAAAAAGGATCGACAAAATCGCACAATTTTTGAGAAAATGCCATTGTTGAGAAGATTGATGGAACTCGTTCGGGGTATTTTGTACATATGTTGAAATCGGATTGTTCAAAAGTGCTCCAAAAATTTTAAATTTTTTAATTTGAGTAGTGATCATTATTTTAAACATGTGAAAAATATTTCATGTAACTTGGAGGTGTGAAGAGGAAGATATGAGGGTCTAAAGTGACGCCTAGATAGCCTCCATGATGTTCAAGAAAATCATCAAAAACTGCTGACTTTATGAATTTCCGATCAGGAAGTGCCTACAGATTCAGCTCTCAAAAAGAGCTAGGGTTTCTTTGTTGCTCATCTTACAATTCAAAGTCCAAGAACTCGATGTTCCTCATTTTCTAGTTCTAGAATCCACGTGGGGGCCTTATGGTCCTTTATGGGTTAATAAAAACTTGTCATATTAGATGGTTTGGGATCATCTAATCATTGAATTGGAGAGAAGGGAAGTTGTAGTCCTATTGTCCTATTATCCTATTAGATTGGGAAAATTCTTCAAATATTCTAAGAAAATATATGAAAATTCTTTAAATATTTCAATATTGAACAAGCAAGAGGTAATCTAGTGGACATGGACAAACAAACGGACATTGAGGGCGCACTGACAACCTTCTTCAGAAATCTTGAAACTTGGTTTCAAAGAAGGTAATAGTACAAACCACTAAAAGTAAAGAAGAAACCTTCTACATTTTTCAATGAATAAAATGATTTTGATATTATAATTTAAAATATAAAAGCCTCAAGAAAGATAACTAAAATAAAAGAAAAAGAAATCATACTAGTGTTTGGGAAATAATTAAGAAAATTCCGTTATAAAGTCCTTGATATTTCCTTCAAACAGTTGACCAAGAACCTAATGATATCTTCATATCATTCTATCTATATTGTTTTGTAAATAGAATCTTTCCTCAATTTTAGACGGGTTTTTGCTTGCAACTTCTAATTTCAATCAACTATCAATGTACTTCAACCGGCTTAACCCTTTGAGGCGCCTGTGACGACATAGTGGACAATGAACATATACAAACTACATACATGGACAATTTTCATCCATCTAAATTTCTCTTGGTTCTTGTGTTAGTTCACTATCATTAGTATGGTACGGATCTTCAAAATGATATATTATGATTTTTTGAAAAACAAACACAATCGGTTTATGTCAAGTTTCATTCTTAGTTCAAAAAGTGAGAGTTTAAAATGATTTTCCAAAATAAGTAGAATTAAATAATGGAAATCATACCATCTTGTAGTGCAAGTCATTCCAGTTTCATTACAATATTTTTAAATTTTTGTGTGTTAATTTGGGATTTTAAATTGAATTTCAAGAGACAACCTTGCAAAATTAATTTAAAAATGTTAATCAGAAATATGATGAATTCAACCGTGCAGATGTGATCTTCACATTAACATTTACAACTTTGCTTCATAAATCAACTCCATTTTTTATTTTCATCAAAAAATTTATAACAAATATTTGAAAACAGTGTTGAATCGGGACGTTAAAGGGTTAACTTACATTAACTACTAATTCTTCCCAAATCTCTTTATACTACTTTCATAAACAGTTTTCAAAGATAAAGGTTTAACGAAACTCAATTTTTTTCATTTTAGAAGTTCCGCATTGTTTATTTCAATTCAAAAATATTGAATGCCCTCCATGAACCATTGAAGATTTAGAGGCCTACACAAGCTCAAAACATGGAACAACCTTTTGATAAGGGGTCTACACAACCCATGCTTTGAAAGCGTATGTAGGACTAATAATTAGAAAACTTTCTTCTTTTTTATCATTGAACCAAGAATAGAAAATCTACATGTGTACTTTTTAAGTACAAATGAGTTCTACATTGTAAACTTGCTCTTAGTTCTGTTTGAGTAGGCCCTCTATTGCCTATGGCAAGGCCATTTGCATTAACGCACTTTCAAATGCAAATAGGCTCCACATTGTAAACTTGCCTCTAGTTGTGCTTTCAAAGTAGGCCCTCTAGGGTGTTTTCACGGTAGGGTATGGATGATGGCTTGATATGGGTACTTCCTCCAAAAATGGTGTGATTTTCAAAAAATATATTTTTGGTAAGAAAAAAAAATTGGAAATTTACAAAAATTAGAGAGTGTTATAGACACCATGGCTACAACTATATACATGGTGTTAAAGACAAAATTTCTAGCACACATAAAATGAGTTAAACATAAGTCAAACTATGTGAGACGCGTAAAAGTGGTACCCATATCAGGCCATTCCCCGTATGGTCTTTGCCTTGAAATTCAATGACCACACCCGTACCATAAATGTGGTAAAAAGTGAGTTTTGAAAAGTCTTTAATTAGACATGGATCCCTAATTGGACGTTACTTCTTATATAGCTAAGACATTTTTTGAAAACAAAATTTAAAACCAAGTTCACCTTGAAGCTTTACGATTAATTACAATATCATAGTAAAAAAATTGTAAGCGGTATAAATGAGTTTTTTTACATTTCAATTAAAGAAGGCCAATTTTAGAAATCTCATAACATGTATATATTAAGAAACAAATTAGATAAGGGGTTCAAGTTTTAAATTTGGCATGTCACATGAATTTTCCACTCAAAACGTCCTTTCAGTATTTTAGCCTATTTGATTTTTTAAAGAATATAAAATAACATTTTTAGAAACATGACTCCAAAAACATCATGGCTTAGATACGAGGATATGAAGAAAAAAAATTACTCCATAAAAATAATGTTTTCATCAATGAGAAAACTTCACACCGTATTTCATCCAAAATCCTCCAATTGAACCCATTTATTCTACAATTAGAGGCTGAAAAAATAAACAAATGCACACAACCTAGAAATACATAACTCTAAAATTTCATGTCCCCATAGTGTATACCTTCTTTTCTACAAAAACCCAAAGTCCACAAAATGTCAAAACCCCGACGCTTGTGACAACATTTTCTACCATACCCTTTCTTGAAAACACCCTCTAATGCCTATGGCAAAGCCATTTACACTAACACATTTTCAAATGCAAATAGGCTCCATATTGTAAACTTGCTTCTAGTTACACTGTTTGAGTAGGCCATGTACTCATTATGGCAAAGCCGTTTCAAGTACACTAACGCACTTTCAAGTGCAAATAGGCTCCACATTGTAAATTTGCCCCTAGGCCATCTACTGCCTATGACAAAGTCATTTACACTTACTCACTTTCAAGCGTAAATAGGCTCCACATTGTAAACTTGCCCCTCTTTGTGGCCTTTTACTCCCTATAGTTAACCCATTACACTAACGCACTTCCAAGTACAAATAAACTCCACATTGTAAGTTTGCCCCTAGTTGTGCTTGAGTAGGCCCTCTACGGCCTATGGCAAACCCATTTACACTAACGCACTTTCAAGTGTAAATAGGCTCCACATTGTAAACTTGCTCCTTGTAGGCTCTCTATACCCTATATGACAAAGCCATTTACACTAATGCACATACAAAAATACTCACTTAGAAAATGTCGTCTTCAACCTTACATAAATTTGAATTTTTTCAAAAAATGGATTTAAAAACATTACTATAAACAGCTGACTTTTGTGCTATGATTAGCAAGAGCAAGATAATTGATGATTTGGTTTTCAAAAGCACAGATAGATTCCCAACTAACCAGGCTGCCGTCGAAGAGAGTAAAGGCACTACTGAGAATGAATGAATCGGACGGCTGAGAGCAAGCCGTCGATCACCGCGTGCTGGCACAGCCCAGGAGTTGACTAGCGACGACCCCCACTTCTTATTATTACTACAACGTCCTGACAACCGACTCCTCTCACTTGTAAACACAAAGCCAAAGTTATAAAGGCCGCTGCCACTCCGATTCCAGTGAGTACCCACAGAGCCCCTGCACATGCACTCCCTTGGCTTTCCTCTCCTCTCATACATACATGCATTGCTCTTCTGACTTCCTCCTGGAGCCGACCAAGCGTTACTTACAGCAGAACTGTCTGTTTTGTGTGCGTAGTTCGACAGAGTTCTACTTGTTGTTGTTGTTGGTACTGTTGTTTGTTCGATCGGTAACTAGCTATGGCGAGAGCTCCTTGCTGTGACGAGAGACTGGCCTTGAAGAAGGGACCGTGGACGCCCGATGAGGATCAGAAGCTCGTGGCGTACATCCAGGCTCACGGCCACGGCAACTGGCGTGCTCTTCCGGAGAAAGCCGGTAAGCCAATTCCTCAATTCGGCACTCGGAAATAGAATTCATTCCGTGACAGTGAAGAGAGAATTCTTGTAAAGTTCGTGATGGTGACGATGTACTTGTTGTGTGAATGGAGTGGTATGGGTCCTCTGGTTTTCGAGATTCTCAGTTTCGAAATGTGAGAATGTTGTGCAGACAATTTGTGTGTGGTGATGAATTTTGTGTTGCGTTTTGTTGTGTGAATGGAGTAGTTTGGGTACTTGTGATTCTCAGTTTCGGAATGTGAGTCTGTGGAAGTTATTTGATGTGTGAGCGATTTGGGTTCTCTGGTTTCTAGATTTTCTGTTACAGAGAATTGACACAATGTGTTGGGATTTTTTCCAGGTCTGGCGAGGTGTGGCAAGAGCTGCAGGTTGCGATGGACGAACTACCTGCGCCCGGACATCAAGCGCGGCCGATTCTCCTTTGCGGAAGACGAAACGATCATCCAGCTGCACGCGGTGCTGGGCAACCGGTGGTCGGCGATCGCTTCCCACCTGCCGCGCCGGACAGACAACGAGATCAAGAACTACTGGAACACGCATCTAAAGAAGCGGCTCACGCAAATGGGTATTGACCCCGTCACGCACAACCCGGCCTCGCCGCTTCTCGCAACGCCGTTACCGGGTCCGTTACACTGGACCCCGCTCACCTCCACGCGCCTCACGCACAGAACGCAATGGGAACTCACACTCGCCGAGGCCCACGCCCGCCTGAACCCAAATCCGCCTCACCCCACCGCGGCTTTCCTCCGCTCCTGGAGCCCCAAAACTGAACCTCCAAGTTTGCCATTTCCACCACCGCTTCAAGCACCGCTTCTTAGCCAGTTTCCTGAATTTTCTTACAATCCATCGACTGTGTACGACGGCGTGGCTATGGAGAATCTATTCTCCCCGACGAGCATTCTGCAGGGTCCGGAATACTCAGACTCAAGCAGCGCCTCAGGGAATTTTCATACCAAGAATGCCGACTGTTTTTCGAGCTTCAGCAGTTTTCCGATCATCGAGGACTCGCCTAGCATGAATGATGACATCTTTTGGGAAGCGGCTGAAGATATCGACGTGACTGATCACTCTGCAGGAGTTGCAGGGGGTTTGGAATTAATGGCTCCTTTGCAATTGGATGTCGACGATCAGGTGTTTAGTCTGCCATTTGGATCTTCTTCCTTGTGTCACGGCGGTGCTTCTTCCCAATAGTAGTAGTATTATAATTATTATTATTATAGGATCGATTACGCGGAGTTGCAGTGACGATGAAGTTGCGTGAGCCTGGCATTGACAGAGGTTCACATGCAAAGCTCTGCATTGATTTTCTGCAGTAGACAGAGGTTCAACTCCCTTTCGCTTTTCGTTTTTCTTCGTTTTTTTTCTTTTTGCATTGTGGAGAACAACTAGACCCTTGCCAGGAGCACATACCCTTGCCTACTAGGAGTACATACCCCTTGGGTACTGGGAACCCCCATTTCGGATGTAGTGTAGTATGAATCAACTTGGTGAACTTTCTCAGCATGAAAAATGCACAATTGTAATTACAGTGATTAAGTTTATTCAGGAAATTAAACATGGTTTGCAAGCGCAATTTTACTGTTGCATGAGTTTCTGTGTTCTGGTCTCCTGTCATATGTGTTTACGCAATTGTTTATGTCAGCAAACAATCTGGGACAATTAGGGTTGAGTGTGGAACTACAGAGGCTTGTTTGAATATGCTTTTGCAAAATGTTAACAGTTGTCGTTAGGAATGATCTTGGCAAAGCGACTTTAACCCAAAAATGTAAGTAAATTCATTCCTAAGGCCTTCATTGACACCACTCTTAATCTCATACCCGCACAGGACCCCAAATTCATTCCTAAGTCCTTCATTAACACCACTATGAATCTCGTACCCCGTACATCAGGTTTGCCACATGTCACATAAACATTGACTGTAACCATAAAATAGTCTAGGTGGCATCAAAAGAGTTGCCATGTGTCACATAAACATTGACAAAATAGTCTAGGTGTCACCAAAAGAAATAAATTGTTCGGATGTGAGAACATTCCTTCAGTTGCTCATTCTAGAAGGTTGCAAGTTAGAGCAACGTTAGTCCACATTCATGAGTCATTAATGAAGTGTTCATGTGATTGTGCTCCATTAATTCACAATAGTACTTATGACATGTACTGGAGCAGACTTTTTTTACAAATTTGAAACAATCGACGTAGACTTTAGGTTAAGTTCGATGCTGTGTATCAAACTATCACTTCATCAAGTGACTGCTAAATGTAAATTTAGTTGAGAAGGGTTCATTCTTCAACTTCCTGTCAGTGAGTAGGATCTTCCAAGTTCTAAAAATGACCCAAGCAGGAAAGATACAAACTTATGCAAGGCATTTATTGGGTCTCGATCAGTTGTAATCAAATCTTTTAAGCACAATTCCAGGTTTGTAGGGCCGAGGATTTGGCCTTCTAGGGTCTCCTGTTGATTGAAGGAGCTTTTGACGGCTGGTGTCCTCCTGACAGAAAAATCTGAATGATTTGTTCCTCATATCCAAAATGACATGGTGCAAAAGTTGCAAACAGTGTGAAAACATGAAACTCAGCCTTATTAACTCGGTGGCCATTTGGGTTTTATGTTCTGCCAACTAACTGCAAGTCAATGCTCAGGTTATAAATTTTCTCTTGGTGGAAGATTAATGCTCTCCGGGATAAAATTTCTGGGTAGTCAAGTCAATTGATTGGAGATTCAGTTATTAATTAAACAGGAGTCCAGGTGGACCCCCTACCTTGAGGAGCTGCCAGGTAGTTTATTTTCTATATTTTTAAATTGGTTTTTTCAATGCTTCCATCTCGTTCTCTGAGATCTTCAGCAAACAATATGGAATAATTCTGATTTGGAAATTATATTGTGTACGCAATACATAATGGCATTCAGTTAACCCTTTCACGCGCAGTGGATGATTCAGATTATTCTCTCGACTACATACATGGACAGTTTTCATCCATCCAAAATTCTCTTGGTTCTTGTGCTAGTTGACTATCATTTGTATAGTATGGATCTTCAAATTATGATATTGTGGGTTCTTTTTTAAATAACAGAATTGGTTTGTATCAAGTTTCATTTTTAGTTCAAAAAGTGAGACCTTCTACACGGTTTTCCAAAATAAGTAGAATCAAATAATGGAAATCATACCATCTCAAAAAGCATGTTATTTCAAATTAATTACAACATCTTTTTTTTTTGAAATTGGTTAAATTCGGATTTTCAATTGAATTTCAAAAGAATTTTAATTAAAATTTATTAATAAAAAATATGATAAATCCAACCGAATAGATGTGATCTTTACATTGATGTTTACAACTTAGCTTTGTACATCAACTCCATTTTGGTGATTCATCAAAAACTTTATAATGCATCTTCAAAATCACTGTTAAATTGGAACGTTAAAGCGTTAAGGATATTGTATGGTATATTATATTCTCTTCGCGCTACATATTGGCATTGAGTTAAGAATATTGTGTGACATGCTATATATATAATATGGTATTTGGTGTGTATATAGTAGGCATAATATCTATAATATCATAAGTAAAAAGGATGTTCTTTGGGTACCAAGGAACAATATCACAACATAGTGCCAAAGGTCTATATTGGCACTAGCTTGGTTAATTGACATTAGCCTTTGACACTATTCTTTAGTACCTAAGTGCGGCTTTTCTACTAGTATATTCTGCAAACACATGCACGCAAAGACAACTCTGCCACTGCACCACTAGAACTATAGCGTCTGCCTCTTTCGGTATCACGGCATGAGCTAACTTGGTATATATAATAGTGTATGGTATAGCTTCTATGATGTGCCTCTACTTTTTATCTTCTCCTCGGGTTTTCTTTAGCCTTGTTTGATAAGTAACTATTGAATTAATGGTTTGATTTGAAAAAATGTCAATTTTGACTGTATAGTAAACAAACAATTCCATATCAATTATAATTGAGGCAATCAATCTTTTGAATATTTAAATGCATAATGGTAAAGGATTCTAAAAGACAATCTAGATAAAAAAAAGCTGCAATTGACCATAGTGCAAAGTGATGATTAGTAGCTTGATTGAGCATTTATTAAATTAGTATATTCTTATGTAATGAAAAGGGCAACGTTGTTATATACTAGTGTGTTGAATTAAAAAACTTGAAGTTGTTTAAGTAGGGCAAGTCCTAATCTAAGTAATTTTAACTTCTAAAGGAGATTGCATTCAAATCTCTAGTTTAGATATGATATTCTCCTCTGTCCCACTGAAAAGTCATGATTTCATTGAAGCTTTGTGATTAAGCCTGTACGTTGTAGGAGAGGGCAATTGCGGCAAGCAAAAAAAAAAAAATCAACGCAAAAGGTCAATAGTCACAGCTCACATGCTCAGTGCTCACACGCTGGCATTCTTGCCTTCATACAACCGATATTCATTCATACTAATCACCTAGGATGTGTTCCGATACACCGAACAAGCGATCCAATGACGCTTATACATCATATCAACAGAAATTACGACTTGTTAAATAGATCATCTTAAGTCCAAATCACAAGTTTTTAGTGGATCATAGGAAGTATGTGTTTAGATACTAAATTGAATAACATGTAGGAAAATGATGCCAAAAATCTTGAGTATGTTACCACAATTGAAAGAGGCACAAAACCTATTGTTATTGAAAACTTTGTCAATTTATATCCCCAAATTTTTTTTGTGAAAAACGAGTAAATCCCAGTGAACATCATAGAACTTTCAAAATTCTTGGTGTTTTGATAATATTTCAACTTTAAAAGTATTTAGAATCTTAGTATGTGTTTAGATACTAAATTCCACGCAAGTGTTGTAGGACTAGTTTTCTTTCTATGTTAGTTCAAAAAGTGCCAATTCTTAATCGTAGGTTATGTCCCATAACCGGCTCGGGACTCTCGTCCTTCGCCAGTGATGTAGTCCATAATGCTAGGGCACATACACAAGAGAATACATAAGCTTACATGAAATGAAATCCTTTTTCCAAAACCAATCTCATCTCGGAAGACGGTTGCAATCTAGAAGAGTTTAGCTAACAACATTTATAGAGCACGGTGGGGAGCATTTTGTAACATCATTTAGTTCTTTGAAGAATTATGGTAGTACCATAGCTGGATCACCACCCCACGAACGAATATAAAGTTTGTTCCTCAAAAAATGAATTTCTTGGTTTTTGTTTTTGAGCAAAAAATGATTAAAAGTGACCCAAAATGGCCCAAAATAGCTTAGAAATAGCAAAATGTAGCTAAAAATGATTTATTCTATTTTCGTTATTTAGTTCTCATAATTTCCAAATTTTTATGTTTTTTTATTTTTGAATTATTTTTTGGCAACCCAGCTATGGGCCTATGGTACTACAGTACTTGCTTGTAGACGATGGCTCCATAAATTTGATGACTCCATAAAACTGAAAACTTTTGCAATCATGTACACAGGTCATCTCATCAGCATATATTGGGAGACTGAATATTGCACGTAAAAACACTCATCATTCCTTCATATATCTGTAAGGTGGGGACACCCAAAACTACACTACTTTTTGCTAATAGTGCATGTGGTACTAATTCCAAAAACACCATCTATTTTGCAAAATCATGAAATTGGCGAGGGCTGAAATTTTTAGTCCATAATGCCTAATGATAGTCATAATGGACTAGTTTGAGTCATATACTTGTAGTCACAGAATCCCATATTTCTTTTTGTGGTTTAAGTGCCAAACCTACAGTCATCCAAAATGTCGATGGAGAAGAATATTTTTTATGTCTCAAAAATCACTCACCAAATAAATTGAATGAAACAAAAATTACACAATCAATGGGGCCAAAATGCAATCTCAAATTTATCCAAGTTTATAAAGTTAGTGCCCATGATAGCCTCTAGAACTAAACATGCTCTTGATAGGAATTTAAGTGCTCTCTTATTTTTACGGTGCTCTTATTGGTGCCAAAATTCCTCTTTTTCTACTTGTGGGATAAATTTCTTATAAAAGTCTTCAGTTCTTTTGCAATGAGATTTTTTTGGTGGGACAAAAGATTCCAAAATAAAACTAATGATTTGTTCAAAGAAAATCTTCAAGTAATGTTAGCCTTTTACAAGACCCTTGTACTCTAGCAGAAATATGAGATCTTTTGAAGGAGAACATAGTGGTAGCACCATATAATTAGTGAATAACCTTGAAACCCTGTAAATGCACAAAAGGGGTATTAATTAAAATGTCAATGTAAAAGTCATAAAAAAATCAACATTTTGAATTTCATAGAAACCATATTATATACACTAATTAAGTATATTAAATTTCAAGAAATGCATGTTATACATAAGCTAACTCCTAATTGCCTAACTAGCCGTTTTTTGACTGATGTACACAATTGAATGTCATTTTCTCATCCGTCATGCAACTTTTGCAAGTAAAAAAAATACTTCAAAATTCTATGAGAAGTTAGCTTCATGCATGTGTGATCCAATTAGAAAGGGATGACTTGTGAAAATTTTATGCGTCATTTCATGCCACATTGTTCCACCAAAAATTTCTAAGATCTTAGTTCAAAATGAATCAAAAGTGCTCTTGAAAAATCAACTTATGAAATTAAGCAACCGAAAAATCTACAAAAATCACTACACTTAGAGTATTACATTTCAATCCATCAAAAAAAAATTATCCATAGATTGTCAATATCATAGACGTAATTGAATTACAAAAGAATTTTAAGTTTTAAGTTTCAAATTTTATACAAAAGAATTCGTAATTGCCATGTGGATTTAACTATATGGATGGAAATTAAAATTCATAATATATTCAAAATATTCAAAGTTCTTTTTCATATAATTATATTCATTTTTTCTTTGTCACTTTGTCACTTTGTCATTCTATTCACTGTAGGTTTGATTACTTTAGTTGGCCAACTCTATTTAATAACCTTAGAGATGATCTAGTTGACGCTATTTCATCTTCTAGAAGCATACTATACTTAGAGGTAAAAAAAATTCAATAAAATTAAGGTAAAAGGAATTCATTATGATATTTTTAAGATTTTTGACCATCGACACTAACATAATTGGGAGCATAATAAATCTAAATTTTTGAAGAAATATAGGAATTAGAAATTATTGATTTTCAAATATATTGATTTTAACCATTATTTAATTATTTAAAGTTTATACAAACAATATGAGTAAATGTGGTCCTATATCAGACTTCCTATGGTCATGTGAGTGTGACAATGCAGAGTGCCTAAACATCACACAAGAACAAAAACTTGATTGATAATTTATTAGTGAGTACATGTATTCTAGGCATAATGTTTTAGAAACAACATTGGAGTTAAGAACAAAATAAGATCGATATACCTTAGATTGTTTCAAGGACCTTAAAACACACTTATAAAAAGAATATTCTCCATAGTTCATGAATATATCTCCCTATGATCTACAATTGATAATGTAAATATTTGTCTTTGTGCAAGTGGTGAATAAACTATTGAGTGTTCAAAATAGTACATACAACTAAAACATGTGGTCCTTCAATCCAAGAGTAGGGATTGAGGACCCGGGGAAGTCACTGGCAAGAATTTAGATAACTATGAGAGTACAAATATAGGGTGCCTTTTATTCATTTGAGATAAAAATTATAATTTTATAGAAGTAATATAGGGTGTTTTAAAACCAATTTGGAAATATTCTAGGAATATTCATAGAATATATGTGAAATATACCTTAAATATACTATAAATAGTGGAATATTCTAATTATTTCATAGCCCCCCATTAAATACCCTTTGTACGCTCATATGTCCCCAAAATTTACACTAAGTGACTTCCCCGAGATTGAGGATTGTTTTCATCATCACTTCCTTACATTTTTCTCCCTTACAAATCATGCTATACTAAATCTATCATTTAACATCTGTAAAATGAAAATTTTCCTTCTAATCCTATAAGGTAATTTTCCAATTCTCGTGAGTTTTAGTTGTAGAGTGTATTTTTTAATTATAGAAAGACTATAAAATTTGTGCCCGGGTTTGTTCTCATTTTCAAGATGATTCCAATGCACTAAAATATGTATTATTTGAATACCACATGAATAAGTTATGTTTTTTGCATTTTTCTTATAGTTTCTTCAAAAGCATGGGTAGGTTGTGGCTTTTCAAGCCACAATAGATTTATTTAAATTCATCAATGTTTTTAGACCCTTGCTTTTCGCCTTTGGGACATCCATGGTAATGAAAAAACTGCCTTAGATGAACCAACATGGCTCATAGCACTTGTTAATAATTCCAACACCTTTCTTGTTTGAATGCCTAAAGGTTCCAATACCATTTTTTGTAAGAGCATAAACCAATTTGTTTTAACATGTGACATTTATTATTTGCAACTCTAGAAATTAGTATTATTTCTTTCAATTTTATCATTGAATACATAACCACACATAATACTTGGTATTTTTTTAGATGATTGTAATTTTGGAGAAGTAATGATGAGTCCGTATACAAAATATTAATTTGAACTCATAAAAGAATATGATGTCAATTATAGAATGATCCAAATTGATCTCGTTCAATGAAAACTCCTGAATCCATTTCTATCAAATATGAAAAGACATTCAAGAACTATATTCTATCTTAAGTTTTGAAAGTAAATTCTACATTAACATGGTTGTTGCGAGCTAAGAAAGAGACTGTTGCTTGTATTCTCGTCATCATTACACTACTTTGCTTATCATTCACTTTGCTATAACTCATGCATTGATTGCAAGTGATGGAGCTCGATCACATCTGATTTATTCACTTTGCTATAACTCCCGCGATAATTACAATTCTTGAAGGCCAATTTACATTTGATTTAAAATTGATTGCAAGAGGATGATGGGTGAAAGCATGAAAAACTCTACCAAAAGGTATTTTGTTACAGTGAAATCATAATTTTTTTGCTCATAGGCTATAAATTTATATCAAAATATATTATATTTTGATTTTAATTTCATGAAGCCTTCCAGAATTCTTACAGGTACTTGAATCCAAATTTTTAGAACAAACTCTTCAAAAAAGTTTACAAAAAGTAGTGTTTTGAAAATGAATGCCTAAATCCAATCTCGGTTGCAAAATTGATGGCGTTAAATACACTCAATAAATATAATTTTTTATGAAATTTGAGATAATGATAGAGTTGAGGTCCTTGTCCAAAAACAAGGTAGAACAAAAAATGTTTTGATATACGTTTTGCTTGTTTTATACCAACTTTGTTGATTGGTACGTAACTACTTTTTCAATTTTGGCCACTTCTACGTCAATAAAAAATTTATGACTACTTATTGAAGATCATTTTCTCAAAAAAGTTTGGTAGACTTTATAGAACAACAAATGTTTTATTTTATTGTTATTTTTCTTTTACGAAATTCAAATTTATAATGTATTTATGAACTTTGCATTGTTGAATCGTCATAAAGGTCAAAGGTGGTAGAATGTTTTAGGCTTTGTGAATGAAGTCACAAAAAATCCCCCTTATTGGAAAATACAACAACATCAACTCTAAAAAGCTCAAACCAATTTTCAAATTATTTGAAGTTTTTTGAGTTTTGACCTTGAAATATCAAATCAAAAGACATTTTGAAAGTTGCTTTACATTTGAAAAATGAAAATTCATACTATTTACGTCATAGGTGATGTCTAAAAGAAACTGAAATGAACGTTTGTTTATTATGAGATATCAATGGTCAAATGCTTTGAAAAATGACAAAACTCATCCCCTCAACTTGGATTTAACGTTCAAGAGTTAAACTTTATAAATTGTAATGTCATTTAAAGCAATTTATAGAGGGATCGTGTAACAATAATGGCTACCTTTTCATCTACATCGTAGTGGACTCTTAATTAAACAATGTGAACTTCCACCTCTCCCATCAATGTGGCCAGCTCTTATTCCCTTATTTTTGGAAATACCTTTCCTATTTTTTAGAAATAAATAAACTCAACGGCTCAACGCTACTTTTGCCCCCAAAAAAGCAGTCTCAAGAAAGTGAACACGATATTGACAATAATACCTCTCAAAGGAGTGGATCTTTGGGGGAGAAATCATCATAAAATCCATTTGAATTCTTAAAAAGCCGTGATTTCTTAATTATAATTCATAAAATTTGAATTCATTTGAATTTTGAAAATCTTATGAGTTGCATTTCAACTGAAAATTCATGATAAAATCCAATTGAAAATCTTACGAGTTGCAAAACGGTCCGCTCTATTTGAAATGAATAAAGGCTCACGTTTGATGTATAAAGCATAGGACAACTATTTTGGGACAAAAATGCCAAAAAATAGGACAATTATTTCCGGACAAAGGAGTAGTAGACTACCCCAAAATAGACTATTGAGCTCATGCTCATTCCTTTGCTTTACTTTACTATAATTCTCACAATGATTACGATTCTTGAAGTCCACTATACGTTTGATTTATTAACTTGATTCTAGGAGGATGATGGTGAAGTCATAAACAATATCCCCCTTCTTGAAAAATACAACCGCATCAACCCTAAAAAGCTCAAATTGATTTTCAAAATTTGAACTTTAAATATAAAATTAGATTACATTCTAAAATTTAAATATCATTTGAAAAATATAAATTCATACTATTTATGTTATGGATGATGCTCAAAAGAAAATGAAATGAAAATTTGTTTATTATGAGATATCAATAGTCAAATGACAAAATCCATCCCCTCAAGTTGGATTTGACGTTCAAGAGTTAAACTATATGAATCTTAATGTCATTTAAGGCAATTTATAGTAGGATCGAGTAACAATAATGGCTACCTTTTCATCTACATGGTACTAGTGGACTCTTCATTAAACAATATTGTAAACAACTTCTACTTCTCCCATCCGCGTAGTAGTCCTTGGCTATGAGGAAATAACTGTCCTATTTATATTAAAAAAAATCAACTAGTTGTTTTTGCCAAAAATAAAAATTACCCATCTCAGTACTAGAAAAGTAAAAAGGATGTTGATACCGTTACCTCTCGCTCTTAATGAAAAAAGAATTCATAATAAAACCCATTAAAATTCTCAAAAGTCATGATTTCTAAATTGCAATTCATAAGACTTGAATTCATTTAAAATATGAAAATCCTATGACTTGCAATTCATGATAAAACCCAATTGAAAATCTTATGAGTTACAAAATGGTTCACCCCGTGAGGACTCACGTTTGAAGTGCAAAGCATAGGACAATTATTTCGGGGCAAAAATATGTCAAAAATAGGACAATTATTTCAAGATAGAGAAGTACCTTAGTAGACTACCCAAAACATACTATTGAGCTCATAGAAAATAGGAATACAGGTTACCTGAAACGTCACTCTCATTCTCCACTGTCAGTTCAGTCAGTCACTCAGATCAGTTGGTCTTTGAAGGCCAGAAGTATGCAAGTGAAGATAATCGGCGCTTGTGCATGTACACCCTGAACTCGTTATTATCACACTCTCCAAAAGTACATTCCCAAGAGGTGATATAAAAGAGGTCTGAAAGTACATGCAAACTCATAAAGCTGAAGAGACAGTAGTGGCAATAGGCAAAGTAACTGCTACCTCCTCAAGTGTGATTATTCTCAGTCTCGAGGTTCCAGTCCCTTTCTGAGAGGAGCTTTGTTTGTGTCGTTTGCACTGAAACTTTCTTCATTTGCCATCAAGCTTGAAGCACGTACAAGAATAAGGCCGGTTAATGAATTGCTCATGTGGCTCTGAGAACCGGTTGTCAGTTGGTAGTACAAGTGTCTGCCATTTGAGTCTCTACACACAAAGTGCACTGAAAGTCTGGAATATCCATTATCAAAACCGTGTGCACAGCTTGCTATCATCCTACTATCCAAGCCACTTGTCAGGTACTTCAGCTTGCCACTTTAGTCAACTGCTCAGGCTCTGGTAGTGCCTGTACTCCAGTTGTAGTCAGTCAGTCATTCAGAATGCTTTCAGTTTTTATTCTCATTGTCAGTGCTGTATAGTTTCATGACTTTTATCTCATGCAGGACAAAGGGAGAGCAGAGTGAGTAACTCAGGGTAAGATTTGGACCAAGGGGTCTGGTACTTTCAAATGAGATTCTGAGGCTCCGTCAGAATTGTGCATGACTGGATTTAGAGTGTAGCATGAACTCTGACAAACCCCTGTAGACTGAGAATTTTTGGAGGTTTGCTAAACAGAACATAACATTCAGTAGCATGCACTGACTGAGAATTTTTGGAGGTTTGCTAATCAGAACATAACATTCAGTAGCATGCACTGAACTCTGCCTTGGTTCTACAATAGATGGTGTGGAATATTCCACACCCATCAGTAGCATGCACTGACTGAGAATTTTTGGAGGTTTGCTAATCAGAACATAACATTCAGTAGCATGCACTGAACTCTGCCTTGGTTCTACAATAGATGGTGTGGGATATTCCACACCCATCAGTAGCTAAGTGGACAGGTGGAGGCTCAAGGTGATGAGCAAAGTGCTTGAAGGAAAGGGCAGTGGGCATGAAGGCTATTGAATGTTATGAAGCTGGTTGTGAATGGAAATGAAGAGGTTGGTCTTGTGTTTGTCTTTGCTTCCAAAGATGTTGTACTCATAGCCGATAAGTAAACCCATAACTAAATCATGGACTCGAAAGTCAACACAGTGTTGTCTAATACATAGTAGCCAACACAAAGCAGCTTTATGTTCAGAAATTGATCTCATTGTTGTCGGTTATAGGTGAACCTATATATTAGTCATGGGTTTCAAAGAACTTTTCACTTAATTTTTTTTAATCTTTGTTTCGAGCTATGAAAGAAATCTATATTGCAGGATTGTTACATTTGCCCCAAATATTTAAATTTTCAAAAAGTATGGTTTGACAGACAAAATATTCACGAATATTTGTCAATATTATCAACTATTTTTTGTTCAAATAATTTCCTTGAAAAAACTAATATTTATTTTTAGTAATGAACTTTTTGCTGAGTTGTATTGGTTCTTGTTGGACATTGTGCTTGCTCCACTTGTTCAAGAAAGAAAGAAGTGAATAAAATAAAACAAAAAAATGAAATGAGATGAAAAGGCTGTCTTGAAGGAGTGAGACTGGACAAAACTAAGGTTGGATGTCCTAAAACCACCAACTTAAGAAATATGGTCTCATTTTAACAAGGTTATTTATGAGAAATATTTTTCGGTCATTTGGAAGAAGGTTTCTCACGGAATGCACAAATTTTCGCAATTTTATTCCCAATATTCAAATTGATACAAATTTTCGAAGTCAAAAGAACTTCGTGACCCAAATTAGACCTCTAGGTTTCCCCATGTTCACACCATGTGGTACTAATTTTCACTCATAATGATACCCAAAACCACCAACTACGGTACTTCTTCGCAATGCTTGGCATGCCATTGGTTTACTTGAATAGTGAAATTGATGGTTTTGAGTCTCAACTATGGTGGCCCCAAGAAAACTCTACATGTCATAGTTGGGAGACGTGGTTTTAGGACATCCAACCTTATTACAAGGGCAAAATTGATTCCAAAAGCCTCATCGAGAAGACTGTCGGAAAAGCACTTTTTGGGAAAAGTAATTATAGCTGGGGTATCGGGAGAATCGAACTCCCGACCTCTTGCACCCTAAGCAAGAATCATACCACTAGACCAGATACCCTAACTGGCGACACGCGGATCCCATGAACCGACTGCAACCACATCGAAGACCCTGAACTTGATGTCATTGACGGATGTGTATTTTGTTATAAATAATTAAGAAGATTCCGATTCGGGATCCATCATCAACGTTCAGAATCCATTAATTCCTAATCGTCCATTGAGCTACATACAGTATGTATCTCCACTTAATCTCGTGTATTGGAATACAAAAATGTACTCAAATATTGTGTATACTCACATACAAAGGGGATCTCCAATATGTTGAACATCAATCTCCTTGTATGCAAAAATACATGACTATAATAGAACTTTAGTTCAATCAGGGGTTAACCCTTTAATGTCCCGATTTAACATTGTTTTCAGAGATTCGTTATAAAATGTTTGATGAGAAACAAAATGGACTTGATGTACAAAGCAAAGTTGTACATGTCAATGTGAAGATCACATATATACGGTTGGATTCATTATATTTTTAATTAATATTTTTAATTAAATTTTGCTAGGTTTTCTTTTGAAATTCATTTTAAAATCCCAAATTAACACAATTTAAAAAAAATAAAAATTGTAATGAAATTGGAATAACATGCACTACGAGATGGTTCAATTTCCATTATTTGATTCTACTTATTTTGAAAAATCATGTTTAAGGTCTCACTTTTTGAACTAAAAATTGAAACTTGACATAAACCAATTCTCTTGTTCCAATTCTCTTGTTTTTCAAAAAATCATAATATCTTACTTTGAAGATCCGTACCGTACAAATGATAATCAACTAGCACAAGAACCAAGAAAATTTTGGATGGATGAAAACTGTACATGTATGTAGTCAGGAGAATAGTTTGAATCTGTTCATCGTCCACTATGTGGACACAGGTGCCTCAAAGGGTTAAGACTTCATGTCTTGAAATTGCAGAAAGAACGAAAATTCATACCTATAGGCTCATCAATGCATTGTCATTGTGTAACTTTTCTTTACAGTGAATGGGCAAGCATATGTGCACTGAAAATCTATCGCAAGCCATCTACAGTAACTAGGACAATTAAATAGCAGAGATACACCTCAAGAATGTAAACATCTGCTGTTGGATCAATGTTTGAGCATACCTTATTATGCGAAAGTCATGAGTAACAGCTCAGGGGACAGCAATTCTGGTGATGGTACTCAAATTCATGCTTTTTGATATAAGAGTGCACTAAGTTATGCATGGGTGATGCTAACAGGTGAGATACAGTAACTTGTTTATTCCTAACGAACCAGAGACTTACGGCATTTGACATGCACCCAAAGAATCCGAAGTTAACAATTTATGTTAGCACGAGTGCTATTCAGATAACTAATTCTACACCTCTGTATGGTAAATGACAAACCCCTCACCAAATGAAGATATTGCACTTCAAGTAAAAACTACACCAAAACGTGCGGGTCCTACTAGATAAAAAGAAAAGGTATTTTTTAGAGCAGGAAACTCTACGTATGTGCAAGGAATTCACAAAGTCTAAAGAGATATTTGAAGATTTTGCAATCCACAATAAATTTGTAGCCCCAGTATTTTTGAACCCACAGTGACTGCACGTTTTGGTGTAGAATAATCACAATCCCATAATTCAAGAGATCAGAACAGAGGATTGGAACTGAATAGAACCAACCCCATTCACAACCTAAATAAACACTCACGTAACACAACATGTCATATTCCAGCCAGGGAGCTACTAAACGACTCTAATTCATTCATTTCACTGAAAACAGTGTAATACCAGTACAACATTGGTGCATACTAAGGATAAGAATGATACAAACATCACCTCTTCATCAAGAAAAATGCCAATCTCTAGCAACTGGTCTCCATATGACAGGTTAAATACAATGACACAAAATACAATTGAAAAAAGAAAGAATTACTCCATAGCCACAAATTGCATCCGTAAAATTACAAACATTTTCTGTATTGAAAGATGTCAGTTGAATACATGTCCAACTGCGCAACCAAATAATTTTGACACTAACCTAATAGTCAGCCAGATTGATACCCGCCTTCTTGGCCATGGCTTGTAGGCCGTTCTTCTCCACCGTCTTGAGCGCCTTGGTGGAGAGACGCAGCTTCACGAAACGCTTGCCCTCCTCCCACCAGAGGCGCTTGTACTGCAAGTTGGCCTGCTGCAAGTGCTTCGTGCGGTGGTTGGAGAACGACACTTTGTATCCATTGTTGGCCTTCTTGCCTGTCAAATCGCACACCCGACCTACAGTAGCACCAATCCCAACCAAACTCACCACTTATCAAATGTTCATGTACATCCCCTTCATCGATGGCTGAAGAAGCCTTACACCAATAATTCTTTGATCTTTCATAACCCTAATCTCAGAAACAAAAAGTAACAAATGGAAGCATATTCAGCTGGTGAACATCACTAATCAATATGTACCTATCATCCAATTAGCAAGTAGGGCCAAGTTCCAAGGTGAAGTATCTCACTAAAAGACAAGTTTTTAAGGGACTTGGGGGACGAAATTCCACATTTCAAGTGAGCTTTTGAAAAAATAGTGGTGGAGAACTTGCCATGAAGTATGGAAGGTTTCAAGCCCAAGACTTCATGGCAACTTCTCCCTAACCAACAAAATTTGTTCATGTTTCACCTCAAGCAAGTCCATGGAACGTGCACAACTTCATGGCAGGGTATGAGACAAACCAAGTTCCACTTTTCCCCTCCTCTTGCTTACTTCCATAGAAAACTTCTCAAACCCATGGAACTTGGCTCTAATTCTTTGAACTTCATAACTATTGTGCGTAACCCTAATCTCAGAAAAAAAAAAAGTAACAAATGGAAGCATATTCGGCTAGTGAACATCCTTAATCAATATGTACCTATCATCCAATTAGCGATTAGTAATGAAGCTTTGATAACTTTTAAATAAGATGTTCAAATAATGTGTTCTTTGGTGCGTTGGAGCCCTCATTCATTTGCCAACAAGAACATATAACAATTTGACCAGTCTAATAGGAGCTATGTTAAACTGGCGATTTTGGACGTTCCTATGTTACATTCGAAGTGTAACAAATGGAAGCATATTCAGCTGGTGAACATCCCTAATCAATATGTACCTATCATCCAATTAGCGATTACTAATGAAGCTTAATAACTTTTACATACGATGTTAGAATAATGTGTTCTTTGGTGCGGTGGAACCCTCTTTCATTTGCAAACAAGAACATATAACAATTTGACTAGTTTAATAATAATTGGAGCTATGTTTAGCTGGCGATTTTGGGCGTCCCTATGTTACATTAGAAGTGCATGGAATTCAAGCCAAAATGAAGCGATGAAACTAAAAACTTACTCGCCCGAGGTTGCACCAATACAGAGTTGCTCGCAGCGAATGCAGCAGGCTGCTGGCTGGAGTAGCAGGTGAGGGAGCTGCCGGACAGCTGAGCCTGTCGTGAAGCAAGGAAATGGGGCGCTGTAGAAACACAGAGCGACGTCGCCAAGGAGGTCGCCATCGCTTGTAAAACGGCAAGCAAAGCTTCACAAACACAGGGTGGGGAGGGAGAACTCCACTGGATATGGCTCTTCCTCGCACCGGGTATACGTTTGATGTTCAATCCGGGTATCAGCACGTGCTCTCAGCCTCAGGTCCTGGATAAGATACATCGCATTGGTTTCCGGGTACCAGTACGTGAGTTCCTGGATAAGGTACACCACGTTGGTTTCCGGGTATCAATAAGACGCACAGTTTCTACTGGTGATTTTAATCGGAAAAATGTTTTTTTAAATTTTTTTAAATTTTTTTTTGTTTCGTTTACTTTTTTTTGGAATAGAAAGAAAATTCCATAGCAAAAATCAATACAATAGGTTGATAGCAATTCCGGCACAAATTAATTCAAAATTTCAGGAATTTATCAGGTGTTGCTTTTTAATTGACTGTGACATGTGAAAGACTCGACGTGGTAGGCCAAAAAGTTGACATCATTTCCCAAGTGTGCCAGAAGTGCTATCAACTTATGATAGTCATGGATGCAATTTTCTTAACCTTCGAGTACATACACGATTACTACACTAAATGGCGTATATAGTGTTTGGGACACTATTTCTCAACCTGGATACTATTTAATTTTAGAGACATATAGTGTCCTTGTAAGAAAAAAATGAATGTAGTGTTCCAATGACATGTGGCAACTTTATGATAAACATGGCATGTCACCTCGTGCCACTCTTATTACTTCGAAAAAACATGGCACTCTCAATGAAAGTGGGAATGATAAGTGGCAAACTCTTATGTAGTGTAGGGACACTATTTCTCTTCACCTTTGAACAAATTGTGGTAAAAAAACATCAATTCTCCCCAAACACTAAATAGTTGTTAGATCTGGATACAAAAGAACAAATTACATACAGTTGCACATTCAAAAATCTCTACATTCCAAAAATCCTTACATTTTGAAATCCTTGCAATTCAAATATTTGCAAACTTTGAAATCCTCTTATTCCAAAAATCTACAGTCATTCAATTTAATCTAAGTCCCCACAAACTTTTAGTTTTGAGTCACTAAAGATTTTTGGTTTAGAGTCACTTTTGCAACAATTTCCCTCGAGTAGCAACTCTTCTTATTGATTTACTGCAAGGATTGAGGTAAACAAGTTAGTAAAGGGTTAGTTCTAAGCATATCATATGAATTTTGTAATTGTAATATAAGTAAGTTTATAAGCAAATAAGTAAATTGATAATATTGTAAGCATATTTATATACGTATATGGATATTAAAAATTAATAAGTGATAATTTTGAAATTAAGATGGTTGACTCCTCCTTCTCCTACATGTTTAGATATAATAGACAATTATGAATTGAATTTTTGAATAATGTAGATACTAAAGGTTAGCTCATAATGTACCTTCTTTTAATACCAATCACTAAGCTAGGAGCACCTAAAACCAACACTACACCTAATTGCGACATAATCTAGATAGTCATTCTAGAATGTAAATTTAGATAAACCATAGATAGCTTATTATTATGATCAACATACAATAAATTGGGAATCTATGATGTGCCTAGATTTGCGTTCTAAAATGATTGCATGGTCAAGATTTTGTTGCAATTAGATGCACTGTTGGTTTTAGGTGCTCCTACCTTATATGAGAGTATATTATTGCCTTGTTTCCCTCATATCCCTCATTTCCCTCGTTTTCTATCATATTCCCTTCCAATCAATTGGAATTGAAGATATTTCTTTCTAATGAATGGCAATTGAAGAGATTCCATCATAATGACTCATAATAAAAGATATTCCCTTGCAACGAAGGCCAACAAGTTAAGGTTATAATTACCTAACCAACTATTTTTTGCATTATCGACTAAAATGATTGTGGTTTTATCATCTACAGTTCATTTTCGAAGTGTCAACTTTTTAGGATAGAATTAAGAGGTTGGTACAAAGACATTTGAGGAGAAAAAGTGGTAAAATATTGAAATTCCAATTTGTGGGGTCGAGTGATTCCTCGTACATTTCTATTTTGGCCTAAACTTTTCAGCTCCATCAGTTTTTTCGGTGACATGAATGGTGGATTCTTCAACAAATACGGATAAACATATACAAAGTTCAGCTGTTGAGAAGGGGTATGAAAGCAAGTTATCATTTACAAAAAGCAACTTGGTCACAAAGCCACATTTAAATGACATGGTAAGTTGAATTTGAAGCTTTGAATCTCATAATGGAATGGTGGAATTGAACCCATCTATAATGATATGATGAACATATCTCACAAAGAATAACATAATTCATTTGTTATAGACTTGTTGACAATGTAGGACATGTATTTGCACCTACATGTTAAAGTCAACCTTCAAATTTCAGTGGTCAATGGCTCTAATATTCAAACCAAAATATAGAACATTACATCACACTTCAAAATAATCATCAACCCTCTGAAACTCACAAGATCTTACAGTCAAAGTTCAGAAAGTCCATTCAGCCCATAAAAACATAACAATAGGTAGTAAGGGGTTAACGTTTTTAAAAAGTTGAAGGTGAAGAACCCATTTACAAGGACATGAAAGGTACCCTTTCAAACAATGAACAATGCTCTTTTCATCTCCAAACATCAACATAGATTGTTTCAGTGAAATCAATTGAATACAATTGATTTCATTATGAAAGGTGATATTGTTTATAGACAATGATTGAATGTCTTAAAAAGCTTATGGTTCAATTGACGATTGTCCAAGCATCTGTCCATCAACTCAATTGGCATAGACAATCAACTAACATTATTACATTGATGTTCACATACAAGAAAATAAAATTTGAAGAAACCAAATATTAGTACATACATTGAATAATAATCTTTGTTATGCATCAAAACAATGTGTATTCTCATAGTAAAACTGTAAATTTTCCAAAGAGATTGTTTAGAATATAAAAACATCAAATATAAATGGTATCTGACTTTGGTTGAATGCAAGATACTAAAATTATATTTTTTTTGGCAAAACATTAAGCTATACAATAATTCCTGACAATAATTTCACATTTGAATGACATAATTTTAAAATTACATATACGTGTTGAATCTAAATTTGGTTGAATATTTGTTACATTTTATTTGTGTTTGGTTTATTGACTATTTAATGCACACATCCAAACCGTGAGTGAGGGTGGAGAACTTTGAGCTAAACAACTCTTCATATATAAATCTATAAATGCTGATTTGTGGTCCAAATGCTCTAAAATCTTAAGACATTTGTGGTTTTTAACTTGAAAACTGTATAAACTCAAAACAACGCCATTTCATATAAATAAAAAAATAAAAAAATAAAAACGATATATATATATATATATGTATATGTATATGTATATGTATATGTATATGTATATATATATATATATATATATATATATATATATATATATATATATATATATGTATAAAAGAATAGGAATTTGTGTATTAACCCTTAAAAGACATATAATCATTTTTCTTTTTGAAGGTCATTTTTACAACTTTCATTTCATTCTTTTGAGAATTATTTTTTGTACATTATAGTGTTCATCAAATGAAGCAAAATATGTAATTTATTACTTTATTGATCAAATAGCGATATTTTTCATTGCTTCAGAGTAGGTTATCAAAATGTGCTTTGAATAAATTTTTTGGTTGTTCTCCAATTTGGATGACGAGATGAACCCAAAATTAGAAATTTAGAAGATCAAAACAAAGAAATATTTATTTGATTGAACTTTAAAAACAACATGATAGAAAAAAAACTTTATGTAATTATGCTTGGTCAAAGTTTAGTTGACTTCACGATATACTGAGTTAAAAGATGTATATATCTCACTTAATATTGACTATTTAATAAAATAAACAACACCAATAGATGGATTGGAAAGTTTTGGAAAGGAACATATATATATATATATATATATATATATATATATATATATATTCCTAGAAACATCATTTTGAAGCTCAAGTTTCCATTTTTAGACCCAAAAAACCCTATGAGGGCCTCGTTATCCTTTAAAGGTTAAAACCTAAATGCCCGAGCAATATTGGACGAAACATAGATGTGTTATAATATGTGCCTTCCATATGTTTGATGTAGTTTGGTTCAATAGACAAAATGTAGGCCATCACTTCTACAAATTATCCATACGATCAAACTTCCAAAAAAAGCTTTAGATTTTTTTCTTTAACCCCTAACTGCCTGAGCGTCCATTTTTTGGACGATGTACAAATTTCATCCATAATTTCTCATCCGTCGTGTACTAGATTCTATGGGAAGTTAGCTTCATGCATATGTGATCCGATTAGGAAGGGGATGATTTGTGAAATTTTTATGCCTCATTTCATGTTTTAGCGATTCATCCAAAATTTTGAAGATTTCAGTGTAAAAGTGGTCTAAAAAAAGTCAACTCATAAAATTAAGCAACCAAAAAATCTCCAAAAATCACTACACTTAGAGTATTACATTTCAACCAATCACAAAGAATTTCATCCGTAGATTGTCAATATCTTATTTGTAATTGAATTACAAAATAATTTTGAATTTCATGTTTTCAAATTTTATACAAAATTATTGGTAATAGCAATCATAGATCTAAACGTATGGATAGAATCTAAAACTCATAACATACAACTTTTATTCATATATCAAGTTCAAAATATTACTCTAGATTGCATTTTATAATGCATCTTTGCAAAACTGCCGAATTTGGAGAGGGCTCTAGGCATTTAGGGGTTAATGAATTTAAAAGCCTTAACCTTTGAAGAATCGTATAAATTATAATTTTCACTTTTAGAATTAAAAAAATTTAACGTGATTAGTTAAAATTGGTTTATCTATTGTAAACTTCAAAAAACCAAAAGAAATGATGGAGGGAATATCATTACTTTATCCAAATAGCAAATTTTATAACACTAAAACAATGTCGAGGTGATCCATTTTGAATTTTTTTCCCAATGGAGTTAAACTTGGATTGACATAATTCAAATCGTGTTGGAAAGTGAGCTTGGTGTAGTATTTTAAAGTATTTTTAATTTTTGTAAAAACTTATTTTTTTGTTCTGGGCAACCCATTAAAAATGGGCACCTACCAAAAAATGGTCTCTTGGAAGCTCAAGGGTTAAGAAGGCATGTAGGCAATGTGAATAGTGTACATGACACAAAATTATGACTATAAATTTAAATTTTAAACATAATAAGGTTGGCTATTACGAACCTTCTTATTGAAATTTATCATAGAAATTGAGACAAATTGGCAATCATCAACACCTTTTAAAATTCCACGATTTTGTTTCCTTAACCTTTAACCCCTAACCGTCTCGACGTCCATATTTTGGACGTTTTTGGGGGTACATTCACCTTTGAAGAGCTGTAACTTTTGCAAAACGTGTCCAATTTTAGTGAAATTTTGGAAAAACAAACCGCATAATGTATGAAATGTGTGGTAAAAATTTCAGATCAATTCAAGATGTATTGTATGTTTGGTGATCATTTGAAAGTAGGTATCTTTTTTTTGGACAGTTTTTGTGCATTTTGATGGCTGCAACTTCGGGGGCTTGTATCTCCTTCATCCCATGTCCGTTTTCAATAAAAATTGTTGGGTTGAATTTTCCTTGAAGTCTAGTTACCATGATTAAATTTTCATATCAATCCATGTTGTTATTAATGTTTGGGAATCATTTTAGTGCACGGGTCTAGTTTGGACACTTTTTGCTTTTTGGGTCAAATGGGTCAATTTTGGGGCTACTTTTTGACATTGCAGGGCCATTTGAGGGCACAATAAAAAATTTCATGAGTTTTTTTTGGTACCAATGTGTTTATATGATGATTTTGAACTACTTTATAGCTGAAAGTTTTTCATTTGAGTAATTTTGAAAATGAATTTCACCTCTAACTGTGTTGCTAAGGAAAACTTCAGCATCCTTTTTTAACACTAAAACACTACGATCTTGGAATCTATGTGGCCAAATGACCCCA
Source organism: Pohlia nutans (assembly GCA_022496805.1). NCBI lineage: Eukaryota > Viridiplantae > Streptophyta > Bryopsida > Bryales > Mniaceae > Pohlia > Pohlia nutans. The sequence continues at coordinate 19,688,606 of CM040097.1, forward strand.
AAATTGATCCACATGATCTACAACATGTATATTACAAGATTGTACGGTTGAGATTTCTATACCTCACTTACATTTAGGCCTATAACACATCAAAAGCAATGATGATTTTAAGCCCAAAAAAGCTAGCAACGCTTAGGGGTTAAAGGATTGACTAAGCATTGCGGGCTTGGTTTTTGCAGTTTTCAAACCACTTTGATCATGAATTTCTAGTAATGTTGAAATGTTTATATGAATTTTCTTTTTCAAGTATCATCAATGACAAGAATAGTATGTATCTGCATTTTTAGAATTTAAAATACATCTATATTTTGACGTTGAAATTTAGGAAGATTATCTTTCTAAATTAAGAAATGACTTTTGAGAATTAACCCATAAAGGACAGAACGGGAGGACAGACCAATCCACTCCGGGCCGGTGGATACCAAAATAATCTTTAATATGATATTTTTTGCAATTGAAAAATAGACATGCCCTTGCAAAATTTCCCAACTCATATCTTGGAACTTTTGTTTTTAAAAAGAGTCAATATTAAGTGAGACATACACATCTTCTAACTCTGCATATTTTAAAGTCAACTAAACTTTGACCAACTTATGTGTAATTCCATGAAGTTTTGTCCAATCGTGTCAATTTTTATTCAAAGTGTGTCAAATGAATATTTCTTTGGTTTGGTCTTTTAAATTTCTAATTTAACATTTATCTTGTCATCCAAATTGAGGAAATACTAGGATTCAAAATGATCTTTGGAGCACTTTTTTATGACCTACTTTAGAGCAACGATACAAATTGCTACTTGATCAATCAAGGTAATATATTACTTATTTTGCTTCAATTTGGTGTATGGTATAATGTACTAAAAGAAATTCTCAAATGAATGAAAGGAAAGTTGTGAAAATGACCTTCACAATTGAGAATAGTATGTATCTACATATTTAAATTAGGAAAGTACTTTTAAGGATTAACCCTCTTAGGGCCGGTGGGTACCAAAATAAGCTTCGATAGGATATTTTAAACAATTGAAAAACAAACATGCCCCTCCAAAATTTCCCAACTCCTATGTTGAATTTTTTATTTTTTAAAATATTCAATATTAAGTGAGATATACACATCTTTTAACTTTGCATATTATGAAGTCAACAAAACTTTGACAATGCATAATTCCATGAATTTTTCTTCAATCGTGTCAATCTTATTTCAAAGTGTGCCGAACAAATAATTCTTTGTTTCACTTCTTAAATTTCTAACTTTACATTCATCTCGTCACCCAAATCGAGGAAACACCAAAAAATGGCCTTCAAAGCACTTTTTGATGCCCTACTTTAGAGCAACAAAAAAAATTGCTATATGATCAATTAAGGTAATAAATTACAAATTTGGTTTCATTTTGGTGAAGAAATTTCTTAAAAGAGTGAAAGGAAAGTTGTGAAAATGACCCTCACAAATAAGTTAAAATGCATGACGTTTAAAGGTTAAACACAAATCTTGCATATAGTGCACATCAACAAAAGTGAAGTGGTGCTTCTCCACAACAAATTCCTCCAATGCTCAAAGAGCAACCATTACATGGTTTGTGAATCTTACATTCAAAAGTTGGCCATCCCCATATGAAGCACTTTTGTGGACATCACAGCGTGGGTAACTACCATTGTTTCATATATACTAGAGCTCGGCACTTGGAACTATTAAATGCATCAATTATGGATCAATGCCACTTCAATATGCAAATGTCAGCATCGATATCAAAAATCATCTGTTCAATTTGTAGCTGGCCAAGATGTGTGCAACTTGGATCTCTAACTTGTTCAAAACCATTTGCATCTAAGACACCAGATGTCAACTACATGACAGTAAATGATGCACAGCTTGCACCAATTCACTCAGCCCCTTGCACCTGTTTTCCAGAATCACGCACCGTTGGTCCATGTCCTCCTTGCTGGCCTTCATGTCTTGGATTCTGTTTTCAAGGAATTTGAGATAAGTTATCGTGTCTATCAAGGTGGACGCCTTGTTCGGCTGCAACCACCAATTGTTGTAATTGTTAGAACGATTAGATTTTAAAATATCCTTGTTAGCAAATCAAACAAGGATAAATTTTAACCTACACGAGAAAACAGGGAGGGACATGGTACAAGTGTCCCAAAGTTCTAGGTACTTGCGAATTTTTTTTTGAACTAATGGGTATCTACAACGGGACACTTACTCCATGTCACACCATGGAACATATCGTATTTTCTTTCAAGATACCACATTATGTAGATCCAGATTTGGATACCATATCCACATGTTCAAATTGATGATTTCAAAACCAACATGAGTTATGATGTTGAAATGGGGTACGTACATTCTCCAAATCAAAACGTATTCATTCTGCAAGACATTGGGGTGTTATGTTTGGATAGGTGTCATGATAAGGTACCTCTAAGTTAGGATTGAATAATTGAATCGATAATTTACGCAAGTAAAAGCTGACTATTTAATATTCTAAAAGTAATTAACTCGGATCATTAATTTAAAACTGGTATCGTGAACAGTTGAGACTAAAGGAATGTTCAGAACAAAGTTAAGATACTCATGTCGATTGATTTGAGACATTAGTTGTGCAATACAACTAAAACGACGTTAGTAGAGAATTAATTGTTGAAGCATTTGTTTTACCTTGGAGATGGTGCCAATCTTCTCAATGCAGTAACATTCTCATTCTGTTTCGTTCTCTGGCGCCTTTCAGCCAGCATTTGGCTTACAGCCGCTTCGTCATGCCCAGCATGCACTGGACCACTACTGCCTGCTCCTCGCCCAAGCTCCTTTGGTTGGGTCTATGGATCTGCAGTCAATGTAATGATTTTTATTTCAACAACCTTACCGACTTGGTAGAGATGCCCTTCCGGCAAGAAAATGGTGATCACCACAACTGGCACTGTTCTGAAAATAATATCACTAAAACTACAAAGAACGTCCAGTTAACTAACACATATCACCAATAATAAATAAAATACAAGCAAATTCCCGATAGAAACCAATGTCCCAAACTAAAAGACAGAAATAAAAGTTTGCGACAATTCTAGACCACACAGCTATAGGCCCAAGGTTTAGTGGTTGTAAGAAGTTCGAACTCAAGTTTAGACTCACGGTTATAGGGTCCAATTTATTTCATCCCTAAGACTAATGCTCCTATAAATTCATCCTCGACTATTTTCCCATTCTCTTATTTCCTCTGTCCTTGGAGCTCTACATTATCCCCTATGACTCCATTATCTCCTACGTCTCCATTATCTCCTATGGCTCCATTGTCTCCTACCTCTTGGCACCTGTGCCATAATGGCTCTAGATATCTTGATCTTCCTCGCATGAGGAAGAGCATTTTATTAAATGACGAGGCTCGATCACTGCACAAAAATGGGAAAATGAAGGAAAAGCCTGAATTGAAGAAGCCCAAGAGTAAATTATTTCAGGCTCGATTTAAGGCTCAACAGTCCAAGAAGACTAACTATTGAAAGCTGACAAGCCCAAGAGTAAGCCTAAATTATTTGAGGTTGACAAGCCCAAGAGTAAGCCTAAATTATTTGAGGTTGACAAGCCAAAAACCAAGTAAGCCTCCATTGAAGAGGCCAAGAAGAAATTCTTCGTTGTACCCAACGCAAGGTGCTTGAAGCCTCAACTACATGCCAACCCATTGGAGGACTGGGAGCCACCATTGGAACCAGAGACGATGGTTGAGAAAGTGGAAGTGTCAACATATCCTATTTGGAGCATTTGGGATTAGCCTACGGTTCTCTAGCCCTAGCATAGAACTAGGGCAATAGAACCAGTAGTAGCAGACTCTTCTATGTACATAAAAAACTCTACCAAGAATTTGTAAATAATTTTGTAAATAAAAATGAACAAATCTTCCATACAAAGCAACCATCTCCAGTTTCCGTGGCTCTCACATCATACCGAAAAATACCGATATTCACCCAAAAAAAAGAAAAAGGAAAACGATGGATAAAACAGTATTTACTATTTTATTTGGAATTGTGTGTTCTATTGTGCATTTTAATTCCATATACATGTTAATTACATTTACATGTTCATTTCATATAATTGTGACATTTACACTGTAAATTGATTTACATATTAATTTCAGTATTTATTATTTTAATTTTATGAGTATGAATAGTGTTCTATTGTAACACTATTGTAACTATCTCGGTACCTCACACAAATCTCAAACACATGCCACTTATGGCTGTTGCTCTTTCATCACCACCTCCAAAGACATCACTATGTCGAGTATGAAACATGTTTAACAAACCCACCGAGTGGATATGGATCGTACCATTTTGCCAAGTAGTCAACAGGTATCCCATACCCCAACTTAAATTTCAACTCAGCTGCCTCATTCGAGTATGCGCTACCAACGATTTGGCATCGGCTGAAGAATTCAAAGCCAATGAATTATTAAAACTGGAGGAATGAGAAAACCTAAACTAGCCAACTCATCCTCGTAAGCGAAACATAAGCAGCCTTCTCACCTTACGGTGGCTCAGTCTTGCTAATTTTACTATGCATGTCATCAAACAAAGCAGGATAAGATAATGATTTTCAACAGAATTGAACATTTTTCTTGAAATTTCTTAGGAATTCAAACAATGCCAAAAATTGCTCATGCTGCATTACTCACCAGTCATGCCAGTCTCCCGAAGAGGAATAAACTTGGTGACAGCAAACAGATGTGTGACACTCGTATGATCGAGCAATTTGTCCTGTGGAAAAAACAGAACCATCAAACCCTAATTATTCGATTTGTTCTGTGTTTAAAGCCGCCATTTTTATGCTGTAAGCACACATACAAGCATTGAAAAACGTTCAAATAAAGAAATCACTGGAACCCTAAACCCTAATCTTGATACTCACGCATCAGGGCTTTCTTCTGTGTGACAAAGCACACCGGGTCCTTGCCGCGAACGCCGATGGACGTATTTCCAGATGCCTTCACAGTGTTTTATGCATACTCTACAAAATTAGAAAACAGAGCCAATCACTTAACATTTTGCGCTCGAGAGGTAAAGAATCCAACATCAGAAAATTCTCGATACTTTGATCTATGGATACATGAATCGAACTACCGAGAGAATTAAATGCATACTCTACAAAAACGAAAGAAAAGTAAAAATGTATATATATTATTTATGTATTTATTTATTTATTTGTTTGGTTTATCCTTATTTCTTTCTTTTTTGTTTTCGATCTAAGTGTATAACCGCCAACAACTTTGAATTGCACTCCAAAGGTCATATGAAAAGTACAAGGCATACTTGATGTAGTTTACCACCTACATCTCTCAATTAGACTCAAGTATGCCATTAACACGTCACCACACGTGGATTGTGCAATCATGATGTGTGAAATTTAAGAAGAGAAGATACACTAGTTTGAGTCGTTTTGAGAGCCCTAAATCAGGTTACACTATTCAATGTCACACCCTAAATAAGTTGTTGACCAACTCATGCACATCCATTTATTTAGAGCGAGAGACTACCTACAGTACTCGTGGACATGCTCTAAGCTACGGTAGATGAACCTAATTGTGACACTATATTTTTCAAAAGTGTAATCTATGACTTAAATAGAAATGTAAGTTTATTGAACTTTACTGTACTTCAAAGCCATCTGCACCATTCTTTGCAAGGTCATAGTTAATTCTTCCTTGCTTTGTCATTAGCCTTAGCAATAGTTGATTGATTCAACAATAGTTAGTTCGGCAATAGTCATGGTTGTTGATTTTTTAATTGTCTCTAGAAGAATATTTGGTATGGTTTTCAGTTATACTCTAAAAGAGTACCGTACCTTCATAGTAACTTCATCCCTCCTCATACGAATAATTAATTATTTTCAAAAAATCAGATTGATTTGCAAGGAAAATAATTTATTTATTTTCAATTTTTTTCAAAAATAATTAATAGCCATTTAGTCGTTCATCCAAAGTTTTCTAGTGTGCATGTAGACCATCAGAAACATGGAGCGCTTGTGAGAATATTAAAAAGGCCATATCAAGTTGAGAATATTAAAATGCCATATATTGGCCCAATTACAATGTACATGGGATCCGTTGAGTGGATTTTAGCCAAAGCGGGAGCAAATATGCTTTATTTAATAACAGACAATTTGACATTATTGTCCATTTGGAGCTTCACGAGTTAGCATGTAGTGCATATGGACTGGCTTTACCTAAGTGTAGTGTATTTTCATCTGACTTCGTTTTATGCTTATGTTGTAATATCTACTTATTTTGTCTTTCTTTTAATTTAATTTTTCCATATTTTGTTAAACTTGCAACAAAATTTCCAAAATAATTTGTTTTTATTTTTTTCAATTATTTAAAAGCAAAGTTGTTATGAAAGTTCGGTACTTCTAGAAGGAGGCAAGACTAGTTTTATGACGTAATTGTGTTGATTATAGACGAAAAGTGGATACCGTACTACATGGTCAGCTTTGGCACTAATTATATTATTTAAATAAGAGCCAAAAAATTTGGAATTTATATTTATATTTTTTCCAACTTTAAAGAAGAAAATTTTCAAAAGTGCCAAATCTATTTTTTTAAATTGATTAAATATTTGACACTCTATAGATGATTATCATTGTGCACTACAATAACTCTCTTCATTTGCTCTATTTATGAATGAACAACATGTTACAGTATGTCAATGAATTCATAGTGACAAATATGCTCATCACTGGCGCTTGCAATTTATCAACATTAGAGGATATACAAGAGACTTGAAAAGATCAGATCTAGCACACTCACCGATTGGAGGACTACATTACCAATCATTCACCCGACCACAACTCAAATCTTCAGAATATGGACAAACAAATGCACATTCAAATCAACAAGCTTGCCACCTTTCTTCCATCTCTTGCTAATTGTTTTATCATCTTGTACACAACTTGCTACAAATTTGCTTTTATAGAATGATCTAATTGCTAGAGACTCATATGAGCCACTATGTCGCAAAACCACACACTATGCTACCTATCTTTCAAAGGGTGGTAACTTTTTGAGAGACTTAGAAACTAATAGTTGATTGCACTATGCAAATGCTGCCACAACCAACAAGAAGCATACATGCCACTTTATTGCCACACAACGGATCCACAACAACTCTACCCAAGGCCACAGCTGTGACATCATCAACCACCTCCCTACCAACAGCAAACACATAATCCAAAGATCAAATTCGTGGCCCAACAAGGGCAAAGAACAAAGTTCAAAAGGGAGGGCATTAACCATCACGTATGTTGATGATCTGGAGCTTGACAAGAAAACGATGCTAGCTGCTGATACTGAAGCATCACCTTTGTACGACAACCAACAGCAGAAGATTCCTTCTAGATTCAAACAAGTTGCTACTGACATGAACAATGTGGTGCACCAACGGACCGTGGAGGCGTTCAACATGAATCCAACAATCTTTGCAAATATGTTTGATGTGCAAGGAAAACCAAACATCCTAGCCACAAGATTTCTCAGTCAAAATCGTTGCGGACACAACTCCAACACCAAGACACTCCCACAACCACAATTTGACTGCACCGACACCAACATCCACATCAGCCAAGACTACAATGAGTACTACACCCAGGTAAGTAATAATAATCCTAACACTCTCAGTTTACTAACTCACCTCTATTTGATTATGTGCACAAAGATTGACGAAAAGCTCATCGCAAAAAATAATAGAGTTTGCTATGAGAAACAAGGAAGGAGCATCAACAACAAAACCTGCAAAGAAGCAGGAACTGCACGACAACAACTCGGACAACAACAATGGTACTACTGCACAAGACAACAACACTGGTATGAGCATAAGGAGCAAACCAACATTGTATGGATCAATGAAGCGAATTGGCATTGCAAGGAGCAAATCAACAACACGAAGGAACAACAAAAGCAAATTGACACCGCTTGGAACATTAAGTAGACCAAATGTGATACCAATAGAGGCTATTCTTCATCATCCATGGTTTTAAATCACAAGCAGTATTTTTCAGAATTTGATGATCAATTTTGGTTTCATATTTTCTATTGAATGAATTTTCAAATACTTCTAATTTTTTTTAGATTTTTATGATTAAGTAAGCTTTATATACATGAGTGTAATTTTATACAATTTTCTAAAATAAAAATAAAAAGTTGATTAATTAGTGTGGTTAGATTCTGAAACATACTGCTTGTGATTTAAATTGCCATATTTTTGCAATCATATCTCGAAAAAAATTTCTTTTTGGGATATGATTTTCAAGGCTATTCTTCATCATCCATGGTTAAAATTTGAGTCAAATTTGAGTTTTCAACCCATCTTCACATTGACGCAATACATACCAAAAAATGGGACTCCAAATTGGATCTAAAAATGGCATAATTTATTTTTGATTTTCAAATTTTTCTATAGTACATTGTAAAGCACCAAGTCTAGTACGATGTATTCAAATTTCATTCCATAAAACAAATTATCTTCTAAATGAGAGCATTTCATCCATCAAAGGGGGGCGGCCAACTACTTTTGTGAGTCACTGTACATGCCTTCACATGTAGAAGACAATTGATGTATACCAACAATCCAACAAAATATAATACAACAAATTATAACACATCCAAACCACACATACATATTATGTGCAGACTTTAATAGAGACATAGCTCTTATAGGACGACAATTTTTTTTAATACAACACCACCACAAGCAAAAGACCTAGAATAGCATACATTTATAGAGAACCTCCAACTAACGTATATATATATATATAAAGAACTCCACCTTTTGGGGAGACCGGCGTGAATGAAATATCTGTTCATCCTACCATTGATTCAATGCCCACACGACAATGAACCCAACTAACATACATTTCAACAAACAATCTATTCTCCAAACATGGCGGCCAGAACTATAACCAAACCAACTTAATTGATGAATATTACGTTAAAACACCCAATAATACTTTACACACATCAAACATACATAATGACCATAATCTAAACTCAGACCACCCATCAATAACACTGCATATACCACCAAATACATTACTAGCACGGCTCACACCAACAACAACAAACAAATCATCAAGAATTCTAAACCCCATGCCGCAAGAAAATATTGAAAATTTCAAAACATAATTAAAAAAAAAACGCACTTCAAATAATTGAACTCACCACAATACTAATGAATGAACAAATAACAAAAAATCAGTGGCAAACATCTTGTACAAAATTAGATCATAAGATACAAAAAATATTAGACAAAATTCAAAAAACCTGTAGTGCACCACCTCTTCCATTATTAACGAACCGCACCTCTCAACACGGAGGCTTTCTACCAAGACTCCAAAAAAATGAAAAAACACTTATCTACTTACCATTTGATTAGAAAAGCAATTTACCTAACAAAAAACTCACCAAACTGGCAAATACATTCAATAATAGAAAAATTAAAAAACCATACCCACATCTTTGTTCCACCACCTCTAGACCAAGAATCAAACCAACAAGAATGAATTTAAACCTTAGTAAAACTAGCGAAAACCGCAAACATACAAGCCTATAAAATTACTACAAAACACACTCATCATTGTATCAAAAAGCCATATCAAAATATAGACAATTATACAAAAAAAGTCCAAAGAAAGTAAATAAAAAAGTCTACAAGAATCAAGAAACACCACCATCAGATTGCATTATGGACATAAACAATAATATATTAATTAGCCCACAAGACATAGCAAATGAAACATATATTTAACAATCAATTAGTAACAAACCCACAGTTCCAACAACTTACTACCAACCCAAACACCCACCTCATTGTACTAGTGGAGTCAGACAATATCCATGGCACAAACTAGATGAATTTGTCATAGATAAAAGAGAAAACCAACAAACCCCATTACATGAATACCTCGACCAATAAACATACGACATGGCTTGAAACACTTAGCCGACAACAAAAAACCCGGCTTAAAAAAAATTCAAATTCAATTCTAAAAAAATATGCCTAAAAGCTTTCATGAACTAGTAATCTACTATTTCTATTTTTTACTCATTGCCACAAACAAAAAAAATCTCATAGATGGTTTTGTCTCAAAGTATGGTTGACCCATTATACTTGCAAATACAATTTACAAACTATTTACAGTACTCTTTCATCAATACACTCAACGTATGGCAAAAAAAATCAAATACTACACGTTATGTAAGAAGAATTTAGAGTAGAAAGAAGCACATACAGACAACTCCAACTCCTTATAGCAGCTCTAGAACGAGCTCTAGAAGACGCAAGATTCACAAACCAAAACATCTACTTACTAGACATAGACTTCAAAAATGCATTTGGATCCTTTGACCACGCAAGACTCCTAACCATAATGAAAGACCGGAGATACCCCAAAGATGCAGTAACACTAATTGGAAATATATACTCACATTCCACCACCATATTTACTAGTGAACACTTTGGAAGAACAAAACCAATACCAATACAAAGAGTCACCATTCCAAAAGACACACTAAGCCCGTATCTATTTCTAATATTTTTGGAACCATTACCTCATTGGCTACAAATAGGGAAAAACGGATATATATTTGGTACATCCAAGCTAACCATTAGCTCTGCAGCATACGGAGATGATCTAGCACTTCTCGGGGAGGTCACTTCCAAATATTACGTAACAACCTGCGAACAAAGATAGGGTCCAAATAAATCTTTGAAGATAATTTTTATAAATGATTTACATTAATATAGGATGCTCACAATTCATTTCAAGAATAAAAATGAGAATATCCTTGAAATATTACTAATTATAGTAAGAATTATTTTTAAATTTTAGGGTACTTTTAAATACCCTTTGTTCACACGTGATACTCAAAAGATACAAAGAGTGACCTCCCCGAGTAGCAGTTACAACAAATAACCTCCAATCATTGCAAACCCAACTAGATAAACTAGACAAATACTGTAAATGAGCCGAAATGAATTTAGGGGTACCAAAATGTGCGATCACAGGATGTCCCAATAAATCTAAAAGAAAATACAAAATTTAAAAAACCCAAATACAAAACCAAAATATATCTTACAGTAACCAACCACTGCCCTTCCTACACCAAAACGAACCATATGTATACTTTGGCACACAACTAGTACCCTCACTAAAATGGAAACTACAAACACACATCACCACAAATAAAGTAATAGACCAATGCAATCAACTTACAAACTGTCCAACAACAAGCAAACAAAAAATTATCATGGTAAACACCGTCATTAGAGCCGGTATTGCATACAACTTCTATGCAATCCCGTATTCTTTACCAACTATTAAAAAGCTTGATAAACAGATCATAGGAATCCAAAAAGAAATATGTACTTTACCAAAATGTACAGCAAACGTAATAACACAACTACCACATGAATTATTTGGACTTGAAGCATTCTCTCTAAAAAAAATGCATACTTACGTTGCATTGGTGAATAACTTAGAAACACACTTATTGACCCTGGAAGACTAGGGATAATATTCAGAGGACTCATACACCACATTCTAGCTAAACATGGAGGCGCGGAAGATATTCCAAGAATAAAATACCACCACTACGTCACAAAAATTACACTACAAACACTATTCCTCTTAAAAGGGCTGGGGGAATCTGCTTCAAAAGCACAAATTATTCTTTGTTGGTTTTGAGGCCGAGTGCTTTTGCACGGTGGGGCAAAAAATTATTTCAGGCCACACTTGATTTTGGAGGACCCTCTGATAGCTGTTTCAAGCCAAATTTGAAGGGCCAAGGTGGCCATACTCAGAACCTCACAAAAATTACACTACAATATATCTGAGGTTGTTTATTTGCAAACAAACCTTCAATCAGATAAAGAATTCTAGTACAGGGATTTGGTAGTTCATCAAATGGAAGAATGTCATCATAGCATAGCCATCCTGGCCCTCCAAATCTGGCCTCGATAAGAGCATTCCCACCCATGCACGCTAGGACTAACTCGTTGAAATTATTCATCGACATTTGAAGGGCCCTTGCACTCACACTCTCCCACCCTTACACGTCCCTCACATATCAAAAGTGCGCATCAAATAGTCAATGGACCAATCACAAGTAGAATGTGAGGATATAGTCAACTAAATAGTGATTTGAAGGCCCAATTTCTAACACGCTAGGATTGAGAGTCAGGAGGTATTTTTGAAGGGCCCTTGGCACTTTTCATCTACCTTTTGAGTGTGAGAGACTCTGGGAGGGCATGGGTGGCCATGCTCTAAGGCAATACGCACGGCATCCAAAAGTAGATCCGGTTTCAAAATTATTTTATTTCCATTGGACTTGATCTTCCTCCCTCCAACCCATGAGCATCGGAGTATCTTCAATCCAAGGGCCCGCCACTTGGCCAATGCCAGCCCGCCACTGCAGATTCTCCCTTCATACAATTACATTTGATGATTGTCTCCCACGAATAGCCCGCAATTAAAGGGCATGAGCGAAAAAGGGACTCCACAACTTGGTGAGTGAACTATGAAATCTACAAAGGGTGCAATAGAGAGGGTCCTTGTTGACATGATGGGTGGGAGGATAAAATTAGGCGGGCCCTCCAAAAAAGCTTGTTGACAGCGGTCTCGTGCAACAGTGGCTATGCTCTTATATCCTACAAGTTTTCGGTACTAGAGTTGCTTCACTAAGTCCACATTTATTTATAAATAAGGTTAGGGCCACTTCACACTATGAGCGAAGGTCAAGAGGCCGTCGATTTCCACCAATCGAATTGCTAAAAACTAAGAATTTGGCCTCTCGGCCCTTCACACTAAGGTAGAAGGTTCTAAACCCGCCCCTTTAAGCGCTGTGGTATATGGTACGCATGAAAAAATATGAGGCATATTTTTTTGCTAAAAGGCACATGAGAATAAAGACCAACAAAGTTGAAATTATATTTTTTGGATGTTCCTAGAATAAGTTATGATTTTTCATAGTCAGTAACCAATAGGCTCCTATTTATGTCCACTAGCTGGAGCATAATCGATGAGGAAATGGTCCTATAGCCACGTTCAGACAAATAGTAACCAAGTATTAAAAGGTTCTAAAACAGACCTATAATTGATAAAACCTGCCATTGCAACACAAAGTCGCATAAAAGTCAAAATGTCAGTACAAGCAATAAAAAAAGAGTCTTTGGTTTAGATACATGCATGAAAGGCATGTAAAAGCAGTTATTTGGGGATGCCAAAATTAAGCCACCTTGGCCCATTAAAAAATCCCTTCTAATTAAAAATCCACCCCCTTTCTCCCCCGCCAAGCCCCTGCCCTAAACAGTACCTAGTCCTCACCATACACGTCATGCGAAGTTATTTTCCTGACCCGGCGCCAACGGCCACTGCTCCCAGCTCGGCTTGATCGTTGGACTGTCCTTCAACTTCGCTCGTCACTCCGCGGTGAGCTCTGCTTACTTAGTTGCGCCGCGCCGAGCTCGGATTCCCAAAGTTCGGTTTAAATACCCCTCCTCCCTTTGTAATTTTTCATCTTCTTCCGCTATCCACTCTCTCCTGCCGTCGAGGACTCTGCTCTTGCTCGCCGTTTTGCTCCTGCGCGCAGTTCCGCTCCTGCAATGTCCAGGTACGGTGCTCACTCCTCCTCCTCTGTTCGTATGTGTGTTTACGGGTATTGAACCGCTCAGACACTTCGTTTAGGTACCTTCAGATCTTTGGCTTTTAGGTTGCTATTTCTCAATTTCGTTTGCTGCGGAGTTCCCCTTTGCTCTCGACGATTCTGTGGGAGGTTTCTGGCAATTTGGCTCGCACTTGTATGCGGATCCTACCGATTTTTCTGCTACTATCTCATCTACTGTCTCCCTTACTCTCAAAGCATCTCTCCCAGGCTTGCAGGTAGCAGGATCGAGGTTTTTTCGTGTTATAGTCTCCACGAGTGCCCCATCACACACGTACATGCAATTCATCGTGGTGAGTTTTCTAAGGCATTTTAGGGTTAAGGATTTACTGATGTTTTTTCAAGATTAACTGGTTGCTTGCAATTGCAGGAGGGGCTTGCGGGTATGGTAATTTATACAGCACAGGGTCCGGGGGGGGGTACAAGCGCCTGAGTGCACCCCTATTTAATGGCTTGGTTGCAAATTCGGGTCATCCTGGAGCAACCAAGACTCTGTTACTGCCGTTGGAGCGCCCGGAGATGTTGACCTGGACAGTTTTGCAACCTGATCGAAGTTGCTGAGCAAGACTACGAGAAGGAGAAGTTGAACGAGAGAATTGCCAAGCTTTCTGACCAGTTCTCGAGAAATCCTTTTATTCAGCTTTCAAATGCCTTTCTTGAACTCCAGGGTTGCTTTGAAAGAGCTTCACGTTGGTGGTCTGCGTCCTACTAAATTGGTAAGTCACCCTTGTGTATTTTTCCGTTGATCCTACCAACTTGTCCCAAGATGTAAGCAACTCTAGTGGACTCTGTTTTCGTTCAGCAACAAGCGATTGTTTCGTTTTCAAAATGCGTATGTGAGCAGAAAATAGATTTCAATTGACTGCTGTCTTCAGTTTTATTGTCTACTATGTTTTTGAAAGCTTTGTATAGAGTAATTTGTGAATTTCTGGCCCATTTAGAGGGAGAGTACTAATGCTGTTATGCCGTGGTATTACAAAGAGTAGGTTGCTATAATTCAAGTCGGCGCTCAAACTGAGACTAAGTTGAAGGAGAAGAAGCTCGGTGTGGAGGATGCGCTCAATGTCACTAAGGCCGCTGTGGAGGAAGGCAAGTGCTTCATGAGCAGACTCTGATTCCTTTTATGTTGGATAGGTTTTTTATTTTAGTACTTGATTTCTCTTTGTTACTCTTCAGGTTGGCTCAAAAATTGTGAGGCGGGCTTTGTGTTACCCTCTGAAGTTGATTGCCAAGAATGCCGGTGTGAACGGAAGTGTTGTGGTTGAGAAGGTAAGTACCCAAATCATTGTGTTCTTTTACTATCAATGTTTTTAGTTTTCAATGCATTGGGTGGACCTTGTTTATGTGATGGGAGAGAGTTTAGGAGGCTGTACATGTTGAAGGAATGGGGTTTTCATGATCATCAGGCTCTGAATTATATTATATGATTGACTTGGCTACGATTGCAAAGGCGTTACCATGGTAAGCATATAAGCTTGAGGGTTTTAATTCGGTCCTTTCATTTCTACCATATAACAACGTCGTTTTCAGCCTGTCCAAGGAAAGTTTTGAGGTCAATTAGAGTCAAACTGAAACTGTCGGTAATTACAACAGTGTGAAGCTTCAGTCTTGACATTGTATTCAACATAGTTCTAAATTACGAACTCTCTGCATCAATATAATATCCACAATATTGGAGACAGTCTTTTTTCTCTGTAAGACGTGCTAATTGTAAACATAGATATAAGCTAGCATGATCATTTTAGTTTAGCACGTTCTTATTACTACCGAATCAAAATTGGTGGAGGGGGGTAAAAGAGTAAAAACTGAAACTGTCGGTAGTGCAGTTGTGTGAAGTTTCAAGTCTCAAGAGTTCTGAAATTCCTACGAAATCTCTGTACCAATATCATATCTACAATATAATGAAGTTTTTTTTCTTAGTACGACGTATTAATTGTAGCACCAAATTACTTAGAAGTGATGTAACTTCGTTGTCCTAATTTGGCGGCCTCTTGAACCCTATCCCAACGATAGCTACCCTGAACCAGCATATATATATTTGGTCAATTAGTATGTAGCGAACACAACAATGTACCCAAAATCTACATCAATGGAGATCAAACAACTGTCTTAGTACGCAACGATTGATCGAGTATGTTATGAATACCCTGGGCTTGAGATTGACATAACTATAGGCGTATTACGTAGACAAGATCGATCGATTACATGAGTTAATAAAAATATAAACCCCGATCACTTGAGCTGAAACATACTTCACTCTATTACAGTCTCCTACCAGCTGATTTATACTAATCACATTGTACAAGTTAGTGTGTGAGTAGTATAATTATACCTTTTTTGATCATCAAACTCTGTATATGTCCTTGTGGTCAATCTTCAACTGCTTCTTTCCTTCGATTCATTTCATGTCTTCCACGTTCTCCAGCTTTCCTTCTGACTCTCCAACTTCAGTTCTCTCTCTTGCTTTCATGATGTCTCTCCACCATTGATTTTCCCTTACTTGTGCTTCAATTTTTTAGGTGCTTTAAATTTGGGAGGAAGTCATACTCGGATCCTTTCCCTCCTCTGATACAGATGAAAGAAATGGATCCATCTACAGGTACTTCGGCTCATCTTTCTCTTTTATATTATACCCTAGTTTGTTTTTCATCTTTTTCTTGGGAAAATGTTTGATTCTCTTTCATATTAATTTACCTCACATAAATCTCTTTAGATAAAGCTTTGCATCAGATGTTAGCGGTTTATAATTTTTTAAGCTTTGCATCAAATTTTCTTTGATCTTATGCTAATATTTCTAAATTCTTTTGGTCTTTTCTTGTTTAGGTGTTCTTCATTCCCTAATGGTGGACAAAAGTGCTGATACAAAACACTCAAAACCCCAAGCTGCAAATATTTCATTTACATGTGCTTTCTATCGCTGTCAACAACATATTAAATCTTCTTGCACGCCATGTAATAGGTAATTGTTGTCAATTTTTTTTAAGATTTACTTGTTAGTTGTCCTCATTATTGTCGTTCTAAATCATACGCTTCTATCCATCATTCAATTTGAATCTGAATTAGAACTCTTTTCTTGCAGATTGTTTCCAAGCGCATTTACAACATTACCTTTGCTCGTTTCTCCAAGATTAAAATCACCTAAAATTTGAGAACGTGAGTGTGCTGAGCCATAAGGAGTTGTGTGTGGAATCCTGAAACCTTGGGGAATGGATGAATTTTTATGGTAGTAGATAGGAAAATTAGGATGATTAGCAAATTGAGGCATATGGAATGTAGACAAACCTTGCATAAATCCGAATTGTGCGTTGTATTTTACCAAGGAAGTTAACGCTGGTAAGTGACTTGTGTCTTTTCCTCTTCTCTTTGCTTGTATTCTCTCCAACGCTATTCTTTGGTTGCTCTTAAGTACAGGATGAATTACATCTCGTCCTTGAAGTCCAACAATAGTTAACTTGCCTCTTTGCTCCTTGATAGCTCTATGCAACCTCTCACCCGCAGCCTTGACACTCTTTGTTGACCACAACTCATTAAAAGCTTTCTTTGCCTTTGCTTCCTCCTTTCTTCTCAATTTGTCTTCTTCCTTTGCCTTGGCCTCCTCTGCTCGCCCACCCTTCAATGCTTCTTTTTCTTGTTTCTTTTTTTCCTTCTCATTTTTTGCATCCTCCTTTCTAATTGCTATTAGTTCCAACGATTTGACATAACTCTCTTCTGTCATCATGATAGATTTAGAGAGTCGATGTGTGGCTCTTCCCTATGCCTCTTTGGTGCAACTTCAATACTTGGAAGTTGCAAGAAAGAAGAGATATGTTTCCGCTCTTGGCTTTTTGTGATAATCTCTTCATCATTAGATGAATCAATTCTTTATGAGTCGGTACCTTCTAACTCTACATTGTACTGTGTGCATTTCGGTAGTACAAGGGAAACTTCTTCAAAAATGTCTTGTACTTCTCTCAATTCCAATTCTTCGATGTATTCCACATTTGTTGTTGCAACTCCATGAGAAGGTTGGACTTCAGTATATATAGAACTAGGGTCCATTTTTCCATCTAATGCGTTTGGGTTAAGACGGAAAATACCGGTTGCCATAAAACCCCTTGTAATGTTGGTAGGACTCAAAGCCCTTTTTGATGCCATTGACACCCAACAAGCGAGGTCTTCCTTTTCAGGAACTCTTCCCTTGTTGCTTAAGGTCCACTTATCCTTGTAGGCTCGATAAGCTACCTTAAACGGTTTGAAACAAGTTACATCTAATGGCTGAAGAACATGCGAAGTATGTGAAGGTAAGGTAACAATGTCTAAACCATTCATCATTGCCGTTTGTACTACATCGAGAGTGATATGACTGTTGTAGCCACCCAGAATGAGTAAGTGTCTATTGGATAGATTGATAGCGGCTTCGCTCAATGACTTAATGAAATGATTAATCCAAGCTTTGAATATGTGTTTGGTCATCTAAGCTTTTGCTTGGACTGCCATTGTTGCTCCCGGTTCGTTTGTTTTTTTTAGATAATTCCTCCTGCACCTTCTACCCTTAAAAAATATAGAAGTTAGGTCATCTACCCCCTTCTACATTTATACAAGCTAGAACACTTAACCATTCTCTCTTGTCTGGTATGACCATATGCACTGACTTTGTCTATGTCCGTGATAATACAAATCTGCCCCCATCTTTACTTGCCTGGACCCCACTCTCGTCACAATTCCATATATTACTAGGAGGATAATTGTGACTCTTGTGTAAACTCTCTAGGTTCTGGTAGAAAGATTGTACATTTTTCGGACATAGTTGTTTGGCTCTTTTTTGCTCTAAAGCTTGTGGTTTTTTTAGAGTGATTTCAGGATGTCTTCTGTTAAAACACTTAACCCATCAATTTCCCGGAATATCGTTACTGAATGGGTTTTCCCTCCCTTGTACAACTTCAACAACCTTTAACCGCAATTGGCCCATGCTAATTGGAAATCCTATTGCTTGTATATTGTGAATGTATTTCACTAATTCATCCTCTTCATCTTCAGTGAAAACCCCCTTCTTCCCTCGTCTTCTCTCCAAATGTCACCCACGAACATGAAAACGAAAGGATGTGTATGGAATCCCATTTATCCTAGCCGCAGATTTGATACTATACCTGTCATTAACATCTCTAATCGCTTTCTTGAGCTGTGCACTACTCCACTTCCCGTTTTTTTTTTTCATTTGGAATGAGGAGGTTCTCGCATGTTAAAGGTTCCAAACGTACCTCTAGTTTTGTCTTCTTCATGTTGCTTTTGTGACCTCAACTCCATTGAACTCTTTGGATTATAACTAAGTTCCAACCTTCTTTCCCCGTTGGGATGAAGTCTCTTTTGTTGTGGAACATGCAGGGACTCCTCTCCATCATCATCTTGTGTGTGAAGATTTTAGAAATCTCCGGCACTGAAGTCTCCAAATCCCCCGGTCCTTGAAATGTGCATTTGTACTTTTGTGGGACTAATTTTTCTTTCATATTGAACATCTTTTAAAACACTTTCTAAACCTTCTACAGCTATATCATGCCCTTTTTCACCGGAAGCCCCTAAACCGCTATCTTTTCTGTATGGTTTGAAAACTCTCCCTCTTGTTGATCCTGCCTCTTTTACATGAAGTCTTCCTAACACTCGTGGAGGTGAAAGAGTGGGGGTAGGTGATCGTTCTTGTGGAATTGCTCTCTGTAATTTTCGCACTCTTAAAAAGTCTATGTCAAGTAACTCTTCATAAACATCTTCCGTCTCCACTCTTTGCGCCCAATCTTAATCATTTTTTTCCTCACTATCACTGTCACCTCCTAAACCATCGTCTTCCATGCTACTTCCCCAATCCCTCTTTCTATTCCCGTATGTCCACTCTTCCCCTTCACTCTCAGATTCACCTAGATCTGAAGAACTCATCTTGCTACAATGGTATAAACACTTCAAAAAAACACTCACAACTCTACATGTAGGTGAAACTAATCATCTCAAGAAAGCACTTATCGTGCAATGTTGGTAAAAAAATTGTGCTGATGAAAACAAAGGGGAAGAAGTCTTAAGGCAGAAGAAGTGACGGCCATTAGCTATGGTCTTTTTATGAGCATTGAATATAACAATCAGCCGGCCATAACATAATCCAACATCCAATCGTAAGTGGTTTTAATTGTGACCTATTCTTATTGATGATAATAACCGATGACGATCAAATTATGGGGCGTAGAAGATCTTTAAAATCGTGTTAGAATTCGGTAGTTGAACAACCTCTTTTGTACCATTTAACCCAGCTAATGACAATGCGTCTCCATATCTTCATCTCTATGCAATTCATTTTGTAATTTCTATTCATTCTAAAATGGCCCCTTGATGAATGTATTGTTGGCTTTACTTCATGTGAGGGACCCATTTGGTACCTCATGGATCATGTTTTGATCTATCTATAGGTGTTGGTTCATGAATTGTGGTGGGTTTAGAGCCCCCTACCTTAGAGGCCAAAGTCCAAAGGCCATCGCCCTCCAAAATGCCTACATGGCAGCACTTTTTAACCAAGGCGATGGACTCTCGAACGAAGTTTGGGTCGGACAAGAATAGAAACCCAACCATGGTCAAGAGGCTGTCGATTTTTTTCAATAAAAAATCAAACGAATGATTTTATTGCCTATTTTCAGCCCATTTCTTTGAACTCTCAATAAAGTTTGGCCACTCAAGGCCCATTCACACCAGTCGCTTGAACGTGCGTGCGTTGGGAATCTGCGTTAGTCAAGGTAAATAGATGGTGAAAATAAATCATAGTTTAATGAAATCTACAGTGATGGAGATGCAAGTAAATAGCTTCACAACGCAAAAAAGAGATGGCAGTGAATTTGCGGCAGCAGAATGCAGTTGAACAGTGCCGCACAATGTTTGCAGCAGGATAAGACAAGTTCAAAATAATAAATCATTTCTCCAATTTACCCACCCGATATTCAAGAACGGACTTGCATTGGATTTCTGGTGTGAATGGGCCATCAATCCCATGGCCTCTCGACTTGGACGGCCATAGTGTGAAGCGGCCCTTAGAACAAGGAGTTGCCAGCCCAAGACCAACGAATTCACCTGACCAGCAGATTCAAGTATTCAACAGTACTATTGCAAGCACGTTTCTGGATCCAAGAAGCTGTAACGATGTGCTTATTCAATGCCATGCTACAGCAATATGAATATCCCTTGGATCTCCACAAGATGCACATCCAATCACTGCCCTCAAATTCCGAGCGCCTATTCTCGGCCCAGTGCTTAATCTGCACATGAATCTGCATCATTTCCAGCTAGCAAGGTATGATTCTTGATCCAGCTTGACACTGAATCTGAATCTCCACATGTCTTACATACCCTTCTCAAATCTCCTCCACACAAACTTCCCCGTTGACCTTGGCTCCTTCAGAGTCGGCACAGTTCCCGTTCCCTCACGTTGACTTTCGCGTCGGTAGAGATTCAGTCAGATAAACCTCCCCTGACACTGGAGGGAGGTCGAAGCTCATTCACTTATACCCTCCCCGGCACACCCCCTCCCCCTGGAGGCTTACTAGTATTTTATTATTTTTGACACAAATGAACTGGAGGTTTTACTAACGAAAGTACTTGCAGAGCTACGTCGATTTAAACCACAAGCATTTCCAGAATGGCTTTTGTCAGAGTCTCCACTGAATTTGATTGAATCAGTCGTGGGTGCGGCGGCCAGTGATTGCTGAAGTTCCCCCCACCCCAGTGATGTATATAATCGCATAAGCCTTGGCTGATTAAACACGATCATCTAGACAGGCTTCTCTCTGTCTGTCAACGAGTTATCCTTCGTCGATCAGTTTGCTAGCAATGGCGGCTCCCTCAGTTTTCTTGGTGGCTTTGGTAGCGCTGGTTCTGGCGACTGGAATCAGTGCTCACAAGGACCCCAAGCACAAGACGCATAATGTGACGTTTTATGCGCACGAGGCGATCAACACGGGCGCTGATGCCACGGGACTCATCGTTGCTGGACCCGGCGGTAACACGGACAAGCTGCAGTTTGGCGCTCTGGTAGTGGTGAACGACCTGCTCACGGCGACTGCAGATCCCGCGTCTACCCCGATCGGAAAGTTGCAGGGATTGTATGTGCTCGATGGAAGCAGGAAGTACCGCGCCCAAGTCACTATCATCATCGACCAGCCCGGCGACTTGGTTGAGACCACCTACGAGGTACCGATCGAATTCCAGCATTCTATTCCTGTTTCCAAGCTTCTGTATGTGCATTTCCAATGACACCTTGATGTGCATTCGATCTGCTGGTTGACTTCTGTACCTGCATTGTAATATAACAGGACTTTTGATTTGTTAGTGCATATGGTTCTGCATGGGCATGCATTGTGATGACACTTTGCAATTGATACTTTTTTATTCGCTTCGATCTGTAAGTGCAGTAACTATAATGACACTTTGATATGTTAGTATGCTTGTGTAGCTGCATTTTAGTGTCATTTTGAATTGTTAGTATGCATCTGTACGTGCTATTTAATGGCACTATGGTCTGTTAGTATGCTTCTGTATGTGCTCTCTAACGACATTTTCATATGTAGGTATAACGCCATATTGATTATATTGGCCAACCCCTGTTATTTTTCTAGTGTACCATGTTATGGGCATGTGTCTGTTGAGTTTTAGATGGGGCTCCTTTTATATATGCATGTTCTCTATTGTATTGACATTTTGGTGACTTTTTTTTGGTGGTTTTCAGGTTATCGGTCAGCGAGCTTCGTTCAATGTCACCAACGACAGGCAGTTAGCAGTGGTGGCTGGAACTGGAAACTACCTGGGCCAGAAGGGATATGCCATCGTGTCTACCGTGTCGCAGACGCTTGTGGGTACCTTGGGCGCTCAGTACAACGTTCAGAAATGGACCCTTGTTGTTGGAAAGTAGAATGAGTGACAAACTGACAGAGCCATTTTTGCTATGTCCATCACTGTAGCTTCCAGTACTATCCATTCATCAACATTGTTGACCCATTTTGAATTGCTGCCGAGAACTGACAAAAAATAAAATCGAGACTGATGATTGTTTCTTTGATTGTGATTGAACATCTCTGTACAACTTGCTTGAAGAAATCAGTTCCCATTGCGCTGCCATAGATAGAGTCTAGACTCTGTGTGATGTCCATGTTCCCTTCATCTCAACTTTTCAAATATAATTAACTGGAACTGCACTGAAATCACCATATACTGTGGCCCACAGTATTTATGAGAGGCTTTACCAATATTCCAGTGGTAAAATTCATCCAAATCTGATGAACATTTGCTCGAATAGATGAGAATTTGTCCAAGTCGATGAATATACCCATGCCATTCACCTATCCATAGTGTATGGTGATTTCAGTGTAATGAAGGGAGTCCACGCTATGGTGGGCTCACTGCTCATATTTGGTATCTTCAAAGAAATAGCACTGTGTTGCTAGACTCTATTCAACGTAACATTCATTAGCAGAGCTTAGCTCTACATTGGGCTCCCAACGAATCTCAAGCATATTTTGACAAAGTAAATGAGTAGCTACCCTTGTTTACACGGAGCTGAAAGTGGGGAACCTAGAGTTGTAAATGAGTAGCACATGTCCACTATCTCATTTGTAGGCAAAGGAGTAATGAATGTAGATCCTCTTTTTGAAAAACGCTGATGTATTTTATGTTTTTCATGTGTCCACCCCAATTTCCTCTCCATCTCATGTTCACCCACTTTACTTATCTTGTTGGATGAAGCTAAAAGCCATTCCCAACACATGCTACTGAATGTTATGAATTTAATATGACTGAGTGAAGGATTTTAAAAATCTCAAATCGTTTGCACAAAAGCTTTTGTCTTGAGTAATAGAGTTTACTGAAAAGAAGAGAGAAGACATGTTAGGTGAGGTGAGTCCGACCCGTATCTAAGGCAGCCAAGCAAACTGGCATGGTTTCCAAAAAATCCAAAATAGAAAGGATTGTGAACTAGTTTTGCCGTCACAAAGGAGGCAAAATTGAGACTAAGGTGAGTTCACAAAGAGCCCAGGCTTGGAGGCGATGGCCCACATCCAATGTGTGATGATGGCAAGGCATGTGAAAAACTTGAAATATAATTAGGTGACTGATCTGATTAGTTGGCTCTGACAACTTAGAGCTCATGTCTAAAATTGAAGTTGGAGGGTGTTGAGTTCACTATTTGATTTGATTTCGGTTTCACTCAAAGAGGACATAGACTCTGGTTTCCTCATATTTTGGGGGTCAGATCACCTGTTCTGATTTCCGTTAACTCAGACATTGTCACTGCAAGTTAAGGCGAGTTAAAGCTTTTTAATTTAATAAAGAGTCCATGTCAGACATGGCATGCAAGTTTATGACCTACATGATATGCGCTTTTGTTTGGTGTGATCATCTGCCTTTCAACATTTGAAACAGAGATGGTCACCTTCGTTAAAAATGGCATGTTTCAAACACAGGGAGCTCACAGTGGTTTCCCTGTGTGTGTTTCCCGGTGAGTGACATTTTTCCTGCCGAGCCTCAAAAGTTGACAATTGTTAAACTTTCCTTTTACAAGCAAGTGAGCCAACATTAAGCTGGTGAGTAAGCAGCTTTTACCCTAAAGGATCAGAGCGTTTGTCCTCAAAAACACTCCAACATTTGTTGCTAATTTTACCCCCATGAAAATATTACAAAAAACATGTTACTTTTACCTTCTAATCGCAAGATCTTGTCCTAAACTACTTGAAAAACATCCATAACAAAGTTCGTTGAATTCGACTTCACGGATTGCAAGATAATTGCGTTTGATGGAAAAAAAACACCCCAAAAAAACACCTACTCAAAAATTTCAGATGCGTTTGACCGTGGCTTCTTCAAAAAACTTCACTACCAAAATCCATCGCACTTTGCTTTCACATTCTATATGATGTTACTTAGTTGCACATGTTACTTCTTGGGGAGATCACACCCCCTTAGGTTTCATAATCACGTGCGATCAAAATTTGCTACCCTATATTATATGCCATAAATAATTTTAAAAATTATGATAATTTTTCTACATATACATAACCATTGATAATAGCTTTTGTATATTTTTTTGAAATTTTTCGTCATCTTCATTTTTTGTAGTAATTGTTTTAGTTCAATTCTACGTCATTCTAGTTAGAAACGGTATGTTTTATTAAAAATAACAAATCATCAAATTTGGTTACCATTTTTTTATTATGTAATAGATACCGTGTATATCTACTCATGAAAAAAATTGATAAAATTTTGACCCATTTCGGTGATGCTTTAGTAAAAAGTAGATTTTTTTTTCTCACACGTGGTGTTCAACTTGACAATGGAGTGCACCCCCCGGGTGTTACTTAGTGGATGATGGCCTGATATGGGTATCCCTCCGTAAATAGTGTGATTCTCTAGAAATATCTTTTTGGTAAGAAAAGAACATTGGAAAATTACAAATATTAGAGGGTGTTATAGACACCATGGCTGCAACTATATACATGGTGTTAAAGACAGAATTTCTAACACACATAAATTGAGTCAAACATAAGTCATACTATGTGAGACGCATAAAAGCGGTACCCATATCAGGCCATTCCCTATGTACCAATTTTTGTTGCGTTTGGAGATGTTTAGGATGTTGAAGAACACTCTGCATCTGTTAGGGGTTTAAAAGCTTAGAACATAATTTTTGTTTTTGGAATTGCAATATTTTAAACTTTCATTATTCAAAATACAGTGAAACATAAGTACATTCCACCCTCAATAGAATGGCAAAAAAAAATTTGAATTTTTTTTAGATCTCCAAGTTTTAGAAGACATGTAGCATATTTCTAAGAATTTTAGGGATTAGGGGGAATAAAAGGTGGAAGAAGGGAATTGAAGTGCCACCTCATCCAACCCATTCCAATGTTCGTGACCCCACTAATTTCCAAGAGGAGGTTGAAGACCCTCAAGGTGGATTGTCACGTGGTAGTCCCTTATTAGACAATTTGCCTATTTTTTTATTTTACTTTATTTTTTAAATTTTAGAAATAAGAATTTTTAATCCTAAAATTTTGATTTAAATTTATATATAATAATCTTTAATTTTAAAAGTATAATTTCTAATTTAAAAAATAATAATTTTCAATTATTATTTTTTTACTTTTTTATTTTTTAATGGGGTTGTCTATTGCCCCCCATCATCAATAAACTGGGGGCGGATAAATGTAGTGTGATTTTCATGTGAAAATCATGCAACATCATTATGACATGGATCTCATGCAAAGCTCGTGCACTCTGTAACATGAGGTTCATGTTGCATTGGCAAGCACTAATTACTTTCTTCTTCTTTTTGACACAAAGGAGCTAATCACTAATTATTTGGATAATTTGTGTCATTTTAACATAGAAATCATGCCATCATTCCATTCTAAACTTCGGCAACCATAGATCTCGTGTGATTTCAATGTCAAGGTCCATGCTAGTTTCATACCATTTTCACATCAGAATGATGCCCCTATTTTTATTGATGATAGTCCACCCCATGAAGTCTTTCTTCTTGAAGTCTCCTGTTGCACACTCCACCCTCCCAACCGATACAACAATGAAGAAACTCTAAACCAAATGTCTCTCTTTTGATCAACACAAGGCAACCTAAAAACCACAACGAGCACACTGTAATCTCCGCATCCACATGGTAGTTGACAGTTTTTCATTGCGCTATGTCATAATTTAAACCTTGCAATTGCACGAAAAATTGGCTCCACATTCGTCTCCTTCAATCCGAGCAACAAGCGCGAGGAAAATAGAAACAACAGAACAAGCGATCGATCGAGAGGGAGGAAGAGAGGAAGACCGCTTGCTTTTCTTGTGAGCGTTTTAGGGTTTACAGGGTTTATACCTTCCAAATAGACTTCGTTCACCCTCATTCATACTCGTTCTTTGCCATTCATCCACATTCATCCATGTTCATTCGTTCATCCACGTTTGTTTGAGTTTGTTCAAATTGTGACACGTACCCCCTTCAACGCTCCTTAGCCATCAACAATCAATTAATTAAGTGCCAAACAAAAATTAAAAAATAATGCATAGTATCTACGGAGTAATCAACATTGTCTACTAGGATTATATATTGTGGGCCTCGTTCATTAGCAATGTAGGGGATTAATTCAAGCAACGTTACAACTTGGTTCAAAGTTCAAACCCTAAATATTTTTGAATTTATACGGGTCCAAAATTGCTCAGAAATTCTCTTTTTAATAGTAATGCTAGGATCTTCATCTTTTCATATTTTTTTGACGGATGCAATTTATTACAACATTTCTAAAATATTAATTAATTTATTAAAAATTCAAACTTTAGAATGACGACTGATTGCGATATCATACTACCTAAACTCCTAAATAAGTTTATTTGCAACCCTTTTAAAAAGTGGAATTTCATTTTTTTCAAACTTTTAAGGTAAATAATGAGAATATTCCATAAGTTATACTCCTTCTGTTTCCAAATTAAAAACACCTTTGAGAACTAAAAGTAGTATTTCCACTGGATTTTTATTTTGGAACAAAGGGACTGTTATTTTATAATATGCTGGAAAAATGAGATGAAAGTACATGAAAAATAATTCAAAAATAATTCCATATATTTATTTTTAAATTAAAATTAAATAGGAGATATATACCTTTTAAAAAAAGTTAAAAACTAAAAAATTAGTAAATTAGTAAATTTTGCAAGTAAATTGGGCAACGCCTCGGGGTTGCACTATACTAAACATGTACGAGTATACGTGAGTGCACAGAAGAGGTATTAATTTGAACACTGCCGTATTACGTATTAATTTAAATTAGCTAATTAGAATTGAGAGAATCATGGGAGCATAACTTGAAATAAACTTATGATATCACGTACAAAGAAGAAAAAAATTGGAGGTTATAAGTAATATAGATATTTTGGATATATTCTAATATATTGTTTAAGTGATTATATAAAATATTTGATATTATACCTTAAATATTATTGAAATAAAATTTTGAGCTCCTACATTTCAAATAAAAAGGAAATAGAATGTTTTTTTGAATAGAAATTGAGATAGAAATAAAATCAAACTATATTTGATTACATGTATTTTTTCAAGACATGGATAGTAACGCCTATAGTAATGAATCAACTTTCTTCTGTAAAGATGGACTAATTTTATTACATTAAAAAAGAAAAGGATAGGAACTTAGAGTAAGTACTAAATTTATTTTCATTTGCCCAAAAATCTAAGTTGAGATTGAAAGTCTTCAAATTCTTATAAATTTTGCAATATGCATTTGAATCATATAAAACAAAAAATGCATATTAATAATAACAATAATTATTCTTATTATCACAATTCTTTTGCATTTTCAAAACATTGAAAAGAATTGAAGATTCCAATAATTACAAAGCTTGACTATATAAAAACAAATAGTGTGTTGTTAGAAAAAGAAGGCTACAATGAAAATTGCTAATCATTCAACAATAGCCTCTAATATAAAGCAACAAATGAACACCATGCACATGAAAAGTAAAAAAATTGGCCCACTTCAAAAAATTTAAAAAAATGCTTATACTAATTTAAAAAATTAGTGTAGATAGAATAGTATCAAAAATATAAAACACGTCATGTTACTATGTACATGATAAATCTAAAATGCCAAACACCTAATTTATTAAGATCATCTTAAACGCCAAATCTTAACATCTCCCATCAATGCTTATTCATTGAACTTGCAAAGCAATAAATGAAGTATATTTTCTATCATGATAGACACAAGCATATGGAGATAAAAATCTTCTATTTATTTTATGGTAGGTTATAGAATTGGGAGATTGATATGGAAAGATAATTCCAAAGTAGCAAAATCAAAAATAAATTTCTAATGCCAACATAATTTTTGTCTAAAATGACAAGACGTAATGATGATTCACGTAAAACCTAAAGGTAACAAGTCTTAGTTCTATATGTGCTGGATTTTTTTGTTTTACAAATGTGATATTTCTTTGCTACAATAAAGTTGGAAATGACATTTTTAACAAATCTCCGAAAAAGCAACCCCTTCCAAAATAGTTCAAGTCATCCTTTGGAGTTTTTCATTTGCAAAAGTAATCAACATAAAGTAAGAAAAATACATCAAATACATTTGTGTATTCTACAGTCAACAAAACTTTGATCATCTATAAATTCATGAAATTTGGTTCAATCATGTTGTTATTTTTTGGTTTAAATTTTTTCTAACTTAAGTTTAACCTCATCATTTAATTTAAGAAAAACAAAAATTTAGTCCTAGAATCATTTTTGATGACTTACTAGATGAAAGCAAAGTAAACCGAACCAATAAAGTCTTCTTTAATGCTAAAATTACAATTTTCTTGGTCGAAGGCCAAAAATTACTACTAAAAAGTCATATATTTAAGTTCTAATTTGATTGGGCCTTCCATTGTCCTATTAGGTACTTAAATCCAAAGTTTCAAATTAAAATATTAAAAAAAGGTTACTAAAAGTAAAGCTTGAAAATAGATGTCTAAATCAAAATTTGGCAGCAAATCAAATGAATTGAATCATGTTCAATATGAATAAAAAGTATAAATTCTTTAAGTTCATTGTGCATTTGAAGGCTCCAAACAAAAAAAATTGAAAAAATAAATATTTAATGCAATTTCAACTTGTTGTATATCTATTTTTCAATTTAGTTGGAACTACTTTTCCAATTTTAACTACTTTAACCTTACTATAAGACACACAAATACTTATTGAAAATGAATTCTGCAAAAAAATTGAAGACTTTGTTAAACATTGTATCTTTTATTGTGTCCGAAAAAAATTCACAAAAAGTAACATTTTAATGGATTTTTGGACTTTGCATTGTTGCTTCCTCACAAGGATCGCAAGTGGTTCACTTTACCATGTTTTCACTCTATTTTATAATAATAAGAAAATTTGTTATTGAAGTCAATTGGTATAAGAAATCACATCTCTAGTTTCATTTTGGTGTTGAGTATAATGTGCTAAAACAATTTCACAATAGATTTAACAAAAGAGGTGAAAATGTTGCTCCAAAATGACCAAAAACTTGTATCCTATCTATACATTAAGATAAGATGTTTGTTTGTTTGTTTGTTTGTTTTGTTTCATATGTTGAGATCTCCCGAACCGCGCATTCCCTGGTTGTGTTTTTAGTACGAGGAGGGGTGCATAGAGTTTGTTTCGTCGCGTTGGGGCCAACGTTGTGAAAGTTATGGATTTTCGAGAGATATTCGTCATTATAAATTGAATTAAAATTTGAAAAATTATTCTAAGGAAAAAGGCAAAAGCACGGGGAATACAAGGAGCAGTAGGAAACATAAGTATATATAGCTACTGAGTATATTATATGTAATATAGTGACATTGAATATCCAAGTAAACGGATAACGATAATGGAGATTCCACAACCTTCTTCTACAACGTTAAAAATAAACATAAATATCGAAATAATTGCAGAATCATGCAAAGTAAGACGACCTCATCTTTATTTCACGTGTTTTCCTGTAGTCATAATATTCAAGATAATCATCATGTAAAATATAAAACTGACACATTTATATATGTAAATATCTATATAAATTAACACAATTAGTTTTATGAATAAAAATATTTATTAAAAAAATAAAATAAAAAAGTGTATATATATATATATATGTATATGTATACTAATAAATTTAATTCATTAAATGCATTAGTCAAACCCTATCAACTTTTGTATTTTCATATCATTGTGGTAATATTTAATTGAGTGCATGAGTTTCTTTTAACTTTATACTAAAGTTTGTTCTAGAATTGTATTTACTAGTAAACATTTTATGTCTTCTATATACAACACACAATTCGCTATTTACACACTTGACCATATAATCATGCACTTGGCCCCCATGCGCATAATTTTTTTTGTCTAATTTTCTTTTTTAAATCGACGATTTTTGTCTTTCTACAATCCTTTACATTGTAAACAAAGAAGTCTTTTATGTATATTTTATTCATATATTTATCTTTTCTATTATCTTTTCTTTTATCTTGTTTTCTTTCTTGTCTTCTTTATTGTCTTCTTCTTGTCTTTTTTCTTGTCATCCTTCTTGTCTTCCTTCTTGTCATTTTTTTTCTTCTATTTTTTCTTCAGTTGTAGTTGCTGAACTCTAAACGGCAGCAGCAAAGAGTTTTTATTGCATGGTCAAAATTTAGTTGGCTTAAGATGTTCAATTTTTTTGATGTGTATATCTCACTAAGTAATGACTATTTAAAAAAATAAGCAACTCCAATAGATGGTTTGGGAAAGTTTGGGAAATTTTAGATCATCCTTCAATACAATTTGTATGTAGCAAGGGTTTCAATCTCCAATGGTCAATGCAGATCAAACAATACACTAAGAAACCTTGTTTGTAAGCTCTCTCTGGAGTCCACATCCAAAACCACAAACCTATGATACAGAAATCACAAAATCAAATTCACTTCCAACAGTCCCACAAGATAAAACTTTAGAACACTATCACTATAAAATGAAAAGTTTCACAAACTTGAAATATAGCTTCAAAATAGCTATAATTTTTTTTACAAACTTGTGATATAGCTTCAAAATAGCTAGTCAATGTATGTACTTTCAAATGCAATTAAAAAAACCGATGAGACTAATCGCTGCTATCATCCTCATGTTCATTTGCAACTCTCTAATGTACTCATTGATCATCAATATCATCCTCATAATCCTTTGTAAACTCATCAACACTATCATCATCACTAGTGAGGAGAAGTTCATATGCATAGGTGATGTTCCCTTTCTTTTTTGTTGCCAAGTTGAATTTTTGTTAATTGATTTATAATTTCAATTTTCCCAAAAGTGCTACATTTTTGAAGCCTTGAAATACATCAAACATAAGATTTATGTCATACCCACCTTGATAATTAGAACAACCATACAGCCAAATATAAAGGAAAACAAAACACAAATTAAAAAAAAAGAACTCAAAAACTTTAAAACAATTTCAAGTGTCATACCTTGGTAAATTCATGCTCCAAGCACTTATTATAAAAATTCAAGGCGTTTTTTCTCATTGATTTAGGAGTGTAGGGACCAAAGGGATGGCTCAAAGCATTCTGTGACAAGGTTATGTACAGGGCTAACTTTCAAAGTTGCAATAACATGTAAAATTGGAGAAGATGTAGGGAGTGATGTTGAGTCATCTTCCAAGTTGCTAATCCCTTCATTCATCACAACTCTGAAAAAGCCCTCTATTTCCTCCTTCAAAGCATTGAGTTTCTTAGTCTCATATTCAAAATCTGCATGACAATCATACAAAATAGAAATGGCTTCGGCAAATACACCAAAGGGAATAGTTTCCATCCACATCAAACCCTTTGCGATGGGCATTCCATAGGTGGCTGCTCCCTTCTCTGCAAACTTTCTAAATTACCATTACAATTCAAATATCACTTAATAATCATTTTCAACAGCCATATGTTTTTTTTTCTAAAATATAAAAAACCTCATTCAATAAAGAAGACAGTTTAAAGGAGTTAAAAATTTCTTTTTAAGAAGAGATGCCATAATTATAAAAATAAAACTCTTCAGAACTTTCATTTTATGTATCATATTGGAATAATTTAAAGCTTTTCATGTATATAATTATAGAGTTTTTCAACTAAATCCTAGTTTTTTTTTAATTTGTTTTATAAAAAGCACAAAAAACTTTATAGATTTTGCATTGCAATACTAATTGGAATTGCACAAAATAAATTTTATTTGAAATAGATTAAGTCACTTACTTAAACTTCTTGACAACACTTTGATGTTGCTTTAGTCCACCATATGCATGCAAGATTTCACTGAAACTTTGATCAAGGGTTTTGTGAGCTTCAAAGCATATGAGCATCATGTGATTATCGTGAATCACCATAAAATCGCTGAGGATAACTCTTTTGATCTTCAAAGGGCCTTCAGAAATCAGGATTGGCCACCAAAAAATTTCTGTCTCCAACAGTTGGATCTGATAAAGTCCTCATATTTTGAAATTGTAGAAAACCTCTATTAAAAACTCGTCTGACTCTTCTATAGAGTCCTCCGCATCCGGGTGGATCAAAGACACTACACAATCACTGCTACTTTTGGCCTTTTTGAGAGGGGGGATGCTGTCGTGTGAGCGGTGAGCGGTGAGCAGTGAGCAATAACTTCATAGTTTTTGAAGACTATGTTCATTGAAACAGGCCCTATAACCGCGGTCCGAAAATGAATTCACATGCGAGTTGTCAACGGTTTTAATACACAACAAAGACAAATACAAATACAACGGATGGATACAAATATTGTATTGGACTACAAGCGCGGATACGGATCTATTTTGGGCAATACGTAAATAGAATTTCCAACTGGTGGAGATGAAAAAAATAAATATACATTTGAAAATTGTTAGTATAGTCAACTGTAATCGGAGGAGTCGCTAGAACTAGGAGAACTATCGGAGGAGAAACCAACCTTCGCATCCAAATCTAAGAACCTATGCACTCCTAATCCAACTCTCCTTGATATTGATTGTATACCGCTAGAGCTCTTGGGAGGTTCTTCTACAAAGGCATGAGCTAATGGCTGTATATAGCAAGGTAGAACAAATGAATCATCTAGACTTTTGATATCCTTCAATAGGCCTCAAATACCATGGACCCTTGTACCTTTGCATCATTGGAAGGGGTAGTGCATCAAAAACTGGAAAAGACGTTTCGTAATTGTCAATGAAGAAATGATAGAAGATAAAAGATAGTAGTAGTAAAGTAAATGAAGCAAGAATTGAGTGAAACTCACTTACAGAATCTCAGTCGTTTGACTTTGACAGCGGGGACGTTGTCGTAGTCGATGGCAGGAGGAGGTGCCCTCTTCATATAAGATGGAGAAGGGGTAGTCTTAGGGTCCATGAGTGCCTCAAACACTTCTTTGAAGATATCAGAGTCGGGCTCCAGGGCAATGATATGACGTCCTGTCAGGCGACAAGCATGAATGGAGGCTCCTGCAAAGCAAATCCAGTGCATAGTAATTCAGAATGACACCATGTAGTATAAGTGATGCCAAAATCAAATTTTGTATAGTGTACACTCACCAGTAGACGCATTGTAATCCAGCACCACATCTCCAGGGTCAGAGGAAGTTTCAATGAGGATTTGCAGAAATCGGGGATCCTTCTCACGGGCACTCCTCCACGGAATACTCCCATTCATCAATTGGATTTTGGAAGTGGTGAAATTGTGTAGGAGATCGTCAACTTCTTAATCAATTCCTACGTCCTGCACCTCATGAATGATTCGCAGCACAAATTTGGATTGAACTAGAGTGTCCCTGATGCTCTCCCGGACAAATAACAGCACCCAAAAGCGTCGTGTTTGCATTCGCAAAGTTGAAATGTTATTTTCAATATTATACAAAGAATCATGATGAGTGGGAGAAATTAATGAATAACGGAGAAGTATGTAAGGGAGGTGACAAAAGCATTACCGTGCGCGCAGGATCTCTGAGAGAGGTCAGACGAAGCTTGTTATTGCCCCACCAATCCTTGTACATATTGTAGCCATATAGAGTAGCCCAACTGAGCACATCCTTGCGTATAGAAGGACTCTTAGGAAGGAACATTAGGATAGCTCCATCATTGGACACGTGCTACACGGCATAGGCAAACAGGGTCTCCACAAAGTCGTCAACAATGGTCTTGTTCTAGTGGGGAATTGTAGTGGACGGATTAGAAATGCCAAGGACAAGAAGGTTGTCCGAGATATCTGCAATGAGCATATCCAGGCATGCATCGAGATTCACCACGTCCTCTAACTTGCGAGGTTTTGATTTCCCTACCTGGAAGCAATTAAAACAGAGGTATTCAAGGTTAGAAACGTTGTCGTGCAAACATTCCTAATATAAGAAGAAACAATTATGACATCTCAATACAAAATTCTGGAAAATACCTTTTTAGCAAACTCTAGAATTTGAGTCCACGAAGCTGGTGTCAAGTCACCTTTGAGCTTCAACTCTCCAAGCGAGATGAGGGACTTGTTGAGAATTAGAGCTTGGGAGTGGATGCTGTGTTTGCGAACGCCGAGGGAACACTGAGCAGCAACCTGGGACGGCAAAAATTCAATGAAGACACAGTGGGATGGAAGTTTGATCGGTTAGCATTGGCGATCTCTCCAGAACGTAGCTGTACTGGAGTAACTGCGACACGGGGTGGGGCTGCATCTCTAGGCTCTGGCTTGGTCTTCTTGGCAGAGTCAGCGGCAACAGATGATTTGGAACCCTTTGTCTTACCCCGCTTGCCTTTCTTAGGCTCTGCTATAATGGGCTCCAATGCTGTATGAAGATCATCGTCGTCATCCTCCAGAATTTCAACTTGAATTGAAGGATGTGACCCCGCATTAGCTGCCTTCTTTTCATCTTCTTCCTCTGTTGGAGCGTAGTTCTTAGCACACTCAACATACCATGGGGAAGCCTGAAGCTCAGTGAGCTTGAAAGCACGAAATTGGGTTGCAGTAAAAACACAAGAAGGCAAGAATTTATCAAGCCAGGCACCAAATAATTTTGGCATAACCTTGCGTTCAATGGCACCCTTGTCAAATAGCTCTCTCTTGACGTACCTAACAGAACAACAAAGAGGAAATTGCATTCAATGATGAGTACGCCATATAAGAGCCAAACAAAGGCACAATCGAAAGTGGAAACAAATCGCAATAGCACTTGAGGGATGAGGTTTCAAGAAGAACGTATGTATAATACTCTAATATCTTGTGTTTGGGTGTAATTGTCAATCTGTAATTCGTGCACTTTAACCACACATGTATTTCCGAAATCTGACTGATAGGTTACAACTTTATAATAGCAAGGTTGCATTCTCATTGATGATAAGCAGATTATTATGATGGAGTGTAAGAATACAGAAATTGAATCAAACCTGTACATAAAGCGCTTTACAGGATTAGTAGTCCCTTCTTGGTCCTTGAATGCTAGTATGCAAGAGTAGCAATTGTTTTTCTTGAACAAAAAGTAAAAGGCTCGATCCCATACCACAATGCGCCATTTCTCAACGTATTCCACAATTTTGTCCAAGTTTGGCCCGACTCCCCAATCAATGTGAATACCTTCGGAGTCCTATGCGGTCATGACTTCCGATGTAACGGAGTCCTCCAACTGATTCCAGTAATAGAGCAATATGAGAAAGAATCAAAATGTACAGTACAAAGCTTCAGTAGAAAGGATGAGTTTAGGGAAGGCATTTGTAGGTCCAATGAAGAAGTACGGTCTGAAGCTGCAATTAAAGAGAATTGATAATCGAAAGATGAAGTGAACATAATTCAAATAGAACCCTGGGAATGAAAGCAAGAAAATAACTCCTTCAAGTAATTCAAGAGCGAAACAGATTTGTACCTCTACCCAGAACGCAGCTCGTGGAAGCCAACTCTCAAGGGTTGCATCAGTGAACTTTGAAGGTGGGAAGTGCAGAGCCTCTCGAGACATGTCAGATGAGTTTCACCATTTGAGCCATCGGACTCGGAATTGAGGCTGGACCATAGTTGTAGATACCTTCTGAAGCTTCTCGGGTGTCATCTCTGGCTTTTCTTTGGCGCTCCAATGGGCATTAGTCTGTGATGATAAAATGTTACTGAAATGAACTAGACACAAAATGTAAAATGAATGAAATGAAATGTACTACAAACAATTTAAAAGAGGAACAAGCTTAAGATGTAGTGATATACCTCTGCAAGAAATTGCGGTCCATGCTTGGGATTAGCAATGGAGATGTTTTGTCCTTCACTACCGCTTTGTAAGCCCGATGCATTGCGTCTCTTAGTCCACCTACTGATCTCACGTCTGCGGGAGTGTTTTCGTAGTACAGCTCACAAGCCTCGTTGGACACGGCAGAGATGTCATGCTACTCACATATCAAAGAAGGTAAGAAGTTGGTTTAGTGTGAAAAAGAAAAGAAAAAAGGAGGCAAGTAAATCAGTGTATGGACAATGGGTTTTCGAAATTCATTTCCGATACAGAAATGTGATAAAGACATCCTTGGTCAAAAAGATGCCAAGAGAAAAGTGGCTTCATATTCTCGCATCTCTTGTATTCCTCCGGAGTCAGCAAAGATTTAAAATTAAAGAGTGACAATTGACCGAAGCTGCTCATACAGTGTAGCATGTGAATCATGTTCGTTTTCACGTGGGAATGCTCCATAGACCTAATCAATTTCAACAAACAAGCTGTTACAACATTTCTACAATTATTGCAAAGCCAATATCCAAAGTACACAAAGCCATGCAGTACCTATTAATGTCGTTCATGGTGACAATGAGAACTCCCGTGTGGCCAAACATCACCAGGAGTTGGGCTTCCACAGCATAATGCCAAGATAGCTCAGAACTATGTCTGGATGCAAAATAGGGATACCAGGCAATGAGTCTATGATTCCCGTCCCACACAAAAAACATCTTGTTGGAAAGGAAAGCAAGGTCTGGGTCGCGATTCAATGAATCCTCAAATTCGGAGTTCCTTTGAATCCAGTGATCATTCCATGAAGCTCGGTGAGGTCACTCTTTGTATTTTTTGAGTATCACGTGTGAACAAGGGGTATTTAAAAGTATCCTAAATTTTAAAATTAATTCTTACTATAATTAGTAATACTTTGAGAATATTCTCATTTTAATTCTTGTAATCAATTGTGAGCATCCTATATTAATGTAAATCATTTATAAAATTTACTTTCAAAGATTTATTTGGATCCTATCTTTGTTCGCACGTTGTTACATAATATTTGGAAGTGACCTCCCCGAGCCATGAAGCCTTGACCTCGTCCGTAACGTCCATGGAAATTCCTTGATCGTTTGTAGTGGAGACGTAGAAACACCTATCTCTTCCTCTGTAGCCAGCCTAGAAATCTTGTTCTAGCCTCCTGATATCCAACTGCAAAACTGGTCTAACAAGTGGGAGTGCAACCAACCTACACAAAGGAATTACAAGTTGGCATTTTGATGTGTTTGGCATAAATATTAGACTCTGAATCAGCCCATTAGAATTCAACTTCTGACTCATCCTAATCTGCGATTCTGTGTCATCCAAGGACATAGAACCGTCTACTCGAGTGTCCTCCATAGTGTCCTCCATAGTGTCCTCGTGCACGTTTGCAGCACCCTGCAAAAATGGAACCAATGCAAAATTTGGAAATCTAAAGGACGCGTATTGGAGCTAGCTCTTACGGCACCACATCGACCGATTTATGCTAGTCCAATCATTAGTATAGGTCTTTGAGTCATTTCATAATCCACAACAGAAAATGAAGCCCTTTATTGGAGGGGATCAAAAATTAAATATAGTGGAGATAATGAAGACTGTAGACCAAATTCAACTGCATGCTGATCAACTAGTGAGTAGCCACCATTTCACCTTTTGTTTCAATGTCTACATCGATTTCACTCTTCCCATTTATTTGCGTTTGAAGTCAAATCAACAAGTCATAATTCTCGTACTTCCCTTACACCACGATTGACATTATGTGGCTGCATTCAATTAGCCATCTCATTGCAAGCAGCATCATGCGATTCAAGTACTATAAATGGACCCTTTACAAACTCAACAAAAGTCTAGGAAGTTATTGCAAGTCTAGGATGTTGATGTGAAACTTCCAGATCCCACTTCCTTCCAGATTTTAGTACCTCCGCTTTCCACTTTGAACATGCACTTCAAGGGAGCAGCAAGGTACTGGGATCTGGAAGGAAGTGGAAGAAGCAAGGTACGTAAGCTACAAGGATTAGAGAGCAGCAAGGTACCCGGAGTTGCTCCGTACTGAGTTGCTCATTCGAGTAGCTACGTACGGAGCTGCTCCCAGGAGCAGCTTGGTACCAAGGTGCTCCAATGATACTCACATGTCTGATGGGCTCACCAAGCTCAACATCCCACAACCTAAACCCAAATGCAAGTTTCTAATTTTCTAAGAGTCTTTACATATAGAACTCTTGAGCTCTCCTTTTCTCTTGTTATATTGCTACTTTTTGATTGCATCCCCACATGAAAACTGGCTCATTTAAAGGTCGATTAACCCTTAAAGACTTTCATGTAACTAGCATCAATAATGAATGAATCGATGGTGAGAAGGGAAGGCAGACCTCCAACTTACAAAAGCGCCCAATCAATTCAATGACTCACCTCCAAAAGTGCACAAACAACTCATTGACTCACCTCCAAAAGTGCCCAAACTCACGAGGCTACAAACGATGCAAACGTCATGAAATGCAATCTGTCTCGCAAAGCTCGTTGAAAGGAGATTTGTAAGCAAAGAAAAGGGAATTATAATGCTCCAGCACAAATTCTGTGTGGGTTGATTGAGATCCAGAAATACTCCGATCAAAAAATGAGAGTGTGAACTGTCGAGACGGTCCACTCTCGCGGTAAAATCTTACCGCGGTCTTTTGCGTATTTTTATGCCGTTAATATTTCTAAGTGCAGCTGTTTAGCTGAGTAATTATTTCGGTGAAATTCCTAGTTCATTTTACTAGGATTTTCCCACGCCAGTTTTTATTCCTATTTTCTAAGTGTTTTCGCTCTATTTTGTGTTCTAACCGGCTAATCGTGGGTTTTTGGAGTATTTTGTGGTATTTGGTATTTGGTATTTGGTATTTTAGTATAGGAACGCTTGGGAAATTCCCGAGGTCCTACTTCCTAGTCTAGATGTCCCCGGTAACTTGAGTTTAACTAGGAGTTTAGGGGTAGTTTTTTAGTGTTAATTTTCTGGATGATCTTGTGATAGATGAAGTTTCGGGTTTGGATGAAGCTGCGTGGGATTTTGAAATCCCACCCTGTCGATGTTTGGAGAGAGTTGTTTTTGGGATCGGGATCGCGTTTTTTGAGAAAAAGGAGTGTTACTGAGATTTTGGTAGAAGGATTAGGTCGGATTTTGGGTAGTGAGGAGGTGTAGTTTTGGTTGTTGAAAAACTAGGACATTTTTGGTTCTCTTTGGCTGTGAGCCATTAGAGAGTGCAAGTTAGTTGGTAGGTGCAAGAAAACAGAGAAAAGAGAAAAGTTCCGGGGAAGGGTTACGATCCAGTTGGAGAGTTCCAAAAAACGAGCAAGATCACAAGCAGCAATCGAGGGTGCGGCAGTACTGGGTCAAGACGACAGCAACTGCAATGATTAGGTGGAGCAACGACGATCAGGGTGGGACGATTACGGCGAGTACGGTGGAACGCGGAGGCGACGGAAATCGGCGTTGACGGTCGCGGCAGCTGGGCGTGGGTCGGAGCCGAGGGCGACGACGGCAGCGATCAAGTCGAAGGCGCGGCTGCATCGGCGAGCTCCAACAACAGCGACGATGGCCAGGATGACCACGAGCACGGAAGGGGACAGCAGCGATCACGGCCACGACGATCGTGACAGGAGGGCGAAGGCGACCATCCTGGGGAGCAACGGCGAGGACGATCGGGCAGGCGGCAACAGCTTCACAGACACCTCCGTGATATTACGGAGGTGCCAGGGTGATATTACGGAAGGGGTATCCCCTTCCTTCACCCCCTTCAACTTATTATACTAAGTCAATGAAAATTGGTGCATTGAAGTAATTTAGGTTAGGAAGAACTTTGGGATTTTAGTTGGTAATTTTTGTTACCCATACTCTATTGGTTTATTTATGAGATTGTGTCCCAAGTAAGTGGGGTGATTGGTGTTTAAGCATTGGTTGTAAGCATTGGTTGTGTGAGGGTTGTGCTAGTGGGTAGAGTTTTAAGTCCATGTTTTCCGGTGTGGTACCGCGCGCGGAAGCGTTGCCCAATTGTAATCAAAATTAGGGTTTCATAGAAGTTTTAGGTGGCATTCGTCCATGGAAGGGCAAATCCACCTAAATTGCTATTTTGTTCTCACTCATTTAGGCCCATGGTGAGTACTTTGGTGCTCATGGTCATTTGGTGTGGGATTAATGCAATTGTGATATTCTTTAGGCTAATTGTTAAGTGGTTGGTATGCTGCCATTTACAATGAGGGTGCACATTCACCTCAATTGCCACTTTCTTCCACTCATTTAGGCCCGTTTTGAGTACTTGGTACTCATGGTCAATTGGTGTGGGATTAATGCAACCGTGGCGTTTTTTAGGTTAATTTGCAACTACGTGTCGTGCTGCCATTTTGGATAGGGGTGCAATTTCCCCCTATTTAGCCATTTTTACCCCTAAAAACTAACCTCACTTTGAGTACGTGGTACTCATGGTAAATGGTATGTAATTGAGGTCAAATTGGGTGTTTTGGAAGGTTTTGTGCTTGGGTTTTTTGTGCTGCCATTGCGGATTGGAAGTGGATTTCCACCAATTTGCCCTCATTTGCACCCATTGGGCTCCCATTAGTGTCACTAGATTTGTATGAGGCTTTAATGCCAACTCGTGGTGCATTGTGTTGCCAAGACCTCGATTGGCCATCCTAGTGTATGCTGCCTTTTTTTATGCATCCCAATTACCCATTTCTTTCATATTTTTCCCACGGTGATTTCCAATTAACTTACCTAATCCACCATTAGTAACTAAGAGGTCCATTGCTTGGAAGGCATGCATTCACACCCACCACCGGCCCATTTGTGATCATAAATCAGGCGACCGGTTTTTTGGCTCACAGAGAGACATTGCAGCTGACCAGATCCTCACTAGAGCTCATCCTCATTACAGTCGTTCCTCTCAAAGCTACCCTCTCGGTACCGAGTAGGCCTTTACCTCAAACCATCAATCTTTAGATTTAAAACTAGAGCGCATTTTCACACACAAGATAAAATATTTATAACATTAAACTCGCGCATTTTCACAGACAACCTCGGGTAAGTCACTTAGTGTAAATTTTGGGTACGTATGAGCGAACAAAGGGTATTTAATGGGGGGCTATGAAATAATTAGAATATTATACTATTTATAGTATATTTAGGTTATATTCTATACATATTCTAGGAATATTTCTAAAATATTCCCAAATTGGTTTTAAAACACCCTATATTACTTCTATAAATTTATATTTTTTATCTCAAATGAATAAAAGAGACCCTATATTTGTTCTCTCATAGTTATCTAAATTCATGATAGTGACTTCCCCGGGCAGACAACAAAATATTCCCTTTCACTTGGGGCCTCTTAACACACACCGTGAAATTTAAAACTCTTACCTCTGACTGCGTATCGTGAAGAGCTGTTGCTTGCGCGGCTTGGTCACTAG
Source organism: Pohlia nutans (assembly GCA_022496805.1). NCBI lineage: Eukaryota > Viridiplantae > Streptophyta > Bryopsida > Bryales > Mniaceae > Pohlia > Pohlia nutans. The sequence continues at coordinate 19,730,515 of CM040097.1, forward strand.
AGCCCTTCCCACTGCTATCTTTCTCCGGCGCCTCATTCTCTTGAACTGCGGAGCTCTTCTTGTCCTCTTCCTCCTACATAGTCACCTCAACGTCAAGAGCAGTTTTGATTATGATGATGCATGTGCAAGGGCTAGGAGCAAGAAACAATGCAAGAAGCTGCGGCATGCAAAATCAAGAATCATCGGCTGCAATAAGAGCTAATGGAAGTTTTAGGAGCAAGGGACGGAGGACAAAACTCAAAATGACAAACCCTAATCTTAACCCTAATCCTTCTGGAGCTCAAGATGATGATGGAACGGAGTGGAGCTCCTGCGTGAGCGGAGTGCAGCTGGAGTATGAAGCTTACATTGATGATGCAGTGGCTGTGGCGAGAGCAGTGGAGTGAAATTGTAGAGGGGAGCTCAAGGTAACGCAGCGGCTGTGCGAGAGGATTGGAGTGGAGTTGCGGAAGGGAGGAGCTCTGAAGCGGCTGTTGCAAGAGACTGTGAGTGAGAGCAGAGAAGCGGATGCTGCAATATGAGGAAGGAGGTTCAAGTGGAGGCAATGGAAGATCAAAGGGCCGCGGCGGAGGTGCAAGTGGCCGCCGTGCAGGAGGACCAACATCCAGTGACGAAGAGGGCCACATGGGAGAGCAGAAAAGTGACGAAGATGGCCATGGGGGAGAGCAGTTTAGGGTTAAAGATGGAAGGCCAGTTAGATAGAAGGCCACTGAGAAGAAAGAAGAAAGGCCAAGAGGGAGGGCATGCATAGGGTTTGGAACGAGTTAGAAGGGAAGGCCAGTTAGGAAGCCTACGGTTTGGAGCGAGTTAGAAATCCTAGGGTTTGTAGTAAAGTTCTGTATGGGAGCCGGTTTTAGGGTTTGGAGTGACGCCCTAGCTTCAAGTTGCACTGGGTTATGGCAGCCTTGAATCATGTTCTCGTTCTATGTAGGTTAAGTTCATTTCAAGAACAATGAGAAAATTACATGCATCTTGGAGTACTTTCAAAAATTGAGTGATACAAATATTCTTACAATTATGATCTTCCGTGACTCCGCTGGTCCGCTGACGAACGCCAATGCTGTCTCAAGAACGACCGAGGGTCCTTGATGCTCGTATATGTTGAGAAACCGCCCGTCAACAACGTTATTCTCAAGAACTGGTTCAACAGCGGGAATGTAGTTCAGTGTCTTCATTGTCCCTTCTAAATCAACGCGTGCGGATCGAGCTTGCTTCCTTATCATTCTAGCCCTAAGTAGTACCCGTCTTGAAGTGAATTGCAACCCTCGTCTTTTTCTCTTTCTAGTTGTCTTTGGAGTGACCACAGCTTTCAAAGACTCCTGCATTGGACTGACATTACATACACTTCTCCCTTCCCTCCCTTTGAACAAGTGAAAACAAAGAGATTCAAAGCTCCCTTCATAAAGCCATATGTAGTACATCATATCGAGTCCTTGGCGGCTAAATCTAATATTAACCTCCCCAATGTTGGTGTGCTTTACACATCATTTCTAGGTAATTGAGTTAACCGAAAAGAAGCCCATCTAACCTCTATTTTTGCTTTACATCAAACTGCTTTCTTGAACTATACTAGGAACCTCTTTTGTATGTGGCGGAAGAATCTTCCGCCGCAAATGTCATGGTCTTGTCAGGTAATGAACTGTCTCTTTGCATAGTATTAGCTGTTTAATCCTATGTATAAGCATCTACTTTAATGTGCCTATTTTAGAGACTCTCACTGATCTTAAGATTTTTCACTGACATACGCATGATTTTCACAGCACATGCATTATTCCTACTCCCGAATTCTGATCACCGTCACTCATTCTTTATTTTATTTCTATTTAAATGAGACTGTGCATAATTACAAACTTCATTACATTGATATTCAATCCTCTACGTTGCTATTTGACAACTACCTTCTCCAGAGACATACATAACTGGCAAGACCATACTCACTTTTCTCTCTCAACAATTTGCTTTTTTTTTTCATTTTCATTGCTAGCCCGTCTTGCACAAAGTCCTTCTGCTTACTATGGCCCTTATACGGGCTGATGGGCAAGGAGTCCCTATTTGCTTTCCTGTAGGCGATGATGGGTATGCCAATGTTATGGCGTTAAGTCTTAGTTTGCGTTTTCAATTCCAGGAAGAGTCTATCTTTGTTGAAGAGGAGATTTTAGATTTGGATTCTGGAAATGTTACGAATGCGATTGGGCAGCATTCGTTTAAGACCAATGAGCATCAGGAATTTCGGACCCCACTGATTCTGCACTGATTCAGTGCGATTTCCGATATTTCAAGGGTTCGTACGATTTTCGCACTGATTCCGCATTGTTGCGTCATTCATCGCAACTACACTGATATGACACGATGTTCGTACAAGCGGATATAGTACTGATTCGACACGATTGATACATCCATTGAAAACGTATGAATTCAGCACTCTTTATAGTCGTCAAATGTCGTGTTTTAATCGTCTTTAAAACTACACTGATTCAGTGCGTTTTTCGTGCGACATCATCTTTTTCCATATCTAAATTTTATTTTCTTTCTATATCTAAATTTGATCAAAATAATATTATTAAAAAATATAATATAATATAATATAAAATAATTACTTTCCTCACTACCCACTTCAACTACACGGAAATTGCCCGCACATGCGGTGGGGCCCACCATAGCTAACCAAGCTCTATCGCCAACGGTGGGATTTGAACTCTCAACCTCCCGGTTGCCACCCAAGTTCCTAACCACCAAGCCACCTCAAACTCTTCATGCATAGAATAGAACTCCAGTGGTAATTATCAAACTTTTATTTTCATCGGACTTTGAATGTTTTTAACTATGTGAAAAAAACTTTTTTTCCAAAATTTTTTTTTGCACTAGATTATGCAGGACGTTTTCTATATCTAGGATTTTTTTCATAATTTTTTGAATTTTTTAAATTTTTGCCAAAATCGTGATGGCAGATCAGCTGTGAGCTGTTTTTTGTTTTCAGCGGATTTTGAATGTTTTTAACTATGTGAAAAAAACCTTTTTTCCAAAACTTTTTTTTGCACTAGATTATGCATGACGTTTTCTATGTCTGGAATTTTTTTCATAATATTTTAAATTTATTTATTTTTTGCCAAAATTGTGGTGGTTGTGAGCTATTTTCTTTTTTGCTCCTATGATGGAAAGTACAATGATAACCAATAACATCAAATTTGAATTCTAAAAATATAAAATGTCATTTCTTTGAAATTTTAATGTGTATTGCTTCTAAACTTTATAAATGAAGATCTAAAAATGTTTTGGGAAATTAAACCGGAAGTATAATTTAAAGAAGATTCTTGGAATATTCCAAAATAATCCAAAATAATATAAAATATTTTGAAAGATTCCGAAAGATTCCAAAAGATTCCAAAAACATATTAAAATATTGTACACGGATGTCGTACGAAAATAATTTGCATTATAATAGATACTGAAATCGCACGAATATAATAAATGGCATTAATATGATACGTATACGATACTGAATTCGCATTAACTAAAACCGCACGTTATCCGTGTCTTATCAACCATGTGATGTAAATACACGATTAACGCACGGATTCCGTCAAGCACGACTTTCGTGCGGAAACAACACTTTTTTGATAATCATTGAAAAGACACTGCATCGACACTCTAGTAATGCATGTCACTTCCGTACCGTAACGACACTTCTAAATGCACATATGACGTGCGGAATCAGTGTTTAACGATAAACGCACTGAATCAGTGCAGAATCAGTGGGGTCGGAAATTCCTGATGATAGGAATAGGGAACATAACATTCAGTAGCATGCACTATCTCTGCCTTGGTTCTACAATAGATAGTGTGGAATATTCCACATCCAATAGTACTTCATGAATAACTAAGTAGATAGATGGAGGCTCAAGGTGATGAGTAGAGTGCATGAAGGAAAGGGAGAGACTATGAATCACACATGGCAATATGTCATTCAACACATCAAGGTGATGTGTATGGGAACCACTCTCAAAACAAAGGGCCTATTCTATGACAATATTTCTTCTAACGTAATTATCTGTTGTTTAAAAATGTGAGGTGTGTAATTTTTTTCTATTGATACATCTTATTACTTTCTTTGAAGCTTTTTAAATAATTGGTTTCAACTCTTACAAATATGAAAGTGGCAATTTTTTACCTTTTGGGCACTTAGGGGGGTAAACCTCAAGAACTTGTTTTTTGAGGTTTTGTATGATGTCTTTGGTTCCTTTGAATGGTAGGACCAGTGATTTATTTTATTTTACTTTAATTTTACTTTTTAATCTATTGCAATAAGAAAAAAATTACAGATACAAACACCCCAGCCAAGTTCAGCCAGGGTGACAGGGAAACTAAGACATTGGTGACTCTTTTAGAATTATTTTGTACACTACCGTAGCTTCCTAGCCCCTAAATGTCCTCACCCCTCTCCAAATTGGGAGAATTTCAAAGATGTCTTATAAAATGTAACTAAGAGGAATATTTTGAACTTGATATATGAATAAAAGTTGTACATTACGAATTTTTGATTCTATCCATACGGTTAAATTTATGATTGCTATCACCAATATTTTGTATAAAATTTGAAGCTCAAAATTCAAAATTCTTTTGTAATTTGATTACAAATAAGATATTGACTTTTTGTGGATGAAATTTGTTATGATTCGTTGAAATGTAATACTCTAAGTGCAGTGATTTTTGGAGAGTTTTTGGTTGCTGAATTTTATGAGTTGACTTTTTTAAGAGCACTTTTACATTGAAATCTTCGAAATTTTGGGTGAATAACTACGACATGAAATGAGGCAACATGAAAAATAATATATCAAAACAGGGGCATGTGGCATTAAGCAAGAGCAATCAACCACAGTGAACAATAATCTAAAGCACTCACTCAATCACAATTCAACAGTGCTTTGTAATTGTTTATTTGATTCAATAGTCCATTTAGTTACAAATCACTGGTCACTCCATATATAAAGGTGGATGAAACAAAAAGGCAGCCTTTTGGAAGGCTACTAAATGTTATGAAAGGCCCATTTGCCCAATTGAGCCTATGACACCATATTCTCACACGTTAGCTTGATGTACCAAGTAAATCTTTCTACCACCAGTAATGCTTCACATTGAAATAAAACTTCTATTTGTGTCCGAAAAAAAACAAAAACAAAATGTCAAACTTTTATTTGTTGCCTCGCCAGACCTAATGGGGTTGGTTTGTATTTTATCTCTTCTTGTAGAAAAGGTTCTCCTTTATTTGTGTCAAAAAATAAAATAAAATTATTTGTTAGATTTTATTTATGTCAGTTATCTAAAAACTATTTGAATTTTTTAATTTTAATTTTATTTTTGAAACAAATGGATGCTTTATTTCAATTGCACAATAACAAATTACAAACATCACACTGTGAACGAAGAGAGCACGTTTCAAGTACTCCCCCGTGGGTGATTTTTTTTTGGATTTTTCTTTAACAATATCAGGATTAGACCCAATGCTCCTAATTATTTCCTACTAAGAGCGACGCCCTCACCGTCGGTAACAAGAGGCCCGGGAGCCATCCCCATCATGCACGGGGTTCCTATCAAGCTCGGAAGTATTAGCCCTCATGACGTGCATCCGACCGGAATCGAACCACCGCCCTCTTTGGTGCTACTAAGCATTCCTAAGGGGAGCCCACCTCCAAACTATCACCTAGGTAGTTTAAGATCATTCCGGACCATTTGAAAAAACTTTTATGGCACAATAATGTGGCTGCAAGAGAATATTTTGGAAAAAATATTAATTTTGATTTTGTTCCAAATGAGAAAAGGAGACCAGCTTTTAATGCTTACTTTCTCGTGTCACATGGAATCTCAAGAAAAGGCAAACAGTTCCCTAATATTTGGAAGGAAAAGAAGGCTTTTGGCTCTTCTGTATAAAGAAGATGCACAGCATCAGCCAATTTGTTTTGTTTTTCAGTTGGTAGAGCGACACGCACCCTGGAATGTACCCAGGTAAGGAAAAATTGGATAAAATCATCCATATATATGCTTATCAAAAAATAAATCGTAAGGCAATTTTATCCAAATAATGGCGGTTTTGGTAATTTTTAAAAGACATTGACAATTTCATTCATTTTTTGCCCATTTTTACTAGTGTCAAATGTAGCCGCTCCCAAAGTGGCTAGTAAGATTTTGGACAAATTTTTTGGCTAAAGTATGCCCTTCCTCTCTCACAACCGTTTTTTTTCGTTGATAGGACAACACACATCATAGAATGTAGTCGAATAGGGAAAAAATGGATAGAATCATCCATACATATATTGTATATGTGTATGTGTGTGTGTTCATCCATAAAATTATTTATTGCAAGGTACTTTCATCCAAATTCTAGCAATTTTAGAGTTTTTTGAGAAGACTTTGGTGATTTCATCCACTTTTTTGTCCATTCTAAAAGTAGACACTCGCAAAATCAGGTAAGATTCTAGCGAAAATTTGCCAAAAAGAATTTGGTTGCTTTCTCAGAGCATTTTTTGCAGTGCAAGGAATACTCAAGCTCATTTATTTTTTGGATGAAAATCAAGCAACAAATGCTCCTATCACCCTCTAAATTCTCTTTGCCTCACCCAAATAGACAACAACTTCTTCACCCGCTAACTTATATTTTCTTTTAACATTAGCAAGTTGTTATAATAAATGATAGCTTACTTTTTAGTTTTTGCAAGTTATGTGACTTGTAATCGGTTGGAAGTATATTTTAGCAACTTGTGGGAATAGTACTGGGATGGATGACCTCTCGGGAACTCCCGATGCTGCATCCATTGCCTGGTGGACACTGGGTCATTGACATTACGAACGGACACTTTATTCACGCCGACCTCAAAAGAGGACCGGAATTTCTACGTATATACATATATATTCTATATATAGCAAGTTGCGCCGGTGGGAAACAAGTGGTATCCCTTCTAAATTGGATGGGCCGGGGTATTTGCACCGCAGGAGATGCTCTCATGTCACTAACAAATTGTGGTACTTTATGTACTTTATGAAGTGCACAAGTGGAGGGCAAAATGAACTTGTTGCCGGGGCTTTTCCAAGTCAATGTAAAGTGAGAGGGAGGAGGAAAATCTACAGTGACTGAATATGCGCCCACTGATACTGGCTTTCAAGTTTTTCAAAGCATTTGTGCATGTGTACAATAAGAAAGTCGTTGTTGCATTGCAATACAAAGTAATAAGTTAGGGCCTCTTTACACTAGAGGCGAGAAGCCGTGAGGAGAGAAATTTCAGGCAATGAGAAATTGGTCTTCTCGGTTTCTAGGCCTCCCTTTGGCTGAAGTTTCTCTCCTCATTGCTTCTCGCCTCTAGTGTAAAGAGACCCTTAACCCGTAAGGGTCCACACTACATTTACCCAGTCAAACCTCATCAATTTCTCAGACTTTGAAGTCTTATTATATTTATCTTGTATTTTTCTCATATAATTTATTGTTATACCAATTTACTTTGATTTTTTTTCATATTTATGTAAATAAAAATGAATTTTATAAGATTTTCAAAGCTTTTTTCTTGTAAAAATCATAATAATTGTAAAAATGCTTTGAATAGTATGAATGTTTTAGGAAAAATGTAAATAATAGTGATGAACAAGAAGGTGTAGGTGGCATGCTTTTTGAGGTTACATAGAAATAAATTAGATAGAAAAACATTTTTTGCAGTGTATATTGGAATTTTTGGGGTTTGAGCTTTAAAGTGCTGTAAAAAAACGTAAGTTTAACAATTTTAAAGAATGGTAAATTGGATTAGAAAGTAAAAGATAACCCCACACTTTCTTAATTGGAACCATTTTCAATTGAAATTAGGAACTAAATGAAAATCAGGTTTGACTGAAAATTGACCAAAGGTGGCCCTACAGGGCTCCTTCCACGCTTAGGGGTTAAAGGTACCTTCACACTTGGAGGTATGAAACAACAGGGGTATGAAGTTTAATATTGAATTAAACCACTCACTTGGGTTTTGTTCACGCTTATGGTTTAGAAAGAGGTATGGGCGTATATCACCTGACAAATATGGTTTTGTGTGTGATGTTGATGTGGAATCAATCTTGTAAAGGATTTGTTTTGAATTCTTTTTTGCCAACCTTGATTTTGGGCTTTCTCTATTTTTTTGCTGTAACTGTACATATAATGAGTTTAGGGTTTCCACAAAGGAATATTGCCATGTTTAGGTCCAGTAAAGAAATTTGGAAGTCAGGGTATGAAAGGAAAAATTGCAATCATAAAAATAAGCTTCATGCTACAATAGATTTATCCGTAAAGTTGAGCAAAAAAATTCCACAAGAGGAAAGACAAGGTAGAACCGGTTTTTTAGTTGAAAGGCAGCAAAAATGAGTTTTGGTCCCTTTTTTTTCCGACCAATCACAACACACTGCATTGTCAAAAAGATTTGAACCTTGAACCTCCTCCAAACCTAACTTGAGTTCCCAGGAAGGAATCTCCACGTACCCCCACACCAACCTCATGCTCCCCCAAGGAAAGGAGTTTGGTGACTTGTGTGAGTGAGTGTCAAAAAATTCTATATCAAGATTGAAAACACCATGTGACAGACATGTTACCTAGTTCTCACTTTACGGATAACTCTAATGTCAATGTTTTTTTGTTTTTTTTTGCTGGGTGTAGGATTTATGTCTGTCTTTGTTTAGGGTCCTCTAATTTTTTTTAGTAACTCATGGATTGCATTATGCTTGCATTGACAGTCTGCTAGAAAGAGGTGTAATCAATAGTTTGTAGTGTGATCTGAAGTCATGTTCTGAATTCCGAGTGTGGAAGGTGTGCATAATTCTATTTTTCAAACGTTTTACATGTGCAAAAAAAAGCTACAGGGTTTAGGGTTTAGGTCATGATGTTTGTTGGGTATGCCAAATCATTCTACTTCATTCTTGAACGTGTAATTCCTAACTTCTATAGAGAGACAATGAATGTCTGCAGTAACATACTTCACTTGCTGCATTCATTGTCTACATGCAAAGATGTAAACCTACATCATGTCAAATTTTACTACGTTTACATCTATGTTTGTTTGATATCGCATATTGTTGGATGTACGTCACTGACTTATGTGTGATCTTTGCTAACTGTTTACGTGTGTTATGGAACCACGTCTGAATCCAGCCACTGCTTTTGCATTCAGTGCGTGGATGTTATTGCAATTGTTGAATGCCCCACAATTGCTTTATGTGCCTCTACCGTTGGAAGAGGATGAAGACTCTGAGGGCCTGTTGGCGGACATTAGTGAAAACTTGGGGTGGTCTGTGCATGATCCGTATATTGCAATGTGACTATGCGAGTGACATTGAACAATTTCAGATTGTGTATTGCACACAATTTTGTAGAGGATGACCTTGGTTTCTTGCCCGGGGAAGTCACTGTCAAAGATTTAGATAACCATGAGAGAACAAATATAGGGTGTCTTTTATTCATTCGAATTGAAATTTAGAAATTTTAGAAATAATATAGGGTGTTATAAAACTGATTTGAGAATAATTTATGAATATTCCTAGAATATATCAAGGATATACCCTAAACATACTATAAATTGTAAAATATTCCAATTATTTCATAGCCCTCCATTAAATACCCTATGTACGCTCATGTATCTGAACATTTAGACTAAGTGACTTCCCTGAGGTTTCTTGGTGAAATCCTGGTCCACAACGTGGTTTTTGCGATTTCTTGCAATATGATGATTAGTGGTGGGTGCAAATGTTTCGGATGACAAGGCCGGCGATGTTGACTTTAGCTGATCTTTTGAGACCGCACATACAACGAGAAAACACAAAGTATAGACTAGCAATATCGGTATTGATTTGCGTAGTGAGTACATTGTTTAAATTAACCCACGTGCAATTACGGTGCAAGTCTCTTTATTTGTAGTCACCTGTTTGCCATTGGAAGGAGTACCGAGTCCGTGGTGTTAAGAGAAGCTGTGCACGCCATTAACAATATTTTGAGGCAGGATAATGTGGCCCACTGATACACTTCCTTCGGAAAGTCAAACAAAAAATTTCAATCTATGAGTGGGTCGCCTATGAGTGGGTCGCCTACTGTTGTTGATGCCATTGATGGGATGCATGTCCGCATATCAAAATTGCAACATGGAACAATTGTTGAACATTCAATAAGAAGTTGCGCAGATGGCCCATTCACACCAAGAAGCTCCAGCACTTGTGTTGCGTTCCTGGAATGCTGCAAGGTAAATTTCAAAAAACAATATACAATTTCTTGCCATGTCAGAGCCTTGTCTCTTCCTGCTTTTGGCCTATGCATGTACGTTGGTGGAGCGCAAATTTCTTGCGGCACCCAAAATGAGTTGGAGGAGCTTCTTGCATGCGTCAGGTTAAAAAAATAAAATTTACAAGAGCACACTATAGCTACCAAAAACTTACTTGATGAACACAAATTCTCTGCCGCACTCGCTTTGGGTGACTAGTGTGAATGGGCCAAGAGGGCGGTGCGTGGTGGAAAATGCCTTTGGCATTTTTAAACAAACATTCAAAGAATTGTCAGGCAAATCTAAATTGCACGTGATGTTTTTGCCAGATGTTATTATAGCATGTGATATATTGCACAATGTTCTATTGGATCAATCCCACGAAGAGGTTGAGCAACCATTACATGTTCTACGCACTGAAGGACTAGAAAGTGAAGTAGTAGATGAAGTTCCTGGTCCGGCAGATGAAGGAGATGTAAACGGTGAAAATGTGGTTACTGAAATGGGTCGTAACAAACGTGACCACCTCGATATGTTCCTCGGCATTCAACGAAAAAACCAACAATAGCCTCTCAAGTATGTCTTCTGTTCACCCCATTCTCTTAATCATTTTTATACATTAAAAGAACATAATATACAATATAAAATATATACATCCACCACGGCATAAATAATTGAATGTTATAGTAAAGTTTGACTCACATATGTAATTCCCCCTTTCAAATCTTCAAACATCATTACTTCATTTGGAAGTTTGACCCTTCGTACAACTTCATACACGTAGTTTATTCTTTCATAATACTTCATTTATGAGAAGTTTGACCCTTCATTCATAAATAATAGTTATTGAAGATTTCCTTAAATATTTTAGAATATTCATATTGTACGAAGGAACTTGAATCAATAAACTAAAATATTATACACATAGATGTTTGAATTGATCCATATAAAGATAAAATTATAAATGAAAATACTCATTGTTAAATTCAAGATTCTTGAATCAAAACACTCTTTATCTTTGCAAATCTCAATAAAAGATCACGTATTATGTCCCCTTACCAGTTCCTTTTATCAAGGTGAAGCTTATTTGTGTATATAAATGGCGCTTCACTTGCTTAGTGGCGAGGGACACGATTTGTTAACGTTGCACATACCACTCACGCACAATATTAATTCCAAACTTATCGTGGGTCCATTACCTCTTGACTCTCAATCTTAACTTCTACAAGACAACTTAGCATACTATTAAATGACATCGGGAGAACCTTCCATTTGGTGACGCCACCTACCACCGTCGGCACTAAATGCCATTAATCGACGTCCATCTCTCTACTAGGTTTATAGTTCTCAATAGGATTCACTAAGTCTTGAAAGTCACCGGTGGTGATAGTTGAGTGTGGAGTAAGACGTATTTTAACCAGTGTCTAGAAGTGCAACCAAACACCTCATACTACGAAAGGTGCAGACTAGGGGGCCACTTCCAAATATTCCATAATGATATGAGAACAAATAATAGGGTTCAAATAAATCTTTGAAGGTAATAATTATAATTGAATTACATTAATATAGGGTGCTCAAAATTTATTACAGGAATAAAAATTAGAATAATATTTATTATAGTAAGAATTAATTTTATTTCTTAGGGTACTTTTAAATACCCTATTATCTGAGGCGATACCTAAAAAATACATTGAGTGCCCAATATTAGCCTCATCCCAACTATAGGAGTCAAGAGGGAGATCACTCTTCCTCTTTTTATAGTACACATGATAACACAAGAGAAAAACATTTGGAAAATCCCCAAAAGATGTGCCAGTTAAAAACTATTGGTATCATGATGGACTGAAGACGGAGACCATCCTTCCTCATAGTTAATGGGATAACACAAGAAAAAAACCTTTGGAAAAATTTCCAAAGGATGTAAGCTAAAAGCTCTTTATTCTGACTATAGAGGAAAAACAATAGATGTCTCTTCACCCAAAATCATTTTATTTATTTATATATGAATTGTACCTCATTATGAAGGTTTCTTCTTTTCCTCTATCGAAAACTTGACTAAGTCCAATAGTACACTTAGGTTGGCTAAGCCTCTTATCTTATAACATCCTTTCAACTCTTAGCACAACGATGATTATTTGTGGATCTAAGAGTCAATGTGTCTTTCATCTATATCTATCGAAATACATGGATGAGCAGTTATAACTTTGTTTCATTCCTTTGAACAAAACACAAGCCACATTCCATTGAGGGTGTCATTGGTAAACTTGAATCCTACTTTCAATACTGACCGATGACTCTAAGACATGCTAATTTTGAAGAACTATAACTTTTAAGTCGTAACTCATATTTACGCATCCTTTGGGTTAGTGTTCTCACAAAATCTCCAACCATGTATGGCACACATTCATCTCGGCCTCCCACAACATGCTATCGTTAGTTTTCCATACGGGACATCTCTTAGTTTTTCCACCTTGTCTATTGCAAGGGCCTACCTTGTTCATCACAGTGTTCCACTTTGTCTCTTGCAAGGCCCCTCCTTGCCCCGCTCCTTGCTCACTTTGGTGTTTCACATTATCTCTTGCAAGGCCCAAGGTGTCACCCCCGAGGTCCCTGGTTGCTCACCACGGTGTTCCACCTTGTTTCTTACAAGGTGTAGGTTGTCACTCCACAATCCCCTTCCTCACCATGGTGCTCCACCTTGTCTCTTGCAAGGTCCAGACATCCATTTGAAAGGTATGTAACATCACGATTCTTCTTTAAGAATTATAGAAGAGTAAGATATTCAAGTTCCTCAAATTCCCGAATCCCCCAATTCACGAAAACACAATTCCAGCGCCCCGTAATCTACATAAAACTCAATATTTTAGCCTACCCATTCTCTTCACCAGAAGGTGACTCCCCAGTAGCAGCTTCCGTTCAACCTTTCCCAGGATGACCCTGACGGAACCAACCACAACGTTCCACGTGTCAGTCACCCCAATAAAAAGTTACCCCAAACATTCAAAAGCCGGAAACCCCGTCTTCCCGATTCCCCTTTAAAAAAACCTCCTTTTCACACCGCCACGGGATCCAGACCTGGCCGCGTTCACACCGACGCCCGCGATTTCACCGCTGTTGCTGAAACGTGCAGGTCACAGTCATCAGTCATGTTGCTGGAATCTTATGGAAATTTTGCCACGGTAGCACCATGTGCATAGATTCGCCCTTTTCATCAGTTAACAAAAACCCCTCCACCTCAATGCTCATTTCCCACAGAGCTTGAAGGCTTCTTCACGAATTCAACTGGGCAGCTCTTGCTCTTTCATGTACGTAGTACTGGCATAGAATCAATGCTTGTGTGTGGATGGTAATTTGCATTTATGTGCACAGTGATCACGTTTCGTTCTTTCTCTCTTTTTTTTTCATTCCTTGGGTATGCTCAGGATTTTCTCCTCACTTGTGGTATGGAAACCCAGTGATTTTTTGGGTTTGAATAGCACCGGTGAGTGTGCGAGAAAGAAGAACCTCCAGGGAGATTGAAAGCTGTTCCAGTAGTAACAATGCTTGGGTGTGGATGGTAATTTGCATTTATGTGCACGGTGATCATGTTTGTTTGTTTCTCTTTTTTCTTCCATTCGGTGAGGATTTTCTTCTCTTGTGGTATGGAAATCCAGTTCAGGTTTTTTTGCAGTAAGTTGGGATTTTTGGGTTTGATTAGCATCGGTGAGTGTGAGAGAAAGAAGAACCTACAAAGCTGTTCCAGTTGGTTGGATTTCTTAAATGGAATTTCTGGGGTGTGAGGGATTAGTTGTAATAAGAGGTTTGGGTTTGTGTTTGCAGAGTTTGAAAAACTGATATAGCCCAGGCAGGCAGACAGCGAGAGCTATGGAAGCCATAGATAGGGAACACCAACAACTGGGGCACACTGGACACGCCAAGATTGGGCAAACACGGGATGACACTGTAGGGGAGGTGGAGAATGGCGGTTTTGATGGAATTGACTCTAAGAAGCATGGTGACGGCAGGTTGTATGACGATGACGGAAAGCCTCGCCGCACAGGTTTTTCTCTTTTCCTCTCTTATGTATCATCAGAACATAAATCCTTTTAGAGGATTCATCTTTTGCAATGGAACCCAGGGACCAAATTTGCAAAGTCTTCTTCTAATGAAAAAAAGTACGTTCTTTGCGGAGGATAGTTCTGTGTGTACTTTGCAAGTGCGCGTAGGCTCCACAGTACAAACTTGCCCCTATTTTGTGTTTGTGTGGGGCTCCCTATTCCCAATGGCGAAGCCTTTTACATTAACGCACGTCGAAAAGTTCACGTATTGTTTGCTGTCACGTTCAGTATTTTGACATGATTTTACAGAGATATTTGTGTACAAGAGTCAAATCAAACTTTTGTCAATTTCAAAGCGGGAGGTTGTAGATTACTGACAGTTAATAACCCAAGATTAGTGAGTATAAATATTTAGTCAAGTTATGCTTACACCACTTGTTTTGAAATTCCAGTATAGGAATAGATGAGTTATTGTTGATACAATGAGGTCTCTAATGGGTTTTTGTATTCTAACTTGAGACTGAAGTATGTTGAAAATCATGATCGTTAAAGATCCCACGTCACGGCTCACAAGACAATGAGAGTGACACAAAAATGTTGATTATTGTTGTGAATGGCACGTGTGAAAAACAGGGGGAGTTTTAACTTCAGCAGCCCATATCATAACAGCTGTGATAGGCTCTGGGGTGTTGGCGTTGTCATGGAGCTTTGCTCAAATGGGGTGGGTGGCTGGGCCAATTGTGCTGCTGGCTTTTGCTTGGTGCACTTACTACACCTCTCGCCTGCTTGCTGACTGTTACCGCTCCCCCGACTCTGTCACTGGCAAGCGTAATTACATCTACATGGATGCCATCAAAGCCAATTTGGGTAAAATCATACCCTTCCAACTCTTTCCACAAGAAGAAAACCAACCATTGTCTGAAATGGTTGTGTTATAAATTTTAAAGCAATTGTATTATAGTTTCAACGCAATTTGCATTAGTTTTAACATAGATTTAACACATAACCATTGAATCAGTCAATGGTTGATTTTCTAGTGTTCATTACATTCTCTAACCCTTTTACGACACCTCACTCCAAGATGGAATATGTCCCTCTTTTGGAGAGGGATTTCGATTAAAATGTCACTAATAAAGCCTGTGAGAATAGAATGTTTGGAGGCGTAATACTCTTTAATATTATTTAAGGGGTTGGTCCTTCTTCTACAGTGTAAAAGAATGATTCCTCTACAGTAGCATTGTTGTGCTATTGAAGATCAACAATATAGAAACTATTTCTTTGCAGTAGCACTATAGAAAATGGACCAGTCAAGAATGTTATGGATGTTGTCCATTTTTTCCAGTGCCCCAAAGTTTGTAGACTTTTGGTCTCAGATGGATTTGGATTTGCGTTTGTTTTGTGCAGGGAGAAAGCAGCAGATTGTCTGTGCTTGGGTACAATACAGTAACCTTATTGGCACGAGTATTGGCTACACCATTGGTACTGCAACCAGTGCTAAGTAAGTATTTGGATGCGTTTCTTTGAATGCATTTTTGCAGACTGAGCTAGAGAATTTGCAGAATAAGTCTTTCTTTCTTTATTGTGTCCTTAGCATCACTACACTGATTGCTACATTAGGGGAGCCAGTTATAACAACATTACAGTTCCTAAACGTTGCTTAACAAGCTGTAACGTTACTTGAGTTACTCCCCTGGCCACATTACTAGCAAACGTAGGCTCACATCTATTATATTAAGTACAGAGTGTCACAATACCATGTCACTACCTTGCTTGGTATCCGTCACAATACCATGTCACAAAATCATCCAAATTTTACATTCATGCTTTTCATCCAAATTTTTAATCATGTTCCCAAATTGCTCTACAGTCCCCAAAGGTTTCCATCATGTTCCTTAATGTTTCCAAGTTCCTATTATGTTTCCAAATAATTCTCCACAGTTACCATTTTGTTCCCCTAAGGTTTCCATCATGTTCCCTTTATGTTCCCAATTGCTTCTCTCGTTCTTAATGCAATTCTTGCGCTTTCCTCTGTTGTTGTTGCGTTGCAAGAGGGTGTTTGCTAGTAGTGTATGATCCTAGTAGTGCAGTATTACGAAGCTCTTATTATTGTAGACGAGCCACCAACCAGAGGTTTCTGTGTTAAACACTGTCGTTGATTTGTTTTGGTTGTGCAGGGCAATTCAGCAACAGAATTGTCATCACAGGCTTCCAGAAGCTGAATGTTATGCGTCATCAACAGTCTACATAGCGCTCTATGGTGTAGTTCAAATCTTTCTCTCACAGATCCCCAATTTTGGCGAGCTTTGGTGGCTCTCTTACGTTGCTGCTTTTATGTCGTTCACCTATTCCTTCATCGGCTTGGGACTCGGTATCTCAAGATCTGCACGTGAGTGACAATTTGGTTTTCTTGGTCCTCATTAACAAACAAGTTGTTCATAATTTGCTGAGATTGTTTGGAAACTAAAAATGCTGGAAGTTGGTTCATGATTCCCAATTCATGATTTGGAAATTATGACCAATTCAATTGATCATGTTGTACAAATATATTTCCAAATGAAGAACACTGCATGTGTTGGTCAAAAGTAATAGAAAATCCGCCTTGTTGATGTGGATTCTTTATAATTGAATTGTCATCTCTTGTTTCCAAAAAATGTAAAATAATAATAAAATTGATTGGACTTGCAGAGGGAGGGCACGATTATGGGAGCCTGGGTGGTGCCCCAGTTTGTTATGACAGGGGTCCGAATGCGCCATGCGCATTTCAGACACAGCCAGAAAAGACGTGGAATATATTCACTGCTCTTGGGAATATGGCTTTTGCGTACTCCTTCTCCATGATCCTTATCGAGATTCAGGTAGGCCGTGTTCCTTCACCTCTATATTGGCCCTTTCCAGAGTTTGGCACGACAATTCCAGTGGCGGAACTGTCTTTGTGAGCGTGTGTGCATGCAATACTAAGAGTATACATTAATTGCTACGTTTGGTAGCAACGGTAGAGGAGTAGCTATACCAACATTACGGTTGCTTAATAAGCTATAATGTTGCTTGAGTTACGCCCCAACGTTGCTATCACACGTAGCACACAATGTATGATCTATTATAAAGAATTTTATCACTTTTCTGTAGCGCTAAAGATTTGATTCTCATCTTGCTAGAGGAGCATGTTTCTCATTGAGTTCATAATTACAGCAACTCGTTATTGGCTACGTAGAGTCTGAATTAAACTGATCTTGACTTTCTTGCTTTGCCCTTTACAAAAGTCTTCTGAGAGTATATTTTTCATGAGCAAATAGCTCCAGATGTCGTACCTGGGAAATCACGATGGTTGTAGAATCAAGTCATCACCGAAACAATATTAACCAATTTCAACGGATCTTGTTAGGGAGGTGTCGTGTCAGTGGTCACTTTAACCAAAATCCCTTCTTTCAAGAGATAGTCTATTCATTTGTTAAGGTCCAAACGAGAAAATCTAGAATTATGATTGTGGGATTGTTTTTTGTTTTTTATGATTGTTGAGTTTTTTTGGATTTGCATTTCGAAGTATGGATCGATCAGCCTTGTACTGCTCTTAAATCATTCAATATAATGTCTTTCTGTTGTACAGGACACCATCAAAAGCCCACCTTCTGAAACTTCACAAATGAAGAAGGCCACGTTCATTTCCATCATGACGACCACGTTTTTTTACCTGTCGGTGGCTGTGTGTGGATACGCTGCCTTTGGGAATGCAGCGCCAGGGAACTTGCTCACCGGGTTCAGCACTCCTTACTGGCTTGTGGACTTTGCCAACACCTGCATTGTCATCCATCTCATCGGTGCTTACCAGGTAACTAGCCTTTTCAATACACTGACTTTCAACTCTTTTATATCACACCAACATACATTAGTTCAGAACTTAGCATGTGGAAAGTGTCCAATCACATTAGCATATATTCTGAAATGTGATATTAAAGAGTGTGATGATATCGAGTTCAGAATTTTCTATCACCAGTTAGTCATATATAACCACGTTAACCACTAAGGTTAACTTTGGGCCAAAGAACGTGCAGTCAACTCGTTTTCTACACTCTTTAGTGTCACAAGTTATTGTAAGTTATAGCTTTTAATTTCTTTAGATAAGTATTTATTTAAAAATTCCTACTTTCACAAATTTAGTTAGTAAAAACTATGTGTAAAGGAAATACTATAGCTTAAAATAACTTGCTGACACTAACATAACATTATTAATAAGATCTCTTTGTCTCACATCAAAAGTAAGAATTTTATTAGTCAGGTGTTGATGATCACTTTAATGAAATTCTTTTTTCAAGAAGACCATGGAAGAATATTTCATCTTTTAGTGCAACGTAAAGAAACTACATGACGGTATGCAATAGAACAAGCTTCTTCGTTACAAGAGGCACTATCTCAATAGCAAATACAACGTAACACTAGCTTGCATTTCAAGTTAGAACCTACTCAATCTTCCTCACATTCATTGTAGATGTAGCTTGTTGCTAATGCAAGAGTTCATTGGTGATGTAGCTTGTTGCATCTTCCTCACATTCACTGTAGATGTAGCTTGTTGCTAATGCAAGAATTCACTGTAGATGTAGCTTGTTGCTAATGCAAGAATTCACTGTAGATGTAGCTTGTTGCTAATGTAAGAATTCATTGTAGATGTAGCTTGTTGCTAATGCAAGAATTCACTGTAGATGTAGCTTGTTGCTAATGCAAGAATTCACTGTAGATGTAGCTTGTTGCTAATGTAAGAAATCATTGTAGATGTAGCTTGTTGCTAATGCAAGAATTTCTTGTAGATGTAGCTTGTTGCATCTTCCTCGCATTCATTGTAGATGTAGCTTGTTGTATCTTCCTCACATTTATTGTAGATGTAGCTTGTTGCTAACACAAGAATTCATTGTAGATCTGTAGCTAATTGCTGATGTTTTTAAGGTAAACTGATGGTTTCTTTCGTTAATTTTCTGGCAAATGAATGCAGGTGTACACGCAGCCAGTATACGGCTTTTTCGAGCTCTGGTGTTCAAAGAAATGGCCCAACAGCGCATTCCTCAAATTGGAGTACAACGTGAGGCTACCAGGGAAGCGCACCTTCAAATTGAACGCATTCCGGTTGATCTGGCGCACGTTGTACGTGATCATCACCACCATCATCTCGATGGTGATCCCGTTCTTCAACTCCGTGCTGGGCATCCTGGGCGCCATCGGCTTCTGGCCTCTCACGGTATACTACCCGGTGGAGATGTACATCCGGCAAGCCGACGTCAAGCGGTGGGGCAGGAAGTTCCTCCTCCTGCAATTGCTGAGCGTCGTCACCTTCCTGGTCTCCGTTGCTGGCTTGATTGGCGGTGTGGCCGGTATCATTCAGCAGCTCAAATCCGTCACCCTTTTCAAGCCCACCCCTTAAATCCATTTACACTCTCCGTCACTTGCATAAGGTTCTTAACCAGTTGGTGGCGTTCTCCCTCTTCAATACATGGTCTGACACCACATGCAATGTCTCACCATCCAATCTTCAGCTGAAGATGATGTGGGCTTGCCATGATTCAGGTATTTGTTACAGTGAGAGGGACTAAAGAACTTTATCTAGTGACTCTTCGTTAGGTTTTTCATAAAGAATTGCAGATGGGGTTTTTTCATAGATTTTTTTGGCCCATGTTGTGGGTGGCTTACAACTTGTTGTGATTGAGGTTCATTTAGCTGGCTCATCATGTTAAGTGGAATGGAATAGGTCAAGGGTGACATTTCTTGTATATTATTTTGGGTCACACTATCATAATGAAGCATTTCTCATGCTCATCATGTATTGAAATTCTTTTAACTAAGTTCACCCTGGCATTATTGTGTTTGTTCATTATGACTATTTAGTGGCTAGCTAAATGAATTCTTCATGTCATATAGAATGGGATAGGCCAAGGGTGATAGTTCTTGTATACTATTTTGAGTCACACTATCATAATGAAGCATTTCTCATGTTCACCATGTATTGAAATTCTTTTAACTTTCACCCTGACATGTCATTGTGCTTGTTTGTTAGGACTTATGACTATTTAGTAACTAGTTAAGTGACTCTTTATGACAAATAGAATGGTATAGGCCAAGGGTGACATTTCTAGTATACTATTTTGAGCCACACTATCATAATGATACATTTCTCATGCTCACCGTGTATTGAAATTCTTTTTACTTTAACCATGAAAGGTTAGGCATGTCGTGCTTGGTCATTAGGACTTGTGATTGTTTAATATAGTGAATAGAAGTTGTTCAACATGAAGAGGGATGTTATGCAAAGGTTGATGAGTGTTCTTATTGGATTAGGGATTTATGGGTATTTTCTAACTTGTTTATTTCTCACATCTTAGGCGTCCAAACTACACGTGATTGTTTTCTAACTTAGTTTGTGACAATCAATACACTATTATATTCAAACAAATGTGTGAAAGAAAATCGTTGATATCCTAATGATGATTACGCCTAAGTTGCTTTCGCTAATGTTGGGCACAAATATATAGGAACCTTATGTTGCAAGTTTTTGTCGTCCTTCGAACTGTAAACATGGGCCGCAATGGAACAATTGATGAGAGCCTACTCTCAACGGTTTCTCTCATAGTACTACCTTTTATGATGAACAATCGTGTCTATAGCGAGAACATAACTCAAATGTTCCGAATAATGTACAACAAAATTTCTATTATTTATTTATTCCAATGATGATTACAGAGAGTTGTTTAGCTAACGCTAGGGAGGAATAAAGACCATGTGTTGCAAATTTTAGGCTGGTTAGTCACGGAAATGGTCATGTTTTTCTCCGAGGAAGGTAGCGTCGTAATGAGAATTCATCACGATGCCTAGTTAGTCCAACTTGCCACCAGAGTCGGTATTGTGGAGCAAATGAGCTTTAATAGGGCAACAAGTGACAATCATGTTGTAAAGGAGTCAAGTGCAAACACAAATGCCAAAATTTCAAGTGTTGAAGAAAAAGAGAAAGAGAAAAAGAAAGAGAAAAATAAAAACACTCAAATCCAAAGAGGAAATTTCAGCAGAAACTGTCATCACAAGCCTTGCATCCACATATGCAAGAAAAGAAGCACATAGGAATAGATTAATTGAATTCAAAATGGAGAGTGAGAAGATGGGGTGTTGCATGTTGAGCACCAAAAATAGGAGTATGCGCATGAACGATCTCATTAACCCCTAAAGACCACGAGGCCACCACGTGGCTTCTGGAACTAGAAAGTGAGGAAATTTGAGTTGTTAGGCCGTGAATTGTAAGGTGAGCAACAAAGAGACCCTGGTTCTTTTTGAGAGCTGAATCCGTGGGTACTTCTTGATCGAAATTTCATGAAGTGTGCGATTTTTGGTGATTTTTTTGAGCTGCACGGAGGCTATTTGGGCGTCACTTGAGACCCTCATATCTTCCTCCTCAAACCTCCAAATTATGTGAATGTTTTTGCACATGTTCAAAATGATGATCATTATGCATGGTAGAAATTTCAGAATTTTTGGAGCACTTTTGATCAATCCGATTTCAGCATATGTACAAAATACCCTGAACGAGTTCCATCAATCTTCTCAACGGTGGCATTTTCTCAAAAATTGAGCGATTTTGTCGATCTTTTTTTCATACAAATGCTATGTAAGTCTTCTTTAATTTCAACGGTGCCGATCGTCAAAATTAACCTACACCGATGAGGAATTGAGCTTGTTATAAGAGCTAGTCAAGAAAACAAGAGCTAAGCTAAAAACACCCCCGGTCCTTTAGGGGTTAAGCTTAAAGGTGAGGAATTTACACACTAGAGCAATTTAGACGACATGTTGAGAGGTTTGTTTTTGTTGAACACAGAATTAGTGGGATCATTGCAGAGATTTTAATACAATTTCTCCTATTTCAAACAACTTCTCGTTCTCTGTAAAAATAATTTCGAACAATTTCTCCTTCTTCTAAAAATAATTTCGACCATTTCATGAAATAAATTTCGAATAATTACAATAATTCTTGAATAATTTGAATAATTTAAAATACAGTAATTGAACTAAAATAATTTGAATAATTCTAAATTTATTTTTTGACAAATTGTACAAAATAATTTTTAAATCATCATATTAAAATTCAGTAGTCCTCCTAGGGGATGCCTTTAGATTTCTTCTAGCATAATCTGGATTAGTTCATCCAGATTCTGTTTATGTTGGTTTGGAATAGAACATGTATAAATGTGTCAGATTACTAAATTTGCATATACAAATGATATGTGTAAGGTTCTGACCGTGCAAAGTTCAACTATGTAATTTAACTGACCTTGTAATTTCAATTGACTGATAATTTTTATTTTTATTTTTTTAAAGTATTGATTTCTTCATACATGGAAACTGAATTCTTGTGTTATGTTGCACATATCTTTTAAAAAATATATATTTTTCTTTATACAATGAGCTCACTCTTCGTTGTTATTAGGGATTATTAATAATTTTGATTCGGCTTGCGTAGGTGTGAGTCCAAAAAAACACACAATTAACACATTTAGCATGATCAAGTATTTTTTACTATTCTATAGCACACTATATAATAAGAGGATTTATGACTAACGAAGTTTGCCCAACGCATGTCATTAGATATTTGGATTGTTCAACTTTCTTGGCTTCCTCTCCCACCACATGTCTTCTTAGTTACTATGTGTGATGTGGAATATTCCTCATCATCACATGAGGGATGAAATGATGTGAATATTCTACATCATTTCATTGGTGGAAAAGTAGAAGTTTCATTCACTCTATTGAATGTTATAATTCTAATAATTTGCAAAATATTTTGAATAATTCTAATAATTTCAAATAAAATAATTCAAAGAGAATAATCATGATAATTTTAGAAACAATTTCGAAACATTTGTAGCAATAATTTTTGACCAATTACTTTTTTTCTAGAAATATGTATTGAACAATTTCTCTTTCTTTTAGAAATAAATTTAAACAATTTCATAAAGCAATTTTTGAATAATTCTAATAATTCTAGAACAATATCCAATAGAATAATTTGAAGAGAATAATCTTGATAATTCGAAGACATAATTTTGAATCATTCGTAACAATAGTTTTAGAAGAGTGTCCTTTTCTTCTAGACATATGTATTGAACAATTTCTCCTTCTAGAAATAATTTCAAAAAAATCACTAACTAATTTTTAAATAAATAATTAATTATGATCAATCTAGAATAATTTTCAATAGAATAATTTGAAAAGAATGAATCGTCTGATAATTCTAGAAATGGATTCGAACCACTTGTAGCAATAATATTTGAATAATTTTCCCTTCTTCTAGAAATATGTATTAAATAATTTATCCTTGTTTTGAAAATATTTTCGAACAACTGCGTGAAATAATTTTTGGATAATTTTAATACCTACATAATTATATGCCTCTTTTCCATCTTCACAAGCCCGTGTACATATAGGTACTGATTGTATAGACTTGTCACACCCCGTCTTTGACTGCAACGTATCATCAAAGCTTCCGCCGATTGTATTGTGAGCTCCACGTGTACAAGTGTATGTTCCCCTTCTCTCACTTTGCACAATAGTCGTGAATAATCCATGAATTTACACAAACGGTATCAATAAGAAAAAAAACAATCTATGCCACCATTTGTGGTTTATCACATGCTATAAGGACTCACTTCGCAATCGATTGCTTATATCAACCCTTGTACCCCATACATCCACGTCGTGTACGCATTACGCACTAGAGAGGTAAGAACATCTATCTTCCGACCATGTAAAGTTCTCGGCATTATGTCTAAATATGAAGAATAATATGAAAATGGGTTGATGTGGGTGGAAAACAATAAAATAAATTTTTTATCCATCTGTGTGACATACGAGATCTTATTTTTTGAGTGCATCTTCCACCTGAGGGATTCTTATAGCTTCCTCGCCCATAATCGCTTATTTGTCATAGATTGTGGTAATCTTACTCTATTTGATTTAACAATGTATATGGCTTAAGCCTCAATGGTCATATTGAAGAACAATTAGACTTTAGTGAAAGAATTCTTAATAAGTTCCCAATGTCCTTTGCCATGCAAACTCGATATTAGATTCATTAACACCTCGTACTCCATTTTAGCCTCTTTTGACTTCGTCGATTGGCCTGTGCCGTCTAGCGCGTGCAAACTAAATCCAGCAGGTACGTCAAGGATACAGCTGTAAGGTAGAGGGCTCTAATACCAATAGGGTTCTAATTCCAAGAGAATCTAGGCACAATAATCATCTTAGAACCTAAATCTAGGTAGACCATAGATAGCTTATCATTTTGGTCAACATCCAATAAGAGTTCTATGATGTGCCTAGATTTATGTTCTAAAATAAATGCATGGCCTAGATCCTCTTGGAATTAGAACCCTGTTGGTTTTGGAGCCCTCTACCTTAATACCGGCACCTCCACCAGCTAACAACCTTGTACCCATTCCAACCCCAAGGCTTTCCTGGTTGCCTTCAATGCCTATAAACTTCCTAAAGTGCTGCCAACCTGAGGAGCGAGTTACCATCTTTGCAAATAAAATTGAGGGATTCATGTAGGAATAAAAAGAATAAACTCTTTTCACAAATTCCTGGTTTTCAGTCAAGTCCTTAATGAACAAGCTTCACGCCAGATTCACTCCTAAACTACTGCAATATTAGGATGTTCAGTTGGCTATTCTAAACAGTGGTTATAGAGCGATAGCTTACCATCTTGTACTGCTCGTAAGCAAAGAAGTTTATGGATGAATACGGGAGCCGATGAACTATAGTGACTCCGTTGCCCTTCCAAAATGCTCTGAAGCCTTCCTCCCGAAAGATTCGTGAGGCTTCTTTCAAAATACTAGGGCTGCTCATGATAGCACCATCTGTTTGCAGACCTTGAACCTGAAGCATCAACAATAATCATACTAGGTAACTGTGTCAGCATGAAAGAAACAGAATCTCAGACTCAAAAAGCGTATTCTTGACTCTTAGTTTTCCAAGTATTAGAGCCAAGTTCCATGGGTTTGAGAAGTTGCCCATGGAAGTAGGCAAGAGGAGGGGAAAAGAGGAACTTGGGACCCGGCCATGAAGTTGTGCATGTTTGATGAACTTGCTTGTAGTGAAACAAATTTGATTGGTTAGGGAGAAGTTGCCATGAAGTCTTGGGCTTGAAACCTTCCATGCTTCATGACAACTCCTCCACCACTTCTTTTCTCAAAAGCTCACTTGAAATGTGGAACTTGGTCCCCCAAAGTCCTTATAAACTTATCTCTTAGTGAGATACTTCACCCACGGAACTTGGCTCTTAGACAGTGATCAACTCCATTTTCATTATTCACCAAAAGCTTTTAATGCATCTTCGAAATCAGTGTTGAATCGGGACGTTAAACAGTTAAACCACCCATTTGAAGAAAATTTGGAAAATTGATTTTGGGCTAATTTGTGATGACAAATGGATGAAATTCATGATTTTATTTTTCATTTTATTTTCAAACAATCAAACTCTTGGCATTGCTGAAGAAACCTCTTTGACCATATATATGGATTATGAAGGTTGTCATTCTAGCATTATACATATATGCAACTATCCTCTTTCTGTAACTTGTCGTGCATAAGCTCTACTTCTTTCAATTTGCCTAAGATGAAAATATTCCGATAGCGAGTCGCAAAACTATGTTTATATTACGAGACCTTGACATAAACAACTAAATTCTTTACAAACAAAGTTGGAGAAGTACCAAAAACTAGAGGACATTGGCCTATAGTACAACCATGAGGCTCTTTCTACATGTAATGTGTAAATATTTAATAGTAAAATTATGTTTTGTATTAATATATATATAGACTAATGATTCTATCATTTCAAAAAAATTACTAATATTCCAAAAAATTGATTATAGTTGAGGACTCGTTTAGGCTTTGGTGGTGGAGTTATAGTACAACTTATTTCATTAGCTAATGTTGTTCATTTGACTTAGTTCATTTGATGAATAAAAATTTCTCATACATAGACCAAAATTGAAGGTGAAGATGGTAATATATGAATATATTATTATTTAAAATAAAAATATCTAAATCTTCATTGAAAAACTAATTTCTCAATGAGAAATTAGTAAATGATTGTTGATTATAAGATTAACTAGATGTAAACCTCAAATGTAGAATTGTGGATGTATAACTACAGATATAAAATTATGAATGTAAAATTGGGGATATAACATTGCAAATGTTTTACTACAGATGAAAGATTGATAAAAGTGGAGACATGTGCTTTGTAACTCAAAACATCTAACACTACTTTAGTGACCTAAATTAAACGTTAATTAAGCCTTAATTACACCATAATGAGACCTAAAAGTACCTTGAGTCCTAAATGCCAAACCGTCTCAAAAATCAACAATGTACAAAAACAAAGCAAAAAACGAAGTTGACTTTCTCATCTGTCATTGACTTTTGGCAGTGTAAATTTTTTAGTGCCAATTTTTAGGGTTGTTACGTAGGGGTTGTTAACGAAGCTTTAGAAATGTATGAGCATAGACACATTATGCCTCATGTCATAATGAAGTAATTCACCAAAAAAATTTAAGACCTTAGTTCAAAACTGCTCTTGAAAACTCAAAGCTCTCAAAAAAGTCAACAACCAAAAGATCTCCATATATCAATACACTATGAGTATTACATTTCAACCCAACACAACAATTTCATCCAGAGATTGTCAATATCTTATTCGTCATCAAAATACAAAAGAAATATGAATTTCAAGTTCCAAATTTTATACAAAAATAATGTTGATAGCAATCATAAATCCAACGCTCGGGGAGTCATTTAGTGTAAATTTTGGGTACATATGAACGAACAAAGGGTATTTAATAGGAGGCTATGAATTAATTGGAATATTCTACTATTTATAGTATGTTTAGAGTATATTTCATCTATATTATAGGAATATTCCTATATTATTCTCAAATTGGTTTTAAAACACCCTACATTACTTCTATAAATTTATAAATTTTATCTCAAATGAATAAAAGACACCCTATATTTGTTCTCTCATAGTTATCTAAATTCTTGACAGTGACTTCCCGGGGATCCAATGGTATGAATAGAATCTAAAATTCATAATGTACAACTTTTATTTAGACATCAAGTTCAAAATATCGCTCCTAGTTGCATTTTATAATGGATCTTCTCCATCTGGAGAGGGGTGAAGTCCTTTAGGGGTTAATCTTACACAGTTAACATGACATATGTAAGGCCAAATTACCAGGAAGTGTTCTGAACTTGGAAGTCCTTAAGACCGAGAAACCCTAGAATTACATAGTTACGAAAACAAAGGAGATGCGTTGTGCTTACAGGGTTGAACATGTCATTGTTAAGTCCAAGCTCCTTGAGAAAATTGTGCACAGTCCTCATTCTCAGCTACACAACACAAACCCATTGAAAAGACTCAATAATAATGAGGAGACATAAAGAAATTCCAGGTGATAAGATTTTCGACACTTAAATTTCTTCGACCATATTGATCACAAAGAACATTCCAGACATCTAGTTACATATATTGAACCATACCTGTGAATCGTAAAGTACAAGCTAGTTAGAGTGAATTCTTGCGTCCAGTTGGTAGGAGTTTCATCCCCTGAGATCCTCAAACCAAAACTTGTGTTAGAAAGCTACTTTTCAAAAACGTAGTAATAAAATAGATAGAAATACACAGTAAAAATTTATACCACAGTTTTATCGAAGCAAGCTAGAAAAACCTAAGAGAAACAATATCAGCTTAATACTACAGAGCTTGCATGATCACATCATCTCAGCAGATTCACCTAAAAATCTCATTCACGCCCAACCAACATAAGTTTTTAAAATCAGGTCACATAACGAAAAGTCTTCAATTATGGAAGAGGAGGCTTATCACTTTGTACATGGTACAGCAATACAATAATCGCCAAAACAAACGCCCAGGGACATTGCACTACTACAGTAAAACGGCACCCGGTCACTCACTATGGGAACCATCGACAATAACACCATCCCTAGTACCAGAGAAGCAATTCGAAAACCTTGGCTCCCTGCAAAACCAAAATGGCAGTTGGTAATAACGTTCCATTCAATCCACTGACCAAATTGCTAAAAAAACATTAAACAAAAAGTCCTTCATCAGCATGCCTGCATTATGACATTGGAAAAAGACTTACACAAGCTAAATTTGGAGTCCGTCATTACATATCCAAACAATTGTTATTCCAAGGACATGCAGAACAAAAATTTCACTGGCAAACATTAACCAAGTGCACCTCCTTTGGGAGATATAGAGAGCGAGACTTATGTGTGAGATTTGGTCACTGTCTCGAAAATCGACATATTTGGTCTCAAAAGGAGATGCAGCTCCAGACCAGAAACCCTTCCCAAGAGCACACCAACTCTCCTTCGAACAGCCCGCCACTTCCATGGACCCATTCCCGCAGATAGTACATATACAGTATATTACGGAATATGAAGCTACAACATCAAACACAGTGAACTGCAATACTCAAGGCCAGCATGCCAAAGAAGCTCAGAAGTGGAGTAAAACCTCTCATTTGAAGAAGCTTAGATTTTAAAAGACCTCCTGATAAGATTGACAAATCTAGTCGAGGACATTAACAGAAACTGGAGGACATTGGCCCACACATGCTCCACATTGTCCCTGTCAACACAAATAAGCAACTTAACCCCGAAATGACAAACGGGGTAAGGACAAAACCTGGATGTGTTATAAAATGTTACTTCAACAACTTCTATGAAATTTGGTCCAAAAGAGAAAATGAGAAGCATGATGTTTAGTAATTATCTATAGAGTCAAACTTCCAAAAATAGTTTTAGATACTCATTTAATGAATTTAGAAGCATTTACATTTCAATATTCACCAAAATTACAATTTTCATTTTTACAATTTGAAATCTGATATGATTGGTTAAAACTACACATTCTATTCTAAAATCAAAAAAAAAAAAAATCTCAAAAGGAGAGGACATCATCACTTTCCCGAAACAGAAAGTTTTAAAACACTAGGGCAATATTGAGGTCTTTGTCTTTGAAAAATTTCTTAAAGAATCTCAATATAACAAATGGAATGCATAAAACAACACTAGAACATGATCTCTACCCCCAATTGGGACAAGAAATCAAAACTCGAAAAACCTCATTAGTTTTCTAACCATGGGCAGTCACTGGTGTTTGGGCTGCGACCAGAAAATGGTCGATTGGTCACTTAGGGGTTATGGATAAAAAAATTCATAGTTTGAAAAGGGACACTTGTTTGATAGAAAATACTCATTTCTAAAAATTATATTCGGCAATGCAGATGAAGCCAAATATCATATCATCAAACTCAGAAAAGTATATTGCATGTGCTGGCCAAAAAGCCAATTAGGTGAACAAAAGAAAGTCCCCATAGGACCTACACAAAACTGTAAGAGAAACATAAGACCGGTCAAATTAGCTCTTTATGGATTCATAACCTCCCTTGACACGATGGCAACATGTAACAAACCTGCTTCTGATCAGGAGTTGATCGAGCAGCAGCTCACTATTAACTGGCGAAGTAAGCTCATGATGCGATCGAGATAAGGAAACCAGATCTTCTCTTCCTTGCAGAGTGTCCGGCATAGCCAAAGACAAAGACCGGATCTTACGAGCTCCGGAAGAACTGCGGAGCGTCATATTCATTGTATGCTCCTCAGGAAGAGGACCGCCAAACATCTGCAACGAAATTGGTTGTAGGCTGCTCCGACAATGTCATTCATATCTGCCCATCTCACCACTTTCATCCGTTCAACAGAGTCAAAATCACTGTAGGGCATCAGAAATAATCTACGGAAACAGCTCAGCTCAGGCATATTCTACCGTTACTGCTCACCTTGCCGGCCGACCCGCGTTACTGAGGCGCGGTGAAAGCCGGGCGTTCAGTCGCCGGCAGGGGATCAGAGGGCCGTCGGATGGGCGCAGCTCCATCGAGCGGCCTCAGTAACGCGGGGGTTCACCAGTGATGAAGTCGGGTGGGGCCGGGAGCCTCAGCAGCCGCAGCAGCAGGTTTACTGCAGCAGCCGCAGCAGCAGGTTTACTGCAGCAGCCGCAGCAGCAAGTTTACTGCAGCAGCTGTCAGCGCCCGCGTTACTGCAGCAAGTGTCAGCGCCAGCAGCTGGAGATAAATTAACTGCTGAAAAAATTGGGCCGCGTTACTGCAACTGGAGATAAATTCACTGCTGAAAAAATTGGGCCGCGTTACTGCAACTGGAGATAAATTCACTGCTGAAAAAATTGGGCCGCGTTATTGCTGCCCACACTTAAACAGATAGGCCCCCACATAAGCCCCCACTCATGCAACCACTACACACTTCAGAACATAAAAACCCAGAGTTTAAGTGCTTTTCTTCACTCGTTAGATTGGAGCTTCTTATGATGACCAATTTTGTGGTGGAGTATTGGATTTTTTTAGACGATGGATTTCGTGGTGATGGAGTATTGGAGCTTATTATGGTGGCAATTTTTAGTAGTAGAGCATTGACGTGTTGGAGTTTTACTGGAGGCTTTTGTTTTTGTGACGGAGTTGGAGTTATTTGTACCCGAACCGAATGATTGAAACATATTTCCGGAAGTGTGTTCTTGGAGAATTTAAAATTGGTATGTATTCATTTAAACTTTTGGTGTTATTTGGATTTAATGCCATTTAGTTTAGTATTTTTATTTATCCATTGAATTTAGGTTTTTTTTCCTTTTCTTTAAGCCTTAGAAGACCAAGGATTCATAGTTTGAAAATGACAAATTCAATTGATCATGGTGCGAAAAATATAATTCAAATCGGACCAAATTTTGTATCATTAGAATTGTTGAAGAGCATTGCATGTGTTGATGAAAAGAATAATAAATTTGAATAAAAAGGAAGTCTACATAGGACCTTATTCAAGAATGTTATAAGTAACATAATTCTTTGTTGGCTCAAACGCACTCTGCACTTTGGCATCCCATCAAAAGACTTCTTTGATAAGTTCACTCTTTTTGTAAATTCAAGTGCTCCAAAAACACCTGTCCTTTCCATTGATGTATCATCTGCCCCAATGTTAACCTTTATCCTGAGTAGAATCTCTAATTTAGAGCACTGCAACTTCCTAATGGTCTTAGCCTTGACCCCCAAGGGTTGGCTTCTGAACATCCAAATGTTAGTTTCTTTTTTCCGCTCAGGCCTCTTTACACTAGAGGCAAGAAGCCGTGAGGAGAGACATTTTAGCCAATGAGAAATTGGTCTTCTTGGTTTCTAGGCCTCCCATTACCTAAAATTTCTCTCCTCAAGGCTTCTCGCCTCTAATTTAAAGAAGCCTTCAATCTCTCAGCTTTCTGTTTTTTCATTCCAGAATTCCGAATTTGAGCTTCTTGGTCCTTTAGGGGTTGGAGTTAAGTATTAGGCACATTGGGATTAAAGTCATATTATTTTCTATTCTGGTCTCATGACTGTTAATAAAATAAATCATATAAAGAGTAAATGAGTCATTGTTTAATATTTACTTTTGGTTGTATACATGTTTTTTACTTGTTTCATATCAATTATTGTTTTCATGTCTTAACTATGTATTTTTTAACATTTCAAGGGTAAACAAAAAAGCAATGGAGGAAATTACGAGGTACGTGGATACTTCATTGGAGAGTGACGAAGACGAGTATATTGAGTTCTCTATTTTTGATGATGATGAAGGGACCATTGAGCTCTCTGATATAGCAGAAGGAGAACTTCAAGATGATGATGATGCTATTCAAGGGCGCTTGGAAACATGTGATCCACTCATGTTTTGTACTACATCAATTTGGTATCTCTTTACCAAGAAATCTTATATTTTTATGATTCAATGCTTGCAAGGTTAAATCCAAGCTACAGGTGAGAGCATTCTTAATGTTGAGCCTTCATGGTCTATTCCTGGTCAAGCCGATGGCAAATTGCACTAATCTATCTTGAAAAAATGGCGAGCCATTGAGGACACTCTACACGTGAAGCTAGATTCTCGAACTAACGAAATGAGATTATTCAACAAATCTGGAAAATCCTCCCATCTTTGCTTACTATATGTGGAGGAATGGGAAAACATTGTCAAGAATGCACATGCATCTAGACATCCACAGTGTGGGATTAAAGCTACACATGACGAAATTACAAAAATGGGTTGGCTAGTTAGAGCTCGAGCTCATGGCATTCCACAACCTTATATACAACAATTTGTATCAACATGTGTGGAGTGTTCATCATCAAGAACATCTAGACAAATTCCAAAACGTTCAAACCGGCCGAAACGGAAGAAATTTGTATATGATCGTGTCATACAAGTACGACCGGAGCAATTTGATGATAAGTTGAAAGAGCTTGTTGTTGAATACAAGGTATGCTATTTTATCATATTGTATTTCAATTACAATTGTTTAGGGTACATTTCATTTCAATTATGTGAGGTAAATATACTTACTCCTACATCATGATTCCATAGTATATGTATGGATTTATCATTTAAAGAATAAAATTGAATATATCTATTTTGTATGGAATAGGTGTGCTTGAAGGAAAGAGACGCATGGACTCGTATAAGACCATTTCCTGCAGAAGTTACACTTTTACGATGCAATCGAGGTGGAAATTACAGACAAGGACATAAAATGCCAGTTGCACCGCAAGAAGATTATGTCACACAAAAACGACAATACAGTACCGCAAAGTATTGTGGTTGTGAGTTCATGCTTAAAATCATAGAACCAACTGACAAAAACAAAGACATTGAGGTATAGTTTTAAACATCATGTTCTATTTGTACATTATTTATATAACCATGTATAGTTGGTCTATTATTTTTCATTTCATATCATACACATTTTTGGGGTAATACTACAAATTATATATTTTATTCTGAATATTACGATGTTTTGGATACAGATTTTTATTCACACGTCCCACTCTGGACATATTCCAAATTCAGATGAAGATGTTCACTTCCTTCCTTTACATCCTATGGCAAAAGAGAAAGTGAAGGAAAATTTGCACAACTTGAACGATGTACAATCAGCATTATCTGCTGCACGAAGACGTGCAGGTAATTTAAATTTGGCAGGACATTTGAGAAGGATTTTGTGTAGAGTTCTTTTTCTTTAATGTGACATTTGTGTAAGCACTCTTTCATCTATATATGCATAGAATTTGTTTTGGTATAAATTGATTTAATCTTGAACAATTACTAAAATATGTATTCATTTTTTAAATTTTCATAGGTATGCTTCGAGAGTTAGCGGAACCATATGAAAGGGTTTCATATCGATTTATTCCTACATCAAAAGATGTGGGAAACATGGCATACGAAATGCAAATAGAAGCTGCTGTGCATAATGATGATTGGGAAAACATTCATGCAAGTGTTGAAGATTGGATTGCTAAAGATATGGTGATATTTCATCAACCTTATAATCCGGAACATGAAGACTCAGATAAACAACCTTTCGTATTAGTCATTCAAACACCATGGATGCGGGAACTTGCAATGCGTATTACGCCTAATTCAGCATGGGCTATTGATTCAACGTTTAAGACTAATCAATATGGTCTTCCACTATATGCAGCTCTGTGCCCAAATTCTAGAATGTTGGGTATGCCTTTTTTTTCATGTTGTGTTCGACAGATGTAGATAAAAAACATGAATCTATGGCTTTAAAATTGACATTGCAAGCTGTTTTTGAGAAGATGAGTAATGTTAGACCTAACGCCATAGTCATTGACAAAAGCAAGATCGAGTATAACGCCTTTAAATATGTCATAGATCGTGACACGGCTTCTTGGGAAATTGTCGAGGAAGGGAGAATCCAAACAAAATGTCATTTCCTTTTATGTTGGTTTCATGTTAAAAAAGCATGGGTGAAAAATTTGATTTCAAAAGTGAGTGAGGCAAAAAAGATTCCTTTATACAATGACATGTGTGGATTATTGCATTCCTTAACGGAAGAAGATTTCAACACAAGGTATGAAGATTTCAAATTGACGTATGCCGATGAGAAAGCAGTTCTCACGTATGTCGCTACAGGTTGGGCCGGGTTGGAGTGTTCATGGCGAAGTATGTGGCCTCGGTACAATCGATTATACCAACATGGCTATATGAATACTACAAATCTTGTGGAGAGGTTATGGCATTACATTAAATATACTTTATTACGAAAAAAAGTCAATCGAAGACTTGACACATGAGTTTGGGCTATCATAGGTAAATTTTGTCACTCTCATATATTTATTACAATGTGAATATTATTCAATATGTTCAATATGGTTGTATTGTTAATTCATTTTAAAATATGTAAATTCTTATGCAAATGGCAATGTGTGAAATATAATAGGTGAACTAGGTACCGGGGATCGATTTGGTGGTTCTACATTACTAGACCATTATTGGCATGCCAACTCTTTGAGCGAATCCATGAAATACTCTACTCGAGGTAGAGATAAACATTATACAACGCGACTACAAAGAGCAAATCAAATTGTGGACTTGCTCAAAGATGATTAGGAAGGACACCTTCAAATAATCGATGAGTTTAATATGGAATTTATGATTCGAAGTCAAACCGACTCCACAGTTTGGTATGGACTTTCATTGACTACTGAATGTTGTGAGTGTGAAGATCGAGCTGCAATCTGCAAACATTTGTTAGCAGTACGAATGTTATTGGATGAACAATTACAACATTTGAAGAAATTACTTCCATCTCAAGAGCAATTGTTTTATCATGAGGTAAATGATAATTATGAAGATGAAACCTCATCTTCTCAACGCAATGCACCGCCAACAAGCATGTTGAGCCCTTTACCAAATATATCGAGCCCTCCACCAAACAATGTTTTTGAAGGTATTATTCTAAACTCCCGGGATTTACAATGTAGATAGAATGTGTAGTACATTAATGTTTTAGTCTATGAAAATTTATCAAACGTTCTTATGATTATTATTATTAATTTTTAAACTCATTTTTTATATCGCAGAATGTAACGAGGATACAACACTTGAAAATCAAAACTCGGCGGTTTTTTCAATTTTTGAAGAAGTGCAACCATCTATTTCCAATGCTAAATTGGTCGATACCATTCAAAACAAAATCCAAGATTTGATGTCTAATTTCCTTGTACTTGAGAAGATGTCAATGTTAACTGTAAAAGAGCTTCAAGCTTTGGACAAAGCAGTCAACACATTTTCTAGGTCTATAAAACCTATATTCAATCCTCAAGCACAGCCAAAAACCATTCTTCTACCTCGAACTGGAACAAACATAGAATCGATTCAAGCACATGTTACGATGACAAGATTTGGTCATGGAAAACCGTGGGAGAAATAAGACTGTATTTCAAGCGCTGAAGATGTACATATTCGACAACCATCAGGTTTGATTTAATCTCTAGAGGAATCAAAATCTCAAATCGGGCCTTATGTTTCTTTTAGTAGTTTTAAGTAGGTCCAATGTGAACTTCATTTTATTCAAATTA
The DNA here is from genome assembly GCA_022496805.1 of Pohlia nutans. NCBI lineage: Eukaryota > Viridiplantae > Streptophyta > Bryopsida > Bryales > Mniaceae > Pohlia > Pohlia nutans. The sequence goes on from CM040097.1 coordinate 19,766,332, forward strand.
GTTTTTTGTTATTATAAACGCATGCAATGTTCTTCAATGATTTGAGTCATATACAATTTGGTCTCATATTAATTAAAATTTTCACAATATGCTAAATTGAATTTTTCATTTAAATCTATGAATCCTTGGGCCTTTATGGGTTAAAATATCATATAGATTAAATTTGTATATCATATGTATTCATTTTGAAAATACGCAAATGATGTTTTTTTTTTATAAAGTTTTGTAAAAGTGATTTTAAATTGTTTGTAGGTACATTGGGAAGTACAAGTAAAACTTTGGAGAAGCCCAAGACCACTGTTGAAGTACGACGACGAGAAACCTATGCAAAAAAACGTAAGCGACTACAACTACCAAAAAGCTTCAAACAGAAATGTCGATTGTGTGGAGACTACAACATGCTTTTGATTGGGGTGAAAACCATTGAATGTAGAAATTGTGGAACTTCCATTTCAAGAGGCGAACAACTATGCGGAACAACTAGAACTGATGGTTCTCTTGTTGAAAAGATGATAGAAGTTTTTGATGAGAATACAAACAAATGGTATATAGCAAGGGTTTCTAGCTTCAATGATGCAGAAGAGGGAATTAATGCTAAAACATACAATGTAGAACTTCAAGGTAGTGGCAAAGTCTTGGAAGGCATGACATTCCTAGATGAGAATGTTCGGTTTGCTTGACATGTTTTTGTTTTTTTATTTTGATGATATATATTAAGTTTATCATAAGTAATTGTGTTTTTTATGATATATTAAACCCCCATAGGACCAAAAAGCCCAAATTGGCATCATGTTTCTTATAGGAGTTTTAAGCATATTTTATATAGAATCCTTGTGTTCAAATTTAATTTTTCTTTGATCAACACATACAATGTTCTTCACTTAATCCGGTGATATGAAATTTGGGCCCTTCTAAAATGTATTTTTCATAATATGATAGATTGCATTTGTCATTTAAAACTTGGACCTTTGCTAATTGCATGTGTTCAGTCTTTGGTTGGTTCAAGACTCATGTGGCTGGAGTGGTTCCCTGGATGGTTCAAATCTTCAATTCGTGGATGGGTATAACTTGCGTAAGTGTGGGGCATAACTCCGGGCAGCAGTGAATTTATCTCCAGTTGCAGTAACGCGGCCCAATTTTTTCAGCAGTTAATTTATCTCCAGCTGCTGGCGCTGACACTTGCTGCAGTAACGCGGGCGCTGACAGTTGCTGCTGCGGCTGCTGAGGCTCCCGGCCCCACCCGACTTCATCACTGGTGAACCCCCGCGTTACTGAGGCCGCTCAATGGAGCTGCGCCCATCCGACGGCCCTCTGATCCCCTGCCGGCGGCTGAACGCCCGGCTTTCACCGCGCCTCAGTAACGCGGCCGTCCGGCTGCTTGAGAGGCTTCCAAACCCCAGCACCTTCTTCGCCAGGGTTTTCATTTCGTACCACCACGCATCTGAAGCCTGCGCTTGCTTGCCTGCGAGGGTCTCTGTCGGGAGCTAGGAACATTGGCGTTGCCGTTTGTACTCTCCGCATCGATCACCGGCCCCGCTGTTCCGTTGACGGGTAAGAGCGGCATCTCGTTGCTGTTGCGGTCTTGTTGAACGTGCAGTCAATTGGGCTTCACTGCTTGTTGCTCTACTCAGGACCGCCCTTGAATTTTGAGTGTTTGGTCAGTTGTCGGTGCTGCAGCTCAATAATTTGCGATTGTCAGACACTTCCGCCCCTCACTCCTTCGCAAGGATTTGCATTTTGCACCACGCATCTGCAGTCTATGCTCTTTTGCTTGCATCAGGAGTATAGTTACGCTTTCTTCTCTTACTTGCTTGGGAGGAGCTGTGTCGGAGGTACGACAGCCGGCGTTGCCGTTGATTCTCTGAAGCTGCTCACAACATCGATCACCTGGCGGAATCCTTTACTGGTAATCTCTTTGGCTTCTTCATCCTATTCTTGTCATGATTCCTTTGAAGGTCAAGCATATTATTCTTCTCTGGATCTGTCTTTGAATAATGAGTGTTTCACACACTTGGGTATGTTGCAAGTAGTCTATGATCGCAACGTTGTCTCAGATTGTGCATGCAGCTCTCACTCTCATAGCGTTGGCATTATGCTTTCCATCCCTAATATTTTGGGAGAGCAATTCCCTGCCCTACACGTCGTCTTTGTTCCACAGAATGATTGGTGCAGCGATTGCATTGAAGCAGTGACGCACTCTTGGAATAGCAATGGCAAGTATCAGTGGATGCTCACACCAGCTCATAGATTTGCGTTTGTCCGATCCTTCTTGTACAATGGATGAGTCAAGCAAGAAGTTGGATTTTGGCACAACGACAGGAGTGAATGAAGAAGATTATGCATCGGCGTTAACGTCGTATTTCTCAACATTACAAGAGCAGATCGAGCAATCCAAGACTCACTGGAGCACGTTGATGGATCACTCGTGTGACACAGATGAAGAAGAAGTGGACTTTGGAGTGAGCAATCAACAAGAGTTCCGCGCTCTGCAGAGGCATCCCAATTGGGGTAGTTTCTTTGGAAATTTTAGTGGAGATGCAATATCGACAGGTTTTGGTCATGAAGATTTAGGTGAATTGTTGATGGGGAAGAAGTTTGCAGAGGGTAGCCAAGCTGAGCTCTATGAAGCTCAAATCAAGTGGAATGATGCAAGCAGTGCTGAGCAAGATCAAAAACTCAACGTTGAATATGTGCTAAAGGTCTTCAAGGAGGGGACTCTTTTAAAACATGTGAAGTCCCAATTGCCCACAGGATTGCTACAACACCATGTCGAGAATTTGAAAAATATAATGTCTCCTACACCAAAGGTGCTTCCACGGTATGTTTCTTCTACGCATCGGGGTATATTGTTGAAGAGTGGGAGATTTGCATTCCTTATGGAAAAGGAACATTTTGATTTGCGAACTTTGATTGAGCGCAAGTTGAAACTGAGAATTGGTGAAGACCGAGGACCATTTTCACAGGAAGAAGCTGAATTATTGATGTATTTGGTTGCTTTGGGGGTGGAATGGTTGCACAATCGTGACATTGTTCACAGAGACTTGAAGGCATCAAATGTCCTAGTAAGTGAATTTGAAACTGGTTACCCAAGATGGGATAGTTTTGTGGCAGACTATGAATGCTCTGTTGGAGTTGTTGGCACGACTTTCTTTAGGGCACCCGAGATTTTGCTGGCGTGCAAAGAGCGGAAGGTGAACGAAAGGCTGGAGGTGTTTTCAAGAACAGCAGATGTTTATAGCTACGGAATGACTTGCTATGAAATCTTGACAGGGAAGCTTCCGTTTGAAGGTCATTCAGTGAGTGACAACTGCTCTTCTTTGATTGATCTTGTGATCAATCAACAACTACGCCCTGTGGTACCTACATATGTTGAAGATTGGACCCGTGAACTATTGGATGGATGTTGGCAATCCGATCCTACTGCAAGACCTAGAATTGGAGAAATACTGAATGTACTTTCAACTAATTCAACATGTGTTAGAGAATGGGAGGTTCTTTTGAAGATGGAATATGGTGAAGATTTTAGATGGTATAACATTGGAGTTTAGAAGTATTGGAAATGTTATATATAGAAGTGTTTGAATGTTAGTCTAGATATCTATATGATTTATAGATTTTGAATATGTGTATATTTATTAGAGGGTTTTCTTTCCGCAATGAAAGCATTAACTACAACTTCTTTTTTTATTGTGAATTAAGTATGATCATTGTGATGGATGATGTTCCCAAATGTCACATGGATCATATTCTTGAACCTTGAATTGATTTTATTGGATTTTTATTCTTATGCTTGATGTCTTCTATACAACTTATTATATATAGTATGAGGCATGATTGTGTCAAATAGTTGTTTGTAGTACGGCCCAAATGAAGATTTTGATAACTGTGACAAATACTTATATGTCATAAATATGACAAACAACCTATGCTTTTCAAGCTTGCGTGATTGATGGGATCGACAATCGTGCCAATAAAATAGTGGGTCCCAGAGCTACCGATCTTCTCCGGCTTAGATACACACATACAGTGTGGCAAAGAAACCCAACAACACCCACTACCGTACTTTGGCAGTGATTCTTGAGCCTCTTCTTTCATCAATGAATTGTTGCATGCATCGCTCGAGACTCAAGTATGTTGTTTGCGTTTCTTGTATACTCTTTGAAATATCATTCAAACAAAGTAGTCCATTTCTTGTTTTATGACTGTCATGAGCATACATTGTTGATAATTGTATGGGAGTGCTAATTGAGTTTGATGCATGTTGTGTTGCGTTCTTTGAGCTTTTGGATTCTTATGTCTCAGTATGCTTTGCAGACGTTGTGGTCACGCCAAACACGTTGTTGTAAAAACGACATTCCAATGTTGTTTTTAGTGTTGTGGAGTTTGCACTTGTGTTTCACTAATCACATGAACTTTTGTTGAAATTATTGTTTGGATTTGCACCCGATTATTTGGGGTCTTGTTCATGGTGTCTCGTGACTCTTGTGGAGCTCTTAAACCGTTTTATACATATAATATTGATTAGAAAAATCTTCAGAGCTTCTTGAATCAACAATTGAATGTAGTCAGACTTCTTTTGACGTTAAACTTAAGGCAAAACTACATAAGCCCTTCAAGTCATTTCATTTTTAAGTTTGGGGTTTCACAAATTGCTTGTCGACACTTTTCATGGAACATGGACAATAGGTCAATAGTTCATTCTTTTTCTAATGGAGTTGTTATTCTCGCCTAATCAATGATGTATAATATCCATTGCTCTCTAGTTTTTTTAGTTCAAATTTGCAAGAATTTGTTTAATCCCTAAAGGCCCAAGAAGTCACAATTGAACCTCGTTTTTGTTTTTAGCAATTTTTGAGTATGTCCTAAATGAACTTTTTGTCCAAATTTATTTATTATTTACCTACACATGCAATTTTTTCACTTATGCTAACAATGTTTTTCACTTATTCCAGTAATAATCTATTAACTCCTATCTGATTTATAATATTCACAATATGAATGATTTATTTTGTCATTTTGAAATTATTAGTCCTTGTGTATTACCCGGGTATGCAACTCCCATATTATTGACAGGGGGCATCAACATTAAAAAGCCTTAGAGGACAACTTTTGTAAAAATTATATCAAATTATATAAAAATAAAATAACCAAAAAGTTAGGTGAAGACCAAATTAAATAAAGTGAGATTTAGAAAATGTTGGGTTGCATATTTATTTAAAAAAATCTCCATAACGTATATAAAGAATTAAAACACCTATGCATAATTTTTTAAATTCCATACAAGAAGTTGCATCTAATAAAAATTAAAAGTCATTGGCTGTGTTTTATTTATAATAAACTCGAGGAAGTCACTTAGTGTAAATTTTGGATACATATCAGCGTACAAAGGCTAATTTATTGGGGTCTATGAAATAATTGGAATATTCTTCTATATAAAGAATATTTAGGGTATATTCTCTATATTTTCTAGGAATATTCCTAACATATTCCCAAATTGGTTTTATAACACGCTGTATTAGTTTCATAAATTTATAATTTTCATCTCAAATGAATAAAAGACACCCTATGTTTGTTCTCTCATAGTTATCTAAATTCTTGACAGTGACTTCCCCGGGATAATAAAACAATCTTAAAATTTTATTAAAAGCGCAAAAAGTTAGGTAGCTTGGCCTATGCTTTATGTATTAAATAAACCCATATAATTAGGTTTTTAATGCTATTATTGCTTTCAAAGAAGATTCAGTTCGTGTATATTATACATTTTTGGATTCCTTACTAGGAGGGCTACAAGAGTTTTTTACATTAAAACAAATTACACCACTTGAGATTGGACTAAAATGAAATATAAGTGATTATAATCAAGGCCATATAATATGGGAGTTGCATACCCGGGGTGCATTATGGGTTTAGTTGATTAGTTGTACAATTACCTACACAAAGTAGAAGGATACAAAAACTCATATATTGCACTAGTATGGTATCTTTTGACAGTGAAATTATAAACTATAGTTCATGATTTAAATACCTTTCTGAAGTCCGCTTACTTCTCATAATGACTCTAATTCATGAACCCTATAATATCAATAGAAATCATGCATACATGGTTCCTAGTAAGTATCATATCTTCATTTTCCAACTTGGGTGTAAATGTTGACATTATAAGATTGATGAATAGGAATTCTAAAATTTTCAGTCACTTAATATAAAATCATAAAGTTCTATCTGAGCAAGTTACCTCATAACATACTTGAAAACTTATCCATCATGTAAAAGAACTTAGAAGTCAAAAACTCTTTGTACCATGTCTTCCTTTTCCAAAAGTGTCGATGCTGCTCAAAGGGAATGTAGATTCTTCTTGCAAGGATGTTATCGCTGTGAGTTTTCAGTTATTTTGGGGATGAAATTTTTTTAAATAAAAAATTCACTTGGAAATTGAAGAATTTAGGATAAGATGTTTCAATCAATAATTTTATAGTCAATAAGCCTCCAAATATCATTATTTCTTTTTGCATATGATTCTATAGAGGATTTGCATTTTTTCCATTACAAGTTTTAGACATTATAAGTAAATAAATTTTTATTTATTGTCATTTGAATTTACGGTTAAAAAATGGAGTTATTAACTTCAAGTGAAAATGGATTAAATTTTTTAATTTTATCAAATCTCAACAAAATGTGTTTTGTATCTTGTGTTTTGCAACATATTCAAATTTGGCTCAAAAATTCCAATTTTATCATTTACTAATTAATGGCAAACCTTTGTAAACCCAATGTGATGTATACTTATTGTAGGGTACTTTACATGCAAATCAGTTACCAAACTACATTGCTTAACACATATGAATAGAGAGCTAAATAATACAAGAAACCACAAAAGGTGAGAGCATGTGCAAAACAAAATATTTTACACACATGCAAAACAACTTTAAATTGTGCTACATTAGGTAGCATGGTGGCCCAACGAAATCACATATTAAAAATATAAGTAATCACTACTTCTCCAAAAATACTGAACCATGCATTTCTAGACCTTGAGAGAAGTAAGCATTAACATGGTTGTTCTAGATGACCCAAACCACTAAAGGTGTGCACAACTAGTAATTTCCACCTCTTCTACCATACTTGTGAAAGAGTGGTCAAATTTGAGGAACATTTACAGACATTATCCAGCATACCAATTCAGATCTTCTAGACCAAACATCCTGCATCAACCACCTTTTTCATAGATATGTGACATTCCCATTCAAAAGTGAACATTGCCATACTCAAAAATTTCCTATAAATTGTATTATAAATAATATGAAGCATATTTCATTGTGAAGATTAGTTGTATGTAAAGCAGTCCAAACCAAGGTTTTGGTAGGTGTTGCAAATATTGGAATATCATGAATAGAGCAAAATGCCTCCGCTTCTCAAGCCCGCCTGATTGATGAGACCGACAACCATGCCAACAAAACAACCGATCTCACGGTTTCCGGTCTTACACGGCTTTGGGTACACACGCAGAGTGTGGCAAAGAAACCCAATGCCACTCACTACGGTACCTTTGCAGTCATTCTTGAGCCTCTTTAGCCATCGATGGATTGTAGCAAGCATCGCCAATGACTCAGATATGTCGCTTGAGTTTTTATTGTAAACTCTTGTCAAATCTTGTTCAGACACAGTAGCCCATTTCTTGTTTCATGTCATGAGCATTTATTCTTGATGATTATATGTGAGTGCTAATTGAATTTGATGCATATTGTGGTCCCTTTTTTTACTTTTATATTGAATCACATGTCTCTGTATGCTTTGCAGACGTTGTATTGATCCCACGATGTTGTTGCACAAACCACCTTCCATTGTTGTTTTAAATGTTGATCGTGGAGTTTAGACTTGTGCTTCACTAATCACATGAATTTTTGTTGAGGTTGTTGTTTGGGTTTTCAACATAATTTATTTGAAGTCTTATTGATGTTGTCTCTTGGAGCACTTAGACCGTTTTTTACTTCATCTATTGATCATAAAAATCTTGTGAGTTTCTTGAATCAAGAATTGAACATGGTGTTCTTTTCACTTCAACTGCAGATTTTGGTGAGCTCTTCAAGTCACTTCATTCTGTGGGGTTTCACACATTGCTTGTCGACACTCTTCACGAAAGTTGGGCAATTGGTCTATAATTAATTCCTGTCTGATGAAGCATTTATTTCATCTGATAAATGATGCGTAAGACTCACTATTGATATCAAGCTCTATAATTTATAAACTTAGATTTGCAAGAATTATTTCAATCCGTAAAGCACCAAGAAGTTCGATTTGAACTTCCTTATTTAAGTTTAAGCAATTTTTGAGGTCCTATGTGAACTTTTTCTTTATTTATTTTTATCAACCCATGCAATGTTCTTCACTCATTCCAATGATAAAGCAATTCGGTCCCATGATGTGATTTATATTTTTACAATACAGTTGATTGAAAAATTTCATTTAAAAATCATGAATCCTTAGTCCTTTAGGGTTAAAGTTGATACGTTGTATGATATTGTGAGGTCTAGAACTCATAGAACAAAGCAACGTCGCATCTTTCTACACCTTGAACAATGGTTCATTTTAAATACCTATTTGAGGTCCCGTACTTCTCATAATGACTCTAATACATGCAGAGTGTGATACCAATAGAAAGCATGCATGCATGATGTCATGTGAGTAGCACATCTTCTTTATCCAAGGGTGTTGATGCTTACTCCCCCTGTCCCACGTGTTTTGTAAATTACAAAGGAAAGCATGGTGTTTTGGTGGGACAGAGGAATACATTCTAAGAACTTCTGAATTTTGCAATCATTGAGGATTATGCAAAAAATCATCTAAAATCATAAAATTCTATGATGAAGTAGATACACGTGCGAGCTACTTGAAAACTCACCCGTCATAGTACAAAACACACTCAGAAGTCAGAAATGCTTTGAACCATGTCTTCATTTTCCAAAAGTATTGATGGTGTTCAAAAGGATGATATTGTTGAACTGCTCAAGAGTTTTATGTGAGATGAAATGGTGGGATTATTTTGCAACCATGTGGAGTTTTGTCTACGTACTCGAACGTGGTGGGGGGAAGGCTGAAGCTGAAAGGAAAACGGTTCATGAAGAAAAAGGGCAAGGGTCATGAAGAAAAAGGGCAAGGGTCATGAAGAAAAAGAAGAAGAAGAAGAAGAGGGAGACAGTAAGAAGATATACTCTTAATACTCTCCTTTATACAAAATTCACTTAATTTAATTTTTCTGCTCACTGCTCACAAGATAGCATTCATGCAGCAGCAAAAACAGGTTCGGTTGCAATTGCTGGTAGGCCAAGCACCATCTTTTGCAGAAAGAGAGGCCAAGAATCTCCTGCCCTCGGGAGAAGCGGGAGAAGAGGTTGAAGAATTAGAAGAAGAGGAAGGAAGGGAGTGTAGGCAGCAGGTCGGGGCTCCGTGCGAAGATCATAAGATGGCTGCAAAGAAGAAACCCAACGTCTAGCCAAAGTGGCCAACGAGAGCCATCGCCAACGCGTCGAAGAGTTTAATCAGTATTTGGCTAATCTAAGTGAGCATTATGACATTCCTAAAGTTGGTCCAGGTTAACCCCCTACAACACCAAGGATTCATGGTTTTAAAATGACCAATTCAATTGATCATATTGTGATTATTTTTTAAATCAGAAGGGACCCAAATTTTATAGATATCACCAAAATCAGTGAAGAACATTGCATGTGTCGGTAAAAACAAATTTAATGAATAGAATAGGACCTACTCTGAAAGAGACTATATATGACCTATTTAAAAGACCACTCATATGACGTACTCAAAACAACTGAAACGAGCGGCTACTCGCACAGTCTCTGCCTTAGTATTTACCCCACTGAATTTACTTTTATGGCTTCTTTTTACTTTCCTGGTGCGTAACTTCTGGTAACTGCTAAAAACCAAAGCGTTTTTGTAGTCTCTCCCATGGTGGGGCAGAGACAATAAACATGAGACCTAAATCGGGTTTCTTGGTCCTTAAGGGGTTAACCCTTAAGCGCGCAAGGAGCCCCGTGGGGCCATGCTTGATCGTTTTTCAGTCAAACGCTGATTTTCACCTAGTTCCTAATTTCAAATGAAATTAGTCCCAACTAGGAATGGGAGTTGTCTTCTACTTTCTAGTCTAATTTACGATTCTTCAAAATTGATAAATTTGCGTTGTTAATATCACTTTAAAGCTCGCAGCCCTAAAATTCCAGTATACACTGCAGAAAAAGTTTTTCACTCGAATTTCTTTTTATGTACGCTCGAGAAGCATGTTGCTTTCACCTTGTTGTTCATCACTATTATCTACATTTTTTCTTAAAAAATCGTACTATTTTAGGTATTTTTGTATTGACTATGGCTATCACAAGAGTAAAACTTTGAAAAATCTTATAAAATTCATTTTCATTTAAATAATTATGAAAAAATCAGTGTAAATTGGTTTAGGTATATGCTATATGAGAAAATACCAAAAACGTATTATACATTTTAAAATGTGACAAATTGATGATGTTTGACCGGATAAATGTAGTGTGGGCGCTTAAGGGTTAAGTGGGTGGAGTGTGTACTTGACTGCTCCCTCTGTTCCAAAATGAAATGCCCGTGGAACACTGCTTTCAATCTCCAAAGTACTTTTTTATTTCGGAACAGAGGGAGTAGGTTGCATTGTTCTGTGAGTGTATTGCGTATTAAAAACCAGGATGTGATTTGGATTCAATCAATATAGTTTAAAGAAGGTTGCCTAAAAAAGATCTTTTGTATTTCAAAGTTTTTTATACCACTTCAGATCATATTTGATGGTCTCTAAGCCACAGTACACTTAATCTAGACAAATAACAATTTGTACAGATAGCACTAGTTTAAGTAGATGAAAATAGGAGTATGGAAATATTCCTTGAATTCTGGTAACTTTGACATTGTTTGCTCACAAGTGTCAATCCAAGAGCTGTTGGAGGGATTGATACGCGGTAGACAGATCTAGTTCTACCCACAATCCAATTCTGTAATTGATCCCCAATTTCACCTTGGATTTAATCCAATTCAAGTGAATAGTAAATGCAGTAAATACAAGGTCGAATTGGTACAAAAAAAGCTCATGAAAAAAAAATAATGTGCCCTAAAATGGCCTTACAATGTCAAAAAGTAGCCCAAAAAGTGACCGATTTGATCCAAAAAGCAAAAAGTGTCCAAACTAGACCCGTGCACTAAAATGACTCCTAAACATTCAGAACAACATCGATTGACATGAAAATATTACCATGATGACTAGACTTCAAGGGGAATCCAATCAAATAATGTTTATTGAAAACGAACATGGGATGAAGGAGATACAAGCCCCCGAAGTTGCAGCCATCAAAATGCACAAAAACTGTCCAAAGAAAAGACCCCTACTTTCAAATGATCACCAAACATTCAATATATCTCGGATTGATCTGAAATTTTACCACTCATTCCATACATCATGAGGGGTTTTTTTTCAAAATTTCACTAAAATCTGAAACTTTTTGCAAAAGTCACAGCTGATCGAAGGTGAATGTACCCGAATAAACGTCCAAAATATGGACGTCGGAACGGTTAGGGGTTAAGAGCGTGGTGGAGTTGGTATTTTAAAGAAGGCAACCGTCCAAAAAAAGACTAGTGGTTTAGGATGACAAGACCGTTCTTTGGAGTATGGGTGTTTAGGATATGATTTTTATAGCACCCTAAACCCTAAACCCTAAACCATGTTAGTGAATTGAATAGCATTTCACTAATAATTTTTTTTCCTACTACTTACGAGCATGAGTTTTCAATTTTTCATAGTTTTGTAGTTTTTATTAAAATTTATATTGATATAAAATAAATACAACGTCTATTTTTACTTTTTTTAAAAAAAATTTGTGAAGATTTTGTATGTGTTTCATTTTTATACTAACATAAATTAATTTTTATTTTCAAACTTAATTTTAAACAATTATGTAATAGATTCAATATATACAAGATACACTTTCAATTGTTTTCGGGCCAATGGTTCGCACCAACTACATATTAAAGTAATTTTCATTCATTTAATTCAAAATTGATATAAAATAAAAACATTTTATTTTATATTATTTTCAATATCTTGATTATTTTTATTTGTAAATTTAAAATTATTTAATTTTATGAAACCATAATTATAAATTCTAGATATAGAATCTTGTGAGACTACTAGATTGGGTCTTATATGTAGAATTTATCAAATTATGAATTTTAATCATGTTTGATACCATCTATAATATCAAATAAATTAAAATTTAAGTGTAATATTATTTATAAATCACAAAAAAACATGTATAACATGATAACAATATAATGTTTAAAAGTATGTTTGATTTTTTGTCTCAGGGAAGTCACTGTCAAGAATTTAGATAATTGTGAGAGAACAAATATAGGGTGTCTTTTATTCATTTGAGATAAAAATTATAAATTTATAGAAGTGATATAGGGTGTTTTAAAATCAATTTGGGAATATTTTAGGAATATTCATATAATATATATGGAATATACCTTAAATACTACTATAAATAGTATAATATTCCAATTATTTCATAGCCCCCTATTAAATATCCTTTGTTCGCTCATATGTACTCAAAATCTATACTAAGTGACTTCCCCGAGGTTTTTGTAATGAAATACTATAATCATTTGTGCAAATTTTATTAAGATTTGATCGATGAAAATTTAAAATAATATTATAGTATTTTTTTGATGTCAATTATATTGTATTAAATACTTCCAATGGTGATGAATTTATTATTTTCCACGTTTTATGTGGTCTCACGTGTTGTTATGTAAAAGTGAAAAATAAATCTTTAGATTTTTCAGTAATTTGTAACTACACAACAACAGAAAAAATAATTAAAAAATAAGGGAATTTAATAATGATAAAGTACGTTTAACCACTTGGTTCACGTTTTTACAAATGTGGGCATCCCATGCAAATACCGAAACTTTTGTTTTTTGTATAACAAAACAAATTGAAATCATCTGAATTTAGTTGAATAAATCTATACGTCCATAAGAATATGAGTAATTTGAGTTGTTAGTTTTGGATGTTTTTAAATTTTTAACATGACCATTTTTAAGTCGATAAAAAAATATAGTTATAAATGAAAGAAGAATATTTTTCCTCATTAGAATGTAATTTATAAGTGATCTGATAAATATATTTCACTTGTAACATATAGATGGTGTTTTTGTACAGCATTAAAAGAGAAATTAGGATTCAAAAGGCCCCATTAGAAGAAACCACACCGCTTGTTGGGATATAAGTTTTTTAATTTGTATAAAAAATAAGAGAAAATGTTGGATCCCGCTTGGTTGTGTTCGGCCCCGCCACAAACTACGTGGATCAGGGACAACGCTAGGGATTTTTTTTATAAATATAAAGATTATATTGAAGATAAGAATGCCAAGGTAGCACAATCTGTGATGCCGATCATCTCATCATGTGGTTGAACATGATTATAAACATAATGACAAGCAATATGAGGACTTGAAGGTTTTAACCCTTAAACGTCAAGAGACTCGAGACCCCTTTGGACGGGCAAAAATTATGGAATATTGGAAAACTTTCGATGCGGGGCAACGTTTTTTCTGTACCGGACAATTGGGGCGCAGACAAACAAGGGTGGCTGAAAATAGAAAGAACTCTTGGGGCTATGAAATAATTTTTGTCACAAACATTGGATTTTGTTGATTTATCCCTCATTCCCTCGATCCTACGACCTTCCCAAACATCGAGAGTACAAGTGTTGTACAGTACCCTCCAACATGTCTTGCAACCATTTTGTGAACTCTTGAAATTCTCTCATTCATTTTCAATATGGGAGGATTTTATCAAATTTATTCTATTAAATCTTTTTTGTTACGGACCCTTCACGTGTTCATAAAATGTCAATGTCAAAAAATGAAATCTCTATTTTTGGTGAATTATTTTATCTTATTCACTTAATTTCAAAAAAATTAACTGAGAAATATATATGATGATTTTTTAAAATTTGATTGCACCAATTTATAGGATATATCATTGTTCACATTCTTGGTATTACAAAGATGCACACTATGTAGGTAAAATTCTCTATGTGGCTCTAAAGTATTTTCATAGTTTCCATTCATTCATATTCTAGGCTAAGGAAATCAAACTCATATATTAAATCAAAATTTGATCAAATAAAGTCAAATAAGGTATCATTACAAAGCTATAGTAGTATAGAAGCCTAATATGATATGAAGTTTACAATATGTCTTACTCACTAACAAATATTCTACAGTAAAATGAACACCTACTACCATCGAGTGCTACCACCTTGAGCTGCTATTAGAGCTTTCATCCGGGTTGGCATTGTTGAAATCAACTTCTTGATGCTTTCTTGAGGTATATCCTCCCAAGCCAGATTAATTGATGTCCACATTTCGTCTTTGTTTCGTGGTCTATTTCTCTGTTGCACTTGATCTTTAACTTGCTTCTAGACATGCTCTATAGGATTAAGGCCAGGAGAATTTGGTGGCCATTCAAGCTTTTTGAATCCAAGTTGCTCTCTCCAATTTTTTTGTATATTACTACCATGTACTGGAGCACCATCCTCTATTAAAAGGAGGTGCTCATACTGGTCATGGTGCCAATAATAATGCTCTAATGCTCCTTGAGATACTATCTCTACAAAGTCTTTGGCAGTGCGTCTATTAGGAGGAATTAACACCAAATAAGACTTAGAAGAGCCAGTGATAGCACCCCATACCATAATTGAAGTCCTTCGGGATTTGAATGTAGGTGCTAAGCAATTGTAGTTGTAGCGTTCAGATACTTTTCGCCAGACACGAATTTGGCGTGATGGTTTTCCAACTTCAAAGGATGACTCATTGGTCCAAATCACATTACTCCAATCGTCAATCGTCCAATGCAAGTGCTCATTTGCAAAAGCCAACCTCTTTGCCTTGTGTATGTCACTCAAGAATGGTTTCTTCACTGCAATGCAACTGTTAACACCAAGCTCATGAAGCTCTTTACGTAAAGTTGACATGCCCACGGAAGATGTCACATTGCTGCACAATTCTGCAAGAGGAGCACGACGATTACTACTAAGATCTCTATGGAGTTTTCTCCTATCTCGATCACTCATGTTTTGCGGCCTACCGGACCTACTTGCTGGCAATACAGAGCTACTAATTCTAAATCGCTTGAGAATCCTTGAAATAGTCGATTTTGGCCTTCCTACAATGTTTCCAATTTCACTCACTGACATGCCAGCTTTCTGCATACCAACTATCATGTGTTGTATATCATTTGATACATAACTCCTTGTCATGGTGCACAATCCTCAAACAACACTTACATCCACAAAAAGTTTGATAAAAAAAGGTCCTAACAACAACACAGAAACGATATGTTTGACAAACAGGACTTGTTGCACACAATTTTTCTAAGAAATGTGTACCATCAAGATGACTTGCAAACAAGTATGTGTATCTCTGGACCCTCCCAAGCTCAAACATACTCAAAATCTGATATCCCAGAGAAGAAGTGATCACATTAAGAAGGGTACCCTTTTCCAAGATTTTTAAGCATGATGGCAATTTTGGTAGACACATGGCAATGGATGCCTCTTTATATTTAGAAAATGCATGGTGTATGAAGGTAACTGGAACACCTTCCATGATGCAAAAAATCTCATGGAGATGTGATGATTATCATGCCAACACCATCATTCTAAATCAGGCCATGGGATATGTTTTAAGTGAAAAAACAGAGTGTGTTGCAACACTTGTTAGAGGGTACTGTACACTAGATAACAACACTTAACTTTCATCCATCGTCGGTAGACATTTTCTAGAGATGATACTCTACTATGCAATCTTGTAGAACCCTCATAGAGATACGTTCAAGTAGAATATTGTGAGTTGTCTATAAATTACAAGTTTAGTAACCACTTAGTAATTAGTTAGGACGTCATATAAAAATAAGATGATTATTGCAACACTAATGTGTAATGTAGCCACATATAATGAATAAAAAATCAAGTGTCACGAAGATATGTTATAGAAAACAAATAGACTCCATGATGCTATAGCTGAAAACTTCAAGACATGATTCGATATTATTTTATTTGTGACATAATTTATAAACTTGCTATGATCGAATAAAATGTAAAGCACATCATGGAGATCATGATTTGATATATATTTTATTTGTGACATTGTAAGGCCATTTTAGGGCACATTAATTTGTTTTCATGAGTTTTTTTTGGTATCAATGTGTTTATATGATGATTTTGAACTACTTTATAGTTGAATTTTTTTTCATTTGAGTAATTTTGAAAACGAATTTCACCTCTAATTGTGTTGCTAGGAAAATTTCAGCATCCTTTTTTACACTAAAACACTACGATCTTGCAATCTATATGGCCAAATGACTCTAAATTTGATCCACATGATCTACAATATGTATATTACAAGATTGTACGGTTGAGATTCTCATACCACACTTACATTTGGACCTATAACACATCAAAAGCAATGATGATTTTAAGCCCAAAAAAACTAGGGACTCTTAGGACTTAAACATTCAACGCGATTTTTGAAAACATAAATTTCGAATCATTTGTTTACCGGAATTCAACGCTACAAACGGATGAAGTCTCAAAACCAATGTCATCCATCGGAAACTTCATCAGCCCCTATCGGATGCATACAATGTCCAAATTTAGACTACAAAATGTTTACAAAAAGCCCTCTCCATTCTCTACGACGTCTACCACAACATCGGCACAAATTCATAAACATGCAAATAATCGGACTATGAGTACTTTGACCGGTTGCCCGGTCAACGCATCACATAGCCGGCCGAGGGTGGTGGGACCAGACACTCCAAGCAATGGACTCCTTAAACTAAGGTGAGTAGGGTGAGTTAAACGAATATGATAACAAGAGAGTAATCCAAAATTGGACACTTGGAGGGGGTGCTAAAAATGGCAGCACACCAACGGACGCCAAATCGAGGTATAAGAAGCACCGCGTGTCACAAAATGATACCAAAAACTTCATACACTTAGGTCAGTCTAGTGAGGCCTAATGGAGCACAATTGAAGTAAATGGCTCAATTTGCACCCCCAACCCACAATGACGGCACAACGTGTGGTGATAATTTAGCCAAAGGGTGCCACGGTTTGCAAGTTCCCACACCAAATGACCATGAGTACCACGTACTCAACATGGGCCTAAATGGGTGGAAAAAATAGCAAATTAGGTGAATGTGCACCCTCATTGTAAATGGCAACATACCCACCACTCTAGCAATGCATAGACTCAATTACAAATTAGGGTTTTTTGGAGAATTTTGGGCAGCGCTTCCGCGTCATGCCAAAAAACCCAGAAATTTAACCCTAAACCCTTAAAACACCAACAAAATGGATGGTGGAATTCGGGCAGCGCTTCCGCGTCTCACCCTTCACCGTCCCAAAATTCACCACAAGAGCATACAATCAGCATAAAACCATCAAAACATCAACAATCATAACTAACTCAATTCCACAACACAATAATGAATAAAAGATTAGAATATGGGTAACCAAAATTACCGACTAAAATCTCAAGTTCTTCCTAACCTAAATTACTCCAATACACCAATTTTCAGCGATTAGAAGTCCAATTAATTTGAATTGAGGAGGGGGGTACTGCCCTCCATAATATCACGCTGTGTTCCGTAATATCACCCTGTCAAGAAAGGGTGATACTCTGCGGCGACATCAATCCTTGGCAGCGTTGAATCCTTGGACTGCTGGTCTTGCGCAAGCCCTCGGGCTCCTCGCCGTCGTGATCTTGGCCTTCGTCTTCTGGTCTCCGCCTTCGATCGCGGCTGCTGTCACTTCGAATCCGGCTGTTGCTTCCTCCTGCCGTCTTCCGACCTCGTCGTTGACACCTCGGCGGCCTGATGTCATGATCTTCTTCGCGGTCGTCGCAGCTGCAGTCACTCACCTCCACTGCTGCCGATGGCCGTCCTGACTGCTGCCTTGATCTCGTCGCCTTTTCGTGATCGCCTTCTTCGTATTGTTCACCTCCGACCTCGCTGAACTCGTTCCATCGACCCCTCGATCGTGTTTCTACTGCCGTCGCCAAGACCTCCTCTGCAGTGCTCGTTCTCACCCTTCGTACTCTCTCCAATCCCAGTCCAGCAAGCCAGTGGAAAGACAGGAACCCAAAACACAAATCCCCAAAAAATGTCGATACTCCCCTATTCTTTCCCTGTGTTCAACTAGATAAATCCACGACGCAATCTAATCCTTGACTCCC
The DNA here is from genome assembly GCA_022496805.1 of Pohlia nutans. Classification (NCBI taxonomy): domain Eukaryota; kingdom Viridiplantae; phylum Streptophyta; class Bryopsida; order Bryales; family Mniaceae; genus Pohlia; species Pohlia nutans. Next base: position 19,784,659 of record CM040097.1, read on the forward strand.
AATTCTGCCCTAATCCTCCTACAAAAACTAGCAACCAAAAAACTCTATCTCCTCCAAAAACACGACCTAGTCCTCCTAAAAAATTCTCCCTCTGTCTCCCAAAACGCGATCCAGATCCACCCAACTAGCCGCAGCCCACACTAATTGACTGCCGGGCACACTAATTAGCCGCAGCCCACACTAATTGACTGCCGGGCACACTGATTGGCTGCAGTCCACACTATTTGACTGCTGGCCACACTATTTGGCTAATTCCTACACAATTTGGCTTTAACGCTTACTTGTTGGCTCTTGCTCACACTAATTTCCTATTGCTATTCAACTTCTACTGCTAAACATACTAATCCCTAGCCACACTAATTCTCATGGCTCCTAGTAGTTCAAAATGCCTCTTCTAACTAATTGATGTCCACCCTAACTCTTCCACCAACACACTAAATCCTCTAAATTCTATACTTCTCCTAGTCTAATCTACTAATTTGCATATAAATTCAACAACTTTGCACTAAATAGAATTGCAATCAACCATGCTCCAATACAATCACACTATCTATGAAAACCCTAATAACTTGCTAACAATCGCTACTTAGACCTAATCAAATCTCCAATTGATTAGTTAACAATGCATACACATTACCGTAGGTTGTGGGCCGTCTTGACGGTTCACACGGACTTTGAACCCCCAAACCTAAATGTTTCATATCTCACAAACTAGACACCCTATTAGGATTCTAAACACACCACGACGTTTGCAATCGTTGATAATGGGGGAGAGGGGGCTAGGCAAAATTTCAGCCCCAACCCTTGGAGTCGAACCCTATGGAACCCCGTTGTAACCCTAAACCCTAAACCCTTTCAAAGGATGATAAAGGATAATTGACTTTGCAAGTGACAGTGTTGCCTCAGATGGGTTTCGGTTGTGTGTTGATAAACGTAAGTCACGCCTTGCTTGTTCGAGTTTCGGGTTATGTGTGTTGCTCGTCAGCTTATGATTTTTGTTCAAAGTAAAAATGATATGAAAATGGAATTGCTGTTGGATGCATGGCGATACTTTGCTGGCGATCTCACATTCTTCTAAAGAGCTGCTCCTGCGCATGGAGGTGCCCCCAGAGTAGCAAATTGGACTTTAAAGAGCGAGTGTGAGACCGAGAAGTGAATTTAGGTCTAGTGTAACTGGCTATGAGACTTTGAGAATTGGTCACACGTTCTTGGAGGAGTTTGTAATGCGGAATTGAGTTCTTTTGCCTTTGGTGTCGATTTAGCTCTGGCGTTTTTGACTGCTTCTTGTTGGTTTAATATGCACCATCAATCTGTTCCAAAAACAGATTCATATCCTGGTGTAAACTTCTTCACTTTTAGTAGAAGAGATGTCTTGTGTCTGGTTTTGAAGACCCAATGATTTTCTTGCGAAACTTGTGTGGTGTAATTGTATCACTGAACTCGATGAGTTTATGGAGAATAGAATCAATGAATAGAAATTCGTATAAATTGGATTGTATTTCTCACTCCTTCCTCCCGTTCATTAGGTTGGAAATGCGGCTTGGAAGAGTCTGGTCAACATGTTGTTATTAAGAGTTGCTATTGTTCAGGTCATTGCACTTTGTGATCACCCTTTGTGGTCACCCATGCCTTCTTGACAAGCCACAGACACACCTGCAAAGTGTGTAAAAAGTCATGTTTTCTCCAGAAACGTCAAAGGTCTTTGAGGAGTAAATTTTCACACTTTTACTTTATTACCACATTTTATTTTACATTATTTTACTCTATTTATCTACTTTACTTTACGTTATTTTACATAAGTTTGTTTCTAATATTGTGTTTGTTTAATATTTGTAGGTCTCCTCCTCGGGGAGGTCACTCTTTGTATTTTTTGAGTATCACGTGTGAACAAGGGGTATTTAAAAGTACCCTAAAAATTAAAATTAATTCTTACTATAATTAGTAATATTTTGAAAATATTCTCATTTTAATTCTTGTAATCAATTGTGAGCATCCTATATTAATGTAAATCATTTATAAAATTTACTTTCAAAGATTTATTTGGATCCTATCTTTGTTCGCACGTTGTTACATAATATTTGGAAGTGACCTCCCCGAGGTCTCCTCTCAAAAACAACGAAGCTATCTTGTGAGCGGTGAGCGGTGAGCAGTGAGCAGTGACCGGTGAAAATTAGAGTTCAAAGCAATAATCTCACGTCGAATATTCTGAAATTTTCCAAATATAGAAAATATTTGAATATTCGTCTATTTTAAGGAAAATTTGAGACCGATGCATGTGGAATATTCTATGCTTATTACTGTGACATTACGGGCTCAGGGCTAGGGTTCATGGCTGTAAAGCATACTTCTCACCTTACTAAGAAGGAGTAAAGAGTGTTCTGTGCTGTCGTCTATATCATATGGCTGAGTCCATTGAGATGTCTACGGTTGAAGTTCTTCAATATACAATAAGTATGAGACAATCAGTAAAACGAAGTCTAGAAAGTTTAGGACTCAAACCGCGTAGTGGCCCTTTTAGTCTCACTACTTCATTAATTGCCAAAACAATGTGGGTACAAAAATTCCATGTCAAAAATACTGTAGCCTAAGTGATAGGGTGGGTCAACAATCCACTCTGTAAGATGTGCTTGACCTCATTGAAGCTGAAACTAGTAGCGTACATGAATGAATCTGACTCTAGATCTAGACCACAAATGACTGTAAATACGTAATAGAGGTACTTGCAGTTGGCCCATTGACCATACTTTCCGAGTGCTTTGGTCGCCATTTCCTTGAAATTAGGCAGGTGCAGGGCAGCAGTTGTGATATGGTCAAATGGTACTGCTGGACCTTTGGACCTGTGCCCGAATCTAAAGTCACAATGGAGCCAAGTGCAGGGGCTGGAATCATGCACAACTTGCGAACACGTCCATTCAAGGACAAGGCTGATGCACAATTATTGGCATGCCTTGTGGAAGGGGCCTTCTTGTTACGGGGGATATTCTTCCCCGATCTTCTCGTGGGAAAGTCGTCTGGAAATGCGGGAGAAACGTACGTGGAAAGGTCCACGGGAAGCATGTGGTCTTGAAAGAGTTTAATAGGAGACAACTCACGTCGTTGAGGAAGTCTAAATCCTGCATTTTCCAAAGTGAATATTTCGTTGCGGGTCAAGTTTGTCCCAAGCTTGACGAGCCATACATGAGGAACTTCGGGCCGGGATAAAACCCACTTCCTGCGAGTTTCCATCACGCACCTCTGGATGTCGTCGTTACAGAAAAAGAACTGCATTGACTCCTGCTTATTCTTCCTGTAATTGTTCATCATGCCAGTGTAGGTGGGCGATGCGGTGCTCTTCCTGTCTTGCACGATCTTTGCAACACATTTCTTCTTCGTGATTGTCTGCTAAGCGAAGCAAGCTTTCGCACATGTTTTAGGCAGTCGTGCAATGTGCCATTCCGCAGGATCACAGGCAGTCTCCTGCACAACGGTGACGTGCTTGATTGGAACACCCGGAGTGGTCACCTCTGCCTGCAACTGTACGTGGTCGCTCTGAGAGTGGCTTGGGTAGTCGGAAAGCATCACAGATGAAGAAATGACACAATCAGTGTCAGGTCGTGCAGAACGGGTTTGGATGCGGGGGCGGGAGATGCTGATCTTATCCGGCTGTGAGAGTCGTACTCCGACCCCAGTGGAATGTCGGCTTTTCGTTTCAGTGACAAAAACACTTCTTCGCCTTCGAGGTGCGGGATTTTGGTGCCCAAGTCGTTAGCTTCAGGCATATTAGAGAGGGCATCGTGGAGAGACTTACAGTTGGTTGTTCCCTCGGCAGACTTTTGCGCACTCCAAAGCTTCAGTTCCTCCTTCGAAGGTCCCGTTCCAGACCTTTCTCCGTTCAGAAATTGGTAGTATGCCACTCACTGCATGAATGCCCTGACGAAATCATCAACGGTCGCCACAAACAGGTCGTTCCCACGATTGCTGGACTGTTGCTTCCACTTGTTGTGGATATTTTCTGCTAGGTTGCAGGACGGCATTTCTGCTAGTTCTTCTTCATTAAGATCCTGTCATACGGGTATGAAGACTAAGAGTACAACCATGTGCTTAGATGGTTTATGAAAGATTAAACTAGTTCAAAACAGAGAAGGAGGTGTTTGAAAGCAAAGTTGATAGACAGTAATTACCAACTGCATGAAGCCTCCCCATTGGCGATATCGGAAATGCGAGAAGGCCAGCCAAAGATCAAGTCGAGAAACCGCGTCTTCAGAGGCTGCGCTTGAAGTCAACCACCAGGCACGAATTGCAAGATAACGCGTTTTAGCTTCCGCCATACTCTTTGCGCTCTTATACTGCTTGCACAGTTGACGATGTTGGTCCTGTAAATCTTGATGGATCTCAGCTTTGGTGTGTTTTTCCATTGATTGTGTCCAATGGAAAAGACACGTTTTTTCTTTGTTAAGCATGGGTACTTTTGGATCGCCACTTCCGTATATCAGGCGAAAAACGTTCCAGTTGGCTTGTGCGCTATCCGCCATAAAGCCCTTGAAGTTGGGGTTGGGGACCCCATGCCTTGCCATCACAGCATTTAGATTCCTCCAAAGTACAGTTTGAGCGGAGACGTCTTCCGACTGCATGTCACACAACGCTATTGTCATCACGCGACACTATGTTGAATCATATACATGGCACACCATTGTTGTCCAAGCCTTCACACGTTTCACGTGATCGAACATGGCCCATGCGTTTTCGAGGTCTCCCCCTACTTGCATACGCTTCACCAAATCGACTCCGCTACCGAATTCCGACATTTTGAAGACGAAAACCTTGTCCGTATCCGATCCTTGACCTGGAAACAAGTTCTCCTGGACAAAGCTCCAATTGCTAGAGCCCTGAAGTTTAGTGATGTTGTCCATAATTCTAAACCGACGCAAGTACCTAAATGAAGTCATTGAATTGCAAATATTTGGAGTTGATAGATGCTTGCATCTATCAAAGAGAGGGAGCAATTCACAGAGCTCTAAAGTCTTCTGCTCATCACCTTCTCCTGCCAAGAGAAGAGGGCGAAGAAGTTCTTTGGTTGCTTCAAGGACAATTGAAGAATTAGTAGCTGTAGGAGTGCGCTTCACCTGGTCACTGATCAGGCTCCCGGTTTGTGCGATAGAGTCACGATAATCACCTACTTTGACAGGGTGATTGTGAAAGTTTAAATGGACACATGTCCTAGTCATGTTATCCTTCGCAAAGACATAGTAGATCTTTGCTGGACAAACTGCAAGACAGGCTGGAGGGACCTTGCATACTTTGCAGACCAACGTGGAAGAAGGGGGAGGATTAGAACCGACCTCAAACAACTTCTCAGATATTCCTTCCCACTCAGTCTCATTGACAGGTGTAGTTTTGTGAACACACGTTAGGAAATCACAATCCAGATTCTGACATCGGAGATGCTCTAAACAAGAAGAAGTGCAAAAAGATAGGCCTAAGTCATTCATGATAGTTGAGGTTATTGTACAAGACCAAGCGTGCCCGTCGTAGCGCTTGTCCATTCCCCGAAGTTGCTTAGCAACTGATTGATTAGCATAGCATGCTAAAGGAGGAAACTCAAAGACAATATCCCCGTCATACAGTGGAGGGAGGAACTCCACCTTGCAAATTTGTATGGTATTATAATCAATTCGCGACAAAGTGTTTTTTTATTTTTTTAAGAAGCGAGAATCTTCAAAGAATCAACAACACTTACATAAGAAGTTTGAAGAGGAATGGAATGTGCCATTGCTATTGCGAGACGAGTAGTCACAAACGACACAGGATTAGTACTCAGCAACAAACGAGAGAGTGTCTTTCTGATAGCATCTCGAGGAGAATGGGGATGAGCATCATCACCGGAATCATCGCTCAATTCATATATTGTCTGCAAGCCCGGCTCAATTTTGACTCTAGTGAAAAGGAGCTTCTGCATAGTACAAGTGGACGATTCTCAAGGGGTTAGAAACTCTGTGTTAGCACACAAGATCGAATTGGTTAAACCGTATGGTCGAAATTTTCCAGCCTTGAGTAACCAAATCTTTCCCTCATCAGGAATTTCCGACCCCACTGATTCTGCACTGATTCAGTGCGTTTATCGTTAAACACTGATTCCGCACGTCATACGTGCATTTAGAAGTGTCGTTACGGTACGGAAGTGACATGCATTACTAGAGTGTCGATGCAGTGTCTTTTCAATGATTATCAAAAAAGTGTTGTTTCCGCACGAAAGTCGTGCTTGACGGAATCCGTGCGTTAATCGTGTATTTACATCACATGGCTGATAAGACACGGATAACGTGCGGTTTTAGTTAATGCGAATTCAGTATCGTATACGTATCATATTAATGCCATTTATTATATTCGTGCGATTTCAGTATCTATTATAATGCAAATTATTTTCGTACGACATCCGTGTACAATATTTTAATATATTTTTGGAATCTTTTGGAATCTTTCAAAATATTTTATATTATTTTGGATTATTTTGGAATATTCCAAGAATCTTCTTTAAATTATACTTCCGGTTTAATTTCCCAAAACATTTTTAGATCTTCATTTATAAAGTTTAGAAGCAATACACATTAAAATTTCAAAGAAATGACATTTTATATTTTTAGAATTCAAATTTGATATTATTGGTTATCATTGTACTTTCCATCATAGGAGCAAAAAAGAAAATAGCTCACAACCACCACAATTTTGGCAAAAAATAAATAAATTCAAAATATTATGAAAAAAATCCCAGATATAGAAAACGTCATGCATAATCTAGTGCAAAAAAAAGTTTTGGAAAAAAAGTTTTTTTCACATAGTTAAAAACATTCAAAGTCCGCTGAAAACAAAAAACAGCTCACAGCTGATCTGCCATCACGATTTTGGCAAAAATTTAAAAAATTCAAAAAATTATGAAAAAAATCCTAGATATAGAAAACGTCTTGCATAATCTAGTGCAAAAAAAAATTTTGGAAAAAAAGTTTTTTTCACATAGTTAAAAACATTCAAAGTCCGATGAAAATAAAAGTTTGATAATTACCACTGGAGTTCTATTCTATGCATGAAGAGTTTGAGGTGGCTTGGTGGTTAGGAACTTGGGTGGCAACCGGGAGGTTGAGAGTTCAAATCCCACCGTTGGCGATAGAGCTTGGTTAGCTATGGTGGGCCCCACCGCATGTGCGGGCAATTTCCGTGTAGTTGAAGTGGGTAGTGAGGAAAGTAATTATTTTATATTATATTATATTATATTTTTTAATAATATTATTTTGATCAAATTTAGATATAGAAAGAAAATAAAATTTAGATATGGAAAAAGATGATGTCGCACGAAAAACGCACTGAATCAGTGTAGTTTTAAAGACGATTAAAACACGACATTTGACGACTATAAAGAGTGTTGAATTCATACGTTTTCAATGGATGTATCAATCGTGTCGAATCAGTACTATATCCGCTTGTACGAACATCGTGTCATATCAGTGTAGTTGCGATGAATGACGCAACAATGCGGAATCAGTGCGAAAATCGTACGAACCCTTGAAATATCGGAAATCGCACTGAATCAGTGCAGAATCAGTGGGGTCCGAAATTCCTGATGCACTATTGCAAATGTATAAGATTGCAACAATACAAAGTTTATTTACTTTATGGTTTTAATATTATCATAGTATCAATGCTTTATTGGTATAAATACATCATGTATAAATATGGTATTGCATAAAAGTATATAAAGTCACATTTCACATGTATTGAAATACTATTATATGCAAGGATAATTGCGTTAGTAATAATTGAATATTCAAAAAGAATCCTAGAATTTGCTAGGTGTATGGACACACCAAGCCATTTTTTATTTTTTTCATGAAGTGCCAACATGACAATATAAAATGTTACAGCGATGCTCCATATTTCAACATTCATCCACATATTGGATGAAAAATATCATAGTAGAAGATATCACATACGAGTATCCATAATTTTGTATTATTTTCATCTACAATCTGACAATTTCATCCAAGATTTTTTTATTTGAAGTTTTATGGCAAAAAACTTAATGATTTTTGACCATTTTTTAGCGAGATTTTTTTTTCCCTGATGCAATCTGGTGATATTTCACCTCAAAAAATACCCCTGGTACACACATCACTGACAAAATGCATAATTATTTTGAAGTACCAGTATATTCACACTTGAATTGCTACATTCATAAAATATAGAATTTAAAAAAAAAATCATTTCTGCACCTTGTGAACTTTAAAACCCCAAAATCAATGTATCTTGGAAGTTGAGGATAAATCTTGAAAGCGGCATTTTGAACTATTGAAATTCTCAAACTAAACTATAGTCTCAATGGAAAAGAATACAATGGAATTTAAAACATATCACAAAAATGAAAAAATGAATATATTGTTTTGATTTTAAGTGTAAATATCTTTACACTAAAAGATTATGTTATTCAAACCAAGTCTAGATTCTTTTTGTATTGTTCTAAAAATATAAAATTTACCAAATTTGATACGTAACTAGTTTACTTGTTTTTGTTCCATAGCATACTAGAGCAAAGAGGGCAAGTACCTTTTTTTTTCTTTTTTTTTGACACAAACAAAGGAAACCCTTTATTGCGAGGAGGAAACAAAACACAGACCCAACTCCACCGAGAGGCAAGTACCCTTTTAAATGTGGTCCTCACTTCACTTCAAAATAGAAATGAAGATTGCATGTCATTTTCCTTTTGCAATTGAAGGTTCTCATATGAATCAAAAATAAATAAATAATAATAATAATAATAATAATAATAATAATAATAATAATAATAATAATAATAATAATAAATAAAATAATATATATAATATTTTAGGAACATTGTTCTTTAAAAAAAAGTATTACAAAAATTAAATTAATTTTTTTTTAAATTTAAAAAAAAAACAGTAGAAGATATTCACACACGTTGGCATTAGTCTAATTTCATGTCTTGCAAAATAAATAAATAAAAATTAACATAGATAAATGTTGACTATGCTACAAAGTTACACTAATAAATACATTTGATTATACATGGATGAATGTTGAATATACTACCAAATTACACTAAATTGGACGAAAAGCATCTTTAGACCTAATCTAGGTGCTAATTAAATATAAAACAACCACACCTAATCATTACATTCTATAACAACATGGTTCTGCAGCCCCTACTGCTTCATTTGATTTTTAGTGATGCAATAACTTTTCTTGAAACTAGAGTGAAAGATAAAACTTGCCATTATATGAGGGAATTTAGTAGTAGTCGAGCAAGTAAGACAAACTTAAGATGTGAAAACAAAGAGCATCGGAGAGAATCTTGAAAACTTTAGTAGAGGTACATACTCTAGGGCTGAACAATGTTATGAGTTGCAACCTTATTGCAAAATCAACCTTCGGTGAATTCAGAAATTCCTTAGTGAATTTCTCAGTTTTGATTCTAAGGAACCCTAATTCTGTTTCGAAGGCTTTCTGATGGAGGTGAACGAAGGTTTTCTCGGTTTCGAGAATTGAATTCGAGTCCACATTCTTCTTCATTTCAGGGCGTCGGAACCGGGAGATCGGTTACAAGAATTCAAGAAAAAGATTTTTTAAATTAAGGTAAAACCCTGCAAACTGTACATTCCTCTGTTGTCGCTGCTTTTGCATCGACTTAAATGTTTCAAATATGTTCGCCATTTCCTCTGCAATTAATTGCAATTGCTGTGAGAGATCATGGTGTAAAAAAGATGGTGTTCTGCAGACTGGGATGAAGTTCAGGAATTAGGGATCGACTCTTGATTTTAGGTCTAGACCCTAAACCCTGAATTCATTTGCAGTTGAATTGTGGCCATGGCTATGGCTGGCGCTCGCTCGTCGCTCTTTGAGCACAACGCTTTCGTCCGCCTTCTTGAGCTTCCTACTGCTTCGTCCTCGACCTCTCTCAAAATTCTCCAGGTTTGCTTTTTTTCTCCAACTCTGCTTTTTCTAGGCATTAATGCGACTTATGTTCACATGTTGAGAATTTTTTTGGTTGTTGACAAGAGAAAATGGAACACAGCGCAATTATTTTTGTAACTTTTGGAGTTCTACCGAATAAGATATGAATTTTTAAAGTCACTGTATTGCTTTTCCAAATTATGCACTATATTCTGACCTTCCTGACTTCTTAACTCTTAAGCGTCCACTGTGTATTTTCTGTAGTGTAGGAAAATTGAACCCCTGCTGCAAATCATCTGTTTGTGTGAAAATGACTTCAGTTGGACGCGACTGACACTGTTGATCTTGTAGTATAGAACAAGAGCTTTAAAATGAGGTATTACAATCAGAAAACCGAGGTAAAATGAGAAAATGCCACCATTGCAAAGTTCAGTGATGCAGATGGTCATATTGGGCGTTTTAGACGCTGAGGGGTTAAAGTCTTGAATGAGAAGTTCAATATCAAGGCACTTTCCTCGAATGGAATCTATTTTCATTGGTTTAAGGTTGCTACTTGAATGACATTGAGTGAAATTATAGATGTATGGATTGTGGAATCAGGGTATCTACCAGTCTTTAATCTCTCATTTTGTAACACATTTCATTTGTGAGGGATCAAAAAACTGCATGGACCTTTGTTCGAGGATTTCAAGGTTGCCGCTGACTGTTCTGTATTGTATTGTGTGATCAACCTGTGTTGATTACAGACTACTAGAGGTCCAACAATCAATGGAGTAGTAACTCCGGACTTGCCAATCAAAGCTTCCCTTGTCGAATATTTTCACTCTTTAGAATTGAAGCATCTGTTTCCAAGTCTGAGGCCAAAGAAAGAGATATCCGAGTTTGAGGCATCTTCTGATACATCGTCAGGTTCTGGAGCTTTACAACAAGGCTTCAATTGTTGGCAAGTGAGAACGGTTGCTGCTCAAACAAGAGCGCTCCCAGAGCTTCAAGAACGTATGATAAAAGCTTCCAGCGACATCGAGGTGGGAGGTTGTGGAGGCTCTCTGCTACTACTATCCGGAGGTAATGCGCTTATCTCTATTTGTCAATTTAGTGTTACTTGATGTGTGTGGTTGCTGATTATTTTATATTCTGGGAATAGTCTGTCTAGGTATTTTTGGGATTTGGATGTGTTTGATTTGGTTTCTTGTAGGGTTATTATTGCTGGTGGTTTAGGTGTCTGATTTATTAGTCTTTGGATATTTGGCATTGATGTGTTTAGTGAGGCTACATTCCAAGTGATGAATTGGGTTTTGAAATTGGTGTATGATGGGTTTTGTGGGGAACGTGGTGGTTGTATCCAAGTTGTGGGGTTAGGCAGTCTATTGTTTTTTTGTAGTAGTTGTGTCGGGAATATGGGAAATTGTTCTGATAGTTTTTGTATGTTTATGTTAGGTGTTTCTGTAGTATAGTCGTATAAGGCTCCGCCTACACCTGCCGAGTAGCTCTAATTAGTTACTAAATCCCTGCACTCCCCAAAAGGTGTGTTGGTTAACTCCCGCTCACTAACTTGGAAAGAATTTACATTCACTTATATTTGCACCAGTTAACTTAACTCTCCGATTTTGGACAAGTAAACTAACTGTGCCTACACCAATGGGTTGACGTGCTCAATCTGCCTGCACCCAATCAAGGAGCAACTGTGAGCTAACTTGAAAGCCTAAGTCCCTATTACTTACTTTGCAAGTACAGGCACACAATAGCTTATTTAACTTCCAACTAGCTAATGCACCTTTAGGCCTGACCGCACCAACCAAGTAAGAAGAAGTAGCTAACAAATGTTAAGAGTGGTTAGCTTAAAATGTGCCCGCACCTACCGAGTAAGAGCAGTTAGGCAACAATGTTTAGCTAACTCATGCCCACATCTACTAGTTAAGAGCAATTAGCTAATTGATGAGTAGTGAGAGTTAGCTAGAATGTCTTGTGCGTGAAGATTTTGGAGTCAAGTAGTTGCTTCTTCATTCATAGAGAAGTACAAATCGGTTAGGGAGGGTTAAGGAGAATCAAAGAGAAGTAAGGGAAAGTAACATATGTTTAGCTACTTCTTCTTACTTGCTTGGTGCGGATGGGGCCTTTAGCTAATTAACACCCCAGTTAGCTAATTGGTGCGGGCGGGGCTTAATAATGTTACACTCGCTTTATCTGAGTCGCTGAGTGATGGTAGTCCATAAGAGACCGGTAGAGGTAACTGATGTTGTCGTCCTTACGGTATATTCTGTAAGTAGGTAGAGATCCAATACACTTGCTTGGTTCTAATATCCTCTGCAAGGCTCGCCTGGTTACTCTTTTAGGAAGCTCAGTACTCGATTGAGCTTTCTTGTGTTTGCCTAAAATTGCCGTGTTTCTGGGAAAGAGACTTTTTCGTGTCCATAATGGTTTATAATTGGGACTTGCGCAGGACACCCATTAAGAAGAGTTCGGTTTGCCAACCAGCTACTTCCAGCAAACTCATTTGCGATGTTAAAGGCAGCACGTCAGTTACGAAAGAGTGGTTCTTTGTCTCCTGGTAATTCTAATTGAAACAGCTTAATTTTCCTGTGTGTGCGGTAATACAAGTTAGGAGTGTCAGTGTCTTACTTCTGCTAACAAGCTTGCTGCATGATTGTGTTTATTGTGCAAGGACTGCAGCTTTGGTGTGTGGAGAATCCACTCATCAATCCCGTCGAACGTCTTGAGAAAAAGGTTTGTATCTTTCCCAAACGTGCATTAAATTCTCTGACTTGTCTTGTATCAATTTCTAATCCGTGTGGCATATTAAATTATTTCCATTTTGTAGCTGATTATCGATGTTGTGAAATTCGACGACACTGATGTAATTACCAAAAGCAGTTACATAAATTGGTTTAGGTTTATGGTCTTTAATTTTTAGAGCATGCGTAGAGCATAATGCATGGATGATCTTATCAGATGTTCATTATATTTTCTGTAGGCAGCGTCCAGCTCATGCAAGTTGGTTCATCTGATACTGGGCATGGTGACTTTAACTTTGTAGTCATATACTGCCGAAGGTTCACTGACGAACTGCTCTCAATATCAGATAAATGCAGGCGCAGAAGCTGTTATTGTGCAGCCTCCCTTACTGCCTGATCGTTTTGCAGAATGGTGGAGCAAAGCAGAACATAGAGGGTATGTTTATTTAAACATGATCCTTTTATGTATATAATCAAATGTCCCAAAGATCTGCTCTTTCCACTGTTGCTTCAATCTTTTATAGAGCACCATCTTGTGGGTTTTATTTCAGATCAGATGCTATTCCTTTCATTCATCTTCTGAATGTTGTTAAGAGGAGAAACTTACGTGTTCAATAATTCACTGGCTTTCATATTTTAGTCGTTACATGAAACGAATTAGGATGCCATATGTGGATAGCTCTACATGACGAGATTTGATGATTATTTATACATATCCCTGGATATCAGGTTAACGATGGCAGCACCAGTGATTGTTGGTCTTCCTTTGTTGTCTTCATCTCGAAACTACTCATTTTGGCTTGAGCTGACGGGAGCATCAGGTTTGTCTTTCCCATACTTTCCATCCGTTTGTAAATAGAAAGAAAGTATCTGAAAATTGTTGATAGTAATAAACGATAATCAGGATGACTTAGTCTCTGCAATTTTGCTTATCCTGGAGTCAAGTTATGTGTAATCATGATATTCTCTTTGTAGTCTTTGATGAAATCACGCCTTTGAGCAGTGACAGTACTTGGTGGATCCAAGAAATTCAATTATTGAATTGGTTGTTGGTAATGCTATATACAAACATGCAGCTTAGTTATTTGAGTAATGTACAGTTGTGCTCAGTTCAAATCATGTTACTGTTGTTTTTTGTAGGAAAGGAAGCGGATGCAATGAAAGCTCGATGGAGGAGAATAGAGGCTGAACACGCTGGTGACTCGGTTGCCTTTGCCAGATACTGTTATGAGGAGAGCGTCCAGCTAATCGAGACTATCAGAAATTTACCCGGTGAGTTTAACGTTTCATATCTTGTACACTTTGATTACAAAAAATCTCCCTTATTTCATGTGTGTTAATTGGGTTTGGCTTGGGGTTAGAATAGTTGAAACATCCCTTAGAAATAGAGTCCCTTAGAGCATCTTCAACAGTGCAATAAAACTTCGTCCCTCCAAATATTTAGAAGGTAGACCACTCATATACCACAACTGTGCAACACACTACACATGCCTCAAGCAAACTGAAGTTTCCAAGTGAGATATTATTTATTATGAGAATTTGCTAATTATAGTGTAGGGAGATTTGGAAGGCTCACTACTTATTTGGAGTAGTGTCATTTTTAGGGTCTTGCTAGAATGCCCATGTGGCAATCATGTACAACATCAAAACTCCTATTTATGTAATTTTAAATATATTCACCCATCTGAATTACATAATTTATTGTAATAAGAAATATTAGGTAAATACATCTCATTTTATTTTGGAGAAACATAGCGATGATATCCGCTAAGTTTGCAACTGCATTTTCTTATCACAAGATGTTGATTTTTGGTGAAGTTTTGCCAGAAAATTTGGAGGGGCCAAGAGAATTGAGTGGTGTCTTTGATCACTAATTGCTTAACCTTTCATCCAAAATATAGTTTGGTAGGGAGATTTACTGCACTTGTGGAGCTTCTGTATTGAAACTTGAACCGTCTATTGATTGGGTTGTGCGCAGGTGTGGCTGGAATTCATGTGATGCCTGTTACACAGGCTGGCTGGAGACAGTATCAGAAGTTGGTTGGAGAAGGCAAGTTATAGAGAACCAGAGAAAATACTAATTAGTAAATGATGTACTGTAGATCTTTCTCTGGTTTTCCTTGTCCAGTGCTCTCGATTTACATGTCTCCTCAAAGGGGAGCTGAGAAATTCTCGTTTTATCATTCTTCAGAAGCTTGGTACAATGAAAATGACAGGATATGAATTCACTTGTATTTGCAACTCTTGGAACATCTGTGATCATTTGTTTTCGGAGCAAGGACCTCATGCGGATCCCTTGATGATTACTTAATGTGGGCTCCTCTAATTAAGCATCACATTATTTGATAACCTGCGCTATATCGAATAAACAATGTAGTTTGTGAATTTTCATAGGAAAACCTCAAAGTCTACCAGTACGATGAATTGCACTTTACCTTAGACATTACAACCCGACCTAATTGTTGGCCCGGATTCAATTGACAAGTAATTGGATCAATTATTGTACAGATGGTAGAGATACGTGAGATCCAACAGTGAGGGTGTATTTGAGGTGTTTGGGCCCAAGTTGTTGAATTGGATTCAAGACAAACGTCGACTCAAAGTTTTGACGTCAAATTTGAGGCACGTAAACTACGACATAAGATGAGGAGAAATTTGTGTCAAGCCCTAGTACAAAGCCGTTTGGCCCGATTTACCAAATTTGAGCAATCCTATTAAATCAATTTGGGTCGGGCCAACCGTTGGGGCCTAATGTAAAGTGGGTCTTATTAGTAACTTACGACTGACTAAGGCATATAGCATCGTCACAGACGGAGGCGGGAAGACGATGATGCGACCTTCAAAGCTTTGCCGCTCCACAGAGCTTGAATTCCGCATTCATTTTCTGATTGTATGGATTTTCCGTCATCTGCTGATCGAGGAGTATGTAATTTCAACAAGTGATTTCATTTTGCACCTCAATCGTTTTTTTTCGCCTTGAAAATGACCTCGAAATGCAAGCAATCGTTGAAAAACTTGCGCGCGTCTGTTCACGAAACATGTTTAGTAATCCGCCACAATATGATGTGATTTCATTTTGCATCTCGTTTTTTATTGCCCTGGAATGCAAGCAATTGTTGAAAAATCTTTGTTGTTAGAGGCGTCTGTTTACGAAACACGTTTCTGAAAGTGGAGTGATCCGCCACAACATGATGTGATTTCATTTTGCATCTCGTTTGGAAATGCAAGCAATTGTTGGAAAATCTTTGCTGTTACAGGCGTCTGTATACGAAACATGTTTCTGAAAGTGGATTGATCCGCCACAACATTATGTGATTTCATTTTGCAACTCGTTTTTTATTGCCCTGAAATGCAAACAATTGTTGATTTTTTTTGCTGTTAGAGGCGTCTTTTACGAAAAAATATATATATCTGAATGTGGAGTGACATCGATTTAAATGGCGTTGGAATGGGCGGTGCTGGGCCTTGCTGCGGCCGTGGAAGCTGTTTTGTTGATACTGATCACCATGCCGGGTTTGTCAGGGTTACGGCGACAGCTCCTGGCGTTGTCGAGGACGACTCTACAGCCATTGCTGGCCGTGGTGCTGTTCTCTTTTTTCCTGATGCTTGAGATTTACTGGCAGTTCGAGAACATGCCGGAGTGCAGCGGCTCTTCGTGCAATGTTCCGGAACAGGACCGTTTGAGCAAGAAAATGATGATGAATCAGCGGAATATGATTCTTGTGGCCTCTTCGTTGCTTCTGTATTGGCTTTTGTACCGCGTCACGGCCATTCTCGTGCGGGTAGAGGCTTCCAATGTACAGATCAACAAACTCAAGTTCTCCTGAGTTGTCGCATTGCATCACATTTTTGTGCCTTTTTTCAAATTTAGGTTTACACAGTGAGCCGCACAGAACCTGAATTCAGTGAGATTAAATATCACTAAAATGGATCAGAAAACTGGTGGTGCAACTTTGGTATGATCTGATCGTGTCAATTAGAAATCTCTTTTTGCAACTTCAGACATTTATCAGATCTTTCTCAAAAGTTTGTCTGATCTGTTTCTTGTTGTACATACATGACAGGGAGTTGGCACGCGAGTTGAATAACTATCATTCTTGTAAGTGTTGAGGCTTCCAATGTACAGATTAAATTCTCCTGAGTAACGGTGCATCACATTGAGCATTTGTCAAATTTAGGTTTATACAGTGAGCCGCATAAAACCTGGATATACTTATTATGTTCCAACGTACATTTCTGAGATCTTTCTCAAAAGTTTCTGTGAGTGTGTTTCTTGTTGTACATATTTCACGATGCTGGCACCAGAGTTGAATAACTGCTATTGAGGCAATCACCTCAATTTTGAGTTATCAAAGACAAGTCACAACGGACATTTCGTTAAAGGCAGGTCACATTGGAAAAGATTTCCAGTAGTGGAGGTTGTCGAGCTTTACATTCTCTCCCGAGTTGAATGGCGCTGGCACCGGTACTCTTCCATTTTCAGAAGAAAGGCTATGCCGGTGGCAACTTTTCATAGCCCAAGAGGTAAGGGCACTTCACGTTAAAATTATGAAAATGCGTGAAACTTTTATGCTAAGTCCACATTGCTTCCAATCGACTAATAAAGAGGGCGTCCATGGAAGCATTCAGATCAAAGTCAATGATCGATAAACTTCTAGAATTGAATGCCACATCTGAACGTAGTCAACAACCACAGCGAGATTGACACAAGTATTCATCTGTCAACGCTCTTGCTTTATATTACACGCTGCTTCTCATAATGATCTCGCAGATGCAGCCGTCAACATACTTGCTGTTGCTCTAGCATGACGTACAAGAACGTTGATTTTCTGAACTAAATCTACAATTAGGGTCTCTAAAAATTAAGGATTCCTGAATGTCAACCGGCCCCTCCTGAGCAAGGAGTTGCCTTTATAGGCTGGAGCGAATGGTCTTTACCATCCAGCTAATTGTCAGGGTTTGAATGTTACAGATGCTTAAGCATGACGTTCCATTGGTGGAAACTTTCACATGCATGCAGCACTGTAAGTTGTCTCTAATAATGTTTCTGTAGCCGGAAGCTGCAGAATTAATTCCCGTAAAAGATCTATTCATGGACACACTATCCTGAAGAGCGGTGGTGGAGAATATTACAAGTATATTGCATCGTGCAAAGACTTCACAAGAAGGTCATTCCAGGTATCAATGGGTCCTGGAAGGCACCAATGCAGGCAATCCTTCTGAATGTTTTCCTTGAACTCTTTCGAGTAGGGCTGAAATTTCATAAACGAGTCTGGGTGGCCGTCAGCTCGAATTTGAGCAAGATTTGTGATATCCAATACCTTTACTCGGTCTTTTTCAGGGGAACTTAAGGCACCTGCAGTCAGACCGCCACCATACCTCAGAGAAGTTAACTCACAGTCTAAAAACGGCAGTTACTCTCTGGTAAGCGGTAAAGCTTAACTTTCAGATCTTAGCCCATACTGGAGAGCAAGCTAGTCTGGCAAATGGACTTTCTTGAATGGTCAATATTTCATCAACAGGAGAAAAAAAAAAACAATTAAGTTACATACCTGTCACATTCTGAAACTCTTCAATTTGAATTTCGTACATCCACTTAGTCAAGGAGCTGATGGGCACACCCCCGGGTTCAGTGCGCACACATTTGCCACCGTTGTCCCATGATCCGCCCTCGAAATGGTCAGGAGCAAAGGTTCGGAGAATGGTTGTGCCGCTGTACCCAGGTATGGATATGCTGTCTTGCAAAACAGTATGGATAGCTAACCGGTAAGCCAGAGCGAATCCAATTTCCTTGTCACATCCTTCCCAACCATCACATATGTGACCACCCAGAGGTTTCCCGTCTTGCAGGAATAGTCCCCGCTTAAACCACCATTGCCCTGAAATCCAATTCAGCAGCAAAATTAAATGACGATGTTATCATGCTGCAGACGAATTACAGTAGTGTCCGCTAGAAAGCAGGCAGATAAACAGGAAACCTTTCAAAAGGCAAACCCGGGTTCAAAGGGTCCTGAAGGGAAGGAGAAAAAAGAAAAAAAAAACCATGGTGGTCTTTCCACACGCACCTGTGGATACTTGCACGATGTCGACACCAGGTATACGATCAACCCACGCTTTGTCAAGTTTATCAACGTGGATGTGGGCTACAGATTGCGTTCTATTGTTCCATGTTAGATCCTTGTTTTCCACGTGCACTAGGTAAGGAGCCCACCAGATTGAAACTGTGAAGTTATATGTACGAAAGAAATGGACGTTGTGTCTATCGTCTGGTGCTGAGTATGTGTGATCTGGCACCTCAACCTGATATGTGCAAAACGGTAATTAAAAAATAAACCGAGGAAAGAAAGAAAGAATCTCCATATACTAGCAGTTCAAGACGTCGTGATAGCGAAATTCTTAGAGATAACATAAATCTCTGTGTATATGAAACGCATACTGTACAGATTGAGAGTGACCATTGATCAACTTAGAGACGGTACAAGTCCAATGCGTTGAAACTGGCAAATTTATAACCTCCAACCTGGATATGCAGATTAAGGAAAATAATTACCTGTGAGAGCAGGCAAAGGAGAGATTGGAATTGGTTGCGAGCAATGGAATCACCCGCGAAGGCCATGGACCGATCACGCATCGCAGTTAAGAATGTTCGGGCGTCAATTCTAGGTAGGTCACATTGGTCTGGTTTCCACTTCCAGTTCAGAAACCCCGTGTCTGGACGTCCATTTTTCATGCAATTCTGATGTCCTTGAATGAACTTGCAAGTGGAGTTCGTATATTGTGGCGGACGTGGGTCTGGCACCCAACTGCCTTTAATCAAATCACAGGCAGGCTCTGCAGTGCATGGATGGACAGAGAATAGTTGGTCATGCTGTATAACTTCAATTTGCCTTCACAGCATTCAATGTGCCAAGAATTTCACAATGAACTCGTTCAAACATGCTCTAGTCATAAGTCAGCGATTACCAACCTTTTTCTCTTGAGGCGGTGGTGTTGGTTAGTCCCTCACCCTCCATTGCTATAGCAGTGGTGTTTACCTCCGGAATCTCCAACAGCGGCTCAGACTGTGAAGTATCATCAGTGTTTGCACCTGGAGTTAAGGCTGAGTTGTCTGTTACATTTGCCCGCTCCTGCGACTCAGAAATAATATCATTTGCAGCTGTGCCAGTCTCACCTAGGTTCTCAGTATCTCCCGTTCTCGGTTCCACCTGAGTATCACCTCCGATTATATCATGAAGAGGTACTTGTACTTTACAGCCCTCAAACACAGATTTCATTGAAGAAGCAACTAAATCAAAGGACACCTCTAATACTTATTATGTGCAGCGGTTTGAGAGGACCAGGCGGCATACCTTATAAGGTGAGAAACTCGGGAAGTGGCGCTTCTGGAAGAAAAGCATAGCTTCTGTTGCAGCATCAGGAGTTGTATAGTACAGGTAGGAGCTTGTGATTACGAAAGGGAGTAAGACAACTAATAACACCACCACCAGTAGCCTTCTCTGAGTGGCCACATTCCGGAAGTCGGCGTCTTTGGAAGATTTCTCTATGTCATTCATGCTCATTCCCTGACCACGCCCCATCTTGCAGACCCAGGTGAGCTTTCAGGTTCGCGTCAATTGGTGAATACCTGCAGTGATGAAGATAGCTCACTCGATTTAAGGATACAATCCGTATCGTAAAAACGTATATAATACGAAGAAAGCTAGATCTGGCATCTTTGGGGACCTACCGCAACAACTCAGCTCAAATTACAAGAGCATGAACGATGTGGGAGCGTATGCAGGTACGCTTGAACCACAGCAGAGCCTCACTCATAATTGGTTGCCAGAGGGATGGTTTAAAGTGTGTTATTTTTTGTGGCTATATATCGCCAACTTGCTATTTGGAAAATGGGCTTGCTATATTGCTATAAGAAAAAATGGTAAAAAAATAGATAATATCGCCATAATCTTCCCTTATCATTGATACGTATAGCCAACAATTCTATAGAAAGCTATGTATTTGTAGTAAAAAAATTGTAAATCGCCAAAAAATGCTATCTATTTTTTCAAGTTTCAATTTTCAAATCGCCTATGGGACTCCCTTGAAAAAATGAAAAAATAAAAAAATAAATTACTTTAGACAGCATAAAACTGATTCGCTTCAATGGAATAAAATCAGTGTCTCAACAGAAATGCAAAGCCTTGCTGAGTGACCTGGCCATCCCTGACTTAGTGTGTTCGGTCTGCCTACTGGTTGCAGGTTAGTCCCTGTGAATCCTTATCCGCAGGAAAGCCCAAATCCTAGTGCTTTATTTGGCTGTTAAGATATCGGATGAGCACCCCAATAGTATGCGAGGGCCTACCTGCATCAACAATCTTGCAAGTCGAGGCGTGGCCTCAGACTATTACCTAGTACGCTTAACCCTAACTTCTCCTCTTGCTGGAATTCGCCTGTGTCATCTCTACCTAGATTGTCAAATAACAGAGTATGCATCCAGTGGGAAGCAGTACCGCATATATGCTGGTATTATGAACCTAGCTCTGTCGGTACGAACAGAGTACAAGATGAAGAGTTCCATTTACCTCTAAATGCTTCTTCCTTCATGCCCGCAATGTCGATTGAACTCCGCCCCTGCCTATACTAGGCCGACACCTCTCTCACGACCTGCGAGAATGTAAGTACGCATTGGTTCCAGAAATCAATTAACCGCAGGTGTTGTATGTTTTTCCCAGACAAACTTGTGAACAAATGTAACGGGCCATTTCCACCGACAACCTTCCACAAGTCTCGGGAATCCTAGAATATGACCCACAGCTGAGATCGGTGGCTTCTAAACACTTACATCTGCAAAGTAAGAAGAACGAGGCCTCTCACTCCACCTACAAAATCGGGTGTAACGCCAATCGAAGAAGAAGAAGAAGAAGCGCAATGTTGATGGCTATGGATCGGATTCTGAAAGCTGCTGCAACCTGTCTGGAGACACTTGATGATAAATACCAAAAGCTGTATGCAGACGATGCAGACAGGGGAGAAGAAGAAGCCTAGTGTCTTGAATCCGACCACATGGGCACTGAGCAGTCAGAGACAGTACGGAGTACTACTACGACTCGCGCTCCGGCAGGCTTGAAAAGATATACTCGAGATGGCAGACTGCTTGCAGGAAGGCAATATCAATTGGCAGGGATAGCTTACATGATTGATTGCTGCTGGGTGGGCATGGCTTCTGTTCTGACTGCTGAACCGGAAAAAAGGGGTACTACTGGGCTGCTTGAGCATGGAGGTGGAGTCCACACGAAGGCAACATTATTTTTCATCGGCACTTCTACTGATATGTAGGCGCAACTAGAGCCCAACGTTTACAACAAAGCCACAGTGACATGCAAGATTCCGCTCTTTCTACTGTGTTTACTGCAGAACCAGCTAAACTCAGATCGACCTTGGAAATAGCCAGGCAAGTAAAAGGAAACCGGGGTGTTCCAGAACGGCCACAAGTACACGCTCGTCAACCAAGGAGATCTCTAATCTCTCCATTCAAAATAATAGTAAGAATATATTTACCACAGATTCACACCTGAGTGGATTGCAACAGTAAGTTAGAGCCTGGCCAGCAGACCAAGTTCACATTCAAGATGCTGTGTGAGAATCAGGGTTCTTTTTTTGGTTTTCAGGTGGTTTAACTTTAGGCTACAAAGCTGGCATGCAAGTGAATGAGGTGGTTTCTTGATCCTTATTTTTATTTTTATTTATTTGAAAAACCTAGAGATGGATCTCTATTTTTCTATACATCCTATCAATCTTTCATTCAACATATTGGCCTTTTGCATAACCCTTTGTACATCATGTCTTTTTCATCTAATTTTGGCCTTTTCATGCACTGCGTGTGGCTCAATAAGTCCCAACTTGACTTGCAATCTGTGCAATCCATTGCCTTGGTGGCTACATGAGGTGGAATTTTTCTCATTATGTTCCCATATGGTGATTCTCCCAATGGATTTTTGTAGGAAATTGGCTTTAAAAAGTCAGAGAGAGAGAGAGAGAGAGAGAAAAGAAAAAAAAAAAACCTTGGTGAGAAATGAAAACTTTCCTAGCAACAACCACCAAGTGTGTTTGGAATAGAGTGCATCAACCAATTACATACTACTACGTTTGTCACTACATTCGACAATCATAATGGCGAAGAATAAATTTACTAAAATTAACTTCATAAAGTGTCAGCGTGGTCTTGTCTGAGAATAGGACAAAGTTCTTGATGTGAGAACCACCCTTCACTATACTTGACAAGATTTTGGTGTGCAAATATCAAACTACACACTATAAGAGGTACTTTATCATTCAGAAATAGAGTTGATGAGTGGAAAACGACTATTGTTGGCTATGACAGTAAGCTTGATTATGGAACCTCTTGGTTCATGTTTTTCTTTTCTTTTTGTTTTTTATTTTTTTATTTCTTGGGGTGGAATAGTAATTGGGGGAAATCAGTTGCAAGTTCTTGTTCTTTTTTAACCCCTAAAGGACCAACCATCCATTTTTTTGGATGGTTTTTTATCAAAGTCTCAAAAAATCAAGTGTTGTAGCTTTATTGGAGTTAGTGTTTACATTAGATGTTTAAGTTGACTTATGATACACCTTTTGACCATTGGAATTAAATAATAGACTTCATTTGAAGATTTTACACCATCAAGAAATTTGAAATTTGAGTGTCCAAAATACAAAGGGCTTCCTAAGGATGCTCTAATCATGCATCTCTTTTAAGCTCTTCACTTTCATTTTATAACTACATTTAATGGCGTATTTAGTGTCCGGGACACTGTTTCTCAAATCCAGACACTATTTCATTTTAGGGAGATATAGTGTCCTTGTAAGAAAAGAAAAAAAAGGACGTAGTGTTTCAATAACATATGGAAACTTTATAATAAATATGGCATGCCACTTCATGTCACTCTCATTACTTGGAAAGAACATGGCACTCTCAATGAAAGTGGGAATGACAAGTGGCAAACTCCAATGTAGTGTCCAAGGACACTATTTCTCTTCACCTTTGAACGAATTGTAGTAAAAGACATCAATTATCTCCGGACACTAAATACGCCATTTAGCGTACTTGTAAACATAACTTTAATCTACTTTAAATATAGTTTTTTATATTCAATTTGTCAAATATTTATTTATTTATAAAATTTTATCTTGTTTACATGAAAAAATATGTAAATATTTCAAATATTTTTCAATCATGTTGAATTTTTTGTCATACCTCCATAATGTTGATGACTATCCATGAAAAATATAAATCATACAATAGAGTTAACCAAAAAGAGTATCTCAAAGTGGAAACTCACCTCATACTCACGTTTAAGTCGTTTTTAGTTCAAAAGACGGCAAAACTAGCATGTGGTGAGTTGAAGAATAATCTAAAGCAAGACCCTACACGGCCCATGGATGTGGAATTCGTGACCTATTCAATGCTAGAGGAGAGTTCCCACATGTTCCCCCAACCCTATAGCTCTATTCATAAAAGGACTAAGAGACTATTCATGTGTAAGTCGTGTCAGAAATCACTTCTATAAGATTGTTGACTCCGCATAGAGTCTGTACTAATGTACAGGGAGGCCCGGCTGTTAGTGTAAAATCGACCGAATGAAATTGCCAAATGACCAGTTAAAACTCATAGTTTTAGGCTAAAATCCGGATATATTTTGTGATACTTAGGTGCTATTTAGGTGACACATATATAATAACCAGATGGGTTCTTGTTAAAAACCGGTTGCTTTTGTTAAATATTGGATTTTAATTGGTTCTCTAGGAAAACTCTCCATTCAGTGCTTTGTACAGAGCCCTCCTTGCTCTCAATTAATGCAAATGTGATATTCCAAATATGCAAATTCGGCGGGCCGGGGCTGCCGCCGGCCCGGCACCCGGTTTCCAAGTGCCTAGTACCTTTTTCCTCTTTTGCTTTGTTTGGGTGGTCTTTCGTTCTGGTAGGCCCTTGGTCCATCCTCTAGGCCGATTCCGGCTGGGGTGGTCTTGTATTTTGCCCTCTTGCAATAGAATTTGTTCTTATTTGTGTCTATACATATATATGTATATGTAGATATGCAAATTGAAGGACTTTGACTTTTATAATTCGGGAGAGGACCTTTAGGGATTAACCCCTAACTGCCTGAGTGTCCATTTTTTGGACGATGTACAGACTTCATCTATGTTTTTTCATCCGTTATGCAATTTTTGTAGTGTGGATTCTTTACTCTAGATTCTATCAGAAGTTAGCTCCACAAATGTGTGATCCGATTAGAAAGGGGATGATTTGTGAAATTTTTATGCCTCGTTTCATGTTGTAGTGATTCACCCAAAATTTCAAAGATTTCAGTGTAAAAGTGTTTTTGAAAAAGTCAACTCATCAGATTAAGCAACCAAAAAATCTCCAAGAATCACTACACTTAGAGTATTACATTTCAACCAATCACAAAAAAATTCATCTACAAATCGTCAATATCCTATTTGTAATTGAATTACAAAAGAATTACAAAAGAATTTTGAATTTTGAGTTTCAAATTTTATACAAAATATTGGTGATAGCAATCATAGATCTAACCGTATGGATAGAATCAAAAATTCATAATGTACAACTTTTATTCATACTTTAAGTTCAAAATATTCATCTTAGTTGCATTTTATAATGCATCTTTGCAAAACTGCCGAATTTGGAGAGGGCTCTAGGCATTTAGGGGTTAAACAACCAGGTGCAAATTCCATTATTACATTTTGATTCGAAAACAACGTTCAACTTGCATGTCAACCAGCAATGTGAACCCTGGTTCCTGTTTCTCAGTACTTATAAAAGATTTTTTCGGTTTCATTTTTTATTTATGAAAAAGGATTACTTCATTGCACAGATAAATGATCACAGTCCTTTACATAGTCCGGGAAGTTTTTTGAGCTTTACCGGTTACTGTCCTTTCATTCCAAGATTGAACCAGTTTTTCAAGTGTGGAGTCCAGTTATTTTCTCTCTTTAATATATAAAATAGAAATTTTTTAGCCTTTTCACCCGGTTTTTAGCCGCTCCTTCTAAATTCCAATCGGTTTTTTAGAAAATCAACCGGCTCATCTTACACTAGCTGCCGGTTCTCCCCGTTCATTGGTCCTTTACCCCAGTGCCGTGATTACTTGTGTAAAAACTAAAATAAATAAATATATTTTTTATAAGAAAATAAAAAGAAAGACAAATGATTACAGTGTCACAGTGTCTGTCTATCGCCATGCTCATGGCCCCATTCACACCAAGCCCATGCTGCACTTGCATCTGCGTTCCGGAAATGGAGGAAGGTAAAACCGCGAAACAAAAAAATATTCAAAGCCTTATCTTCTCTCGCTGCAACTATTGTTCTAGCAATGTGCAACTGCATTACAGTGCGGCAAGTAGAGTCATGCTCCTTTTGCGTTACGTTTCATTATGTCATGCGTTAGAGTAATTTCTAATTGCGTATTTTTATATTTCTTGATTGACAACATATTCCCTCAAAGTTATGTGATGCATACATGCATGCGGCAACGTTGGTGTGTGTGAATGGGCAATCACTGTCAAATGAATGGAAAATTTACTGTAAACTCATATATTGTTGATTCAATAGAGTTAAAATATCTCCACTCTTGGCAGTAAAGGTGACACCAACAACAAAAATGGATGTAAAGTAGGCCAATCACTCTAAATAATCATGGTTCACATGGCCAAATATAGGGAGTCAAGAGGGGACGCCAAGAGTATATTTAGTTGGATCTTGGTTTGAGATAATGCAATCATGTTGTTGTTTGTCTATTGGTGTGTATGTGGTGGCTTGTGAGTAATCCACCAACTAAAAGAAGCGTTGGTGGGTGCATATTTGGCGTGAATGGGTACAGGAGTACATGTTTTAGCGTAACGATAAATATGGCGTTGGTATCACCTTTACTGCCAAGGGTAGAGATGCTCTTATTCGTAAAGTCTAGCTAAAAATTACTAGAAGAGGTATGATAAGGCATAACTATTGTTTTAGCATCAAGGCGGCAAAAACAAGTTTTGCCTCCAATGTAAGAGAAGCTCTTCCACACTCACACTTGAGTTCCCGCATGAGGGAATCTAATTGTGCTACCACACCAACCTCGAGCTCAACTATGGTTGACTACCAAGCTATTTGTGTCAACCTCTGACTGTAATGTGTATTTGTGGCAGTGTAATATTATATTTAATATTGAAAATCATAGTAGTTTAAGGCCACTTCACACTATGGCCGTTCAAAACAAGACCATGGGAATTCATGGCTAATTCAAATTGAAAGTCCAAAAGCTTGGACTTGAAATATATAATAATATATAGAAATAAGAACCTTCAGCTCGCCTTAGTGTGAAGCCCCAAAGGCCAAATTCAAAGTTCAAGCTTTTGATGGCCAAACCTTTGATAATTTTCTTTTTTTAAATCCTATTAGTTTATCAAAAGAGTTTGACTACCTCTGGATAGAGAGTTGGGTTTCTATTCTCGTCCGACCCAATCCTTTCTAGAGAATCTGTCACTTTGGCGCCAAAATGGTCAAAAACTCTTGCTATGTAGGCATTTTGGAAGGCGACGACCTTTGGCCTTTGGCCTCCAATATGAAGGATCGAAGAGGCCAATTTGTGACTTTCTTGCAATTTAATTGGTGGAATTCGTCTCGACCTTTGGCCATGGTGTGAAGCGGTCTTTAGGAGGCATAATGTTCAAAGTTGAATATGTTCCAGGTTAGAAAGGAACACGCAATTCGCTATTTATGCACTTGGCCAAGTGCGCTCATTTCATAAGCATATTGGGCTTTAAAAACATTGGTTAAAAAGTTCTCTAAAAAACATCAATGTTGTCTTTCTACAATCCCTTACATTGTAAACAAACAATTTATTTTTTAATTTTTTATTCTTATCTTTGTCTTTTCTTTTATCTTTTCTTTAAATTTTTTTTTTATCTTGATTTCTTTCTTGTCTTCTTTCTTGTCTTCCTCTTGTCTTTCTTCTTGTTTTCCTTCTTGTCTCTCTTCATATCTTTCTTCTTGTCTTTTTTTTTCTTCTACTCTATCTTCAGCTATGGCTGCTCAATCCTAAACGGTGGGAGCAAAGCAAAAAAATATAAATTATATTTATTTATTTTATTTTATTTATTATTTTTATTATTTTCTTTCCTCTCTTTTTTTCTTTTTTTGGTACTTTATCTGGCCGTGGGGTGCTGTTAAACCCTAAGCGTGTTGCTGAACTCTACACGGCAGCCGCCCACCTCCCACAAAAAAATAAAAAATAAAAAATAATCTTTATTCTTTAGTATTTTTTCTTTTTTTTAGCCTCTAGGTGTGCGGCTGCGCACCCAAAGACCCTCTCCGACTCACATTTTTCTTCTCCCTCTTCATCTCCTTCTCCTCTCCTTATATATATAGGGGAGGGGAGAGAGGTGAGGGAGAGGGAGTGAGAGAGTGAGTGGGAGAGACCTTATCTTCTCCTCTATATATGAGGAGAAGAAGAGGGAGAGTGAGATGGAGATGGAGATGAAGATAGAGATGAGGGAGTGAAGAGGGTCTTTGGGTGCGCGGCCGCGCACCCAGAGGCTAAAAAAAGAAAAATATATTTTTAAAATTTTAAAATTTTGTTTTGGGTGATCGCCATGTAGGGTTTAGCAGCACGCCACGGCCATTTAAAGTTTTCTTTTCTTTTCTTTGTTTTTGGTTGCTGCCGTTTAGAGTTCACCAGCACCCCACGGAAAAATAAAGTACAAAAAAAACAAACAAAAAAAAACAAAAAAACAAAAAACAAAAGTTTTTTTTTTGTTTTTTTTTTGTTTTTTTTGTTTTTTTGTGCTTTGCTCCCGCCGTTTAGGGTGCAGCAGCCACAGTTGAAGAAAGAGTAGAAGGAAAAAAAAGACAAGAAGAAAGACAAGAGGAAGACAAGAAAGAAGACAAGAAAGAAGACAAGAAAGAAATCAAGATAAAAATGAAAAGATAAAAGAAAAGATAAAAGAGAAGATAAAGAAAAGAATAAAATTTAAATAAAATAATTGTTTATTTACAATGTAAGGGATTGTAGAAAGACAAGAATCGTCGATTTTTAATTAAAAAATTATGCGCATGGGGACCAAGTGCATGATTATATGGCGAAGTGCGTAAATAGGGAATTGCGTGTTAAGGTAGGAAAAATGTAAGGGTGAGTAGAATCCCATCTCTTTCCTCAATTATAGGAAAAAATTCCAATGGTAGATCTTGTTACCTATACCCATGAGGCATAGATAGTCAAACCACTCCCAACAAATTCTTCAATCATAATGCGGGTCTTTTGGGTAGCTTTATTATAATATCATAATTATTATTCTTAACTCCTAAATGACTACAACCCTCTCTATACTTGGAGAATTGCAAAGATGCATTATAAAATGCAACGAAGAGGAGTATTTGAACTTGATGTACAAATAAAAGTTGTACATTATGAATTTTAGATTTTATCCATATGGTTTGATCTATGATTGCTATCAAGAATATTTTTGTTTAAAATTTGAAATTTGAAATTCAATTTCTTTTTTGTAATTCGATTAAAAATAAGATATTGACAATTTGTGAATGAATTTTGTTGTGATGGGTTGAAATGTAATACTCTAAATGTAGTGATTTTTGGAGATTTTTTGGTTGCTTAATTTTATGAGTTGACTTTTTCAAGAGCACTTTTGAACTATTTTGAACTAAGATCTTAGAAGTTTTTGATGAATCATTATAACATGAAATGAGGCATAAAAATTTCACAAGTCATCCCCTTTCTAATCCGTTCACACATGCATGAAGCTAACTTCGCATAAAATTTATAGTAAAATATCCACACTGCAAAAGTGCATGACAAATGAGAAGACGTGGATGAAATCTGTACATCATCCAAAAATGGACTCCTGGTTAGTTTTGGGATAAAAAAAGACGACTCACCAATTGCATTGTTGAAAAGCATTGTTAAAGTCATTCATATAGACAACTACTCCTATTGTTGAAAACATTGTTGAAAAATGCAAATGTGCTACATAGCATGCTCTATTCAACAATGAGAACCTCGTTAACACTTTGATAATCCACTAATTCATTTTATCACCTTTTTTAATATCATACCCTTGTTTTCTTGTCAAATCCTAAAAATTATAAGTACCGAATTCAAAATTCATTCTATATTCTGACCATCGCACTGTAGTATGTTACAACAATAGCATGCAAATGTGATGAGAAAGAGTTCAACTAGTATAGTATAAAAAGGGTTTAGACCACCTTCTTCAATGAGTGATCCAGTTTTTATTCTTTTTAACTTAATTTATGAACCCAAGTCATTTTTACATGCAGACAACATTTTTTTTCACATTATTTTAAAACTTCATATTAGAAGTAACCAAAAAGAGTGTCTCAAAGTGGAAAGAAACTTTAAAGTTGCCTTAAACTCGTTTTGACTTCAAAAAGACTCCAAAACTAGTCTATGGTGATTTGGAGAATAATCTAAAGCAAGGCCATGCATCACCATTGGATTTGGAACTCGTGACCTCACCGATGCTATTGGAGACTTTCCACAAGTTCTCCCAAGCTAAGAGATTCAACCATCGGGACTATTCATAAACAATGCTTCTCAAATTTGTAATTATAGAAAGCAAATTCCACTTGAACTCCTTTTCAACTCCTCTTTTGTTTTTGAATAACTCTACTATCACACATGTTTAGGACGCTTCGGTTGTAGCCTAATATTTTTGAATTGCCATAGCTTGATCCTTTTCTACATGGCTCTTACACAAGCATTGTTCGTCGTGAACAGCATGGAGTGATCACCTTCAATTCAATTTTTTACAGGCGTCATAGTCCTTTAGGGGTTAAAGGAGATTCTTAAAAATGTCATGAACGTTAACCCTTTAGTGCCTAGGGTAATGTACCTTCATGCACTAGATTTCAGTATTTGTTTCCACTATGATTTATACTACCAAAAATAGAATGGATTAACCCTTAAAGGTCCAAAGAGCCCTTTCTGGCCAATATTATACAACAATATTCCATTGTATTTGGCATTTTTTCACAACTCCTATGGGTTTAAGATCAAAAATGAAGTTAATAATTCATGTCAAAATGATTTTAATGAACTATTGGGATCTCAATTTCAAACTTTCTATTTACGACAAATGTCAAATATACGCCAACGTATCTACTATCCCCATCAGCACTTTAAAGGTTAAATTAGAAAGTAACCATACAATTGTATTTTTAATCGGAGTAGATACAACTTGCCAAAATTAAATAATCATCCAATGGTGGAATTGCAAGAGTATAGTGTGTCTTGAACTGTTTAATGCACACTCAAAAATGAGATTCTGGAGGGTGTGTGACTTCAAAGTCAAACAAAATTTGGGTTAAATTTTCAAAAAAGAAAGTGAAGAAGTTTTACAATGGACTATGTCAACACCTCTCCATTGCAATCTTTTATATCAAGAATAGACTCACACATGATTATTGTGAATTTCATAAGTGAGAGTGACTTATCCATACATGGTTTAGGATAAAAGTTTATACATTAAAAACTGAAAGGGGCTAGTATATAGATCAAGATCAGAATACATACAACTATTAGAACACGAATAAGATAATACAATCCAAAAAAATAAAACAAGATAACAAACTTCCAAACACAATAAATTCTGCATAGTACATGTATTGAATTTGTAAATATTTGTAGTATTTTTTCTTTTTGTTCATAGGTATTATGATAGTTGCACAGCTTCAAATTGAAAATTCCTTTTTTAGAAGATGTGTATTATAAATCTCCAATTTATAATTTCACAATTCAAAATTCAATCCTTCACGATTTTATATTATTTGCATTTTCGACAGTTCAGTGACCAAAATGTGGTTAACTAGGCACTAAAGGGTTAACCCTTGACAAGCATGCGTTCATATAATGAACGATGAACAGATTGTAAGCCTTCTCTTGACTACATCGCGTACAATTTTTTATCCATCCAAAATTTCCTTGATTTTTGTGCTAGTTGAGTACCATTTGTACAATATGGATCTTCAAAATAAGATATTTTGTTTTTAAAATAAAACAAAAGTGGTTTATGTCAAGTTTCACTCTTAGTTCAAAAAGTAAGACCTTAACAATGATTTTCCAAAATAAGTAGAATCAAATAATGGAAATTACACCATCTCATAGTGCATATTATTCCAAATTTGTTATAATTTCTTAAATTATTTTTTGTTGATTTGGGATTGTTTTAAAGTGAATTTAATTAGAAAACCTTGCAAAATTAATTAAAAACTATTAATAAATATATATGATAAATCCAACCATATAGATGTGATCTACACATCGAGATTTACAACTTTATATATCAACTCCATTTTTGTGATGCATCAAACGTTTTATAAATCATCTTTGAAATCTCTGGTGGATCTAGACATTAAAGGGTTAACCGTTAAAAGGCCTTTGGGGTCCCTCTCTACAACCCGTATTTAGCCTTATAATCGTTCAATTGTGGTTTAATATATGAATTGTGATATATTGTTATATACATATGATCACGATTATTATTTTTACTTTGTACTAAAAAGTGTTTGGTCATTGTTATTTCATCAAATACCCTTTAATACAAAATATACTACACGGCCGCAAAGGGCTTTTGGGCCGTTTAAGGGTTAAAGAGGCTTGGGTGTACGTAGATGTCATCAATTCCTGAATTATTTTACTTCTTTCCAACATTCTGGATTGTACAAAAGTGAAAAAATTGGAATTTCGAAAGTCCACTCATCATCATCACATAACCCCAGAGTGAAATCGGAGGAACATGCGTAAGTGAGATAAAAGGAAGCACATGATTGGCATTTTTTAAAATTATTTCCTTTTGCATTTTGGTACAGTTTTTCCACTGGAATAAAGTACCATGAGAAGCATATTTGAAAATGTATTATCTTCAATTATCAATTCAGAAAAAGCGCCCGGATGCTCTGTAATAAAAAGAATAAACGGTAACAAGGAAATGGGTAAAGTGAGCCATAATTAAATATGATTGTTCAATTGACCAGGTCTCATTTCTAATTTACAATCATCACCCAAATGCCAGGGTGGCATAAGTGGATTACCTTACTGGCAGTTGACTTTGCCATTCGGAAATGAGGCACTGACCAAAAAATAATTCAAAATAAAATAAAAATGGCATGTATTCAAAATAAATGGCATATATTCAAAATAATTCAAAATAAAATTAAAATGGCAAATATTAATGTAAATGATCCAAATTCGTAAAAATTCAAGATTTTTGTGAACAACATCACAACATTCAATAGCCTTCAAGAAGGTTGCGTGTTAGTTTCATCCACCTTTATATATGGAGTGACCAGTGATCTGTAATTGAATGGGCTATTGAATCGGGTAATCAATCACATGACACTAGAGAAAACCGAAAAGAAGAGACGTTGCAACAGGAGTCAAACATGAGTCTTGGCACTAAAAATATGATCCACTGTCACATATTCTCAGTGAATAGTAACTTGGTCTCCAATTAAATAGCAAATGAGGGTTGGGGGAACGTGTTCGCAATTGAGGGTCCCGCAACCAAGACATAGTGAGGTGCTTATTTTAGAGTATTTAGAAACTCAACATAGTCTTAGTTTTCCACATATTCTCTCCTCAACACGAGTTTTGAGCTGAGTTTCCTCTTTGGGAGCTTCTTTTCAGTTAACTCTACTATTGAATTGTGATTGAGCAAGTGCTTTCGATTACTGTTCACCATGGTTGGTTGCTCTTGCTTAATGCCACCTACCACCATAGCTATTGATGTTATGTGGAATATCCCACATCATTTCATTAGGGGATGAAATGATGTGGAATATTCCACATCATTCTGTTGGGAGGAGGGCAACAGTCATATAGGCTACTGAATGTTATGCTACCTAAGTACAAATTACAACACTTTTTGTCAAAAGAATTGTCACAAATTGCTAAAGGTGGAGAATGAAATCATCTTGTGCTATATCAATGTTCAATTTTTTTTTAACAATAAATAAGCTCAATGAGATGTAACAAATAAAACTTAGGATCAAAAGTCACGGGGGAATATTAGATATCGCAAAAAATGAAATTTGAAAAAAGTATAATTTCACCTAATGAATAAAAAATAACCCTAAAATTAATTAACTTTGTATTTAGGCGTGATGAATTTGATCCAAACAATGTTTTATTTTTGGCGATTTTTAGCTTGTAGCAGCTACTTAGAAGCAGCTGTCAGAATCTAAACATCGCCAGAGAAAAGAACATTGGACCGAAGGGTACAATATTTAGGTTTTCATACCGTAGTATTGTAGCAGGGTTTCCACCTTGCAAACGAATATTTAATATTATTTGAAAAATAAAGTTCGTTCCTTAAAAAATGAATTTCTTGATTTTCGTTTTTGAAGAAAAAAAATATAAAAAATGGCCGAAAAGGCCCAAAGTAGCTCAAAAATAGCAAAATATTGCTTGAAATAATTTATTCCAGTTTCATTCTTTTGTCCTCATCATTTCCAGCTTTTCACGTTTTATTTTATTGTTCATTTTTCATTTTTAAATTATTGGAGTCCAGACAGGATGTAGAATCTGGTTTTCTGGTTCTCTGAATGAGGGTCAATACTTTTTGAAAATTTGAGGTTCCACAAAAATCATCCAAAGGGTAAGATTTTAACACCTAAACGACCCAGAAGTCCAATTTGGGCCTTTTTCTTTTTTTCTTTTTTTTTACATTTTTGGGTAGGTCTTATGTAGACTTCCTTTCTCTTTTCTTTTCAAACCAACATATGCAATGTTCTTCACTGATTATAGTGATATAAAGTTTGGTCCCATCTAAGTCATGCTCTTCACAATACCATTGATTGAATTTGTCATTTTAAGACCACAAATCCTTGGTCCTTCAGGGGTTAAACATTTTTTTTTGGATTTTGGTATTTCAAAAAATAAAAATCTTATCACCTCTTTTTTTTTTTTATCAGTTTTCTTATTTCATACAACTTGAAGATTAAGGATTAAGCCATTATATTTTAGCTATTACGGCTTATATTCACAATTTTAGGTGTTTTCACCTTATTCGGTGATGGACGTTGGATGATAAATGCACCATGATCTTGGCTTAGTGGCTTTGGTTATAGCATATCGGTGAGGTGGCCGTGAATTCAAACCCCAATTTTGAAATGGTGTCTATTTTACACAAAAGAAATTGCTCGTTCTGCATCCAAAAGCCTTAAGATAATAAGTTTTTCTTTTACTTGTCCCAAAAATCAATAATTTGAAAATCTAAAATCCAAGAACGGGTTTGAAAAATCCACCCATTCCAAAAACTGTTTGAAAAATGAGCCTCATTATCATTGATATCTTTCAAAATATGATCATAACATTGTTTAGCTAGTACTGCAGCACACCCTTTTGTTTGTGTAGAGAATGAGCATTCGAACATGAAATTGATGATGTCGAACATGTAGAAACTATTTTAAAAAACGAAAGTTTGTTGAGCCATCAAACCATCTTTAGCTAAAGATGGCTTTGACTGTCTAGAAGATTACGATTCTTGTAATGATATTGGCCCGGGATGTTGATTCCCAAGGATGAATAATGGGGCTGCTAAAGAATATTATGAAGAGGGTGTGGGAGGAAACTGTACGTGATGCGATCATACCAAGGCTACTACACCAGAGCCCTTTGTCCGGTGAACAGTGGATCAAACACTTTATTCATGCTAGCCTCGAAAGAGGATTGGAGTTTCTATCTATGAGGGACTGAATGGTAACACCTAACAAAAGTTATTGTAATTTTTTGAAAAAGGCTTTACAAAACATGGGATTTCTCTTTTGTTAAGGAAAAAAATGAGAAAATTTTGAAAATTTATGCCAAATTTCTCTATATTTTTTGTGAAGATAGCTAGATTTTGTGACAAAACTACCAAAATATGAAGAAATTTTTATCAAAATATGATTGTAAGCTTAACCCCTAACTCCCGAACCACACATATTTTGCATGATGTACAAATTTGAACTCCGTTTTCTCATCCATCATGCACTTTTTGCAGTGTGGAATTTTTATTGAAAATTTTATGGGAAGTTAGTTTCATGCATGTGTGATCTAATTAGAAAGGGGATGATTTGAGAAAATTTTATGCCTCATTTCATGCTACATTGTTCCACCAATTTTTTTGAAGATTGTAGCATAAATGTGCTCTTGAAAAATTCAACTCATAAAAGTAAGCAACCAAAAAATCCTTAAAAATCACTACACTTAGAGTATTACATCTCAACCCATCACAACAAATTTCATTCTTATATTGTCAATATCTTATTTGTAATCAAATTACAAAAGAATTTTTTATTTTAAGTTTCAAATTTGATAGAAAACTATTGGTGATAGCAATGGCACATTTAACTCGTAAGATAGAATCTAAAATTCATTATGTACAACTTTTATTAGTACATCAAATTCGAAATATCCCTCTTGGTTGCATTTTATAATGCAACTTTGCAAAACTGCCCAATCTGGAGAGGGTGAGGACGTTTAATGGTTAAGATTTCGCCAAATATTCTTTCCCAACTGTTTTTACGTCGCCAGTTAGGCTTCAAGAAAAAAAACACAGGAAAAACATAGAATACAGTATGAAGGTGAATGTCTATAGATAGACTAAGTACACACCTGACGCAGACTGATGATACTCACTCCATACCTTGGAACTTGAATTTTGTTCAAAGCAATGATTTGAGATTCTTTAGTTTTAAAATTGTTTTAATTTTATTTTTTAAATCATTGATTCTCTGCCATTGCAGTGTGGCTTCAGGTGTTTTAAATTAAAAAGCATTGATTCTCGGGTCAACTAAATGAGCCTTGAGAGTTAAGACTGTTGAGTTTGAGAACATTTCCACACACCTTCCAGAGACTTCGTCAAAAGCCAAGTTTGTGACCACATGCTGCACTGATGGTTTAGGGTTTAGGGTTCAGTTGGAGCCACCACTGATTGGTAAATTATCCAATTCTGCCCTGTGCTAGCTCCACCATAACATTTGTGAGCAGCCTTGACTTTAGTCCCGTTTCTACGATGCTATTATTGTAAAGCTATCATTCTTCAACAATACAAAAGGATGCCTTTAGAGTACACTCATAATTTTTTCTGTATCATATCATGTTTCGTAACCAACATACATGTGTTCAAAATGTGGCATGTGAAAAGTGTCCAAGTACATGTCTTCTCTCATTGTTATCTCCATACAGAAAGGGAGTATTCAATAATGCCCACCAATTCCATTGAGCGGCAATGGGAGCAAGGGGTACATCATAGCTTTGACCTTTAGCAATTCTCCTCTATGATTTTACTGGTCTCGGCACAACTGGAACTCACCAGCTCACGACAGAGACCTTGGATTTGAGCTTGTGAGTGTACTTTACGGTGAAGGCGAGCACCTCATGAGTACAGTAATCGATCATTGTGGTCGGAAATATATATTTTTTTTAATTTTAAAAAAAATTAAAAAGAAAAAGAGAAGCCCAAATGTTAAGAAATTTTTTAATCTATTTTTGTATGTTGAAAAAATAATCATAGAATTTGGCATTTGTTGAAAAGCAATTATCCAAAAAATAAAATTATATGGCATAACCAACCGACCCTGACGGCCGGGTATGGTATGCCCCAATAAATAAACCAATTTGACTATCATGGTTACAAGAAAACGTACCACAGCTGAGATTTACTAACGTGGGTAGATTTTAGCTCATGATACGTTGGAGTACCAACGTATCATTTAACTAACGTAGATATGCTCATTATCACCTAAAGTAACCCACATTGTACCCGCCACTGATCCAAACCTGCCATCTACCGTAGTACATGGGTTGGTTCGGCACAAATTAAATTAATTTTGAAATTGCCAAAAAATTTACATATTGTATTCCTACAAATTCTAAAAAATTGTAAAGAAATTTGAAAAAAATTACGAAGAATTTGCTTTGCCGAACAATAATTATTAGGCGAAAAATTGTCGAACCAACCAAGGTAGTACGGTACTCCAACCCCCATTTCCGCCCCTATTTGCTCCCATCATCAACATTCTCACTTGCTATTTGAAGGTTTCAATTGGTTAAGACCCCTTACTTTTTTTGGGCACTTATAGGCCTTATCTAGTGGCACAAATAAGCTAAACATGGCATACCGCTTTGAAAATTCATAACTAATCCATACACTATTGGAAAAATGTAAAAGCACTTGGGTTAGAATTGTAATACTATTGGCTATCACTGAAAATTAATTTTATCAAAGATGGATTGCCTTTAAATACACAAAATGCTTATTGGGGCAGATATAGAGTGGGACACTTTAGTACTCAATTTCGTCCTCATATATTACCATCATACATCTTAGAATCTTAATTATAAAATGTAACTTAGAGGGATATTTTGAACTTGATGTACAAATAAAAGTTGTGCATTATAAATTTTAGACTCTATCCATACGGTTAGATGTGCCATTGCTATCATCAATATTTTGTATAAAACTTGTGATTTCAAATTCAAAAATTATTTTGTAACTCAATTACAAAGAAGATATTGACAATTTGCAAATGAAATTTGTTGTGATGGGTTGAAATGTAATACTCTAAGTGTAGTGATTTTTGGAGATTTTTGGTAGCTTAATTTTAAAAATCACATTTAGACTAAAATCTTTGAATTTCTGGTGAATCATTGCAACATAAAATTTTCACAAATCATCCCCTTTTTAATCGAATCACACATGCATGAAGATATCTTGCCATAGACATTTGTAGTATTGTTTTTTCTTGCAAAAAATGCATGACTGATGAGAAAACATGGATGAAATATGTAGATCATCCAAAAAGTGGACAGTTGGGCAGTTAGGGGTTAAATGGATGGTAATGGATGTGTGTAGGTTACTAACTTGTAGTAAAATGAAATGAAATAGGGTAGGGTGAGTTATCAATGGTCAGTTCGCATGTCTTGTCAGCACCTAGTCAAAATCTCTGACCACATGGCACTCATTTTGGGTTGCCAAAACATGGCGACATGGGAACGTGCAGTACTTGAGTTGGTGTCAATTCCATATGGCCACTATTATGTTTCATCCACATTTTCTCATCCGTCATGCGTTTAGCTGCTCCTGCTAGCATTGATTTTAGCTGCTCCTGGTAGCATTGATTGACCTGTACATATAATGCCACTCACAAGAGTTGGAAACTTAGGATACACATAACATTGAGTAGTATGCATTGTTCCTGCCTTGGCTCTACAGTAGATAGTGTGGAATATACCACACGCAACAATACTTCATCGGTATCTTAGAGGACAGGTGGAGGCTCAAGGTGACGAGCAGAGTGCATGAAGGAAAGGCTGTGGGCATGAAGGTTGCATCAGTAAAAACAGGAGGCATCATTTTGATGTGAAAATGGTATGAAACTAGCATGGACCTTGACATTAGAACTGGCATGGACCTTGACACTAAAATCACAGGAGATCTATAGTTGCCTGAGTTCACATTAGAATGATGACATGATTTCTACATTAATGTGACACAGATCATCAAAATAATTAGTGCTTAGCTCTTTTGTGTTAATAAAAAATAAAAAGTAATTTGTGCTTGCTAGTACAACATGAACCTCATGTTACAAAGTGCATGAGCTTTGCATGAGATCCATGTCAAAATGATGTTGCATGATTTTCACATGAAAACCACACTACATTTATCTGCCCCAAGTTTACTGATCTACTTCAAAACTACATTGACTCAAACAAATAAATTCAATTTACATTTTTTTATTTTAAAAAAAAAAATTGCCTGCAAATATTGATCTTGCAGTAGACTACTATAAAAATACATTGAAAAACAAAATTAAAGTAGAGGCAAACAGATTGAATGTCTTTTTTTCAGCTTCCCTGCTAACTCACCCACTCTTTTTGCACCTTGCTCGAGTTGTCTTTAGAGTTTCGGACCCCATAACTTTTAAATCCACAACTCAATGCCAACACAAAATAAAAATTTCACTGAGTTAATACAAGCTATTTGATAGCTATTTTGAAAAATTCAATGAAAATTGATTTATTGGTAACTTTTCAAAATTTCCAATTGTTTGTTGAATGGACAATTTGTCTTTAAAGGATTGAGTACCATACACTCAACCCTTCCTAATCTCACTACCTTGAGAGACAAATGGGTTTTTAAATGCACTCTCATACGTGTTAACAATTCTCATGGCGGGCATTTACCATTAATTTGTGTATACACGTGCAGTTAGCATGTATTTTAGTGTGGGGTATTATATATATAATTTTTATTTATATTGATTCATACCCTTTAATTAGAATTCTCTTATAATTATCATTTAAATATACCCTATGATTCCTTTAAAATCCAAAATATATATATTTTAGGGCGCCGTATATATAAAATGGGGTAAATTTTTTACAAATATTTTTTTAGATTGTTTAAACCCTTTTTTATATTTCTAACGCTTATTCAAAGATATTGCTCGAATGAATATAAAATACTCTATATTTTCCCGTACGTTGTTTCTAAATTTTTGCCAGTACCCGTCCCTAGTAACAACTTGACAAGTGGAAGTTGTCCAATTACACATGTATAAACATGACAAGTTCTAAAGATATAAATAAAATGTGCAATTAATCACAGAGCGTGTCTTTAGAAAGGGTTGTCACTTGAAGTCACATTCAAGAACTGGTAGGAAGGTAGTTTTTCATTAAGTGAGGATTGAAGCCTTTTGAAGGCCCCAACAATCTAATATGCATTCATCCAAAATGATGAATAAAAATTTAATTATTACTTTTAAAATTGAAAAGAAAATCCTATCTAATGTGGACAATGTCTTTCTTCATTAGATTGGAGTGTTTATTTTTAATTTATTTTTTTTAATTTATTTTTTATTCATCAAATTAGATTTCAGCATACCAAAGTGATGGGGCCTTCCAAAAGCTCCATACCCTCCCTAACAAGTACAAAAGAATAGTGTCAAAGTTTGGTTCCCAAGTTCCTATTGACACCAAATTAGTGCCAATATTGACCTTGAGCACCATACTCTAACACTATTCCATGATACCCAAAGACCACCCTTTTTACAAGTAAATCTCAAAATTTCAAATATCGTATTGTACCTCACTTTCAAGTTAGGTAAAAAAAATTTAATTAGAGTGACTTTATAAAAAAAAATCGAAATTTAGTGACAAAAATGTCGAAATTACCTGATATTCAATACTTACAATCACGAAATATTTAGAAATTCCAAATATAATACACATGCATATGAACAGTCCCAATTGCCACGTCACACACGACAAGGACAAAGAACAGACTAAGAATGAATTGCATGCCTTTTCTTTATCATTTTCCACTTACAAATCCTGTAATAGGTTGAGGTTGAGGTTCTTGTAATAGTTCTACAGTAGGAGTCCAGTATCCTCATTTAACGTATTTCAGTATTTCAGTTGCCACCCGAACAGTCACGACTCACACTACTTAGGGACGCTTTACATGGGGAGTCGAGGCCAACAAATCTCCAAGCCAATTCACTCACATTTTGAGCTTAATTGGCTCAATAGGCCGCTTGGAGAACACATTAGAAAATTAATAAAGTGGGGGCCAATTCTCCCATGTGTAAAGCCCTTGGGGCCGTTTCTAGAGGCCATAAGAGGATTTTTT
Source organism: Pohlia nutans (assembly GCA_022496805.1). Taxonomy (NCBI): domain Eukaryota; kingdom Viridiplantae; phylum Streptophyta; class Bryopsida; order Bryales; family Mniaceae; genus Pohlia; species Pohlia nutans. The sequence continues at coordinate 19,826,016 of CM040097.1, forward strand.
TGACAAATTCAACCCATCTTGATCTTTCTTCTTTATCTTTGATAAAGATGAATGAGAGGAGGCATAAGGTGTTGGTTGCCCTTGTTTTCTTCGTGGCCATTAGGCATGTTTTCTCGGTTGTTGCAATTTTGCAACAATTGACCTTGGCTCAACATTTGTCAAGAATGCGAAGAAACAAGGTAATTTGCTCATACTCTAAGCCTTGGACATTACTAAGGCTAGTGGGAGCCGGTTAGAGGTTGTGAAGAACTTCGAAGCCAAGTGGGATGGGTGAGGAATAGTGTTGGGATGGGTGACCAAGGAAACTAGGTCGAAATTTCCTAGATCTTCTCGCGGCTTCGCCTCGCGAAGCCCGCGGAGCTCGGGGGTCTTGGGGGTTTTGGGGGTCTTGGGGAATGAACCGCAACCCCTCCTTTTATTACTCTACCTTAGTAACTTCTATATAAATTTTAACGCTCAAGCAAGAAGGGAGAAAAAGAAAAGGAGAGGAATTTTGACCGTCCAGATTCTGCCACCATCCTACGGTGCTGATTTGCTGAAAAAATGATTTTTTACCAATGTTTTTTTTTTTAAGGGTTTTTGGAATCGGCCCCCAGGCCAAGAAACGGCGTGCATTCTTGTATCTCCTGATTTTTGGCGCGCGGGCCGTGTCAGATCTTGTCCCCCAAGCATTAAAAAACTGTTTCAAAATATTGGCCTTGACTCCCCATGTAAGGCCCTTCGGGCCAATTTCAAAATTTGGACCAATCACAAGGCTGGATTTCGCCTTCCATTGGCCCCATGGTTGGCTTGGCCTCCCGTGTAAAGCGGCCCTTAATCCTTTAATCCCTAAGCGCCCAAGGGTTTTCTTAAGAAACTAAACGTGTTACAATGTTCATCGTACTCAACTTTTATGACTTAAAAACCTTAAATAAATGTAGAGCACAACAATAAGACAACATCCATACAATTTAATTTTGGAAAAATGCTATGAATTATTTAATAATCAATTTATAAGAGTTATCTTTGAAAATCCATAAAAAATGCACGTTTAGTCATTTTGACTTGAAATCAAGTATGATAGGTCAAAAACATTGGTTTTACATGATAGTTACCTTGTTCATGTTAGAGCTAATCTTATTTGATAAAAAACCTAAAGATTTCATTCTAAGGAAATTTTCAAAATTGTGTCAATTTGAAATACTGTCACTTTGAGGGCTTTAGAGGATATCAATAAATATTTTTTAAAGTCTTTTAGTTGGAAAGGTTGATAAATTTGAATATCTACAAGGGATAAAAAATCACGCTCAAAAATCAAAAATTGTTATTTTTGCATAAAATATGGACATTTAAAGTTGGTTGAAATTTTGGTAATCTTGAAATTTTGATGGACCAAATATGGTTGGTTAGGCAGTAAGGGGTTGAGACAAAAGTGCCTTTGATTCTCTCTCTAAAATCTAAAAAATTACCTTTTTTGGTTGAAAATAAAATAAATTAAAATTTAACTTTTAGTACTGCCCGTAAAAAAATTTAAACCGGTCAGGGGAATTAAATAGCCCTGACAGATTTGAGCCAAAATTTTCAGGCGACCATATTTGGTCGCTCAGGCAGTTAAGGGTTAATGTCTCCATTCAACGCTAATTTCAAAGATTCGTTATAAAATTATCAGTTTTTAGTAGTAAAAATGATATCTATTTAACCAGTTTATCTCTTAACTGGTTTATTTTTGAGTCGAGGATAAAAATGAGATTGCGAAAAGTCCCAATATAACGAATATGACCTTTATTTGGAGAACGCAGATGCAAATGCGGCAGGTGTTTGGTGTGAATGGGCCATGGGAAACAAAAATGGAGTTGATGTACAAAGCAAAGTTGTAAATGTCAATGTAAAGATCACATCTCTACGGTTGGATTCATCATTTTTTTTAAACAATTTTAAATTAATTTAATAAAGATTTATCTTGAAATTTGATTTAAAATCCCAAATTAATATAAAAAGAAATTTAATTTAATTTTTGTAACGAAGTTGGAATAACATACACTACAAGATGGTATCGTTTCCTTTATTTGATTCTACTTATTTTGGATTTTTTTTTAAGGTCTCACTTTTTGAACTAAAAATGAAACTTGACACAAACTAATTGTGTTCTTTTAAAAAAAATACAATATCTTATTTTGAAGATCCATACTGTACAAATGATAGTCAACTAGCACAAGAACCAAAAAAAAATTGGATGGATGAAAAAATGTACAAGATGTAGTCAAGAGAAAGGTTGCAATCTGTTCATCATCCAAAATATGGACACAGGCGCATCAAAGGGTTAAGTAATGCCAAAATTGATATAATTTTGTCCGCTGAAAACCAATTAAAATAAAATAAAATTTATCTCCTCTGAAATGATTTTTTTTTCAAAAACTAATTACTTCCGTAAATGGATGCCGAACCCGAAAGTGAGGTACAATATATACAAAATGGGGATTGCATACTAGATTAAATATTCTTTTTATTTCACTGATGATCGTAGGTCAAAACTAGTTCAAAAAATTGGTATTGGCGACTACATGTTCGACTTGTGGCTTTCCAATGGTTGTAGGGTTTGTGAGTCAGTTGGTGAGCCTGGAGTCGAGAATTCTAGGGTACGGTTTTCTATACTATAACCTAGCCTTTCACATCCTTGGATGATCTTTCCATAATGTTCCATTCCACCCTCAAAAACCATTAACATGTGAAATAATTTAGCCTTTCCCGTTTTATTCAACTTCATCCCTTTCACTTTTGCCTATATATATATATATAAATAAATTCCCATTTCAATGAAATAACCATAAGTAATAAGCAATAACCAAAACCAAGACTTGAAGGAAATAATTGAAGAGAAGAGGGCTATGCTCACTCCATTAACCCCGAAACAACCATCCAGAATGTGGACGATGTACGAAATCAAACACAAATTTATCATCCGTTCTTGACTTTTTGCAGTGTGGAATTTTTACTGTAGATTCTATGGGAAGTAAGCTTCATACATGTGTGATCCGATTAGAAAGGGGATGATTTATGAAATTTCTATGTCTCATTTCATGTTGTCTTGATTCACCCAAAATTTCGAAGATTTTAGTGTAAAAGTGCTTTTAAAAAAGTCAACTCATCAAATTAAGCAACCAAAAAATCTCCAAAAATCACTACGCTTAGAGTATTACATTTCAACCAATCACAACAAAGTTCATGTACAAATTGTCAATATCTTATTTGTAATCAAATTACAAAAGAATTTTCAATTTCAAGTTTCAAATTGTATACAAAAATATCGGTGATAGCAATTGCAGATCCAACCGTATGGATAGAATCTAAAATTGATAATGTGCAACTTTTATTTGTACATTAAGTTCAAAATATCCATTTGCATTGCATTTTATGATGCATCTTTGCAAAGTTGCTGAATTTGGAGAGAGGTGAGGACGTTTAGGAGTTAAGTTTAGTTAGTCTCACATCTCTGTGCTTGACAATTTTAAATAAAAAACTGTAAGTATTTCTTTATGGATGATGACATAATTTCATTTAGAAGTATTAGGTGCTTTTTTACATTTGGAGTTTGAGGCAGTCAAAACTTGAGGTCATTTTGGAAGAAATATGGCTTCAAGGTCAAAAAGAAAATGATTCATGGTATGTTGAAAACAACCCAAGGTTATAAACTGGTTTTTTATTCACAAATGAATCATCCCTAGAGAGGGCACTGTGCGTCAACTTAGACAATACCTAAGTTCAAAGATATGGTAGTTTTATTCTCTCGAGGTAAAATTCATATATATATATATATATATATATATATATATATATATATATATATATATATATATATATATATATATAAAAGATAACATGAATTAATTGAACATATAGATTTAGAAGAAAATAATGGTAGCGGAAAATACCTCCACTTGTTTTTCACTTAGAAGTAATATATGGCTTGCAAAAAAATTAAAAGAATGCAAATATTAATAGATTGAATTAGAAGGTCTTATATTTGACTTATGGATGAGAAGAGTGCATTTCTTTGTCCAAAAATGTTGGATGATATATGGATGACGGGGTCTTTGAAGGCATGACGTTGTTTTAGGGTAATTTTAGCAAAATCCAAGGTTTCTGATTAGGCAGGACCTTGGGCAGGACATGGCTAAAACGCGAAGGCAGGAAACTTTTAGCGTGGTTTTCCACTTCTTTCTGGCCGTTGAGGGTTCGGAGCTCAGACGTTGCGGCCGTGGTTGTGCGCTTGTTGTTTCAAGGACGTAGTGTTGGTTGCTTCTCAGTCAATGTTCGTGTACTGCGTGGATTGTTTGTGGTTTAGGGCTTTGTGACTCCTTGTCCTATTGGGAGTAAGCTATTGTGACGAGGTTTTATCTTGCCGGTCAGATTTGTAGATGAATTTCTATTACTTTATTCTACGATTTTTCGGGCCCTTGAGTTTGTAGGACATGTTTTGCATAATTTGTTTTTACTTGGATATTTGTTGCAATTGGCTCCATACTTACAAAAAGAAGTGAGGTGAAGTTGATTTTGAAGTTGCTTCCAACTTCATAGGTGAGCGTCATTGAATACTAGCCTATGATGAAGTTTAGGTTTTTTTTACATTTTCAATCATGTTCTTTCTAATTTTTGTGTCGATACTAAGAGCGTTTGATAGTATGTTGTTGCGGTTGTTCAGTGTTTAGGAAATTAAAAAGCAGTCAGATTCAACTCATGTATTGAGGATTTGAATCTTTAGAAGTACATTCCATGTCCACATTTACCCTTTTAGTTGTTGGTTGATCCTTTTGTGTGATTATGAGATGTTGGAGCCGAGTGTGTTTGTTCCCAGGGTGGAGTCGGCGTTTAGAGATCCTTGGTGTGGGGTTATGTATGGCAACAGGGAGTGCGTTCCACTTGACTTCATCGCCCCTATTTTTTCCTTTGCTCTTGCACTTTAATTAATGGGTTAGTTGGAGTTTGTTTGGATTAGTTGTGATTATTTCAATATAGTCCGTTTGGTGAATAAGTTCTTCGTAAGAGTTTTGTAAAGGAGGACTTTGAAGACAACTTCGTATGTTATTATTAGAACTTTGCATCTGTAAATGCCGCTATGAACTTTGAATGTACAATAGGGTGACATTCAAATTGGCCGTTTAGTAGTTCCAGGGATAGTGTCCTACACTGCTGCCAACTTTGACACCCTCCCCAAAGCTGAGAAATTGTTATTTTACCATGAAAATTTGGGGACAACATCATCTTTATGTTGAAAACATGCATACCAAATTTCAAGTCCAGGAGACTTATACAAAAAAACTTATGAAAGATCTACCAACATGGGATAGCTGTGAGAAAAGTGTCACAGCTGCCAACTTTGACACCCTCCCAAGAATTGAGAAAATTGTTTTTGCCCATGAAGTTTTTGGAGAAAAAACATTTTTATGTTGTTTGCATGTGTGGAAAATTTCAAGTCCAAAAGACCCATACAAAAAATAATATTCCAAATCTACCAACATGTGTAGTTTTGAGAAACAAAGGGGGTTACTACTTCCAACTTTGACGCCCTCCTTAGGATCGAGTTTTTGTTGATACATAATGAAATTTTTGGCACAAGATCATCTCTACGCTGGTAACATGTGGGATAAATTTCAAAGCCAAAAGACATACATAAAAAAAGTTATTCCATATCTATCAACATGTGTAACTATGATTTTGAAATCCCTGGAACTACTAAACGGCCAATTTGAATGTCACCCTATTGTACAATTGAGCCTCAATTTTGAGTGTTCCAAGAGAACCTTTGTTTGGGAAGTGTTTGAGGCCAATTAAGTGTCTTTACTTCCAATTTGACTTTGCTACCATTGTATATGTTTGTTGTTGACATTTATTGTCTCTTGTTTGCATTGCCATAAGTTGGTCACCCTATGAGTGATAAATACATGTGTGTGTGCACACTATTTTTTAACTTTTGTATCATTCTATATTTTTCTAAGATTCGTATAAGTAATATATGGTACAAACAATAAGTAGGCCTCAGTTTTTACAAGTAAGATATGGTCTCAAAAGTACTCCTCATTTAGTTTTTTTCTAAGGTAATGGCTTGATATTCGAAATTTAGAAGTAAGTAACCCCCATAAAATACCGAGTGAACGCAGGTGGTACCTAATTTACAAATGTAGTGCCCCCCTGGGTAATTATCTTACCAAAAAGTGACGGAGAGCTTATGTGCAATTTTTGCAAGGGTCTTACTAACGTCCCAGACGAACATCATTGTACCATACAAAATCACTCTTTTAAATTTGTACTTTTGGTGTTCAAAAAAACAAATGATTCTTAGCGTATTTTTCATCTTCAAATGTTGGCCAGTGACTAAAAAGTGTTTTTTACGTTTTAACCACGTTAGGAACTGAACAAAGCAGTGGTTTTGTTAACTCCTAAATACCCACACATTAAAAAGATTATGAGTTCTTTGAAGGGATTTGAGTGCAACTAGCACCTCATGCACATAAATGAATATATTAAAAAAAAAAACTAGGCAAAAGAAGAAAAAGAAAAAGCAAAAGAAGAAAAAGAAAAGAAAAAGAAAAAATCGTTCAAAAATATCTAATTAAATCATTATTAAATTATTATTTTAAAATATTAACAAACAAACATTAAAAAAAAAAAAAATCTATACTTGATGTGACCAAATTTTGGCCACATCAGACTTGATTATTTGTAATATTTTTTTATTTTGCATGGCATCTTTGGCCAAATTTGCAGTCCTTTGGAGGCTTCAAAATGTTTGTAATGACTCTCTCCATGCAAATTGCAAAGATGCATTAGAAAATGCAACTAAGATGAATATTTTGAACTTGATGTATGAATAATAGTTGTACATTATGAATTTTAGATTCTTTCTATATGATTAGATCTAGGATTGCTATCACCAATATTTTGTATAAAATTTGAAACTCAAAATTCAAAATTCTTTTGTAATTCGATTACAAATAAGATATCAACAATTTGTGAATGAAATTTGTTGTGATGGGTTGAAATGTAATAGTGATTTTGGAGATTTTTTGGGGTTTAGGGATTTCATGAGTTGTCTTTTTCAAGAGCACTTTTGAACTATTTTTGAATTAAGATCTAAGAAATTTGTGGTGAATTACATGAATCCATCATCCCCTTCTAAACGGTTCACACATGTATGAAGCTAACTTCCCATAAAATCTATAGTAAAACATCCGCATTGCAAAAATTGCATGACAGATGAGAAAACATGGATGAAATCTGTACACTGTCCTAAAAATGGACGCATGGGCAGTTAATGGTTAAGGACTCAACGCTAGGATGAATCACATCCACTTTCCACTTTTTGTTAGGTCCTTGAGTGAGTCTACAAACATTGAAGTTGAATTAATTAAGTTAAGTACAATTGATTTTAACAGTGACTCCCGCAAGTAGGTCTAGGCCCGCGTTACTCAGGCGCGGTGACTTCGATTGGGCCAGTTGCTGGCAGGGAAGATCTTGACCCTCCACCATGGTCAAGAGATCTAAGGGCGCACGACATCCGAGGTGGCATTTGCCATTGGTACGGGCGGGCAGGCTTCAAGGCATCAAAGGTTTTTCCAAGGCGGTAGGCAGGGCTACAAAAATTCCAAGGCATACCAGGTGGACTGAACTAGACGCATGTCCAAGGCAAAACTGAACTAGAAGCATGTCGAGGCAAAGACTGAAGTCACTTTCAAAGCCCATGGCAGAGATTGAACTCAAAAGGCATATTTCAAATATATTTGGAAGCGATCAACAATTTTGTGAGAGTGGTAGAACAAAAATAACGTAATCTTGTAAAGATTTATAATACATTGATTTCTTGTTAAATGATTTGTTGAATACATCACAAAATACAGTGACGAACAAAACTGAGTATTGATTTGAAACTTTTCCATTCAAACAGCCATATCATGAGCATCAATGGGCAAAGTCCAAAAGTGAATATGTGAAAGTTGTAGTATGCGGCATTTAATACATTACTATGGAAGTTTGAAGAAAACTCAATTGTGATTTGAAAGAAAATGAATTTCAAAGTTAGCCATGTCTAAAACTCGGTTTTTTGCACTATAATTCGGAACTACTTTAAATTTTGTCAGTTTTTTCTTAGAGCTTCAAATTCTTTTTTGGTGCCTTGGCATGTTGGTATACATCATTTTACATTGTTGTACACGAAAATTGAAGGAAGTTGACATTTATAGAATTTAAAATATTCACAATTTGACAAACATGCAAATGATGTTGGTTCTCATGATATTTGAATTTTTTTTGGAATTGAGAGCATGGGACTGCATTGGCCATTGTATAAAGAGCATAGGTTGCAACATGAACCATTGTTCCATATTAATCCCCTTGCATTTGAAATAGTTGTTAAATAGGCCAATGCGTTCAATTTTAAATAGGCCAATGTTAAATAGGCCAATGCGCCACACGCTGCCCTTTCTCCCATAAAAAGCACATTCCCTCCCATAACTTCCAAATACAGTGTCAGAATTCAAAAAAAGAAAAAGATCCCCATTTTGTGGCACATTAGGGAATCCACTAATAAATTTCCTCCAAAATCCGATTAAAAATGTGTTCATTGGAGCCTACCCAGTTCTCTAAATGTCCTAGTTAGGACACTTGGTCCTTTAGGGGTTAAGTAAGTTTTCATTGTTTGATTATTACAACATTCTTTCATACAATGCCAAATGTCCTCTCTCACCATAGTTCCAATTATAGAAGTTACTGTATCTATAAAATTTGATTCAAACCGTAGAGTTTGGAACGCTATTATTATAAATGTTATGAAAATGTTCATTTATAATTGATGAAAATAAATTCCCATAATTAAAAATTACTATATGTTTTTTGCCAAAAGTTTAACACTACTCACACTTTGGTCAGATTCGTTAAAAAATAATTCAAAAAATAATTTAAAATGGCGTGTATGAAAATTTTCAGAGATTATAAGGTAGTATAATTGAATAGTGTAGAAAATATTAATGAAAATAATCTAAATTCATACAAATTCAAGTTTTTTGCAAACAACCGACATAAGTACAAATTACAACACTTTCCATAAAAAAGAACCATCACAATTTGCAAAAGAAGGAGAATGAAATCATCTTGTACTACATTAATGTCCAAAAAATTTAACAGTGAAAAGTTCAATGAGGTGTACATGATTTGTTTGCCAACACCTTGGATGTTCAACTATTATTATTGAATAATAATGCTAAGTTTTTTTAAACCTTTATCAATTCTAATTCGACCTAAATTATTTTTTATAAATTATAATAGTTGATATTGAAATAGAGTATAAATAATCATATAATTTTTTTGAGTTTGAATTATGCCTAAACGGTGTTTGTAGGGCACTGCGCTAAGATTCACGCTTTCCCTTTCCCTTTGCAATTTTGAAGGCCTCATGATAAATTTGATGCGGACTCATCATGTTCCTTATTGAAAGTCCAGTAATAAAATACATAAACTATTGAAATAGATATTCCCATTCTTTAGAATTTCATAGATTTGAAGGTTTTTGACAATTTTCTACTATGCCATCATGTTACTTTGGTAGCCACATTGATTTAATTAGTTTACATAATAATTCATGCAAAATCAAAAAACAAATGAAGTCCAATAGATACCATTATACATTGGTGAATAGCTCGTTGAAATGCATTGGATTTATGGAGTTAATGTTTGTAGTGTTGTAAATTGGGAATTATTCTCTATAGTTGAAAAATCGTGAAAGTAAATTTGTGATTACATTGCAAAACATAAAGAAATTGACAAAAAGAATAAAGCATTGACAAAAAGAAATAAAATGACATGGATACCAAATTCCTCGAATCCAAATTTGGTAATCATTACATGATTTAACTTTTATACAATGTGAATTTAAAAAAGGAAAAAATATTGTGAAATGAAGGTTGAAGAATTCAGATGATAGATAGATAGAAACGCCGGACTTCTTTCGAGGCTAGCGTGAATAAAGTGTTTGTTTGTACCCACTTTAGTGACTAGTAACTAATAACAAAAGTATATGGTAAACAAGTAAGTGGATAAGTGCATGGTATAATTTGATACTTTTATTGGTGATGATTGCCAAGTCATGGATTTTGTGGTTGGTTGGTGATGGACCTAGGGTTACGTTTTCATAATTAATGAAAATCATCTATATATCTATATTTAGATATTTTTCTACACCATGGTAATACATGTCAAACTTATAACTCCAATAAAACACTCAATTTGTAGAGTTTTCCAAAAATTCAAAATGGAGTAGAAACTAGACTTGGTAAAATTCATTTTGTGAGTTAAGCTCAAATGCAATAGAACTCCTTTTCATGGCCTAAATTTAGTTTAAGTAGAAAAACCATAAAAATCCAAAATACACTACATGATAAACTATTTTTATGACTCTTTTTGTAGATGGAACCCCATGTAAAATCTAAAAATAGCTTGAATGATCTACATTTAACTTGAAGAGGTAGCACGATGAACAAAAATCCTTCACTAAAAGAATTGGATGAAAATCATCCATGTCATAGTTGGAATTGAATAGTGTGTTACATTCATAAGCCATATTTTGGCCTTCCACCCAATTAGGGGTTAAGCTATCAACAATCAGACTATCATGTCGAGAATTATACGTTCTAGACGTTCTTCTACAATTCATGTAGTCGAATTGCTACAAGAATGACTCCTACAAGGAATCAACATAAATACTATGGTTCAATTCCTACGAAGACTCAAAAAGCAAAGCTCCTACTTCTTTACTCATGTGTGGTGAGCGACATGCTTAAGAAATGGGGTTTATACATATAAGAGAAGCGTTATATAATAGTGGATCTTAGAATAAACTAGCGAAAAGGATGATGAGTCATCCAAGAGAAGAGCTTTACAAAGACAATTTATGCGTCGTCTAGGTCGGGATCAACTCATTCCTCGACCAAAACTTTGTTAGGGACCTCGATGTCTTCATCACCATCGTCATCTACAAAGTCAACGTCATCATATTGCTCAAGTGCATCCTCTGCTTCAATCTGTGCGTCCATCGTTTGCACTTGTTCTTCGGCAATTTGAATTCCTGTAACTGAAATACGTCGTCTACATCCGTTGACTAGGACAACAACCTCTTCCATTGTAATCCCGTCATCCATACCTGTTACTCCAATCACTCCTTCATCCATTTTGTCCTCCACTTGTTTGGAACGGGATTCCTTCTGAATGACAACATCCCATGCATTGTTTTCTCCATCTGGAGCAAAGAATACCTACACCAATTGTGAAGCAAAAGTGCATTATTATTGTCAGTTTGGATTTTGCAATGGTCCAATAATGAAAGGGGACGTTATGGGTACAAAAAATATGGCTATCAATCCTATTGTACATGTGAAACGTGAGTTGGCAGGACATACAGTTCAACGCCGCAAGGTCGAAATGCACCATGCTTAACCAACCATAAGCCATGCTTAACCAACCATAAGCCATGTTTATCGAGGCGCATCGTTGCTTGATCTGCCAAGTTGGGCTTAATGTAGTTGCACTTTATGACATTCACTTTCAGACTGGTGTACTCCACACGAAGTACCTTTTCGAGTACACCAACATTGTTCACATTCGCATTAATGGGGTTCTGATCGCAGCTTGAAGACTGGCAGATATGAGCTTGAATGGATGTCACCCTGGAGTCATAGGATTACCATACGCCCATGTAGCATTGTATTCTCTAACTCTTGGGGATGGACGTTCCAAATGTTACTTTTCATATTATTCTTAACATGAAAACATGATGATGTCACCTAAAATGCGTCATAAAAAACATGGATTTCTTATAGTGTACATGTGCAGCTTTAGCATCCTCATATTCATTGTAGAAAAAAAACTCATGCTAAGTGGATATATATTACATTCAGAGACCTTCGTCTACCCCCCAAGTATATAATGAACAGCTTTCAGAATACCCCCTGGCCCTACATGCACGGAGGGTAAAACATCTGTACTCCAAACAAGACCGGGGAGGGGGGGTGTAAGGGCCTGCCGGTCTTCCTGTAATTAGTCGTGGTTGGACAATGAACTCGTAGTCAGGTAGAGAAGGCAAAAATTGATTGAATGCCTCATGGAGCAGGAAATTCGGATCTATAGACAAAGAAGGAACCGAAACACTATGAGCACCTAGATATGTAGTTTGGTAATAGCACGAAGCGACACGTTATCAAAGATAAGATTGACAACAAAAAGTGTATTTGCATTCAAAAGAGGATCAACAACATGCAATGTGGTAACAAAAACTAGGGGAAGTCATTTCCAAATATTCCATAATGACAATAGGGTCCAAATAAATATGTGAAGGTAATTTTTGTAAATGAATTACATTGATATAGGATGCTTAAAATAGGATACAATAATAAAAATGAAAAGATTCTTGAAATGTTAGTAATTAGAGCAATATTTTATTTTACTTTGAAGGTAATTTTAAATATCCTATTATCTCAGGTGGTACCTAGAAATACATAGAGTGACTTCCCCAGAAACAAAAAACATGGAAGCAACAAACAACACTGAAACATCAGAAAGCGCATTCACGAGATGCTTCACATTCGGGCCACTCACTCATAGATAAATACACTATTAAAAAACTTGGTAAAAAAAATTGCACATATTTGTTATGTGCAGTTTTTTAGATCACTTTAGACTGTAGATGTAAAATATGTGCAAAATTTTCATTTTCTCACTATGAGTGTAATTTTTGGAATTTGGTGGCGTATAATATTTTGTTGGACATGCATTTTAGACCTTTCGAACACTATATTATACACCACCAAATTCCTAAATTGCACTCGTAGTGAGAATTTTATTTTTTTGCACATGTTTCACATTTGCAGTCCATGTGGGATCTAAAAAACTGCATATGACAAACACGTGCATATTTTTTTTACCAAGTTTTCTTATAGTGATACCAAGGTCAAACAAATCATGCACGTAACCACTGAAGCACTTTCTAAAGACATAGACACCGATGAAAGTTGATATTCTAGCCGCTTCTTCTTTTTCTCTACAAAATGAACTTTGGGACTCCATGAGAGACTTCTAATCGTGATTGCGGCAAGAGTGTTGAAGTGCATCGATAGAACATCACTACTTGATGAATCAACATCATTACACATAGAGTTAAACTTAGGATAATGAGACTTAGGATTCTCAAAAGCTCTATGATTGTAAATAATCCCATGATGAGTTAGAGAAGATCGCCATAAGAAGATTGCCACTTGAGTACACGGTAAATGTGACACTGTTTAATCATGAACATAATGCCGTGGCAGAAAAAGACCAATACAATCCAAGGACACCTTCTATTGTGGGAGACCCCCGACTGCCCGTGGGTATTTTTATCGCGTGAGCCCTCATGAGCCTTGCGGGCCTCATCTTGCGAGGGCTTCCCCCTGAACAATTAATACATGAAATAAAATAAAATAAAATAAAAATTTGAAATCAATAAATGAAAATCAAGAAAATAAGAGAGGCTCGGAAGCTCGGAATCTGGGAGGCTCGGACGCTCGGAACCTGGGAGGCTCGGAAGCTCGGGATGGTGGGCTGAATGAGCACTCTCGACCGCGTTCCTCAGGCGCGGAGAGCGCAGGTTGTGAAGTCGCCGGCGTAGGCGATCTGGACCTTCGATCTCGGGTGACGATCGTGCGGTGTACATGTACCGACGTGGCAAGACGGTCTCGGGCAGGCGGGTTGCAGGCTATAAAATTCTCATGAGATTGGAAGTGTTAGGGAAACAGATTAGCAAAAGAAGAAGTGTATTTCCACAAATGGGAAACTCTGTTTATATAGAAGGTGTGGACACCATGCATTGGATGCATGGTGGAAGTATTAGTTCCGCCGTAAAGGGAAATGCATAGCTAACATGCGTCCACTACTTTCTGTTGTCTAACTTCTACTTAACTGTCACTCCCGGGTGTAAAGCTGGCGGCTACTCCGTTCTAACCAGGACTGGAGATCCAAGGTTGCTTTTATCCTAACACTCCTCCTCGACCGCAGGATCACCTCATTAAAAACTCCTCCTCGATCAAGACTTTGGAGAAGAAAAGAGTATGCCCTCTGGTGCTGGTCAAAGGTCATGGAGAGTGCGCATACCAGCTGCGTGAGTCAATTTGCGGTGTTTGTATGCTGGGAGCGCTTTTGTCAACATGTCGGATATGTTGTGAGCTGATTCAATCTTCATGACATTGATTTGGCCGGTCTCCACAAGATCCTGCACAAAGCCAAAGATGTGGGGAGTGATATGTTTTACCCGGTCTGCTTTGATGAATCCGGTGGCCACTTGTGCTACTGCTGCTGCGTTGTCCTCGTAAATGATGGTGGCCTTGTTGTTGCTGCTGATTCTGCACTGCTCGGTAATGGTTCGAATTATAGTCCTGAGCCAGACCGCTTCTCTTGTGGCCTCATGCAAGGCAATCAACTCGGCGTGGTTTGTGGATGTAGCTGTGATCGTTTGCTTGACTGATTTCCATGAGATAGGTGCACCATTCTTGAGAAATATGTAACCAGTCTGGGACTTGCCGCTCACTTCATCGGTACGAAATCCTGAGTCTGCATATCCCACAATGTTAGGTTCTGCTTCCTTGGTGAAGTGTAGTCCGAGGTCTTCCGTTCCTCTGAGGTACCGCATTAGATGCTTGATAGCTGCCCAGTGACGGTGAGTTGGTTTGCGGTTGTGGCGAGCTAGCACACTCGTGGCAAATGCTATGTCCGGCCGGGTGTGAGTGGCGAGGTAGATGAGTGCCCTGACCGTGGCCAGGTAGCGTTGCTTGTCTACTTCTTCCTCCTCCTCCTCGCAAGGGCGATACGGGTCCTCGCCAGTCTTGCTACGGCCGATCATGGGTGCTGAGATTGGGTGTGCGTCGGCCATGTTGAAATTCTTGAGTAGTTTCTTGACGTATGATTCCTGGTGAAGGAGGATGCTCCTATCTTGGAGGTGATGTACCTGCAGTCCTAAGCAGAAGCTAGTTTTGCCTAGGAGCTTCATTTCGAATTGTGTGGCCACGAGCTTTTCAACCTCCATACATAATTGTATAGTGCCAACTAGATTGATATCATCTACATAGACTGCTAAGATTACATACCCATTGTCTTTGTGAAGTACAAAGATGCAAGGGAGTGCGGTATCACAAGTAAAACCTTTGTCTGTGAGAAAGCGACGGAGGTGATGGTACCAAGTTCTCCCAGCTTGTTTCAGCCCGTAGAGTGCCTTCCGGAGTTTGAGGCCCGTGAATTTCCCAGATTGTGGTACCGCTGTAGAATCAAGGAAATCTGGGGGTGGTCTAATGTAGAGATCTTCATCTAGCTCTCCGTAGAGATATGCTGTGACTACATCTAAGAGTCTGGTGGTAAGTGTAAGCTGGACAGCTAGTGCTAGCAGGAATCGGAAGGATGAGCAATCCATGACAGGGGAATAAGTTTGATCAAAATCAACACCGGGTCTCTGATTGAAACCTTGAGCTACGCAACGGATCTTGTAGCGGACTATTTGACTTTGTTCGTTTCGTTTGCGGGAGAATACGAGTCTGTGACCGATGGGTTTGGAGTGTGAACCGTCGAAACGGTTCACGGCCACGATAAACTCTTACCGTGGCATTTTGCGATAATTTTGTAATCGCAATTGTTTAATAGCAGTAAAATAGCTGCATAGCTATTTTGATAGAATTGCTAGTCATTTTTGTGGGAATTTTAGTGCCCCGGTGAGTTTTTACTAATTTGTGGGAATTTTGGCAAAGTTTTGCATTCTGACGGGTTAACCGTGGATTTTCACGCAAATTGCGTGTTTAGCGATTAGCATTATAGAATTTGCCATTGTGGGAACGGAAAGATGGGACTTTGTGGTGTGAACTCTAGTCCTATTTTTACCACCTAAAAAGGCACTAGGGAGTGATAGTGTAGAATTTAGGAGTGGTAGTGTAGAATTTAGGAGTTGTAGTGAAAAAGGTAGGAAGTGGTAGTGTGAAAAGGGTTTTTGGATGAGTTCTAGTTGGATGAAGTGCAACGGATGGAGGGGGGGCAAAACCCTTGGGTTGAAGCCCAAGGGCGATGATTCTCTCTCTCGCCCTTCTCTCCCTTCTCTCCCTCGAACCACATAGTGATAGGTTGATTTTCTTTTCAAGATAGATTCTAGAAAAAAGATAGTTAGGTCGTGAAAATTGGAGGGGTTGTAGATCGTAAAGTAAGCTTTCCAAAAAGCTAAGGCGCGAATGATTTGGAGCAAGGACGAAGGAGAGGCGGCCGTTTTAGTGCGAGGAGGTCAGCTGCCGGCTCCGAACGAGACATCCAACTTCAACGGACGATTTCAAACGATTGGTGAAGATTAGGGAGCTGAATTTTGGAGTGAAGATAGATCCAGGCGTCAGCTTTCCAAGGACATATCACACAAAAGAATTGGCGTTGAGAAGAAGGGGAGGCGGCCGATTTAGTGCGAGGAGGTCATCTGCCGGCTCCGAACGAGACATCCAACTTCAACGGACGATTTCAAGCGATTGGTGAGGATCAGGGAGCTGAATTTTGGAGTGAAGATAGATCCAGGCGTCAGCTTTCCAAGGACATATCACACGAAAGAATTGGAGTTGAAACAAGGGAGCAACGGCCGCGAAGGTGAAAGGAGGTACTGCTGCCCCTCCGTGTGATAATACGGAGGGTGCACAGGGTGATAATAGAGAGGGAGGTTTAACTACTCCCACCTTCCTCCAATTTTGCATGACATTGATAGGAATTGAGACTCTAGTCTTAGTAAGATTCATAGAACTTATAAATATTGGAAATAGTGATTTGTATTGCTCCTTTGATTGGTGCTGTGGTTGAATGGTGTGCCATTATGTTGGTCTTGACCTTTGGGTATTTCCATTCACTGGTGTAGAATCGTTGTAAGGTGAGTAGGAAGCGTTGCCAAAATTGTACCGGATTTCTTTTGCTTCATTGATTTTAGGTCAATTGTATCAATTAGGGTTGAAGTGCTCATGAGTTCGTGAAGTTGTGGCAATTCAACTTGCTATTGGAGTATTTTAGTACCTAGATTGATTGTGTTAAGAATATTATTGCTTAGTGCAATTTTTGAGCTCATTCATGGATTCTACATATTGCTGTCATTTTTTGTGAGGGTGCAAATGCACCTCACTCAATCATTTTTTCACCTCAAATTAATCTAATTTTCAGTAGTTTAGTACTCTATGGAAATTTGAGGGGAAAAATTGGACAATTTAGCACTTTTAGACCAACTTTGAGATGGAATGGTGTGCTGCCATTTAAGAGAAAGGACAATTCCTCTCCATTTAACCAATTCTATTGCCAATATTAATCCCAATTTGGGATACATAGTACCCATGGAAAATTGGCATGGATTGGATGCAAGTTAGCTTTTTTTTTGTGTGTTTGAATTCCATACCATTGTTGCGCTGCCATTCAAGGTGAGGGTGCAATTTCCCCTCACTTGTCCAATTAAATTCTCAAATTAAACCCCAATTGGAGTACGTGGTACCCATGGGAAAAAACATGAGAATGGGTACAACTTTGGCCCACCTAGAGTAATCCCTAGACTATAGATTGTGCTGCCATTACCAATTGGGAGTGGGATTCCATTCCATTGGCCCTTTTAAGTGCTCCATTAGCCCCTAGTTATTAGGGTTATGATTATATGAGGTTGTTAGCAGATTTCTACCTTGTATGGTACTTTTGGAACCCGAATTGGCCCCACATTGTATGCTGCCCTTTTGTGTATACATTTATTTTGCCAATCCTTGCATGAATTTTGTCACCGTGATGTTTTGTTGATTCATCTCACCTTCACCTAGCTAGAGGAGTCCATTGCTTGGAAAGATTATGTACCCCCACCCCTCGGCCGACTATGTGATACCTTGACCAATTAATGCGGTCAAAAGTACTCACATGGAGCTAAGGTTCAAAGCTAATGGTCCAAAAATTTCGCGTTTGCGAAGTGAGCTATATTCTGCCTCTAAAGCTCGTTGCCACTGGGGCCAGTCGAGGCTAATCTTAGCCTGATCTAGTGTAGTTGGATCGGAGTGAAGACTCATCAGTTTGGTAACAAATGTTTCTATTGTAAAGTCAGGCTCTGGTTCTACGTGATGTGTTTCTAGTTCTGGGGTAGGGTCTGTTTGTGTAGTGGCTCGGGGAGCTCTGCTAGGGCGGCTAATTGGTTTGGCTGCACGTTTCTTTGGCAGTGTGGGCGGGGTGGGATTGCCAGAACCAGGTATTGGGTTCCGTAGAATACGGCCTCCGAAGGAAAAGCTATCGGGAATCTGGTTTGCTAGCGTTTGGAGGTGCAGCAGCTTGCGCACCTCGGTTTCGGGAAGGGTAGTACGGGGATCAGGGTTTAATGTAAGAGTTTCGGGAGCTTTGAAAGCTAGAGGTGGAAAATTCTGCTCTGATGATAGGGCTGGAAAGACAGTCTCTATAAACCTACAATTTTCAAATCGAGCTTTATGGATGGCTCTGGTGCTAAGTTCAAGATAACAAATGATGCTCGGGGAATCAAATCCTATGTACATGCCTTCTATCCTATGGGCACTAATGGTGCAAATTTGTGGTTCAGGTGCTGGTATCCAGACTTGACAGCCAAAGACTCGTAAGTGACGAATGTTGGGGACTCTTCCTGATACTAACTCTAGTGAGGTTTGTGTATTCAGTAGGGTAGGTCTAAGTCTGAGAAGAGATGCGGCGTGGAGGACAACATGTCCCACATGGAAGTTGGAAGTTTGGCATGAAGGAGTAGTGGGCGGGTAATAAGCTAGATCTTTTTAATGTAGGCTTCAACTAGACCATTCTGTGAGTGCTCATATGGGACAGCATACAGTGACTGTCAAAACTGAGTACGAAATAGCTTAGTCTACCTTTAGCCATTCATATTTTATAATTTACTGCATTTAATGCCAAATCAGTTGACGGCACAAGTATACATTCAAGTAAATGATGTGGCTACCAAATTACAAGTCCAGCAATGCAAAATGATTTGAGAAAGATATAGATCAAAGTAAATTAGCTCTAAAACTCAGTTATGCTCACACTTGGATTACGCAGTGAATGCTACAAATTTGACATGCACAAGTGGTTTTCTGGGTCTATTTTTTTGGATGGGCATGTTCTTGGCCTTCACATTTATAATTGTGTCCCTATTCAGTGCACATCATGTATGCAAATTGAGCAAAATGGTTTCATTAAGGTCTCTCTCTGTTGTTGATAGAAAGCAGATAGAAGAAGCTACTTTAGAAAAGTTGAGGAGGGGTGAAAGTACTAGAAATGTTGCTAGAGACTTACAAGTATCCCAAAGTTGGGTTGCACAATTTCGTAAGCAACATTTGAGTGAGTTGAGTGATGTGAATCGCAGTTTTGGTGGCAGGCCATAGGTGTACAGTGCAGCTGATCGCAGGGCTTGTGTGAGAGAAATCACTATAGGTGGCTTAGAAACTGCACACAAAGTTGGAAATTACTTGAGAGGAGCTTCATGTTGGTATGAGTGATAGTACTGTGAGGAGAATGTTACGAAAAGCAGGTTTGAAATGTGAAGTGAAGCAAAAGAAACCAAAGCTCACACTTCTTCAAATTAAAGGACAATTAGAATTTGCTAGACGTCATTGCCATTGGACTGATGATGATTGGGATTGTGTAGTATTTTCTGATGAAACAAAAATCAACCGATTTTACTCTGATGGTCGCAGTTGGTGTTGGTTTCGTGATGGACAGAGTAGAAGTGCTGGAATAGTGCAACAAACTGTCAACTTTGGAGGTGGGGGAGTGATGATGTGGGGTTGCATGACTCCGAGTGGCCTTGGTATGATGTGTAGGATTGAGGGAAGAATGGATCAGTACATGTATAGAGAAATTTTAGAGCGAGAACTGGTTCATACACTGCATACATACAATCTAGATCCTGCCAATTTGATTTTTCAACAGGATAATGACCCAAAGCATACATCCAAGAGTGTGCGCCGTTGGCTGAATTCGCAAGAATTCACTCTTTTGAAGTGGCCGGCGCAATCTCCAGACTTGAATCCGATCGAACATTTGTGGGCAACTTTAAAACGTCGACTCAACCAATATGAGAGACCTCCCAAAGGAATGTTAGAATTGTGGGAGCGTGTTGAGGATTGTTGGGCTTCAATTACTCCCAGTGAGTGTAAGAACTTGTATAAAAGCATGCTTAAGCGCATTGCAGCTGTTATAGTTGCTAAGGGTAGGTGGACAAATTTTTAACTTTGTTCCAGCTAATGTGAGCAAAACTGAGTTTTGGACTGAACTTCACTTTACTTTTTTTTTAACATGCATACATGTGTGTAATAGACCTCAATCCCCATGGAAGTATGACTGATTGCAATGGTAATCCTGTGCAATTTATGGTTTCATTTTTGACGCATCCAATTTCCCTACATTGTTTGTTAAATTTCAGTAAGCTGTGTTCGTACTCAGTTTTGGCAGTCACTGTATGTTAGCGCTATTCCTGCAGCTGTGCAATAATCCTCAAAAGCATGGGACCTAAACTCTCCTGCGTTGTCCATACGTAGGGTTTGAATAGGATGGTCTGGAAAATGGTTTCTAAACTTGATAAGCATAGCTAAGATCTTAGGAAAGACCATGTTTCGGGTGGTAAGTAAGGAAACTTCTGCATGGCTACCGGATGCGTCCACGAGAAGAAGAAAATATAAGAACTGACCTGCGGGAGGATTGATTGGGCCACAAACATCTCCATGCAACCGTTGAAGTGGTTGGGGGAGTTCCGTTGGAAGCTTCCACCGTGAGGGATGTTTTGAGTACTTCCCATGGATGCATGCGGTGCAGTCAGCTACTTTGTCTGCATCACTTGTGCTCAATGTGTGGCCGTTGAGGATGGGCAGCATGCGGCGGAAGATTGTTGTGCCAGGGTGCCCGAGCCGCCGGTGCCAGAGTTGTGCCTTGGGTAGTACCGTCAAGTTACATGAATGCGCCTCGGTGGGCGGCTTTATCTCAAGTGGATATAGACTAGTAGTACCAGCTTTCATAGTAGTGATAGTGTCCTCTCCGTATCGGAGTATTAGTGCCTCATCATCACTTTCCACCGGAGTGGAAATGTGGATCCCATTTGCGCGCACGTCCCGGTAGCTGATCAGACTCCGGGGGGCGTTAGGAGCATACATAGCTCTTTCACACCTGAGGGGGAATCCCCCGGGCAATACTATTGTTGCTCGGCCCTCCCGAAATTTAAAATTTCGGCTTCCGGCGATGGTGAGTATGGTACACTCTTGCCAGGGTCTATCCATGCAATCTAACTCAAAATATTGAGGATCTCTAAGTATTGTACTAGTAGATGCACTATCTAGAAGTGTTGTGTCAGACTGTGGACACGATGTAAAGGTATGAGTCATATAGTTTTCTGGGTCTACATTGGAGAAGGATGGTGCATCGAGAGTGTGCACTTCTCTCTTCTCACCCTTCAACCGTTGTAGTTCCTGATACATTTCTACTATGTAGGCAGGAGAACAACAGTTTCGCACATAGTGTCCCGGGCGGCCACACCTATGGCACGTACCCCTGGTTGGACTAGACCTATCAGAGTTGCTAGGCTGACCTTGTGACTGGTATGATCTATTGGAGCGTTCATATGGTGTGTGGTAATTGTGATTATACCTGTGATCTTGTGTGTAACGCTGGTCACGGTGACTTGAGTTGTAGCGCTGATCATGATGGTTGGTGTTGTAGCGTTGGTTGTCACGGTTCGAGTTGTAGCGTTGATCATCACGGCTCGAGTTGTATCGTTGGTGATGCCATTGGTTATCACGACCCCAACCACGTCCCCTTCCTCCTCTCGGGCTTCGCTTGGCAGCTTCGGTGCTGTGGGTTTCTTGTACTGGTTGTGAAGGCGCTGGTGTCGGTAGGATTTCGGTGGCATGTATCTCTCGAGCTGGTCTGGCCTCTGCATTTTTCAGTAGAAGTTGCTACTGTTTCTCGGCTAAAAGAAGATGGGACATTAGCTAGGCATGGCGTGTGAACTTCATGTTACGATACTGCTGAGATAAAATTGCGGTAGCAGGGGGAAAAGTGGAAAGTGTCTTATCTATGAGTTTGGCGTCGGTGACCTTGTCGCCTCAAAGTCGTAGTTGGGCTGCAATGCGATGTAATTCGGCGTTGAAAGCTTGGAGGTTCGGATAGTCAAGAACGCGGAGATTCACCCAGTCGCTGCGAGCTTGCGGGAGGAAAAGCGTTTCTTCATGCTTGAATCGTGCCTGCAGCTGGGACCAAAGTTCGGCAGGATCGTTGACTTAGATGTATTGTTGTCGCAACGAAGCGTCCATGTGGCGGCGAATGATAAGTAGTGCTTGCCATTTCCATGGTGATGGAAGTTCGGCCGCGGTCTCTGCATTCAATGTACTATCGAGTTCCTCTGCACATAAATAAGTAGTGATATCGTTGTTCCATTCTAAGAAATTACTACCGTCTGGTTCTAAAGAGTTGAATATGAGCGTTTGTGTTCTAGTTTCCTTGATCTTTGTAGCCATGATCACGGGGTTCGTGTCCATCTATGGAAAGCTATGACTACACAAGGAGATAGATAAACACAGAGAGAAGAAAAATTAAAAAAAATAAAAATAAAAAATTGTTAAGTTTCTGTCTATGTGGAGGTGTTTCTATTTTTACTGAGATAGAGAGTACTAGCTTTCTACTCGAGAAAAGAGAAATACTGGTAATAGACAGGAGTAAATGAGAATAAAATGACAGCCGGGGTAACTGGGTGGTAAATGCTGATTTCTACTGGAATAGCCGGTTGTAAATGAAAGCAAAGAGACAGTGTAAGAATGAGGCAACGAGAAAAAGGGGAGATGCGGTATCAAGACAGGATAATCGGTAGATCAAGCTTGAGTTCGGCAATAACTAATTAATGGCAGTGAAGATGCCGGGAGAATACTATAATATGAGTAAGAGAACAAAGAAGTATAACCAGTCTGCGGTCTGAGCCTAAATGAAGTCAAAAGCAGGGAATGGAGATTTCAGGTGGAAATTTCTAAACCCTGGGTTAAGGCAATAGATAGGCTAGAAACAAACAATCGATGCTAGATGAGGAGCTTATCAAGCTATGCTGGTCTAAGAAAATTGAGGAAAGAAAAATGATCAAGCTATGCTGGTCAACCTATGCTGGTCTAAAAAAAATTGAGAACTTGTTCTAAAAATGATGAAGCGATCAATGCTGATAACGTGTTAGGGAAATAGATTAGCAAAAGAAGAAGTGTATTTCCACAAATGGGAAACTCTGTTTATATAGAAGGTGTGGACACCATGCATTGGATGCATGGTGGAAGTATTAGTTCCGCCGTAAAGGGAAATGCATAGCTAACATGCGTCCACTGCTTTCTGTTGTCTAACTTCTACTTAACTGTCACTCCCAGGTGTAAAGCTGGCGGCTACTCCGCTCTAACCAGGATTGGAGATCCAAAGTTGCTTTTATCCTAACAGGAAGGCACTCAGGCGGGCTAGTGGAGTTAGGGGCTCAATCTTGAATGTTGGCTCTAATTCGCAGGGGCCAAGGATACGTTGTTTTAAAATGACAAATGTAATCTATCATATTCTAAAAATGCATTTAAGATGGGACCAAATTTTATATCACAAAATCAATGAAGAACAACATTGTATGTGTTGGTCTAAGAATAAATAAATTTGAACAGAAGGAATTCTACATAGAACCTACTCAAAATTGCCAAAAAAACATGATGCCAATTTGGGCTCTTTGGTCCTTTAGGGGTTACTATATCATCAAAATACACAATTACTTACGATAAACTTAACATATCATCAAAATATATAAAATAGTTGTATAAAAAATCATGTCAAGCAAACCAAACATTCTCATCTTTTCACACTGTACAATGAATTGAATTTTTCATTTTAAAACCATAGTTATATAAATTTTGAAAACACCATGAATCTTAAAGCAACCTCAACATATTTTGTTTGTCTGATTTTATAATTGTTTGTAGGCACATTGGGAAGTCATTATGGAAGATCCTGTTTATTGTCGCTTTTTACTGTACATGTTTGTCTTACATGACGAATCGCACTCATCAAATCCAATCAAAAAAATGGTGAGTGCGAAGTGACGCCGTTTGACTCACATAAGGAGTGAAAAGCGACACCTTCTCCTTGTAGTGAGTTCTCATATGAAGGTTACATGCGGCGATTTGAAATGATTGCAAACTAACAATCTTCAACTCCAAGTGTTTTAGGGTTGCAAGCGACCGTAACCCTAAAAATATCAATAGTGGTTTGTGGTGCGAAGAGCTTTAATTTTGGCATCAAAATTGCCCTTTCATGCCACGTGGGGGCTTAATCACAAAGTTTCAATGAAATCTTGACTTTTCAATGGAATATGGGACATATAGCAAGGGTTTCAAGCTTCCATGAAGCAATGGAAGGAATCAATGCTAAATCATACAATATTGATCTACAAAACAGTGGGGAAACCTAGATAGTCATGACATTTTCAAATGAGAATGTTTAGTTTGCTTGACATGATTTTTTATACAACTATTTTATATATTTTGATGATATGTTAAGTTTATCGTAAGTAATTGTGTATTTTGATGATATGGTAACCCCTAAAGGACCAAAGAGCCCAAATTGGCATCATGTTTTTTTGGCAATTTTGAGTAGGTTCTATGTAGAATTCCTTCTGTTCAAATTTATTTATTCTTAGACCAACACATACAATGTTGTTCTTCATTGATTTTGTGATATAAAATTTGGTCCCATCTTAAATGCATTTTTCAGAATATGATAGATTACATTTGTCATTTTAAAACAACGTATCCTTGGCCCCTGCGAATTAGAGCCAACATTCAAGATTGAGCCCCTAACTCCACTAGCCCGCCTGAGTGCCTTCCAATCTCATGAGAATTTTATAGCCTGCAACCCGCCTGCCCACGTTCCTGCAACCTGCCTGCCCGAGTTCCTGCAACCCGCCTGCCCCGCGAGACCATCTTGCCACGTCGGTACATGTACACCGCACGATCGTCACCCGAGATCGAAGGTCCAGATCGCCTACGCCGGCGACTTCACAACCTGCGCTCTCCGCGCCTGAGGAACGCGGCACTCCCGCGTTTTCTTCACGAAAATGGCGGGACTCTCTTCATCTTCTTCTTTCTCTTGCTCGTTCGAAAAATCCGACAACATTTCGTCCACCGTTTGATGGGGTCCTCCTTTTTACAGATTTCTCACATTGTTTGAATTTTCCACACTTGGATTCGCACTTTGGGAGCGATTTTTAAACATTTTTGAACATTTTGGAGCGATTTTTAGTGATGCGGCGCATAGTCTAGTACGTGCTTCCTTTTTTTGTTGCCGAAGTTCGCCAATTTGTGTCGACCGAGGTCGATTCATGTTCTTTCTTCTAGTCGAAGCGGTTTACCGATTTGGAGTTGAACATCGTGCGTGTCGCTAATTTGAAACGGACTTAATTAGGGTTACAGAGAGTGAATGTACTGCTGCTTATTTTGGTTGCCGAAGTTCGACCATTTGTGTTGCCTGAAGTCGATTCATGTTCCTTCTAGTTGAAATGGTTCTCCGAACATCGTGGGAGTCACTAATTTGAAAGGGAGTTAATTAGGGTTAGAGATTGAGAACGTGCTGTCTTTTTTCTGTTGCCGAAATTCGACAATTTGCGTCGACCGAGGTTGATTCCTGTTCTTCCTTCTAGTTGAAGCGGTTTACCGATTTGGAATTAAACATCGTGCGTGTCGCTAATTTGAAAGGGAGTTAATTAGGGTTACAGATAGAGAATGCCCTGCTGTTATTTTGTTGCCGGAGTTTGAAAATTTGCGTTCGATTTATGTTCTTTATTCTAGTTGTAGAACCAGAAAGCGACTTACCGCTTCGTAACTGATCATCGCTAATTTGAAAGGGAGCTTATTAGGGTTGAACAGAGAATGTGCTACTGTGATGTTGACAATCGCGTTAATATAGCTCAATTCTTGGTCTTTTTTCTAGTTTATAGAACTAGAAGAGGCTTACCGACTTGGAATTGAACATCGTGAGAGTCACTAATTTGAATTGGAGCTAATTAGGATTGAAGAGAGAATGTGCTACTGTGTTGTTGCTGGAGTTCGACAGCTTGCGTTGACCGAATACAGTTCGTAAATCGCTTTGTAATCGAGAGTCCCTAATTTGAAAGGAGTTAACTAAGGTTGAAGAGAGGGCGAGATGGAGCAGCAACGGAGGATGAAGACGGTGCAGCAGAAGTTTAGAATGAAGGGCTTCACGTTGACGCTGGACGCACTGAAGGCGGCCGTGGCGTTCATACATCAATCTTCGATGTCCCCCTCCGAGGCTATGGAGGCTCTGCTTGCAAGCACGGACGATCATCCGGCATTGAAAAGCAACATGTTGGACAAGGCCACGGTAGAGGCCATCATCGCGGAAGTGAAGGGCATCGACGATCCTGCTCAATCCCGGCGATCTCTTCACATAGTGGATGCTTTCAACGTTCCAAAAATTGTATTCGATCCGGTACGTAAGATTCTCTACACCAAACCTGGCACCTTCCCTCTGCACGGCGAAGCCCCTGCCAAAGCGTCCCTGTACCGGGAGAGGTTCTTGTTGTTGCAGCAACGTATACTGAAAGATAAGTATTTTGCCAAGCCGGCGTTCCAAGGGCACGACCAGTTTGGCAGCTGCGAGATCACGCCGTTGCAGTCCCTGGTGGGGTGTACCGGGAACCGCTGGGTGATGGGCGTCATCTTGCAGGTCAGCACGTGTAAATGTTTTACAGTGCAAATTTTGGGTACCAAAACAATTTTGCTGCTAATTTTTACTCATTTTTTTAGGGAATTAGCCACTACTTTTTAGCCAAATGGCTTCTCCCAATATGGTGAAATTAGCCAATTTATACTATATGTAGTAACTTGCTACAAATGTATTAACCCCTAAGTGTCCACTGTGTATTTTCTGTAGTGTAGGAAAAGTGAACCCCTTGCTGCAAATCATCTGTTTGTGTGAAAATAACTTCAGTTTGACATGGTTGACACTGTTGATCTTGTAGTATAGAACAAGAGCTTTAAAATGATGTATTGCAATAAAAAAACTGAGGTAAAATGAGAAAATGCCACCGTTGCAAAGTTCAATGATGCATATGGCCATATTGGGTGTTAAGGAATCTAGAACATTTTGCCAAAATTGGCTATCAAATCTTCACATCTATGGCAATTTTGCTAAAGGGGCTGAAATTCCTCACCTTCACTGTTGCAGGTGGAGGATGGGCGGTTCCATCTGGAGGATCTCTCGGCCGTGGTGCCCATGGACATCTCGGACGCCAAGATCACGGCCGGGTTCTTCACAGAGAATTCCGTGGTGCTAGCAGAGGGGGAGTTTCAGGTCAGTGATGTTGTTGCGTTTTGCAAAATTACTGCAGCCTTTAATTTTTGATACACGCAGACTGTCAGCTTGTAGTATTTGGGGTGCATTTATAGCTGCTTGGTTTTGTAAGCAAGTGCAAAACATTCAACTTCGTTATACAGCTGGTAATGAATAATCATGCTCAGAGTGCATTCAGAATTTTGTTGAATCTTAAGCTACCGTGAGTGATAATCCTGTTGGTATTTTCATTTCTGTTGAGAGATAGCCATTTTTGGTTAGAAGTTCTAGATTCTTCTACAATTTTGACGAAACTTGGCTCATGGCTCAGTTTGATAGCAAATCAGGCTACACTTTCTCCCATTGATGAAATTAGCCTTGAAGAATATTCTCTTCCAGCTAGAATTTGGCTGAAATTCGTGCAACCTTTTAATTGTTACCCCCACTGTTCCAGGCCAATGGAGTTTTCAAGGTGTACACCATGGGGTTTCCGCCTCTGGAGAAGAGGCAAGTCACCTTGCAGGGCGCAGCGGGGCTCAGTCTGCTTGCGGGACCTCCGGTGACGATGGAGGAATACGTGCGATTGGCGAAGCTGGAGAGTCAGGCGGTGAATGACATGTTTGTTGTGCTATCCGATGTGTGGCTGGATCATGAGGAAGCCATGGGCAAGTTGGAGGAGGTTTTGGATGGGTACGAGTCCATGGAAGTCGTCCCCTCGCTCTTCATTCTGATGGGCAACTTCTGCTCCTACCCTTGCAACTTGGCCTCCCATGATTTTGCCGAGCTTCGGGACCAGTTTGCACAGCTGGGTGCGCTCATTGCAAGCCACCCTCGCATCAAGGAGGGGTCGCAGTTTCTGTTCGTTCCCGGACCAGGTGACCCCGGCCCGCCGAACGTGCTCCCACGCCCTGCTTTGCCCAAGTATTTTGCCAAAGAGGTGTTGAAGCATGTGCCCAATGCCATCTTCGGCAGCAACCCTTGCCGCATCCGGTTCTACGCGCAAGACATTGTTGTGTTTCGCGAGGATCTGCAGTACCGGATGCGGCGCGCTTGCATCTGCATTCCCTCGGAGGAGGAAACCAATGACCCCTTCGAGCATCTGGTGGTGACCATGCTGCATCAGAACCATCTGTGTCCTCTGCCACTCACCACGCAGCCCATCAACTGGAACTACGATCACGCGCTCTCGCTCTACCCCACGCCAGACACCATCATTCTGGGCGACCGAGCTGTGCAGAACGTCATCACGTACATGGGCGTCTCCTGCTCTAATCCTGGCTCCTTTGCCAACGATGGCACTTTCATTGCGTACCGGCCTGCCACCAGGGAAGTGGAGGTGTCTGCTGTGTGACAGCAGAACAGGCTTCATGATAACATTCATTCATTGTTGGAAAAAGGAGCTGCCAACACCTTGGGGCCCGATTCAAAGTCTCCGAAGAAAGATCTCAAAATGCTCCAATTCTCTGACTGAGATCAGTTCTTTCTTCGGCACATATCTGTGATATTATCGTGCGGGCTGCATGCTGGTGTAGCATGCAGGTTTTGAATCACATTTTGGCCAACGCGAGCTTTTCCCTCTCCAGCCTTGCAAAAAATACAATTTAATGTGAGTTTATTGACCAGGATTTCTGCAATCTTGATGTTGTCTCAATTAGTAGGTTGCTTTACGAGATGCCCAAGCTTGATTGATTGATCGATCGATCGAGTGATTGATTTTTTGTTGTGGTTGGAAGCTGCTCTTTCTCCAACCACCAGTCTCTGAAAGCGAAACTTGTGATGCAGGCCACTCACATTCATTATATCGAGGTGAATTGTATGGAGCTACATCGTGAAGCGATATTTTTCGAAAATGTTACTGGGCGTTGAGGTGGAGCTTTTGAGAAGGGAACTTCCATCCCTTTGGTCAATGGTAATTATTTAATACGATTGTTCAATTTCCCTCACGAATTGAACTCGTGTCTTCTTTAGTCTCTAAGTGAATTCCACCCCTTGCTGTCTCCGCTAAGTTGCATCTTCTTGCGAGAGCATCTGTTTTAGTTTTATGCTTATGGAAGTGAGTAAATGATTTCTATCCTTCAGAGTTTTCCTCTCACTTGGGACCATGCGTTTTGCATCCAGTATGAATGATTGCTACGAAGGTCACCAATCATGGGAAGACGTTTTGCTTGGTCATTGCAACGTATAAATGTTTGCACAATAAGCAGACAGTTTTCAAATGGCTCAGTTGCATCATTGTAGCTTGGATGCATGGTGTTCCTGGTGGGCTCCAGGTAGGTGGTTGTCCGCTCTCAGCAGCCGGCAACAGTGGTCAAATGATTGTCTCTGCAACACATGATTATTTCTTTGTCCTCAAGATGCATCATGCATTTAGGTAGAAGGCCCTGTTGTAGTAACATTTCAATTGTGGCCCTGTATTGTAGGACCCCGTTTTGGCCATGAATTTGGTGTGAAATTGTCACTCTTGAAAAAATGAGATACTGAGCCCGTATGGGGTGTGGACGTGGCACAAGTCCAAGCTTTCTAAGTGGTGTTAACCTCTAAAGGACCAAAAAGCTCAAAATTGGGCTTCATGTTTTTTATAGCAGTTTTGAATAGATTTCTGTAAACTTCCTTCAGTTTTGAATAGATTTGTCTATTGATCAACATATGCAATGTTCTTCACTAATTCCATAGATGAAAAATATGGTCCTATCTGAATTATATTTTCCACAATATGATTGATTGAATTTGTCGTTTTAAAACTATGAATCCTTGGTCCTTTAAGGGTTAAGGTAACCAATAGGGCTTTCTAAGTGATGTTTTATAACATTCTTGTTAAACAATCAAAGAGGATTCCAATAAAGCATTATTTGGATGTTGTATATGAAATTTTTATTGCATAATGTTCTAAAATTGACTCAAGTCGTAATATTCTTTAGCAGCTCCACTGTTCATCATTGGGAATGAGCATCGTAGGCTACAATTGTTGTAGGAATTGTAATCTTTTGGAGAATGAAAGCTATCTCTAGTTAATGATGGCTTGATAGCTCAACATATTTTTTAATAGTTTCTACATGTTCCTTATCATCAATTACCTCTTCACATGTTGATTCTCTACACAAGCAAAAGGATGTGTTGTAAGGTGAGTGGACCATAAGCCGACACTTTAACCATCGTCCCTATTTATAGTAATCTGAGGTGCATTGTGATAGTTTGAATGGATTAGCACATTTATTCTAAATCTATTCCAAGTTGAATCATAATTTTTGGAGTTATATTGAATAAGTTATGAATTTTCAAAGTTCAAGGTATAGGTTGCTTATTTGTGGTAATAGACATGGACTGAAAGTGAGAGTGAATATGCCTCGAAAGATCATAAATAAACCTAAAGTAAAGATAGTTCCTACAAGCGAGACAAGTCCAAGTGATGCTTCAAAGTCAACAAATACTAAACTATTTCGTTGATTGTTGGTTTATGGCATAGTGGAGTATCATTGATGAAATAAGTATAGGTGTCTCTTCATGGCTTGTGTCGGTTATTGGCCCACTCACCTTAGTACTAGCTAAAAAATGTTATGGTTGAGGCAATTGCTTGAATACACTTCTACAATAGAAAAGTCTTACTTGAATAGTGTGAGAGCGTGGTGCCCAAAAACCAATGCCCATAAGTAACAAGAAACAATTCATTGAGATGAAAGTTGGAATATAAGTAAATATGATATATCCAGGTTTTGTGTGGCTTACCATGCAAATGTAACTGTGTCTCCAAGTTCTATTCCCTTTCGATTCCTTTTTTTTATTACATTGTGATTACATTTTAGTTCCATTTTGAATTTCTTCACTTCTTTTTTTTACTTTTATTTTATTTTATTTTTGCCTATTTTTCATTTCTATCAGTTTCCCAACTTCTGAAGCCAGGAAACAGTCCATAAGTAATGCTTAACCCTTAAACATTGTTGCAGCCATATACTAACAGATGAATGTAACTTATCCAAAGTGAACTGAAGTATGGCAGAGTAGATGAAGGATTTTTCATTCAATTCTTTTTGTGAAGGCTTTTTGTTTGTCATGCCACCTCTTCAAGTTAAATTAAGGTCATTTAAGCTATTTTTGGATTTTACATGGGGTTCCAACTACAGAAAGAGCAATAACAACGGTTCACTATGTATTGTATTTTGGATTTTTTTGTTGTTTCTTACTTAAACTAAATTTAGGCTATGGAAATGAGTTCTATTGCATTTGAGTTGAACTAACATAATAAAGCTTACCAAGTCCAGTTTTTACTCCATTTTGAATTTTTGGAAAACTCTGAAAATTGAGTGTTTTATTGAAGTTACAAGTTCGGTGGGTATTACCATGGTGTAGATAATTATTCTAAATTTAGATACCCGGATGATTTTCATTTACTATACTATTCTTCATTGTAATTTACACGTTGGATGAAAAAATCAGAAGTTTTGAGTTCATTTTGTAACTGATATGATTTTTCTTTACAATCACTTCAAAATATCATAATAATTTCAAATTGTCACCAAAATTTATGAAAAGTTCACTATTTGTAGTAAACACATGGCTTCATCTACTAAAAATATAAAGTTGAATTCTTATCTTATTGATAGTGCCAAAATTGTAAAACAAGATTCTATGGTCAAAGGCCCGACGTTTAGGGGTGATGAAGTCTCATTGTGCTTGTCACATCCCAATCACTCTTGGAGATTCAAAGTAGTGTATTGTACAATAGGGTGACATTCAAATTGGCCGTTTAGTAGTTGCAGGGATAGTGTCCTACACTGCTGCCAACTTTGACACCCTCCCCAAAGCTGAGAAATTGTTATTTTACCATGAAAATTTGGGGACAACATCATCTTTATGTTGAAAACATGCATACCAAATTTCAAGTCCAGGAGACTTATACAAAAAAACACTTATGCAAGATCTACCAACATGGGATAGCTGTGAGAAAAGTGTCACAACTGCCAACTTTGACACCCTCCCAAGAATTGAGGAAATTGTTTTTGCCCATGAAATTTTTGGAGCAAAAACATTTTTATGTTTTTTGCATGTGTGGAAAATTTCAAGTCCAAAAGACCCATACAAAAAATAATATTCCAAATCTACCAACATGTGTAGTTTTGAGAAACAAAGGGGGTTACTACTTCCAACTTTGACGCCCTCCTTAGGATTGAGTTTTTGTTGATACATAATGAAATTTTTGGCACAAGATCATCTCTACGCTGGTAACATGTGGGATAAATTTCAAAGCCAAAAGACATACATAAAAAAAGTTATTCCATATCTATCAACATGTTTCTCAAAACTACACATGTTGGTAGATTTGGAATATTATTTTTTGTATGGGTCTTTTGGACTTGAAAATTTCCACACATGCAAACAACATAAAAATGTTTTTGCTCAAAAAATTTCATGGGCAAAAAAATTTCCTCAATTCTTGGGAGGGTGTCAAAGTTGGCAGCTGTGACACTAGCTGCTATCCCATGTTGGTAGATCTTGCATAAGTTTTTTTGTATAAGTCTCCTGGACTTGAAATTTGGTATGCATGTTTTCAACATAAAGATGATGCTGTCCCCAAATTTTCATGATAAAATAACAATTTCTCAGCTTTGGGGAGGGTGTCAAAGTTGGCAGCAGTGTAGGACACTATCCCTGCAACTACTAAACGGCCAATTTGAACGTCACCCTATTGTACATTACCGGTAGCTCATTCTACATATTAATTATGATATTGCATGTTGTAAGTTACCTATTTTTCCTTTGCAAAGAGATTCTATCAGTTAGTGCCAAATATAATACATAATAGAGATATTTGCAAAGTCCCTCAAAAGGTAGCTACTGGTCTTGTGATTCACTAAAGTACTAGGTGTAGCCCAAATTGCGGAAGTTGTGTCAGAATCTAAAAAGTAATTAGACGAGTGGGTTTAGCTTCTTGTTAGGATGCACCGCTGGAATATACTTAGCCTGGTCCGGTGTGGCATCGTGAAGCTTAACAGTTTGTATAATTGGGCATGTGTGGAAGCTCAAACCGCACTTTGTGACTTGGACTAGCCCATCTCTGCCGCCTATGCTTCTATTCTGGGGCGTACATACAACTACATGTCCCAAATCTTCATGAACCTTGGAGTTTACGGATCTCTTCTATATTACAAGATGGACTACCATAGTCTAGGTCACCCACCCTTTGAGTTTGCGGATATCTCTAATAGTCAGGGCAATTTTTAGAATAATTGACTATCGTATTGTAATTTCACATAATCAATATAATAATAATAATGCTAGTTTAGAAGACCATCATGAATGGAGAGTCTATTAAGGATAGTTTGACTATCAATGCCTCAACGACATGGGATTATTAGCTACATAAGTTTGGTGCTCAACTTTGGTTCTTCCAAACATTGGTTATTGATTGAAGATGTGCATGTACAACTACTAATTGGCTTGTGTATTGACTCTTAACCGATCCTATCAAATGTTCCCTCTGTCCCAATATTAAGCACCCATATGAGGTTTTCTTGAAAAATAGGGTGGTCAGATAAAACTCAAGGATTTGCGGCAAAAGTAGTGTGTTCACATGCTGACCAGGAAACCAAATCCCATTCAGTGTCCACGTGTACATCCGTCGGTCCACCACTTGGTCTCCACAGGTGCTCATGAGAGTAATAATTGCCAGATTTAACTCTCAGTTCATGAAACAATTCGTTTATTTTGGAACAGGAACTAGGTGCAAAAAATTGTTTAATATTGGGACAAAGGGAGTAGCTTTTTACAAGTAAGTTCATAACATTCTTTAGCTAATACTGCAACACATCTTTTTGCTTGTGTAGAGAATCAACATCTGAATAGGGAATTGATGATGTGGAACATGTAAAAACTATAAAAATAAATAAAAATTATTGAGCTACCAAGCTATCTTTAGCTAAAGATGGCTTTAATTCTCTAGAATATTACGAAACATGCAATGATTATGATATGTGATGCCAATTTCCATGGGTGAACAATGGGGCTACTAAAAAATGTTATGTTAGATAAACTAATTTGTAGGCACATTGGTTGTTCATATGTAGGATATTACAATTGGAAAGATGCAATGTGTTTTTTTCCACACATGGGCAAATGTAAGATTCTAATTTTTAATTTTTTTCCAAGATGATATTAAACCATATACAAATGTGACAGAATTCTCATTCTAATTCATACACTCAAAACTCTTTTATATCACCCCTTTGGTAACCAACTTGACATGTGGAAAGTCTGTAGCCTGTAACTTGCTTGAGGCTCTGACACCAAATAGAATGAAAAGTGTAATGAGAAAGTTGCAGAGTTGCCTTAAAACCTGAACCTGACATTATGCTGTACTTGCCAGTAAGGCACTTGTTACAGCCAATAACTTACAAATATTGTATACAAACCAGTCAATTTCCTCAGAAGAAGCTCAAACTGGTGGCCAAGAAATCACTTCCTTTCTCATTGCTTCTTTCACACTTTATTTGCAAAGTAACGGGATGACAGGTTGGAGTTGGTGTCCAATTCTATAAATATGCTTCAACTATTTCTGTGCAACAGACTGGTTTAGAGCATCACCACCCATGAACGGCCAACTGACTCACCACATCTTGTTCGATTGGGCTCGTATTTCAAAATCTGAGTCCCTCACGCCACTCTCCCCACCCTTGATCACGCCATAAGGCCCACCCTATAAATGAATTTTACATAAATAGGTCGATGAATAAAATATTTGGACATAATTGTGGAATTCGAGGTTGCTTGAAGAGACGCTATCATCCTTGCATCAAGTGGCCATGGTACTTGGCAGGTCTGTAGTGTGGCACAAATAGAGTTGGAGCCGCGCCACTTGCGCATAGCGAGTCTGTTCACGAGACACGGTGGCGATGCTCTTATGCAAAGACTAGCAGAAACCTACATGCTTTGATGTGGTCAAAATTGACGTTTCTTAGATGCAAACACTTCCATAGCACTTTCACTGGAGAAGAAACAGGATTCACAATTTTTTTCTACAATACCCAAACAGACGAACCTATAAACAGAGAGTCGATCAGAAGAGCCCATGGTGTGTTTATCTATACATGGGGTTCTGTTATGCCAGTTAACCCCTCTCCATTTGCTATATTACACCATTTAGATGGGACAAACCTCAGAATGTAATAAGAATTACAACTTAGAAAGATTGGCTTACTTCTTGAGGTCCTTCTTAAGGTCCTGAATAAACGCCTTGGTTATTTCCACTGATAGAAGAGCATTCTTCATGGCGAAGTCCTCATACTCTTTTGAGAACACCACGATCTCATAGCTCTTCAAGATCACACTAATGGCCGTCTCCTTGAGTGCAGAAGCATGAGTGAGAGTCGCCAACTCCAGAACCTCAAGAACATTAGATGAAGACACAGTAGGACAGATGTACGCTTCACAAACCTTGCTCAATACTGGTATGTCGTATTTATCGGCTGCTATCAAGAGAGCATGACCATGCTCCGCCATGGCGTCAGCAGGAATTTCAGCACAGTACAGAAACTCCAGGAGGTACCGAAGTTGATCATGGCTTAGCTCCTGTATGTGAACAGCTCCTGTGTGCGGTCCCTTCATTTCATCCGACTCGAACATTGCTTTGAATACAGGCGACTTGGTGGCCTAAAGTCAGCATCCAACAAACTACATATGTAAGAATGAGACAAGAACAGTTTTTAGGGTAAAAGTATTATACGGTGCATTGAATCAAGAGGAGAAGAATGAACCGAAGCCCTATGATAATCTTACTGAGAAAATTCAGACATACGAATACCTAACATTGAAAACAACGACACTTAGATAAGAGAAAGAAGAAAAGAGCTAACCATGACGACACGGTGGGCATGGATGGAGAGACCGTCATTGGTGACCAATTCGACATCAGTGTGCATGCCCGTTTGGAAAGCTTCTACAAGCGACTCGAGAAACTCAAGCTTCTCGCTCACGTTTTCTTCCATCTGTTCCAGTTGCTTAATCTGCGTAAATGCATACTGCAGTCCATGCGACGCTGCTTGCCTCGCTTTCGCCCCATCGTCTACATCGTCGCGCCACTCTTGCTCCAGTTTCCGGCACAGGTCAATGATAGACTTTGCACCATCGTAGCAATTGTTGCACACTGTGTTGCGTGGAGGCCGAAACGAGTTCCCGAAGGAGGAACACAAGCAGCAATCCATTGCATACCTCCGGTTCTGTGTGTGCTACAACAAATTTGCAATTCAGAAGCCCGATCATAAATAAAGGTAACCAGGAACTGTCAGCTGTTGAGTTCCCACGATTACTGACCACAGCTCACCAATTGAAGAAACCACACCGAATGCACGTTCTGTCCAATCGTACAGAAAATCTTAATTCGTTCCGACTTCTATTCTAATACTTGCAAAGAAAATCAGACCTCGACAGGCGCAATCAGAAACCTCACTTATGCATGTTCTGTCCAATCGTACAGAAATTCATAATTTTTTCAGATTTGTATTCTAATACTTGCAAAGAAAATCAGACCTCGACAGGTGCAATCGAAAATCTCACTTATGCATGTTTTGTCCAATCGTACAGAAACTCTTAATTTGTTGAACAGACTTCTATCCTAATACTTGCAAAGAAAATCAGACCTCCACAGGCGCAATCAAAAATCTCCAAGAAAACGGTCAATTCAGAGCAATTTTTGTGTAAAATTTCAAGAAAAATATGAAAATCTCAGCACGAATGCAAAAGCTATAAGAATTCATCAACGATCAAAACAGAGTGTTCTCATCATCCAAACATGCAGCGGAACTACATCACACATCCTCCCTCAACCCCCAGCACTCCACTCTTGTGACAGAAACGGACGTACGAGTCAAGTCGAAACCGACGCCACTTAAATTGAGCTGTCAGAAAGCGCAATTCACCACGACATGGCGGTCACCATCGCCATCGCTCCCGTGACAGCCTACGCAACTCGATTCAGCACCATATTGAACACGGCGACATCCAAAAGAAAGCTCTTTAATCAGTCTGTCTCCATGGCCACGGAGGGAGATGAGCAATAATGCATTGGGACAAGTGTCGCCGGCGCCATGATTGCGCCGAAGTCGTCGTTACCTCCGGCGCAGAAACGCCATCGCCATGGCCAAGGCTTGCTGGCGGACGGGGATCGCTGTGCTTCGAACCCCGTTCCCACTGGCCAAGCACGGCATTTTTCGTCCAAAACGGAACTTCGTTCGTCTAAACTGAAGACCTTCCGTTCGTTCGTCTAAACTGAAGACCTTCCGTTCGTTCGTCTAATCTGAAGACCTTCCGTACTTTGGGGAGAGTGTGATGAAGGAAGTATTAATTAATGTTCCGGGCTATTTTTTATATTTTTTATTGGACCTCTGTTATAAAAATTAAAAATTAAAATATAGGTTCCAAGGGTACACTACTACCACTTAAAATGCATGATATGAATTTTAAAAACATAACAATAGCTCAATCACCCAACCATTGATGATACCGGTAGACTCCAACCAAAGAGAGCCTCACACCACCCTCCGACTCAATCTTATAGTAAAAACGATTATAAATTTAGTCTAGGACTTTACTTCTACTTTTGACGTTCAATCTTTGGTTCTATTTGAAATCATTGTAGTAGTTGAGGCTCATTGCATGATACTATTGATGAATTGATAGTATTGGTAAATTAAACCGTACAAATGAAATTTGAACCTCAAAATTGCGTAGGTCTCAAAATGAAGAGAAATAAAACAATGTTGCAATTGAAGTTGCCAACTCTTACACCTTATTGAACTCCACAAATGTAAATATGATGTGTAGAATAACCTCCTAAAGCAAAAGTTTACCTGATGTAAAGAATGTTAAAATTTCTTTTCAACTTTTTCGATGGTGGTGCATGAAAGGTTTTGCCTTTGGAGTGGGCTACTCCTTTTTGATGTGGTAAATGTTGTGGTCACTGGTAGCTATTGGTAACTTTAGCATGGGTTGTAGAAAGAAGTCACACATGCTAAAAAAAAAAAGAAATTGGTTCCAAAAGGTGCCAGTGAACTCAAAATCAATACATGTAAGATTTACCATTTGGACATAAATTATGCGTTGTAAGCGTGATGATTTTACTCATAGAAACTTTTAATCTTTACATTCAGATTGCAGGCTTGGACTTTGGTGTGATGCCCTACAACATTCTTTTTCTTTGCTATATTATGCCAGATTTCTTCACAAAATATGACATTTCTTTTTTGTTAAAGAAAAAAATGAGAAAGTTTTGTGAAGATGAAGAAAGCCAATTTTTGTGAAGAAAACTACCTAAATATGAAGAAATTCTATCAAACTATGATTGTTAGCTTAAGATTTCGCCAAATATTCTTTCCCAATTGTTTTTACGTCGCCAGTTAGGCTTCAAGAAAAAAAACACAGGAAAAACACTGATGCCCGAGGCTGTGCAATTAGAGAAGGTCTTGGGGAATGTTCAAACTGACATGATTTCCCTGCACGAAGCTGTCCCTTTCGAAACTTGTTCCCATCCGCCAACTGTAGGGAACACATCTTCCATCGGAGATCTAAACAGTCGAACATGTCATAAATCTACGCTTCCAATATGTACAACGCAACAAGATTTTAGAATTGTTCATTAGGGCATGATTTGAGATTTGCGAAGAGAAGTGGGGGTTGTGGTTTTGTGGAATGATGCGACGCGCATCGCTTGCTGGTGAAGCTTTGCCTTCCCGACCTCCGCCGCTTGATGTTGCAATTGCTCCGCGATGCATGTGCGCATTGTATCGATCGATCTTTGGCTGGAAAGAAGATCTTGTGAGCTTCGTCTTGGTGTTTTTTTAGTACCAGCGGGTGGCTTGGATGACGAAGATTTGGGGTTTACCTGAACGGTACGAGTAGTATTCTTGCATTTTGTTGTTTCTAGCCTCTTCTGTTTGTGCGAGCGATTGCATACTTGGTAGCCTGGACGGAGAGCTCTGAATTTCGGGAGGTTGAGTTTTGTATTGTTCCGGAACGTTCCTAAGAGCAGATACCGTAATTCTTTAGGGCTTAGGTGATTCTTGCGGAATTTCGTGAATTTTTTGCTGTTGCCTTGAATGATGAGATGAGGCTTATTTCTAGCAGTTTAGTGTTGGTGATTAAGCTTCAGTCTGGAGAATTCGGAACTAATATGATCATGGTGACGCTTCGATCAGCCAGACCTAGAATTCTTTATTAACCTTAGGTTCGTCAACTGCTGGTGTACGTACATTAAGCGAAGCAGAGGAAGTGCTTACAATTTTCTGTGCATGACTGGATCAAGAGTCCTCCAGAGTTTGAAGGTGACGGATCGCTGGTAGATGTCTTGACATCGTCTTCTTGCATGTACAGTGCCGGTTCGTTTCGGGGTGAGGCAATGGCAACTTAGTCTTTGGCGTTGGGAACGTTGAGATGTTAATTCCTGAAGTGGACGGCTTCAAGCAGGGAGGTGGATCTAATGTGTCGCGTTTCAAGTCTACTGTTCCGCAAGAGGCTGGAGAGTGCCTCCCTGAAGCTGGACCGGAGTGTAATCTTTGAGTTTGCGGCGTCGAAGCATTACGCATTAGAACATTGCATCGACGCACTATGAAGTTGTTGCCCGTGGCAGAGTAATTGGCTGTTTCGGACGATGGTCGTGACGAAGATCACAAAGCGAAAGAGGACACAGCCGGACTGGCTCGTCGACGATTATCGTGTTCTTGACCTAACCGAAGATACAGGCGAGTCTGAAGCCGTGTCCATGTCCGAGTTTGACTCAAATGAAGAAGGAAAAGACAGTTCTCCGAATCTGGTGTCATCCTCTTTTGATCGAGAGTTTCTGCCTGACGATGAAGATGAGAAAAAATTACTGTCGTTCAATTCGAAGAAAGCTCCCCCTGTTGTCAAGTATACACGAAAATCTCGTAAGATGCCAAAATCATTTCCTTGAAGGTCTGTACTTAGTTTTGCTCGAGGAATTCAGATTGAGTTCCAACAGTTGAAGTTGGCAGTCTCGGGGCAATTTTTTTTGCAACTACTATAAACCTTGACTTTCACTCTATGTGCTTATTTTTTGATATTTCTAATGCTAAGAAGTATATGAACTGATTGTATTTGCCTTCTTTGTAGCGGTCTGTGGCATACGTTGTGATGACCTTTTCGTGGGCACCTACTGTGTGGAACTTATCACTTTGTGGAACATATCTTTCTGTGTCATTTTATATGCATCACGTACATTGCATTAGCCTCAAATTATCATGTTTGTACAGGTGTGCAGGGTCAGATCCCGACAATTACTGACTTTGAGAATCAACTGAAGGTGAGTAGATGTTGTAATTTTATATATTATGAGGGATATTTTCACACAACAGCTACTTCATAGGTGCGGGATTCTTGGCTTTCACAACTGCTTGAATGAGCTGAACGATTGAACAATTCTGTGCAAATTTTCTGAGTATTTTGTCTTGATGATTTCAGATAGACTGCTTAGGTTATGTTGTCCAGGTAGCATAATCTCCAAGCCCCTGGAAGTTTTACTCTACGCATCTAATAGCTATGGTAGTGAGGCAGACCTTAAATTTATTTTTATTTTTAAAGGTCATGAGGTCATGTTTCTCGGATCTAAGATAGACTGGTATAAATCAATAAAAAGGAGTCTCTACACACCTTAAGACAGAGGACCAATGTATCAAGAACATTCAATGTCTTGTGCATGACCTTTATTTCTGATTACTTCAATATGGTTGGATTTTTTGATTTATTCGATAACGTTGTGTACAGACGGTTTCTTCTAAAATCGTTCTTCCCGTTCATAGCATCCAGCCAGCTACCAAGGTCGAACGCTTATATGTCAAATTTTCAGACCGGGTGGTTAAGGTTCGAGGAGGTGACAACAAGGAAAGCCTTGTTCATGAATGGCCTCTTGAAAATATAGTTGGGATTGACATTCATTACCGTTCTGAATGGGAAGAGGTGAGGACGAGGCTTGACCCGGCCAAGCAAAGTCGGAAAAGCTTTTTCCCAGTGCTGCAAGCAGTGTCTTTATTGGACCGTGAATGATGTTGTGTGTGGTAGGTCAAAGCTAGGAATATTCACAAGGAATTTCTGAGCACATGCATTTGAAATCTTCAATAGCCATAGTAAAGATTAGAGTTTTGAATATTTCCAAAGTATTTAAGTTGTTTGCAGAGCGCAACTTTTGAAAGCTTCATGGCTTGTTAGGCGGGTCAGCAGCATGATTTTGTAATGCCTTCTGTTTCTCTTGTTATTTAATGGCTGATCTGAAGGTTCACTCATTTAATGTTTTGATTGCAGGATACAAGAGCTTCTGTTACTGTACGAGTATCAGTTCCCTTGTCTTCATTTTCAGGATCCAGCAAGAGAATTGGTGAGTAGACCCTTGATTGGAACTCATAAATTGCTGCTTGGCACTTTGTAGGTTTCCTGTCTCCGTTTGCTTCTTATATTTTCTCTAGTGTCTGATGTATATTTTGATTGACAAAGAAGGCTCTCATGTTAGATGGATGGAAACTTATTTATATTAGTTGTGACTGTTGATCAAGGAAAAGCTGTTTTTAGCACCTGGAAACATCCAGAGTAGCTCCCCTGAAAAACTCTTTGATACCTGTCACTGTGCAGACGAATATGTGCTGGAACTTTTAAAATTCAGGGATAGCGTGGATGATATATCAAAATTATCACCAATTTATGGCCGCATCATGGAGGAACTCAAAAAGTATGCTGTTATCTATCACGACTTCACTACTTCTCGTTTCATAACCTCACACATTTAAATAATCAATATTTACTGCGAGCCCTGCGTGCAACATTGTGCGATTTTTAAGGGTGGTCAACGTTAGTGTTATGGTTTATTATCAAATCTATGAGCTCTAGTTGTACATCAGCTCAATAAGTTTCACGCAGTCCTGTTACAATTACTTTCTTATTTCTAGGAGGAGTGACTATCCGTTGAAGTATTTTAGGAAGTATAACTAACAATGTTATCTGGCAACTGCACTTAGGTCTCAATTGAGTGTTATCAAGTTTGTTTTGGAGATTACACTTGACACCTAAGTAAGTGCAGTTGCTAGATGCATGTTGATGTCAATTGCCGCGAAGTTGCTCATTTTCGGTGAAAAATGTTTTTTTTGCTGACTTGCAATCTCATTTCTGTGTCAAGTAGGGAAGCTGTAGATGAAACTTTGCGGACAATCGAAATCCAGAATTCTCGAACGTGCACCTCGTTGTTCTCATCAAGTTCAGTAGAGTAAGATGCATATCTTCAGATTATTGTTTGGAGTGAACCTGGTAATTAGCATCTGTTAGTTCTGGGATTCTTAGCAACATATTTGTTCTATTATTTAGTTAACAAATTATAGCCTCATGTAATTTTTTTTGGAGAGAACTCAAAGCTATTGTAGTTACCAAATGCTTAATTGCCACGAAGTTGCTCAGTCTTAGTGAAAACTCTTCATTGCTGACCGGCAATCTTATTACTGTTCATGCAGGGAAGATGTTGAGAAAACTGAAAATTTTGTTTGCCAGAAAATCGAAATGCCAAATTCTCAGGCGTGCACCTCATTGTCCACATCAAGTTTAGAAGAGTAAGATACATATCTTTAGATGTTATTGTTTGGAATGAATCTGGTAATTAGCTTCTGTTAGTTCTGGGGTTCTAGCAATGT
The DNA here is from genome assembly GCA_022496805.1 of Pohlia nutans. Classification (NCBI taxonomy): domain Eukaryota; kingdom Viridiplantae; phylum Streptophyta; class Bryopsida; order Bryales; family Mniaceae; genus Pohlia; species Pohlia nutans. The sequence continues at coordinate 19,869,059 of CM040097.1, forward strand.
GGGAATTTTGTCAAAATGATAAACTATGTGATATTGTTTTCTGCATTCTTAGCATATTCTTGGCATCTAGGAATATGGTGATCACCAAAGAAGCGAGGAGGAGCCTCTAAATTGTCATTGTCCAAACTTTGATCTATTTAGTAGTGATGAAGTATAACATTGACAACTTTGATCTATTCAGAAGTTTGGACAGTGACAAGCTTGACAGGCTCGACGAGGCAATTGCTGCTTTCAAGGTGTTGGTTTATCCTCAAAATGACCCGGATGCAGTCACCATCACTCAAAAGGACCTCAAGATCCTCAAGCCTTTCGAGTTTCTCAATGATACTATCATTGACTTCTATATCAAGTAAGTGTTGTTCTATCATCTTAAAGACTTTCATTTCAGAATGCAAACTAATATAGATATTACTAAATAGTTAAAATAGAATTCTTGAGCAGTGATGTGTGGACGTTAAAAGAATTCCTTCTGGGATATAAGAAACTACCAACAATATCTATATTGCAAATCCAATATCAGAAGCAGTCACATCTTTTTTACTCTTAAAAAATAAAATAAAATTCTGCATCAATAATTGCGGTCCATATAAATCTTTGAAGACAATTATTAAATTTTCTTCTATGAAAGTGAATCTTGCTGATCTGGTTTTTTGGGAATTTCTGTTTTAAGGCAGTAATTCTACAGATGTTAAGTTTGGCTGCACAATGCTTGATGGTTATAGATCAGTGCTGATGTCTTTAATGCCCTGTGTTCTTGCATAGGTATCTGCAACAAACAATCGTTTCACCAGAGAAGTTAAAGACTCTTCATTTTTTCAACAGTTTCTTTTTCAGCAAGCTTGCGGAAGCTGACGCATGTGGTTTAGCTGCCTTCGAGAGAGTGAAGAAGTGGACCAGGAAAGTGAACGTATTTGAGAAGGACTTCGTTTTTATACCTGTCAATCAGAGGTGTGACTTCGCTCTCTCAGACTGATCATAGGGAAGTATTTACAATGACTAGTTTGCTCGTCTTTGACACTTGATTGTCTCTTGGTATTTGTCTGTATAAATAAAGGCTTTAAAATGTTTAGAATATTTTCATTTAGAATCCAATGTTGTTGCTTAAAAATCTGGAGGGGAACAGCTGGTTCACAGGAATTCCTGACATTTTTAAGAGCCAGAGAAGTAGAGCTCTAAGAGTGCTAGTGATTTCTTAAATTGTTACTGCCACCTTTTCTTCCTTTAACTCGTACCAAACTTGCGATCTAGCTTATAGTGTGTTCGAAACGAATATTGATGCCGCTTGTGAAATTGATCATTTGTTGGCTTATCCGAGTCCTTGCAGTTTGCATTGGAGCCTGATTATCATCTGCCATCCTGGACATATGTGGGAGGTTCCAAGTAAGAATTTGTCGATCATTGAGGATTTCACTGTTTTTCCCTCTGCTGCTCTGGTGATGTGTTGATGGCAAACAATGATTCGTTGATTCGGGATTATGCTGAATATGTCCTGTTGATTTCACTGCAGCAATAAACGGGTCGTCTGATGGGGATGCTTGCATTTTGCATCTTGACTCTATGGAGGGCTGTCATGGGGGAGTGGACAAACATATCAAAAAGTGGGTCACCTTTCCCTTCCCTGTATACTTAAGTGAGGGTTCATTACTTACTTCGTTGTGTGCATTGCTTGTGCATCTTGGTCAGTGTCGTGCCCTGCCGTGACCTGATGATTATTTTGAAGTCATTGGCAGTAATTTGTGATAATCCGTTGATATTTTGGGTGGAGCTTAAAGAGAAAAGGTTAGAAATTTTAAATAGGATTAACTTGCGAGCTTAATGGTTGGGCTTATGAAATATTTTGGTGCTTAGCTCGGTGGATATATATACATATTTGCTCGACATCCTTGCAGACCTTGCTATTAAGGTTTTTTAATCTTCTACTGGTCATGCTTAGTAATCCTTACCGTGCCATGATTCACAGCTGAAGACCATAGGACGTATATTCATGGATTGATTTGTTTACGTATGAGAGAATTCATTTGTTTCAAGTTCAGTGCAGGTGATTGATAGTTAATCTGGATTTTTGTTTGTTCTGTAAATGCAGCTATCTTTTACAGGAATGGCTTGAACGTAACAAAGACCCTCACGACAAGGCATTTGCGGAACGATTTTTCTTTGGAATGCCCTTCAGGTATTCAAAGGTATGACAATTGATATAATGGTTGCTGTAGATTTTGGAACACTTAATCCCTAAGGGTTGGTGGACAACTCAAAATTCACTGTTAATGTGATATTGTAAAAACAATGGTGTATCTGGTTACTTTTTAGAAACAAAACCTGTTGTCATGGCACTATGCATGTGTTTAGTTTGCATTTGAACTATGCATTTGAACTACATGTTTTGTAGGGCATGTAGTTCAAATGCAAGTGGAGTGCAATACATTGAGTGACTTGTCCATTTGGACTCTTTGGAGTCGGCAGTTAACCTTCCGTGTATTGGTGAGAGTTCTCAATTCTTATAACTTAGACGATCCCCTATTATGTAGGTCCCCCAACAGGACAACAACTGTGACTGTGGTCTCTTTCTGCTGCATTATGTGGAGCTCTTCCTGAAAACAGCACCTTCAATATATCGTATGAAAAGACAGGGCAGCCCACCAACACAATTTGTAAGTTTGTGTATGTTGCCGATTAGTTTGTGGCACAGTATTGGTTTTCTTGAGGCTTGTTTATTTTTTCTGTGTTCCCCCAGAGTTCTTTATGATTTCTTCACTTTCTGAGTCAAGTGTGATTTAGGGTTGTTGCCTCTCGACCTCCTGAGTGATGTGGAAGTGTGGTGCGGTGTTTTAACAGCTTCGAAGGAACTGGTTTAAACCGTTAGAAGCCTCAGCGAAACGCCTTGTGATTCAGAAACTAATTCTTGAACTTTCACAAGGGAGAGGCTTGGAAACCTGCAGAGATGATTCGGAAAATAAGGAGAATGCACCCAATGGGGTGTGTCCAGCAGATGAAGAAGTAACAAGGCCGTTGTCTATTTTATTGCGTGCTGATAAGCAAAGTGCGGCACCATCCACAATCGGATTGGATCGGGTTCACTGTGACTCACCACATCACTTAAAGGAGCTGTGGGATAAAAACCGCTCTCCCGCTCGATCAGAGGAAGTTGAACTGACTGATGACTCTAGTAGAGCCGAAAGCTCTGATAGGCAAGAAAAACAGGTCGAGGTGCAACATGCTGATGTCAGCATAGAATGCAGAGAATTAGATGATAGATGCAGAGGCCTGCATCATATTGCAAGTGACCAATCGAAAGTGAGCTATGAGACGGGTACAGATCAATCTGGAGCGCACATTTTGGTATTGGATGACGACTCAAAGTCGGGACCTGAGGCTGTCGACGTCGAGACTTGGAATTACGAGAAGTGCCCAGTTCCAAGGTTACTTCTTCAGGTAATCAGCTTTTTCGTTCTTCAGGCTGATCACCGCCAAAGATTTTTAGTTCTTCAGACATCTATATTTCTTGTGATGCAGAGAATTAGACCTGTAAAGGCATTCCTTTGGGATTTCACTGGCTGCCAGTTGCCAGACAGTCCTTTTAATGGTCTTAATGGTCTTGACATTTGTTGAAGACTCTGTCGTAATGTTTGCTGATGACGGTGTATTTTCTCAGGTCAAGCCTTTACAGGTCCCTAGTCTGGTTGACGAACGAGTACCGCTGTACTGTCAGCCATCTGCGGTGGTAGACTTGGGAACCCAGGATGGTGCAGAAGTAAATGATGATCCGTCATGTTCTTTATCGAATGAAGATGCTAGGGAATCTGAGAAGCCTTTGGATTTTGGTAGCATATTATCACCTGAGGACATGCTCACCTGGAACGATGATGAAATGTATGAGAGCAGTGATGCAAAGCAAAGACAGGCTACTTCAAATCTGCAATCTGCGGAACACATACGTTCTAGTTCAGGTCTATCTCCAAAGTCGTTGGATTCACTGCCGAGTGATAACTTCAAGGAAGACGGACGCATTGACGAAGGTGGACAAAAACCAGTGAGATTTAGGAACAAGGCATCACCATTAGGCAGGTGTTCTGAATCCAACATGCAGGCTACACTTAATTGTGGGCAGAGAAAGCGTACGGAGGATAGGGTTTTAACACAGAAAGATACTAATCAGCCGCATGGGTTTAGAGAAGGGGTTCAAGAAATTCAGGACTTGTCCTCTGATGATTCTTCAGATTCTTCGAAAAGATGGGACTTCAAAAAGAGGTCACCTGACTTGAATGTGAGGCGATCGTCAACAGAGATAGGGCAAAGAGTTACGAGAAGTGTAACTCAAGGCACTCGTGGATTGACATTGAGCGCAGAGAAGCGAAGTAAAAACGACGCCCTGGAAAAACTCCTTCGCATGAAGAATAGCAAAAGGAGGTGAAACAGCTTTCTTAACGTTTGTGGTCTTGGGTGTACTTTGGATTGCACAACGGGATTTACCAAGAGCCTGCTTCCGAAATCCTGGAACGTTTTCTTGGATTCGTGTTACCAGCAGTGGAAGCGGTGGCTGTCTTAGAGGTTGGTTTCAGATTGGACATCCATTTTGAGGGTCACCTTCAATAGCTGACCTGACAAACTGGCTGAAGGTAGCGATCGATGCAGCCTGTATTCTACGTACAAACTGGAATATCAGGACAATTGGTACTAGTTTTTGACTGAGTCGACCAGAAGCCCAGTTATGAACAAGGGCTGGTATATGGTCTTTTCTCAGGAAGGTGTAGCATATGCATCTGAGGCAGGTAGTCCACAGACGCAAGAGGCAAGAGGCATTACTTGAAAGCCCAGGTAAAGCCTGCAATTTTGGTACATACTCCTTGTCGGAAATTTGTATATTTGTATAGTGCATTCGCAGACAAATATACAAATGGAAATTTGTATATTTGTATATTTGTCTGTTTCTATCTTTTTAGCATCGGCTCCAGGCAGTTGTCTTTGCAGAGCTGCCCTTATGTTTTGCTTGTTATGTGTCCATCGTTGCCACCTCAACTGAACAGGTACACATCTCAATCAATGTTTAGAGTTTGTGTTAGGATAAGCGGAAAGAACAACACAGTATGCAAGGTAAAAAGTGTCTTGGCCAGAGGCGGCCAAGGTTTATATACTCCCGGGTTAGGTACAGTAGGTAAAGTAGTTGCGGTGTTTATGAGAGGCCGCATTAACTAAGTAGCTGGATAGGTGCGGAGTTAATGTAGAGGCCGCATTTAGCTAGTTAGCTAAGTGGTAGTTTAGTACTAATGAGGTAGGTGAGGATTCACCTTGAAGGGAACCTGGGAGCGGGGAACTAGGAGGATGAATGTCTAGGTGGATTATCATTCTGTTTCAACACTCCTCGAGGGATGGTTGTTACTCGCTAAAAAACTTCAAGAAAGAAGAAAAAGAATTTAACAATACCATCACTTGTAATTCTACTTATGATAATTCTGCTAGGGTCCTCATACCAGCTGCAGCTATTAGCTTGCGGTGTTGAGGTGCCGGTAGCGCCTTGGTCAGCATATCTGCAATGTTTTCTGTTGAAGCAATCTTGCGTATCTCCAGTTGGCCGGTGTTCGTGAGTTCTTGGGTGTAGCCAAAAATCTAGGGGTTGATATGTTTGACACGGTCGGATTTGATGAAGCCGGAGGAGATTTTCTCGATGTAGGCGGCGTTGTCTTCGAACATGATGGTGGGCTTCATAGGAATATTGAGGTCGGCCATGTTGCCGATGGCATGTTGCATGGTTCGAAGCCATACGGACTCCCGGGCCGCTTCATAGAATGCGAGCAGTTCTGCATGGTTGGTGGATGTCGCAGTTGTGGTTTGTTTTGTTGATCGCCATGAGATTGGTGCTCCGTTCTTGATAAAGATCCAGCCAGTCTGGGATTTGTCAGATACGGGGTCGGTTTTGAAGCCTGAGTCTGCGTAGCCAATGATTTCGCCGTGGCCGCGTTGGAAGTGTAATCCAAGGTCTTCGGTCCCTCGCAAGTACCGGAGTAGGTGCTTGATTCCTTGCCAATGACGATCCGTTGGTCGCTGGCTGTGGCGTGCAAGAACGCTGACGGCAAAACTGATGTCGGGTCGCGTATGTGTGGCGAGATAAAGAAGAGCTCCGACTGCAGCTAGGTATTGGCGTTTTTCGATCTCCTCCTCCTTGGGTTTAGCGGGGCGGTAGGGATCGTCGTTCGTCTTTGATTTGCCAATCATTGATGCTGAAAGAGCGTTGGCTGTCTCCATATTGAAGGTACGGAGTAGCTTGCGAGTGTAGGTCTGCTGGTGGAGCAATAGGCTTCCATCTGCAAAATATTTAATCTGTAGACCAAGACAAAATGTAGTGCGTCCAAGGATTTTCATCTCAAATTGCTTCGTCAATATTTGTTCAACTTGTTTGGACAAGTTGGGAATGCCTATGGAATTGAGATCATCCACATATACTGCTAGGATCACGAACTATTGTTCTAATTTGAAGACAAAGATACATGGGAGAGCTGGGTGAGATGTGAACCCGTGGGAAAGAAGATAAGTCTTAAGGTGGTGGTACCAGGCATGGCCAGCTTGTTTCAAGCCGTATAATGCTTTGCATATTTTGAGGCCGTTGTATTGTCCTGGCTGAGGGTGAGGTAACTGAGATAGGAAGTCTGGTGGAGGTTTGATGTGTAGTTCCGTGTCTAAGTCACCATAAAGATATGTGGTATCAACATCAAGCAATTTGGTTTCGAGAGATATTTGGACAGCTAGATTGAGAAGGTATCGAAAGGATGTGTTATCCATTACTGGGGAGTAAGTTTGTTCAAAGTCTATACCAGGTTTCTGTGTGTATCCTTGGGCCACTAATCTAACCTTGTATCGAATGATGTTTCCATTTTCATCTCGTTTACGAGTGAAGATGAGTTTGTGGCCTATGGGCTGGGTTCTAAGGTTGGTTACTAGAGGGCCAAAGACTTCGCGTTTCCTAAGGGAGGTATACTCGGCTTGGAGTGCAGCTTTCCATTGTGGCCAATCAGGCCTGATTTTGGCCTGATCAAGGGTGGAAGGGTCGGAGTCTAGGTTTGTCAATCTAGTAACGAAAGATTCGTGGTCATTCCACGGTATCTCGGTGGATTGCTCCGAGTGGGTATGATCAACATGAAGGATTGTACGAGTTTTACATTTCTTGGCTGGTAGTGCAGTTGGGACGGGATTTCCCGAGCCGGGGACTAGGCTACGTATAATACGAGGGCCGGATTGAAATCCGTCCGGTATTTTTGCTACTAGGTTCTGGAAATCTAAGAGTTTCCGCACTTCTGAGTCAGTCAGAGCGGTGCGAGGATCAAGATTGAGAGTGAGTGTTTCTAAGGCTCGGAAGTTCAACTGGGATTTTGAGTCCCGGGTTTGTGTGCTAGTCTGAGCGCTGGGGAACTTGGTTTCTATGAATTTACAATTCTGAAATCTAGCCTTGTAGATGTCGTCCCGGTTGGGCAATTTGTAATGAATGACACTTGGGGAGTCAAAACCTAAGTAGACTCCCTTTACTCTATGTCATTCCATGGTCTTTTGTTTCGGTTCAGAGACTGGGACCCAAACCTCACATCCAAATGTTCTAAGGTGTGCTATCTGAGGTGTTCTCCCGGAGGCTAGCTCTAACGGGGTTTGGATTTGTAGAAGTGTTGGACGTAGATTAAGTAATGTGGCTGCATAAAGGACAGCATGTCCCCAATAGGTTGAGGGTAGGTTAGCATGAAAAAACATGGGTCTAACTATAAGTTGTATCTTTTTAATGAATGCCTCGGCGAGGCCATTCTGAGCGTGTTCATAGGGTACGGAATATGATAATTCTATCCCTGTGGCTGTACAATAATCTTCAAAAGTTTGGGATTTGAACTCTAATGCATTGTCTATTCTAATGTGACATACTTGGTGTTCGGGGTAGTGGTTGCGAAACTTCAATAACATAGCTAATGTTTTGGGAAATACCATGTTCTGGGTAGTCAATAGGGACACTTCTGCATGACGTCCTAATGCATTTCCAAGCACAAAGAAGTATTGAAACGGACCTGAATCTGGTGTGATTGGTCCGCACCAATCCCCGTGAAGGCGAAATAATAGTGCCGACATCTCCGTGGGGAGTTTCCATCTCGATGGTTGCCGTATCAGTTTCCCTTGGACATAAGCGCTGTAGTCTTGGACATGCTCCGCATCACTCGAGCACATATCATGACCTCCCAGCAGGGGTATCATTCGGCGCATCATGGTGGTCCCAGGATGTCCTAGCCGCCGATGCCACATGTCAGCTTGGTGATTGGCGGTGAGGTAGGATGTTTGTGTGCCTGCATGGGAAAACTGATTTACTGTGTCCTGGCGTTCAAGAGTACTCGAGGTACTAACACCGGTGGTTGGGAGTTTATACAACCCATTAGCTCCAGCTTGAGCTATGGCTAAAAGGCTATGCCCTTGCCGTAATTCCAAAACTTCTCCTCCCATTCCTAGGGCCGTGGAGATATGGATTTTATTGTCCCTCAAATCCCGATAGTTGATCAGACTACGGGGGGCGTCAGGGGCATAGATGGCCCGATCGCAGATGAGGGGGGCTCCCCCAGGCAGCACTATGTGTGCCCGGCCCTCACGAAAACGAAAACTTCCTTTTCCAGTGATAGTGATTATATCACAAGTTTGCTACGGTTCATTCGGAGTTTTGAACTCAAAGAATGCTTGGTCTTTTAAAATGGCGTGCGTGGAGGCACTATCAAGTAAGGCAATTTTGGACTGCTTGGTAGTGTCTGCACCGGGCACCATGTAGTTCTTCGGGTCTAACTCAGTCAATGTCAAGGAGGGAGCATCGAAAGTATGTGCTTCTCTCTTTCCCCCCTTCAGATTTTGCAACTCTTTGTACATATCAGTGATGTACTTTGAGGCATGACAATCCCTAGCGTAGTGTCCAGGCTTGCCACATTTGTGACAGGGCCCTTTGGCCGATTTGAAAGGAGACTGAGAGGTTTGATCAGACCTGGGTTTGCCCGCGTACCTTGGGCTTTTGTGTTTGTTCCCATGATGTCGCGCTTTCCAGTTGCCCCGAGGTGTCCGGCGTGGTGCCTCCGTGTTGTGTGACTCCCTGTTGTTGATACTAGGTTTGGAGGCAGTGGATGAGTTGACAGTTGTCTTCCCATGTGATTTCGCCGGAACTGCTTCAGAGTTGTGGATTTCTCGTGCGGGCCGTTTCTCAGCTGTCTGGAGTAGGATTTGCTGCTGTTGTTCTCCAATCTGCAAATATCTCATCAAATCGGCGTATTTAGAAAATTTCATATTCCGGTATTGTTGAGATAAGATCGCACATGCAGGAGGAAATGAGTTGAGAGTTTTGTTAATGAGTTCAGCTTCCGTGGTGTTGATGCCGCAAATCTTGAGTTGAGCAACGATTCGGTGTAGCTCAGAGTCGTATGTACCGAAATTTGAGAAATCAAGTACATGGAGTGCACTCCAATTGGCCTGGGCGCGAGGAAGAAAGATAGACTCCTCATGCTTGAATCGGGCCTCCAGTGCGCTCCATAGTCTTGCGGGACTCTCTTCATGAATGTATTGCATGCGTAGACTCGGGTCCATGTGTCTTCGCATGATGATGAGTGCTTGCCATAGATAGGGCGTTGGGATCTCCGCAACCGGATGTAGATCAAGTGTGGCGTCAAGTTCATCTGTAGAAAATGTAGCACGGATGTTGAAGTTCCAATTGGTATAATTCGATCCATGTGTGAGAGCTTAGAGACGCTCTCTTTTTGTTTTTGTCCTTTCTCGTTGCATTTGTGGTAGATTTGGAAATTATGAACACACTTTAGGGTTGAATTGAATGGAATCTAGACTATTTAGGTTGTGGATGCAACCTTGGATGTTGGATGTGATTGTTGTGGGATCATTGGTAGAGAATGTTGTATCAATTTCAAGGTTTTAGGTTAGATTTAGGATGGAAAGACTAGAGGAGGAAGAAATCCCCCTAGTGCATTCAAAGAATGAATGAATGATGAGGAAGGACTAGAGGAGGAAAAAATCCCCCTAGTGAATCCTAAGTAGGAGTAGGAATCGTAGGCCCTTGGATTGAAATAGGATAATTTGTCATTGATTCCCACACAATTATCATTTGGTGTTCATGTTTGTGTTTACAATTTGAATTTTCTTCGTTTTGTTCTTTTAACCTTGTGGTGGTGTTTAGAGTTGTATTCTTCCATGAAGGCGGCCGAGTTACATTCATCGGTGGAGCGTGTTCATCCGTGGAGCTTCAAGTAGTTAGGGCTTCTTAGCCTTATTGTTTAAAAGAGCTTGTTTCCAAGCTTCTTTCAAGCCCTCTCAATCTATGTTGGTTTTGTCTCTCTTCCTGTTCTACTGGTAATGGTTAGTTGTTAGGAGAAGGAAGTCCGTGGGCCTCCTTCTCACTCCTCTTGATCTTCTTTTGCATTCTATTAGTACTTGTATTGGGCTTCATGTGTTAGATGGTGTTTAATTTCTTCTTACTCCATGTATAGTCCCCCATTGTTTCCCCTATCAGTCTCTCAATTGTTGTCCAAGTAGAGTGAGATTTGACATGGTGGTAGAATTCTTGTAGGGCTTTTCAACGGTAGTAAGCATGTCCAATTCCGAGTTGTAGGGAGTGAGAAATGGCCTCCCAAAGTTGGGGGTGTTGAAGGAGTTTTCCACCGGCGGCCAAGAAAAAGGGCCCCAGTCTTTTAGCAATCAGTCCTAGAGTTCTGATCCTATGCATTTGAGATTTTGAGGGTGAATGCATAATCAGCTTAGATTTTTGGAAAGCTAAGGCACGCCCCGATCCGAGCTAGGATGTAGAAATGACAAGCAAAAAACTAGAGGCCCCTTCAAAGGCATCCGGGCAGGGGAATTCTTCACATTCTCTTTCCTTCTCCTCATCTCTTCTTGTCTCTCCTTCTCTCTTCTTCTTCTCTTCATGTAATCTTGTTTCCATAATCTCCTTGTGACCAATTGCCACCTACATGGTGGTTTTTGCTCTCACACCATCTTGTTCTAATTGATCAAATATCAGTGGCGTTGTACGGTGTTCCTTGCTGCTATGCGCCTGTGTAGACATACTGGTTCGTTCTATCTTGCTAAAATCGGCTGCTCTCAATCTGGTATTCGTCACTCCCTATCGTGAGCATTGATGGTGATGTTTTCTAGGTGAACTGCGAGCTAACTGCAGGAAAACTGTAAATTGCGAGTAGACTACGAGTAGACTGCAAGTACACGACGGGTAGAGTACGAGCTAACTGTGAGTAAGCTGTGGGTGAAACTGCGAGTAAACTGTGATGATTTCGAGGAAACGGTGATGGTTTCGAGGAAACTGCGAATACTATGAGCTAATGGCATTCTACGGCCGATCTAATTGCAAGCTACCTGCGAGCTAACTGTGATGTTTTCAAAAGGAAAAGAAAATGTGATCGACAGTTTTGACCTTGAGGTGAGGGAATTTCAAACGAAAAACTATTCAAAACAAGAGAGAGAGAGAGAGAGAGCACGAGCGAAGGTGCTGATAACGTGTTAGGATAAGCGGAAAGAACAACACAGTATGCAAGGTAAAAAGTGTCTTGGCCAGAGGCGGCCAAGGTTTATATACTCCCGGGTTAGGTACAGTAGGTAAAGTAGTTGCGGTGTTTATGAGAGGCCGCATTAACTAAGTAGCTGGATAGGTGCGGAGTTAATGTAGAGGCCGCATTTAGCTAGTTAGCTAAGTGGTAGTTTAGTACTAATGAGGTAGGTGAGGATTCACCTTGAAGGGAACCTGGGAGGGGGGAACTAGGAGGATGAATGTCTAGGTGGATTATCATCCTGTTTCAACAGTTTGTTTAGACTACATAGGCAACTTTGGTCAACTGCAATGGAATATGTACTTGACCAAACTGTATGATCATGGACTCATGGTAAACCACCCCTATTTGTACCATTTTGTGGTCACCATGTATTAGTGTCTTACATTCAGAATTTTGATATGTACATTACTAGTATATAGTGCCACAGAATATGAGTACATAACATTCAGTACCATGCATTGTTTTTGCCTTGGCTCTACAGTAGACGGTGTGGAATATTCCACACCTAATAATACTTCATCATAGCTAAGTGGACAGGTGGAGGCTCAAGGTAATAAGCGGAGTGCATGAAGGAAAGGCAGTGGGCATGAAGACTACTGAATGTTATGTAAGGTTGGATGTCCTAAAACCACCACCTCCCCCAATTATGACATGTAGAGTTTTTTTGAGACCACCACAATTGAGACTCAAAACCACCAATTTCACTATTCAAGTAAACTAATGGCGTGCTAAGCATTGTGAAGAAATAGTTGGTGGTTTTGGGTATCATTATGAGTGAAAATTAGTACCACATGGTGTGGACATGGGGAAACCTAGAGGTCTGATTTGGGTCACAAAGTTCTTTTCACTTCAAAAATTTGTATCAATTTGAATATTAGGAATTAAATTGCGAAAATTTGTGCATTTTGTGAGAAATCTTCTTCCAAATGACCAAAAAATATTTCTCATAAAACACCTTGTTAAAATGAGGCCAAATTTCTTAAAACTGATATTTAACTAATTATGGACTTTTAAAAGTCCAGAAATAATATTGAATGCATCGGCCGAGACGCCGACAAAATTAAAAAACAGATTTTAAAAGTGAAAGATGTAGACATGTAGACGTTTTTGCTTCAAAAAAGGTCAAAACAATGAATATTAGCCTGTAGTTAGGTAACAAAATTGATTTTTGAACTAATTTTTTTTATTTTTTATTTTTATTTTTATTTATTTATTTTTTCGAAAGTGTTGGCCGGCAGCCGATATAATCCATTACACATCAATAAATTAGTCATTACACATCGGTGGGTAGCTGGATTATATCGGCTGTCGGCGTCCATGTTTAGAATTTGTCATTTTGTCCAAAATTCGTCATTTTGTCCAGAATTAGTTAAATATCTGTTTTAAGTTGGTGGTTTAAGGACATCCAAATTTAGGGTGACTTCTAAATTGTCGCACAAATAGTTGGCTTACCTTGTAAGGTTAGTGCACCCACTTATTCTGTCAGAGAACAATTAATACTATACTTGGCTGTCAGGGTCGGCAAAAAGTAATTATAAAAAGAGAAGCCGAAATCTTTAGGAAATTCGTTTATAAAAAACAATCTATTTTCTATAGTGAAAAGGAGAATCTTAGAGAATATACACACAATTTGGTATTTGTTGAAAAGCATTTGGGTTAAAAAATTAATTATTTGGCATGACTTGCCGACCTGATAGATGGGTTCAACATTGTCACTTCAAATTTATTTTAATTGAATTGTATTTGCATTTGAAAAAGCATTACAATACACTTTGGAATGCATTAAATGCATAATTTTGATAGCATTTTAAATTCGTTGTGAATTTCAAAGTGTTGGGCCATACATCAATACTAGATTCAATTTTCATGAGGTGTATATGCTCTTAATGAGTATCTTCTTTCTAGGTAAATTTTAGTTAGACTTTTGACAGGGAGACAATTCTAGACAAATTCTAGACAATCATGTTGATTATCGTTGCACTACCTTGATGGGTGCACTAACCTTTTTATGTGGTGAAATTTCTCTTAATGTTGATTAGAAGACATTCTTAAGGAGTTGTCTCGATATCTTTGAAGAATTGGACTCTTGAATACTTTTGCAATCTGTTTAAGAAAGGAGTCCAAACTTTTTTAGTGCACAATCTTGAGGTCATTTGATAAATGTAGAGCTAGATAAAGACCAATTAGCTAATTACTGATAACGTGGTCCTCTAAATTCTGACAAGAGAGAAGTTCAAGAGGTTTTTCTATTGCTAAATCAAGATGACATTGTCCTGGTTGAGAATGACCTTAAACTACCTAGGTGATAGTTAGAAAGTGGGCTCCCCTTAGGAGTGCTTATTAGCACCAAAGAGGGCGGCGGTTCGATTCCGGTCGGATGCACGTCGTGAGGGCTAATACTTCCGAGCTTGATAGGAACCTCGAGCATGACGGGGATGGCTCCCGGGCCTCTTGTTATAGTAGGGACGTCGCTCTTAGTAGGAAATAATTGGGAGCATTGAGTCTAGTTTAGATATTGTAGGAAGAAAAATCCAAAAATCACCTGTGGGGGGTACTCGAAATGTGTTCTCTTCGTTCACAGTGTGTTGTTTGTAATTTGTTGTTGTGCAATGGAAATAAAGCATCCATTTGTTTCAAAAAAGAAGAAGATGGCATTGTCCAAATCAAAACATGTAGAATACCCTATTATTTCATTATCCATTTTGAATGTGAATCATTTTTCTTTTTGAAGGTTAACCCTTTAGTGCCCGGTTGACCAGTTTTTGGTCGATTTTGGGACTTTTTGTTTGCTACAGTCTTCAAAACATTTGATTTCAAAAAATCCAGGGAACAATGCAATTAGAGTATCTTCATGCGCTTCAAACAAAACCAATTTCATGAGAGTGCATGCAAAAATGCATCAGCTATGCTTATCCAAATTTAAATGTCCCGAGCCTTCACAAGTGAAATATCATAAAGAAATACATATTTAATGTAAGGGATGACACCACATATTCGAGTATACAACATATTTAACTGTATTGTCATATTTCAATACATAAAACATATCATAAAAACAAATGTATAGTGGCTATATACCATAAGTGGCAGGCACGACTAGCAAAAAACATTTCTAAAATCAAATGCCACTTTTTTTGCAAAATCATTTAAAAAAAGTTACGATGGAAAAGAATCTTGAAAAATATTTCATTTCCTGAACTGTATTTTTGACAAAAATAAAATTCTACACATCACCTTGCCCTCTATCTAGATAGATAGAAACTCCAGTCCTCTTTCAAGGCGAGCATGAATAAAGTGTTTGTTTGTAATGTTAGTGACACAGTGCCCACCGGACAAAGGGCCACTTCTCCTCTACCTACATACAATATATAGAGCACAAGAGACGTTCAAGGAATAAACCATGAAGGACCAAAGATTCATGATTTTAAAATGTCAAATTCAATAAATCATATTGTGAAAATTGTAATTAGAATGGGACCCAATTTTATATCATCGTAATCAACAAAGAACATTGTATATTTTGATAAAAAAGAACATTAATAAAAGTACTCCTCAAAGAATTAATTCAAAAAGGCTAAAAAAGAACATGAAGCTTTATGTATCTTTAAGGTTGAATGCTCTCTAACCATCAATTCTTCCAAATCCGCATGTAGAATTTTTCATACTGTTTGAGACTCAAAACCACAAATCTCACTATTCAAGCAAACCATTGGCTTGTCAAACATTGTGAAGACATTAGATGAGTTTTAGGGCTTTAAGAAAGCGATTACTATTTGATATGTTGAAATCAATAGTGATCAATAAAATAATTAAAATAGATAAAAATAAAAATTCCAATCTAACGTGGACAACGGCTGTCTACGTTGATTGGGAATTTTTTAATTAATTTTTTTTAAATTAATTTTTTTAAATTAATTTTTATTGATTATTACTGATTTTAGCACATCATAGAATAGGACCCAAAATTCTAAAGGCCCTAAAACTCACATAATCAGTGGCTGGTGGTTTTGGGGATCATCATGAGTGGAAATTAGTATTACATAGTGTGGACATAGGAGAGCCTGTAGATTGATATTGAATCTTGGTGTACTTTCTATTTTTAAAAATTGCATCAATTTCAATGAAATTCTGGAAAAATATGCATTCCTTGTTAAACCTTATATAAAATGAAAAAAAACATTTCATCAAAGATATCATTGCTAAAAATACACTTGATTGCTCAAATTGGGGTATTAACCCCTAAATGCCCAACCAACTATATTATGTTTGATTTTTGGTCAGAGGTCCAAACTTGGGGAAGTCACTTAGTGTAAATTTTGGGTACACATGAGCGAACAAAGGGTATTTAATGGGGGGACTATGAAATAATTAGAATATTCGATTATTTATAGTATATTTAGGGTATATTCTATATATTCTAGGAATATTCCTAGAATATTTCCAAATTGGTTTTAAAACACTTTCTAATACTTCTATAAATTTATAATTTTTATCTCAAATGAATAAAAGACACCCTATATTTGTTCTCTCATAGTTATCTAAATTCTTGACAGTGACTTCCCCGGGGCCCAAAAAATCAAGTGTTTTAGCTTTGTTGGAGTTGGTGTTTTCATTAGATGTTTAAGTTAAATTATGATATATCTTTTGACTATTGGGATTGGAGAATAGACTTCATTTGACGATTTTACATCGTTGAGAAATCTGAATTTAAGTGTTCAAAATACAAAGGGCTTTCTAAGGATTCTTGAATCATGCCTCTCTTTTAATTTCTTCACTTTCATTTTTTAACTACTCGAAAACATAACTTTTATTTAGCTCAAATATGATTTTAGATATTAAATTTGACAAAAATGTATTTATTTTGAATTTTTATCTTATTTACATGATAAAATTTGTAGACATTCAAAATATCTTTCAGTCATGTTGAAATTTTTCTCAACCATGATGACTATCTTTATCTTCAATGAAGTTTGGTCCAATAGAGAAAATGAAAAGCATGATGTTTTAAAAATATCCGTACGGTTAAAGATCTTCACATGTTTTAAATTAATTATGTGAATATCTAAATACATTAAAAAACATGTGATTCTTGAAACGGGGCTGCTATGGACTTCCAAATTTCCACCATCATTCTTTAGGTAAAGAATTATGTGACATGTCCAATATTCTGGAATCCGCTATAGCAATTCTTGTGCCACGATTCTTATTCCAGGTACAACTTACAAGGGCTAAAGAACCTTATGTGGTCAGCCCATAAAAAAGGGCAGCGCCTATGAAATGTACTTTGGATTAATGCTGGTCAAGAATGGAAAGAAGGAATCCGGGCCTTGATTGGGGATACTGTATGGATGAGTGTGGATCAAAGAGGTGGGCCGTTTGGGCCCAGGCGTCTGACAAGTGTCCACCCCCAGTGGTCGACACGTCAAAAAAAAAATAGGACTGCCAACAAGCATTCATTGATAGAGTTACCCTAGTAAGTTACTACCGGCCGGAGCCCCACCCAAGGCAGGCCAACTGAATCTTTTCAGACTCTCTCCCTATCTTAGTCAAATCCTTCCTTTTGCTTTGTTTTTTTTCCCCAGAACTCGTCCCCCTGTGCATGTCGGTTTCTACTAAAAAGGTTGCACTCACTCATTCAAAAGGTTGCATTTGCTTCGCACTGTGCACATCAATCCCGGCCAGTAATGGGCATGTCACTAGACTGTTGTTGCCTTCCTCAGTTCAAGCCTCACTTATATGCTCTTGTTCTTCGCTCAGCAATTCCACCTCTATTGTGAGCTTCATCTTTGACAGTTGCTTTCATTGTGTTTGAGTGAGTGATTCTTACACTCATTCAAAGTGGACCGAGCTTGTTTCAGTGCAAAAGTAGAGGAGAATTTAATGTTCAGTAATGCTGTGAATAGGTGTTTGAATTTTAAGGATGACTGTATTGTTTGTTTACAGGAGCTTAGGACAACTGGTATTTGGTTTTTTGTTTTTGGTAGCGAAGGAAATTGGTCTCACAAGTAGCGAGTAGATTGATTGCTCACGGAGAATTGAAAGAGACAATGTGGTTGATGATCACTTCATTTTGTCAAGCCCTAAACCTCGACTTTGAATGTGTTTAATTCACCAAATGGCAATGACAGAATAGTTGTGTTTTTTTTGTAGTGATCAACAATGGTGGGCTTCGGAAAGAAGCTGGCGGCGAGGCAAGTTCCAGCATGGGAAGCGTAAGAGCATAACTCCCTGACGTTGGCTCTTGGATTGACATTTGTTATCTATCATTGATTTCTTAGGCATATTGATTGAATCCAAATTGTATCTTGTGTTTTTATACATCGTCACATGAATAATAAAGTGCGTGCACTTGTAGAACAACTTACGAAAATTACTATGTTTACTTAAGGAGACATAAAAATTAGTGCAACCTTTCTTAAATTTTTACTCAATTCGATTACTCCGGATGGTTTGTAATTTGTGAGGTGTTGGGTGGGTGTAGATATTACATTTCCTACAACACGATGAAGAGGAATGTCAAGCACTACAGTGAGCAGTTGCGGAATGGCCACAAGGAAGATCGTAAGCGCATCCTCAAAGAGTTCTCCGAGATGCTTGATCATCAGGTAGAATAATTGGGCCTCATGTCTTTTTTTAGCCTTTTGGGTAGATCCTAAATTGAGTTTCTTGTGTCCACATTTATTTCATTTTTTTCCCAACACGTACAATATACTTCAATGATTCTGGTGATATAAAATTTAGTCCAATCTGAATTATATTTTACACAATTTGAGCTTGTATACTATCCCCTGTTATATATAAAGTCTCATGTATTCATACACTCGGTTGACCTTCAATTAACCAGTGGTGTAAGCATGACTTGCTTAAATGTCTATGGCCGGTGCTCTTTGAATGGACATAGGGTTTCCTATTTTTCCTTTATACAACCTCCCACTTTGAAGAAATTCATTCAAACCCTTTGTATTCTTTTTTAAAATGTTCCATATTTTGGTCAAAAAACTTGAGTTTTGTATAGAAAAGTAGGAACTTAATAAAATATTCCATTTTTCAATATGTTTTTATTTTACTTTTAGCATTTTCGAGTAGGTCCTATATGGACTTTCTTTAGTTCAGATTTATTTATTTATTGACCAACACATGCAATGTTCTTCAATGATACTCCCTCTGTCCAGAAATAATTGACCTAGTTTTTGACGCATTTCAACGTAACGATAGCTGAAAAATGGTCTATCTTTAATAGTAGCATGTAGTTTTTGTGTCACTCTCATTAGCCGTCCCCGTTTGAAGTGGACAGGTCTCACATTTGAAGTATAAAACATAGGACAATTATGACAATTATGACAATTATGACAGAAAAAAAAATGCCAAAAACTATGACAGTTACTTCCGGACAGAGGGAGTAGTATTTTCATCATTTGGAGAACCAGGAATTCTTGGTGCTGTAGGGGTGAATATGAAGAGTCTTTTGAAGAACTCACCAGTTGGTTGTGTTTTTTGGTTCAACAGGTTGAAAAGATGGTACTGTTTATGTTAATCAAGCAAGGCGAATTAGCTCAGCAGCTGTCGAACCTGGCAGATGAACGAGAACCAGAAGAAGAGGAGGAAGGAGGAGGAGGGAATAGAAGGGAGCGGAGAAACAGGCTGAGTGGGGCGTACCGGGCAGTGGGAGAGGACTTGCTGGCGCTGTTACGTTTCGTGGATCTCAATGCCACAGGGCTGCGCAAGATTTTGAAAAAGTTTGACAAAAATGTGGGCTACCGACTGAGTGACGAGTATGTGGCCACCCGTTCCAACCACCCTTTCTCGCAGCTCCAGCACATCTTTCGCCATGTGGTTAGTACCTCTTCCTTGAAATCAATCTCTCTTGCTTACAATTTAACAACTTTTGCAACTTTGCCTCAACTCTTGCAATAGGGTTTGCAACTTTGCCTCAACTTTTCTCTTGGTGGATGCTTGCAAGAGAAGAGATCTTGTAACATGTGTTACTTTTCACAATTTTTTGTCTTGTGTGCATCCGATTCTAGAAGATTTTCACTCTTTACTTGGCTTAAAATGTCTCTTGCTTCAAATAATAATGGCGTGGTTAATATGCCTGCACTAATGCCTAGATTTGTGACTTTACATCAACTTGGTGGATGTTTGAAAGAGAAGGTGTCTAGAAGAGATGCTTGATGTGTGTTATTTTTTACATTTAAAGGGGTCCTGTGTCCTTGACAAGTTTCTCTTTGAAGAGTGAGAGTAGTAATTACTAACTGAGCATGGAAAAAGTAGAGTTACAGTGAAGGTTTTGAATCTTTGACAGGGAATTGGTTCAATGGTGGCCACAATATCACGTAACCTTGCTGAGCTTGAAAACAAAGGGCAACCTGTCACTTCCATATATGAGCAGAGGTCAAAGTTGGGCATTCAAGTAAGCTCCTTCTCCTCATTAAAAATTTCCTAAGGTTTTTCATCATGTATAACATTAGAGTGTTGTGAAAGTAGCCACTCCCAGAATCATGAAAGAAAATTTTTGGGCTGCTTCTTTCTATGTTCTAAAAGCATCAAAATTGAAGGAATTGATATAGCGCTCTGAACCATCATGCAGGACCCTATTATTGAATCAATTAAAAAGGCAGAAGACAGGCTTACAAATTCAGCCAGCGTTTTGCGCTTCCTCGGACAACAGTTTGTGAATGAGAGCGGTGATGTGCCAGACGAGGGAGAAGAACTTGAAGTGGAGAATTACCATTTCATATCACTTGTGCTCAACCTTGTCAACACGTACCTTTACATGGTGAGTATTACAATCCCCCACTTTTTTTCAAAAAGAAGCTCTCAATCCCTTGGGTCCATCTCCTAAGAATGAAGATATCTAAGACGTTATGATCCTCTAACATCTTCTTTCTTTGATGCATATCCTCTTGCATCTTAAGTTCAAAAATTTAGCTAAAAATATAGACAACGCCCAACGGCATCAATAGCAACCATACTAGAGCCTCAAATTATTGACTCCTCGCAACCATACTCCAATCTATAGGAGTGACCACTACAAAACCATGTAAAAATAACATACCCCACAATATTCACAAACACTTGTTACTTCTTACATTTTATCAGTTATTAGCTATTCATTACTAGTCCGAGTTGTAGAGTCTACTTCTGAAAGAAGGCACCAAGGGTATCCATGTCATTGAGGCATCAATAGACGACTACCGCCAACGGACTCTTTATTCACGATGATCTTTTGGCCAACGTTATGATTATTATTATTAAGTTCAAATATTCTACAGAAGGGCTTAACCCCTAAACATCAGAACGTGCCGTGGCGGTCAGTAGAATACGATGTATTTTGGTTGTATTTGGAATGGATCCACACCTTTAATGGATTTGAGTTCACAAGAGAAGTTGAAATTTAGATCAATGCGGTTCTAGTGAGCTATTAAGATCCCAATTTAGAGTTTCTTGTTGGTAGCAAATCTCAATTATACGACAGCATATATACTATCCCCATGGGACGTTTAAGGGCTAAGAAGCTCCTGGATTGACACTTATAAGGAAGCAGAAGTAGCATGCTCATGCACACGATATTGATTTAAACCCAAATGCATATCATTCATGTTTTTATCACTAGAAGAAAACCAACCATTGTCTGAAATGGTTGTGTGTTAAATGTAATATGTTAAACGAATATAAATCGCTTTGAAACTAATACAATTGCGTTAAACTAACATAGATTTAACAAAAAAAAATCCATTGCAGACAATGGTTGTCTGCAATGGGTGCATATTAGTCGTAAAATGTAATGTTTGGTTCATATTTTCATTGAAATGGGAATGTCTTTTTCAGGTGAATACATATATCATTGTTCCGACGGCGGACAAATACGCTTTAAGCTTGGGAGCTGCACCCACACTTTGTGGAGTAATTATAGGCTCCATGGCCATAGCCCAGTTGCTTTCATCAGTTTACCTGAGTGCGTGGTCTAACAAGTCCTACTATGGACCCTTGGTTTTCAGTAGTATCATCCTCGCCCTCGGCAACTTGTTGTATGCCCTTGCCTACAATTTCAACTCCGTCACCATGCTCCTCATCGGCCGCTTGCTATGTGGGTAAGAATTTCACATCATCCACCATAAAAGGACCAAAGATTCATGGTATTAAAATGACATATTCACTCGATCATGTTGCAAATTATATAATTAACCCCTAAATGCCCAGGGCATTCACAAAAAAGTCAAACAACACTTTCATATGGAGTTTGCTCATCAATAGCTTTTGAGATATTTCTTGAAATGTTTTCAATAAATGTAAACATTTGTTTCCTATTGGTCCTCAATTTCTAATTTTTTCTAATGCGTTATAAATTTAATATGATTTTTGAAGTAAAATACACAAAGAAATTCATATAAATTACAAAATTGTTCCAAATAATCATTTAAAAAAATGAAAGGTTCAAGTCATAATGAAGAACCAAATGGGAAAATTCAATTTAAAAAATATATTTTCTAAATTTGGAAATTTCATAATGACATATGCTTTGTAGTGTAGTTTGGATCATGGCCTCTTGACATTGCAAGTGCAATAAAATACTTAATATTATGGTTTTTTTCAAATTTACAAAGTGAAGTAGAAACTAGACTTGATAAGCTTCATTTTCTTAGTTGAACTTGGAAGCTACAATAATCATTTTTAAAGTTGAAATTGAATTTGACCAACCACCATTTTACTATTTGGATGCTTGGGCATTTAGGGGTTAAGATGGGACCCAATTTTATATGCAAATAACATTGCATGTGTTGGTTAGAAAACAAATAAATTTGAACAAAAGGAAGCGCAAAAAGGACCTACTCAAAATTGCTAAAAAGAGCATTAGACCCAATTTGGACTTCTTGGTCCTTTTGGGGTTAAGCGATTTTGTGCTTAAGATGATTTTTGGGGTTCATCAGTGAGAGAGTTAAAAACACATTGTTATGTCTTGTTTCTTGGGATGGATTTCTTCTCAAAAAATCCGTCGCAATAGAAACTTGCAATCTTAACAGTTATTTTTTAACTCAAAAAGTTTTGAAACTTACTTTAATTTCAAGATTTTACCCATCATTAATTTTGAACATGAATCCATAAGGTAACTACAAATTAGGATAGGGTTCAAAACTTTTGAGGTAAAGGATAACTCGAAACCATTAAGGTCATTCAATATTTTGATGAATATTTTATTCTGTTGATTGTATTATAACCTAATGCATTTGATAAAAAACATCTGTCATTATAGAAATTTGAGTTATCTTTTCACTCAAAAAGTTTTGAAACATAATTGAATTTCAAGATTTTAGGCATCCTTAGTTTTGATGAACATGAATCAATAAGACAATATAAATCACATACACTGGGTTCAAAACGTTTTGAGGATAACTCTAATGTTTGAAGCTTTTAAGGTCATTTTTATAAAATATTATACTCTATTTAGTGTATCATAATTTGATGATGCATTTGAGGAGGATCTCTTCTCAAAAAACATTGGTCATAATAGAAATTTGCAATCATAATTGAGTTATCTTTTACTCCCTCTGTTCTGAAACAAAAAGTCCATGGGAACACTACTTCTAGTTCTCAAAGATGTTCTTTTTTATAAAATGTCGGGTAGTTCCAATAGTTTTGTTAACCCCTAAAGGACCAAGAAGCCCGAATTGGGCCTCATGGTAGTTTTGAGTAGGTTCTATGTGGAATTTCTTTTGTTCAATTTTTTTTTGTTTTTCAACCAACACATGCACTGTTCTTCACTAATTCTAGTGATATAAAGTTCAATCTCATCTGAATAGTATTTTTCACAATATGATCAATTGAATTAGTCATTTTAAAACCATGAATCCTTGGTCCTTTTAGGGGTTAAGATTTTAGTCATCAACAGTTTTGTACAAGAAACAATAAGATAGTGCAAATCAGAAAAGGTTAAAAACTTTTTATTTGAGGTAAAAGATAACAAAGTTTTCAAGAAGGGTCATTTAATATTTTGATGAATATGATGATGACGTGGCGAGTGACGTGGACAGGCTGGGTTCAGCAAGAGCAGTGAACAGACGGTACATCAGTGATTGTGTGCCATCAAAAGCAAGGCTGCAAGCTTCAGCTGCGTTTGTGAGCGCCAGTGCCTTGGGAATGGCCTCTGGGCCTGCTTTGGCAGGTTTACTAGAGTTTAATTACTCCGCGTGGGGGCTTACTTTTAATGCCAACACTTTGCCAGGATGGATTATGGGGGTTGCTTGGTTTCTCTATCTCATTTGGGTCCTCCTTGGCTTCAAGGAGCCCACACATTTGCCTTTGATTGTCGACGACAACACCCCATCCGCATCATCAGGTACGCACTCAACAATTCAAATCAGCCTGTTAAATAACTGTGTTGTTCACTGTATAATATGGATGAATCACTCACATATAGGAACGTTAAAAGTGTTGTCATTGAGCGATTTGCTGCTAAATATGTGCTTGTTGGATGTTTGGTCAATAACTTTAACAGTAGAGTTATCCATAGAGTCGAGCAAATAATTTCCACAAGAGGAAAGACAAGGCAGAATTGGTTTTTTAGCTTGAAAGGCGACGAAAATGGGATGTAGCTCCTTTTTTTTCGATCAATCACAACGCACTGTGTTGTTCGAGAGATTTGAACTTTGAACCTCCCCGCTGCAAGAGTAGCTCCCCCAAACCTAGCTTGAGTTCCCACGGAGGAATCTCCACGTACCCCCACACCAACCTCATGCTCCTACAAGGGAAGGAGCTTGGTGATTTATGTGAGTGGGTGAATTAATAGCATAATCAACCATGGTTGGAAAGTAGACCCTCTCATAGTCATCACGGCAGGAGCTAGAGGAACAACACATGCTCCCTCAATGAAACTCCTTGAAACAAAATTTGAAATACCAGAAACCTACATCAAACATACATTCAAAGAAATAAACACCATCGCAATACAACACGCTGGATCAATTATACTACATAAGAGAAAAATAGAAAACAACCAACCACTACCAATAGAATAGTTGGAACAAATAAGCAAGAAGTAAACAGACTCATCGAATACCGAATCTAGACCAGATAAATGCAATACAAATGCTCTTCACCAACCATTCTAAGAACCATGACTTGGTGATCACCAATAAATACTAATCCATTTCCCTTCCCTAACTAATTCAACCACTCGTTTAAGGTTACTGCTTGCTTCTGTTCACTAAAGTGTCTATCCTCGGAAGGGGAGAGTAGTCCTGCACCAATGACCCTTTGCTCGGTGGGCACTGGTTCATTGTCAAGACAAACAAACACTTTATTCACGCCAGCCTTGTAAGGGGTCCGGAGTTTATATCTATCTATCTGAGTGGGTGTCAAAAAATTCTATATCAAGATTGAAAACTCCCTGTGGCAGGCAGGTTACTTGGTTCTCACTTTACGGATAACTCTAGTGTATGATAAATTTTGTATTTTATGTGGCAGCTGAGAGTTCAGCAAATATTAAAATCAGCCTAAATAATGTTGATAAGATGCAAGATATCACTCACATATAGGAATGTTAAAAGTGTTTTCGTTGAGAGATTTGCTTCTAAATATGTAATTGTTGGATGTTTGGTCAATAAATTCTGAGTATGAAACAGTGTATGATAAATTTTTGTATTCATTTGGCAGCTGGAATAGAGGTTTCAGCAAATATTAAAATCAGCCTATCAACTAGTGTCGCCTGTTAAGTAATGTTGATGAGATGCAAGATATCACTCACATATAGGAATGTTAAAAGTGTTGTCATTAAGTGATTTGCTTCAAAATATGTGGCTATTAGAGTTAACCGAAAAGTCAGCCTAAAGAGGAAAGTTTTATTAAACTCGTGTTGAATTCCTCTTGAACTCATATTGAAACATAAATAGATCAAAAACTAGTCTATGACAAGTTGGGAGACAATCTAAAATAAGGCACTGTCATTATACTTCATACCTTACTATGGCTCTCACACCTTTCACCAAAGCTCCATGTCCATGGCCCACAAGGGGACAATTTATGACACGACACTATTCAACCCAAGTATAGTTCAATAGAGAGGTTAGAAGTAGAGCAAAAAGGGAGGTTAGATGCACTTCTTTTCGGTTAACTCAATTAGCAGGGTTGTCTTACTTATCACTACACAAGTAATGAAGACGTCTAGTAGACCTTCTCGTATGTCAGACAAACATATTCTTAAAATATACATGAAACACTCTAGAATATTCTTGGATATTCAAAAATATTTCATCCAACATATTTGACACTTGTTTAATTAAACAACCAACATCAAACATCAAGTTAGAAAATGTCAGACATGACAACCCTGTTTGTTAGATGATTGGTCAATAACTTTTAAAGTACAAAACAGTGTATGATAAATTTTGTATTTATTTGGCAGCTGGAATAGAGATTTCAGCAAATCTCAATTGGATGATTGTTCTTGGAAATTGCAGATAATCAAGACCTCTTGGAACCCTTTTTGTCTTTGAAGTCTTCTGCTGGAGCAGGTAACCTTTGTCAGTGTTAACCCCTAAAGACCGAGAACATCAAATTCGGCTTCGTTTTTTTTTTATAAATTTATTATTTAAAAAAAAATTATTTTAGCATTTTAGCATTTTAGAGTAAGTCAGCTATATGGGGTTCTTTTTGTTTAAATTTATTTGCTTTTTACCAACATATGTAATGTTCTTCACTAATTCTGGTCAAAGAAAATCACAGGGGTCACTCTGTATTTTTTAGGTCTCGGGGAGGTCACTCTTTGTATCTTTTGAGTATCACGTGTGCACAAAGGGTATTTAAAAACACCCTAAAATTTAAAAATAATTCTGACTATAATTAGTAATATTCTGAGAATATTCTCATATTTATTCTTGTAATCAATTTTGAGCATCCTATATTAAGGTAAATCATTTATAAAATTTACTTTCAAAGATTTATATGGATCCTATCTTTGTTCGCACGTTGTTACATAATATTTGGAAGTGACCTCCTTGAGTTTTAGGTATCACTTGAGATAATAGGGTATTCAAAAGTACTTTATAAAATAAAAGTAATTCTGACTATAATTAGTAATATTCTCATTTTTATTCTTGTAATCAATTTTGATCACCCTATATTAATGTAAATTCAGTTATAATTATTACCTTCAAGATTTATTTGGACCCTATTATTTGTTCGCACGTCATTATGGAATATTTGGAAGTGACCCCAAGTAAAAAAAATTGATCCCATCTAAATTATATTTTTCACAATATCATCAATTGAATTTGTCATTTTAAAACCATTAATCCTTGTCCTTTTGGGGGGTTAAAATGCACCTCACATTAGAGTTATCATGGTGGCTGTAGATGTCAGCAATTTGGATGACAAGAAAGAGAAGCAGAATTCCAAGAAGGCAGTAACTTCTTTTCGGGAAGCATATAAATTACTCACAGCTCCTGTGAAGGTTAGTTTTCTTGTTCCACTCCATAAACTAGTGTGGCAAATATGAAAGAAATACAACATTAATATTTAGTTTTGGGCAGCCCGGGCAGCGACCAAAAAATGGTTGTTTGTGCGTTTAGGGGTTAATATTTAGTTTCTTCAATAATCCCTTGTGTTTGTATATCAAATTTGAGTTCTAAGTCTTATGAAATCATATTTTAGTTTTGTTTCATAGAGTCCACCTTGAAAAGAAGCATCAAGGGTGGCACTCACTAAGATAAACCACCCTATTTGTGCCATGATTTGGAGTTTGTACCACTATGTACTTGTAGGGTACATATTAAAATTTTAAATGTAAGACACTGATACAAAGTGACACAAATAGTCACCTGACACAAACAAGGTGGTTCCCCTTTATCTGAGTTCAAGTGACATCGTTAGTAGAACTATTTCTAACCACTATAAGAAAAATTGGTAAAAAAATTGCACAAGTTTGTCATGTGCAGTTTTTTAAACCATTGTAGATTGGTGATGTAAAACATATGCAGAATAGAATCTTCATTTTCTCATTGCGAGTACCATTTTTGAAATTAGGAGACGAATAAGATACCGTTGGAAAGGTCTCAAAAATGCACTTCCATGGAATTGTTTGTTCATCTCTAATGATGTTTGGATTCTTTTGTTATTTCAGGTCCAGCTTTTTATTTACTTCATGCTGAAGTTTGCAATGGAAATCCTGTTATCAGAGTCCAGTGTAGTGACACAGTACTATTTTGGCTGGGGCACGCGCGCGGTGGCTTTGTTTCTGGCTCTGTTAGGGCTCACTGTGCTCCCTGTCAACTTGGTCGTTGGAAGCTACGCAAGCAACATTTTCCAAGACCGGTAAGTTTATGACAAAAATGACAAATAGTGAAGAACATTGTATGTGTTGGTTAAAATATAAATAAATTTGAATAGAAGAAAATTCACATAAGACATACTCAAATCTGCTAAAAAAAAAAAAACATGAGGCTCAATTCGGACTTCTTGATCCGTTAGGGGTTTAAAAGTACACACTTAGAACTCTTTTATATAACACCTTTGGTAACCAAGGTACATGAGTTCAAGAACTTGGCATATGGGAAGTGTTGAATCAAATCACATGTGTACACAATAGCAAATATTCTTTGTGATATTGAAGAGTGTAATAATAACGAGTTCAGAGTGTAGATTGTTTCGATGCTAAATTACAAAGTTGAAA
Source organism: Pohlia nutans (assembly GCA_022496805.1). NCBI lineage: Eukaryota > Viridiplantae > Streptophyta > Bryopsida > Bryales > Mniaceae > Pohlia > Pohlia nutans. The sequence continues at coordinate 19,897,283 of CM040097.1, forward strand.
TAATTTTTTATTACTAGAAACGTCGTCGCATTTCACCCCTGAAATGAGGAAAAGACACAGAATTTTTGTCCGGTTGTGACCAACACCACTGAGCAAAGTCCCGTTTTAGCCAATTGTGGCGCACTTCCACTGCTTTACGTGGTGAAAAACGACACCATATTCTATTTGTGTGGGTTTTATGACAATAGAACTGAGATTATTTTTATTTTGGCAGGCAACTACTCATTGGTGCAGAAATATTGACGTGCGCTGGATTGGTTCTAAGCTTTGATTTCAAGATTTTCCCTTACACTGCCACTCAATACGTGACTGGAGGCTTCATTCTATTTGTGGCCAGCGAAGTCCTCGAAGGTGCACACTCTCACAACTCATAATACCGTAGTGGGATTGGCCAAAAATAATTATAAAAAGAGAAGCCCAAGTCCTTAGGAAATTATTTTTACAAAAAAAATCTATTTTGTATGTATGAAAAAAAGAATCTTGAAGAATATTCATAGAGTTTGAAATTTGCTAAAATGGAACTTTGTAAAAAATTTAATTATTCGGCATGAGATCATGAGGTTCTTTAGCCCTTCTCTGCAATACCTTAGAATTTGGCCACTATTCCTGAATCTCTGTAGCAGATTCCGAATCATGACAAGTCCACGTCATCTTTAGCTAAAGAATTAGGGTGGTGACTCGGGGGGTGCAGTCTTTTATGTGTGACGAAACACGTGAGTGCACATAATCACGTGATTAATTTGAACACTACCGTACTATGTATACATACAAGAAGCATATTTAGGACTAAAAATATGGTTGTATATTTACATTATACATGAACAAACATAAGAATATTCTAATTATACAAGGGGTATTTTAAAGGGGGTCATGAACGCACATGTTTTTAGGTTAAATAAAGAGTGCACCCCCGAGGGTGGTGAGACATTGTTACAGTGCTACTGTCGAAAAGGGAGGACTCCATTAATTGCTAAAGAACCTTATGATGTGGACATGACAGCCAGGTACGGTAATACACGATGGATTATAAAAACCTAAGCTTGATAATCAACAATTACTACCATTTTATTTTTTTGAAACAAATCTGAATTTCAATGATCTGATTTTTGCAGGGGTGAACTTGTCCCTGCTGTCTAAAGTGATGTCATCAAAGTTGTCACGCGGAACTTACAATGGAGGTCTTCTGTCCACAGAGGCAGGAACCTTAGCTCGGGTTATCGCGGACTGCGCGATCACTCTTACAGGTTACCTTAGCCAGGACAAGTTTTTGAATGCCACTCTGGCACCAACTTTGCTCATTGGTATTTTGGGCGTTGTAGGAACATTGTACACTTATGATTCCATGTTTTAAAAGCATGCAAAGGCTAAAACTAGGCTTGAAAGTTGTAAATGTAACTCACAAGTACAGTACCCACAAAAAATAATTCAAATTATATTTTTTTTCTCCAATTTGTACTGCCACAAAAGATTAACCCTTTAACCCCTAAAAGTCTGAGGGGTATTGGACAAAATATAGATGTGTTATAATATGTGCCTTCCATATGTTTGATGAAGTTTGGTTAAATAAACAAAATGTAGGGCATCATCTCTACAAATTATCCGTACGGTCTAACTTCCAAAAATAACTTTAGATATTTTTTTAATGAATTTAAAAGCATTAACCTTTGAAAATTTGTATAAATTCTAATTTTCACTTTTAGAGTTTCAAATTTAGCATGCTTGGTTAAATTTGGTTTATCTATTGTAAACTTCAAAAAAACAAAAGAAATGATGGAGGGAACATCATTACTTTCCCCAAATAGCAAATTTTGTAACATTAAGACAATGTTGACGTGATCCACTTTGAAAAATTCTCCCCGGTGGAGTTCAACTCGGATTGACATAATTCAAATTGGGTTGCAAAGTAGACTTGATGTAGTATTTTAAAATATTTTTTATTTTTCAAAAAAAATACTTTTTTTAAATTCCGGGCAGCCCGTTGGATTCGGGCAGCGACCATAAAATGGTCGTTTGGGCGTTTAGGGGTTAATGTACCGATTCAACCTGAGTGTTTTCAAAGAAGCGTTATAAAATGTTTGATGAAAACCAAAAATGGGGTTGATGGTCAAAGCAAAGTTGTAAATGTCAATGTGAAGATCACATCTGTACGGTTGGATTCATTCTATTTTATTTAATATTTAATAATTAATTTTGCAAGGTTTTCTCTTGAAATTCAATTTAAAATCCCAAAGTAGCACAAAAATATTTAAAAATATGGTAATGAAATTGGAATAACATGCACTACGAGATGGTATGGTTCCATGATTTGATTCTACTTATTTTGGAAAATCATATTTAAGTTCCCACTTTTTCATGTGTGGAGTTTTGAAGCTCAGAGGGGAAAGTGACACTCATAGGGGAATCAATACAGGGAAACCGTATGATATATGTATATTCACCAAGCCTTTCAATGAGGAATCTCTCCGATCCAGCAAATTAAGCGTGCCGTATGTTGCTTCTGCATGCGAAGCAGACACGAATCAAAAACATCAAAAAGCAGTGTCTTGAAAGAGACCTGCACCACATGGCCTATCTGCAAACACAGGGTCTGGTCTACCGGTGCGTCACGGCGGTGAGGTGAAATCATTTGGCGCTCTAGATACGGGGGTGGAGGTTGCAGGGAAACGATCCTGCGATCTCGCACCACCAATGCTCGGTGCGTCACATCCGATGTTTGTTTTCCGACGACGCTTCATGCCAAAGACTGTGAGACTTAATATTATATACAGATATTTACTCGTCGCTACCAATGTCGTCTCAATCGGAATTAATGCCAGGACGGAATTAATGCCAGGACGGAATTAATGGCCCTAGTATGGAAGTTACGCTCAGCCTAGATGATTTATTTCCAGCTGAAATTATAGTACTGCTACTGGCATCCATGCCCATTGTGCTCTGAGAATTCTCACAAAGTTCTGTGACAGCCTCCACTCCACCATCTACAGTCGTCACAGAGGCCCCATACCGTGATGCTGCCTACTCTTCTGTTCACCATGTTGTCGTCCTGGACAAATAAAAGGACCACATGTCCTGACTAGGACATTTCAATTTTCGGGTAGGTTCCCATGGTGTCAATTTTTATTTTTGTTTTTTGAAATAAAATATGTGAATTTGGTATATCAATACAAAAATGGGGATTTAATTTAATTTTTTTTGATTCCGACTCTTTAAGTGGAAGTTATGGAGCAAAAGGGGTTTTTTTAGGGGAGAATAGGCAATGTGGACATGGCTCAAAATAAACCTCAGAAATTATTATTTTTCAGCTCTAACCGTAGGATCTTGTTTTAAATTACTAGAAGAGTGCATGGTAAAATTTTCATAGAATTTGACTGTACAGATTGCAAGATTATAGCGTTTGAAGTGAAAAGATGAAATTGCAGTCTTTTTTGATATTTTCTGACCGTCTTTGAAGACATGGGAAAAATTGTTAAATTGGTCAAAAAAATTCTCAAATGTTATTCAAATGTTCATTTGGTATTTTCTATCAAGAGCAAAAAAATATTCATAAGAAAATGAATAGAAAGAGGTGAAAATGATGCTCAAGAATAGGAAAATCCAGCAGTCTTTTAGGGGTTAAAGTTTCAAATTATTATGGAGTAAAACAAGAGTCAACTGTTAGGCAACAAAGAAACCTATAGTCCACTATTTTGAGCAAGATCCAACCTCCAACTATAGTAGAACTTAACCCTTGAACGTTTGAGGCTTGGAAATAGCATCTTAGCATCTATGCAATAGAAACAAACTACCATGCAATTTAAAAAAAAGCTCTACATTGTAAAGATATTCCTTTTTGAAGAGTCCAAACATACTTTAATTCATTTCCAATTATCAAATGATCAAGCTCGCTCTAACAAGTCGTGGATGAAAGTCATCTACACTTGAACCAGATCGCAAGAGCCATTTGTTTTCATTCGGTGTCCATAATCCGGACACGAGCGTGAATTAAAGTCATGAATCAGTCAAATTGCACTTTAAGTGCTCTATATGTTTTATTTTATTTCACCTTCTGCACCCCTCTTGCATGTTGACCAACTAAACTTTCAAAAATCAAGCCTCCAACTGCAAAGGGGTATATCAACATTGTAATTTTCCCTTTAAAACAAGTTTAAAACTATACAGGCTTACGATCTCTCTAACATAACATTCAGTAGCCTTCATGCATTGTCTTGGGACTCCGCCTGTCCACTTAGCTACTGATTTGGTCTTGTTGGGTGTGGAATATGCCACACCATCTACTATGGGGAAAGGCAGAGCCACTACAAGCTACTGAATGTTATGAACATGCTTACCAACATGTCTACAAACTGATGATATAATACAAACTAGAGCAATTAGTGAATTCATTGCTCTAGTATTACAATACCTACAATATATCATGACATAGCATACCATCACCGGTTCGATGAGGACACTTTTGCTTACAGTGAGCTCACACTACAAGCGGAGGCGTTGTTTTTCACTCTAGAAGATCTTGTTCATTGTCGCTTTTCATTGTACACGCTTCTCCTACATGACGAATCGCACTCACCAAATCCAACCAAAAAATTGGTGAGTGCAAAGTGGTGCCGTTTGACTCACAGGAGTGAAAAGCGACAACTTCTCCTTGTAGTGTCACATTGACATATGTTTTGGCCAGGATTAGTCTCTTCATCGACATTGTTGCACATTTACTTATCCTTGAGCTTAAGGCTGCCTCAATTCTTCCCCCCCCCCACTGGCCGCTGCTGAAGATTGCATGTCATTTGTACTGTCCTCATGCCATTTGTGTCCATGATCGAGTTGACAATTAAGTACAGAAAACTTTCAACTTTTTTCTATATAATAATCAGATTAATCTTACCATTTTTCTTCGTAAACAATCATATCCTACTCTCCTGCTCTGGCTACCCTTAGTTTCTTCTGACTACTTCCATAAGAAAATAAGGGACTGCCTGCACAAGCTGCCATAACATTCTTTAGCAGCCCCACTGTTAACCCTTGGGAATCAGCATCGCACACCAGAATCGTTGCAAGAATCATAATCTTTTAGAAATAAAAGCCATCTTTAGCTAAAGATAGCTTGGCAACTCAACAAACTTATGGTTTTTTAATAGTTTCTACATGTTCCACATCATCAATTCTATGTTCAGATGTTGATTCTGCACAAGCAAAAGGATGTGCTGCAGTACTACGTAAAGAATGTTATGGACAGAGAGATGTGCCATTTTCTGAATTAAAAAACTCGCCAAATGTTAAGTAGAATAAGTACTCGCTTCAGTGGAATTGTTGAAGGGGTTGCGGATTGGGTTCGGCTCCGGGCGGGGTACGGTGCTGCTCACTGGACGAGACAACGCCGTGCAAATTGGTGGAGTGGGTACGAGACGACGGCGTTCTTCTTGGACTGGACTCAGCGGAACAAGAACTCAAGGCCAAATTTGTGAATTTGTTGAATAGGAGGATGGGCCAGGCGCAGTGGAGCAATGGTATCTTTTAGCAGATTGTTGGTGTGCCTGTGGATCAGCTGTGGCTGCAGTACTAGAACAGCATTTGATAGACTGACAATTTTGGCAATGAGTCAGTGTTTTGAGGACTGTAAAACTTGTAAGTGGTGAAAGCTGTGCATGCTTTGTAGAGAGTGACTCACTGTTTGTCCCTTTAGATCTTACTGAATACATTAGACTCGTAATGGTCTCTTATACATTGATTGATTGGAATAGTACATCATATGTATTCCGTGTGAGTTATGTTGGACACAATTTCCTCTTTGGAAAGGGCTACGTTTACTTCTTCTGTAGCTGCTCAATGATATGCGATAAGCCATGGACTTGTGACCGGGTCAGTACTATCAGTGCTCAAGCTTTCAATTTACAGTACAATTTTGCGCTAGCTTTGAGGTCGGGTTCTTTGCAATGGATGCAGATCACACTACTTCACGCTCGGATAATTGTACGTAACTTGATTTTTGGGCAACTTCGCTCCGCTACATATATATTCAAGCAGCTTGTTGCACAACAGGCTGCAATCTTTCAGAGCATTCATCTGTGAATCGTGAAGTACTCAGTGTGCTGTTGGAATTTGTTTTTTGAGTAATCTTCACTTACAATTATGTGAGCTGGCATCTCGGGGAGGTCACTCTTTGTATCTTTTAAGTATCACGTGTGAACAAAGGGTATTTAAAAGTACCCTAAAAATTAAAAATAATTCTTACTATAATTAGTACTATATGAAGAATATTCTCATTTTAATTCTTGTAATGAATTGTGAGCATCCTATATTAATGTAAATCATTTATAAAAATTATCTTCAAAGATTTATTTGGACCCTATCTTTGTTCGCACGTTGTTACGTAATATTTGGAAGTGACCTCCCCGAGGCTGGCATGTGAGTTCTTGTATCGTAAGCATGATAAGGCGGCCGAAGCATCACTTTAATTATATTCGATATATTATCTGTTCTTGTGTAGAAGGTCAATCAAAATCAAATTAGTACATTACATTATTAAGCCTTAGACTTTCTATTTGGGCTACTAAAGTTTCTAAGATTCTCTTGGATGCTCTTGGATACTCTTGGATGCTATTTTCTTCATCTTAAGTAAGTTTTCCTTGTTTGATTCTTACTAAATCTCCTCATATAATGTCAAATGTCCTCTCTCACCCTAGTTCCAAGAAAAGTTATTGTATCTGTAAAATTTGATCCAAGCAATAGGGGGTTTGGAACTCTATAGTTATAAAATCCTTTGAGACCATTTATTCGGACCAAGCTTATTTTACAAAGAGCCAAATTTAGTGACATTTTAGTGCGATACATTTATATCTCTACTATTATGAATGCCTTTATGATTAGTTGGAAAACCTTTTATCTGATATGTAGGCACATTGTTCATGTAGAGACAGAGGAACTTTTGCCTGTAGGGCCACCGTGAATGAAGAGTCTGCTGGAGCAATGCTACCAGTTTGGCTACCAAGATCACTTGAAATGGCGCAGGCTGCCCTTGATGCCTTCTTTTGAGGATAGATTCTATAGTCACAAAAGTAACAAGAAACAAGTAATATTGGCATTTTGACAACATTTGCATGGTTATGTGGGTAGTTGTGTGTTGGATGGTCACAGCTGTGAGTTCTGCTATGAAGCAGTTTCATAGACCTGGTAATCTTTATTGCTAGTTTATGTCTCTTTCTTTATTGTAAATGCCGTAGCCAACTTTACCTCCTCAACCGTTCAAGTCTGGGAGTTTAAAAGATCCTTCTATATAGTAATAGTCTGAGGCGTATTTTCCATGCCTATTGGTGTTGAATGCGGGGCATATTGGAGTGTTGGTGATGGTGTTGTTTAGTGTATTATAGTTTGGGGCGTTATTTCATTTGGGGTGTGGATTTACTAGAGTTAATGTAGTAGTTGTTTGGGGAATTTTAGTAAAAAGTATATCTGTCAATTTAAGGATTGAGGTTAGTCCATCTCTAAATATTGTTTTAAAGTCTTGGTATGGATAAATGACGTGCTTTCTATGTATACATGGTATGTGCATAGCGGATGATTCCTTTTCCTTTACAGTGGGTGTGTTTAAGTCTAGGAGTATCGGTAGAGTGTCGTAAATTAGAGTATCTGTTTGAAGGTATCCTAGTACATGCGTGTCTGGGTATTTGTACATGTGCGGGGTGGCATTGGTGTACTAAGTGGGATCAAATACATTTAATATCGTGTAGTGATTTGCATATTCTTTTGTCGCTAATCGTGCCCAATGTATTGCGTTCTTGTGTGGGTGGGTGGGCTAAGTCGGTTGTTTGCCATTTGTGTGAGAATGCGGGTCCAAGTGACTCAAAGATTTGGTCTATGGAATGCGATGAGTTGTATTTGTATATTATTGTGGGGCATGTGATTGATGATGAAAAATATAAATGCTCAATTTTGAATTTGCATATGAAAAAATTCAAAAATTCTATTATCTATGTGGTATTGGCTGTCTTTGCGTGTTTTTTCAAAGCGTTGTATGATTGTATATCTTTGTTATATTGTTGCTACTTCTGATTCAAAGTCTTGTAGAGGAGGCGTGGCGATTATATTTTGTTTTCAAAGTTTTTGTATTGTTCCATAGCCATTCTAGACTTTCTTTTGGTATAACCGTAATGCAGCGTTGAACACAATGAATGAAAGGCCCAGACAGTTCCTGCAGGTTTTCCTATGGTTCTTTCTAGTCGAAGGAAGCATGCAACATTGTGTTTCAAAATGAAACAATGCACTGCACCATTGTGCACTTGTTAGATGCAGTAACACAAGGTTGTAGAACGGAATTCATTAAGAAAATTTCATCCAAGTGCTTAATGAACGTCTAAAACTCTTTCTACACTTTCGAACATCTTATTATCACACTTGCACCATGACATAACAAAGGGTGATAGTCTCTGTAAAGAAGCAATTTTGATTAGTGACTATAAAGAATTAGTTTTCAACGGAATTCTTTAAATCCCTGGTGGTCTTTAATGCATGAGGACAAATTACCCCTAGGATACCCAAATTAGAAATTTCAGGGAAAATGAGGCCTGGATAAACAGTGCCGGCATTAAAAAGACTACCAAGGATTTAGAGTCGGGGGTTTTGTAAGGAGGGAGGGCCCGAATCAAGGAATTCCCTTAATGGGAAGGTCTAAGGCGTCAAGGCCAGTAGGCCAAAGTGCCGAGAATCTGCCCATCAAGGGCAACCCGAGATATAGGGCCTCCCTCGTCGTAAAGGACGTGCTACAATTTCTTTATCTTTTTGGCAGTTCCCCACAAGCTCCCGCTCCTTCGTTTCAAACAAGCTGCCATTTATCTTTTGGCCTTACACGGCTTTTTGATTTCATTTCTCTGCGTGCACTCGACCCCTCTCTGGGGCACTCGACTTGCAAGCTTTTTTCCTTCTTGCTACATTTTTTCTCTTATCTGTTTGTTGTTTTCTTTCGCTAGGTTTTCTCTTTTAGCTGCCGTGTTTCACTTGTCTCTCATTGTTTTCTTTCGCTAGGGATTCTCTTGTACGTTATCGTGTTTCATGCTCGACCTTTCTGCCATATTTTCTTTTTTTGTGCTCTTCTTGTCGGCGTGGTGAACTGGTGATTCGCTTCACGAGCTGTTTTGGTGCTGGTGTTTTGATCAATTTTGACGCCAATGTTTCCACCTGTTTTGGGGTGGGTTTCTTGATCTATTTCAGTGTTGGTTTTTCCTCTGCGTGGTACTGCACTTGAGTTCATGTTTTGATTTTTTGGTTGTATTGCCTTCATTCACTTTGTCAATTTTTTGCATTATTTTTGGCATTATCTTTCTTTTGTTGTTTCCCCGAGGAAGTCATTGTTAAGAATTTAGATAACTATGAGAGAACAAATATAGGGTGTCTTTTATTCATTTGAGATAAAAATTATAAATTTATAGAAGTAATATAGGATGTCTTAAAACCAATTTGAGAATATTCTAGGAATATTCTTAAAATATATATGGAATACATCCTAAATATACTATAAATAGTATAATATTCTAATTATTTCATAGCTCCCCATTAAATACCCTGTGTACGCTCATATGTATCAAAAATTTACACTAAGTGCCACTTCTCCGAGGTTGTTTCTCATTTTTGTCATGTTCTCTTGTTTTGAAATCGTCTCTATTTGATTTGTTGTTGATAAAGATGTGGATATACAGAGGGCGAGTTTTCATCGTGCAGCGTGCTATCATTTGTGCTATGTAAGTTTCATGATCTTATTTTAATTTCTTTGTTTATTTCTTTTTCATTTTATATAATTTTTGTCAAAGTCTTCTTGTTTAAGCTTTAAATCTATGTATGCAGGTATATATGCAAATGAATGGCGCTACTCCAAATATCAATAATCAGGGAAGTTTTCAACCATGGAACTTTCAATTGTTATGGACTCAATTCAGTCAATTGCATGCTCAAATACATTACAGTCAAGTCCAACACTTCATTGCAGCTTAGAACACCTGCAAGGTTGACTATAAGGAGGAGACCTTCATTGAGTTCATAAGTTTCTGTTTCTGAAAAGAAGAAACTAGATTTCTCTACTCTTGAAGCAGATATTACTCTAGATGTAAATTGTATTGAGTGTAGTCCTGATGTTGTTGAGATTAGTGATCCTAGTTTTGAGTCTGATCCATTCGGTCTAGGCATTAGTTGAAATCTGAGAGAGTTTGGTCTTGATGTTAAGCCAAAGATCATGTCAAACCCTTAGGCAATCAATACAGTTTGTGGTCATAATTCTGTGCCGGTTGGTGTACCTATTTCAAGCACTAGAATTGTTTTTGCAAGTGCTTTGGTCGATCTATGTCCTCTTTGTGATTTGACCAATCCATGTTCTCTTCGAAGTGATTTGATCGATCCATGTCTTCCAAATGATTTGACCAATCCATGTTCGGATTGTGATTTGATGATCTATGGCCTAATCGCGATGTGACTGATCCATGTCTTGATCCTAATTTGATTGATCCAAGTCTTGCACCAGTTTTGAATAGTGATGTTCACGTGATGGTCCCTATTGTTTTTGACTAGTAGATCTCGAATCCTTTTGGTGGAGTTCTTGATGAACTGGTTTATTTTTATATTCCTACGTCTGGTCCCGATTTAGAGAATATTGACAAAGCGGATGAATATTATGATTTGGTGCTTGATTATAGCACAAATGATGAAGATTTTTGTTTTTCTAACCGTCGATTTGGCACCGCTGCACAAGAAGATTTGGATCATGTCAAGCGTGGAGGTGTAAGAGTAAGTTTGCATGTGGAGAAGTGGGCCGAGAACGCATTCTTGGAGTAGCGACAGTATCGGGGTTATGCAACTTTGTTGTCCATTGGCAATTTATCAGAGCACAGTGATGTTCGACCTTTTATGGAACTGCTTGTTTACTTCATGCTTTAAACAAAAAACCGTAATAGAGAGCCATATAGTTTGAACACGTAAGTTCTTTTACCTTGTATTCTTTCAAATTCGTGATCAATATAAGGTTTTTTCGTCGTCCAGATGTGGCAAACCATGGAAAGATTATTGTATGGTAGTGTGTGTTACAAAATGACATGCTAACAGTGCTTTCAGAGTCTCAATGTTTGTGTGATTCTCTTTTTATTTGATTTCACAATTGGTTGAATTTTTGTTCATAATGAGATTCAATGAAGTGTTTGAAGTTGCACTATGTTGAACTCAATGTGGCATTATATGATGCATAAAGTTTTCTACGCATTTTACATGTAGATTTAATTTACTTTTGCAGACTTTCATGCCTATTGCGAGGGATTGGACAACTTATCTGAGCACATCAAATAGAGTGCATTATCAAGATGTCGATAATAGAGGAGAAGTGCAACATTCTTACTGATGTGTGCTACATGGCTATAACAGTAGCCCAGTAGGTGCATATCAACTAATTACTAAGTCAGTTGCTTCTGAACTTAGAAGAAGTGTTGACAAGAGTGATGTTATTACCTCGGGGAGGTCACTTCCAAATATTACGTAACAACGTGCGAACAAAGATAGGGTCCAAATAAATCTTTGAAGATAATTTTTATAAATGATTTACATTAATATAGGATGCTCACAATTCTTTACAAGAATAAAAATGAGAATATTCTTGAAATATTACTAATTATAGTAAGAATTACTTTTAATTTTTAGGGTACTCTTAAATACTCTTTGTTCACACGTGATACTTAAAAGATACAAAGAGCGACCTCCCCGAGGTTATTACACATCGAGAGGAGGTAGATATGTTTGCTTCATATGCAACATCAGTTGACAATCCTACAGGCCTCACTCAGAGGTTCGTATATTACCGCACCTAAAACTTTATGGTGTGTGGAGGACAAGAGCTGAAGTCTCTTGATTTACACAGTTTCAAGTGGTGGATGACAAGTATGGGGATGAGTGCTTGAGGTGAGTATTTGTTCTTTTTTTAATTTTTTTATCATTGCTTTAGTTTTCTATAGTTGAAGTATGCTCTTATGCAAATTGTGTTATGAGATTATGCAAATTTACTCCTAGAATAACAAAAATCAATTGTCTGGATGTCACACACTCACACACTCAAGTTCTAAGAGTCTGAGGGTTCTTGTTTCCTGTTTTGATAAGGATGACTGTGGTTCAGACATAAAAACTCTTAGTGAGTCATTGGCCAAACTGCCAAAGTTTGACACACTCACACACTTGAGTTGAAAAAATGCCATCCTATCTTCTTGACAACTCTAAAGTGCAAGAAGTACAAGCTAAATGGTGTATCCTTTGCAAAATCGCTTACGGGAAGGAGCATTTTGGCATTAATTACCATAAACCTCATGGAAGGAATTGAAAGTATAAAGGAAAAAAATCTTACCAATAAAACTTGTTGTACTACTGGCATCACTCGTTTGAATGTTGCTTTGGTTCCTATTGACCAAGGTATGCAAACAACTGGCCATCGTTCCTTAAAGTCCTATGAAAAATATAATCTTGGGGATAAAATGGAGATTCAGAGAGCACAGCAGAGGGTGCTCTGTGGTGAAATTCGAAATCGAATATCTACCACATTTGCAGAAGCGTTTGCTGAAGAAGTGGAACGAAAGTGTAAATTGCAGGTGATTAAAATAACATATCGTTTAAGGATGCTTTTCTACATGGTTGTTTATCTATTTGTAATCAATTCAAGTTTTTTTGTCTCATGGAGTGACAAGATTCTTCTATCTCTCTTGCCATGAAGAAGCCGATCGTGAAGGTAGATGCTTTGAAGAAGGTATGTTGTGAAGAAAGCAAGGATAATGCTAGCCCCAAAGCAAGTGGACTTGGTACTAGTATTGATTGAAGTGGTGGATTTGATGGCTATGGCAAGCTGGATGCAAGTGAGTTGGATTCGTATTTGGAGTGGAAGAGATTTCAAGCGTCTGATCAGTAGGCTTCTTCATCTAGAAAGGTGTTCAAAAACATCACAAATTGCCAGATCATTGTTGTAAATGGAGACAGTGCACCAAATGCCCTTGGCCAAGCTTTAGGTTTGAAGAAGTAGACATGTATAGGTGTTTCATCTTTATCTTTCTTTGTCTTTGATTGTGCTTTGCTTTTGAATTAGCTATAAACATTTTGTTTTTTTGCTAAATACTAGCTATTCTCCAAACTATTGGGAACATTGAAATGATTTCAGTACTTGATTGGATTTTCAAATTTCACTTTGACGGAATTTAGTGATCTAGTACCTACTTTGGTTTCAAGAAAATGGCTCATAGGTATCCATAGTACAACAACTATTATCTTCGCATGTTCACTATGATGTCAACAGTGTTGAAGTTCTAAATTGAAGCAGTGACATAATTGAGCTCTGTTTCTATAGAGTTACTTATAGGTTGTGGTTGATGATACACTAGTGCAAAGGGCTGTTGAAACGCTATGTTGAAACACTATCATGGGTTGGAATAGTGTTTCAACCACCAAGATTGCAAGATAGTGTTTCAACATGGTTGAAACACTATCACAAGTCAATAGTGTTTCAACCCGATGAGCAATCATGGATATTGCTTTCTAAAATCACCCCAATCCAAAGAATCGAGACACCAAGTACATATCAAAAAGTGAACATTTCTTCAAATTTAGGAAAATGTACAAAAGTTTCAAAATAATATCTTAAAATTTGAGGATTTCATGATGAACTCTTCTATTTTATTGCTACTTCCACACGACTAATATATTTGCGTATGATTGGATATCTTCCATGATCTCTTGAACGTCCATTGGCCTTCGGATCACCTTCCCTACCCCTGCTTTGACCTCTGTCCCCATCCCTTTCCTCCCCGAGGTGGCGCGGTGAAAAATCTAGATAATAAAATCTTGCAATCTTGGTGGTTGAAACACTATTCCAATGTTTAAGTAAAATGTCAACGTATAAGTAAAATGTCATCAATGGATGCTTGCGAATATAAATTTAGAATAATTACAACAAACCAGCATGAACACTCATAGAATGTAGGTTGTTGTCAAAAGAAAAATGATTAAAATTACGTAACACATGGAAATGATGAAATGATGAAATGATGAATGTTTGTGAATTTACAATAAACTTGAACTCCCAACAAGTAAATCATTCCCATGGCAAGTATGTTGGAAGTAAACAACATTCCTTTAACACTTCAAAGCACATACACTTCAAATATCAACAACAAAACCTGGTAAAAAATTCAAAGTCCATTCAAAAAATAAATATAATTCGATTGACGTTAAAAATACCTTTGAGGCTAAGCACGCAAGTCATTCATTCGATATCCATTTTCCTCTGTGCTTCACACATGACCAGCTCTTCCACTATGCGATCAGTAGGATCCATATTGTTATGCTCTTGGCGCTGCAAACAATCACAAACATTTCTCAATAATATTGTAACAATTAATTAAAAGTTAAAAAACAATAAACATTAACAAATACTTACATATTTGTGTCGAATTTGAACTACGCCTCTCCATCCCGCGTGAGCTTGGGATTTGATATGCTCTCTTGCTCTTTCCAATCTCTTGCACCTCGTCAGGAATTTTTCATCTCTCATCATTCTCTTCACCTCATAGTCGTCTTTGTCCAACCTTGGATCTTTATTTTTTGCAATCTTCATTATGCTTCTTTTCTTGTTTCTCAAAGTGCCATGCATCTTCTCAAATGCCCAAGCGCTCGACCAACCGCCAAAAAATACTTTTCTTGCCGACTCTACTATCAACTCTAGAGTCTTTGAAGCCACGGTTTCTTGGAGACCCCCCATAGCAAAGATCTCGAATTTTTGAAGAGAGAAAATTCAACAGCTCCCGGTAACCTTTCCCATTTAGCGGTCCAAATGCTGTGGTGTCCATCACCCTCTTCCCATCTGAATCCTTCACTGGCTTTGCTTGATTTCAATGGCCTCGCAATTTCTCTGCTCTGTCTTTCAGCAACACATCCCTATGTGCTGGACTGAGTGGCGGATCCTGTAATAAGCAAGACGGCCACAAATTTAATACAATATATTTAGTTCAATCACTTAAATATCATATTACAATCATTGCATTTCACACGACTCTCACTCGTGCATGTATCTTAAGAAATAAATAAAAATACAATGAAAGGTAAATAGTACACAAGAATCAATAACTAATTCAATACTCGTTCCTAAGTTGGTCTGTAAGAAGAGTTTGGTTCCATGACAGGTGTGGGTTTGATAGGCTCCATGATGATAACATCATCATTCATAAAAACGTCATCACTGTCGACGTTTTCTTTTGATCTAATTCTCCCTATCCAATTCCATACCAAACTAAAAAGAAATTTGAAAAACACTTCAATAAATAACAAACATTTCAATAAATATCCAGGGAAGTCACTGTCAAGAATTTAGATAACTATGAGAGAACAAATACATGGTGTCTTTTATTCATTTGAGATAAAAATTATAAATTTATAGAAGTAATATAGGTTGTTTAAAACCAATTTGAGAATATTCTAGAGATATTCCTAGAATATACATGGAATATACCCTAAATCCACTATAAATAGAGAATATTTCAATTATTTCATAGCCCCCCATTAAATACCCTTTGTTTGCTCATATGTACCCAAAATTTACAATAAGTGACTTCCTCGAGAATAAATAAAAAACATTTCATTTATGATTATAAAAAACAAATAAAAATTTACAAATGATTAAATTTTAGTTATTTTACCTGAATAACGTCTGCTACAATGTGGTCACACTGTCCTTTTGAAAATTCACATTTGTCTTCGAAGCGATTCACTAAGGTTCCCAAGTTTTTGATGTTAGAACCATATTCTGCCTCAAAAAATTTCTTCATGTACATGAGCACATCACGCACGACCGCTTCAAAATTCACTTGGATGCCCAAGAATGTTCCGGAAGTGGTTGACTTTCCTTGCAAGAATTCAACTTTTTAAACATAATCGTGCTTCTACAAAATGATAATACGCCACAACAAGCTCTTCAATATATTTACTCATCCATTTTGGTGACGAGAAAATCCCACAGATAACGAGGTGATTTGCTATAAGCCCCTACTAGATAGATTTTATAATCATTCCAAAAGTCTCTAACACTGCAACATTCACATCACAAACAATAAAGCAATGAGTACATTAAAAAAGAAAAAGAAAACTATAGTGAAGATGACACAAAATGACATGTTATACTGGAACTACGATCAACATGGTTCAAAACATAATCACATAAAAAAGGGTTTAGTTATACCTGAAATTTAGCTCGTGAATTGCTAAATTCACAAAAGATTTGAAGGACAACGAAATTTTCTCAACTTCCAAATTTCCTTCAATGTGCAAATCAGCAGATGAGTGTCATTCTTCATCATGATATATTTGATATCTGTGAAAGCCCAATAAACACAACATATTCACTAAAAATGAGTAAACATAGTCAACATAGTCAAAATGCAGTTTCTTGTTCATTTTTCAATAAATTTCAATTCCGGACTTATTCTTAAACATCAATTCCAACTGTCTGAGTTGGCTTCCCGAAATTGAGAAATGAATTGTCAGTGAACTGAAGATTCAAGTGGTCAGATTTCATTTTGAAAAGGAATTCGGAATCGAAAATATAATATTTATAGATTAGGAACTGAAATTGGATAGGCATCAGGAACTTTTTGAAAATTCTTGAATGTGAATCACGAAGTGAAAATTGAATGACTGTGAATTGGAAAGATTTTTGACCCTTCACTTGATTACACTTGAGCTTGAAAACATGATGTCTTCACTTCTATCTCAATTCCATTTTCACTTTTGAATCTGAAATCCATTCAATTTCAGTTTTGGCAATCTCAAAAAAAATTAAATTCTCAGTCAAGATCAAAATTCATTTTCAACTGTCTATCCGGAAGCCCTTTTCAGATTCCAATGTGAAATTTATTTTTGGACAGTTCTCACCTTGAAATCCAGTTTCAGTTACAGCCTGTTTCAATTTCAATTCTCTCTTCAATGGTTCCAGTCAATGTGGCTCCAATCCGCATTCTCAGTTACTTCTGAGCCCGTTCTTTTTGAGCCCGTTGATTCTCGACCTATATCACTAACCATGTATACCACTAGTAGAAAATCGTGACCGAATCAACTAAAATCGTGACCGAATCAGCTGATTTATGTTGTTTGGGGCACTGCAATGACCGATATCATTGATTTTTAAATTTTTTGTAAAAATCAACAAATGGTTACCTACTTTCTGTAGATTTGAATAATGCGATGACCAAATCAATAGAATTTTAGAGAATCTGGAATCTTTTGGGAATCTTTTGGAACCTTTTGGAATCTTTTGGAATCTTTTATAATCTTTTGGAATATTTTGGAATTCATTGAAATATTTTAGGAATATTTGGAATCTTTTGCAATTTATGGACTCAACTTCGTATGTTTATAAGATTTTGGAATGTTATTATACGATAGCAGTAGGACAAGGTTGGTATATTGATGTCAAATAATTAATTTACTCTCGAAACCGTGAGTCATTATTTCAAACCATTTTCCACTTTTCAGTAAGCCCTTTTTTATACAATATTTGTTGAATACAATTTTCGTACAAGATGTGAATTTTTTAATAAACTTGTGTTTTACTATTAAGTTAATGCCTAGAATGTTTTGATCAATTCAATTTGCAATTAAAAAGTTATTTTTCAGAACGTGATTTTTTTAGTTTTGGGTAATTTCGGGCACCCATGACAAATAGATCCAATTGGTTTTAAATTCTTTAGACAAACTCTAAACATGATTGTGAACATAATCCCCGAAGTTGAAAACATCAAAGCACAAAATTATGACTTTCAAAACACTTAAAACATTTAAAACAACCTCATTTGGGCAAATCATGGTTGAAGTTCTATGTACTTTGAAAGTTTTTTTAACTTAATCATTCACAATTTAATCCCTAAAGGACCGGGAGGTGTTGAACTTAGCTCTTGTTTTTTTTACTAGCTCTTGTAGCAAGCTCAATGCCTTATTAGTGTGGGGTAATTTTGACGATCGGCACCGTTGAAACTAAAGAAGACTTACGTAGTTTTTTTATGAAAAAAAGATCAACAAAATCGCACAATTTTTGAGAAAATGCCACCGTTGAGAAGATTGATGGTACTTGTTTGGGGTATTTTGTACACATGCTGAAATCGGATAGTTCAAAACTGCTCCAAAAATTCTGAAACTTTTACTGTGAGTAGAAATCATCATTTAAAACATGTCAAAAATTTCAAGTAATGTGGAGGTGTAGAGGGAAAGATATGGGGGTCTGAAGTGACGCCTAGATACCCACCGTGCAACTCAAAAAAATCACCAAAAAATTGCTCACTTGATAAATTTCCGATCAAGAAGTACCTACAGATTTGGCTCTCAAAAAGAGGCAGGGTCTCTTTGTTGGTCATCCTACAATTCAAAGCCCAAGAACCGGAATCTTCTCACTTCCTACTTCTAGAAGCCGCATGGGGGCCTTACGGTCATTTAGGGGTTAAAAAAAAAACTCAGCAGACTTTGGCGGTCATTTTTTCATAGTAGAATAACTTTTCTCAAAACTCGTTGAATTGAGAAAAGTTGGTAAATCAAGTTAAGTTTCATCTCCAAATATCTATTTGTCATTTTGAGCCTCCATTCAAAAGTTATAGACAAAATTCAGAGTGGGGTAGCAAGGAATATTTTTTTTGATATTTTCAAACACCCTCTATAAATTTTGTCTATAACTTTTGAATGGAGGCTTCAAATCAGAAATGGATTTTTGGAGATGAAACTTAACTTGATTTCCTAGCTTTTCTTAGTCTAAAGATTTTTGAAAAAAGTTGTTTTACTATGTCAAAATGGCCGCCAAAGTCTGCTGAGTTTGAAAACACCAATTAGTAAGTGTACATGTAAGAAAAAAATTATAACTTAGTCATCAAGTTCTAGTGATGGTGAGTTGGTTAGGTCGTGGGGGTTATAAGCATGAGGTTACGAGGTCGATCCCGGTTAGGAACCGATCGTGAGTAGTTTGGCCGCCTGGAATCGCCGGGCAGCCTAAAAAAATAATTTTTGCCTGAAAAATTCGGGCAGCGAAAAAAAAGTTTTTTTTTTTTGCATTTTTTGCATTTTTTTATTGACCAAATCAACATAAAACATCAACAGATTTCTTTTGATTGATGACCGGAACAATGCGACCAAATCAACAGAAAATATCAACTCTTCTCTATTGATTTGGACGCCGATTTTTCTAGTAGTGTACAGGTCAACACGTTACTAGGACTGAGAAGGATCGAAAATTAAAGTCCCCGAATCCAGACAAAATTAAATCGCAGCCCGGCCTCACATATTTCTTGCTCCAAACGTAACGTTTCAGAAACTGGAAGTTTCACATACCTCACGCCATAGCCCATTGACAGCTACAGTTTCATGAAGATGTATAAAACTGAAAGATGCAGGGAAACAGCTTAACTAGAGGTAGAGACTCATCAATATACATTTATGAATGAGGAAATGAAACTGCAGTATTAGTATCAAAGTATGTAGTACAAGCATTTCACTAACCTCAACAACAACACTGATTCACCGATCGGGGTCTTTCCAGTTTTTGTTTCAAAGCTCCTGTTCAGCTATTCCACACATTCACGACGCCCTCAAGACCTCCTGAAGCTAGGAGCTAGCCCTTGAGCTAGTGCAGCTACCGAGTTCGTGTTATTGGATGACACTAACAATGTTACAGATACTTGCAGAGCTTCATACACAGCCACACGATTACAGTACACAGAGACTCAACTTTGCAAGCAACTGAATATATTATACCATAAATATAAGCAGTACACACCTTATACTTACCACCAGAACAACGGCTACGCTTACTGCAAAGCACACTTAACCAACAAGGACGACGCACTTCCTCTACACCTTAGTGCTCACTCTAACACACATGAATACAAGAGAGCTACTACAGAATAGAGCAGGGTACAAGTCCCAGAGAGATTCGTCATTCTCATCATTGCTTGCTCGTACTGAGCTAGATTGCTTCTACAGCTGTAAGCCAGTCTACACAATCTTGAATATCCGGATAATTCTACTATGATACCCGGATGGCGAGGTACTGATTCAAGTATCAGGGGTGCCGGACTGGGTATATCCAACACGTGTGACCAGCGATCAATCGAAATTTGAAAGCGAGTAAGTAAATTAAGACAAAAATGAAAGGTTCATGAATTCAATCCCTATGCATCCGATCAATCGGGCATGTGCAATAAAATTAAAGTTGACAGAACAAACTCTATCTTTCATTCTGGCTGTCATCCTTCTTCTGTCATACAACTATGCACCAACCATATATATGGCCATGGCGGCATGGAGCAATTCCTTGCTAAAGCAAATCGAATAGACGGACAAATTAGGTTTGAGTACTTTGACCAACCGAAAGTTAGTTTATAGGCCTCGAAGTCTCTTTGATAGACTCAGCATCCCCGACTCGCCAAATAAAGGCAACGTCATCTCCAACCCCGGTGGCAACCGAGGGTGGAGACGGTGGGACTAATCCAACCCAAGAATCCAATCCAACGAACCATCCAAGATGAAAAAGAAAGTCTAAAATCCAGGAAATTAAACACTAACAACAAAAGCCAAAAATTAAACAAAAATTAGATTCCTCAACATTGCATAATTCTTGAAATTAGACTTGCAAAAGAAAAAAACCTTGGGTCGTCCATGAGATGGATTGAATCTTAAACTGCATAGATAAGATTGATTTCAGATTGATGTCAGATTGATTTCATACTTAACTTCTGATCTTGAGACATGCATAAACACGGAAAATCAGTGAGAGTATCTAGAATCTTTGTGTGATGTCCATGTCTGATCCTTAATTCTGGCAGTAATTTTAGATTGAACTAAGTACTGAAAATTCAAACTTGGCTTTAATCACATGGGCTAATTTTGCTGACATGGCTAATGAACGTGATATTAATATCGATCAATTTCCCGGACGGGTGCTTATTAATATCATGTTCACGTACACAACTGTTCAATGAGTAGATACCATGGTTCCTAATGCTAGCTCTCCCTGCAGAACATGCACTCCAGCAAGCATTGAGCTCTCCATGTTTCTTATTTTCACGTTAAAAGAAAACTGCTGATCTCAGAGCATGTTATCCATTCCTGGAACCAAGGTACTCTACCTTGATCGCCATGCATGATCTCTCACAAAATTAACCTCCATACTGATACAATCTCAATCTCAGTACTAATCTTCAATCCTCCATATTAACTACTTTATTCAGCCCAATGATACTCTTGAACCAAGGACAATCAATACTTGGTATCAACTGGTGCAATCCATGAAAGTCAATTACAATACATTCTTTGCAGCATGTCACTAACGTGTCTATTGCACCCTGGATCGACAGTGACCATCGATTGTATTATCAAGTAGAACTGCACCCATTACAAGAGCAACCTCTCTTCCCCAAAAGTCAAAAAGATAAACTCAGAATTTAATTGCAAATCAATTCAAACATGAAGATATGAGACAAGGATAATCAACTCTGCAAGCTAGAGGCTCTTTCCCCCGGTCTCAATGAAACAGATAGTTAAAACATACACTCAGTTATGCTAGAAACGACCGATGATCGATGCTCATGAAAATATTTCTTTCCGAGATCGGAACTATCCACAAATCTGTTTTAAACTCCGTTGTATCGTTAAGATAGCCACGAAAGCGCACCACTTTACAATTTTAAATTCAACAATCAAAGCACACCTTCCAACATTGCGAGAAAAATAAATCCAAAAATACTCTGCAAAATCAAGTCACGACTTGGCTCCATTAAATCGAACATGAATCAAGAAATATATATTCTCAACCAAAACCTTAAACCCTAAACACATTTGGATTGAAATATTTAATGGACTAGAAGCATTGCAAACATTAGGATAAAACAAGATTTATAGAAAGCAATTTCTAGTACGTGATAGAAAGTATATTTAGCAATGAACACATTGACCAAATAGACACATGCATTTTGCCATGGTGGAATAGATGGTGGAAGTCATTGAAATTCAAATTTTGGACACTTGGCTTTTCTTCTTTTTACTTGTCTTACTGAAATTGAAACCATCACTTGCCAAAAGTGAATGCCTAATAAAAGCCTATCAGAACTTTTTATTTCTTCCAATGTCCAAATCGATTCAGGTTATGATCTCAAAAATGGCAGTCATGGGTTCCCGGAAAATACCGCCCGGAATTTGCGGAGAAGAAAATAAGTTATGGCGTCCACGTGGAAAATAGAACTGGAAGGCCACAGCGTCCACGTGGAAGACGAGATGGTCTGGACGAGTGTTTGTTTGGCTCTCTATCTGCTTCAAGTGTCTGGGGTTTCTGCGAGTGAGCAATTGGAGATTGGAGATCGAGTGCTGAGCGATCTCAAATAAACGATACTATGAGGGTTTTGTGAGTGAGCGATACTGTGAGGGTTTGTATGAGATTGAAGTTGCAAGTCAAGGATCTGAAGGAGGACGGCTGGAGATAGGTCGTGATGGACTCGAGGAAGTCACTTAGTGTAAATCTTGGGTATGTATGAGCGTACAAAGGGTATTTAATGGGGGACTATGAAATAATTGGAATGTTCTACTATTTATAGTATATTTAGGGTATATTTTATATATATTCTAAGAATATTCCTAAAATATTCTCAAATTGGTTTTATAACACCCTATATTACTTCTATAAATTTATAATTTTTATCTCAAATGAATAAAAGACACCCTATATTTGTTCTCTCATAATTATTTAAATTCTTGACAGTGACTTCCCGGGATGATGGAGACAGGTCCTTTTTTGAAATTGTGTGAATTCTTTCTTAGAACCCTAAGTTGCGTTTTTCTTGCTATTAGGTTGTCTGTACGATCATGATAGCTCCAGCAATTTGTGCAAACTCAAATATTGTAGTGACGGAAATGGCGTTGTAAGAGAATTCAGGCACAGAAATGACATGGTGAGGAATGAGATTATTGAAGAGTCCTTTTGTTCGGGAGAAAGCTTGCTTTCCGTGTAGACGCTCTCACAGAATTTAGTACTAAGCATATTGTTGAGAAAACTGGTAATGTGTAGTAGTTTTTGTCGTAGTTGCGGGTTGGACACACTATCAAGATGCTCCCTGGTATTCATCGGCAACTGCTTGTTACAATTTGCAACTACTGATGAAAGCATGAGACCAATGCGGAGTCGTGAAAGGGGAAGCTTTTTTATTTGAGTAAGGTTCTAGAAAGAAAGAGTATACGTGGTTTAGTTTTGTCTCTGATACAAGTTTTGCTCAATGTCTGAATAATTTGCAGAAACTAGTATCTCTGGGTTGGTGAAGGTATCTCTGGGTATTTCATGCTTGTTTAGTTAGGGATCCAATTGTGGGTGAGCAATTGCATGTATGTCCGGTGAATTTCATGTCTTCGGTTCTGTAGTTGTCTTCCGATGATGGGTTTCTGATCGATGCGCTGATGGCGTTCTAGGGTATTGAAAAGCAGTGTCTGTTTCATCATCTTCGTGAACATTTCTGTAATTGATGGGGATGGTGTCACTCAACAAGAGGAAGACAACAATCATCGGGCTTTCGTGAGGGCACGATGTTGGAGGCGAGTTTCTTATTGGAGAATTCAATGCAACGGGTGGGATTCGGCTTATGGCTTGATATCTGACAATTATTAGCAAACGAATAGCTTGAACCTGTAATTTCTTTCCTTCCAACTTTTATTTCTGGCACCATAATTCCTTGAAGTTGTGCATCTTTTGATTCTCATTTTTGGTTGAAGCCAATTCATTAATTGATTTAATAAGTTTGAGAAGGCAAAGTTTGTTTTGTGTTGGGAAGCCATAAACAATATGGTTAGAAGTACTCTGATTTTCAAAACATTGAAGATTGAAGATTGTTGGTTAGGGTTTCAACAAGGCTTTTGTATACTGGACCTTTTGATGGAAGGATGGATTGGTGTTCACAGAGTTATTGTGCATTTTGGTGAATTTTTTGAATTTTGATGAATTTTTTGAAATTTGGTGCATTTTCTAAATTTTGGTGCATTCTTTGGATTTTGAAGTATTTTTTGAATTCTGAGTATTTTACACGTGGACGTGTCCAAAAGTTGCCACATGGAACCCTAAGAGACTCATTAGTTGAAGTTGGAGGCTTGACACTATGACACGTGGCAGCCCTCCAAAGGGGTCGTGTGGCACCGAATTAAATTAAATTAAATGAAAAAAATTATTTGTGAATGAGAGAATTCACATATAATCAGCTCAAATTTGACATTGTGACACTATGAGGTCAAATTTGACATCAAAATTTGACAGTATGAGGTTACATTGGAGCCCCATTGTAATATGCCACCCTCGTCATGTCACCGATTACGACTCAAGTACACACAGTATGTCTCAAAACTAACATATGATGTCATGTGTAGTAAATATAATATTTACATAAAGGCTAAACCATTACATTTGAATAAAATGCAAACTCCGTGTATTTAAAAATAGTCGTACAAACATGGGGTTGAGGTGGCCTAACTTTGTTCACTTAGAACATGGATGATTTTCATGAGACTTTATTCCCACTACATTGTTCTCTAATGTTATGAAGCTCATAGAAGTAGAATTTCAGTTGCATATATTCTCAACCCGCACTACCATTTTTACATTGATGCAGGAACAACTTTGCCTTCTCCTTGCATTTTGCATCTTGATTCAATGGCAGGTTATCACTATGATGTTGAGAAATACATAAGGAAGTACGTGCACAGAATTTACTGCATTCTCATCATGTCCAATGTTTTTTTATGATTGTTATTTGAGTAAATATGAAGAGCATGAATTAATAACTTCAAATCTCACACTATAATTAGAAATTTTGTTTTTTTCTTTAAATGGACGTGAACCATTGTTTTGTGATGTATTTCCCCTCGACTTTGGTAAATTGTGTAGCATGTGTGATGCAGGTTTTTAATATTTGCATGGATACAAGAGCATCCCAAAGAAACCTATGAGAACGTGAGAAAAAAGTTTTTGAGAATGGAATTTGTGGAATTGAAGGTACACACTTACATTTTCAATATATATCTCTCTCTCTCTCTCTATCTATATATATATATATATATATATATATATATATATATATATATATATATGTTTTACACACTACACGAGGTTGCATTTGTGAAAAGCCTCATCGTTTGAAATGATATTGTTTTGAAACAAAGCTTTAAATACGTGCTTTCATTCACGTAATGTGTAGGTACCCAAACAAAGGAATGGTTATGATTGTGGACCATTCATGTTACACTACGTTGAATTGTTCATAAAGCAAGCTCCTCCAATTTTTAATTGGCCAAAAACTGAATTGTTCCTGCAAAACGTAAGTGAAATAGTATCTCATTTCAATACGAAGTTCTATATGCAATCATTGTCTTAGTGATATAATTAGATATACTATGTTTAGAATAACTCTATGAGATGCAATTGTCAATTCAAACAAGTAGGACATAGATTGTGTCTGAATTTTTGTATACGAAATTGAGCGTACATGTTGGATGGATGTGACACCCACAAAACCATGGTTTGAAGATTTGGAAATAAATTCTTGATAACCAACATTGATAACAAACATTGACAAACTTGCTTAATGCATGCAAATAAGGTTTATGCATTAAGCAAGTTTGTCAATGTTTTTTATCAATGTTGGTTATCAAGAATTTATTTCCAAATCTTCAAACCATGGTTTTGTGAGTGTCACATCCATCCAACATGTACGCTCAATTTCGTATACAAAAATTCAGACACAATCTATGTCCTACTTGTTTGAATTGACAATTGCATCTCATATAATTATTCTAAACATAGTATATCTAATTATATCACTAAGACAATGATTACATATAGAACTTCATATTGAAATGAGATGCTATTTCACTTACGTTTTGCAGGAACAATTCAGTTTTTGGCCAATTAAAAATTAGAGGAGCTTGCTTTATGAACAATTCAACGTAGTGTAATATGAATGGTCCACAATCATAACCATTCCTTTGTTTGGGTACCTACACATTACGTGAATGAAAGCACGTATTTAAAGCTTTGTTTCAAAACAATATCATTTCAAACGATGAGGCTTTTCACAAATGCAACCTCGTGTAGTGTGTAAAACATATATATATATATATATATATATATATATATATAGATAGAGAGAGAGAGAGAGATATATATTGAAAATGTAAGTGTGTACCTTCAATTCCACAAATTCCATTCTCAAAAACTTTTTTCTCACGTTCTCATAGGTTTCTTTGGGATGCTCTTGTATCCATGCAAATATTAAAAACCTGCATCACACATGCTACACAATTTACCAAAGTCGAGGGGAAATACATCACAAAACAATGGTTCACGTCCATTTAAAGAAAAAAAACAAAATTTCTAATTATAGTGTGAGATTTGAAGTTATTAATTTATGCTCTTCATATTTACTCAAATAACAATCATAAAAAAAACATTGGACATGATGAGAATGCAGTAAATTCTGTGCACGTACTTCCTTATGTATTTCTCAACATCATAGTGATAACCTGCCATTGAATCAAGATGCAAAATGCAAGGAGAAGGCAAAGTTGTTCCTGCATCAATGTAAAAATGGTAGTGCGGGTTGAGAATATATGCAACTGAAATTCTACTTCTATGAGCTTCATAACATTAGAGAACGATGTAGTGGGAATAAATTCTCATGAAAATCATCCATGTTCTAAGTGAACGAAGTTAGGCCACCTCACCCCATGTTTGTACGACTATTTTTAAATACACGAAGTTTGCATTTTATTCAAATGTAATGGTTTAGCCTTTATGTAAATATTATATTTACTACACATGACATCATATGTTAGTTTTGAGACATACTGTGTGTACTTGAGTCGTAATCGGTGACATGACGAGGGTGGCATATCACAATGAGGCTCCAATGCGGGCTCCAATGAAACCTGAATCGATTTGCACATTAGAAGAAATAAAAAGGTTTGATAGGCTTTGATTAGGCATTCATTTTTAGCAAGTGATGGTTTCAATTTCAATAAGACAAGTAAAAAGAAGAAAAGCCAAGTGTCCAAAATTTGAATTCAATGACTCCACCATCTATTCCACCATAGCAAAATGCAGGTGTCTATTTGGTCAATGTGTTCTCTGCTAAATATACTTTCTATCACATACTAGAAATTGCTTTCTATAAATCTTGTTTTATCCTAATGTTTGCAATGCTTCTAATCCATTAAATATTTCAATCCAAATGTGTTTTGCAAAGCAACAATCATATATCAAAAAACAAAATGGTGGTGTTTGAAAAATGAATTTCTTATTCCATCAATTTCAAAAGAAATTTTAATTTGAAGAAACTAAAAAGTAAAATAATGTAAATACAAGTGAGGTAAATAGAAATGATAACGTGTTAAGATAGAGCAAATATCACAAATATATTGAAAATATGAAGAGCTATGAAGAAGTGTGTGCAACTTTGAGGGAGAGTTGCCTTTTTATACTTTACTCCCACCATAGAAGGTTAACTTTAGAAGGTAGGATTTTACTTTAGAGTAAGCCTACTTTTACTTTGGGCGGATATAGAAACTACATATCGTTTCTAAGTTTATTGAGATTGACTCCTAGTTACCATGCAATACTTTAACTTTATCAACTTTTACTTTAACACTCCTCCTCGATCTCGAGTTACCTCATTAAAAACTATTTCTATGGCAAAATCTAAATCTTTTGTAGGTCTATGGTCTATTAGAAGAAATAAATAAAAAAACCATAGACCTACAAAAGAGTATAACATATCGAGGATTTAATTCATGGAGTAGGTGAAGCTATAATCCACTCCAGGTCTTTGAGTAAATCCCTGGGCAACCAACCAAACCTTGTATCGAACAACATGCCCTTGGGCACTTCGTTTCTTGGTAAAGATGAGTTTGAAACCAACATGCTTAGTAGGAAGGTTAGTGACTAAGAGACCAAAGACACGATGTTTCCTAAAGGAAGAATACTCAGCATTAAAAGCTTCCAACCATTAGGGCCAGTCAGGACTTGCTTTGGCTTCATCTAGTGTCAAAGGATGAACACCAGAACAAGGTAAAAATATAAGAGGAGTGAGGTAAACTAGAAGAAGAAGTGAAGTAAATTAAAGACGAGTGAGGCAAACTAAAAAGAGAAGTGGAACTTGACTAAAAGTTAAATGTAAAATTTCTAATAATAATTTCCACTTTTGAATTAAAAGTTTTTTTTTTAGATTTAATTATTTTTTCCAATATTGTTCCAGCCCGGAGAAGTCACTGTTAAGAATTTAGATAACTATGAGAGAACAAATATAGGGTGTCCTGTATTCATTTGAGATAAAAATTATAAATTTATAGAAGTAATATAGGGTGTTTTAAAACCAATTGGGAAATATTTTAGGAATATTTCCATAATATATATGGAATATACCCTAAATATACTATAAATAGCATAATATTTCAATTATTTCATAGCCCCCATTAAATACCCTTTGTTCGCTCATGTGTATCCAAAATTTACACTAAGTGACTTCCCCGAGTGTTCCAGTTGCACTAAACAACAGAGGTTTATCATATGAAATTTAGAGTGACAATGCATAAAAACTTCTGCTATTTGGACTTTTGAATTGTAAATAATGTTATAATTGGATTAAAAAACTAACACAAAATGTTATTCCTGAACTAAGTTTTGATGAAGTCATCGGCAATAGCTACCACGCATTCTTGACTGCTTTTACTCTAAAAAATAGTCAGCCATCAACACCACCAAGCTTATTGAATTCTATTGGGTAATAGTTTTGCTATAGTCTGTGAAACAAATGAATATGACACCCATATGGATGTCGTATCTTGTATCATTGGCAGACTTATACTTTTTCCTACTCAAAGGCATACTTCACAACTTCACATGCTCAATTTACCAAGTAATTGAGAGGGAACAAAGAACTAGAAGGTCCCATTGTGCGATATTGGTCGAATGAACACCATGGATCTGGATTTGTAACTCAACCGTTAGCAATGAATGTGAATGTAGAGGAATGCAAGAGGACAACATTTTTTCTCACAAGCGTAGAAGGAGAAGAAGACGATGTAGAACACTAGTAGGATTTTGGTCCTTTATAACTAGTCCTTTATGACGTAACTGGTCCTTTGTGACTCAATTCTTTAAAAAAAAAGTCGTTTAGGACCATTTAAGTAACAAAGGACTAGTTATAAAGGACCAAAATCCTACTAGTGGAAGGAGGTGATGTCGAAGTACACAAAATGAAGTTCAAAGTCCAGCATACACCAAGACCTTTGTACAGTATTTTGTTTTCTCAGTAATAGCTTAGAGATTGCCAAATTGTGCACTTGATCGACACGGCCTCTTCATGTTATGTATTAGTACAAATGTTGGTAGTATGCCAAAAATATTTAGGAAAGTTCTCGTCAATTTTCAAATTGTAATGACCAATGATTAAGAAATCATTTCTATTCCAAACAGGTTTAAAATAACCTAATTTATTCCTAGAATTAAGATATTGCAAAGAAGAACAATGTTGTGCACAACTAATTGTACAAACTTGTTTCACTTCATGTTTAATGAGGTGTGCTTGAAATAAACCAAATTACAGAAGTTCCATATTTCACTTAGTTTGTGCAAATCAAGCCTTAACTCCTCAAGGATCATTGTTCACAAAGTGGACGTTAAGAAACTCAAGAAGTTCTAACAGTGCGCAATCGGTTCTTTTTGGAAGTTGGTGAAATTTTCACCGAAAATGAGGAAAATCTCAATGCATTCTTTTTTGCAATTTGTGTCAAATGACGACAGAGTACAATAAAATAAATAAAAATAAAACCTTTATCTTTTTTTCATTACATAAAATAGAATTAAGATTACATGGAGAGCTTTGATTGAGGTCATTCTAAATAAAATGACCTTGCATATGATGTTTGGATGAAATTTGGATTTAAATGGATGAAAGTTGGTTGACAATATATAAAATGGATGCAATTTGGATGAAATTCAACTGCTGATTATAGTATTTGGGATAGCATTGAGATAGTGTACACCATGTTATATGGAATTCACCTTTAATATAGTGAGAACTTCCATATTTGTGAGCCTCGCAAATTCACTTAATTTCCAAATTAGTAGAAAATAAGTGTTATTGATATGCAGCGCAAGAATTGAAATATGTAGTGTAGTTTTATGAGTACTTTGACCGGTTGCCCGGTCAACGCACCATATAGTCGGCCAAGGGGTGGGGTAACGCAATGCCAAGCAATGGACTCCTCTAGCTAAGGATGGATGAAATGAGTCGAATAAGCAATATGGGAATGAAGTAGCACATTAATGGGCAAATTGGAGGTGTGCAAAAAATGGCAGCATACAATGAGGTGCTAAATCGGGTCCCAAAAGTACCATACACCATAGAACTCTACTACAAACTTCATGCAATCACAATACTACTACTGGGAACCTAATAGAGCACTAATGGGGCAAATGGGATGAAAAAGCACCCCTAAATCACATTGGCAGCAAACAAAACTAAGTAAAAAAATTCCCAAAAAAAACACCACAATAATCTCAATTTCACACCAATTGTTCATGGGTACCAAGTACTCAAAGATGGAGTCACTTTTGGTGGTAGGAGTGTGTCGATAGAGGGGAATTGCACCTCTATCTACAATGGCAGCACAAACACTAGTCTAGGAATTGTTCTAAAATGGACACAATTGCCTTAATTCTCATTAATTTTCCATAAGCACTAAGTACTCCAAAATGGGATCAAATTTGAGAATGAAGTTAGGCAAGTGAAGGGAAATTGCACCCTCACCCTAAATGGCAGCACAAACAATTATTTCGAAATGAACATAAAAGATGCTAAATTGTCTCAAATCCATTCTAATTTCCCATGGCTACTATGTACTCCCAAATGGAATTAGTTTTGGCAATAGAATTGAATAAGTGAAGGGAAATTGCTCCGACACTTAAATGGCAGCACACAATTTTACCTAAAAAATGGGTCTCAATATATTAAAATTACCCCAATTCTCCTCAATTCCCCATAGCTACCAAGGTACTCAAAAATGGGCTTGAATTGGGCAATTAACACCTCTAAGGATCAAAAACCCACACTTGTACAAAAATTACAGCATACTAACATGACCCAAAATGAGCCTCAAAACTTCCACAAATTGGAATTATCTTGAGCAACAAGTCTCACAATACCACAATTCACAATTGTAGCACAAGGATTATAGAATGCAATGGAAAGTTTAGGCCTTTTTGGGCAACGCTTCCGCGTCGTGCCACTAATCCTAATTTGCAAT
Source organism: Pohlia nutans (assembly GCA_022496805.1). Lineage (NCBI taxonomy): Eukaryota > Viridiplantae > Streptophyta > Bryopsida > Bryales > Mniaceae > Pohlia > Pohlia nutans. Next base: position 19,928,636 of record CM040097.1, read on the forward strand.
TCTATTTTCCTTTCAAATACGAAATTGGACCGGTGCAAATTGGGCAGCGCTTCCGCACTATACCACACACCGGGCCAAAATTCCAACAACACTCTACAAAATTCCAAAAAAACAATTTTCAACCACAATTTACAACAAATATTTAGAGAAATCCAAGGAATCAATACACCAAATAGGGCAACTAAAATCACCAATTATGCTCATGCAAATTCTTCCTATTCACTCTAATCATCAATAAGTATCAAGAGGCTAACAAGAACACAAAAATTGGGAGAGAGGGGAGGTAGGACATCACTCCCTCCCTAGTATCACGCTGCAAGTTCTGTAATATCGCACTGCGAATGTTGTCCCCTCGCACCTCTAGCTTGCCGTCGCATCTTGGCTTGCACTCATGCTGACTATTCTTGGTTGGAATTACGGTGCCCCCGCTTCGGCTCTTCACGTTCTCCGGTCTCTAACTCAATTCCGGGCTCCAGTAATAGCACAGCTTGCTTAGGTAACGGAGTCCCTCGCCTCGCCGTTTCTCCCTTGTACAACCAGCCTCTCGTCCTCCTTCGCAGCGCTCACCTATTGCTATCGCGGCCTCCGCCTCGGTTTGTCGTCGCCTATAGCCCTTGTGAGCTTGCCAAATCTTGCGATGTTGTCGCGGCCTCCGTCACGACGCCGTGATCATCTCCGTCCTCGCCTATCGTTGCGCCTGGCGCACCGCTGTACGCTCGCCACCTCGTCATGATCTTGCCGTATAGCTCGGCCCTCGCGCTGCGAGCTCGTTGTTGTCAGCCACCGTCTCGAGCTTCTGCGCCCTCGCTGCTGGCTCGTGATCAGTGGCCGTAGATCTCCGCTCCTCGCGATCAGTCTCCGTGCCTGCCGTAATCGGCCATTGCGCCCAGTTCATGGCACCCCCTTGGTCTTGTCGATCGCCCTCGTCATGATCGCCTATGCATCGCCGAATTCCAATCGCCGAGCACGTCGTGCTTCACAGCTCGTCAACATGGGCCTCTCCTCACGCATTGTCGTCTCTCGTCCGCCTCATACAAACGACCTCCAACCGTGCCTCACTTTGGCTCCACGGGCCACATCTTGACCACCCAAATTACCTACTATCCAAAAACTTGCAACAAACTTTTTTCCTTGCTACTATCCTACTTCCAAACACACCCTAATCACAAAACTCTAGATCTCTCCTCTAGCAGGGCTTCGCCTCTCTCCAAACTCTAACGGGCAAAAGACAGACTAACTCCTTCCTCACGACAGGGCTGGGTTTGAATTTCCCACCCCAAGCTTCATTCATCCTAAACGACTTTCATCCAAAAAAGCTACCCAACCATCCTACCCTTACTTCTACTAAACTCATATTTTACTCCTAGTTAACCGGGGATAATTTTTACCCACAAAATAGAACTTGGGCTTTACTCACAGAGTAGTGTCCAAATTCCACAAAAATATTCTAAAAAATACCCCACCTAAAAATAATAGGCAAAATAGTACAAACACTCAAAAACCCACAAATACACGGTCAAAAATCGCTACTTAGCTAAAATTACCCAGAAAATTAGGAACAATAAAAAGGGCAAATAACACCGCATGGAAAGTACTCTCAAAACACCAACAAGTCTAATTAGCTACAATGCTGCAATTAGACAAAGAAATGGAAGAAAAAAGTACAAAACTTCTCGGTAAAGGTTTACCCTGCTTTGTGGACCGGTTCGACGGTTCACAAGTTTAAATGAGAATAACATTAAAATGTATGATCTCATGTGATTATGTTTTTTGTTTTCTATAATGATATTACAAAAATTATCTGAAGTTTTTAATATTTAAAAATGCAGTAGTATACATTTATGTGCATGGAATTGCATATGACAAATTACAACTAAATTTTTAGTGACAACTTGAAAGAGTAGTTGTAACCACTTTTGATTTGTTTTTTTAATTATTGAACACATATTTTAAGATGATATGAATATTGTTATTGATAGCTTCAAAACCGGGTATGATCTTTGTAGTCGTATGTTCTTTGATAGCTTCAAAACCGGGTATGATCTTTATAGTCTTGATACACAAACCTTATTTGCACCAAATGTTTGTTCCTTTAACCCCCTAAAGGACAAATGTCGATCGAGTTGACATTTCAAATCTTAGGCATGTTAGTTTGATTTCAATTTTTGGTTGATGTGGATGAAACTTTCACCAAAGATGTACATTTCCACAAGGTATTTGGGAATATATATTTTCTTCCGATCGGTACTCAAGAGCAAAAATTATGGATGAAAATAGTGTTGCAACCCGGTTGAAACGTTATATTTGAAACACTATCCCAAACACTATGGTGATAGTGATTCAACCAGCCCTTCAAAATGCTTGAGACCGGTTGAAACACTATCGGGATAGTGTTTGGGATAGTGATTCAACCGTGATTTGCACTAGTGATAACTTTAGGAACTGGGGCCGCGCTATGGTCATCATTGCCTCGTTCGATGTGCTCTCAGGGAGTTCAAGTCAGATTCGCACTAATTGCCGTCAAGTTCTCTAGCTAGTACCTGCAAGAGATTCAAGAGATTCAACTATCATTTCAGTGATTTCAAGGAATTTAGATTAGCTCATTGCTGAAAGGAATTCAAATCATTTCAGTGTCTGCAAGAGATTCATTTCAGTGATGGCAACATCGAGCGATGTTCTTTTGTAGAATCTAGAGGCTGCAGTGGTAGCCTGTGTACAACATGATTTTAATGTTGACGTCTCATACTTTGATGCACTTGCAATGGCTACCTACTAAAAATTGAAGTGCTGCCACAATTGGTAGTTGGACTCATGAAACTCATATGTAATACCATTGGTTTGATTTTGTAATACCATTGGTTCTGTAATACCATTGTTCTGCGATATTGGTTTAATACCATCATTGATACCATTGGTTTGATTCTGGTCTAAATGGAATTTGTCGATTTCCACGTTTGACGAATGACCAATGGTGAATGATTTTGAACGTTGAGGAACGATAAACAAATATCGTTGCGAGAAAGAAATATTTTTGTAAAGTTTCGGGCCCTGGCACCGGTTATAGTGCCGCCACCCGAAACTCTTGAGTGCCGTTACAGGATATAAGTGACACGATTCTCTGAACGAAAATCGTGACCAGTGCTTTACGAACCCGGAATGGAATGGACAGACGAAACATCACCCTTCAGTTTTGTAAAGGATGTGATATTAGAGAAGGTGATATCGTCCACCACCGACAGGTGCACAGAAGAAGATCTGAACGAAAAATATCATCCACATACAACATTTCATCCAAGAGTAACAGAGTTCATCATCGTCTCCACTCGAAACCCTAAAACCAGTCTCGCTCTCTGTTTGTTCCCGTGGTCACCTAGCATTGCGAATTCTCCAGATCGACGGGCCTTTTCCTGCATTTCTGCTTACAGATTGCAATTTTCACAGAAGAAACCCTAATTCATCAGCCATGCAGAGCGACAAGTATGCGGGGATGGACCCGGACGAGCTGCGCAACCTGGGCGAGTACGACACCATCGCGTTCCGGACGTTCAGCGCGGCGGGGTCGAGCTTTCTCGCGGGCACCATCCTGGGCGCCATCACGGCCACATGGCAGGACGTGCCCGCTGTGGAGCGCAACGTGGCCTTGCCCGCGCTCCGGAAGACGGGACGCATCATGGGCAACTACGGGCTCACGTTTGGCGCCATCGGGGGCATCTTCGCATTCACGGAGGCCGTGTCTGCCTCTGTCCGGGGCAAGAAGGATATCTGGAACTCTGCCATTGGAGGCGCTGCTGCTGGAAGCATTCTCGGCCTTCGAGGTTGGTTTCCAATTTGATTGCTGATCATAGTTCCTATCATTCTTATATGTTCTTCATTGCAAATGAAATAGGTTTCTAACGGATCAAGGAATGAGCTAGTTGGATACCGTATGCAAAAGTTATGAGAGTTTAGGGTCTAGATGACCTAAAATCAACATTTGAACAGAACGTTTTGGTGATCTACGTCCTTGTAATCAATATGAATATGTACACATTGTGTAAGATCTTAGGGTGGAGTCCCAACCTTAATGGGAAAGATGTAGTTCACCATTTTTCAATTTGGTAAATCACTTTACAAAGAAAATTGAATTGCACATTGAAATTCTTCTACAACCTTGTGGAAATTTTTTCTTATAGCACACACCGATTGATCAAAGTTAGTTGGGGAAAGTTAGTTGGGGGAGAGGTGTTGCTGAAGTTGGGCAAAGCCTGGAGGAACCCGAGGGATTTTTTGTGTGTGCTACCTCATTTAATTGCTACCTCGTGAGTTGAGCCAGAGCATGCAAAGCAAGAGCATGTCTGACATGCTTGGTCCTCATTGAATTTATTTGACCTCACCTTGATTTATATTCTGACCTTATTTGAGCATGTTTGACCTCATTTAACTTATATTTAATTTATGTGAGGTGCTTGGAGGGACAGGGGTGTTAGTGGGTGTCCGGACCCAACAATTTCAAAGATGCTTTTGGGCTGCCCCTCCAAGCACCCCTATGTCCTTTAAGGGTTAAACCTTGTGATTCCTGCTTTGCAATTTGCAGGTTTATTACCTAATGGGCTTGAAGTACTAACCCCTCGTAGAGTTTTGGAATGTGATTCTGAAATCGTGTTTTTCTGCGGACCAGCTCTGACACCCCTATTCTGTTGTTGACATTTTGAGTCCACTGTTCCATTGTGTCGTATCCATCCTACTCAAACCTGGCTGCTCTTTCTTTTTTCTTCTGACAGATTGCATTGTGCTTGCAGCTGGGAAGTTGCCCGTGGGTCTAGGAGCAGCAGCTGCATTGGCAGCGTGTGCTGTGATTGTTGATGCTGGAGGCCAAACTGTGAGGACACCAACGGGGAGAGAATACTTACCCTATCCAAGGACTAATCCAGATCTTTAGGTAGTACTTCTATTTTAGAGTAGAGATTTATCGTCAAGCAGAGGGCACATAAAAAGCCGAGGTGATGCACATCCTTCACCTATACAGGAAGTCGCCTCTTTCTCCTTCCGAATTCGGTCTGAATAATGTTGTGCAGTTGCTCTTTTGAAAATTAAATGCTTCAGCTTGTTAATCCCGTCGGAATGGGTTCCAGCCCAGTCGTTTTGAGTGATAGCTTTGTGTAAAGTGTGGTTTATACTGCATCAATAGGACGACTTTCTTATAAAAAGTTATGATTTCAGTACATGAGACAGTGGACCACATTCATATTTAACTTTGGAATAATCAAGGAAATAAAGGAATATTTCAATAATCCAATTTCATACCCCTAATTGATGATGTTTACAGCGCAATGCAGCACCCTTTTGGAAACTGAATCAAAAGAGAATCTTCACTTAAATCCACTTTTCTAAGTAATGAAGGAATGTCATTTGTATTCCATGAATTTTGGGACTACCGTGTCATTGTCACACAAACTTAGTTTCTAATTGTAATTAAACTATGGTCCCATTGCAAAAGGGTGTTGGCTCCCATTGCTCTATTATGCTATGACATTATGAATTAGTGTACCTATATTAACCCCTAACTGTCTAACCAAGCGTTTTTGGCTTGATGAATAGAATTGAAATTCGTTCTCTCATCCGTCATGAACTTTTAGCAAGAAAAAAAAAATACTACAAAATTCTATGGCAAGATAGTTTCATGCATGTGTGATCCAATTAGAAAGGGGATGATTTGAGAAAATTTTATGCCTCATTTCATGCCACACATTTCCACCAAAAATCTCTAAAATCTTAGTTCAAAACGAATCAAAGGCGGTCTAGAAAAAATCAACTCCTAAAATTAAGGAATCAAAAAATCTCCAAAAATCACTATATTTCAACCCGTCACAAGAGTATTACATTTCAACCCATTACAAGAGATTTCATCCACAAATTGTTAGTATATCTTATTTGTAATCAAATTACGAAAAAAAATTGAATTTTAAGTTTCAAGTTGTTCATAAAAATATTGGTGTTTGCAATCATAGATCTAACTGTATGGATAGAATCTAAAATCCATAATGTATAACTTTTATTCATACATCAAGTTCAAAATATTCCTTCTAGTTGCATTTTATAATGCATCTTTGCAATTCTCCAAATCCAAAGAGGGTTATAGGCATTTAGAGGTTAACCTTTTAGTGCTAAGGGTAGTTCCTAAGAAACTAGATTTTTTTGTGATATTTTCTTAAAACTCTCTCTGTTCAAATTATAGATACTATTAATAGTATTTAACCGTATAAATGTAAGCATAGCTTAATCAAACAAGTGTTGGCTAAACCTTGATAAGATCGGACCGTTGAATTGGAAGATTATAGTATATCTTTGAACCGTATAATGCACACTCAAAAATGAGATTTTAGAGGGTGTGTGACTTCAAAGTTAAATAGAATTTGGGTTAAATTTTGAAACTAAAAGTGAAGAGGTTAGCAATGACTGATGTCAACACCTCTCCGTTGCAATGTCAAGAACAGACTCACACATAATTATTGTGAATTTTATAAGCGCTAGTGATTTATCCATATACGGTTTAGGAAAAAAATTATACGTTAAAATATGAAAGGAGTTGGTACATTGATCAAAATTGAAATACATACACTAATGGAACATGAACAAGAGAACACAATCCAAAAAATAAAACAAGATAACAAACTTCCAAACACAAGAAATACCGCATAGTACATATGTTGTATTTGTAAGTATTTACTATATTGTCAAGTATCTGTAGTATTTTCAAGTTTCGTTCATAGATAGTTTTGATAGTTGCGCGGCTCCAAATTGAAATTTTATTTTTCTAGAAGATGAATATTATAAGTCTCCAACTTTGAACATAACAATTCAAAATCCAATTGTTGATGGTTTTTCCGTTATTTGCGTTTTCGACACATCAATGACCACAATGTGGTCTCGTGGGCACTAAAGGGTTAAATGTCTTTGGGGTGCTGGAGGGGCAGCCTAAAGGAATATAAGAGGTTATGAGGTATTATGAGGATTATTCTAGCCCCTAAATGTACCAACCCTTTGAACACAAGTAGATGGTAGCCTCAAAAATAAATATTAGCATGGCTCAGATGTACATAATGTGTACATGAGAGGACTATTGCAAGCATAAAATCTACCCAACAAGTTTGACATACTTGTGGTTGGAGGCCTCTCTAATATTATCAACAACTCTTCATCACAAGAGATTTATTGTAATTGGTAGAGAATTTAATAGGCTTACAAAGGTGACTTAGATGAAAGTCATCCGAGGTTGTATGAAAAAGTTACAAGGGTAACAATCTATTCGTGATCTGGTTTCTAGACGTTGGGACGTTTGGGGCTAGGATTAAAAATTTGAACTATTATGGATGTTTTTTAGCCCTCTTTTGCTCTTAGATTAACCCTTTAACGTCCCGATTCAACACTCTTTTCAAAGATTCGTTATAAAATGTTTGATGAAAAACAAAAATGGAGTTGATGTACAAAGCAAAGTTGTAAATGTCAATGTGAAGATCACATTTGTACAATTGGATTCATCATATTTTTTATTAATATTTTAAAATTAATTTTGCAAGGTTTTATCTTGAAATTCAATTAAAAATCCCAATTTAACACACAAAAATTAAAAAACATAATATCTTATTTTGAAGATCATAAAATATTATTTTGAAAAAAAATCATAATATCTTATTTTGAAGATCCCTATCATACAAATATAGTAAAAAAATGCAAGAATCTAGAGAATTTTGGATGGATGAAAAATGTTTGCGTATGTAGTCAGGAGAATAAAGTAGAAGCACCAGAAACTGTTAGGTACGAATTGTGGTCACCTATAAAAGCACATGTTTCAACTTCAAGAGTTCCCAAGATAGACAGATAGAAACTCCGGCCCTCTTTCGAAGTCGGCGTGAATAAAGTGTCTGTTCATGATGTCAATGACCTAGTGTCCACCGGGCAAAAGGTCAGTTGTGCAAAACTACTCTAACGAGAATAGACACTTTAGTGAACTGTAACCATCATTAATGACCCGAAACTAAGGTTAGCTATGTTGGCGGGTATATTAGCAATTGAGACGTAAAGGAGTATCGCCAAGTCATGAGTTCTATGGTTGGTTGGGGAAGGAATGTGTTTGCCAGTTATGTGGTCCGGGTTCGATTCCCTTTGGATTCGTTTGAACAGTAACGTGGTATATGTGATTTGGCGCTGCTAGTGAGTTATCATAAGGAGGAAATTTGTACCAACCAACTGTCTCCGTCCTACTGTCCTGAGACAAGTGTTTGCACTGTGTTAACAAAGGTGCTACAATAAATAGTGGTTTACACCACTATCCCCCTTCCCCTCCCTTTTTTTTTTTTTTTTTTTTTGGGTTATTTTAAATTGATTCTAGAGGTATAGGTTGATTATTTTCTTTGCGTCGTTTATGTAATATAATTGATCCAGCATGTTGGATGGCTATGGTGTTGATCGTTTTGAATGTTTGTTTAATAGAGGTTTCTGATAGATGGAATGTTTTTTCGAGGTGTTTCATAGAGGGAACGTGTGTTGTACCGCGCGCACCTGCTATAAATGAAAGTGCAGCAAAATGGATGCAGCACCGGGACTTCCCGGGAGGTCACCCATCCCAGTACCAAGAGTTCCCAATCTAGTTATTACAAGCATTAATTATGAATACCAAGTTAGCAATCTGATTGGACTAGAAATGAAAGAGAGTTATTGGTACACCTACTAACATCAGTAGTGGTCTATGCATATTAAGTTTGAAAATTTATAGCAAAATCATACATTGTGAAAAAATTAATTAAAATTTGAGCTTGGTTATTAAGCTCAAAGTTTTATGTGCTACAATTTTGTATCATTGAAAATCAACACTCTATGTAGGTCAAAAATGCTTAAACTAACGGCAACTGTATCCCTTATTCTAGTTTGAATCTATTCATTGTTCACTATGTGAACACAAGCACCTGAAAGGATTAACATGAGCTGATTGTTCTGATCTTTTCATTGCTATCGGTGAACACTACTTATTTGCAAAATCAACATCCAATGTGTGAAGATAAAAAAATAGTAGGGATTTCACTAAATATTCCTCCAATCGCAAGAGGAAAGGAGATTGCTTATCACCTAAAGGACCAAGGGATGTTGAACTTAGCTCTTGTATTCTTGACTACCTCTTGTAATAAGCTCAATTCCTCATTGGTGTGGGGTAATTTTTTATCATGTACAGAGATCACTATTTTGAACATGTGCAAAAAAATTAACATAATTTGGTGGTGTGAAGGAGGAGATATGAGGGTTTAAAGTGACACCAAGATAGCCACCTTGCAACTGAAAAAATCCACCTTCTTCAATTTCCAATCAAGAAGTACCCACAGACTCAACCTACTATTCACAACCCAAAAACTCAAATTTCTTCACTTTCTAGTTCTAGAAGCCGCGTGGAGGCCTTATGGTCCTTTAGAGGTTAACAATGGGATCCAATGTGTATTCAACATTTGAAGAATGTTAAATCTTCTAAGCATAGTTAACTTTATGAGTTATTGGTTTCAAATCATGTCTATAACTTGCACTTGAAATTTTCATTGTAAGTTTAACTCCAAGATTGGTTAGGAAAGTTGCATACAAGAGGCAATGTTAGATAGGTGCACACATCTTTCCCTAGAAGAATTTACTAATGGTTTAGGTACAAGAGAAATATATACCTTAGCATGTATGCATAATATACATCAAAACATTCTTGAGTAATCTTGGGCCCCATTGTAGCACTAAAGACAAATAAAAAATGAAAAATGAAAAATACAAATATATCACTTAATAATTTGAAAACAAGTGTCATTTGGCCCTAAGACTGCAACTTTAGAACCATGTGGCATATACTCCAAGCTTAAAATTTCAAAACTATGATTCATAATTCAACCTAAGAAGAAAAAATCTCCTTGTGTCATAAAACAATAGTCAACTGTTAGGCAACAAAGAAACCAATAGTTCACTATTTTGAGCAAGATACAACCTCCAACTCGAACTGAAGTCATGAATCCGTTAAATTGCACTCAAAGTGCTCAATCTATTTTGTTTTTATTCACCTTCTGCACCCCCCTTGTTGACCAACTAAACTCTCAAAAATCAAGCCCCCAACTGCAAGAGGGGTATATCAACACTGTAATTGTCAAGTTAAAAACTATACAGGCTTGAGAAAATTACCTCCTCATGAGTACAATGGACTGCTTCATTAAATTGTACAGGTTGATCTCTCCTAAATGGAGCTGAAATATACAGTGGCCTTCATCTGAGTGTCCAGATGAACACATATCTGAGGCAAAAGAAAATGAGCGCTCCAGTAGTAATATACTGAAACCATTACTTCGAACCAGAAAGTCGTCCTATTAATGCAGTAGCTACAGTAAACTGGGTTGGAACCCATTCTGACGTGATTATCAAGTTGAAGCTTTTAACATTGAGATGAGCAACTGCACAACATTATTCAGACCGAATTTGGAAGGAGCAAGAGGCGACTTCCTGTATAGGTGAAGGATGTGCATCACCTCGGCTTTTTGTGTGCCCTCTGCTTGACGATAAATCTCTACTCTAAAATAGAAGTACTACCTAAAGATCTGGATTAGTCCTCGGATAGGGTAAGTATTCTCTCCCTGTTGGTGTCCTCACAGTTTGGCCTCCAGCATCAACAATCACAGCACACGCTGCCAATGCAGCTGCTGCTCCTAGACCCACGGGCAACTTCCCAGCTGCAAGCACAATGCAATCTGTCACTAACCACTAAGTGCGCAGAAGTGGCTGCTTCATTATCTAGAGGTTGCAAATATTCATTTTCTAAGCTTCAAAGAAGGTAACAACATGTAACAATAAAAAGGAAATTATACACTACATTTTTTAACAGTAAAAATATGTTTTGAAAGTTACTATATTAATATTAGCTTCCAACATGGATTTTCTACTTTTGGCTTTGGCACTTACGGAAAGTATCTGTGGTTATGGGGAGTAAGTAGCAAAGTGTACAAAATTTTCACTCTTTGACTTATGCCTATTGGACCCTAGAGAGACGAAAGAGGCGAGAGGCGAAAATAGAATCGAAACCCTAATTTTGGAACCCCCTATAGCTGCCTTACATACGGGAACTTTTGGTTTGCAGAAAATCTTGTCCAAATGCATACCTAAAACTTTCTTATGCTGTAACTTTCCAGGCACAAGCAACTCTCACTATCATGGAATCACTACCTCAAAATCTAGCCAAATCTCATCCAATTATCAATCACCTGTTGATCGAGTAGTCAAGCAAAATAGACCCAAACTTCTTTAATTTCCAAAATGAACGTGATAATCAATAGTTTGTTGCATGTAAAAATGACATTAACTCCTCAAGGATGAAGGATCCAGAGGCCCAAACATATGGGAACTTTCTTTCGTTCACTTTTATTTATTTATTATCCAACACACGTATTGAATGAAGTTAGGCCCTGATCAAATAACATCCTTTTGCAATTAGTCATTTAATAACATCAAATCTCAGTTCATTACGTCTAAAACACCCAATATGGTCATCTGCATCACTGAACTTTGCAACGGTGGCATTTTCTCATTTTACCTTGGTTTTTAATTGCAATACATCATTTTAAAGCTCTAGTTCTATACTACAAGATCAACAATGTCGATCGTGTCAAACTGAAGTCAGTTTCACACAAGCAGATAATTTGTAGCAGGGGGTCCAATTTTCCTACACTACAGAAAATACACAGTAGACGCTTAGGGGTTAACACATTTGCATGCAACTTCTAGTGACAGAATCCTAACCTTACCCTAACACAGGAAATTTGAGGTGGATTGATCACATTGGCAATCGAGACTGCTATACAACAGGAAAACAAGAAAGAATGCAGAAAATGGAATTTCACCACTAGGGTTAGGCATTAGCTAACCTCGAAGGCCGATAATGCTTCCAGCAGCAGCGCCTCCGATGGCAGAGTTCCAGATATCCTTCTTGCCTCGGACAGAGGCGGACACGGCCTCCGTGAATGCGAAGATGCCCCCGATGGCGCCAAACGTGAGCCCGTAGTTGCCCATGATGCGTCCCGTCTTCCTGAGCGCGGGCAAGGCCACGTTCCGTTCCACGGCGGGCACGTCCTGCCATGTGGCCGTGATGGCGCCCAGGATGGTGCCCGCGAGAAAGCTCGACCCCGCCGCGCTGAACGTCCGGAACGCGATGGTGTCGTACTCGCCCAGGTTGCGCAGCTCGTCCGGGTCCATTCCCGCATACTTGTCGCTCTGCATGGCTGGTCAATTAGGGTTTCTTTCTGTGAAAATTGCAATCTACAGTAGTGATGGAATGGAAACGAAAAATGCACAAGAGTTGGGCCTGTCAATATGGACAATTTCGGAAGAAAGGAAGCGAGACTGGTTTTTAGGGTTTTGGCGGAGACGATGATGAACTCCGTTACAAAGTTAAGATGACTTTTGTGTAAATGTGGTGGATGAATGATACAAATTTCATTCCTACTGGTATTCATAGCTTAGGCTAGGGCGCAGATTGGCAGACCAGCCTTGCCCCGGTGGTCTTTGACAAAATTGTCCCCTATTTTGTTCCGGTTGAGGGCCCACTAAAAAAACCATCCTTTCATCCAATGGTTTTTTATTCTCAAGAATATTCTTAGGGTATTTAACGCCATAGGCTTGAAGTTAGCAAAAAATATTGCCAAAAAAAGCTCTTAGGGTGCCCAAAATGGAAATTCCAAGGAAAAGGGGGGTGGATGGAATAGTGCCCACATTAAAGACCACTGGGGGTCTAGAGACGGGGCCAGCCTTGTCGCCGACAGGCTGCATCGTGGCCCTACAATTCTCTTTCATCCGATAGTTGCAGGCGTCCGACATGACGGGCTGGTTGGGAGCGTAGCCATGTAGACTTTAGGGAAGAGACTTGGGGAAGCATGGAGAAACACGGATCTGGATCTCAACACTTGACTCAGGACGGCTTTCTATGGATAGCCTCAACCTGCATGGTGACATCATGTGGGTACTTCCTAACATGTTTAGAAGGCAGGAAGAATAAATGAGGTGCACATTGGGAATTGACTTCTAGTCTTGTAAATTGGAGAAAACAAGATCGGAAGATTGGAAACTTTATTCAGAAGTTCTAGCATATACTATAAACACTTGACAACTCAATATGTTACAACCTCCAAAGCACTCAATTAATTTAAGCTACACGCCCCAAGGCATGTTCAATCAAGGAAGTAATTGTGGATGACATCACCATGAAGGTTCAAGCTCTCCGTGGAAAGTCGTCTTCACTACTAGCTCTCACTACTTGACTCGCATTTCTTCACGTTCTTCCTACATTTGCTGTGATTTTTTGATACTCACTGCCACTCAACGTATCCTGCAACATCCTACAAAAAGATGTTGATGTCGGAAATGTGTATCAGATATGATCAGCCTATCAAATATACAAAGTTACATGTTCACATGCATAGAATTTGAAATAAAACACCCTATGGACTTGTTTTCATTGAGTCCCATCCCAATTGCGATGTAAATTTGAAATATGAAACATATGCACGAGATGCAACTTTGTACAGCCATCGACCTTCACTAGAATAAGTTAAAACATACATCCGGTATCATTTCATCAAACTCATATGTATATGTATATGTACATGTACATGTACATGTATATGTATATGTATATGTATAAACACACCGACAAAATGTGTGTACAAGCTATACGATTCTTTCGAGTACTCTTTTAATACTCTGAACTGGCATTCGTGAAGAATGTTAAATTTGCAATTTGTTGCTTAGCCAGTTTATGCTAACCTCTTAACCCCTAAAGGACCAAGAGGACGGATTGTGTCCAAGAATAATTTCATTACTTTAGTAACTTATTTGGATTTCATAATTTTGACTCAATGTTAACTAATGAATTATAAATGTTCATTACAAGAACACATAAAATCCTTCAAGATGTGCAATTACATTGATCGATTCATAGGGAAAAAACTAAAACATCAATGCAGGTGAATTTTGGACATGGTAGTTAGGGAGGTTGATGACTTAGAGGGTGTTTTTAAGTTAGGGCGTCAAATTTGTTAAAAAAATAAAAGTGTACAGTATGTAAAACATTTGTCATTATTGCGATATAAACACTATATAATAATTACAAAAATGTTTAAATATATTTTAATGATATATTTTTAGAATCTTTGGAATCATTTCTACATATTTTGGAATATTTTGGAATATTCCAAAAATATTTTTGAAATCTTTACACATTTTATGCAATGTAACAATCAATAACAATCATAAACACCGGCTCAATGAGTAACCAACAAGTTGTTGCACCCAAACATAAATCTTTCAGAATCAATCAGTGTTCTTGTATAAGTTTTAGAACACCATTTTTGTGAGCACCTAGACACAATACATCTTTGTATGCTCTTGAAATTTCAAACGCTAATCATAATTCTAAAATTTATAAGAATGTTTGTTGTAAATGACCTGTTGATTTTGCTCAAAAGTTTTAGAAAAAACTCATAATCAAACTTTATAATCATATAATATATACAAATGATTGTCTTAGAAATTGATATACAGTCTCACAATTAAATCCACTTTTAGCTTTCATAGTGAAATTTTCTACACGAGCACCAACTGAGATATACAACTGCGTTCTTGAAAGCATCACGAGAAGTGATAAAATTTTAGAAATGAGCATGGTGATTTAGAGGTTGAAGTAATGTTGGTTGACTAACATGTTAGTAGTGTTGGTTGACCTTTAAGGTAATGTTGTTGACCTCTTATCCTATACACCATGCTATGTCTATTATACTACATAAACGTAAACTCAAAAATAATCAACCATTACCAATTGACCTAATCTAACTCCACAATAATTATACACCTTTGAATGCTCAATGGAGCCAACCAAGATTGAACTCCTAGAACCATCCGCACATCAATAGCTTAACCCCTAACTGCCTGGGCGACCATATATAGTCGATCCAAAATTTCGGCTCGTTTGTGTGTGGGCAGTTAAATTCGTTTGACCGTTAAAAAAAAAATTACGGGCAGTATTGAAGGTTAACTTTTGGATTCCTTTATTTTTAACCAAGAAGGGGTAATATTTGATTTTTGAGAGGTCCTCCAAGGCATATATGTCCGATTAGTGGAAGAGGGCAGTATTGGAGAACCAATGAGGTCATGCCATCTATCAAGCGGTCCAAGATAGAAAAAATTGTGGGAACAATGGGCCTGGCCCTTGGTAAAGGGTTATATAATGGAGCCGACATTGGAACAAACGGTTCCTAATTTGGCGCGAGAAAACAAACAACTCAAACCAATGAAATCATTCCATTTGTGCAACCTCCTAATTGACAGAAAAGTGCTCTGTAGCCACTGTGGCAGGTGGTAACGGCCACCTCGTAACTTGCAACTGCCTGTCCAACTTCCACGACGGTTTAGACAACATAATGACAGTGCTCACAACGGTTTAGGGTGAGAAAACCCAAAAAATAATTACACCAACACAACGTTGCAAAGCAGCCCAACGAACAAATGAGTCAATAATTTCATAAAATATACAAACAATATGCAAAAAAACGATCAGTGAGGATTGAATGCAAATAACACATTTATAAGGAAAAACAATTTGAATTTGAATTTACAAATCTCCATTTGCATACAAGTTTGTTACAATGGACGAAATTCCAAATCCTCCTTTCTCTCTCTGCTACTTAGGAGGACCTGTAGACATAGTTCGAGATTGGGCAAGGTTGCAAGGTGCAACTGCACAACAAGAGAGAGTTATTCTAGCAGCATTAGATTCTAACTATCTAGCAAAGCTACCCAAGCCAAAGAAGTAGCGAGAGATTAGCGCTACCCCAAAGAATAGAACTTTTAGATCTAGATACTACCAACAAGTTGCCCGCATATTAGAGTCGAAGGAGAGGCATGTGGATGGCTTTTTAGAATCTGTGAGAGATACCTTGCGGACGCTCGTGTGGCCAGATCATGGAGAGATACAAAGAGACATGGCAGCAAACTATCCTCAATGCACTAGAGAGAAGGGGAGCATACACACTTCTACTTCAATGGAGCGATTTGCAGTGGCCGCGGGAAGTGAATGCAAGAAGGAAGGCACCCAAATTAGCAATCAAGAGATGCACCTCAAAAACAACGAAGAGACAAATAACATACACAAAGGGGTAGTCAGAAAGAAGGAAGCGAGCGGGAGAGAGATTGAAAGTTGTTGCGAAGAAGGAGAGCATTGCGGCGGTGGACAATGCATCTGCACCAACAAACGTCAAAGGACAGAAGAGGAAGGCAACGGACGAAGTGAATGTACAGCCAAAACCGGGGCAACACGACGTGTACTCCCAAAGTGGTTCCAAAGAGGTTAGAATTATAGAGCTCACAGTGCAAGAACATGAAGTAGCAGTGAGAGTTCCAACATATGTATTGAGTGACCTAGAACAATCAGGAGAGGAAGAACAAGATTTAGATTGGATATTAGGCGTGGTGCAAAAGAGCTACAGTGAAGAGCAATCAAACGTTAGAATGTACGAAGTTTTGTTTGCTAATGGAATTAGGAAATGTATTCCAAGCGGTTTTACCGAGCAAATATTGAGGCATGAACAAGATTCAATCCACAATCCACAATCCACAATCTTCAATGAGCCAATGTGTAACATCTCAAGTGATGACGAGTCAGAAGATGAGGAGGGTAGTAGAGACGGAGACAATAGTTGGCCTGCTGAAGAAGATGACGATCTTGAAGAGCAAGTAGCGGAATGGAAGGCTTGGACACAAGGAAAAGAAATTCAAGGAGCACGATTCTGCAGCGGCAGGGCGATGGCGCGGCCTGAACACGGAGAACCAATCTGCCGAGACAGGCAGCGGTTTTGCTGTTGCACGGGCAGAGAAAGAGTCATTGCAACAGATGCAGTTTACGACGAGGAGGGTGTGGGAAAACGTGCGAAAGACCAGCACATGGCGGAGAAGAGGACGGCGAGGAATTAGAGGCGCAGCGCTGCGGTTTAGAAGCCAAGGCAGCACACGGCGGGCAAGGGGACGGCGAGGAAGATGAGGCACTAGACGGCAGGGAAGAGGACGGCAAAGATTCAGAGGCGCAGCGCGGATTGATGAATACCAAGGCAGCACATGGCGGGGAAGAGGACGGTGAGATAGATCATGGTGCAGCAGACAGCAGGGAAGAGTACGCCGAGGATTCAACACCGCCCGGTTGCGAAATCAAAACGGATGCAACACGCGGCGGAGAAGAGGACGGCGAGAAAAAAGAGGGGGTAGTAGACAGTAGAGAAGAGGACGTTGAGGAATCAAAGCATGAGGATTGCAAAATGAATGCCAATGCAGCACACTTAGGGGAAGAGGACGGCGAGGAAGGTGAGTGGGGAGCACACGGCATGGGAGAGGACCTGCAGGAATCACAGGTGCAGTGGTTAAGCAAGAGGGGATGTGAAGTCCAGGAATATATGAGCACACGGCGGCCAAGAGCAATTCGAAGGCAGGCCGGAGAAGCGGAGATTCCAACGGGGGAGGCCAGCAAACAATTCTTGCTATCAACAGAGGAAGTCAACAAAGACGACTTGAATTCCAGAAAGGCGACGAGAATTCAAGAGATCCAACGCGAATTCGACGAAGGCGACGCGAATTCAGTGGGCAATGGTCGAATTCAACGGCGCGCATCCAGGGTAAATCGCCCAACATCAACGCAGACGACGGCGAGGACGACAAAGTTGACAGGGCGGATGACGACCACGAGGGTTACGGGGAGGAAGACGACCATGAGGGTTACGGGGAGGAAGACGACGACGACAGGGAGGAAGTCGACCAGGACATGCCGGATCACTACCACGAGGGACACGCTCACGCAGCACACGGCAAGGAAGACGGTGAAGGCAAGGAAGATCGCAGGCGCTCCAACTGCAGGTAGGCGTTTTCTATTTTTTTTTTTTTATCTTTTATTAAATTTTGTTTTTATTTTTTATTTCTTTTATTTTTTACTTTTTAAGATTTTATAAAAAACATTTGGGACCTAATTTTAAATTTTAACCCCTAAAACGCAGTAGGGTGTTCTTGGAATTGGCAATTTGAGAAAAATGATCATAAAGTACTATTTAGAAGAATAATTTGGAATTGATATCCAAATGAAAGTTCTTGATTTTGAAGTTTAGATTCCAGTCGTAGGGTTTCATTCACTAAGACTATCACCAATATTTAATCATAACATTTGAAAGTTTAAATAAAAAATTCCTACTAAATTCGATTACAAACAATTTTTTATTTATTTTTGAATAAAATTTGTTGGAATGAATTTGAAATGAGATACTCTGAAACGTGGTGGTTCTTTGAATTTTTTGTGTTTCTAAAATCCTTGACCTCATTTTTGCAAGGCCACTTTTGAACTACAATCAATGCAATTTTGGCTTGGTCAACGACTTGACATACTTCTACATTTGTAATTTTAGAAAAATATGTAATCAAGTATGACTAAATCCAACCGTCACATAAGATAACAACTTTGTGAAGAAATGTGGTGATCTTCAATGAGCCTTCAATGTGAGAGACCAATAAGCATGAGGATTTTGTTTTATTTTAATTTTCCAATTTTCTTTTCCGAAGTAAATGAACTCTTTTGATATTCTAAAATCATATTCTTATTGTAGAGTAGTTTTTGTGGTGTTGGCAGCATGTGGGAGAGAGGGTGAATTTTGTGGGAAGTGAAGTTCTAGGTACGAAGGAGAAGGGGAAGAAAAAATTACCAGGGTTGAAAGAGATTTACAGTGAAGATTCGTGGCAGAAGACATTTTCCAGTTTTGATCCTATACCAGTTGCATTTAGCGGTCCCATGCCGGGCTTGCCAAACCCTTCATATAGAATGCCCACTTTATATGCCTTGTTCCATAAATTTTGGACCCCGCAGACTTTGCGTAAAATATGTGTAGAGACTAATAGATATGCTTCTGAGATAAACCCACGGTCTAGGTCTACCCCTAAGAAATTGCGGGCTAGAGAGACGTGGGTAGCATTACACCTGCCAGAGTTGAGGGCATTTTTTGCTATCTCTTTATACATGGGGATCAAAATTGAACCAAATGTGCGGTGTTATTGGAAGAAATCGTGCGACTTTTTATGGTGCCCGGTTATATCCTCTATTATGACACGAAACCGTTATGAGCACATTATACGGTGTTTACACGTGCACAATGATCATGGTGCAACTACGGATCGCTCAAGTGTCAAATTTGACAAGTTGGTGAAATTGAGATGGCTCTTAGATGAAATTAGGGATCGGTGCAAGGACATGTGGAATTTGGGGGACAAAGTGACAATAGATGAGATGATGATACAATACAACGGTAAGTATTGTGCCATTCGTCAGTACATGCCCAAAAAACCAACTAAATGGGGGATTAAAGTTATGGCACTCTTCACCGGCACCACCAATCCATAGGTCCGGTGAAGAGTGCCCAGTGGTTGAGCGGCGAGTGGGACATTTGCGAAAGGCGGTTGAGACATCTCTCATGCACTTCCAATATACAAAGTTCATGCGAGGGGTGGATGTCGCCGACCAACTCCGGGGCGAATATTCTTGCCAAGTTCTCACTCATAAATGGTGGCATAGACTTTTTTTTTTTTCCTCTTGGATACGACGGTGATGAACATGTGGAAACTTCATTCTCAGCAATCCTTGCTTCTAGGAACTAAAACCTTGAGTCACAAAACCTTTCAACTCCGTTTGGCAAAGGTTTTAGCATCACACCACCTCCGATCTCGTAAATCTACTTCTCGTTTCAATCGGCATGAAGCACTTTTACACATGCCCATGTGGAGTCATCTTCGCAAAATTTGTTGTGAGTGCCACATACGGTGCCAAACATATTGTCCATGTTGCCTTGGACACCACATCCATATTGGAGATTGTTGGAAGGAGGTGCACCGTCCAATTTTGGATTGAAGGTAATATTTTCATCATTTTTTAGTTTTGTATTTTCTACTCTTCAATATGTAAAAAGTGGTACAAAAATCATTGAAAACGGTGTTCATTTGCAAAAGTTAGAAGGGTTTGAAGTTATGTATAAACTTTTAGGGGTGTTGTGTAATTGCGAGAGGTGGCATAAAAGGATAATTAATTCAAAATGAATCATTAGAGTTGAAGTTGCTTAGCTTCAGTACCTTGAAGGGGGAAAAAAAAACACTAAAAAATACCTTCATATGCAAAAGATATCAAGTGTAGAAGATGGCCTTTAGTTTGGACAATCCCAAGAGTGACAAAGGGGCTGCTGGCCTTTGAATTAGTTTAGAGGAATAGTGAAATAATATGTTTAAGATTCTCCACTTGGAAAATGTGCATATGGATTGTATCTACTGGCCAAAAAAAGTTTCATGGGAAAATACTAATTTTTGAAGTAGTTATGGGCCTTTGACTAATTGCAGTTTTTTATGGCAGCATCTTGAATGGCGGGACCGGGAGCGGCGGGGACACGTTGGGACATTCCACTTTAATTAGTGGATATGGGGACACGTAGATGTTTAGGTGGCATTCCCTGGAAGGTACCTCCACCCATTGTGGGTCGGTCCCACGATTTAGACAATGGGTGGGGATAGTACATGACTATTTTCCCGTTATTATTGCTAGTTTGACAAATTGACTTGTTTTTGAGATCCAAGAAGTTATACTTATCCATTTGTTTTGAAAATGGTCCCAATGAAAAGAGTAAAGAGACTCCATTTCTTTGACTGTTGAAAATTTGGACATGCAAAGAATAATTTGGAGTTATTTGCAATTTCAAGTTGTCAAGTGTAAAAAAAATAAAATTGCATTTCAACAATTGCAAGGAGGATTGTAAAATGAGTTTGATAGCTCTTTATTCATACATAGGGTTTTTGAAAGTGCATTTTAGTATCCTTATACAAATTGGAGTTGTTCATGTCACCTCCAACCCCACAAAACTCTTATCTGCAAATTCTCTCAACATTGTGGGGAGGGGCAGCATACTAAAAAAAGAATATGTACATTTCTCTTGTTATAATCTCACAACTCCTATGCAATCTCGCACTCAAAATTGGCATGCATACTAATAAACAAGCTCTTTAAACATCTATACGGTTAGATTTTGGAAAAAAGACAATTTGCCTCATTGGGGATCGTATTAAGGCCATGCTCTTTTTTTTTAGGAAAATCACACTTAGAAAGGCTTGGGCACTTAGGGGTTAAGTAAAATTCAACAACACAGTTATTCTAACATTAACTTATTCTAACATATGTTTAGCAGAAGATGTGTGGGCATTCAATGTTTATTCATAAAGGCTCTCAAGAATACTCCTCATCTAATGTTTGCAGCATGGTAGAGAGCTCCTTTTCAGTATGTTTCGATGCGCCTAGAATCCTAATTTTGGCAAACATCCTGAAATGATCTAATATAAGGGGACCATCTCCAGTTTTGACTCTCACGACGAAGGGACTCTTGTTTGTCAAACTCCGCAAGCTGAGTGATGTAAGCTTCACGATGGGCATCCAGAGCCGTTGTAGCCTCCTCCAACTTCTTATCGTACTCAACCTTCTCTTTCATGTACACGAGGTAATTTTGCAAATGCATAATCTCTTTCATCATGTCTAAATACCTTTCATCATCTCCATAGCAAAGCTTGACAGCATGCTTAGCTCCCTTTGCTAACAAGAGTTTTAAACACGCAATTTGCTATTTATGCACTAGACCAAGTGTGCTCATTTCATGGGCATATTTAGTTTAAAGAAAATTGGCAAAAAGTTCTCTGAAAAACATTGATTTTTGTCTTTCTACAATCACTTGCATTGTAAACAAACAATTCTTTTATTTTATTTTAATCCTTATCTTTATTTATTTTTTAATATTTTTTTCTATGTTGTCTTCTTTGTTGTCTTCCTATTGTCTCTCTTCTTGTTTTTTTTCTTTAGTTGTAGCTGCTAAACCCTACACGGCGGCCCAAATACATACATATATATATATATATATATATATATATATATATATATATATATATATATATAATTTTAAATTTTTTTCTTTACTTTGTTTGGCCGCACACCCTAAGTCCATTCGTCCTCTCCCTCCCCTCTCCACGTATAATAAAGAAGAAACAAAAGAAGAAGAAGAAACAAAAAAAGAAAGAATTAAAAAAAAGTCTAGTATGGGTACAGCCGGGGTTGTTGAACCTTAAACGGCGGTCACCGCCGAAAAACATATATATATATATATATATATATATATATAATTAGTATTATTATTATTATGCAATTTCTTCTTTTGTGCAAAAATAAATTCATGAAGTATTCAATGACATTTGTGTTTTTTATTTTTATTTTTATTTTATTTTTATTTTTTGTGAATATTGGTTTGAGGATTTATTAAATATTTTGTAACTAGTTTGAGACCATTTGATGTTTGCCAATGTATTGTTCTTCTTGATCCAACTATAACCAAAGTAAATGTTGTAGGTTGACTTCTGACTTATTCAGTATGCAATTGTTATTTTTAGATGACATTATTTGTTGCCAATCCGAATGTAAAAATTCCACACACATTTGAATTTGGATTCATTTTTTATGAGGTAATTCATTTTTAAGGTCAAATTAGAAGTTTCTTTTAATGTTTGTTCAAAGTATATGAGATTGCTATATGGCGCCAACTTTTGGGAGAATCAAAATGAAGTAAAATTTCCTTTCAAAGGCTATAAATTTTTCATTTTTCATTTTTTCCTACCACTTTACAATGATGCGATATTTAACTAAATATGGACTTTGGGGTCAATTCTGGACTGCACGTGGTGCAAGGGATCGGGGGATCTCCCGATTTCCTACAAAAAAATAGGACTAATGACATAATAATACTCAAGATCAAACTGAAAAAACAGTGTATAGGAAGAAATACTGTAACAAATTGACTATGTAATAGCTCTTTCTAGAATACGGGGATCCCCCGATGTCTTCTTAGTAATATTTGGACGATTCATAATATAACATGGAGCAATGGTAATTGAAGGACATGAGGGAAACGTGTGTTCGAATTGAAGAAGTACATGCTTTAAAGATAAGGAACTCTGAAATTATTCTACATAGAATTATTATACTCTAAAGTGAATTGAAACAATTTGCTAAATAAAAGTGACAAGTACCATTGCATTCTGACTAAAGGAGTTAGGAAAGCAAATTATAAACCTCACTCAGTAACAATATTCAATTAGAAGGTTTTAAACTAAGAATTTCAATTGAATATATGACAACATCCCCGCTTGGAATTAAGGGGCAATAAATTGTACAAATTTTGAATGGTCGACATCTTCATCCATGCCATCAACAAACTATCGGGGGATCCCCCGAGAAAGCCGTCAAAAGCTATGTAGTCATTGTTATGACTGCCATGAGCGTCGATTCCATCTATACATATAGACTACAAGTGCGGCCTAGCCTCGCGCAAGAGTCGGCGACGGAATTTCCCATCCATCTCAGATTTCAAGAGGAATTGACTAACACTTTGATAGGAAAAAAGAGGCATAATAAAGGGCAGCAACGCTGTAGAGATATTTGGAATGACATTCCGAGAATTCGGAAACTCCCGCTCCCCTTTCCAGGACCTCGGAAAATAGCAGCAGAGGTTACCATTCCGCCTATTCCTCCATTGGCAGTCATCCACCATCAATATACGATCCGGACGACAAATTTCCCGAGTCCTGCAATCTTTCGTCAAGCGCTGAATCCGCTTCTCGCAGTAAGGGTACCAGTTTGGGTTATGGCACTTATTTCGTCCATATACAAATAATAGTTGTGAGGTAATGTCCTGTGGCAGCAAAAATTGAATAACATGCTGGAGTCGTCCAGCAGGCATCGAAGACCAGATGCCGATATGAAAGTAGTTCAGGAGGTTCCGGAAAAAACCATGCAGTCCGGGACGTTGACGGATTCTCTTAACGTTGAACACAGCAGGGTTGATGCCCTCATAATCCTCGAAGCAAAGTACACCGTTGACCGAAAACACAATCACATTCTGCAAGAAGTCGATGCAAAGTGTTAACGTGATATCAATTCCGTAAAGAGTTACAATAGCAGAAGAATATCGGGGGATCGCCCAATACTCTAAAACCGAGCAGTTCAATATATCCCACTGTCCTAAACATCAAAAAAAAAGCAGAAGATATCTGCTGAGCAATTGTGATAGGAAGACGTATTCAGACGCTCCGCACCATACTACTGCTCAGCTTCATTCCTCTGTATAAAATTCCTAGATTCACTAAAATAGTTGGTGATCATGCATCTGCATGCCCAATCAGACTCCTCACAATTGGATTACGCAATGAACCTATCAAATGTAAAATTCATTCCATTAAGCATTGCACAAAAATGAAAATTCGACAACATTATGCTACGACGAGTCACAGAACAACGTAACCAGACTATTTACTCCCTCCGTCCCAAAGATATTGACCAACATGTCTGCTTGGTATTTCTTTGAGCCAATTTCATTGATCATATTGTAAGAAACATGATTAAAAAGGATCCAAATTATGTCACTAGAATGATTGATGAACATTGCCTATGTTCATTGCAACCTTAATAAAATTAGCCACAAGGAGGTATTTTTTTGACCTACTTAAAAAAACGCTTCAAACATGCCTTCCAAACATGACGATTACTTTGGGACGCAGGGAGTACTATTTAGAATAAAACGAGATACCTATTTGCGAGAATACTTTTCCACGATGGGTACCAGGAAACTTATCGAGCGATAGCCCCATGTACCAGAGCGACCACTAAATTCGGGAGGAGTCACCGAAGTCAAAGAAGAATCAAAAGAGTAAATGACTAGAAGTGACGCTATCGGGGGATCGCCCCATCGACCATCCCGTCCTCTTTCACTCAGCCTTGGAAATTACATACTCGATCGTAAAGTAAGATTAGATAGTGACAAATACCAAAGGTTGTAACAAAAACTCTAAGAGGGGGCCATTAGAATTCTCAAACCTAATCACTTAATAACTACAGAGTTCTCAATGCACATAACATTCATAAAAACTAAAAGATCTCATTAAATAGTGGTCTTCATTCATCTGCATTCCCTATTAAGCTCCCGAAAAAAAGGCTTACACATTTGTTGGACAGCATTTATGATTATGATCATGGTCAACAACCTAAGAAGTGTAATTAGGAGTAAAGCTCACACCTAGGTATGAAATTACTGTTCCAGGATAGGGACCACTTAACATATCGGGGGATCGCCCGACGTAGGGAAGCGGCGACATAATCCGGTCAGCGAAACCCAAGAAAATGCAGCTATGAATATACAACAGTAAAGCCATCGGGGGATCGCCCCATCGACGTCCGTGGCCTCGCTAGCTCAAGCTTCTCAGTTCAAAGTACTAAACACATGTAACAAAAACTAAAATTTTCAACAGACACTGCCCAAGAGCCCAATTACATTTATCAATACACATCACTTTCCTACTTACTGTTTTCAAAATCGTCTGAACAACCTTCCCTGACGACATCTGCTGGCCATCTGTATGCGGATTGGTCTTCAGAAACTGCACAAGAGCCCAATAACATTTATCAAACCACATCACTTCCTACTTAGTGATTTCAAAATCTTCTGAACAACCTCCTTTGACAGGATCTGCTGGCCATCTGTAAGCGGATTGGTCTTCACATAATCTTTAACTGATAATCCTGACTCGAATAGGCCTTGTAACCAAGGCCTTAAGACGGAGTCTAAGAAGATATCAGCTTGGTCATCCTTCCAAGTTGAAGGGTAGATTGCACTATGCTTCACGTTCAGGACAGACTTCGTGGGAGTATCGTCCACTAATAGAATATGATCAGTAGTACTTAACGACAGACGCCTCTTCACTACAGTTAGATCCTTGAGATACAACGGTTTCTTTTCATCGACCACGATTCCCGCGTCCGTGCAATCAGCTTGGGTTAGCCGAAGAAGCTCCTGTGGGTTGAAGGAGCAACCCTTGGTGGTCTCATTGACCATGTCCGTAACATTCCTCATGTTGGCGGAACTCCATATGACGATTTTCGCATTGCTATTAACAAAATTCAAGAACTCCGCACAACCAGGTCTAGGATGTATTATCCGCTTCTTACCCATTTCAAAGGGGCTTCTAGAACAGAGGACGCCATTCAAGTCAATCACAACTATATATCGCGGTGGCGGTACCTGGGTTTTTTCTTCTGGGAGCTTGGGCCCAATAACTAGTTCTCGGAGTTTCCCTGCAATAAATCAAAAAGCTAAAGACAACAACATTGGGATAGGGGAGGATGAATGAGCAAGGTAACAAAAGATGCCGAAATTATGTGCAATATTATGCAGGTATTCAACAAAAACTACGTACCCTTGGGATCATTACACTGTTTCACCTCTTCAACAGGCCTAAATGCACTTGGTGCAGCACCTGAAATCGGGCGACCCCCCGATAGGGTGTTTACATCGAGTAAGTGCTCCCCCTGGGACCCAATAATTGTTAATGCCAGATTCACATTTACAAGTCAGCCTTAGGAACATTTAGAAGTCAGACTTAGGAATCAAGTTATAGTTAAAGCATTCATGTTCATCATAAGCAGACAGGCTTTTAGTCTTGTACAGATCATCAATAGCCGCCTCAATTGCACAAACCTCAGCCGACTTGTTGCGCAATACCTCGGAAACGATTTTCAAACTGTCCTTTCGAAGTTTACTCGTGAGGGGATGCCTTAGCTTCGTCCTGGCTTCTTCCTCCTACCACATCGCAGACCTTTCAGCTCTCATGAAGTCCTTGACGTTTGTTTTCGGCCTGTTACCAACCGCTGACTCGTGCGGCTCTGCAAAGGATTTCTTGGGAGTTGATTTGCTCAAAGCAGGGCCTGCAGGAAGAGCTGTGGCGTCCTGCTCCAACTCCGCAGCATTCTGCAACTCGAATAATTTGCCAGAAGATTCCTCCGGTCCATCAACTCCATCTTCCGGTGGATTGTCCTTCCCCACAGGATCCATCGGGCCACCGCCCGATGCTGTATGTGGACCATCTTCGACGACGTCGTCTTGGATGTGCTGCAAATCCATCGTTTTGATAGAAGATTCCTCCAGTCCTCCAACTCCAACTTCCGCGGGAACGTCCCTCCCCTTAGGACCTATCGGGCCACCGCCCGATATTGTATCTGGACCATCTGTGTCTTGGATGACTTCTTTTTCAGGCATGCTAGAGTCTATCTTCGACAGGTCATCCCGACTCTCTTGATTTGGAGTATTAGGCGCACCAGGACGCGCAGTCTCAGGATCGTGAGCAGGACTCATTCTGTCGAG
This sequence comes from Pohlia nutans, assembly GCA_022496805.1. NCBI lineage: Eukaryota > Viridiplantae > Streptophyta > Bryopsida > Bryales > Mniaceae > Pohlia > Pohlia nutans. Next base: position 19,955,959 of record CM040097.1, read on the forward strand.
GTCACGCATGGAGTCCACCAAGCATGGGTCCAGAGGTTCTGCCTGGCCCACAGCTTCATCTTCTTCACCTGACGGAGGAGAGTTGCCAGAGAGTATTATGGGGGGATCCCCCGATGACCCCTCCACCGTCTTTACTATCTTTGGCACTAGACCCTCCAAATCCAGTGACTGCCCTTGAACACATGCTTCAACATTGGCATTCCCTTCAAGAACGAGAGACTCTGCCATCGTTCCGCCCTGTGATTGTGAAGCATCCTGTGTATTTGATGATACAATGTGGTTGGAACCGATCACGGGGGCAGCTCCTCAGCGTAGCGCAGCAGGACCTTCGATGGCATCCGCAACTCCTTCCAATGCACCGAGGTCAGTTGTTACGGATGAAGATTTCCTCTTCTGTGCCACTCGCTGCACCTGTAATGAGGTCGGTGTAGTGGGGTTAGCTACCTCGTCACTGACTGCATGAATATGTTGCACTCTATATGCAAGTATGTGCATAGGCGGCTGCGTCCTCCGAACTTTCGCAACATACTTACTTGCTATTGAGATGGGATCCCTATAGCCGGATCCATGCAACTGAGCCCAAGAGACCTCATCCGAGAGATCAGCATCAGACTCAGGAAGATTCCAGACATACATATTTGCGTGGTACGACTCTGCCTGCACTGACCAGTACATAGTAACATATAAATCGAGGAATGCTCATCAAATATTAATTGAGATTTTCACTTTATTCCCATTAAGAAAAGCATAAAAGTCATCATCATACCGGGCTTGCGTCCCTGACAACATCGATTTCACTTTCATCATTGCGCAGTCCAAACAGAGCCTTAGCCACAGACATAGTAGTCCCTGAACTTGACTGTCCCAGCGGAACAGGAGAGGGGGAATCAACCCGTATGCGTTTGTTGGCAGTCCCGTCGCCCTCGTCCTCGTCTTCGTTCTCGTCCTCGTCCTCGTCCTCGTCCTCACCATCGCTGTCATTTTCGGACACCGAATCAACTTTGACACGGGAGGCTGATCTGGTATGAGGTCTCGAAGTTGTGGCATCATCAGCAGCATGTGGAACAGCTGCAGCTGTAGGTTCCGGAGGAAGAGGTGGTTGCACGGGATTGTCAAACACAGCCTCTTTGCTGATGACGTCCCACATTCTTTGTGTTCGACTTCTGGCGTCGTCGAGCCGACTATCATTCTCCACAAACTCCAAGACACTGGCGTTGTTTCTCTGCGCAAATCAGTCCAAGCTTCATCGGTCGATCCCCCGATCCAGAGACAAATATTCTCAACAGAGATGGGGCGATCCCCTGATCAACTGGCAGATATTGCAACACAGATGGAGCTAAATAATGTAAATCTGAACTATTGAACCGTGAAGGAATTTCAGAACTTACCAATCCCACGTATGTAATATTGGGGCCCCCATGCAAATTGATAAGAAGTATATCCTTCTTCAGAAAACGCTTGAACATTGCAGACGCAGTGCTCAAATTCAAGGATGCACTTCCCGGAATTCGCCATTCTCGGTCGACTGTTACATCCGAGGAGTCAGCTGCTGAATACAATGCCGATAATCTATCTCGAGACCCTCTGTCCCTCTCGAAGAAGAAGTCGAAGTCTGCACGTGTCCCACGCCCAATCCTCCCGAATATAAAAACAACATACACTACAACTTGAGCGCTGATGTCGCATGGAGGGAATTCATCATCAGGCAGAGGAAGGTAGTGCACGACATGATAATCCCATGCAGTGGCGTTCGATCTTCCTTTCCATACTTCGATCTCTTTTGCAATCTGTGTCATCCCGTGCACGTCCGTGATGAGGATTGCTGGTGAGTGTATATTGATGGTCGCAATCTCCTTCACCTCGCATGCGTCAAAAATCACTGAAAGTCTTCTGTCTTCCAACAGTCTTGCCTTCGACTTGCCAGTTTCTACGGTTGTAAAGCAGAAACAGACAAAAAGAAACCTAACATCTTCGGACATGTCATCCAACCAGTTCCGAACGATGGCATCATCATTCATTGCTGCACTCAGGTTCCCTTTGAACCAGTCATAAGTGACGCATTTGTACCTCTTAGAATACAAATCAACGACTTGAAGTTCAGGACGGTCTGAGTCCTGTGCACCGTAGGACATATATACGCTTTTGATGTTGTCGGGGAGGTCGCCGGGTTTGGGATTCTTCACTAAATTGTCAAGGCGCTTATTGAAGTATGCCTCTCCCTCGGGTAGTTTCAGTATTCGCGAAAGAAGTGCCATCATGGTCTCGCGAGTGTAACCCCGTTGCGTCGCCAGGGCATCCCAATCCGCAGCTAAATATGGAACGTACTCCGCCTTCTTGCTAGGTAGAGGAGATTTCTTGAAAAGATTCATAAGCTCATCTTTCATGCCCCGGACCTGTCTTTCTTGGTTACAGAAATCTACCATAGACATCATGGTTGCAGGTGCGCTCTTGGAGTTCGTGCTCTTCAAGCAGATTTTCCTCTCCAGGATCTGAGTTGCAACAAAATTGACGTCCTCATTCCGCATCCCATGCAGAATTTTCAAGTCGTTCTCTACGAAGTTCTTCCTCCCAGTAATTCCTTGACTGTGCGGAGCAACAACTCTTCCCCATTGGTCAGGAAGTCTGCCTGCTAACCACTGCTTCTCAATCGAAACCCACTGGTCAAAATGATTGTCCTCTAGATACAGCAATGGAAGTCTTCCATCACCTGCATTCTTGGATTTCACTGATTTACCCGCGAATATAAGCTTCACTTTCGGGAGAAATTCATTCTGAAATCAGAAAACGAAACACCATGAGTATGCTTCCATGAAATGGGGGGATTGCCCCATAAAATTTCCTACTGATCAGTCAATTTCATGAAGCATGGGACGATCGCCCCATGAGCTATTCCAGATGAAGTGGACTCTAGCAAAAACGTTTTGGATTTATATAATACCATGGATTACATGAGGGAATCACCTAAACATTGAGCATATCGGGCGATCGCCCCATGTTCTATGTAATTACTGAAGCTAGCAATGCACTACCAAAATTGAGATTCATAATGGCTTCATCTCACCTTAAATTTAGAGGAATGCACGCGTCCACATAACGCAGGCATGGGCCGATTCATCTTGTGCCACGCCACTCGAGCGTTTCCGAGTTGTTGCATAAATGTCTGTTCCGTTCGCTCGCCCGCTACATCTTGATTCAATACTCGGGATAGATACAGGAGCTTCTGAAAATTGCTCTCTTCGCACCAGACTGGGATGATACTAAATTTTGACAGCAAGCCTTTCTTAAAGTCAGAAATATGGTCCTTCGTGCTCAGGACCTTCTGGTGAGCTGTTACAGTGTGTTGGCCGCCGATGATATAGTAGTGGGTACTCGCGTTAATGTCTTTCTTCTCCGGTCTGCTTGAGAAGTAGATCGGATTCTCGTTAGAAAAACCCTTCAGGGGCAGAACGATCACCTAAGCTCTGACAAGGCTAATGTCTGGAACTATTTCTACCTGCATTGCAATGCGATCTACTCTGTCCAGGACGAGCCCTCGGTACACCATCGTCCCCGGCTCTGCCCGGTGAAGATGGTCGAAGTGCACGTGCAGCTCCTGGCCGTCTGGATTCTTCCATGATTCCATCCCGATTGTGTTTTCTGAATGATGAATATAAAGTGGGGAGAACTCGGCATCGTAGAGCTTCCTGATTTCTTCTCTCAGTTCAGGAGTCAAGCGTTTTTTGTCGTCCGATCCAAAGTTCACAGCATCTGCGAGGGTCAATCCCGGCTTCTTCCCAGCTTCATCTTTCTCGATTGTAGTCTTCTTCGGACGCTTCGGCTTCATTGGTGACTTGCGCTTCTTGCTCGAAGTTGTAATATTTGCCGGCGGGTCCTCTCTAACAACAGCAGATTCGTTTTGGGCATCCACCAGAAGTTCCCATGACTTCTCCATATCCACGACTGTGATCTCCGGATCCTCGTAAATTTCAAATCCCCTCTCCGTCACAGAGGTGCATAGTGCTGAGTCGAATTTGTTTGCGTCTACAAGTAGTCCATATATTCGGGTATCTGTGTCCTTCCCAAGTGGCTGTTCTTGGATAACTAAGAAAATATCGTATCTACGATTGTGAGGCACATGTATCCCCAATACTTGGACACCTACTGCAGTATTCTTAGATTTCCCTCCTGCTGCAACCATTACTGGGACGATTCTCGCACGCTCGTCCGACTTCTTTTGCCACATCAACCCCCACGCTTGAAGATGTGGATCAGCTCTGAATGCAATTCTAACGGGGGTCCCATCATCCAACTCAATGTTCTCATCTCGCAACCACACATCGACATACCGGGATAGCCGTCTAGGTTGAAGATCAGGAGGTGCCTCCGAATACTTTGGATGCCTGCGTGGAACACTCAGGGTCATTAGAATAAGCAACTTACATATTCTGAAGTCCGCCATTCCAATTCACTCTCAGCCTAAAGACCCCACGCATATGGATTAAATATAAGTCTGGCTAGAATTTATGAATAATTATCGGGCGACCCCCCCATGCATAAGGATTAAGTATATATTGCTTTTAGTTCACTAATGCGCACTATACATCGGGCGACCGCCCCATGCGTACAGAGCAAAATGCAAGACTCTCCAACGAAGGAATATAGTAATGTAGACGATATTGAAAACCGCCATTACAATTCACTTCCAGCCTAATGAATGCTAGCAACTCTTACCAAAGCCAATCGCTCACAGTTTCAGATCCATGATTGCGTCGGGCGATCCCCCGATGGTCACTGTGTGAATTTCTTTTGATGGAAATCTATTTTAATCAACTATAAGCATTTTACATCGGGCGCCACCCCCATCGTGAATGACTGATTTTCTATTGTTCTGTGTTTAATAGGATCTTCTCATTCACCATGGGGGGGTCGCCCCATCCTTTACAACCATTGGGGGTCTACCCATCTTCTCATCGGGGGATCGCCCCATTCTCTCATGCAGAGTGCATGAATTCTGCATTGGAGGGATTGAAAAATTGCTCTGGCTAGAATTGAAAATTTAGTATCGGGCGACCCCCCGATGCATAATGACTGAATGTCTATTGATTCTAGTTCAGTCATGCGCACTTCACATCGGGCGACCGCCCCATGAAGATTGAGCTAAATGCTAGATTCAACATCGATTTCTACCATCGGGATCTGTCTACCCTAAACCCTAAACCCGAAACCCTAAACCCTAAACCCTTAAACCTTTAAACTAGCAGTTTCCCCGAATGAACTGTACGGATCGGTGGATCCCCCGTGTGTACTCTAACCTCTGCTTCACAGTGTTTGAGCATCAGAATAGGAGCGCGGATTTGCAATTTACTGCATTTCTGGATGATCCTCACTGTCGGTGGATTCTTCGACTACTAGCTTTCGCCGCTGCTCAAACACCGTTTTGATTTTGTCAGGGCTGCTCCTCGTTATCCGAGCGGTGCTCTTTGTTCGCGCCAGACTTGAAAGCTGGAAGTTCCTGACGTGCTCACTTCATAATTTATATATGATTATATGAATCCTGCGTGCACACAACAATTCTCTCACTCAGTCCTGACATATGCGGACGTCCGAACTCGTATAATCCAGTTCGAATGAATAACAGTGAAATGTAAAAACTAATACTTAAGTAACAATTGAGTTTGCAAAGCAACAATGACCGTAAAATCACCAAACATTAGAGACAGCGTTTTAGCACTTCCACTTTGAAATTCAAAAGACCTGCAATTCGAAAGACCTCAACCCTAAACCTACGTGTTCTGGCCATTGCTAACTGAAGAATGATCGGCATTGCGCTCTCTTGAATCTTAATGACAGAAATTAGGTTTGATGCGTGTGTGAGAGATAAGAAGCGTGCGTGAGAGAGCGCGTGCGTGAGAGATGAATCCAAACCCAAGAAGAAACCACAGATCAGAATTCCAAAACCCACTACAGACTTACCTTCTGAGGTGCAAAACAGAGCCTTCAACAGCAGCAGCAGCAAGCGACCATCACCAACTGCAGCGCGACTTCAACCGCAACCAATAACAACTGAAATTCAAGCGCTAACCAAGCTAAACAAACCCTAAACAAGCTCCAGCTATCACGCAACAAAAGCTCAAGGCACAAGTTTTGAGGAAACTGGAGGAGGATGGTGAGAGTGAGGATGGTGAGAGTGAGGGAGCGCGGGAAAGGCTGTACGTACGCCGCCCCTCGTCACCAGCCCCTCTCGATCCCATGATTTCGAAATTCAATCATTTAAAGTAATTAAGCTACTTATGAGGTGATTAAGCTACTTATGAGGTAATTAAGCTACTTATGAAGTAATTAAGCTACTCATGAGGTAATTAAGCTACTTATGAGGGAAGTGATAGACCAAGAGTCTATGACTTCAAGTTAGTTAGAACACCAAAATACTAGTCTAGTTAGTCTGTACATAAGGTGGTTCCCAACTGAATAAGAAATACGCATATGAGGCATTGATATTATTTAGTATTATTATTTTTTAGAGGTAGGCAAGAAGAAATAGATTCCAACACAAGTTCAAACATAATTTTTTAATGAAGAATGAATTAGTTACAAATTTTCAAAGTTGAAGTATGACGCATCCCATTCACGTCATATAGGTACACCTCTTTCTGTCTAAAGCAGAATGTATTGCACACACTAAAGATGCTTGAACCAACAACAACAAACCCATAACCACACTTACATATACTAAAACCAACAAGAGAGATCCCATTACCAACTGTAACTCATGCTACAACCAACACCATTCCTGCATTGATTGCGGATAATGCCCCTAGCTGTTGACATTAGGAGCCAGTTGGGAATGGGGTAACCACCTTATTCTTAGAATGTAGACAGAAGATACGAGGACTATAAGTGTGGCTTCGTGGGTTAAGGATATACGATTGTTTATCGAACAAGATGTCATGGTTGGGTGGCAAGTCACATAATAAACATTGTTTACCTAAAGTCTAGAACTTATTAATGTAATGATGATAAATGTTGTAAATGTTTAAAATATCATCTAATTATATTGAAATTATTGCCATACCTCTCTAATATTGATGACAATTTATGGAATATTATAAATCATAAAATGTGATAGTTCAAATATGCAAATATATAAATAATACCTTGGGTTCCTTAATATGCTCATCTTCTTGGACCACCCAGAATTCCACATATCAATTCCACATACATGTTTGACTCATTAGATTTCTGCCCTCATTAAATAAATCTACCTTACTAAATGAATCCAAAGTGTCAGAGTACTGTAGAGTAGCGCCGCAGGTCTCGTGAGCGAGGTGCTCAAACAGGGTCAGTGTCCCGTTCTGACTTCGTTGAACCCGGTCCGATTATCTTGATCGTGGCGGTCCATCACAACGAGGGGCTCAGATTGCACGAGCCCTTGCTCGAACTCGAGAGGGGTCAGTCGCTAGGTACGCCGCCATCTTTTTCATCATTTGCACATGTCAAATCACCGCCATATCAACTTCAGTCGGCCTCGAAGCCGCCAGAATCCACCACTGAGGTGCGGCCACGTGGAGGCCGTCAAGTCACCTTTTCGTTTATAATTTTCCAAATTAAACGTATTAAATAATTACGGTAGTACATACGTATTTACTATTCACATATTTACTATTCACGTATTTACTATTAACTTATTTACTACAAACCATGGTAAATTAACCTAGTAAAAACGTAACCAAAAACTATTATTTAGTAAGTTCGACAAATTGAATTATTTATTTTACTTATCACAAAATTAACGCATGGCTCGGTGATAGGTGACGGTCTAAACCGCTATCTATCTCGATAATAAGTTTGCTTCCCACTACTTTGTACCGTCACCGTGTACACCTCATGGTACTTTAAAAAAAATTCTACACATTTTAAAATTCAAATATCGCTCTCAAGTTTCTGATTCAAGTAGCACGTGTTGCCAATTATTGAGAGTTTTAGAAAAAATAGACAATTGCATAAAACTGAGTCTTAAGGTTGAATAAAATATAGTCTTATAAAATGTTATAACTTGAAATTAGTTTTTAAAATGTATACATTTAGATATTAGATTTTTGGGGGCAGTATTAATTTAGTTACTTAGTAGGTCTATCGGCCTATCGACTTACACTCCTTAACAATCATGAAAGACTTCATTGAATAATCATGGTTCTAGAATGTTCATTATTAATATCTACAACAAACAAAGTTGTGTTTACCAAAGTTGTGTTTTCAAATTTTGGATGGCAAATTTATGCAAAACTGAGAAGTTTGCTTGAAAGCAACAACATCATCCAAAGGTTCAAGCTATTTGCAACTTGTGGTACTTGAAGCCGCATCATCGAGCTTTGAATCCAAAAGAGTCCTCCTCTACGTGAGTAATACTATCCTCTTTCAGAGTTTGATTGTTATGGCAATTTCCAATGATTCCTCAGTCTCACTCAATTTATTCTTCATTATAGTTTATTTATTTCTAAGAGATGTCTTGATGCTATACATGAATGATGAGTATCTGTCATCATATACATGAACGATGAGTTTCATGAATCATGATGGATGCGGGTCTGATATGGGTTCCAAAAAGGACTGTCTCACTAAACACTGTCACTTTATAATTCACTTAATGTGTGCTAGAAATTACACATTTTCAATTCACATGAATTCAATGATAGATTCATGAGAAAGTTGTAATACTCCATCCAAAATAGTATTGAGCAAGAAAAATTGAACAATTTATACATTCCGGATTGTTCCTTAGTTTTCATTGTCTCAAATCCGGAACTGTCTTAATCCGGAATATCAATTTATAGTGAAGTAGTTCATAAACAAGAAATTTAGCTAAAACAACGGTTTAGTCATATTGCCGTTTAATTTTAACTCTTAATTTGATATTTTACTATATTTCCTTATTTATGAGAACTTTTAAAAATCAAATATTTTTAAACAATCTAAAAAGACTATGATTTCATAATATCTTTATGCATGATTTATCTATTTCTGGAATGACCCTACTACAGAATTCACAAAGTTCAGAAATCAGCGAAAATTTCCAATAGAGGATATAGAAGGATTTTGGCCAACGGAGGATCCGTCGATAGATTACCGCATACTTTCCGCCTACGGAGGATCCTATAATGTGTTCCATTATGTTCCATATACAGTGTTCAACACATACAATGCTCTTTGCATAGTAAGTAAACTTTGTCTTGTCCAGAATTAGACAGTCCATATTTGAGCCCTTTTTCCAGAACTAGATAATCATGTGCTATGTAGCACATTCGGTCCACAAGTTGCAAATAGTTTGAACCTTTGGATGTTGTTGTTGCTTTTAAGCAAACTTGTCACTATTGCTTAAAGTTGTCATGCAAAACTTAAAAACACAATTCTGTTATAAGTTGACTGTAGATATGATGAACATTCAATTAAAACGGCATTGGAAGTATGTAGTCAGAAGTTGTTTCACGAAAAATTGGATATAAGTAGACTATATAAGAATGATGAGTATCTGTCATGATAATTTTACATGAGTGATGAGTTTCATGAATCATGACATAAAATATGGATGATGATTGCACAATTATCTATGAATCTAGGGGCAATAATTGAGTCTACAAGTTGCAAATAGCTTGGACCATTGAGTGATGTTGCTTTTAAGCAAACATGTCAGTATAGCTTAAATTTGCCATGCAAAAATTGAAAACACAACTTTCTTGTAAGTTGACTGTAGATATAATGAACATTCTTACTAGAATCATTCACTAAATAAATGAAGTCTTTCATGTCATCGAGTGAATATTAATTATTGTGGAATTCATATATATTAATTGTGGAATATTCAATTTATAATCGTGAAATATTTCATTTATGTCATGATTCATTTCAAAGGATCGTATTAATTGTGGAATATTCCATTTATGTTCAGTAAAGCAAATATTCCATTTATTAATTAAATATTATGGAATTAACTAAAGCGAATATTCCATTTATAATTGTGAAATATTCCATTTATAATTTTGAAATAAGATCCCATTTATAATTGTGAAATATTTTTAGCAGCGAAAATTCATACATATTAATTGTGGAATATTCCATTTATGTCATGATTCAATTTAGAAAATAATAATTTATCACACATGATACTCATAATTGATATATATCATGATTGACAATCATGTCGAATGATCCCTAAATAACAAATCATCATAATTTGCGTAAGCTAAGAAATATCAATCACCTCCTTCTTGGAAGCCTCATTGCGATGCAAAGCACCTCAAGCTATCAAATTCATCCTTATGCTTCTTTAGAGAAATTTGTAGCGATTTGCATGTAACCAAAAGAAAATTCAAGCAATTCGCATGTTCCTTGGCAGTGTCATGTTGTAAGTTCTTAGAATAATTTTTAAAGGTCCTAACTTCTCCTAAACCCGAAACTCGAAACCCTAAACCCTAAACCCTAAACCCTAAATTCCACTTCAAATACCCCAAATTCAGTTGTCCTGAATTTTCAATTAGATCTACTTTACTTACACCCTGCAAAATGGTCATACAGTTCATAAGTAACACTACCGTAGTACCAAAGCAGGTTCGACCTAAAATAATTCTAAAAATTAAAAAACTTAAAAATTAAAAAATTCTGAAGACAGAAAAACGAAAATAGGATAAATTAGTTTTTGAAATATTTTGTTATTTCTAAGCTATTTAAGGTCATTTTTACTCATTTTTGTGCGAGAAACCGGAAATTGAGAAAATCAGTTTTTGAGAGGTGAACATAATTTTACCAAAATAAATAAATATTTGTTCGGCAGGTGGCGAACCTCAGAAAATTTAGTACTCTCATACACAATCAAGTATTAGAAAAGGCATACAATGGACTTTACAGAATGTCCCTCGGTCCATTTCAGAATTACCCTCCGTTTCTGAATTATCCTTGCAAAGGAGACTACTACCTAGGTGCAATGACTATGAGGCTAGAGTTGAAATATGAGCCATGGTACTAGTACTCGTACATTACACTCATGAACTAAACCGAAGTGCGGTTGACGGCGACTCCCATGTCTAGTAAATATGCTTATTTAATTTATCTCCCAATGTCCTAGCCATTAGATACGGCCCCCTCCTATTTTTAAAAGCGGAAATGAATATAAAAATCACACTCTCTCCCGCTAAATTTCTCATCACTTCTTCAAAACTTCAGGTTGTCTTCTTGATTCACATCACTTTCAGAGTCAAGTTTCCAGTGATAGTCGCTCATCCAATTTCGTTTCGTTGCCACCATCGTCGTTTGCTGCTCTTGCTGGTGTTGTTGCTATTGCTGTTGTTACTGCTGGTGCTGCTGTTGGTGGAGTTGCTACTGTAAGTCGCTTGTGTTGCTGCTATTGCTGTTGTTCCTGCTGTTGCTGCTGAGTTTGGAGGCGTTCATTCCACATTCTGATACAACGAGGTAAGAGTCACTCTCTGAATTGCATTACATCAGTTACATATTCTGGACTTAGTGAAATCTAAGTTGTTTCAAACGCACCGCTGAAGAAATGTGATAGCTGATTACCGTAGCATATATCGGGCAATTCATGAGTCCCATTGTCTTCACTGACATGTGAAAACATTCAGTTTAATAATAATGCAGCTTCAGTATGGCAGAAATTTATGCAGCAGTAGTATAGCAAGAATTTATCCAGCCCCAAGATTCATAGCAGAATTGTCAACCTTGAGCGCTTGAATAATTATGATAGGAATCATGGAATCATAATACATCCTTGTCTATTTAGAAATAGTAGTCTCTGAAACGTTCAATCAACAGTGAATTGTGTCGTTCGTCCAAGCGGTTGTATGAATCAAGAGTTTGCGATGTCAAAATTATTGAGCTATGATGACGTGGACATGTACGGATGCCATCCCCAGATCATATCATCGGGGGATCGCCCGATGATAACTCTCAGACTAGGAATACTTGTAGTAGTGATACATCGGGCGATCCCCCGATTCACAAAGTTAAGGTGGTATTGTTTCCATAGTAATACATCGGGCGACCGCCCCATACACTATATGCAGGAAGTGTAGCACGACCAACCTTAACATCGGGCGACCCCCCGAAGCAAGTCAGTAGTAAGGCTTGCAGACTAGCATCGGGAGATCCCCCCATCCACGAATCAGTTATTGAGGCAGCTGCAGAACAGGACGTCAGGGTGGAGACCATTATCGGGCGATCCCCCCATACACCGTAGCACTACGTGTTCAAGACCATTATCGGGCAATCCCTCCATACACCTGGGATCCTCTGTCTGCCGACCACCATTGGGCGACCCCTCGATCTTACTCTAGACTACGGGTTGCATATCTGCATTTGGAGATCTCCCGTCACACCTGAGCCCTGCGGGTTACAGACCAGCATCGGGCGATCCCCCGATATTACTTAGCGCCGCAGGTTAGGTAGCAGCATCGGGAGATATCGGTGAGGTCGGTTCCGGATTTATCCTTGAAGCTCAACAAGCTGGGATCTAGCTTGGAGTTTGTTATCCGGACGATATTCAAGAATATGTTCTGCTACGGCCGTCTGGGATTTGTCCTGAGTTTCTTACTCTGCCATTACATCCTCGACAGCTAGGCATCAGTGTGATTGGCTAAGCCTTAGATAAGACTGTTCTCTGGAAAGTTGTCGATTCGATGATACCATCGGGCGATCCCCCAATCGATGAGGATGTCGCCAACTCGGATTGTCCCTTCCTTGCAAGATCGCAATGGGTGGGGCACGAAATCCTGAAGAAGGTGGAGAACGGACGGGTTGTGGCGTCGGGAAGAATCAATTGCTGCATTCCGACGGATCATTTCCAGGATAGTACTTTGGGCGATGGGTTTGTTGGGGTCACTGTCCTTCAAGTAATGGACGGTGACGTAATGACGATCATGACGCATCAGAAGTGGCCAATTTCAGAATGCTTTTTTGCTTTCGATGGTCGCAGTCTCAATGGCACTCTTCTTTACTTTGCTTCACTTCCTGAAGTTGTCGACCCTGACGCATATCTTGGAGGAGTTCAGAAAGCTCCTTATCGATTTCTCAACAGAAAGCACTGTGAAGATACCAAGGTATCCCAGTATACCAAGAAGACGGAAGAGGCTGATATTAGACTTGTCAGCGCTGAGAAGTGTTGCAGTTTACGATGCTGCCAGGTATTCCCTTGGGCTGATACTCGCTCTGTCAGACAGCTGTTCTATCTGAAGAGTTATGAGGATCGTCGTGAGTATGCCATCGCCGCTGGAGGACAGATGCACGCAAAGGAGGGGATGAGAGTTAAGTATATTACGCTCATGGGAAGTGAGGTTTGCGCAACGGCTTGGTATAAAATTCATGGTATTGCCAAGTCCACATTCCATTCGTATATGGAGAAGTACAATGAAGGCGTACTTTCTGGTCAGCATGGAAATAAAGGCTGCAAGCGGCCCCGGATTGGGACTGTTCAGGCCATGGGCACAATTGCTGCGATCGTGGCTGAGAACGCTGATCAAATGCCTAACCAGATGCGTGGAACAGGAAAGCACGGGCGAATGGATACCTTGAAGTACCTTCCGTCTGGAAACAATTGGACTCGAGTCCACGCTGATGCAAATGAGGTGCGTCTCATGTGCTGTTTTTTTCTGTATCGGGGGATCCCCCGATGCTTCCATGGAATTGTGTCCCTGATTACGATAATTGCCATTCATTTGTTTTGTAAGCTAACTTATACACCTTGATCACACAGACAAACGTGTCTTACGGCCTTCCGCCGGTCAGTCAGTCTGCAATTAGCCGGATCAAGAAAGGCATGTTCAACAAAGTTGCTATCAAACCCGTTGGAAGCAGTTTTGCCAAATGTATCGAGTGCGACACACTTCAGCAGTTTCTTCTAAGGTGTCCCAAGGGCAGCCCCGAGTATGTTTCATTTCTGAAACAACGAACTTCGCATTTGAATCATCAGGCATCATGCCGTCGACTCTACGCTACTTGGCGAGAAGAATCGAAGCGAAATCCCCAGGAATTTCTTTGCGTAATTCACGACAAAATGGATACAGCCAAGACAGCTCTTCCAAGGATGCGGACTACAACAAAGGCAACCTCCGGCTTGGGCCAGCTTCCCATGAACGTTACTGGAGTGGTTGCTCATGGCCACTGCGATGGCGCCTACGCGCATTACTCACCCGATTGCTGGCCGTGCGATTCCAATGCCACCATCTCTTCGCTTGCAAGATTATTCAGGCAACTTTTAGAGCCACCTCTCCGAGAATCACGGGCGCTTTTTCCCCATCTCCCAGCTAATTTTCTGTTTGAAGCATTGTTACGCGGAAAGTCCACATGCATCGATGCTTTGACGGTGATGGATCCAAGCAAATGTACTGGCTGATCTCGGCTTCCTCCGAACTTGTATCTTCAGTTAGATAATTCCGCAAAGGATAACAAGAACCAGTTCCTGATGGCCTTCCTATCATTGCTTACGGCAAAGGGGGTTTTCAAGGAAATCCAGGTGGGGTTACTTTTAGTGGGACATACCCATGAAGATATTGATGCGTACTTCAGTCATCTATCGAAGGCACTCAAGAACAAAAATACTTTTATGCTAGCGGACCTCATGAAGGCATTCATGCAGTCCCAGGAATTGTCATTCATGCCTGAGTTTGTGCAGGAGATTGCTGATTTCAAGTCCTATATCAAGGGCTACCAATGCGATGGGGCAACTCGATTAATTGGCCTTGGCAACATGCACCTCTTCAAATTCTATGTGGACTCTGACGGCTGGCCGGTCATGCGATGGAAGAAATCTGCGGTGGATACCGAGTGGCAACCGCAAAACAAGCCAGCAATTCGACTTTGGAAAGAGGACGACAACGGGCGCCCATTACTACCGTCTGGTCCGTTAAATCCAGTCCCTTTCAAGCACATGTGGGGTAGCGAAGTTCCATCTGCAACGGGGAATCAGGAGAAGGCAAGAGAGTCTACAGCGAAAGCGACAGAGAGGCGGACTTTCATGACGCTGTCGCGATGCAAATGCGCATATAGTGTAAAAACTTATAGTATTGTTATTTTGATGAGTTTTAAGATATCTCATTTAAAGAAGAAATGAATAGGGAATATTTGAGAAAGATTATGAATTGATTCATAATCTCTACAAGGTTTTAATTGCCTTGTGTTTTGACTAATAAGAGTCAAACTTTACATTTATCTTCTTAGAATGAGTTTTGATATTTAATTTGAGTTTTGATAGTTGTTGAAAAGAAAGGTGAAGATTGTTTTACCTTTCTTTTAGTTTTTTGTGAGTTTATCATTAAAATAAGCGAATGGATAGAGGTATGGGAGACTTTTGGGTCACCCAATTAGTTTTAGGGTGCCCATGTGGCTAGGTATGGGCTGATGTGTTCCCCCTTGTGGCTTGATAAGGGGGGCCTTCTTCTCCCGAACCTCATTCTTCTTGTGTTCATGTTTTAGTTTTTTAGTTTTGTGCCGTGTGTTTGAGGACAAGTGACTTACTGTGTATAGCTCGGATTTCAATGAAATTTTGAGAGCACGTTCCTCTTCTTGTTGTGATTCCAATGGTGTGTGGCGCTTGTCATTTGGAGTTAGTATGAGAAAGTTATGCCTTGAGAAGTGAAAGAGGGTTTAGTGCCGTCGAAATTCAAAGGCAGTCGCTTTAAACTCTTGTAGAAATTTGTATAATGATCGATTAGTTTTGAAATTTTGTGAGCACATGTGTTATGTTGATAGCTTTCTAAAAAACTATTAAACTCTTGTTTTGGAGTTAGGACGTGAAAGTTATTCTTGTAGAAGTTTGAGGGTGTGAAACTGCCGCTCAATATAGAAGTTCCATTTTTGACGAAGTATAGAAAACGGACAGTATGATATTTTAAGCTAAGATTTACAGGCAACGTAGATGGTGATGTTAGCTTTCTAAAACATTATGGCATCATGTATTTGGAGCTTTTATGAAGATGATATGCGTCCCGAAGTGGAGAGATGTACAGCTGCCGTGAATATTTGGAGTCTCAACTTCAGCACGCTATAAATATTGAATGGTAAATCATTTTCTCTTGAAATTTTTACAGATTGTGTAGCTTTGTGTTAGCTTTCCAGAAAGTTATAGCACACTTGATTTGGAGCAAGTATGTGTCTGTGGCATTCATTTGAATGCTGACAGTGTTTTTAAAGGTTTAAGCCTTTACACGGTTTGCTATTTTGCAAAATAAAACATAGATTTGGGTTTTTAATGGTATAAACAATAAATTACACTATCATATTTCCCCATACCTTGAATTCAAACTAGTTGCAGCTAGAAACCCCGCGTTTTCCCAGAGCAAAACCCTCTCTACCCGACAACGCTCGGACTCCGCAAGTACATTGAGTACTGGGAGAGTGGTGGGAAAAGGTGCTCGACGTTTGCTGCTGCATTCGAACCTTATGTGCAATACTGGTCTCGAGTCCTCGATGAGCTACAGAAGCCTCTCCCCCCAACACCGGCGCCCCTTGTGGAGGGCTTTTGGCCCATACACGATTGGAGAGGGCCGTCGTTCACCATCCCACGCTTGACTTTGTTACCATTCGACGAGACTCCTGAGGACGAAGAACCTCAGGCATACTGCGGGCCAACAAACGAACGGCCCGAAGAACGATTTAATCCCTGGCGCCAGATCGCTCCACTGTGGTGGGTCCTTCTTAGACCTGAAAACCCAGAAGTGTGTCATGTATGGCTGGGAAGGGCTGTGTCTCCAGTGTGTAGGGATGAAGGGGATGATAAATACGGAAAGTTCCTTATCTAGTATTGGGAGCCCCAGAACGCAGCACGAGATATGGCTAAGAAGTATGAGAATTGCTGGTCAGCTAAGTGGGTTGTGGAGGACCGCCGTCTTGAATGGATCGACGTTGCTGCTGTCTTGTACGCGTCTTACTCTAGGATCGCTAATCCAAAGTCACGTACCATACCCAAGAGGGATAAAGCTCGTGCATTAGACAACTTGACGAGGGCGAACGTTGCAGATCCCTGAATGGGATTTCCGTGACAGTGCAAGTGGGTGGTGTATCATCGGGGGATCCCCCCATGAGCATTATTCAATTTTCAAGCGACTTATTACCGTCGTTCACGCCGAGATGTCGTGTACTTGGGTTCACTTTGCGGGGTTTAGTGTGGTTTCATTCTGAATCTTACTATTTGGAGGAAGTTAGTTTTACGGACTCCACTACTTTTGCACCCCCCACCGTGTTACATATTGTGGAGAATGTAATTTTATCTCGATGATAAATCCATGCGATGTTTTATTATTGAACTTTTTGTTTTTTACCTCGCTGGGAGATGTTTTGTGCAATGATTTAGACGAATCGCATATTCTTTGGGTACTGTCAATCTCGAGGATACAGTTCTTCGTCTGGATTTGAATTCCGTCAAAGGATGGGGCGATCGCCCGATCGTCTCTGTAGCATTCAGGTATCCACCTCTTTCAAGTTAGAGTTGTTTTGAACCAGTCTTTCAAGAGCGATTTGTTCTGCATTATTCGATTATTTTAATTATCTAATTTCCCTCATATCTTATGTATTATGTTCACAGTTGTCTTCGAAGAACTTTCGGATTTAATCGGGCATTCCAAAATGTATAACTCGATTTGGAATTGAATAAAATAGTAGTCCATTATTGTCCACTGATATTAACCTTGTCTACTAGCCAATCTTACCAGAATCAAAGATAAGTTATGGATGTGTAGACAATTCATGATAGACAATTATGCATAATTATGGATGTGTAGTACTGAGATTTCATATGTACAATTGTCTATCATGAATTTTGGGAATTAGATCTGCAATTGAATTCAGTCGGGAACAATTATTAGCCGTCTTTGTGAATGCATGCAATTGAGAGGGCTACGTACATAGCCTACTGAAGGATAATCTACGTACTTTGTGTAGAATGGCGGCTCTCATGAGAGTACAATTCATTTGAAGTGTGAGCTCCCCTCTTCCATCATTTTCATATTTGGATGTGTGAGCTCTTCCTTCACCATTCACTGCATGCCATTCCTCAGTCACCTCCCTTGCTTCTGTTGTTCATCATCTGGCCTCCACCATATCCTTGCATCATCTGCGTTGCCATCTCCATGGACTCAAGACTCCCTCCCCAAGCTGAGCCACCTCTCCCTTTGCATCCAGGGACTCGGGGTGCATTGACTGGATACCTGTGGTTAGTCGACAATTCTGATGCACTTGATCGTCTTCCTCCTCATCCATTGTTGCGTGGGCTTGTTAGTGGCGAGCCCTGGAACTGGAACTACAACTATACTCTAGAGATGGCACGTTTAGAGGCTCATTCTGGCATTGCGTGGGATGATGTTTCCGACCTTTTGAATCGTCCATCCTCGGATATCCTTCGGGCCGTGCCGGTGATATACCAGGCTTGCGGGTGCGTGCTCCTTGATTTCTGCGATTGTTCTTGGACATCAGCGCCCAAAAGCACGAGGAACGAAGTCATTGAGATTTCATCGGATACATCAGGAGCTTTGGATACCGCATCGGTGGGGAGCAACCGCCAAGCTTAGAATCTGCATTGCCAACACCTCGTCTGCCGTTTGCTTTTGGGATTCGACCGGCTGGTTTCGGGATTGCGCGTGCAAGACTTTTGCCCTGCTCATACCAGTATTGCGAATTTTGAGGCACCGAGGTATTTTAATTTTGCTGTTGTGAAGTAGTGTATGTTTTCTGTTGCCTAGCTTGGAGGCCTTTGCTCACTGGTCAGGAGCATGTACATTTGTTTTATGAATATATATTATACCTTCACAAGCCGTTGGAGGAAATGACCGCACAAGAGCTCATGTGTCTCCGGCAGAACCTACAGCGATCAGTGTTGTGTTTCTTGAGGTTCTAGGAATACTCTGTAATTACTGCCTTGGCTAGTACCCGCACAATGATGTATATAGGGGAAAGCCACCGTTTTTATCTTATGATTCATATGTCCCACGTCGTATCGGGGGATCGCCCGGTGTGTGATGAGAACTTTGTGTTCTTCTTTTTAGGCGTTCTTATTTTATCCTGCATCTGATGTTCTTAAGAGTATCGGTGGATTGCCCCATGTTGACAGGATAGTTGAGTTTTGTATTCGTAATGGACTAAATTTCCTACTTCGGATCGGGGGATCGACCCATGGGATCCGGCGATCTGCTGCGGCGGTTGTTTTTTTTGTTCATTACTCTTTAAGGAGATCTTCTAGTAAGAAGAAGTCATTTTCTCGTACCCTGTCAATGAAGCTGGTGCATGGTGACTGGTGTCTGTGTTTTTGTTCTGAGGAATTCTTTTATCTTCCTGCATCTGCTGCTCTGCAGAGGATCGGTGGATCCCCCCATGTGATCTGGATGCTGGACTTCTGTATTCTTCATGCACTAACTGTCCTACTTAGGACCGGGGAATCGACCTATGTGTAATATTTCCATTTGATATTTCGCAGAGTATCGGTGCACCAGATCGGGGGGTCGCCCCATGTTTACAGGGAGCTCGACAGATGTGCTGGGGCGTTTTATTTTTTAATCCTGTTATTGGAGTCGATACTTTACATTCTCCATTTTCACACGTAAGATAAGCAAGCGCAGTTCATTATAGTGTCGTTGTTTTAGACTCTCTCTATTTCGAGACACTCTCCTCCAAGTATAATCAATCATCGGGGGATCTCCCCATAATTCTCTGAATGTTATATGTATATGTTTTAGTTAAGCACACATTTACTAAAGTATTTCAGAAATCAATGTATCGGCTAGAAGATCTTGGTGCCCATACTGAATTTAAAAATTTTAGTAATATGAAAAATTTTACTCTGAATTTTCAAGGTTTAGTAAGCGCAAACTCCTTCAATCCCATTACATCGGGGGATCCATCGATATATTATGGCTGCTTGTTATTCGTGGACTCTGGACTGTCCATATTTAGTTAAATAACGCATAATGTTATAATCTTATAGTTTGTTGTTTGAATTCAAGAGATTTTTTTTAATTTAAAAAAAAAATTATGGAAAATTTAATGTTGTATAGTGTTTAACCTCTAAGTGCCCAAGGGTTTTCTTAAGAAACTAGACATGTTATAATGTCCATTGTACTCAACCTTTATGACTTACAAACCTTAAATATATGTAGAGCACAACAATAAGACAACATCAATACAATTTAATTTTGGAAAAATGCTATGAATTATTTAATAATCAATTTATAAGAATTATCTTTGAAAATTCATAAAAAATGCAAGTTTAGTCATTTTGACTTGGAATCAAGTATAACAAGTTAAAAGCATTGGTTTTACATGGTGGTTACCTTGTTCATGTTAGAGCTAATCTTATTTGATAAAAAACCTAAAGATTTCATTCTAAGCGGATTTTCAAATTTGTGACAATTTGAGATACTGTCACTTTGAGGGCTTTAGAGGATATCAATGAATATTTTTTAAGGTCTTTTATTTGGAAAGGTTGATCAATTTGAAAATCTACAAGGGAAAAAAATCACGCTCAAAAAGTGTTATTTTTGCATAAGATATGGATATTTAAAGTTGGCTGAAATTTTGGTAATCTTGAAAATTTGATGGACCAAATATGGTCGGTTAGGCAGTTAGGGGTTGAGACATAAGTGCCTTTGAGTCTCTCCCTAAAATAGAAAATTTACCTTTTTTGGTTGAAAATAAAAGAATCTGAAATTTAATTCTTAGTACTGCCCGGAAAAAAAATTAAATTGGTTAGGAGAATTAAACTGCCCTCACAGATTTGAGCTGAAATTTTCGGGCGACCATACTTGGTCGCTCAGGCAATTAGGGGTTAAGTGTGTTAATATTCACTATCAGGTGTAGTAATGAAAAGTAAATAATTGTTTCACAATGTGGGGTCTGAAGCTCTATTTTTGGTGTACTAGTTTCAACCTAAGCATGTACAACATAACAAAAGACACAAACTTGGTTCTACTTTATCTAAAAATTGATTAATTTTGAAGTTAATAGACTATTTTTGGACATGCAATGAAAAATATAAAATCTTCTACTTTGAGTATGTAGATCTTACATATGGTGAAGAATTCAAGTTTCAAATTATTTATGTCTCTTCTATGAAATCAAGAAGAAGAATCTATGGTTTCATTTTTTTTATTTTTACATTAATTTCCATCGAAAAATCTCAATCCAAAGGAAACCATTTTCACATTTTTTGGGTTGAAATTTTAGAAATTATAGTCTATCTAGTGTGAGCCACTTTATTTTGTGCAATTGTTTTAGTGCATAAATAATCTTGTTTCCACCTATTCAAATCTAATGGTTTGATGATAATTCTAGTCACAGTCATATATCTCAATACCACAAATACCCACATTATTTTGGAAACATCACCAAATAGAGAAAATAATAGAGTCATTCAAAGATTAATTTAAATTTCATTTTACATTTGGAACCCATCTACTATTGGAAAGAAGGCCCTTTTCATCAGAAAATTATGCACATGATGTTGATTACAACTCACTTTTCTATTTATTTTGTATAAGTCTTTTGGTGTGCATACAATTAAGGTAGAATGTTCTAAAACGGTTAATACAACCAAAACCAACATGTAGACTTGTATAAAACAACCAAACTAAATGTCACTTGTGTAGAAATTTTTGCCAACCAATCAAATTTGTCGAATTTGGCCTCGCTTGTGGAATAGTATGTTCGCACATTTGGAATAATACGTTCACAGTTTTGGAATAGTCATTCGTTTTGGGTGATGACTAACTTTTCTCTGTGAAAATTTGTAGAAAATTTATTTTTAGGATTAAATTAAACAAAAAGATTTGCATTCTTCATGGTTTTTATTTCCTATGAAGGAAAAATATTATTCACATTCTACTCGTACTGCACGTATGTGGAAGGCTAGAAAGCTTAAGTCATCCATTATGGATATTTTACTTTAACCCTTTAACGTCCCATTCTTTTGTCGAACAGTCAAACTACACTTTCATACACAGTTCAACTTTCAAGATTTGTTAAAATATATTTTTTAATATTTTTCATGCATGAAATTGTATGTTTCCTATTAGTTCTAAAATTTTCGAATTTTTTTGATACAAAATGAACTTTTCACAAATGTTTAGGTCAACTACTTCAAAAAATTCATATTAATTACAAAAATCTTCAAAAAATATAATTTTCTAAGACATATTCAAATGACAATGGAGAATCACATGATACTTTTTGTGGAATTTTTTAATTTAAAATTTAAAATTCAAAAGGTGAACATCCAATGCAGTGTAATTCAGACCTTGAACTACATAGCTTGCAACAAAAACAAAATATTCAATATTTGAAATTTATAAGATCCAAGAAGTGAAGTGAAAACTAGACTCGATAAACTTCATTTTTTCAAGCGTAAGCAATAGCAAAAAACTTCATCTTCAAAGTCAATATTGGCTTTGACCAACAAACATCCACTATTTGGATGCATGGTCCTTAAAGGGTTAAGAGCAATAACACACACATTTGTTGATCCATAATGGTCTAATCTTACAATGATCGTCTTACATAGAAAACGTTGAAAAATGGTTGTTGTGGGTGTATTAACCCTTTAGTGCTCGAGTGACCACATTCTAACCCCTAAGCGTCCCTAGCATTTTTAGGCTTAAAATCATCATTGCTTTTGATGTGTTATAGGTCTAAATGTAAGTGAGGTATAGAAATCTCAACCATACAATCTTGTAATATACACGTTGTAGATCATGTGGATCAATTTTGGGGTAATTTGGCCGTATAAATTGCAAGATCGTAGTGTTTTAGTGTTAAAAAAGGATGCTGAAATTTTCCTAGCAACACAATTAGAGGTGAAATTTGTTTTCAAAATTACTCAAATGAAAAAACTTTCAACTTTAAAGTAGTTCAAAATCATCATATAAACACATTGGTACCAAAAAAACTCATGAAAAAATTTAATGTGCCCTAAAATGGCCTTGCAATGTCAAAAAGTAGCCGGAAAAGTGACCGATTTGACCCAAAAAGCAAAAAGTGTCCAAACTAGACCCGTGCACTAAAATGACTCCCAAACATTCATAACAACATGGATTGACATGAAAATTTTACTATGATAACTAGACTTCAAGGGAATCCAACTCAACAAGTTTTATTGAAAACGAACATGGGATGAAGGAGATACAAGCCCCCGAAGTTGCAGCCATCACAATGCACAAAAACTGTCAAAAACAAAAGATACCTACTTTCAAATGATCACCAAACATTCAATACATCTTGGATTGATCTCAAATTTTTACCACACATTCTATACATCATGCGGTTTGTTTTTCCAAAATTTCATTAAATTTGGACACGTTTTGCAAAAGTTACAGCTCTTCGAATGTGAATGTACCCCAAAAACGTCCAAAATATGGACGTCGGGACGGTTAGGGGCTAATCACCGATGTGTCAAAAACGCAAATAATGGAAAAACTGTGAAGAATTGGATTTTGAATTGTAGGGTTTAGGTTTAGAGATTCATTATACACATCTTCTAGAAAAAGAAAATTTCAATTTGAATTGTGCAACTACCAAATAACTATGAAAAAAACAAGAAAAGACTGCAAATACTTGAAAATACAACACATGTACTATGCGGTATTTCTTGTGTTTGGAAGTTTTTTATCTTGTATTATTATTTTTGATTGTATTCTCTTATTCATGTTCCATTATTGTATGTACTCCGATCTTGATCAACGTACCAATTCAATTTTGTTTAAACCGTACATGGATAAGTCACTCTCATTTATGAAATTCACAACAATTATGTGTGATTCTGTTCTTGACTTGAAAGATTGCAATGGAGAGGTGTTGACATAGGTAATTGCTAACGAGCACTCAAACGACCATTTTCTAGTTGCTGCCCGAAACTAACAGGCTTCCCAGAACAAAAAATTTTTTTTTTTGAAAAATAAAAAGATATTTTAAAATACTACATCAAGTCTAGTTTCCAATGCAATTTGAATTATGTCAATCCAAATTAAACTCCACCCGGAAGAAATTTTCAAAGTGTATCACCTCAACATTGTCTTAGTATTATAAAATTTTCTATTTGGAGAAAGTAATGATGTTCCCTCTATCATTTCTTTTGTTGTTTTGAAGTTTACAATAGATAAACCAACTTTAACCAATCTTGCTATTTTTTAAACTCTAAAATTTAAAATTATAATTTATTCAAAATTTCAAAGGTTAATGTTTTTAAATTCATTAAAAAAACATCTAAAGTTATTTTTGGAAGTTTGATCGTACGAATAATTTGTAGAGATCATGCCCTACATTTTGTTTATTGAACCAAACTTCATCAAACATATGGAAGGCACATATTTATAACACATCTATGTTTTGTCTAGTGCCCCTTGGGATTTTAGGAGTTAAGGTATGTGCACCCATAATCTTCTCTAATAGCAATTGAGTATATTTACTATTAGTATTTTAAACACAAATTAAGTTTATTGGGTCTTATTGACAAGTGAAAAAGAATTCCAATACATTTTCTAAGAAAGTATTATTTGAACATTCTAGGTTTTGAATCTTCAAAATATTGCCTAAATATCTATATACCTCAAAATTGACCCTAGGCCCCGCTCTAGGCTCTTATGAGTTCTCAAGTTCTCATTGTGTACATCTTGTGTAATCAATATCAACGTAGGTTTAGTGATGCTTTTTGGATCCAAATGTAGTAGTTGCTTTAGAGACATGGTAGGGTCTATTATGGGTGTACATACCTCAATGCCTTTGTTCATGTGACTAGATAGTGCATTTGAAATGGGTACACTTTGACCTCGTTTTTATCACATTCTTCAATTGAGTTAACCGAAATCAGAACCTCAGTTCTGATCCCTGAAATTCATGGGATTGAAAGTCTATGGTGTACTGGAGTGTAACCGAAATAAAAAGGGAGCATGAAGACTTTTGGGAGTTGGAGCCACATAAATCCAAAAATCGGCAGTGGCAGTAGGTTCCGCGAATAATGAGGAGTGCCATCAAGGTGGACACAAGGGGTCATGGGAGAGAGAGCCGACTAAGTCAAAAGCACCTTGTGAGCGGCATCCAATAGAAACTAGCTCGTGAATCCCTTTTGAGATGGCATGTTCTGAACTCATGTAGCAAGTGGGGGGAATATAATAGAGTTCTGAGTGCAGTGTGAACGTAATAATTTATGAAGTTGGCTACATTCACTTGTTTTTAAATCATCATGACAAGGTACAGAACATTTAACGGAGGTACACCTGAACATCGTGAGTTGGGAATACGGCCTTGTACCATTTTATGGTTTCAAGAACAACAATGGGCCCTTTATTTTGGGGGATGGAGCCACTGAACCGGGGAGTATTCCAAGGAAACCAGCTTAAATCCAATATTTTACAAAAGGACCCGGTTTTAGACAAAAACCCATCCGGTTATTACCCATGTTTCACCTAGGTAGCACCCGAGTATCATAAATTTATCCCAATTTTAGCCTAAAACTATGGTTTCAACCGGTAATTTGGCAATTCAATTCGGTTGATTTTACAATAACTGCCGGATCTCCCTGTACATTGGACGGAGCCAACATGAATGAAGCCAGTGTTTGCTTATTGGGCTTTGCCTTGTAGGTAGGGACTATCCATCGTGTTCAGAAACCAATACTTGTGTTGATGTAACCCTTTTTACACTATTAGGTTCTGGTTTGGGACATTAAGACGTAGGGTTTAAGTGTTCTACCTAGTTCAACTGTCTATTTTCTCTAATTTTATTTACAACTCTTGTTTTATTTTAGAATGATTATATTTGAGTTTGGAAAAAAGAAAATTGTGAGTAAAAATAAAAATAAAAATATTACTAGGGCCCTTTATATCTACCGATAAAGTTCACAAGACTTTGGCAAAAGTAGTTTTGTGATTTCAATATTGACACACTAATAATAATAGTAACGCTAGTTTGAGAGTCCATCATGAATGAAGAATCTGGTGGGGTAATTCGTGAATTTATGCCTCAAAAGCATGGGTCCCTCTCAAAAGTAAACTTTAGTCTACAATTCATTCTTGAACATGGTTTAACTTACAAAACACTAGTTATCATGTTATTTTCTAGGAGCTTAGTGACATTTGGTGCAAATATTGAAGTTTCTTGGGATCTTCACTCTTCTAAGTAGCATTACCATTAGTAGAAATGTGATGTTGTAAGAGCATCTCCCAACTTGTAGGGGAAAATTTCATCACATTAAACTTCATCACTAGTGGGGGCTACTTATTTAGAGGGTTAGTCACTTTATGACGTTACTCGTGCAACTTGCTATATTATCTTCCAACCAATTGGTTGTCTCCTAATATGCAAAAGCAAAAATAATCTTTAATGTTTGTTATCCAACCTACTAAGTGTAAAAGGAAAGTAATATTTGTCAGAGTTACACAACCACGACATAAAATGGTTATTTGTCTAGGCAAAGAGAATCTTTTGGCGAGTTCAAGCATTAATGATGTCTTTTCATCCAAAAAATGTTGTCCTCATTTTTTTTTGAAGAACGAGTGGAAATGCTCTAAAGCAGAGTCAACCTATAAATGGATACATCCATTTCCCGGGGAAGTCACTTTCAAAAAATTACAACTAGCGTGCAAAAAAATATAGGTCCAAATAAATCTTTGAAGTTAATTTTTATAAATGAACTACATTAATATTGAATGTCCAAAATTGATTACAAGAATAAAAATGAGAATAGTATTGAAATATTATTAATTATCGTAAGAATTACATTTACTTTTTAGGATACTTTTAAATACCATGTTATGGTAGGTGGAACCTAAAAAATACAAAGTGACTTCCCGGAGATCCATTTTGATTTTATAGACGCCCTCAACAACCGTCATCCAATGAACCTAAATCCGATCACTTGTATTCTCCAAGGAATCTAAAACCAATCACTTATAATCCAATTAGAGGCTTCTGCAAGTGGGTGGAATTGGTGTGTTTAGAATGTGATTCATGATACATTAGGAGAGATATGGGGCCTCAAGAAGGCCCTTTCCTTTTGTCAAACTACTGATCAACAATAAACCAACAACAACCAATCAAAAAATAAATTAAAAATTAAAAATTAAAATAATAATAATAATTTTAAAAAAAACTTTTATTTGAAAAATAAAATAAAAATATCGTAGTCTCACATGGCAAACAATTGTCCACGTCAGACTGCAATTTTTTAAATTTTTTTTCTATATTTTTTTTTCTATTTTTTTTTTCTATTTTTTTTATAAAAAAACTATATTATTTAAAAAAATCTTGGCCAACTAAATTCAGCTAATCCATAGTAGGGGCCTTTTTGAGGCTCCATATCTCTCCTAATGCTTTTTGTGTCGAAGGAAATACCACCTACATTTATAGTTGTGACGGCTCGTGATGGGCCGCCCATCCATTCATTTGTTCGATTGTGCCAACCCGATTAGCCTCCTTCCCGTCCAATGTCAAATTATTCAAAAATATTTGACTAAATTCTAGGATACTCAAGCATATTCATAGATTCTCGGTGTATTTTTGTACTCAAAACCCTAATTTGTCCAATCCTAATAGATTTGTTGAACCGGGTGGTCAATCCATGTTAAATGATCCCAACCTCCCCACTATGGCAACCCTACGTACATGTCACAAGTGAGGTATGACTATCTTTTTACTTTCAAAATATATATAAAATACATTTTTATTGATTTTGATTTTTTACTTCTATCACTTTTGTTTGTGATTCTTATTTGTCTATCCGCCAAAATTAGTCCTATGCATGTTAAATGTTTACTTATTGCATATGTATATACAAGTGAATATATTTCTGATTTCTCTTGTAATTAGTCAATACCATACTTGGGCGTCAGGGTCGGCAACTCATGCTTAATATTTATTTTTTTTGCCAAATTGATGCAAATATTCTCTAAGATTGTGTGGATAATTATTCTCTAAAATTCTCTTTTTTGCCATATAAAACAAAAATAATAAAAATAATAAAATCCTTAAAAATTGAGCTTCTCTTTTTGTAAATATGTTTTTCCAACTTTGACAGTTGGGTATGGTGTAAACAGAGGTCCACAAATGCAAAAAAAAACTTTTTTTCTTTTTCTTTTTTTTTGAAACAAATAACGGACAATTCATTGCAAGAACAAAATAAACATCACTCGCAACATGCAGAAAAATCTTTTATTTGTGTAATAAAAATTAATTCAAACTAAAAAAACTAGGACAACCAAATTAGAGACATATAAATGGGTCATGACCTCTAAATCACTACCACAAACGTTTCCCAAGGCATGCCCTTTTACTTGGTTTTTTCATTTGGAGTCCCATAGGACATTTTTAAATTCCAAAATAAGTTAAAAAAAATGTGGCAACCAAGCTGGCATCTGTTTGGACTTGGAAAACATCCAAAAATTGGAACATGGTGTGAATACAACCATACTCCTTTGTCCCATAATTAACTTCCTCAACCCTCAAAATAGAAGAATGAACCCTAAAGGACCAAGTGTCCTAACTAGGACATTTCAATGTTCGGGTAGGTTCACACGGTGTCAATTTTTATTTTTATTTTTTGAAATAAATTATATGAATTTGGTATATCAATACAAAAATGGGGATTTAATTTATTCTTTGATTTCGACTTTTTAAGTGGAAGTTATAGAGCAAAAGGGATTTTTTGGGGAGAATGAGCTCTGCCGGCAGGGCTCAAAATAAACCTCAGAAATTATTATTTTTCAATTCTAACCGTAGGATCTTTTTTTAGATTACGAGGAGAGTGCATAGTAAAAATTTCATAGAATTTGACCATACAGATTGCAAGATTATAGCGTTTGAAGTGAAAAGATAAAATTGCAGCTTTTTTAAATATTTTTTAACTGTCTTTAAAGACATGGGAAAATTTGTTAAATTGGTCAAAAAAATCTTAAATTTATTTAAATGTTTAATTTGGTATTTTCTATCAAGAGCAAAAAAAATATTCACAAGAAAATGAATAGAAAGACGTGAAAATGATGCTCAAAAACAGGAATAGCGTGCGGTCCTTTAGGGATTTACTAGTCCAATGGTATGGACCCTAAGCCAGAAGGAGTAGTAATTTGAGCAAAAAAAAAGCTTATTATAGGACGAATTGAAAAGGAAATCAGGAAGGTTATCCAACAAGGATACAACTACCACAATTCAATTCATATCTACGAAGTACGAGTATACAAATTTCTCCCTTTTATTACATGTGTATGCATCCAAATCTTACCTGATTTTGGGAGTGACTCTTTTTACACTAGAAAAATGAGTAAAAAAGTAGATGAAGTCACCCAAGTCCTTTCAAAAAAAACTCTAGGATCTTGTAGATAATTTTACAGATGAATGTATGTATTCTATCCATTTTTTCCCTACATTCCAGACGGCATGAAAAGAGTGCCCAGATGTAGAGTACGGACGTACTCAAGTTGGGTACACTGTACATAAACTAATGTACCCTATGAATTAAATTAAAATATAACGCTAATATATGTTACCACTGCTAAAGAAGTTGAAGCATCTCGGTGGTTACCTTATGACATGAGCTGTGGGCAGGGAATGATATTTTTCAAGTTTTGATATTTTGTCGAAATTGGGGTTAGGGATCATGTTCTAGTACTCTTTGATGCATTTCATTTGCAATATCAAGGTTTAGTGAGGAATTTCTCAAAGACAAAGACCACAATAATGTCCTAGTGTTATAAAATTTATTATTTCTGGAAACTAATGATGTTTTCTCATTTGAAAATTTTGCCTTTTTTAATTTTAGAATAAAATTTATAGAATTTGTAATTTTGGTGAATTTTAAATGGAATGAGTATCTAAATTCATTAACTGAGTATCTAAAACTATTTTTGGAATTTTGACCGTACAAATAATTACTAAAAATTATGCTTCTCATTTTCTCTTCAGGACCAAACTTCATCAAAGTTGCAAAAATAACATTTTATAGCACATATAGGTTTTGCCCTCATCCCCTCTGTCATTTAATGGTTTTGCCCTTATCCTCTCTGTCATTTAGGGACTAACGTCCTGATTCAACACTGTTTTCAAAGATTCGTTATAAAATGTTTGATGAAAAACAAAAATGGAGTTGATGTACAAATAAAAATTGTAAATGTCAATGTAAAGATCACATCTGTACGGTTGAATTCATCATATTTATTATTAATACTTTTTAATTTAATTTTGCAAGGTTTTATCTTGCAATTCAATTAAAACTCCAAAATCAACACAATTTTTTTTTTAAATATTGTGGTGAGATTGGAATAACATGCACTACAAGATGATATGGTTTCATTATTTGATTCCACTTATTTTGGAAATCATGTTTAAGGTCTCACTTTTTGAAGTCAAACGTTGATTTTCACCTAGTTCTTAATTTCAAATGGAAATGGTCCCAACTAAAAAAGTGTGGGGGTTATCTTCTACTTTTTAGTCCAATTTACCATTCTTCAAAATTGTTAAAATTGCATCTTTTACAAATATTTAAAGCTCAAATCCTAAAATTCCAATATACATTGCAGAAAATGTTTTTCTATTGCATTTCTTTTTATGCAACCTCAAGAAGCATGGCACCTCCACCTTGTTGTTCATCTCTATTATTGACATTTTTCTTTAAAAAATCATACTATTTAAAGCATTTTGTAATTACTATGATTTTAACAAGAAAAAAACTTTGAAAAATCTAATAAAATTTATTTTTATTTACATAATTTTGATAATACTAGGGTAAATTGGTTCAAAAATAAATTATATGAGAAAAATTCCAAAAAATAAAAATAAAAATAAAAATATGAGGAATTAATGAGGTTTGACTGAGTAGCTATAGTGTGGACGCTTAACTTCGAAATGCTCAAATGACCATTTTCTAGTCCCTACCCGAATCTAACAGACTGCCCATAACCTATAATGTATGTTTTTAATTTTTTCAAGTTAATTTTAAAAGTACTGCATCAAGTCTACTTTCCAATGCAATTTGAATTATGTCAATCTGAGTTAAACTCCACCCCGGAGAATTTTTCAAAGTGTATCACCTCAACATTGTCTTAGTGTTATAAAATTTTCTATTTGGAGAAAGTAATGATGTTCCCTCCATCATTCCTTTTGCTTTTTTGAAGTTTACAATAGATAAACCATCTGTAACCAATCATGCGAAATTTTAAACTCAAATAGTGAAAATTATAATTTATACAAATTTTCAAAGGATAATGCTTTTGAATCCATTAAAAAATAATATATGAAGTTATTTTTGGAAGTTTGACCGTACAAATAATTTGTAGAGATGATGCCCTACATTTTGTCTATCGAACTAAACTTCATCAAACATATGGGAAGACATATATTATAACACATCTATGTTTTGTTCAATACCCTCAGGCTTTTAGGGGTTAAAAGTTAAAGCTGAAAGTTGTTTCATATATGGCAGTAATTTTTAATTTTTAATTTTTTAATTCAGTAGATTGCGAATATTTCAATATAAAAGAGGGTAAAATTATTGGAGACTCTAACTGCAAGTACACAACATTCAGTAACCATCATGCCTTCTGCCTTTCCTTCATGCACTCTGCTCATCACCTTGAGCCTCCACCTGCCACTTAGTTACTGATGATGTACTGTTGGGTGTGAAATATTCCACATCATCTATTGTAGAGCCAAGGCAAGAACAGTGCATGCTATTGAATGTTATGTACAAGTCACGATAGTGGGTATGTGTAATAGGTGCACCAGCTCTGTCAGTAAAGGCTCAACAAAGGCAGACATACTCTCAAAAACAATGTCCATCATGTTCTCAAGCAGGGATTCCTTGGGAGCATGCAATGCTTGCACACGCAACTATAGCCATGTGGACCAATTATACCTCATGCGCTCATGTACATATTCCACACGGCACCCAAAATTGCCATTTTTTACTATTGAGCATAGTTACTGGTTTTTGTGGCAACATAAGGTTCTTTAGTCCTTGCAAGGGGACATTCTTTTGCTCTGAAAGATTAAATTTAAAAAAAAAATGTGATTCTTGAGGCAGGGTTAGTGTGGACTTCCAACTCTCCACCATCATTCTTTAAGTAAAGAATTACGTGGCATGTTCAATGTTCTAGAATCTGCTACAATGATTCTCGTGCAATGATTCTTATTCCTAGGTACAACTTACAAGGGCTAAAGAACCTTATGAACTAAAAGAGAATTTCAACGCATCAAAGAATGTATCATTTGGATATTGTATGCAAAAGTTATGAAGGACCAAAGATTTTTGGTAAATGCTTTAAAATTGTTTCTTGAACAGATGTAGATATTGAGTGAGGAGAGGTACACTAGGCAAATATGATGCTTAAATTGAGTCCTGAAGTGGTGCTTTTGGATGTTTCTACTTTAAAAATTAAAAAGCTCAATTTAACTCCAAAATGATTCCTACTTTCCTAGCATTTTTACATTGTTTGTGAATTTTCTTTTTTATGTTAGATAGTTTGAAAAGATCATCAAATTAGTTCAACTTGCTATGTGTAGGTTTAGGAAAGAACAACGTTCAAGACAACATGCCCAAACTAGCAATCTTTATGCTAACTTAGTTGATATCAAATTCATCCGAAGTTAATTTGTGTAGATCATATAAGAACTTCTCAGACAATACAGTTGTGCAACTTCTCAAACAATATTCTTGAATTGCCTTGGTATAGTTGCCTTTCTACATTGTTGTTGCAAAGACATTGAACATTCCTTAATAATAGAGAATGATACTTCTACAACAATAGAAAACTAATTTATGGTGACAAAACTAGTCTATGGTGAGTTGGAGAAAAATTTAAAGCAAGACCCTACACTGCCCATTATAGTGGAACTCGTGACCTCTCCAATGCTAAAGGAGAGTTTCCACAAGTTCCCCCAAACTTATGGCTCTATTCATGAAGGGACCAAGGGAATATTCATGTGTAAGTTATCTGAGAAATCGGTAATATAAGATTGTTGATTCCACATAGACTTCATACAGAGCCTTCCTTGTTTTGTGTTAACTCAAATATTGTACAACTTCTACTAGAAAATAGACTATAGAAACAGACTATGCTAATTTTAATACAATTCAAAGAATATTATGTACTAAGCGATCAACATCTACTAAGATATCTAAAATCAATATACATTCATATAATTGGAAGATGAGATCAAATGTATATTACTTAATCCTTTGATGACAATATACTCAACTTTCTCTGATGCTAGCTCTAATAACAAACTTTATAATTGCACATTCTATGCATATTATGAGAGTTTTTCATTAGAGTTAGCATTAGATTTACACATTTGATTGAACAATTTCCATATGTCAAGTTGTAAACACATGTGCAAGGAGCCATATGTGCCCCAAAGGAGTGAGAATACAAAGGGTTTAATGTATTGAATATTTATTATTGTAGTACCATAGCAAGGTCGACACCTCGCGAGCAAATATTTATTATTTTTCAAAAAATAAGGTTCACCCCTCAACAAATGAATTTCTTTATTTTTGTTTTAGAGCAATTAAATCCTAATAATGACCCAAAATGGCCACAAATGGCTTAGAAATAGCAAAATATAGCAAAATATAATTTATTCTATTTTCGTTTTTTTCCCTCATAATTTCCCATTTTTTACTTTTTTTTTTTTTTTTTTGTTTTGAATTAATCTTTCGCGACCCGGCTATAGTACTTCGGTAGTCAAGCTCAGTTTTGACCTTGAAGATAAGTTTTCTTGAGTCACTGGTCGGTGACTTGGCAGTTGTACAAATTGGCACCTCAGCATACTTATCGTACTCATGAGATGGCTCATGCAATCTTTAAAAATAAAAAGGTTGATCATGCCCATCTTGACTTACTTTCCAGTAGCATATAAATTAGTTCCAATTGTGTGGAGAACGTTTATAAAAATATTTTTTTTGAAAACCATCGAGTGAGCTGTGGGTCCATCCTGGGAATGTTTTAATATGTGGAGGTGATGATGCATAAGATGGTGAGTCGGTGGCGTAGCGTTCCAAATTTCCAATCATCTCTGTGAATGACAACTCCAATACGGAATCTCCTTTTGCACGTCCTGCCAAGTGTACTCAATTGTACTGCAAGAACATGAGCTTTCTTCCCTTTAAAAAAAAAGAGTTCCTTAGAGAGGGCTGCGGGATCTCATAACCGGTTGTTGAGTTTTCAACGCCAACGTGGCTCCATCCATTGGCAACGTGGCTCCACGCCATCACCATCACAAGTTGCAACTCATAATCTTCTTTCTTTTCAATTTGCATCCTCCGTCCTTGGATCATGAAGATCAAGGATATGTATAATAACCTACTTGCCGCTACTGCGGCTTGTCGGTTTTCTAATACGTACTCCAGCATGCATGATGCACAAGGATTAGGAAATAGGACCTTAACCCTAATTGGGCCTAATGTTGCACTAATCCTTAACCCTTTAACGTCCACATCCACCACCGATTTCAAAGATGTGTTATAAAATGTTTGATGAATCACAAAAATGGAGTTGATATATATAAAAAAGTTGAAAATCTCAATGTGTAGATCACATATGTACGGTTGGATTTATCAAAAAATTATTCATAGTTTTTAATTAATTTTGCAAGGATTTCTTTTTAAATTTACTTTAAAATCTCAAATTAACAATTTTTTATTAAAAAAAATTATAACGAATTTGGAATAATATGCACTTTGAGATGGTATAGTTTTCATTATTTGATTCTACTTATTTTGGAAAATCATTGTTAAGGTCTTACTTTTTGAACTAAGAATGAAAATTAATATAAACCAATTTGTCATTTAAAAAAATAAAATTACAATATCTTATTTTGAAAATCCATACTGTACAAATGTAGTCATCTAGCACAAGAACCAAAGAAAATTTGGATGGATGAAAAATTGTACAAGATGTAGTCAAGAGAATGCTTACAATATGTTCATTGTTCATTATATGGACGCAAGCATGTCAAAGGATTAAAGGACAAGGATTCATGACAAATTCAATCAATGGTATGGTGAAAAATATAATTCACATAGGGCCAAATTTTACATTGTTGAAGAACATCGCATACAATGCATAGTGAAGAACATTACATGTGTTAATCAAAAAAATTATAAATTTGAACAACAAGAAGCCCAAGTACAAAACTTGCTAAAAAAAACATGAGAACCAATTTGGGTTTCTTGGTCCTTTGAGGGTTAAGCAATTTTGAGTAAGTCATACACTCATAACTCTTTTTATATCACACCTTTGGTAAGCAATGCAGATGAGTTCAGAACTTGGCATGAGGAAGGTGTCCAATCACATGTGTACACAATAGCAATTATTTTCTGCACACACTGAAATATAATATTGGAGAGTGTGTTAATAACAAGTTCTAAATATATAAGGACCTTCTTTTCTCCAAATTCATATACATTTTTTAAACCAACACATGCAGTTGATGTTCTTCACTGATATAAAATCAGGCCTCATTGGAATTCTAGTTTTTACAAATATTGGTTATTTTCAAACCATGGTTCAAATATACTACCTTTGTCAGTAGTGTTGGACTGGTGGGGAAGCAACGTGCAACGATGACGAAATGAAGTGAAACATGCGCAAAGTGGAATGATCAGTTGCTGAGGAAAGCATAGTACGATGATGAATCACCAAAGAGAAAGAGAAAGAGAGAGACAGAGAGATGCGTTGAGTGTCTGTACATGCAAGATGTATATATAAATTGCTTCAGTGTGTTCAATTATCAAAGTTACTACTAGACTTAGTCCCTTCAGTTGTTTGCAAGAGAGGTATGAGATTTCTATGCTTCATGCACCTTCTTGTATAGCGCGAGCTCATCTCTGTCTGTTGAAACTGAGGAACTGTATGATTTTTTTATTTGGTTTCGTAACGATTTGTGAGCCAACTTTGGGTGCATTAGATTCACTGGTTACTTACTAGTTCGCTGATTATTTAGGAATAGTTCAACTATTCCTAAACAATTAGATTTGTGTTGGCGAGATTCTTCATTTTGTGATGCAGGACTGAAACTTGGAGATTTTAGGAAAACACACGAATTTGACCAAGCCAGGAGCTTACTAGTAAGCCTCAGTTGATCGGTCATTTTCACCGCATGCACTGACAGACCGAAGTGTCGGTACTCAGGTCATTCAGATTTCGTAACAATTATTATCAAAGAGTGTCACAGTTCACGATTTCACTAAATTTTTTTCCAATCTGACCATTTGTAACTCGGAGCATAAATCTTGAATCAGGTTGATACCCCATTAGAATTACACTGAAACTAACAATCAGTTTTTAACAAGTGCTTATGACTTGAGCCTCCCCATCTCAAACATCAAGAGGCCTCCCCATCTCGCTTGGAGATGAAGAGGCCTCTCAATCTCCAGATGGAGAGGTCCAGCTTCTCCAGGTGCTTAATAAGATGGGAAGGCCTCCAAATCATTCATGACTGCAAAGAACAGTTGAATATTCTAGATCTGAGTTTTTGAAACTACGTTTTTGTCTGTTCTTAACACAAGGGTAGAAAGTTCAAACGGTGACAAATGTTTCCCTTCTAGTCTCATGTTCAATATGAGACTTGAAGGGAAACGCATGCAGAATTGCAGATTAACCCATTACGAGACCCTAGTGCTCTCAGATGTCATCGAAAACTGCAGGAAAAACGTTCAAATTGACGCAAGAACGTTGTCCATAACCATGCTCGCAGTTCTTAATTAACATCTACACTCACTAGCTTTTCCTCATAACATCCAATTGCTTATGAGAGTTTCTCTCCATCTTCGGCTTCCACAGTTTAGGTTAGTTTTAGATCCAACTTACACTAGTCATCGGGGTGTCAGAGTTCGCAACTCCTGTACCGCAAAGGGAGATTCGTAAAACGAGACTGATAGCGCAAGACGAGGGCTCGTATTTTGCTAATGCTGTGATTCGCGTGGAAGAGAAGTCTTGAAGGAGAATCGCACACTGTGACACCCCTAGTACTGTAGTTTCTGATTCCTTTGAAGAAATTTCAGAGCTTGTAACTCATTTAGAAATTGCTGGTGTGATTCCTTGTACTGAATTTTCTGATTCCTTTGTGAAGAAATTCCAGAGCTTGTAACTCGTGTAGAAATTGCGGGTGTGACACTAGCTCTTGTACTGTAGTTTCTGATTCCTTTGAAGAACTTTCAGAGCTTGTAACTCATGTAGCACTATATTGCTGGTGTGACACCCCGTGTGCTGTAATTTCTGATTGCTTTGAAGAGTTTTCAGAGCTTGGAACTAATGTAGCAATTGCTGGTGTTTGAGAAGATTGACAGACTAGCTGCCATGGCGGAGGACACGGCGATGCCGAGCAAGGTGATCGCTCAGTACTCGGAGCGGTGCCTGGTGGCGCCGGCACCGGAGATTAAAAAAAAGCTGCTGCAGCGTTACAGGTATAAATGCATTCACAATGCATAAAATATATAAAGAATATATACCGGTATTTGTGTTATATTAAGTGAAGTGAGAGTGCCTCAAGAACATCTCAAAGTTTTATGAGCTGTGGTATTCTCAAAGCATCATAACCTTTATCTAAGAGGTCTGTGTAATTAAGTAACTACATTAACCAACTAGTTGACATTGACATAGGACTAACTATTGTCTTAACAACAACAGGGAGATTCAGGCGTCGCTGGCTTCAACGCCGGAGCACTCGTTCCTGCGGTCGGTGCTGCGGCCCGTGGAGAGGCGGCATGTGGGGTTCAACGACGGTGTGGTGCGGCCGCCAAGCACATTCCGGCCCGGCGCGTCGCTGGCTCAGCAGATGGCAGAGCGTGCGCCGCTGCGGGGCAGCGTGAAGGTGATCGTGGTGTTGGTGGACTTCTCGGACAAGAAGTTTGCGGCGTCGCAGACCAATGAGCACTTCGCCAAGTTGTGGTTCGAGGAGAACACCAACAGCGTGCGCGACTACTACACCGACGTCTCCAACGGCGCCGTCACCATCCAGGCCAGTACTTCCCATCCTTCCTCGATCACTCTCTTTTGCATCATCATTCTCTTGAACTTTTCCGTAACTAAGTGATGCAATTATGGAGGTGGGTAACACAAGAAATATCACTTCTTAAGTCCTGGATCGAGTCGTGGATCTATTGTTATGTAACTTAGTGATGCAATTATGGAGCCTGACAATGGGTTAGTGGGTTACAAGAAATAGCATGTCTGAAGTCGTGGAATGAAGTCGCAGATGTGTTGTTATACGTAACTTAATGATGCAATTATAGAGGTGGGTCACTGGAAATAACACATGTCGAATCCCAGAGCAACGATGTGTAACCCAGCTCCCAAACTACATCCATAATCATTAACTGTAACTGAGTGCAGTTATTATTATTTAACATATAATAATAATGTCGTATTGGCATGTAAAAGAGGATTTCTATGGACTTCAGCATCTATAATTGGACACCATATGAATAACTAAAGTTGGGAATTCTCAAAGCATTGCCTACAAGTTTACTGAAAGTTCGAACAAATCTCCTCTTAACTCCTAAACGTCCAACTGTCTAGAAAGTGGATGATGTACAAAATTAAACACAGTTTTCTCATCCGTCATTGACTTTTTGCAGTGTGGATTTTTCACTATATATTTTATGGGAAGTTAGCTTTATGCATGTGTGATTTGATTAAAAAGGGGATTTTGACAATTTTGACAATTTGATTCATTTACGAATAAGATATTGACAATTTGTGAAAATTTTATGCCTCATTTCTTGTTGTAGTGATTCACCCAAAATTTCGAAGATTTCAATGTAAAAGTGCTCTTATAAAAGTCAACTCATAAAATTAATCAACCAAAAGATCTCCAAAATTTAATACACTTAGAGTAATACATTTCAACCAATCACAACAAATTTCATGTACAAATTGTCAATATCTTATTCTTAATCAAATTACAAAAGAATTTTCAATTTTAAGTTTCAAGTTTTATAAAAAAGTATTCGTGACAGCAATCATAGATCTAACCATTTGGATAGAATCAAAAATTCATAATGTACAACTTTTAATCATATATCAAGTTCAATATCCCTCTTAGTTACATTTTATAAGACATCTTTGGAATTCTCCAAATCAAGAGAGGGGTGAGGATGTTTAGGGTTTCATAAAGATACCAAAATGCAATCAACTAGAAAGTGTGATAAAAAGAAATTTTCAAATACTTTTGACCAAAAGGTCCATTGAACAAGAGTTTTTTTCTTCTAGTTAATATTTGGCTAAAATTGGTGCACTTTTTTAAAACTAATGCAGGGCGAAGTGGTGGGACCATATCGCATGCCGCATCCAATCTCATATTATGCAAATGGGCAGAATGGGTTTAGCGAACAAGCCCCGAACGCACAAGTCATGGCACGCGACGCTGCAGTGCTGGCCAATGCCAAAGTGAACTTCTCAAAGTATGATAATGATGGAGATGGGTATGTGGATGCCTTTGTGATCGTACATGCAGGCGCGGGTGCCGAACGCACAGGAGTAGGCTCTGACATTTGGTCGCACAAATGGGTCCTTAGTGGTGGGGCCTACAACGCAGATGGCACCCAGATCTACTCGTATCTTACGGTTCCGGGAGATTGTAAGCTTGGGGTGTGTGCGCATGAGCTTGGTCACCTGGCATTTGGCTGGCCAGATCTCTACGACTCCGACTACACCTCCGAGGGCATTGGAGTTTGGTGCCTCATGGCGGCCGGAAGCTACAATGGAGACGAGAATAATCCGTCCGTGCCGTGTGCGTGGTGCAAAGTGGACCAGGGTTGGGTGGATGTCGTCACTCCCACTGAGACCACCAAAATCTCGCTTCCCGATGTCAAGGACCAACACAGGCAAGGATGTTTGCAATTTTGTTTATTCATTTGCACACATTAAAATCTTCTAATGAACTGCAAAGAAAAAGGAGATGTTGTGTTTTTTACATAATTGTCACATCCTTCAATTGTTAACATTAATTAGTTGTTTCGCGTGACATACATATCAATAGTCACCCAGTGCTAATACCCTCAGTAACAGACACCCAAAAGCTCCTTTTGATCTGGGTTAACGTGAGTGTCATCCTTGAAGTAATATGCTAAGACATGGTCTATTAATTTATCTTTTGTTACAACCTCAACTAGTGACTAGTATCCTCAAAAATTTTGCTAAAAATCGAGGTCTTGATTTGATTTGGGAAGATTTTTTGCCAACCATGGCTTTCAAGGCTGGTATATTGTTTGTGGATACCAGCCAAATTCTTCTTGTCTGGTAAAATTTAGGTTTGGGTTGGTATGTCAAGTTTGGAAATAGGGATAGCAATGCCCTCACTTGTAGGCATACTCTTAGAGCATTCCCATTAGTGACTGATATCCTCATTTTTTTTCGCTAAAAATCGAGGTCATGATTTGACTTGGGAAGACTTTTTGCCAACTAAAGCGTTTGAGGCTGGAAAATGACTTGTGGATACCAATGTCCGGGGAGAATTGACCTTTAGTTAGAGATTAGCTAGTTGAAATTCAAAATTGCTTAATCGAGTTCAAAATCTGATTATTTAAAGGGGAAATAAAATAATATTCCCTATTTTCTTAAGGACTAGTTGAAGGAATGTTCCGAAAACCGAAAAATGTAGGATCTTAGCTAAAATTTCTCCCCGGACTCTTGGCGATACCAACCAGACTCCTCTTGTTAAGCAAAATTTAGGTATGGACTAGTATTCAGAAATAGGGATACCAATCTCACTGAAGGGCATACATATACATAAAGAAAAAGAAAAAAGGGAAAAGATAAAAGGAAAACCTCTTTTGGTGAAATTAGACAAGAATTAAATTCTCTTCTAACCATTTGAGTACAATTTGATTTCTGCACAGGGTGGTGAAGCTGTGGAAGGATGGCGCGCCGCAATCCGAGTACTTCCTGGTGGAGAACCGGCAGAAGAAGGGGCGCGACGCGGACCTCCCCGCGGGAGGTTTACTCCTGTGGCACATCGACGAGACCAAGGACGACAACACCAGCGAGCAGACGGCCTACAAAGTGGCGCTCGTGCAGAGCGACGGCGAGCGGGACCTGGAGCGCAACGAGGACCGCGGCGACGACGGCGACCCGTTCCCCGGGTTGAAGTCCGTGCATCTCGTGGACTCCACCAGCAACCCGTCCACCAAGGCCAACAACGGCGCCGCCACGGGCGTGGCCATCACGAACATCAGCGACCCCATGGACGTCATGATGTTCACGGTAAGTGTGAGCGGTGACAGCAAGAGTACCGCTGCAAAGGCCGTGGCTCCAGCCCCTGTTGCTGTCTCCGTAACTAGTGCCTCTCTGTAACTCTGTTTATTACCGCCAGGCATGCGATTAATCATTCGTTTGAGCAGAATTCAGTAAGTCTAGCATTTGGAGATTATTTTGTTCGGATGGATTGATCAGAATGTCAGTGTGAAGATTGTGATCGAATGTTTTGTAAAAGTGTTATACAGTTACAGATTCACCCTGTTGCAATGGCGCTTCGATCAGCATATGTTTCAATGTTGCATGTTTCAGTGCCAACGTACGGTGAGATTGATTCATTTGAACAGAGTTCTGTACTAGTTAGCATTTTGAGATTATTTTGTTCGGATGGATTGATCAGAATGTCACAGAGTGTGTGCATTGTGAATGTTTTACAAAAGTGCAATACAGTTATAGAGTGACCCTGTTGCAATGGCGCTTCAGCATACACGTGTTTCAATATTGTTGCATGTTTCATGTTTCAGTGCCAACAGTGAGATTGATTAATTTGAGCAGAATTCAGTACTAGCATTTTGTTCGGATGGATTGATCAGAATGTCACAGTGAGAGTGTGGATGTATGTAGATTGTGAATGTTTTATAAAAGTGCAATACAGTTACAGATTGACCCTGTTGCAATGGCGCTTCAGCATACGTTTCAATGTTGCATGTTTCGTAGCAACAATAATTGTGACATTCCAGTGCACTTGTAGAGCTCTAAAATGTAGGATTGGTATAGATCTGAGGTTCTAGACGGGGTCTTCGGTATTAAGTGCTAATCTCGTGAAATTTTGTCATTTTTAAGTTTTAACTACTCCCTCTGTCTGGAAATATCTGTCCTAGTTTTTGGCATTTTTCAACTTGCTGTCAAAAAACTTAGTTGTCAACACTCGAAAAATGATATATCTTTAATAGTAGTATGTAGTTTATGTGTTAAGTCTCTCAATGTCTGTCCCGTTTGAAATGAATAGGGCTTGTGACGTTTGAAGTATAAAACATAGGATTGTAATTATGTTGGAAAAAAATGCCAAAGACTAGGACAATTGATTTCTGGACAAAGGGAGTAATGAGATTTTGTTTGTAAAAGAACAAATTTGATTAGAGCCTGTCTCAGCATTTGAAAGTC
Source organism: Pohlia nutans (assembly GCA_022496805.1). Classification (NCBI taxonomy): domain Eukaryota; kingdom Viridiplantae; phylum Streptophyta; class Bryopsida; order Bryales; family Mniaceae; genus Pohlia; species Pohlia nutans. The sequence goes on from CM040097.1 coordinate 19,998,318, forward strand.
CTAATTTTCATCTCAGTTTTATCCCTGTCATATGGCCGACTTTGGTGTGGGGAGACTGGGGTCTTGAACAAATATAACTTTCTTAAGGTTTCTATGATGATTCTCCAGTTAAAAATAATGGCAAATATACAAGTCTGGAGGAGATAATTGAGATGGTATATTTGAAGTAATATCCCGGGGAAGTCATTGTCAAGAATTTAGAAGAATTTAGATAACTATGAGAGAACAAATATAGGGTGTCTTTTATTCATTTGAGATAAAAATTATAAATTTATAGAAGTAATATAGGGTGTTATAAAACCAATTTTGGAATATTTTAAGGATATTCCTAGAATATATATGGAATATATCCTAAATATACTATAAATAGTAGAATATTCCAATTATTTCATAGCCTCCCATTAAATACCCTTTGTACACTCATATGTACCCAAAATTTACACTAAGTGACTTTCCCGAGAGTAATATATTGTCATATTTTGTTACATTGGTGGAATTTCACAAAATTGGTGCCATAGTAAAGTCTTTCAACAAAGAACAATTTTAAGTCACTTAAATTAGTTGAAATTGGAATGGTTATGACTTGTCCAACTAAAATTGTAGCAATCTTGAGCTGCCCAAATAAAACTTGGAAGTCAACTGATTGAGCCTCAAATCAACTTTTGTCCTCTTCGACTCTCTGGCTATAGATTTATTTGACAACTGATTGAGCCTCAAAGAACCAAAGAGAACAAAAGTTGACTTCTAGTAGTTATAGATTTTACACCTAGAAGCACTTGAAAATCATATTCTTGGCATAATGAAATTTACTGTTTAAAACAAAATATCAATTAAGGCACTAATTTAAGGGCACCATATTTGATAGAGAAATCAGAGTGTGCACTTTGTACCAATAGAAACACTATTAACGTAGACTAGAAAAGCATGCCTGAAAAGACGTATAACTAGTTTAGTTCGTCATGTGGGTCTTCTCATGGGTCTTTTTGCTAGTTTACGCCGGTGGTGTTTCTACTAGTGTTGTTCTACTTTTGTCCTCTTCGGCTTGTTTATGAATGTTCACATCTAGCCGTTTTTTAGTTGCTTGTTTTGAGCTAATTTTTTTCTCATTTTTTGCTCCTTGTCTCTACATAATGTGAATTTTTTATTTTATGGAATTTGGAAAAATTACACCTACAGCTTTTGGCACTCTTAACTAGATATCTCAGTTTAAAACACTAGTTCAAAAGTAATAGTCATATTCCGTTATAATGGCCATCTTGCAATTTCTAGAAAAATCAAGTCATTTTCTCGGATTTAAACCAAATTAGACTTAAAGGGATCCAAAAATGTTCTAAAATGATCTAAAACACTTTGAAACGATCCAAAAACATGGATTTTTTTTGGAATGGCCATACACCCCACCTATGAGTGTTTTTACATTTTTAGGCCGACATCATATATACAATGATATCCATACAATTCATCTTTTGTCTTGGTTGAGCGTTAAAATGCAACTAATGTTGTGTTTCAAGGTATAGAATATAATTTTGAACACAACATATCTAACCATAATACCAAATTTTAGGTTGCTATGACCAAATGCCAAGTTTCTACAGCCAAAGACCCCGTAATCAAAACCAAAGACCAAAATGTCGCGTAAGCCAAAAAGGCCAGGTAGGCCAAGTAGGTTAGGCATATTGATCTTTGACTGTCATTGTGATTTTTGGCCATCGCTACTTGGTCTTACACTCTTTTTTCCTTTTTGACATGGTCTTGACCCTTTTGTTTCGCTGCTTTGGCTTGCGTTCAAGCAATTAGGTTGCAAAGAGAATCTCAATGTCTGCTTCTCATGCAACTTCAAAAGCTCAAGTGAGGACAAACATGTTTTTAAAAAACCATCCTAAAGTACCAAAAATCATGAACTGGGCCTCATGTTTGTTTTAGCAATGTATGAATGTGTTGTTTTTTGAATTTTGTGCAAGAAAGCATGTTATTTTCATTCCATTTCATGATGTCCACTTTCGACTTTGAACTGATTCTTTTCTTCTTTTTATCCAAAGCTTCTTGGCTACATGAGAAATGTGTGGATCTTAACTCTGGGCCTCATGTTCTTTTAGCAATTTTGAGTAGGTCCTTTGCGGACTTCTTTTTTTTCAAATCTATTTGTTTTAGAACCAACAAAAGCAGTATTCTTCATTGATTTTGGTGATATAAAATTTGATTCCATATGAATTATATTTTTTACAATATAATCCATTGAATCTGTCATTTAAAAACCAAGAATCCTGGTCTTTTAGGAGTTAAAGTCCAGCCCATGGCTATAGAAATTAATTGTCTTTGTAATACAAGGAAGGCATATCCAGGAGCATATCTTAATATCTTGAGGTTTTGAAGGAAGGGGTGCTATGAATATCTAATATTTACTTGTTTTTGATAATGGAGATGTGGCGGTTCTATAGGTGAGGTGCATTTTGTGATCATGTATGGATGGTGTGAAATTCCTAGAGTGCAAGCGCCTCACATGTTGCAACAGAGATGGTTGTTTGTTGTTCGACCCTTCAGATGAAAACCCCTTGCTTTGTGAATGTTGCATTTGTCATAGAAGCTTTCACCATGCAATTTACGATATACCTCTAGATAGTGGTGCTTGTGTAAAGAAACACAATGGTGGGGTTGATGGTTGCCAATTGTTTTATCCTGATGGGACCAATGCCCGTAAATGCGGTGCATGTGGGTGCTACATATCATTACATAAGCCTCTACCATCAATATCACCATCCAACGTCGCTACCGTGCGAGCGTAGAATGGAGAGCTAGAGAGCGGAGAGCGGGGATTTGGAGAGCCTAGAGCCTAGAGCCTAGAGTCTTGCTAAATTTAAAAATGGGCTCTATTTTTGGATTTTAATTATTAGATATATGACTATTTACAGTAAATTTTAGGACCTATGATCGCTGGACCTAATGTGAACCGTCAAGACGGCCCACAACCTACGGTAATGTGTATGCATTGTTAACTAATCAATTGGAGATTTGATTAGGTCTAAGTAGCGATTGTTAGCAAGTTATTAGGGTTTTCATAGATAGTGTGATTGTATTGGAGCATGGTTGATTGCAATTCTATTTAGTGCAAAGTTATTGAATTTATGTGCAAATTAGTAGATTAGACTAGGAGAAGTATAGAATTTAGAGGATTTAGTGTGTTGGTGGAAGAGTTAGGGTGGACATCAATTAGTTAGAAGAGGCATTTTGAACTACTAGGAGCCATGAGAATTAGTGTGGCTAGGGATTAGTATGTTTAGCAATAGAAGTTGAATAGCAATAGGAAATTGGTGTGGGCAAGAGCCAACAAGTAAGCGTTAAAGCCAAATTGTGTAGGAATTAGGCAAATAGTGTGGCCAGCAGTCAAATAGTGTGGACTGCAGCTAAATAGTGTGGACTGCAGCTAAATAGTGTGGCCAGCAGTCAAATAGTGTGGACTGCAGCTAAATAGTGTGGCCAGCAGTCAAATAGTGTGGGCTGCGGCTAATTAGTGTGCCCGGCAGTCAATTAGTGTGGGCTGCGGCTAGTTGGTTGGAATTGGATAAAAGGGGGCTGTGAAGATCATTTTGGAGCTCCTCATTCCATACGGCGAAGCCCTGCTAACAATTAGCTAGGAGTGATTAGAAAATTTGTCGATGTAGACCTCGTGGTGGTAGTTGAGGAGAGAGAGACTGGTTTTTGAGTAGAAGAAATTAGGCGGAACTAGAATCTAGGAATGAGATCGTGGATTGTAATGTGTGGGAGGGGGTTTGCTTCTGAAAACCGTGGGTTTTGGTGAGTTCTTAAAAAGTTTTGCGTTGAAGAGAAAAGAAAAAATATAGATCCGATAGAATTTGGGAGTTGCTAGGTTTGGAATCGGGGGGCTGGTTTGAGAGGCAAAATCATGGCCAAGAGATCACGACGAAGGCGACGGAGGTGTGAGGGAGAAGCCTGGACCAGTAGCAGCGCGGAGGTGACCAGGATTGAAGGCAAGGAAGGCGACGACGGAGGTACTGACGGCCACGAGCACGGAGGGGGGCAGCAGTGAAGACGACCACAACATCACGACGACCAGCACCGACGAGCTCGACCCGGCTGCGGCGTCAGCGGCGAGGAGAACAAGGCGAGGACGAGCGCTGAAGATCAGCGGCGATGTCGGCAGCGAGGCGGGGACGAGGCGAATTCGAGAGCAGCGGCGGAGGTCGGCAGCAGCTGCGACGATCGAGGGCAGAAGACGAAGAGCAAGGCGACGGCGTGCCACGGCCAGGAGGCGACCACAGGACGAGGGCGACGACGGCGATCAGGCTGGAGACCGGCAGCTTGCACAGGCCCTGTCTCCCTCCCCGTGTGAAATAAGGGAGAGAAGACAGGGTGACAATAGGGAGGGAGTAACTCCCTACTCTCCTTGTCCCCAGTTTTTTGTGTTTGAAAATTCATTCGTCACCTTTAGGACTAGAGTGATTAAGGAGAACACTTTATGTTAACCGGTAATTTAATTGCCTAAGGTTGCGTGTTACTTCACAGCCTTATTGTAATTGCTAGTGCTAGATATTGGTTGGATCTTGCTCTCTTGGACTTGTCTTGTGTTGATTGACTATTCCGGTTCGGTGGAGGGTATAGCGCGGAAGCGCTGCCCAATTTTCACCGGGCCGGAATCATTTTGGAAAAGAATAGAGGGGCAGAATTAGGGTTTTTTGGGCACGACGCGGAAGCGCTGCCCAAAATTTCCAATCCGCTCCTTGCACCCCATGATCTTGTTCTATAATTGCGGTTGTGGTGTAGTAGGACTTTTCACCCTTGATAAGCCCCAATTGTATGAGTTTGGTACTCGTTTTTGGTCATGTTAGTGTGCTGTGGTTTTTGAATTAGTGCGGTTTTTTGGTGTTTTGGAGTGATAATGGTCTAAATCAACCCCAATTTTGAGTACTAAGGTATTTGGACTCAATTGGGTTGAATGGGCAATTTTCCATGGTTCTAGACCCATTTCTAGGTCTTAGTGTTACGCTGCCATTTTGGATAGGGGTGCAATTTCCCCCTATCTAGCCATTTTTACCCCCAAGAAACTAACACTCACTTGAGTACGTGGTACTCATGGTGCATGGTATGTAATTGAGGTCAAGGTGGGTGTTTTGGAGAGTTTTGTGCTTGGGTTTTGTGTGCTGCCATTTTTGGCTTACCTCACAATTTGTCTAAATTTGCATTGTGTCCCATCGTTTATATGTGATTGATTCATCCCACTTATCTACCTATAGGAGTCCATTGCTTGGAGTGTCTGGTCCCACCACCCTCGGCCGGCTATGTGATGCGTTGACCGGGCAACCGGTCAAAGTACTCACACCTAAAACCGTGGATGTGCAGTTTAAGGTGTATAATGTTTGTAGTCAATCTGGAAAAACTTGGGAGAGAAAGAAGAAACGGAGATAATTGGACCGATATATAGGATTATATTTTTTATTTTTTATTTTTAAATACATAGTCATAGTAATCAAACTTAGCGAGCAAGTACTTCAACAAACTAGAAGTTCTAGTGTTGTAGCGATTCATAACAGTAAGCTTTGATTCTACTTCTAGTCTCCCACTCTCCCCCACTAAACACCAATTGTAGTTCATTTACCAATATGCAGTCATTGTGATGCTAGCCGCGACAAAAAATTGCACTAAAACTAAGGCGTCTTGATTATCCCTGCAGCTACCAGAATTTGGTGGACTTCGTCCATGCTTAGACTAGGGGCATGGATGAAAGTGTCCACTATGTAGTCTAGCTTGCAGAGGAAGCGAAAGACATAGTAAAGGTGTTTGCAGTTGACGTACATGCTACGCCTTCCAGTCTGCACCCTAAACTGTCCAATAGGTCTGGCTCAAAACGTGTTTCCCCACCTTTGCGTCACACTGTTTTCGTTCCTCCTTCGTTGTTCATGTTCATGCTCGCTTTTCGGCGTGATACCGTCTTGCTGCTGCTCTTGTGTCACGCTTGCTGCTACTTGCTTGCTTGCGGTCTGAGGAACTAGGGTTTCAGTATTGTTTCATTTTCCGTGTTTGCTTACTTACGCTGGTTCTTGCAAAATACGGTTTTAGGGTGCTCACGTTGTTTGCGTTTAGGATTTGAAAGGAGCCTGCTGCATTTGCAAGAGCTCGCGACATGAGCTTGATTTTTGAACATTGAATCCCGTTTGAAGGTTTAGGGTGTTTGCTGATCCGCGCGTGTTTGCTCACAAGGTATGATTTTCTTCCCCTTCTATTATCAAATGCGAAGGTTTTTCTCACAATTCTTGCACGTCATAAGTTTGATTATGCAATTTCTAGCATGACTGTGTGCACAACTTTAGCTCGATAGACGTTTAGTTCCATACACATTCAGCTCGACTCTCCCATTTTTTGGCCTCGGACTCTATGGGGTTGACCTTCCAATCTCCACCCTAAACTGACAAATATGAGGGTTGACCTTCCGTTTTTGAACAAGTATGATACTCTTTCATGCTTTGAACTGGATGTATGTCTAGAATTTGTCTCGTTAGCTCGAGTGAAGGTAAATGTCCTAGTGATCAGCTTTCTATTTTCTGATCACCTCTCCGGATTTATGGTCTTGATGCTAATGTACCAGAGATTGTCCTGATTTATAGATATGGCATGGACAAGGAAGATTGCAAGAATCGTTCGAGATGTGCCCAATCTCCCAGCTAGAGAGCCTGATACTGTCAACGATGTGTCAACAAAGGAGCATGCAGATGTTCCAGATGTAAGTTTCCAACTCATCGCCAGATTCTAGTTTTCTGGGGAATTGATTGTGATCGTCTCAATTTAGCTCGTCTCCAGCTAATTAGGCACATGTTCATACCGTTATTTCCTGACCAACGTGGTACCACACAAAATTTATAAAGTTTGTCTTGATTTGAATTTAGCTCGAGTTGAGTTAACTTGTCAAATGTCCATACTCTGTTCTGCAGACCACCATAGAGATCTACAACACGAGACATCTACAGAGCTTCCTCGAGGCACTTCAAGTCAACCCCTCGAGCCATTCCCTTGGATCAATTGCTTTCGAAGTAGGTACATGGGGCCAATTGTGGAGTCCGAAGGAGAAGTCAATTCTTTTGTGGTCAGTTAGTCCCAAAGATCTTTTCGATTTCTACTTCTATCAACAGTCTAGGTGACAAATGGTGTTCCATTCCCTTTGTCTTGATGCTGTGATTTCTCTTGTTTCAGTGGAGGAGGGCATCTTCTTCTTAATCTTTGGGTTTCAGGGTCGGAATATGCGTTTACCATCGTTTTTCTGCCTACTAAGATCCGATTTGATTGGCATCACTTCGTGAGTATTTGGCCGGGAAGATAGACTTGTCTGCACTTGCCCATCTTGAAAGTAAAGTAGTTGGAAATATGTCCACCCCGAAAGCCTTCGAAAGAACCTACCAGTTGATGAGAACAATGATTTTGAAAGGCATGACAGATTTTGAGAGCTCCAATGGGAAAAGGCAATCCAGGAGGGGAGGTGCTCAAGCATTGCAGGCAAAGTCTACCTCAGGGATTGTTCGTTCGGGTTTCGCCACGCTTGGAGCAACTCCAATCGCTCCAAGTAACAAACGCCCGAACACAGATGCCTGCAGTTCTGGCTCCAAGAGATCTAAGGGCAGCTTAGTTGGAAGGGCTCTGACATCCGTGCATCCTATAATTAAGGCTCGTGGGGGTCACTTTCAAATATTGCGTAACAGCGTGCGAACAAAGATAGGGTCCAAATAAATTTTTGAAGATAATATTTATAAATGATTTACATTAATATAGGATGCTCACAATTCATTACAAGAATAAAAATGAAAATATTCTTGAAATATTACTAATTATAGTAAGAATTATTTTTAAATTTTAGTGTACTTTTAAATACCCTCTGTTCACATGTGATACTCAAAAGATACAAAGAGTGACCTCCCCGAGAGTTAAGGCGCCGGTGAGCGATAAAGAAATTGATTACGAAGAAGCCCGCAAGGCACTTAAGGACTTGTGGGAGAAATGCAAGGAGTGTTTTGTCTTTGGAAAGAACCATGTGGTGGAGGTTGACATCGACTTTTTGGAGCCGTCAGAGGCAAAATACATTGTCCGGTCGTTGGAACCTGCTCGAATAGCCTACTACAAGAATATCCTTACCAACGCAGCCGACGTCAATTCTAGGCAGTTCATTACCATTATGCCTAAGCTTGATAAGGCACCGGCGAAATGGGACTGGACGATGCGTGTAAGTTTCGAATCATTAACGGGCAACACCATGTTGAAGCTGCTAGAGTGTTGATTCGGCATAAGCAAGTTGACGAAGGTAAATTGATTGTGGTTAAGACGTGGAAGGCATACATTGTTTGGCATAAGGACGCAACCAAGATTATGGATGTTTTTTATAATGAAGAACATGACAAACAATGCCTGGGATTTTCACTATGTCTTAGGCAACAAATATCATAGGAGCCAAGAGTGTTTAGATTGACTATGGGAGTCCGTCGAAGGTAAAGAAGCCCGGCGGTCATGAATCGGGTGAGGATATTGCAAATCGGACTAGCTATGAGGTACGTGTTATTTTGTTATGGCATCACTTGATTCCTGAATGAATTTTATTAGTATTGTCCTTGCGGCTTCAGTTCTCTTAGCTGGTTTAGCTCAAGTCGAGCTAAAGTTTGCATCCTAAGCTGCGCATGTATACATGTGCCACTCTGCATTGCCTCACAACATTCTCATTGATTCAGGCTTTTGCGGTTGCAATGGTGAAGCGGTTTGTTAGTATCAACACGAACGCGAAGGACAAATTCTTAAACCGGCAGACCTTCGGAACGAGTTGGCCATTATCACAACTTCTGAAGAGGTCTACCAGTTGTCGGCGAGGTTTATCGTTGATTACACAATGGGAGAGTTGATCGATCCCGATACTGAATTAAAATTCAACAAGGCCAAAGATTGGGAGGCGTCCTCAAAGAAATTTATTTTGGCTCGTGAATTCTTTAAGGCAATGGGGGAGCTGGACAATACAAACTTGAAGATAATGACGTTGCATCTTCTGAACGAGACTCGTGGTCGAACATTGCCATACCCGAAGGTGATCGTAAAGAAGCCCACAAGAAACTACTTCCATTGCATGGCAAACAAGCAGTGGGTTGAGATACGGAAGAGGAAGAACACTATTGCCAAGGAGTTGCACAATCTGAAGCCATCGCTTGGGTTGTTCAACACCGAGTGAAATTTTGACATAGACAAGTGGAAACTGTTCAAGAAGGATTATAATGTGTCTCATTAGACAATAGCCATGCTTCTCTCTGTTCCAGGTGATTCTTTCTTCACCGCGTACCGCCAGAAGAAGATTAAGAAGAAGAGTGTGGAAGAGATTTCGAAGTTCGCAGCGGAGTTCTTCAAGAAATTTTTGGATGTCAAAAGGTCATTCCACATCGCCCACTCCGGTACTTTACACTCGACTGTTTGATTCTTCCTAATTTGAATTCGGCGAATGGGATGGAGATTATGCCTGGTCTGACTCCAGGTGTAGCATTGACATTATCGATCTACGCTGTGTTCCTTGAACTGGAAGTAGAGTGGATGATACTGCTAATCTCTACTTCCAAGAGTTCCTTGATAAGTACACGGAGTCCGTGTCGGACCCGACTCTGCGCACCCCCCAGGTTTGGCTTTGAATAACCGAGAGTGTTGATTGATATTGTCAAGCCCTGGTATAGGCGAACAAGTTAAAGGATGAGTATATTCACAAGGGTTCGAACTATATGCCATCCAATAACGAACGAGTGAACGAAATCCTGGAGGGTAAGGCATTAGAGAAGTACGTGGTTCCTTTGCTCTTTCTTGTAAAGAAGGGAAGTACTGTTTATGAAATTGTCAATGGCGTTCCTTCAACTTTCTATGCACTCAATTTGCCCCTCTACACTAAGGCCGTTATGTACAGGGTACACGACTTCAGCATTAGGACATCGCAGCTGCGTTTGGAATTCTACTGTCAAGTTCTTAAAATATTCTCTTTTCCCGGCGAGAAGTTTATTTTGCTAATGGCGGGGTCCAAGCCCATGCTGGCTGGAATTGTACATATAACTTCTGCCCACCTTTGAAAGCTCACGTTTAGCTCAATTTGAGTTAAAACTACATCACATAATGGATATCAATACGTCTTACGCATATGCACTTGTAATGTTCCTCTTCTTTCTTTTATTGATATTTAGCTCAAGCCGAGCTAAACCATGGATTGCAGCTTCGAGTCGGTTGTTGATGGTGTATCATATTGGTATTATGGTTCTTCTACTGACAATTTGCGTTACCTTGTTCCGCAAATGTGTCACGTCGAGACAGATGTGGTTTTGGACGCCAATGAGGTTGAAACGTACGTGAAAATGGCTCACAACTATCAAGACTTGGAATACAATGACTTTACCGTGGCCGCGTATGTTAATAGTGATGCCAATCTTAGGCCTATGGGTCATGTTGACAAGACAACGGGTGTGAAGGGAAAGGCCAAAGCTACGATGTCGTGATGGAAATACTTCCATCGTGTACATTTATGCTCTAAGCTTTGTATTTTCAATAAATGGAGTAGCGGAATGAAAATGATCGGTCATAATGAATTAATGACCACCGCAATTTCAACCAACCAAGTCCGCAGCTTGGCGTTTGTAGACTTCTTCGATACGTATTTATTCTTCTGCAGGTTTGTGGAAGTCCTAGCCTGGTGTTGATTGTTTTTAATTATTCTAATTTCAGTTTGTTTTGTTTTATTGGAAAGTACATTTAGTTTGTCTTTTGTTCTAATAAAATCACAAAAGGATTTTGGTGGTTTGAAAGGTGTGAATAGAAAGGGGGATAAGTACCTTCTATAGAGCTTCAAAAGGAAGCATGGGCAAATGTGCCCCACCGCTACCTTTGATTGGAGGAGAATTAAAGAGATCTTGGGTTTATGGGGAGTGTATAGGAATTTTTGTGTGTGTAAAAATAGTGAGAGTTTTGAAGTAGAATTTTGACTTGATGTAGCTCATCGAGCAAGACTTTGTTTAATTTGAAACTTTGGAAGATTTTTTTTTGTAATGATACCTTTTCAAATTCATCTTCTAAGTTGAATTTGGAGTTATATTGCAAAAGTCATAAAGGTTTGAAGTTGTAGAAACCCTTGGCCATCCATTGAGAGGGCAGAGGATTCAACAAACCATAACTTTTGTTGTCTTTATCAACTTGCTTTGAAATTTAAAGGGTGTATTAATTATTAAAATAAATCTTCAAAAATTTATTACTCTTAAGATTTGAAGGTCCAAAGAGAAAGTTATCGAAGTGTGAAGACTTGAAAGTTGACTGCCTTTGGAATGAAGCAAACTAAGACTTCGAGGACCATAACTTTTGGTCATCATAATAATTTCTTTTGAAAATTACAGATGTCATAGCTTATGAGATTAGCTCTCTAGATTTCTATGACTCAATTTATTTAAAGTTTTATTAAGGGAGTTGTTGTGTGTTGAATTTGAGAGGTTGATTCTCTGTAAAAACAAAGAGACTGAAACTTTGATTAGCCATAAATCATGGATTGAGTTTAGGGTTTCTACAAAAATTATACATATTGTAGTAGTTTTCATTAGCTTTTCAAAATGCTATTGCACTTGTATGTAAATGCTTTACATCAAAAGTTATGAAGATATAAAGAGGCGGAGGTTGCTTGTCAAAGGAAAAACAAAAAGGCTTCCATGTTTCTCTTTTATAACTTTTGGACTCTTATAATTTTTGGACTGTAACTTAGACTCAAGTGCAATTTAGAAGAGTGTTAGTTCGTTATTTTGACTTTCCAAAAAAGCTACTACACATAGCTTTTAAAGATTTGAGTCATCTGAAGAATTAATTTGAAACTCACAGCTACAATAGAAGTTTACCTTGAGGGTTTCTTTATGTTTTGAACACTTTGAGACTTGAAAGCAAGAAGATTTGAAGACTTCAAGACAAGAAGACATGAAGATTCGTGTGTTGTGGCTTGTGGTTCCTAGCCGGCTTTGGAGGCTCGTTGTCTTTTATTGTTATTCTCAGCCGGTTTTGAAGACTAGTTGTTTTCAATTTTGTTTTGTAAATTTTGTAGCGGCGATGTGGGATAGATCACTCACACGGTTGTATTTATGTTGTTCTCGCTGGTGAAGCACGTTTGCTGGTCACTGTGGGTTTGAAGTTTAGGAGCCATCTTTTAGACGGTTTCAGCTCGTGGTCTGGCCGTCCCGTTTTACCCGTCTGAGGCCCGTGATTTTTTATTACACCATTCTTACCTTTAAACCTGTCGAGAGCCATTGCAGGATAGGCTACTGTGAAGAGTTTACAAGATTTGAAGAATTGAAGGCACAATTAATCTCCCAAGCTATCTATTCTCAGTCGCAGTCAGATTCCTTGTGAATTCTCAAAGCGCGCTCCTTTCTACCCGACAACGGGTAAGGGAAAGAGGAAAAAGGCAGGTAAAGCTTCGCGTAGGATGCCCTCTAGTCAATAGGTTGACGATGACGATTCAACATCCATCTTGGAAGACGAGATTGCTTCTCATGCTGGCCCCTTGACGCCGAGGGCATTGACGATCTTCCCAGAGGCTTCCGAGTCCACTTGGCGTATTGCACGTCGTCTTGATGCGCCGGTCATTGGCTTTTCAGACGTGGCAATTCGATCACATAGTCGCCGCGCTCCTGTCCGTCCTCGTGCACAGTCTATATATTATGGTCTAGGAGTTAGTCGTTCTTTTTTTGCCTGGCGACGTGGTCGCGGTCGCACACGCGGACTGCATGGGGCTCGGTTAGGGCGGGCTTCTTCTTTGTCGCCAAGTGATGGCCGTGATCACTCCACATCCGTGGCCGTGCCTGGGGCACCCGTGGTCCAGAGATCACTTTTGGCCAATTATGCGGCGAGTGACCCCTCGAGCGACGAGGAGGGTCATGTTCAGGGGCTCCGATGCAAACGTCGGCAGGACAAGGTTGATATTGATTTAGCTAGAGTCGAGCTAAACGATGCTTTTGATAGCCTTGTCAGCTCGGCGGCTGACAAGCCATTGTTCGTAGACGATTCGTCTGCGGATTCCAATAGCACTGAAGATGATCGAGCCCATAGAGAGCTCCGAATGAAGCGTGTTCACGATGGAGTAAGTCAGCGTTACGTGAATCCGAAACCAAAGATGATATTTAGCCGGGTCAAGAGCGTTTGCCTCGAGAGGATGAGACATCTGATAGTTGCGACACATCCGACGACGGGATGGGCGATTGGGATGGCATCAATGATTATGACGATCCTGAGCCTATGAATGTGGAGCATGTGAGTGACATTGCGCCATTATCCCCTCCGGCTGATTTGAATGATTCAGCGGTCCCTGCGCGTGTCGAGTCGATTGTGAATGTTTGGCCAGTGAATCAAGCTATTGGTCACCTATTGAAGGGCAAGTATGACGTCTGGTATGTGAAGGGAGTATGGAAACCATAGCATATACATGAGGATAATGTTGAGACCACGTTCTGCAACTTCAGAGAGGAGCTGAACTCTCTCGTACCGGACCAAATGGATCTTCTCAAAGGTCCACTTGGTCCCAAAGAGCTTGATGAGCCATCACAGCCCAAAGTGAAGGTTGAGTGCAGATCCGAGCCTATCTCCAAGGAATAGGTGCGGGAGAGGAAGCAAAAGGAGAAAAAAAAAAAAGAGGGCGATCAAAGCTTAGATTAGGGAGAATGAGCTCATTATTGAGCGGATGGCGAGGAAGAAGCTGGAGGCACAGCGAGAGAATCAAAGGAAGGCTAATATTGCTTCTTAGGTTGAACGCCATGAAAGATTGAAAACACTTATATCGTTATAATGGGAATATACAGAGAATTTGGTAATTTTGAAGGCCACCATTTAGAAGGCATCTGAAGGGAATAATTACCAAATAATCAGGTTATTATCAAAATGGAGGAATATTCTCAAAATAAAAAGAGAATATGACCAATTGAACGATGACCAAGCCAAAGTATGTGATCCTCAATGAGAGAATTTTATTAATAGGAAATACCAAAAACAAAATACTGGTGTAAATGTAGACCTCGAAGGGATTGGCCTAGTACTACCTACACAGCACTACGTGTACGATGAGCGGAATCGTCCCCCTGACCCTTGAGAGTAGCTAGGACTACCTTACTATGACAATATTTAGAAGCACTAGCCTCCTCCCGCTCCAGTAACGCATCATCTCTATTCCGCTTTAAAGCAGACCGCCGACGCAGACGATGAGTCACAGACAATGACTTTGAAGGTTCAAGGTGAGTGTATCCCCCCGAAGACAAAGTGACACCAACGACTCTCGTTGGCACAGTTCCATTTAGCTTGACTCGAGCTAAATCGGCACTGACTTCGACCACTGAGTTCCGAAATGGATCATCAGCTTCGACTGCTTCAGAGTTCACCGTCATTCGGGGCGTCTTATCATCCAGTAATTTGTGCGAAAGAGGTAAGATGGGCGGAACACCATTGAGCTCAGCCACTGGTCCAGGCACTGGAGAAGGAAGAGATCCCGTCGCCGGCAAATGTCGCATCGCAGGACTGTCCACCACACCATCCTCGTCATCTTCCATGTCCTCCTTTGTGTAATCCACAGCCGACGCGTCGTCCGGAGCAGGGTAGATCAAGCCACGCCTCCTCTCTGAGAAAGTTCTCGAGTCCCCACTTATGAAGGAAGGATCGGACACCGTAGAAGGACCGATTGTAGGATTGACAACCAAAGCGGTCGTGGGAGCGGAAGGCAGCTGACGTCGAACGCAACCAATCTGAATAATATACGCACCAAATCCACAAATTGAGCCCGTGACGGAGAAAAGGTAGTGGTGGACAATAAAGGCACATAAGTACTCATGTGTAACGAGGGCAAATTCACCAAACATTTTAGAAAGTGTCTTCATATTCAACAACGACAGATTTGACAAATCTTCAATATTGAGGAATAGATAAGTTCAAAAAATTAAAGTAACTACGGCAATTTCTTTCCGTTGATCAGCTCCTGATTCCAAGAACACGAAAGATGACGGCTCAAGAACTTATAAAAGTCCGAGTCCTTAGATAAGTCATTATGCGAAGGTCGACGGCTAAGAATTGTCTAATGAAACCTATCGGGACCACTTAAATGCACGGAAAGAATCAACTCGCATAACTTCTTGCATAAGTACGAATCCTTTGATGCCTCCGGTTGTGAATGATTCCAAGGGTCCGGAAAAATAGTGTTCTCCATAGGCACCATACAACAACTCTCAGGACGGCTGTCGATAATATGCAGATTACGGTCATTGAAATTGACACCCCTCCTATGGTACAGACGGCGCCGGGGGTATTTTAGGAGGATGGGATCGTTCGTGCCGGGGTACATGGCCCTCGTGTAATTCTTCAAGTACACATTATCGCACTCCTTGGAAGCCCAGACGACTTGAGGGGTCGTCTTAGTCTCAGTGAACAAGAAGGAGCATAGACCGGCCACAACCTTCCGATGCGCTGTACTCCAAACATGGATATCGGTAAAAAGAGATAAAAACCGAAGGAACCCCGTAAGCCCAGGACGACAGTAGACGACTGTACCGTCCACTAAGGTCGGCACCGTGGAGGAAATCACTGGGGGGAATGAGTCTGGAAATTGAAAGATGTCTGCGGGGGCCTCAGACATTGGGACAGTGTGACAGAGGACCCCGTTCAACTCCAACACCACATTCAACCACTTGGGCTTGGATCTGATTAGACTGGGCGAAATACGCGTTATAAGCTGTTCGGATTGTCTTGCCTGCAGCGAGAAAACCAGTGACAAAAGCAAATAGTATTAAAACAAAGGAGTATTACCTTGCAAAATGCTGAAGCATGCAATGGACTGCCAGCACTGATTGAGAACAACTGGACAGCGACACCCCCTCGCAACACGAGGTGGTCGATGGGGGATTTCGAAGCAACCGGACGGAAAAACGTATTCAACGAGATGGCCTGATAGAAAACGACGAAGTTTAGGGCCCAGTGATGAGATGGACGCGGACGCACGCGACAACATAAGTCTTTCGAACAAAAAGGTCTCCATTTATTGAATGATGTGTCTCTAAGTACAATATACAAAATGAGGCACAACATCCAATAAGGAAGACAACTCCACGACCTACTCGCCTCCACCACTGCCAGACTCCTGAAAAACAAGGAGGACCGGCATAAGATAACTACACGAAACAAACAAATAGCATACCGGAACAGCAGACGAACTGCCGTCAACAGCCATGAGCGTGAATCGAAACATGTAGAGAATAATGGAGCAAACCTGTAAGCTGGACGATACTGTCCCTGAAGTCTTCGTCGTCTCCACATCGGTTGACTCCGAAGGGCTGCCTCTGGTAGTATCATCCGCCGTCTCCTCTAGTCCATCAGTCGCCTCCACAGCCGTGTCTTGGGCGCAATCCTCCCTCTCTTGCCCAGCAATCGGGGTGGCAGATGCAACACAATCCCCGTCAACCTCATGCGCCGCCGAGTGTTCACTGACTTCGTAGTTGACTTCGTCGATATGGTGGTCAGGCGTGTCAAGAAGAAACTCGCCCTCTCGTGCCGGGGACAGACCGACCTCCTCTCCAGAATCAGCGTCTCTTTGAACAGCCGACGACTCCCTCACCTCCACCTGGCACTCGTCGGGTTGGAAGTCCTCGAAACCAAGAAAATCCTCCTTCTCAGTATCGACTGCGGGAGCGACCAAGATTTGGGGCGACACATGCCCAAGAACATCGCGCCGCCGGGCCAAACCATCCGATGGTGACTCTCTGTCACGCAGAAGAAACGCAAGCGCACTCGAGACTGGTGGGATCGACGACAAACTTCCGTCAGGTGGGATAGGGAACCCAGGTGTAGTCGCCCCTACAACATCAACCAAAGCTCCACAGATTAGAAGGCAGGGCTGATCAGGATTAAATGAGGCAATTGGGAGTGGCAATGGCGACTCAGACATAATAATTTGGCAAACCTGAGTAAGCATCGTAC
This sequence comes from Pohlia nutans, assembly GCA_022496805.1. NCBI lineage: Eukaryota > Viridiplantae > Streptophyta > Bryopsida > Bryales > Mniaceae > Pohlia > Pohlia nutans. Next base: position 20,015,301 of record CM040097.1, read on the forward strand.
TCATGTTGCTAATGGACTCCTGACTAGCCTTCTGATTCTCCAAAACCATTGCTTCCAATCTCGCATGGCGATCAACCTGGGAAGCAATATCAGCCTTCCTTTGATTCTCTCGCTCTGCCTCCAGCTTCTCCCTCGCCATCCGCTCAATGGCGAGCTCGTTCTCCCTGTTGAATGCTTTGATGGCCCTCTTCTCTTCTTTCGCCTTTCGCTTCCTCTCCCCTCTGATCCTTGGAGATAGGCTCGGATCTGCACTCAATCTTCACTCTGGGCTGTGATGGCTCATCACGCTCTTGGGGACCCAGTGGACCTTCGAGAAGATCCAACTGATCCGGTACAGGAGAGTTCGGCTCCTCTGTGAAGTCGTAGAACCTGGTCTCAACATTATCCTCAAGTACATCGTCCAGCTTCCAAACTCCCTTCACGTACCAGGCATCATACTTTCCCTTCAACAGGTTGCCAGAAGTTTGAATCAATGGCCAAACGTTGGCAATCGAATGGACAGAAGCAGGGACGGCCGAAACATTCAAACCAGCCGGCGCGGACAATGGCGCAATGTCACTTTCATGCTCCACATTCATAGGCTCGGGATCGACATCAACATTGACCCCATCCCCATCGTCGGATCCGTCGGAACTATCAGACGTCCCATCCTCTCGAGGCAAGCGCTCTTGACGCGGTTGAACATCATCATCGCTGTCAATTTCAAGTATCGCTGACACAGTTCCATCGTGAACACGCTTCCTTCGAAGCTCCCTATGGGATTCAGAATCATCACTGCTATCAGAATCGGCAGACGAATCGTCCACCACCAATGGCTCAACCGCCGCCGCGCCGACGGCCCTATCCGAAGCATCGTTTAGCTCGACTCGAGCTAAATCAGTAGCAACCCTGTCCTCCCGACGTTTGCGTCGGAGCCCCTAAACATGACCCTCTTCGCCCCCCGCGGAGTCACACTCGGCATAATTGACCAAGAGAGATCTCTGGACCGCGAGTGCTCCAGGCCCGGCCACAAATGTAGAGTGATCACGGCAATCACCTGGCGGCAAAGATGACGCCCGCCCAAACCCAGATTCTTTCGGACCGCGTGCGCGACCACAACCACCTCGCGGGGCAGAAGAAGACCGACCAACTCCTTGACCTTGAAATATAGACACAGCACGACCACGGGCAGGCGCGCGACGACTATCAGATGGAATTACCACGACTGAGAAGTCAATGACCGGCGCATCCAGACGACGTGCGACACACCAAGCGGACTCAGAGGCCTCGGGGGAAACCATCAATGCCCTCGGCGTCAGAGGGCCAGCATGAGTGGCGATGTCGTCCTCCGAGATGGATGTTGAACCGTCATCGTCAACCGGTCGACTGGAGGGCATCCTACGCGAAGCTTCACGACCCTTCTTCCTCTTTCCTTTACCCGTGGCCTTGGCCTTACCCATCGCTCCCGCTGCCTTCTCAACACGACCCTTAGGCCCGGGATTGGCATCACTATTAACATACGCGGTTACGGTAAAGTCATTGTAATCCAAGTCCCGATAGTCGTGAGCCATTCTCACGTACGTCTCAGCCTCGTTGGCGTTCAGAACCACATGTGTCTCGACCTGACACATCTGCAGAACAAGGAAAAGCAAAATGTCAGAAGAAGAACCATACTACCGATATAAATCACATTCAAAACCGTGATGAAGCTGCAATCCATTGTTTAGCTCGACTCGAGCTAAATAACAATCAAAGAAAGAAGATGATCATTTCAAGTGCATATGCGTAAGAGGCATTCATATCCACTATGTGATGTAGTTTTAACTCGAGTCGAGCTAAACATGAACTCGGAAGGAAGGGCATAAGTATGACGTACAATTCCAGCCAGCATGGGCTTGGAGCCCGCCATGAGCGAAATAAACTTGTCGCCGGGAGAAGAAAACATCTTGAGAACTCGACAATAGAATTCCAAACGCAGCTCTGATGTTCTAATGCTCCAGTCGTGCTCCCTCTACATACCGGCCTTGGTGTAGAGGGGCAAATCGGGTGCATAGAAAGTTGAGGGAACGCCATCGGCAACATCGTAAGCAGTGCTTCCCTTCTTTATAAGAAAGAGCAGGGGAACCACGTGCTTCTCTAATGCCTTGCCCTCCGGGATTCCGTTCAAGCGCTCGTTATTGGATGGCATATACCGTACCTTCCAAGCAGCTTCGTCTTTAATTAATTCAAAAAAGTCAAGACGAATTTTTTTGGAAATTATGAGTAGATTTTGCCGAATATCATAGTAATTGTTTTTTGAAATAGTCGAAATGTTGAAATATTACCATTTTTCACATATATTATCATTATTTAGAGTAGAAAAGTGTGAGTTTTGGGGGAAGAAAGAGCTGACCTTGTAATCAAGTTCATTCCAAGTCACTCCCAAATGATATGGGATATGAACTTGCAAGCTCATGTGAATTCTCACCACACCATATTTCAGTAGACTTTGATGCACAATTGAGCATACCAAATGATCTTATTTTGAAATGTTTTCAACTAAGAAAAGTGAGAAGGACAAGTTGTCTATCACCTCCAAAAAGAATTTTGTGATTTGAAGTTTTTATGCATGATATATAGACAAAATTCAGTAAGGCTATGAAAAACGTGCTTGAATTGAATGAGAAGAACATGTGTTGTGATCAGACTTTTGAGGCTCAATTGTGCATAGTATACTATCTTATTTTGAGAATTGTTCAACTAAGATTAGTTGCATTTTCACGTAATCTTTCACTTCCAAAAAGAATTTTGTGATTTGATGTATTTTTGCTCAAGTTATTCACATTTTTGTGAAGGAGTTTAACCGGTGATTAAGAAGAACAAGAAGTGAGAGTTCTACATATCCCACATTCATTGTTGGCACTAGTGTCCTGAATTTTGTATAAAGCACAAGACTTTACAACACTCAATCACAACCTAGCAAGTGAAGTGATCCATATTGTATGACTAACTTGAAAGGCCCATTTGGATGGATGACGAAACTACAATATCATGTTTTTTCAAGAAAACGAATTTAACTAATCTATAAAAATAGCAAACGAACATGACTTTTTGAAAAATATTAAATATTCGTTTGAAGCATGACGAAGCTGCTTGGAAGGTACGGTAGTTCGAAGCCTTGTGAATATACTCATCCTTTAACTTGTTCGCGTATACCAGGGCTTGGCAATGCCGATCAACATTCTCGGTTATCCACAACCAAACTTTGGGGGTGCGCAGGGTCGGGTCCGATACCGACTCCGTGTACTTATCGAAGAACTCTTGGAAGTAGGGATTATCCGTATCATCCACTCTACTCCCAGTCCCAGGAACACAGCGTAGATTGATAATGCCAATGCTACACCTTGAGTCGGACTAGGTATAATCACCATCCCATGCGCCGAACTCAAATTGCGTGGAGTCAAACAATCGAGTGTGAAGTACTGGAGTGGACAACTCGAATGACCCTTTGACATCCAAAAATTTCTTGAAGAACTCCGCTGCATACTCGGAAATCTCTTCCACACTCTTGTTCCTCGTCTTCTTCTGGCGGTAAGCGGAGAAGAAGGAATCACCTGGGACGGAGAGAAGCATGGCCATTGTCTGACGAGACACATTGTAATCCTTCTTGAACTACTTCCACTTGTCTACGTCAAAATTCCAATCGGCGTCGAACAACCTGAGCGATGGCTTCAGATTGTGCAACTCTCTCGCGACTGTGTTCTTCCTCTTCCGGTTCTCAACCCACTGCTTGGCGGCGATGCAATGGAAGTACTTTCTTGTAGGCTTCTTCACGGTCACCTTTGGGTAAGGCAACGTTCGACCAGGAGTCTCGTTCAGAAGATGTAACGCCATTACCTTCAAGTCCGTCTCGTCCAGCTGCCCCATTGCCCTGAAGAATTCGCGTGCCAAAGTAAACTTCTTTGAGGAAGTCTCCCAATCCCTGGCTTGGTTGAATTTCAATTCAGTATCGGGATCGATCAACTCTCCCATTCCGTAGTCGACGATGAACCTCGCCCACAACTGGTAGACCTCTTCAGAAGCTGTGATAATGGCCAGCTCGTTCCGGAGGTCTGCCGGTTTAAGAATTATGTCCTTCGCGTTCGTGTTGATGCTGACAAACCTCTTCACCATAGCTTCCGTAAAAGCCTGAATCAACGAGAATGCTGTGAGTCAATGTACAATGGCACATCCATAGGTGCGCGGTTCAGGATACAAAATTTAGCTCGAATCGAGCTAATTCAGCTAAGAGAACTGAAGCAGGCAAAATTTAGTGCGACTCAAGCAAAATCAACAAACATATCTTAAGCATGCAAAATTTAGCTCGACTCGAGCTAAATCTGATGCCATGCCAGAATAATACGAACCTCATAGCTAGTCCGATTTGCGATATCCACATCTGATTCACGACCGCGGGGCTTCTTCGCCTTCGAAGGACTTCCATAGTCAATCCATACACTCCTAGCGCCCATGATATTCGTTGCCCACGACGGAGTGAAATTCCCAGCATTGTTTGTCCTGTTCGTCATTATTGAAACATCCATAATCTTCGAAGCGTCCGTGTGCCAGACAATGTATGCCTTCCACGTCTTAAGCGCAAGCAGTTTACCATCGTCAACTAGCTTATGCTCGATCAACTCTCTGGCTGCTTCAACATGGTGTTGCCCGTTAATGATCTAAAACTTACACGAACGCGATAGCGTCGCCCAGTCCCATTTTGCCGGCGCCTTGTCAAGCTTGGGCATAATGGTAATAAACTGCCTGGATCCAACGTCAGCTGCGTTCGTGAGAATATTCTTGTAGTGTGCAATTCCAGCAGGTTCCAGCGAGCGGACAATGTACTTCGCCTCTGACGGCTCCAAAAGGTCAATGTCTACGTCCACCACATGGTTCTTCCCAAGTACGAAGCAGTCTTCGCATTTCTCCCAGAAGTCCTTAAGTGCCTTGCGGGCTTCTTCGTAATCAATATCTTTCTCACTGACCGCCGGCTTTACAATAGGGATCACGGATGTCAGAGCGCTTCCAACTAAGGTGCCCTTGGATCTCTTGGAGCCCGAACTGCCGGCAACTGTGTTCGGGCGCTTGTTACTCGGAGCGACTGGGCTTGCTCTGAGCGTGGCCAAACCCGAACGAGCAGTCCCTGAGGTAGACCTCTCCTGCAATGCTTGAGCACCTCCCCGCCTGAATGGTGCTTTCCCGTTGGAGCTCTCGAAATCCGCTGTGCCCTTCATAATCATTGTTCTCATCACTTGGTAGGTTCTCTCGAAGGCTTTCGGAGTCGACATGCTTCCAAGTACCTTACTCTCAAGATGAGCAACTCCAGTCGAGTCCATCTTCCCGACCAGATAATCACGGAGGAAATTCCAGTCAAATCAAATCTCACCAGGCGGGAAAACGATGGTAAACATGTATTCCGACTCTGTAGCCCGAAGGTTGACAAGAAGATGCCCCTCCTCCGCTGACACAAGAGAAATCACAGCATCCAGACAGAGAGGATGAAAAACCATCTGCGTGCCAGACTGCTGATAGAAGTAGAAATCGGAAAGATCCTTGGGTCGTGTTGACCACATAAGAACTGACTTCTCCTTCGGAGACCACAGCTTGCCCCATGTACCAACATCCAAGGCAATCAATCCAAGGGGATGGCTCGAGGGGTCGACTTGAAGTGGCTCGAGAAAGCCCTCCAAATGTCTCATGCTGTACGCGACAATGGTGGTCTGCAGAACACAGTATTGACGTATGACCGGTTAGCTCGACTCGAGCTAAATTGAACTCAGGACAAACTATGTCGGCTCTGTATGGTACCACGTTCATCAGAAGATTAAGGTGGAAAACAGCAAATTTAGCTCGACACGAGCTAAACTGACAACATCACAGTCAATTTCCTTAGATAACATGCGTGTAAAAAAAACTTACATCACGATCATCTAGATGCTCCTCCACTGAGATATCGATGGCAGCATCACGCTCTTCTGGAGGTTGATTGGGAACATCTCGAACGATTCTTGCAGTCTTCCTTGTACGTGCCATATCTATGAATGAACACAATCTCTGGTACGTTAGCATAAAGTCCTTAGATCCAGAGCCGTGACCATGGAATTGGCCACACACGAGGACATTTAACTCGAGTCGAGCTAACGAGACATTCTCTAGACATACATCTAGGACAATGGAACGAAGTGTATCATACTTGTTCAAGGTCGGATAATCTCCATATACTGACAAATCTTTATCGAGAAAGGAGATCAAATTTAGCTCGAATCGAGCTAAATCATTGAAAACTAAAATGGACATATGCTGTCCGCAGCTTAGGAAATCATACAGCGACACTGATCCCAGAATTGATCATGATATGGTCGCTTGACAGCCATGCTGGACCGGATGGAGCAGAGTTTTAGCTCAACTCGAGCTAAAATGTTCAGAAGTAGAATATATGATCATGACAAATTTAATGCTACATATTGATACTGTAAAATAAAGGGCTGGAGTCTAGAGATATATATATTATGGGCATTTCGAAATCGGGATATTCAGACTCAAATGAGCACGATCAATGATGTTAGAGCATTGGATGATACTAACATCATTTGGATATCCGAAATGCAGTTTATTGAAGGACAGTATCTGAAATCAGATATCTCCTTGATACATATGTCTGTACATTTTAGCTCGACTCGAGCTATATGTGCACAGTCGGAGCATAATGAATATCTATCGTCACACTGAGATCTACATTTCTCATTTTTTAGCTCGACTCGAGCTAAATTGAGAGTGAAACGATACAGTCAATGTGCACTTCTAACCATATCAGAGCTCTGGTTATAGTCGAATTGGAGGTGAATTGAGTGATTTGCATGATTTCGAGACAGAATTAGCTCGAGTCGAGCTAAAATTGTCGAGGTGACTCCTTACGACTGCCGCTATATGAGGGTAGGTAGCTAAAGGTGCATTGAGCTAAAGATGCGTCGAGCTAAATGTGCATCGAGCTAAATGTGCATCGAGCTAAAGTTATGGTGACAGTCATGTTAGAGATTGCATAATCACATTTTCGACGTGCAACAATTGTGGGAAACGCCTTCTCATTTCATAATTCAAGGGACAGAGAATCATACCTTGTTAGGAAACACGAATGGATTGATCAGCAACCAATGTTGAATGTGGAACAATCAAGCTGATGTCTCTAGCTCCAGCAAATGCAGCAGTGTGCGTACAAACCCTACGCGAAATTAACCTGAGCGCCCTGACAAACTGAAACCCTAGTTCTTAGCAAACCTCAACAAACCCCGAACAAACCCTGAGCAGGAACAAGACGAAAACCCTACTGTCTAGTTCCTCAGCAAATCTCAGCAAATACTGGGACAACCCCGAGCAGCAACAAAATGCGAGCGACGACCAGCAAAATGCGAGCGAGCAGCCAAAAGCGACTAAGCAGAAAAATGCGAGCACGGAGGAGCAAAATGCGACCATGCGAGCACAAAATGCAAGCGAGCGGCGAAGGAGCGGCAGCGACAGTGCGTGAACGAGTTGCAACGAAAAACGAGTATGAGTGTCGACAAACGAGAGTGACGATGGCCTCAGAGCTGCCCGGGAGGAGGTGAACGGGAAGCTGCCCGAGCCTCCACGTGGCCAGGCGTCATTAGGTCTCGTGGTCCGGATAGACTGCCCGCAGCCAAAACAATTAGTACGGACTGCCCTCCTCACCCAAAGCATATATTTTCGCAGCATTGTTCTATGCTGTCTCTCTCTTCCTGTTGCAGGTTTTCTTATGTTGATTTTCAAACTCGGATTTTGTGAACGGAGCCTGTTTATTCCATTCTGCCTGTGCACAGATTGCGTTGGCGTGGATTTTCTGAACGTCGGAGCTTAGTTTTGTTTTCTGAGCGGAGCGTTTAGACACGGATTTGCTTCAGTTGTGCGTTGTTTGCTTCTGCTTCTTCTCTAATGCTGTAGTTGGTGCAATCTGGTGTTTTGGAAGGTTTCTCAGTGGAGTTTCGTTGCTGTAGAAGTAGACTCAGAGTTCACTTGGAGGGGACGGTGCAGGTTCCAGCAATTGTGACTCTGTGGACGGGTCACTTAGACAGTGGATGCTGTCAGTCACGTGTAACTTTGTGTTCTTATTGACGTGTTACACACACGAAACCATCCTGAACTTGTTCCGACGTGCATGCTCAATCTATTGTATTTGCAGTTTGATTACTCGGTAATATTCACATTCATCAATTTTTGCTGCTACAGTACTGTCAGTCAAATGGGGTGCGCTTTGATTCCGCTTTTCGTCTCGTTTTCTGTTTGACTCTCGTATATTTCTCCCTGTCGACAATGAGTGAGCCAACCTAACCTTTTGAAGTTGAATCTCCACAGTGGCAGGCTGGTTTGTGATTCAGTTCGTCGGGACGGTGTCTTGTTTTTTACAAAAAAATTTGAAATCATACTAAGTATGTCTAGAGTGACGATCTTGTTCTTTGATTCAGTTAATTAACGTTCTGCACTTTTCATTTGAATCTCGAAGTTCAGAACTTGTAGCTGAGTTTGTGAACGTTTATATATTATTTCTAGTTGCTTGTGACAAGGACCACAATGGAGTCAAATGTGTTACACTAACACTTGTATCACATTCCAGAAACCAAATTTGGGGTAAGTTTCTGAGACTCACAACAAATGTAATGATAAACATTCGAGTGATAATTGTACTATCGCCGTCATTGTATATGCAAGCACGGACCATCGAGTATGCACAGATCTCCAAATCTTGAGTAATCATTATCAGTGATCATACATAATCATTTAGCCCACCATCTGCCATGGCAAACGGGCTCACCATTCCGCTGTCAAACAGATTCGAATGTCTAGTTCAAATCGCCACGGAGTTCTACAACAACTCCAATCTCATATTCTTCCAGAAGACGGTATCAAAGTCGATGGTCACCTCGTTGGTGAATGGACCGTGGGGATACTGTCTGGTAAACTGCCAAACCTTTACTTGCTAATCCACCTAGTATGCACGTCTACAGTTCAAATGCGTGTAGTCTGACAAGTTAGGTCATGTTGAGCTAAAATGCAAGCTGCGTCACATTTTAGCTAGGGTCAAGCTAAATTGCTAGCTGCGATACATTTTAGCTAGGGTCGAGCTAAACTGTTCGCTGCGTTACATTTTAGCTGGGGTCGAGCTAAAATGTTGGCTGCGATACATTTTAGCTAGGGTCGAGCTAAAATGCTCGCTGCGATACATTTTAGCTGGGGTCGAGCTAAAATGTTGGCTGCGATACATTCTAGGTAGACTCGAGCTAAATTACTATCTGCGTTACATTTTAGGTAGTCTCGAGCTAAAATGTTAGCTGGGTTACATTCTAGCTGCGTTCCATTTTAGCAAGGGTCGAGCTAATTGGTTCTGTTGTAGGAGATTCCACTGAAATTTATCGAGGACCATGCAACAAAGTTCACCGAGGACGTTACCTTCCGACTGGAAGGACAGTCTGCAAATGTTTGGCCGATTCGATTGACAGTTTCCAAGTACGTAAAACAACTCAAACGATGCCGAGTGTTTGCATATGGTGACGGTGGATTCAAAACATTCGTACTCGAAAACAACATCCGAGTGGGCGATCACTTGTTCTTCTCTCTGAGGGCACGCTCGGAGTTCCATGTGCGTATCTTGAGGAACCCGAATATTGTTCACATCCCAATATGCAAATCGTGCGGGTTTGCACCCCACTACCCTCGATTTGTGGTCATTCTTCAACTATCCCCCCTTGTCACTGGATATGCCGACCAAGATGTTACATTGAGCTTGGTAAAGCCACCTAAAACTTTGTTTTTGTGAATTTTCAAACTTTAAAGAGGAACATTTGATAACACCGTCTCCAACATAGAGAACGTTTTTCTATTTCCTAAATTGCAAGATTCTTTATTGATTTATTATTATTATTATTATATTTTACACTTTATTCATATTGTTCACAAAGTGGTCACCAATCTATACGCAGAGGATTCCTGGACGATTTTGGCATTTGAATAGCCGCATGATGAGTGGAGACGAGGTCTCCTTGGCCCAAAAAACAGGGCCCTGATGATGGTTAAACTGCAGCGCACGGTTCACAAATTGGAAGACTCTGATGAGTGCAAGGTCACATGGCGCTTGAATTTAGGGTGGGAGGACTTCTTCGTTACAAATCAATTGCTTGTGGGAGACCTCCTCGAGTTTACTTTAATCAGACCGTCACTGTTCAAAGTAGATGTCTTAGACCGCGACTAAATAGTTTACATCGAACCACGATGATTTTTGGCAAAACTTTATAGTAGGACAAGAGATTTTTGTAACAAACACTTCTCTTGTAGTTTATGGTGACCAATACATTCTCCAAAACAGACATTGGGAATGATTTTGAACGTGTACTCCTCAAATACTTCTAAAGACTATTTTTATTCTATATATAATATATGTGCACATTGTCTACTTTTTTCACAATGATTGTAAAGTATTCATCTACGTTCTCAGAGCCTTCATAGCCTTTTCAAAGTGGTAACCTAAACCATACATACTATGAAAAATGAGGTTTACACATCTGAGATTCATTTTAATAATAAAAGTATAATTCATACAATCTTGATAACACGCTTCATGTTGTTGTGATTCCTTAAAACTATTTAGGACCATATTAGTCTTGCATTTTTTCTTAATACTCATATAGTATATACGAAATTGTAAACATTTCATATATTTTATAAACACACAAATTGCCTTAGATTACAAAACCTACGAAATGTTTCATGTTTATCTAGGACAATCAATATCATTCGTCTTGAAATTCTCAATAATTTATTCTTTTAGCTCTTATGAACGACTTGTAAGTCATAGAGTTGAGGGTATTTCATAAAAATATTCTTTAAACCCTTAACTGTCCACAAATTGTTGTCAATCGGGACAATTCCCACACCTTTTAGCCCAAGTTCTAGAAGATCTCGTATGCTCTAAGGTTATTGTGTGAGGGCTATAACCCCATTTGAGGATTTTAATAATCAATTTAACCCAATTCAATGGTATTTAGTACCTAGGATGATTGGTGATTAATTGGGAGTGCAATTTGTGAGAATTATGGCAAATTTAAGGATTGTGTGTGTGTTGCAAATTACATTGAGGGTGTGAAAATCTCCTCATGAGCAATTCAATTGGCCATTTAAACCCTCTCAAGGTACTAATAGTGCCTAAGGGTAATTTGTATTAGTTTATGATTGTTTATGCTTTCCTATGTCCAATTAGCATGTTGAGGTGATGCTGCCATTTGCATTGAAGGTTCGAACATCTTCTCTTGCACTTTCCCATTGGCCAATTATGCCTAATCAAGGTACTTGTAGTACCTCAGGTTTAATTGTGTTGATTTGTAATTTTGTGGCCTTTTCTAAGCTTAATTAGCGCGTTATTTAGCGCATTAATTACTGCTGTCATTTTGGTGGTGGATGCAAACTCACTACCATTATCCATTGGATCCTCAAATTAAGCCCAATTTGATGGTATTTGGTGCCCACGGCCATTTGAGATGAATATGAGACACTTGTAAGCGTCTTTTCTCTGCATGATTTTAATTGCCTAAGAGGGCGGCCATCTAAGTGGAGGTGCAAATTCCCTCCACTTCGTCAATTTCATCATCAAACTAAGCCCATTTCCGTGTACCGTTGTTTCCATGGGAAATTGATGAGAATTGAGGCAATTTGCCCTTTTTTTTGTCAATTTTTGTGCAGGCTTTTGGGCTGCCATTGTCATTTAAGGCCGTTTTTTCATCCAAGTTGCCCCATTAGTGATATTTTAGACTCCTACTAATAGTATGGTGATGGTGTGAGGTTTTTGGTGCATTTCTCCGGTGTATGGTAATTTGTGGAGCCCGCTTTTGTGCCTCATTGTATGTTGCCCTTCTTTGTGCACATCCAAATTGTCCAATTCTCTCCTACGTTCAGCACTATGACTTTTTATGGACTAATCTAGCTCATCACTAGTAAAGAGGAGTCCATTTGCTTGATATTGTAGTACACCACCTTTGGCCGGATATATGGGACTTTGACCGGGCAACCGGTCAAAGTGCTTATAACGACTTATAAGTCATAGAGTTGAGGGTATTTCATAAAAATATTCCTTTAACCCGGAACTGTCCACAAGGGAAAAACTCGATGAAATCTTATTCATTTTTCATATTTAATTTAATGTATATTATAATTTTCTCGCAATCATCTCTTCCACCTTTTTTACACTCAAAGACATTGTTGTTTTAAAATGAAAATTACAAAATCAAAAAGTTATAAGATTTTTATGAGCTTTTCATATGTAACAATCATAGTTATTACAAACGTAATTCAATTCATTTAAGTTGAAAATATTTTCAAAAACGTACTTCAATCATCATTCTATTAAACAAGAAGGAGAAGATGGCTAGCTAGAATGATAAATGCCTAATGCAATGTATATGAGAAGCGCACATTGTCTTTGTTTGTTGGTTCAATATTTCATTTCAATTCATCTTTAATAAAATCTACCGGAAAATCAACAAATCACAGAGAAACGGCTTACAATTATGAGCCACACATGATTCGACTTGTCACAGAATACTCCAGGAGCAATAACAACGGAGTGTTCCTTCAACAAGCATTTTCCCAATTACCCATTTCAATGTAACATGAAGTACTAACTTGTTACTATGGGACTACAGAGTAACAAAGGATCTCCAAGGGTAGCACGCGCCATCTCAGTCCTACATTCCAAAAATCATGTCTCAATTATATTGTAGATTTTCTTTGAATTGTAATTTTATATCAAGATTATTTATGTATGTTTATGAATGTCTAGAGCACATGATCAAACTTTTATTTTTGAAATTATTAAGTGGCTATTCAATATCATGATCAAAATAAATTAAAAAGTTAAAAAAATATACGTGTGAATGTATATATATATATGTATATATATATATATGAAATAGGCTTTTATTTGGGTGGGTACATACGATTGTCTTCTAAAAAATAGTGAATCATAATATATGTAGTTCTATTTCAATGTACCCTAAACCCTAGAACCTAGATCCTAGACCTTAGAACCTAAACCCTGGACCCTAGAACGGTGGACCCTAAACCCTAATCTCGTTAACAGATCCTCATCCACTTCGGCCAGCTTTCTTCATCCGTTGTTGTCAGGTTCACATTTTTCCCACCATTAGCTTTGTGGCTCGCGCCATTTCTGGTCGGTCATATCAACTGTTCATACACGTTGCCCTGGCGCCCTTTATCCACATTCATGGCCTCGCTCACTATGACTTGACCTCAGTGAGCTGCCTCTCCGGCTCTGCCATCTGCTCTGCCGAACTCCTTAGCGTTGCTGTTGTCATTATTCTGCCTAAATTTCATCATCTTCTTCTTCATTTGCACCCTAAACCGTTGCTCACCTTCCTCCACCTCATCGTCTTCTCCTTCCCCGCCGTCGAGTCTTCTCTTTCTGCTGGTTCTCCTGTTAATGTGTTCGTTTTGCATATGTTTTTGGGCCGTGTGAGTCGGCACTCCTTTTATTCACGGCTTTTGGCCCCTGCCCTCAACCTCATCGGAATTTGAATAACTTCGGGTCTCTACGACGCTCCCGTCAAGGACTCAACCGCTGTTGTCGGCACTCCGCGCATTGCCAATCTCATGAGCTGCCGTTGATGCTGTCGTCGGTGCTCGTTTGGCTTTTGTGCTCCATTTGTCGATGCCCTAATTCCTGCTCTTGGATATGCTCTTCTCGGTGAAGTTTTGAGAGATGACGTGACTGCCGGCCTAGTTCCACTGTGAGTTCCGAATCCATAATTCCTCCATTCATTTCCTTTGAGTTCGTTCTCTGATATCGCCGTGGTATTGCTTGAGTGCTTGTTTGATGCGCAACAGTCTTGAATCAATGGTAACCGATACTCTATTGGACTAGGGTAGCACGGAAATCGAGGCAACCCCTAGATCATATCTGGCATGATGCCCGAGGTGCCTTAGAGGACTTCTTCATGAAATGCACGGAATTCAAGGCAAGGATTAATGCCGGCGAAATGCCCGTTTAGCTCGAGTTGAGCTAAACCGTGGATGGGCAAAGCCGCCTGTTATCTGTCGTAGGATCCTAGTGTTGCTCTAGTTAGGCAAAGGTCTGACCTCCGACGTTGAAATGATATCTGTATTGTGGTCACTCATTTAGCTCGAGTCGAGCTAAATCGCAATCCGGCTACATATTTCATGAACAGTCGTACGTTCTAGCTACTCGTCGAGGTACAATTATACTATCATAATTGCGCTACTAAGGATAATGCACACCACATGACAAGATGACAGTTGTGTGTCCAGAACACGACTTGAACGATTAGCTCGACTCGAGCTATTTCGCCCTGAATGACTGATAGTCTACTTTTTCACATGATTCTTCATAGTCCTTATAATGTGTGCCATAAGGATAGTCGATCGCATACTCTGATATAATTTCCCTCTGGTATTTAGCTCGATTCGAGCTAAAGCGACATCATATATCTTTTGCGGGGACCGCTGGTCTTGTGATGTTGGCCTAGATACGACCTGCTTGTCGGCTGGGAATTCTTTTTCTAATCATATACGTCGATGTTGACAGCTTAGCTCGAGTCGAGCTAAATTTTTACGTTTCATGTGATATGCGGGTCTAGTACCAGTAATTGCAAATAATATGACCGCACACCCCCTTATGAGCCGACCGGTTTTTGAGATTCATTCGTGAGGATGACTAAGGTATATGTCATGTCACATTCATTACTGTGTTCTACATTTTTTAGCTCGACTCGAGCTAATTTAATTGTTTTGTGGTCGTTTATTATATATAGTCATAGAGCGGATCTGCAACGATATTGCATGTGATGATTGATATACTTTTAATCATAACTTGAGTGCAGTATCACATGTTTCAATCCTATCTATCTTATCCTCTTTTATTTTTTCTCTGCAGATATTATTCCCGGTCAGTATATTGGCGCTATTCATCTTGAGCACATTTCCTTATGGAGTCAAGTGCGTCTGATGGTGAATCAGATCTTCCTCGTGTTCCATTTGAGGTATCACATCTGTACATCTAAGTCATTAGATAGTTCTGTCCTAGTTATCCATAAGTTTGTTTGTCAAAGTCACTGAGTAATCATGGTCTTTGGTTTGACAGGATTCGGATAACCCGCCTGAGCTTGTTCTGCCGGATGAGTTGAAGAATTGCCCAGGACTTCCAAGGAACAGGTGGATTACCAAGTTTGTAGCACTTTTGAACGAAGCAGGAGACATTGTAGCAGAAGGCATTTGTCAGAGCGTGGACTCCGAGTTTGTTCTTAAGAATGACGAGCCATTAGGTGACGACCAAGTAGCCGTGCAGATCGTGAAGTGTTTGAATCTAGACTTCGTACCTGCGGAGACCATATTCGGAACAAGAGTGTGGCATATTAGCCATGCTATCTGTGACGGATGGTCACTTCTTGATCATTTTCGTCGGGACCAACACAATGTTGCAGTTGCCGCTCGCAATAATCCAAAGAGGAAAGGGATTCGGCCGTATGAGTCCGGACAGAGAAATGCTCGTGTCGTGAAGACCAGACGAGATGAAGAGCTGCTGACGATGGAGTCTATCAACTTAGTTGCCAGCAGGATATGCTGCAGCAAGAATTGCGTTCAACCTTTTCCTCGGGACAAAATTCTTGCTCTTTGGAAACAGATGTACGAGTCCTCCGATTTTAAATTCAAAGCTCACTTTAAGATGGATGTTCACAATCGGTTTCATATGTCAGCAGAGGAGAAGATGATGGTGACCACTGAAGGCATTGATGTTTGCGGGCGTGCCTGGCAACATACAACTGGGGTTCCACCTGCGACCTACTACAGGAAGAAGGCGGAAGCTGCAACTGGGCTGCGTGCTCAACATCATGGCAATGTCGGTCAAAAGAAACCCTGTTTGCATGTAAAGCAAGTTGCTGCCACTCTGAAGACATTGATAGACAATGCTGCTGATCATATGCCTCATAAAGCAAAGGTTCTTGCAACTGGTGCAAAGGTTGTATCGCGGTCCTTACCGTCCTCTTTTAAATGGAAAGATGCTATTCCAGAGATCAATTCCATAAATGAGAGATTGGGCTTGAAGTGTATTGCACAAAGCACCCTTAGCAAGATCAAGAAGGCGAAGTTTTCGGAGTACTCAAGGAAGGCACCTGGTGACAATTTATCTCGTTGCTCCACATGTGACAAGAATGAGTCAATGATCAAGTCAATGGTGCAGGGATCTTCTGAAGAGAATATGTGGATTAAGAAGCTTAAACACCATCTTGATCAACAGCGAGCTCACCGCGAGTATTACTACTCGAATCGTTCTTTGTCAATCCAGAGGCCGAGGGATGTACTTTGTATAATTCACGACAAGATGGACCATGCGAAGACAGCGTGCCCTTTGTTTTCTCATAAAACAAAAGCAAACGATGTGTTGATGAAACTTCCAATTGCGGTCACGGGCATGATTGCGCATGGTCACAGCGATGAAAGGCATGCTTACTACGGGCTTGATATATACCCAAGTGATTGCAATCACACACTTGGTTCAATATTGAAGCTCCTTCGAGACCTTGAAGGTGTTCCGATATCGTTTTCAAAATCACTTTTTGCTGGTTCAGGGTCCCATAGACTGTTTGAAGCGGTGCTATTTGGGAAAGAAAGTTGTTTGAGCTCTCTTCTTCCGGATGGTGAAATTTCAGGAACGTCAGAGCTTTTACCTCTTGTTTTGCATATGCAACTTGATAACGCAGCTTCTGACAACAAGAACCGGTTCATGTTTTGTTTCTGGTCTCTTCTAGTGCACATTGGTGTGTTTCGTGAGATATATGTCAATTTCTTGTTGGTGGGACATACACATGAAGATATTGACGCTCTCTTTGGACGCTGGAGTATGACATTGAAAGAAAATGACTATCCCACGATTCCATATTTAATGAAGTCGTTCATGGACGCAGAGTCACAACCGGTCATTCCCCATTTGATAGAGGAAGTTCCGGACTTCAAGGGGTACATCAAAGATTACATTGGTGAAAGAGAGGAAGTGCTTGTCGGTCATTCGGAAGGTCAGCAGTTCAAGTTCTACAAGCATGACAATGGTTGGCCCATGATGCAGTATAAGATGTTATGCACAGACAATGAGTGGCTTCCCTCTACCAACGGAGGTATAAAATTGTGGAAGGAAGATGCAAATAGTGGGAAACCGTTGTTGCCTACGGGTGAGATGAAACCTTTGGCTCCAATTCCTATGAAGAACCGCGATGAGATTGTAAAAGGCATTGGTGGTTTTATTAAGTTGTGGAAAACTTCATGTATTGAAGACTTATCTGGAAAATATCGACGGCGACATGATGGTCTTATACAGTATTGGCGGGCAGTGAAGCTTGCTCTGGTGGAGCCTATGGCGGTGCCTTCATCATTGAAGAACGGGTGTTGGCCTTTAACTCGAGTACCTGTGACAAGAGAATTCTTGAATACAGGCGAATTACAGGAGGAATTTGCGCGTGATCGGCATTTTATTGGTCGCTTGTGTGACAGACCAAGGGAGTCATTTCGTGTTGGTCGGGATGTTTTTGCTGGATATTTTTTGGCTGTACGTCCTGCAGATGGAGATACTCGACCTTTCTGGATTGCTAGGGCTTTGACCGATTTTGATGTTGATCACAACAATCCGGGATGTATTCAAATTCAATATTTTAAACCTGCAAACAAGAACAACGTCGTACAAGAATCCTATGCTGGGTGGGATACGAAGAAAAATTTTAAATGAAAAGTTGATGATAGCCACATCCCGGAATGGCTTCATGGTGGTGCTATTTTCTCGTCATGGAAATCGAGTGCAAAACCCGGCTCTCGGCGCCCAGTTATTTCAATAACAGACCGGCAGATCGTCATCATCAAAGACAGTATTGAGCGTTTTAACATGGAAGAGGAGTAGTACATTGATTATTAGTTTATATTACCAGGTTCTGCAATTTAGCTCTAGTCGAGCTAAATGAGCAAATGGGTTTTGAACTTTGAAACGGATTCATACCCTCTATTGGCATTGGAGTTTATTTAGAATCGCATGTAGAAGCGGTCTTTTCCTTTCAAACCTTGGGGGATGATTCTAGAAATTGCTTAGAATGTTGTGTTCTGAAAATTTAATACATTGGAAAAATGGTTTTTTTGGAGTCATAATTGACTCCCATTTTAATCGACTTTCTTGTTTTATTGAGCTGTTAGTGCAAAATTCATTTTGTAAAAGTGTTCGGATGGCAATGAATACATTTTTGATATGCACTTTAGCTTTCGAACATCTATTGTTTGCTAACTTTGGATGTGGGAATTAAGGTCGATGGGGTTTTTGATAATTTGAATATTCCCATTATAACGAAATATGTGTTTGAAGAAAATTGTTTTGGAGAATCAGAAGGCTAATCAGGAGTCCATTAGGAACATGAGTACGATGTTTAGACAAGTTTGCCAGATTATTATGTGTTAGTCGCCATTGCCACTCCCAATTGCCTCATTTAATCCTGATCAGCCTTGTCTTCCAATCTGTGGAGCTGCGGATGATGTTGTAGGAGTGACTACTCCTAGGTTCGCTATTCCACCTGACGGAAGTTTATCGTCGATCCTACCAGTCCCGAATTTGCCTGCGTTTCTTCTGCGTGACGGCAGTTACTATCGGATGGTTTGGCCCGGCGGACGAAGTTCTTGAGCATGTGTTGCCTCCAATCTTGGTTGCCCCCGCAAACGATATTGAGAACGAGGATCTTCTTGGTTTTGAGGAATTCCAACCCAGCAAGTGTCAAGTGGAGGTGAGGGGGAAAAAACAGCTGTGAAGGCGACAGATGGGCAGGAGGAGAAGACGGATGATAGTGCCAGAGGCAGCCCTGTGGAGTCAACCGATGTCGAGACAACGAAGACTTTAGGGACTATATCGACCAACTTACACGTTTGCTCCATTATTCTCTACATATTTCGATTCACGCTAATGGCTGTTGACGGTGGTTGGTTTGCTATTCCGTATGCTATTTGTTTGTTACGTGTAGTTATCTTATGTCGGTCCTCCTTGTTTTTCAGGAGTTCGGCAGTGGTGGAGGCGAGTAGATCGTGAAGTTGTCTTCTTTATTGGATGTTGTGCCTCATTTTGTATGTTGTACTTAGAGACACATCATTCAGTAAATGGAGACCTTTTTTGTTGGAAAGACTTTTCTTGCCGCGTACGTCCGCGTCCTTCTGATCAGTGGGCCCTAAACTTCGTCGTTTTCTATCAGGCCACCTCCTCGGGGAGGTCACTCTTTGTATCTTTTGAGTATCACGTGTGAACAAAGGGTATTTAAAAGCGCCCTAAAATTTAAAAATAATTCTTACTATAATTAGTAATATTTTGAGAATATTCTCATATTTATTCTTGTAATCAATTTTGAGCATCTTATAGTAATGTAAATCATTTATAAAATTTACTTTCATAGATTTATTTGGACCCTATCTTTGCTCGCACGTTGTTACGTAATATTTGGAAGTGACCTCCCCGAGGCCACCTCGTTGAATACGTTTTTCCGTTTGGTTGCTTCGAAGTCTCCCATCGACCACCTCGTTTTGCGAGGAGGTGTTGCGGTCCAGTCGTTCTCAATCAGTGCTGGCAGTCCATTGCATGCTTCAGCATTTTTCAAGGTAATACTATTGGCTTATGTCATTGGTTTTCTTGCTGCAAGCAATACAATCCAAATAGCCTATAACGCGTTGTCGTGATGGAAATGCTTCCATCGTGTACATATATGCTCTAAGCTTAGTACTTTCAATGAATGGAGTAGCGAAATGAAAATAGTACATATAGTTTATCTTTTGTTTTAATTAAATCATCAAGGGATTAGGTGGTTTGAAAGGTGTGAATAGGAAAAGGGGGAATAAGTACCTTCTTTGAAACTTCAAAGGGGAGTATGGGCATATGTACCCCACCGCCACCTTTGATTGGATGAGTTTTAGTGAGGTCTTGAGGTTTTGGAGATTGTCGGGAGTTTTTTTGTGTGTGAATAGTGAGAGCTTTTGAGGCAGAATTTTGACTTGATGTATCTCATTAAGCAAGACTTTTTTTCAATTGAAATTTTGAGAGAATGTTCTTTGTGATGAGACCTTTCCAAATTAATCTTATAAGTTGAATTTGGAGTTGTATTGCAAAAGTTGTGAAGGTTGGAAGTTTGTAGAAACCCTTGGCCGTCCATTGAGAGGGCAGAGGTTTCGACGAGCCACAACTTTTGTTGTCTGTATTAATTTGCTTTGTAATTTTGAGAGTGTATGTATCATTGTAATAGCTTTCCAAAAAGTTATTACTTTTATAAATTGGAATTCCGAGGAGGAAGTTATGGAGGTGTGAAGGCTTGGAAGTTGACTGCCTTTAGAAGGAAACGAGCTAAGACTTCGAGGACCATAACTTTTGGTCATCGTGGTAATTTCTTTTGAAATTTACAGGAGTGATAGCTTATAAGATTAACTCTCCAGATTGCTATCACTTAATCATTTGGAGTTTTAGTGAAGGAGATTTGTTGTGTGTTGAAGTTGAGAGGTCGATTCTCTTTATAAACAAAGAGACCGAAACTTTGATTGGCCATAACTTATGGACAGAGTTTAGGGTTTCTTCAAAAATTATACATATTGTAGAAGTTTGCATTAACTTTTCAAAATGCTATTGCATTTGTATTTAAGAGCTTTAAATCAAAAGTTATGAAGATATAAAGAGGCGGAGGTTGGTTGTGAAAGAAAAATTAAAGCTTCCACTTTGCTCTCTCATAACTTTTGGACAGTAACTTAGATTTAAATGAAATTTAGAGGAGTGTTAGTTTGTTGTTTAAGCTTTTCAAAAAGCTATTACACTTAGCTTTTGAAGACTCGAGCCATCTGTAGCATCAATTTGAAGGTCGCAGCCACAATAGAAGATTGCCTTGAGGGTTTCTTTGTGTTTTTGAACACTTTGAGACTTTAAACGAAGAAGATTTGAAGACAAAAAGACGTGAAGATTCGTGTGTTGTGGCTTGTGGCTCGTTGTCTTTTATTGTTATTCCCAGCCGGTTTTGGAGGCTAGTTGTTTTCAATTTCTGTTTTGTAAACTTTGTTGCGGCGAAGTGGGATTGATCACCCACACGGTCGTATTTATGTTGTTCCCAACCGGTGAGGCACGTTTGCTGGTCACCGTGGGTTTGAAATTTAGGAGCCATCTTTCGGACGGTTTCAGCTCGTGGTCTGGCCGTCCCGTTTTACCCGTCCGAGGCCCGTGGTTTCTTATTACCCCACCCCTACCCTTAAACCTTTTAGAGCCATTGCAGGATAGGACTGGGAAGAGATTTGAAGATTTGAAGAGTACAAGAATTGAAGACAAGACCGATCTCCCAAGCTATCTGGTCATCGTGTCGCAGCCAGATTCCCCGCGAATTCTCAGAGCGCGCTCCTCTCTAACCGACAGCGTATTACGCATAGTCTAATCACATCCAAGCCCAAGTGGTTGATTGTGGTGTTGGAGTTGAACGGGGTCTTGTGTCACATTGTCTCAATGTCTGAAGTGCCCGCAGATATCCTTGAATTTCCGGACCGATTCCCCCTCGTTATTTCCTCCATGGTGCCAACCTTAGTGGCCGGTACAGTTGTCCACTGTCGTCCTGGGCTTATTAGGTTCCTTCGGTTTTATCTCTTTTCACCCATATCCATGTTTGGAGTACAGCGCATCGGAAGGTTGTGGCCGGTCTATGCTCCTTCTTGTTCATCGAGACCAAGACCACCCCTCAAGTCGTGTTGGCTTCCAACAAGTGCGATAATGTGTACTTGAAGAATTACACGACTAACACGAGGGCCATGTACCCCGGCATGAAAGATCCCATCCTCCTAAAATATCTGCGGCGCCGTCTGTACCATAGGAAGGATGTCAATTTCAATGACCGTAATTTGCTTATTATCGACAGCCATCCTGAGAGTTGTTGTATGGTGCCTATGGAGAACACTATTTTTTCCGACCCCTGGAATCATTTACATCCAGAGGCATCAAAGGATTCGTACTTATTCAAGAAGTTATACGAGTTGATTCTTCCCGTGCATTTGAATGGTCCCAATAGGTTGCATGAGACAATTCTTAGCCGTTGACCATCGCATAATGAGGACTAGCACTTGTATAAGTTCTTGAGCCGTCATCTTCCGTGTTTTTGGAATGAGGAGTTGATCAACGGAAAGAAATTGCCGTAGTTACTTTAATTTTTTGAAGTTATCCATCACTCATTATTAATGAATTGTCAATTTTGTCGTTGAATATGAAGACAGTTTCTAAAATGTTTGGTGAATTCGCCCTTAATACACATGAGTATAAATGTGCCTTTACAGTACACCACTATTTTTTTCCGTCACGGTTTAGTTTGTCGATTTGTTGTCTATATTATGTAGGTTGGTTGTGTTGGACGTCAGCTGGCTTCTGCTCCCCCATCCGCTTCGGATGCCAATCCTGAAATTGGTCCTTCTACGGTGTTTGATCTCTCTTTCGCAAGTGGAGACTTGAGAACTTTCTTGGAGAGGAAGCGGAGATGGTTGATCTACTCTGCTCTAGATGATGCGTTGTTGTGATGGAAATACTTCCATCGTGTAAATATATGCTCTAAGCTTTGTATTTTCAATAATTGACGTAGTGGAATGAAAATGATTGGTCATAGTGAACTAATAACTGCTGCAATTTCAACCAAGCAAGTCCGCACCTTAGCTTTTGAAGACTTCTTCGACACATATTTATTTTTCTGCGGGTTCGTGGGAGTCCTAGCGTGGTGTTAGTTGTTTTTAATTATTCTAATTTCATTTTGTTTTGTTTTATTGGAAGGTACATATAATTTATCTTTCATTCTAATAAAATCACAAAGGGATTTAGGTGGTTTGAAAGGTGTGAATAGAAAGGGGGGATAAATACCTTTTATGGGGCTTTAAAGGGGAGCATGGGTGAATATTTCCCACCGCCACCTTTGATTGGGGAAAAATTAAAGAGGTTTTGGGTTCATGAAGAGTATACAGGAGATTGTGTGAGTGGTAGCCTGAAGGGTTTTTGAAGCCGAATTTCAACTTGGTATAGCTCGTTGAGCAAGACTGTTTTTAATCTGAAACTTTAAGAGATTGTTTCTTGTGATAAGACATTTTTAAAATGATCTTGTAAGTTGAATTTGGAGTTGTATTGCAAAAGTTATGAAGGTTTGAAGTTGTAGAAACTCTTGGCTATCCATTGAGAGGGCAGAGGATTCAACAAGTCATAACTTTTGTTGTGTTTATCAATTTGCTTTGAAATTTGGAAGGTGTATGTATCATTGTAAGGGCTCTTCAAAAACTTATATTTTTAAGATTTGAAGTTCCGAAGAAGAAGTTATGGAGGAGTGAAGACTTGCAGGTTGGCTGCCTTTGGGAGGAAGCAAAGCTAAGACTTCGAGACCATAACTTTTGGTTATCGTGGTAATTTTTCTTAAAAATTATAGAAGTGATAACTTGTGAGGTTAGCTCTTTAGATTGTTATTACCCAATCTATTCAGAGTTTTATTAAGGGAGTTGTTGTGTGTTGAATTTGAGAGGTTGATTCTCTGTAAAAACAAAGAGACCGAAACTTTGATTAGCCATAACTCATGGACAGAGTTTAGGGTTTCTATAAAAATTATACATATTGTAGTAGTTTGCATTAGCTTTCTAAAATTTTGTTACACTTGCATGTAAATGATTTACATAAAAAGTTATGAAGATATAAAGAGGCGGAGGTTGGTTGTCCAAAAAAAAAAAAAAATCTTCCACTTTGCTCTCTTATAACTTTTGGACTGTAAGTTAGATTCAAGTGAAATTTAGAGGAGTGTTAGTTCGTTATTTTGGCTTTCGAGAAGGTACTACACTTAGCTTTTAAAGACTTGAGCCTTCTGAAGCATTAATTTGAAGCTCACAGCTACAATAGAAGTTTGTCTTTAGGGTTTTTTTTGTGTTTTTAACACTCTGAGACTTGAAAGCAAGAAGATTTCAAGATTTCAAGACAAGAAGACATGAAGATTCGTGTGTTGTGGCTTGTGGCTTGTTGTTCCTAGTCGGCTTTGGAGGCTCGTTGTCTTTTATTGTTATTCCCAGTCGACTTTAGAGGCTAGTTGTTTTCAATTTTGTTTTGTAAACTTTGTAGCAGCGAAGTGGGATAGATCACTCACACGGTCGTATTTATGTTGTTCTCGCTCGTGAAGCACGTTTGCTGGTCACTGTGGGTTTGAAGTTTAGGAGCCATCTTTTGAACGATTTCAGCTCGTGGTCTGGCCGTCCCGTTTTAACCGTCTGAGGCCCGTGATTTCTTATTACACCATTCTTAAATCTGTTGAGAGCCATTGCAGGATATGCTACTATGAAGAGCTTACAAGATTTGAAGAATTGAAGACACAACTAATCTCCGAAGCTATCTATTCTCAGTCGCAGTCAGATTCCCTGTGAATTCTCAAAGCGCACTCCTCTCTACCGGACAGCGTCGGCTGTGGATTACACAAAGGACGACATGGAAGATGACGAGGATGGTGTGGTGGACAGTCGTCCGATTCAACATTTGTAAGCAATAGGAACTCTTCTTTCTTCAATGGATGTAACTGTGGCAAACTCTAAAGGTGTTCGGCCCGTGTTACCTCTATTGGGCGAATTACTAGATGATAAGACGCCCCGGATGACGTTGGACTGTGTGGCAATCAAAGCTGACGATCCCTTTTGGAACTCAGTGGTTGAAGTCAGTGTCGATTTAGCTCGAGTCCTGCTGAATGAAACTGTGCGAATAAGAGTTGCTGGTGTCACTATGTCTTCGGGGGCATACACTCGCCTTCAACCATCAATATCATTGTCTGTGACTCATCGTCTGCGTTGGCGTTCTGGTATGAAGTGGTATAGAGATGACGCGTTACTGGAGCGAGAGGAGGCTAGTCCTTTTAAACATTGTCGTAGTGAGGTAGTCCTAGCCACCCAAAAGGATGAGGGGGAGATTCCGCTTGTTGTTCACGTAGTGGTGTGTAGGTAGGACCGTAGTACTAGGCTAATCCCTTCGAGGTTTACATTTACACCAGTACTTTGTTTTTGGTATCTCCTATTAATAAAATTCTCTCATTGAGGATTACACCCCTCGGCTTGGTCATCATTCAATTGGTCATATTGTCTTTTTAATTTGAAAATATTCCTCCATTTTGATAATAACCTGATTATTTGATAATTATTCCCGAAAGATGGGTTCTAAATGGTGGCCTTCAAAATTACCAAATTCTCTGTATATTCCCGTTATAACGAAATAAATGTTTCTAGACTTAGTCCGACTAACATTTGCGCGCCGACTACGTGGTGGAGAAACAATACGTACCTCATGCCCGGGCCATATCGGTGACGGTGTGTGGAAGTCATGACGATCCGCTGTTGTGGCTGCAGGTTCTGTCTGCTCATTTGCGTCGTGGACTTCCATCGCGGCTGGTGATTCTCCCAGTGCGACTGCTCCCCCCACCGCCATCGACACTCCTACTAGTCTACTACGATTAGATCTGCATTTTGACGGGAGGACTCGCCGGGGCCGCAAGTTTGCAATGTCTACTGCTGGCCTCTCTTTGCGGATGTCGTGGACTGCCCTCCACGACCACTCCTCCTACTTCTACGCACCTCGCAAATCACGGCCGGCTCTGCCAGCGGCTGTACATCTTCCTGCAGCATGTTCAGGCAACCCTTGCCTCTGCTGCACCGACTTATAGGTCTTGTCGCCGGAACTGATCGTGGACCGCGGCCACGCCTCCTGCGTCCCCTGCCTCTCGCTGCTTGATCTACATTCTGATCGTCATTACCCACTGGTACGTCTCCGAGTATTTGAGTCAGCTGCAGCCGAGCTTCGCGAAGGTGCTGTCGTGTCTGTCAAAGTTGAGCGTGCAGTGATGTGGGATTCAGGGGCTCGTGCTCTGCGTCACTGTGGTCTATAGTTGCTTGCAATACGCTCTGGATACACGCGCTCTTTCAAAATGGCATTCAGAACTACGGCAAAACCGCGCAGATGTCATCCACAAGTATCTCTTAGTTTTGGATCTTTGATCTGTAATGTGAGCATAATCTGTTTAGAGCTTTGGCAAGCTTAGCAAGTAGGACTTCTCAAAGCAACTTCTCAAAGGGTAGTGTCATGAATTTTGTTGGCTTTACTTGAAGGCATTGTATGCGCTACTTGTTGCAATTTGTGGGGAGAATTTCAAAACGTAGGGATGCAACAGAGATTGGTGGTCACTTGTAGTCATGAATTCAGTATAGTAGCTTTCGTTCTAGGGAGTGTAGTGGCGGCGACCACTTTTATCACATCACAGTAAAGGCTTTATGATGGAACCAAACCCCTGGACTCATTCTCAATCTTTTTTTGAATAAACAAAGGCCCTTATTCTGAATAAACAAAGGGCCTTATTCTGACACTCATGTCCAAAGTCACAGTACCCATGTACTGTACAATTTTTTGTTGCCCTTTTCCAACACTGGGTGCCCTGAAAACTTCAGCCATTTGCATCTTTGAGAATTCCAAATACAAACGGGAGAGCCCGATTCATGTATCCCGAGAAAAATTACGCCTCGAGTACGACGACATCACTAAGCAGTATTAATGTTTTTGGCTTCTTTGGCCTCTAAAATCCTTCATATATATTATAGATTATTGGCAACAATACCATTTTAAAGAGCTCACTTGATAGTACTTGTGAGAAAAAAAAAAAAAAAAAAAAACACTTCATTTTCAGTGTCCAAACCAGCCATTTCGAAGTAGGACTTTGCCAAAATTGGTTGTTTAGGCGTTACAGGGTTAAAGTTTCTCAAATGTTCATTACCAATTTGACAATGGGGTGTCAGAGTGCGAGAAGTTGCCCCAGCTTTTGCATACACTTCCGCAACCAGCTTTTGAGCTAGGATCTAGCACTTGTCTTTTTGAAGGGCAATAGCAAAACCCCACAATTTGAATTCGCAAGTAGAACGCAATTGTTTTAATGAGAATCTTGCCATTGTGAACGTGGATTATGGGATGCACCACGTAGGAACCCCGTCGCAAAGTCTCTCACAAGCTTACTCTCTGACAACTCCCTAATGGCAGTTTGCAAGCCAAGAACACTACTGCATTACATACCGCTAGATGAGCCCTTGCACTAAACTGAAGCACACCCTCGGAAGATATGGTGCTGGCTTTCGAAGCTATCCTATGTTTAGGGTTTTCAGAACTACTAAGTGTAGCACTACAAGGAGAAGGGTCCATTCAAGCTAATACGAGCCAATGGTGCCTCGTTTTGAGTGCTTTGGAGAGTCCTTTTGAAAGTCCTTAAGAGAGTCGTTAGGGACGAAAAAATCATGATTTTCATTCAAGGAACAATTTATTAATGTATTGATTTCAATTCTCATTTGGACATAATCATCATTCTCATTTGATTATCCCAAAATTTCTACCAAAAAAGTGTTATTTATCATTTAGAAAAGTCCTTAGTGAGTCATTAAAACCAGTGATGACATAGCTATTTTAGTGCTTCTAATACCCAAATTTTTACAATATTGCTTTCATCTTGTACTATGTGTTTTGCATAGATGTTGCAACTTGCAAACATTGACATATCACTTTCCTTTCTAATAACAATTTAAATCAAACATCACGGTCAAAATGCCTTCAAAAAGCAGAGAAAATGCACTGTTGACAACTTAGCCAGTTCATATTAGCTTGAATGGACCCATAAGGCGTCACTTTTCACACGGTAGTTGAGTCAAACGGCACCACTTCGCACTCACTGCCAGGCCCTCAAGACTTGGTGAGTGCAATTTGTCACG
Organism: Pohlia nutans; assembly: GCA_022496805.1. NCBI lineage: Eukaryota > Viridiplantae > Streptophyta > Bryopsida > Bryales > Mniaceae > Pohlia > Pohlia nutans. The sequence goes on from CM040097.1 coordinate 20,043,141, forward strand.
TAGTACAAGTATGTACAGTGAACTCTAACATTGTTCTGAGCGAGAAGCGACGCCTTTGCTAGTAGTGAAGATGAATGCACTATCCGGGGCACTATTATCCTAGAGCGAGAATTCTATTATTACAGACTAGAACTAATTAAGCTCTCTTTGCCACTTTTTCCAAACTATTAGTTCTCTGAAACAGTTTCTGGATTCTGATGATCTAGACTTATGATATCACTCTGAGTGCATAAAAATGCATTTCAGCAGTAATGTCATTCCCTCATGTACCTCTCTTTGACTGCAGTACAGGAAAGCTTAGACTGTGGCTCTGAAAGTTGAAGCTCTCTGCAGCTGCATTCATTTCATCACTGCTCTCCAAATTCGAGGCGGGCCCCATTCTCTAAAACTTGATTTGCTGAAGACAACCTTCACCTCATGGAACGTTCGGAGTTGTTGAAGACCAGAAAGGTACTCCAATGATGAACTTGGAGCCAGGCATTCTTGAAGCTACCAACAGTGTTGGAATCGTCTCATCACTGATGATTTTATGGCACATTTCTAGAAACCTAGGACTGTGACCTAAGTAGGTTCCCTTCCGGAAATCCGGGCAAATTGACTCAATATATCCACCGAAATTTGGATCGGAGTAACAGTGAAACAACTTCTCGATCAAATCCAATCTATTCATCTCAATGGCACTGCGGTTTAGTCTACCAAGCACATATTTATCCTCATAGAATATCAAGCTTACATTCGTGTAGCAAGTGTCACTCGGTTTAACGGTGTCAAAGATTACGCTAAGTTTATAAGAATGTCGTATCTGGAGTTTTTTGGTTGGATCGTCTTGGTAAGTCATGACGAAACTTTGATTCTTAGGACTGTCCGATAACTCTACAAATCCATTAAAATCAAACAAGCTTTCGCCATCTGATAGAAATATATTTGAATACTTTTCATCAATCCAAAAGTATGCAGGATTCAGAACTCTCTCCTTTCTGAACTCGTTGCACCATCTGAAAAGAGACCTAGACATGTACAATGTACGAAAACCCCAGATTTTTATAAAAATGGGACAGAAGAAAGACCTGAAGTCGTAAAAGTTGAGGGGATTAGTGTTGTCTAAAGTAAATAGATAGGGCACTATGACGACCAGGAAGAATAGGAAGAAATAACTCCTTTTGTCAGATAGAAGAGGTATTAAACTTAGTGCAGACGAGACAAAAACATACAACCATATTATTATTAATCTGATTGTCACCATACCTGCTAGAAAATGATGTTCTACATGAACCGTCTTGAATGTATAGAGTCCTCTTGTAAACTCCCAAAGAATGTCTTGAATGGCCATGCAGTGTAGAATATCACTTGATGCGTTGACTACAATTGGATGAGGATTTTCCACCCACTGCAACATATTTTGAGTCAAATAGTGTAGTCTTTCAACAGTCAGGTACATCCTCCTTGTCCTCTTGTCTCTGAAGATACAAGATAGGTCAAACGTAGGATCTCTCGTCGTTGTATTCTTGAAAGCTTCAACTTTCACAGACAACCCGTTAATCTTTGGACCTTCAATTGTCAGCATGGGCATGCGTTCATGGTCCGAAATATAAAACATGGAAGAATGATCGATCTGGACAACAGTATGTTCAACTGGAGGAACTTGTACATGATCGATCTGGACAACAGTATGTTCAACTGGAGGAACTTGTACTTCCTGTAAATTTGGCGATGATACTTGTGAACCCAAAGTAGAAGTTGCGTCCTGCAAGTCTTGAATTTCGTGAGTCAGAAACACTTGAACGAACTTGGGGAGCTGAGAATGAACTATGTGCTCCAAGGGCTCTAAAGTGCAAATGTCACCAGAAAAATCAGTTTCGACATTGTCATGCCAAGGACTACAAGCCATGACATGCTTCAGAAACCCACGTCGTTTTACACATGCGATGATCCGTAAGGGGATCCGTGGAAACCATCCAGAAGCTAGCAATCCCAGGAAGATCATAAGAGGAGCCAAAATTCCAAAAGCCGTGAAGCGGACCGGTCGATCATTGAAGGAATTGTCCAGGATGACGGAGAGGAAAATAGTGAACAGCCCAGACAGTGCAAACAGGAGTCGCAGCACCTTGTTGATGTAGTTCGTCAAGCCAATTTGCTTTCCAGGTCTTCGATGTGCACGATTCCTTTTCCTTATTACATTAGTGAAGCGCCTCTTACTTCCCAATTCCACCGTACTGACGGCCACGCCCGTAACGTTTCCGGTCAAGCGATTCTGAGTTTTTTCTTTCAACACGAGGCCTGTAGAATTGTTGTTGGAATCGAATTTGTCTGAAATCGAGCCTGGATATTCAGGTGAAATCGGGCCTCGATATTCAATTGAGATGCCTGAGTCATGAGGGGGGTTCCAGACGAATCGAATTAGACGCCTCCTAAACTTATAAAGCGAACCAATAAAGCATGTAACGAACAGTAATGCCACAGGGACAACGACAGAGATTACTATGACTAGCCTCTTTGGCATCCCTGTGGCGTCCGCGTTGCTAAAACCAGAGGGGCTTGGCACCGGTGCCTCGGCCATATCTGCTCAACCCAGAACCCTGACAGTGGTGGAAGGTGTCAAAACAAGAAAATGAGTCACAAATGATGCAAATGGCACTACCCTACAATTGTAGGTCACCAAACAAGTAAAGTCTCTGATCGACTGCGGCCGTCGCTTTAAAGTACTATTGATCATTCAGTCTTCGAGGATCGAAGTGGACAGAACTTTTTAACTTTACCGACAGACAAGGTGTGATTCAGGTACTTGCATACCACCCAGACGCAGATCTATCCCTAATGCATACCACCTAGATCGATGCTGGTACGTCTACCCGGAAGGAATCGAGTGCAAGGAACTCACAACTTCAAACCACGGGTCTGTAGGATCACGTACCCCAAGACTGGCAGCATTCTAAGAACTAAAACAACACGGCCGATCGAACTGAATGTGTTGCTCGAAGATCAGAATCTAGAGGATGGGATTAAAGAAACACGAAGCTCACATATATGGTAGGTCTACATGTATATTTACCGACTATTGTAACCATGCTCGGCCACCACAGATAGAATCTCATCTTCGATGGCTACAATAGTCGGTGGCAACGTGCCAACGTGCCACAGTCAGCCAGCTCTAAATACATGAACTTATCCTCAATTATAGCATACGTTACACTTCTTCCTAAATCCACTTGTGCTACTGTTAACAACTGAATATTGAAATGGCCTTTTATTGGGCAATACAGGCAGGCTAGAAACAGTAGAGAGGGACCACTTATATCCCTTTTGTTTTGGAGGGAATAGAGTTAACCGAAAAGAAGGACAAACTCATGTTATGTAAGGGACGCTTTACATGGGGAGTCGAGACCAACAAATCTCCAAGCCAATTCACTCACATTTTGAGCCCAATTGGCTCAAAGGGCCGCTTGGAGAACACATTAGAAAATTAATATAGTGGGGGCCAATTGTCCCATGTGTAAAGCCCTTGGGGCCGTTTCTAGAGGCCACTAAAGGATTCTTTGACAAATTCAACCCATCTTGATCTTTCTTCTTTATCTTTGATAAAAATGGATGAGAGGAGGCATAAGGTGTTGGTTGCCCTTGTTTTCTTCATGGCCATTAAGCATGTTTTCTCGGTTGTTGCAATTTTGCAACAATTGGCCTTGGCTCAACATTATAGTGCCATGACTATAATGTATGCCATCATGGTGGAAGGAGATGGCGTTTCAAGGGTGGCACGGAGTGTTTGGATGCGGGATAGGACAACTTTTTTTTTGGAGAACCAATTGTTCGGGAGCTACACCTCACATTTGTTCCGGCAACATACAAGGTTACTTCCGGAAACCTTTGAGTACTTGTGTGGTGTTTTGGCTCCTTCATTGTACCGGGTAGATACAAATATGAGATGTGCCATTCCTCTTAAAGCCCGAGTTGCTCTTTCTCTTTGTAGGCTTTCTAGTGGGAACTCTTTGCGGGGATGTGTTGAAATTTATGGGGTTCATGAGAGTACGGCTTCTATAATTGTTAGGGAATTTTGTGTGGCGGTTGAAAAACATTTAAAACTATTGGTAATTGAAAAACCAACCGCTAGTACATTAAAGAGAATTGTCGCAGAATTTGAGGAATTAAGGGGTATTCCTTATCTGATAGGGGCGATAGATGGTAGCCATATTCCTATCATAGCCCCTCTTTTAGACCCTACTTCTTATTATTGTAGAAAGGGTTATTATTCAGCTTTACTCCAAGGTGTGGTAGATGCTAGGTGTCAGTTTTGGGATTATGATTTTGGTAGGGCCGGTAGATATCATGATTGGACTTTGTTTCAAAATTCTCATATTGAGAAAAAATTATGAGTGGATAATTAGCACCTTACAAACTTGTAGGTGATGGCGCTTATCCCATGCGGCCGTGATTTTATTCTCCTTTTAAGGGTGAGAAGGAGGGTTTGCCAAGAACCAAGGCTCATTGGAATTTCATACAATCCTCCACTAGAATGGCCGTGGAGAGGGCATTTGGCATTTTGAAAGGGCGTTGGAGGATCCTTTTGAAAAAGATTGACATGCCTTTGAGACATGTCCCCTCCTTGGTAAGCACTTGCATTTGTTTGCACAATTTGTGTATCATACACAAAAACGTGTTTGACAATGAGTGGGCCAAGGAGAGTGAAGACATCATGAGGAGAGAGAGCTCCCAAGTGATGGGGCAATTTGAGCATGTGGACCTTTTTAATGCTGCGGTAGAAGGTGCACGAGAGATGAGGTGGTTTCTACATTTGAGTGACAACGACCTGTCCTTAGAGGAATTTGAAGACGGTACATACAAGGACAGCAATGAAGGTTTTGAAGAGGTGAAAAACACGGAAGAACATGAAACAAGGTTGGAGAGAGAAGCACGAGTCAAAAATTTATTGATTCAATCAACTCAAGCACATGAGTTGATGGCCAATTCCTTTTGGGAGGCACATTTGCTGAAAGAGGGTAAAATCCTCTTTCCAAGCATGGAGAGTGACCAAGAGTAAAACACATTTAAAAACTAGAGCTTGTCAATTAGCCGGTCCATTTGGCGTTCAACTTTCTCTAGCAATGCATTGATTTTCTCAAAGTTCCTAACCATAATGGTAGAATTCTCTACCATTTGAGTAAACATACCTATCGTTTGGTCTTGAAAATTCTTCTTGGTCTATTTTTGAGAGGAACTAGTGGTAGTTGCTAAAGTTTGGCCTTTCTCCACTCCTTCCTCACTATCTTGTGAAGCTTGAAATGGAGTAGTGTCACTTGCCGTTGAAGTCACGTGTTTGGAGATAGTACCGGTTTGATGCCACCATTGATCAAATGCGTCGTAGAATTTGCATTCTTTACGATCGGATCCGGAAACACCATTCGCAATTTTGTCAAGCCGGTATTGCTTGAACAAAATATTGAATTTCTTCTTACATGCCTCCGATGTCCGGTTTAATCCGGGGATGACCGCAAGCATTCGGGTGTGTAACTTGAGCCATGTATCAACACCTAAGACATACAAATGAAAAAAATTAGTACAAAAGCAATTATAAATTGAAATTGGACCCAAACAGCAAATTGTCAAAAAAATCCAGCACTATGTATTGTAGAAATTGAGGCATGGAAGAGCACTACTTGCAATTAGAATACATATGGGCATGTGTGGTATCAAAAGTGAGGTCATTGGACTCATTGGAGGTGGTCTTGACCCTCAAATCCTTACTTGACAAGAAATTACAGCAATGCGATGTATAGAAATAGAGGTCAACACCTAGTTAGGACATCTCAAGGGGGAGAGGAAGACTTTGGCAAGGGTGGCAAAGTGCTTGCCACCCTGCGCGCGAGGTAGGGGGATCAAACCCCATGTACTACCTTCCTCCTCCTTCAGCTAAGGCATCAAAAACTCTCTTAAGTCTCCAATGGGGGGATAAAGGAGGGCCGGGAGCCAGGGCAGGCGGCAAAGGGTAAGGCCTTTAAAAGGCCCAATTGGCCCAATCTGAATCTGCATTTTTTATCTAAATTTTTTTTATTGTATGAACAAATTAGGGTATGAGCAAAAAAAATTTATTGTATGAGCAAAAAAATTTAGGTATGAGCAAATTACCTTGTTTCTTCGCATTCTTGAGAAATTCAGGGTCCATCTCCCCACGCAATGCGATCATTTGAAGGACATGCTCATCCTTCCAATGCTTCTTGTCCTCCTTCTCGTCTTCCTTCTTCACGGTCTTCTTTGGAGCCTTCCTTGAAGTTGTTGCTCTTTTTGAAACGGCCTTCTTCTTGGGAGCAATTGGAGCAATAATCTCCACATCATCGTCTTCTTTCATCTTATCAAAATTCCTCTTTGACGGTGTACTAAACCCTGAAATTAGAGGGGGTGGAGTAGGAATAAGCGACCCAATCGACCTCCTAAAAAACTCTGGAATTTCTGAATTTCTAGGGTTTTGCTGTGACAAAGGATTGAGGGGCTGAAATGCGTGCGATTCTAAACTATACGCCCTATGCACGGCATCGTACTCCTCACTACTCCATCCGGGGATTTGAGAAGATGAACCCTCCATCTTGTTTCAAAAATTTCAGCAAGAAACAAGACAATGCAAAAAAACGCTCAAGCAAGAAGAGGGAGAAAAGAATGAACAAGTGGAAGAGGATGAGGGTGAAAGAAACGGAGAGGGATTTTGACCGTCCAGATTCTACCACCATCCAACGGTGCTGATTTGCTGAAAAAATGATTTTTTTCAAATTTTTTTTTTTAAAGGGTTTTTGGAAACAGTCCCGAGGCCAAGAAACGGCCTGCCATTCTTGTACCTCCCGATTTTTGGCGCGCGGGCCGTGTCAGATCTTGTCCCCCAAGCATTAAAAAATTGTTTCAAAATTTTGGCCTTGACTCCCCATGTAAGGCCCCTCGGGCCAATTTCAGAATTTGGACCAATCACAAGGCTGGATTTCGCCTTCCATTGGCTCCATGGTTGGCTTGGCCTCTCGTGTAAAGCGGCCCTAAGGTGTGAGTCAAGGGCAGCCGAGTTGATTGTGACGGTTGTCATAAAATTTCAAGATAGAATACATGTTGAACTAGTTTTGCCGTCAAAGAGAGGGCAAAACTAGTTCTAAGAGGAGTTTGGCGTCAAATGCGTGCATTGGTTGACTAATGCGGTTTGCAAGCTTCTTTCCTGGTCATCCACCTTTTCTGCCGGTTACAAAATTTTGCCTACTATAGGATTACAACAACCCCAAAGGTCAAGAAAAAGTGGAGTTTTCAATATGAGTATTCATTTTCGGCTACACTGTCTCTTGGAGAGCGTAGACTTCCATTCTTTGGAAGTTTGGGAGTCAAAACCGAGGTTTTGATTTTGGTTAACTCAAATGCTACACACTAGAGATATCCTTAAAGTTACTTTGAGTTTGAATAAGATACCCGGAATTTTGCTTTAATATACTTTTATTTATTCACTCCAAATAGTTCAAATGTAAGGAAGAACTTGGTGGTATATCATTATTAGGTGTGTAAAAGCTTGGTGGTCTCTAAATTCATAGAAAACTTTTTTTGCCAACAAAAAGGAGGTCTTGAGAGTTTTTCTTGAGTTTAGATACCACCAAGTTCTTACACATCTAATAATGATACACCATCAAACTCTTCCATACCTTTTAACTATTTGGGGTGAAAAAATAATAATATTAAAGCAAAATTCACAGTGTCTTATTCAACCTCAAAATGATTTTAAGGATAATTCTAGTGTTTAGATTCTAATAGACTTTATTGCCGAAAAAAGAAATTGGGGTCTCAAATAAACCTCTGCCATGATCTTGTAAACTTTTTTTATTTTTTATTTTTTTAATGGATGTTTTATTTCCGTTGCACGACAATAGATTACAAACATCACATTGTGAACAAAGAGAGCACATTTCCAGTGCTCCCCCGCGGGTGATTTTTTTGGATTTTCTTCCTACAATAGAGTTAACTGAAAAGAAGTGTATCTAACTTCTTTTTTTGTTCTACTTCTAACTTCTCTATTGAACTATACTTGGGTTGAACAGTGGCTTGTTATAGTGATTGTTCCGTTGTGAACCATGGACTTGGAGCTTTGGTGGAAGGTGTAGGAGGGATAGCAAGGTATAGAGAATAATGACAGTGCTTTATTTTAGATTGTCTTCCAACTCGTCATAGACTAGTTTTTGGTCTATTTATATTTCAATATGAGTACAAGAGGAATTCAATACAAGTTGGCCAAAACTTTCCTCTTTGGGTTGACTTTTTGGTTAACTCTAACTTCTGAACTAGATCCAAAACTCCTAACCATTTCCTACTAAGAGCGATGCCCCCACTATAACATGAGGTCCAGGAACAATCCCTGTCATACTCAGGGTTCCTATCAAGCAGGGAAGTATTAGCTCTCATTATATGCATCCGACCAGAATCGAACTCCCACCCTCTTTGGTGCTCATTAGGAATTTAGAACTTGACGGATTTTAAATGATTTCGTGTGACATTCGATATTTCATCGGTTTGTACATTTTTTTGCACAGATTCTACACGGATTTTGCGCTAAGACTGCACGGATTCTGCACTGTGTAAGATAACGGAAAAAGTGAATGTAGAAGCCGTACAGATTCAGCACAAAATTAGCGCAAAATCCGTGCAGAATCCGTGCGAAAAGTGTACGAATCCATGAAATATCGGATGTTGCACGGAAATCGTTAAAAATCAATGAAATCTTCAATTCTTAATGCTAATAAACACTCCTAATGGAAATCCACCTCCTGACTATCACCTAGGTAGTTTAAGGTCATTCTAGACCAGATCTTGTGAACTTTCTTGCATATGGGGTCTCAAATAAAGAAACATTTCATTCACGTTATTACTATAAAATAGAGCCAATGGTTGTTCTTGAAATCACAAAATGGTACTAGGCTGTATTTCCAACTTACGAGGTTCAGGCACTAAGGAACGATCCCCATAAGAGACCCATGCTCACTCTAGAGAGAGAGAATAAACTAATTTTACACCATACTTTGAATTGGAAGACAGGTACTAGAGGGATAGGACGTGCTTAGCACTTCCTCAAACTAAGGCCGTTGTCTTTCACAAACCTACTCTCACTTTTATTGAAGGAGAATCAAATTAGATTAAACAGTGAACGAATTGTCTATTTTTTGCAAGAGTGGAGCCGAATGCTTCATAGAGAGCGACTCTAATTGAAGATTGGTGAATGGAATAAAATTTTACAGATGATTTGAAAGTGATGGAATATGCCATCTTTGGAAGAAGGCATCAAAGGTAGCACACCCTCATTTGGTCCTGGTGGCCAACTAGGCAACACTTCCTCGAGCGACAAACACTTTATTCAAGCTGCCCCTCAAAGCCAGAGTTCCTCTCTTTCTAATGGAATATGGTAACTCTATCTTATACTCAATTGTTTGTCAAATGAAATAATCAACCATTCAATTTTGTAGGAAATCGTCTTGACTTTCCGAAAACCTAAACTTGTATTCAATCATTTGAAAGTTATATGCATTTGAAGAGTTGTTGTTAGTCTAACTTTAATGTGGTTTGTTTTAGAACATTTTCTTGCACATCTTAACACGATTTGTTATGAATTGGTATGAAATTGAAGGATTTTTCAAGACCAAGAATTGAATATATAAGATAGACAAAAATTTGAATATTGGTGTAGGGCCTATGATTATGGAGAAAGAGATAGATAGATAGAAACTCGGGTTTTCTTTCGAGGCCGGCATGAATAAAGTGTCTGTTCGTAATATCAATGACCCAGTGCCCACCGGACAAAGGGCTATTGGAGCATAACTATAATTATGGAGACAATAAGCATCAAGTTAACGTCAATTCTAGAACCAATTTTTTTGTAAATAAATTGAGAGGAATCAATTGCAAAGAATTCTAGAACCGGCAAGTTTTTGCCTTCGTTACGGAAGTACTAGAAATGTCACTGTAGGATACTCAATTCTAAGATGGGGAACCTACTATTGTTCAATTGTTACAAATTTAGCGCTTATCTTTATAACAACAAATTCTTGTGCAGGATTACTGTTGAAGCATTGTATAAATTAAAGCAAACTGTCAGGGACACAAGAACTAGAAAACAAGAACTACACAAGTACACAAGAATCTCTTCTAAAGAAGTAGATTGCACTCGATTGATAATTGAACAAGATACAAGACAAGACAATACTAAGGATTGCCCAAAACTGGTGTTGACGAGACTGAGGAGTTCTTTGTCTCGTCTCTCATTTATACTAGTGCCTAAGGTCCTCCTGGAAGCTTCTATAGGAGCTTCTTACATACTATAGAAACTTCTAGAAGACTACGGAAGGTTCTAGGAGACTATGGAAGATTCTACAAGACTATGGAAGATTCTAAAAACCTTTGGAAGGTTCTAGAATACTATGGAAGGTTCTAGAACTCTCTAAGAATTCGTATGTCCGTGACATCACCTCCCTCTCTAGCGACGAGTTCCACGAGAAGCAATGCTGTAACATTACTCAGAGGCGAAGAAAATCAAAGATATGTCTCATGGTCTCTCCAACGTACTCAAGTTGTCTCGCACGAGACAAATGGTTTAGCGGCCCTTGTAGCCAACGATAGTGACCAACGCCTTCTACTTGAGACCAGGCTTGAACCTCTGTTTCTTCATTACAGAAACGTCCTTCAAACACAGCTTCTCGGCGACCTTCGTGAGCAGGTTCCTCTTCAATGACAATCACCAGCGATCTACTACTAGATATTTTTCGACGACACTGTGGCTCCAAAAGTTCTTCTTCTCGAGGTCGTCTTCGTTGTTGAGAAGGTCCGGCTGCATCTACGGGATGTAGTTGTTGCTGTACAGGATTTGCAGGCTGAAGAGGTTGATCCGGCAATTGTGTGAAAGAAACGTCAATCTCCGACTCCGATTGAGACTTAAGAGGCAAAGAGTCTCTAAGTACTTTCCAGTTAGACATACTGGAGTTTGAACAAATAACAAATAACTAAATGGAAAAGAAGATGTTTCTGAAATCAAGAGTTGTGTAGTCTTGCAGCTCTCCCTGCTTTATATATAGCTCTCGGTATCGACGAAGAGGCTTCTCAGAGAAGTTATCGTTGGACAGGTCGTGGTTTATCGGGATATAGTCGATGAAATTCCTGTACCTTTTGAAGCGCATTAATGACATTTGCGGCTGATTTCCACGTTCGCTCATTAATATCATAACCCCGCCAATGTATAAGATATTGTATTTTGCCATGCCTTCGCTGTGAATCCAATATTCTTTCTACTTCATATTCTTCATGATTATCAATTTGAATGCTCGGCGGTGGCGGTTGCGTTCTTCCTGATATAGTTGAGTCCTTGTATGGTTCCAAAAGTGACACGTGGAAGACTGGATGTACCTTCATAGGCGCTGGTAAACTCAACCGATAGGCTACTGGGTTGACTTGCTGTTGAATTGAAAATGGTCTTAATCTTCGATAGTCCAACTTGTCACATAGTCGGGTGGTTTTGATGTTACGCCGAATAAGCCATACTTTGTCGCCGACTTCGAATGGAGGTGATTCCTTTCTGAGTTTGTCTGCAGATGCTTTGTAATGATCTTGAGCTTCTCGTAAATGGATTTTCATTGTCGTTTGAAGTTCTGATAATCGTTTTACAAGGTCATCAACTGTAGGGTTGTCATTCTTTGACACGTTCAGCATATCAAACTTTGGATGATATCCATAGTTAGCATAGAATGACGTATGTCGAGTTGATGCATGGATGGTATTATTATACGCAAACTCAGCCAATGGCAAATGCAAGGTCCAATCGTCTTGTTGATAGCTGATGTTGCAACGCAAATACTGTTGCAATACTTGATTGACCCGCTCAGTTTGACCATCGGTTTGAGGATGAAAAGCAGAAGAGAGCTTAATATCGACTTTCAAGATCTCAAAAAGGGATCTCCAAAATTTAGATACAAATTGCGGTCCTCGATCCGATATGATGTCATCCGGTAAAATTATGATATCGATATATGTTGTCTAGAAAGAGTTTTGTTGTCTCTTCTCCAATAATTGTCTTCTTGCATGGGACAAAATGTGTTATTTTTGTCAATCGATCAACCACTACGAATATAGTATCATAAGAACTTGATGGTGGTAAATCGGTGATGAAATCCATAGAAACGGAAGACCATGGCTGGTTTGGGATAGACAATGGCTGCAAGAGTCCGTACGGACGATGTCGTGAGTTTTTCGATCTGGAACAAGTGTCACAAGAGAGTACAAATTCTTTGACAGCCTTCCACATTTGAGGCCACCAAAAATCTCGAGAAATGAATTCTAACGTTTTGTTGAACCCTAAATGCCCGGCTGCTGGAAAATCATAACGGGTTTGCAAAACTCGAAAGCGTATAGGACCTTTGGGAATATACAAGCGCTCCTCGAAATATAAAAGATCATCCATAAACTTGAATTTGTCGCGACCATTGTTAGGGCGACGCTTGATATCAAGAACAAGAGGGTCCGTTGCTATTATCGCACGAACTTAGTCAAGAAATGATGAGTCGACAGACATTGTCATTGTCGCTCCACGAAGTTGGAATTGCTTGGTTTTGAGAAGTGTTGTGCATTGTTGATCATACGCTGCATCTCCTTCTTTTGGTGCAAGATAAGATCTCCGGGACCAGGCATCTGATAATCCTTGATATTTTCCGGGCCGGTACGTGATGATGAAGTCGAAACGAGATAACAACATGTTCCAACGAGCTTGACGACGATTTAAAACACGAGCAGACATGAAATATTCAAGATTTTTGTGATCCGTATATACAGTCACCTGATGAGCTGCGCCTTCAAGAAAGTGACGCCATTCTTGAAACGAATCCACAATAGCAAGAAGTTCTTTGTCATGGATCTCGTAATTGATTTCTGCAGCTGAAATTTTTCTCGAGTAGAATGCAACTGGATGAAGTTTCTCGTCTTCTCCCATTTGTGATAAGACTGCTCCTAATGCAAAATCCGAAGCATCGGTCTCCATATAAAAAGGTTTTGAAAAGTTTGGATGAATCGAAATCGGAGCTGTCGTAAAAGCGGACGTCAGGTTTTCAAAAGCTTCTTCCGCTTTGGGTCTCCACTCCAATTTATCTTTGCATGTCAACCGAGTCAATGGAGCTGCGACTTGAGAGTAGTTCTTTATGAAAATTTGATAAAAGTTAGCAAATCCAAGAAAACATTGTACGTCACGTACTGTTCGAGGAGTTGACCAGTTTGTGATGGCTTGAATCTTTTTTCGATCCATTGATAAGCCTTTTTCAGAAATGACATACCCGAGAAACTCCACTTGCGGTTGGTGAAATACATATTTCTCTAATTTTGCGTACAGCCCAGCATCTCGTAATTTTTGTAATACAAGTATCACATGTTCCTTGTGTTCTTCAATAGTCTTGGAATAGATTAGAATATCGTCTAAATAGCACACAACAAACTTATCCAAGAACTCGCGGAAGACATCGTTCATCAAATGTTGAAAGATGGTTGGTGCGTTTGTAAGTTCAAAAGGCATAACATTGTATTCAAAATGGCCATACCTCGTTCGGAATGCAATCTTCCATTCGTCTCGTTCTTTCACGTGTACTAAATTATAAGCTCCTCGTAGATCAATCTTTGTATAAATCTTGACTTGTCCGAGTTGATCAAGAAGTCCAGATATCAATGGCAATGGATATCGATTTTTTACAGTGAGCTTGTTCAATCCGCGATAATCAACGCACATTCGCAAAGAGCCATCTTTTTTCTTGATAAAAAGTATTGGCGCGCCAGCTGGAGACTTGGAATGCCGACACTAGTAGGATTTTGGTCCTTTATAACTAGTCCTTTGTGACTTACATGGTCCTTTGTGACTCAATTCTTTAGAAAAGAAGTTGTTTTGGACCATTTAAGTCACAAAAGACTAGTTATAAAGGATCAAAATTCTACTAGTGCGAATGAAGTTTTTGGCAAGGTTTTCATCAAGGTACTCCTTCAACGCAACGAGTTCATTTTGCGAGAGGTTGTAAATTGGTCCAAAAGGCGGTTGTGCACTTTCCTGTAAATCAATTGTACAATCGTGAGGACGATGCTCCGGTAAAATATCAGCATTCTTCTTGTCAAAAACATCTTGGAGCTCTTTGTATTGGTCTGGGATGGTCGATGCTATGGTTGCTTCATTACTGACTGGGGTTGCATAAATTGCAAACGGAACACTATTTTTTGCAGCCTTCATAAAAGCTTTTGCTCCGACAAACAATGGTTTAGGACGTGGAGACTTAGACTTGGTAAATTGTCTTCGTTGAACACTACTTGAAAATGACTTGATCTTGAGAGTGTTCGAATCTATATCGGGATTGTATTTTCTAAGCCACGATAGTCCTAATATAATTGGGCTTGTAGGAGTTTTAATAACATTAAAAACAAGGAAGCTATTATGGTCTTCTAACTTAATTTCTAAAATGATAGTTTCATGAGTAACATGTCCGGATGCTAATGGTCTCCCATCTATTACTTCTACAGGGACTGGGCAAGGCTTTTCGACTAGAGGGATATTGTAAAGTTTTATGAATTCTTCATCTATAAAACAAGCAAAGGCTCCTGAATCTATTAAGGCTGATGTTTGGAGGTCTAGACAAGTAAAATAAAAAGGCACATTAAAACAACGAGATGGATGGCATGAGAGAAAGAGACCTTGTAATTTGAATTCGTCCAACCGCACGGCCTCTACTGTGGCTGGGTCTCTTCGTTTTTTGGATGTACGTTGTTTCCTATGGTCGTGCTTCTTGTCTTGAAAGTATAGCGGTGTTGCTTTTTAGTGCAACTATCGACTTTATGACCTGGTCCTCCACAATATAGGCATAAACCTTCTTCAAAACGACGTTTCTTCTCTTGTGGCGTAAGGGTCTTGACTCGTACTAAATAGATTTGCATGTCGTCAACTTCTGAATGTCCGCTTAACATATTTGCTGGTGCTGCCGAATGAAAAGAAATCGTGTATGGTTTTGATGAATTCCAAGATCGTTGATCCTGACGTCGCTGAAATAATCGATTGTCGCATTTCACCGCTTGGCTTGTGGCTTCATTTAGTGTTGGGGGATCGGATAAAGATAACAGCAAATCTTTAACATCATCTCGCAATCCCAATGAAATTGACTCATAAGTGCTTCTTCGTCCCAATTGATGTCACATGCTAATTGTCTGAATTCTGATGCATACACCGATGCAGAGCGTGATCCTTGTCGTAAAGAACGAATCTTAGTTGTTGCCCATCGGGCCTTGTCATGCTCTCCAAAAGCTTCAGCAAACGCTTCTAAAAACAGCTCGAAGTTGTTCAAGATTGGCACTCTTTTTTCGAATAGAGGAGCAAACCACGATAAGGCTTGTCCTGTAAGCAAAGTCCCAACTAGACCCACTCGCGACTCGTCTGTCGGATAGCGTTGAGGTTGAAGGAAGGTAATAAGTTAGATTTGATTGACAAACCCTCGAAACTTTGAACGCGTACCATCGAATTTCTCTGGGTGGAAAGCTTTGAGGTACAGTACTCGGCACAATTCGAAAAGTCCCTTCTATATGATCGTTGTTCAATCTAGAAACAAAATCTTCTATTTGGTTGGTCCTTTTTGACAAAGTTTCGATGGCTTTCAGAAATAGCGTCCATTTTTTATTCATGTAACTCTACGATATTGGTATCTATTCCTTCTGACATCTTAAATTCACTCTGGAGAAAAGAAGAACAGAAAGATTCTATGTGAGAGACACAAATTAAAGGTGGGTAATCCGCAACCTTTAAAATGTCCAAATTCTTTCCAGAAAGAGGGGTAATCCACTCTCAATCAAGAGAAAACTTTAGACAAAAGTCAATACTAGCCTAGAGGAGGGTAATCCGCAACCTCTAGAATGCTCTAGTAGTTTCAAGAAGAGGGGTAATCCACTCTCAATCAAGAAAGACCAAACTCTAGTGTTGTCGATATTGAGGTAATTGATGCAACGTAGTATTGCTAGAAGCCAAAGACGTACGGGTGCTAAATAATGGTGTGTGGGAGGAGGGGTTAGGCATGGGCTGATCTCTAGAGTGTCCTTGTGATGAGTTATCCCATATGGTTTGTCCATGGTGACCTCCTAGTGTACACTACTTAAGGTGGAAGGCCTTTGAGTAAAGATTATCTCTTTCTATGCATTCCTTGTGTTTGTGTGTGTGCCTTGTGCAATCTTCTCTACCTTCAATAGGTTATGGGCCCACTCATGTGTGTTTCATGAGTATTAGATTGCATTTGTGCAAGTATTTTGAGGTCGGTGCGCAACGGGCGGTTTTGGAGCATTGTTGGAGGTTTTGGAGCTTGTTGAAGCGTTGGTGTTTCTTGGAGGTGTGCATGGGCTGAAGTTACATGTTGGAGCACTCTCTTTGGTCAATTTCTTCCCTTGATCTCCTTCTTTTCTTTCTTCTATCTCTTCGTTGCGAGTGGAACTTCGTTTGGTTCAATTGTGAGCATTTGAGTAAATGCAAGTGATTTGTGAGGTGTGAAGACTCTCGTGGAGGGTCTACCATCTGATCCTAGTGATTAGGCACTTGCTTTGAGGTGTTGCATGTGTTTCATGCTCTTGGGGTGCTCAAATTTTCATTTGGAGCTAGTTTGTGCACAAAGGTGCGGTTTTGAGCAATTTCAATGCGATTGGGGTTTTGAGGGACTTGTGTGAGTTCATGTGCATTGAGTGAGTGCTCTTGAAGGACACAAAGGTGTCATTGACGTGCATTGAGTGTTTGGGGACACTAAGGCGTCGTATTGAAGCATTTGGAGTTGTTTTGAGCTCCATTGAGTGATTTGAGGGGTTTTGGTGAACCTCTTTGCATTTTTGGGTGAGGGTTCTCACATTTGAGTGTTGGGAGGCGTGTGTGGAGCACAAAAGTGCTGATCTAGTGTTTGGGGTTGTTTTAAACCCATTGGGTGCACAAAGGTGCAATATCAAAGCAAAAAAAAAATCACAAAAACAAAGTTGTGTGTTTGAGTTTGAGGTTTCATTTGTGTGGGGAGGCATACGTAAGTGAGGATCATGGCATCTTTTGAGGGTGAGGGTCCCAAGGTCGTGGACAAGTTCGATGGGGTGAATTTCCACTTGTGGAAATTCAAAATGGAGATGGTGATGGCCGAGAAGGAGTTGTGGGAGATTGTCGAGGGTAGTGAGGAACCTCCTTTCTCTTCTACGGATCCTAGGATCATGCAAGCGTACACGAGGAGGGAGAAGAAGGCATTTGCCATTTTGGCACTCAACCTCGCGGATTCGCAACTTGCGCACATTCGTTCGTGCAAGACACCCGCGGAAGCATGGTCCAAGCTTTGCAACATTCACGAAGCGAAAACATTGGCCAACATTTTGTTTTTGAGGCGCAAGTTCTTCACCATCAAGATGGGCGAAGAAGATGACATGTTGGCGCACATCAACAAGGTCAAAGCTCTCGCGGATCAACTCAACGGTTGCGACGTGTCGGTTACGGATGGTGACATCGTGATGACACTTTTGGAGAGCCTTCCATCATCATACGAGTACCTCATCGTGGCGATGGAGTCAAGACCCATTACGGAGCTCACATTGGACTATGTGACCTCACGGTTGTTGCACGAGCTTTCGCGGCGAAAGGAGAACGAGTCTCGAGAAGATGGAGCGGCACTCGTGGCGAAGCAATTCAAGAATGGAGGCGGTGGGAGCTCAAGCGACAAGGTGTGCTTCTATTGTGGTAAGAAGGGCCACATTGCCAAATTTTGCTTCAAACGCAAGAGGGATGAGAAAGGGGAGAGTGCAAACAACACTAAAACTCGTGACGATGATGAGTACGCATTTACGGCTAGATATGAGGCAAGCATGAGCGATGGCATCGAGGGTGATGTAAGCATGAGTGATGGTATCGAGGGTGATGCAAGCATGAGTGATTGGATTGAGGTTGGTGATGAGTATGCAAACATGGCAAGCAATGTATCGTGCAATGGTAGTACGAGTGATTGGATTGTTGATTCGGGGGCTACAAGCCACATGTCACCACATAAAACTTGTTTTCATTCGTATGCTCTCATTAATCCAAGGAGAGTGATTTTGGGAGATGATACGGTGCTTGAGGCCGTTGGCAAGGGCCAAATTGTTGTAGACACCGAGGTGAGGGGTCGTGTGAAGACAATCACTATCCAAGATGTCCTCCACGTTCCCAAATTAACGGCAAATTTACTATCGGTGAGGCAATTAGTGGCAAAGCACTTGAGGGTTGAGTTTAGTGATAAGGGGTGTTATGTGTTGTCACCAAGTCGAGATGAGGTGGCCATCATTGAAGAACACGAGGGCTTGTACCACATCAAGTTCTCCAAGGTGCATTCGAAGGAATCGGCGGCGTTGGCGCATTCAAACTTGAAGGACGACAAGTTGGCGTTGTGGCATCGTCGACTTGGCCATTTGAACATCAAGAGTGTGAAGACACTACGCGGCATGGTAAGCGGTATGGACCTTCATCAATTGAAAGTGGATGCTTCTACATTCACGTGTGAAGGTTGCATTGAAGGCAAGCAACAACGGTTGCCATTTGCGGGTGATGGGGCGACACGGGCCACAAAAGTTTTGGAGATCGTGCATTCGGATGTGTGTGGCCCCATGAAGACCACATCGATGGGAGGTTGCAAGTACTTTGTGACCTTCATCGATGATTTTTCAAGGAAGATATGGCTCTACCCTATCAAAGCCAAGAGTGAGTGCTTTGAGAAGTTCAAGGAGTTCAAGACATTGGTGGAGAACCAATCCGAGTTGAAGATCAAGGTGTTTCGGTCGGACAATGGCGGCGAGTACATGTCCAAGAAATTTGACGAGCTTTTGAAGAATGAAGGCATCGCACGCCAAACTTCGGCCCCGTACACGCCTCAACAAAATGGAGTTGCAGAGCGCGCAAATCGCACCATTGTAGAGATGGCGAGGAGCATGTTGCACGCTCAAAACTTGAAGTTGGACCTTTGGGCGGAAGCGGTGGTGAATGCGGTATACACACGCAATCGGTGTCCAACAAGCGCGGTTGAAGGCATGACGCCGGAGCAAGCGTGGAGTGGGAGGCAACCATGTGTTGCACACATGCGCATCTTCGGATGCATTGCATATGCGAAGGTTCCTGACGAACGGAGGACGAAACTCGAGGCTAAGGCCTTGAAATGTGTGTTTCTTGGGTATTGTGAAGGTACCAAGGCGTATAGACTCATGTCGGTGGACACGAGGAAGATCATTCGGTCACGTGATGTGACATTTTGTGAGGAGTCTACGATGGAGGCTCCTTTGGAGGTTGGTCCAAGTGGGAGTAGTGGAGACGTTTTGGTGGACACACCCTCCAAGTCTCCTAGTGTTGTTGATGTAGGTGATGATGACGGTGATGACGAAGCTGGC
Source organism: Pohlia nutans (assembly GCA_022496805.1). Classification (NCBI taxonomy): domain Eukaryota; kingdom Viridiplantae; phylum Streptophyta; class Bryopsida; order Bryales; family Mniaceae; genus Pohlia; species Pohlia nutans. The sequence continues at coordinate 20,062,551 of CM040097.1, forward strand.
GACACGGAGGTTGTTGAAGCGCCATCGAGCTCAAAGGCCAAGAATGGCGCAAAGGGCACGCAAGAGGAGCAAGTTTCTTCAAGCGAGCGGCGGTACCCCGAGAGATCGCGCAAGCCACCTGGAGAATGGTGGAAGAACCACATCTTCCCTCAAGTGGAGGACGAGCATGCGAATGTGGCATTATCGGATGGTCCATTGACCATTCGAGAAGCCATGCAAGGTGAGGATGCGGTCAAGTGGGAGCGCGCCATGCAAGAGGAGTACGACTCTCTAATTGCTAACGGTACGTGGCAATTAACTCCCATTCCAAAGGATCGCAACCCCATTGGTTGCAAATGGGTGTTTCGGACAAAGAGGGATGTTTCGGGTATTGTTGTGCGTCACAAGGCAAGATTAGTAGCCAAGGGGTTCGCGCAAGTGCATGGGGTGGACTTTCACGAGACATTTGCTCCCGTGGCCAAGTTCACCACCATTCGATGCATTCTTGCCATTGGAGCGGCCTTGGACTTGGAGATGCATCAAATGGATGTGAAGACCGCATTTTTGAATGGCGATTTGGAGGAGGACATCTACATGGTGCAACCTGAGGGGTTTGTGCAACAAGGTAATGAGCACCTTGTTTGTAAGTTGCAAAAATCATTGTATGGGTTGAAACAATCTCCAAGAGCGTGGTACCAAAAGATTGACACGTTCTTGGTTGCACACGGGTTTACTAGGAGCATTGCGGATCATAGTCTCTACTTCATGCAAGAGGGGCAACATGTGGTGATTGTGATCATATATGTTGATGATTTGATCATTCTTGCAAGCCTCATGAGTTTAATGAATGCATTAAAAGGCATGCTTGAGAGAGAGTACGAGATGAGTGATCTTGGAGAATTGCACTTTTGTCTTGGTGTTGAGTTTGTGCGAGACAGGGCTACACGCACTATCACCATGAGTCAAGGCAAGTATGTGATGGACGTGCTCAAGAGATTCGGGATGGAGGATTGTAAGCCCGTGGCAACACCATTGGATGCAAACTCCAAGCTCGTCAAGCTTTCGGAGGAGGAGTATGCGATGGAGGCTAAATCGATGGCGGAGGTGCCATACAAGCAAGCGGTGGGGTCATTGATGTATGCGATGATTGCGACACGGCCCGACCTTGCGTATCCAATTAGCGTGGTGAGTCAACACATGGCGAGACCGGGCTCGATGCATTGGATGACGGTCAAGAGGATCATGCGTTATTTGAGGGGCACAAGCGATGTGAAGTTGTGTCTTGGAGGCAAAGACATTGTGTTGAGCGGCTATTGTGACGCGGACTACGCGGGAGACACGAGCGATCGAAGATCGACAACGGGCTACATGTTCAAGGTCGGATCGGGAGCGGTGTCGTGGAATAGCAAGCGGCAACAAACCACGGCGACATCAACGGTGGAGGCCGAGTACATGGCTACGAGCCATGCCACGAAGGAGGCCATTTGGTTGAGGCAACTAATGGTGGATGTGGGTTGCACACAAGGTGAGGCTACAACGATTATGTGTGACAACCAAGGGTGCATTTCACTTGCAAAGAACCCTACACATCATTCACGCACGAAGCACATTGATGTGCAATACCACTTCATTCGGGAGAAGTTGGAATTGGGAGTTATACATTTGGAGTATTGCCCAACGGAGCACATGGTGGCGGATGTGCTCACAAAGGGTCTTTGTAGAGACCGACACCAACGATTAGTAATAGCATTTGGACTTAGAGGCTTTGGCTCTACGCAAAGTGGGAGTATTGAGGTAATTGATGCAACGTAGTATTGCTAGAAGCCAAAGACGTACGGGTGCTAAATAATGGTGTGTGGGAGGAGGGGTTAGGCATGGGCTGATCTCTAGAGTGTCCTTGTGATGAGTTATCCCATATGGTTTGTCCATGGTGACCTCCTAGTGTACACTACTTAAGGTGGAAGGCCTTTGAGTAAAGATTATCTCTTTCTACGCATTCCTTGTGTTTGTGTGTGTGCCTTGTGCAATCTTCTCTACCTTCAATAGTCGATGTCAGTCTCGTCAAACTGTTAGGGACACAAGAACTAGAAAACAAGAAGTACATAAGTACACAAGAATCTCTTCTAAGGAAGTAGATTGCACTCGATTGATAATTGAACAAGATACAAGACAAGACAATACTAAGGATTGCCCAAAACTGGTGTTGACGAGACTGAGGAGTTCCTCGTCTCGTCTCTCATTTATACTAGTGCCTAAGGTCCCCCTGGAAGCTTTTACAGGAGCTTCTTACATACTATAGAAACTTCTAGAAGACTACGGAAGGTTCTAAAAGACTATGGAAGATTCTAGAAACCTTTGGAAGGTTCTAGAATACTATGGAAGGTTCTAGAACTCTATAAGAATTCGTATGTCTGTGACACAAACATGACGAAGAATCATAATAGTTAAAGACCATTTAAAGCAAAAGCCATATAATAAATACTAATTTAAATGCCTGCAATTGTGATTTGAATAACCTCATAGTGTAAGGGAAATACATGTCATCTGATGAGCACACAAAGAATTAATGAAAAGATTATTAGGTGGCAAGCATGAGCAAAAAAGAGAAGATTAGTATTACATTGTTCCACTTCTTTTTTGTCAAAGTTGGAGTACACTCAAAATTTGTAGGAAAAAAGTTAAATTTATGAGCATAAAAAGAAAGTACCTAAAAAGTTAGTTCTATTTGGATTTCACTTTTTAATTTTACTTTAATTCTTTATAATAAATTAAAGGGCTAAAAAATTTCCCCCTTCAGAAATTGTAAGTAATTATATAGACCTTGAAAACACCATGAATTAGATAATTATGTAATGGAATGGTCCATTTAATTAGTCCAAGCCATCAAAATACACCTTACAATAATATCCCTTGGTCGCACGTTGTCGGGTAGAGAGGGTTTTGCTCTGGGAAAACGCGGGGTTTCTAGCTGCAACTAGTTTGAATTCAAGGTATGGGGAAATATGATAGTGTAATTTATTGTTTATACCATTAAAAACCCAAATCTATGTTTTATTTTGCAAAATAGCAAACCGTGTAAAGGCTTAAACCTTTAAAAACACTGTCATCATTCAAATGAATGCCACAGACACATACTTGCTCCAAATCAAGTGTGCTATAACTTTCTGGAAAGCTAACACAAAGCTACACAATCTGTAAAAATTTCAAGAGAAAATGATTTACCATTCAATATTTATAGCGTGCTGAAGTTGAGACTCCAAATATTCACGGCAGCTGTACATCTCTCCACTTCGGGACGCATATCATCTTCATAAAAGCTCCAAATACATGATTCCATAATTTTTTAGAAAGCTAACATCACCATCTACGTTGCCTGTAAATCTTAGCTTAAAATATCATACTGTCCGTTTTCTATACTTCGTCAAAAATGGAACTCCTATATTGAGCGGCAGTTTCACACCCTCAAACTTCTACAAGCATAACTTTCACGTCCTAACTCCAAAACAAGAGTTTAATAGCTTTTTAGAAAGCTATCAACATAACACATGTGCTCACCAAATTTCAAAACTAATCGATCATTATATAAATTTCTACAAGAGTTTAAAGCGACTGCCTTTGAATTTCGACGGCAGTAAACCCTCTTTCACTTCTCAAGGCATAACTTTCTCATACTAACTCCAAATGACAAGCGCCACACACCATTGGAATCACAACAAGAAGAGGAACGTGCTCTCAAAATTTCATTGAAATCCGAGCTATACACAGTAAGTCACTTGTCCTCAAACACACGGCATAAAACTAGAAAACTAAAACATGAACACAAGAAGAATGAGGTTCGGGAGAAGAAGGCCCCCCTTATCAAGCCACAAGGGGGAACACATCAGCCCATACCTAGCCACATGGGCACCCTAAAACTAATTGGGTGACCCAAAAGTCTCCCATACCTCTATCCATTCGCTTATTTTAATGATAAACTCACAAAAAACTAAAAGAAAGGTAAAACAATCTTCACCTTTCTTTTCAACAACTATCAAAACTCAAATTAAATATCAAAACTCATTCTAAGAAGATAAATGTAAAGTTTGACTTTTATTAGTCAAAACACAAGGCAATTAAAACCTTGTAGAGATTATGAATCAATTCATAATCTTTCTCAAATATTCCCTATTCATTTCTTCTTTAAATGAGATATCTTAAAACTCATCAAAATAACAATACTATAAGTTTTTACACTATATGCGCATTTGCATCGCGATATTCACCCCCTCTAAACCTGCACATCCTCCGGTATGTGCCAAACTCAGTCATCTTCTTGATCATCTTCACTCCCGAGTTGATCTTCATTAATTTCTTCATCTTCATCAACTTCGTGATCTTGCAGTGCAGGCAATATTACATTTAAATCTTCTTCATTAAATCTTCCATCTCTCCGTCGAAAAGCTTTGATCCGTTTGCCCGCCACTGGTATCCTACAAGGAGTACCATCTAATTCTCGAAGTGAATAAGTGGCGTTATCATGCACTTTTATTACCACATAAGGTCCAAACCACCGTTTAGCAAACTTCCTCAGTGTACTGTGTTGATGCTCCAAAGTGCTATCAAACACTAAAACCCAATCCCCTTCTTCAATATTTTTGGTCCTCAACCGATGAGTTCTATCAAATCTCTCCTTATTGCTCAGTCTCGTAGCTTTAAGTTTTTCTAATGCCATTTGTTGATCCTCGGGTAATTTTCCAAGCTGTCTAATACGGAGCTCTAAGAGTTTTTCTCGTGTAATACCATCTTCCCATGACAAAAATACCCATGTAGGAATAGACTCCTCAACAGGCATTAAAGGTTTTTGTCCATACATAAGCTCCACAGGCATGTAACCAGTAACAGTGCTATGGGTAGTTCTGTCAGCCCATAAAGCAAATGGAAGTAACTTAGGCCAGAACTTTAGTTTCCCTTTGCAAGCCTTAACCAATGCTTGAACAATGGGTGGATGACCTCTCTCAATCTTTCCATTAGCCTCAGGATTATATGCAGTTGTTAGCCTTAACTGCACACCGTATCGGTTGAAAAATTCTCTTGCTTCAGCTGCATCCAATTCTCCTCTGTCAGCCCTCATCTTGCCAATGCTTCCATATCGACTGAAAATATCTTCAAGTATAAATTTGCAAATCCCCTCCGTTGCTTTGGTTCGAAGAGCTCTACCTTCAACAAAGTTTGAGAGCTCTTCTCTTGCCAAAACAAGATATTTCATACCCCAAAGTCCAAGTGGCATTGCAACTAAGTCAATCATCCATTGAAAATGGATGGCAAGAGGATAAGTGGGATGTAGTTCATCCCTAAACCTCACTTTAGATTGCAATTGACAAACAACACATGAAGCCACAAATTCTTCAACATCTTTATATAATCCTTTCCACCAATAACGCTCTTTGATTTTAGTATAAGTGGCCCAAATTCCTCTATGACCGGCCCAAAGTGTATCATGAAATTCTTTAAGAACTTGGGTTTTAGTCTCAGAATCGTCCACTACTCTCAATGGCATACCATCACCCCTTTTTGCCCTCTTCCAGAGAAAACCATCTCGCAAAAGATAATCATAAGCACGATGTCTAATATCCTTGAAAGTCTTCTCTGACCAATCTTTATGTCTCTTTAAAGTGCTCAAATAAAAGCCAATATCTTTCAATCTTCCTTCATATAATTCTGCTTTAAATGGCAAGACTTCATCGCTTGAATTTTCTCCATTTGTAATTGATATATATACTTCATCAGAAAATTCTTCACTTCGTTCAAACGCCATCATTTCTTCTTCGTGAAAATACCGGGCTCTTGATAACATATCTGCCACTGGATTCTTGTTACCAGCAATATGTATCAATACCGGATTAAGTGATTTGATGTAGGCTATCCAACGTAGCATCGCAATATCAGGTGAAGAACAATTTGCTATCATACCAAGTAAAGGCAAACAATCGGTCTCCAACACCACATTTGCTCCTATCAAATAATTTCTATCTGCTTTAAGAGCAGTAAGTGCACCCCATAGTTCTCTCTTCACTTGTGGATATGCTCTTTGACGCTCTGTGAGAATTCTTGCCCCAAATCTTATAGCAAATCGTCTCCCTTCTGCATCATCTTGTCCCACAGCCCAACCAATAGCTATTGGACTAGTGTCAACTGTCACAATCACCGGTCTTCCACATTCATAATCAACTTGCTTTAGAATTGGTGGTGACTTCAAAATATTTTTCAACCCGTCCATAGCTAAATCTTGATCATGTTCCCAAGAAAACTTGTTCCTCTTTCTCAATAATTTGTATAAAGGTTCAGACATATGTGCAAAATGTGGTATCCAAATTTGATAAAAGACACATGCTCCCAAAAACCTCCTTACTTCAGTAATGGTGCTACAAGCTTTCATTCTCCCGATAGCATCAACCTTCTCAGGATTAGGTTTTCTTCCATACCACCCACATAAATGTCCAACTACCAAAATTTCATCAACTCCAAATTTTGACTTGTCAATCGAAAGAGTCAAGTTTACTTCTTCAAGTCTCTTCAAAATATTGGAAACATCATCAATATGCTCATTCACAAATATTCTGCAACCATCATCTTGGACACTCAAATTTTTATCATCCTCCTTGCAACCTTTGATAGGAATATCATCAACAAAAGGTATAGTCTTTTCAGGCACGAACTCTCGTAAAATTTGATTCATAGCATTTTGCATGTGTGCTACCGAATTAGTAGCACCTTGAGGCAAGGTACACATTCGTACAAGTCCAAGAGGAGTCTTCATGGTTGTCAAGTCTCTACTTTCATTGGCTAGCTGAAATTGATCATAACCAGAGTACAAGTCCCCTATAGAATAAATTGCATGCCCAGCAAATGCCTCAGCTACTTCATCAACAATAGGTCCAGATCCTTTGTTTCTGATTGTCACTTTATTAGCCGGTTGCATATCTTGAATAAATCTCAAAGCTCCTGATTTCTTTGGTACAGTAAACCAACGATTCGAATACGGAGCCATAGAAAGTTCAAGTATACCCATTTGCATCTTTTCTTTCAATAACCCTACCAATTTCGGAAGCAATGCCCGAGGTACTGGTATAGGCTTCAAATCCCATGGCACATGTGGTACCGTGAAAATCACCATAGGTGCAACCACACAAGGATGCACACACCCAATCTCATCTGATGAAGAAGCAAAGGCTTTACCATGTTTGAGAAGCATGTCTTGAAACTTCTTCTTCTCTGGTTCAGTCAAGAATTCACCCCCTCCAATCTTCATATTTGCGAGTGTCTCTTTTGTAAATTTGTGTCCAATATTTCTTGCTTCTCTCAAACCAGGTTCTTTCTCTGCTTCTTTGATATGCTCATCAGTATCAGATGGTAACTGAGTTGCTACTGGTTTAACCTTCTTTGCCACCGTCTTATACTTTGTATGTACCATCACTTCATGCTTCAATCCATAACTGTTACAAACATCAAAACTTGTAACCGCCTTCAATACTTCATCATATAATGCCCGTGAATGAACTTCAATTATAGCATCATAAATATCACCATTGATCTCACTTTCTTGCAACTTCTTCAAAACATGGAGTACATCATCTCCAAAGCCTTCTTCTTCAAAGACACCATTGATATATTCATCATCCAATAATGCCTTCACTTTTTTTAATTTCTTTTCTGCTTTTTTAACGACCCTTCTGCAAATAGGGTCCAAATCTTTAATACTCTTAAAACTCAAAAATCCACACTCCGTCACACTCACAAAACCACAATCAATATTTTGTACATTTGGGGACATAGTAATTTCAGATGCATCTGCACCCGTGGATCCCCGAACTCCACGTGTGCATTTTAGAAATCCTGAAAGTCTTCACCAGATCTTAGAGGTGCATCCCTAAGCTGGATTCTGTTTCTTTCATGATCAGGTCTCACCGTTAAAAATTGCAGAGACCTCTTGCCATCACGACTCCGAATACGTGCATAATGAGACCCATCATCCAAGACCTTGGTCTCCATTCTAGCTGCTGTGATATATGGTTGTCCAAGTATTATAGGATATGTCCCATAGTTTTGAACAAAAAAGTTTTGCTCAACTTCAACATCGCCAATTTTTGCACATACAGCCGGACAAGCCCCATATAATTCTCCTCTTCCATTGTTTGCAGCCCTCATGACCCAACCGTGATGAGTATCAATCGGCCACTTGCCTTTCTCATAAATTCTCCTTGACATGATATTTATTTCAGAGCCATGGTCCACAAGTGCCAAGATAGAATCATCCAACTCACCAAGTCTCACTCGTGTCTCCGTAGTGGCCCTTGCCCAAAATGGTTGATAATAATTCAACTTTCCTCCTCTTTCACGATCAATTTCATCAACAATTCCACAATCAAAGACATTTGCCTCCACCTCAAATCTTTCTTCATATGCCACCTCAGTAGTCATTCCATCCACCATTTCTTTTCCCTCATCTTGAGTTAGTATGGAATGGGCTTCTTTCTTTGAGCTCTTCACTTCCATCAACTCATATCCCTTCATGCTCAAACCTTCAATAGAATGCTCAGTTTTGGTAACATCTCTTTTGATGTCAATCATACATTCTGCAGCAAACATCTTCAAAATATCATCTTCTTCTTCATCAGTAAGATAATCCTTTATCTCTTCAGTTTGATCTTTCTGCTCTTCTAATGCCTCGATATTCATGTTCATAATCTTCTCTTCATCACCCTTTGCATCACACATCATATTAAATACTTGCCCGATTTCAATCTCCTCATCCTCTGTCATATGAGTATCCAATGCATGCATCATAACTGTCTCAGCTGTCATTTGCCTTTTTCTCTTGATAACATCAATGATAAGGTCGTGAAAATCTTTCTTGGCAATACCAAGAGCCTCTCTCAATGTAAACTCAATCTTGGCATCCAAAATCCTCTCCTCCAATATCCCCTTCATGTCAATAGAAGTCTCGATATCAGATTGAAGCTTGTAAGCTGGCCCTTTAGTTTTACCTTTGCCAGAATCTTCCTTCTCTTTGCCCTTCTTGCTGGTGCTTGAATCTTCCCATATCTTCTCTGGAAGTGGTGCATCTCCAGGATGATTAATAGAAGGTGATTTCTCAGGCCTTTGGCGTGTGTGAAAACCAGGTCCATCACCCTTTGCAGCCTCTTTAAGCCCTTGATTTTTCTTCTTTAATGTTGGCTCATCAGCATCATCTTCTTCTGCAGGTCTACCCCGTTTTACTTCAACAGATGCATCATGATTCTCAATGTCATTTTGCACCTCACCCAAAAATGCTTTGATGCTAACTGCATCAACAGGATCCTCCCAACCGGTTGCCTTTCTGATAGCTTGTGCTCCTCTGATCATAATCTCTCTTGCTGGAGTAGAAGAGGCCTCAATAGTATGATGGTCCACCTCAATATGATATGACTCAACTCCCTTAGCACGCAAAGCACTCGACTTCCCCCTCTTCTCATCCATTATTTTCTTCATTCCACCTTTGCCAAAATTAGTGTCCATAGGCAGGTCAGTGGATGCATCACGAATCCTCCCATCCTTGAAAGAAACTATACCTTCTTTAAGTGCACCATCATAATCAGTGCAACCACGAAGAGTGTGGTCTATGACATCACACCATATGCATCTCTTCACAAATGACTTTGCACCATCTGATGATTGAGAAGAACTTGCTCCTCGTGCCTTCTTCAATTCACTCATCTCCACCCTCAAATCTCTGATACCTTTGATAAGCTCTTCAATACTGTCTTCTTCAACTCTCTTGCTTGTTTTTGATGTCTCACCAAGAGTTGTAGGAGCCAATGATAATTTTGGAGCCCTTGGAACCATCATGGGGTTTGCATCAGTCCGTGAAATAATACCTCTAGACCTCACCCGTCGTTGTTTGGCCACAAGAGTCACCGTTTCTTCCACCCTCCTCCAATCATTAGTAAAACCACCTTCAGTGGTCCTATCCCCAAGAAGCAAGAGGAGTCTATCCTCTAATGCATCATCGGCTGCTTGCAAAAACATCTCTGCCTTTCTTGTATCAAGAAGGCGTCTTTCTGCTAAAGGCAACTGATTATATTTCTTCTCAAATTCTCTGAGCAGCTCATTTGGGCCCATATCATTCCCGGGTTGTTGCTCCACCCAATCAAGGAAAGACCTCTTAGTCATCCTCTCCGTATCTTCATCAAAATACTCATCCCTCAATCTCTCATCAAATGTGGCCCATGAAGTCACATACACATCTTCCCGAATTTCTTGCACCCTCTCACGAATTTCGGGAACCACAGCCAAGTCAAAAGTCAACATCATACGATCCTCAGATACTTGATGCACTTCCATTTCACAAACATATACCCTCAAAAAGTTTGTGATATTCTTCCCATCAAATCTCCCAATTTTGTCCACAACACCCTTCAATGCTTTGGTAGCCTCATGCCCACCAGAGTTTGCTCTATGATGCTCCATATACAGGGCCAATGCCCCCAAAATATTCTCCATATTCATTTGGCCCCCTCCGGAAGCCCCATCATGATCCCCCGTCATTCTTTAACTAAAACTAATTGCCCCAAAGCGTCTCTCAGTGGAAGCACCAAATGTCGGGTAAAGAGGGTTTTGCTCTGGGAAAACGCGGGGTTTCTAGCTGCAACTAGTTTGAATTCAAGGTATGGGGAAATATGATAGTGTAATTTATTGTTTATACCATTAAAAACCCAAATCTATGTTTTATTTTGCAAAATAGCAAACCGTGTAAAGGCTTAAACCTTTAAAAACACTGTCATCATTCAAATGAATGCCACAGACACATACTTGCTCCAAATCAAGTGTGCTATAACTTTCTGGAAAGCTAACACAAAGCTACACAATCTGTAAAAATTTCAAGAGAAAATGATTTACCATTCAATATTTATAGCGTGCTGAAGTTGAGACTCCAAATATTCACGGCAGCTGTACATCTCTCCACTTCGGGACGCATATCATCTTCATAAAAGCTCCAAATACATGATTCCATAATTTTTTAGAAAGCTAACATCACCATCTACGTTGCCTGTAAATCTTAGCTTAAAATATCATACTGTCCGTTTTCTATACTTCGTCAAAAATGGAACTCCTATATTGAGCGGCAGTTTCACACCCTCAAACTTCTACAAGCATAACTTTCACGTCCTAACTCCAAAACAAGAGTTTAATAGCTTTTTAGAAAGCTATCAACATAACACATGTGCTCACCAAATTTCAAAACTAATCGATCATTATATAAATTTCTACAAGAGTTTAAAGCGACTGCCTTTGAATTTCGACGGCAGTAAACCCTCTTTCACTTCTCAAGGCATAACTTTCTCATACTAACTCCAAATGACAAGCGCCACACACCATTGGAATCACAACAAGAAGAGGAACGTGCTCTCAAAATTTCATTGAAATCCGAGCTATACACAGTAAGTCACTTGTCCTCAAACACACGGCATAAAACTAGAAAACTAAAACATGAACACAAGAAGAATGAGGTTCGGGAGAAGAAGGCCCCCCTTATCAAGCCACAAGGGGGAACACATCAGCCCATACCTAGCCACATGGGCACCCTAAAACTAATTGGGTGACCCAAAAGTCTCCCATACCTCTATCCATTCGCTTATTTTAATGATAAACTCACAAAAAACTAAAAGAAAGGTAAAACAATCTTCACCTTTCTTTTCAACAACTATCAAAACTCAAATTAAATATCAAAACTCATTCTAAGAAGATAAATGTAAAGTTTGACTTTTATTAGTCAAAACACAAGGCAATTAAAACCTTGTAGAGATTATGAATCAATTCATAATCTTTCTCAAATATTCCCTATTCATTTCTTCTTTAAATGAGATATCTTAAAACTCATCAAAATAACAATACTATAAGTTTTTACACTATATGCGCATTTGCATCGCGACAACGTGATATACAACCCTCGAGGAGTCACCCTCCCTCCCAGTGCATTCACCCCCTATTTGGGTACTATGGGTGTCTCAATTACAGCCACGCAAAGAACTTAAATCTGACCTCTTGTAATTCCCAAGGAAGCTAAAACCAACTTGTTGTTATTCAATCAAAAGGCTTCTATAAGTGATTGAAAATAGGACGTTTAAGATGCAATTCATGATACTTTTTGTGTTTGGAAAATATATGATACTTTTTGTGTTTAGGATGCAATTCACCTATATGGCACCAATGGGACATAACTAACTTAGATTCACTTTCAAGATTCATATAAATTACATTTCAATTGAGATTTTTTTATTTTATTTCACTGTTATTCATGGATCTTATTTTTCTATTAGCCAAAAATAGTTCCAATTTAATTTTCAAAAAACTCCAAGCATAATACTTGAAATGGACGGTTTAGGGTGCTCCCAACTTAATTGACACCAATCAAGTGAGAGAGTTAACTTCCCCTTCATACTTTTTTTTAAGGCTTTTAAACCCAAAAATCACCAATTTTTTTTTCCTTGCTACAAAAGAATCATAATTCAAGAAAAAAATTGGATAAAAATGCCAAAAGTCAAATATTGGTTTAAAAAAATGGGGGTGGTAAAGCCAGATTTGAACAAAAGTACTTATCAATAGTTTTGGGGCCAGCCTTATGATTATTATGAAAGTTGTCCAATCAGATTTGTACACAACATGTGAGATTCAAGGAATGTGCAATTACAGAGGGTTGAGAGGTGCAGTTACAGAGGATTGAGAGGTGCAATTACAGGGGGTTGAGAGATTAAGGAATGTGCAATTCCAGACTCCAGAGGGTAGGGAGATTGAGGAATGTGCAATTATAGAGGGCTGAGAGATTCACGGAATGTGCAATTACAGAGGGCGAAGAGATTGAAGCAATGTGCAATTACAGAGGTTTGAGAGTGACACCAGGCCCTGTTGGCGCTTCGCTTCCCTTCTTCTCGTGTGGAATTAGAGAGTTCAGAATTTGGAAACGATTCACCTCTGTCTGTGCTGCTGCAAATTCCATGGTCGATGTTTCGGGAGTGGCAATGTGAGTGACGCGGAGCACTGACTGTGATTCTTACTTTTGAAGCTCCTGCTCATCTTGTATTGGGCTTTGGGTTCAGCGGCAGCAGGGATGATGAGTGCCAAGGCGTTGCAGGCGTGGATTCAACAGCCCCAGTTGCTGAGGACCTCCCCTGTCGTCGTTCTGCCCTTCCGCCTTCGGACGTCGCTGCGAATTCGACGTTGTTGTTGTTCACCGAAACCTCCCGAGTTCTCGGTGAGCGTTGCTTTGTCTTGGCTGCAAATCAATCAATCAATCAATCAATCAATCAATCAATCTTTCTTTCTTGCCACTCCCTCTCACTTTGCCTTTGTCGGAGCAGGTCGACTATGATCCCTTTGAAGATTTCTTCGGCTTAGGAATCGACATGAAGACCAGGTAGTCTTCTTATGTGATTGTGATTCTCCTCGGTTTCAGCCTCTCACAATTGTAAAGCCCATATTATTTTAGAATGTAAACCCTACCCTCTGAATGGACATGAAACGAAACTCTTCAGTTGACAACTTGTTTTTGCTCAATTTGAAAAAGGGAGAGTTTCTCATACCAGTGTTGGACTGGTATGGCATCTTTCTGCACAATGGTTCATTCTAAATACCTGTTTTAGGTTCACTAATAATTACTCTAATTCATTCATTTCACTGAGAATCGTGTAATACACATATTTTGTTTTAAATAACTCTTAGTTGGCACTGTTCTCAAAATGTGTTATGCTGGGATTGTGCATATTGAATGATGCACCCTAAGAGATTGCATTTCAAAAGAATTTTGTTGACAGGGAAATTAGTAGCCAAAGAGGGGAGTTAGCACTGTAGTTGTGATAATGACACAGCTAATTCCACTTGTGGTGGAAGTTTATTTGTGGTGAGATTAACCCCTAAAGGACCAAGGATTCATGGCTTTAAAATGACAAATTCATTGTGAAAAATAGAATTTAGATTGAACCTAATTATATTTCACTGGAATCAGTGAAGAACATTGTATGTGTTGGTCAAGAAACAAAGAAATTTGAAAGTTCTCAAAAGACCTACTCAAAACTGCTAAAAAATAAACATGAGGCCCAATTTAGGCTTCTTGGTCCTTTAGGGGTTAAAGTGAGGATGGTTTGCAGGACACTGATGATCTCTGTGCATTTGGGAGTGCAGGAAGCAAGGGGAGAGTGAGGATGACTCTCTGTCATCCTATGTGGAGTATAAGCCTTGTCTCGCGTGCCGCGGCAGAGGTTACATTCTGGACAGTCCCAAGGTTCGTCTTCTAAACATTAGGTCGTCACATTCCTGCAATTAGTGCTTTCAACAAATTGACTAAAATCCAATTCATCTAACATCAACGACGGAGACATAAAGAAGTTTATATGAAGAATGTACTAGATCTTGTTTCCTAACCTTCTATTTTTTGTGCCAAGAGAATAGGATGAAGTACAAGGGAATAGGAATGAAGTTTAGACTCACTCAAATCTATTGTGACATCCCTATACTCAACCATCTCTAATTGCACTACCTTAAGGACAAATGGGTTTCTAAGTGCACTCTTGACATGTCAGGGCAGGGCACATGCAATTTCTAAATGGGTGAAAACTTGCTAATAGGATCCACTTTACACGTTGACAATGCGGTTTTTGCATTCTTGACAATGCTGTTTTTGCATTCTTGTACACTTCAAAGAATCGCTATGTCCAACCTGCTAATCCAAATGGGCTGAATTTTTTTGAAATGTTTCAGTGAACCCTAAGCTTCCTACAGCAAAAATTTGAGCTCTAACTACCCTGTTTAGGGTGTTTTTGGGCTCGATTTGCACAGGGGGCAAGTAGCTGCTCTTATTGTGGTGGAAAAGGGATGGTGTTGGAGGACTCCGTCTGGGAGTCAGCTTGGGAAACAGCTCAAACTCGGTTAGTACACGTGGCTTTACTAATCTTTACGCCGATCATTTCTGTTTCCTGATCAGTGGCCCTAAACCTGGCTAAATTTAGCCACGTTTCTACTTGAGGATTTCCCAAAAAATGTGATTTCTTTAGTGTTAAAGTTGGATTTCTAGAGTATTCAGAAACACTTTAGCCTTGGAAT
Organism: Pohlia nutans; assembly: GCA_022496805.1. Classification (NCBI taxonomy): domain Eukaryota; kingdom Viridiplantae; phylum Streptophyta; class Bryopsida; order Bryales; family Mniaceae; genus Pohlia; species Pohlia nutans. The sequence goes on from CM040097.1 coordinate 20,077,641, forward strand.
GCACCTTTTTAATCATGTGAGTGCACAAAAAGGTTTTAATTAGAACATTGTCATAGAATGTATACATAGATTATGCATATTATAATTCATAGTAGTTTCACAATGGGGTTTTTTAAGGTTTAGGGTGATTGTATTTGTACGGTAGGGGTTTTAAGCTCGATCATAATTATGTATATATTATTGAATAATTCTAATCACTTGAAAGAAATGTATATATGAGATTTTTAGAGGAGGTTGTGAACACTTATGTTTCCTGGACTTAAAATATGGAACACTACCTGTGCTTTTAGCTAATTTCCAATTTCCAAATAAAAAGCTGCATCATTGATCCTGATCCTGATGTTTGCCATTTGATCACCCACTTGGCACTGTTGGTTCCTTTTCTTTCATGCACACAGTTTTCCAAATTTCTGTTCACGAATTTCTATTCTCAAGTCCATGTCTTAAAAGCCTTCACTTCGTTCAAGTTTGTAAATCGAAGTCAGTTAGTGTAACAACCAAAGGCAGAATTAACACCCATAGGATAGTATTAGCAACAGGGTTTAACAACAGAATTGAACAATGGTTGATGAACTCTTGTTTTATAAAAGTTGAGAAAGAGATGTTATGTAATCCTTTGTTAATGTTTATATGCACCTTGCCCTACAAGAAAACTTGGTAAAAAAATTGCACAAGTTTGTCAAGTGCAGTTTTTTTAGACCGCCCTGGATTGCAGATGTAGAGCATGTGCAGAATCTTCATTTGCTCACTACGAGTGCAATTTTTGGAATTAAGAGGCGTATAATATACCGTTAAAAGCACATTTTTGAGACCTTCCAACGGTATATGTTTGTGTAGAGAATCTGCTCAGGCTTAATTCTATAACTATGGTAGTGCGGATATGATGCAGGTCACCCCTGAGGGTTGAGGATGATGAGGCGCTTGACAAATTTGATCCTGATGTGCCTAAAAGACCAAAAAAACGAGTGTATGGACCTCGACCGGAAGCTGTTCGAAAAAGGATTAGCGGCACATTAAAGGTATGCACTATGTCAAGAATGTTTTAGACAACATCATGAAAAAATCTTCTCCATGATTCATGAGGAGGCCTCTTTATATTCATACGGAAGCTATCTTTTTCTATTGTTTTTCTTCAATAAATTCATTCTTTTTCCTTCAACCATTACATTCAGCCAAGTAGATTGTTGTAGGAGTTGGAGAGGCGGACGGGCGCTCTTAGTAAGCGGGCAAAGCGTCAACACCAAAATCCCATCGTTCATTCTCGAATGGTGGCTGCTATCAAGGCAAGTGTGTTCCCTTCTCTCTTGCCACTTTCTCAATTTAGAATATTGAATGTAAAGGGTCAGTAATAGCCCGAATCAGACCTCACGTTTTTTCTTAAGTAGTTTTGAGTAGGTCTTATGTGGACTTCCTTTTATTCAAATTTACTTGTTTTTTTGACCAACACATGCAATACTCTTCATTGATTCCGGTGATATAAAATTCGGTCCCGTGTGAAATATTCTTTTCACAACATGATCGATTGAATTTTTCATTTTAAAACCATGAATCCTTTTGGTCCTATAGTGGGGTATATAATGTCACAGGGTTCCTATCAAACCACTTTTAAGATGGCGTAGTAGAGCACCACTGAGGCTAAGAATCTAGTATGGGAGGGGGCTTCATCAGCATATTAAGAACTCTGGAAATCTGGAGTGTATTTTGAGTGACGCTTACCAGGCATTACTTCACTCACCGCACTACAGAACAGAAATTCACCACAGCAGTGACAGAAAGTCAAATGAGTTATTGTGTGCAGTTGAAACTGGTGTTAATCAAGCCTCTAACGTCAAGTGGTACAATTTCCTCAATTCTTTACGAAGGATAAGTCACTCATCTTGTGGCAACTGAGACTTGGGCTTATACCTTTGTGCACAGTTGCTTTACATTGGTGAAGCCACTTGATAGAGTGGCTTACCCTACAAAATTTGGATGACATAAAGACTATGTGGTGGTAATGCACGTATTCCATCTAATTTGTGCCATTGATGTTCCAGAGTGCAAAGAACACTGAGGCTGCCAAGCTGAAGGTCTCGGAGAATCAAAAACGGTTTTTCCAGAACCCGGAGAACCGCAGGATGCGAGGACTGCAGATGAAAGGTAAATTGTGTTGCCCGAATTGTCTCGATTCTTGGAGCACAAGTCTTGCACTTTGACACCCTCTAAGGTAGAAGTACCATATGGCTATAACCAATAAAATAAGGTTTTTAGCATGGAAAATGTTGAAGTTTCACTGATTTGAAATTTTTCTTTCATAGAGAAAAATAATGTAGAATGGTAAATTTTTTTTATTTATGTTTCTCAAAATTAAATTTATGAAAAAAAAATTAAGTGAAAAGTTCTTTGAAATCTATGACTAATCTATAGGTTCACCTATAACTGACAACAATGAGATCAATTCCCGAACATAAAGTTGCTCTGTGTTGACTTTTGGGTCCATGAAACGCAACTTCTAGGAGGTCTACATATTAGTTATGGGGTACTTATTGGCTATGGGTACCTCTACCTTAATGTGTAGGAGTGAAGTTCTCGTGCAAGCAGTGTGGGAAAGAGGGACACCGACGACATTATTGCCCGGAGCTTGGATACGTGGCCCAGAGTCTGACGACGGGGGCGGCGCGCGTGTACCGATGTGGAGTGTGTGGGCAAGTAGGGCATACGAGACAACGGTGTCCGCAGCGTACGAGCATAATAGGGGAGGCAGTGAGACCGGAGAGCAAGCCGCGAACATACAAGGCACGGGCAAAGGGGGTGAAACGGGGCCCATACAAGTGTGGGCAGTGTCAAAAGAGGGGCCACACCCGGAGCACGTGCCCGGAGCTCGTGGGGCAGCAGCAGCAGAAGCAAGAGTGAAGAAAACTCTGCAGATTTGGTCTCTGAATTCCATTCAGTAAGTGACTATCCACGTGTCAATACACTTATCAAGATTCAATGTCTGTCAGGAACTTATTTTTTGTCATGTAGTACATATGTAACCATGCAGAATCAAAATTCTCTAGGGGTTGTGTAATAGTGAATACAGGAAACTAAAAATCTTGGGACCAAATGACTGGAATTTTTTTTGATGACGGGCAAGAGGGGCAGTGCTACGACAGGGTGTCAAGAGCCCCTCCCTTGCTCTGAGTGTATATTTTCTGTCTCTACCGCAACAGGAGAGAATAAGAAATGGTTCAGAATTGTCATTAAAAAATAATTCTTGAGCATCATTCCACCAAATTGCCAATATCTGTAGAAAACTCTGGTAACTGAAGCTTGATACGAAGCAGTCTACATGCTGGGAAATTTGCCAAAATCACCCCAAATTTGGCAATTAACCCCTAAAGGACCAAGAGCCCGAATTGGGCCTCATGTTCTTTATTTAGTAGTTTTTGAGTAGAATCTATGTGGACATTCTTTTGTTCAAATTTATTTGTTTTTTGACCAACATATGCACTGTTCTTCACTAGAACTCTGCAAGACAACTCAGATGTAAACGTACAATACTACTTGAGGTTTGTGAACCAAAAATAGCCAGTCTGACTCAAGATTGTGGGTGCACATAAGGTAATTGCATGTGATTTGGATACTTTAAGAATGGAGTATAGTTCATATTACTAGACTAGCCAATTCTTTTTGAATTAATGTAAGCAATTACCAAGAGAATTTTAAGCAATTTAACGTGCCATATTTAGATATTGAATCTCGGGGTGTACTATACTAAACACGTGAAAGTATACTTGAGTGCACAAAAGGGGTACTATTAATTTTAACATTTGCTATACATATTATAATTTGTAGTTACGTACATATATGGAGGGCCCTTTAAAAATATAGAACATTTGTATTTGTATGGTAGTGTCACTAGACTTTAATGCATAAGTTTTTATGTTGGATGAAACTGGGATGAACACTTTAATTTTATAAAATGCGTAGGAAGTTCGGTACTTGTTGGGTTGAGTATAGGGATCCAATTCACTTGATGGACCGTTCATCAAACATGAAGATTGGCTTATGCCGGTACCGAAATCATTCAATGGTAGCCTTGGGAATTATACACCTATGAGTTACATTTGGGCAATATGACTAGTTGTCAATGAAAGCTAGGGTTTTTCAGCATTACACATATGAAAAGGGTTGACTGTCACTTAAAACAAAGTAAATGACCTAAAATGAAAACAAATTCTAATGTGAATAGAGTTATCCGTAAAGTCACCTTGAGTTTGAATAAGATACTTTGAATTTTGCTTTCATTGATACTCTTATTTGTTCACTCCAAATAGTTAAAATGTATGAAAGAGCTTGGTGGTTTTCAAACTCATGGAAAAAAATTTGGGCATCAAAAAAGGAGTTCAATTTTTTTTTTCATGAGCTTGAAGACCACCAAGCTCTTCCATACCTATTAACTATTTGGAGTGAACAAATAAGACTATATTAAAGACTGTCATGGTATCTTATTCAAATTCAAGGTGACATTATGGATAACTCTAATTATTTGTAGATTCTCAAATTCAATGTGTATTCATCATCAAAGACTGTCATGCATAACATTTAGTAGCATGCATTGTCTCTACCTTGGCCCTACAATAGATGGTGTGGAATATTCCACACCCAACTGTACTTCATTAGTAGCTAAGTGGACAGGTGGAGGCTCAAGGTGATGAGCAAAGTACATGAAGAAAAGGCAGTGGGCATGAAGACTAGTGAAAGTTATGTGGTGTCCATATAAAGACCCTGTCTGAATTAGGTGTTGTTACCTTGCTGGGAGAGTCTGAGACTGCACCTTCAAGCTTAGACTCTTCAAGGCACAGAGTCTAGAAGGATGCTCAAGAGTTTTGCCCATCAGTACAAAAGTAGGAGTGCATTTGAACATCCACATCATCAGCATCTGTGGCATTCCTGGTCAACGTCTGCAACATCTCAAATCCAGCTTAGAGTCGGTCCGATACATTTCCGACACTTTTTTTGCAAATTTCCAATTTAAATTAGGTTTTAATAAAAATCGATATTGGTTCGACATTTAATCACTGTCCATACTACAAAAATTGATTTAATATAAAAACTACATCTAATGAATAGTAAAACGATATTAATAAGTTGCCATTGATTTTGTGATAATGTGACACAAAACCGACATACATTGCAACAATGTTGGTTTTATACACTAAAAATGGTAATAAATACAATGTCGATATATTAAAAATCAAATGTGTTTTAATTATGCATCGATTGCATGTCCTAACGATTACTGTCAATATTGCGCCAAAATATGATCGATATAATGTTAAATCGCTATTAATCCAATGTAAAATCAATTTCAAAATAAATACAATAATATAATATAAAATCTGGGAATTGGAGTTCCCGATTCGCTCGCCTCTAGGCAAGCCCTACACACACCACCTCCGCACTCACCGGATCTTGATCCTCACATTGGCCCCCCGGCAACTTGCTTCACCTACTCTCATTGAGCTTAGATCTCAGCACCTCAGTGCTCCTACTCTACATGTCTACACGATATTAAATCTCTTTCTGCCACATCTACCGGTCCGGTACTCTGGAACTGCTACTGCGACTGTTGGTACAGTAGTACATTAAAAAAACCTTTTGTTTTCTTCATTTAACATCCCGCCCATTCAACATTGATTTCAAAGATTCATTATAAAATGTTTTTCGTGATGAAAAACAAAAAGGAGTTGATATAAAAAGCTAGGTCGGTTGTAAATGTCAATGTGAAAATCCAATATTAACACAAAGAATTAAAAATTAAAAAAAAGTATTCTCTTGAAATTTATTTTAAAATCCAAAATTAACACAAAAAAATTAAAAAATATTGTAATGAAATTGGAATAACGTGTAGTACAAGATGGTATGGTTTCCATTATATGATTTTACTTATTTCGGAAAATCATGTTAAATTGAAGGTCTCATTTTTTGAACTAAGAATGAAACTCGACATAAACCAATTCTGTTTTTTTCAAAAATCACAGTATCTTATTTTGAAGATCTGTACCGTACAAATGATAGTAACATTTATAAAATTTTAATTCTTCTAAAAATCCAACAAATACTTAAAGTGCTAGATTTCAAATTCATCTCTTAACTCCTAACTAAGTGCCCAAAGGTTTTCTTGAAAAACTATATGTGTTATAATGTCCATCTTACTTAACTTTTATGAGCTTCAATTTTTAAACATATGTAGAGCACAATAGGTAAGACAACATCTATATGGTTAAATTTTGGAAAAATGCTATGAATTATTTAATAATCAATTTATAAGAATTTTCTTGAAAATTCATAAAAAATACATGTTTAGTCATTTTGACTTGGAATCAAGTAGGATAGATCAATAACATTGGTTTTATATGGTGGTTACTTTGTTCATGTTAGAACTAATTTTATTTAATAGAAAACCTAAAGATTCCATTCCGAGCAGATTTTCAAAATTGTGGCAGTTTAATATCATGCTATCACTTTCTTTTCGGAAAAAATCTGAAATTTTTTTTTTCTGATTTTCTTTTCGGAAAAGTTGCTCAGTTTCAATATCTACAAGGGGGAAAAAATGACACTCAAAAATTGTTATTTTTGCAAAAGTTATGGACGTTGAAAGTGGGCTAAACTTTTTTTAAACTTTGAAATTTTGAATCGATCAAATATAGTCGATTAGGCAGTTAGTGATTAATCCCTAAATGACAGAGGGGGTAAGGAAAAAACCTACATGTGTTATAAAATGTTACTTCTGCAACTATGATGAAGTTTGGTTCAAAAGATAAAATCAGAAGCATGATGTTTAGTAATTATTTGTACGGTCAAACTTTCAAAAACAATTTTAGTTACTCATTTAATGAATTCACAAGCATTTACCATTGAATTTGGTATGTTTGGTTAAAACTAGATTTTCTATTCTAAAATTAAAAAAGGCAAAGTTTTCAAAGGATAGAACATCATCACTTTCTCGAAATAGTAAGTTTTATAACACTAGAACAATATTGAGGTCATTGTCATTGAAAGTTTCCTTGGTGAACCTCAATATTGCAAATGAAATGCCGCAAACAACACTAGAACATGCTCTCCACCCCCAATTTTGATAAAATAATCAAAACTTGAAAATTGTCATTTCTTGACCCTAGGCAGTCATTACTGTTTGGGTCGATCCTTCATTTAGGGGTTAAACTAAACTTATTGCCCACTTACACTAATAGTCATATTGTTAAACCTCTTTAATAGTGGAATTTTAATGGAGACTGTGATGTTAATTGGTGATAGCATTATAAATATCAATAGAGAGATGATTCAAATTAAAAATTTAACAATTGGGGGATAACTCAACCATTAGACGATACCAATAGAAAATACTTCCATTTGTGTGTAGAAAAGAGTAAATTGAAATTAAAAAACAAACAAAAATAAATAAATAAAAATTCATCAAGTGGTGGACACTTAGAATCCAAAAATGAAGTCAAAATGAAGATTACAATAGAAATTAATGAAGTTTAGCAACAATTCTAAATTTGATCACACCATTTGCATACTTGTAAAAAGATAATTGACTAATATAAATTTTAATTAATAGTATTGCCAACTAGACAATAATTTGATACCACAAAATTAAACTCTTCAAAATCAAGCTCTCAACTATTCATACCATTAAAAAGACACTAAAATTGTATAATTATTTATTCAACAGCTACTTAGAATCAAATTGCTACGATCCTAACACATGTTTGATAACTATGTTTATGTTTTGGCATCTTCGTCAGGCATTAAGCAATTCAATGATTTTGATGCGAGTCAATAATCCTCCCTCAGCTGCCTCTCTGATCTTTATTGAGGCTTTGTTCACCTCATGATCTATTGCACGAGTATCTTTTTCTCTAAGGTCTTTATTCTCCATAGCTTGTTCCATCTGTACAAAAATATACTTATGTAACTTTTATGCAAGACTTTGAAAGTACTCATTAAATTCATACTAAATCATGATACTCAAATTGTCAACAAAATGTAACATTAAATTATCAAAAACTAAAATTAAAAAAATGTATTTTTAATGCAAAACCTTGGTGATACTTAAATTACTCACCACGTATGTGAACCGGCCTGCTTGATGTAAAGTCATATTTAGAACTTTATTCCTGTCATAATTACGACCATAGTAAGCTATCGCAATAGCTCCATGGAAAGCTACTGATCCATATGGATCAACATGTCCATCTTCACACTCCGACTTTCGCCACATGTCATCTGCCATGTGAATTTATTGTAAATTTAAAATCATTTGAGGCATACATGGATTATTATTTACAGGCTTACATGGATTATTATTTTCAGTAAGCCAGTAAGTTAAAAGCCAGTAAGTTAAAAATTTATAAGCCAGTAAGTCAGTAAGCCAATAAGCCAGTAAGTTAGTAAGCCTGTAAGTTAATAAGCCAGTAAAATAAAGGCTGGCTTACATGGACAAAGGCTGGCTTACTAAGCCAGTAAGTTAGTAAGCCAGTTAGTAAGCTAGTTAAAGGCTTACATGGATTATTATTTTAAAATAAAAAAGATAATAAATAAATAAAAATTAAAAAATCGTCATGTTTTACCTTTTTGGAGCTCCGCCAATTTGTTTAAATAATCGTGCTCCTTGTCCAAACGCTCTGCACTTGTAGGCTTGACCACCCCTAACAATCGACGGAGTTCATCTCGAACTTTGCGTGTGATTTCTCCTCTCATAACTCTCACATTATCTTTAACTAAAGACTTCATACTCTTGCGTTTAGATCCCCTAGGTTGCTTCCCCCAAACCTCGTCAAATTCGTCTCTTGTTTTTGTATCTTCTTCCGGAACTTGGAAAGTTGTTAAAATTACTAAATGTAGCATGTCCTCTGAAGGATACATAGAACAAGCAACCGGATCCTTTCCAAGAAAAAATTGTATTATGATATTTGAGAGTTTTGCCTACATCAAAAATTAAATTACCAGTAAGTTAAAAATTTATTTTGTTGTGATTAATCTAAATATTTCAAAGAATATTTGAAAATGTTGAGATATAGGAAGATTTATTAAATTTGCATGATCATCATAATTCAATGCATCATAATTGTACTCAAAAAATCATTTAATTTTTAAAACTTACCTCCACTTCATTCCAATCAGCCACTTTTGATGTCACCACTTTCTCGGCGGTCAACGAGTGCACAATGTCGATTACTTTGTGTTGATTGGCCATTGCTTTTTTATGAAACTCCCTTAATTTTTTTAATTCCAAGAACTCCGTAGCATGTAAATTTCGGGGCAAGGCGTTCCTCTCTACTCCATCCTCAGAAGGAACTTGATGTGTTGGGTGAGTTTCAGTACCTTCTTCGTTGGGAGTCAATGGAGTATTTGTTGGCAAATGTGGTGGGCTTTGCAAAGGGTCCTCCAATATAGATTCTCCCAAAATCTGTTGAATAACATTGTTGTTTGGTTGAGCAATGTTACTTGGTCCAGCTGTAGATTGACTGAGCTTGGGACTTTTCCGGCTTCCACCGCCAAATAGTGCTACAACCGCTTCGCTATTAGGGGTCACGATGAAATCTGCATTTATGATAATGAAACAAAAGTATGTTTAAACCATTACATTCAATTTGCTTGAAAATATATTAAAAACCATGTAAGTGCCTCAATATTGGCATACGTACACTCCCCAAAAGTTCTTATCATCTTTTACATATAATGTTGAATATTTTTTAATTTTTTTATCATAAATTCTTTGTAGTACATAAAACTCAACCACTTTTAATAAAATCTATTAACTTTCATACATGTTTTCTAATAATATTTTAAAAAGTAGCTTATAATTTCACTTGAATATAACTAAATATATAAACAACTTACATAACAATTAAGTCCATACAAGTATATGCTCAAAATTATGTTGTGCCGAAAAAATTCTATTTCCATGCTTTAATGGACACTAAAAAACAACACCTATTTTTTTACCACAAAAAAGTTCACATCAAAAGTGAGCCACTCAACCATGCACCCACCCAATAATCAAATTTGAGATTTCATAATATCCTAAACACGTACCTGAGAAGATAACACCGTGATAAGTTGCAAAAAAAATTGTTATATTTGCAATTGACTCCAACCAAAGAGAGCCTCTTGTCTCTCCCGAGCTCAATTATATAGCAAAAATGACTTTTACTTTAGTCAAGGACTTTACTACTACTTTTAGAGTTCTATCTTTGGTTCTATCTAGAGTCCATCCCTAAAGTAATAGTATTAGTCAGTCTAAGTCTTAGTACTCATCTTTTTGAGATTCCTATCTATCTTTATTTCAAAAATCACCCGCTTGGAGCTTTCTAACTATATGTGAGGATTACTAGCGTGTAAGTTGAGATGGAGTCAAGATATACAACTGAAAGTGGATGAGTTGTGCTTGGGAGTTGGAGAGCTTCAATTAGAAGGATGCCTTAGGAAGCTCCACAATAGTGACAATACAAGTGGGTTGTTAACAAATTTAATTTCAAATTTTTATGATAGAAGTGAGACTGTAGGTCAAATTAAAAAAATCCAAGACTAAAATTTATAGAATTATAACTTGGAATGCATATAAATTTCTGAAAACAATATAATTTATTTTTATAATTAAAATTAAAATATTTTTTAAACCACTATTATTACTATCTATTTGAAAATTTTATGACGGAGTGAACTTAAACATTTAAATTAATATACCGTTCTTTAATTAAAATTTTAAAATAAGATTATAAAAAGCCAGGTATAACGTACGTACGTCATTTCTAAATTAATATCCCTATATACAATTTTTCTTTCATTAAAAAAATGATATACATACAAATATATAACAAAATTAAAGCCTAATGTATATATGCTTGTTCGAAGTAAATTAAAAAAACAAAAGCCTAACATATGTATACTTTGAAAAACATGGCCTAAAAAGTAGGCCTCAATTTTTTTCACTACAAAGGTACTTATTTATCATTGATAAAATCATTAAACACTTTTTTATCTGTAGGATATAATTCATACAAGTTTTTTCTTCCTACAAAAGTAAATGAAGCTATTGGAATAATAGTTTTTAAGTCTACCATGATACGATCTGTCAAGTCATAAGTTTATAGTGATCCATGATTTTTTTTTGTACCAATACAATCCAATCTCCATATGAGATGGTTGATCCAACAAATCAATTGGTTCTCTATATTCAACCCACCTATTAGTGATTTTTCTACGCATTCTATAAATCCTTCCTAATTACCAAGTTTAAGTGGATAGCCCTATATGTAAATTTACAATTACATTTAGAGCTATAATGGGCTATGTGTATTTACAATGGACTATGTGTATTTACCTTGGGCTATGTATATTTACAAAATTGAACAAAGTAATGCCCTAAGCTTATGTATATTTTGTAAGCCCACCCCACAATTACTACCCCTTTTGTTCACTCACGTAGTTCCATACGGGATATTGTAGTGCACTCCTCGGGACTTTATTTCAAAACTCTTTTAGGACAAAAACACATACAAGCAACCAGCAAACCAATCATAACTATTGGAGTTAGTTCAAAGAATCACTAATAAAATCAACTTTAGATGATTTTGAAAAATAATTATGAATTAAATAGAACATGCAAACTAAACCAGCTTATATTATTTTGACTTGATAATTCCTTGATTTATTAAGAATCTAAGGAATTTGCATCATGTATGTCCTTTAGATTTATCTAGTATCCATGGACTTTTTCCCGTGTTTTCTACATTTACCGAGTATGCATGCATGCATGTTTGTATGTATGAGTGTTTGTACGTGCCAACTATAAAAAAAATCATAAAAGGAAATAAAAAGTCAATAGAATAAATATTTTTTATTAAAAAAAAAAAAAATTTTTTTTTTTTAAGACAAAACATATTAGAGAACAAATTTAAAATAAAAGATCTCTCCTCCAAGTAAGAGTACAAGAATATTGATAATAATATAATAATAATAAATTACAAAAAATTAAATACATAATTATAAAATCAAAACAAAAAAACATTGTAGGATAAATTTAAAATAAAATATCTTTCTCTACATAAATTTAGAACTTTAGCTTTTATTTTTTATTTTTAAAATTTTAGGGCCCACGCTATCATATTTTAAATATTTTGACCACATAATTATCTACCAAGACAGTTTACATGGAGACTTTGAGCTATTTTTTATTTATTATGAGACCAAAACCTTAGCTATGTGGAGTTGGACTTTGTGTACAACTGTTACTTTTTATAATTTCTATTTTACAATTTGTAAACTATGGTTTAAATTTGGAACTAAATTGTTTATTTTTACATTTAATCTTATATAGTATGGCCATATGCATAGGTGCACTTTTAATTACTTTCAAAGAAACGCCTCAAACTAGTGACTTCATCAAGTTGAGATGGCCCAACTCAATTGTGATAGATGTGGTGCATTGAATTTTAGCACACGTAGTGCCCTTAAAAATCACCAAAAGAATCGTTTTTGCAAAGTCAATGATTCGGATGAATATATTGAATTATCCACGCACATGCTATATCCAAAATCAGAAGAGGAAGGCCAAGCCAAGAAAGTGAAACCCATGCCAAGCGGTGAGAGTGATGTTGGACCTTCTTCAACAATTCAAGAATCTTCCGACAATGATAACAATGATGATTTTTATACTCCACCTATTTCTTTAGACTGGCATGATGAATGGATTGTAGAAGACTCTAAAGAAAAATCAAATTTTGATCCTATATTGTCATTAGTGCACTGGATTAGACATTGTTGATCATCTATTGGTTTATCAAACTCAGACATAGAAAAATTGTTTCGTAGAGTTATTTTTCATCCTGCATTCAAGCTAGAAGATGTGACCGTAAGATCTGTGCGTGAATTGGAAGCATATGAAGAACGGCTATTAACATCAGAAGAAGGATGGTTACGGCATGTTGTTCACTAAAACGACGGTGATGATGGAGAGACAATGTTCTATAAAGATCCACTTCAAACTTTGGCCACACTCTTTTCTTCACCTATAGCTGCCTCAGGGTTTTCTTTTTACCCAAACACTGAAGCTCTAGCACAAGAAGCTTATTCGTTGCCTAATACTGCAAATTGGTGGAGTGCCATGCAGGTGATTAAATAATTTCAAACAACATAAATAACAGACTTTGTTAGAATAGAATTTGCACAAGTCAGGTCTTTTGTTTGAAATCTTATGCCAAAATTGTATATTTGATGTTTGAACAAGGTTGGTGAATCTTGTACAATATTTTACATTTAGAATGCATGATTTGCAATATTTCATTTAGAATCACCACTATTAAATATCATTATTCTTTATTTTAGATTGGTCATAATTAACTTTCATATAATACTAACAGTTTTTGTATTTGGTTTGCACGATCTTATAAAATTAATCAATGTGGTGTATAGGAACATATAAATAAATTATACGTTGGTGCAATGGTTGCTCCACTGATTTTTTTCAGTGATCAAACAAGTTTATCAAACAATGGAAGAGTCATTGGATATCCTCTTATGATGTCTATTGGTAATATAGCATGTGAGGATCGATGTTTGGAAGGAGGACATGTTTTATTGGCAACACTTCCTATTTTATCCACAAATAAAGCACCATATGTAAGAAGGCTTGAAATGTTCCATGAATGTTTGGAAAAAATCTTTAAACCTTTGGAGGATGCAAGTTTCAGGTATTTTCCTAAGATCTTTTAATTTAACAACCTTTTATCAATCAATTACAGTTAATATTTTATTTGATTTTACTTTAAAGACAAATGAAATATTTTTTCTATTTGGAAAATTTTAATACAAATAAGTACTTCACTCATCTAAACTAAGCTGCAATTTTATATTGATGTCTAGGGATGTGGAATTATTGGACCCGTTTGCGGAGGAGCGATTGGTCTATCCACTGTTATATGCATACATTGCTGATCATCCAGAGGGGTGCAAGGTAAAAAAATTGAAACTTAGTATTTTGATAAGTATTGGTACATTAGAAGATTCATGATTGTCTGTGAATTGATGACATTAAAAGAGTAAAAAATACTTTATTTGTTTAAGAACTTTTTTTTCTTCTTCTAAAATGTACATTTTATGAGACATTCATAACAAACTTATCATTTTATTTAAACCAATGAAAAAAAATAAAAAATCCCAAACCTTGATTTCTATCCAAGTCACCTTCATTTTTATCTACTATGTTAATATTACTCTTGCAAATAATTCTTTTTATTTTTTATTTTTTGCAAATAATCATCTTTATCTTATGTATTTCTTCTTTGTTGTTCAATCTATTAGGTTACTGCTACATTTGACACAAACAGAGCTGAATTTCCATGTAGCTTATGTTTCTGTCCAAAAAACTCTCTCAATCAGGTTGGAGAGAATTTTGAATATAGAATAGAGGAGAATATGAAAAAGCTTGTAGAAAAAATAAAAGCATTGTCCAAAAAAGAAGCCATGGATCTTTCAAGAAAATATTCTCTACATCCTATAAAGGTTAGTTAGTACTTATTTGTGGTTGTTATTTTCATAATATTTTCCAGTTTGATTTTATAGTACTACCATGCCCATGTTCATGTATTGTTGTTGTTGATACCATTGGACGATTATTGCATCATTGTTGATACATTAAACTAGCACATGTTTTTAATGATTCTTTTCTGGTCTAATACTGTAATTGTGTTTTTCTTATGAATGTGAGTGTGCTCTATGGGGTTTTAATGGAGGAGATACAAAATGGGGAAATCCTTACAGAGCTCTTCACGTTGATATGCTACATCAATCTGATTTGGGAGTCTTTAAGACCCTTGTTAATATTTTAAGGTCAATTTCCTCACCAAAGGTTCATTCACAATTAGATGAACGACTTCAAGAGATCAAAAAAAGGTCACGATTTTCTGGGTTTCGTATACCTGGCAATGATAAAGGGGGCTATTTCTCTTCTCAAGCCAATTTTGCAGCTTTTGAACATCGTGCAATTATGCAGGTATTTCATTCTCAAACTTAATTATTATGAAATTTGTATTAAAATTTGTTGAGCATAAATGATGATAATGTTTAAAAAAATCAGAAGTTAAAAAACTATTTGAATCTATTTTTGACTCGTGGCCTAAATTTTGAAATTTTGAATTTATTTTTGCCGAACCAGAAAGTGAAGTATGGTCATTGGACCTTGTGTTGTATGTCACTATGCAATGGGTTTTTATTCTTATTGTAAAAAAATGATTGGATGTAAATTTTAGCTTTTGAAATTAGTCTTACACGGACTATGAGCCAAACAAAATGTAGTATAATAATCAACGTATAATGATATTTATAAAAATTTATTGAATTTAATATGTACTAAATATATATTCCTTCATTTGTGTACTAGGTGGTTGTTTTAATAATGGTGGGTTTATTTGAATCGACAATCGTCGAATCTGTGGTAAATTTTTTAAAATGGTACAAAATAGCTTGTCGCACCAAGACACATACAAATACAACTTTGGCAGAGATGACTTTGCTTATGCAAAAGTAAGTTGTTCTTTTGAAATTCTTTAAACTAATTTTAAATGTTTTATTGATAAAAATATTGAAATTTAATATTTTACATGTCAAAGTAAAAAATTAAAAATTAAAAATTGAATCTAATGTATAATAAAAGAATTAGAACTAAATCAATAAATTAAAATTTTAGGTTTTCGAGGTCTATAAATTTTGAAAAAAATTATATTTTTAACAAAGAAAAAATAATTATTTATGTGATTTTTTTTATTACAAGCTAAACTTAGGTAAAATAATGCAACATCATCATGTAAAACAACTTTGATGTAATGATGTTTGTTTTCACAATTTAATAAACAATGTGTCATACTATTGTATTTTGAAATATCAAACATTTGTTTTATAATTCAAGTTCCAATTGGTAAACAATTTTTAATTTTCAAATTTTTAATTTAATTTTTAATTTTTAATGTCAATCAGGGCAATGGATACATTAAACAAAAACCTAAGTTCCTTCCAAGAATCGGAATTCAAACTTATTAAGGTTCATGCAATGTCTCACTATGGTGATTCTATTCGAAGATCAGGCTCACCTTTTGAATATAGCACAAACTTATATGAACATCTACATATAACTCTTATGAAGGTTGCATATCGTGGTAGCAACCGTAAAGACTTTTCTGCACAAATAGTAAAGCACAACAAGCGACTACAAGCGCTTGGAAGGGTTGCAAGAGAGTCCGAAGGTTTTGAGGAAGTGATTGAAAAAATCACAGCCTTAGATATGGTAATGTTTATTTGATTATTATTTCATTAGTAACAAGTTAAAATATATTCTTTTGAATTAAGAAATGAACTCACTACACTACTAAAGGTTTTTAAAAAAAAATTGTTTAAAAATAAATAAAATTCACTTGTAAACATTTAGATCATCGTTTCACTAACAAATGAACTCACTACTTTGGTATTGTATAAATGTTTAGGCTGTGCAAACAGGTTCAAATGTTTTATCAGGACCAAGTGCCAATATACAATTGTCTTGGTTGCAAAATATTGATTTTTATAAGGATCATACAAACAAGCAGCGTATGCTTCCAACATCCGTACTATCTATCATCAACACTCAATCTCAAATCATGAGCAAACTTCCACGTGCATTGCAAATCTATGCCCACGAAAATGAATTGAAAATTGAAGATAAACGGGTAAGAAATTATTAAATAATTTTGTCAAAGTTTTGATTTTTTAAATGTTTTAATTTTCCATTAAATTATGGTTGTGTTTGACACGTTATTTATGTTTAGTAAAAGTTTGTTGTTGATTTTAAATCTTTTTCTTGTTATAGAAAATGTACTTATTTTTTAAAAATAAATTAATATATGTATTTAAAAACAACTTACTAATAATTTGTTTGTATTGCGAGGTACGTAGTTTGTGTTGCATGTTTACAACTCCCTTGCTATACCTCCTGGACCGGGAGAACGTTTTGGAGATATTCCCATGTATGCAAGGGCAACTTCATCCTTTTTTGGCGATTCATGGTATAGCAATGTGGCAATTCAAATGGAAGGTAGAGGACAAGAAGAATGCACCTGCTATGGAAAGTCGTATGTTTTTTTCAAATCATCGTTTGTGTCAACAAAGACTATGAAGTTATTGAGAAAGAACTTGTATTTCTTCAAATGTATGAATTTTGTCCTTCAACTCCTACAAGTCACTTGACTGGTTGTAGAGAATTAAAATTGGGGGATGATTTCATGGTGGTAGAGTCACAAAACATATTGCAAGCTGTTCACCTTATTCCCAATTTTCTCCGTCCAGGATCAACGGACTATTTCTACATAAACATTTTTAAGTTTTAGTATTTAATATTTAGATGAGACAATAGTATTAAAATCATTGATTTTAATCTGTGTGATCACAGTAGCAACTTCACAACCATAGAATGGAAAAGCATGATTAACAACAAAGTACTTTATTGATTGTCAAGTACTAGTAGTATGGTGTAAAATTTTATAGTAGTCGTGGATAGTAATTATTGTTGTGTATGTAATTATCATTCTCAAAATATAAATACTTTTTATTAAAAAATCACAATTTTTGTAAAATATATAAAGGTTGAATTATATTAATTTTGTTCGATTAATGTAGTACTAGTTCAATTGCAATCACATTATAATTAGTACATCATACAAATTTTGAAATGTAAGTCAACTTTGAAGTGGTGATTTATAATCTGGGAGTGATTACTAGTATATTAAACTAATATTATTGGTATGCAAATATATTTCTCTTAATCCCTCAAGGACCAAAGGTTTTTTATACAAAAACACTCCAAAACTGCATTTCTACTAGAAAGGGCAAAAACTTCAAGAGACAATATAATTTTTTGGTACCTTCAACTATAGGATTTTGAATTAGACTATTGTACACACTAAAAATGTGTAGAATGTTTTGCATAATATTTGCCCGCACAAATTGTAAGATGATGGCATTTGAAGTGAAGAAATAAGTTTTTTTTGTACCATGTCAACTAAGGTCAACACACTTTGATTCCTTGTGTAATTATATTTGTGTAGTAAACTTATATAACTTACAAGTAACTAACATGGTCCACTTTGTGGAGGTCAAAAAAACTTCAAATATAATTACACAAGGAATCATGAAGTTTTTTTTACGTCCACAAAGTGGACCATGTTAGTTACTCACTTGTAAGTTATACTATAAGTTAAATTATTATGTTGCTGTTTCATTTACTAACTTATTTAATACAGTTTATTTATATGATAGAATAATTTGTCATCAATCATTCATATGTCACCTTTATCATTATTAAATCATTGATTTTTTTAGTAAAGAAGTTTAAAATACAATTATTATTGCAACTACATTGTTGTAATACTAAGTTAATGCAATTTTTACAAAAATTGCATAATATATCAATGTCGTTTCAACATCGTTTTAGCATCGTTTCAACTTCAGTTGAACCTATGGTAACTCATCATCGTAACGATGAATGTGCTAACTTTAACATTAAAACACTGTCATTTTATCATCGGTCCGATGGTTATCAAACCGGTGTCAAAACGACGCTATTAAAATTTAAAAAAAAATTATGCTTAAGCGATGACGTTCTAACATTAAGTCATTAATACCAATGGTATGATGTCAAAACTATGCTAAATCAATAAGATAAAAATCAGTGTTGTTTCAACGCAAATACGATGCCCATTGTTATGAAGTTTATCCGATACATTTCCGACACCGAATCGATATCAATTTTGTATCAAAAACCGATAGGCGTAGGTAAACCATTGGAAAAGTGTCGGACCAACTACATTGGAGAATTCGGATGAATACATGAGAGTGTACTGTAAGTACACTCTCTGAATGACATTCCTGGGCAACGTCTGCAAAAAGTGAGAGTGTCTGTATGTACACTCCGTCAATAACTTTTGCTTCTATTGGATAAATTTCTAAAGAGGATGTGATGAAAATTTAAGTGTGGGTTACACCGAGAGATTCAACCTGGGATTTCTAAACTGTGGGGGAATGGCCTGATATGGGTACCACTTTTACGCGTCTCACGTAGTGTGACTTATGTCTAACTCATTTTATGTGTGTTAAAAATTCAGTCTTTAACACCATGTATATAGTTGCAGCCATTGTGTCTATAGCACCCTCTAATTTTTGTAATTTTTCAATGTTCTTTTCTTACCAAAAAAATATTTCTCGAAAATCACACTATTTTTGGAGGGAGTACCCATATCGGGCCATCACCCTGTAATGGACTCAACCCTTCATCGATAATGGGCTCTGTTCTGCACAAGTTGGTGTGTACTTCATTAGGAGAAAAGCCATGTATGCATGGAGACGAGCTCTTATTAGTATACTAACACCCAGTCTGAGATTATATATTTTGACTAAGATGAATTAAAGAGACAGACAGCCACTACTAGAAACCTCGTCGCATTTCACCCCTCAAATGGGGAAAAGACGGGGAACTTTTGTCTCGTTGTGACCAACACCACTGAGCAGAGTCTCGTTTTAGCCAATCGTGGCGCCCTTCCACTGCTTTATGTGGTGAAAAACGACACCATGCTCTCCTAATGGGCAATTAAATTTGACCGAGGACCAGAGGCACACTGCCAATTGAAAGTAATTATTTGTGTAAGTGCAATACACCCTCTGCAAGCCTTTTGTGTGGCAAGGTATTAACTGCAAATTAGAAACACAAGACTACCATGTAAACTAGAAAAAGAGGCTACCAACACCAAAACTCATACAAATTGCTGGGGCAGACCTGCTGGAAGTTTCTATTGTATGTATGACCTGCACAGAATTCCAAGAGTTTATGGTGTTTTCACAACATCCACACGTGGCTAAATTAAAGGCCTCAGGAAAGCTTCCTGGTAATCCGTGATGCTGCACAAATTTCTATAAAAGCTCTATCATACCTCAATCTGGCACTTCCCAATATCATATTCACATCCATAATTTCTCTATATAATTTCCCTTCAATCTGTATAGAGAAAATATGGATGTGAATTCTCTATACACTAAAAGTAGTGACGTCGTTTCTCACTCAGGAGGATCCTGTTCATTGCCTTTTTTTTTGTACACGCTTGTCCTATATGACAAATCGCACTCACCAAGTCCAACCAAAAAATTGGTGAGTGCGAAGTGGAGCCGTTTGACTCACAGAGGGAGTGAAAAGCGACGCCTTCTCCTTGTAGTGATATTTTCTCTGAAGCCTCCCACCATGACCCTCAAACTCTATGGATTGGGCTTCTCGGGTAACGTGGTGCGAGTGATTTTCACCCTAGAGGAGGAGGTTGATGACTACAGCATTGTCGATGTCAATTTGTGGACACTTGAGCACAAGCGCCCCGAGTTTCTCAAGATACAGGTCTGTTTTGATTGTCATGTATGGTGGAAGGCTGTGCTGTAGGTTAGCCATTATATTAGTTGGAGCCGTAGTTGCAATGAAACATGTTTTGAAACGTCTCATTTCGAAACAATGTCCTGTCTTAGCACAGTTCCAAGAAAAGTGACTGTATGTGTAAAATTCGATCGAAGTAGTAGGGGTTTGGAACCTTATTGTTATAAAATGCTATGGAAGGTTTGTTTCCACAGTAAACTTATATCTATTGAACAAGATATATTTAAAAATAGAAATTTTCGTGTCTTCCACAGGGTTACAAAGAAGGATCTCTTGTAGGGTTTTCTTTTCAGCTTTTTAAAGCCAGTTTGTTTCAGAAATCCTCAGGGAGATTCACCATATGAGAACATAATGAGCAAAATGCCACCTCATGTAGCCAACAAGTCAGTGGCACCTTGGGGAAGTCACTGTCAAAAATTTAGAAACCATGAGAAAATAAATATAGGGTGTCTTTTATTCATTTGTGATGAAATTTGTAAATTTTTAGAAGTAGTATAAGGTGTTTTAAAATCAATTGGGAATTTCATGAATATTCCTAGAACATATCCTAAATATACCTTTAATATACTATATATAGTATAATATTTCAATTCTTTTATAGCCCCCCATTAAATACCCTTTGTTCGCTCATGTATACCAAAATTTACACTAAGTGACTTCCTTGAGAGTGGCATGCGCTGGTTGCAAACCAAAATGGGTCTTTGTGAGCCATATGTAGTGGATGAAAAGGCCAAGATCTTGGATGAAAAAAACACGATTAATGAAGGGTTTTGCAAAAGGCCAATAAATTGGGGAAAAAAATAGGATGTATGAAAAAACATTGACATGTTGCCAAGTTTTTCAAATTAAAAAATTAAAAATAAAGGGCCATTAAACCACCTCATTCACTTGCATGCCAACTTTGTAGCCTAAAATTAAATGATAAAAAACCAATTAAAAAAAAAAACCCTGATCTCTTGTATACCCATTTCTAAACAATAAGAGGCATTCTTTCCATCATTATTTTGGTGGAATTTCATCTCTATCAAACTATTTAAAATGATTAAATTATTTTTTTGAATTTTTTTGAACGATCTTCATTATCAAAATTAAAAAAAATCTATAAATTACTATCATAGACTTACCATAGTAGGGCCGACAAAAAATAATTAAAAAAAAAACGTAATAAAACCAGAAATTATGAGGTAAAAAAACAAAGTGAAATAAATTATTCTTAGCTATATTTACTATTTCTAAGCTATTTGGGCCATTTAGGGCCGTTTTTAATTTGTTATTATTTTTAAACGAAAATTAAAAAAAATCAGTTTTAGAGGAACCAACGAACCTTCTTTTTCAAAAAATATTAAATATTGGACCCTGCTATGGTACTACGGTATATCATACAAAAATAGCGAATAGAGTGTGAGAATGGGTGCTGCTGGCTATGATGCTCTCAGCAATCATAGGAAGTGTGGGGTTATTGCTGGTGGGAAGGATTTGAAAGAAGACCTCACTGGATGATCATTGGGTTTCTTCGCTTTCGCGTACAGTAACGTTGTGGGTGATCCTGCTGCTGCTGCTGGTCAATTGTAAAATGAGAGCACGCTTGATCATCGGCACCATCCCAGTAGCAAGCTTCCCTTCCTGTTTGCGCACATTCCACAGCTTCTCATCCAGGTTTTTCAAGACAGTTTTTTGCAAGCTTCTCGTCCCGGATTTCTTCACCATCTCTTAGTACTTTCAAGGAGAGCTTCTCAAGCCACCACCCTCGCAGCTATGGCACCCCAGGCTCTTCCCAACTCCCCCAACGGTGGAAAGGTACGGAACAAATTATTAGGGTGTAGCCAACTCTCAAATTGCAAGTTGGTTTAATCCCTAAGCGTCCACTGTGTATTTTCCTGTAGTGTAGGAAACTTGGAGCCCCTGCTGAAAATGACTTCAGTTTGTGTGAAAATGACTTCAGTTTGGCACGATCGACACTGTTGATCTTGTAGCATTGAACAAGAGCTTCAAAATGATATGTTGCAATCAGAAAACTGAGGTAAAATGAGAAAATGCCACCGTTTCGAAGTTCAGTGATGCAGATGGCCATACTGGGCGTTTTAGACGCTTATGGGTTAAGGAAGGAGGTTCTTGTAAAGTGGAGGAAAATATTTTGTGGTTTGAATCGAAAAAGTTGGAGTCCGAATGAGTATTATACCATGATTTTCTTGGCTATTCTGTACTATAGATGACCTAGAGGAGGAAACCCAACATACTAATGCTTTGAAGACCCTGATCGACTGGTGCTCTTCATAAATCACAAACCCTGTTCAATGGTGCAGGCAGGGTTTGTGATAATGGTCGTGTTTTGGGTCTAATGAAAAAATTTGTACTTTGAATTGAAAAAGTTGGATTATACCATGAAATTCTTAAGTTGAAATGCATAGCTGCTCGGCTAGTCTGTGCTATAAAAGACCTAGAGGAGGAAACTCAACATACTAATGCTTTGAAGACCCTGATCCACGAAATCACAAACCCTATTTAATGGAGCAATTAGGGTTTGTGATAATGCTAGAGTGGTCGTGTTTTGGGTCTAATAAAATTTTTACAAAGAAAGGTCCCTAGGCATTGGTCCTTTGGTTTTTATAAACACACGATGGTCATCTATGGGACTTTGTTGCCTTCCATACCTTATAGAATGTTGGGTTTGCATGACGGGTTATAGTCCTGTCCAGGTGCTTTCTAAAAGGGTTAACCCTAACATGTGCAACATTTTGTTCATTGAAAAATCTAATGTTGTGCTTCAGATTAGCGTGGGGTATGCTTTAGAGTAGGGATGGTTTGCAAGCATCTTACCTTACTAGAACATGGATGTGTTGTTTGATATTGCCAGTTCATTGTTACAGGGGTAAGAATCTGAGTGAGTTTAGTTGTGGTGATGTCTGCAGTACAAACTTGCAGTTCAGTTATTCGTTATTCGAGATGTGGAACTGTCCATACTCGAATAACAGCTTCCCAACCTATGCAGAAGACATTGATGCTGGATTGGAAGCATCTCCATCCACGGCCATGCTGGCTGAGGTTGCACGGAAGAAGAAAGTCACCATCGTGGCTGGGTCCGTTCCTGAGCGAAGTGGTGGTAACTTGTACAACACTTGTTGTGTCTTTGACAAGAACGGAGAATTGAAGGCCAAGTTCCGCAAGGTACTGAAACTTAATTTTGAATGCTTTAATGCTATCACTCGTTACTTTCAGAATGTGCATAGAACACAAGCAAATGCATTGGGATGTCACCATTGAAATGCAATCTAGATGAAATGCAAGTCGTACAGTACAATGTGTAGATATTGAATCTGTACCTGAGAATTCGTTAGCTGCAATCACTCATTCATTAAGCTTTTAGAAAGTGTGCATGCCTTCGCAAACACAGCAAGTTGGATGTAATGTGGAATCAGAATATTGCGGTATTGGCATAATGGGCATTGCCTGTACATTGAAGAACAGGATGAGCTCAACTATGCTGTATGGAATCATGCAAGGTAGAGGTCTGTTTATTGGAATCCACAGATATTATATTGGCTTGCATGATTCCGTAAAACATAATTGAAGCTCATCAATGTGCCTGCTGGTCACATGTATAGATAAGTAATGAGCCAGCTCGACGCTTTTGATGCCCAGTAACCTAGCTGCTCTCGGAGTTCATATTCATCTGCTCAGCCTTTTGGCAGTTGCTCTGGTTAAGTTTTAGGCAGAGAACAATAACATGGTTGATGGTGTTGGGAGTGGTCAGATTCATCTATTTGACATTGACATACCCGGGAAGATCACATTCAAAGAATCTGATATGTTAACTCCTGGAGAAGAACTGTGTGTTGTGGACACAGGTGAGTTAGTATCTGTAGTAGTTTATGGTTTGTTAGTCGTTCTATCTTGAGACAATGTTACAATTTCAAGAGCTTGTAAATGTTTTACTAGTATCTCACTCTATTTGCATTTTTTTATGTGCAGATGTCAGGCAAATAGCAGTTGGAATCTGCTATGATATTCGCTTTCCTAAAGTGGGGTGGATGGGTGCAGGCCCCCCCCGCACACCTCTGCGGGCTCTCATTGCACGGGAATCGTCGGATGGGTCGTTCCGGACTCTTTCGCAAACCAACGACAGTCCCACCCCACTTCTCACCAAGTCTTTGCTCTGGGCGAGGGCGCAAGGTGAAGATGCAGGTAGCGCCCACAAATTAGCTGCATCATCCGGGAGGCGAAGTGGATCATGCAAAGTGAAAGGCAGGAGCCCCAGTAGTACTACTCCTCCACCATCATCAGGGTGCTCGTCACCCAGCACTCGACTGGGTCACACGTCCCACAAGATGCGAGCAGCCACGCCAAATTGCATGGCCGAATTCTTGCGGCCTGTGCAATTGGGGGCTCTGTTTGCTCAAGACCGCGAGAATCAAACCCACACTAGTCGTAAGCTGGCAGACCATGGTGGGCAACCACCTCTGCAAGATTTGATTGCTGCTGAGCTGGCTGGCACTTGCATGGCTCCCGGAGTGGGATTCCTGCCTCATGTTGCAACATCGCCAGGGAATCGAAACAGCAAAGGCAACCACGCAGACTGTCGTCAACCGCCCGACCTGGAGTCTTCACAAGAACTCCGGTACCTGTTTGCCAAGGACTGGGCATTGCAAACGTCGGATGAGGATGACGAATTCTGGGATTCAGGCTCCTTGTGTGGCTTGGCTTCGCCATCGCCATCGCCAAGATGGTCAGGTCACGATCGACGTCGACGGCGTATGAAGAAACAGCATTCGAAACTTCGCCATTCAAGCTCCTCGTCGCATTGTACTCCTGCTGCTGCACGGCCCAGGACGCAACGCAGCCCTCCCTTCCCCACTCCCACTCCCACTCCCACAAGCATTGCGAGCCTGCACGAGCTCCATGCACACAGCCCTGGCCATGGCAGATTCATACCCAAGGATGCAGCACCATGTGGTCAGGGCCCCAAATCGTCCCTTGGATCTTTGCTGGCGGAGGAAAAAATTGCTGCAACAAGCTCGTTGGAGGCCACCTGGAGGGCCCCCTCGCAGAGCAGCCGACGTCCCAAGATCGGGTCGTTGAGTGACATCTCAGCTCCGGTGCGCCCCGAGTCCCAAAGTCAGCTGGATTTCCTGATTGCCAAGATCTTGACTCTACGGGCAAACTCCATGGAGGCGAAATCCTCTAACGCTACTTCAGCTGGAGAGCCAGCTGACGATGGTGGATGTTCCACTTCTGGGAGTGACATGCAAGGCACTGCTGCTGACATAGTGAGGGTGGCAGAAGATGAAGACTTGGTCTGTGCTGCAACTGATTCTTCTTCTTCGTCTTCTTCTTCTTCTGCTGCAGCAGCAGCACAGCCAGCCACCGGTACTGATGTGAACTTGTCTATAGTGGACGCTCCAATTGTGACGAATCCTCCTATCCCTGACATTGGGGAAGCCCCTGATTCCTTGCATTCAACACGGCAAGAGCCCCACTCTTCCGTTGGGGAAACAATAGATTCTCCCTCTACTGCGGTGACAGATGCAGGGGAAACGGCCTTACAGCATGAAGGGGACCATGTCGGGTATGACGGGCCTGCTGAGGATATGGCACGAAGCAGCAGTGAGGTTGAAGCTCCTGCACCAGAGCGAGTCCAGCTGGGGACTCTGTTGGAACGAACAAGAGAGGAGCATGGACGGATACCATTAGGGCAAAACTGGATGCCGGCCTCCCCTCTCAGTCTAGTTGTGAGCCAGCAGCCCCCGGCAAGTTCCAGCACCTCCTCACGGTTCAATAAAGTGTCCACTGATGATACGTGCCATCACTCTTCTGCAAGGGAACTCGTGGTGTCACCGAGGTCCTCCCCAGGCTCACCCAGGAGTCCAGAATTGGGCGCATTCCAACAGACTGCAGCAGATCCGCCACCAGAAAGCACAACGGGAACAGAGCGGGCGTCTTCGACGACAACGGCTGCTGCTGCTACTGCGTCCCTGGTGGTGGATGCAGGCAGTGCAATGAGAGAACAGCAACGTCCCTCGACGCAACGGGTGTCATTGCTGTCGTTGTTGAACCAGGACATGGAAATGGACCTGGAGGATGGGCTGCACTTGATGTTGTGCGGTGGGGGGTGCCGACCGGACAAGGAGGAGCCCGAAGAGCCGGCTGACACGGAGGAGCTGGATCCCATGTGCTGCGTGTGCATGGTGGGTCACAAAGGGGCCGCGTTCATCCCTTGTGGCCATACCTTCTGTCGGAGATGTTGCCGCGAAGTGCGCAGGAGTATCGGCTCCTGCCCCCTCTGCAACCAAGTGATTGCCGATGTGCTCAAGCTCTACTAATTATTATTTACTTCGGGGATCTCGAGTCAGGCTGCACACTCAACATCTCTGGTGATGTTGCAGTCGCATTCCAAACCCCTTCTATCGATCTAGCGGGCTAATCCAGTAGTTACACTCTGAGGAAAGAAGCTCAAATCTCTCGTTGTGCCCAATTTGGTAACCAACCTGCAAATTGCAAGTAGGAATCGCGCGCAAAGCAATACGAGGTCTGACACCCCACCCCTGACTTTATTATTATTGCCATTTTAAAATATTATTATTCCCTTCCCTTGTGGTGCATTTTCCCACGACGGTTGGCTCTTCCTTCGTTTGGCAGATAGCTGAGCCATCACTATGTTAGTGTTTCCCATGCGATGGTCAGTGGCACTAGAATTTTGTTTTTTTCCAGCGTTGGGAAGTTGGATTCTCCTCAAATTAAACGAGTAGTCTCCATTGACAGGAGCATTGCCTGTCTACATTCTTTTAGTTTGTACCAAATCACCGTCACTAATGAAAGAACAAGAGGGTGTTGCTGAAAAATTTCGCTTGTTTGGGCCTTTCTTGTGCCTTTCCATGGTGATCACGTGTGGTGAAGACGCTGTTGCGCTTACAAGCAGAACATAGAGAATTATGCCGGCTATTATGTCTATATTAAGTCTGAGGCGCTTGTCAACTTCCTGGGCCAGGATTACTATTTCTAATAATTTCTAGTACGCTTCTGAAAAGAGTGACTCCACTTCAGAAGGTTAGTGCTGCGTTGCCGGTACAAGCAACTTTCTTACAGTAAGCTTGATGGAGACTCTTGTCCAGAGGAATCAGGCTTGCAACATTCATGTTTTTAGTTCCTTCATTTGTCTTCATGTCTTCATTCTCTGTCAAAAGTGTGTCGCACCAAGATTGTACCGATACTGTTCTCCGAGTCTTTCCATTCAGCACACCAAAGTCACCATATACTGTGGGCCTCGGTATTTACGAGAGGTGACAGCAATTTATATTTGTCATAAATACTGTGGTGTGAAATTCTTCAGAGTAACAATATTTGTGTCTCTTTGCATTCTTCAAACCCACTGTAATTTTGAATTGGCTCCAAGACACTTCAGAGCGTATAAAAAAATGTATTGAAGGGAGAGGTGTAGTATTATTTGTGCCTCTTTTACTAGGTTTAGGGCAAATGGGATTTAACCCCACAATAATTTTCACCACAAGGCATAATTATTGTGAGTTGCAATAATAAAGCATCCATAACATTCAGCCATCCACACTATATGGTGAATTTGGTGTAATGCTTGTAACTAGCCCTTTGTATAAAGGCAAAACTGGGCCGGAGTGTAGCGCAAGCTTTTGTCAACACATCGAACCGTGTTTTGCAAAGTCTCTAGGCCTCACAAGCTTGCACTCGGACACCCTATTCCACCATTGAGAAGCCTTGGCAAAGAGGTATACATATAAAGTAAAAAATTAGAATAGTAACTTTGTCTTTGTTGTAGCCCCATATCTCCCCTAAAGGGAGCTAGACCATAAGTAACAGAAAGGTCAATGCAACTCAATGGAAGAGCAGAACCATCTTCTTTGCTCATGTGATTTTGTCCTAAAACCCTTGATTTTAATTTGCTAGTTTTGAGCAATCCTATTAATTAGAACTTCTCCAGCAATGCTCCATGGCTTTGAATTTTATATGATCTCTAAATAATTTTGTTTAGTATTCAGGAAAAGTCCTTGAGATTCTTCACTTTACACTGAAAAAGGCAAGTGGGTTCAAGGCTTGGAAAATGTTTAAACAAAATTTTGCTTTCTATTTTGATTTAGGGGCTGACTGCTGGAGCTGCTCTTAAGCTAGGGTTCCATATATCGGTGGGGGTCCCAAAAAGCTGGAAGCTACCGATTCACCACCGAAATGGTGAATATGAGAATTTGTTTTTAGTTTTTGTAAATTCCGGTGGACCATTGACTGTGGTTCTTGAGGCTTGGATTCTTGTCTTCTAGCAGCTTGCACCCGCCCAATCCTCACATAGATGCCAGCCCTTCGCGGGAATTTGAAAACTGAGAACCTACCATCAATGATTTTTCAGCTAAAAATAGCCCAATTGCTACACTTAAAATACAATGACTAACTTTAATGAAGGGTTTTTGAAATATGAAAGGAAAAATAACCAAATATTTAGGAAAATTTAGATGAGTGGTCAAATTTTACCTAGGTATCATCATGGTAGCACCAAATATCACCCAAATGTCGTGAAAAAAGTTGGCTACCCCATATCATTTAATTATAGTAGGGTTCCTAACCCCCTACTGCTTGGATCGAATTTTACACATACAGTAACTTTCCTTGGAACTATGATGAGAGAAGACACTTGGCGTTGTATGAGGGAATTTTGTAAGAATCAAACAAGGAAAATTTACTAAAGATGTGAAGAAAAGAACATTCAAGAGTATCGAAGAGCATTAGAGAGAATCTTGGAACCTTTAGTAGAGGTAGAAAGTTTAACGCTTAATAATGTAATGCGGAAAAATTGAAAAAAGAATCACTGTTTACTATATGTTTCTAAAAAATAAAAAAATAAAAAAATGTGAAAGCCGGGGCATAAGGTTCTTTAGCCCTTGTAAGCTATATCTTGGAATAAGAATCGTTGCACGAGAATCGCTGTAGCGGATTCCAAAATATTGAACATGCCACGTAATTCTTTAGTTAAAGAATGACGGTGGAGAGTCGGAAGTCCCCGCCTCAAAAATCACATGTTCTGAAATTTTTTATCTTTCATGCTCTGAGAGCAAAAGGATGAACACTTGCAAGGGCTAAAGAACCTTATGGGGTCTGGCCTTGTGTAAAGTAGGCCTTCTGAGTCGCCGAATACTAAGCAATCAGACAAGTGCGGGGTTGTTGGGATATGCAAGGATTCAAAGAAGACCTCACTGGATGATCGTTGGGTTTCTTCGCTTTCGCTTGTAACGTTGTGGAATTGGGTGTGTGATCCCGCTGCTGCTGCTGCCGATCAATTGTAAAATGAGGGCACGCCTGATCATCGGCACAATCCCAGCAGCAAGCTTCCCTTCCCGTTTGCGCACACCCCACAAACAACTCCGCTTCGTTTCATCCACGTTTTGCAAGACAGATCATTTGCAAGCTTCTCGTCCCGGATTTCTTCACCATCTCTTAGTACTTTCAAGGAGAGCGTATCAAGCCACCCCCGTCGCAGCTATGGCTTCATTCCAACCCCAGTTGGCACGACAACCTCCTTCGCTGCCTCTTCCCAACTCCCCCAACGGTGGAAAGGTATGGAACAAACTATTAGGGTGTAGCCAAATCAGTTCCATTCAAATGGTAAATTGGAGGAAAATATTTTGTAGTTTGAATCGAAAAAGTCCAAATGTATAGTATACCATGAATTTCTTGGCTAGTCTGTACTGCACAAGACCTAGAGGAGGAAACCCAACATACTAATGCCTCGCAGACTCTGATCCACGGGTGCTCTTCACAGACCTTCATACATCACAAACCCTATTCAATGGAGCAAGCAGGGTTTGTGATAATGCTGTGTTTTGGGTCTAAATCTTTTTTACAAAGAACGGTCCCTAGGCATTTTTGTGAATACACGATGGTCCTCTATACTTTAGATTGGACCTTTTCAAAGAAACGTCCCTGGTACTTTAGATTGGACCTTTACATAGATACACGATGGGTTTGCACGACGGGTCCTCTATACTACTAGTCCAGTCCAGTTGCTTTCTAAAAGGGTTACAACTGAGAACCCTAAACTGTACAACATTTGTTCATTGAAAAATCCAATATCACTCCTGCTTCAGATTAGCGTTGGGTATGCTTTTAGAGTAGGGATGGTTTTCAAGCATCCTACCTTACTAGAACATGAATGTGTTGTTTGACTTGTTTGATGTTGTCAATTCATTGTTAAGAATCTGAGTGAGTTAGTTGTGGTGATGTCTGCAGTACAAACTTGCAGTATGTCAGTTGTTCGTTACATCTGACAAGCAGAGGAACATTGCTCATGCACGAGAGAGAATCGAGGCTGCAGCTGATAATGGGGCTGAGCTTATTGTTCTTCCTGTGAGTTCAACTATGCCAAGTCCTGTATCATATTCTTACTGAATTCCATGTACACCATTGAGCTTGTAAAAAACTCTAGAAATTGTGCCAATGTATTTTGAGTAACACTAACCAGGTATAAAAACTTCAATCACAGAATTGACAGAACTTGATGTAGAAACCAGTGCAAACCAAGCCTTTATGTAGTGCAATTTCCTCAATTCTTACCATATATGTTACTATACTCAGCATTCTCATGTGTTATGAATTTCTGTGCTTGATATGTTATCAGGAGATGTGGAACTGTCCATACTCGAATAACAGCTTCCCAACCTATGCAGAAGACATTGATGCTGGATTGGAAGCATCTCCATCCACGGCCATGCTGGCTGAGGTTGCACGGAAGAAGAAAGTCACCATCGTGGCTGGGTCCATTCCTGAGCGAAGTGGTGGTAACTTGTACAACACTTGTTGTGTCTTTGACAAGAACGGAGAATTGAAGGCCAAGTTCCGCAAGGTACTGAAACTTAATTTTGAATGCTTTAATGCTACCACTCGTTACTTTCAGAATGTGCATAGAACACAAGCAAATGCATTGGGATGTCACCATTGAAATGCAGTCTAGATGAAATGCAAGTCTTACAGTACAATGTGTAGATATTGAATCTGTACCTGAGAATTCGTTAGCTGCAATCACTCATTCATTAAGCTTTTAAAAAGTGTGCATGCCTTCGCGAACACAGCAAGTTGGATGTAATGTGGAATCAGAATATTGCGGTATTGTCATAATGGGCATTGCCTGTACATTGAAGAACAGGATGAGCTCAACTATGCTGTATGGAATCATGCAAGGTAGAGGTCTGTTTATTGGAATCCACAGATATTATATTGGCTTGCATGATTCCGTAAAACATAATTGAAGCTCATCAATGTGCCTGCTGGTCACATGTATAGATAAGTAATGAGCCAGCTCGACGCTTTTGATGCCCAGTAACCTAGCTGCTCTCGGAGTTCATATTCATCTGCTCAGCCTTTTGGCAGTTGCTCTGGTTAAGTTTTAGGCAGAGAACAATAACATGGTTGATGGTGTTGGGAGTGGTCAGATTCATCTATTTGACATTGACATACCCGGGAAGATCACATTCAAAGAATCTGATACGTTAACTCCTGGAGAAGAACTGTGTGTTGTGGACACAGGTGAGTCAGTAGTTTATGGTTTGTTAGTCATTCTATCTTGAGCCATTGTTGAGACAATGTTACAGTTTCAAAAGCTTGTGAATGTTTTACTAGTGTTTGGGAGTATCTCACTCTATTTGCATTTTTTTATGTGCAGATGTTGGGCGAATTGCAGTTGGAATTTGCTATGATATTCGCTTTCCTGAGATGGCAATGCTGTATGCTGCTCGTGGTAATCTCCCATTACCTCGACGTTGACTTTTATAGTTATTCTTCTCTATGTAGATCCCTGCAATTTATTACGTTCTTGGATGTACAGGGGCACACATCATTTGCTATCCAGGGGCGTTCAACATGACTACTGGCCCTCTTCATTGGGAGCTTTTGCAGAAGGCCAGGTTCAGTGCCAATTTTCATCTCCTTTTGTGACCTTTTTTCTTTCTTGGTTCCTTATGGTTAGTAATTACATCCTTGTTTGCATCCCTAGTTGCGACCCTTACCCTATGGATTCTTGCCTAAAATGTACATGGACTGAACATGAGAGCCTAGGGTCGATTTTGGATACACCTATAATCGTCACTATGGAAATTTCATAGTTTATTCATATATGGTGTCTCAAAAATACATGCTAAGATGCGTTGGAATCCTCTTTCAGTTGCCAATAAGACCCTGCAAAAATTAGGGCATTTTAATGATAGGAACATGCTCAGATGTGCTTTTCCGTGCGCATACCTTAATCTGACCTTCATTGTATGTGCTCGTGCATGGGCGTTTTTGGTTTCTTCCATTCCAGAGCTGTGGACAACCAGGTACGTAGTCAACAAATGGTCCCTTTTCATTTTGGATCTGATTGTTGAGCATATTGCTGAGATCAAAAGGATTGTTTCAGTATTTCTTTTGTGCATTCAAAATTTGAGAGCACCGGAGGATTTTCAATTGTTTCTGGGATACTCTAGGCTTGATCACATACTGATTATTGGCAATGTCTGCAACAGATCTTTGTTGCAACTTGTTCACCAGCTCGCGATACTAACGCTGGCTACATTGCATGGGGTCATTCTACTGTTGTTGGGCCGGTGAGTGTTTTCATTCATTCCGACTGAACCCCTGAAGGACCAAGGATTCAAAGTTTTAAAATGACAAATTCAATTGATCATATTGTGAAAAATATAATTCAGATGGGACCAATTTTGTATCACCAGAACTAGTGAAGATCATTGCATGTGTTGGTCAAGAAACAAATAAAAAATTTACAAGAGGAAGTTCAAATGGGACCTACTCAAAACTGTTAAAAAAATACGGAGCTCAATTTGGGCTTCTTGGTCCTTTACGGGTTAAGATTTGCAGATTCCTGTTAACTGATCTGGCTTTTGCATGTTCAATTTCAATATTTTCGTGACATGCAGAAATCTTTCAGGCACCACATGATGCACGGGACCAGAAGGTTTTGCTGACATGTATTGTGGTGAATCGTTTAATGGAACAGTTTGGCGAGATCTTAGGTACTACTGAGCATGAGGAAGCTACCGTCTTTGCAGACATCGACTATTCTCAACTCGATACAAGAAGGTTGGACCTTTTCTTTGGTTTAGGGTTTAGGGTTTAGGGTGTTGAGGCAGCTTCTGAAGAATGTTATGGTTGCTTGGGTTCTGATTCTTCTCTTTTCTTTCTTACAGGCTAAATATGCCACTTGAGTCTCAAAGACATGGCGACCTGTACCACCTCATTGACGTTACCAGAAAGGACGTGTTGAAATCCTCTTAAATCTCCTAGTAGTAACTATTGCAACTAGTAGGTATGAAGTGGAACTAAGACGAAGTGGTGGCTCTGCATGGGTACTTATGCTATATTTCCTTTTATACAATAGTTTGAATGTAAATGGGGATTGTATGTAGACAATTTGGCAACCAACTTGCTAATCATGGAGGAGGGATCACATCTGAAGGTAAACCACCCTATTTGTGAGTCACCCTATTTGTGCCACTATATACTTGCCATTATGTACTTGTGATATAGCTATCAAAATTTTGAAGTTAAGACACTGATACATAGCAACCACAATGTGGTACAGTCACATGGCATGAATAGGGTAGTTTACATTAATCTATGGATAGCTGTGCATCTGTTACAAATTGCTGAATCTACTGAATCAATTCCTCAAAAAGCTCATGCCATTGATGGATCCTTGGAGCTGTTTTGTTGCATGACTACCATTGTCTGATTTGCAAGAACCTAATGACTTAAAACATTGTTTGCATGTTGCAGAAAAGTTCTAAAAAATAGTTTTTTTCCTTACGAGACATGTAAAGGGCACTATTGCAGGGAAGAAACATATGGCTAGGTCTGGCTAGCGCATTCTAGATCAGATGTATCCCATACAAATTTCCCTCTTTTTGGTGTGCAAGGACTTTCTGCCAGGCAGGGCGAGAGGAGATATCCTGCCACCATGCATTCAAATGTTCCCGGGAGGTAATGCCATCACCTTTCTTGGCAATATTGATGAGATAATGCAGTTGTGGAAGATGGCACACCTCAGCCAAGCTAAAGAAGTTGCCTGCCAAGTACTTGTGGGCCACGAGGTGGGCTTCATAAACGTCCAGAAGCTTCTCAAGCTTAGGCAGCTGCTCTGCCACCAGGTGTTCATTAGGAATTCCCCCCCACCTGGATTGGAAAACCAATTGGAAAACAATGATAGACAGCACGGGGTTCATGCTTTGTGCCTCTACTTCCAGCCATTGATTCACAAGAGCTCTCTCCTCGGGGTTCTTTCCCAGTAATGTGGAGTTACCCTGGCTCTCAAACTTCTCACAAATGTATCATTCTGCAGATTGCGCTCGATTCTGCATAAAATAGAAAAGCCAGATCTAAGTTCGAGTGCTGGAGGCCGACACCAGTAGCTGTGCCCTACATTACTTGTCCGTTGAGACCATTCCAGTACGTTTTGTTATTCATCAAACATTTTATAACGCATCTTCGAAATCAGTGTTGAATCGGGACGTTAAAGGGTTAACTCCACAATAAAAGGCTAGCCACAATATATTCTAATTTTTATCTTAACCCTTAAATGTCAAGACGTCTTGGATGGGCAACCCAAAGGAATAAAAATAATTTAGAGAGCTGCCCCCAACAATAACCCCTTGAGTAACGTGAACAACCAATGAGAATTCCTCAAATCCTCTATGAACAATGGATGGAGTAAACAGTGTCACTCCAAAAACAAATTAAAAAAATTCAATGAGATTCCGGCTACGTAGTAAGCTCTACAATTCTGAATACCAAAAAGAACAAAAAAAACAAAATTGAAAAAAATTAACACTGTTGAACAGTGCTGGCATGCGCTGCCAGCTCTCGTATGCATCAAGGTCTCAAGCTACCCGACTCCCTTTCCTTCCTCTTCACCACTTCTCTTTCCAATTCCCTTGGAATGTATAATTTACCAAAATATGCGTATTTTCTAAATTTAACCTCGTTTATTCATCACTTTTTCAAAGCACCAATTCATTTCAATTTTGGTTGAGAAAATCCACTTTTTTCTTCATTGTTCTCTCAAAAAAACCGGTGGGGCTTTTTTGACGTTTAAGGGTTAAACTACACTTGTCTAGCTGCACATATTGTTGGACCAAGACATCCCATCTACCTGGGATTATGATGTTATGTATATTGTCGTCATGTACTATTCTGGCATTTTTGCCTACTGGTTTTGTTAACAAATTAATACATCCACATAAACAGATATGCCACTTTTGAATCATGTCTTGTTATTTCACTTTCAAAGCGGTACTAACATGGGATTTACAAGAAACTAGCCAACGTAGAGATGGTGCTTGAGCTCAAGGAGACCAACTATATCATCTCAGAGAAGTTCAAATTACCATATAGAATGAAATTGCCATCTTCCAGCACCGGAATCTTTTCAACTGGCTGCATGTAGAAGAGAAATTACAAAAATTACATGGTGTTATAGATGGCATGGCTACAGCTGCAGCCATGGTGTTAAAGACAACATTTCTAGCACATATTAAATGAGTTATAAATGACACTGTTTCAACGAGACGGTCTTAGGAGGTACCCATATCACACCGTTAACCGGGAGACATTGTTCACATAAAAATTAGTAGTTACGTGGGATTCACAAGAAACAAGCCAAAATTATATCCTCTAACCAATACTTACAACTACACAAATACTACTAGGATCATACCGACGTTTGTTAGCACTGTTACCTGCGGAGTAACTACCAGTATAACAACATTATGGCTCCTAAATGTTGCTTAACAAGCTGTAATGTTGCTGGGATTACTCCTCTACATTGCTAACAAATGTAAAAATTGATCCTAGTAGTGAAAATGCCTTCCGCATTAGGTTTGCTTGCTGGTGGTTAACTTGTTTGATCGGCACCAACGTGTCCAAAGGTTGACTCAAGTCACTAGTTAGTAGCAGGAGTGACCCTAATCAGACCACGTCTAGAGTAGTTGGCCCATCCAGGATACTCGCTTCGAAGCCAGAGGATGAGCTTATCCCCATTCTTAATGTTATCCAAGAATTGTTTGCCTTCGGGTTCTATACGGCAGACATCCTTCTTGTGGAGTTGCCATTCGCTGATCGCGTGTCGATTGGTGTACACTCGGAGACGAGGAACACCCCTCTTTTCTTTGAATCTCTGGCTATGATCCATGATGCTCAGTTCCCCATATGTCCAGGAGTTCTCGTAACTGCCTTGATCCTCTGGATAGCTAGACCAACCTTGATCATGTGAATCAACTTCCACATGAATGCTCTCCAGCGGCGCCACGTTAATGGTCATCTCCAGATAAATATGTGACATGTAACTTGAACCCACCACTAATTGAGTAGTGTCAACTTCAACACCAGGTTGAGAAGTGTCAACTTCAACACCATGTTGAGAAGTACGAGCAGTTGCCGACTGAACTTGACGAGCTGATAGAAGAGATATGGACTTTTCTGAAGATAGTTCCCTGTATGACTTGGAAAGTTTGCTTAGAGGATCGAATTCTTTCAACCATAGAAATTTTGGGTGTTTCACTGCCTGTACAATTGGCACAAAAAATGAGGTCAAAAGGCTCATCAAGGAAATCTCATCATCGATGTCGACAGTGATCGCTACACGTGGTGTTACACTTGAGCACAATGCTCTTTCCAAAACAATCAGGGAATCTTTTCTTCCTTTAATTTTCTTCTGTAACGCATCTGGTGCATCACCAGGGCATACCACCGGGAGGTCTAAGTAAAGGAAAAATCTGCAGCCTTTGAACCGCTGTCGAACTTTTCGTGCTGCCTTGGTATTATTGTCCAGGTTGTTACTATTTCCCAGGTCAGTGTTGACGATAGGCCATTTGGTGTTCACGATCAGCGCAACAACGTTGTCTTGCACTTCCACAAGCAAACCCTGTAGAATCCTCCAAACAAGTTTATCCAATTTGGAAACAGGGCCTCCACCTTCAACGTAGATAAAATGGC
Source organism: Pohlia nutans (assembly GCA_022496805.1). NCBI lineage: Eukaryota > Viridiplantae > Streptophyta > Bryopsida > Bryales > Mniaceae > Pohlia > Pohlia nutans. The sequence continues at coordinate 20,115,097 of CM040097.1, forward strand.
TGTAGCTCCCGTCCTGGACAGCCTCAATGATATGAGAAGCAATCTCTCGGGCACCATCCACGTCGTCCATCTTAGAGATACGATGTTGATATGATTCAAATGCAACAGTGCTCACCACAGACCATCCTCTCCCGGAGCGCTCCAAACCTTTGAATGTTGCAGGTGAATTAGCAACAGGAGTTGATGTTGGTGCAGCAGTTTCAGGTCCGGCAACAAGTGAGCTTGCGACAATGTCTATTGCACGAGCATACCTTCCAATTAACAACAATCTGCCCTTGCTCAATGTTTCTCTTATGGGAGCCGTTGCAGGTTTGGGCTTACTGGTCAAGTTCATAATCTCATCCTTAAGGCAATTGATTGATTTGTTGCGCCGAGCATCTTTCCTTCTAGCCATCGCACAAGAAGGATCCTCGTCTGGATCTATTCCAGCAAAATCAACGCTGACGTAACGCTGACATCCACTAAAGTCATGTTGAATGTCTTCTAGATGTTTTGTAATGTTGTCAGGCTTGCTGTTGGTGAAGATGATGACAAAATTATCCTCCACACCCTTAAACGCATCTTTAAAGAACTGCCAGAGATTCTCGTGAAAGTAATCGGTTTTTCCCCACTTATGAACGTAGGCAAAGTAGTTGTATTCGTCTGTGGTTTGCACGAAAAAATCATAAAGCCTTAACTTTGCTTCTTCGTTACTTACAGTGCCTCCATCTGCTTCACCAAATCCCACAGTATCAACAACTACCATCGTCTCTGTCTCCTCTCTTTGCATGAGCTCTGTTTTTCCCCGAACACCAGAGCTCGTACCAAACAACAAGGGAGGATCCAAGTTTCCCTTAATGAGCATATTTGCAATAGTGGACTTCCCGGACCCTGTCCGCCCAAATAACAAGATCTTGGTTTTCGCTTCAACCATTCTTTTTGTTGTTGATAGATGTTCAAATGATACTAGTACAATTTGTTGGAGCTTGATTTGAAACAACTGGAGATTATGAACTCCACCCGCATCTCACTTACACCTGAACATACCACAAAATATCCAAATTTGATGAATAAATCAGCTAAATTAGCTCTCAAATGAGAATCTGATGTGCTGTATGACCAGTTTTGCGCCATCACTAAAACTGGCAAAACGATGTGTATAAGCTGGGAGTTAGACAAAACTTCTATCAGTTAGAATGGTTGTTTAGTAGGTAATTATCCATGATCGGCCTTTGCGTCCTCCAAGTCCTCAAAGTTGACCTCTCACACAAACCTCTTCAATTGCCCAATTTCACACGAGTCAATAGTTTCAAAGACTTGGTGAATTTCCAACAGTCCAGTCCATGTTCACCCACATGATTCTCATATGGACGAGATCCTAAAGAACGTACAAAGTTGACGTGAACTAAATCTTAATTCCGGACAGAGTTCAAGTACACATCTCAGAGAGAAATATTAATGTCATTGAGCATGAATTTAGCAAATTTTCTACTTCGTTAATCCGGTAGGTTTGGTTAGAAGGAAATGTTTTGTTCCCAACATTGGTTCTCTGCAAGTAAGAACTCCACAACGGAAAAAGTGAAATACTAGGCAAGGTCTCTAGCTGCTCACTATGCAGAGATCATGTAATGTTGGAACCCAACTTATTGCTGAAAATTAGGACTCAAGTTAAAAGCTTTAGTAATGCTTTGACATGTGTTTTCAAACCTTCTTTCCAAGCAAGAGTATTGGTGGCTCACCTTTTATTACAAGCATTTGAAGGTGAAATTGTTCAACAGCAAAAACTCCAATACCTTCTCTCCCGACATATATCGTGTGTAAGCAGAATAATCACTTCTTCAAACAGCCCAAGAAACCAAAAAGTATTTCCGGGCAGTACAATAAACCTACGATCCTTGTAGTACTAAGCCAAGCGTCCAGAGAATTAGTTCTGCATTCCTGCACGAGTAACACAGCTCCTACTAAGTGGAAATGAAATACAGCAAAATAGCAAAGCACGCCCCAACTCTTTCCAATAACCTGGAAAAACAATCCTAAAACCTAGATTACTCACATTGCATTCTATTTTGCCTAGAATTGAACATGGACAATTTTAAGCAAAAAAATTAAAAGAGAAAAAGACAAACAAAACAAGCCAACAAAACACCATTTCAGTAATGGAATTGTGAGCGTAGGGAAATTCCTAAAATCCAGGTGTTAACCTAAATTCAAATTTATGGCAGTATGAAACCCCCATTCGTAACATATCCAGTTTTCAAAAGGGTGCTCCATTGCACTGCTCTATTATGCTATGTTAGCACGGGGAATATCAATTATTTTGCCCTAGGAAAATCGTCTTACCATAAACAAATGTCGTAAAAAGACACAACCAAGCTCTCCTAATGAACTTAAAAGATTGAACAAACCTAATTGAAAACGACTATCACAAAACAGACAAGAAAACGCAAGAGTTTATAGGTGATGTGAAGTACCTGCAGGTTGACAATCGAGCTCCACAGATTGAGGTCACATCCAAACGCCTGCAACGGCTTCACAAATATCCCATCATTGTCAAGCTCATTGTGCCAGTGTATCAACTAGCTTGAAAACGGTAGTGGCTGACAAACCATATCTGGAAATACAGTATTTCTAAACAGTCAAGGTCCTGACGCTTGAATCGAAGTATACAGTAAGTGGAAAAAAGTCTCTAGGTCCCTCTGAAAGTCTGTACTGCAAGACTAGTATGCATTCATGGAGGCTCTTTCTTTCTCTGATCGATTCAGATGTGTAATTGGCGCACTGACACTGCCGTCGATGCAGAGGGGCTGGCCTAGCGTCTAGCGCATAATTGTATGTGAACGTATATGAGATCAGGAATGTGAGAGAAGAGCTTCCTGCGAATCTGCTATGGTCTGTAAGTCTCTGACCCTCTTTTTAATTCAGCAGACACCAAAAACGATGAAGCGGCGTCACGTACATGAGCACCCCAAGGCTAGAAAGTTCCGAGATGGTTGTGAGGAGCTTGACTATCGAGCCTCTGAGAGCATGCCCAGCAGCAGCAATTCCCTTGACCCAACGTACGTCAAGATAAAGGGCAGTTGCTCCCTTGTTCACCCCAGCAACAGTGACGCCAACCCCAAGATGATGCTCAACGTCATAAAATTTGATTTCTCCACGCCAAACACTACTGTCTTGGCGGGTGCTTTTTTTCTTGCACTAAACTTAATTAAGAGTTGTGGGGATTCAGTAGCCAGCAGTTGACTAACAGCATGATGGGGCACAATTTACAATGCTCTGACAACATGGAATAAGGTGTTGGCCACAACAAAATATTGGGTGCTGCTGGGACAAGCATGCAAACTCCTCCCCCTATGCTCATGTTCCTCCAATTTAAAATGGCGTTGAACCCATGAATTCATCAAAACTGCTGGGCTTGCTCTCAGAAGTCTCTGTACAGACACTCCTGTACACAGTCGTTTCTATAAGATATTTTAGTCTGTACAGTACAACTTTGATACCGCCGAAGCCCCGGTAACTTTACTCTTCTAGTGAGAGTTGACTTGATGTAAATGAGACGCCATTCCCCAAAAAGCAATCACTGATTCGCCAAGTAATATAATTTAATCTTATGTGTCAAAAAAAGTAAAAAGAGAGAAGAAAAACGCAATCACCGGGTATATTACTGTACAATTGGTCAAAAATGATGCCCAACTCACAGTACTTCCAAGTCCCATATCGGTAGGAGTTGAATTGGACCACTGCAACCAGCGTTTACTTTTTAAAAAATTGATGGTAGAGCGAATCGCATCCTCCTGTAGCAGCTGGCAGCAACTCTGGCACTGCTTTTGGCATATGGAACAATTTTTGATTCAACAACAGTAAAGTGCATGCTACTGAAATGTTATGCGATTCCCGCCCCTGTTGCTGCCCCTTCGGCGGTCGAGATCCTCTGATCGAAATCACGATGATCCAACGGTTTAGATTCGCGGCAACCGACGCTCAGGCCTGCTATAATTCAGGAGTGCTCACAAAAATCTGAAAGGTATGATTTTTAGTGCTCACAAAATTTATCTCGAGGCACTGTCGGCGCGTGTGTTAACTTATCGTGGTTGTAAATCTGTGCGACTATGTCAAGATCGATTTATTACTCTGGCCAGGGGCCATCGTACTATTAGCGAGAGTACCTCAAAAATATATTTTTCTCAGTTACATTGACGTTCAAGATTTTTGTGATTACAGTAGGAGTAACGATGGCCTCCGCAGATCTGAAGACAGTAGTGTTGATTGGGAGGACGGGATCAGGGAAGTCGACTCTAGCGAACATGCTTGTGAAAGGTGACCTGAATCCTCCTCACGCAGCGGAGATGGGCGATGGTATGCGAGGAACCACAATATCGTGCGCAAAGTTGGAAGGCAGAGGATGGACAGTGGTGGACACTGTGGGCTTCGGCGAAGGAGTGAAAGGAAGGGTGCCGGACGAGCAGGCACGAGAGGAGGTCATAAGCTTTTTAAAGGAAGTCCAGGGGGAGTATAGCCATATCATCTTTGTTCTGAGGAAAGGGAGATGTGACGTGGTGACAAGCATTCTCTGGAGGACGTTTCTAGAAATCTTCAAAGGAGGCGAGAAAAATTTCGTAGTCTTGGTGACTGAAGCGAACAAGAAGTTTTTGGAGAAGAATCTAGGTGATTTGAAAGAAATATTCAAAGAGTGTGAGCATTTCATGTATGCGGACTTTCCCCCTGTTGATGATGAGGATGATGATGACTGGAAGGAAGAGATTCAAAACAACCACGAAAAAGAGAGGGACAGACTGGAGCAAGAGCTCCTGGCCATGTTTACTTTCTCGGTGAAGCCAGATATTTGCGGCATGACCAATGACGAGATTGAGAAGAAAGCGGAGAGCATCCTCAAAGTTATCGCACGGCTTATCATGGAAGCAATGGCCAAGTATGGGCCCAAGATCATGACGGCTGTAATTTTTTTTGTCAATGCTGCATCCCTTGCTTCTCAATTTGCAGGAGCATTTTAGAAGCAGGTACGTGATCAAGTCCTCTTAGGTCATTACATGTGAATGCTCTCGTCCGAAGACAGTGGTGAGTGAGCTTCTACCAGGGTAGAACGACCTTGCAAGCACCCTCGAGGTGGGTGGCAACAACACTAGGTAGACTACATTTCTCTAGAGAATAGTTCGGTTACCTTCAATTTCACAGCTCCAAAGCCCCTATTTATAAATAGATTTAAACGATGTTTGCTTCTTGTGGATTGCTTTGCTACAGCTCTTGCTATAATTCTTATCGGCAGACTGTGGTCTTGGTTGATCATGTCTTTAAGCAACCTCATTTCTTTCAGTCGAAATTGCCCCAAAATTAATATATCTGTATGGACAGATTCACTTTCATTTCAGTAGCCATATCCATGGTTTCCCAAGCTCTTCCCTAAGAGGTTTGGAGTGACACCTGAATACTATTCTAACATATTGCACAATGGTACGGTACCACCTTCAGTGCGATAACGTGCACAAACTTTCACTTGCAGCATTATGCGAGACGTTGCGTATCCTGTTTCAAAGATTGGAACCTCCTAATATGTACAAGTGTCTTAGGCTTGGCTGCACATCGCCGGTGAGATTCTTTGGAAATGTTGCGTCTTCACAAAGTGGTGGATTACTCGAAAGGTTGAAGCCAAGTCGAACAGGTTCAAATGGCGATTTAGAGCATGCCCAGCAGCAGGTGTTTTGGAGGGACCAACGCTAAGATTTGGTGTAGTCATCTCCAGTTGCTTCGAAGTTTGGCCCAGCAACTACCCACTAACGCTAAAAAATAGTTTTTGGAGCCAAAGTTTGAGGTTTCCCCGCCATCTACAGAAGCTTTGGCGCAAGCAAATTTCTCACACCAAGCAAGCAAAGATGCTCAATCAACAATTAAATAACGAGCTTGAAGACTATTCACCGGCCCGTGCTTCAAGGTCATCAAGTTACTTTCATAAAATCTTTGTGTTATAAGTTGCCTTGGTGTTCGCTCCAGGAATGTAACATTCCTCTAAGTTAAAAATGGCCCTCAAATTAATGCTTGGCGGACATATTTTCTCTGGAACTGCTGGGCTTGCTCTTAGGGCTTAGAATTTTCAGCCATGAGTCCATGTCCTGGTAGACTCCTGGAAGACTCCTGGAAGACTCCTGGAACCCCGTCTCTAAATCCCCCGGTGGTCTTGAATGCGGGGCACTATTCATCCACCCCTCCTTTTTCTGAAATTTCCATTTTGGGCACCTTCGGTGCTTTTTTTGGAATTTTTTTGGTACTTTGGGGCCATAGGCCCCAAATTATCCTAGGGGGACCTACTTGAGAATAAAAAACCATTGGAAGAGGGGGTTGTTCTTTAAGGTGGGGCCTGAACCGGTCAAAAATAGGGGGCACTTTTGTCCCCATTCATTCAAGACCACCGGGGGTTCTAGAGAAATCCCTCCTGGAAGAGGTATGCTCCTTAATTCACTGGTACAGCTGGATTCGCCAAGACGCTACCGGCTACTCACGGAATTAGTAACAGCACATGCACCTACTGAATACCTATCTTCTGTGTTTGCCATAGATTAGGGTGACATCGCCAACATTACAGAGTTGTGACGTTTGTTCGGTTCAAGGAGATTAGTAAATCGTAACTATCCCTTGTCTTTCTCCAGTCTGCCTTCCAATAAGTTATGCCATCATGGACAAGTGCATCATCTAACCCACTACAGGTCTTAAATCCAGTACTATCAAGCTTGGATAGGCTTTTCAAGTAGGCATGTACATCAGAGGTGGAAATCGAAGGCGGTTCGAATTCAAACTGCCGAACATGAATTTAAAGAGCTGCCGTCTCAATTAGCTGAACGCACTTCTCAGTGAAGAAAATTTAATTAAAGATCATGATATGCTCTCATGATCACGCTCTCACCGCACCTCATCAACGATCTCCAGTCACCTTAATTGCATGGCCATGTTGCAAGCATCAATACCGTCTCTAGCATTCAGATGAACGTATGCAAATTATTAATTGCAGTGGTTGTGAGTCGACTTTCTGAGCATCCCAACCATGCACGCTAAAAATGACATGCTGAAATTACTCATCTATATTTGAAGAGCCATTCAACTTAAAGTTCCCCACCCACAAACGCAATTCAAACATCAATAGTGTATATCAAATAGTCAATGGACCAATCGCAAGTAGAATGTGAGATATAGTCAACTAAACTTAGATTTGAAGTGTCATCTTTCACACATGTTATTATAGAGGGTCAAGAAGTTTTTTGGAAGGGCCCTTAGCATTTTTCATCCGCTTTTGGAGTGTGTTAGACTCTTGGCGAGCCCTGTTGGAGATGCTCTAAGGGTATATATTATTACATTGTTACTAAGAATTAAGTATGAAGGTCTAAGTAGCAACACAAGAATTGTGAGAAGAAGAAAGCGAGAGTGAGGCAGAATGTGATTAAAGTGAATAGTATTAAGAGAACCAAAGAAGAGAAGAGGCATGTAGGAACTTGCATTTGGAGGCCTCTCTAATACTATCAACATCTCCCTATCACAAGAGATTTATTTGAATTGATAGAGAGTTTAATAGGCTTGCAAAGGTGATTTGGATGAAAATAATTCGAGATTGTATGAAAAAGTTACAAGGCTTTGAATTTGTTCGTGATTCAATTTCTGGATGCTAGGACATTTAGGGGTTAACCCTTTAGTGCTCAAGTTACCACTTAGTGATCTCTGATGTGTCGAAAACGCGAATAACGGAAAGTTTGTGAAGAATTGGATTTTGAATTGTGAAGTTCAGATTTTGAGATTTATAATATACATCTTCTAGGAAAAGAAAATTTCAATTTGGAATTGTACAACTATCAAATATACCTATGAAAAAAACGCAAAAATAGTGCAAATACTTGAAAATACAATAAATACTTACAAATACAACACATGTACTATGCGGTATTTCTTGTGTTTGGAAGTTTGTTATCTTGTTTTGTTTTTTGGATTGTGTTCTCTTATTCATGTCCCGTTAGTGTATGTATTCCGATCTCGATCCATGTACGAACTCATTTCATGTTTTAACGTATAAATTAATGTCCTAAAGTGTACATGGATATGTCACTCTCACTTTAAAAATTCACAATAATCATGTGTGAGTCCATTCTTAACATGAAAGATTGCAACAGAGAGGTGTTGACATAGGTCATTGCTGAACATCTTCACTTTCATTTAAAAAAAATTAATCCAAATTCTATTTAACTTTGAAGTCACACACCCTCCAAAATCTCATTTTTGAGTGTGCCTTATATGATTTAAAGACATACTATGATCTTTCAATCCCACCATCGAATGATTCTCTAATTTTGACAAAATGTCTTCACTCCAACTGAGAATACAATTGTATGGTCACTTTCTAATTTAATCCATTCTATTTCTGATAGTATCAATCATAGTGGAAAAACCCAGCGAAATCCAATGAACCCAGCTACAGTACCAAAAGCGTTAGAGGTTTAACAATATGGAATTCTGAATACCGAATGTAGAAAATCAAGATACATGATAAGGCTAAAGCAAAGTTAGTAATATGAAATTCTGAATACAAAATGATATGGCATATGATTCACACATGATACAAATAACATGATTCACACAAAAGATGTGGCTTCAGCATTGATGACAAGTTAGAACTCTCTTGATGCCAAACGATTATTAAATTAAAATGCAAACTGTAAGATGACCTGTATAATTCCGGGCATGGTTTATGCGACAGAAACCACTTAAATCCCCACCACTAACTGACTTGCGTGAATAATTAGTGACCTATCATCCACTACACCGAAATTGTGATTTAGTGTCCGGGACACTATTTCTCAACATAGACACTATTTGACTTTAGGAGATCAATAGTGTTCTTGTTAAAATAAAAAAAATTACTGTAAAATTTAAAATGATAAAAACTTCTAGATGTAGGGTTCCAATGACGAATCCAATCTTCTAAATAATAGCTTAGCCTTTTCAGATGACTTTCAGAGATGACAACTTTATAATAAACATGGCATGCCAGCTCATCTCACTCTCATCACCTAAAAAAAATATGGTATTCTCAGTGGAAGTGGGAAACTCTTTGTACTGTAGGGACACTATTTTTCCTCACCTTTGAACGAATTGTGATAAAAGACATCAATTCTCGCTGGACACTAAATCACAATTTTAGTGTACCGCAGTAATGAAACGAGTGTTCATGCACTTCACTCTTGTAAGTTAGGAAGAGTCCTTGGACAATAATCTTCAGTGTGGAAGAGATGGAGGGCATAGGCCAACCATCCAAGGATGTTGCATGAGCTCCTCGGGTGTCAATCGCGCGTTTTTGTCCCACCTCAAACAACCCTCCAAAAAGTTAACGAACAATGGATCATTGCACCCTATGGCAGTTGCCATACTTTTAGTGCCTGGCCAATGTTTCTTACCCCATGAGTTTGGAACTATCCTTGGATTGTTATTGCTATCTGCAAACACCCGATTACAACATTTCAAGGTATCAGCTTACACCCATGTTTGGAGTCTGCTTTAGAATAATTAATTATGATGATAGTCCCGGACTTTGATGAGCTCAGTAAATTGCTGTGCCATTAACTCGAACTAAGTGCCCAAATGACCAAAAGTGTATGCTGTCATAGTACGAAAATGTGTGTCAATTTCTCATTAGCATTTAGTAGCAGCATTTAGTAGTAGTTCTACACACCGTAGCTACTTCCTCTATCTGGAAATAATTGTCCTAGTTTATGGCGTGTTTTAACTTAAAAAAAATTTATGCCAAAAAAAACCGTCAAAAGAACTCAAAAAATGGTCTATCTTTAATAGTAGTATGTAGTTTTTGTGTCACTCTCATTGTCTGTCCCGTTTGAAGTAGACAAGACTCAAGTTTGAAGTATAAAACATAGAAAAAATATTGCCAAAAAAAAAGCCAAAAACTATGACAATTATTGCCGGACAGAGAGAGTAGTGTTCTTTCCAGATGAAGTTGGAGATAGTCCTCTTCGTAGATGGAAAGCAAGTGCTTGTGAGGGTTAATGAGATTCTGTTCTGACATTGAGAAATTTGCATTAGTGATTGATGGACATACCAAAAAACATCTTCTTGCGAGTGGCATGTTCGAGGACGGAATTCGCAGGAATACCCAAAACTTCCATCATACATGCCAGCTGCTCCACCTCGTTCTCCCCTGGAAAGAGGGGGTATCCTGTCTCCACAAGAGCCGCTCAATAATTTTATAAAAAAATTAAAATAAAAGGGTATGGATAGGTGACAATTTTCAATATACAGTCTACCCTCCATAATATGACGACATTGTTGTTTCAAGCAATTCACATCTGACAAGTCATTTCTGTGACTAATCCATGCCTGCCACCTTGAAGTTAAGGCTTCCCAAACATGTCATAATAGAGAGGGACAACTATACAGTCTACCCTCCATAAAATGACACACCATAATATGACAATATTATTGTTTCAAGAAATACGCATCTAACAAGTCGTTTCTATGACTAATCCATGCCTGCCACTTCCTAAACATGTCATAATAGAGTGGGGGACAACTGTACTAAGGAATTCAGGGTCCAAAATATCAGAGCAATGCCCGAGATTGAAATCAGGTAACATTCAATGTTCTGTACGTGCAGAAAGTTTCAACATGCTGACTCTTCATAAATGAATGAATCCAACCTTGCCTCCCTTGTAGAATGTCTCTTTTAAACTCTTATTAAATACGACACAGGCACAGGCACAGCAAGAAATTGTGTCTGTTTATTTTCACAGGCACAGTAAGAAATTGAAGGGTGTACCTGAAAATAGCTCAGCTAGAATGCAACCAAAGCTCCAAATGTCAATCATTGTGTCGTAAGGGAGCCCTGCAGCTCAAAATCATCTCCTTAGATCTTTCCATTGAGTGACCCAAGTTCCACATTCATGTTGGAGTAATAAACTGGTGAGAATCATGTTTATGGCTTGTGAGGTGTGTACCTAGAATCACTTCCGGCGACCGGTAAAATCGGCTCTGTATGTAAGTATACACTGCACAAAATACAACGTTAAAGCACGATTACAGAGAGAATTTTCATCGATAGCTGGTCATATACATGAGAATTAAAACTGAAGAGAGGATTTTGTCAACCTCCGCATTCACCAGAATAGAACTCTTGAAGAAATCTCTTTGAAACATCAAGGTCAATTTTCTCATTATCTTGCCATTATGGCATGGAGCTTTAACTCCTAAAGTACCAAGGATTCATGGTTTCGAAAAAAAATTCAATTAATCATATTGTGGAAAATATAGTTTAGATGGGACCAAATTTTATATCACTAGAATCAGTGAAGAACATTGCATGTGTTGGTAAAAAACATATAAACTTGGACAAAAAGAAGTCCACATAGGACCTACTCAAAACTGATGAAAAAAACATGAGGCCCAATTTGGGCTTCTTGGCTCTTTAGGGTTTAAAGTCCTACGGTTCTATTCGTATAATGAAATGAATAAGCCTTGAGAGACTTTTTCTCAAGGTCCTAAGGTTCTATTCATACATTGAGAAAAAGCCTCAGGGCTTCAACTGATTAGTGGGAAACTTCATTGACCGGTTTTGCACTCCCATCCTCCCAAAATGCATATACATCAGGAGTTTAGGACCCGACGGATTTTAAACGATTTCCGTGCCACATCCGATATTTCATGGGTACGTACATTTTTCGCACGGATTCCGCACGGATTTCGCGCTAATTCTGCATGGCTTTTGCACTTTGTTAGGTAACAAAAAGAGTAAATGTAGAATCTGTGTGGATTTAGTGCAGAATTAATGTGAAATTTGTGCGGAATCCGTGTGGAAAATGCACGCACCCATGTAATATCGGATATCGCACATAAATAGTTAAAAATCAGTGAGGTCCTAAATCCCTAATGTAATATTTAGGTTTAACAAGTTGTGTGACAGGTACCTTTTTCATGGTTGAAGCAGCTGGATCCGAAGTCGATGACCTTTATTTTCGACATCGCAGGATGCTGCAGTAGGATGTTTTCAGGCTTCAAATCACAGTGTATTACATGCAGCTTTCGCAAAAACCGCAATGTTTGCAGCAGCTGGCTTGCAAAGCTCTTGATCACAATCAGACTTATGCCCTGCACTTTTCAGCTTTCACCACGATAAGTTCGCACTGTATCAGTCAATCTAATCTGTACGTTTGAAAGGACTGGTCATCACACTACAAGCCTTGGAAATCAATCTAGATTCCGGATCTTAAAGCTCCACTGCTGACCAAACCAGGTACCTTACTACAAGTCTCTCAAAAAGCCTTTGTTGCGTCTTAAGGACCAAGCAGCCCAAATTGGGCTTCATGTTTTCTTTTTAGCAATTTTGAGCAGGTCTTTTGTGGACTTTTCTCTTGTTCAAATTTCTTTGTTTCTTGACCAACACATTGCTCTTCATTGATTCCGGTGATATAAAATTTGGTTCCATCTGAATTCTATTTTTCACAATGCGATCAATTGAATTTGTTGTTTTAAAACCATGAATCCTTGGTCCTTTAGGGGTTGATAGCACTACATGAAGCCTATTCTACATAAAAACAGTGGATTCGTTTGAAAAGTGTTTCTTTGCAGATATAAAATCTTCGTAACGACCAAACATTATGAGATTTGCCAGTATGCAATTTAACATTTGTAAAGATAGTTCGTCATCCAAGGGGAAGGACTTGATAATCACAGAGAAGGTGAGTACCTGGAAATTATTGCGCTTGATGAGTTCGTAGAGAGAAATGTCATGGAGGGCGAAGGTGATGCAGAGATGGCCGCGGAAATAGAAAGACTCATAGATTGTTACGATGTTAGAGCAGGAAGGTTCCTCCTTTGCCTGCCACGTAAACCTTTCGTCACTACTTCTAGCAAGGTTTTTTTATATATTTTTTAATTTAAAGATAAAATTCAACAACTGCATAACAAGAAAGGTAGATTGGAGAACAAAGATTTTGAAAGCCTCAAAGTAATACATGTTTGTATCATTGCATTAGCCTGGCCCAAACTGAAACAACAATGGCCATCACAGAGACAGGAACTTGGATTACACGAACTTGGATTACAGATTTTCCACTGTCTGAATGTTCCACAACCATTTAAGAAGAAACTGACATCAACAAGTGAGTCCTGGTTGAAATGATCGACATACTTTATCTCGCAAATGCTCCAGTATTTTGACTTCTACAAGAGCCTGCTGGTGGAACCGCCTCTTATTACGAATCATCTTTACAGCTCTCAACACCTTATGCTTGTGGTCACTGCACTTGAGAACTTGGCCGAAACTTCCCTTGCCCAATATTCCCAACACCTCGTACCTGTATGCAAGCTGATCGTGGTCCACCACATTGTAGTCACCTCTCTCATCATCATAGCCTGCCGTAAGTTGCATGTTCACCGTCTCCATCCTTAGAAACTTTCCCATACAAACTAGAATAACAATTATGCATCGTGGTTAACTTTCAAGAAGATTTACATCATGCACATCTGTATCTCCTTATCCCTTTTAAAAATTATGATAAAACATATCACAATTATGTATGTCGTCTCCTACAAGCCCTAGTACATACATATACTTGGAACCCAAGCAATTCACAGTATGCACATTGCGCTGTATCTCAATGCGGCTTGCCACGTAAAAACACTAGTACACTGAATGGTGTATTTAGTGTCCGAGGAGAATTGATGTCTTTTACCACAATTCGTTCAAAGGTGAAGAGAAAAACACTACATAGGAGTTAGCCACTTGTCATTCCCACTTTCATTGAGAGTGTCATGTTCTTTCCACGGTTCTTTCCAAGTAATGAGAGTGACATGAGGTGGCATGCCATATTTATTATAAAGTTGCCATATGTCATTGGAACACTACATTCATTTTTTTTTATGAGGACACTATATCTCCCTAAAATTAAATAGTGTCCGGGTTTAGAAATAGTGTCATGGGACACTAAATTTGCCATTCAATGCAGTTATCACATTGCATTTTGGATATCACATTTGTACGATTAAAGTATATAAACCATACGTTTTTAGTAAACATTGTAACGACATTGTTTTTTGCATCAAACGTGTGGTAATACGTGCGAATATAACATGAACCTATAAATATCAAAATTCACTCTGATCTTTGAGAGACTGACCAAAATTGCAGTTGCCAGGGGTAACGGAAGGCTGGATCTTCTGACTTTCGAGCCCAAGAAAGTATATTTGAGTGTAAGGAAGAATTTCCCGTTGCTCAAACTCGCTCAAATGTTGGCCACTCGTCCTCAGAACCACTGCAAAAGTCCGTCTTCGATCACTTTAATCAGCACAAGTTTATTAAATTATATTCGAAACAATTTTCTCTTCGGCTGTCTCTCTCCTGTTTCTAACGGTTATAATATATATATTCCTTGGTTCAAGAAGTTATCTAAGTTGAACCGCATCATCAAAGTTCTTTAAATTTTGTGCATCACTTATAGAACTGTGGAAAGAGGGAGGGAAGTACTTTCAGGGGAGGCATACACTCCCAGGCTCCCCTCAGCGGGCATGGCTGTATCATTTTTCTGCAAAACGTATCTGGCAATTTTCATTGTTGTATTCTTCATAACGCATGCGACCTCTTGTTTTTACATGATCCTAGACATCACACATTATTAAAGAAATGGGCGGGCCCCTCCTAAGGCTGGTGTCTAGACTAACATACAACAACCGTTATACTAGTATACTAACGTCAAGCAAGATCAAGAAACATGATTTCCAGCAGGAAGGGAATTACAAGGTCGCGGCTCTGTGGACCCATGATCGAAAATGATTTCCGAGATGTGCTCCTTTCAGTGATTGCCAACCTTGGACTTGCTTCAACAGCAGCATGCCTTTCCACCTTATCACAAATTGGAATCAAACTCAGAATGTCTCATCAAATTCGGTAGTATCATCTAGATAGCATTTTTTGGCGATTTACAATTATTTTTTACTACAAATACATATCTTTCTATAGAATCGTTGGCTATACGTACCAATGATAAGGGAAGAATATGGCGATATACTCTATTTTTTTACCCAATTTTTCTTATAGCAACATAGCAAGCCCATTTTTCAAATAGCATGTTGGCGATCAATGTAGCCAAAACTATCATCTTGCCATTTTCGAAGTACCATCTATCTATATAAAACTCTTGCAAAATCAGCGATAATTCTACTCCGTGTGCCCAAGGAAATCTCAGTAATATTGTTTGAAGTGTACAACATGAGAAGGGAATCATTTGAAGATAGAAAGAAGTAGAGACACTCACAGCATGAGATGTTCGAGAAGTTTGGACATTGTCGACCGGGTTTCCGCCAAATCCTGCAAACTCCTGTCATACTTATCAGCTTAGACTCACATCGACAATAACGACATAGGGCCACATAATACCTTGCTACCTAACTGATATTAGTAATATGCTAGTTAGTGGCAGCTGAATCATCGCATGGAGGAAGATGCGCCTGACAGCAAAGAGGTGCTAAGCGAAAGCTAAGGAGGGAGAAGTATCTGTACTTCTGGTTTCAAGATCAGTATGGAAGATAGTCTTTTAGAGATGTATCAGATAAAAATCGTGAATCCCACCTACAGTTATCCTAAAATAGCACAAAGCACATGAAGCTTTTATTAACCCCTAAGCGTCCACTGTGCATTTTCTGTAGTGTAGGAAAATTGGACTCCATTCTGCAAATCATCTGTTTGTGTGAAAATGACTTCAGTTTGACACGACCGACACTGTTGATCTTGTAGTATAGAACAAGAGTTTGAAAATGATGTATTGTAATCAGAAAACCGAGGTAAAATGAGAAAATGCCACCGTTGCAAAGTTCAGTGATGCAGGTGGTCATATTGGCCGTTTTAGACGTTTGGTGTTAAGGATTAACGTGCAGTTGACTCTAAAAAAAACTGCAACTTCGAGAAGATAAGCGAAGGTTGTAGAATTAAGATGATGTTTAATGCGACAAAAGTACAAGCAGATGCAGGAAAGGACTCCGTACCAAGCGGTATAGTGGGCTGGCATGTACTGATATTAAGCTTTGGTGGCTTTAGTGTTTTGCCACTCTGCTGTACAAGTGCACTTATACCTGACGGCTGCTCGTGGGTAGCTGTACCCAGATTCCTACCGTCACCGTGACCTTCATCCGCGCCTCTGCACAAAAAAAATAAAAAATCAATAACGAGAACCCAATGCGTGCTCGCGCTGCAAATCCTGACAAAGGATAACACTACCTATGTTACATTTGTGAAAGTATATGTGAGTGCACAAAAGGGGTATTAATTTGAACATTGTTGTACAAAGTATATATACAATATACATATTTAGAGCTAAAAATGTACGTATATTTATACTTACATTAAACATATGTTTAGGATGGAATAGATTTGTATACAAAGGTTTTTAGACATATGAACCCTCGTATACAGGGGGTTTTAGAGGGGGTCATGAACACAGAGGATTCTCAAACATAATGTAGAGTGCACCCCAAGTTCAAGTTTACAGCAGGACGCAGTCAAGTCAGAAACTCAACAATGCATCACATACAACAAACTTATACATTCCTACCTCAATGGAGCCCTATACACGTGCAAGTGACAAACATACCTTTGGGAGGTAGGGCGCCTGCGGATAGCGGAACGATCTGTGCTTTCCTTGTGAACTATTTTTGGCCCGACAGCCCTCTGTGTACATTTCACTGGACGAACCAAGCTGCTTCCCTTTTTTGGCCTAAAGTACCACATCTTCAAACAGATAGCTCACTGGTTAGGCCCACTGGAGAAGGAGTTCACACAGCTAAATTTTGGAACTTCTCTTAGCCTGAGGACAAACAAACCTACACAGAAATCAGCGGTCTGGTATTCTCCATTTCTCCAAGCTGTTTCAGTCAATACATCTTCTCCATCACTAAACTGTAATGAGTCTGATATGGGTACCCCCTGAAACCGTCTCACAAAAACACTATCATTTATAACTCATTTTATGTGTGCTAGAAATGCCGTCTTTAAAACCATGTATGCACGCCATCTATAACACCATCTAATTTTTGTAATTTTCAAATATTGTTTTCTTACCAAAAGGACATTTTTTCTAAAATCACACTATTTCAGGAGGGGGTACCCATATCAGATCAAAGCAGTTCTTCAATATCATAATATTCTATTCTGATCGCTTTGTACTCAAGGAAAGTTTTGGAAGATTGCCTGTGGCATGCCTCGCTCTCTGCAGTGATATCTTCTGGTAAGGGCCTCGGGGTTTTAAGCTTCAGCTTAAACTTCTCCTCCAGCTGCATCCTTTCTGCACTTGAAAAGCCTCGAGTACTGAGATTTCCTGCACTCGTGACGCCCCTCCCAGGCTGCCAATTCTGCCTCAAGGCTCCCATGATGGCTTTTCCATCAATTGCTTTTGAAACTCCCTCAGAGGTCTGCGGTTTCTGGGACTCTGTTCTAACCTCTCGTTTTGTCAATACCGCCGATTCAAGTGGCTCGTTAACACGATCTGCTGAATTGCTAGGAGCCGTCATTCCTCGAAACGTCAGGTTCCCACTCTTGCTCAAGCTGTGCAAAGTGGGCGCCTTCACATGTGCCCGCCGTTGAGTCTGAGGAAACTGCCAATAAGATCCAAGAAGAAAAATGTATGGTTATTAATAGTAACTCTATATATTTAGATGTTATTAGTGGCAATTATGAGTGCACTAAACTTAGTTCTTTGACATTAGAAATCAAGGAGTCCACCCAACTTGGTTGAAACTTGGCAGAAATTGGTGCCCAGATTGCTTAACCGAAGGTGTCTTGCTCAGCTTCTTTGTATTCTCCACTCTGTCCTCTCCAAATTTGGGAGTGATGTTGTTGGTGCCTTTAGCCCTGTCGGTATTGGCAATAGACTCCTGGACCGCCGCAAGTCTTGCACCAATAAAGTCAGTGTCCTCCTTAATCTGATCAATTAATAAATTATCATCATCGTACATTCCGGTGGCAAGCTCGGCTTCTTCAGACAGATTGTACCGAACCTTAGCTAAGTTTAGCAGAGGTAAGGCGGCCCTGGCCATGTCAATTCTCCTTGGCCTTTGCAAAGTGCCGGCCATTTTGTTCACCGCTGAATTGATTGCTCTCGTGTGCAGCAGGGTTTTTCGTGGCCCACCTGGTCGTTGGCTGAAATCATGATTCATCAGAGCAGTGAATTCCAGTAGCTTGGCTTCGGCAGCGGAAGATGGATCCTTCCGCCCCATCCTGGGTTTCCTGAACGATTGAATCTTGGAAGCTGCTCTACAAGAACACGGCAATGGAGTGACGATCATCCTCAATAAATATAGGGCCAATAACCGATGTCGACCATAAACAGACTCCTATAATTATTTCATCAATGTTCCAAAAAACCAACAATCACTAGAATAGTCATGATTTTGAAGCAATACTTGGACTCACCTCAACTATGTTTATTCTAAGCCTCATTATGATCTTTCAAGACATATTCACTGTCAATTTTAGCCCATGTCACAGATACGGGCCTAAACCTTGGACTTTGAAAATCATAACTAATTCAATAGAACTCCAAAAATTATGATTCAACTTGGGATAGATTTTGAATCAATTTTTTAATCCATTCAAACTATTACATTGCACCTTATATTACTATAAATAGGATCAGTGCTTAATGGCATGCGCACCTTATATCTGAAGCGTCAGTCTTGGTTCCAGGGGTCACAATCTTTGTCACATAGATTGTGTCAGCAGGATAGCAAAGCCGTTAGGGTAAAACCCTGTTCAAAGCTTGACCATGCTTGTTTGATTTTGCATAACCTCAGGTGGCCACCCTCCAACAAAAGTTCCTGGCGTGCAGCGGTTCTCCAAAATCAATAAATGTAGGTATTTTGAACACAAACTCACATATAGAATCAGATCGATAAAAACCCCGGCCACTAAAAGCTATTATGAAATGCAAGGACCAGACTCTATCAAAGCATGCGCATCAACAATGCATGCTCCCTCAACCCCTTTTCAGTTTGTCCCATAATAAGCTTCCTGGTCCTGTTGCTCAAACTAACTATCCCTAAGGTAGGAGCACCTAATTATGACACTTTATCTTGAAATCCGTGATCTATGACTCACGTAAAAAAGTGTTCTGAAAATTTGTCACAATTCTTAAAATTTGTCACAATCAGGTGAGTGTCACAATTAGGTGCTTCTACCTTCTTGTAGGCAAATATAGGGATTCCTACCTCGTACAATGTTCACAATGCTACTGTAGAGGCATCATTCCAAATCTTCAAGAGTGCTTACTTGAGGCTCCTTCGCGGGACCAACTTGGCTGATACTTGGGTTGATGAAGCCCCACGGGCAACACTGTCGTTTGAGTCATTTTTCTGATGCAATTTCCAATGCAGCTCTTGCGATGTCAGAGAAATGGTGGGGTTGAGGAAATCGAGCCAAGGAACGGACAGGGGTCGGAAACGGAGCAGTTGAAAGAGGCATAACGGTATTACCGGTCAATCCTTTCATGCCGAGCGGAAACTCCCATTACTAATGTCCTCTTTTTCTTTCCCCTTTGTCACTACACACTTACTAATCTCGTCATGCAGGTCACTGTCAACCTACCCTTCCAAGTATCCCAACAGGTACACTACCGGCAGGGTTTGCAGATTCGTACCAAAGAGTGACCAAACCCAACCCCAGGAGGCAAATTGTGTCAAGCCCAAACAGCAGTAGGCAGACTGATATACATGCATTATCAAAAAAATTAATTTTTTAAAATTCATGAAAATTTATAATCAATTATTGTGTAAAAACATTAAAAATTACATACTACTATTAATGATAGACCATTTTTCGAGTACTAAGATGGCTTTTATTGCCCAAAAAAAAGCTTTACCATTGCTCGTTGGTAGAAATCTGCCAGAATCAAGGGTACAGGCTTCTTCTGATTGATTGCTGGAACTTTGGCTTTACACACGGCCACAATCGAAAACTACACACGACTAGTCGTGACAGGACAGGACAAGCATAGAATTTAGAAACTTTGGAGCAATTGCACTCGATCCATGCAAACATCCTTCAAACTCTTGACTGTAATTTAATACGTTAAACCTTCAGAGTCAAGTTGAGGTCAAGCTTCATCTTCAGCGGGGGCATTCAGATCTGCGATTTCAGTGGTCATTCGAAATTGCCAAACCAAAGGGCCTGCAAGCAGAAGTTTTGAGCATGTTTCAGATTTAAAACCTCAGTAATTCTGAGATAACGAAGGCCCCCATGTGACAAGTCTAATTGTACATAAAGTAGGCACAAATCGCGAACCAGCTCAGACAAAAGACACTTACGGACCAAGCAAGTGAAGCAGAAATTATTCATGAGAAAATTGGAAGCATGCACAATACCGAAACAATACCATTTTGGCCTCCCTGTCAATGGGAAACTGCCAAGTGTTGATTATCATCTGTAAGGGCAGGATGGATTGCTACCATCAACATGGAGTACACAAATGATATCTGGTAGATTCCAAGACAAAGTTCCGAAAATAAGGTAATCATATCCATGAATCTACTAGTAAAACTGCAGAATTTTGATCTAAAATGGGCCTTTCAGCTGGCCACTCGATAGCAGATGTGTCATATATTGCTGCAACCCACCAACACCGGCCATCTAATCAGTAGGTGAATGACCAGATATTGACCTATACTAACATCTGACTTTCCTCAGTCTCATTTCAATGACCTACGCTTAATCAAGGTGCTGCCACCATTCCCAACTTCTGTAGCAATAACTTCTATCTTCCGACTCAGTCTGAGCATCGACTACCTACTAATGCAGAACAGAATACATCTATATACTCACTATTTCGCTGCCCCTTGTATGTATATACTCATTACTATCTACTGCAACAGCTTGGATGCAAGTACACTGAAATCAACAAAATTAACGAAAGAGGATATTCAAGTTTCTAGACGCTATTTTCAAGAACAAGAAATACTTACTGAATGGTACATGTAAGGGGTCTTCCCCTGTCGATCAAAATGCTTCGCCATAATGGCGTACTCAACTGGGCCCCAATCCTCCTCCTCAAAAATATTGCCAATCGCTGATTTGTAGAGCTGGAAAAATAGGATCAACACCAAACCAATTAGTACAGTTCCGATCAGTAACGATACTGACATTGAGTACCAAATTGATTTATTTTATTTGTTCATTTCAATATCCAGTACCAAGTTTGATTCGTAACATTACAAGAACTCCATCCCGACTGTTCAGAAGTTTATTTAACACAAAAGAGCGATATCCCAACAAAAAATTCAACAAGTTGCTTGATTACAGACTACATCTTCCTTTTTACTTATGTCACTTCAAAAACTAAAAGCTAAACATGAAAACCTTAAATTCTTAATAAACCCCTCCTCGCCAAGCAGAATCCTTGCACTAGTTTCTACAAGGTCAAAGTTGATATTCCTGTATTTCGGTACAAGGAAAAGGAATTGCAAGAACAGTTCCTGCCCATAGTAGAATAGTGACGATGTCTCATGTGCAAAACCCAAGGGGTATGAATGTGAACCTCTGTAGCGTCAAATAGAATGTCCGTCCCAGCGGGATAAGTACTATACGTTTGACTAGTTCTTGGGATTCCTGCTCTCGTGCTGTATCAATAAAAAGAACAAGCAACAAAGTTGAACTGTTAGACCAAATTTATGACAACCCAAACGGAAAACCAAACAGAAATCAATGTGAGTGTTCAACTCTCAACTCAAATCAAACATGAACTGATCTACCAGAGTAGAATAGGTGACACGTCTCAAATGTGGCTTGCCACATAAAAACACTAGTTATGGCATTGTTTTCGTGTGTACTGAGGTCGTGCCGTACTCACACATGTTACTTGCATTCTACGTACTAAATCAGTGCAAAAACAATACCTATCAATAACGTTCGATTTCTGGAACAATATCAGTGCGGTTGTCGTGAATTTTGGATATCACACTCGTACGATTAAAGTACATAAAGCATACGTTTTTAGTAAACATTGTAACGACGCT
Organism: Pohlia nutans; assembly: GCA_022496805.1. Classification (NCBI taxonomy): domain Eukaryota; kingdom Viridiplantae; phylum Streptophyta; class Bryopsida; order Bryales; family Mniaceae; genus Pohlia; species Pohlia nutans. The sequence goes on from CM040097.1 coordinate 20,137,123, forward strand.
GTTTTTTGCATCAAACGTGTGGTAATACGTGCAAATATAACACGATTCTATGAAATAACATAAATCGTGTTGTATTCGCACGAACCTATGAACCTTGTAAATTAGAGATGAGCAGGCAGCATCACCTAATGTTCGTGTAGAAGTAGGTGACACCAGCGAACAGCACATAAAGCCCTGCGTAACGCAACCCTCTCTGCACTTTGCGAATCTCCCAAACGGAGCTAGCCGGCTTAGCTCTCGAAAAGACACCCTAAACAAAACCGAGAAAACTCCTTGTCAGCAGCACAACATTCGAAACCCTAAAATAAAAAAATTCATCAACAATATACCTCTCTGTAAAAGAACACGCATTGAATTTCCGGATCTTAACATACTGAAAAGTTTTCAGTGAGAGTATAGCTCACCTCCCATATATTTCTGGATGCCATAGCTGCTGTGGTGATCCTCCTCCTTCCACAATCTAAAGCTCCATGACGCTACTAAACAACCAGAAAATTTTGCAATTCAATCTCATGTGCCACCCTAAACCCTAAATCCTAAAACAACCACAAAAAAATTGAAACCCTAAACCCTAATCCGAAAACGCTGGACAATAAATCCGACATCTTTTATGTAATAGAGTTAACCGAAATCAAAACCTCAGTTTTGACCCCCAAAATTCATGGGGATAGAAATTTTCTCATGTATGATCTCAACGAGTGTAACCGGAATTAAAACTGATGTTGAAAACTCTGCATTTCTTTGGACTTCGGGGCATCTGTAATCTGAAAATGGGCAAAATGCGGAAACGGTGTACGGCCAGCGCACGGGAGAAGATGACGGAGGCAAGGCGGGCCGGATCGTGCGGATCGTGCGGGGCCAGCAAAGGACCCAGCTCTGCAAGTTTAACCCTTTAACCCCTAAAGGTTGGGCCTATGACCATGGAATCATACTCAATTTTGCTACTAAAATAATACAAGAATTCAAATTTATATTTTTAGTAGATGAAGTCACATGTCTACTACAAATCATGAATTTTTCATAAATTTTGGTGAAAATTTGAAATTACTATGGTTTGATGAAGTGATTGTAAAGAAAATCTATATCAATTACAAAATGTACTAGAAAATTCTGATTTTTTTACCTAAGGTGTAAATTACAATGAAGAAAAGTTTAGTTAATGAAAATCATCCGTATATCTAAATTTAGAAACTTTTGCTACACCTTGGTGATACCTACCGAACTTGTTACCACAATAAAACACTCAATTTTCAAATTTTTCCAAATTTTCAAAGTGGAGTAGAAACTAGACTTGGCAAGTTTCATTTTGTTAGTTAAGCTCAAATGCAATGGAACTCATTTTCATGGCCTAAATTAGTTTAAGTAGAACAAGCAAAAAAATTCAAAATACACTACATGGTGAACCGTTTTTACGACTCTTTTTGTAGTTGGACCCCATGTAAAATCTAAAAATAACTTGAATGATTGGAATTTAACTTGAAGGGGTGGCATGACCAAGCAAATTCCTTCACACAAAGAATTAGATGGAAATCATCCATGTAGCAGTTGGAGCTGAACAGTCAGCTTCATTCATAAGCCAATTTTTGGTCTCGGCCGCGTTCAGGGGTTAAGGACTGCGCATCCAAATAGTGGATGTTTGTTGGTCAAAGCCAATTTTGACCTTGAAGATGAAGTTTTTTGCTATTGCTTTTAATTGAGAAAATGAAGTTTATCGAGTTTAGTTTTCACTTCACTTTTCAGATCTTATAAATTTCAAGTATTGAATATTTTATTTTTGTTGCAAGCTATGTAGCTCAAGGTCAGAATTACATTGCATAGGATGTTCACCTTTTGAATTTTAAAATTTAAATTAAAAATCTCTACAAAAAATATATCATGTGATTCTCCATTGTCATTTGCACATGTTCTAGAAATTTTATATTTTTTGAAGATTTTTTGTAATTAGTATGAATTTCTTGAAGTATTTGACCTAAAAATTTGTAAAAAGTTCATTTTGTATCAGAAAAATTGGAAAATTTCAGGACTAGTAGGAAACATACAATTTCATGCATGAAAAATATTAAAAATATATATTTTAACACATCCTGAAAGCTGAGCTGTGTATAAAATTGTAGTTTGACTGTTCTACAAAGGAATGGGACGTTAAATGGTTAAGAACCGACTACAAACGGATCGTGGCTGGCGGAGGTGTAAGGTTGGATGTTCTAAAACCACCAATTTAAGAAACATAACCTTATTTTAACAAGGTTATTTATGAGAAATATTTTTCAGTCATTTGGAAGAAGATTTCTCACGGAATGCACAAATTTTCGCAATTTAATTCCCAATATTCAAATTGATACAAATTTTCGAAGTGAAAAGAACTTCGTGACTCAAATCAGACTTCTAGGTTTCTCCATGTCCACACCATGTGGTACTAATTTTCACTCATAATGATACCCAAAACCACCAACTACTTCTTCGCAATGCTTGGCATGCCATTGGTTTACTTGAATAGTGAAATTAGTGGTTTTGAGTCTCAACTGTGGTGGCTCCAAAAAAACTCTACATGTTATAATTGGGGGAGGTGGTGGTTTTAGGACATCCAACTTACTTGGCACTGTCACGTCACTTGAAACTGCTACGTCACTTGCCACGTAGATTTTGAACGCGCAGAAAATCTCATTCCCTTGTGTGTGCGAACCCGCTATGCAATTTTTTAATTTTTAAAATTATAAGGGTATTTATTTTTCCTCTCATTCAATTGAAATTGTAAATAAGTTTAGCATTTTAACCCTAAGGGGACTATGAGTTTTTTTTGTTTTTGAGCATCATTTCTGGTCTTTCTATTTACTTTCTTGTGATTTTTTTCTCTCTTGATAGCTAATTCCAATTAGAACACTAAAAAAATTAAATTAATTAAATTAAATTAAATCACAAAGACCAACTTCACAATTTTTCCCATGTCTCCAAAGATAGTTAGAAAAGGTCAAAAAAGATTGTCATTTTAACTTTTCACTTCAAACGCTGTAAATTTGCAATTTGTACAGTCAAATTCTATGAAAATTTAACAAACCTCCCCAAAACAAACCTCCCATTTAAGGATTAATCGACTGCTAAATGATCCCATACCCTTTGGTATAGGGAATGTAAGGCCGTGGAAGGGCACTCCCTTACGTAAGTCACTTGGAACTTGGAACTGCCACGTACATTTAGAATCCACATACGCAGATGCCCGTATGTGCGAACCCATTATATCAATTATCTTTTTACTCTTAATAGCTAATACAAAATTGAACATTACAAAAAAAACTATGTCCTTGCAATAAATACTTTAGACCATACTAAATAGCCATTTCAATACATAGTGATTTAATTTCTTCTTCCACAACATAACCACTTCTAATAACTATATTTTTTCAATACTAGAGTTAACCGAAAAGAGTGTTTCAAAGTAGAAAGAAACCTTAAACTCACCTTAGACTCAATTTGAGTTCAAAAAGACTGCAAAACTAGTCTATGGTGAGTTAGAGAATAATCTAAAGCAAGGCCCTGCACCATTATGGGGTGTAGAACTCGTGACCTCCCCAATGCTAGAAGAGAGTTCCCACACGCTCCCCCAAGCCAAGAGACTCGACAATGGAGACTATTCATGAACAATGATTGTTAAAAAATATAATTATAGAGAAGAAACTCTTGTCTATAACTCCTGGTCAACTCTTCTTCTGTTTTCGGTTAATTCAACTATTATACACTTATGCATCATCTCAACCTTTGAATTTTGATTCTCAATTCAATAACCTTCAGTTTAATACATTTTTACAAGTTCTAGCTCTCATGCATTATTCTATATTCAATTTCAAAATGTACTAATGTAATTGATTATTTAAAGCACTAATTTTTTTTCCTATTTAAATATAATAATCCCTCAATCCATGTAATCATTTTGTAACAAATGTTTCCACACTTTCATGTCTTAGAAATAAGATTTTATGATGAGATTCTTAAAATTGGACAACCTTAAGTTCTGGATTTTGGTAAATTGCGCTAGAAATTACTATTTTAAAATATTTTTGGTGAAATGCGATCAAGAAATCCTAGGGGCCACACCTTAAACTCATTATTATCACACACTCTAATATCACATTTCAAATGTCTGCTAAGAATCTTTGCTATTGTGTACACATGTGACTCAACACTTTCCACATGTCAAGGTCTAAACTCATGTAAGGCCCTCTTAACATTAACCCTTAAACGTCCCATGGGGATAGTATATACGTTGTTGTATAATTGAGATTTTCTACCAACAAGAAACTCTAAATTGGGATCTTAAGAGCTCATTAGAACCGCATTGATTTAAATTTCAACTTCTCTTATGAACTCAAATCCATTAAAGGTGTGGATTCATTCCAAATACAAACAAAATACATTGTATTCTACTGGCCGCTACGGCACGTTCAAACGTTTGGAGGTTAAAGCCCGACCTCGCTTGTTGGTCCAAATTCAATTGACAAGTAATTGGATCATTTGATGATTGTACGAATTGTAGAGATGCATGAGACCCAATGACCGTGAAGGTGCAATTAAAGTGTTTGGGTCCAAGTTGTGAGCTTGGAGTCAAACAACCTCAATCCAATTTCCATGGGCCGGCCCAAAGTTTTCGCGCCAAATTTGTGCCATAAAAACCACTGCATAGGATGAAGAAAAGTTTGGGTCTAGTCCTAGTGTAAAGCTTTTCAGCTTGATTTGCCAAACGCAAAGAATTCTAGAAGTTGAAATCTGTGAAGTTTGGATTAGGTCAACAATGAAGTCTTCATGGAAAGTAGAACTAAGTTGGTCACCAATGGAATGATGTTTAAAAAGTTTTGGGTGTAACTCTTATATGTCAAAGAGATCCCAAGAGGGCTCATTTTCAATATATTTCCAGCACCTTCAACATCAAAAAGGGTTAACTGAAGAAGGTTAAAATTTAAACCCCACATTTCTATCACTCGTACTTATAGAAGGATTCCATAAAAGAAAAGCCTTGTGCCATGTCCTCAGAGAGGACGCTTCCAAATATTACTTAACAACGTGCAAAAAAAGATAGGGTCCATATAAAGCTTTGAAGGCAATTTTTATAAATGAATTACATTAATATAGGATGCTAAAAAACTTTATAAGAATAAAAATGAGGGAGAATTATTAATAAAAATGAAACATTATTAATTAAAGGGAGAATTAATTTTAATATTTAGGGTACTTTTAAATATCTTTTTTCACATGTTGACTCAAAAGATACAAAGAGTGTCCTCCCTAAGGCCATGTCCTAGAGTTCATTAGTAAGTATGAAAATGGGATAATGGCTTTGTGAATAGAATTATTGCATCCTACAAACTAAAGTGGAGAAGCAAGCTTACAATTAAATACGAAGAAGGAGCCACATCCTCTTAATCACCAACCATCTTCCTACTAAACCTCTTGGATGATGAAATCCTATAGAGATTAAGGGATCTTGCAAGGTTCTATTGGTTCTTTTATTCAATCCACTATATTGATTATGACTATTAGTGTGTGTAGACAATTAGTGACACAAAAAATTAGTACATGCGACACTAGGTGTAAACTTTGAAATTAGTTGAATTTTTCTAAATTTTTGTAAGTATAATTTGAAAAATAGAATTTTGGAGGTAAATTTGAAATTTAGAACTTAAATAATTTGTTGGATTTTTAGAAAATTCTCACGTACATGTATGCTTGTATACCAATTATAAACTTCATATTTAGTGGTGAGAATTGACTTGAATGAAAAATTTCTTTTATGGATGATCTCAAATATCAAAATCAATTTCATTAATTGAAATCCTTCCATTTACATACACTAATTTTGATACAATGAGGGATTGAAGACATGGATTAATGGCTATTAACCCCTAAACGCTCAAACGACAATTTTCTGGTCGTTGCCCGAATCTAACGGGCTGCCTGGAATAAAAATATAAGTCTTTGAAAAAATAAAAAATATTTTAAAATATTACGTCAAATCTACTTTCCAACGCAATTTGAATTATGGAAATCCGAGTTAAACTCCACCCGGGAGAATTTTTCAAAGCGGATTACCTCAACATTGTCTTAGCCCCTAAATGACAGAGGGGTAAGAACAAAACCTAGATGTGTTATAAAATGTTACTTCTACAACTTTGATGAAGTTTGGTCCAAAAGATAAAATGAAAAGCATGATGTTTAGTAATTATCCGTACGGTCAAAGTTCCAAAAATTATTTTAGATACTCATTTGATGAATTTAAGAGCATTTACCATTTGAAATTCACCAAAATTACGAATTTTATTTTTAGAATTTGAAATTTGGTATGATTGGTTAAAACTAGACATTCTATTCTAAAATTAAAAAAGGCAAAATTTTCAAATGAGTGAACATCATTAGTTTCCCGAAATAGTAAGTTTTATAACACTAGGACAATATTGAGGTCTTTGTCTTTGAAAAATTCCTCAGTGAACCTCAATGTTGCAAATGATATGTATCAAAAAGCACTAGAACATGATCTCGACCCCCAATTTAAACAAAAAATAAAAACTTGAAAAATGTCAATTCCTGCCCATAGGCAATCACTCTTGTTTGGACCAGTGTTGGACTGTTATGGCATCTTTCTACAGTGAAACCTTGGACAATGGTTCATTCTAAATACCCGTTTGAGGTCCACCACTTCTCATAATGACTCTGATTGATTCATTTCACTGAGAACCGTGACATAACAGTCCAACACTGGTTTGGACTGCGACCAGAAAATGGTCGATCGGTCACTTAGGGGTTAGTGTTATAAAATTTGCTATTTGGGGAAAGTAATGATGTTCCCTCTATCATTTCTTTTGCTTATTTGAAGTTCACAATAGATAACCCAACTTTAACTAATCATTCTAAATTTTAAAACTCTAAAATTGAAAACTATAATTTATAAAAAAATCAAAGGTTAATGCTATTAAATTCATTAAAAAATGATCTAAAGTTATTTTTGGAAGTTCGACTGTACGAATAATTAGTGGAGATGACAATTCTACATTTTGTCTATTGAACCAAACTTCATAAAACATATGGAAGGCGCATATTATAACACATCTATGTTTTTTCCAATACCCCTCGGGCTTTTAGGGGTTAAGATCACATAGTAAAAATCTCGACCCATGTAAATTTCAAATTATAGAAATTAGTGTGTCCTTGCAATTAGTCTCACACACATTAATAGCCATAATTAATGTAGTGATTCATTCACTGATTGTGATACCCACAATTGTAATTGAAATACTTGAATTTGAGTAGGACGTTTGGTTCGCTAGCACCAAATTAGCACCTAGTCTATGCTGAAGAGGAAATTTTTGAGAACCAGTCCAGTGAAGGCTTCGAGCCAACATATTATTCAATAGTAAACGTAGGGAATTGCCCCTGCCCTCGGGGAGTTTACTTCCAAAAAATTACAAATGGCTTGAAAAAAAGAATAGGGTCTAAATAGATCTTAGAAGGTAATTTTTATAAATGAATTACATTAATGTAGGATGCTTGAAATTGATTACAAGAATAAATATGAGTGTATTCTTGAAAAATTATTAATTATAGTGAGAATTACTTTTATTTTAAGGGTACTTTTAAATACCTTTTTTCACACGTTATACGCAAAAATACAAAGAGTGACCTCTCCAAGCCCCTGCCGCTAAAAAATGAGGACTATATCTCATCTCGTCAGCCCCCGTCGGTAACTGAAGGGACGTGTGGCATGGTAGGAAGCAAAGCATGGATGGAAGCACTTAGTCGTGGATGAAGATAGCCCCTGCGAGAGCTACTGGATGTTATGACTCACGCTATCAATACATACCTTAGAAATTACTCCTTCGTCCCATAATAGATAATGCTTTTGAGAAAAAAATATTGTCCCAAATTACTTGATGCAAATCATTTATTCAATTTGAATTTGTTGTTTTAAAGATTTTAACAAAATAAAACCACAAGACAAGTATACACAAAGTGTTTTTTGTCTGTAAAGCTTGTCTTTGTTCATGTGTGAATCACAAACAACATATGAGCTAGCTGAAATCAATGCCAACATACATCCGTTGCATTAGAAAACACACTGCAACGAACATCACCATGTTCCCCCATGCCACACATCATCATGTGCACTATGATATTGCTTTGACAACAAAAGTGCTCAAAAATAAAACCTTATTGTATTTAAAGATTTGATGAAGTCATTCTAGTTTTTTTTTTTTTTTTTTTTTTCAAAAGCATCATCTATTATGGGACGGAGAGAGTAAGTTGTAGTCTAGGGCGGTTTCAGGTTGGGTTCCACAACTTCAATCCGCACACGGACAATATTCAACACTTTGAAAGCCCGGCTTCCATCACTAGTGCGTATTGTCTGATTCTCATCATGCACTACCCTACGTCGTGGTCGGTTTTGACATTAATTAATTACTTTTTGTCCCAAAGTGCCACATGTCATCTTGTGATTGGTTAACCCCTAAACGTTAGAGCGTCCAGAAAGTGGACGACTAACAGATTCAAACCCTTCTCACGTTCTCATCAATTCTTGGATGAAAGTCATCCAATTTTTTGGAGATTCTTCATCAAGTTGTTGTCCTATCTAACGGTTGGATTTAGTCATACTTGATTACATATTTTCTAAAATTACAAATGTAGAAGTATGTCAAGTCGTTGACTAAGCCAAAATTGTGTTGACTGTAGTTCAAAAGTGGCCTTGCAAAAATGAGATCATAGATTTAAGAAACACAAAAATTTCTAAGAATCACCATGTTTAAGAGTATCTCATTTCAAATTCATTCCAACAAATTTTACTCAAAAAATATTAAAATTTTGTTTGTAATCGAATTTAGAAGGAATTTCAAATTTTAACTTTCAAATTTTATAATTAAATATTGGTGATAGTATTAGTGAATCGAACCATACGGATGGAATCTAAAATTCAATATCTAGAACTTTCATTTGTATATCTATTCCAAAATATTCTTCTAAATAGTACTTTATGATGGTTTTTCTCAAATTGTCAATTCCAGGGACACCCTGGTACGTTTAGAGGTTAAGGGTGACGTGGACCTATCAAAATTTGATGTGGAAATTCAATTTCGACACCTGGTTGTCTAAATTCGATCCTCATGTACGGTATCTACAGCCCATCAGAAGTGCCCTTGGCTTCTTTTTTGACTAGGTACAGTAGGCTGATAGCAATTCAAGCACAAAATAGTTCAAAATTTTATGACTCTGCCACATGTCGCTTTCTGATTGGTTGTGACATCTAAGAGAGTCGATGTGGCAGGTCAAAAATCTGACATCATTTCCCAAGAGTGTCGGAGTCAACTTATGGTATATGGGTCTTTCTACGGTAGTTAAAAGGGTATGTTCTGTCGACTAAATATTTCCAAAAGAACATGTCAAAGTTTTTGGAAATTTTAAGTAGTTTTTGGCAAATTTCACAGAATTTACTTTTTTGAAGTTGTTGAAATGCTAGGAAATTACCATTTTTCATATATCTTAATATCATTTGGGTATTCAAGTGTGAGTTTAGGAGGAAGAAAGAGCTGCTCATGAAATCAAATTCATTCTAAGTCACTCGTAAATGATATGGGATAAGAACTTGCAAACCCATGTGAATTTTCACTGCACCATACTTCGCAGTAGACTTCGGTGCACATTTGAGTATAACATGTGATCTTAATTTGAAATGCTTTGAATTAAGAAATGTTAGAAGACCAAGTCATTATCCACCTCCAAAACAATTTTTTTGATTTTAAATTTTCATGCATGAGATATGGACAAAATTAAATATGGTTGTGAAGAATGTGCATGAATTGAATGAGATGAAAATGTGTTTTGGTTAGACTTTTGAGGCTCAATTGCACATAGTACACTAACTTATTTTGAGTATTGTTCAACTAAGAAAACTTGCACAATCAAGTAATCTTTAACCTCCAAAAAGAGTTTTGTGATTTGAAGTTTTTATGCTTGAGTTATGTACATTTTTGTATAGGAGTTTAACCGATAATTAATAGAGATAACAAGAAGTGAGAGGAGTTGTACATATCCCACATTCATTGTTTGACAATAGTGCACTGAATTTGTATAAACCACAATGCTTTTCCCCCTAATTAGCTCACATTTATGAAATGTAATGCAGTTTTACACGTCTTTGACATACCAATTAATTATGGCCGAATTTCATTTTTAAAACGGAAAAAATGTTACAATTTATTAATTATAATTTTAAGTCTTTTTCCACTTTTAATAAATATTTGGCACTGCCCTTTGGCTGTAGTATTCCAAACTTGCAACCCTGGTTCAGAAGAGAAGAAAACATAAAGTGGTTCACTATACTGTATTGTTAGGTGCAATCACTGGAATTCACACTGGAATCCACATCATCTTTTATATCTGGGTGTAAATTTTCACTGGTAAGTTTCAAGATCTGAATCATATATGACTTTATACTAACTCATTTTGGTTTAAACAAATTAAAACTGACACTTTTAACCCCTAATTATGTGTAGGATAAGATTCTGCTCCTGAGTTCATTCAAGAAATAAATCATTCGAGAAATAAAGATGCCTCGAGGTCATAGCTTGAGTGCATACTTATTTGGAGAATCAACAAAGGAAAGAGGCATCCCAACGTAAACCGTGGAGGGATGAGTGACAAGCGGCTAGTCTTACAATGATTTCCATGCATGTGGGCTTCGTGATGTAAGGAACCTTGTTTTTCTTGGAGCGCAAATGCTAGAGTGGTTTACGCAGTGGGTTCGTGTGTATCCAACTGACAAGTAATTGGGTCAATGATTGTACGGACAATAGAGATGCATGAGATCCGACAACCATCAAGGTACAATTGAATTGTTTGGGCTTACGTTGTGAGTTTGAAATCAAACAACCTCAACCCAATTTCATTGGACTGGCCCAAAGATTTGGCACCAAATTTGTGCCACATACCACTACATAGGATGACAAGAAAGATTTAAGTTAGGCCCTAGCATAAAGCCTTTCCACTTGATTTGCCAAATGCAAACAATTCTATTAGTTGGAATTTGTGAAGTTTGGATCAAGCCAAAAATTAAGTCATCATATAAAGTGGACGTAAATTGGTTACCAAAGGAATGATGTTTAAAGCTTTTTGAGTGTAACCCAAACACGTCAAAGAGATCATGAGAGGGCTCCTTTTCAATATATTTCAAGCACTTTCAACATTAAAAGAGGGTTAGTAATTGAGCAAGGTTAAATTTATACCGCATGTTTCCATCACTCATATTTGTAGGAGGATTTCATAAAAGAGAAGCCTTGTGCCATGTCCTAGAGTTCATTTGTGAGCATCAAAATGGGAAGATAGCTTGGTGAATGGAATTAGTGCATTCAACAAACTAAGGTGATTAAGCAAGCCTGCAATTAAAGAGTGCATAGGAGCCACATTCTTTTAGTCACCAACCATCTTCCAATTAAACCTCTTGGGTGATAAAATCCTCTTGTGGTTAACCCTTTAACGTCCCGATTCAACATTGTTTTCAAAGAAGCATTATAAAATGTTTGAAGAAAACCAAAAATGGGATTGATGGTCAAAGCAAAGTTGTAAATGTCAATGTGAAGATCACATCTGTACAATTGGATTAATTCTATTTTTATTTAATATTTTTAAAATAATTTTGCAAGGTTTTCTCTTGAAATTCAATTTAAAATCCCAAATAAGCACAACAAATTTTAAACATATGGTAATGAAATTGGAATAACATGCACTACGAGATGGTATGGTTCTACTTATTTTGGAAAATCATATTTAAGGTCCCATTTTTTGAACTAAAAATGAAACTTGACATAAATCAATTCTATTGTTTTTCTAAAAATCATAATAAATTATTTTGAAGATCCAAACCATACAAAGGATAGTCAACTTGCTCAAGAACCAAGAGAAATGTTGGTGGATGAAAACTGCCCAATTTGGATGAGAATCAAGCAGTTTCAATCTGTGCATCGTCCACATAGTGGACACTGGCGCGTTAAAGGGTTAAGGGGATCTTGCAAGCTATTGGTTCTTTCATTCAATCCACTACACTGATTATGACTATTAGTGTGTGGACAATTAGTGTCACAAGAAATTGGAATAAGCGACATTATTTGTAAACTTTGAAATTAGTTGATTTTTATTATTATTTGTTCATTTCTTATGTACATGCTTGTATACCAATTGTAGACTTCATATTGTGTGGTGAGAATTGCCTTGGATGAAATTTTCCTTTTATAGATGATCTCACAAACAAAATCAATTTCATTAATTGAAATCCTTCCATTTCTATACATTAATTTTGATAAAAAGAGGGGTTTAAGACATGGATTAATGAGTATTAGCGACACAGTAAAAATTTCAACCCCTGTAAATTTCAAATTATAGAAACTATTGTCACACACACTAATAGCCATAATCAATGTAGAGATTCATTCATTCATTGTGACACCCACAATTGTAATTGAAATCCTTGAACTTGAGTATGACGTTTGGTTTGCTAGCGCCAAATCAACACCTAGTCCATGCTGAGAAACAGTCCACTAACTTGGAGCCAACATGACATTCAATAGTAAACGTAGGAACTGCCCCGCCCCTATGAAATGATGAGGAATATGTCTCATCATCTCGTCAGCCCCCATCAGTAGCTAAAGGGGCGCGTGGGAGGGGTAGGAAGCAGACAACAGATAGAAGCAGCTGGTAGCGGATGGAGCTGGATGAAACCCAGCGAGAGCTACTGAATGTTATGACTCAGGCTGTCAATACATACCTTAGAAATTATTACATAATGAGAGTAAGTTGTAGTTTAGGGCGGTTTGGTTGGGGTTCCACAACTTCAATCCGCACACGGACAGTATTCAACACTTTGAAAGCCCGGCTTCCATCACTAGCGCGTATTGTCTGGTTCTCATCATCCACTATCCACAGCCCATCAGAAGTGCCCTTCGCTTCTTTTCCGACCAGGTATACGGGCCCTTCTATTCCAAACCTGCAACCCCGGTTCAATGGTAAATTCTGTGAGCTTAACAGAAGAGAAAAGAAACAGAACGTGGTTCACTATACTGTTCGGTGCAATTACTGGAATTTACATCATCTTTTATATCTTGGTGTAATTTTCGCTCGTAAGTTTCAAGATCTAACTAACCCATTTTGGTTTAAACAGATTAAAAATGACACTTTAAAATCAAACTTGTGGTTCAAAGTAAAAAAGAAACTTATTACACTTTTGTCCACGGTAATAGCACGGAAATGGGTGTAGATTAGGTTATCTACAATTTGAACTGAAAAAAAAGCAAGTCGAGAATAGAACAGATTCTTGTGAATTGATTTCAACGGAGAAACAAGATATGAAGGTGAGAAGTCACTTACTTAGGAACAAAAACTATAAATCCATTGGATCGTATTTTAACGATTCTGGACTCCTCCTCAGTTGGCCTGCATATGTTCAGCATACGCCCAATCGGTGAAAACCAAGGAAAGAAAGAATTAAAGCTTGATAATTCATGATGTTTATCATAATGCACATGAAAGTTGTGAAGGATTAACACACCGCTTCTTGAAAAAAATGACTGTGTGGAGCTCAACGGATGCTCGACCAGCCATTTGAGCATTGCGGTGCCGGTAATTTAAATCTGCGTGAAGCATAGGGAACAAATCCATTAGTTGAAGCATCCTACAGCATTCAGCCAGCACGTTCAGATAAAAAGGTTCCAAAGAATGGAACCAGTTGTTTTACATATTATTTCCACATGCAATTGAAAATGATCCAAAACGACGAGCTTCTTCATACAGGAATGAGATGCTTACTGTCAGTGAGACTTGTAAGAGTAGAGGCATCCCTTAATTGTGGTGGAAGAGTGCTCAAGCCTAAGGCCGCAGCAAGCAGCCTGTGCACTATCACATCTGCAACAGTGCATGCACAAGGTTATTAGTTTGAAAACGCTCAAATTAATAAAAAACACGCCCCCAGAAAACATGTTACATGAATAAACAACTTGGGCTGTAATATTATCTAAAACTAACCATCCTTCACGTTGAGGCATATGTGCAACTGTTCGGCAGAAGCTCTTACAATAGATTCTAAATATGCTATAACCAGGCTGATCAAATTTCCTCAAATCAAATAAGAATAAGCAGGGCAAGAGAACCTGCATATCGCCGAATCGGAGATGTAAAATGTGTGTACAGCGGTGCAGCAAGTCCATAATGAAGATATTCAGGGAAGCTAAGTTCTCCACTGCCGAAGTACACAGCCTGTTTGCCAGGTATCCAGCAGGACGGTTGAAAATTACAGTAAACGAAGGACAACCAAACGTACAAGACTCAAGTACAGATCGAACAAGCAGAAACATATTGAACTTTTTCAATTCTTCTTTCTACACAAACATAATTCTCTGGGATTAGACCGACGTGGACAGGATCGAAAGAACTAACCTGTGTCATGCACCGAGTTGCTAGAATTCGAATGAGCTTGTTGAAGTAAGGATCGTCACCCTACAAAGTAAGCAAAATAAGATGACTGTCAGAATGTTTTTATTTTGTTTTTCACTTTTGTTCTATATCAAAGTCTAATACAACTGAGGGCGAGTTTAAACGGCGGACTTACCACAGCAAGATCCAAGGAGTCAGCAAGTGCCTTGGACGAGGATATGTCCAAATTCACTCCAACAGCGGCTGCCATCCGCAGCAATGGTTCAAACATTTGAGGTGTTGGTTCCGGATGCCGCCTGCAACCTCATATACTCATTGATCAACATCATATGCAATGTATGCAGTCCTGGCTAATGGACCACTCCGGCAGTCAAATAAACTACCAAAAACTTAGTATCTTGAGTTCACGCTCGTACTCAGAAAAGAATCTAATAGAGAATGTACCATGGTTGTCTACGTTTTCAAAATCAAGTGAATTACTAATTCAACATACCTGAGCAAGGAGCACGAAGGAAATTCCTTCAAGATTCTCTCAGCAACGGACATGTTGGCAGCAAGCATGAATTCCTCAACCATCTGATTGGCTTCCCGCACTTGATACATGCCTACATCAACATTTGTAAGAAACATTTGTCAATATCCGGTACTGCACCTGCACGTCCCTATGAACGATATTTCAACAAGATAGTTATATGTCCAGCACAAGGATAGACTCACCAACATCAAGGGGATCATGTGTCTCTGTGTCAATTTCAAACTTGACCTCGGGTGATGCGAGGGTCAGGGCTCCACGGTCAATACGTCTTTGGCGCATAATCTGTAAGAACCAAATGTATTTCTCAGATTGCACTCTATACTCCTACTGACTCTTGCAGGATATCAGACCAGAAAACACTTAAATAAGACTCTAATATCACAGTTATTTATGTTTGGACGATATTCATGAGAACTATCGTAACCACCCATCACTCATATGTATGTACCTTCGCTAGTCTATTCATGTTCCGGAGATCCACTGTCAACCCATCCTCCAGACGACTGCCAAATGTCACACGGAAAAAAGTCAATTGGTTTGGATATGGCCGTTACGTGAAAGCTGGGTACAGAAAAACCAGAACAGTCTTGAGTTGGCAACATCTAGAAATAAATATGTGGTCGAGTATCTGTATATATAAACCTGTGAAATGAAAAGGAGGATAGAGCAGAAAAACCTGTCGTCCATACGAGCTTGAGCTTCTATGTATGATAGAGCGGCGCTTGACTTGATGACACTCTTTGTAAACCTCACTGACTCAATTTCTGCTTCTGAGGTCATAATCTGACATTCCAGCAGTATTAATATGATAAACATCTGAAGGTACACTACAAGGGAAAAAAAAGGGGTCCGCAAATCTGAAACTTCACATCAAAGCAGCGCACTCTAGCTCATAAATCCAGGTGCTCGTTTGTAGAAGAGACAAAACATGATATCGCAGCAAGGGTCACGACAAGATTACCCAAATGACTGAGAAAGCAAGCCTTTCAACATCTGCCCGAAGAGAACATATATCTGCACACAACAACAAAACTATATCATTCAGCTGATTAGTTATAAACATATATATGTTCATCCTATCACGGTGAAGGAAGAGAGTTGCATCAAATAATTTTCATATTATGTGTTTCGTATTAAAAAACCTTCAGTCAGGGGTTTTGGCAGCATATCAATGCGCCTTTCAACCATATACACTGATGTGCCTCGCTGTGATGCTTCCACATCAAGTGGTAAATTTGGTAGCACAAAATTAGTGACGTCTGCAATGTCTGTGATGCGTCCAGTTCTCGGTCAAGGACGGTTCTCGTATCGTCATCACATTCAACTACTGAAAAAGCTTGACGTAAACTATTTATATCTGTACTTCAATATACAATCATGCAACAAATGTCCCTCAAGCAATGAACTTGCTTTCTTCAATCTTAGGATCAAATCATTGATAAATATCATTAGTGCAGAGTCAAACAAATGCGAAGATGAAAGTTCTGAAAGTAGAAATGAGGATACGCACTCCAACTTCAAAACGACCATCGGGCAAAGGTGTACAATGAAGTGCATCATCAATGTCCTTGCAGCCTGCACAACCGTGAACAATATTTGTTAATTTGTGCTACTTCAAGAATGAGCGAACTGAACACATGAAAAGGAACGCCGGTAGCTTGTTACCAATTGGGTCGACGCTAAAAATACGAATGTGACGAAGATCCTGGCGCTGGTTCTTCAAAAGCTCCTCTTCTGTGAAGGACCAAGGGAGTGGTGGAAGGCATGCTAACACTGCTTCGGAAAATGGTCGACTATTGATGTCATTCTCAATGAGCAGAACCTGCGGGAACCAGGTATTGTCATGAAAAACAGATCCAACCTTCTCCAGAGTTAGGTGTGTTCTCTAAGCAATACACTACTTATCGACAGATGTGTATTCACTTTGACAGAGATTGGAGCAGTGTTTTTTTGGTTGCTAATTTTAGCCAAATTGCTACAATAAAATTTAGGCTGGCTAATTGATACAAAGGATTTTTGAAAACAAATAAAAAGGAATAATAGCCAGATTTCCTACATGGAGTCAAGATGTGTGGCCTCTTTAAACCTAGGTATCACCCAGGTATTGCCTAGTAGCACCTAGGTAGCACAGGTATTACCCTGATATTAGCTATAATTAATATGAAAATAGCATGCAAAAATTCTAAACTGTCTCCTGACCAAAAAATCACTGGATTGGAGGTACATGAAGGCAAACTCACATCGCTCTCTGTAGCACGGTCTCCAATGTCTCCGATCGTACGCACATAATGCCCACTCGGATATCTTGATGTCGGCTCCCAAGAATCGACTGATACCATAATTCGCTTATCAATTAGGTTAGCCAGCTGACGTGTCTGAATGCGAATCTTAGGGATGCGACGATCAGCTGAAACAAACAACGCATTGACAGTACTTCCGCTTCCTCCAGGCATTTTCATTGGTTCAATAGATCCACAATATCTGGTACATACAATACAGAAGTAAGTGATTATATGTGGTGTTCAAGAACAGGCTAGACCCCTGAACTTAGACTTTGAGAAAATGAAACTCACTGGCGCCAGTTGCGTTTGATGATGCCAACAACTCGTCCAGTGGGCCGACTTGTTGCAGACTTTCCATCAAGAGTTTGAACTACTACCTCTCCGGGAGCATCATCGGCACTTGCGGGGACCAAGCCCACTTGTTCTTCTTCTTCCTCATCTGCAGAATGATTGTTCTTACTTAGAACCCCAACTAGCAAATAACCCCTAAGCGTCCACTGTGTATTTTTCTGTATTGTAGGAAAATTGGACCCCCCTACTGCAAATCATCTGTTTGTGTGAAAATGTCTTTAGTTTGACACGATCGACACTGTTGATCTTTTAGTATAGAACAAGAGCTTTAAAATGACGTGTTGCAATCGGAAAACCGAGGTAAATTGAGAAAATGTCACCGTGTGACGCAGATGACCATATTGGGCGTTTTAGACGCTTGGGGGTTAGCACACAGCAGCCACAACAAGATAATAAATAAATATTTTTGATTACCATCTCTGTCTGCGATCTTCCCCGTTTCACTTCCCACCCAGGACGATTGCGGCAACAGCTCAACGGCAACAACATCGCCATCGAAAGCACGGTTCATGTCTGGCCTGCCATGAATCAGGATTTCACTCCCCACGCTTTCACTTCCAACATATGCTTCAAAGGGATTGTAACGATTCACCCGTAACTTTCCCTGGTGGAATCTTCCATTATGTAGACCTGCTGTAATCTCTGACATCACCTTGTGCTGTAATCAAGTCACACAAGACATCAATCAGCATGCAGAAGACTACACCAAATATTGCAACTAGGTTTCCTGGAAATTTAGGTTGCCTAACCCCAAGAAAGTAACTTCGCAAGCCATCAAAGTCAACAGATATTTCCATCTGTACACATGGAGGTTCAGGAGTCCCAATCACAACAGTATCTAATTCAAAAGTAGTGCATTCTTGTTCAGTAATAATAAATATTTATATAGTGTCAAATGTTGAGAAATTAGTGAGGGGCAACCTAATTGCACTATTTAGTATAGGTAATACAGAATCACTATTCCCAGCACATGCTGAGTCATAATTACTCAATTAATGCCGTTGCAACAAGGGCTTCTGAAAAAGGCAAAGAAATACCTCTCCATAAACAACTGCTTTTTTATTGGGGCGCAGATCCTCCACCCCGTCAACATCCATAGCATCAGATCGTGCTACCAAGTCCAGCAATTCAGGTTTCCCTAATGACTGAACATACGTATCAACTGCAAGAAGAAAAAGATCGGTTAGCGCAGTCTTGTCAGTACTGGATTGTGCTCACCAACTCAAGAACAGGTGGAGTTGTATCAAGGTGGCAAACATGAGCACTTACGAATGAGCAAACAGAAAAGCTAAGCACATATCTCACACACCAACACAACAAGCTGAAAAAGCAGTTATCATAGTAGAAATCAATATACCTGTCTCAGCAACAATACCATCCTCACGGGCTTTTCTTCTATTGTCCGTGTCATTTGTGAGCAGCAAAACTTTCGCACCTCCAAGATGATGCTGGTACCATTGACTCGCCACTCTAATGGCTGCCAATAATAACGGAGCAACAATTAGAACTCAAGCTAAGGTAGAGGATACTAGTTGCGCCACCTCAAACATTTTAACTTGTGCAGGAGTGTGATTTTTGGGAGATGTATGCAGCTCTGAAGAGAACTTTGGGTACAAGAGCCAAATCAACTCTTTATCATTGTGTATGAATTTCTTATGCAATTTCAAAGTGGAAGGTTGTAGACCACTATAAGTTAACCCCATTTCCATTCAAGGATCAGTGGCCATAGACATTTAGCCAAGTCATGCTTACACCACTTACTAATAAATCCAACCAAGTGTAACAGTAGTCAGTATAAGTGACGGGATTATGTCCGTAACGGTTTTAGTATCCTTACCATATCAAGAACAACGAACTCAAGCTACATGCATTATGGGCACAAAACGAAGCGTAACAAAACACAATACCTCGGTCATTTCGATCATTAGGTGTCTCATTAGCCAATCCCTTTATGTATGTATCCCTGCATGTGCAAGTAAGAGGTGCTCAGGATCACAGTCAAAGCAAAAACGTTTATAGTCATTTAAGCCGGTGTATCTAATCTTAAAGCAACTGGACAATGTATGACTGTAAGCAACTAAGGTACAAGGAATCGTACTTATGATTTTCATTGGAGAAAACAAAAAAGTGACGTAGAGGGTTGTCAATAACAGTTCGAAGGCGATTGTAGATACTCAAATTCTTGTTCTTCACTTCTTCCAGCACCACCGAGAGAACCACCACGTCACTCATTACCTCATTCTCCAGCAGGTCCATCTGATTCATGAGAATAATCAATCCACAATTGTCAAATTCTCTTTAGAAATCCCAAGAAGCCTGAGCTTTTTAAAACTCTTGACAAATTGTCCGGGATTAACCCCTAAGCGTCTAAAACGACCAATATGGCCATCTGCATTACTGAACTTTGCAACGATGGCATTTTCTCACTTTACCTCGGTTTTCTGATTGCAATAAGTCATTTTAAAGCACTTGTCATTTACAAGATCAACAGTGTCGATCATGTCAAACTGGAGTCATTTTAACACAAACAGATGATTTGCAGCAAGGGGGTCCAATTTTCCTACACTACAGAAAATACACAGTGGACGCTTAGGGGTTAAGACCTGATGAAGAGCAACATTCGTGTCAATCACGATAATATTGCGAGCCGTCTCCCTCAACTTTGATCGGGATTTATCACATGTCGGACAGAACAGCGCTCCGCATGCAATATCGTCCCGTAAATAATGTTCTCGAACCACCTGCACCAGAAATCAACCAGTTCACGTTGCATCCTTCCTTCACCCGAGGGTGCGCTCTACATTATGTTTGAGAATCATCTGGGTTCATGAACCCCTCTTAAAATCCCCTATACACGAGGATTTATATGTCAAAACCTTTGTATACAGATATGTTTAATCGAAATATATGTTTAATGTAAGTATACGTCAGCTCTAAATATGTCTATTGTATGTATAATTTGTACAGCAATGTTCAAATTAATACCCCTTCTGTGCACTTACGTATACTTTCACAAATTTAACATAGTGCAACCCCCGGGTCCTTCACTCTCCAATACAATCGTTCCCTAACTGCTCCACCCTCATCCACTCACCGACAATTCCAGCCTCAAATAAATCGTTTCACGCAATAACTGTCTAAACCTAAAACCCTAAAACTGAAATTCCAAAACACTCTCTCGTAGTAAACAAAGCAATGGCCTACCTTGACAACTTTGCCATGGCGAGTTTTCCGAACAAAGGACTTGTTGGACAGCATCGTGACAACAGCAAACCGCACTTCCTTCCGCCTCTTTTCAAACAACACCACGCCCAAAATCAAAACCACCAAAAGAACAACTTTACAGTAAACTCATAGTAAGTTTTCTTCAACCCTCTTTTTGGCCTTCAAATAGTCCTACGATGATTCTAATACATAGGGCCCGGGATACTTATGAAACATTTTCCGAAAACCTTTTCCCCCTCTGCAACGACTGTCACAGCGCCAGAAGAAGAAGCAGGGTCCCGTATTACAGTCTGCTCAAGCAAACTGAAACCCAAGAATCAGCTTTAGAAGAATTTACCACTATCCGTCAAAACAAGGGTCTGAAATAAATCGAACCAACACTAACTCCACAATCACAGTCTGTTACGAAACCCTAATTCGCCGCAAGGGCCTTCCATTTTCGATACAGAAAAACGATTCACACTGAGTTAAATGCCGAGCGGAGGATCAAAGATTGTGACAGGGCATTACGGCAATTCAGATTCTGCACAATCAAGTGGCTACTACCGCGAAGTTCGGAGGGCAAGTTACAGTCATGAATTGCTCACCTTCGGTTCCAAAAACGCTTCTAAACACCAAAAATTCTAATGTCGTGAACGAATCCTCCCTCTCCCCGTCAGGTAGCCCTCGAATCCCGTATAAAAATTGCTTCCGCCAGTATTGTTTTGTTTTAGCTCTGGACGATTTTTGCCTCAGCCAAAACAACAGATTCTAATCGCAATTTGTGTCTGGAACTGCAACGAAGGCGTTGATGCTCATGACTCTGATTGAATGCAGGCCGGTGGAAGTGTAAGTTCATCGTCTCCGAGCGGAAGCCCGAGAAACAGAGCTCGAAACGAAACCCTAAAAACAAATATCTCAAACTAGTTATTTCTTTATCAGTGTGAACAGGGTTGTAGATATGTACTACTCACTCTGTCCTATAATAAGCTTTATGTTTGCTCAAACTATTACTTCCCCCGTCCCACTTAAAAGTCGTGTTTTCATTGAGACTTTGCAATCCAACCATTCAAAAAGTGGATTATGTACATAATCAAACACAATCTTCTCATCCGCCATTGACTTCTTGCAGTGTGGATTTTTTACTATATATTTTATGGGAAGTTAGTTTCATGCATGTGTGATCCAATTAGGAAGGGACGATTTGTGAAAATTTTATGCCTCGTTCCATGTTGTAGTGATTCACCCAAAATTTCAAAGATTTCAGTGTAAAAGTGCTCTTAAAAAAGTCAACTCATAAAATTAAGCAACCAAAAAATCTCCAAAAATCACTACACTTAGAGCATTAAATTTCAACCAATCACAACAAATTTGATTTACAAATTGTCAATATCTTATTCGTAATCAAATTACAAAAGAATTTTGAATTTTGAATTTTAAATTTTATAGAAAAATATTGGTGATATCAATCATAGATCTAACCATATAGATAGAATTAAACATTTATAATGTACAACTTTTATTCATACATCAAGTTCAAAATATCCCTCTTAGTTACATTTTATAAAATATTTCTGAAATTCTTTAAATCTAAAAAGAGATAAGGACATTTAGGGGTTAAGTCCCCATGACGGAAGAGAAGGTAATTGGCACGCCAAAATCAAAAGCTCTTCACATCACAATATCACCTTTGAAATTTTTAAGATTTTGATTGCCTACAACCCTAGTACAAAAATAGAAGGCAAAAACTTGACCTTTCACAACATCTCATATCACCATAAGTAGAGTTCAATTGAAATGAGATGTTATGAATTGGTCAAGTTAATTGATGTTGAAGATGAGATGATGTGAAATGAGAAGTGAACGAGAGAAATTTTGTCACTATAAGTATGGTTAATAAACTCCTAAAACATCTAAGTTTTGCCTTCATACCCTCTGCTATTTAGGGATTAACCGTTGAGTTCCTAAGGGTTTTTGCTACAAACTAAATGTGTTATAATATGTGTTTTGTATGATCTTTTTGAACTTTGTAAAATATAAAAGCTATAATGTATAATCCCTATATTTCATCTATAAAGTTGAATACCATTAAAACCATTTAAATTTTTTACAAATAATTTTTAAAGAAATTTTTTGAATATTAATGAAATACATTATTCAATATTTTTTGTTGAATTAAAGTATTATTGCTGAGAGGTATAAATGTTCATCACGTGGATATAAGTAGCCAAGATTTAGAGTTTATAACATGTCAAAATGACAATTTAAGGAGCAGTATGTAAATACAATATAGAATTGAACTCTACTTATGGTGATTTGAGATGAGTTCAATTGAAATAAAACAAATTCCCATTGGTATTTAAGCATCTTATTAACCCTATGTTTTTAGCCAATCGTACCAAAATTCAAAGAAAAATAATTAATTTTGTATTTGTTTTGAATTTTGAAATTTTATCAGTTAGATATTTTATTTTTATATATATATATATATATATATATATATATAATTGTATATGATGAATTCTAGGAATTCAATTGTATAGATTTGATCTAAGCTTCATAATTTATAATCTATCTTTGTACGTCCATACAAATATATACTTTATCATGCATTTTTTCATACAGCTATAAATTTGATACTTTTGTAGATTGTTCCAATACCTATACCACTCAACATTCTTTATTTTTTTCTAATTTTTTGTGAACACATTTTTAGTGATACAATGACATATTTATATAGGAAATTTGCTTCTAAATAGGTTAGGCCCAAGAAACACTCGATTAGGAAAATCGTAACTCATTTTACAACACTTCTATTTTTAAAACGACCACTTTTGGGTCGCCTTGGCATTCAAGGGTTAATTTGATCATGTTCAGGATGACAAGAAAATAGTTGCAAGAATTTGTTTTGCACGCGGAACGATTAGAGATTGTTTGATCAATGTCAATATGTCAATTATCTTATTCAATTCCTTACAATCAAACACATGGGTTTTTTTTCAACTTTCCATTCATAGATTGCAAAAGTACTGAAATAACGATTTCAATTTGGAACAAATTGTAAATTCAAATCATGACTTTTTAGTAGAACGGAGAGAATACTCCTATTGGCTTAGGGTCTATACCATTGGACAAGTTAATTCTCTTATTTTAAGGGTTGAGGAAACTTACCAATATTATGGGATAGAGGAGTATATCGAAATGATTATTTAGGTATGGTTTATCCCCCAAAAGGACCAAGAAGCCCATATTGAGCATCATATCTTTTTAGTAGAGTACCGTAGAAGTGTAGCACCATAGTTTGGTCGCCACCCCATGAGCGAATATTTATTATTTTTTGAAAAATAAGGTTCACCCCTCAAGAAATAAATTTCTTGATTATCGTTTTTGGGCCAAGAAATGATTAAAAATAGCCCAAAATGGCTAAGATTTAGCAAAGTATAGCTTTAAATAGTTCATTCAATTTTATTTTATTTTGTCTTCATATTTCCGATTTTTTTTAATGTTTTTTTTAAAATTATTTTTTGGCGACCCTGCTATGGTACTACGGTAAGTTATATGTATTTCTTTTTGTTCAAATTTATTTGTTTTATGACCAACACATGCAATGCTCTTTAGTGATTTCGATGATATAATATTCGATCTCATCTCAATTATATTTTTCATGATATGATTGATTAAATTTGTCATGTTGAAACTACATAAGAATATATCACAAGGACATACTATTTAACATCATTTGTGATAGTGGCCTATAAATATTTGTGATGTACGGTAGTGGTATTGCTAAATTATACATACTAATTTTTATGCTTGTCAATTAATTATCCGTACTAAATAACCAATTTGGTATAGTTATTTTTAATAGAAGCCTTTTGGTCATATCCATTTTCCTCTTATACACACAATATGTGGTATTATCTATCATTCATTTATTTTTGGGCTGCTTTGTGTAACTTTTTCCATTTTCCAATTGCACATTTGTATATATGATATTTATCATTTTAAGTTATTACATTTGAGGCGATACACAAGCATGTTCCATAGGCTACACGTTTGAGGTACTTCAGGATTCACTCAAGAATATAGGAAATCATGACTAGTGTTTGTTTGCATATTTGTTCTGCATGCAAATTCTAGCATAGATTCAATTTGATTTGACTTTTCAACTCCATAAGGTTTTTAAGCAGGTGGAGATCACACCTGGGCATCATGAACATTTGTAAGGGGATTAGAGGAATTAGCTCCAAGCAAAGAGGCTTGAACGTAAAGTTTTTTAGCATTTGGGAGATCACACCCTTCTCGATCTGTGGATTCATAGTATTTTTTTAATAAAAATTCCAGAAATCATCAAGGTTCTACAATATTTTCTAATAAAAAAATCCATAAAGTGTCAAGGTGCATGGACTCACTGAACTATCATTGACGATAAGCAACCAATTTAACCTTACTTGAGCTTAACTAATCTATCAAAATCTTGTATTTCGGAATCCCATATGCTATTCCTTGGTAGAATATGGCTATATCTTACTTGGCTTGGGTCTTGATGAATATCATAGATGTGTTACACAAGAGCGGCGTGCAGCACAACAATTTGAGCAAAGCGAACATCCTCCTACATTTCCCACCAGAGTTACATGAAGATGTGTACAACGTGACTTCACCGATTCTTAAAAGAATTGTTAGTAGCCTATGCTGTGAACACATTGAAAGGACACCCATACAATTTTGAAACTCCAACCTAGTGTTACCGTTATAATATATAGTTCATATTTTTTTTCCCATAGTTAGTTCAGTCTCGGATTATAAAAGTTTGCAATCTTTTGAATTTTACATTGTAAGGCAATTTCAAATATATTTTTCCATATGTAAATAAAGGAAGGTTCTTTTAAATCTATATTGTGCATGTTGCTTCTATGTTTGGAACCTTAATTTGTAATTAAATGTACGTGTTTCACTGTGATGTTTGCAAATTGTTGTTGTGCAATGGAAATAAAGCATCCATTTGTTTCAAAGAGAAAAATAATTTTTAATTATGACATTCGTGTGCTACAACGGATGGGAGGAGAAAAGGGAGGTCAGTCAAAAGAGAAGCAGATGGTTAAGAAAGTAGACGGGAGGGGGAAATCAGCAGGAGGCAGTCGGAATGGGGCAGATGAGAGGACAAAGAGGCAATTGGAAGCAATGGGCAGTTGGGAGGAGGGCAAACGGACTTAAGGTCATAAAGGTAAAATAGTTACCTTGAACTGCATGTCCACGTAGGACACAACTTTTGAGGGGTCCTATGTGGACATGCCACATCTGCTTCTAAAGCCTTATAGAACTTACAAGGTGGCACAAGGGTAACTATTCTACCCCAACATGGTGAAAAAACTACACTATAGTTAGGATTGACCCTATAGTGTCATGCCGGAAGGGTCTGTCATGACATGACTAGCACAACACGGAAAAACACAACACAATCGACATGATGAACAACCCTGCTATGCGGTACTTCTTGTGTTTGGAGGCTTGTTATGTTCTTTTACTTTTTTGATTGTGTACTCTTGTTCATGTTTCATTAGTGTATGTATTTTGATCTTGATCAATATACCAACTCCTTTCATATTTTAACCTATAAGTTAATGTCCTAAACTGTATGTGGATAAGTCACTCACTTACAAAATTCACAATTATGTGTGATTCCGTTGTTGACATGAAAGATTGAAATGGAGAGGTGTTGACATATGTTTTTGCTGAACATCTTCACTTTTATTTTTGAAAACTTAACCCAAATTCTACTTAACTTTGAAGTCACACATCCTCTAAAATCTTGTTATTGTGTGTCATTTTATGGTTCAAAGACACACTATGATCTTCCAATCCAAGAGTCCGATTTTACCCAAGTTTAATCAACACTTGTTTGATTAATCCCTAAACGTATCAGGGTGTCCCAAGAATTCACAATTTGAGAAAAATCATCTCAAAGTACTATTTAGAAGAATATTTTGAAATTGATATACAAATAAAATTTCTCGGTTTTAAATTTTAGATTCCATCCATATGATTCAATTCACCAATATTTAATTATGAAATTTAAAATTTGAAGTTAAAAATTTATTTATAAGTTTGATTAGAAACAAAATTTTAATATATTTTGAGTAAAATTTGTTGGAATGAATTTGGAATGAGATACTCTTAAAGTGGTACATCTTTGAATTTTTTTTATTCTTTGAATCTATGAGCTCATTTTTGCAAGGCCACTTTTGAACTACAATTAATGCAATTTTGGCTTGGTCAATGACTTGACATACTTCTACATTTGTAATTTTAGAAAAATATGTATTCTAGTATCACCAAATCCAACCATTGAATAGGACAACAATTTGGTGAAGTATCTCCAAAAACTTTGATTGAATTTCATCCAAGCATTAATAAGAAAGTAGGATGAGTTTAAATCTGTTAGTTGTCCAGAAATAGGTTGTTGTGATATTTAGGGGTTAAATTATGTTTATATTTATACGGTTTCATACTATTGATAATATTCATAATTTCAACATAGTGAGTTTTTAAAAAATCACAAAAGGTGGTTTATCCAAAACAGGGTTGGATGGTAAAGGATTAAGAAAGTCATCAGTTGGAGCCCATTTAAGCTATTGTGTTTGGAATTTTTTGAAAATGTTCAAATTGCAACTATTTTCTTGATAGATAGATTAAATTCATGAATAAAAGTGATTTTTTAAATTACTATTATTATTATTATTGTTATTTTATTTCAATTAAAATTTAATTCATATGAATTTTGAAAGTGAAAAGTTAGTCAAAGCCCATTAGTGACCACATACTTGGGACACAAAGCTCTTCACAAAAACCCGCTTCGGGTTAAAAAAAGAGAGAAAACAACAACGAGAAAACCCGCGAGACCCACAAGTCAAAGAAGGGCATAAAGCCCAAGAAGCCAAGCCAAAGAGGCCTGACAAAAACAAAGGGGGGGGGGGGGGGGGGCGGCCAGGGCCTATTCTAAGCTAAAAAAGCAAAAAGAGGGGGAGGGGGAGGGAAAAAAGGAAAAAGAAGGGGGAGGAGAAAAAAAAAGAAAAAAGAAATAGAATTGAGCGTTGAGATCTCCTTGACCGTGCGTCTGCTCGTTACGTTCTTGGTACCGTTAGAAAGCTCTTGACAAGGAGAGATGTACCAAAGTCATATCATTGCTTTTAGAGGTACATCGCAAGAGTTTTGGATTTTTGAGTGATTTTTGACATCATAAATTGAATTAAATTTTGAAAAATTAAAATTGGAAGTTTTTGATGTCATTCTTGGCATCGTTAAAAAGCTTCGTCTATAAATAGGGGTGCACCAAAGTCATTTCATAAGTATTGAATCTATGGCGTAAAAGTTATGGATTTTTAATCAAATTTCCTCACCATAAATTGAAATAAAATTATGGATAAATAAATCAAAAAATAAAAATAAAAGCAAAAGCATCGCTAAATCACGGGGAGGCCAACATCACACGGCCACACTAGTTGTTGTCTAGAATTCAAACATGAAAAATTACAATGATCTTTAATTTTAAATAGAAAATAACAAAAACAACTTTGTTAGTAGTTAAGGTGAAAAAATTGTTTTAAATTGAATTTTTAAATCAAACTAAATTTCCTCAAATAATAAAATTGATCTTGAATAGGATTTTAAAATATCAAAATAAAATTTGATTAATTTTTATTTTATTCTAACTTCTTTTTTTTAGGTTTTAGGGTATTCTAAAAAAAATACGATATTGAATCATTTTGCATTTTTGGAAAAAAGAAATATTCAATATTGATAAATTTATTGTAAATTCTATCACTATAAAGAACTTATGTTTTTTATGATGCATTTTAGGTGACATCACGATGTTTTCATGTTAAGAATAACATCAAACGTAATATTCCGAAAGTTACGTTTGATGTTATTTTTAACATGAAAACATCGTGATGTCACCTAAAATGCATTATAAAAAACATGAGCTTCTTATAGTGTATATAATAAATGAGGTAATCTAAATTGAAATGAAAATAAATGAAATTATGTAGTAAAGTGAAGAATATACAAAATGATTACAATTAGAGTTGTCATTTTATTTTTACAAAGAAACATGTGTTGAATTTGTATTTACATAACAAAAATGAAAACCGATGCTCTCTAAAATTCATCAATATGACAATTAAAATCTTCATATCATCATAGTTTTACATATGTGATAAAAATTGTATATCAGTATTGAATGATACACATAAATAGAACATGCCAAAGTGTTTTTGGAAATTATAAGTAGTTTTTTCCGAATTTCACATAAACTATTTATTGAAATTTTCAAAATGATGAAAAATTACTAATTTTTACACATCTTAATATTATTTGAGTGATCAAGCATGAGTTTTGGTGGAAGAAAGAATTGGTCTTGTGATCAAATTCATTTTAAGTCACTCCCAAATGACATGGGATAAGAAGATCTTGCAAGCCCATGTGAATTCTCGCTACACCATATTTTTCAGTAGACTTTGGTGCACAATTGAGCATAGAGAATGATTTTATTTTTAAATGTTTTCAACTAAGAAAAGCTAGAAGGCCAAGTCATCTTCCACGTCCAAAAACATTTTTGTGATTTGAAGTTTTTATGAATGAGATGTGGACAAATTTCAGTAAGATGGTGAAGAATGTGCATGAGTTGAATGATAAGAAAATGTGTTGTGATCAGACTTTCGAGGCTCAATTGTGCATAGTAGACTAACTTATTTTTAGTACTGATCAACAAAGAAAAGTTTCACAATCAAACAATCTTTCACCTCCAAAAAGAATTTTGTGATTTGGAATTTTAATTATTGAGTTATGCACGTTTTTGTAAAGGAGTTAACCGGTGAATAGTCAACTTTAAAGCAATTGTCCTACTTTGTCCTATCCAAGAATGAGACCCCACGGGGGGGGGGGGGGGGGGGGGGGGGGGGGACCCCAAAAAAGAACAAAAGGCCCATAGACCGTGACGGCCAAGGAGCCTTGAAAGCTTGAAGGCCAAAGAGGCCCAAAGGCTGTGGAGGCCCAAAGGCCGTGGTAGGAACCAAGAGGTTTCATAACCGGGTCAGAGAGACTCTAGGAAGCCCACAGAAGGCAAGAGCACCTCAAACCTGCTAGATAGAAACAAACAAAGTGGGAGTAGGAAACACTTGAAAGCCCGCAGAACGAGCGTGGAGGCTCAACGCATGCCTCTAATCCAATTTCTAACTAGATCGCGAAGATCCTGAGGACTTTGAAGGTCATCAGGGAGAACTAAGTCGTAATCGCCTTGGTCCATGTCATTTGGAGATGAGGGTTGACGAAGTGAGAGATCTTCATTAAATAATTGGAGGTTGGGCCGCGGAAAATGAAAGGCGGCGCCTTGAGGTTCACGAAAAGTGTGTGAAGGAGTGCAATGGACGCCTTCAGTAACGTTTTGAGGATCACCTTCTAGAGTAAGTTCTTCATCAACTTCCAACTCAATATCTGCCATAACTTGGTTGACGATATCCTCCGCCATAGCTTCCGCCCTCCTTCTTGTTATTGTTAGGCTGTGTTGACACAAAGCTCCTCACCAGCCACTATATAGTGGTTATTAATTTACTAGTCACTGGTCACTAAAGTGTCTATCCTCGAAAGGGGAGAGTAGTTTTGCAACAATGGTCCTTTGTCTGGTGGGCACTGGATCATTGTCATTAGGAACAGACACTCTCTTCACGCCGACCCCCAAGGGGTACGGTGTTACTATCTATCTATTCACAAAAGGTATCATGAATTGTATTCTAAATATCACAATTATTTCCACTCGCTTGAAGAACCTTTACAATTGAATGACAAATGGTATGTGCTCAGTTTGTTGAAGAGTACAAGTGGTTAGATTTAGGTTCTATGAGTGGCGCCAGTTAGGAGTACATAATAGGTCTAGAATGGGGATTGGGCGATTTAAGGTGTTTCCAACTTATTACACCAAAATCACCATATATTGTGGGTGGGTGAATGGCGTGGGTACATTCATCCATTTGGACAAATGTTCATCTATTTAAACAAATTTTCATCTAATCTAGAGGAATTATACTACAATATTTTGAAAATTCTTTATTAGTAAATTCTCCCATAAATACCGTGGGCCATGATATTATATGGTGTGGATTTCGGTGTACTTGTATTCATCTTTCCTAAACAGTAAATGTTGGAATTTTCTTCCCATTGATTACCGTAGTATCATAGCTGAATCACCACCCCACGAGAAAACATTTAATATTTTTTGGTTCGTTCATCAAAAAATGAATTTCTTGATTTTCATTTTGAGCGGAAAATGATTAAAAATGACCCAAATTGACCCAAAATAGCAAAATATAGCTAAAAATAATCTATTCTAATTTCATTTTTTGTCCTCATAATTGAGTTATCTGCAAAGTACCCCAAACCCTGGGTTTGTAACCTCTAAATTGAAAAGCATAGGGTCGCCGATGGCACTGGCAGGGTTCACTGTAGACCAGAAATAGAACTCAGAAAAGACTCAATTCAACCGACAAGAATTCCAAAACACCAATTTTGTCTTGACTTTTACTAGACACCAAGTCAAGTCACAAGTTCCTTGTGTGGTAGTGTCAGGACGTTGGTTGATGGGAAGGACTTGGATTTCGAAGTTAGATCTCAGATCTAAATGAGGGAGGTAGTCGTAGTAAGCAGAGATTTGTGCCATTTATGGAGATTTTTTTTTGGGAGATTTGTACCATTTGTGGCAACTGACACCTCCATAAAACACTCAAATCTTGATTTTATTTCACAGGATTACTTTGCGACTACACTCAAATACAGTTTAGATTTTCATTTCCATGAAAAAAGGAGGGCAAAAGACTGGTTCCCTTTACAAATAACTCTAATTTCCGATCTTTTACGTTTCTTATTTTTTGGCGACCCAGCTATGGTACTACGGTATGGTGAGGCTTGCAACTGGTTGCTAAGTTATAACTTACTTGTTTTATTTCAGTTCGGTGGACTTTGAAATGGGATCTTGAATGAACTGGCTGGGGTGGGTGGCTCAAAAAGGTCAAAGACATTTTTTTTAAAATTTTCAGATTCAGTTGCTAATTCACACCCGGGTTTCACTGTGCCGTGTCAAGGGATGAGTGTTTCCTTCCATCCCAGCATCTGCGAATTATCTTACTGTTGATTTACCGGCGCCACAACATTCCTTAGCAACCTCACTGTTCATCCTTGGGAATCAGCATCCCAGGCCAATATAGTTGCAGGAATCGTAATCTTTTAAAGAATCAAAGTCATCTTTAGGTAAAGATGGTTTGGCAACTCAATAAGTTTTGTCTTTTTAATAGTTTTTGCATGTTCCACATCATCAATTCCCTATTCAGTTGTTGATTCCCTGTACAAGCTAAAGGGTGTGCTCTAGTACTACATTGAATGGTGTATTTAGTGTCCAGGACACTATTTCTCAAATCCGGATACTATTTAATTTTAGGGAGATATAATAGTGTCCTTGTAAAAATAAATAAATGAATGTGGTGTTCCAATGACATATGACAACTTTATAATAAATATGGCATACCACCTCATGTCACTCTCATTACTTGGAAAGAGCATGGCACTTAGTGAAAGTGGAAAGACAAGTGACAAACTCCTGTGTAGTGTCAAGGGACACTATTTCACTTCACCTTTGAATGAATTGTGGTGAAAAACATCAATTATCTTTGGACACTAAATACGCCACTTAGTGTAGCTAAAGAATATTATGGCATTCCCAATGCTATATGAACCTTTGAGTATCTAGTTCATATGTACAAAATCTAAGAGCATGCAATACAACATGAAGCATAACATCTTGAGTTGCTTTGGCTTAAGTTTAGCCACCCCAATTTGGACCACAGATTTGAAGTCCCCCTATTTGTACTACAATTTTGAAGTCACCCTATCTTTGCAACTATATACTAGGAGTGTACATATCAATATTTTAAATGTAAGACACTAGCTAATACATGACATTTGGCATAAAAAATCACATGACACAATAAGATGATTTACGTTAGTCTCTTTTTTATAGTCCCTTTTTTACAAGAAAATTCTTGAATTAATCCCTAAAGGAGCGTGGGTTTTTTCTTGTTTTGAGCATCATTTTCACCTCTTTCTATTCATGTTCTTGTGATTTTATTTTTATTTTTATTTTTTTGCTCTAGATAGCTAAAACTGATATAAACATTTGAAATTTTCAAAAGAATTTTGTGACCAATTTAACAATTTTTTTGGTGTCTTTAAAGACAGTAAAAAAAACGTTAGAAACAATTGTCATTTCATCTTTTCAATTCAAAACTATAAACTTGTACAATCAAATTCTATGAAAGTTTTACAATGCATTCTTTTGGTAGTTTAAAGCAAGATTGTACGGTTAGTGAAGCATATTATCATTTCTTAGGTTTATTTTAAGCCTTTCCCAAACTGCCCATTCTCCAAAAAAGAACCTTTTTAATTCTCTCTATAACTTCCACTTAGGAAGTCAAAAATACAAACAAAATTGGATCCCCATTTTTGTGTTGAGTAATTGAATTCACATAGTGTTTTTAAAAAAACCGGGTTAAATTGAGACTATGAAGCGTACCCAAACATTGAAATGTCCCATTTAGGACACTTGGTCCTTTAGAATTCAAACATTTACAATCACTAGTAGATAGGGTGATCTTTGAGCACCAAGGAGTAGTACTAGAGCATGGTACCCAACGCCCATATTGGGCAACATTTTTTGGCACTATTCCTTGGTGCCCAAGTACATGTTTTTCTACTACATTGAATGGTGTATTTAGTGTCCAGAGGTAATTAATGTTTTTTTACCACAATTCGTTCAAAGGTGAAGAGAAATAGTGTTCCTTGACGCTACATAGGAGTTTGCCCGTTGTCATTCCCACATTCACTGAGAGAGTGCCAAGTTCTTTCCAAGTAATGAGAGTGATACGAGGTGGCATGCCATATTTATTATAAAGTTGCCATATGTCATTGGAACACTGTCTACATTCATATTATTTTTTACGAGGACACTATTATATTTCCTAAAATAAAATAGTGTTTGGATTTAAGAAATATTGTATGGGACACTAAATACGCCGTTCAATAGAGTTAACCGAAAAGAAGTGCATCCAACCTTCAGTTTTGCTCTATTTCTAATCTCTCTATTGAACTATACTTGGGTTGAATAGTATCATGTCATAGATTGTTTCCTTGTGGACCATGGGCTTGGAGCTTTGGTGGAAAGTGTGGTAGCCATAACGAGGTATGGAGAATAATGACAGTGCCTTGTTTTAGATTGTCTCCCAACTTGTCATAGACTAGTTTTTGGTCTATTTTTATTTCAATATGAGTTCAAGAGGAATGCAACAGGAGTTTGCCAAAACTTTCTTCTTTGGATTGACTTTTTAGTTAACCCCTAAAGGTTGGGCCTATGACCATGGAATCATGCTTTATTGTCACACTCAATTTTGCTACTAAAAATAATACAAGAATTCAAATTTATATTTTTAGTAGATGAAGTCACATGTCTACTACAAATCATGAATTTTTCATAAATTTTGGTGAAAATTTGAAATTATTATGGTTTTATGAAGTGATTGTAAAGAAAATCTATATCAATTACAAAATGTACTAGAAAATTCCGATTTTTTACCTAAGGTGTAAAGTACAATGAAGAAAAGTTTAGTTCATGAAAATCATCTATGTATCTAAATTTAGAAAATTTTGCTACACCTTGGTGATACCTACCGAACTTGTAACTACAATAAAACACTCAATTTTCAAGTTTTTCCAAAAATTCAAAGTGGAGTAGAAACTAGACTTGGCAAGCTTCATTTTGTTAGTTAAGCTCAAATGCAATGAAACTCATTTTCATGGCCTAAATTTAGTTTAAGTAGAACAAGCAAAAAAATTCAAAATACACTACACGGTGAACCATTTTTACGACTCTTTTTGTAGTTGTAAAATCTAAAAATAGCTTGAATGATTTGAATTTAACTTGAAGGGGTGGCATGACCAAGCAAAGTCCTTCACATAAAGAATTGAATTGAAATCATCCACGTTGGAATTGAATTGAATTGGAATTGAAATCATTCATAAGTCAATTTTTGGTCTCGGCGGCGTTCAGGGGTTAACTCTAATGTAGTGAGTGGTATTGTAAAGGCATCATTCCTACTATTTAGGATTGATGCCTCTGCAGCTCAAGAATTTTTATGAAGAAACCATCAATAAGAAGTCCATGTTATGCCTCATTTTAACCCCTAAATGCCTAAAGCCCTCTTCAAATTCGGCAGTTTTGCAAAGATGGATTATAAAATGCAACCTAGAAGGATATTTTGAACTTGATATATGAATAAAAGTTGTACGTTATGAATTTTAGATTCTATCCATACGGTTAGATCTATGATTGCTATTACCAATAATTTTGTATAAAATTTGAAACGTGAAATTCAAAATTATTTTGTAATTCAATTACGAATAAGATATTGACAATCTACAGATGAAGTTCTTTGTGATTGGTTGAAATGTAATACTCTAAGTGTAGTGATTTTTGGAGATTTTTTGGTTGCTTACTTTTATGAGTTGACTTTTTTTTTACCACTTTTACACTGAAATCTTCAAAATTTTGGGTGAATCACTACAACATGAAATGAGGCATAAAAATTTCACAAATCATCTCCTTTCTAATCGGATAACATATGCATGAAGCTAACTTCCCATAGAATCTACAGTAAAAATTCCACACTGCAAAAAATGCGTGACGGATGAGAATCTTCGTATGAAATCTGTACATCGTCCAAAAAATGGACGCTTAGGCAGTTAGGGGTTAATCAGGGATGGAAAGATTCTCTAGCAACTTGGCATGCAGCCCATGCCCATGTTGACTCAGTCATACGAATGGAGGGCCCAACCGGCAGACAGACTCAGAGTCTCAGACTCAGCAGTTGTGAAAACTGAAACCCTTCTGAGTTGCCTAACAGTTGCAGTACTGTAGTGAAAACTGGAGCCCAGTACAACCTCATCTCTACACCACTTGTAGATTTTAGGGCTCAAGGTTTTGTCACCTCCAAACTCCCAACCCACATGAAACATATATTCTATAATAATGACCATATTCTTTAAAATGACCAGGTACCAATATAACATCTAGCAGGGATAGTTGTAAAATGACATCTTCTAGATCTCAAAGCCTGAAATGCCACTGCAAAATCACTACTCTACAAATTTCGGCCAACAAAATATGACCATTTTATCAAAATATCTAATCCGAGCACTTGAAACTTCTACTTCTAGTTCAGTTTCAAAGCTCGTGGCATTTGAAAGTACATAAATGCCACATTTGAATGAGCACTTGAATGTCGCATTTGTGACACTGAAATCCGCCATGTCAGAGCATGCTCACCCTGCGCCTGCATGAGCCCCTGACTCTGAAAACTCGATGAATTATGCATGATGTACTTAACGTTGATTTTCAAAGGCAAGTGAGAGAGCCATGGAATATGAGCACGTAATAGTGATATTTGAATATGTCCTTCTATAGCTAATTTAACGAAAGGCTCAATATCCTAAATTAATGGACAATAATGATTATCCATGTATTGTGATTGTGGTTGGTGCATAGACTATATAGAGGGACACCTAACGGTTCAAGGGTGTGGAGATAATAGGGGGTGTTACACCTTGTTCTTCCCATCAGTCTCAATCTTCAGTTCAAAGGTGTGGAGATAATAGGGGGTGTTACACCTTGTTCTTCCCATCAATCTCAATCTTCAGTTCAAAGGTGTGGAGATAATAGGGGGTGTTACACCTTGTTCTTCCCATCAGTCTCAATCTTCAGAGAATGCGTACAACAAATCTTGGATGTGATTATAGTGGTCAAGGCAGGGGTGAATTGAATGTAGAAGAGTAAGCTTGCTCTTAAAATCTCTTCACACTACCAATAGGTAGGAAGCAGGGCTTTTTTTCCTTGCTTCTTGGAGCCAGAGTACAATGTTGTGGGACAGTCACAGTGATCTAAATTTGGAGGGACCACCTTCCATTGCATGCATGGGGCACTGCTAAAGTGCAAAAAAAAGCCCTAGTAGGAAGAGGACACCACATTTCCTCCAATGAGAGTGAGCCCATTTAGTGCATGGCTTTCACAATAGAGGTAGGAAGATGATTGCCATGTCATCATGTGGATGAAAAAAAAATCCTATGTGGATTGCCAATGGAAAAGAAACTCTACCGGAGGTTTGAGGCGAGAAGAAGTTTAAAATTTGGCATAAAGTATAGAGTAATTTGTCATTATATCACTTTTAATCCGACAAAATTGGACACACTCACTATCATCCTCATTTGAAAATGACCACTGAGAGTTGTTAACAACTAATTTCTACCATCTATAGTTTTCACACTTGTTTCATGATGTAGCATGCTTTTCCCCTCATCAAATGTGACGTCGTCCTTCACTTCGGCCCATCACTTCCTCCCTCTTCCAATGTGAAGCCACTCTTAGGGCAGGCTTCCATGTGAGCATCGGTCCGGTGGATACAGCTAAAGGACAAAAAATGAGGTTCCAACTTCCACCCATGCTCTGTGAGCGTTGAAAGCAGCTTGCAAAGTCACCCACTACACCATGCCATTGGTGGGCTACGTGATTGGTTGCTTTATGGAAAATTTCTAATTTTATCTATTGGATTGCTCTACCGAAGGTGCATGGAAGTGGTCTGTTCTTTTTTAATCCGTGGAGAGCTGAATTCTAGGACCGGCCCGACTCTTCATGGAAGGAGGCCCTTAGTAATTTTAACCACGGATGACAATATTCCTTTAATTGGGACTCTTTGAAATCTACAAGTGGCATAAATCCAATGGGCAATCCATCTGGGTTCAAAATAAAAATAACTTTCATTTAGGTCATGGATTTCCAAATGTCAAAGGATGTCCAGAATTGCTGGCCGGGAGGTTTTGCTCAGACATGCTCTATCTGTTCAGAACGGAATTTGAAATGTAGCTTGGGAATTCCTTACATGATAATGCTTGAGTATATCCATGGTGGTTCCTGAAGTCAATGCCGATCCCGCCACCGACTGTTGAAGTTTTTCATTTCTTATGTTTTAAGAATATTTTTGAGGCACGAATACTGGTTCCAGTTGAAAAAGCTGCACAGACACGGAAAGCAACCTGCATAACATTCAGTAGCATGCTCTTGGCTCCACAGAAGATGGTGTGGAATATTCCACACCCACTCAGTAGCTAAGTGGACAGGTATTTCACACCCACTCAGTAGCTAACTGGACAGGTGGAGACTCAAGGTGATGAGCAAAGTGCATGAAGGAAAGGCAGTGGGCATGAAGACTACTGAATGTTATGTGTGCGTAAATTCATCCTCACCTGCTCTTACACTCCCATTCAGATTTTAGATGATTAGCTACTGCAATGAAGAATTAAGAAGCGAGCTTCCCTTGGGAATGGTGTGGTCTTGAGCTTTTCTGATTAGAATCCAACGAAAGGGACCTTCTTTTCAAAGTTGTTATGAGGTGCACATAACCGTTGTTATAGATGCTCCATTATAAGGACTAGAAATCATTCCCTGTTTGGGCTATGGGAGGCCATTAAAAAGCCTTGTTGAGTTAGAGGACCGGGTCACAGATTGGAAGCACCTATGAAAAGCCTGATGGAGTGCAAAAATTTCTAGTAATTTGATTGCAAATTAAAGTTGCAAGAAAGCTGTTGATGAGATGGCGTTTGAGATGCTAATGGTAGCTATTTTGAGTCTTGTAATCTTCCATCCGAGTACAAGAGTGGTAGCTCAAGCAGCCGCCCCAGCAAGCCCAGTGGTTTACAAACTTAATATCACAATGGACCCCGTGGAGTGTATGTACTAACTTTGGACTTGTTCATGTCTTCCCTGATTTGTGAGACTGGTACAAAGCTTGGTGAATTTCAGGAGCAGAAGCTAGTAAGGGTTTTAAAAATAGATCGCAGCGTGAGTAAATTGCAGCGTGCTGAAAAATTGAGAAAGTTGTATGTGTGTCCTTAATTTCTGCATTTCCCCAGTTATGTGGCTCACAAAATTCTGCAATCTACTTAGAATAAATCTGACAAGTTTGTTAATTGAGAGTGTTTGTTTGTACAGAAACCAGTGAAGATATAATTTGATGTTTTGGGGACTGATTTTGTAGTCTGAAGAGGTTTAGTACATGATTGTGTAATCGAGCAAACCCCTGTTGAAACATGTTGTGGAAGAAACAATATTGTAATAGATAGAGTACTCCATGGGCTATGCTAAGCGACGAGGTGTTAGCATGCAGCCACTACACGACGTGGCAAGCCCATGGAGTACTCTATCTAGCATAGCCTACGACACATGTCACACATTAGTAGTCTTCTTTTGAGGGGTACACTATGGAGAGTTTAGAATAGAAAGAGATGAGGAGTTCCCTGTACAAAGATTTGGAATACACTACGAACATTGTGTGCATAGGAAAGTACATTATGGGATGTAAATGTATTGCTTAGAACCAATCTGAAGTTGCCACAGTTGGTCCTCATTTCCAGGAGTAGGCTCTGGGATGTTGTTTCGCTAAAATTGATTACTATCAATGTCCTAGTATGAGTCATAGAGGCTGCCTCCAAGAGGAGGCAGTTACCCATGCCTTTGAAGCATGGTTAAATGA
Organism: Pohlia nutans; assembly: GCA_022496805.1. NCBI lineage: Eukaryota > Viridiplantae > Streptophyta > Bryopsida > Bryales > Mniaceae > Pohlia > Pohlia nutans. The sequence continues at coordinate 20,176,629 of CM040097.1, forward strand.
ACTACCCGCAACAGACAATCTATTCACTATCATCATTATGATTACCGTATAATGGAGTTATGTTGTTTCAACCTCCTAGTTGGTTGAAACAATACTTCAATGTTGAACGTGCTTTTCAACACTAGGGTTTTTTTATATTTTTTTATCTAACACATACAATGTTCTTCACTAATGGTCCCATCTGGATTATATTTTCAATTGTATGATCAAGCGAATTTCTCATTTTAAGTTGTTTGTCGTTGCCATGCACAGGGACTGCATTGCAGGACATGGTTACTGAATGGAAGAAAACCAACATAGACTTCAACGGTATACTGCAAGGCTGGTCGGTAGACACAAAACCTTTTGCAAATGGGGATGCAACTAATATCTGGCAAGGAATTGTGTACTCCTTTAATGAAACCAGCACAACCAATGACGGTGGTGGAATCTATACTGAACATTGGCGGGTTAATGTCCTTGGCATGTGAGTCTCAAGTTCCCTCTTAGTAATGTTCATGTCTTTTCACTAGTAGGAAATGTGTTGTTTTTCAGTTACATAATTGAATAAGGAATGAAATCACGCCCTGCACATGGGTTGTGTAAGTGTTGGTAAGTGGTTTTGGTCACAAGATGACAAAAAAATCCACACATTAAGCCACTGTTCCCCCTTTTGTGTGAATGAAAAACGACAAGTATGCTACTAGTGTTTTTTTTACCAAATTGTTGTTCAACTAGAAGAACAAAGGAAATCTAAGCAACTTTAGAAGTAATTTTAGCTCAATTCTTCACATGTAGATTTAGCAAGTAGTACAAGGCATCCCAAATGCAGATTTTTAAGCCAAGGATTCTTAAAATAATTGAATTTTTTCTACGATGTAAATATTATGTTGGAATTTTGTAAATTGTATGAACTTTTTATTGATAATCTATTAAAAAAAATCACCATTTCAGCAATTTCACCTAAATTTCTCACCATTCTAGAATTCTAGCTAGTATAGCAACATACCTATTCAGTGTAAGGTCCATGTGGCCATTATAGCTCGGGATCAAAAATTGCTTAATTATAATTGCTCATCACTATATGTGTAGATAATATGTATAGGGATCCCGGTGACAGATTCCTCTCAGGGTAGGAGCTAGGAAGTGCGAGCTGAAATATAAGATTAGTTGAGATAGTCCTACAATTTTAGTTGTTTGCTTCTTTAGGTTAATCTTACAATGTAGACTAATGTACTTTGTTAGTGAGGGTGGAAAATTAGAGTTTCTTGAGAATTCTACGCAATGTACACTATACCTTGATTTCCACGTACACAATTTTAAATATATTGCAAATAGTGTGTATTTGGTAAACTACATGGAGTTCTATTGAGTTTGATAGGTCTTAGATATAATACGACACATCAATAAGTCTTGAAGTTGTCAGAGGAAAATTAAATTCTTGTACTCACTCCCACTCTATCTATTATAGAACGCACCGTATGCATGCACGCTCTCCATGATAGTTTTGTCATAGGACAATCATATTGACTCTAGTACATGCCTACTTAGTGCTATATATTTTGATGAGGGGTCTTGAACAAACGAACACTTGTTTCACACTAGGATTGTCTTGTTCAACACTTTTTTTGCCAATGTTTGTCATATTCAACGTTCGACGTCAAGTGTCGTGTTAAATAAGTGTCGAGTATGTTAAACAACTTTGATGAAATATTCCTGAATATCCAAGAATATTTTGGGTATATACTAAGAATGTGTTTGTTTGACAGAAATGGAATCTGTCGTGTGTCTTTCGACGTCGTGTTTGACGTCTTCTCGAGTGGTTGGACATGACAATCCTGATATTTCACACCAAATCTTGAAAAGGACCAAAGCTTTTTCTCTCTCTGAAGTTGGAACTTGGCTTTTAATGTCCTACAGGTCGATTACTGACACGGACCTAGCGGGTATACTACCGCCAGCAATTGGAAATTTGTCATATTTGGCATTTTTGTAAGTTTTTGATTTTTTTTGGTGTTTTCTCTTTTTTATTTAAAAATAATTTTTTCATTTGAACTACTAGTACACCTATTACTGCCATTACTGTGAGACACACTAATTGTTTTAAAATGGCTACATCTTTTTATACAAGGTGAGCATTTTTCTGAAATATGTTTATGGACATTTTGCGACATCAATAGTACCAATATCTTCACTAGTAGAAACGGTGGGGCTCCCCGGGAGATGCCCATGCAAAGTCACTGTGCATGTGTGGAATTGGGCACCACTTGCCTGGGCATCTCCCTCGGCAATGCCACCTTTCTACTAGCGCTTTGACATAGGTAAATCTATTTGCCTTCTGTGAAAAGTTATAGCCTTGAGTAAATAGTTAGTGTGTCTCACAGTAATGACAATAATTGGTGTAGTTTGATCGTTCGACCCATTCAATGATGTTTTTTACAAGTTTGGTTCTAGTTTGAGGTTTTGAATGATGCAATTAACATTATGAACCCATAAAGTTTGGGTGTCTTTGCTCAGCAATGTAGTTGTTCCATGTGTAGCTTAAGATTTAGACTTTGAGAGGCAAAATATTTTACGTCTACCCATTTACTGTGGGGATCCCTTGACTTCCTTGATGATGTTATGAAACATTGGCAGATATATCACAGGAAACCGACTGACAGGACCAATACCCAAAGAGCTTTCACAACTTAAGAATTTGCAAATTCTGTAAGTATTGTGAATTCAGGTGATTTTGAGTTCTTAACATCTACTGCAATCAATATGACCTTTTGCAGGTTTGGATTTCCTTCACCTTTGGTTTCCTGAAGAATGAGCCATAAAGCATGGTTTGCAATGTATCTCAAGTGTTTGTTTTTTACACTACACTGAAATCACCATATACTGTAGCCCGCGGTATATATGAGAGGCTTCACTTAAAACTATTTTTTCAAAATATTGTGGTAAAATCCATCCAACTTGATGTAAGTTTGTTAAAATGGATGATAATTTGTCCAAATGGATGAATGTACTGATGCCATTCACCCGCCCACAGTATATGGTGACTTTGATGTAGTAATAAAGTGGTCTTCGGCCATAAACACAGTAAACTGGGTGCAATGAAATACATACAACTTGATAGACCATCATTACTTCGACCCTTAGAAACTGTAAAAGGATTTTTATTTTATTTTTATTTTTATTTTTTCGCACATGGAATTAGAATTTTAGAATATTTTCATTGTAAAAATCACATTAATTTTTTTTATAAAATAAAATAAAATAAAATAAAATAAATAAAATAAAAATAAAAATAAATATTATTTATAATTTTTTTATGATTCAAACATGGGGCAACTGAAACAACTTCAAATACCTCCATTAGGAGATAAAGAAAATGGTGCAAGTTTCAAAGTCATGCAAAACTTTCATGTCAAATATACATTTTTAGTAAAATTTGAAGGTTGCACGATTTCCTTTTATCTTGGAATGGAGATATTTGAGATGTTTTGGTTCTCTGATGTATGAATCAAGATTCTTTATGTGTGTATTTACAATGATTTTTCAATGAACTCTCAATAATAATGATCTAATTATCTAAAGTTCTAATTCATATGCATAAAAAAGATTCTTTTTTACAGTTCGGAAGGGTGGAAATAACCAGTGTCTAATGTTTGAATCATGATAATTGCATATTCATCCAAAATTTGGATAGAAATACACTTTCCAATTAACATTTTTCATCCAACGACAAGAAAATGAGTGTATAAAACAGTTCAAAGAAAAGGGAAAATCTAAAATGAGATTTACTATTTGACCTTTTCTGTCTTAAAAAACCATTGCTACCTCTCCTCTTTTTTGGACCATTTAAGTCACCAGGGACCAATTTAAAAGGACCGAAATCTTGCAAGTGTATTCTTCCATGTGACCTAATCATGTTGAGCTTCTTGCATCAGGGATTTACACAGCAACAATTTTAACGGATCGATACCTGTGGAATTGGGGGTGATGCCACTCATGTTAACTCTGTAGGTCTCTTGCACCAACCTCTCTTGGTTCCTGCAATAGTAGAAAGTTGGTCTTTGGACACCAAACAATAGCGCGTACCTGAGGTCACTATTGGCAGCGCGTGCCTAAGGTCTGTATTGGCATCAAGCTCGTGTCAATAGTGGCCTTGAGCATGAAACTCTGAGAGTATTGTTTGGTGCCCAAAAACCACCTTAGTTTTTACAAGTGTTGAGAATGTATATACACTCAAGAGAATCATTTTAGACTACACTGCATATATAGCTTTGAAAATAATTATCAAAAAATGTGAGCAATTATATTGGACACTGGCTAGGTTGTATTTGATTAATACAATTTATTTCACAAATTGAAAAGGAATATGTATTTCTTGTGTCACTCTCATTGTCTTGTGGGTCCCGTACCAAACAAAGACCATCTATAGTTAGTTCTCTTTTTTCCTCGCTCTTATCACAAATTAACCCTTACACGTCAACCCAACACTCGAGCTTGGTTTCTCAGTTTTCAAACCACTTTGACCTTGAATTGTTCATGATGGAGAAATATTTTAATGACTGTTCTTTTTCATGCATCATCCATGACAAGAATAGTATTTACCTACATGTTTAGAATGTAAATCATTTCTATATTTTGAGGAACCTTAAAACTCAAAAAGAAGCCTTTCTTTCTAAATTAGTAAATATCCTGTCAGGGGTAACATTGTGGCTTGTATCCAGGGATTTGAGCAACAATAACCTTACAGGTTCCATTCCAAGTTCTCTGTGTAACCTCCCCTACTTGACAATGCTGCAACTATCACGGAATCAGCTCTCTGGAAGTATACCAGGCTCTAATACGAATGATGGTTTGGGATTTGCAAACTCGACGCGATTGGCTACTCTGTAAGAAATTCAACCATGTTATGGTAGATCTGAACTTTTGATTTAATTACCTATGTCCTTGAGACATAGATAAACAAACTTACCTCAATAGTCATAACATTCAGTAGCTCGTAGTGGCTCTACCTTGCCCCATAAGAGATGATGCAACATATTCCACATCCAACGAGACCAAATCAGTAGCTAAATGAACATGTGGAATTCCAAGGTGATGCATGAAAGAAAGGCAGAGAGCATGAAGGCTACTGAATGTTATGGACTCTTTATTCACAATGATCTTTGGAATAAGGTTATGATTATTATTCTAATGTAATTATTTGAATGTTTGGTAGAGTTTTCTTGAATGGAGGATAAATTATCTAGTCCAAATTGCGTCTTGATTTATGCAGCTGAGGAGATGGTTTTTATTTCTTCAATTTTTATAAGTTTTATAAATTTTACTTTTATTTTTATTTTAGTTTTAGCTAGACCCTCTTAATCTGCTTTCCTCCAAATGACTTACATTGTAGTATGTTTTGCAGAAATCTAATGGAGAATCAACTTACGGGCGGATTGCCAGACTTCCGGAGTTTACCTCAGCTCCAATATTTGTGCGTACTCTTTCAAACGCTGACCTAACTTGTAAATCAATTCAGAGACTTTTTTTTTTTTTATGACTGACATGGATATTCGTGTAGTTCATCAGAAAACTTGGCTAAGGAAGGAGTACCAATTTCCATGACTAGACAACTGCGTGTGCACACATGATGCAATTGAATGAATTGGGTCATGTCTCCAAATAATGAAAAAGAACCCAGGCTAAAAAGGAAGTTCCAAGCAATATATCTTGCATAATTTTTTTGAGAAGTTGTCAAACTTTAACCCCTAAAATTCCTTGACCGTATTCTCACAAAAAACCATGCAAAATGCAGCATTTGGAAGTTGCAGAAGAAATCATATGTTTTTTAGTTTTTTCATCATTTAACCGTAAGATCTAATACCCAACTTGAATTTTCATGTGAGCACAAAATTTGAGAGCAAAATGACCATTAGATTCTTAGATTATAAGGATCAAAGTTACAAAAGAAGATTTTTTGGGGTTCAATCCGGTGACAAATTTGAACTTTAGAAATTAATATCTTTTTTTTGAATGGGTTAGAAATTCATTGAATGGCAAGGCCATGTTAAAAATTGAGTTAAGTCTTCAAATATAAAATCTTGTAAGAAAAAAGCTCATATTAATTTTTTCATAAAACAATTACTAGAAGTGGGTACAAAGTGAAAGGAAAAAAAAAATCATTAATAAGTTTGACATGGAATTGTAAAATGTCAATCTTAACGGTGAGAATGTTGTACTTGGAAATCTTCACCTAGTGCCTTTTATTTCATTAAAAAATATTGAAAATTGAGTTTAGAAATGAGCTTCAAAGTTTTTTTTGTCCAAACTGCCCAAAAAACAGATCTCCTCATAACTTTTATCCCATTGCTCAAAATGGGTAGATTTAAAGCTTCATTTGTAGATAAAGATCAACCAATCGTGAATCAAAAAAGAAATTTTGAAAAAGAGTAAAAAATAAAAAAATTCTTGCTGCCCGATCTCGCTTCAAAAACTTCAAATGCTTATAACTTTTGCAATACTTATCGGAATGACATGAAACGAAGTGCGACATGTAGAGTGTAGTTTTTGGAAGCTACACTGAAATTTTCATTGAAATTAAAAAAAATATGAGGTCCCTGGAGGCTGCCCAAAAAGTGGAACGACCAGAATATGGTCGCTCAGAATTTTAGGGGTTAAATCTCATCTAGGATTGAATATTCAACAGTAGACTCACCAAAAATTTCACACTCAAACCGAGAATGAAGAAACCAACACTAATACTGATAAAACTAGTGACAATCACGAGGGCTGTCTTAATTGACTACTAGACAATGTGTCAAACATGACGTTGAAGATTTCTAGTAGACCTCCATGTATATCATACAAGAATAATATTATAATATATGGAATATTCTTGGATATTCGGGAATATTTCATCTAAATTGTTTAACATATTTGATACCGGTCTAAGTGATGGTCGATGTCAGACGTCTAATATGACATCATGTTGGAAAATAGTGTTAGACATGACAACCGTGCTTATCACCAAGAGCTTGCAAAATTATGCAAGACTACTCTATTAATCCCTAATTGCCCAATTGTTCACCTTTTGGATGATGTACTAATTTCATCCACATTTTCTCATCCGTCATGCACTTTTTGCAAGGAAAAAAATACTACAAAATTCTATGGCAAGATAGCTTCATGCATGTGTGATAAGATTAGAAAGGGGATGATTTGGGAAAAAATTATGCCTCATTTCATGCCACATTGTTCCACAAATTTTTTTGAATATTTCAGTCTAAATGCGCACTTGAAATATAAACTCATAAAATTAAACTACCAAAAAATCTCCAAAAATCACTACACTTAGAGTATGACATTTCAACCCATCACAACAAAATTCATCCACAAATTGTCAATATTTTATTTGTAATTGAATCAAAAAATATTTTGAATTTCAAGTTTCAAATTTTACACAAAAGTATTGGTGGTAGCAATCGCAAATCTAACTATATGGATAGAATCTAAAATTCATAATGTACAACTTTTATTCATACATCAAGTTCAAATTATCCCTCTTAGTTGCATTTTAGAATGCATCTTTACAAAACTGCCCGAATCTGGGGAGGGGTTACTGAACCCCGTTCCAGTTGTCGTTTACTGGTAAACTTAGGGAACCTATTGTTCCGTGGAGGGTTGAGGGTTCCTTTTTATCATTAATTCTACAGAGTGACTTTTAGTCTCATGTTTTACTATGTGGCATCATTCTCTCACTGTTTGCAGGAATTTGAGTCACAATAAGCTCTCAGGACCCATTGTTCTGGAATCCCATTTCAATATATCAGCACAACAGCCACTTCACAACTTGGATCTCTCTTCCAATGCTTTCACAGGCCCTATTCCAAACTTCACCAAACTCAGCAGCACACTACAGCAATTGTGAGACTCATCAACCATTCCACTCTTAATACCGTAGTCAATCGTTGGTCGTCAGGAGCAGCAAACAAAATTTTATAAAAAGAGAAGCCCAAATCTGTAGGAAATTATTTTGTCCAAAAAAATCTATCATGTATGGTAAAAAAGAGAATCTTAAGCAGACAAATATCCACAGAATTTGGCATTTGTTGAAAAGCGATTTTCCAAGAAAATTAGTTCTTCAACATGACCTACTGACCCCAACGGCCAGGTACAGCACTGGTAAATCCTCCTGTTGAAACAACTTACATTAAAATACATCAACACTGGGAGGTTGAAACATCTCAATGTTGCACAAGGAGATCCTTTGGGATTCCCCTAGTACAGGAAGAGGGGAAATTCAGGAAAATTCACATGTAGGAATGGAGCTTGAAATGGATCTCAAAATGTTTATAGGGGATTGAATTTCCCTGATTCTAAGTACCTTGAGCATTCCCATATAATTCATTTGTTCTCAGTTCCCTTAACAAATCCCCTATGCATTGAAAGTCCCTCATATATTATAAGGGAACTGTCTATTTTTCCCCAGATGGCCACATTCCCTCACAAGTGTAATTGGAAGAGGGAAATCACAATGAAAACAAAGCTATTTCCCATACGGGACACCCACAAAATCTCCTTGTGTTGTCTTTTTCAATACGTTTCAACAGAGGGTTTGAATTAGTGCTAAAAAGCTGTGTTTTCTGATCCACACAACATAAACAATCTTAAAGACAAATTACATGTTCATTGAACTAGATAGCGCATTGCATGTGGTGCTACGGCCTGTAGCAGGTGCATGTTACCAACAAGTTGTAGAGTGACGAGGTTGTAATATGCACTTACTGTAGACCGCGGCTCATCATACATTCATATGCAACGCGCAATCTAGCATACACAGCAATGAACACAATTACTAAAGCTCACAAAAAGCAGCTACAACATTGTTTGTAACAAATGTAACCACTATAAAAATGGGCGTTGTATGCAGTACACTACGACTTGTACTTGGTGAGGTTGCCACATACTTCCTGAAAGACAAAGATGGTTGTAGCTGCATATGCAGAAAGTTTATCCTCTGCATAAATTGCTATTTAACATAGTTGTCATGTTTGACACTATTTTTCAACTTGACGTCGTATTAGACGTATGACGCTGACTATCTAATTAGATGAGTGCCGAATATGTTATACAACTTAGATGAAACATTCTCGAATATGCAAGAACATTTCAAATATATTCTACAAATATGCTTGTATGATAGACCGGGAGGTTAGGTGACGTCATGTTTGACACTTTGTCCAGTGGTCGAAAACCCATCATTATGGAGCTAATGTGGTTTTTTTTGGTACTTACACCTCATGAATCTTGAATTGGGTGCAGGTACTTGAGCGATAACCCATTCGACACCTCAACAGTGCCACAGTGGCTCTCAAATTTCACAGCATTGAGAAACTTGTAAGTGCATGAATCATGTGGCTTGCAATTAAATGGTCAATATGTGCATAAACCACCACCACTGGCTCTGAGATAAATAATGAAGTTGTTTACGTATTAACCCTGTATAATTGTGGCTTCGCTGTAGGGGATTGGCAAACATCAGCCTGGCAGGGACTGTTCCAACCTTCCTTTTCAACATTCCAAATCTTCAATATCTGTAAGCATTCCCAAGCTTTACTAGTAGTTCGGAAACTTTGCGCGTATATAGATGTTTTATTAGTTCAGATTACTATGAAGGCAAGTTTGTTCAGTGTACTATATGAAGTAGTTCAGCAGTCAGAGTTTTGTTCAGTTTCTGGGATTGAACTTGTGGCAAACTTAATGTGTGGTGATTGAGCTGCAGAGAACTTGATCGTAACAGTTTTGGAGGGGAGCTGGATTTGTACACATTCACAACCAAAACTTCACCCTTGGAGTGGGTGAACTTGACCGATAATAATATCGCAAGTGTTGGGTACTCGGATCCCACTCTGCTCAACAACCAGAACATACGCTTCCTGTAAGTCACACTAGAAGGGAATGTGTCATTTTTCACTTATTATAATTGAAAACGAAATGAAACGGCGCCAGGCACATGGGCTGTGTTAATGCTGATGAGTAGTTTTGGTCACAAGAGAACAGAAACGTAAGTATAATATTCCGGTACTATTCGCTGTTTCCACGAAATGAGGAATGAAAACGACAGGTTTACTACTAGTGTCAGCACAATCATCCTTAGGCTGCAATCTGCCTTTTTCAATCTTCAAAATTTTGTAGTTCATTTTTGAACTTTTGTTAATAAATTTAAGAGATTAATAATAATAATAATAATAATAATAATAATAATAATAATAATAATAATAATAATAATAATAATAATAATAATAATAATAATATATTGGTTAGGAGGACCATTATGAATGCAGAGTCTGTTTGGGATAGTTCGTTTATTTATGCCTTAAAGGCTTGGGTAGCCAGATTTACCCTGGGTGCCTTTTCTAAGAGGTAGACAACCAGAAACAAGCTGTAAACTTATACTCACAATTACATTGCAAGATATTGCCCTCTTCAAGTGGGAAGAGGAACTTGCAAAGATATTGAGATGTTGGTAAAATTGTGTCATTGTAAGCACATGACTGTACATTAAATTAAATGGATGCATTGAAATGACGGTCTATAATAATGTCATTAACCCTTTATCGTCCCGATTCAACACTGATTTCAAAGATGCGTTATAAAATGTTTGATGAATAACAAAAATGAAGTTGATGTACAAAGCTAAGTTGTAAATTTCAATGTGAAGATCACATATGTACAGTTGGTTTTATCATATTTTTTTATTAACAAATTGTCATTAAATTTTCAAGATTTTCTTTTGAAATTCAATTAAAAATCCCAAATAAACAAAATAAATTTAAAAAATTAGTAATGAATTTGGAATAACATGCACTACGAGATGGTGTGATTTTCATTATTTAATTCTACTTATTTTGGAAAATTATGTTTGAGGTCTCACTTTTTGAACTAAGAATGAAACTTGACATAAACCAATTCTGTTATTAAAAAAAAAAAACACAATATCTTATTTTGAAGATCCATACCATACAAATGATAGTCAACTAGCACAAGAACCAAGAGAATTTTGGATGGATGAAAAATTGTACATGATGTAGTTAAGAGAAAGGTTACAATCTGTTCGTCGTCCATTATATGGATGCAGGTGCGTCAAAGGGTTAAAACCATGTTATTGTAAGTACTTGTGTGCCCTGAAAATCATAGGATCATCCTTTTAAAATTTACAAATTGTTCACCTGTTCTGGACAGTGAATTTTTTTCTTTTTGGGTTACATGGCAGGCTTGAAGGCAACCCATTTTGCAATAACATGGAGTACCAGAATATGACGCCAACTAAATATTTTTTCTGTCGTAATGATTTGACACCGGCTACAGGCAAGTGTCTATGATTTCAGGTTTTTTTTTCTTTTTTTTGTTGGTGAGTTTTGATTTTGGGAGTCGCTACCTTTACACTAAAAGAAATGGGCAAAAAAGTGAAAGAAATTATCAAAGCTCTCTCAAGATGATAGTAGTGATACTCATTATTTGAATGAATATGCCTTATAATAGATAATTTAATGGATGAGCATTCATATATAGATGGATTAAAGGCTGCATGTCGCTCTAGCAACAAAAAAAGCAAAATACAATTGATTAGTCTCTATTGTTTCACAAGGCAAAATAGATGATGATTTGATGTAGGCAAACTGTTGATTTAATGCATGTGTTTGTATTCACATGGCAGTGCTCTCATCTTTTGACCATTACCGTAAGGTCATCATATCAATATCGGTGGCTGTATCTGGCTTCTTCTTTCTCATTGCTGTGGGTGCCATTGCCTTTTACTGGAGAAGTAGGCGCGAAAAACATCTCTATTACCTACAAATTCAAGAAGGTATTGCAATTTCTTGAGAATTAGCAATATAGAGTTGCCGAATATGTGATCCATCTATAAAAAATCTTTCTATACATGGATCAGGATTTTGTTTTTAAATAATTACAAATACAAACATAGTTGGTAATGTCTTTTACATGGCATTCTATAACATCTTCTAACACACAATGCACAATTGTGTCAAGAGCCTCAACAATTTTACGAGATCCCCAACTATTTAATTTTGAAATGTTAGATTGTTGTAGATAGGGTCATTCTTACAAACATTGACACTTTTAGGTATTGCTACTCTAGCAGCAATAGCTTCAAACTCCTTTTAAATCATGACCTTTGGATTAACATGTATACTAGTAAGTTCCGTTTGACAAATGGTGGATTCACGAAATCTTTCCTTGTGATTCGAATCAGAGTTTGCCAAAAAGCATATTCAACCTACACTCTATGCTTACCACGAACTTCGGAGCGCAACTCGGGAATTTAACCCTGACATGAGGCTTGGGCGGGGAGGATTTGGAATTGTTTACAAGGTATGCTATCGACATGTGAACTTGCCAATAGATCCATTCTACATGAGATCCATTCTACATGAAAGAGTGGAATGGGAGAAGAGTAAATTAATTTATTAATTTGTTTTACAAAAAATCATTTCAATTTGGGCTTAGACTCTATTTCTACTTATTTTTCTCCGACACAATACGGTATAATATATATTTTAATTCTAGCATTTGAACACCCATGTGCTTGATTGACAATTTTAGGGGGTACAAGCTGATGGGACTGAACTGGCGGTGAAAGACTTGATCGGCAGAACACAACAAGGACTGGATGAGTTTCTCAATGAAGTAGTCCTCATTACTGGCGTGAGGCACAGAAATCTTGTCAAATTGAAGGGTTGTTGTCTAAAAGATGACCGAAGGTTGTTGGTGTATGAGTTTGTTGAAAACAATAATCTCGCCGAGGTTCTTTTCGGTAAGATTTTTGTCAACTTCTCGTCCTCCGGGAGTCACTAACATATATTTAGTGTAACCACGTGCGTTAAGAGGGTATTTGAATGGGGCTATCACATAATTGAAATACTTAAGGTATATTTCATAATATTCTATGTTTATTTCAAGTAGATTCTCAAATTATTCCTACTTGAATTTAAAGCATCCCACATTACATATAAAATTTCATAATTAGGTAGAAAATTTTCCTCCCATGAATAAAAAGGACCTTGTAGTTTAACTCACATGGTTTTCTACTTTTTGCATGGTCAAGCCCCCCACTGTTTGTATAAAGATATATTATTCATAGTTCCACATTTTTAACTTGGTTTACATTAAAATTAGACTTTTTCAAGGACTTTTAAAATCATAAGAGATATCAATCTTATCATCATGGTCTCAATAATCATTCCAAGATCACCATGGAGAGTGAAATCTTCATACAATCATGTGACAACTATTTTGTGAATTATGAAAAATAGTCTTTTTATGATGTTGCCTTATTTATGCAGAGGGAGTGGGAAATCATGATTTGAACTGGAGTGTTCGCTTTAATATGTGCCTGGGAGTGGCGGAAGGTCTCCATTACCTTCATGAATTTGCTCAACCGCGTATAATTCACAGGGACATCAAAGCGCCCAACATTCTTCTGGACAAGAATTTGAATCCCAAGATTGCTGACTTTGGTTTAGCGCGTTTGTTTCCAGATGAAGAAAGTCACATCTCAACTTTACACATTGCTGGTACAATGTAAGTACACTAACACTATTTTGGCAAAGGACAAGCACCATATCTATTTTATAAGGAAGATTGGTACACGCATGCACACATCGTACAAAAATTCTACCTGAAAACACTACGTGCTGCTTCCAATTGCATAACAACCATTCTTTAGCAGCCCCACTGTGCACTCTTGGGAATCAGAATAGCAAGCCAGAATCGTTGCAGGAATCGTAATCTTCTGGAGAATCAAAGCCACCTTTAGCTAAATATGGCTTGCCAGCTCAACAAACTTTTGTTTCTTAATAGTTTCTACATGTTCCACATCATCAATTCCCTATTCAGATGCTGATTCTCTGCACAAGCAAATGGGTGTGCTGCAGTACTAGTTAGGTAAAGAATGTTATGTGGCCAACAAAGTTTTTGATAAGCAAACATTTGTTAGTTGTTAAAAAATTTCATTTCATTACTACATAGATTTACATTTGTCTGCATTACTTCCATTTCACATGAAAAAACTTGTCGTGCCTGCAGGGGTTACATGGCTCCAGAATATGCTTCTCAAGGCCAGCTGACTGAAAAAGCAGATGTGTTCAGTTTCGGAGTCCTGATGCTTGAGATTGTGAGCGGGAGAAAAAACATTGAACCCAAGTTGCCTGTTGAAGAGGTTTACCTCATAGAATTGGTACGCAGCCCCAACTTCATTATTCAAATTGTCAACATCATTCATTAGAGCTTAGTTTTTTAATTTTCTTTCAAAATTAACTAGTTTCTAACTTCAGGAAAAATCACTTGTAATGGGGACCATAATGCAACAAATAGTACAGGTGAACATTGAATCATATAATCACCCGGGTTTTAATGGAAAGTCCGAGTGTGTTATGTGAATGGTTGGGCAGGCATGGAGATTACATGAGAATGGGACGCTGCTGAGACTGGTAGACGCAACCGTGAACATCCGGGGGTGCGAGGAGGAAGTGGAACGGGTACTGTACATTGCGTTGACGTGTGTGCAGTCCATGGGACAAAGCCGGCCATCCATGGCCCGAGTGGTGTCCATGTTGAAGGGCGAGATTGAGCCCGAGCTTGTGAGCAGGCAGTCGCAGTTCAACAGGCCAAAGTACGATTCCTTTCTGGCAGCCGCACAGTCTACTACCATCAACGATTTCACCGGCTTGACGGCCATTGCCGAGCATGGTGACGACGACAAGCCTCTTCTCACTCCCCCTGTCGTACAGGCCCCTCCATCCAACACCACCTCCTCAACCCTGAGTCCCCGCTCGAGTCACTCCGGAAGCATGGAACTCACCAGCATCCGACCTCGGTAGCCATGTACTGTACTGTACATTCTCACCTCTTATTAACCCCTAAACAACCTAAAGTTCTACCATGATAATGTAATTTTCCCTAATTATAAGTACATAACATTCAGTAGCCTTCATGCCCACTGCCTTTCCTTCACGCACTTTGCTCATCACCTTGAGCCTCCACTTGTCCACTTAGCTACTGTTGATGTCCTGTTGGGTGTGGAATATTCCACACCATCTTCTATAGAACCAAGGCAAAGATAGTGCATGTTATATAGCAAGTCTTTCTTTTTGGCTCCTTGCAGCCAGACACTAGTGTCTTAGCACAATCATAGTGGTTTAAATCCGGTGGTCGTCTGCTATAATGAAAAAAAAGAACCATGATAAGTAGGTGATTATTATTGTGTTTTAGTACTCCAACATATTTCAGTATACCTTTGTAATTGGGTTCATGTATGTACACTCTAACTCTTTTTAAATCCCTACATCACTTGAAGTTCCACTGCAGTCATGTATTTCGCATATATATATATAGTGACGGACAAAACTGAGTATCGATTTGAAACTTTTCCATTCAAACAACCATACCATGAGCATCAATGGGCAAAGTCCAAAAGTGAATATACAAAAGTTGTAGTGTGCGACATATAACACATTACTACAGAAGTTTGAAGAAAAACTCAATTGTGATTTGAAAGAAAATGGATTTCAAAGTTAGCCATGTCTAAAACTCGGTTTTGTGCGATATAATTCGGAACTACTTTAAATTTTGCCAATTTTTTCTTAGAGCTTCAAAAGAACTTTTTGTGCCTTGGCATGTTGGTATACATCATTTAAGATTGCTGTACACAAAAATTGAAGGAAGTTGATATTTATAGAATTTAAAATATTCACAATTTGACAAACATGCAAATGATGTTGGTTCTCACGATATTTGAATTATTTTTTTAAATTGAGAGCATGGGACTGCATTGGCCATTGTATAGAGAGCATAGCTTGCAACATGAACCATTGTTACATCTTAATGCCCTTGCATTTGAAATAGTTGTTGAATAGGCCAATGCATTCAATTTATATATTAGAGTTGTATGATGCAGTTTTTTGGTTTAACTTTTTTGTACAAAGTCTAGAGTTCATGACGCACATACTAATCATATGCTGCCCTTCCTTGCACATATCAAATCTACCCATCCTTGTATTACTTTCAGTATTATGATGTTTTGTTTGACTCATACGCTTCATCACTAGCTAGAAGGAGTCCATTGCTGGTATCGTTGTTACTCCACCCCTCGGCCCAATAATATGGCGCGTTGACCTGGCAACCGGTCAAAGTGCTCATAACATTCAAATCAGTATGTTCATTAAGAAATAACATTCGTTTAGTTCAAATTTCGTTATTCTCTCATAAATAAGCTTATGGGGCTTGCTTTGACGTTTAAGAGCTAACCCCTAGAGGACTGGGACTATTTTGCTCAAAAAACACTACAATGCTGCCATTTTTAATCTCTAAGGCACAATTATTAAAAAACACTTTCTTTTCACAATTTCACTCTAGAAACTTGTCCCTTATTACCAAAAGAATGTGCATAAAAAATTTCACAATCTTTGACCATATAGATTAGAAGACATATATACATTTAAAGTGAGAATTTGTGAGAAAAATAAAACTCACTCAAAAATTTTAGCTGCGTATTTTTCTTCTTATTTTGAAAATGTTCCACTACAAAAACTTTTCACTCTTCACTTTCACAATGTACACAATGTTATTTACTTGTGTACCAAATTTGAGAAGTAGGAGAATGATTTAACACATTGAAAACAATATTGCAAGTGGAAGAGGTGTAAACTATTGCCAAACAAATTTTATTTTATTGTGAAATTGGTTTGTTTGATATCTCAATCCAAATGGTAAAGACAAAGATTCTTGTCTCTTTTTGAAGTAGAAATATATATATATATATATATATATATATATATATATATATATATATATATATATATATATATATATATATATATATATATACATATATGTATATATATATTTACCATCCCAAATAAAATCATGTCATTTGCTTCCGTATCAAAGTTTAGAGCTATTAGAGTAGTGTAGCATTTTTCCCAAGCTGGCCGACCTTGCAAAAAAACGGCTTCGGGCAACATAACTTTTTCAACCGATGTCTGGTGAGAAAAGAAAAGAATTATATTTCCACAAAGTCTTTGAAATTCCTCACGCTCACTAAAAATCTTAGAATATTAGACTAACATTTGACATCGTGGGAACCTACCTGAATATTGAAATTGTTCCATTTAGCCCACTTGGTCCTTTAGGGATTAAGTTATTTTCATGAACCCACTCAAAGTAATAGCTTACTACCACATACATGCATTTGTGTCCAATTTTTTATTTTTTAAATTTACTACACAGAATTTGCACACTAAACCTTTGGCCAGCATATGGCTACATGCATAACGTTCTTCAACCCTTGCTAGACCACACCCTTTACGCTGTAGCAACCCTATAGAGAAACTGCTAATAAAAATAATTCAACTCTCCAACCCTCTTTGCTTGGCTCAGTTGAAGTTGAAGAAAATTCTTTGCGATTCCTCCGATCCTTTAACAAATGCTTGAGATTCGGAGGTGAAAAGATGCTTGAGATTCAGGGTGAAAAATCTACTATACATTTGAGCATGGGTTTGTCTCACTCAACCGTTTTCGCCCGGAACCGGTCAAGTCAGACAATCCATGCTCATGGAGGTCCTTCTGCAGCAACATGCTCAACGGCATGGGTCCCACTAGTGTTATGTACATGGCTGGACATTTGTTTTATTTTATTTTTTGGCACAAATTGAGAGAAATGCCTGGACATTTACAGCAGCGGTGAGTTTTGTAATTAAGTAAGTCATGGAATATAGGGTGGATATCCTGTGAATTGGCCCAGTCAATTGGAGCCTGCCGTGCCTGTAAGTGTGGACAGAATATTGAAAGGACCTCACTTGCAAGCCAGCCAATTTAGCAAAGCAACTTGTCCCTTAAATTAATTCATTTATAATTAAAATTTAAGTTAGTGAAGCATCATTCTCATCCTGGCCGGACGGAGGTGCCACAAAAGTCTTCCCTCTGCTCGCCCGTAATCTGACGTATTGGAAAATTCCATTGAATCCATTTAACCCTTAACCCCTAAAAGCCTGAGGGGTATTGGACAAAACATAGATGTGTTATAAAATGTTACTTCTACAACTTTGATGAAGTTTGGTCTAAAAGAGAAAATGAGAAACATGATCTTTATTATTTTTCTATACAGCCAAACTTTCAAACAATGTTTTGGATACTCATTTAATGAATTTAGAAGCATTTACCATTTAATATTTACCAAAGTTACAAATTTTATTTTTAAAATTTGAAATTTGGTATGATTGATTAAAACTAGACATTCTATTCTAAATTTTTAAAAAGCAAGTTTCACAAAGGAAAGAACATCATTAGTTTTCCGAAATAGTAAATTTTATAACACTAGGACAATATTGAGGTCTTTGACTTTGAAAAATTCTCGTCGGTGGAGCTTAGCTCGGATTCACATAATTCAAATTGGGTTGGAAAGTAAACTTGATTTAATATTTGAAAATGTTTTTTATTTTTTATAAAACTATTTTTTTCATTGTGGGCAGCTTGTAAAAAAAGGGCAGCAACTATAAAATGGTCGTTCCGTCACTTCAGAGTTAAACAACATTTTAGGTCCTCAGTGGACAGCCCGAGGATCTCTAAAAGAATATGGATTATATATTTAGGCCAGGCATAGGTGCATGACCAATCAAAAGAAAGAAACAAGCACATGAGGAATTAATTGGGAATTTGGGCAAAAATCAAATGATCCTCCAATACCTTTGATTTAGATATTGATAACAAGCATAAAAGAATATGTTGTTGCAACTAAGCACGTTAGATGCCTCATCTTGTTGTGCATCCAACGATATATGTAGGATTACCAAGTCCAGTCAATACTTCGTTGATCAGAACTAACAAAATGAAGATTACCAAGTCCAGTCAATACTTCATTTTGAATTTTTGCAAAACTCTGAACATTGAGTGTTTTATTGGAGTTATAAGTTTGGTGGGTATTACCATGGTGTAGGGAATTATTCTAAATTTAGATACATGGATGATTTTCATTTATTATACTATTCTTCATTGTAATTTACACTCCGGATGAAAAAATCGGAATTTATGAGTACATTTTGTAATTGATATGAATTTTCTTTACAATCACTTCAAAAAAACATAGTAATTTCAATTTTTCACCAAAATTTATGAAAAGTTCATAATCGATTTGTAATAGACACATGGCTTCATCTACTAAAAATATAAAGTTGAATTCTTATCTTATTTTTAGTGCCAAAATTGAGTGTGACATGTAAAGCAAGATTCCATGGTGATAGCCCTGACGTTTAGGAGTTAAACGCCAAGGAGCCACTACATCCATTATCTAATTTAGTCCGACTCGGACTAATAACAAGAGCTCAGACTAATTCTGGAATTAAACGAAAGTCCGAGTCGAAGTACCTGAGATAACTTGTAGTAATTGTGGTAATGTAGGTATAGTATGGTCTATACTAAAACAATTATCCTGAATTTACTATGCCAAATATGATTAAAACATGAATAAAATAATTTGAAATTACTATTTTTTGTTGTTTGAAAAATAAAATATTATAATCTAAATAAAACAATAATATTTTATTATTGTACCCTCAGACTAATTTGAATAGTACTACTGGAATTAGTCCGAGGATTTGTAAAATAAGTTGGACTACTTGTTGGTCTCATACTAAATTAGACAATGTAGTAGAAATTTGGTTGTTTGTGTTGTTTGTGTTTGTGTTTGTGATTGGTCTTTTGTGAGTAAAATGGTCTTTTGTGACTCAATTCAAAAAAAATGAAGTCCGAAGGGATCATTTGAGTCACAAAAGACAAATCATAAAGGACCAAATTCCTACTAGTGAGCTCCTTCAGGACTTTCTGAGACCTCTTTGGGGCCAAAAAATGGTATTTTGAGTTCCAAAATGATATTTCTAGCAAAAAAAAATTAAAATCATTCCCCACCAAAATTTCCTAACCCATTTATTGGAGTTCTTTATTTCTTAAAATAGTCAATATTAAGTGAGATATTCACATCAAAAAAATTTGCTCATCTTGAAATCAACTAAACTTTGACTTTGCTTAATTCCATGAGGTTTTGTCGAATCATATCATTTTGTTCTTTCAAAGCGTATCAAATGAATATTTCTTTGTTTTGGTATTTTAGATTTTTAATTTTTAGGTTCATCCTATTATCCATCCCACTAAAATGACTCCCAAACATTCAGAACAACATGGATTGACATGAAAATTTTACCATGATAACTAGACTTCAAGGGGAATCCAACCCAATAATTTTTTATTTTTTATTTTATTGAAAACGGACATGGGATGATGGAGATACAAGCCCCCAAAGTTGCAGCCATCAAAATGCACAAAAACTGTCCAAAAAAACAACCCCTACTTTCAAATGATCACCAAAAATTCAATACATCTTGAATTGATATGAAATGTTTACCACTCATTCCATACATCATGAAGGGGGTTGTTTCAAAATTTCATTAAAACCGGACACTATTTGCAAAAGTTACAGCTCTTCAAAGGTGAATGTACCCCAAAATTCATTCAAAATACGGACGTCGGGACAGTTAGGGGTTAAATAGGCAGTTTTAGATGCCTCCACCTTAAGGACTAGGTAACTTTTGAGAACCGGCAGGCTTGAGAAGGATACTGGGCATAACCTCCATGGATGGACCTTGGTCAATTATGTACTATTTTGTTATAGTTACAACCTGAACCATTGAATCCTATTCGATAATGTTCCATTGACCAAGGGTCTCAAAGGAAGAGCACCATAATTTCACAGCAACCCCTGGTTATGGGAAATAACCCTGCTCTCCTTCATCCAATGCAAGGATGCCACCTCTCCCTCCATGGAGATTATGATTTAATTACTGTATGTGAGAGTCCAATTTCAACAACCTTGTCTCATAATTGAATTTCTAGTCAAATTCAAACAACGAGGTCATAACATTCAGTAGCCTTCCAAGACGCTGCCTTTTAGTTTCATTCACCTTTATATATGGAGTGACCAATGATTTGTAATTGAATGAACTATTGAATCAAATAAACAATTACAAAACACTGTTGAATTGTGATTGAGTGAGTGCTTTCAATTACTATTCACCATGGTTGATTGCTCTTGCTTAATGTCACCTGCCCACATAGCCACTGATATGATGTGGAATATCCCACATCATTTCATTGGGGGATGAAATGATGTGGAATATTCCACATCATTGTGTTGGTGGAAGGCAGCAGTCACAGAGGCTACTGAATGTTATGGTTGTGTCAAAATTGAATTTCTACATCAGATTTTGAGAAGCCCACATCATTATAAACCAACCACAAGATGACATGATGCAATTCTTTTGACAAAAAAAATTAATTCATGTCGAAACTGACCATGACGTATTGTGTGACTGTTCAAAACATTTAATTTCTGATAAGAAGAAAAAACAAAACAAAACTGCGGAATCTTGGGCTGCAGACGAATTTGAAGTGATCAATCTAAAAATGAAAATTTAAACCTAGGAAATTCAAATTTATCTTAAAGTTTGCTCAGTCTCCTAATGTGATTTGTCTAGTGAACGCCTAGTCACACAGAACCCAACTACTTGTAGTCGGTTGGTTCACAGGTGAGAAGTAAGTTAGTATAGAAAAGAAGTGCTGGTTTTGACTTGTTCTGTTTAAGAATATCTAAACAATATCTTTGCTTGACTTTTATAACCAGAATTGGATGTATAGCAATTAGAGAGAAACTATGGTCGAAGGGCCAACGTGAATGAAGAATCTGTTGGGTAAGTGCTATCAACTTGGCCACCACAATCAAGTTCGCGCGTGCTTCATTGCAATTACTAGCTTATATTGATAGGGTTTACCTTTGAAAGAAGGCATCAAAGGTAGCACGCGCCACGTAGTTGATCTTGGCAGCACTTCTCCCAACATTCCCCTAACAAATCTTTCATTCACTCTAGCCCTTTGGGACACAGTTCCTCTCTCTCTCTCTGTGGGTTACAATGGATTATGGTGGGTTACTATGGGTTATTACGAATAGTAGAAGAAAAAGTAATATTTACCACAGAAAAAGAATGTTTTGGTAGATCCAAGCATTAATTGCTTGCTTTTCATTCAAAAAATGTCATCCTTACCTATTTTGAAGCACGAGTGGGGATGCACTTAGTGCATTTGCAACCTACCACTGAAAGCAGAAGATTCTTTGAAAACTGAATGAAATGTGCTTATATTTAATGCTGAAAATTTAGGGTGGGTGAGAGAGCCACAAAATATGACCACGATATAGTGATATTTGAATAAGTCCCTCTATAGCTGATTATTGATGAACAATAACAATCATCCATTTATAGGATTGTGATTGATTCATTGACTATATAAAGGGACACATACTTAGCGGTTCAAGGGTATGGAGAGGATAGCTTGTGACACCAATTTTTGGATGTGATGATTAGGGGTTCTTTTTTTGGACTTCTTGGGAGTAAGACATTGGCGTGGTGACACAATCACAATGGTTCAAATCTGGAGGGAACACCCTTCATAACTCCATTGCTTGTATGGTGTACTGCTATAGTGCAAAAATAATAAAAAAATAAAATAAAAAATGGTAATGATAATGATCAAGGGGTGAATTGAAGGAAGAAGGGTATGGATACTCTTAGAGTCAAGTTCCATGGATTTGAGATGTTGCCAATGGAAGTAGGCAAAAAGAGGGGAAAAGTGGTATTACAATTTTGTCTAATACTTGGCCATGAAGTAATGCACACTTCCATGGACTTGCATAAGTGACGTTTTGATTGGTTAGAGTCAAGCTTGAACAAATCTGATTGGTTAGAGAGAAGTTGCCATAAAGTCTTGGGCTTGAGAACTTGTCCATACTTCATGACAACTTCTCCATCACTTTTTCCTCAAAAGCTCACTTGAAATGTGGAACTTGGTCACTGAAGTCCTTAGAAACTTGTCTTTTAGTGAGATACTTCACCCATGGAACTTGGCTCTTAGGGTTGGAGAGAAGCGGGCGGCGTGCACACACTCACGAGTCTAAGTGGATGAAGGTCGCGAACCAACCCCCACAGATGAACGTATGAGGCTAGAGGGCGTCTTGAAAAAAGACGAAACAAGCGGCTAGTGACGTAGTCTCTGCCTGAGTATTTATCCTAAATTTATTTCTACACCTTTATTTGTTCTGTTCAGCCATATAACTCCTTGAAAATGAAGCGTTTCTGTAAGTCTCTCCCATGGTGGGGCAGAGACAATAAATTCCATTACCATTTTTTAATTTTTAATTTATTTTTATACAAATAAGAGTCCGAGCTTTCATTCAGTTGCAGAGAATAACACCGTCCTCAGTCAAACCTATGACCGTGTACAACCTACCCTTTTTGTCTAATGGAAACCGTGTGCATTTGGCAACAAGTGGAGCGGTTCTTCCTGTGTCCACTCTCCTCTCAATTTCCTCAACTCTTGCTCGCTTGCTTGCTTCAGGATGCCAAAGACTTTCTTGCCAATATAATACCTCACCTTCACAGTTGTCTCAATGGACCCGTGTGGACTTACCTTTAAAACCCCATTTAAAACCACTTTAAATCACTTAATTTAATCACATAATCGGTGCTCTATCACCGTAGTACTAACAATGAGCCAGTCCTGCACAATTTTCCCTGTGATCTGGCTCAAAGCAGTCTGTGATTAATTAGCGATTGTGCTTGTGTTTGAACGATGGTTTTCAGTACTACTAATTTACAAGACTAGAAGTGGACGGTGTGTTGATAAATTTCGGTGCTTTGATTTTTTAAAAATCGGTGTGGTACTGTACGAAATTAAATGGCTTTGGGAAAAGTGAACTTGTGTGCACGTTTGATATCACAGACTTCTGTGCATGTGGGTGTCTATCTAGTTTGTTGATTCGACAATCAAAACTGACAGCTTTTGAATGAAGACAAAAGAGATTTGTAATTTGCGGTGTTTTTTTTGAAGGAGAGAAAGAAGAAACTAAGGATTGATCGATCAGCATAATTTGAGAGCCTTTCAAGAATTTTGAGGTTTTGGGACCGTGAAAGATACAGCGTTGGAGTTTTAAAAGAAGAACTTGTAGCAAATTATAGGATTGTTGGAGCCAAAGTTCGGAGTTTTGGAAGCCGAAGATTTGAGTTTTCGGAACGAAGGCATTTGAAGTGAAGGTTGGGGTTTGAAAAGAAGTGGCAAGGAATAGGAGTGTTTTTTTTTTTTTTTTCCTTTTTTCTTTTTTGAGAAACCAAGAGTTACAGTTTTGAAGACAAAGATTTTGAGTTTTGAAACTTAGGCAAAGGGTTGGAGTGTTGGATTCGGTGATTTTTTTGAGAAACCCAAGTTGGAGTTTTGAAGAAACAAAAGGTTGGAGGAGGGGTAAGAGGTGGATTATATTTGCTGGAGGTGTAAAGATGGGAAGTTGATGTGAAGCTATTGATCAAGTGACGTAGAGTTTTTTTTTAATATTTTTTAATATTTAATTTAGTGTGCTAATTTTGATGGAGAAATCGACTTTGGATCATTCTGCTAAGCTCTGGAAATCTAGTACCCAATTGCGTCAAGGTGATAATTTCCTTTGGAGTGGAGCATTGCCGTGGTTGCTGCAGCTGAGCTGGACGTTGTACATTACTTCTCTAACTCTCGGAACAACTTTGGCTCAATCAAATGGGTGCTCTTGGAATTCCACTAACACCACTGATCCAACCGAAGGTGACTTCAACGATCCTTCTTTTTTCAATTCTAAATCACAATTTGCATGCACATTTTCATTCATTGATTCATAGACAATATGCACTCACTACAAGGAGAGGGCGTCGCTTTTCACTCCTTCTCTGAGTCAAACGGCACCACTTCGCACTCACCAATTTTTTGGTTGGATTTGGTGAGTGCGATTCGTTACCTAGGACAAGCGTTTCTCCAAAGGGAGAAACGAGGCCTCTGCTTGTAGTGACTAGTAGAAATTTGGTCCTTTGTGTCGTTTGAGTTTGTGTTTGTGACTGGTCTTTTGTGACTGAAATGGTCCCTTGTGACGCAATTTTAAAAAAATTGAATCCTAGGGAACCATTTGAGTAGTCACAAAGGACCAAATTCCTACTAGTGATCAATGTCGTTGTTAGAGTTTGCAATTTCAATTCATGAATAGTGTCAAAGCATGGTGCCCAAGTGGTCCATATTGGCACCTAGATGCCCAAAGACCATCTTTTCTACTATGCAAATTTGTTGGTTGTTTCGAAAATAATCTCTCCCTGCACCATGTACCATGCACAAGTCATGGTATATGGTAAATGTTTAGAAAGTCCCAAGCACCTTTTGCAATGAGCTTCATATTTAGTTCCAACAATATAATATACGCTTCCTATTTCCAAAAATTGAGAAAATAAAATAAAATCAATTCTGCACTTGTTTTCCAACTGCAGTTCAAGGTGGTCTAAAGAACCGCAGCTGAAATCCAATGCAATTTGTTTTACCTAGATTTGTATTAGTTAAGATCTTGTCTCAAAGTACTAACTCCTTGGCTTCATTCTTGGAGCACAAGTCTTAAATTCTTACACCCCGTACTGTATAATTTTAATTTTAATTTTCAAGAAAAAATTGTATGCAGTTGACGCGCTTCGGGAGATTTTCCAAAATTTTAATGGAACAGCAAATGTGAATCTGTTTGGCTGGGGGAAGGAGAGTGACCCTTGTGGACAGGGCGGGGCTGGAGGGTTTGGAACCATTGGAGCAGGATGGGCAGGAGTCATTTGCCAGAAAATCAGCAATGAAAATTGCACTACAACCGTCTCTGGGCTGTGAGCATAATTTAATCTGTATTTTTGTTTTTGTTGTTGTTGATGTATATGTGTATGAATGTATTCATGTCAGACCTATAAATGCATTGAAGTTCTTTCTGTTCAATTAGTGCAAACATAATTCAAAATCCAGTTGATTGCTGTCTTCATACACTAGTAAAAAAGGTGGCACTACCGAGAGAGATGACCAGGCAAGTGGTGCCCAATTCCACGCATGCACAGTGATTTTGCTTGGGCATCTCCATAGGGAACGCCACCTTTTCTATTAGTGATATGCAAGACTACCTACTAGGTAAGGTAAGCATATCCAAAACCTATCCAACATTATGTATCAAAGTCATACGTTGAGGAACCTATAATGTATGATAGTGATACTTAGTGTTGGTTTTGAGGCTCCTTAAAGAACCAGGAAAGGATTCATGATTTTAAAATGATAAATTGGATTGATCATATCGTGAAAATTATAATTCAAATGGGACCAAATTTTATAGCACTGAGATCATTAAAGTACGTTGCATGTGTTGATCGAAAAACAAATATAAGGACTCCACTCAAAAATGCTAAAAAAGAACATGAGGCCCAATTCATGCTTTTTGATTCTTTAGGGAAATCTTAATGTATGATAGTGTTGGTTTTGGATATACATACCTTAATTCACATTGGGAGCCTTGTTGTCGAAAATAGTACATGACAAGCGGCAAAGGATATGTTTTTATTTGTTTTAATAATGAGGCTCGAGATTTGAGTAACTACTTAACACAATATCAATAAAGATGATTCTTAGGTGATTCTTATGGTGTAGAAAGTACATCTTCGGAAATTGAATAACAGAATGGGAAGAAGTGGAAGTCTCATTCTTTTGGTTGATAAAATGCCATGTTTGAAATACGCAGGCAATTGACGGATCTGAATATCAACGGGACCTTATCTCCAAGAATTGGAAATCTCACAAATCTGACAATTCTGTAAGTGGAGCCCTTATTTAATTTAACTCATTTCATTTTATACTTTACACATCATTTTGAGTGACCTTCATTGTTGTTAACCCTTGAATGCTGTTGTGTCCGGATTTTGGACACTGAATGAAAATAAATGGCTCGGACTGCAATTTTGTCTGTGACTTTCATTCTAGACTTGTTAGAACAAGCTTGAAGTCTCATGTCTTGTGTAACAACTTGAATTCAAAATTGATCATTTGATAATTATATAAGTGGAAATGAATCAAAGTATGTCTTGACTCTTCAAAAAGGAATACATTTACAATGTAGAGATTTCAATTCTTTTTTTGCATGGCCTAGGGGTGCACTCTACATTATGTTTGAGAATCACGTGCATTCATTAACCCCTCTAAAAACTTCCTATATACGAGGGGGTTATATGTCTAAAAACCTTTGTATACATATCTATTTTGTCCTAAATATATGTTTACTGTAAGTACACGACAATATTTTTAGCTCTAAATATGTTTATTGTATGTATACGTCATACAAAAATGTTCAAATTAATACCCCCGGGGAGTGCACTTAAAATTAAGATTAGGAATCACGTGAGTGCGTACTTTTGACCCCCCTATGTACATATTGAAAAATCACCTAAAAATTGTAAAAAAAATATGCAGTTCTTAAACAAAATCTAAAGTTCTTGTTGTATGAATTTCAAAAAATAATCACTTGTACATATTTTTAAATTGATTTTTGAAGCAAAAAACAACACATTTTAGTGCAAACTTCTATCATTTCTTTTATAGGATTTTAGAAACATTTGGTCCTGAAATTTATACCAAATGATAGATATATACATAATGATTTAGCCCCTAAAAAATCTTAATTTAAAAACTATTTTAAGGCCTAGTATTGTAGGGGGTATGCTATTAAAACGCACTCACATGTATTTCTAATCTTCACTTTAAGTGCACTCCCCGGGTTAATACCCCTTCTGTGCACTCACATATACTCGTACGTGTTTCGTACAGTGCACCCCCGGGTTGCATTGTAGTATGTTTCTATTGTAGAGATGCTAATATCTAAATTGTTAGGCTTAAAACGTTCAAGGGTTAATGCCAGCTGGTAGAAAAAAAAAGAATTAATTATTTTTTGGTAAATGTGATGCTAATCTATGGTCGCCTTACCAAAGTGCAGAAACATAGCTGGGAATCCAGAGCTCACAGGACCAATCCCAGCCGAACTTGGGAAATTGGTTGAGTTGGTCATGCTGTAAGTTTCAACACTAACTATAGAAATCCCCATTGACAACACTGGAACTCTGTTTGTGTTAGTTTTAATGCATTTGTTTTATTTTTCAATGCAATTTGTGTTAATTTTTAACACAGATTTAACACACAAAGCTTTATGGACGTAAGCAGGATAAGCAAGGATTTTTGAATTAGCAAAACCAATTCTAGCTAATCCGGTGTTTTGACCCTGACTCATCTTTCACAGGGATTTACATGACAACGCTTTCACTGGAAATATAAGTTTACCCACCTTCCAAAACCTGCAACGACTACAATTTTTGTGAGTTTGCTTTTGCCTACCCTCTACACCAATCAGTAAAATATAAAACAAAATTTAAATAGTATATGATTAAAATTCTGTAAAATGAATAATTAGATTCCATAACATAATTTACATATGTGAGGGTGGTGCCTTAACCTCCTTAGAAAAATGGAGAATCCACATTAGAAGCAACGAAATTACACACTTGTTGAATTGTAATTGAGTTGAGTGTCCCCTATCAGAAAGGAATAATTCTTGCTTTAGCTCGGGGAAAAAGACATTGTTATATTAGGGTCAACTTTCTTTTTCTTTTCTTTTTTTTAAAATTAATTAATTTTTTTTTTGAATTTGCGCGATACAACCTGTACGAGGATCACTCATATTCCAGTATGTTGGAGGGAGTGCCAGATAGTGAAATCTTCTCCTGTAGGCTGTTTCGCCCCCCAAAAAAATCGCTCTGATTATGTTATGTCAATGATGGTAACATGGACTCTCTTAATGGAGGTGATGATCCTATTATAATGAATAATTAGATGAAGAAATGGGTGATCTAACGATGGAGATTTTGCCATGATTAATCAGAGACTTGAGCGGGAACCAGATCACGGGTTCGATTCCTGGTTGGTTGGGTTCGCTAAGGCAGCTTCAGAGACTGGACTTGTCAAGGAATTTACTCAGTGGCCCTCTTCCAATTTCATCATCTCCCAACTCAACTGGTTTGAACAACCTGACTTTTTCTGTTCACATGTAAGTTGACTTTACCATCCATGTTGTGGTCATTTCATTCATGAGCTTGTTCATAATATATTAAATCTTGAGAAGTTGTGAGAACGAGTTCTCACAACTAAAAACCCCTTCAAAAATGCCAAATAGGTGGTTGTCAACACAAGTATCATGAATTGCATCCTAAATGTCCCAATTCTGCCCATTTGTAGAAGCCTTCTGATTGAATGACAAGTGGTCGGTTTTAGGTTCCTTGAACTTGGATAACTCTATTGTTTCCAGACGTTTGTTTTATCATATTACAAAAGAAGAGAACTCCACCTCTGACATGTTTGTGCATTTTTGCAGGTCATTCAGTAACAACAATTTGAGTGGAAGATTGGATGATCTTGTCACCCTTCAAAACCTTCAGACATTGTGAGAATCTTCTGAACACTTGAAATAAGCCCTAATAAAAGGGTGAAGGATCGATTCATGGTTTCAAAATGACAACTGATCATATTGTGATAAATGTAGTTCAGATGGGACCAAATTTTATATCACCGGAATCAGCAAAGAAAACATAAATTTGAATTAAAGGAAATTCACATGAGACCTACTCAAAACTGCTGAAAAAAACATCAGGCTCAATTTGAGCTTCATCATCTTTTGCGGGTTAAAACAGTTGCACCAGTGTATTATCTGTACCCTTTCTAAAAAGTTTTGCTGACAATGTACTTCCAAATTAGAACATGGAACTAGTTACTAGTATTCAAACTGACTAGTCAATTTATTTTGAACCAGGAATGGCAGCAATAACCATTTCAATGGCACATTATCATCGCTTTTCCACAACATGCTCCAGCTTGCTGTGTTGGACCTGTCCAGCAATGACATCACTGGGTCATTGCCAGATGTCAGTTTACTAGGTCTTCGAGAAATGTACGAAATGCTTTTTTAAATTCTTTAAATTCTTTTATTTAAGATGTATTTTTATGATTTAATCTTTCCGTCTCTCAGAAGGTTCTTTAGCAGTTAGTAGAGTTCACCCTTTTCAACACTAGCACTGTAGAGGCTTCAATAATGTCACACCAGGTGCCCAACTTCTTTAGCTAAAAATGATGTAGACTTGTCATGATTCGAGGATCTGCTACAGTGGTTTGAGAATAGTGGCCAGATTCTGAGGTGTTGTAGAGACGAGCTAAAGAACCTTATGTTTCTCTTAGTAATTTGATCTTTTTAAACCGGTCCATGGTGACTTAAATGGTTTAAAACAACTTTCTTTTTAAAAGAATTGAGTCGCAAGGGATCACTTAAGTTATAAAGGACTACTTAAGTCACAAGGGACCAATTAAAAAATTTAACCAAATTCCTACTACCAGTAGTGCTATTATACTCTTAAAATATTGAAATGTCACAGCATTCAATTGTAGTTTTTCTTGAAACTTAAGGTTTCTTTTCAAACTTGAACACGTGATGTCAGTATTATTACAATCTGAAACTGGTTTGTTCTTTTTGTACAGATATATGGCGAGCAACAAGTTGAGTGGAAATCTTCCATCAGGTTTCTTAAACAGCTCCAATCTCCAGTTCTTGTGAGTGCACCTACACCTCTTTAATGTCACAGCCTAGGTGCCCAAAATATAGGTAATTATGTGCATTCATGTGACAATCAATAGTATTGCATGTAAAAGTGACATTAGAAAGGAACTTGGGGTTGCAAGGTGATCTAGAATCTCTTTCAACTCCTATATCATTGCAACTTCTCGTAACATAACAAAGTGTGATAATGGAAGCACATATTGCGTCACGGGTACTTTTTTTGCATACAATTTGGTGAGAGAACATAAAATGTGATATTAGAGAGGTCTCAATGTACTAGCAACAAAAGTATTAGTACATGGGTTGCGCGAAAAATCGATTTAATCAGTTTACAGAATGAGGACTATACTTCTGACGTGTTGATAGATTCTTTGAATTTGTGTTTTTAACTGAGGAGCTAGGACAACTAGTTCCAAGACTTGAATGAACAGTATATGGTTTGATATTGAATGAACCCCCATTCTCAACCAAGGATTGATGGTTCTAAAATGACGAATTCAATTGATCATATTATGAAATTGACAAAATTCAGATCCCGGACTAAATTTTATATCACTGAAATCAGTGAAGAATGTTGCATGTGTTGGTAAAAAGAGAAATAAATTTGAACAAAAGGAAGTCTACTTAGAACCTACTCAAAAATGCTAAAAAAATTAAAATGAGGCCCGATTGGTTTTCTTAGTCCTTCATGCCTAATCCAGGGTCAGTTGATGTAATAGGGACTTGGACGACAACAACATTGCAGGGATTTTGAATCTGCAGACACTGAAAATCAGTTCCCCCTTGCAGTTGATCTCACTTGTGAACAATAGCATCTCCGACGTATTATTCCCAAATAAGAACACGAGCTTGCTCTTTGCTTCCACTTTTCCTCTATTGAATCACGTCTTGTACGTTTGACAAATATCTCTACACTTTGTTTGTTCAGTCTTTTTTCCAACTTGACGTCGTATTAGATGTCTGATATCGGCTCTCTAATTAGACAAGTGTCAAATACGTTTAACAACTTGGATGGAATATTCCTGAATATTCCCTATGTATTATGAGAATATACTTGCCTGAAATAGGAGAGTCTACCAGACGTCTTTGACATTATGTTTGACACTTTATCTAGTGGTAAAATAAGACAACATTGGATTTATTGTTCTCTTTTTAAAAAACAATTTTGGTGAAGAGTCATAATATTCTATAATTAAATTTAGAGATTTCCTTTGTTGATATTTAAGGGTGGAATATTCACCTCCAAGATTCTTGAGGAGGGGTTTTAATTAAAGTGGTCAATAACCTCTCTATCACTAGTTGGGTCCCTAAGTATTTTTGAGAGAGCTAAAAGCACCTCACTAGAATTGATTACTGTAGGCTCCACCTAATGGTTATTTTTTTGCGACATAGGAATTTATTAATCCATTTTAAGATTTACTACAATTTTGATATGAGGTATACTAATGATTGAAATTTGTGTTGTATCAAGCTAGCAAGGCTGATTTTATTTTTAATCTAACATTTTAAAAAAAAAATTGAATTATTTAGTGACAAATTCAGGTTTAACGTTTGGTAATTTAACGTTGTGTTCTTCTATTGGCAGCCTTGGTGGAAACCCCTACTGCAATAATTCTGAAACAGAGCTTCTATTGCAAATTTGTCGCTCGGATTCAAACCAGATCTTGAGTAATCATTCTCTCAACTTTTGTAATGCAAAATATGAATGATTAATTTTTTATTTATGTTTAACTTCAGAGCTTAATTGTAGTTACTTTTATTTCTAACTTGCTCAGTCTCCTTCATTAATCTTGTTTGGCTTGTATTTGGAAATAGGCACCTCTACAAGCAGAAGAAGAAACAACCATTTGCTCATAATTTTACCGGCAACCGCCGCTGGAATCATTGTGTTGTTGGCATCTGCAAGTATTTCGTTGTGTATTATCTGGAGACTATCTAAAAGGATTCATGTCCTTCATAACATCCAACGAGGTATATGTCTTTCCTTTGTCAACAATTTTTGGATGTAAATGTGTTGGTTGAATGATACTTTCGGATGAAATTTTGTGTTCTAAGCCATAACCAAATTGACAAACAAATCTGACAGACAAATCATGTTATGTTCCAACTAACTAGGCTCAAAGTAGTCATTAATGTAAGACACCCTATTTATGTCATGTAACTATTTGTGTACATTTCAAACTTTGATATGTTGGTACATAGTGACACAAATAGAGTGATTTCCAAAGTGTGACACAAATAAGGTGACTTATGATAATGATAATTTCACTAATGACCAATTCCAGCCAAATTGGGTGGATTTCCAAGAATTTATTTTCATGAAATTAGGAGGTGGATAACCCATCTTTTAAGTGTATCTACTTGAACAATGATTGTCAAGTATATTACGCTCAAGATAGATAGAAACTCGAGTCCTCTTTCGAGGTTGGCATGAATAAAGTGTTTGTTCATTTTGACAATGAGTCTATGCCCACCAGACAAAGAGCCATTGGTGCAAGACTAAGTCTCTCCTCTTCCGAGGATAGACACTCTAGTGACCAGTACATTTTTTATTACGCTCAACATGTCACCAAATTGTAGATAAGGGATGCTTTTATAACATAGACTTTGATTTATGGGCCTCCTAAGTAGTACCTTAGGCAAGAATGTGATGTATTGCTAGTTACAGCTGCAATGAATTTTCAATCTTTGTTTTCGAAAGCAACCTGTTCTTGAAGCATTGTAAGTAATGATATTGATTACTTTGTTGGTGTCAGAAATTGCACGAAAGGCAGAAGTCCAACCAAACCTTTACTCGTACAGCGAACTCAAGATTGCTACTGAAGATTTCTCTTCTGACAAGAGGCTGGGGCAAGGTGGCTTTGGAGTTGTATACAAGGTTAGAATAATCATTGATGCA
This sequence comes from Pohlia nutans, assembly GCA_022496805.1. Lineage (NCBI taxonomy): Eukaryota > Viridiplantae > Streptophyta > Bryopsida > Bryales > Mniaceae > Pohlia > Pohlia nutans. The sequence continues at coordinate 20,210,114 of CM040097.1, forward strand.
AGTCATTTTACATCAGAAACTGAGAACTAAATGATATCGAACATCGAACGCACAAAACTTAAATTATAGTTATGATTTATAGTGTAACCTAAGTTGACAAATAATCTCATTCCTAGGCAATAATGAGAATTCACCCTTCTTCACTGTAGATGGCAACTGCGAAAAAATAGACCTAAATGTTTGACATTCATTAAAGAGCGCTTCGAGCGTCTGTCTTCTTTATGTAGCTTTTTGTGATTTATTGTTCAATTCATTTTCCAAGAGCATTGAAGCAGCTCCTCTAGAATGTTAATATACGTGTGGTTGGTCACACAGGGCGTTCTTCCCAATGATACAGAAGTGGCTGTCAAGAAACTAATCGACACGGACCAAGAGCTGGCCGAGTTTCTGAATGAGATTATGACCATCAGTAATGTGAGGCATCGGAATTTAGTCAAGCTCAAAGGATGTTGCATCAAAGGTGACCAACGATTACTCGTATACGAATACGTCGAGAATAAAAACCTCGCAGAAGCTTTATGGGGTATGATACATTCAGACACCTTCTTTTCCAAGACTTGTATTTTAACCTATAGAATTTTATCAATGTTGTATTGTGGAGAAAGTTTTTCTTATGACTGTGAGCATATGATTTTCCCTCTCTATTATGACATGTGTGGGAAGCCCTAACTTCATGGATTAGTCACAGAAATGACTTGTCACATGTGTATTGGTTGAAACAATAATATCGTCATATTATGGAGGGTAGACTGTATTTACTTTTTCTTTTCTTTTTCATTCTTGTGCTTGGTAAGAGGCATGCATTTATGGCAGATAACAAAATTATGAACCTCAAAAGTAAGCCTTGTAGCTTTGATGTAACAGATGCTCCTTCCAAAGGTGGTCAAGAATTGGATTGGTCAACGCGGTTCAACATCATATTAGGAATTGCTCGTGGGCTTGCGTATTTGCACGACGTGAACCCTCCAATCATACACCGAGACCTCAAGGCTTCCAACATTCTTTTGGACAAAAACATGAACCCCAAAATTGCAGACTTTGGTTTAGCACTTTTTTTCTCTACACTAGACGAGGATCGGACTCATCAAAGTGGCAACATTGCTGGCACCAAGTAAATTTTCACCGAAAAAATTCACTTTGACATTGATCGACACTTCTATTATTATATCTCAATCATGTGTTTGTTTGAATTAGGAAGTTCACCCAATTTCCTCTCATATCTTGATATTAAACGAATTCATTAGCTTAGGTATACAAGTGTTGGATGGTGTTTACTTGTACAATTGTTTGGTTCTATTCTAACTGTATGTTTGATTCATTGTGTGTTGATCAGAGGGTATTTGGCACCGGAGTATGCAAGCCTTGGTCAAGTTTCAGAGAAAGCAGACGTGTTTAGCTTTGGAATCTTGGTGCTTGAAATTATCAGTGGAAGGAAAAATATCAATCTGAGGCTCCCAGCCGAACAGCGATACATCCTTGAGTGGGTGAGTTGTTTGATTTTTCACTTCTCTGGTTTTTAAAATGATTGTGAATAATGAAACGGGCGTGTAAAAGTGCGAGCTTGTGAGTGCGACATGAATGGTTTAGACGTGTTGGCATCCCGTGATCCACTCCCACAAAGTTTTGTGAGACTCATCAAATCTCTTGCCTTCTACACACAATGAAACTGAAATACTCCCTTTGTTCCGAAATGAAAAGCTTGTGGAAACATTGTTTCCAATTCTCAAAGGTGCTTTTTATTTGGGAACAAAGGGAGTAGCAAGGTTCTACTACCACCCTTCAAGGAGACAGGGGCCACATCCTTATTCAAAAGCTCGTTGCAAACGCTTGCACTTTGACACCCTGTAACATTTGGTGTTTTCTATCGTATCATTCTATTGCCCACTTTTTGATCATGAGTAACTACATAATTTTCATATAATAGCCTTTGTATATCACCTTTTTCATGTAACATGTTACATTTTCATATAACGTTCCATAGCAGTGTTGAGTGACCACCCTTTGATAAATAGTAACTTACATTTTCGTGTATTAATAGTTGAATGAATATGGATCCATGAATCGCAGCTCCTAGGAGCTGAGGTGTACAGATTAGTTATGGGGTACTTATCGACTACCTTAAGTAGTGATTCTCAAAACTAAGGGTGTTATTAAATTACAATGTGGTGGTACAATGAATGGATTTTTTTGCAGGCATGGAAGTTGTATGAAGCCGACATGTTGTCAGATTTCATTGATGCAAAACTGGGGGACAACTCCAAAGAGGAGGATATTAAGCAGGTGATGAAATTAGGATTAGCTTGTGTACAATACTCGGCGGAAAGCCGACCTCCCATGTCTAATGTGATATCCATATTGTTAGGAAACACAGTACTGGACACCATAAATAGAGATTCGGAGGTTTCGAAAGGAGAACTCGAAGCCATGTTTGCCACCATGCAAACCAGCTCCCTCACACCCGTAGACGAAGATAGCCCTTTGCTTGTGGGCTTGCCTACAGCCAGCGCCAGTGGAGCCTTCATTGAACTTGGGAAGCTGAAACCCAGATAGAACTAGATAGTATTCACATTCAACCTGAGTCACCATCCACAGATTTTAACGTTGTGAGAAGGTGCTTACTGTAAAATGTCACAGGTGTAAGAATATCCAATATCTGCACAATTAAGATCATGGATCATGTACACATGTTAGATCCACAGTAATTTTTCCATCCCATTACCCCAACCCTCCAGGGGCAGATTGAAGGTTCAGAATTCAATAGAACTAAGTACTTTGGCAGTTTATCACTGAAATAATAATTCAATGAAAAAATGTAGGTATTCTATGTAAACTGTGAAACATGTTATATATTCCATGAGACTGTTGAGGCATGCTGGCAATTTACAACTCAGAAACATTTAAAGCCTGGTGTTTCTGACCTTGCCATCTCCATCTTTGACATTGGAAGAAACAATGTATGAAGATATTGCAAAATAAGGATGCTGATGGAGAGATACTTCAAAATCAAGGTCACTCCTGACTCCACCGCGTTCTGTTAACAGCAAACGGAATATTCAATAGTCTCCCTCCGTGGTAGACATTTGAGAGGCACAGTTTCAATCAATCATCCACTTTCTCTGATCATTTGAGATCTTCGCCTGATAGCCAAGCATTTCCACTGTTCGTCAAAATCTTTTACCTACATTTAAAGGTTTATTCATGAGTCAGAATTACAGCAAGTCTGAAGCTGACAGGAATTGCATTGTGTAATCATGCTATGTAGACCTTAACCCCTAAGCGTCTAAAAACGCCCAATCTGGCCATCTGCATCACTGAACTTTGCAACGGTGGCATTTTCTCATTTTACCTCGATTTTCTGATAGCAATCCATCATTTTAAAGCTCTTGTTCTACAGTACAAGATCAACAGTGTCGATCGTGTCAAACTGAAGACATTTTCACACAAACAGATGATTTGCAACAGGGGGTCCAATTTTCCTACACAACAGAAAATACACAGTGGACGCTTAGGGGTTAAAGGGGATGTCGATGATTATATATTGCAATTCTCCATTAAAGTCTGATATCTATGTGCTTGACCAGCACATGTTATAGAGGAATTAAATGAAGCCCCATTACGGAACGTTTCAATGTGGACAGAAATTTCAATCCAGGAAGGTTGCCAGGTCAGGAACTTACTGTGAGTTTCAGCAGAACTCCTTCAGTAGACAAAGGTGTCTATGGAAACCATGAAAGTAAACACAATGCCGCAAAGTTCACCTAAAGAATTTTCTCCACCGCGTCCCATCTTTCCCAAAGCAACGTCGCGCGATCGAGAATCTCTTCTGAAATGGATGGATCCACATACGCCGACATGGCATTCAAAAGCTTAATGAATTGCTCGCCATTGTCCTTGGGACTCTGACAAACCAAATCATCCAGACTATAAGGTAGCATGTGGTTTGGCATGTCCACTCTCAAGGAGAGCAGTTTCTTGCTGAGCAAGATTCCACCTGTGTCTGCCATCAAGCTCATCCTGGGACGTTTGAGTTTCACTTTCTCCCGATTCGCCAGCAAATTTTCCACCGTCCCGAATTCCTTCACCAGTTTCAGAGCCGTGATCTCACCCACTCCAGCCAAGCCAGGAATGTTGTCCACTTTGTCCCCCATGAGCGCCAGCACTTCCAGATATTGCCAAGGCTGAATATCGCCGAACCGCTCCTGAAACTCCTTCACTCCGAATGGGACGATGCCTGAGCCACGAGGCACAAACCGCAGCAGCCGAAGCTGAGGGGAAATCATCTGGAAGAAATCTTTATCTGGGGATGCAATGCTGACATTCATTCCGGCATCCACAGCTCGTAACGCAAAAGTGGCAATCACGTCGTCCGCTTCCACACCTGAACACCAATCTCGTTACACATACACATGACTTTAGGAAAAAAACGCATAAACCCTAAAACCATTAAAGCTTAAACCCTAAAACCAATGAATCTTAAGCCCTAAAACCAACGAAGCTTAAACCCTAAAACCATTGAAGCTTAAGCCTTAAACCCTGAATCTTGAGCACCATGCTCAGTGCTCCCACAATCGAAGAAGACTAGAAAATTGAGCATCAACATACGATCATAATATTCTTGGGCCAAACTCTTATCCAATGATTTTTGCACAAAAATGAACATCGAAGATATTGGATAAGGAACTGGACAGCCGTCTACTACCTCTAGCTTTAATTACCATGCTTCTACACCCTAAAGCTTAAACCCTAAAACCCTGAAGCTTGAGCACCAAGCTCAGTGCTCCCACAATCGAAGACTAGAAAATTGAACATCAACGTACAATCATAACATACTTGGGCCAAATTCTTATCCAGTGATATTTGCACAAAAATGAACATCAAAGATACTGGATAAGGAACTGAACAGCCATCTACTCCCTCTAGCTTTAATTACCATGTTAAACGCACAATGGATGTAATGAAGGGTGGAACAGGTAATAAGGCAGAAGCACTTGCACATGGTTTTAGGGTTTTAGGGTTTAAGGTTGATTTACCTGCAACTTCAACAACAGAGATTCCTAGCGACAGCAACGCGGGTTTCAGGCACGAAAGCGCTTGACACACGGTGTCCGGCGTGGGAGGGCGGCCACTCTTATACGGCTGAAAAAGCTCATGCCGGAACGTCAAGCCCTTGTAATCAAACGCCGCAGCAACATGCGAGGGCTCAATCTCCAGCAACCGAATCACGGTGGAGATCGCCGTGAACACGGTCAACACCCAGTCGGCTTCCGAGCCCATGTCTTTCAGGCTGCCGTACTGCACCTTGGCCATGATCTTGAAGTAAGCCCGGTACAGAATGGCGTTCCCGTCCAGGAGAAGCAGACTTTTCCGCTGCGACTCGTCTCCTTCCCAGGGGAAATGCAGGCTCGTAGCCGGAATGATGTTCAAGGGCTTGTCATCCGGCAAGATGCGCGTCGGATTCGGGGCTTCGGATGAAGCAGCGCTCGGCCTTTGGAACTGCGGGGTCCGAGAGGAGAACTTGGCGGCTCTCTGGAGTGTGAAAAGGTTGACGCGCTTGGCCGCAAGCGGTGCAAGATTCGCAGGAAACAAGGGGAGCACTGTCGCCCATTGCAAGGAGGACATCTTCCACATCGCCATCGTGTTTTGTTTGTGGAGGATGTTAGCGAAAACGGTTCCCGAACTCTGCCATTGCTGCAAGAACTACTGGACGGATTCGACGAAATACCGTTGAACCTCAAACCCTAAACCCGAAACCTTCAGCAGCATGCGAGGGCAGCGGGGCTACGAAATTGAACAGACATATGATCATCACATTCTTAAACCCTAAACCCTAAGACCTTGAGCAGCAATGCTCAGATGAGCACCTCCATCGTAAGAGCATTCCCAGCACAGTATCCTCGAAATTCTTGCTAAAAATCGAGTTCCCAATTTGTCGTGGGAAGATTATTTTTGCCAGCAACAGCGTTTGAGGTTGGTATTTTGCTTGTGAAAACCAGCTAGATTCCTCATCTTTGGTGAAATTTAGGTTTGGATAATTGAGGTTCGGAAATAAGGATACTAGCCGGCATGCTCTAACATTAGTGGGCGGCAAAGATTGGACTTTGGTTTTGGTATATGTCTCCTTTCATGAGGAAAAATCAAAGTTGAAACTTTGACACCCAAGAAGAATCAATCATCAAGTTGATGAAGTAAATGGTAGAGGAAAGGTATCATTAATACTAAATATCATTGGGGATGTTGTACAGAGAGCTGGATTGGGTTGAGTTTAGTTTTCCAACTGGGTTTAGTATTTTCAACCAAACTCAAGGCAACTGAGGGCCGCAGAGGAGGTTGGGTTGAAATTGGGTTTTGTTGAACGGTGAGGGGAGCCACCATCCAAACTAATACGTAGTGTAAATTTTCAACCAAGTGACGCAGGCTGCAATTGAGAATTTCTCTTAAGAGGGGATTAGAGTTGAGAGCTTTTTTCAAAGGTTGAAATTACAATCTCCTTGTGCAACCCAAGGTTGAAACTATTTTCAACCCAAAGTCACCTAAAACTTTCAATTCAACCCGTGTGCAACTTTCCCATCATTAGTTTAGTGTTTGGTTTTTAAAAAATAGCGTTTAGGGAGGTCAACTTTGAAATGACTCACAATTGATCTTATTGTTATTATTGTTTAATAGCCAAAAGGTAAATATCCTATTGTGGTCACTTTAGTATTGTCACTTGCAACTTTGATTGTGGCCATCCCATACTGGGCCAAATCTCATATTTTCAAGAATGATGATTTTAGCCCCTAAAGGACCAAGAAGCCCAAATTGGGCCTCATGGTTTTTATAGCAGTTTTGAATAGGTCCTATGTAAGCTTCCTTTTATTCAAATTTACTTGTCTTTCAATCAACACATGCAATGTTTTTAACTGATTTTGATGATATAAAATTTGTAAACATTTAAATTATATTTTTCAGAATATAATCGATTAAACTTGTCATTTTAAAACCATGAATCCTTGATTCTTTAAGGGTTAAACCACATGAATGACTTACCATTCATGCGTGTTCACAATGTGCCTTCTTACTTTACAGCTTTTTACGGTATCTTTTAACTAAATGAATGTAAGGTTTAATTTTTTTTATTCCTACAAATCCTTTCACTTCAAGCCAAAAAAAAGTTTGAAGGTGGCAATGACCAACATCCACGCTCTTCATAGAAACCTTTATTGGAATTTGAAATCAATTTATTAATAGTATTGTACCAACTAAGACAATCTGATGCTAGTCCTATATTCTTGACCTTTTCCCAAAAATCTAATCAAAATCAAACAACTAATAACACTAACATTTCTTAATTGTACTTAGAATTCATTAAAAAAGCTGATTCAAAACATATGCAACCAATAGAGTTATTCAAAAACAAAACCGCTCCATGAGTGGAGTTTAAGTGGGGTTCACTTCCTATAATTACTAAAAATTTATGGCATTCATTGTTCATGAATAGTCCCCAAAACTGGGTAATGAAAATGGTTGTTCTCTTACCCGAAGGTCATATCGAAAATCTAAAAAACATCTAGATTTCAGGTACTTTCGGCAATAACCACAGGCTACTTTGTAGAAAAAACAGAAGGTGCTCATGCAACCCGCGGATGAACAGAGTACGACGAATGAAGAACCTCTCCATCCATCCCACACGAGGACAAATAGAGTCGGATGAATTTAGGATGAATGAAGAACCTCTTTTGCATTCGAGTCCCGCACGAGGACAAACTGAACAGAGTCGGATGAAATCTGGATGAATGAGAAATCGCAAGGTTATCCGAACCCAATCCTGTAAGGATTACGAACGCCGGGGCTGCGGGGCTGTTGCAGAGTCCAAAGCTTCACCATCGCCATAGCTCACCATTTCGCAAGCCATTTCGAGAGGGCGCCAATTTCTTCGCCATGGCGGCCTCCACCATGATGCACTCCTCGGCGCTGAAGCTGCGTACCAGCAGCTCCGCGGACGCCACGGTCTCCGCTTCATTGCCGAGTGGCTCCGTGGTGGCAATGCGGCCTAAGAGCTCGTCGTCGTTTCTGGGACAGCCCGTCACCTCCGTGCAGCCGGTGGTACTTCGGAGTGCGACGACTCGGCGGACTGTTCAAGTCGTCGAGGCGACCGCCACTTTCGAGACGCAGACCAAAGTTGCGCTCGTGCGCATTGGAACGCGCGGAAGGTCAGTTTTATTTGTGCGGCATTGAGAGAAATGGTTCAGAAATTGGAGTGGTTGTGAATTTATACGAATTCGAAATAATCAAGAAAAAAATTCTAAGAGAAAAATTGTTTTTTGATGCAGTTGTTAATTCACTCTCTTGCGTAGTATGAGACTAGATTGGCTTAAAAGAGCGTGATTTGATCTACGTCGAGAGAAATGGTTCAGAAATAAGAGTCGTGAATTTATACGAATTCGAAATAATCAAGAAAAAAAATTCTAAGAGAGGAATTTTTTTTTGGTGCAGTTGATACTTCACTCACTTGCGTAGTGTGACACTAGATTGACAGTTTAGAAGAGCGTGGTTAGATCTAAGTTGATGTCCTAGGGTTCAGAAATATGAGTGGTTGAGACGCTAGTTGTGAATTTACACGAATTCGAAATAAAATTCTAAGAGAAATTGTTTTTGGTGCAGTTGATACTTCACTCTCTTGCGTAGTGTGATACTAGATTGACTTAGAAGAGCGTGATTAGATCTAAGTTGATGTCCTAGGGTTTTAGTGCTTGTTTTAGATTTTGGTGCTTGAGACATCTTGGTTGTGATTCGTGAATTTATTCAAATTTCAAGAGAAGAATTGTTTTGATTTTTTTGTCTTGAGATTTTGAGGTGCAGTTGAGGCTTCTCTTCTTTTTAGTAATGTGAGACTGGATTGACTCAGAAGAGTGCGGTTAGATCTACGTTGATGTCCTCGGGTTTTAGTTCTGCCAAGGAGGAATAAACTTGTGCTTTAGCTCTTGTTCGGTTGTTGTCTGTAAGGTAAATGTCGGCTCACGGCATACCGTTCCTACACAGCAGGTGCAGATGAGACGAAATCCTGATTGTTTGTTGTTCACGCCACTTGATTAGGGTTTCAATCAGTCAGGAATGACACGTGTTGCTTTTTGTTTTTGGGCGAACCAGTTGTGTGGCTGCGGTATTTGTAGCCATGAGCTCAGTTGTGTTAAAAATGGCTGAGTTTGGGGTGGGAGAATTTTTTTTTTTGGCAAGGGTATGCTAGGTTTTTTTGTGGATTTCGGTGCTTTGTTTTTTGTTTTGTTTTTTGGGGTGGATTGTGCAATCTGTAACATGAGGAAGGGGAGGGAAGACAGTCCTTTGGCGTTGGCACAAGCTTATCAGACTCGTGACAAGCTGAAGGCGGCTCATCCAGAATTGGCAGAAGAAGGAGCGCTGGAGATCATTATAATCAAGACAACTGGAGATAAGATTCTGAGTCAACCGTTGGCCGATATTGGAGGCAAGGGGTTGTTCACAAAGGAGATCGATGATGCATTGCTGAACGGTGATATCGATATCGCTGTTCACTCTATGAAGGATGTTCCCACTTATCTACCAGAGGGCACGATCCTCCCCTGCAACCTCCCTCGTGAAGACGTCCGTGACGCTTTCATTTGCCCGAATTATTCTTCACTTGCAGAACTGCCAGAAGGCAGCGTGGTGGGAAGTGCCTCTCTCCGCAGGCAATCCCAAATTCTTCACAAGTATCCTCATCTTACGGTAATTTGACTCCGTCTACCTCCTCTTAATTGTTCCTTCTGAAAGACACTCTCTGAATAGGTCGTGAATTCATTTCATTTTTTATAAAGACTCATGTCTTGATATGCGATCGTGATTACCATTGACGAGTATTGTTTTGGATTACTCATCTCCTAAAGGAAGGTTGTGTGGTCTTAATTATGCAACCGTTTGTGTGGCTGCAGGTAGAAAACTTCAGAGGAAATGTACAGACTCGGCTTCGCAAGTTGAGTGAAGGAACAGTACAAGCCACACTCTTGGCCCTGGCTGGTCTGAAGCGCTTGGACATGACGCAACATATTACAGCTATCCTTGACACTGAAGACATGCTCCCTGCTATCGCACAAGGAGCTATTGGAATTGCTTGTCGAACTGGTGATACTAAAATGGTAAGTTGAAGATGGTGCAGAAAATAGATGTTGCATCTGATGAGATGATTCTATTGAATGGCAGCTTCCGTGCTTTCAGGCCACATATGATTAATTGTGTGCTCCATCTGATTTGGGATGTCAATCTTTGCAGGAGGAGTATCTTGCATCATTGAATCACGAGGACACAAGGCTTGCAATCTCATGCGAAAGGGCATTTTTGGCAAAGCTGGACGGCTCCTGTCGCACACCAATTGCTGGTTTGGCTCAGCGCACTGAGGATGGGTGCTCGTTCCGGGGCCTGGTGGCCACGACTGACGGCAAGCAAGGTTTGTGTTTCTTCTTACTTTTTATACAATGTAGTAGTCTTTAGAACAGTAGCCAAACCTTTTTGTATCTAACATGATTGTGTTTATCTTGTGCTTCTGGACCGACACCCTGTGTGGCTCCCTTAACGAGCTTTGAGTCTTATCAGCACGGAGGGATGTATTCACCTCACCATGTGACTTAACCTTGTTTCTATGTTCACTTGTTACAGTGTTGGAGACTTCACGGAAGGGCTCATTTTCTTACGATGACATGATCGCCTTGGCTCAAGATGCTGGACAAGAGCTCATCTCGAGGGCTGGCCCAGATTTTTTCCAGTGGTAATAAAATCTTTTTGGAACACATCAAGCTCGTTTGGAATATATAGCGTGGAGCATTACTACTGTAGGATTGGAAGGTATGAATAGATGGTGTAGTCATAGAAGAGTACGTTCCCAAGGAAACGGTTCAAGGGTCTCAGTTCTCCGCGGCTGTAGGAAATAATCATTTTAGGTGAACTCATGGAGGGAAGGCTTCAGTACGTTATGGCCAGTGAAGTACAAGTTGGACTGAAGTATTCTGATAGAGTTCGAGGGTATCACGTTGATTGTTACGTGCCAGGTAGGAAAGGAATTGCTGAATCTGAAATCATCCTATACCTGTCACTTTTGTACCAGTAGCAAAGCACGGTTGCCTTCAGGAGCAATCGATTCACATGTTGTATCTTCGAGAATTTGAGAGTCTCCTGGAGTTAGTTTTCTAGGCTTGGAAAACCTCATAAGCTTCTTGAGAAGCTGCTTTACCACCCTTGCAAAAAGAATCTAGATTCTTTCAATATCCGCAATTTCTTTTACCTCATTCACCCAGGCACTTTACAGCATCTCTCAGACTTCTGAGATTAAACAACTGAATGTGGTGCAACCTCCACTGCCCTAAAATGAACTAGTAACAGTTGAGATGCGATGGTTATGGACTAGGTAACCCTGTAAGTTCCAGATACCAATCGTTGAGCATCAGACACAGGAGTGACAGAAATTAGACTATCAAATCTTCAGACAAGTGAGAGCTCCATGCAACTCTTACATTATTTTAAAGTTGACCAAGGACGCTATGTACAGTCGGGTACAAGATGGTTACGAATTTTGGATCCAGTTGAGATTTGTGGGAACTTTGGAAGGCCCCTGTATGCTCAAAAATGAACGGAAATTCAAATTTTAATTTGCATTGGAATCACACTAAAGTCTACTTTATCATCATTACAAATACACATATGTAATTGAAAATCATACAAAAAATCTGATATTTTCTAGATACTATCTACCATTTAGTGCTGCCACCATTTGTGAAAATTACAACTTGTATTTAATGGTACATATTAAAAATGAACCTTCACAATTGCTTTAGAGATACTTGATCCCACACCACTTGAACTATTTGTATGGTTTCTTACTTGTTCTTTACCTTAATGCAAAAAATCTTTGACTATCTTCCACAGGTTCACTATGAAATGATAGATAGTGCATAAAAGAAATCCAAATTGTTGTCTTATTTTAAATAATTATTTTTTCACTTATTATGAAGTTGAAGCACGCTGCATTGCAATTCCAATGCAATTTGTGGTTTCAAAATCGGTTCATTTTTGAGCATGCTAGAGCTTCCTAAAAATTGTTGAACTTTTTAATGAAAACTGATTGAAAAATTCATAAGCATGTTGTACCCGACTGTACAAAAGTAGGAGAAACCAGAGGCGCTCGAGAAAGAAGGCAAGAATTCGTCATACCCAAATTAAGTGCCTGTCAGTGTGATGTCCTCCCAGGCTGCATGACATCCAAGCACGCTCGCCTCAAATTAAGGTAGGATGTCCTAAAACCACCACCTCCCCCAACTATGACATGTAGAGTTTTCTTGGGGCCATCACAGTTGGAGACTCAAAACCACCAATTTCACTATTCAAGTAAACCAATGGCATGCCAAGCATTGCGAAGAAGTAGTTGGTGGTTTTGGGTATCATTATGAGTGAAAATTAGTACCACATGGTGTGGTCATGGGGAAACCTAGAGGTCTGATTTGGGTCACAAAGTTCTTTTCACTTTGAAAATTTGTATCAATTTGAATATTGGGAATTAAATTGTGAAAATTTGTTCATTCTGTGAGAAATCTTCTTCCAAATGACCGAAAAATATTTCTCATAAACAACCTTGTTAAAATGAGGCCATATTTCTTAAGTTGGTGGTTTTAGGACATCCAACCTTAGATTGCGCTTCACAAAAACGTACATGGTTTTTCAATTTCACCACGATTCAACCCCTCAATAGTCCAAAGAATGGAGAAAACACGAGAATAGTAATGCACTAGAATGGAGCATATATCCACAAGAAGTCCACTTGAAACGTTGACTTAGCGCACAGTGCAAGTGTCTTGTTGTGGTTAATGTTCTGGGTACTTGAAAAAAAGATGAACAAATTGGTACTCAGGACATCAGCCATAATGAGACACATCATTGGGACAAGTAGTTTTTTCTCGGGATCAACTATTGCGCTGGTGCGGGTGCGGTATATTCCTTGAATATTCTTCGACATTAACAAAAATTCCTAAATCCCAAATCTCAAACCCTAACCCCAAACTGCCACGTAGCAGTGTTGATGGGACAAAATATTCCAAGAATATTCCGCACCCGCACCCCATGCACACCACACCCCAAATTCCGCACCACACATTAGCCGGCCCCTTTTTTCTCTTATGGTAAAAATAGTCACTACTGGAAAGTGTACAGGGTACAGTTCTTAAATTGCTTAGAGTGCATTTGTGCCTACACTTGACTAATAAATTTAATTGAGTGCATTGTGGAATTAGAACTTGTAAAATCAAGAATGATTGTGCATCTGTAACACACACACACATACATATATATATATATATATATATATATATATATATATATATATATATATATATTATATATATATTATATTAGTATATATATATTATATACTTATATATATAATGCAATTTTTATTTTTTTACTATTTTTTAATATATTTTTTTACACAAATCAAGGACCTTTGATTGTGCAGAGACCAAAGAACACACAGACCCCAGAGGCAGAAAGTGCAACAGATCAAGCAAGAGTGTCTGCAAGCAAGTTTGTGACGGGGCCTTCCAAGCCAGGATCCCTAGAATGAGTGGATCCTGTCTTCTTTAACCCTTTAACGCTTTGGGTACTGTAGCAGGGCTCACTGGTTTTCACTGGGTTTTTCCACTATGATTGATACTGTCATAAATAGAATGAATTAAATTAGAAGGTAACCGTACAATTGTATTCTCAACTCGAGTGCAAACATTTTGCCAAAATTAGAGAATCATCCAATGGTAGGATTGGAAGATCATAGTATGTCTTTGAACTGTATAATGTACACTCAAAAATGAGATTTTGGAGGGTGTGTGACATCAAAGTTAAATAGAATTTGGGTTAAATTTTCTAAAATGAAAGTAAAGATGTTCAGCAATGACCTATGTCAACACCTCTATGTTGCAATCTTTCATGTTAAGAACGGACTCACACATAATTATTGTGAATTTTATAAGTGAGAGTGACTCATCCTTATACGGTTTAGGACAAAAATTAATACGTTAAAATATGAAAGGAGTTAGTACATGGATCAAGATCGGAATACATACACTAATGGGACATGAACAAGAGAACACAATCCAAAAAAATAAAATACAAGATAACTAACTTCCAAACACAAAAAATACCGCATAGTACATGTGTTGTGTTTGTAAATATTTACTGTATTTTCAAGTATTTACAGTATTTTCGAGTTTTGTTCATAGGTATTTTGATAGTTGTACAAGTCCAAATTGAAACTTTCTTTTTCTAGAAGATGTATATTATACCGCTCATCATCTGAACTTCACAATTCAAAATCCAGTTCTTCACGGATTTTCTGTTATTCGCGTTTTCGACACAATAGAGACCACAATGTGGTCACTTGAGCACTAAAGGGTTAATCTTTTGTGAAACAAGTGTTGAACATACTCCCTCTGTCCCAAAACAAAACCCGAATAAGTATTCTACAGTCAGGGCCTCTTTACACCTAGAGGCTGGGCCAATTCGTTGTGTAAGAGGCTTGAAATCCTCACTTGTGATTGGTCAAAAGGCTGAAATCGGCCCCAACCCCTTTACACTTAGAGCCCGGGCCGATTTGGTGATATGAATTTTTTACTTAAAAAACGCATGGTCCGACATGGCCTGAGCTCGTTGAATTGGGTGCTCATAAAATGGAGGGCCAATTCTTGGCTTCGGGGCCAATGTCAAATTTCAATAAAAAAAAACCTTCTTATAAAAGATGATTTTCGAAATCCGTTGAATTATGTGGAAATCTAAACGGCTCTTTTGAAAAGAGAGAGGGGCTAAAATTTGCTACATTTATTGAATCAGCCTCTTTTCTTGGTCCCAAGGCCTTTACATATGGGAGAATTGGCCCCCGTTATAATCTTATTATAATGGGTAGTTGAGGCCGGCCTCAAGCCCAAAAGGGACTGAAATTTCATGCAATTGGCCTCAAGGGGAAATGGCCCGGCCTCTAGGTGTAAAGTGGCCCTCAGTTGACATATATATTTTTGTCCTTTGTCTTGTATCAGTTTTAGGTGCCATATAAAGGAAATGTTAGTAGATTTTCTTTATAAAGAGGATCATCTATGCATAATTTTAGCTTCAGAAGATGGAAATTCTATTTTTTGTGCATTTTGTATATTTTTATACATCATTCTACAAAATCATTATTTAAAAAATATTAGTAAGGTTTTTTGTACTTGGTTTGTGGGAATAGGTAGGCAATATGAAAGCAAAAATCTTTCATTTTGGAGGATATTGCAAAAAAGTTATGGAATTTGTGCAAGATGAGTTCAAGTTTTACTACAACACTAGCACAATAACAAAACCTCAACAAATTGCATCACATTCAAACTAATTAAAGCCATGTATTGAGTAGTGATAATCATCGGGTATGCCCACCCTTGCCCACCACTCAATACATGGCTTTAATTAGTTTGAATGTGATGCAATTTGTTGAGGTTTTGTTATTGTCCTAGTGTTGCAGTAAAACCTGAACTCATCATGTACAAATTCCATAATCTTTTTGTAATATCCTCCAAAATGAAAGATGTCAGTTGCTTTCATATTGTCTACTCCTATTTTCGAAAACCAAGTACGAAAAAACCTTACGAATATTTTTTAAATATATATTTTTTTAACAATGTAATTTTTTTTAACTGCACATAAATAGAATTTCATCTTCTAAAACTGAAATTTTGCATAGATGATCGTCTTTATAAAGGAATGCACAAAAAATTATACACCCCAAGAAAATCCACTTAAATTTCCTTTACATGGCAACTGAAACCGATACAACAACATAATATGTGTACAATACAAAGCGAAACACGTTTTTATTTTAGGACTGAAGGAGTATAATTGTTTGGAAATAATGACCATATTTTGTTCGCAAAAAAATTAGGGCTCTTGATTCAAGTGAGAAATCAAGGCATGCACTTTAATTTTTTAGGTTAATTTGGGTCATTGTGAGGCAATTTTGGATTGATTTAACCCCTAAGTGCCCAATCTACCATTTTATACTTGACTTTTGGTCAAAGGCCCAAAAAATCAAGTGTTTTAACTTTGTTGGAGTTGGTGTTTTCATTAAATGTTTTAGATAAATTATAATACATTTTTGAAGGGTGTTTTCACGCTAGGGTGTCATAGTTCTGAACAAAAAAAGTTTCCAATGTTGTACAACATTTGCATTAATGATGTAATTTAATAAATAGGGAAAATACCAAAAAGATTTTGATATAGTAAAAAATGAAATATTTTGGAATCTTTTCAAAATATTTTATACTATTTTTAAAATCTTTTGGAATATTCTTAGAACCTTTAGAATATTCTTTCTGATGTCATTTAATCCGCTTGCAAACCACGTCAAATGCATATTCCAGCCACACCACAGGCTCCGCTTTTATTAGCCAACCAAGCTCGCAAGAATTTTTTGAAAATTCGCCATTTTAAAAGGCGTTTAATGTAAAGGAACAAAAATTGCCACTGTAAACCTCTAATATCCACCTTGCTCTCAAAATCTTTTGGAATCTTTTTTTGAATATGATACCTTTATGTTATAGGAATTGAGAAAATTTATTGCCATCACTATATCTTCAATGAAACCTATCAATTATGGCAATAAAATATTTATACTCAACATCATCGTATGCAATGTATTACATTTCGGTCCAAATACTATTTTGTATTATTTTTTAAATTATTAATATACATACAATGTTGAACAAAACTGATTATTGATTTGAAACTTTTCCATTTAAACAACCATACCATGAGCATCAATGGGCAAAGTCCAAAAGTGAATATGCAAAAGTTGTAGTATGCGACATATGACACATTACTATGGAAGTTTGAAGAAAACTCAATGGTGATTTGAAAGAAAATGAATTTCCAAGTTAACCATGTCTAAAACTCGGTTTTGTGCACTATAATTCAGAACTACTTTAAATTTTGTCAATTTTTCTTAGAGCTTCAAAAAAAACTTTTTGTGCCTTGGCATGTTGGTATACATCATTTTAGATTGTTGTACACGAAAATGGAAGGAAGTTGACATTTATAGAATTTAAAATATTCACAATTTGACAAACATGCAAATGATGTTGGTTCTTACAATATTTGAATATTTTTTTGGAATTGAGAGCATAGGACTGCATTGGCCATTGTATAGAGAGCATAGGTTGCAACATGAACCATTGTTACATCTTAATGCCTTTGCATTTGAAATAGTTGTTGAATAGGCCAATGCATTCAATTTATATATTAGAGTTGTATGATGCAGTTTTTTGGTTTAACTTTTTTGTACAAAGTCTAGAGTTCATGACGCACATTTCAATGACCAATAGAAAATGTTTACCGCCACATTTCGCTTGTTATGCGTTATCACACTACACATTTTGGACGTCCTACCGTGAAAACACCTTGAACTATTGAGATTGGAGAATAGACTTAATTTGAAGAATTTACACCGTCGAGGAATTTGAAATTTTAGTGTCCAAAATACAAAGGGCTTTTTAAGGATGCTCCAATCATGCGTCTCTTTTAATTTCTTTACTTTCATTTTTAAGTACTTGTAAACATAACCATTATTTACCTTAAATATAATTTTAGACATTAAATTTGACAAAATATATTTATTTTGAATTTGTATCTTGTTTGCATGATAATTTTTTTAAATATTTAAAATATCTTCCAATCATGTTGAACTTTTTTGTCATACTTGTAATGTTGATGACTATCTATGAAAAATTATTAATCATACAATGTGGTATTTCAAGTATACAGATTGTGGCGCTTTTACTTAAGTATATGTAATTTGATTAGAAAGGGGATGATTTGTGAAATTTCTATGCTTCATTTCATGTCGTAGGGATTCACCCAAAATTTTGAAGATTTCAGTATAAAAGTGCTCTTAAAAAAGTCAATTCATAAAATTAAGCAACCAAAAATCTCCAAAAATCACTACACTTAGACTATTACATTTCAACCAATCATAACAAATTTGATGTACAAATCGCTAATATCTTATTTGTAATCAAATTACAAAAGAATTTTCAATTTCAAGTTTCAAATTTTATACAAAAATATTGGTGATAGCAATAGGAGATCTAACTGTATGGATAGAATCTAAAATTGATAATGTAGAACTTTTATTCATACATCAAATTTAGAATATCCCTCTGCGTTGCATTTTATGATGCATCTTTGCAAAACTGTCAAATTTGGAGAGGGGTGAGGACGTTTAGGGGTTAAACTCTCCACCATCATTCTTTAGATAAATAATTACGTGGCATGTCCAATATTCTAGAATCTGCTACTACGATTCTTGTGCAACGACTTACAAGAATCTTATGTCTAAAATTAGAAACGATGCATGTAATTCATTAACTTCTTAACTCTTCATGTACATTCTTCTACACACTACACTAAATCACCATATACTATGGGTGGATAATTTTTGTAGGTACATTTATCCATTTGGACAAATTCTCATCTGTTTGGACATTGTTTCATCTATTTGAACAAATTTTCATCAAATTTGGATGAATTTTACCACAATATTTCAGGAAAATAATTATCAGTGTGGCCATTCAAAAATACCAATTTAAGAAATATGGCCTCATTTTAACAAGGTTATTTATGAAAAATATTTTTCAGTCATTTGGAAGAAGATTTCTCATGGAATGCACAAATTTTCGCAATTTAATTTCCAATATTCAAATTGATACAAATTTTCGAAGTGAAAAGAACTTTGTGATCCAAATCAGACCTCTAGGTTTTCCCATGTTTACACCACGTGGTACTAATTTTCACTCATAATGATACCCAAAACCACCAACTACTTCTTCGCAATGCTTGGTATGCCATTGGTTTACTTGAATAAGGTTGGATGTCCTAAAACCACCAACTTAAGAAATATGGCCTCATTTTAACAAGGTTATTTATGAGAAATATTTTTCAGTCATTTGGAAGAAGATTTCTCACGGAATGTACAAATTTTCGCAATTTAATTCCCAATATTGAAATTGATACAAATTTTCGAAGTGAAAAGAACTTCATGACCCAAATTAGACCTCTAGGTTTCCCCATGTCCATACCATGTGGTATTAATTTTCACTCATATGATACCCAAAACCACCAACTACTTCTTTGCAATGCTTGGCATGTCATTGGTTTACTTGAATAGTGAAATTGGTGGTTTTGAGTCTCAACTGTGGTGGCCCCAAGAAAACTCTACATGTCATAATTGGGGGAGGTGGTGGTTTTAGGACATCCAACCTTATATGGTGATATCAGTGTAGTGAGAGAAAAAGAGTTCTCATGATACATCATTGAGGAAATGTACTTCAAATTTGATTTTTAAATTGAGACCCCCTAAAATTAGAAATGATGCCCCTAAGGTAAACACAAACCTACCACTCAAAAATTCCAAGCCTGAGAGTCCGCAGCCTTTGTGATACACAGCTGGGCTATGAGTGTACGCCACTTGAGCGGCAGCCTAACAACAGCCCACCGAGGTAAGGCGGCGCTTCGTCATGGGCGCGGCCTTGGAACTTTGTCACGCGAATTGAACCTCCTGGTTGAGGTCCAAGCTCAAGGTACTCAACAGAAGCGACCGGGAGCCAAACTTGTCCATCAAGCGCCACTTCTCACCTGGCGAGTTGAAGGCGGTGGCCAGCGAGGGCAAGCGATGCGTCCCATGGACGAGCACCTCCAGCCAGCGCGTGTTGCGAGGGTCCTCGGTGCGCGAGCGCGCCACCAGCAGCAAGCTATTGCTGTGCGCCACGAAGTCCCAGTCGTAGCGCGAGTCCGCGGAGCTCCACGGCGTGTCGTTCACGAACAAACACTGCAAACCCACGTTCACTCTCACGCACTGCCGCGTGGCCAAATTCATTTCATAGATCCGAAACTCCACAACATCGTCTCGCGAATTAGGGTTTCCCTCTTTGGCGATGGCGCAGAACAATCTTCCGTCGTAATGAGCTAACATCTTGCACCCGTCCGCTTGATCCGCCATCGTCACTCCTGTATTTACTTCCGACCAATTCGGCGAATCCGTGTCGAAGCCGATGAGCTCGTACTCTCGGGACAGAGTGTAGTAAATTCCCCCCCGAAACGCCCCACAAGTGTGCGCGAGGCTGTCGGTAACCCTAGGCAGGGGAACGACACAATCTGACCTCGAGTTGTACAAAAACATGGCCCGACGTCTCCCGTGGAGATCTTGCCCGAAAAAGAAAACCCGGTAGTGACCGCACGGTCTCTCCACTCGGATGACAACCTGCCGGAACACCACCGTCCATGGATTGTTGATAGCGGGGAGGACTTTCCAGCTTTCTGTGAGAGGGTTACAAACTAAGATGACGCTGCGGCTGATTGTATTCAAGGCGCTGACACAGAGGAGACCGCTGTCGTCAGAGGCGATGGCGGTGATTCGATCGCAGTGCTCGAGCTGCAACGCGTGGTGAAGAAACGTGAGACCCAGGGCTTGCCATTTCTTCCCGTGCGAGGTCAAGACGGGCGTGAGGCGGAGATCGTCCACGCTCCGCATCGCCACGAGGAGCTGCGGCGTTTGCGAGCCTGTCGAGTGTGGCTTGCAGGCATCGCGGAAGGCCGGGGACAAGGGCAATTGGTGCCAGCGCTTGCACACCGCGCGGAAGCGGAAGATCGCCTCCAAGGGCAGCCGCGGCAACACTTGCTCCAGCACTTCGTCCGGAAGATGCTGCCACAAACCTGGGTCGAGGTCTTCGGGGGCCGACTCCATCCGTTCTATCTCAACATCACAGTCCAAATTTGCAGTCACCGATTCCCTTCCTTCACAATCCGCCGAATGATCCTATTTCAAATCTTGCAGACTACCACCAATCGGGAGCGACACGGGATCTGCCGCGCATCCAAAGCTGTCGGTAATTCTCACAAGAGCTGCTGCATGTGATTATCAAAGCTGCAGATACTTCCAAGAAAGCTCTTTTCAGAATAAATATATCTAAGGGCAGTTTCGCACTTGCGAGTTACTTCAGAATCTAAAAGGGCAGCTTCACACTTGCATCACTGGCGGTAATAAGTACTCTCTCTTCAAATGAAATGGAATTTATACCTTGGACTCCGCCCCTGGCTCTTTGTTTGACTGTGAAAAGACCAGACGTCAGTTCCTGCTAAATATCCAAGAGGGAAGTAAAGTTTAGAGAAGAAGGGTTAAAACTTGAATACAACAATGTTCAACATCTAATATAAACAACTGGAGACCGGTGTAAGGGTATTGATCCTCCAAATGCATAAAAATGAAAGTTGCACCGCTCCGACGGTAAGTGAAAGGAACACACAATTTAGCCTCTTCCTCTTCCCTCCCGTTCCCCTTCCTCTTCCAGTCAAACACCAATTAAGCTACAGAGAATGTGAGGAAGTTTGAGCAGGTCGCTACAGGGACAGAGCCTCTCATGGTGTAGCTGCGTGTTGAACTCCTTGTATGCAAAGCTGTCCCAAATGCCTTGGAATTCTACCGTGTTTATTTTCCACTTACCGGTTGCCCAAAGCGGGTATTCAGGTGTGATACTCTGTAGATTCGAACAACTCCCTGAAATGAAATCAGTTGGTGCCTGATGATCATGCTGTAGGTTCTCTCGATCAATCACTGGGATCATGCCTGCGAGGCCTCAACCTAGCTTTGACCGGTTACTACAGATGCCAATTGGCGAAGGAACCCTGCTCCACCAGTTGCGAGGGCGACCATCCTTTCCCTGAGCATGGCTTAGCATCCAGCTTGCGCGCTCTCGTCTTGGGCCGTGCTCGGGGACTCAAAAGCTTGGTGCGGTGCACTCCCGCCGGCGCAGTTTGAATGCTCCGGCGCAGCTTATACTGTCCGTGTATGTTGCACAGGGAATGGCCTTGGATCATCAACCCCATCTCACAAGGATCCACTCTCGTTTCTGCCAACAATTTAACAAGAGCTTCGCTTATTAATTAATATCCAACCATAATTAACTGAGTTACGATACAGGGCAAGAGAGGACCTCGGTGATGATTCAAACCTGCTGGCTCGGAGTAAGGATCCAAGCGAATGTCCATAAGCCGTCGCATGTACTTCATCTTCTCCCCACACTTGAGGCTCCGCGTGAAGAAGGACATGCGATCCACTTGGCCAACTCGAAGAAATCCGAGTCGGATGTGACGAAGCAGCGATCGATCTTACAAGGCCGCCTGTTCTTCACCTTGAGGTGGTCCGTCTCCTCCCCGCAAGCCAGCATCCACGCCTCCGCAGTCTCCATCATCTGCGACTTCATCACGCCCACAATGTTCAGCCACAGGAAGAACGTCTCCAGATGTTCCTGATACTCCTCCACGGAGTTCACCTCGCTGATGGTGAGGGCGACGTCTTGGGGATCCCATGCCCGCCACCCGGGCTTCAGAAACCCTAACTTGGGCGGGGAGTCGTAGCGCCAGGGCTCGCAGGACGGCGGCTTTGCGGGCGGCTTGGCCACGAACAGGCGACCCTCCTTGCACCGGCGCGCACGCCATTTGCCCAGAGGTGAATCCAGGGGCGCTTGGTTCAGTTTCACGTAGGTCTTGCGGTCGAAGATGTAGTGGAGCAGGGCCTCGTCGAGGGCTACCATGTGATCGTGCTGCCGGGGCGTCAAGTCCACCTTCTGCGCTCGGTTGGCGGTGGAACGTGGACACCCGCACTCGTCCCACTTCCCTTCAAAGAGACGAACGTCCTGAATCGCATACGGAATTGTCTTCAATATCGGCACGGTGGGAATTACGGTCTTCGCACTCACGTTTGGAATATTGCTCTTCCTTCTCCTCACGCTCATTGTTGCTGGGAATCAATCAAGAAGCTGGTGTAGGAGATCGAACCGGCAGAAGAGGTGCTCTTGCTGCAAGAAAAATAAGCTGTTTCACGAATTAAGGGGGTGTCGGAAATCACGAGTTGTGCTGCGAGATTTCGCTATGTCTTTCAACGTGATTCTGCGCCCAAAATCTTGTCTCCAAAATACCTGTCCCTTTGTAGAGTTTTCAAGTCTCGGAACAGAATTGCCTCTGTTTTCGGCACTTTGACTCCCCTAATTGCACTCGAAGATCCTGAGGAAGAAGATATGCCAGTTTTCACTTGCGTAGGCAGTGATGGCGAAGTTGGTTGAGGTTGGTTGAAATTAGTTGCAGTTTCACGGCTGAGATGATAAACAAATAGTTGACTGTGTTCGTCAAGACTAATCGAAGTTTGTTAGTCTCAAACAGTGTGTGAGTGAGTCGGCACTTACGGTACTAAGTAGGTTTAAGCTGCGATATTTGCCAACTCAAGCTCTCTGTGATTAACGGTAGTCGTTACAAGCTCCAATTGCCCCAATGCATCCTGGTCGGCATAAAACTGCAACTCAAGATAGGAGACCTTTTAGTGAGGTGATTTAAAATGCAGGTCTTCACAAGCAAGAAATGTTCACATCCCATGATCCGATCGATGGAATCATACAGCTAGAGAAGGCCCTAAGAAGGTGCTAAAATGACATGTAGACCATCGGATACCGGTACCTATCATGCTGGATCATCATAATCAATTTAGGGCATGCCAACCGCAATAGCAACTCTTCTGCCACTAGTAATCTCAACAGGATGTCATTTACAGCGTTGCAACCAGCTAACTCTGGTGTCCAACGTGCAGCCAGTAAACTCATGTCAATTTTCAAACTACTGCTATGGAATCTCAAGCGCAACTGCAGTGGTCTTTGTAAGGAAAAGGGTAACTCATTTGTGAACTTGTATCAACTTTTTCTAATTCTAAACGGTTTCAGAAACCGAGGGGGCTTGTTGGTCAAATTAAAGTGTTGGGTCTCCAGGTTCAGATACGGTCACCAGGGGAGACTTCGTTTGATCCTTTGGCCATCCTTGACTGCTGCCAGTTTCAATCACGTCGATTGACTGTTTACTTGCCAGTTCCGCATTCCATTCTTGCGTCTGTTGGATTGCGTTGTTGTGTTGAACGAATTCTGGTTGGTTGGTTGATGACATGAGCCGTGCCCACATGCGATCAGTTATGCTCACATTTCGCGACTTCGCCACCACTCTCTGTCATAAAATAAAAAGGATAAGAATCCAAAAGAATCGAGAAAAGGAGCTGATATGATGTAGACAACCTACGGGGATTGTGTCTGGAGGATTTGTTCTCCCAGTAAAACAAAGCAGATTTGTATTCCACAATACTATTGCAAACATGTTCATCACGCGGCTTCATGAATCACAGGTATGAAACAATAGAGTTGGTCAACTGAACTTGTAAGAGTTTATACAGCTTGAGATCTTACTGGTATGGGAATATAGCAATGCCTGACATTCACTGGCCCGACGGTGAAACCGCAGAACCCCGCCATGGCCCCATGGATGGCGCCATGAGCAAGCAAAGTGCAGTACACGTTGTCAGAAGCATTGCTTGGAATAGCTCGAATCATGTACGTGGGATCTGCAGAATCAAGTGATTTAGTAGTCTTAGCCATAGTGAAGGTCACCAAGGGCAACGTTGGACTGGAGGAAATTTCTGAAAATCGTATATGGGATTACAGAAGTATGTAAAAGTAAGTATCAAAAGAATTGAACATGCAGATACCTATGTATTTCAAGGTAAGCGGCTCCTTCAATTCCTTGTCGAAATGTTCCTGCAATATCAATAAGTTGATGGATCGGAAGGCCAAAAGATACTGCAAGATGTAATTGAAAGAAGCATGTACATAGAACGCTTTCATCATTGTCAACCGATGTCAGATTCGCAGACTGGCTTTTCAGTATTGACCTGAGTCCCTGTTAAAATTGCAATAGTTTAACAAAATCTGCCCCGTACCTTCAGATGATGACAGAGCCATAGACCCACATCGAGGAGTAACTTATTTCCAGATGCATCACTCAGATTGTTAAAAGACCTTATACTCTCAACGTGACTATCAGCCATCAGCTCTTGTGCAGCACCCTCGGCTACCACGATGACCATGTGACCTTGTTCTCGTAATTTGTTGTGAACATACTCCATCAGGCCACCTGGTCCATGTAAGTAAAACGGAATTTCTGGGATCAAACAAAGGTCCTGCATTTTTATGAAATACAATCATTATTTAATCATCTGCAACGTGGCAAAGTCAATGTGCGCATGGAGTGAATGATGTAGCTGCGATAGGCAAGAAGAATTGAAAAGAGTCCAGAAGGATTGGTCAGAAAGCCAGAGTATATTACCACGTCACGACTAGCAAGAGTAGCATACATGGCGATGTACCCTGCGCAAAAATGAATCTCGATTAGATAAAAGCTGAGGAGTCTTGAATTCAGATAATCATTGTCGGTCGCAAACGGAATGCTCAAGAATGTCATTGAGGAGTTTTTTATACATTACGATTGTCAAAGAATTTGACGTTTCCAGATAACGTATCTCACCAGTGTAGCGTCCCATAAGCTTGACCAACCCAATGCCATTGTGAACACTCTCGGCTTCCACATGGGCAGCATTTATTGCGCGCTGTGCTTCTTCAACTGCTGTATCAAAACCAAATGACTTGTCTATAACCTGCCATCAAGCCCGTATAAAATAATCCAATCAGCTTTCACGTAGCATAGACTGCAGTTAGAAATCCATGGAGAATGACGAGCAGAATGATGTCAAAAGCTTACGTCGATATCGTTATCGATTGTTTTTGGAATGCATGCAACCGCAACCTTTAAGCCCCTCTTCTTACACTCCTGCAGGTTAACATCATTTCCTAGCAAAGTGAGTAGCGGACCATCAACGCGGCACAAGATAATTAGGAAACCTGATGCTATGACGTGGCGATAATCATAGAGTTGGCCCTGTGCTGCAAAATCCCCACATCAAAATTGCATCCTTCCTACAAAGGTGACAAAGGCCATGCTGAAACGAATTTACTAAAGCATAAATTTTTGAGGCAATGCAGCGTATAAAGTGTGCACATACCTCGTGGATGGCGATTGCTCCTTTATGGGTGCCATCACCTCCAATTATATAGATCTGAAGCCAATAAGCGTCTCAGAGTGAGTTGCTAATCTAAAACGTGAAGCTTTTGCGGTTGACGCTGTGTTCCAGGCCTATCACAAAGCTTTTATGGGACCTTTACCATGTTCAAAAGCTCTTATCATTTACACCTCACCCACAAACTGAAGAATAAGATCCAAGAATGGGCACGTATTTGTACCAATAGAGTTAAAACAACTCAACTTCTTCACAAAGTGATTTTTCCACAAATCTTGATGACAAAGGTGCTCAAGAAAAAATCATTTTGACCGTCATGTGTCCACTGAGAACAAGTTCCCGCTCAGCATCTGCCATACCTGATCAAATTCACGGGCTTGAATAGCATCAACAATTTTGCGAGTGTCATGACCGCCACGTGAGGATTTCAAAACCGTGCCTCCACGTTTGTGAATATCACTTACGACTTTAGGGTTGAGAGAGATTGTGTTTCGGGCATAAAATCCTTTGTAGCCCCCCTGTTGACAAAAAGTAGCTAAAAATTAGCTGCAAAGCATCTACTTAAATCAGCTCTAAGTGAACAGTCAAAGGGAACATTTCATTTCGAAATATCTCTGAAGGGAATGTTCCAGACAACCGAAGGATTAAGCCGCTTGGCTTGATTAAGCTAGATAGAGCTTATTACTTACATCAATACCGAAGATTTCGCGCACACCATATTGCGTCCAAAGACCACAGACAATCTCACGAATCACAGTGTTGATTCCGGGACATAATCCTCCACAAGTTACAATGCATGCCCTCACTTCCTCTGATTTGAAGTATATCTGCGGAAAAGCAATGCAAAGAGCCTTATGAATTGTCAAAAGAGAAAGTCTCCCCTCATGACCACGTACCAAGATGATCAACTATCTAGAATGGTCTATAAAGCAGAAGCAGAGCCGAGAGGTGTGAACCTTGTCTCGAGGTCCTGCACGTCTGAAATGAATACCATGCCCAGAAGTATTGATATTTACAACCACCTGCAGATGCATACATGAACTGTTTGAGTTTATCCTTATGTATTGGTGATTTCACATAAATGTTGGATTATTCAATTTGGAGATCCAGGTGACCAAAAACATCGTCGGAAAGAGGTCAAAAGTTGATGTCATCCATATTTAACTTTCTATAACAATGTCAAGCCTAATTTGGTTTTCATAGCCGAGCTTACATCTTTGGCAACGACATCTGTGTCCTCAACAAAATACTTCCTGCAAACAAGACGAGAGAAGTTCCAATCAGCCGATTTCTTCCAAAGTATCACGTATTTGGTGGTGGCTCGTGGTAACCGGGAGCATTTCCAGGTTGTTACCGTATTCAAATGGCTGATACTGTCCAATGATTTGCATCACTTAATTAGTGTAAAACGGACGATAGAGCTCACCTCACAGCTGAGTATGCAGGGTGGTGTTTCAATGGATTATCATATGTCTGTCCACAAGAGAAACAGGAGTCTGTTATTCCCACAAAGTTAAGATATATTTATCGTTCAAGGAGAAGCTTGCGTAAATGTCCTAATTTGACCCGAATATTTAATAATGTCTCCATTTTTCACAGGCACTGCCCGTCGATAATGACTCCTTCCTACATTGCAAGGTAAGGAAACGACGCTGAACAGACATGCGACTTATATAGGATTTGTAATGCGGCTGATAATCTATCCAGTGATTTAAAACTAGAACTAAATTATCCAAGTCCATTGAAAAATGTCATGACAAGATAATTAAATGACACCGACAGTACTGCCTATTAACAAATATCCAGGTCCATTCTTCTTGATTTCTAGAATTAATGTGAAAATTAGAAACTACAGGCAGATTGATGAGGACCTAATTGACCATTTCTAGTTGCCAACCAGGTGAACCTTATGCATACATAATTTTTGCGCTCTCCTCTTGAGAAAAGCAGTCGGTTCACAAATAACATAGTGAGGCAACCCTATAGAAATTCATCATCGAAGAAAAGAAACGCCCCATCATGGCAGGAAAAAGCCACAAAATGGTGAGAAACATCAAGACCTGTTGTGTACCGGCCAATTCTGAAACCTAGGATGCTTACCGGCAAGTTATCGAGCCAGTCCGTAAGGTGCGGTACATCTTCAAGTATAGCACCTCCGCCTCCTGAAGATACTTTCATCGCGCAATCCATTCTTGAAAGAACGGGCAGATCCTCTCCGTCTTGACTCTTGACTCACCACGAAACGCAGCAGATCGCCCTGAACATTCTACGAATCCATTTTCTGACAACCGAGGCGAGCGCACAAGCAGAATCAGAATTATCGAGAACGCATTAGCAATGGAGTCCATAGCCAATCGCGGCTGACAAGCACTTGCAAATCTTCAATATTAGATCGAATAGAGGCTGCTCAAATGCAAACTGCGACTCGTTTCAACATAATAACATCCTTGATAAAACAAGTCTACAGAGGTATCTGAATCTAACACGAATTTCTTGACAATCGGCTACGAAATTGCTGCACACAATCCCTCTTAACCCCTAAAGGACCGAGAAGCCTGAGTTTGGTCTTATGTTCTTTTTAGCATTTTTGAGAGGTTCTACATGGAGTTCCTTTTGTTCAAATTTGTTTCTTTTTTGACCAACACATGCAATGTTCTTCACTTATTATGGTGATATAAAATTTGGTTGCATTTGAATTATACTTTTCACAATATGATCGAATGAATTTGTCACTTTAAAACCATGAATCTTTGGTCCTTTAGGTGTTAACCCTACCGGAATGTAGAAAGACTGGAATCCTATTGAAGCTGGTCAATTATTCCTCATTTTCTGGCAACCGACAGAGAACAAAAGCAGAGTCGGAAAATTTTATCAAGAATGCATTAGCAATGGCGTCCATGGCCATCAGAACTGACAACCACTTGCAAAACCTTCGACAATAATAGTATTTGTTAGATCGAATAGTTTGCAACATATGCAAACTGCGCCACATCCAAAATAAAATCAAGCCTTAAGAAGTGGAGGAATCCAAATCGAACACGGATTTCTTGAAAACCGGCTTTAAAATTGCTGAATGAAATCCCTCTTGAACTTACCAAAATGTGGAATCCTATCGAGATATGGTCAATTATCCCTCAATTTTGGCGTAACGAGCACTGAAGCACACAAGCAGAGTAGAATTATCAAGAAATGCATAAACAACGCGAATGACAAGCACTCGCAAAATAGTTTTAGATTGAAAATTTTGCATCATAGAGGCTGCTCAAATGAAAACTGCGATTCATCCAACACATTAGCATCCTTGATAAAAACAAGTCTGACGAAGTGGAGGTATCCAAATTAAACACGGATTTCTTGATAATCGGCTCTGAAATTGCTCATCAAGATTGAACTCACCGAGATGTAGAAAGAGTGGAATTCTATTAAAAAATGGTCAATCGTCCCGCAATTTTGGGTGCACAAGCTCAACTCTAGACGTGCGCTATCCACTACAAATTGGCGAACATATATTCAACAGGAAATTCTAATGCGACATGGCTCTTTGGCACGCTAAATTGCTCTTCCACATTTGTTCCGCATTTGATCTCTGTTCCACATTTGCAAGCGCGGGGCGTTCGATTGACGACTCAGCAGAGAAGGCCATGAACATTACCCTTGTACAGTCATCAGTACAGTCAGCTACAGTCAGCGTGGTGATGACATCTGTACACCTGCTCATACATTGGGCGAGGGTGGTTTTTAATAATGGATGTACTAGTGGGCCCCGCACGTTGGACACTGGCTTGCGTTTTTCTTGATATATACTCCCTCCGTCCCGCAAAGGACACCATGATATCAACTTAAGTTTTGTCCCATAATAAAACCATGATTTCCAACTATACTCATTCACCACCTGCAATTAAGCTTCGTGAGCGCTTGACAACTCCTTCAAAGCATTGTAGACAATCTCACACCTTAATCCATGGATTTTGATCATGTTGATCATGGATTATTATCATGGATTTTGGTCATGTATACACTCTCTGGCAGTCAAAATACTCCCTTTGTATTCATTTAACCCATGGATTTGCATCACAGTCAACATCCTCCCTTTGTAATCATGGGATTAAACTTAATCCGTGTATTTCAATGAAAACAAGGTCTTTTTGCAGGACGGAGGGAGTAGTTGTTTGGGATTTTACGTAGAGTACATATAGTACATATGGTAGTTTTGAAATTGAACCTTCATTTGGATCTAACGACTTACATAATATTCAGTAACCTTCACTCGCTTAGCCTTTCCATCCATCCAATGGAAAGGCAAGAGGCAAGAATGTTTGGAAGGGGCAAGAGGCAAGAGGGTGTCAAACTAGAATGTATCAGAGGGAGGGACAAAGGGAGTATCAATGCATATTGTGTGCGGTCCTTTGCAGGCATTGAATTCCTATTGATTGGCCATGCTATGAACAATCTCAGAAACCCAACTTGATATGAAGCGACATTCTTTATAATGTTGCTCTCATTAATGAAAGTGACAAACATGTGGGGATGTGTTGGAAAGATCTTGCATGTGTCACAAACATGAGTGACCAACGAAGTGGTTACCTTCCCTTCCAATTTCCCAAAGCCTCCACATGTGAGTAAATATGGATAGCTACTAATGGAACTTGGACGATAATGAGGAATATGCTGCATATTCTCTTCAAGGGCAAGACATACCCAGTGCATGCTACTGAGCTTACTATGATTATTTCCTCTCTCTTGATGGCAGTTGTGGATGAATCTACTACAAGTTAAGAAGCAGCAACTTCGAGAGCAACTTTGCAGATGGGAGAGCACAAATAGCCCATACTTTGGTTTGGTGGGAAGCTCACGGATCAAGATGTTTCGATTTGTTTGGTGCCCACCCAAATCAACCACCACCTCACTATAGACACGTCGCATCAAACGTTGGTGGAACTGATTGAAGGTGCACTCTAGTCGTTTGAAAAAATGTAGCAACTACTTCGAGACGTGCTTCAGTGAGCGTTGGACAAACCACAAATTAGAGCCCTATATCTTTGGATTGCGAACTTGAGGTCCAAGAGGAGATTACATGCTACGAAGATTGCTTCTCCCGCATGTACACACCATTGCTTTTGAAGAACTTCAAGAATGTCACGTACAGTGTGCAGCTTCTCAGAGTAGCGTCCCAGATTCAGTTTCACGAATTGATGAGCTCCATTTGCCGCTATTTATCGACCAAACATTGGTCCGCTGAGGATGAAACTAAGATGAATCCGGGAGTACACATCCTCTCCAGCCTTTCCTCGAAATCATGTAAAGGATCTAGTGGCCCAATTGGATTTGGATATGAGCAACAAGGATTGTCGCAAGCAAGCATGCAACGCCATAAAGAAGTGCATTCGCGGTGATTTGCGCTTCGACATTTTTCTTCGTCTTGATGTCATTTATTCAAGAAGTTGTTACTGGGAATTGGACATAGTAAGTGTTTGACTTTTGCAGAGGACATGGTCATGATCTTGATTAAACAGGCGAAGGACCTGATTCTCAAGTTGCATGAAGAATGTGATGGAAAGAGAGCCGGGAAAGTTCCTGATTATCATGGAAGGTCACGAAAGTTTGTTTCACTACAAGCAGAAGGCGTCGCTTTTCGTGAATCAAACGGCGCCACTTTGCACTCACCAATTTTTTGGTTGGACTTGGTGAGTGCAATTCGTCACGTAGGACAAGCATTTAGAGTGAAAAGCGACAATGAGCAGGATCCTCTAGAGTGAGAAACGACGCCTCTTCTTGTAGTGTTTGCTGATGGAGGCTTTACTGGAAGCGCAAGTGGCTGAAGAAGTGGTCGAGTATTTCACAGGGAGAAATAAAGACATTCCCACATGGGATTTCATATGGGAAGTGGGACAAACTTCCCACAATTGTAACTTTCTTGAGATGACTGTAGTGTATTTTTGATCTGGGAAAGTTACAATTGTGGGAAATTTGTCCGCGTTTCCCATGTGGGAATGATCTTGTATCTATCTCCCTGTGTTTCCTGCAATTTTGACTTGTTTCCCCAAAATAATTTAGGACCTGCATATTACAAATATGGAAGGTTGTTTCCAGGCTTTGAATGTGAAATTCCAAAGCTCATTCTTCTCATTCTTCAAGACGTGGTCGCCGGGAATCTACTTCTGGGAATATCAGGTCGTTGTACTATTACAGAAATGGAGCCAGGTTATATTAAGCTTTCTGCAGGGTAATACGGTGGTCTTAAAACTGATTATAAACAATTTGTAAATGATTATTTTGTTTTTAACTTTGCCATTCAAACAGCAGGTGGAGCTCATCAAATCGGAGGATACATTTACATGGAATCAACATCGCTTGCAACGTTGTTGAAGAGCAAGTGGCCGGCTGAAGTGGAAGTGAGTCTAAAGGCTGATTCATCGTTAGGAAAAAAACGATGGACATGATAATTTTCAAGTTTAAGTCATGAAAAATGTGCTAGGAAGGTTCATGTATTTTTCTTTAATATATGTTCATAGTGTTGATATGAACAATTCATGCACATAATGCAAGTTCTGGTATTCAGACGAGTTCTCTAAGTTGAGCTTATTAGTATATAACATTGTTTACTTAGTAGTTAATGAAGCTTGCATCATTCTAGTTTTTTCGCATGTAATCATTACATTCTTTGACCCTATTCATCATGTGGTCACAAAGATTCCCTTTTGCACTTGAAAATACCAATTTTTTTATCTCACTCTGTACAATTTATCTCAAGTGGTAATTGTGTTGAAATCAAAAATGGAAAAAACATATGTAGGAGATAAACAAGTGATTTCACACATGTTGCGTATTTTGATTAGAACCAATTCCTTTCAGTACAATATTTTCCAATGTTGGCCTTTTGCAATATTCACTTTTCATATGGAATGCTTTAAAGAAAAGGGTACAAGCATGCTTGGGGTACCCCAATCAAGAACCAGGAATCATGAATGAAAGAATTTTTAAATGTCATATTTTGCAAATAAAATGAAAGTAATATTTAAAAATATTACTTAGTATTAGAACACATGTAATCGTATCATTTTCATAAATTAAAATGTACAAAATCATTAATTTTTAATTTTCATACTTATTTGGATATAGTACTTAATATCATACCAATGGAAAATAGACATGTATATATAAGAATTTTGCCATGAATTTTTTATCCGTTCATTACCTTACAACTCACTTTTTATGTTTCAGATTTGAAATCCAAAAAAAATTTCAATTTTGAAGTCCTTTTAGATGTAGTCATGTAGTCCCTCTTTATAATATTTCAGAAGATTGTGAAAATTATAAAAAAATAGTTACATACCACATTTCATGTTGTAAAATACTACAACTGATTATTAGAACATCATAAATCAATATAGTCAATTACAAACACTTTCCAATAAGTAGTTATATTCCTTTTTCATTCTTGAATTAAAAACCCATACTGTCACAGTCGTGAACATAGGCTACAGAAATCATATTAACAACTTTAATCAATTAAAAGCAATTTTTTTTTAATGTACTTCCATATTGTATTCTACTTGAAGCAAGTGAAGCTATATTAAAATCATGCTTTCACAATAAGATTTGTAATCTAACCTATGTTAAAGGGAAAAAAATTCACAATTTTATAGTGTGACATTCCTTATGGGGTACCCAAGCATGCTTGTTCTCAAAACGAAGACAATAAAAACTACTTGCATGTAAAAAAACCAATGAATTGATATAGGGTATGTAATAAACAAATACAAAATAAAGCTGTATACATATATTATATTCACCTTAGAAGTGGAAATGAACAAGTGAATAATGGAAAAAAATACAGAATAAGACAATGAATGCAAAGAAAAACGTTAATAAAAATGTAAATGTTCATAAACTAATTTTTTTTTAAAGAATGCAAAGAACAAGACAAAAACCCCACCATGCGTCAAGTACCCAAACCAGAGGGTTGCCTGTGGAGAATAAGTGACCTCCACGGACGTAATTGAGCCAAACCACGACAAGTTTCCATCACTATACTTTACACAAAACAAAAAAAATCACACATCAAATGAAAAGATTCCTAGCAATTTTTTTACCAAATTCTTACTTGCTTTGGGTCCAGGAAAATTCTACACTAAAAAATTTGAGAAATAAAATGAATGGAATCACCAAAACAATCTCTGAAAAGTACAAGCTCAGTCACCAAATTTTGGATGAAAATTTCTATTTATAGAAAATATAATGGATGAATGTGCAAAGTGGATAATGAAAACCCAATTCTCTTTTGACCCGTCTTTATTCTAGGATGCCACTCGTTCTAGCAATAAAAAAAACATAATTCATTTATTGTCACACTCAGTCACCTTTTACATGTAGTTAACTTGGCCCGTTGCCCACAATAGCCAATTTTTTTGTTTTTCTATTGGTAGAAAGACACACCCTGAAATGCAGCGAGGTAAGAAAAAAACGGATAGAGTAATCCATACACATACATATTCATCCATAAAATTATCTATTATAAGACACTTTCATCCAAATAGTGGCGATTCTAGTATTTTTCTAAGAGAAGACTTGACAATTTCATACACTTTTTTGCATTTTTTCTAGTGTAAAAGTAGCCAAGTGCTCCCAAAATCAGGTAAGATTATGGCGAAAATTCAAAACTTCTTTTCGAAAGTAAAGAAAAAAATTTCCATTAAACTGCATTCCGGGCATTCCCAACCAATAGTTACGATGTGCAAACTTGAAGTTGTCGGCCGATGCCGAAGGGCTGGTGCAAGCACACTGATCACCGAGAAGGACGAATTAAGTTACCGACAACGTTGCCTTCCGGCGGATGCGGACCGCGTGAACTGTACCCGAAAAGCCTGCAGATTTCCAGGCAGGGGACGCTCCACGCGTAGTACAGTATGCTTGAAAGTCAGAGCCAGATTCCTTCGCCCTTTCAATTCGTTCTTCGTCTAGGCTCGATCGATCCTTCGCTTGAATTGCCGATCAAACTGCACTGCATTGCACTGCACAGAATCTCGGTCCACTATGTTCGTCGCTTTACGAAACGATTCTGAACGATTGCTCAAGCTTACCCGTGAGCCTGTCATAGTTGCCTGGTTTTGTGAGGGTATTTCAAGTATTTGGAATCTTGAAGAGAGAGTTTGAGAGCTTTTACAGTACGTGTGGGTCTTAAGCTAGTACAGTACTGAATTCTAAGTAGATATATGCAATTCAATCCTTTTGTGCTGGACCAGCTAGGGCGATCGAGAGCTACTAAGAGGTGCAAACAGATTTAGAGGTGTATTACTGACAGGTGCAATACACTGAGAGGTACAAACAGGGTGGAAAGCTTGTACTTGCTCACACAAAAGATGTTGTACTTGCTCACATCTTTTCCACCTCAATGATGACTAAAATGTGTTTGGTTCCTAATTGTTTACCATTGGTCACAAGTTGTCATTCATCCAAAACACGATTTTCCATCCATTCAAAACACGAATTACCATCCATTACCGTATAAAAATCTGAGTTACTTCAAATACAATAGGGATCACGGAAGCACCTCTCATTTTCTTCATTAAGATACGCCCCCTGCGGTCGCTGGACAAGGATTCCGTGTTGCATGGACAAGGATTCTGGTGCGTAACTTTGCAGCGATGGAGTACTGGCGTGCTCGCATCTTCCGAATGTGGTCTGTGGTGATCGGAGCAGCTATCTGGGCGTCCATTCTCGCAACGCAAGTGCAAACCGAACCAGGTACGTATAAGCCACTACACTAGTTAACAAATCTCTCATTTACGGACCTGTTGCACCATGATCGAACACTTGAACGTTCTCTGTAAGCATTATAGTGGTTTGCAAAGAATCAGGTCCGACGTTGAGTGCTAGCTTCCAATGCTACAGTGATGAATACTTTGAAACCCCAGCTTCATGAATATGAGTCTTTATGAGTCTCCGACCATGAATTCTTAACAGTGGAAACCATTATCCACCTCTTCTGAATTCGAACCAGGTATAAGCCACTAAACTAGTTAACAAATCTCAAATTTACGGAGCTCACGTTCTGTTGCACCACGATCGAACACTTGAACGATTCTCAGTCTGTAAAGCATTAATTAGTGTTTTGCAAAGAATCGGTTCGAAGTTGAGTGCTAGCTTCCAATCTTAAAAGTGATGAGTACTTTAAAACCCCAGCTTCAAAAGAGGAATATTATGAGTCTTTATTATTCAGACGAGTCGTCTCCAATCATGAATTCATAACCATTCTCCACCTCTTCTGAATTTGGAGTTTTCGACGCTGAACGTGCAATGCAGCACGACATGAGTTTATGAGAAGAATGGGTGGACAATGATAAAGTTTGTGGTTCAGCTCCCGGGGGTGCACTCTATATTATGTTTGAGGATCATCTGCCTTTATAACCCCTCTTAAAACCCCTCTTAAAACCCCTGTATACAAGGGTTTATATTTCTAAAACTTTTGTATACAATTAAATCTATTCCGTCTTAAATATATGTTTAAATATATGTTTAATGTAAGTATACATCAATAAATATGTTTATTGTATGTATACTTTGTACAGAAATGTTCAAATTAATACCCCTTTTGTGCACTCACATATACTTTCACAAATTTGTGATTCAGCTGGATTCGTGAGCATCGACTGTGGCGCGAGCGCCGTGTACTTCGACACGGCGCTGAACATAACTTGGGACACGGACGAGAAGTACACATCTGACGGTGAGAATGCCGTGAGCGATCAAGGCAACGTCACATTCGTGTACAACCCGGTGCCCGGGCGTGCGCTCAACACAGTGCGCAGGTCAGCAAATTTTTTTTGGCTATATTGATCCCCAACTTGCTATTTGCATAACATGCTTGCTATGTTGCTATATAAGAAAAATTGGGTAAAAAAAATAGAGTATATCTTCATAATCTTTTCTTATCATTAGTATGTATAGCCAACAATTCTATAGAAAGCTATGTACTAGATAGAGTATTCCGTGGGCTCTGCTACAGCATGTAGCGGGTGCATGCCATCTGTGAGTTACGAAGTGGCGACTTGGTAGCATGCACCCACTATACGATGTGGCGAGCCCATGAAGTACTCGATCTAGCATAGCCTATGATACATGTCGCACATTAATAGTCTTGTTTTGAGGAGTACACTATGGAGAGTTGAGAATAGAAAGAGATGAGGAGGAGTTCTTTACAAAGATTTGGAATACACTACGAAGATTGTGTGCATAGGAAAATACATTATGAGATGTAACTGTACTGCTTAGCACAAATCTGAAGCTGCCACAACTGGTCCTGATTTCCTGGAGTAGGGTATGTATTTGTAGTATAAAAACATTGTAAATGGCCAAAAATGCTTTCTATTTTTCAAGTTTCAATTTTCAAATCACCAATGGGACTCCCTTGAAAAATGAAATAAAAAATCAGGTTCGCGGGTCCTCGCAACCGGAGCTGCTACGCGCTCCCTGCGGTGCCCAACACGACGTACCTGGTGCGCGCCGCGTTCCTGCCCTGGCAGACGAATTCTTTGGTGAAGTTTGATGTGCTCCTGGAAGGCACTACCGTAAAAACGGTGGACGCGGGTAAAGGCGACGTCGTGGAGGTCGTGCTCGTCACGGCCGCTGCGGCCACCATTGTGCACTTGTGCTTGCTAAGAACCTCCCCCCTTCTCAATCCCTACATCTCCACCCTTGAGCTTCGGCCGCTTGATGGCGGCATGTACGAGACCACGACGCGCCAGCAAGGCTACGTCCTCTCCCGACTTGATCGCCACAACTTCGGCGTTGATGCCGCAGTTTCCCCCTACCTCAGGTAACATAACACTCTCCCTCTGCGCATGTCCGATGTTGAGAAGAATTTCTTGCAATGCTTGACAATTCGATTATTGTACAGTGGAGTTGTCCTTGTTCCGGGCCTTGTTCGAGTTGGCTTTAGTTAGTTCCGAACGGAGGGGCGATTGTGGTTATTTTCAAGTTGCACCAGAATTGTAACGCTCAAGTGCCGAGAGCTCTAAAAACTAGGACTGGTATACATGTAACTTAGAGTCGGCCATTGAAATCCGCCATTTTAACAATATCGGAATATATGGCTCATCTGACTCAGAAATATTGGCTTAGAAATCCATCTGATTCAGAAATATTGGCTTATTTGGAACTTACTCCTGGGGTAACCCAAGGTACGTCCGATGCAGGCTCCAATATAGAAAGCCTGACCATGAAGCGACCTGCATTGTCACTAAAAAAAGTCATTCCCATTACATCGATTGTTTCAAATCAAAAATAAAAAAATCATTTATTGCACATTATTTAGAGGGAAAATTGCACTTATGACCCCTAAGTTCTTAATAAGTTCTGAAGTAGTCGACCATCCATGTGTCAAAAAGTCAATACACTTATCAAGATTCAGAGTATGTGCTAACATACATGAATCTGCATGTGAAGGTATCCAGACGACCCGTATGATCGGATCTGGCTGAACTGGGTGGGCGATTTCGACCCGGTGAACACCACGCACAGCATCGACACGAGCCGCGTGCCGAACAAGCCGCCGGCGGTCGTGATGGCCACGGCGCGGCGTCTCATCGGGTATCAGATTGTGCAATGGCTGGAAGACGTGACGTACTACATTGCCATGTACTTCGCGGAGCTCAACGCGACCGTTACGCGGCCGTTCAGCGTGGACCTGGACACGACGCCGTGGCTGGTGGACTTCGACATCGCCAACATGAGCGGAGGCCCATTCATCGCCCTGCAGGCAAGGTTCTTTTCTATGGCTGCATGTCGCCAGTTTGGCTACAAAAAATTATTTCTCGTGCTACAAATAGTATGTAAATTGAAAGATTTTTTTGGATGAAAAAGCCTAATTTCAATCATTTATAAAAAAAAGTAAATGAAATTCTCAGATTTGGATGAAAGTCGTACTTAACCCCTAAACGTCACATCGTCCAGTTTCTGAACGACTAACAGATTCAAACTCGCCTTGTGTTCTCATCAATGCTTGGCTGAAAGTCATCCAATTTTTTGGAGATACTTCATCAAGTTGTTGTCTTATCCAATGGTTGGATTTGGTGATATTAGAGAACATATTTTTTAAGATTACAAATGGAGAAGTATGTCAAGTTGTTAACCAAGCCAAAATTGCATTGACTATAGTTCAAAAGTAACCTTGCAAAAATGAGGTCATAGGTTTAATTAGCACAAAAATTTCAAAGAATCACCATGTTAAGAGTATCTCATTTCAAATGCATTCCAATAAATTTTACTCCAAAAATGTTAATGTTTTGTTTGTAATCAAATTTAGAAGAAACTTTTAATTTTAACTTTCAAAATTTATAATAAAATATTGGTGATAGTATTGATGAATTACAGATGGAATCTAAAATTCAAAATCTAGAACTTTCATTTGTATATTAATTCTTCTAAGTAGTACTTTATGATGATTTTTTTCAAATTGTCAATCATAAGGACATCCTGGTACGTTTAGGGGTTAAAATAGATGAATAGGTCCAAGATATAGATGAATGTGAAAATATTTGGTTCCAACATAATACTATAAGTCGCCAGTTGAGCATTTGTGGTAAAATGAAAAGAGAACCCTGCCTGCAGGAGGACAAGACGTACATGGCAGTGGGGGCGTTGGGGAATTTCACGTTCACAGCCGCCATGGGCGCCAACGACAAGCCCGTGCTGAATGCCATCGAAATCTACCAAGTGTTTGCGAATCCGCTCCCGTTCGTGCCGGACGGCGCCACCCCTGGACCCGGACCTGCGTCGTCCGGAGTCCTCGTCCCCGCCATCGCGGCGAGCGTTGGCGCCGTGGTCTTGCTCTGCATTGTTGTGCTCTTCCTCTTCATTCGCAGGCGCCGAAGAAACGCCAACGCTAGCTCTACCTTGCAAGGTATGGATCATACCCAGACACTGGGTTGTCTTGTTCGACACTTTTTTGCCAATGTTCGTTATATTCAATGTTCGACGTCGAGTGCAAGGGTATTTTTTTTCTCACTTTTTATAGCCAGTTTGCTATAAAAATCACCATGTGGGAACATAATGAGAAAAATGTCATCTCATGTAGCCACCAAGGTAATGGATTGCACCGGTTGCAAGCCAGGCTGGGACTTTGTGTGCGACACGCAGTGGATGAAAAGGCCAAGATGTTGGATGGAAAAAATAAGATGTATGAAGGGTTTTGCGAAAGGGCAATATATTAGATGGAAAAGATAGGATGTATGAAAAAACAGAGATCCATCAGTAGCGGTTTTTCAAATAAAAATATAAAAAATAAGGGATCAAAAAAGCCACCTCATTCACTTGCATGCGAGCTTTGTAGCCTAAAGTTAGATGACCTGAAAACCAAAAAAAAAACCTGGTCGAGTGTTGTATTAAACAGGTGACGAGTATGTTAGATAACTTGGATGAAATATTCCCAAATATCCAAGAATATCCAAGAATATTCCAAAAATATGCTTGTTTGTCAGACCGAGTCTGTCGTGTGTCTTCTACGTCTTATCGAGTGGTCGGACAGGACAGACAATGATATTGTACAGTACAAAACTGATCATTGTGGTTCTACTGATATGATGAGAGTATTGAAGTTCCATTGATTTATTAACACGGAGTGTGGCGTGTGAATTCAGGGAAGCAAAGTGACAAGCTGGAACAGAGCTTCCAAGTGCACACAATCAAGTTCAGCTTACGTGAATTGCAGGCTGCAAGCAACGGCTTCATTCAGAAGATTGGAGAAGGCGGATTCGGCCCTGTGTACTATGGCCAGTTGAAGAGCGGACGAGAAATTGCGATCAAGGTGTCCAGCGAAACCTCCAAGCAAGGAGACGTGGAGTTTCGCAATGAGGTGAGAAATCAGCTCGTTCAGATTCAAAGTGAGCGAGGTTATTCAGTGTGAGCTTTTAGACACCTGTTTAACCACAAAAGGGCCAAAGGATTCATGGCTTAATTTAAAATGACAAATTCAATTGATCATGACATCATGAAAAATATAATTCAGATGGGACCCAAATTTTATATCACCGGAATTAGTGAAGAACATTGCGTGTGTTATAAAAAGAAAAGAAACTTAGACAAAAGGAAGTCCACATAGGACCTGTTCAAAACTGCGAAGAAAAACGTGAGGCCTAATTCGGGCTTCTTGGTCCGTTAGGGGTTAACCAGAGGTTCAGTACTGTGAACAATCCAACTATTCAAAAGAAAAGATCAGAAACAAGTACGATTTGAGTAAAATGATTCATTAAAGGAAAGAAACACATGTATCCCATTTGAAATCACTTTAGATTTTATCATGAATGAACAGTTGTTCATGCATGAACAAAATCATCACAAAACACTACGTTCTTTATTATTCAGAAGATTGAAAGTCAACACAGTATCTCAGTCACTTAATAGAACTCTCATTACATCCACTAAAGTAAAGCACTATATTTGTGCTAAGTGATTTTTTGTATCACTATGTGGTCAGTGTCTTATATTTAAAATTTTGATTTGTACACTAGTACAAAGTGGCACCAATAGGGTGGCTTACCTTATTGTCATTTGTAAAATCCAAATTGACACTTTCGTTAAAAATGGATCACCTACATTTAGGATTGTTTTACTTGATCACTAAACAAAGTGTTGAATATGACATCGAAGACTCCTAGTAGATCTCCATGTGTCAGACATGCATATTTTTAGAGAATGTACATATATATATAGAGAGAGAGAAAGAATATTCAGAAGTATTTCATCCAAGTTGTTTAACATATTTGACACTTGTGTATTAGTTAGACAGTCGATGTCAAATGTGTAATACAACATCAAGTTGGAAATAGGTGTCAAACATGACAACCTTGCCTGCGCTAGCTATTTTTTTGCCACGCTTGTGATGCACTTTCAATTCCATGAGCACTTTCAATTTGTCATAGCCACTTCTTTTTGTGTTTTACCTAAAAAAAAATTTAACTTCTAGGTGGATCTGCTTTCACGAATTCATCACAAATCGCTCGTGTCCTTGATTGGTTATTGCCAAGAGAAAAACCAAATGTTGGTGTACGAGTACATGCCAAACGGGACGCTTCGAGATCATCTTTACGGTACCAATCTCCATTCATAACATTCTATACCAATGAAGCATGGGTCCCCAAAACACAAGAATATAGGCTCAAAGAAAAGAATCGTCCTTTCCATGAGCCAAGGAAGTCTTTTTTCTAGAGGATCATTCTTTCCTAAATACTTGGATTCTCTTCAAGTTGAAGGGACGCTTCTACTTTGCTTAAAAATTTCAAAGGTTGACATTCTTGTTTCGTGGCTAATCAAATTGTGAATTTTAAAGACTAGCAATCGCCAAAGTCGTATAGAGGATCTACCATGCACAACTAGTCTTCTATAGAAAGAACAAAGTATAGTGGACTCTTTTGTATTAGATTCAAAACAAGATATCTTGCATAGTCTAGCAGTCGTTCCAATTTTATCACAAACCCTACTTACTCTACTCCGAAGGATTTGTGATCCTAAACGAGGAAGCAATCCTGGATTTCAAAGTAGGAAGACATTTGGATTTCCTCTTCTAAACCCTAAAACCTAAACCAGGTCTTCAAATTAGGAAGAAATCCTGGATTTCCTCTTCTGGGTGCTCTGTAGTCCACCAGACTGATCAAGTTTTATGTTGTTGGAAACGATTCTTTTGATCAGGACAAATGGCATCCAAGGCCGCTCTGAACTGGAGCACACGAATCCACCTTGCTCTTGATGCCGCACAAGGTATGACTCTCCTTCATTTGAAGGCCAAAATCAGATTATTCCTAGATAGTATGACATTAGCGGTGATAGCTCAGCTTAGGCAAACCACAAAGAGCATTGGGAGAACCTTTGGGGAGCTAGTGAATAGTCTTGGTTTGCATTGGAGGAACTCCATGTAGCATTGGGTGATCACATGTTCCATGATGATTAACACAGCTAACCCTTGTATTAGCATGTATTCAAACACATCATAGAATTAGTTTTAGCCACCTTTCAACTTAAAACTTGAGTATTGCAAATTTCTATCTAGTGTTTCCTCTTTTAGACTTAAGACTTTATGGATAACTCTTATGTCAAAAAGAGTGTTGGAAATAATACCTTATTTTTTGGCAAGGTTGTCATATTTGACAATTTTTTCCAACTTGACGTCGACATTTAATTAGACAAGTGTCAAATATGTTAGACAATTTGGATGAAATATTCCCAAATATTCAAGAATATTTAAAAATATTTTAAGAATATGCTTGTCTAACAGACGGTGGGGTCTATTAGACATCGTCAACGTTGTGTTCGACACTTTGTCTTGTGGTTGAGTAAGACAACCCTGTTTTTTGGGTAGCGAGAATGAAAGTATGAAGTGATTGCCGAGGTTGACATTTTAATGATACAGGGTTGGAGTATTTGCACATGGCGTGCAGTCCGAACATCATTCACCGTGATGTGAAGACCAGCAACATTCTGCTGACGGCAGGCATGGAGGCCAAAGTGTCGGATTTCGGTTTGTCCAAACTTGCAATGCAAGAAGGCGCCACCCATGTCTCCACCATGGTCAAGGGCACGGCGGGCTACCTTGACCCCGAGTGAGTACATACATAACATTCTATTCTATAGCATTAGTCACTTTCAATCATGTCAAGAGTCCTTTTATTCTTGACACAAGTCTTATCATTTCAAGCAACAATAGAGTTAACCAAAAAGAGTGTCTTGAAGTGGAAAGAAACCTTAAACTTATCTTAAACTTGTTTCGAGTTCAAAAAGACTGCAAAATTAGTCTATGGTGGGTTGGAGAATAATCTAAAACAGCGCCCTACACCACCATAGGGTGTGGAACTCATGACCTCCACAATGCTAAAGGAGAGTTCCCACAAGTTCCCCTAAGCCAAAAGACTCGACCATGTAGACTATTCATGAACAATGCTTGTCAAAAATTGTAATTGTAGAGAGCAAAGTCCACTTGAACTCCTCTTCTATTTTCAGATAACTCTAATCTCTTGTCTTTATTTTCCAAATTCCAATGCCATTAATTTTCTAGAGAGAGTGCCATGTACATGTTCTCTATTGTTCGTGCAAGGTTGTTAGTCTTTCTTTTGTGATTGCCATATGCCAACAGTGAGAAGGATGAGCTCTGACAATTGCGATTGCTATAGAATGTTATGTACAATTTCCACTTACCTCCAAAGTGGGAATTTTGGGCAGGTATTACACTTCCAATAAGTTGACTGTAAAAAGCGACGTGTATAGCTTTGGTGTGGTGTTGCTGGAGCTCATTTGTGGTCGACCTCCCATCGACCCACGCCACAAATATGCCAACATCATTGACATGGTAGGTCATTCTATTCCCACTTTTATGTGAATCCTAGTACATTCTATAACCCCTAACCTTTCTCCCTTTAAATATTTTGTTTGGATACTTGGGAGGAAAATATATATAATTAAAGCCACAAACCTTGGTGATCACCTTGTTTGGTGTTTATTTGGCGTTATTTTCATGCCTGCACGGTCAAAGGTATGACAAATAGGTATACTCTTCAAGAGATTTTCACCTTGTAGCATGTAAATATTCTACAACACATATACGAGGTTGTCTCACTCAACCACTAGACAAAGTGTCAACGTCAAAGTAGACCTCGTCTGTCACACAAGCATATTCT
Organism: Pohlia nutans; assembly: GCA_022496805.1. NCBI lineage: Eukaryota > Viridiplantae > Streptophyta > Bryopsida > Bryales > Mniaceae > Pohlia > Pohlia nutans. Next base: position 20,254,757 of record CM040097.1, read on the forward strand.
TAGAATATATATGAGAGATCTTAGAATATACTTGGATAATGGGAAATATTTCATCCAAGTTGTCTAACATGTTTGACACTTGTCTAATTAGACAATCAACGTCAGACGTTTAATACAGCGTAAAGTTGGAAAAAAAGTGTCAAACATAACGACACTGCACTACAAGCAGAGGCGTTGTTTCTCACTCTGGAGGATCCTGTTCATTGTTGCTTTTCATTGTACACACTTGTCCTACATGACGAATCGCACTCACCAAATCCAACCAAAAAATTGGTGAGTGCGAAGTAACGCCGTTTGACTCACAAAAGGAGTGAAAAGCGACGCCTTCTCCTGGTAGTGTTGGGTTGTTAGAGTTTGGTATAGAATGTTATGATTGATGATGCAAGGAATTTCTGTTGACATTGATGGGCAATGGCAACTGTGTTGTGGCAGGTGAGGCCGCGCGTGCAAGCAGGCGACCTGGAGGGGATTGTGGACCGGAGCCTGCAATCTGACTATAGTGAAGAGAGCATGTGGAAGGTGGTGGAGGTGGCCATGACGAGCGTGGAGCCCAAGGAGGTTCATCGCCCCAACATGCAATCCGTGGTGCAGGACCTGCGTGAGGCGGTGGCCTTGGAGGACCAGCGTTGTGCCAAGCTCGGCGGGACGCGGCAGCACGCGGGCCGGGACGAGCAGGGGCGGACCTCATCGAGTGCGTCGGAGATCCGGAGCAGCGGCTTCTCCACGTCTCACACATCACACACTTCAGGTGCCTCGTCCGGGCCGGACTCGCTACCATTTGCTCGATAGAGCACAAAACTTGATTCTCCAACAAATTCTCCAAGTGCAGCACAAATTCTAGGGTTTCGGGTTCGGGTAGAACACCAGAGATCGACAATGAGTTCTTCCAACATTGAAATGGGAAGGCTAATACGAGGGAGCAAAAGTGATTGAAGATGAGCCTTTAATCACAAAGCATGAAGATGACTCTTCATTGTTGGAAGATGAAGATGAGTTTTCAAATCGCAAAGCATGAAGAAGAGTTTTCAAACCACAAAGCATGAAGAAGAGTTTTCAACGTTGAAAATTTTTACCACTTTCAACATTGGAAGAGTCATTGAACAATGTGAGACACTTGATGGCAAGTTAAGCCGAAAGATGAAAGTGGCAACTCTAAAACGCACTAGTGTACAGCTAGGAGGAGTGGTCTTTTCTAAATAGAGGTTTTTCATTGAGTTTGCAAACATAGGAGAATTTTCCCACTCAATGGAGTGGTTTTCAAATGGAGGGGTTTTGGTCACAACAACCAAAAGGTAGCGCTTGCTATTTAGGTCAAAGATTCTTAAGAGAACTATTCCAATAGATTCTTCATTTACATAGTCATTAGGACCACACTGAGGTAATTTTCCTCGAATCTGAATACATTAGTGGTTGTCAACAATTCTACTACAAAGCCAGCTTACAATTTTTTTTCTTAAGATTTGTAATTCTACACTCTTGCAATTGATCCAAATAGTACAAGTGCTAGTCTTTGCTTGAACTCTACTACCATAACATTATTGATCCTACAGAATCTCATATGTATAGAAAATTATTCCATATGCCGTAAAGATATCATTTTGCACAATTTGATATCAATTTCATTTCAAATTCTTATCTCACCTTGTATAATTTTATCTCAATTGATAATTTTATTAGAGAGAAACGTAGAAAAATAATATTTGGATAGGAAATAAACAAAGAGACCAATCAAGAATTTCGCACTACCTTCTCTGTCTCTTTTATCTCCTTAAAATTTTCTTTGTCTTTTTTGTCTCTAAACTTCCATTCCTCTCTAGTAAAATAACCCTAATTAGATAAAAATAAAAATAAAAAAATACTCCCTACTAGATATTACACATACTCAAAAAGAATAGTTCTGACACTAATAGAATTAACCGAAAAGAGTGTCTCAAAGTGGAAAGAAACCTTAAACTCACTTTAAACTTGTTTTGAATTCAAAAAGACTACAAAACTAGTCTATAGTGAGTTGGAGAATAATCTAAAGCAAAGCCCTGCGCCATGAGGCGTGGAACTCATGACTTCCCCAATGCTCTTGAACTCTTATGTTTCTAATGTAAGAATGTTATGCACCCCTATTGGAAAAAAGAAAATCTTCTTCTTATCTTTTCTTTCCTATTCTTTTCTTTTAATTTTGTTATTTAATTTTCACAAATGAACAACAATAGAGAGAGAGGAACTTTGACCCGAAGTGTCAACATGAGTGAAGGGTTGTTGGACGAAGGATGAATGACTGCCAGCTAGGTCTCCAAGACCTAAATGGTGCATGCTTTAACCCTTTAGTGCCCAGGTAACCACTAAGTGATCACTAGATCATTAGAAAATGAAATGCTGGAAAATCTGTAAACCATCTCAGTCCAGTGTCTAAAGTTCAAATGTGTAACTTTTGATTCTGCAGATGATGCAAAAAGAAACTTTGGAATCTGACTTTCTTAGCTATCCAAATACCTATGTACAAAACACCAAAATACCACAAATACCTCTAAATGCATCAAATACTTACAAATACAACACACGTACTTTGTGGTATTTCTTGTGTTTGGAAGTTTGTTTTGTTGTATTTTTTTTTTTGGATTGTGTTCTCTTGTTCATGTTCCATTAGTGTATGTAGTCCGATCTGGATCAATGTACCAACTCCTTTCTTATTTGAACATATAAATTTTGTCCTAAACCGTACATGGATAAGTCACTCTCACTTATAAAATTCACAATAATTATGTATGAGTCCGTTCTTGACATGAATGATTGCAATGGAGAGGTGTTGGCACAGGTCATTGTTGAACATCTTCACTTTTATTTTTGAAAATTTAACCCAAATTCTATTTAACCTTGAAGTCACACACCCCCCAAAATCTCATTTTTGAGTGTTCATTATACGGTTCAAAAACATACTATAATCTTCCAATCCAACGGTCCGATCTTACCAAGATTTAACCGACACATGTTTCATTAAGCTATGCTTACATTCATACGGTTGGATACTATCAATGGTATCCCTAATTTCAACAGCAAGAGTTTTAAGAAAACATCACCCAAGAAAGTGTGGTTTCTCCAAAACCACTCTGGGCACTAAAGGGTTAATGGAAGCAGCACCGGGACTTCCCGAGAGGTCACCCATCCCAGTACTATTCCGTAACAGTACGTAGCCTTGGTATGACAGCATCACGGACAACAGTACATTCCATAGCAAGAGAACAAACTGTACACCGAACCAAGGGCGGGGCCCTGTTAAAATTTTGTGTAGCAGTCACATGATCTTTGCGGCGTCCATGGTCATCTTGTTTCGGACCAAATCTGGACGCTTCAATCAATAGCAAATCAAAGTGTGCGGTGCAAGCAGGACCGTGAAAATATAGATAAAAAATTACCACCAGAGATCTCACCTTGAGAGTTGAGAATCACAGCAGCTGTGCGAAGCTTATTAATCTTGGAATGTTGGAGCCACCGACCACCAGCACATCGACGGATCAGATCACAAAACTGAAACGCGATGCTTACGCCACTTATCCACTTTCCACCAGAATAGAATATTGCACACAAGGAATTAACGCTGCACGAAAAATTAATCTTGATATCAAAATGGAGAAGGCTCAACTTGATCATGGCCGGGAGGATGACGAAGATCGTCAGGAAAATGTAACCGACAGGTTTCAATATCACCATCGCCAGCTGCGTGATTGCTACAGACGGTTTGGAGTTAAGAATTTCTCGCATTCTTCCCTGTTAGCAGAGAATTCCTTGGCCAGGAAACAGAGTATTTCAATTTTGAAGTGAAAATTTGCGAGCGCCATGTCGTCTTCAAGGTTACCGGCATGGAGCTCCTCTGGCAGCGTCACGTCGTCGAGGTCGTCTATGGCGAGCTCGCGGTCGTTGAGCGCGAGGTCAGGTTCCTTCACGATCGGCAAGGGCGTGACAAATTTAGCGCTGGACGCGTTGAAGTTCGCCTTGGATGGAGCCGAGATCAAACAGGAAGGCGACCGGTTCGTCCATCTCCAGTCCGAGCTCGGAGAACGTCGGTACACGAAGCTTTGTAAGGACGTTGATCTCGCCCTGGAGGAAATTCACTACTGCCAAGAAGGATTAGACATCGTGCGAATCAATGCGCGCGCTGGTGACCAAGGCCAGGAAATCGTGTCGCCAGCACAAGTCGAGCAGATGAGACAGGTGCGTTCATAGTTTCTTGAACTTCTCGTTCGCCGACTACAATAAGTTGAACGCTATTTCAATCTTTATTACATGTACTTATACAAACAGAGTGTATAAAAACAGAATCGAAAAAAATGCAGTGTAAGGCAATCCAAAACGCAATTGAAAAACTGCGAGAACGAGAATGATCTGATGTATGCGCATTAATTTGTGCAGATGAAGGATTTGATTAACCACGACTACCTGGTTCTGAAGCTGCGACCAGGAGAACCGAAGGCCGAAGTGCTGCACATCATGGCTCATAAACTTCGGGGAGGCATTCACATCACGCACATCCCGAGTAGCGAGGTCACGAGCGTGTTCCACGAGGGAGTGCGCTGCTTCACTGTGGACTGTGGCAAGAACAAGCGAATACGACTCGAGGCTCTCCTCGCCCTTTTGAAGGAAGAGGATCCGGATTATAGCTTACGCAACGCCAATTGCTGGGACTATGCCAAGAACACCGCCAAGCGGCTGGTGAAGGGATGCGTTGACGCTCCCGGCATCAGCTCCGCGGAGAAAGCCAGGCTACAGACGGAGCACGACAACTTAGAAGCCAATCTTACCTTCCGCCATATCCAGAATGTGGCCAAGTCTCTGCTTCGCAATCTTTCTACTCGAGCTAGGGTTTCGACTTCCTCAGTGCCATCGCTTCCTAGGGTTTCTCAAGGGCTTCTGGATCATTTTCCTCAAGTGGTGGAGCACTCAAGAGATGCAATACCTTCAAGAGCTTTGTCTGTGTCGAATTCTCCAGAGGTTTTTAATTCTTTGAGATCGGTAACAGATGCAATACCTTTGTCTATGTCGAATTCTCCAGAGATTTTTAATTCTTCGAGATCGGTGGAGCACTCACCAGATGCAATACCTTCAAGAGTGTCGAATTCTTCAGAAGTCGCTGATTCTGCGAGATCGGTGGAGCACTTAGTATTCTCGGATCCAGCTTGTTTGAATTCTTCTAGGGATTTGAATTCCTTAGGGGTTGTGGATTCTCCGGAGCTTTCATCGTCTCTATCAGCGCCAAGAGCTCCCCTGGCGAGTAGTGGGAAGCTTTGTTTGCAAATCGTGTTCTTAGTGTTTTGTCTCGTAATCAACAACTTCGGTCTCGGACCTTGGGCGAGTGCTTTGCTAGGAGGGAGCAATTTAGGTTAGAAAGGTGAAGAATTCCTCATTAGGGGCTGAAAGAGCTCAAGATTGTGATGCAAGATTTTGTTAATGTATATCTAAAAAGGGCAGATTTGGAGTTTATCTCGGTGTTTACTCTCACACTCTCATCTTCCTCGTCCATCTTGTTTCCACCTTATCTTTTTTTCTTCTCTTCTCTTAAAGTTTCAATGGAAAAGGAAAAAAGGAAGGGGGCGGGGAGAGGGGGGGCCGCCGGGACCTAATCTAAGCTAAAAAGGCAAAAAGAAGGGGAAGGGGAGGGAAAAAAGGAAAAAGGAGGGGGAGGAGGAAAAAAGAGAAAAAATAGAATTGAGTGTTGAGATCTCCTCGACCGTGAGTCCACCGGTCACATTTCTTGATACCGTCATAAAGCTCTTGACGAGGAGAGGTGCACCAAAGTCGTTTCGTTGCTTTTAGAGATACATTGTGAGAGTTATGGATTTTTGAGTGATTTTTGACATCATGAATTGAATTAAATTATGAAAAAATAAATTTGGGAGTTTTTTATGTAATTCTTGGCATCGTCAGAAAGCTCTCTATGAGTAGGGGTGCACCAAAATCATTTAGTAACTTTTGGATTTACGATATAAAATTTATGGATTCTTAATCAAATTTCCTTACCATAAATTGAATTCAATTATGGATAAATGAATCTAAAATAAAATAAAAAGCAAAAGCATGGCTAAATCACAAGGAACATTGGGCTAACATCACACAATCGTATTGGTTGTTGTCTATAAGTCAAACATAAAAAAATTATAGTGATCTTTAATTTAAAAAAGAAAATAACAAAATACAACTCTGTATTTAACATGAAGAAATTGTTTAAAATTGAATTCATAAATCAAATAAAATTTCCTTAAATAATCAAATTGATCTTGAATAGGATTTTTAAACATTAAAATTTAACTTTCTAGAACAATGTTCAATGCATTGTATATATTTCAATTTAATGGGAAATTTTATAATTTATTAAACTTTGATTATATTTTTTTATCATTTTAACTTTGATTTTTTTAGGTCTTACAGTATTCTAAAAACAAGAATACAATATTAAATCAGTTAGCATTATTAGAAGAAAAAAATTCAATATTGATGAATTGATTGTAAATTCTATATAATAAATGAGATAATCTAAATTGAAGTGAAAATAAATGAAACTATGTAGTAAAATGAATGATAAGAAAATGTATTGTGATCAGATTTTGAGGCTCAATTGTGCATAGTAGACTAACGTATTTTGAATATTGATTAACAAAAAAAGTTTCAAAATTAAGAAATCTTTCATCTTCAAAAAGAATTTTGTGATTTGGAGTTTGTATGCTTGAGTTATGCACATTTTTGTAAAGGAGTTTAACCTGTGAATAGTTAACTTTAAAGCAATTGTCCTACTTTGTCCTATCCAAGAGTGAGACCCCACATGGAGGAAGGAGGAGAAGGGTTTACCCACTCATTTCACTAGTTAGGCACTCTTTTGCAAGCAATATGGGTTTAGGGGTAAATGCATTAGAACGTGAAGCAAACAAATTAGGACCATGCTACAATTGAATTTGAGGAATATGAGAAGGTGCAACATAAAAATTTATAAAGCACACAAAATTTATTGACATCCTCTACAGTTCAATGGCCTCAAAAAATCAGGGTAAAAGAAGGAGCCTTCAAAAGTACTGTACAACAGTAACATAGAGGAAAAAACAACAAAAAAATCAATAAAATAAATAAATGTTGTTTGGACATTTCAGCCCTATAGTCCCTTTGATTTGCGTTCAGTCGACTTCTTTAGGTCGACTCGACAAAATACCTGTTAAACCAAGGAACATTATCCATTAGGCAAAAAGCAGCATATTTAGGTAACCTCAAATTCCGTAAGGTAGGGACACCCATTCCCATGACTTTAAGCTGATTATCATACTTCTGAATGAGCAGTATGAAAAGCGATTATACCAGGGGAAAGGCAATTAGATATTAATGTAGAAAGGATCGACGAAGTCATGTTATTCTAAAATTTGTATACGTTCTCGATAATCAAAGCCAAAAATTGGTTTGCACATTTGACTGTGTCTAAATAGCCCTGATTCCGTGACTTGAAGAAACGCTTGTGACTTGGAGAAACACCCTAAATATGTTCTCAAGCCACAACCACCCATGATCAGAAACACTCGGATTCAGGTGTCTTGTATGTAGACGGGAATAGGTGCAGTCACGGGAATGGGTGTCCCTACCTTAGTCAATCTCCTTTCAAGGTAGTGTGAAGCGAACTCGAACGGAGACGGTTATTTCAGCCAATCACAGATTTAAAGCATCGTGGTCAATCTTCATAGTCCATAGTGCAAAGTGGCCCTTACTTTCGAAATCTCGCCTAAACACAATTCTGAAATCAACAATATCACATGCAAAAGTACCGCTCCTAGATGTAAGAATTAAATCTTATTTTCAAATCGCTTACTCATACAAGAGAGGAGTTGCAAACTCTGACACCCCTGTTGGAGCAATGTTAGTCTGTCAATTGGTGAAATATTTCATTTGCCAAACTAGCAAGCCATTCTAAGACTCGCTATTGACAAGAGTTTACTTTTATATGTGAAGTAGTGCAGTTAGAGAGGGTTGTGTGTATAGGAGTTGAAATTAAATATTTTGGAGGTTTTAACCCTTTTGGCCTAGTTGACCACATTCTGGTCACTGGAGTGTCAAAAATACAAATAAATTTTTTTTTATGAAGAATTGGATTTTTAATTGTGAAGTTCAAAGTTGGAGATTTATAATATACATCTTTCTAAAAAAGAAATTTCAATTTTGGAGCTGTACAACTATCAAAATGCCTATGATCAAAACACCAAAATATTGCAAATACCTCAAAATACAGCAAATACTTACAAATACAGCACATGTACTGTGTTGTATTTCTAATGTTTGGAAGTTTATTATCTCATTTTTTTTTGGATTATGTTCTTTTGTTCATGTTCCAGTCGTGTATGTATTCTGATCTTGATCAATGTACCAACTTCTTTCAATTTTTAATGTATAAATTTTTGTTCTAAATTGTATACAGATAAGTCACTCTTATTTATAAAGTTCACAATAATTATGTGTGAATCCGTTCTTTGATATGAAGGATTGCAATGGAGAGGTGTTGATATAGGGCATTGCTGAACTGCATCACTTTCATTTTAGAAAATTTAACCCAGATTCTATTTAACTTTGAAGTCACACACTGTCCAAAATCTCATTTTTGAGTGTGCAATATACATTTCAAAGACATACTATAATCTTGCAATTCATAATTGGATGATTCTCTAATTTTGGTCTTCACTACAATTGAGAATACAATTATACGGTTACTTTCTAATTTAATCTATTCTATTTTTTATAGTATTAATCATAGTGGAAAAAAACTACTGAAATCCAGTGCATGCAGCTACCCTAGGTACTAAAGGATTAACTGAGGTAGAAGAAATCGTTTTTTACATTTTTTGAATGGTAAATAAAATTTAGTTTCTGTATTTGCATCTTTTTATGTTGTCTATTTCAGTGTGGGGTTTTGAACAAATGGACTTTTAAGTACATCAACACTCAGAAAGATCATATTTTTTGTAAGCATATATGTTTTGAAAGTTATGATTAGCTATAAACTTCCAAATTAGACTTCTTTTATGTATTTTTGGAACCAAAGATCAAGTACTAGAAAATTGCAATGGTATTGTGTTGATTATGAGTCTCTTTTCAATTCATCCTTTGACCACTATAATCACATCCAAGATTTAGTGTCGTAAGCTATTGTCTCCACACCATTGAACCGCTATAATCACCCTCTATATAGTGTGTGAACCAATCACAATCACCTGGGTAATCATTATTGTTCATCAATTTAGGATACTGAACCCTTCTTTGAATTAGCTAGAGAGGGACTATAAAGGCATCACAATATGTGGCTTATATTATGTGGCTCTCACCTGCCATGCAAAAACAGCATTAAACACACACATTTCATTCAATTTCCGAGTCAAGAGGCATAGGGTACACATGCTCTTAGAGCATTCCCACCAATGACTATCGTCAGGAACTTCAAGGCATGTGAACATGGTGCCGTGATGGTGCATTGAAATGCAATTAAGATAATTTGGTGCCAACCTCCATACCAACCTAGTATGGATAAAATGACACTAAAATGACATGTATGCGGCCTTTGGTGTCAAAATGGTACCAAAATAGTTTGGCCCAACTTTTCTGATGATCCTCAAATTTCTTGCTAATAATTGAGGTCTTAATTTGATTTGGAAAGACTTTTTACCACCCAAAGCATTTGAGATTGATATAAAATCGGGATACCAACCTCACCAGTGGGCATACTTTGAGGTCCACTTTAAATGAAGGGGGGATGCCGCTTTTGCAGACTAACAAGCTTGAATCCTTCTATCTCATTGGATGAATTCACAAAATCAACCTTAAGACCTTTATATGATGAAGTCAAAGCCATTCCTTGAAATTGATATTTTAATAAGTTGAAATTATATTTAAATGCACAAAAGACAAACCTTGACACGGCCCCAAATCCAAAAATTGGGTTGGATCAAACCAAAAACCCAAATCTCCTTCCTCGGGCAGTTTTAGAGTTCTCTTCTTTCTTCACCCCTAACTATATTTGATTGAAGTTGGCATTCAAATTTTGGTGGCCTCTACCCTCATGTAAAGCGGGCCTTAGGGGATAAAGTAGGATGTAATTCTTGTGAAATACTCTTGAAGGTAAATTGGAATGTGCTTCTTGTGAATGCATTCCATTCTTGACTGAATTGTATCTATAACTTGTTCCTTGAAGATGTTCTAAAAAATAAATAAAAATAAAACTAAAAAGTTGTACAGGTATAAGTCTTTTACATATTAATTTAAAGTATCTAAGATCAAATCCTTAATCTTTTGACGTGCATGCGTCTGCGTAGTGGACAATGAACAAATTCAGATTATTCTCTTGACTACATTCATGGACAATTCTCATCCATTCAAATTTCTCTTGGTTCTTGTGCTAGTTGACTATCATTTGTACAACATATATCTTCAAAACAAGATATTGTGATTTCTTTTTTATGTCAAGTTTCATTCTTAGTACACAAAGTGAGACATTAAACATGACTTTCCAAAATAAGTAAAATCAAATAATGGAAACCATACAATCTGACTTTCCAAAATAAGTAAAATCAAATAATGGAAACCATACAATCTCGTGGCGCATGTTATTTCATTACAACAATTTTTAATTTTTTTTGGATAATTTGCAATTTTTAATTGAAGTTCTAAAGAAAATCTTTCAAATTTAATTACAATTTACTAATAAAAAATATAATAAACCCAACTGTACAAATGTGATCTTCACATTGACATTTACAACTTAGCTTTGTACATCAACTCCATTTTTGTTATTCATCGAACATTTTATAACGCATCTTCAAAATCAGTGTTGAATTAGGACGTTAAAGGATTAATGAAGATGCACAATCATTGGCAAATCAGCAGGCCAGTTTCCTTCATATTATGCATTGGCCATAAGTTACGTTTATATTGAAGGGTGAACTTTTCCACTGAAAAATGGGGCGTTCAGCAGCAGAATGGCGCAAACAAGCTCCCGCTTCCAATATCCTGACACAAGATCATTCACAACAAAACCAAGCTACCCCTGTTCTTCGCACAGTTTAGGAACCAAGAGATCTAGATCATAGAGGAATGAGGTAACTGCTGGGTGGTCACACAAACTACAAGAAGTTCGGCAACAAGACTAGAGTGAGCAAATAGGACGCCAAAACGACCAAAAAAGACCTTCCACGCCTAATTGACAAAGATTTTATAATACTTCATAATTTAAGAATCAAAGCAATTTGATTCAGATTTTGCAGGCAAATACAGGGATTATAGAAAGACAGTCAAACAGACAACTACCGGCATGCACAAACATCCACAGCAAAGAAGCAAAGTCTGCACAAACACAGAGGTCTACTTGAAAAGTGTTGGTTTTTACTTTCTTCAAAGCATCGTACAGAAAGCGTCCTCACTATGTGCAACAATTAATCAAAATTGCGAAAAAAAAATAGCCCCACGCACGCACTCTAAGCAGCTTGCTTGGCACTAGCCCTGCGCTTCTTGGCCTCCTCCACGATGCTCAGCTTGATACCCTTGCCGCGCGGAATCGTCACCCAAGGCTTCGTGCCCTGTCCGATGGTGAACACGTTGCCCATCCGTGTGGCGAACTGGGTTCCTGTCGCGTCCGTCACGTGGATGATGTCGAAGCTACCTTTGTGCTTCTCACGATGTTGGATCACACCGATACGCCCTCTGTTCCGTCCACCCGTCACCATCACGATGTTGCCGATGTCGAACTTGATGAACTCCACCACCTTCCCTGTCTCCAGGTTGATCTTCACCGTGTCGTTCGCCTTGATCAGAGGGTCTGGGTATCTGCACTCACACAACCAATTGTAAGCCACCTACGACAATGCACATTTCCACCTCTACCGCCCAACGTGCTTAATCGGCAATCCAGTAATCGACTTGACAATGTGCTTGGTAACAAGTGCAGCAAGTCATAAACTCCAACTCTTCGTTCCCCCTCATCCAAACTCACAGCCACCCACCTGATCGTGCGTCCATCGAACGTCGTGATGTGAGGTACACCCTTGTCTCCAAACTGAGCGGCCCTCACTTTGCACAACTTGAACTGCACCCAAACCACCCTCGTCAGCACTCTCAATACGCATATGCTACACTCGTCTATGCAACTGGATGCCCGGAAAATGACACCGCCAGCAACAAATCTCACAAGATCAATGATAACCCTAAAACACACATCAAAGTACCATGTAGTCAAGTGACATTCAATCTTCTCTCGTACCTTGGCTTCCTCCGCACTGATGTGGTGCAGGGTAAAACGACCCTTGCTGTCGTACAACAGACGAAAGTTCTCGTTCGTCTTCGCGATGGAGATCACATCTGCATGGCCACTATCACACCATTAACCACACCGATCTACACAACACCCTCCCTGCATTCGCTCGTGATCAAAACATCCACAAAGATGGCATTCACAACTACACCGTAATAAAAGCAGCACTGTAGACATCCGCGCCGATGGAAATAAACTAGAACGATCAGCAGATTGCACCGGGAACGTACCCATGAAGCCTGCAGGGTAGCACTTGTCGGTGCGAACCTTGCCATCGATGGAGATCAGGCGTTGCATCACAATCGCCACCACTTCACGGTACGTCAATGCGTATTTCAGCCTGTTCCTCAGCATCACCACCAATGGCAGGCATTCCCGCTCCTTGTGGGGTCCCGGGGACGGCTTGGGGGCCTACACCATCAAATTCAAAACCCTGCCATCAGTACACAATTGCCTACGCCGTTGCATCACACCAAGCCACCTGATACGAGCCACATTTTGTGAAACAGTGCTCCTCCACCAGAAGAAAGTGCCAAAATCATCTATAACTGCTGTCTGAACCCAAGCCCTGTAGCTTCATCAGGGACGCATTGCGACTACGTAGCTCCTTCAGCAGAAATCGTCGCGGTGTTTTATAGTTCTGTAAATTACAATCACATTTCTGAACTCCGGGAGCGAGTTCAAGGTACGAGCACCCAGGGACGTATTTTCAGCTCAGTAAACCAAAAGTGAGGATTTAGGTCAAGGAGGAACTCACGAAGGCACCTCCCAACTTGTCGAGCATCCAGTGCTTGGGCGCATTGAGCCTCTTCAAATGCTTCTTCAAACCGCGAGCCTGAAACGAGAAAACGCCACATAAACCTCAGTCCACGGCCAGAACAGGGAAAGTGTCTCCCAGCCCCAAAAGCCCTGAAAAAGCATCCGCGCTCTTGCACTCACCATGGCGAACGAGGCAGGGCAAAAGGGAAGGCGTGCGGACAGAGGAGTGAGGAAAATTGAGGACAAGCGAGGATACTGACCATGATGAAAGCGCCGTGTTGATGCGGCGAGGTCGCGGGGCGGCAGAGGTGCGAGTCTTGCGACAACAAGACCGAAAGAGAAACCCTAATTACTCGTCGTCTCCGCTATACTGACCCCCTTGGTCCTGGAGCCGTGAACACCGAACTTATTTCATCCACGGTGTGGATGAATCTCGTTATGTTTTCCGTCCGTTAGATAAATTGATATAGATGTATTTTTAGAAATGTGTGAATTTATTAATGTCCTTTCATGGGTTAAGACACTCACAAGTTTAGATTGAATGTTCTATAATCTCTAAAATTGTTTTTTATCATAAATTATGTAAACTTCATTTTTATTATTTACTATGAAAGTTATTTAGAAGTGTTTTTTGGTGCAAGAGAGAAGGATATAATTCTTTGAATTTGATTAAGACTTTGATAGAATTAGCTTATTTAAGTTTTAGCTTATTATTATAGTTGGTTTATCGGCATATGTTTGTCTTTCTATTAAGTTTCTAATATAGATTATGTTGATATAAATGTGTTCTTTCTTAATCTTAATAATTTGCTAATTTAAATCCTTTTCTATATAATTATTCAATTGCAAATTGAAAAGTGTGTTTTTATATGTATTAGCATTTCACTAAAATACTAAAATGTTATGTGATTTTCTTATTAGTGATCAATGCGAGATAAAAAACCATACCCATGTTATTATTCCACCTCCCCCAAATCAAGAACCTAACCAACAAGAATGAATCAAGACATTAGCTAGCATAGCCAAAACCGCAAACATACAAGCCCGTAAAATTTCTACAAAATACACTCAAGAATGTGTCAAAAAAGCCATATCCAAATACAGACAATTATACGAAAAGAGTCCAAAGAAAATTAATAAAAGAGTCTTTAAAAATCAATAAACACCACCTTTAGATTGTATCACAGATGAACACAACAATATACTTACAAGCCTTGTAGACATAGCCAATGAAATCCACAAACAACAATCAATTAGTAACAGACCCACAGTACCAACATGCTATTACCAACCAGAGCACACACCAAAATGTACTTGTAGTGTCAGACAATATCCATGGCATGATTTAGACGGATTTGTTATTGATAAAAGAGGAAACTTACAAACCCCACTATATATATATATTGATAGAGAAACATATGACATGTGCTTAAAGCACTTAGCAAATAATAAAACACCCGGACCAGATAAAATTCCCAACGCAATACTAAAAAACATGCCCGAAAGCTTCCACAAATTACTTTTTCTATTTTTTACCCATTGCTACAAACAAAAACAAATCCCAGCATCATGGAAAATAAGCTTAACTATACTTCTATATAAAAAAAGAGACCCCTCACAATTACCAAACCATAGACCGATTGCACTTGCAAACACAATATACAAACTTTTCACCAGTACTCTAACATTCATGTTGTCAGCGTATGGCGAAAAACACCAAATCTTACACGACAGCCAAGAAGGATTTAGGGCAGAAAGAAGCACATCCAAACAACTTCAACTTCTTATAGCAGCTTTAGAAGACGCAAGATTCACAAACCAAGACATATACCTATTATACATTGACTTTAAGAATGCATTTGGTTGTCTTGACCACGCAAGATTATTAGCTATAATGAAAGACTTGGGGCACTTAGAAGATGTTGTAACTCTAATAGGAAATATTTATTCACACTCCAATACCATATTCTCCGGAGAACACTTCGAACACCCAATTCCCTAATTTTGCACTTGGCCAAGTGCACTCATTTCATAAGCAAACTTGGCTTTAAAAAAATTTGTTTGAAATTTTTTGTAAAAAACAGGGATTTTTGTCTTTCTACAATCTCTTCATTGTAAATAAACAATTATTTTATTTTATTTTTATCCTTATCTTTATCTTATATCTTTATCTTTATCTTTTCTTTTTCTTTTATCTTGTTTTTTTTCCTTGTCTTCTTTCTTGTCTTCCTCTTGTCTTCCTTCTTCTTTTTCTTCTAGTCTTCCACTTGTCTTCCTTTTTTTTCTTCACCTTGCCATTTTGGAGTTTAAACAATAATTTAAAAAATAAATAAAAATCAGGGAGCAGGCTGAATCCAATACAGGCCCTGAAATGAAAAATTTTAAAAAAAAATTAAAAAAAAAAAATTAAAAAAAAAGTTTTTTTTTTTTTTTTTTTTTTTTTTTTTCGGATTTTCCGGGCAGGGAGGGTCCACGCGCGCGGACCCTACTCTTATTTTGACCCACTCTTCTTCCCTTCTCTCCTTTCCTTTTTCTCCCCTCTCTCTTATATAAACCCTCCCACATTCTTCCTCCCTCACACTTCCTTCCTCCTCTCTCTTCTTCCTTTATATTGAGGAGAAGGGAGAAAGAAGAGAGGGAGAAGAACAAGAGAGGAAAAGGGGTGAAAGGAGAGTGTGAGGGAGGGAGAGTGAGAGAAGGTTTATATAGGGGAGAGGGGGGTGAGGGAGGGAGGGTCAAAATAAGAGTAGGGTCCGCGCGCGCAGACCCTCCTTGCCCGGAAAATCCGGAAAAAAAAAAAAAAAAATTATAATTATAATTATTTTATTTTATTTTATTTTACATTTTTTTTCATTTTTCATTTTAGGGCCTGTATTGGATTCAGCCTACTCCCTCATTTTTATTTTTAATAAAAATTATTGTTTAAACTCCAAAATGGCAAGGTGAAGGAAAAAAAAGGAAGACAAGTGGAAGACTAGAAGAAAAAGAAGAAGGAAGACAAGAGGAAGACAAAAAAGAAGACAAGAATAAAATACAAAATAAAAGAAAAGATAAGATAAGATAAAGTTAAAAATAAAATAAAAGATAAAGATGAGGATGAGAAATAAATTAAACAATTGTTTCTTTATAGTGTAGGGGATTGTAGAAAGACAAAAATCTCTGTTTTTAAGAGATTTTTTCAAACTATTTTTTTAATGCGTTTGGGGGCCAAGTGCATGATTATATGGCCAAGTGCAAAATTAGCGAATTGGGTGTTTTTGGAAAAACAAAACCAATACCAATACAAAGAGGTACTATACAAGGAGACACACTTAGTCCATATCTTTTCTTGATATTTTTAGAACCATTGCTACGATGGCTACAAAGAGTGAAGAATGGATATACATTTGGCACATCGAAACTAACAATTAGCTTGGCAGCATACACATATGATTTAGCAGCTATCACAAACAACCTTCAATCAATACAAATCCAATTAAACAAACTAGACAAATATTGTGAATGGGCCGGAATGGATTTAGGAGTGCCAAAATGTGCCATCACTGGATGCCCAAACAAATCAAAAACAAAACCCGATACATTCAAAGCCAAAATCCAAGCCCAAAACATCAACTACAGAAACCAACCATTACCTGTACTGCACCAAAACAAACCATATGTGTATTTAGGCATACAATTAGTACCCTCATTAAAATGGAAACTCCAAACACACATCACTACAACCAAAATAATAGACCAATGTAAACAATTAACAAATTGTCCAGCTACAATTAAACAAAAAATTAACATGGTGGATACTGTCATCAGAGCAGGCATAGCCTACAGCTTCTATGCAGTTCCATTTTCTTTACCAACTATCAAAAAATTAGATAAAAAGATTATTGGGATCCAAAAAGTAATCTGTGGACTACCAAAATGCACAGCAAATGTAATAACCCAGCTACCTCATGATCTATTTGGACTAGAAGCCTTCTCACTAAAAAATGCCTATTTGCGATGTATTAGTGAACAACTTAGAACGCACTAAATGACCCCGGCAGACTAGGAATAATCTATAAAGGACTCATACAACATATACTAGCCAAGTACGGAGGCGCAGAGGACATACCAAGAATCAAACACCATGACTGTATGAGATCACCTACTACACGAACGCTATTCCTTATGAAAAAAGAAGGAGGAGTCCACCTCAAAAGCATAGAAGAAAATTTCCAGCTCCATATGACAGAACTAGAACAAGAACGGAAATCTAGTGCCATAGTAGAACTACCACATTTAAACCCCAAACTATCTCTTAAACTATTGCATAAACTCCTAATCCACAACATACACAAAATTAAACACATCACCCTTTCCAATGGCACAAACTTGATGTCACCAAAGGACTTCCAAATCTATTACAAAACTCCAACAAAATCAGAAAAAAGTGCACTAAACATTGCGGAACAACTTTTTTGCTACCTAAGCTGCAATCAAGACTACCCGACTCAATGTAACCGACATCCACAAACACGCACACTCAAAGCAAAATACATAACAGACAATCGAGAACTAACACCCAGAATACCAGAAAATCCCTTACACCCACCATTGCCACAACAAATACAACAAACCAATCCACCTCCCAACATCAAAAATAACCCACTAAGATTTCCCATACACACTATATTAAACCACAAATCAAACGAAACAAAAGATAAATATAAAATAACAAGAAAATATAATACATACCTATGTCAATGGTCATTACAAAACAACATAACATACAACAAATGGATGCCACAACGTGAACTATTCCCACTAAACCAACCCCCAGTAATTGAACACAACATCAAACTACTAAAAGAATACTACACAAGACATCAACACAGTTACTACAAAAACATTGTAAACACACACTTCACTCTAGCACAAACTAGAGATACAAGATTCATACCATCACCTACAATAATGCCACACACTCAAATCTCAATAATAGAATGCAACCCAGAAAATGACATAACCACTGTAAAAAACACTATACAAACACAAAACGAATTAACTTATATATACGAAGACACCGGAAAACACCTCATTACCATCCCAACTACCAGACTAAAATGGCTATGGCAACAATACAACCAAGCCATCTACAGCACACACGGTCTAGTGCCTCATATACAATCTTTCGAAACAGAAGTAGTATGGCTCTATCAAAGATATAATCACAAAATTCTGACAAAAGATCCACTAAAAGCATCACAACACACTCTCCCGCAATGTATCCTTGACTCTCTAACAAAAACATTCAATATTTCACACTCATATTTTTCCTCACCAATAACATGCTCTACACATATTACACAATTCTACTCTCCCTTCGCAAGAGACAAAGTCTTTGGATCACTTGGCACCGCCTTTCAATATAAATGGAAAAGAATTGGTTACGCACACCCACATAATGAAGAAATGGCCCAACAAGCAATACATTGGGCAAGACTAGCAGCCAAAAATGACCCAAACACCATCACAATACTAGTTATACCGGACATCAATTGGTACCAAAATTATTCACCACATATTGGACCATTTCCTGACACGCATGTTATTGTCCATTTTGCCGCAGATACCATTACATACGAAGAACCAACAATCCCTCAAGACCTAAACAAACCACGTATAGAACCACTAGCAATCCACATCTTTTGTATCCACTCTCAAAATCAAAGCATTGGCACATCCAACCAAATAGACACAATTAAAGCAATAATCGAAATTCTACAAATAACACAATACCACATACAAAAGGCTCCACCCACGCCCCGTGACACACCCGTAAACAAAAACGCCAAATGGAACAAATTACTCTACCCACCTCATATTAACTCGTCAACTACACACACACCACCGTTACCAAATTACGAAATAAACACTATACTAAAATTTCCACCACAATATAGCTATTACACTAATGGATCTTTTGTCCCACTTAAACAAGATGATGACGGACACTGGAAGAAAGAAAAAGCTGGCTACGGAATTTACAACCCAACAAAAGCAGAAGTACAAATTTCAAAAAGATTACCTGGACTACAAACGAGCTTTAGAGCCGAACTAATGGCCATACATAAAACACTCAGACTGATTACTACCAAATACACAAATGAACCAACACACATATTAACCGACTGCCTCAATTGTCTATATGTACTCAACACACAAATAAAACATCCAACCCAACATAACAACCATGCTGATAAATCCATATTAGCATCTATAGTAGAAATGTTAAAAAGCCAAACACAACCCACCACAATAACTAAAGTCAAAGCACACACAAACATTGATGGAAACGAACAAGCAGACCAACTTGCAAAACAAGGAGCTAGAAAAGAATATAGATTTGCTGCCAAATCATATGAGTTTGCACACACTACTCCATATTATTTTCAGAAAGACACATGGCTTGGACCAAGAAAAAGACCTGACAAAGGCCCTGTTGGATGCCTTCAAACTTACATCACTAAACACGATCGTGAAAACAACTTAGAAATAATGGCAGAACAATTCCCCAACATTAGCAAATGGACAATGAACCTTGACATAGATAATGAAATATCTAATAACTTTTGGTCTAACCCTGCAATAACAGATTCACAAAAAACAAGCCTACTAAAATTCCGTACTGGACAATACATAGGAAATGCTAGGAAACAACTATTTTTTGGCATAGAAAGATTTCCATCAATAACATGCCCGATTTGCAACTCCTCTGATGCAGACACATGGCTCCATGTACTTCTAAAATATAATCAACACCACATACATGCCCTTAGAACCAAAAGACATAACAAAGCAGTATGGGAATTAAGAAAATTAATTTTATCATCACAAAAATCAAGATACTACACCCTCATGAATGCAGGGACATTTAACAACAACCCACAAGAAAACACAGTCCCCCTATAGCTACTACCTTGTACATGCAGACAACAAAGATGCCACTGCAACGCTAGATTCAAACCTGATCTACGATGTGTTAAAGAACTACCACACCAAAGTACCCCACCAATAAACCCAGCAGACAACCTCACCATACAATTTATTGAATTCACATACACAAATGACAGATTCTCACAAGATACAATAAACAATAAAAGTCAAAAATATCAACCATTAATTAATAGCATCATTCATCAAGGATGGAAAGTAGATCCACTTATAGTCATCTCGGCTGGTGCTAGAGGAACTACGCACATCCCATCAATGAAACAACTGGAAACAAAATTCAAATTATCTGAAACTTCTATTAAACATGCATTTAAAGAAATAAACACTATTGCTATACAATATGCCGGATCAATCCTTCTACATAAAAGACAAATAGAAAACAACCAATCAATACCAATAGAATAAAAAGAGGGGGGTAGTGGTGAAGACCACTATTTGTTTTAAACAATTAGCACGGTGTCACCACTTGTCTCAGGAAGGTGGGTAGGGGCCGGTTGGTTGGTACAACTTTCCTGCCTATGATAAATTCACTAGCAGCACCAAGTCATGAATAGTACAATAAACGTTTAAACGGACCCAACGGGAATCGAACCCCGACTGTATAATTGTAACACAAACGTCCTTCTCCAACCAACCTAGGAACCATGACTTGGCGATCATCAACATAATAATCCTTGTTTTATACCTTAACAAATGATGTAATTACTTGATAATGGCTACTGTGGGTTACTTTTACTAGTTTCTGGTTACTAAAATGTCTATTCCCGGAAGGGGAGAGTAGTCTTGTACCAATGTTCCTTTGTCCGGTGGGCATTGGCTCATTGTCAAGACGAACAGACACTATATTCACGCCGGCCTCGCAAGAGGACCGAAGTTTCTATCATTATCATGATCAATGCGAGAATACATTAAATAAATGTGATTATTTTCAATACAATATTTGTAGAAACATGACACGTAGTGGTTATCAAGTTAGCCTTTAAATGTCAAAGCCCCACGAGCTTGTTTTGAGAGGATGATCAAGAAAAAGTGGATTTTCTTAACCAAAATTGAAATAGATTGGTTGTTTTGGAAAGGTGATGAAAAAATGAGATTAAATATAGCAAATGTGTTTGTTTTGGTAAATTGCACATTCTAAAGAAATTGAAAAGAGAATTAGTGGGGAAGGAGGGGAGGGAGTCGGGCAACTTGAGATCTTGATAGATGCCACAGTTGCCAACGTTGTTTGACAATGTTTTTTATTTTATTTTATTTAAATGAATTTTAAATTCAAAATTGCAGAGCTCACTGCAAAGTTAGAATCTCATTGTATTTTTAAATTTTGTTTTTAGAATGACATTGTTCACTCCATTCACTCTTCATAGAGGATTTGAAGAATTCTAATTGCTTGTTCACGTTACTCAAGGGGCTATTGTTGGGGGCCGTTATTTTTTTTATTTTTTTATTCTTTTGGACTGTCCGTCTAAGACCCTCTTAACGCTGAAGGGTTAAACACTTTTAACAAAAAGACACGTGTACCAAATGAATATGAGAGTCGGTTCATACTATGGCAAGAAGCCGTGGTAGTCCAAACTGAATTCATGCCAAGAGTCTACGATGTATTTAGAGCATGCCCAACAGCATGTATTTTGGAGGGACCAACGCCAAGATTTGGTGTAGTTATCTCCACTTGCTTCGAAGTTTGGCCCAACAACTACCCACCAACGCTAAATAATAGTTTTTGGAGCCAAAGTTTGAGGTTTCTCCGCCATCCAGAGAAGCTTTGGCGCAAACAAATTTCTCACACCAAGCAAACAAAGATGCTCAATCAACAATTAAATAACAAGCTTGAAGACTATTCACGGCCCGTGCTTCAAGGTCATCAAGTAACTTTATATAAAATCTTCATTTTATAAGTTGCCTTGGTGTTCGCTCCAGGAATGCTGCTGGGGTACTTCATGTATTACATTCCTCCATATTAAAAATGGCCTTCAAATTGATGCTTGGCGGAAATTTTTCTCTGGAACTGCTGGGCTTGCTCTTAGGCGTTCTCTTTGAGGTGTTCTCTATGGTTGGGAAGAAGACAACTTTAAAAGCTCGAGTGATTTTGTTTATTGAATGTTCACTCATTTCTATCTTTGCATCACTTGATTTTGTCTATTTTGGGAGCAACCTTCATTTATCGAAAGGGGAGAATAGTCTTGCACCAATGACTCTTTGTCCTATAGGCGGTGACTCCTTGATAAAACAAACATACACTTTATTCACGCGGGCCTCGAAAGATGACCAAAGTTTCTATTTATCTATAACTTTTGGACTTGTCCACCAACTGCCTCGAATAGAACGACAGCTACACATGCATCTGATCCGGTTAACCGCCATCGGGTCCGGATATAAGAAACTGAGAACCGGGCGTCTCTCCGCCGGGTTTCAACAGGACATCAACAGGTGGCCGTCACTCTTCCTTGGCTGGTGGCATTTTCCTTCACCCTCCACGTCTCCTTCCCCGTTGCCGCTCTGTAAGGGTCTCTCCGTCAGTGATAACTGCGCACGACAGCCATGGTCTCCGTGATCGATTGTCCTTGCCAATAATCCCTTCCCTTGCCGCTATCCATCGAGCTCCTCGTGGCCGTTTGGGACTCCGTGCCGCCATTTTCCGGCCATTTTTTGCCGTCCGGAAGCTTCGGCTCACATTTCCCCGTGTTGTTGCGCATATCAGGTTACGAGGGTTTGCATGTTGCGTAGTTTAGAGGTTTGATCTCACTCTGGGGCGGCCGCTGTGGCTGCCTGTTGGATCAAAGGCGCGAAGTTTGCGTTTCTTGCGGTGTTTGCGCATTCGAAAATCTCGGTTTGCCATTCCGTGTTTTGAAGTCTGTCTTTTCTGGATTGCGGTGAACGATGGTTGCGAGCCATTTCGTGTTTTGGAGCCTCTGCAACTTTCTTTAGGTTAAGCCCAGGTTGGGGTTTCATGAGAATAATCCACTGCCAATCGCTTATACTCTTTGTAATCAAACAGAATTCAATAAATTCTCTTTGCCGGATTAGATTTTTATAGTTCCGGGGTTCCAGGTTTTAGGGCATTTCGTGTTGGTGCTTTTTCGTGACTTAGAGTATTATGCGATTACAACAGAGAGAGGGTTTTGAGACAGGAAATTTAGATCTCTTAAGTAAATTCGTGGTTAGTCAGTCGTGAACATGCCTTCGGAATCAGGGTTTCTTAGCAGGATCGCGAATCAAAGGGAGGTCATGGTCTCTATGGGATGTCTCTCCCTTGTGCTTCTCACGCTTCTCTTCAGCCGCAGCAGCGTAGCTGTGCTTTTGCTCAACACCAGAAATGAGTCTCGCTCTTTCCCGGACATGGAAGCTGCCTTCTGTGAGCATCCCTTTCTCCTTTCTCTTTTGGACGTTTCGTATGAGAAAACAATAGTATGGCTTGGCAATAGTTAATATTGACATTTGACTTTTTCATAACTGTTTGTGCAGCTCGCCCTGTTCCAGATGGAGGTGTGTCTGGAATCTTGCACATAGCCAGTCCACTGGACGCGTGTTCCCCTCTGAAGAACCACTTTCCCAAGGACGACCCGTTACCTCCCTTTGTATTGATATCACGAGGCACTTGTAATTTTGATAGGAAGGTGAAGAATGCTCAAGATGCCGGATTCCAAGCTGCTATTGTGTACAATAGTATGGACTCTTTCGACGAATTGGTTACAAGTAAGCCACTCATCTGAGTTTTTATGAACTGGTGGGTTATTGAGTCTCCATGCTACTGCACATCAATGTGTATGTAGCCTTTAAAGCATTTAGACCTTCTATTGAAAATTCCTATGTGCTGAAATGAATCACCAACCCCTAAATGATCAAGAAGCCTCATGTTTTTTTTAGCAATTTTGAGTATGTCATATGGGGACTTATTTTGTCCGTTTTAATGTTTCCTTTTTTTAACCAACACATCTAATGCTATTCACTCATCCTGGTGGTGAAAATTTGAGTTCTGCATTATATGTTTCACAATATGATCAATCCACGAATGCTTGGTCGATTTGATGGTGCAGACTACGGTTGTCCATGGTACTAACTGCTTTCGGGTGTTTCCTTTTGCAGTGTCTGGCTCAGCTGAGGATATTGACATATATTCAGTGTTTGTCTCTTGGATTACTGGGCAAGCTCTTTTGGGTGCTGTTGGGGAGAAGAATACAACATGCACTCTGCAACCCGCTGTGCAAGACACCGCTTGGTCAATCATGGCAGTTTCTTCAATCTCGCTTCTTGCAATCTCAGCGGTATTGTCAACCTTTTTCTTCGTTCGGCGCCATAGACTGCGCCATCTCGGTTCTCAGCTCTTGTCTCGAGAGCCTTCTGGAATGAGTCCGCGAGACGTGCACGCGCTGCCCACCTTCGTTTTCAAAGGTGTTTCTGGTGGAGAGGGAGCTGGTAGTGGAGAGACGTGTGCAATTTGCCTGGAGGATTACGAGAGTGGAGAAAAACTGCGACTGTTACCTTGTCACCATGGTTTGTTGCTCTAACTTTGACTGATGAAAACTTGGACATATCAAATGACCATTTTCTGGATACAATCTTTGGCTAATTAATGTGCGTTTTTTAGAGCTTCCGGGAGTCCGCCCATGCAGAGAAGGGTACTGAAGGCAATGAAATCCTATATGAAACACAGAGGACCCTAGTGCATTTATAGAAACCAAAGATCAACTTATTGAACCCCTTTTTTCGTAATTTTTTTTATTAGACCGGCCTGCATGGACTCATCACAAACCCTACTCGCTCAGTAGTGTTTGTGATTTCTGAGAGTCTTCGAAGAGTGGTTTTCATTTGCAAAGGTCTTCAAAGCATCAGGCTTACCTTATAGCATGCTGGGTTTCCTCCCCTGCGTCCTCTATCATACAAACTAGCAGAGTAATTACGTGTGGAAAGACTGGTTTGTTGCTCTAATTATGTTCTTATGTTTTGCGTGCAGATTTTCATATTGGATGTATAGACCAGTGGCTACTCACACGGCGACCTTTCTGTCCAATATGCAAGCAGGACGCCAACGCTCCACCGGCCCATCCAGCAGCTACAGAGACGACTCCCTTGCTGCAGGCTCCTGCAATTTCGGTTCTCATTACATCTTCGGCAGCTACTCAGACGTCACCTGTAGGCTCTCCTGATCTTCATACCACCCAGTCATTGCCTGCCCATGTGTCAGGAGAAGACCTTTGCTAACTTAGAGCCTCCTGATGTTGAAAAGAATGAACTCTCACATTGCACAGTTGTCAGAGTGCTGTGTGGTTTCTGACAAATTACTCTCCGATTTAGTTTTTCCATATGTGTTTGAGGGAAGATCTGGAGTGGACAAAGGAGCGTGTTGACTTATTAGCGTCCTTCAATACCGCGCATTGAAGGTGATGAATATAGAAGGCTGTGAATACGAGGGCGGTAAAAAGTAGAAACTGTAGGTTACTGCAGGACAAGAAAGTGTTTGTGGTGTACATTAGAGCAGAATCTGAAAACATAAAGGATATTCAGTTAAATTTCTAGTAACCTAGTGTATATGCTTACATCGTTAGATTAGATCATCCCTCTGCCAGCCTTGTTTGGGCTTGAATGCGTGGGCTTGTTGTGTACATTGTTAAATCCTCAGCAATGAACAGGCTGGCATTCCTATGCGCTCTATTCATTGGAATAAAGACTGACACCATTGACACTCAAATAGCTGGAAGGGAAGAAACACTTCTTGCTTGAATCTGTGGGTAAGAGTAACATGGCAATTTTGCCAAGGGTGACACCCCTCAAATGGTGGGAGTTGTGCTTATGTCTCTTCAGTTTTGGATACCCACATGAATTGAATCAGCAACCTCATGGTCACAAAGCGAGTGCAACAAATAATGCTAACCACTTGGGGTAGATTAACCCCTGAGTGCCAACAGCCCTCTCCAAATTGGGCAGTTTTGCAAAGATGCATCATAAAATGCAATTAACCCCTAAATGTACCGACCCTTTGAACAGAAGTAGATGTTAGCCTTAAAAATAGATATTAGCATGGCTCAAATGTACATGAGGTGTACATAAGAGGTACATTGCAAACATAAAATCTACCCAACAAATTTGACATACTTGCATTTGGAGGCCTCTCCAATATTATCAACATCTCAACACCACAAGAGATTTACTTTAATTGCTAAAGAACCTAATAGGCTTGCAAAGATGACTTGGATGAAAGTCATCTAAGATTGTATGAAAAAGTTACAAGGCTTTGAATCTGTTCGTCATCCAATTTTTGGACGCTGGGATGTTTAGGGGTTAAGAGGGATATTTTGAACTTGATGTATGAATAGAAGTAGTACTTATGAATTTTAGATTCTATCCATACGGGTAAATCTATGATTGCAATCACCAATATTTTTGTATAAAATTTGAAACCTAAAATTCAAAATTCTTTTGTAATTCCATTATGAATAAGATATTGGCAATCTATGAATGAAATTTGTTGTGATGGCTTGAAATGTAATGCTCGAAGTGTAGTGATTTTGGGGATTTTTTGGTTGCTTAATTTTATGAGTTGATTTTTTCAAGAGAACTTTTAAACACTTTTGAACCAAGATCTTAGAATTTTTTGGTGAATCACTACAACATGAAATGAGGTATAAAAAATTCACAAATCATCCCCTTTCTAATTGGTTCTCACATGCATGAAGCTAACTTTCCATAAAATCTATAGTAAAATTTTCACATTGCAAAAAGTGCATGATAGATGAGAAAACGTGGATGAAATCTGTGCATCGTCCAAAAATGGACACTTAGGCAGTTAACCCTTTGAGGCGTTTGTATTCACATAGTGAACGATGAAGAGATTCAAACTATTCTTTTGACTACATACGTAGACAATTTTCATCCATCCAAAAAATTCTTGGTTCTTGTGATAGTTGACTATCATTTGTACAGTATGGATCTTCAAAATAAGATGTTGTGATTATTGTCAAGTTTCATTTTTAGTTCAAAAAGTGAGACTTTAAACATGATTTTCCAAAATAAGTAGAATCGAATAAACGGAAACCATACCATCTTGTAGCGCATGTTATTCTAATTCCATTACAATATATATATTTTTCTGTGTTAATTTAGGATTTTTAATTAAATTTCAAGAGAACACCTTGCAAAATTAATTAATAAATATTAATAAAAATTTATGAAGAATCCAACCGTACATGTCAATCTTCACATTGACATGTACAACTTTGCTTTGTACATCAACTTCATTTTTGTTTTTCATCAAACATTTTATAATGAATCTTTGAAAACAATGTTGAATCGGGACGTTAAAGGGTTAATTCCTAAATGCCTAGAGCCCTCTCCAAATTCGGCAGTTTTGCAAAGATGCATTATAAAATGCAACCTAGAGGGATATTTTGAACTTAATATATGAATAAAAGTTGTACGTTATGAATTTTAGATTCTATCCATACGGTTAGATCTATGAGTGCTATTACCAATAATTTTGTATAAAATTTGAAAGGTGAAATTCAAAATTATTTTGTAATTCAATTATGAATAAGATATTGACAATCTAAGGATAAATTTTTTTGTGATTGGTTGAAATTTAATACTCTAAGTGCAGTGATTTTTGGAGATTTTTTGGTTGCTTAATTTTATGAGTTGACTTTTTTTAGAACACTTTTACACCGAAATCTACAAAATTTTGGGTGAATCACTACAACATGAAATGAGGCATAAAAATTTCACAAATCATCCCCTTTCTAATTGGATCACATATGCATGAAGCTAACTTCCCATAGAATCTACAGTAAAAATTCCACACTGCAAAAAGTGCATGATGGATGAGAAATTTTGGATGAAATCTGTACATCGTCCAAAAGATGGACGCTTGGGCAGTTAGGGGTTAAGGGTTAACCTTTGAACGCTATTAGAGTTAACTGAAAAGTCAACCCAAAGAGGAAAGTTTTAGCAAACTCGTGTTGAATTCCTCTTGAACTCATATTGAAATATAAATAGACCAAAAACTAGTCTATGATGAGTTGGGAGACAATCTAAAGCAAGCCACTGCATTAGGAATTTCAGACCCCACTGATTTCGCACGATTTCAGTGCGATTTCTGATATTTCATGGGTGCGTGTATTTTTCGCACTGATTCCGCATCGTTGCGTCATTCATCGTAACTGCACTGATATGACATCATAATTGTACAAGCGGATATAGTACTGATTTGACACGATTGATACATCTATTGAAAACGTGCGAATTCTTCACTCTGTACAGTTGTCAAATGTCGTGTCTTAATCGTGTTTAAAGCCACACTGATTCAGTGTGTTTTTCGTGCGACATCATCTTTTCTATATCTAGATTTTCTTTCTTTCTATATCTAAATTTGGTCAAAATAATTTTATTGAAAAAAAATTTTAAAAATAAAAAATAAAAAATTTCTCTACCCGAGCATTATTTCGGGCTGCCCGAACCTACGGTGGGGCCCACCACGGTTTCCCAAGCCCTACCGCCGGTAGCCGGAATCGAACTCGAGACCTCCCAATTACAAACCATACTCTAAACCACTAAACCACCTAAAAGTTTTGATGCATGCAATTGAATTTTTTTTATAATTATAAAGGAATGTAACCATTGGCAATTTTTTTGCCATGTATATTTAATTCTTTTTTCAAAAAAAAAAATTTGCACTACAACACGCAGGCCTTTTTCTATATCTTGAAATTTTTTCAGAATATTTTGATTTTTTTTTTTTTTGGCCAAAATCGTGATGGCAGATCATGGCTGTGAGCTGTTTTTTTTTTGCAGCGGACTTTGAATATTTTTAACAATGTGAAAAAAACTTTTTTTCCAAATTTTTTTTTGCACTAGATTATGCAGGACTTTTTCTATATCTAGGATTTTTTTCAGAATATTATGAATTTATTTATTTTTTGCCAAAATCGTGGTGGCTGTGAGTTTTTTATTTATTTTTATGCAGACTTTGGATGCTTTTTTGTGATGTAAAAAAAAAATTCCAATTCTTTTTTCGGTAGATCGTGCAAGCATTTTTTCTATATCTAAAAAAAAATTCAAATTTTTTTGAACTGTTTTTTCTTTTGCCAAAATCTTAAATGCTATTAGCTGTTTTTTAATTTTTAGTAGACTTTAAATGTTTTTAGCAATGTAAAAAACTCTTTCTATTCCAATTTTTTTTTGCACTCCATTATACAAGCTTTTTTCTATACCTAGAAAAAAAATTCAATGGTTTGAATGTTGTAGCAAGCAATTAAAAGCTCTTGCAATTTTATTTTTTGAAAAGTTGCTCAAATTGAGTTCAAAGAAAGTCTGATTTTAAACTCAATTTAACTTGCAATGCTTCAAGAGATCATGTTTCGGTCGATGCCCCCTTATGAGCTGCCCGAGACTAAAAAAAATAAAAGTTAAATCAAATTATAATTATTTTCTAATAGGAAATCAAATATGCTTTCAAACCCAATTTGAATCGTGCCAATCCAAGTTAAACTCCGCCTAGGGAAACTACACCTAGAGTGTCGCAAAAAACAACACCTCTACATTGTCTCGTGTTACAAATTTTACTATTTTGAAAAAGTAATGTTGTCCTTTTCTGTACGATTTTTTTTCTCCCATGATGAAAAGTACAATGATAACCAATAATACCAAATTTGAATTCTAAAAATATAAAATGTAATTTCATTGAAATTTTAATGTTCATTGCTTCTAAATTCTATAAATGAAGATCTAAAAATGTTTTGGGAAATTAGACCGTAAGGATAATTTAGAAAGATTCTTGGAATATTTCAAAATATTCCAAAAAAATATAAAAATATTTTGAAATATTCCAAAAGATTCCAAAAGAGAATATTAAAATATTTTTGGTATTTTCTCTATTTATTATATTTCATCAATAAATCAATAGTTTTAAAACACTAAAAAATTTTTTTGTCGAGAAGTATGACATGCTAGTGTAGTGCGAAAACACATCTTTGAACGCGTGACGTCGAGAAATATAAGTCACTCATTCTCAAATTGAAAACTCGTACGATAACTACACGGATGTCGTACGACAATAATGTGCATTATAATAGATGTTGAAATTGCACGGATATAATAAAAGGCGTTAATATGATACGTATACGATACTAAATCCGCATTAACTAAAACCGCATGTTATCCGTGTCTTATTAGCCATGTAATGTAGATACACGATTAACGCACGGATTCCGTCAAGCACGACTTTCGTGCGAAAACAACACTTTTTTCATAATCATTGAAAAAACACTACATCGACATCCTAGTAATGCATGTCACTTCCGTACCATAACGACACTTCTAAATGCACGTATGACGTGCGGAATCAGTGTTCAACGATAAACGCATTGAAATCGTGCGAAATCAGTGGGGTCCGAAATTCCTGATGTGTCATTATTCTCCACACCTTGCAATGACTCCCACACCTTCCACCAAAACTCCAAGCCCATGGCCCACAAGGGGACAATCTATGACATGACACTATTCAACCCAAGTATAGTTCAAGAAAGAGGTTAGAAGTAGAGCAAAAAGGGAGGTTAGATGGGCTTCTTTTCGGTTAAGTCAATTGTGTATGGATTATGGACACCGATGCTAAATTACTATTTCCAGGCCTAAGATGTTCAAGGGTTAATCCCTCCAAGAGATCCAGTCTGGATCTTGCATTTTTTTTAGCAGTTCGAGTAAGTCTTTCTTATGTTCATTTCACCTAATTTTTTCACCTAACACGTGCAATGCTCTACACTAATTCTGGTGGTATAAAATTCAGCCCCATCTAAATTATATATTTTTCACAATACGACCAATTGAATTGGTCATTTTCAAACCATGATTTCTTGTTCCATTAAGGGTTCTGGGGTTAAAAATATTTCAGTTGCAAGTTTTTGTTTGTTGCGTTGGTATGGTTATATTACAGTTATCCTTAATACTCAAAGACAAATGACCCAAAAATTCATAGTATAAACACCTAAATCTCGTCTCCTAAAATTTGAGAAAGACAAACTAACTTTCCGGTTTAGGGTTCAGTTGGATCCCCATGGAAGGGGGGGAGGGTTGCGCCAGCCAAGGAGGTAGTGCAAGACCAAGGCGACGCTTACGGGTCCGGGCAGCAAGCTGCCGGATGAACCCGCACCCAAGAAAAATTAGATTAATATCATGAGGCTCGATGAGCCCCGTATCAGATATTAAACTGATAAGAACAGATACTACACTTGATCTTAGCCAAAAGGCCGAGAAAGGTATACCTCTAATTCCTCAGCTCGCCCATGTTATACTCCTCTTCGCACCGACCCTCACCAGACCATATGGGACAATCCAACAGTTTTCTTGTGACATACGGCACAAGAAAATGACAGTGGATTTGTGCATAAAAGCAATCTTCAAATACACGAGCGACACTTTTCAAGCCTCGTGCTTCCCGTGTGTTTCAAAAATACTACAGTAGTGAAAAGGAAATCATTGGCAAGCAAACGTCATCAGAAAGCGACGATCTCTAATTGAGGAAATCTGTCGATGTTGACATTGTGAAGAAAGGCTCATAGGTAGGCATCTTTTCATCCCCAAGTACTTACTTTTGATCCTACTAGGTTTCTTCGATCAGGGAACTAACCAAGAACTGTGCTTTGATATTTGCTTAAATGTTTATAGGCGTCCATTCCTGGTGGTATAAAAACGATATCACTCCAGCCCGTCTCTTCTTCGTTGCCCTGCAATGTCTCAAACAAGCAGAGTTATCAAAACACCATTCACAGAGGGGATGTAAACTCAAACTCTGCTATATTTTTCTTGATCCAAACCAATTCAGAATAGTGCATCGAAGATATAAGCCTACCTCCATTCTCTTCAAAACGTCTTCAAAGCTCCCCACCTGCCATTCAATCAAACACAAGTGGGTCAACGTCTCAAGATGGACATGCTGGTGGATGAAGAGCGTACAAGACTATTCAATCAATACACATGAAGTAGCAAAATAGTAACATAACGAGACTCATAACAAGATTCATTGCAAGACAGATAATCAGCATTAATCCTACCTGTATATCTGTATTAACCTTCAACGCTGGATTCACCCTCTGCTGTTGTTTAAAAGCTCTTTGGAGAGCGCTTTCCAAATCCTCCTATGAATAAGAAGATAAACACATGGTAAGTTCATTCCTTTAAGATCAAAAATATTAAAGAATCTCACAACAAGAACTCTATAGCGGTCAATGAGACCAAAATACTAATGTAGCAACAAAGCGTCTCTGGCTTTATCCAAGCCCTCAGATAGTGATACACTACACGGGACTGCTCAAAAGTCAGCCAACATCTAGAGCAAAACGAACTATAGCATAAGACTCAAGCACTGAGCTAAAAAGGTACGGATGCTAAAAAAAACACTCAAACCAGAAGATAGCCACAGTATATTTGATAAATCTTTGTCATGTCATGTACGCAGAAATGCCCACCTTGGAGAAAAAAATTGGACAAAACCGTCGGTTATTGCTTCTCAAGATGAGGTTGTCAGACTGCAGATGAAAGAACACAATATAATAATATTTAAAAATTGTTTCAACGTCATGTCTATTACATAAAAATAGAACATATTACCAAACAAGAATTACAACTCACTTAAGACAAGACGTTTGAGTAACAGCACAGATGTACTCGCTGCTATACCTGGAAAACTGGTACTCCATCAAAACCCTTGCCTGACTCCCCAGCCTTGAACCTTGTCTGAAATCAAAATAATGGTAGGCAGCATCGTATATATCAGTTTCAGAAGCTAGCCATGCGACAAGGCCGTAAAAACCTTGCATATGAATGAATAAAGATGAGATTCCTACAATGTCGCGCATGTTCCATATTTGGATACCCAACATCAAAAGCAGCGGAAAGAATTTGAATCTTAAGTTCGCAGATATGGTCAAACCAGTCCTCGAACCAGCTATCGATTACACATAAACAGACAGCATAAAAGCGGCATCTGCTCGCCTGAAGCACACAAATGCCGAGGCAAAGAAAATAATGACTGTTGCTGAAGCCAATTACATTTTGTACATAATAAATGACTGCAACAGAAACAAGGAAAGTCAACTACCTCGAGTGCGTTCTTGACTTGACGAGGATCTGGTAAGAAACGAAAAGCTATGCCCTCTGTGCTGAGCTGGTATACCTGTGAGAAACAATGAAGTTTCATAAAAACCTTGAACCTCATTCTCCACTTCTTTAAATATATTAAAAAAACTAAAACTTCAAGATATTTAAAGAACTAAGACTTCAAGTCGGTGTAATTTATGCACCAAAGCTTAACCCCTAGGGTTTAAGAGACCAACTGAAATGCTCACCTTGTCGAGTGATACAGCAACAACTTTGGCTCCACGGCCTAAAGATGGTTCGCGATCCCGAACCTGCACAAAATAGAGAGAAATGCAGATCATTCACACTGCATTTCATATTGAGACCCTGTGCAAATTTGAGTAGGAAGTTCCGATCAGCTGTAGATTCACAGACAGTGCGAGATAAAATAAAAAATGAACTCTCACCACTTGCATGTCATTAGAGGAAGTGATTGATACTATAATCTTGTGAACTGCAGATACACCCAAACCTCCCTAATTGCACTCTCTATTCGCATAATTCCACAATAGCATCAAAATCTTAGGAACGAATGTTTTCAGTTCGAATCTCCCCTTGTGTATGCACTATCACACCTCTAATATCGTGATAATATGGACGGAATAAAGAGTTGAGGTTTTAGAGGCGAGGGTTTACACTTTCCCTGTAATGTCACATATTCATGTCACTCAATAATTGGTCTTCCCGAGGCAGTGCAATTAGAAAGTACCTGAGAAAGAAGTGCTTCAGCGTCAGCCTGTCGAAAGCAGAAAATTCCCAAGGACTTGGAAGTATTCAAATCCGAAACGAGCACGAATTCGTTAGCCGAATTGCTCACAGTGTACACGGGAACCCCGTCTAATCGCTTAGCCACTTGCTCGCCACTCATTGCAATATCAAACACGTGCTTCGCTTCCAGTTGCGTAGGCAATCCAAGCGACAATACAGCCATGAGAGGTCGAGGACCTCCGACCATGCGCAGCATTGCCTCGGACCTCGTTCTGTGCAAATGCTCTTCAACCTGCGCTCCAAACCCTGACAAAGCCATCCACAGCTTATCGAATTGCTTATCATTTCGTGCGCCTCTCTCTCTCTTTCCAGTTCTTGCTTTCTCCTGTCCTAACCGCGCAATCGTGTTCGCCCCTTCTTGGACGCAAAACCCGAGCCAATTCTGGACCCCGGCCAATCGCTTCTGGAAATCCGACACCACGGCAACCGCGTCCAATCGAGGCCACTGCACGCTTCCTCTAAGGCCTCCAGCCTTCGCCGCCGGTCTGCTCGCGGAAGCGTCCTCCATCATATACTACTGCTTGTTGTTATTGTTTCAATGCAGAAGAAACTCCACACAGCACGAAAGCGCGACGTGTTAAGCTTGGAATGCGAAGGCAAATGCTGGCATGCAAACTACACCGTCCAAGATGGAATTCGAAGAGGAGAATTTGTGCGAGAAGTGCCCAAGCATTGACACTTGAAGGGACGAAGAGAAGAGACCGGGGGGGTTTAGGATGACGAAAGGAGAGAGACGATAACCGTGCGTACAACTGCGCGACAAACTACGCCTTGCAAAATGGAGAAGATAGCCCCCACTCCCTTAACCTAAAAAAAGGATTCATGGGTTTAAAATGGCAAATGCATTTGATTATATTATAAAAAATATAATTCATATGGGACCAAATTTTATATCATTGGAATTAGTGAAGAACATTGTAGATGTTAATAAAATACCAAATAAATTTGAAGAAAAGAAGTTCACATAGGATGTACTCAAAATTGCTTAAAACTAAATGAGGTTCAATTTAAGCTTCTTAGCCCTGTAGATGTTAAGTTAGATGACCTTAAAAGTGGCGCTTTCTTTAATCTTGCCATCTTTGTAGGAATTTTATTGTTTTCATTATTGGTCTTTAAAAAAAATCAACTCAAGTTGTTTTTTTTTTTTTTTTTTGGACATTTCAATAGTACCTTACAACTTTTCTATGTTTAAATCATAGGATAAGGTGTTATTGACACCAAACTCTCCATAACCAAAAATTCTTAAAGCATAAAATGCTGCAATTCTTACTGATTGTCTTAAAGTGTAGAATAAACAACTCGTTTGAGTGATTTTATCACAATAATGGAATCATAATGGAATTATAGATTCTTACAATTATGATGCTAAAAAAAGTTATGTATATATATATATATATATATATATATATATATATATATATATATATATATATATGATGTCTTAAAAACAATTAAAGTTATGACATTTGGCACATATTAATTTGGTTATGGTTTTCTTCACGACATGCAATGCAATCAATTGTCATTGTATTAGTTATGGATAAGGTAAGCAACTTGTGCTATGTAAAAAAACTAGTGGAACCCGTACCGCTGAACACGTTGCCGCAGATCGGGGCCGCAGAAGGACCTACATGAGCATAGGTTATCTCCTCAATCGGTTCCGGGCCGGAACAATTGAGTGAAACAACCCATGCTCAAATGTATAATAGATGTGAAAAAAAAATCGCTTTCTTTACTTCTTGTTGCATACCTTATAGGTCTCAACTTTTGTTGCATCTACCATATACATCAAGGAAGGTACTAGTTTATTTGTTCTGTTTGTTTTGTATGTAATGTTGAGATCTCCCCAATCGGCGTGCGCCCACCGACCATGTTCTTTGTACCGTCCTAAATTTCTTGACGAGGACGGCGTACCAAAGTCGTTTCGTTGCTTTTAGATGTACAATGTGATAGTTATGGATTTTTGAGTGATTTTGTCTCTATTAATTGAATTAAACTATGAAAATGGAATATGGGAGTTTTGTTGTCATCCTTGGCATCGTTAAGAGCTTTTGGATTTATGTTGTGAAAGTTACGGATTTTTAATCGAATTTTGTCACTACAAGTTTAATTTAATTACGGATAAATTATTCTAAAAAAATTTTAAAAATTATAGCTAAATGACATAGCCACACTTTTGTAACTAGGTAGTATTTTTGGCATTAAAATGTAGTAAATACATATTTTTTCCAAATATTTTCCAAGCGAATATATGCTATTTTTAGCAAAGTGCCAATTTTTCATGGTTTTAATAATTATTTGGCAGCCAAGTGCTAGAACTACTACCTAGTTACAGTAGTTCTAGATGACAAATAGTTCAATATGTATTACAAATAGTTGCACATCCCGTTGCACATAGCAGACTAATAGTTCAATGTTCCATACTTGCCACTCCCTATTTATCCTAATGAAACTTACTTTTGTATATGAATGGCGCTTCACTTCTTTAGTAGTAATAAACATAGCTAACCTTGCACATGCCACACACCCACAATGTTAGCTCTCATATGAGTCCCGAGTTCCGACATCACGTGACTCTCACACTTAACTGCCACAAGATAACTAGAGATATCATTTAATAACATGCGGCGGAACTTCTAGTGATGTCTAAGAGCCCGAAGATAACATTACTTGCCACCGATACTAATCGCCCTCACTTGAAACCCAACTGCCTATTAGGTCATTACAAGACTTGCAATGCAAAGTTTACTGATTATGACACCTCAATAGTGGCTTAGGTTAGAGCGGAGCATCTCCTAACTAGTAACAAGAGGTGCAGCCAAGCACCTCATAATGTCAAGGGTGCAAGAATGAGGTTCCAACATTAATTTCATACCTTGGAAGACACCGCAACTCACCTTGATACTATGTGGGAATGTAGAGGGAGACCATCATTCCTCATAGCACCCTATGCGGTCTTCAGGAAGCCCCTTATCCTCTTAGTTTAAGACATTTTGTAGATGCATTTTGGTTTTGGAAGACCACCCACTTCGTTGCCTCAGTTTAGAAACTGCTCCTCAAGGGACTTGAAATTCCAATTAATGTTACAACTTCGAGCTCAATTATCCAAATCCCAAGTGCAAGCCCATTTTGGTGATCTACTCAATGAGTAAATCACAATGATCTATTCATTTTTCTCATTCAAACTCGTGTTAAAGAAGTTATGGTCTTCCAAAAATAAGAGTGTCTAGAAGGTAGCATTTTTAATTCTCACCAAGTTTGTTGGACTTTTTGTTGGACCATAACTTCTAAGCCCTTGCTTTGCTCCTTGTAAGCCTTAGCAATTTGGAGCCAACTCTTTTCATTAACTTTCCAATGACATATAATAAGTCCGACTTTATTGAAAATGCCATTGGGAATCTTTGAGTCCCACCTTCAATTTTAATTTATGTATTCCAAGACACTACCAACTTTGAAGAGCCACAATTTTAACTCATAAGTCTGATTTACGTGTTTTATGAACCCATTGCTCTTATAAGGTTTCCATATATAGCACTCTTCCATCTTAGCCTCACATAGAACATTATTTGAGTGATGTTATTTCGAGACACCTCTTGGTTTTCCCACCTTATCTTTTGCAAGGCTTGAGACCATCAGGAATTTTGGACCCCACAGATTTTTAACGATTTCAGTGCGTATATCGTTAAACACTGATTCCGCACCTCATACGTGGATTTAGAAGTGACATGCAATACTAGGATGTCGATGCAGTGTCTTTACAGTGATTATGAAAAAAATGTTGTTTCTGCACGAAAGTTGTGCTTGACGGAATTCGTGCGTTAATCGTTTATCTACATTACATGGCTAATAAGACACGGATAACATGCGATTGCGTTTAATGCGGATCTAGTATCGTATACATATCATATCAACGCCTTTTATTATATCCGTGCAATTTTAGCATCTATTATAATGCAAATTATTGTCGTACGACATCCGTGTAGTCAAAGTACAACATCCGTGTGGATTTGTATGAAATCCATTGCCATTCAGTGGCATCAATCAAAACAAAATCAGCTGAGAATTATTTCAAGTTTTTAGTTTGAGAATGAGGGACTTATATTTCTCCACGTCACTCACGTTCAAAGGTGTTTTCGCACTAGGATGTCATACTTCTCAACAAAAAAAAGTTTCTAATGTTCTAAAACAATTGATTTATTGATGAAATATAATAAATAGGGAAAATACCAAAAATATTTTAATATTTTATTTTGGAATCTTTTGGCATCTTTTCAAAATAGTTCATATTATTTTGGAATATTTTGGAATATTCTTGGAATCTTATTTAAAATATCCTTATGGTCTAATTTTCCAAAATATTTTAAGATCTTCATTTATAGAATTTAGAATCAATTAACATTAAAAATTTAATGAAATTACATTTTACATTTTTAGAATTTAAAATTTGGTATTATTTTTTATAATTGTACTTTTCATCATAGGAAACAAAAAAAAAAAAGATGTACAGAAAAGAGCAACATTACTTTTTCAAAATAGTAAAATTTGTAACACGAGACAATGTAAAGGTGTTGTTTTTTTAAAAGTTCCCCTAGGTGGAGTTTAACTTGGATTGGCATGATTCAAATTGGGTTCGAAAGCATACTTGATTTTCTATTTGAAAATAATTATAATTTAATCAAATTTTTAATTTTTTAGTCTCGGGCAACTCATAAAATGGGGCATCGACCAAAACATGATCTCTCGAAGCATTACGGGTTAAATTGAGTTTAAAATCAGACTTTCTTTGAACTCAATTTGAGCAACTTTTCACAAAATAAAATTGCAAAAGCTTTTAATTGCTTGCTACAACATTCTGACCATTGAAATTTTTTTCATTCAATCCCAAAGTTATGCACTTTCCAATTTAGCTTTTTACTTTCATTCTTTATACCTCTCTTTCATTACTTCATTTCAAGGTGAATATCCAAGGATTTACTTTATTTTAATTTTTTATTAGACCCAGAACTCGTTTCTCTAACATACAATCAAATATTTTCAATTGAAATAGAAAGGCATATATGTTGAAATGTCATAAAGTGGTAAAAAAGTTGCAAAAACATACAAAAACTTACAATGAAAAAAATGATTTTTGGTTGAATCAAACATAAAATGAAAAATAAAAATTGGAAAAAATGTTTCTCTAACATAAAATTAGAAAATACTGGAAAAGAAATGTTTTTAACATCGCTAAAAATATGGAAATTGAAAAAAAAGAAACTCTCAGCCATCATGATTTCATCAAAAAAAAAAAAAATCAATTTTTTTTGAAGATTTTTTAGATATAGAAAAAGCCTGCATAATCTAGTGCAAATTTCTTTTTGGAAAAATAGTGTTTTTTTACATCGCTAAAAACATCCAAAGGCCATTGAAAAAAAATAGCTCACAGTCTTCACGATTTTGGCAAAAAAA
Source organism: Pohlia nutans (assembly GCA_022496805.1). Lineage (NCBI taxonomy): Eukaryota > Viridiplantae > Streptophyta > Bryopsida > Bryales > Mniaceae > Pohlia > Pohlia nutans. Next base: position 20,294,151 of record CM040097.1, read on the forward strand.
AAATTCAAAACATTTTGAAATTTTTTCTAGATATAGAAAAAAAACCTGCATGATCTAGTGCAAAGAAAAATTTGGAAAAAAAGTTTTTACATCGCTAAAAACATCCAAAGTCTGCTAAAAAAAAAAAAAAAAAAACAGTTCACAACCATCACGATTTTGGCAAAAAAAAAAATCATAATATTCTGAAAAAAAAAATCTAGATATAAAAAAAAGCATGTATGATCTAGTGCAAAAAAAATTCGAAAAAAGAATTAAATATACGTGGCAAAAAAATCGCCAATGGTTACATTCAATTATAATTATCCAAAAAATTCAATTACTTGGTGGTTTAGAGCACGGTTTGTCGTTAGGAGGTCTTGCGTTCGCCATTCCGGCCATTGGCGGATGGAGCCTGGATAAACCGTGGTTCGGGCAGCCCGAAATAATGTCTGGACAGGGCAGCAAAAAATTGGGGCAGATTTCGTTTCACTTCATCATGGAAATTTATTATTATTATTTTAAAACAAATTTATTTTGACCAAATCTAGATATAGAAAGAAAAATTCTAAATATAGAAAAAATGATGTCAAACGAAAAACACATTGAATCAATGTGACTTTAAAGACGATTAAAACACGACATTTGACAACTATATAGAGTGAAAAATTCTCACGTTTTTAATAGATCTATCAATCATGTTGAATCAGTATTATATCCGCTTATACGAGTATGATGTCATATTAGTGCAGTTGTAATGAATGACGCAAGGATGCGGAATCATTGCGAAAAATATACGCACCCATGAAATATCGGAATTCGCACTAAAATTGTTCAAAATTAGTGGAGTCCAAAATTACTGATGACGTCACTCCGGGGTCCCCGATCGTGTTCAAGCATCATTTTGAAAAGGATATGACATGCTTCACCTTTTTGTTTTTTAATCTTAAATAGAAGGAAGAAAACACGATTGTGACTTTTGAATAGGTGCCTTGCTTGAAATGGGTGATACAATGACTCATAAGTACTTGGCCGCCCCCCTCGATGGATGAAATGCTCTCATTTAGAAGATAATTTGTTTCATGGAATGAAATTTCTATACATCATACTAGACTTGGTGCTTTACGATGTATTATAGAAAAAATTGAAATTGAAAAATAATTTATGCTAATTTTAGATCCAATTTGGAGTCCCATTTTTTGGTATGTATTGAGTCATTGTGAAGATGGATTAGAAAAAGAAGTTCAACTCAAATTTTAACCAGAGATGATAAAGAATAGCCTTAAGTATTATATCCCAAAAGGAAATTAGATTTTGAGATATGATTGCAAGAATATAGCAATTTAAATTACGGGAAATATTTTTCAAAATTTAACAATAAATTTGGTTTCATATTTTCTATTGGATGAATTTTCAAGTACCGTTAATTTTTTTAGAGTTTTATGATTAAGTAAACTTTATATACAAGATTTTTATTTTATGGAATTTTCTAAAATCAAAAAAGTTCATTGATTAGTGTGGTTAGGTTCTGAAAACTATTTTTTGTGATTTAAATTACCATATTCTTGCAATCGTATCTCAAAATCAAATTTCCTTCTGGGATATAATACTTAAGGCTATTCTTCATCATCTATGGTCAAAATTTGGGTGGAACTTCTTTTTCTAGCCAGTCTTCACATTGACTCAATACATATAATGGGACTCCAAATTGGATCTAAACTTGGCATAAATTATTTTTCAATTTCAAATTTTTCTATAGTACATCGTAAAGCACCAAGTCTATTATGATGTACCCAGAGAAGTCATTGTCAAGAATTTAGATAACTATGAGAGAACAAATATAGGGTGTCTTTCATTCATTTTAGATAAAAATTATAAATTTATAGAAGTAATATAGGGTGTTTTAAAACCAATTTGGAATATTATAGGAATATTTCTATAATATATGTGGAATATACCCTAAATATACTATAAATAGTAGGATATTCCAATTATTTCGTAGCCCCCCATTAAATACCCTTTGTATGCTCATATGTACCCAAAATTTACACTAAATGACTTCCCCGAGATGATGTATAGAAATTTCATTCCATGAAACAAATTATCTTCTAAATGAAAGCATTTCATCCATCGAGGGGGGCAGCCAACTACGTATGAGAGTCACTGTAATTTATGGAACGATACCCTAATAGAAAAGGACGGTGTAAACTTGTACTAGATAGAAAAAATAAACAGATGGACATCATAAATCAAGACTTAGTCGCTATTTTTTTTTATTATTGCCTTTAATCCCTAAATGCCTAGAGCCCTCTCCAAATTCAGCAATTTTACAAAGATGCATTATAAAACACAATCAAGAGGGATATTTTGAACTTGATGTATGAATAGAAATTATGAATTTTATGAATTTATGATTCTATACATATAGATTTATAAATTTTAGATTCTATCCATATGGTGAGATCTACATTGCTATCACCAATATTTTTGTTTAAAATTTGAAACTTGCAATTCAAAAATCTTTGTAATTCAATTAAAAACAAGATAATGACAATACCGTACGTTGTGGTCGGTTTCGGACAACTAGGTGTCGAAATTGAATTTCTACATCAAATTTTGAGAGGTCCATGTCATCGTTAACCAATCACAAGATGACCTGTGGCACTTTAGAACAGAAAGTAATTAATTAATGTCAAAACTGTCCACGACGTAGGGTAAGTGAATGAAATTTGTTGTGGTGGGTTGAAACATAATGCTCTAAGTGTAGTGACTTTTTTGGATGCTTAATTTTATGGGTTAATTTCCATGTGAAAAAAATGGCGAGATTTTTACCATTATTTCTGAAATAAAAAAGGGCAATCAGCCACACCACGTGTAGCAAAAAAACTATTATTAGCACAAAACACTTTCAATGCTTGTGTGTAAAAAGCCCTAATTCTAATTATTATGGAACGAACAGAAATACGAACAAGAGCAACCAGCCTCATCCACACAGTGAATGAAATAAGTTCGGTGTTCATGGCTCCAGGACCAAGGGGGTCAGTATAGCGGAGACGACGAGTGATTAGGGTTTCTCTTTCGGTCTTGTTGTCGCAAGACTCGCACCTCTGCCGCCCCGCGACCTCGCCGCATCAACACGGCGCTTTCATCATGGTCAGTATCCTCGCTTGTCCTCAATTTTCCTCACTCCTCTGTCCGCACGCCTTCCCTTTTGCCCTGCCTCGTTCGCCATGGTGAGTGCAAGAGCGCGGATGCTTTTTCAGGGCTTTTGGGGCTGGGAGACACTTTCCCTGTTCTGGCCGTGGACTGAGGTTTATGTGGCGTTTTCTCGTTTCAGGCTCGCGGTTTGAAGAAGCATTTGAAGAGGCTCAATGCGCCCAAGCACTGGATGCTCGACAAGTTGGGAGGTGCCTTCGTGAGTTCCTCCTTGACCTAAATCCTCACTTTTGGTTTACTGAGCTGAAAATACGTCCCTGGGCGCTCGTACCTTGAACTCGCTCCCGGAGTTCAGAAATGTGATTGTAATTTACAGAACTATAAAACACCGCGACGATTTCTGCTGAAGGAGCTACGTAGTCGCAATGCGTCCCTGATGAAGCTACAGGGCTTGGGTTCAGACAGCAGTTATAGATGATTTTGGCACTTTCTTCTGGTGGAGGAGCACTGTTTCACAAAATGTGGCTCGTATCAGGTGGCTTGGTGTGATGCAACGGCGTAGGCAATTGTGTACTGATGGCAGGGTTTTGAATTTGATGGTGTAGGCCCCCAAGCCGTCCCCGGGACCCCACAAGGAGCGGGAATGCCTGCCATTGGTGGTGATGCTGAGGAACAGGCTGAAATACGCATTGACGTACCGTGAAGTGGTGGCGATTGTGATGCAACGCCTGATCTCCATCGATGGCAAGGTTCGCACCGACAAGTGCTACCCTGCAGGCTTCATGGGTACGTTCCCGGTGCAATCTGCTGATCGTTCTAGTTTATTTCCATCGGCGCGGATGTCTACAGTGCTGCTTTTATTACGGTGTAGTTGTGAATGCCATCTTTGTGGATGTTTTGATCACGAGCGAATGCAGGGAGGGTGTTGTGTAGATCGGTGTGGTTAATGGTGTGATAGTGGCCATGCAGATGTGATCTCCATCGCGAAGACGAACGAGAACTTTCGTCTGTTGTACGACAGCAAGGGTCGTTTTACCCTGCACCACATCAGTGCGGAGGAAGCCAAGGTACGAGAGAAGATTGAATGTCACTTGACTACATGGTACTTTGATGTGTGTTTTAGGGTTATCATTGATCTTGTGAGATTTGTTGCTGGCGGTGTCATTTTCCGGGCATCCAGTTGCATAGACGAGTGTAGCATATGCGTATTGAGAGTGCTGACGAGGGTGGTTTGGGTGCAGTTCAAGTTGTGCAAAGTGAGGGCCGCTCAGTTTGGAGACAAGGGTGTACCTCACATCACGACGTTCGATGGACGCACGATCAGGTGGGTGGCTGTGAGTTTGGATGAGGGGGAACGAAGAGTTGGAGTTTATGACTTGCTGCACTTGTTACCAAGCACATTGTCAAGTCGATTACTGGATTGCCGATTAAGCACGTTGGGCGGTAGAGGTGGAAATGTGCATTGTCGTAGGTGGCTTACAATTGGTTGTGTGAGTGCAGATACCCAGACCCTCTGATCAAGGCGAACGACACGGTGAAGATCAACCTGGAGACAGGGAAGGTGGTGGAGTTCATCAAGTTCGACATCGGCAACATCGTGATGGTGACGGGTGGACGGAACAGAGGGCGTATCGGTGTGATCCAACATCGTGAGAAGCACAAAGGTAGCTTCGACATCATCCACGTGACGGACGCGACAGGAACCCAGTTCGCCACACGGATGGGCAACGTGTTCACCATCGGACAGGGCACGAAGCCTTGGGTGACGATTCCGCGCGGCAAGGGTATCAAGCTGAGCATCGTGGAGGAGGCCAAGAAGCGCAGGGCTAGTGCCAAGCAAGCTGCTTAGAGTGCGTGCGTGGGGCTATTTTTTTTTCGCAATTTTGATTAATTGTTGCACATAGTGAGGACGCTTTCTGTACGATGCTTTGAAGAAAGTAAAAACCAACACTTTTCAAGTCCGTTTGAGCGGGCCACGCAGACTGCTCTTGCTGTGGGTGTATGAAGTTATGGATTTATGGTGATGCAGTATTTAAAGAATATTTGAGAATCATGAAGGTTGAAACCTGAACCTGTTACATTCTTGTTCATGAAGTGCCAGTCCATGCAGACATTGTAACGAATGATAAAGTTGACTGTCGTCAAGGAAGCTATGAATACTTGCATCTCACTATTGCTTCGTAAAGGAAATGTACAATTCGCCCCTGGCTTATCTGAGAGCAATGATACTTGCAAAGATGCATTATAAAGTGCAACTAAGAGGGATATTTTTAACTTATGTATGAATAAAAGTTGTACAATATGAAGTTTAGATTCTATCCATACGGTTAGATGTATGATTGCTATCACCAATATTTTTATATAAAATTTGAAACTTAAAATTCAAAATTCTTGTGTAATTCAATTTGGAATAAGATATTGACAATCTGGGGATGGAATTTGGTTGCTTAACTTTATGAGTTAACTTTTTCAAGAGCACTTTTGAACCAAGATCTTAGAAAAATTTGGTGAATCGTTTCAATATGAAATGAGGCATAAAAATTTCACTAAGGTAGGATGCTGCAAAACGGATCACGACTGAAAACGGTTAACATCCATAACGTATGTTCATTTCAGATTTATAATGTAGCTCTCTAGTACATGGCTTATTTTTTAGGTCACAGAAAATAAGACATGTAATGTGGGACTACATTTCTATCTTAGAATGAACAAACGTGCTACATGTTAACCGTTTTCAGTCGTGATCCGTTTTGCAGCATCCTACCTTAATCATCCCCTTTCTAATCGGATCACACATGCATGAAGCACCTTCCCATAAAATCTATAGTAAAAAATCCACACTGCAAAATGTGCATGACGGATGAGAAAACGTTGATGAAATCTGTGCATCGTTAAAAAAATGGACGCCTGGGCAGTTAAGGTTATAAGTACAATTTCTCACCCTAGCATAGGTTTCATGTAACTATTGCAGTGGTACTTTTTGAGAATTTGATATGCCGTTCACTGAGACAATTATTATGACTATCAATCCAGTACCTGTACCAGTCCAGTACCTGCAGAGAATATTCTCTATTGTGCGTGCGTGTGTTTGGACACTTTCCACATAGTGACATACCAAGTTCTGAAATCTGAATGTGCTACATAATTCTGGTTGAAGGTTTCTGCTAATCACGGCTCTGTTAATCATTATTCTCATTCTATTTTTATTAGGGATAGCTTGCATTCTTTCTTGTAGGCTTGTATGTTTAATATAAGGTTTTATCTCTCCATTTGAAACCGCCACAGCTGATTTCTTTAGTTTGCATCTAGAACTAAAAGATTACAGTAGAGTTATCTGCAAAGTCTATGAAAGAGGGGTGACTAGACCAAACTGGACCAAAGTTTGTGAAAACTATGGTTGAGAACCCAATAAAAGTAGACATATCAGTTGCTTTTAAAAAATTGGAGGTGTGAAGTTTCAAGGTTCCAAAAAACAGTGCCCAAAAACTTTGAACCCTCAGTTTTCTTGATCCAACCAATATTAGTTAATTCAGGGAGCCCCAAGCTTTGACTCCAACTGTGATGTCCCCGAATTAGCTTTATGCTCCTGCCAAATCCAAATCAATGCTTCTGTCTCCACCACCAGCTCATCCGGCACATGCTTTGTTTTTTGCTAATTAATGAACTTCACTCAATTTACGTTTCCCAAAATTTCAATAAACTGAGGCTTTAAGTGGCATCAAGTTTGCGGAAAACTCTAGTATGCTTGAAATTCGAGCAACACACCCGCTTGCTTTTCTCGATCATAATCTGTATGCTGTACTATACATTGAAGATTCCATAAACTTAACGGGGAAAGATGATGAGGGTCATTTGTTGAAGAGAAAGATATCTCTAGCTTGTTGGGATCAAAGTACAAGTATCGTCGTTCCTTCTAATACGATTTGTTCCCACCCCAAGTATGTACAAGAACAAAATTTCTACTTGTGTTTTCTTTAGAAATTTCTAAAAAAACGCTCATCTCCTTGTTATAGCAATCAAATCCTAGAGATGGTTGAGCATTTTTCAAGAATATTCATGTAAACTTTTAGAAACCTCTGATATTGCTTTCATTTCTCCAATATGATCAAACACTTTAAATTGGTTTAAATAAGGGTTTAGGAGTTAATCACGTGACTAACAATAACTTACCTCTTGTAAAAATTTGTAGCTTCTAACATAGTACTAGAAGATTGCCAACATATAGTTGAAGATGTTTATTGCTTTGTTTGAAGAAGGTGCATTACAAGAAAACTTTACAAATTTTTTCCCTCAGTTTTAGTTTCATTCAGCAATCGATTAAAAAGTCTCACAATTTAAGATTCACAGTCCGTATCAACAAAGTATTTTTCTCCACAGATTGTACAATAATGTAATCACACCTAAAAGCAACACTTCAACTGCTAAGTGTAGTTCTTATTCTTGGGTTGACCAAATGTTTATAGATTCATGATAGCAATTGCAAGTAGATTCCAATGCACCAAAGTACACCTTATTTGGATACTGGTAATTAAACAACTATGATATTTCTTCTAATGGGAAAAGATGATTGATCAACTGGATCTACAATCCTCCATACACTCAACCTTTTTTAATGACACTTCCAAATGTGCTCTTTGCACATCCTTCACACTCAACCTTCTCCAATGACACTCCCAAATGTGCTCTTTGCATATACTGGGAATGTAAAGTTACAGTGTCATGAGAGGGGGTTGGGTGTGTATGCATAGCACGTCACCCTCATGCTGTCATGCACATCCAATCCTTCGAGATGGAGAATTTCTAAACTCAACAAACCACTATCCACAGGATGCAATAGACACAGAACACGCAGTGAAAAATTGATTCAGTGACACAAGTTGAACACAAGTGCAAGCATTCTGCTTGACGTTATTCAGACCACAGCATGGATCATCAACAAAGTGACGTCTACTTTCCAGATTCCAAACACGTTGGATGTTGTAAAAATACACCAAATAGCCACTCAGAATGTACAGAATCACATCGTCTCACCTTGATTAAATGCCGCGAATTTGGCCTAGTTCTTGAATGCCATGGAACATCTTGCGTCTGGCACCGACAGCTTCCACTCCCATTTCTCGCAAATCATCAAAGGTGAGAAGCGGGAGCACTTCCGTATCAACTTCATTGAGTTCAAAAAGCTCAGCGTATTTCCCAAGGCCGAGGTCTTGCAACCATCCACTGACACCAGCAGAAAGCATCCCTCTCTGGCTGGACGAGTTCGGCGTCACAATCATCGTAGTTCCATTTGCCAAAGGCTCTCCTGCAATCTCACTATCCCTAATCGCAATAGAATCCTTCATTGCAATAATATCAATGTCTCTATTCGTATTTTTATTAACCCTAGATGCTGCCTGCCTGCCCGATCTCCGCTCACCCTGACGCTGCTTTCCATTCGGCCCGTCTTCAATTGCGCCTTGCATTTCGTGGCTATTAGGGTTTGCTTCCTCGCTCCCATCCGAAGCTGCATGGAGGTCCTCCTCGGAATCCGAAGACGTTGCCGCGGAAATTGGCGCTTCCTCGAGAGGCGATTCCGGTTTCTCGTCTTCCTCGTCTTCGTCTTCGTAATCTTTCTCCTCTTCTTCAGGTGGCGCCATCTCCGGTTCTTTCGAAGTCCATCCTAATCGCCCCTTGCCGCGCGGTTTACTGTTGGTTCGTCGCTTCTGCTCCTTCACAGCCGTAGGCTCAATCACGCCCCACTCTTCTTCCATCACCGCGGTGGTTGTCTCGGCCGCCAAATGCTCCAAGGGGCGAATACGCGGCGCCTTCACACCGGGCTTCGTTTTCCGTTGCTGCCGGGGCGCTTCAATCCACATCGACGACGCGTCGTAGGGCGCAGAGTAGCCTATCTCCCCGAGGCGCACACTCGGCCTCCTCCTCCGCTTCGCGGACTGCGGCTGCTCCTCCATCGCTGCAAACACTCAAAGTAATTGTGGATTTTCCCAAAACGGCTCCAAAAAACAGAGGAATCCAGACAAAAAAGTGAAAAGGACGAAGAAGAAGAAGAAGCAGCAATTTCTATAAGAAAGTGTGAGGATTGAGCTAGATCGAAGTGCACGACGGTTACCAGAACTTCAGAATGGGAAACAATCAACGCACAACGTAGGACTCCAGTGAGCACCTGCAAGAAATCTTCATTCATCCATTTTTCCTGTTTTGGATGAATGAATATAGAACTCCATCCAGGGGTTCCGTCGTTCTTGTAAACCCCATCAGGACCTAAGTTACTCCATCTGTCCCACTAAAAAGTTGTGATTTGGACTTAAGATTTGTCCCACTAAAGTCGTGCTTTCTATCGATATGGTGTACCATCATTGGATCACTTGTTTGGCGTACTCGATTACATCAAGTGATCGATCAGTATAAATGAGTATTGGCTGTATGAAGGCAAGAATGCTAGCGTGTGAGCTCTGAGTTAGTGAACTGTGAGCATTGATTTTTTTGTTTTTATTTTTATTTTGGCATGCCAATTGCCCTCCCCTGCGACATGGGGACTTAATCGCCAAGTTTCAAATGAAATTACAACTTTTTAGTAGGACATAGGAGTATTTTTCAAAAGTGTTCTAGTATTGCATCAATAGATGTTGACGGAGTGGCTTAACCGAGTAGAGGATGAATTTCATATCTTGTAATATAGCATGCAAGCAATATACTATACTAGTGTGGCCTTCTGCCATTGGCCCAGGTGTTCCCTGTGATTTAGACGTGCTTTTAATTTTTAATTTATTTTAAAAATAATTTATCTATAATTTAATTCAATTTTTGATAACAAAATTCGATTAAAATCCATAACTTCCACACTGTAGGTCCAAAAGCCACGAAATTGCTTCAATGCACTCTTTCTCGTCAAGAACTTTCCTACTGGACCAAAAAGTCAACGCAACCAGTAGGCACACAGTTCTGGAGATCTCAACGTACATACAGACAAACAAACAAAAAAAAATTACCTTCTTGAGCTATGTTGCACTCACATAAAAATGCAATACAACAACTATAGAAAATCAATATTCAAATACTAATTTTAATAATAATAATAATAAAATGATAGACGCTATTGTTTGAGAAAAAAGAATAGAACTAGCTAGAATTGTGGCTTGTAAGCGAGGCAACTTGCACACAACCTACACCTTGCATGGTAAATGCCACATCCTGGTATAACCGCTGTCAACATATCCCTCCATTCGTCAAAGTTGAACTCGAGTTTCACCATGCACGAGTTCTCCCCGATCACGACTTCCCTACTTTCATAGAACAATACAAGGTACCAATTATAGAATTGTTCGTGAACTGAGATATTGCAACAATATAGTATATTGGTTTGAAATGTCATGCAATTTCTTGGCATAATAATAATAACAATAACAACATTGGCCTAAAAGACCATTATGAATGAAGAATTTGATAGGATAGTTTGTTTATCTATGACTTGTAGGCATGGGTAGCGAGGTATAAAAAGACAGTGTTCAAACAAAAAGAGCCCTTGGACAAGTTGGGCATCTTATTTATTATTATTATTATTAATTATTTATGATATTTTTAATTGAACTATAAGAACATTCAGTTAGCTCTTTAATTTTTTTAAAATTTTGAAATTCCAAATTGATAGTCTCTAATAATCATAAAACCACAAATGAATGACTGAACTTTAAAAGATTTTATTTTGCCATGCATTCACAAATGAGTAATTTATCTTTAAAAACTGTCTACTACTAGGTCTAGTAAAATGCGTGTCTCATAACTCGGGGGTCACTCCCTTGTACTTAATGTATACACGTGTGTTAACTTGATTTTATGAATTTTAAATAGTCTATTGTTAATTTTAAATAGTCTTTTGGATGATCCCTCGACGTCGTTCGATAGTCAACAAATGCACTTTCACAAAATACATGAAATTCCTTAAGAAACTCACGGCCTTGGTCCGTCAATACCTCTACTAGAGCCCTGAAGCGACTTAAAACCTTCTCCAAAAATGCGTAAGCAACTTCTTCGCTGAACTTATCGGGCAATGTCACAACTTTCGACCATTTAGAGAAGTGCTTAATCATTATCAAGACATACTTGTTGTGACGCGGCATGATCTTGTAAAATTCAAATTCCAACTGTATCCTATACTCATGATGGATATTGGTTATAAATGTAATATAGACACATTAAATGATGCCCATACTTTATCACAAGCCACATATTGAAAAACTAATAGTTAGACTTATGTATACATGTCTCTCCACCAATAATGAGTTTGTAATAAATCATGAGTTCGTTGCACTCCAAAGTGACCTAACTCTTCATGTATATACGTCATTAACTTTATTCTCTCTCCAGACTCAGGTACCACTGACCTTTCTACTACAATTTGGCTACACACGAAGTAAATGAATCTCCTCCCATAACAAACTGTTTTGGCTCTTTGTTGTATCCGATCTCTCTTTAGCTGTTGTGTTTGTTGAGACAGGATGGATGTCCATCCATTCAACCCCGGGTCCTCCCACAACTACATAGTTATGACCAGTATCTACTTAGTACCTAACTAGTATCTAGTTAGCTTAACTACCCTACTTAGCTTAATGACTAGTAGCCACTTAGTTAAGGCACTACCTACCGTATCCACCGTATCTACCCGGGACTGCCTAACTGTGATTAAGGCCTAACTGCCTAATTAATGTGCCGACACCCGGGAGTGCAATAACTGCCCTTAACTGCAGTGTAACTACCCGGAACTATAAAAGCAAGACAGGAGCTTTGCTCTGTTTCTTCTTCCTGAGTTTAACAGCTCGCCTTAGCTCCGTGTCACAACACGTTATCAGCACGCTCCTGTCTACATGATCACCTGTTCTCTTCTCTCTCTCTCTTGATCGAGTTACCCCGGCTCTAGTTATTCACGTAGATCGTCTTGCAAATCTCCCGCTTAACCCCGACTGTAGTCTCCGCTCATTAGCCATCGCACGCACACGTTGATCGTCAATGCTGGTCCGTAACTCGTTGACACAAATCGATAGCTTGTCAATGCAGGTCCGCACACCGGAGAACTACAGCCCGCAGCGCATTAGATAGAGCCGCAGTATTGAGAAACAGTAGAGAACACACTTGACCATCAAGATAGACGAACTTCATGAGCTTTGTAAGTGTACAGTAGAACCTACCCGCACTTACATCACAGAGACCATAGACAGAGTAGTCATGGCGACAGAAACACGACCAAAGGACAATAGGATAACCCCTCTATACTTCAACCCTTTAGAACCAGATAGCTCGAACTTCCTCGACTGGCACGTCAACATGCGCACATTCCTATCAATAGAAAAACTCGACGTCACGCTGAATCAGCACCCCGAGGAGGAGATCGAGCCGATGAACAAGTGGCAAGCCTTACTGATCTTACGACGGCACCTGGACCCATCACTCCACATGCAATACTTGTACAAAGAAGATCCAAGACAACTGTGGGCCGTATTGGAGACGCGCTTCCAACACGAGGAGACCATCATCCTACCACAAGCCCGCAGTGATTGGCTAAATCTTTGAATACTGGACTTCCCCAACTTTCATAGTTACGACTCGGAGCTCCACCGCATTGTGGCACAACTCCGAATTTGCGACCAACGCATCAAGGAAAGCGACATGATAGATAAGACACTCACAACTTTCCCTCCCGCTTGTGCAATTCTTTCCCAACAGTATCATAACATGAAATTTACTAAGCACGCAGACCTTATGCGTTACCTCATGATTGCGGAAAAGCAACAATAGCTATTGCTCAAGACAGCAGAAGCCAGACCCGCGAAGGAAATACACAACACGGAGGTACCCAAACAAACCAAGAGCGACCCGGTACCTTCATCGGCCTCCAAGCCAGGCGGTCCCAGCTGCGAGACCCACGTATCGGACGCGCCACGAAGGACACCGAAGCGGAATTGGAAACAACCAAGCAAATGGAACAAACACAAGAACCAAAGGTATGGCCACAAACACAGACCTAGTCAATCTCCAAGAAAGTCTGCCAAGGGCACCTGCCACAAATGTGGCAGGAAAAGACATTATGCAAAAGAATGCAGAGCCTCACAATACATAACGGATATGTATAAGGAGCTCCAGTCCTTGAGGGGGGGAAAGAGGGAAACACATATCCTCGATGCCCCCTCCCTCACCCTGACAGACTTAGACCCTGAGAATTATATAATCCAGGGCGCAAACACTGTCAACAAGGCTAGCATTGACTTGTTTGACAGTGCTTCTACCCATACGATACTCCAAGTCCAGGCCTTCTTTGAGTTCAAGACTCGGAACGAGCCGTGGCAATCATGTGACATAGTCATAATAGCAGGAAAGCGGAACTTTAAATTCCGCGAGGGCCGGACAAACATAGTCTTGCCCGGGGGAGCCCCCCTCACCTGCGAAACGGCAATGTTTGCCCCCGGTGCCCCCCGGAGCCTGATCAGCTATAGGGACTTGAGGGCTAACCGTATCCACGTCTCCACCGCGGAGGAGTACGGTGAAGAGGTCCTAAAACTCTGGCGAGGGACAACAAACCTCGCCACCGCTACGGCGGGAGTTAATGGCCTATATGAGCTTCCCATTTCGGGAACTAGCCCCACCTGCCATGGTGAGGAAGAGGCAGATGACCGCCTTGTGCGACCAAGCCTACCCGTCACAGGTGCCTACACTTCATTTATGACAGCCAACACGAGAGCAGATCTATGGCACCACCGGCTGGGGCACCCAGGAACGACGATGATGAGGAGGATGATCCCCATTTTGAACGGCCACGACATGTGTACCAGTGATACGGAACATGTACGAGAGTGCCCGGCATGCATCCAAGGCAAACTGATTCGCCAGCCCTCGCGCTGGAAGCTGCCGGACGAGATGCCCGCCCCACTGCACCGTCTCCATGGCGATTGGTGCGGTCCAATAACACCAGAATCAGGTCAGTTCAAGTATTTCTTTGTTCTTGTCGATGCATTAGGACGCTATGCCGAAGTCTCACTTTTAACCACTAGAAACATGGTATTCCCAAAGACCTTAGCGATGCTCCTCAAGTTTAGGAATCACTACCCCGATAACCCAGTTTGTTTCCTTAGGATGGACAACGCATTAGAATTTAAGTCCCAAACATTTGAGGACTTCTGTACATCCACAGGGATAGAACTCATATACTTTGTTCCATATGAACACGCACAAAATGGCCTAGCCGAAGCGTTCATCAAAAAAATACAACTCATTGTTCGACCCTTACTGTTCTATGCCAATCTTCCACCCACGTATTGGGGACATGCAGTTTTGCACGCTGCAGTTCTACTTAGGTTTCGACCCACTTTACTTCACACCCAGACCCCGCTAGAAATAACATCAGGGAGAGTTCCTCAGATCTCCCACCTCCGCACATTTGGTTGCGAAGTTTGGGTCCCCGTCTTAGATCCTAAGCATAAAACTATGGAACCGCATAGAATTAGAGGCATCTATCTAGGTTTTGACTCACCCAGCATCATTAGATACAAACTACCACATCGGGATGACGTATATACAAGGCTAGATTTCTCAATTGCAAGTTTATAGAAAACCGTTTCCCGGGCGCTCAAAGCAAGGATAACAAATCACAATTCAACTTTAGAGCACTAGAAACACTTACCTTCAATCCGGACCCACGGACAGCTCTCACAGAAACCGAGGTTAGAAAACTACTAGACCTATAGAACCTCGCCGAGAAAATCCCAGACGGATTCCAATCCGGACCCCGTATCATTAGGAGCCCAGTGCCAGGATCAAGGAACCCCGTCCCAGCTTCGATACCTAAGAAGCAAAAATCCAACCCGAGAACATCACTTCTTGTAGAACAACCAGACGAGCCTACCAATACCACCTGGGATGACCCCGAGTCATTCGTGACTAGCCTCACCAACCCTGAATCAGACCCTACCACACTAGATCAGGCGCGAAAGCGGACAGATTGGCCTCAATGTGAAAAAACATTACATGCTGAGTACCAATCGCTTAGGAAACGAGCAGTCTTTCGACCATTGGTTAGCGATCTCAAAACCAAACCTATTGGACACAAGCTGATCTTCACTAGAAAACGGGACGAACATGGAAACGTACTCCGATACAAAGTGCGACTAGTAGCACAGGGATACACACAAAAACTTGGGATTGACTTCGAGCAAACATACTCACCCGCGATGGATAGTACCTCATTTCGCTACCTCCTGAGCCTAGCCGTGCAGCTTGCACTTGAGACCCGTCTTCTCGACGTTGTCACGGCATATTTATATGGTGATTTGGAAACTGAACTCCACATCAGGCGACCACCCGAGTTCCTACCCAACTCAGCGCCTGCCCAGTCAGGGCGTTTCCAAGGACTCAAAATCCGCAAGGCCTTATACGGTCTAAAACAGGCCAGGAAAACATGGTATCATCATCTGAAATCATACTTGCTTGCAAATGGTTTTAAGACTCATCCCGCTCTACCTTGCATTTTTGTTCTAAAAGAAAATGCGCAATTTGTCATCCTTGCAGTTTATGTTGATGATCTCAATTCTATCGACACAGAAGCCTTGAGCAAACACGTAGAGGGTATACTAACCAAACAGTTTGAGATGAAACTGTTAGGCAAAACCTCGTACTGCCTAGGACTCCAAATTAAGCATTTTGCAGACGGTAGCATGCTTCTCCACCAGCAGACATGTACGCAAACTCCTCAAGACTTTCAACATGGACAACGCGAACGCATTGTCTGCACCCATGATCGGGAAGAGCAAAACGGAGGACGACCCGTACCGCCCAGCCGAACCCGAGGAAGAGGAGCTTGAGAAGCCGCAGTATCTCGCAGCAATAGGAGCTTTGCTCTACTTGACAACCAACACCCGCCCGGATATTAGTTTCGCTGTCAGCGTTCTAGCGCGACACAGCCAACACCCAACAACAAGACATTGGCAAGGAGTTAAACATCTCTTGAGGTACCTCCGAGGTACAGAAGATATGGGCCTACATTTTCAAACAGGACCGAGTGACATAGTCGGCTACGCTGACTCTGGATTCAAGACAGATCCCACATCCGGCAAATTGCAGACGAGATACATATTTATCAAGAATGGAGTCCCCATTTCTTGGCGCTCCACGAAGCAAACAGTTACCGCCACCTTGACGAACCACGCAGAACTACTCGCGTTTCATGAAGCATCTCGTGAAGCGGTGTGGCTTCGCACGATGCAAAGTGCCATCTATCAAATGGCAGGACTCAAGCTCGAGGAGAAACCAACCAGGATATACGAAGACAATGCCGCATGCATTGAGCAAGTCTCTTCTGGTTTCATTAAGGCGGACAGGCTAAAGCACATCAGTCCACACATCTTCGGCTACACACAAGACCTCACCGAATCTAAGCAAATCAAAGTGAAGAAGGTTGCAACAGTAGAAAACATCGCGGATGTTTTAACAAAGGCGTTACCCGCACCGCAGCACCGCAAGTTAATCGCAGCATCAGGAATGAGGACCCTATCAGAACTAGAAAACGGGCGTTGAATTTGAAAACGGACAATGACTTCACCCTTTTTCTTCAACACACTTTGAATTTTTTTAATGAGGAAGTTCATTATCCGAGGAGGAGTGTTGAGACAGGATGGATGTCCATCCATTCAACCCCCGGGTCCTCCCACAACTACATAGTTATGACCAATATCTACTTAGTACCTAACTAGTATCTAGTTAGCTTAACTACCCTACTTAGCTTAATGACCAATAGCCACTTAGTTAAGGCACTACCTACCGTATCCACCGTATCTACCCGGGACTGCCTAACTGTGATTAAGGCCTAACTGCCTAATTAATGTGCCGACACCCGGGAGTGCAATAACTGCCCTTAACTGCAGTGTAACTACCTGGGACTATAAAAGCAAGACAGGAGCTTTGCTCTGTTTCTTCTTCCTGAGTTTAACAGCTCGACTTAGCTCCGTGTCACAACAGTGTTGTTCACCAATTTACTTTGTCGTAGATATAAATTTACCGCGGTGTTTTCATAAATATCTTTAGAGCCCCCAGACTCTTCATTTCCTTCATCTATTGCAGCCGCTGTAGTTTCGTCGATGAGGTCTTCATTCGCCGCTAATATACTCATAAATGCAACTCTATGCAAACTGGGTAATACGTCCTTTCCTTCTTCAACGTGTCATTTTGTTCCCGTAGAGTCTGTTTGATTGAGATTTAGATTTCAACTTAGACCATCCGAGTCTATGTTCACTAACTCTACTCAATGTACAACTTTTTCTTGAGTTTGTCTAACACCATAAACCATTTAAGTAGTGGGTGGTCAATTATCAAAAGAAACTCATTGCTATACAAATAACAACAAAAGTGGACAATAGCCCATAGAGCGGTAAGACACTATTTTCTACATACTGTATTAAGCTTCAGCGTTGTTATTTATTCAACTTGCATATGCAATGACAAACTCCTTCCCGTCGTCGTTTATTTGTGTAAATACTATTCAATTTCCAAATTACTCCAATCCGTATGTAATTGATAAGACTATTCTGCAATAGGTCTTTGTAAAATTGATGTTGATGCTAAACGCTCTTTCAGCTCTAAAAAGGCTCTTCCTTCCTCTTCAGCTCGTATCCAAGATTGATCATTCATTGTAAACATTGTTAGAGCTTTAGCAATTGCACTACAATTTTTTTACGAGTTTTATATAATAGTTAGCTAGTCCTAAAAATATACTTAACCGGCGAATATCAAGAGGTCTTTGTAACGATACAATAACAACCATTTCACTACCTATCATTCCTAATCCTCTAGCATAAAAATGTGATCTAAATATTCTACTGTCGTAGTAAAATTTATACTTTCTTGAATGTAATTTCAATATCTAGAGCTCTAGCCTGACAAACACCTCTTGCATATGTCTTCTATGTTCTTTATGGTTCATGTTGAAGACAATAATATCGTCGATTTTACATTTTGTAAAATTTAACATGAATTTTTTTTATCTATGACATGTTGAAATTGTGTTGGCGCATTCTTCAATCCAAAATGTAAACATTGTCGTTGATACAAACAATTTTTATCGTCCTCATCAATTTCTTAAAACATCGTTTTTTTTTGTCACAAACCCTTATACTCAGTTGGTGATACTATGATGAAAGATCTAGCGTACTGATCATACTCGCAACACTGATGACCTCATAAACCTCCTTTGGTATCAACATCACGTAACGATTGAACTTTGAGTGTTTATTAATCTTTCAATAATGACCACACATATGTTTTTGGTCCAATTATCCTCTAAGACGCAATATTAGCCGGCGTAATAATATCCATCGGATCGAAGTATTGAATCAGTGTTGCAGTATTCGGGTAAAAATGGCTTGTCTCAATGAATTGCGATTGATGCAGCTTCGCAGTTCTGAGGTCAAATGCGTCAAGGCTGACCTAAAAACAAAATTCATCTTAGTTATAGCAAAATTCATCCTCTCCAACAAACTATTGAAAATTTTCATTGCACCTCAACTCAAACCTGCAATTAATATTTGGTTTGTTTCTCTATCAATGTACTCATATACTGTGTCCAGCGTCCTCAGCTGACAACTTCCTATGGCGTCGTATCACGTCCACACAGACTGGCAGCATCAGAAACCGTGTGTACAATCGTTTAACAAATCAGAATCCATCAGCTACAAAGCTCAACATTTCCACTAATTTCTCCTTGCTCAGTTTTAAATTCAGAGCTGGTATATCATCACCAGCTTCTTGTACAATAGCCCCCATTACATCAGCAAACATAGGATTCCACAAATTCTCTTTGAGATTGAGCATCCTACAAAATCACGTAAATAAGTCTAACTAGAGCAAAACGCACAATACAATGATGCAATCTCAAAAATAGTTTTTAAAAGCTACCAATAACCTCATCAAAAATTGACGAGCGATACCACACCAAATTCCTTGAACAAAAAACCGTTCAATATGGAATTTATAAAAAAGAAAGACAAAAATCTGATTATTCCAACAGAAGGATGACTTCCTTTTGTTAATAATTGTCAACTACGCAAAGACCACTAATCTACTTTATTTCAGGAACAAATAAATTTCTACTTCTGATCTCCGAAGCAAGTACCTCCAAAGCAGCAAAAAATTCTTTACTTTTGACCTCCAAAGCAAGGACCTCTAGTACAGCAAGGTCCTCTAGTATAGCAAGAACTTTTGTGGCTCCCTTCGTTCTTTGAGTAAAATTCCTGCATTTGTTAGACAAAGAATTTTTTTTTTTTTTTTTTTTGGCTAGATTAGAATATGTATCTCTTATTTGTTTCCACTCACGTTCAAAGAAAATGTATCCCTCACATAAGGACTTCGTCTCCTCTTCAGTCTATTGCACGTACTACTTTTCTTTTGTCTTTAGCTTTATCTTCATCTTGGCCGTTGGACGTTGGTTTGGAAATACAAACGAAATTTCGTGGACGGGATCCAGATCTAGAATCTTTTCTGAATATTCATGAGAAACACCATCATAGAGTTTAACCCAATCGAGAACATTCGGCTTAGGCGAAACTTCTTCAAGCTCTAATTGCGAAAAATACAATCCAACATCTCGAGAAAAAGCTGGAGACAATCTTTTCAATCTTCACCTCAGACAAATCTTCTTTGATTTCATGGTGAAGAAGACTCAATTTATCATCTTGAATGGAAATTAGAACTGCTCTAAAAATCTCTCGCTTAGGCAAATTTTCTCCAAACTTGTGCTGAAGTGGACATAATCCAAAGAACTACGCAAGCATTACCAACATCATATTGAATATTTTTAAATCAACATCTTGTTAACAAGATTTCAATAACATTCTACTTCCTCCTACACAATTCAAACGTATAGCAATTTAATCAGCATCAAATGCACCTTTGCGCATTTCGTCTTCTCAAACTCAGAAATTGCACCAACAATTTCGCGTTTGAGAAGCGCAGGTTGCGATGATTCCAACTGAAAATCAACCCTTTCCAACTCAAGTTTTTCAATCTCCATATACACAAAAACTCAAGTCATATGATTCAGTTAAGGCACAAAACGCCAACACATAAATTGTTTAAAGATATATATATATATATATATATATATATATGTACTTTTAAAACTTAATAAAATTCTTACATCAACTAAATTCAGGGCTACATTGACATTTGGTGGTACATGTGCCCGTAAATTCTCAATCACTTGCATCGCTTCACTCAGCTTAGACGACGAATACAATTCCTTTTTCATCGACTACAAAAACACAAAATGTTAGCATTCGTTGAAAAGCCAATGACTCTTATTTTTATTCATGGAAACCTTGTGAATGAAAACAAAAAGTAACGATTCACCACAAATTTCAATAAATGAAACTCCAAACAGTGTCAAAGTCAAAACCCCTATCTAAAATAATTCTCTTACTTGAAACTCGCCACAAAGTTCCTTACTCTGCATTTTCGAATGCTTCATCTAAAGTATCACATCAATAAATCAAATTTAATAAATATTATATGATAGTCAAATAAAAATGGGAAATGAAAGATATATTAATTACTTCAGAAAACTAAATGATTATACCAAATATGCAAGCATGATCATTCAAGCATGTCACGCACCTCATTGACTTAAGCATAATTGAAGACACACATAGCTCTCCTACACATAATTGGAGACACACATATGTTTTTGGTCCAATAAATATTTTTATTTGATGGTATTACGATTGTTGATGCATATTCGTAGTTTGACGGTACCACTTCTATCAATTTTGTATTCAGCAAATATTTTGTGCGGTCTTGAATAATTTTTAGTTTCATGTCACTATATTTGTACAACTTCCGATAGATTAAAACATCGTTAATTAAACCTTTACGCATTTCTTGCCTTTTCAATACTTCCGAACGCAAAACAGTCATTAATTTTTTTTTGAGAATTTCTTTTTTCTTTCGTTTCTGCTTCATTTTTCAAGTCCACATTTGGTTTCCAAGTTCCTTTGGTCGGTACCCTTTCTCCTATGAATTGTAGTGAATGTTCTTTTATGGTTGATCGTGGAAGTATTGTCTAGAATTGAACCCGTATCTTACAATATGTCAAATGAATACCCTCTTCACCTAACTGTTGTTGTCCACGTACAAATATCGGCGAACCTTGATCTCATCATGTAAAATAGCTGCAAAAGCCGTGATAATATCTCTAAACAACTCTAAAAAAGTGGTACCGTCTGTTGACGTTTGCTAATGAATTGTTGAAATATTCAAAGGCGGTTTTTTATCCTTACCTTGATCAACCATTCCTTTATTCTTTTCTTGTGACAACACCATGTCCTGCCACACCTCTCAGACTGCTTCAGCGGCCGCATTTTGTAGATCTTGCGTAGTCTTTCATACCAGAGTCTTCATAGGTGAAATTTTTTCAATGGTCTCAATAATATTTTTCAGCTCTTCTATTTTTTCAGCACATGCACCTTTAATAGTTAGCAATTCCTTTCATTGAAATCCTTTACAAACCATCCAAGAATGTAAAAGGCTAGATTATCCACAAAAAACAAAATAATCAACTAAATTACCTTCAAATTAGTTAAGGCAACTTAAGTGCCAAAAACAATGCTCGAGTAGGCAATTTTGATGCATTAAGTCTTAGTCTTGTGATGTCGTAAATTTTAGTCTTGTGATTTCACAAGTTTTTATCTTCTAATGTGCATATAGATGATCAAAAATTAATTAGAATTTTTAATTAGTACTCTGAAAATTAAAAGCTTCTTAAATTCTTTTTTAAGGTCTTGATTAGATACACAAAATTGTTTATTAATGTCACGTTCAATCACACATCATAATTTCAAAACTTTGACACCTAATGTTATACTGATATATACACACGTCCTTAATCCTTTAGTGCTCGAGTTGATTCTCAAGAATCTACAGTTTTTTAGATGATATATTTTTAAAACTTTCTCTGTTGACATTAAAGATACTATTAATAATATTCAACAGTATTTATGCAAACATAACTTAATGAACCAAATGTTAGTTAAATCTTGATAAGAATATGGTTGAATTGGAAGATTATAGTATGTCTTTGAACCGTCTAATGCACACTCAGAAATGAGATTTTGAGAGGTGTATGACTTCAAAGTTATATACTATTTGGGTTAAATTTTCAAAAATGAAAGTAAAAATATTCAGCGATGACTTGTCTCAACACCTCTCTATTGCGATCTTTCTTGTCAAGAACGGATTCACACATACTTATTTGGAATTTTATAAGTGAGAGTGACTTATTTATGTATGGTTTAGGACAATAATTTATACGTTAAAATAAAAAAAAGGTCGGTGCAATGATCAAGATTGGAATACTAACACTAATGGAACATGAACAAAAGAACACAATAAAAAAAATACAAGATAACAAACTTCCAAACACAAGAAATACCGTATCGTACATGTGTTGTATTTATAAGTATTTATTGTATTTTGAGGTATTTGCAATATTTTGGTGTTTTCTAGAGTCGGGTACAAGTTGCTTACAAAGTTTTGACTTCTCCTTCATAAAAACATAGTCCTTCAATGTTCCTTCCCTAAATTGTAATGTGTTCGATATGGCACCCATGGACCTACAAATTGAAAAGGACATTCTTATTCTAGTCTTCTACTGGTAGGAATTTTTTCTTACCATATTTGCAGTCTTCATAATCAAATCTCCTATTGTGTCTATCCCTTCCACCTACAAAAATCAATTGAATACAAGTGCACTTTGTGTCAAATACAAGTGCACTTTGTGTCTGATAAAGCTGCGAAGTCGGATAGGTGGGGGCTACAGAGTAGCGTTGGAGGGCTACTGCAAATCTCTGCATTCAGCTACTCGGATTTGATCTTTGGATTTGGGGGGGGGCGGGGGGGGGGGGGGCTTATGTCACCAAGTCAGAGGTGATACGCACCAATCAGCACCAAACCATATAGAACCATGGTGGTGAATCTTTTGACCGTGGTGATTCTGGCCACCGTGACTAGCTCGTAAGTTGTTTGATATGATTCTGGCCGCTGTAACTTGCTCGTGAGTTGTCTAGTATAATTGGGCCTGCCGCGACTAGCTCATAAGTCGTCTGGTATGATTTTGCCTGCCGCGACTAGCTCGAAAATTGCCGTATACTTGTGTTGCAATACCGGAAGGTGTTCATCAGTAGTCTTGCCATGCCGTTTAGTCCCGCTTACACATAAATTTACCATTCAGTTACACATAAATTACAATTTAGTTTCTTCTTTTCAACTAGCACTAGTAGAAAACATGGTCGAAAAGAACCGCAGCCAAAATCGGCTGCAATTCTTTAGACCACCCTGATCTGCAGTCGCTAAACGACTGCAGATTTGTTTTTTTAGATTTGCGACTGCAATTTTAATCATTTAGGGGCGTGTAATATACTGTTGGAAAGGTATTTTCAAGACCTTTCCAACGGTATATTACACGCCATGTAATTTTTAAAAGTGCAGTCGTATTTCAAAAAAGAAAAATCTGTAGTCGCTAAGCGACTGCAGATCAGGGTGGTCAAAAGAACCGCAGCCGATTTTGGTTGCGGTTCTTTTCGACCATGTTTTCTACTAGTGTAGGTTAGATTTTCAACATGCGGCAGCGCACTTTGATGAATGAAAAGAGATTTTGCATTGTAACAATGCGAGAAAAAGGAATGAAGTGTAAAGACATTGCAGACGTGCTGGAAATGTCTCGGTCTACGGTCTCCACTGTTCGTACAAAATGGAGATTAACAAGTTGTATAGAAATTCAATCAACAGGTCACGCTCCTACAAAACTCACACCTCGGACATTGCGAGATTTAGCTCGATTTGTTCATTCTGATTGCTAGCAAACTCTCGCAATGCTTGCAAACCATTTCCATGTGGATAGAAACACCATACGCACCTGTATCCGCAAACTTGGATTTCGCAATAACATTGTCCGTAAAAATGCTATTTGACTATAGATCACACAACAAAGAGATTAGCATTTGCAAAAGAACATCAATATTGGACTAAAAATGATTGAAAAAATGTAATATGGATTGATGAATCCTTTTTTGAATTTAGAAAACCTCACGGTAGATTAGAGTGTCGCGGAAGCCACATGAAGTATATGCATCTAAGTGTTTAGCACCTACTTTCAAATCATGTAAACTTTCAGTAATGGTTTTGGGAGCTTTTACCAGGTTTGACAAAAGCCCACTATTTTTCATGTAGGAGGGTGAAAAAACAACAATCGATTTCGTTCAAAATGACTATGACGGCACTTTAAGTGCCATCTATTGCATCATGATCATCCTCAACAATTCACACTCATGGAAGATGGTGCTCCAATCCACCACACTAAACTTGCACAAAATGGAGGGTAGCTTATGGTATTCAAAAATTTGATTGCCCTCGAAACTCACCGAACTTCAACCCCCACCATTAGAAAGTTCAGCGTCCAAATCAATAGAGAAGCGTTGATATTTTCTGTTGTTTTGGACGCTTTGTACTGGACAATAATCAACAAAAATCTGTTGATTTGGTCAAATGAAAAAAAAAAAAAACTTTTTTCGCTACTCGGCGGTTCCAAGCTGCAAACCCACGGTTGCTACTCGGGTTT
Organism: Pohlia nutans; assembly: GCA_022496805.1. Taxonomy (NCBI): domain Eukaryota; kingdom Viridiplantae; phylum Streptophyta; class Bryopsida; order Bryales; family Mniaceae; genus Pohlia; species Pohlia nutans. Next base: position 20,318,923 of record CM040097.1, read on the forward strand.
GAACTTGGAACCTCACACCTGATTACTCAACACTCTAATCAACTCACCGCGATTAGAATTCAATAAACAAAGCATTATTATTTTTTCTTACATATACACTTACAATTCGGTGTTTTAGAACTCAATGGACTTTGAAGACCATTTTGGTATAGAAAAATAACTTTTTTCAAAATTCTTTAGACTATTTTGAATGGAGGTTCAAAATCTCAAACGGATTTTTGGAGATGACAATTAGCTTGAGTTTCCAACTTTTTTAAGTTCAAAGTTTTTGAAAAAAACTATTCTACTATGAAAAAAATGACCGCCAAAGTCTGTTGAGTTTTTTTTTTTTAAATTGTGAATAATTAAGTTTAAAAAAATTCAGAGTACATAGAACTTAAACCATGGTATTTTAAATATTGCTCAAATGAGGGTGTTTTAAATGTTATAAGTGTTTTGAAAGTCATAATTGTGTGCTTGATACCTTTCAACTTTGGGGATTATGTTCACAATGTTGTTAAGAGTTTGTATAAAGAATTTCAAATCAATTGGATCTATTTGTCATGGATGCCTGAAATTGCCCAAAACTAAAAAAATCACCTTTTGAGAAATAACTTTTTAATTGCAACTTGAATTGATCAAAAAATTTAAGCATTAACCTGATAGTGCAACACAAGTTTATTAAAAAATTCACATCTTGCACAAGAATTGTATTCAACAAATATTGTATCAAGAAGGACCTATTCAAAAATAGAAAATGATTTGAAATCATGACTCATGGTTTCGAGGGTTAATTAATTATTTGGCATCAATAGGCAAACCTTGTCCTACTGCTATGGTATAAGAACATTCCAAAATCTTATAAATGTAAGGAGTCAAGTCCATAAATTGCAAAAGATTTCAAAGATTCCATAGATTTCAATACATTGCAAAAAGATTTTAGATTCCCTAAAATTTTGTTGATTTGATCATCACACTAGATAGTAGGTAGCAATTTGTTGGTTTTACAAAAAGTTCAAAAATCAGTCATTGCAATGCCCCAAACAACATAAATCAGTTGATTTTCTGTTGATTTGGTCACGGTTTTCTAGTAGTGCCCATTGAGAACTTATGGAAAATGGTAAAAGATTTGCTCCGCCACCACAACCGACCAAGAAATAAACAGGAAATGATGCAAACTATTGAAGCAGTATGGAATGAAGTCTCCATAGAGCAATTACAAAATCTCGTTGCAAGCATGCCTAATTGAATAGAAGCAATCATTTTAGCAAAGGGGAGGAAAAGCACCCTATGGAAGATAGTATATAGAAAAAAATTATAAATCTTACTTTTTTTCCATATGTATAGTCACCTATAGAAAGTAAGCTAACCGCACAATCCTCCATTCTCTAAAACACTTACCAAACTCACTACAATGATTTGCCAATCACCAAATTTTTCCCATAATACAACTTGTGTATGATGCAATTTTGTGCCAAATTTGGTGCAAGGAAGATGACCGGAAGTTGCAATAATGTCAATTTATCAACTTTTTTGTTTAATGTGAAAAAAGTGCATATCAGTTACGTAAAAGCATCCAGGGATCCAAATTTTTTTATAGAAGGTAGAAGTCGCAGTAAGGAACAATATGGTGTTATAAAAAAGAATGGTATTCCTAGGTATTTTTAAATTAAATGGTGTCTACATGCAATTCAAAGTTAAAAAATTAAGGTCAGATTTTAGTTTAATTATACAATAAATTAATTAGCCTACTTTTGTCACTTTTTTTGTGAGACCGTATTGTCACAGTCAAGAACAATATAATGTCATTAAAAAAGTGACAAAAATAGATCAATTACTTTATTACATAATTAAACTAAAACTTGGCCTTACATTTTTAATTTTGAATTGCATGCGGACACCATTTAATTTTAAAATACCTAGGAATACCATTCTTTTTTATAACACCATATTGTTCCTTACTGTGACTTCTACCTTTTACAAAAAATTGGATCCTTAAAAGCTTTTGTGTAATTGATATGCATTTTTTTTCACATCAGACATAAAACTTGGAAAATTGACATTAATGCAACTTCTGTTCATCTTCCTTGTACCAAATTTGGCACAAAAGTGTGCCATACACAAGCTGTATTGTGGGAAAATTTTGGTGATCGACAAACCATTGCAGTGAGTTTGGGAAGCGTTTTAGTGAATGGTGGATTGTGAGGTTACCTTACTTTCTATAGGTGATTGTACATGTACATATTTATCATAATTATAAAGCTTTCTTTTTATGATTCCAACGCAACTTTTGGTTTCAAAATTGAATCATGTTTGCACCTCCTACAACTCCTCAAAACTCCTACATATTATCTACATCCTCAGGCCCAAAAATATTTGTAAACATGTTGTACCCAATTGTACATAAGTATTTGAATATCTAAGAAAGTAAAATTCCAAATTTTCTTTTTGCATCATCTGCAGAATCAAAAGTTACACATCTGAATTTCAAACACCAGATTGAGATGGTTCACAGATTTTACAACATTTCATTTTCTGGTGATCTAGTGACTACTTACCGATTGTTTGAGCACTAAAGGGTTAATGTCCCACCCAGTATATATGCACACTTCAAACAGATCAAACTTCATGAAAGAAAAATTTCAATTCAAAAATATAAATATAAAGAATAATCACCCCGAAAATCAGAATTCAAAAATGTTTCTAAAGAAAAAAAACTCCAAAATTAAACGTTACTCAAAATGGAATCATATGAATCATAACTAAGAACATGTTCAAAATAAAAATTTAATTTTTTCAATAAGCATGATTAGAAGAATCTGAAAAATAAATAAATAAATAATATTAAACCAAATTAAATTAAAATCAAAACCAAATTAAATTAAACATATGGCAAATAGGGATTTCAAATGGGTTTGGTATCCTCTACCTTGCAGTATCCAAATTCCACATAAATGTGTGTAATTCTGTGGAATGATTGTAGAGGTCAATGAATATGCACACCTCCTTAATCCCTAACCGCCCAACCATGCATATTTTGCATGATGTATGGATTTGAAGTCCGTTTTCTCATCCATCATGCACTTTTTGCAGTGTGGATTTTTTATTGAAACTTTTATGGGAAGTTAGCTCAGTGTATGTGTGATCCGATTAGAAAGGGGATGATTTGTGAAAATTTTATGCCTCATTTCATGTTGTAGTGTTCCACCCAAAATTTTGAAGATTTTAGTCTAAAAGTGCTCTTGAAAAAGTCAACTACCAAAATTAAGCAACCAAAAAATCTCCAAAAATCACTACACTTAGATTATTACATTTCAGCACATCACAACAAATTTCATTATTAGATTGTCAATATCTTATTCGTAATCATATTACAAAACAGTGTTAAATTTTAAGTTTGAAATTCAACACACAAATATTGGTGATAGCAATCACAAATCTAACCGTATGGATAGAATCTAAAATGCATAATGTACAACTTTGATTCATTCATCAACTTGAAAATATTCCTCTTAGTTGCATTTAATAATGCATCTTTGGAAACTGCCAAATCTGAAAAGGGTGAGAACGTTTAGGAGTTAATGCCCACCAAGTGTATATGCACACTTCTATAAATTGTGTGATTTAAAGCTTACTTACTCTAATAGCTATTTTTGATTCTAGGAAAAAAGAAAAAAGAAAAGAAAAAAGGGTTTTAAGAATAAAGGGTTTTAACCCCTAAGTGACCAATCGACCATTTTCAGGTCGCAGCCCAAACAACAGTGATTGCCCATGGTCAGGAAATAACATTTTTCAAGTTTTGATTTTTTGTCAAAATTGGAGGTAGAGATCATGTTCTAGTGCAATTTGAAACATTTCATTTACAATATTGAGGTTCATTAAGGAATTTTTCAAAGACAAAAGATCTCAATATTGTCCTTAATGTCACAACCAACACTTCTTTAAATTGTGTGATTTTAAGCTTATTTACTCCAATATCTACCATAGTACCATAGGAGGGTCGTCAAAAAATAATTCAAAACAAAAAACGTAAAAAATAGGAAAGTAAGAGGACAAAAAAACAAAAATAGAATGAATTTTTTTTAACTACATTTTTCTATTTCTAAACCATTTGGACCATTTTTTAATCATTTTCTTTTTGCTAAAAACAAAAATCAAGAAATTCATTTTTTGAGAGGTGAACCATATTTTTCAATAAAAAATTAAAAAATTAAAATCTTTTGAGGGGTGGCAACCCTACTACGGTATTCTTACTCCAATAGTTGTTCCTATTCAAAAATGGTCTATCTTTAACCCCTAAGCGTCCCTAGCTTTTTGGGCTTAAGATCATCATTGCTTTTGATGTGTTATAGGTCTAAATGTAAGTGAGGTATAGGAATCTCAACCGTACAATCTTGTAATATACATGTTGTAGATCATGTGGATCAAATTTGGAGTCATTTGGCCATATAGATTGCAAGATCATAGTGTTTTAGTGTAAAAAAAGAATGCTGAAATTTTCCTAGCATCACAGAGGTGAAATTCATTTTCAAAATAACTCAAAGGAAAAAACTTTCAACTATAAAGTAGTTCAAAATCATCATATAAACACATTGGTACAAAAAAAACTCATGAATTTTTTTTCATGTGCCCTAAAATGGCCTTGCAATGTCAAAAAGTAGCCCGAAAAGTGACAAATTTGACCCAAAAAGCAAAAAGCAAAAAGTGTCCAAACTAGACCCGTGCACTAAAATGACTCCCAAACATTCAGATCAATATGGATTGACATGAAAATTTTACCATGGTAACTAGACTTCAAGGGGAATCCAATACAATAATTTTTATTGAAAACGAACATGGGATGAAGGAGATACAAGCCCCCGAAGTTGCAGCCATCAATACAAGCCCCCAAAGTTGCAGCCATCAATACAAGCCCCCGAAGTTGCAGCCATCAAAATGCACAAGAATTGTCCAAAAAAAAGACCCCTACTTTCAAATGATCACCAAAAATTCAATACATCTCAGATTGATCTGAAATTTTACCACTTATTCCGTACATCATGAGGTGGGTTTTCTCAAAATTTCATTAAAATTGAACACTCTTTGCAAAAGTTACAGCTCTTCAAAGGTGAATGTACCCCAAAAAACGTCCAAAATATGGACGTCATGACGGTTAGGGGTTAATAGTAGTATGTAATGTTTGTCGCTCTCATTACCCATCTCGTCTTGTTTGAAGTATAAAACATAGGACAAAAACTAGAAAAGAAATGCCAAAAACTAGGACAATTGATTCCGGACAAAGGGAGTATGCCGGTCTTTTGGAGAGAGAATCTAATACTTTGGCCCCCTTAATGAAGCAAGGAAAGGATACAATGCAAATGGGCAAAGTTATCATCATTCTAGCTTCATGTTTGTGGCCATCGTTTGGGTGTAGAATACAGTACAACTCATATAGTCATGCAGAATTTGCAGCATTGTGACTAAAGAAAAAACATATATCTTGACCACTAACAAACTCTTCACATGAACAAAGAAGACGCTGTACACTAGTGACAAGTTTATCACGTATAAACAAGAGGTTCACGGCAAATTACACCGGAAATCCCTTTCAGATTACGAGGGAAACGCTTAACATGTCATTCATGTCCAGATGTAAGCAGCAGGACCTACAAAACCAGGATGGTACGCTGTGTAGTCAACGGCTGCAAACGGCAAGCTGGGTTTTATGTTCTGTACATAGACTATCGACACTGGGTCAACAAGGAGCTACTAGACAACCATCTCCAATGATTCAATCAAGTTGAGATGACAACAGAAAGTGCAACACTAGCCTGTAGCACGCTGCAGCCACAGCCAGTGTGGAGGACACTGACTAAGTGGAGTGTTTCCATCATTGTCCGGAATACTAATATCAGCTCCATGCTCAAACAGGTATTTGGCAACCTCTTCCTGATCACAAACTGTGGCATAATGTAATGCTGTCTGCCCCTCTTGATCCTGCAAATGATTCCAAATACGCACAGTTAAAGACAGCTGGAATGAACACCTTCCCGTGTCTCAACAGACAAAAGACTCCTGAAGAAACAGCAGCTCTTACAAGAGTAATGATTCTCCAAAACCTGTTGGTACACACTGTGTAAAATCCAAACTACAAGCTCTAAGTAATAAGGAAAGATAGTTCATCTAATCCTCTAGTCACAGTTTTGTTTTCAACCCAACGGGGGGGTTCAAATCAGCATCGCAACATTGCTCACTCCAATGCAATCTCGTACAGTACCGCAACCAGTGTTACAAATTCATAGTAGAAAAACCAGTAATCACGCGAAAAGATATTGCAAATCCCATGACAAGAGGAAGAATATGTTACACGTAGACTGCATCAGGATAAGATCTTACCACAGGTATTTTGCAAAGGTATATATATATATATATATATATATATATATCCAGAAGAAAAAACGAGAGATGAAGGATGGCAAACAAACCTTTGCATTGATTTCCGCACCCCTTGCTAAAAGAATCTCCACAGCACTCAAATTACCACGGTCTACTGCCCAAATCAAAGGTGTCCGACCTTCACTGTCTGCATGAGAAGCGTACCACAAGAAGTCAGTTGACGTGCAAGATGTGTTCAAAACCAAACATCGAGCAAGCCTGTCAATTGCCCTGATAATTCAAACCTTCTACCATTTTCAATAGTGGCATATTGGGGAAAATTATCCATAGGTGCACACAACAGACAGGTAACTAGCCTATCAAACTGCCTGTGCTCCATTCAATAACCAAGAATTGAACGCACCTTTCACATTAATAAAACCGTCCTGATCCAGAAGTTTAGCAAGGCCTTCTACATCTCCATCCCTAGCACATGCATGAATTGGATCCATGGTACTGCAACAGCATAAAAGCGATAGATAATCAGAATTGCCCAAAATAACAAGGACAAAGAGAAAAAACAAATTTTCGGATATGCCTTCAATCAACAAGCCAACTTTACATGGTCTTCCGATCATAATAGATTACTACCGGTATGCGTGTTCACACACAGGCTATTTACAAAACAAACGTACTCAACAATGACCTCCTTCAGGAACAGTTGTCACTTGGTCCTATACATCAGGACAGGCTAACCAAGCAATCACATTTTGAACTTGCATACAACACACAACATAGTGCTGAGTACAGCCCCAAAAAGACCAAGCCATTCATGCCATCCACAACAACTGAAGGTCATGGATAAATAATACCTTCCACCCTCACCGCTATCTTCATGCATGACCAGAGAGCTGAAAACTGGACCTGGGCCGATCTTCTTGGCACCAGATTGTGAGGAGGTTTCTCCCAACTCCTTCGCTGCTTCCTTGGATGGATCTTTTTTCTGCATTAACGCCCCATATCGTACACTCAAGAAGCAAATATGGACAGTCTGACAAATCGCCAGAAATTCGTAGAATGAAGACAAAAGACCAAAAGCCTGGAGAAATGTGGACAAGGTCTGATTGGTACCTTTTCCTGACTCTGGTGCCAAGTGGGACTAACTGAAGTCAAAACACCAACATACTTTTGCATAGCCTCCTCTTGAGGCATATTTCCAAGCTTCTGCCATGCATTCCTTGCACAAATAGATGGCACCACAATGGCCCGTCCAATTTATTATCTGCTCTTAATGGCAGCCATTGTAACCTATGTCACAGCTCACTCTACTTTACCCTGTACATCATTCTGTGCACTTAGATGGGTTGAGCTGAAGTAAATGAATGTTTAAAATAGAAACTAAGATGATCTTCTTAAAAAAATTATATTGTGAGATTGTTGCTATGATACATCCAAATCATTACTACCATCCGTCATTATTACTATATGAACCCTAACATATGATAAACTGTGAAACTCATCCGTGAATTGAAGCACTTCTGACACTGAGCAGAGCTATTACAAGTCGATGTTAAATCCACTGTATCATAATCCAATACGACATATGATCAGGCTAGAATCAGTACTTGAATCCACAAATAAAGATCAACAAGTGGTATACCATTTGGCACGGGCAGTAGGTTGAAAAGCTGATGGCTGAGAGGTGGAGCAGGGTCCTTCAGTAGCTATTTTATAATATGCATACAATTGCAGCATTGCTTCACTTGAAGGCTTGACACCAGGTATACTGACCATAGTTGCAACATAAGTGGAAGCAGCTCCGAACAGTTCCTCGAGCTCGGTGCTTTCTACACCTTCCCAATCATCTGTTTCGTTCCCCTCGGACTCTTTTTCCACGTCTTCAGGCTCCTCATTAGTCTAGAACAAACAGGAAGCAGACAATTCAGAATTACTACTACAGGCGACACGGACACTATTATCAATGATCAGAGTAGATTTTCAACGTGAAGTCATAATCTCAAAGCTTTTATTACGGTGCAAGCATGACGAGAAGGTATCGCCTTGTAGAAGCATTAGTACAACAGGTAACTCTCAAAAAATACACAATTGTAAATCAACTTAAGCGCACTCAACAATGTCAGGTGTTTAAACTATTACTGTCACACATGATCCTTAATTCCGACTGAACAGCCGCGAGCAACGCTTTCTTTAGTAAACCCTAGAATAATTATGCTTCTAACGAAGTATCTACAGTTCACATGTCGCCTACAATATCGTCATTGAGAATGAGCCCAACACACACACACACAAACGTCCTCTGATGAGGAAAGAGTGCTACAGCATAGTCCTGCCAGTTGAAGACATCCCTCTCGAAACACAAGACTTACTCCGACACCACCGTAAGCAAAATAACAAAAAACATGGAGGTATTTAACCTAATCTCAGTCAATGGACGATATTAACACCGCGTTCAAATCTGCCAACTATGATTGAATCTCAATTCATTCCTCTCTGGCCGGATATTTCACTTCTATTCAATCAGTCTCAAAGGTCCCGTTGCATTCCATTATGATTAGAATAAAGATGTAAAAGGGACGCTCCGTCTCTTAGGTTTCAGAACCATATGGCTTGAGGCGAGATGTCAAATTGTGTGATTTTAAGGTTATTTACTCCAATAGCTGTTCTTGATTCCAGACATCAATCATCGTTCGTAATTAGACTGTAAACCTAATAAATGAGGATATTCCCAAGTATCAACAATAATTAATCGCATTCGCAAAGTCAACAGCATTGACACAAAATGACCGCACAGAGTACAACCGTAGTATCTCAAATCTGCTCAAAAAGTTAATTGAAGATGCATCTCTTGGAGCCTCATATAATTGCGACAATGTTTCCGTAAATTGTGAATATTAGAAAGGTAAAGTTAAGAAATTAGGAAAAGAGAAATGAGGTTCGGAAAAACGATGAAAGAAACAAACCAGCAGCAATCAAAGAAAGAGCAGCAAACTTACTAGGACTTTCAACGAGTCTCGTCCGGAAACGGCAACCCTATCATCCGATTTCAAATCTGGCGTTATGTCTTCAATAGTATCCCTAGGTTGGCGTTCATCGCTCTCAGATGCTACAGTTTTTGTTACCGCATCTGAATGTAAATCTCGAGAACGATCGACAGGCTCGTCATCAGATTCAGACGACGACGAGTCGTCATAGCCATGAGCCTCGAGTTCGTCCCCTCCATCGTCCGCATCCAGTTCGGAATAAGGAACATTAAGCTCATCCGCAGGAGCATATTCCTGTTCGTCATAGGTCGAAAGCAGAGGAGTGGCCGCGGAATCCCGCTCAACTCGAAATTTCTGTTCACGAATCGATGATATAAGCGTGAACAGTCTTCCACACATGTAAGCAAATACAACACCTATGATCAGAGACTGGAGAGCTTCCTGCCAGTCCGCCATGGCTGTTCTCTCCTACGTCCACAACAATCTTCAAGGTCCGTCCGCCAATCTCCTGTTCGTTGAATGTATCACAATTGTATCAACAATGATCCTAGTGCAACAATTAGGGCGAAGTAGATCGAACTTTTGCTCTGCCTCCACCCTACCCTACCCTATCATTCCTTGGCTCCCACTCCAGACAAAAGAAAGTGGAGTACAAATTCTACCGTAGCTTGTCCACTCAATCCCGTAGAGTAAATCCACATAAGCGTTAACTTGCAGCAAACAAACAAACAAGCAATCAAACAAACAGACGCCCGTCCGTAAGCCACCTTCACGGCAGGTAGCGTGAGAACTGCTTCCCGAGAAACGGCACTAAATGCGGAGATGAGCTCGTTCGTTGTCAAGTTTTCACTTTACGGTAGTTCCATGGACGGCAACTTTGAGCCAGAAAAGCGGGGTAAAAAAAAGGCAGTAAATGCAAAAAAGAAGCTCTCGACCAATTCCGTCACCACCCTAGGATCATTGCAATGGAGGAAACAACAACACATTGATGAGAGACACAACATTATTACGGCAAAACACGTCAGGGAATTCTCACTAGGGTAAGCTTCGGCGACCAGCGGTCGCTGTGTTATGTCTTTCGGCCGTCGACTCGCGGTCGCTGGTGTTCTTCCAAGTTCAGCGATTGTGACCGGGAGAGACCAGGATTTGCCGGTGGCACGACCGCGGATGTTCATAAAGAATATTCGTTTCCGGTCAAGTTGACGGTATCACGGAGGACTGTCCTGAACTTTATGTTTCTGTTCATCCTTGATTCTGGTATTTACTACATCAAAGTCACCATATACTGTGGGCCACATTATTTACAAGATGTATTAGCAATTTATATTTGTCATAAATACTGTGGTGATAAATTCTTAATATAAACACTATTCATGTCTCTTTGCATTCTTCAAATTCATTATAATTTGGAATTGTGACAAAGAAGACAGTTCAAGAACATATAAAACAAGACTGCAAGCGTCAACAATGACATGCACCCACACTATCAATAGATCATTGTGTTCCCAAGATTTCAACAAAACCCTTGTTGAATCCCTTCATATGCTCATCTCAAACCCCTGGATTATCATTAACCTTCAACTACAAAATTATTTTTGTCTTAAGAAACCTAACCCATCGCACTGCTAGATATGGGACAAACATCAAGAATTTTGAACCTCACTAATTTTCAACGATTTCCGTGCGTTTATCGTTGAGCACTAATTTCACAGTCACATTAGATATGGGTTTAGAAGTGTCATTATGATACATAAGTGATATACAATACCAAGATGTGAATGAAGTGTCTCTACGATGTTTAAGAAAAAAAATGTTGTTTTCGCACAAAAATCGTGTTTAACGGAATTCGTGCGTTAATCGTGAATCTACATTACATGGCTAATAAGACAGGGATAGCATGCGATTGCTTAGGATGCGGATCTGGTATCGTATACGTATCATATCAAGGCCTTTTATTGTATCCATGCGATTTCAACATCTTTTATAATGCAAATTATTGTCGTAGGACATCCGTATGGATGTGTGTGAAATCCATTGCCATTGTCATCAATCAAAACAAAATCAACTAAGAATCATTTCAATATTCATTATTGTGTTCCCAACATCGCAAGGAACAAGAAACTACATACATCCACATCACTACCTCTTTCATCCAAGACTATTGTTTCTTTTACATTGTTTGATACGTATGCTTTACATGAATGTACGTATTATTTTGATGTTGCGGTGAACATTATGGTTTTCTAACAATAGTGTTTATGCAAATGATGATCAGATTTCTGCATACTATTAGTATAGCGATTTCGCACATCTAAACTTCAGAACTAAAGTTACAATTCTTCACGGATTTTCTGTTATTTGCATTTTCAACACTGTGATGACCATAATATGGTTTGTTGTACACTTAAGGGTTAATAGGAAGTATGAAAATTTTCTTAAGAATCAAATGCAAAAAAGAATCACGATTTTTGGGATGTTTTGGACTAAAAATATAACTAATTGAAGTTTCAAACCATTTTGCATACATATTTTTTAATATTTTGAAAATTTATCAAAAATATTAACTACTAACATAAAATTGTTGAATCTTAAAACCAGACTCCATTGCCTTTCCAATGCACTTCACGAACATTTTGATGCATTTTTGAGCCCACAAGAACTTCTCAAAGATCATAGTTTCTAGCTGAACTTGGAGAAAAAATTCAAATTATTTATTCACCCCACTAGATTGTATAGTGACTTAGAGAATTATAATCAATGAGAGTGGTGCCAATGTTTGGTGATAATTTGAGCAAACCGACTTTCGTCATGATTTAGGAAGGAGTTATTCTTTTTATCACTTACCTGGCAAAGTACACAAACATCTATGTTGACATAATTCGTCAGTCACTTCAGTTGGGTGTTCAGTCACACAAGAATGATAGTTTAGATGACAATTTGGATTTGATACCAGAATATTACCGTAGTCCATCCCCACATTACTACTGCTAAGTAGTCGATTCATTCAACATTTGATTCTTTATTTATTTATTTATTTATTTTTATTTTTTGATAATCTTCATTGCATAAATGAGTACTGTACAAACTGAAATGAAATCCATTGCAAGGATTACTTCCCTCATGGAGATGAATTTTGATTCATTTCAGCTTCAGTTGGTGTTTGAGTCCCTTAACCCTTTAGTGCCCAGGTAACCACAAGTGGTCACTAGATCACTGGAAAATGAAATTCTGGAAAATCTGTGAACCATCTCAGTACAGTGTCTGAAGTTCAGATGTGTAACTTTTGATTCTGGAGATGATGCAAACAGAAAATTTGGAATCCGACTTTCCTAGATATCCAAATACCTATGTACAAAACACCAAAATACTGCAAATACCTCAAAATACAGAAAATACTTACAAATACAGCATATGTACTATGTTGTATTTCTAGAGATTGGAAGTTTGTTATCTCGTTTTTCTTTTTGGATTGTGTTCTCTTGTTCATGTTCCATTAGAGTATGTAGTCTGATCTTGATCACTATACTAACTCCTTTCTTATTTGAACGTATAAATTTTGTTCTAAACCGTACATGGATAAGTCACTTTCACTTATAAAATTCACAATAATTATGTATGAGTCTATTCTTGACATGAAAGATTGCAATGAAGAGGTGTTGACACAAGTCATTGCTGAACATCTTCACTTTTATTTTTGAAAATTTAACCCAAATTCTATTTAACCTTGAAGTCACACACCCCCTGAAATCTCATTTTTGAGTGTGCATTATACGGTTCAAAGATATACTATAATCTTCCAATCCAACGGTCCGATCTTACCAAGATTTAACTGAGACTTGTTTCATTAAGCTATGCTTACATTCGTACGGTTGGATACTATTAATAGTACCCCTAATTTCAACAGAGATAGATTTAAAGAAACATCACCCAGAAAAAGGTGGTTTCTCCAGAACCACCCTGGGCGGTAAAGGGTTAATCATGTTGTTGTGTGCTGGAGCATTGAACGCGAGTGACATGGAGGAATTTAAGTCACTCATTCTAAAATTAAAAACTTGTGATAATTCTCAATTGGTTTTGTTTTGATTGATGAAAATGGTATTGGATTTCACACACATCCACATGGATGTTCTACGACAATAATTTGCATTATAAAAGATGTTGAAATTGCACGGATACAATAAAAGGCCTTGGTATGATACGTATACGATACCAGATCCGCATTCTAGGCAATCGCATGCTATCCGTGTCATATTAGCCATGTAGATTCGCGATTAACGCACAATTTTCGTTAAACGTGACTTTTGTGCAGAAACAACATTTTTTTTCTTAAACATCGTAAAGACACTTCATTCACATCTTGGTATTGTATATCACTTTCATATCATAATGACACTTCTAAATCCATGTCTTACGTTGGAATTAGTGCTTAACGATGAGCGCCTGAAAATCATTAAAAATCAATGAGGTCCAAAATTCTTGATGCACTTTGTCGTTTCCAACTGGGTATTTAACCTCTCAACGCCCCTAGCTTTTTTGGGTTTAAAAACATCATAGCTTTTGAAGTATGATATGTCTAAATGTAAATGGGGTATAAAAATCTTAATTGTACAATCTTGTAGTGTGCATGTTGTAAATGTCATCAATCAAATTTGGAGACATTTGACTACATAAATGGGTGTTTTCGCACTACCGGTGACTAGGTCGTGAACAAAAAATGTTTCTAATATCATGTAGCAATTGATTAAATACGTAATATAATAAATAGGGAAAATACCAAAAATATTTTGAAATAGTAAATGGAGTCTTTTAGAATATTATTGGAATATTTTAGAATATTTATGGTGATGTCTTCTTACGTGCTTGCAAACCACGTCAAATGCATATTTCAACAACACCACATCCTCCGTTTTTATTAGCCAACCAAGCTCACAAAAAAATTTCTGGAAACTCATCATTATTAGGGCCATTATTGAAAAGGAACAAGAACTACCACCATAAACCTCTAATATCCACCTTGCTCAGTGAATCTTTTTGGAATCATTTTGAATACGATACCTTTATGTAATAGGAATTGAGGAAAAATATTGCCATTACTATATCTTCAATGAAACGTATCAATTAAGGCGTGAACGTACTTATTGTTCAGCGTCACGAGACAACATGTATTACATTTTGGTTCAAATACTATTTTATATTATAATTGAAATTATTAATATATATACAATCTTAGAATACCTTTTCATTGTTAACATTTTGCCGAAAAACCAATTTCAATGACAGATAGAAAATGTTTACCGCCAAAATTCGATGTTATGTGAATGTCACACTACACATTTTGGACGCCCTACCATGAAAACACCTTGATTGCAAGATTATAATGTTTTAATGTTAAAAATGGATGCTAAAATTTGCCTAGCAATACATTAGAGTTGAAATTCTATTTTCAAACTTACTCAAATAAAAAATTATAAATACATATATAGTTAAATTTAAATTAAATTAAAAAAAATACAATGATTCAAAATCATCATATAAACCCATTGGTAAAGGAAAATATTTTTAAAATTACTTAACGTGACTACAAAATGGCTTTGAAATGTCAAAAAGTTGCAAAAGAGTTGCAAAAAGGTGATCTTGGGTTGAACCCCATCCTACTAAAATGCTTCTCAAAACCACACAATCTAGAGTAATATACGCAAATTTTCCAACAATTTTTATTAGAAACGCATACTGTACGAAAAAAAAAAAAAAGTTGCCAAAATTCACAGTAATCCAAAAAAGTTCAGATTTTGAATGACAAATGATTTCCAAACATTCAAAACAACTTGGATTGACATGAAAATCTTAACATGCAATTTGCTATTTAGTATTTATGCACTTGCCATATAATCAAGCAATTAGCCCCCGGAAGCATTAAAAAAATTGTCTAAAAAACAACAATTTTTGTCTTTCTAAAATTACTTTGTAAACAAACAATTCTTTAATTTACTTTTTATTCTTACCTTTATCTTTTCTTTTATCTTTTCTTTACCTTGTTTTATTTATGTTATTTCTTTCTTGTCTTCATTTTCTTTTCCTTCTTGTCTTCTTCCTTTTCTTCAAATTTTTTTTCATTCCTTTTGTGGGAGCCGCAAACCCTACACCTGCACCAAGGGAAAAAAACCAATTTTTTTTTTTTGTTTTTTATTTTTATTTTTTTTTATTTATTTTGGTTAGGACTCATGAACCCTGAAAGTAGAAAATAAAATAAATAAAAATTTAGGGTTCAGCCGGCGCCGGCTGAACCCTAAACAACGGAAGATGGAAAAAAAAAATTATTTTATTATTTGTTCTTTTTGTTCTTTTCTATTTTTATTCTGCTGTAGGCTACTGGGTGCGCGGCAATCCTATTTTCTCCTATCTCACTCTTTCTCCCTCTTCCCTCTCTTTCTACCCTCCTCCTCTCTCCCCTCTTTCTCTTCACTCTTCCCTACATATATGAAGAGTGGGAAGAGGGGAGAAAAGAAGAAAAGGGAAGAGGAAGAGGGCAGAAGGAGAGAGAGTGAGATAGGAGAAAATGAAATTGGGTGCGCGGCCGCGCAGCTAGTAGCCCACAACAAACTTAAAAAAAGGAAAAAAAGAAAAAAAGAAAAAACAAGTCAGAATTTTTTTTTAATTTTTTTTTTCAGACTTTTAAATCAAAGTTCATACCTGGACTTCTTTTAGTCTACTTCTGCTTCTTGTTCTAGGACGCCTGGTGTACCTTATTTTTCCAAAAGGATCAACTTTGATACCAAACCAGGATGGCTAGGGTTTTCATTACCACTCCTAACAAAGACACTCGTGGTTACGCTTCTGTATTCCTAAGTTTCAATCTCCTGTGGCTCTTCATGACAGCCTCGTGCCTTAATGCATAGTCGGTTGGCCGCGTAGTTGGCGACGAAGAGTAATGGTTCATTTATACAGTCTTAGGGAGGAACTTCATTGCAATTGCTTCTCCAAGCAGTGCGCTTACAAATTCAGACAAACACTCTTGCAAACCCTAAGTATGTTTCTGAATTGCTTGGCTGTAAGCTGCAAGAGCTCTTTCTCATTGTCAAGATTCTGGATGATCACACTGCGCCAAGATGGTTCTCGGGTCCGAGAACAACAGCCAACAGGTTCTGCACAAGTTTTGAGTCACTCTATTTGCTTGATATCCTATTTGCTTTCTAATTTGCGTCTATTGAACTACTTCTCTGGTGATTTTACGATAACAAGTAGTGGACTCTGTAAACACCTTGTATACGTCTCTTAGCACACTAATGGTTTGCTGGTTGGCATGGGTACATGTGAGGGGTACCACCTCCCGAGGATTTCTTCACAAATCTACCTTATGCTATTGATATCAGGAGTATCGTCTCTCTTCTACAAATTTTCTTAGTTCTTGGAACTATTGTCTTTTCGTGATTCTTTGCCTTGAGCTTTGTTAGTTCCTTCTGATGTTGGTCACCCTTCGTTTCCTTGATAAGGGTTGGTAGTGTGTCAATTTTTCTTTTGTTGACTGTGGACTTATTGAAATTTGTGGATTTAGCCAATTGGTTAGTTTTCAGTGTATTAAATAGAACTTTTTAACAATTGGTTTTTGATTGTACAGTGTAAATAGGTAAAAGCTCCAATAGTTTTCACAATCTGGACTTGCTTGGATTCCAATAGGCTTTTATAGTAAGAAGTAGTTTTGTAACCGATGGGTACTTAATGGGAGAATGCCGATTGGTATTCTCAGTCTTTTCCTTGCGGGTTTGAGCAGGAAGCTCCTTCCGGTTGTGGAAGTAAAAATTCAATTGTTTTTGTCTGTGTGTTGTGAAATAAGAAATCTCAATTTTGTGTATTTGCAATTGTGTGTGTAAGCTGTTGTCTTTGATGTGAGTGTGTAATAATTGAGTTGTGTACCAATTGAAAACTGTGATTGAATTGTGTGATTAGTAAAGTGTTGATAGTTGAAAACAAAAGTTAATTGTGTGAGTATGAGTGGGAGCAAATTTGCAATAGTGTGAAGATTTGTGGTGGAGTGTGAGAGATTGAATAGTAAACAATTGGAGTTTGTTGTGTGGAGAAGAGTGCCATTAAAGGGTGTTGGAAAACACCAATTGGGAGTGGTGAAGCTGGGTGTGGATTAATATGTTAACTGAATTAGGTGAGAGCAATAATTGAAATGGAACAATTGGAGAGAATGTTAGGTGAGTGAGTGATAAGAAGATTGGGTAAACATAAAGTGAGAATGTTGGAATACAGTAGTTGAGAAGGAATAATTATGTAGATTTGGTGGATCTAGCACCAATTGTTAAATCACATCCATGCTGAGTTGAAAGTGGTAAGAAAACCAATTGAGGAGACATGCTGGTCGATTAACTAGTATCTAATTGGAAGAGTTCCAACGTGAGGGGATTAAAGAAAGGAAAATTGGAGAAAAGAGCCAATGGAAAAGTTGTAGGAGCAAAGCCGACTGATTACTGATAAGTATCATCAACCTTACTCCTATTGGTTGAACTGGGTTATTTGCCTCATTATTTTTATTCTAATTGAGCAGATTTGTAGCATTAAACTTGAAAACTAATCTAACCTCCTTGTGTTCGAATCCCACCCTTGAATTAATTTTTCTTTTCTGGAAATTAGTTTTTACTACATTTTTGGCGCCGCTGTCGGGGAGGTGGAATTAATTTTCAATTGGAGCGATAATCGCTTACCTTTGAATCCCAATTGGAATGGTAGAAAATATCATGAGTCTCTCTCATGAGCTTTTCAAATAACCCTGAATCTGCAATGAATGTGAAATGAATGTGAAATGTCAAATTTGCAATGAATGTGAAATGAATGTGAAATAACAATGAATGTGAAATGTCAAATCCTTCTCCCTCACCAATTGATTTTGTTTCACTATTGGGGTGTTGACTCTCTCGATTGGGATTTCCTAGTAGACCAAATATATAGTCGGAAGGTTCTACCACTATTTCACTAGATATTAGTGATAAGGCTGATGTTTCTCCCCTATTATATAAATTGTCTACCGCATCGGTATCTTCCTCACTATCGGACGTCTGTCCTCTTTCTTTTTTCCATGGGCTATTAAAAATTGAAGCAGATTTATCAGTCTCAAATACCTCTAACGCTTGTCTGTATCTCTCTCTTCTAAGAAGAGAGATAACAAGAAGTGAGTTGTACATATCCCACATTCATTGTTGGCACTAGTGCAATGAATTATGTAGAAAACACAAGGTTTTACCCCCTCCGTAACTCAAATTTATGAATTGTAATGCATTTACATACATCTTTGATATATTACTTGGCTATTGCCGAATTTTATTTAAATATTGGATTTTTTTTTGAAATTTATTAATCATAATTCATAGTGTCCAACTCAATTTCCGCACTTAAATTAAGTATTAGGTACTCAAGTTCCCAACCTACCCTTTGGCTACATTATGTAACAATTGTGTAGACTTCCCTTCCAAAAAACGCACATTATAAAATTTTGGTCAAAACATAGATCACCCTGAACCTCGTAAACAGTAGATGGGAGATGAACACATTACTTCGAGTCATTTGTTAGACGGTTTTTCCTACACGTACAAACCATGGATGTTTCTTAGTACATATCGTGTAACGTATTCCACAATGATTTTGTGCGTTGCAGTAATATTATATCAGTATAAAGGAATTATTACAGGCCTCACATTGTACCCGATGCATTTTGCACTGTTTTCATTCACAAAGAAACAAACATTCGTCTTTTGAACATTACTCGGATTGTTTTCAACCACAATATACTCGTTTACCGAATATGCCAGTACCTTGCCCTAGAAGACTAGATCAATAGGGTTGATTGTCCTATTACCAACCACTTAAGCAATCTGACCTATATTTGGCAGTGGTAAATCCGGAAAAAAATTATGACCGCGTTCGAAATAGGATTTCATAAGGATTGCAAAAAATTGCAACTTATAATTTGCATTTCTCAATTTTATACAAAATTCCAAAGTGCAAAGTAACCTGATATACTATTATCCTATGATCAAACTGTGGTGGTCCTATTTTCTGCTGATGATCAAACCCAAAACCGCCCACTACATGATGCATGAACTGAAAACTACTCTGGGCAATAATCAATCATGCTGCGAATGAAAGCTGTCTTTGCTGCGAATGAAAACTAGTAGCGCAGTGCTAAGAAGGTGCCCCTTGCGTGATTCAAAATCGCCATTGGATTCTCTCAAACCCAGTCTAAGAAACAGCCTGGAACCGCATGGGCCCTTGGCCAATGCCACAGTTGCAGGTCGCCTGCTCCTCCGTCGCTGGTCCTGGGGTGTGGATCACCAACGGCTCTTCCCGGCCCTGCGCTCGCGCTCACTGCTCTGGCCCCCTCCGCCACAGGGCTGGTCGTAGGCAAGACGGCCACCATAGGAAACAACGTTACAATTTTGCACCACGTTACTCTCGGCGGTACTGGCGCTGTCGGAGGTGATCGGCATCCAAAAATCGGCTGAAGAAAGGTCGCTTTGAATCAACAGCGTTCGTGGGAGCATACGTACCGGTGGTTTGCGAGTTCAACTGGCAGTTCGATGAGTTCGAGGAGTTTGTGGACAACTTGGTGACAGAGGAGGAGTTGCCTGTTGCTGAAAGGAAGAAATTCATGGCGCAGTTGAAGCAGATGGTGGGCGATGCGAAGAAAAAAGTGCGCGAGGCGAAGCCAGCAAAGGAAGAAGGCTCTCGAGGACATGAGCATCACGGGTACGTACGTTATTTTAATTTTTTAGTATTGCAACATTGGCGGAATTGGACGTGTATTGAAAGAGAGAACGGCATATGCTGCATATACCTTATCAAATCCTGTCCATGCAACAGATGTGGACGAAAGGGCAGCTGGGATTAAATCAACCAAACTAATCAAATTTGATCGTGTTTTACGGTTTCACCTCACCCAATCAAATTTGTTCAGTTTTCATCACAAGCTGCTTACTGCTTGAGTTTGACTTGTGGCGCTTGTGTGGGGGTTTTTCCTGTTTCTGGATTTGGGAGTATTGAATCAATTGTTCAAGAAATTATTCAATCTGTGCACATCACTCGTACAGTGATGTTGTTAAGACTTGAAAGTATCTTCAATTTGTCCTTCTGTTCTTAATTTGTAATGGTTTTGCTAATTTAGGTATACATTTAGCAGTATGGAATCACAGATTCGGGTCTTGGCTGACTATGCCTTCATGCTAAGGGACTATGACCTTGCACTTCAAAATTACCGGTTGCTTTCAAGTGACTATAAGACCGACAAGGCTTGGAAACGTTATGCAGGGGTATAGGTCAGTGGTGTCTTTTACGAATACCACTGCTGTAGATTATTACTATCTTTGTTACATCATTTCGGTACCTTGGGTGCTACCCAAATCTTGTCCCAATTTTCTTGCTTCCCTGGTCTAACGGAAATTTGTGGTGGAGGTAAATTTATGTAGTCTTTTTTGCAGACAATTAATGCTGTTGATTTGTCCGTGCTTATCTGATAGGGTCATTGGGGATTTCGTGAGGGAGTTGTCGTGGTATTCAATTTTAAACGTTATGCCGACGTATCCCATATACTGCAATTGCCATTGCATCTTTGGGCTTATCATTTGAGCTTGCTCTCTGACAAAGATTCAATTGTTATGTTTTCAGGAAATGATAGGGTTGTGTCTGTTCATTATAGATCAATTCTGAAGAGAAGCAGAAGCATCTTTGGAATCTGCTCTCAATGTATATCAGGTAACAACCTTCAACTAATTTTTTCATTGCTGGTCTTGTAATAAAAGCCAGAAGAATTTAAAGGCACTCAGGGTTATCACTTGCAACGGCTCTTTATAAAGTATAATATTCTCATTCTAATGGCGAGTGAAGTCATCTTAATCTTCTCGTTGTTTTTAAAGTTTCCCGTGTACTTCCTTGTGTAATGTGAATGTATAGAAGTTAATTGCACAGAACGGACAGGATGTACATGCGATTGAAATGTAGGTTCCATAGGCTGGACCTTCATGTCAATGATTTGTTCGAGACTTTGCAGTAGGTAGGCTTGTGTAATTCGGTACTCTAGAATATAACCATGACAAGTTTTTTCCTTCTTTGACACAGAAATGTGGGGGTTTAACTACTAGGTATGCAACACGGACATCAATTTGGCTGGCAGAAATGCACAAAGCAAGGGGTCAGTTCCAGAAGGGTGCAAATGTTCTTTTTCGAGCTGCAATGTTGAAAATTGAAGGAGGACAAGGTGTGAGCTTGCGTGCAGGAGTGCTTTTGGAACAAGCTGCTTACTGCTTCTTAAGGGTGAAAACAAGCTGCTTTTTGTTTCTTAAATGTGACCACGTGTTCATACAAATGCAGCATTCAAAATAGAAAAGATACTTACATTCATTCGACCTTCATTACAGCCACAAAAACCGATTACCGTAGTTGATGTGAGGTACGCAATCAAACTGAAAAGGTTGTATTTTTCTCCTTTTTGGCACACCCCTTTTGTTTCATAAAAAAAAACCCTTTGCAAACTAAAACTTAATCAGTACACTGATATCACCATATGTTGTGGCCCACCGTATTTTTGAACGACCTAGCTAATAATTATTTTCCCTAAATAATGTGGTAGAATTCATTAACAGTAACCCCTAATCAAGTTTACAACATTTCAGTGTGACCAAAGGATGAGACTGATGCTGATGGAAAGAAAAACTGCAAGGACGTCAACAACAGTGGTACAAATATGAAGAACTAAAGGACGCCCTGAGGACATACAACCAGCAACAAGCATTCAAGAAGTTCAGGAAACAAATTTTTGGTAATTCTGCTGTTGAATGCACATCTTCATACACTTCATCTACCTCTCTTGGTAAAATAAATCTTGTCTCTACACTCACTATTGTCGCATCATGTGCCAGGTGCATCAGTTTTCGGTTCACAATTCTAAACCTCGCCGTGACTCTGCCAGGGTGTGCTTGTATCAAGATTGGAGGAACTTGGAATGGTTGTTGGAATTGCGCCATGGGTCTCGTAGATTGTAGAAGGATGTCGAATTGCGAAAGAAGAGGGAGGGTGGAAGAGGAAGGGAAGAAGTGTGGCGGGTGTTGCTGTAGGAACGATGCGCCCTGCATGTGTTGCATGTATGCTCCGAATTGTGGCATGGGCGGTTGGTATTGATGTGGCCCGAAGCCGCCTTGCTGCTCCGCGCTTGAAGCCGCTGCTCTGGCTCCAACTTCTCCCCCGCCTTGATGTCCTTCCGCAGCCTGTGTGACCCCTCCGGCGCAACGCCCCGCTCCACGACGCCCCCTCTCCGCGGCCTTCTTCGCCCGGGCTACTGCAGCCTCGTAGAAGCGCGCGGCCTTGGCTGCCGCTGCGGCCTCTTTTGCAGCAGCTTTCTCTGCGGCCTCCTTTGCAGCAGCTTTCTCTGCGGCCACTGCAGCCCTCTCTTCCACGCGTTGCGTCTTGAGGCGGAGGCTCTCCTCTCTGTCTGCAGCCTTTCTCGCATTTGATTCCTCCCTCTCGGCAAATTTTTTTTTTTTCGTCTTCTCTTTGTTGCTTTTGTCTCTCCTTTTCTTGAGTTGCGCTTTTCCTTGCATTTATGACTCCCATTGCTGCCTTCTCATATTCGGGGCTTGTGAGAATCACAGACTTGGAAAAATCTACGATAGGATCCCTGCGCCTTGAAGTCGCCCCCGGTGCAAAACTCGGGAGCTGGAGAAATTGTGTGATGGAGTCCGGTTGTGAGACTATGGGATCGAGACCGGCTACCTCTTCGTTAGCTGCAGCGGGATCAGAGGGGTCTACGTGCACGAAAAAATGCTCTGTCTGAGCGGAGGGCTGCCGGCCTCGAGGTTAAGGCTCTCCACCTCACCAAGTTCGTTCCTCTCCCCCTCTGTGTCGTCATTTGGACTGGCTTGCATGTGCTCCGGTGCCTCGGCTAGTGGTTCCGTCAGTCTTGGCCCCTCTGTATTTCCAGCAGTGTTAGAACCTCGTTGGCCCTCGCTGGTTTCCCCTCTTTTGAGCGTAAATTTCAGAGGGCACCAAGTAGCTGTCAACAGTATGAGGATTGAGCAGAAATATTCCGGCCCCCCTGAACCCACTTTTTATGTTGGATTCTGAGAGGGCTTTTTGGAGAGAGAGAGAAACCCATTGAGCTAGGATTTCTTTGTCAACTGGCTGGTTAATGTTGCGTGACATCCAAAAGTCCCGGTACTGACGAAAATGCCCCTTGAATGGTTTGAAAACGACACATCAAGCGGCTGTAATGCGTGTGATGTGTGCGAAGACAGGCCTATTAAATCAAGGCCAACTGTCTTCGCTGCTCGTGCAACTTCTAATGTAACGTGGCTGTTATATCCATCCAGCACAAGCATGTGGCGTCGCGTGGGTGATATGTCAGTCGTGCGTTGGGTGGAAGCAACAAAATGGGATATCCATGCTGAAAAGAGGTAAGAGGTCATCCACGCTCTCGGTTGCATTGACATAGTTGCGCCCGCCTCATAGTGCTGAATGTAATTTTTTCTAAATCTTTTGCCCCGAAATATGTAGAATGAAGGAATTGCGTGTCCAGATGCGTTAATGCAAACGAGGACAGACAACCACTCCCGCTGGTTGGGAATGATTGACTGTACGCGCTTGGCGCCAGTTCTCGCAATCACCAATCCTCCACCGCTTTTGCCTGCATTTTGCTTTTGTGAGTCCTATTACCCTCAAACTCATCATTATATGCATGCTCATGTGCCTCTGAACTAGGTATTTCTTGCATTTATGTATGACCAAGTTGATGACATTTTAATTAAAAATTCAGCATTCATGTACTTTTGAAGTTTTCAATGAAATGATTTCTTTCAAGACTTAAAAATTCAGCATTCATGTACTTTTGAAGTTTTCAAAAGTACATGAATGCTGAATTTAAGTTCATTACTTGCAATTTCACATGTTCTGGACTTTGAAACTTAACATGGTGTATTGGGTGGGGTTGCTTGAAGTAGGCTAAGTAGAATTCATACCAAAGAACGCTCACTAAACTGTCACGGATTGACATGGTGATCAGTTTTAATAGTTATGCCACTGATGGTAAGCATTATTGATGGTTAGCATTTTGGTAAACTCTATCCGTGCAAAATTATTTAACCCCTAAAGGTCTAAGAAGACTGAATTGAGCCTCACGTTTCTTTAAGCAGTTTTGAATAGATCCAATGTTGACTTCTTTATGTTCAAATTTCTTTTCTGTTTTGACCAACGCAGTGTATGCTCTTCACTGATTCCGGTGATATAAAATACGGTCCCATCTTAATTATATTTTTCACGATAATATTGATTGAATTTGTCATTTTAAAACCATGTATCCTTGGTAGTTATCGAGGTTTGCCAGATGTGCACTTTGTGCCTTGTGAGAAACTTTTGCTAGATCCTACTTTTGTAATGTCATAGAAATGGTATTGCAGAAAAAGTAAGAGTCTGAAATTTTTTGAAATCTGAAATTTTTTGTTGTGGAAAGTTTTAGGG
Organism: Pohlia nutans; assembly: GCA_022496805.1. Taxonomy (NCBI): domain Eukaryota; kingdom Viridiplantae; phylum Streptophyta; class Bryopsida; order Bryales; family Mniaceae; genus Pohlia; species Pohlia nutans. Next base: position 20,343,756 of record CM040097.1, read on the forward strand.
AAAGACACATTACCTGCCTGGGCGCCGGACTCGTCGCAGTTCCAGATGCGCTCGGGCGGGTACTTGTGCTCTCCGTAAAGCCGCTCCAAGTTCTTGTAGAGGGATTGGACATTATCCGGGCACAACGCCTTCGCCCGTGCACTCTCAAGTGTTTGTGCAGCTCTGATAGTTAGCTCCGGGTGGCGGCGTTTAAACCAACGCATCCACCCGCCATCGGGAATGCCATCTGTGAAAGGTGTCCATCTGGTTTTTGTTATCTCATACACTTTCATTTTTAATGCGCTAGGTGATAAGCCGTATCCACGATTGCACATCATAATCAAGAATTCAACTATCTGGGCTTCTTCAGCTGGAGTGAGGACCCCTTTGATGCCCCGTTTGCGAGTCCTAGTCTTGCCATAAGCCCAATCACGGAACGATGAGTACGGTATGTGATTATCAAGCGCTGCTTGCCTCAAACTTTTGCCATCGTCAACATCCGCTATTGCTTTGCGCAGCTGATCTTCAGTCCAATTCCCGTTCTTGCAAATTCTTTGTCTTCTCACTCGTGGTTGGCGGACAGGGGGGTAGTCTGGCCTGTGGAGGGTTGTGTCGGGCTGAAAGACGGGCTGCAGGCGAGAACCCCCGGAAGCTTGGTTCATGAAGAGAGGCACCCCGGAGATCGTGGCCATAGAACCTCGGCTTTGCCAACTGCCGTGAGCCCCTTCCCGTTGAGCAGAGGAAGGCCTCCGGCCTCGCTGCGATGATGAAACGCCGTTGTCCCGGGTCCTGTGCGCTCCAACACCGGCCTACTACGGCTGCACGGCCCCTCCATGAGCTAAGGTTGAGACATCCATTCCCGACCAAGTATACAAAACCAACCACTCTAGATTCTTGCCTAATTTCTAGATTCTTACCAAAATTTGAAAAATTTCTATCAAACTATGATTGTATTTGGAGAATTCTTAAGCTTACAATCATAGTGTTTATCCTATGTTTACGTCGCCAATTACATTCAAGAAAATAAAACACAGGATAAACACTGCAAGGCTCATGGTATGAATAAATTCTTCCATTCATAACATAACGTTCAGTAGCATGCATTGCACTGCCTTGCCTCTACAGTAGATGGTGTAGAATATTCCACACCCAACAATACTTCATCAATAGCTAAGTGGACAAGTAATGAACCGAGTGCATGAAAGAAAGGCAGTGAGCATGAAGGCTACTGAATGTTATGTTGATGGTTCTCATTGATGCAATCTTATTAGCAATATCCTACATTAAAGTACAGATCCTATTTGACAAGTGCTGATGTTTCCACAGGCCACAACAACTTCATGAAAACAGTGAAGCATGGAATCTTGGGCAAATCATGAAAATGCCATTCTCTGTTGTACAAGTTAGTACTCTTATCAACAAGGAGTGTTATTTCAATGACTATAAGGTTGAGACGGCACCAATTCCCGACCAGGTACACAAAACCAACCACTCTAGATTCTTGCCTAATTTTTAGATTTTAAAAGGGAAGATGTACCTCATTTGTACATTAGAGCATATGATCCGATTTTGGTTCTCCTACAACTTCCACTTTAAAAATTTGTACTTATTCAAATATATATATATATATATATTAAATAATTAAATATGAAAACTTCTTAATTTTTGTAGTGCTAAAAGAGGAAAATAATCAAAATATCGATTCATCTATCCCAAGTATAGTACATGTCTTATTTGATCGGTTTTAGGTGTCTCGGCTTTAGTCAAGGTTTGGAGAGTCGCAGGTATTTTGGTGGAGAGGTCAGGTGTCCTCTGAAGGTTGCAGCATGATGAGACCAACAAAACATGCCATGTGGTAGATATAGATTCATACAGTGAACGCCATAATCCTAGAAATGCTTATTTGATCGGTTTTAGATGTCTCGATCTTACGTGAGAGTTCGCAATGCCCTGCGCCTCCCCTCTCTGAGCATTCAGCAAGTTTGTAGCACCTCTAGGACGTGCGCTCCGTCCGTTCTCCCTCACGCGGGTTCGTGCTCGTTGCGCAAGTTCCAGCTGGCTATAGTCACACATCTGTGACCCCCGGCAATCATCCTCCTCACCGCCACTGCAGGACAGCAGGAGAACTCTTCCTGAGCTGAAATGTGTGCCCCTTCACCGAATTCGTACGCCAAATCTCTGTGCTCTAGTTCATCCTCCAAATTTGAGAACCCCTCCGCAGTTGCGAGGTCAATGGCCGCCATCCTGCCGCCTTACTCTTCCACCTGCAGTTAACATATACACGAGACACAGTATTAATGTTGCACCATTTTGGTACACTTTGAGTCTACACACTTGAGGCATGAGAATCTAAACTAAGGTAAGGTATGGCATGATGGAGAACTTGGTTGCCTAACATACCTTACTGCCTTTGCTGGATACAGTCTGAGAATCACAATTATGAATGTCCCCTTCCCCTCTCAGCAATCACAATCGCATTCATGTTTAAGGTATAAGGTAGATCCCTTTATGTTGATTCATGGAGTTCATTTCTGTGCTAGATTAGTTCTATTTTCGTCCCAGCATGGGCACGATGTAAATCATCAATGACACTAAAATCTACTTGGCAAGTTTGATCTCGCTGTTAGCTTCTGGACCACAAGCCGTCATGCTTTAGAACCACAAGCCGTCATGCTTTAGTTAGAAAACCGTTTGCAATATTAACCATTTCTGATTTTACAGTTGTATCATTCATAACATCATGGAACCTGCAAACCCGTTTTAGCTGTCACCCCATACTGCACTCCACAACAACCCAAAACCAACCTTATATGGACCCTAAATTTGTGCGAGTCCCACAAATCACGGCATTCAGTGCTCACTATGGCAGAATTAGGACAAGTCAACGTAATGGTTTTGGAGTAGTGGTTGGTAATAGGACAACCAACCCTATATGACGCATCGCTTGCCCGTCGGTCTACCAACAATACCCCCTCGTAGCTACTACAGTATGCACAATATGCATTTCGAGTACCCGCATTCGCATTGGCTACCGTTTGGTTTATTGTTTCGACCAATCAGCATCGACTTTTTTACTTATGAGTCCACTGGATGAGTGCAAGCGGTGGCCTGGTCCAATGGCCAAACCCGTAGTGTCCACTAGTATTGCTACACATTTACAATCTTTGAAAAATTACCAGAAAATATTGAGATGGGAATTTGTGAAGAAACAAATTGCATTGGTTTAGAATTCTAACATTAAGATGTCTACCACACTAAAATTTACAAAGTTTCAATCTTTCTAATCATTTACGCTTGGAAATGGTAGCGTGTCGTTTGTCAAAAGTGCACCTAAAATATGGGAAGCACTAAAAGGGAGTCAAACTTTAACTTCACAAAATTTTAGCAACATACCACAAATGTGTATAGAGCTACCATATTTTTATTTTGGGTATACCCTTACTTATTTTTTAATTAATTGTTTCATAGTATTTTTTGTTTTTCATTTTTTTCATGTAATTAAAACAATTTTTGAAAAAAAATTGAAAATGAAGTAATGGTTCAATTTCAAAAGTGGGATATGAAATAGATTTTTCATAAAACCTAACTATGTAGGCTATGAAAAAAAAAGGCTCTAATTGCCTCCGATGTGTAAAAAAGAAAGGCCGTTGAATAAAGCCCAAAGTCTCAAAATAAACCTTACAATTGACAGAGAGGAAGTACTACCATAAACCCTATTTTGAATTGTGAAATTTCTAATCTAATTCGAGGTCGTGAGGTGCACACTACTACACCAATAATATAAGTTGCATAGGTTTAACTGCACTCGTTGTACCCCCCCCCCTTCTTTTTTAGTAGATTGTCGCTTGCAGAAACCCTCTATCGTGTTAAGCAAAGGTTTTAATTTTCAAATTTTAGTTTTGTTGAATATATCCTACATTCTAATTGTGATTGGTCTATATACTATTTGACTAAGAGCATCCCTACCGTGGTTAGCAATGGTCACGCCATGCTACCCTTGCCGTATCTACCTCCTTCGGAGAGTCCTACAACTCGTCAACCGCTTTTTTTAGCAAGTGCCCTTCAAATGAGAACCCATTCACTGTAAAATGGCGTGTCCACTTGTGACTCTCTAAACTTTGATTGACCACTATTGCATTAACCATGATCCAAGATAGAAAAGTTGTAGCAAAGATGCAACCAACAAAAGGGAGGAGCTTGTGAGGAAGCTTCCTAGAAGAAGGCCGAAGATGGCAAGGTGGATTTGGAGTCAAGGGTGGAAATCTCATCACTTTTGGAGTGAGGGACCCATAACCTAGCCCTTGGCACATCGGTTGCTACTTCGTAGGTGACGATTTGATACCTAAGGGTGGGGAATTTCAAATTGAAGAACTCTTCAAATAGAGATATATAATTTCAATGTGCAAGGGTTTTGATGGCCTCGCTATGCACCAAAATTCATTTATGTATGCTAGGGCATTAATTAAATAATTCCTGTGAGGCTGAGAGGTTGAAGAGGGTACGTGTCATGATGAGAATGAATGTGAACGAATTGAATGAGGTAGAACAAGAATGAACAGAGTCTATTTAGAGGCAGCAAACCCTAAATTACCCGAGCGATAAAGACGTTTGTTCGTCACTCTGCTTCAAGCGGATTTTGGCATTTTGTTGTTGTTTCGTTGTCGATAGTGAGCGTGATAGCGTCGTGGCACTAAGCAGAGGTAAGAGTTCAACGAACTCGCGCGGATCTGGCACTGGTTGCATTCAAGTATGTTCCGAATTTCTCCTATTCAGAATTTTTAATTTTCTATAAAATCATTCAGTGTTGCAACTAGGGTGGCAGATTGCGTACTAGAGCTGTAATACTGATTGTTTGCAAGGTCTTCTAACGTTTTAGTTCAATTGATGAAACTCTTGCAGTATGGCTTCTAACTATGAACTTGTGTAAGCAATGTTTGCAAGGGAAATGGATTAACGTTGTTAAGATTAGATAATGTGTCCTTACGAGATGTTAAGTGAGCTATGGTGATGCCCCGCTTTTTCAAATTGGTTGCATGTGTGGTACTTGTCATTTCTGTTGTCGTTCCTGCAAAATCGTCGTCTTTGTTTCTTGGGTGATTCTTGTATATGAAAATCTGCGGGTTGAAGAAATTGTGTTGTTTTTCAAGAACGACGAATTGGTACATAGGCATAAAGCCATACCCACAGTACTAGGGTTTTGTTGACGTAGATTATCATGGTGCAGGGGGTGTCGATTCCCTACAGGCGAATGTTATACTCATCTCAATTAGGGTTTGCCGCACTTGCAAGCCATGAGTTACTGGGAGGTGAAGAAACTGAGGCTACAGAGAAGGAAATTGTTGCTCCTTGTAGGAATTACCAGGGCTAAGGCATTGTTCCTTGTATGTTACGTTATTTTACATAGTTTGTGAGATTATGTATGAGGAATTGTTGTGTGATTCGACATATTGATTCCGGGAGTTGTTTTCTTTTTCTTTTTTGACACAAGTGACGGACATTTCATTGCAAAACAAAACAACCATCACAGAAACCAAGCGGCAAGCCGCCGGCGAAGAAGAACCGAGAACCACTAAACACTAGCTCACTGAAGGAACCCACTACAGGCTTAAGGCTGTTCCATCTAACCTGCATACCAATTCGAGACACAATTCCAGTAATTGTTTTCATTGTACCCATTCATGCTGCAGCATGCTAATTTGAGATTGTAGCAACAATGGATTTTCCTATTAAAGAATTTAATACCAAGATGCTTGCGTTGTTTGACCTATCACCATACACCAAAATTGATTGTGAATGGATGTTTAACAATGCATAATACAGTGTATGGCATATGATGTACATCTGTGTATGAATCATGTGCTATGTGTCATATGTCAACGTGTGACATGTTGTGATATGTGCCATGAACTAATTAATTAATACCAAATCTCACTGTCACACTATGCACCAAAATAGTCTCACTACAGAGAGCATGGATATGGCACCCCTCAGAGCATCCCCACTCCTACACGCTAGAGATGACTCGCTGAAATTATTCATTTACATTTGAAGAGCCCTTGCACTTACACTCCCCCACCCTTGGAGGCCCCTCACACATCAAAAGTGCACATCAAATAGTCAATGGACCAAGCACAAGTAGAATGTGGGGATATAGTCAACTAAATAGTGATTTGAAGGGCCATTTCTTAACACGCTAGGATCCAGAGTCAAGAGACATTTTGGAAGGGCCCTTGGCACTTTTCATCTAGTTCTGGAGTGCAAGAGACTCTGGGAGGGCTGCGGAGGAGCTGCTCTCATAAAAACAATTGTAATGGCAATAGACTTTGTTTTTTTTTGAAACAAACGACGGACATTTCATTGCAAAACAAAATGGACATCACAATGGCAATAGACTTTGGAAGGCCAAAACAACAAAATGCTGCTTTTACAAGCGGCTAGTTGCAAAGTCTCTACCTTAGCATTTACCCCAAATTTACTTTTATAGCTTCTTTTTATTATCCCAGCGTATAACTCCTAGTAACTCCTGAAAACAAAGCAATTCCGTAGTCTCTCCCCTAGTGGGGCAGAGACAATAAAAGGGCTCTTGTCAACATTAAAAAGGCTCCGACTGCAATGATGAAACTGACTTGTGCCATAAAATGTTATGACTTACGAGCATGCCAGATTTCCATCTAAAAAATTCTCAGATCTTTATACAAAAGGAAACTACCAGAGCATGATGCATTACATTCCGTAAGAACGTATGAACAAGCACCCAGAACTTGTGCTTACACCCAACTAGCCCTAGTTGTTTAATCCTTCACGTAGTTGGCCACCATACACAATGATGATGGCAGGGTTTCAGAGCGAAAAGAATCCACACCCTATCTAGTTCACAGTAGCAACTGTACCAGCATACAATCTGTCATCCTGAATTACAAACAACAGATGTGATAAAACTGAATATAGATTTACTATTGAAAAATCACTTCGGCACAAGATATTACACAAAAACATGAGCCCGTGAACTATGATAATCATCAGTCTGAGGGAGAATCCCACGTAGTACTTCGACAGAAAAGTTTATTGATCGGGCAATTATTTGAGGGTGAGTTTCCTAGAAAGGGAATCACCTTATTTGTTTTTAAGTCCAAGTGTGGTCTTCAGAAAAATGTCTGCCCGAGAAGAAATGCAAGCTTCTTCAGCGTATTCTTGGCTAATGTACAGCAGACTCCAGCCTGTCCTGTTTCTAGTACTTTACAGTGCTAGGTACCTTTACAATCAAACTTGAAAGGTCCTTGACAAAATCGGTAATTCCCGCAAAACTACTGCTCTTGCAAGGGTTTAAAAGGCATCCTCCTGGATCCCATCTCGATATTGATGAATGAAGAAGCTGACCAGATTCGCTTTGCCATTGTAAAAGGCGTATGAGTGGCTGAAGGCCATAATAATGTTTGTCTCTAGTATGTCCACTCTGTGGGAAGGCAAGGCTCGTGAACCACTGTTGGTTGGCGGAGAGCTGATCGGTTCATGCTCTGCTGCAAAGTGGGCCATACTCCCTCTCTCGTGTTCCTTGCATGCCTTGCCCCAGTACCACATCCATGCAAAGGAGCGTTCGATGGAGAAGAATCTGCAAACGATAAAATTCAGTTAGATAATCCAAAAGAAGGAAATTGTAAATAGAACAAAGTAAACTAAATAGACGAGGTCGCCAGAATGACATCACAGAAATCAGAATGTAACATGTCAATTGATTATATTCTTCACAAACTTTATGTTGATAAAAAATTCATCAGCGACTAAATGTCCACATGTCGGAACACCACATATTAGGAAGCTGATACTCACCATTTTTCTTCTTCGGCTCAAACGAACGAGGTAGGAACACTCCAGTTCCAGACTCCCGACCAGATGATGCTCCAAGAAAAACAACTCGCACGCCTGAACCCCCATTAAATACAGTCTGACGATTCCTTTGCATAATCTTATTATCTGCCGACTTTCCCGGATGATAAAAGGTGTTAACACCTTGCTGCCCATCTATAGTATAAACTTGTTGGTGTTGCTGATACTGATTGCAATGTGGTTGGGCTTGGCTTGCCATTGCATTCATTGCTGCACATTTAGAAGCCCAGTTCTGGTGTGCCTGTCAGACAATCACATTTCATCAATGCATTGCCTTGAAAGGAAGCCAAGAAAAAAATTACAGGTGGTAGCAGAAAGGAATTCGGAGAAAACTACTCTAAAATCAAATTTGCATGTTGCCAACCAGGAGGAAATTATTGCAACACGCAAGCACAGCAACAGAAGAATGAGACTACACGTAAAATAACCTGAAAGTGATCTTTAAAAAACAATGACTGACAAGTCGAGAATTCTTCAAGGCACCTGTGCTCTTGGTAGCCAAAGCATCACTATCAAAAATACAATGTGAGAAGAATGTGACAACTGAAGCAACTTTCAATACCTGATTCATAGATACCAAATTCTCGTCTTTCCTTCGTGTAGAGTGAGGCGACCTTCTGCCCGCCATCTGCCCGGAGGGTCGAGTTTGCTGAGGTAATTGAGCTCGCAAGGATGGATTCAGCACCTTTGAATGAGAAATTCTCTCATTCGGATAAACTGCAACCTTTTTCTCCTCGTTCATTTTTAGTCGTACAACCTCTCCAGCTGCTGCATACAGAGTATCCCAAGCGTCTTGATACCCGGAAGAAGGAGCTGATGAGGGAGAAGAGACTTGGGAAGACACTCTTGATGATCCCTTAGAACTACTTCTGCTGCCCGAGAGCAGGGATCCTGAGGACCAGCTTCCGCTCGACCAACTGGTGGGAGAAAGTCGACCCTGCAAGTGAAACTATATTGTCAGAAACTTAGGAATGCAAGCTGAACGACACTTATGTTATGTGTAATAAGCCTTCACTGGAGTATAAAACGAAGATCAATACTTTTCTCACAACCGATCTCGAAACAGACGCCGTTATCTGGCCTGAGTAAAGACAGCATCACACCCCATGCCGCACGAATTCCAGAGAAGATAAGGAGGCCGAATGCATGCAGGATAAGAAAGAATCACACTGAGGAGGCCGATGTGTAGCAACGGGCGGTTGCAATATAAAAACAGCATACTAAGCAGAATACTAAACAAACTTATCGACACAAATTAAATAAGAACGTATCAGTACACATCAAGGTCGGACGTAACTAAGCACGCGAAAATTCTTGCAACCTTGCCAGCTGACATACCTCTCGATTTACGAGATAATCCTCAGTACTTCCATATGCGTAAGAGACAACAACGTAACGGAGTTTCTTTGAAATAAGACATCAAAGTCGACTACTAACGACTGCTCAAGCGCCAACAAAAAGGATGAAGGAATATGAATGCTCACCTCGTTTACTTCAACGTTTGATAAATTTCGAGACTCGGAATATCCACTTCCTCCACCAACTCGAGCGAAAGTCTCTGCATTCGACTCCTCGTCAAGCATAGAGTACGCAATCTGTTGAGCCAAACTCTGAAGGAGGTCCTCATCATCATCGCTCTCGGTCTCGGTCTCGGATGATAACTCCAAAGGCGGACTACTAGTATCGCACCCTCGGTCGAAGGCTGGAAAATTGTACGAGAGCTCCCCTGGATAGTGCGCGTGGAGTTGAGCGCCGACTGGACTGCAAGTCAGTGACGGAGTCCGGTCTGCTTCCACAGAAGCACTTTCCTTCTTGAAACCATTGAAGTCAACTTCATCTCCAACTCTTGAGCAAATCAGCTGATGAACTCTGGCCACCTCGAACGCCATTGCTGCTGATTGTTCAAGAACGACTCCAGAAAATAGCAAGCTGCTCCTACTCAAGTCACTTAGCGTACTGTAAGAGAAACTCTCAGCTGCAGCTCAAAAGCTTAAGACAGCTCTCAAGCACGGACAGATTTTCTTCGACACTCCAGCTCCCATCTCTAGTTCCAAACACCACTCTATTAAGTAACAGCGACTCTTTGAAGTCTCCGACTAACAATACGAGAAAATCTTGCACTCCTAGTGCTCAACTGCAAAAACAGAGGACGTCTACCGTCAGTTCACTCGTCAAGTCTCCTATACAAACAACACACAAAAAACTACAAAAAAGGATCAAGATATTCATCCAAGTGATGTCTATCAGTAAACAAAATCTGCAGTATATAAATAAGGAAAGATGCTCGAGACTGGAAGAACACAATGCGGATATGCTATCGAACAACCAGATTGAGAACACGTCTTTCGATACTCTCACACAGCTAACACATAACAGAAATTTCTACACGTCGCCTAAAAGCATTCGGTGGAAAACAATCAAGTTCCACGGATTCCACCTACGATAACAAATCAGCTGCAAAGAACCGCTTCAGCAAAACATGATCACTTCTCCAAGCTCAAATAAGTGACACGAGCTCACTAAGAAGGCGAGAAACTCCTCGAAGGCATCACACACTGCTACTTCATAGCTCACAAGATACAAGATATCTCCCTACAACACTCCACCTCCAAGATAGACCAAGGGAGAAGTACAAGACCAGCTCCTTGGCATTGTTAATAATTTCCCCTGTCCGTGCTAGTCGTGCCTAAAGGACAGGCTGGTCCACAGCGACTGTCTGTATCTCGGTTTAATCTCCACCATCTTTCAAGCACAAAACGCACCTAACTCGATTTCCATCTCAATCATACTTCAAAATTGCCATAATAAGCCAAAAAAGACTTTCTCGCCTGTCCAATCCAACACAATAAGCACCGAAACCAACTGCGCCGCCTCTAACAAATAGAAAAAAAAAAAAAAAAAAAAAAAAAAACCTCGGGGACGTTACCTGTAGAGAAGCTCCGGCGAGCGACCCTGTGTTGCTACAGTCGATCTTCTCACTCGAGTGCACTGAACGCAAACGCCAGAGGAAAGAAAGAAATCAAAAAGAAAATGGTGCAGTGGCGTTGATTAGATGTGAGCGAGGAAAGGCAAATAATGGGGCGGAGGAGGCTCATGTAGTAGTGATGGCAGAAGAAGGCGCTGTGCCTGGCTGCTCCGCGCTACTGCTGCAGGGGAGGCAGAGGATCGGGCAGGAAATCAGGGTGACAGAGGAGAGGCGGGGCGGCATGGGCGGGAGAGGGAGGGCACCAGACGCCTCTTTACAAGGGAAGTAGGGAACTATAGGGCGGGCAGAGCGGGCGGGCGGGGACAACTGGTGGCAGCCCTTTTAGTATCTATGTCACTTTGTTATCCTGTAGCGGATATCGGCTTTTTGCCAAATATAACCATGACTTGGATCAGATAGGGACTCCTGTAGTTCCAACTTGCTTGGGGTCCAATGGCGCCACTAACTTATTAATTCCATAAGTTACGATTCATATGCGGTGTCAAAACCCACACTGTTCCATCAAACAGAAAAATCAAATAGACACAGCTTACAGCTTTAGACTTTAGTGAGTGAGTGCCGTGTGTCATAGATCATTTTTCGGTTCGGTGGAAAGTTAAGTTACACCAGTGAGTGGTCAATCCAGAAGGTGTTGAAACAATCTCCAATTTCCTTGATGTTTAATGAAATTAATCATTAGAAACTGAAACACATGATTCATGTATCAGTACAGTGAAACCATAATCGAGGTTAGAACTTGCGAATGGTAAGCATACATCAGAAAAGTTGGGCCAAACTATTTTGGTGCCATTTTGACACCAAAAGCCGCATACATGTCATTTTAGTGTCATTTTATCCATACTACGTTGGTATGAAAGTTGGCACCAAATTATCTTAATTGCATTTCAATGCACCATCATGGCACCATGTTCACATGCCTTGAAGTTCCTGATGCAGTCCTTAACCCTTAAGTGGGATGATGAACCTGAGTGGTCCATACCCATTATGGTGTACAAATATTTTTAGAGCCCACATTCTTTGTCTAAAAATCATTGAGATTTTGCAAACACATCTTTAGACCTTTTGCAGGGCTTCACAAAAGATCTCACTTTTTTCCAACAATTTTTACTGCTCCAATCACGGATTATTACCAAAAATTGACTTCTGTACAATATCAGTATTCTTGTGTCCATGCCCACTTAGGGGTTAACCCCTAACTGCCCAACCCCATCCATTTTTTGAACAATGTACAAATTTCATCCATGATTTTTCATCCGTAATGCACTTTTTGCAAGGAAAAAAATACTACATAATTTTATGGCAAGATAGCTTCATGCATGTGTAATTCAATTTGAAAGGGGACGATTTGTGAAAAAATTATGCCTCATTTCATGTTGCAATGATTCACCAAAAAATTCGAAAATTTTAGTCTAAATGTGTTCTTGTAAAAATAAACTCATCAAATCAAGCAACCAAAAAATCTCCAAAAATCACTACACTTAGAGTATTGCATTTCAACACATCACAACAAATTTCATCCACATAGTGTAAATATCTTATTCATAATTCAGTTACAAAATATTTTTGAATTTCAAGTTTCAAATTTTATACAAAAATATTGGTGATAGCAATCGCAGGTCTAACCATATGGATAGAATCTATGATTTGTAATGTACAACTTTTATTCATACATCAAGTTCAAAATATCCCTCTTAGTTGCATTTTGTAATGCATTTTTGCAAAACTGCCGAATTTGGAGAGGGGTGAGGATGTTTAGGGGTTAACTCCTAACCGCCCACCCATGCATATTTTGCATGATGTACGGATTTGAACTCTGATTTCTCATCCATCATGCACTTTTTGCAGTGTGAATTTTTTGCTGAAACTTTTATGGGAAGTTAGCTTTGTATATGTGTGATCCGATTAGAAAGGGGATGATTTGTGAAATTTTTATGCCTCATTTCATGTTGTAGTGTTCCACCCAAAATTTGGAAGATTCTAGTCTAAAAGTGCTCTTGAAAAAGTCAACTACTAAAATTAAGCAACCAAAAAATCTCCAAAAATCACTACACTTAGAGTATTACATTTCAACCCATCACAACAAATTTCATTATTAGATTGTCAATATCTTATTCGTAATCATATTACAAAAGAGTGTTAAATTTTAAGTTTGAAATTTAATACACAAATATTGGTGATAACAATCGCAAATCTAACCGTATGGATAGAACCTAAAATGCATAATGTACAACTTTTATTCATTCATCAACTTGAAAATATCCCTTTTAGTTGCATTTTATAATGCATCTTTGAAAAACTGCCAAATCCGAAAAGGGTGAGAACGTTTAGGGTTAAAGGACTTAGTTTTCCTGATTTCCACACCCAAAACATTTTTTAAACTCCATTTTATGCATGATTGATTTTCTTTTTAAATTACCTTGGTAATGTTCTAAAGAAGTATAGATGCCTTAAATATGTTCATTTTGGCATTAAAAACACTCATTTGGTTCAATGGAGTAGAAATTACAAGCAAGATTTTCCCAAATAAAGGGATAACTATGAAATGATGCCCAAAAAATTGCATTATATAGAAGCCTCACACAAGTTGTAGGAAAATTACAAGATATTATTTATATGACACAAAAATAATTTATAGAAAATGCATTTGAACTAAGAATTGTGTACAACATTTACTCCCGCGTTTATATCGAATGATGCCATTTGGAAGATATCATCGCAAAGACAAAATTTTAAAACAAACTCACGAAATAGAATAAATGCCTTAAAGCTACAATATGCAGGAAATAACATCTTGTATTTTAAAGGGTTAATTTAGAAAGGAAGGGCCCACGATAGTGTTGTGAGACTTCTATAACTAGGTTGGCATGTGCCAACATGACGATTTTGGCAACGAGATTGTTGTGGACAACATGCGCGCATCACTTGTGCTATACAATACTAGGTTGGTTTGTGCCGGATTGTTCTGACTACGGAACTATTGTGGAGAGCGTTCGCTCGTGCATTTGTGCATACACTAGCGTGCGTAACATAATAGACTGGGTGGGTCCATGCACAATACGAATGTTCTATTGGCAAATCCGTCGTGGAGAGCGTGCGTGCGTTCACTATCGTGAGTTGTACAATAGATAATATTTCAGAATGACATTTCCAACATGGGGAAATTAAAAAAAAACAAACGCTTTTTTTAATTTTTATGGCAGGTTTTTTTTCCTTGGGTTTAACTTGTACACACCTAATAACGAGAGACCTCTAGAATCCACTACGTAGATTCTTATGCAACAATTATTATTCCAGAGTACAGCTCACAAGGGCCAAAGAACCTTATGAAAATGTGACCAACACAAACCATAGAACCTCCATGTGATTGGAACACGAAGGCGCTTTGTGAAAAGTGTGGCGCAGAAAGCGAAGTTCAATGCACTCATCAATTGGTGAGATGACACTACAGTAATGAATCTTCAGGTAGGAATACTGTAGTAGTATCCTAATGTAGTAAAAACGTAGAAAGGGGCACGACTTACTACACCGAAATCACCATATACTGTGGTCCACGGTATTCACGAGAGGCTCACTAATAATAAAAATTTCAAAACACTGTGGTAAAATTCATCCAAATTGAATGGAAATTGTCGAAAGTGATGAGAATTTGTCCAAATGGATGAATGTACCCACGCCATTCATTCACCCACCCACAGTACAAGGTGATTTCGGTGCAGTGAAATCAAAGGGTAGTACACTACCGCACAAGCAGGCAGGGGAAGTGGGGGGAGAAAAATCTTTTTATAAGGGAATCCAGAGTGGGCGCCAACCGAATTGAATACACAGCACGACGAATAAGATAGTGTTCATGTTGCAGCCATTTTTAGCGCTTTCCCGGCATAGCCAAAAAGAGAGAGAGAGAGAGCCACAGTCCTTGATTCCCCATCCAGCAAAAGATGACAAAAGTCATACTCCCAAGTATTTATTTTTGCTGTGCTGCACCCACTGAAAGTACCATCACTCACCTTCTCCTATTAATTGCATTTCTTTTTGTTTTTTTGGCACAAATTGAAAAATCAATTGCAGGAAGGACTATTAATTGCATTTCGATAAGTTACTTTATGATTAGTTTCTGTTTTTTTTTGTTTTTTTGTTTTTTTCACATTTAAAATGGATGCGTTATTCCATTGAAAGACAATTTGCGGAGTGTATGGGTTGTTCGTTTAGGAATTAGAGTTATTCGTAAAGTCTAGAAGAGGAAAGACAGGGTAAACTTGTTGTTTTCATATCAATCTTTGTCAGAGAGATTCGAACCC
Source organism: Pohlia nutans (assembly GCA_022496805.1). Classification (NCBI taxonomy): domain Eukaryota; kingdom Viridiplantae; phylum Streptophyta; class Bryopsida; order Bryales; family Mniaceae; genus Pohlia; species Pohlia nutans. Next base: position 20,358,900 of record CM040097.1, read on the forward strand.
TACATCTTTCCAATGCAAGAGAAGCTCCCCCAAATCGCCTTTAAGTTCCGACTAGGGACTTTAACTCAAGTTCACCCGTACCATCCTCAAATTCACCCATGGCTCGCAACCAAGTTGTTTGTGTCAACCTGTGATATTAATGTGTATTTGAAGCAAAAATTAGAAGCCAAAAGACAGGCTACCCCACATTGGCTTTATGAATAGATGTATTATCAAAAAAATTGTGAAGCAATTTATAATGGTGTAAATGAAAACATAGTTATTTTTCTAAACAATATCAAATAATAGTCAATAGAATATAAAAATATTTTAGGAGGTTTGACATTCTACTTTTGAAAGTTTCTTACAATTAATCCACACTCTTAAAACCTCCCATAATCATTTTTAAGAGATTCCATTTCACATTCCTAAAGTATGGGAAGACATAATTCTCTTATAAGTGAAGACTTCATTTAAAGTTTGAAATTCTCTGATGAAGGCTCGTGACATCTTTACAATTTGATCATTCACTATGTAAAAGAAAAAACAAGGTGTCTACATAGAAGCATTTTAGATGGTAGTTTGACATGTATTAATCTTTACATTTTTTTATCTCATGTGCATCACATTCAAAAGGGGGTGTAGTTGTATGGATCAAATTTATTACAGAGATAAGGTTTTTTAATTGACATTCTAAAATGGTATTGGTGGCATAGCATTACTAATCCATACAACCAATGTAATTTTGGTGAATTATAGTGTTGATGAGCCACCTACGATTCTAACAAAAAAAAAATTATGTTTTATCCATTTATTCAAGAGGTCCTTGCAACTCTCTTAATTATGTTATAAAAGCATTCAAATAATTTAGTGACAAGACGAAAAATACAACTTAAGCTACCAAACCTGACTAAATGAATATATATTCAATTTTTGATGTGGCAACATAATTCAAATTTAGAGTTTTATTCTATTCAATCAACAATATAGTTGTAACTAACTTCCATTGTTATGCTATTTAAAATAAGAGTGATGCAATACTTCAAAACATTTGTCGTACAATCAAACAAACTAATAATATTTTAAAATAACCATTATTGCCATAAAACTTGAGTCAACGCTTTTAAAAACCATTATATTAAGCTCTCCAAACGATTGGATAGGATTAATTTAGGTGAAGTCTTATTCTACATTAGCATTAGTTTTATTTTTTTGGTAATATCTATGCATTGGCTTGTGATTAATCGGTTATCACGTACATGTGAATTAATTTTTTTTGAGTATGGACCAATTACAAAGCAATATATAGAGTGTATAGATGGATCCATTACCATCTACACGTGATCTAAATTGTTTAATGATAATTGTACATGTGATCTACATGTTAGGGGATGTTGATTTGGAATGTAACAGTGGCAAGTTCTCTAAAGGTGACTTCACACAACAAAGGCAGATGCAAAAACGTCTAAAGAAGCACACATTGATTGGACTTAAAGAAATAAATCGTTTTACTATAAATAAAAAAGGCAACCAAAGGTTTGGATGAAAAGAAATCCAAATTGTTTGCTATTAGTAAGAAAACCCTTTACCGTAGATTGAAAGATAAAACAACATCTTAATGCAGTTGGAACATAAGGTTTAAGGCATTTCGAGGCAAAAGCAAACCGCTCCACAATAACAAATGAGCCACTTCACAATAGATATTGGTTTCAAATGTACATGATAAAAATTGTTGATGTGAAGTTTTGAAAAGAGTTAAATGAAGATAAAACAACTTGCACAAATATACTCTTCCTCTCCTCAACATGTGAAGAGGGCTAAATCTAATACCAATATTTGCCCCCTCTCTCCCCCTTCAAAAGTAATTGAACTAAAATATAGGCCCACTTGGGTTCAATAACCTTTCGGTTGGATTTTCTAACCAAGACCCGCATAAGGGTCTCTAGCCTTTCTACTATTGACCTCAAAATCTTGGCCACTATTCCCGAACCACTGTAGCAAATTCGGAATCATTAGCAAGTCCACGTCAACTTTAGCTAAAGATTGGATGGTGAGACATTATATTTAATGTTAAAGCTTCTACAGTGCCACTATTGAGAAGGGTGGACTCCATTAACTGCTAAAAAACCTCATGCACATTAGTGATTAAGTTGTAAACAAAATTCAACTATAATCAAACCTGGTTGAGTTGAATTGTATGTAGGTCCCATGCATTAACTTCATACCTATCTCAAGTTAAGTTTGCATGCCGCTTTTGAGACAACATACAATGAATCAAGCCTAATTATGATTTATTTTTTAAAAATCGGATTGAGTTTCCTAAATGAACCACGACTTGTAAAACACGCAACTCAATTGTGGCCACACACACACACATGAAGTTGAGTTGACAAACTCAACTAAATTCCTCAACTCAACTATCAAGGCCAATTTCGGTGTTGATGAAGTTTTCCTTTCCCAGGTGGGGATGCCCCAACAATCAGTTCTATATCATATGTTCATGTGAAAAAGGGTTGCTGCTCCGGAGAAAGGAGCTTCTGAGCTCCGTGTTTTCTAGTGAGGAGACTCTCTACACTTAGAATTTTTTTGCAGCTATGGCCAACGCCCATCCTCCTTCCTGCATCTGCTTCACCTCCCTGATATTCATAGCGTTGTGGATCAAACTAATAGTACCATGTCTAAGTTTACTAGTACACAGGCTGTCTCACACAACCTTCCTCGCAGTAACTAACTCCCATGACCAGCCTCCTGTAGTCGCTCTGGACAAACCATACTCCCTCACAGCGTTACAACTCATAACGCCAAATCTGTACACAAATAGTAAGCAAACATCCTCTACTACCTGCCCTTCGACTAGTACAATAACTAGATCCCCCAGTAGTAGTGTAACTCTCCCTGTCCAAGAGCATCAAGTCAACAGCTCAAGTATGCATCAGCCCGCCGGACAACACAAGCTTGCTGCTCACCGGACAGCCAAAGAAGGATGGACCAGCTCCCTGCTTCAAACCTTCACCAGCTCCCTGTCTCATAGCTCTGCACCTACCTGATTGCACTTTAACTACCCACTCAAACTTCATGCACACACTCATACCATCTTTGCACTTACTACGCCATATCTTCAACACACCTCACACAAATATACACTACTCTACCTATCTTCACACATTATCCACTTCACACCACAACCAACCTCACATTCTGAAAACACACCCATTCACTACCACACACCCACATATCTTCCTGCCAAAACATGCACACACATACACAACTTCACACAAACATACCTCCTTGCCACAACAAATCAAAGTAGTGTCAAACCTGCCCCCCCACGAAGCTCAAAACCACCGTACACAAATCAACAAACATTCCATTCACAATCCACACAATTCATCCACAAAATAGTCTCACATAAGAGGCAACATTTTCAATTTATATGTGTCCAAAAACACATTCTTACACAATTCACCATAAAATATAAAACTCCACTACACACTACAGCATTAACAGAACATCCTGCACTACTCAAATTGCTAACACCAACAACAAAAATCTATCACAACACCGCCTCCAGCAGCACCAGTCCCCCAACGCCTTCCCTGCACAGCCTCTCCGCTGATCAGTCGGCCAACTCCCTCACCACAACAGCAAACCCTAAATTTTCCTCCTACATCCCTCACTCACTTCCTATCTCTTGGAATCAAGGTCACTCCACTCACACACAGCACCTCCCTAGAATTCTCCAAAACCTAAAAATAACCAGTAGGCACAACAAACAAAAACCAACGATTCCTTCTCTGTCCTTACCACCCCCACCACAAATCCCCCCTCGCCACCAACCACTGCACTCCCAAAAAACGACAGCACATCTCCTTCATACATATCCCTCTCCCACCGAGAATCACCCAAACCAATCAAAACAATTACCTTACCCAATATCACCAACAGTACTTCCCCTCCAGACACATCGCAGCTCCACATCAGGCGCAGACGTTCGCCACACCACAGCTGTCCGTAAAACGCTGCACACCACACTCACCAGCCACCGCTTCCACGTGAATGCACACCAGAAACACAAAACTAAAATCTCCCAAACCCCATCTCCCCGAAAATTCTTCCGAACCACACAACGTGGCCTTCCACAGCTTTCAACCATCGCAAAATATCTATTTCCTTGCACAAACAGCCACTCCACTATAAAAATCAACCAATTCCACAATTCTTCCTACACCCCACACACAAGGCACAAGTATGCTTCCAATCCCTATCTCTCTCAACAATTCACGTTCCTCATTTTTTCCATTCATTGCACTAACAAACCACTACTTCTCTCCAAATTCTATCAGATTACTTGCAATTCCATGGCTAGAGTTAAAACAACCATGAGGAAAGTGAGCCATTCAAATGACTCACTTCACTCCCTATCTGATCGCATACTCAAAGCTGGCACCTCAGGAACAAAGAAGAAACGACTCTCTATCAAGCTCAACGCACTTGCACTCAATTCCACACCTGATAGTACGATGAGAAGTCAAGGGGAGAGTCACCCGGCCACCAGGAGCCGCCCTGTCGATGATCAAAACACAGCCGCCTCCGAATCCCAGCATGCGACAGCCTCCTCCCGCTCACGGAGACGCCGCCGGCTCCTGGAAGACGACCACAGCGATGGGTCTCAAGAGGAGCGGCAGAGCCTCTCATCAACGGCTTTCAAAACTCCGGCGCCTTCAACCACAGATCGGAGCCCTGTGACCGCATCGCACCCTCCTGCCCCAGACCGTGCTCAAATCGAAACTGCAGAAACTGGACTGCCCAGCAAAGAGCAACCGGCACTACTGGCCCAACCAGTCCTCACCTTCCAGAACCAGCAACCTCCTTCAGTAATTGCCGACACTCCGGGCCAACCCACGCCAGCCCCTTCCATCTCTAATGGACCCCCCGCCCCAATAACTACGGTAAACCCTAACAATTTCTCTGACTTTGCGCATTATTTATGGCTGTCATACTCCGTACACGAGGTCCTAAATATCCAGCAAGGTCTCCCTGAGTTTTCTACGTATGGGTCATCCAATCTAATAGCATCGGGCATGCCAGAATCTGAAATATTAGAATACCACTCTTGTAGACACTCATTTCCACATGTGCCCCAGCAATTCTACCCAGCCATTAGGCCAGACATAGTTCCGGGCCAATTCTACCACCTCACTCAAATTCCATCAGGAATAGATATAGATACACAGTCAGGTCTAGCACACTCTCACCAAATCGTCATTAGATTTGACTCAGGGTACAATGAAATGAAAAAACCAGAGGTCCAAGCCGCCGCCTTAGCCAGATTCGAATCCATGGGAATCCCGCTTGCTAATAGGTTTAGAGAACCAATCTCCGCATTAGTCCACCCTCAAACCAAAAACTGGCTAGGCTTTATCAAAGTAGACTTGCTTAACCCTAGCGTTGATGGAATTGCACTACTCAAAGGAACTCGCATCTTTACAATGCAACTCCAAGACCTCAACTATGCCATAGGCAAAGTTGAAAAGGGCTTTGATTTCCCCTCTACTGCCGCAAACAGAAGATTGGAACTTCAAAGCCCTATACTTGCTAGATATACCTCACGCCAACTGATGGGCGAATTGGCACGACTGGGCTACATCGCTGGGGCGAATCTTGAGTTTATCGGAGTTACGAAACGCACCAAAGAGCTCGAGACAGCAGAAATCACAGTCGCCTCCGAAACCACCAAACGGTACCTTCTCAACACCCCTATTCTCTTCTCTGGGCACCGATTGACCATTACATCTTCTTCCATTGATAAACCCTCCAATCCTAATACCCCCGAAGCTCTTACTACCTCTATACTTGTTAGGGGAATTCCAGTAGAATACTCACAAATCCAGATCACTGCTGCCCTCCACAAAATGCTCTCCCCAAAAAATGTCCTTGCAGTTACGTATAACCGTGCAGAAGGAGATGCCATGGGCCGACATGATGGTGTTGCCACCATTCGATGCCTAAATGCCGCCGTTTACACACACTGGTGCAACCGCAAGGGAGTACCTTGCCTCGGGAAGCTCGTTGATTTTACACCACATGTGAAGAGCCTTGCCGGGGCCAACCCCATAGCCAAGGCCCGATCCCAAGACCACCGCCCCACCCGTGAGGTCATCGCAGAAGCCATCACCGCCTTCAAAAACGAAACAACACCAGCCCCATCTCTCCACCAACTCGAATCCACACTTCAAGCGGTCGAAGGTCGCCTCCGCACCCACATCTCCTCGGTAGGTCTCGAAATCACTAACCAAACCTCCCAGAAACTAGATGCTTCTGCTGCTCAGGCCGCTTCACACCATGCCCACCTCGCACACCAACTCCAGCTTTTGGCCTCTGCCTCGCGTAACTACAGTGACCAAATGGGTGGTATTTTCTCGGCTCTCAATAAAGGACCTACCGATGGTTCCCCCGCATCCCTCGGACTTCCCAGTAATGATACTCATCATGGTTAGTCCCCCAACTAAAATCTACAAGCCTACCATAGCCTTTATTTTATATTATCGTATTTTGGATTTCCTCTATATAACTAGAACAGCAACACCTGATATGTATGCCATGTCTCTTACTCAAGAGACTTTTTTAATCCAAAGTTTATTTTTCCTCATGAATACTCCTTGTGTCTGATCACAACGACCCTTGGCCCTTTATCTCTCCCTCACCAACATTTATTTTTTGTCGTATTTTAAACTGTCTAGCCACCGTTCCTCACACTACCAACCCGATTCCCTTTTTATTCCACCTAATCCCTACCTCCCACAGCCCATATCTTGATTTTGACATAACTTGGATTACACCACAATATCCCTGTTGGACACCACACATAACCTATCCATTAATCATATCACAAACACACCAAACTTCCACTCATCCCCACATTCCCTGGCCCTCACTCAAAAATCTCCAAAACATACCAATCAAACACACCCAATCCACTGTAATTAAAATCCGCACGTATCATGTTAACCACTCTCCCACACCACCCATCCCCACCCTCAGCCCATTATACACTCCCCATAACAATAAATATAACCATAATAAACTTAACCACAATTCTAATAGCAAAATTCCTAATAACAATAATCTTACAAATAAATACTATATTAATCAAATTTATAAATACTTTATAAGCACTACAAATAAAACTAACACTAATTTTAAATCACATGACAAACCCCATCTGACACAAAAAATAAACTTCTCCATATCCCCAACCCATCAAATCTACATAAATTCACTCCTCCCTGTCCCAAAAATCATCCATGTTATGACCGCACACTTCCAATATACCTCTCACCCTGCCATCTACATCACACCCTATTCCCACAAGCATTCGTATGACCATTTATATTTATACCATCCCTGTTCACACCACTCACAGCTAATATTACAAACACCCCAGTATCACATCACCCACCTAACCAATATACCTACTCAACACATCACAAAAACTTCCACCCACACCACATTAAAATACACCTATCCCATCAAAACTCAAGTAATTCCCCATCTGTCAGACTCCCACACCCAATTACAAATAATCACCCCAAAACATAAACTCCCCAATATACTTACCACTTATCACCAAAACGAACCCATCACTCAACCTCTCCAATTACAAAACGCATTCACCCCAATATATACAAAAAAAATCCAGAAAAACACATCCTCACAGGCCTTGTCACTCTCCAGCCCTCTCTTTATAGCTGGTCTTAATACTACCAACTGCCCACATACCCGTCCAAATAATTATCTTTCACTCCCAGCCCACCCCCAGCCTCTTACATACACCCACCAAACACAAACTTATTATCCACAAACCAAAAACCCACACACAGAAAATAAAAATAGCTCCCCTCTCCACATCACCATCCTCACACCCATAATTCAAAATACTAAATCTCCCTATCAACCCAACAAAAATCTTAACCCCATAAAGCAATTCACACAACAATGGACTCGGCCTACCGGCCTCGTCCAAACAAATAATATAACACACCAACACATAAACTATTCCCCCTATACTCTCTTCAAAAAATTTATTTTCCAAAATCTCACCAAAAGCCCAAATATCACCACACAATACAATCCATTAATAAGCATAATAAAAAGCCAAACAGACAACACCCTCTCTCAATTCTACCCTCCTCACCCACTAAAAACACACATACCAACCCGCACAGAAATACAATTAATACTCCTCAGATGTGGAGATGTCGAACAAAACCCAGGTCCTATACCTAATATTTTAAAACTACATCCTCTATCACACAAACAAAGAAGTAAACTATACTTTATTCCATGTACAATCAAATTACAACCAGAATATCAATTCCTTGCCAACAAATTTGCACCTATTATTAACCTCTCACATCACAACCACCAAGATACCCTCATAGATTATCCCCACCTATCAAAATATATATATAAAAATCAACACCACCCACCACCTAGATTACTCTATGCACTTATCACTACCATAAGTCCTTCTACTGAAACATGTGACTACTCACTAATACAGACACCAGACCCCAATTGGACAACTACACTTCTAAATCAAATGGCACAACTACCTAACCCCCTCGAAAGACACATCTCCATACCACACCCCTATACACAATTTCTTACTAATAATCACTCATACACTCATCCACCCACCACAATCCATAATGAACTATATAGATTCATCCACCAAACCACAGAACCACTAAACATAACCACACTAACACAACAATTTCCATACCTACCTCCTCTATTAATTCAAGAAACATTAAAATGTAACGATCCCCTCCCAGAATATTCCCACCCACCACCACTCCCCTCTATCACATCAGTACCTCAAATAGTCCAAACCTCAAATCGGGGCACACACATTATTACATGGAACGCCTCATCACTTAACACAGCTCTCCCAAACCTCCACGAAATTACCTCTGACCCAACCAATAAACCGGCCATCATCACCATACAAGAAACCAAACTAACAGCCACAAAATCTACAAAATATATACAAAACCTATTTCCACAATATAAACTCTTATTTAACAACACCCATGCACTAACTAGATGTATCCAACAAAGAATGCCATACAAACCCACCCGTGGAGGACTTCTCACTTTCATCCACCAAAAATACGCCTTCCCCGGAAACATTACAAAACTACCATCCCCAGCAACAATTTCACCATACCTACAAATAATCAGAATAAACAATCAACCCCTCCAACCATGGCTCCTATTACACATGTACATGCCATCACATGAAGAGGACACACAATACATCCCAATTATCCAACAAACAATCACACAACAAATAATAAATCATTCTAACCACACATATATACTCTGCGGAGACTTTAATAGAGATATCAGCCTAATTGGTCGACTAAATGACACCCATCTCACACCACCCCAAGAAGAAGACTTTTCTTGGAAATTATTTACCGACAATTTACATTTAACATACATCCCCACTAATGGTACATACTCCAGACAAGGTGGCCACAACCATAGCCAAACTAGTCTAATAGACGGCTACTATATTCGCACCTCCAACAATTCCCTCTTCACATCCACTATAAATAACAATCACACACTAAACTCGGACCACTCCCCAGTAACTCTATATATCCCACCAAATATGTTAATAGCTCGCCCTATCCTTCCCACCACCACCAAACCCCCCAGACTCCTAAACCCCATCCCCCAAACAAACATTGAACAATTTAAAACAGAATTTTTTGAAGAAAACACCCTCCAAATTAATACCCTAACCACCCTTCTCACAACAGATCACCTCACACCTTACCAATGGCAATCCGCATGCACCTCTCTAGAACACATTATACAAAATATCTCCGATAAACTCATTCAAACATGTAGTGCTCCTCCCCTTCCTCAACTAACAATCCGCACAAACCAGCAAGGAGGGTTCCTCCCAAGAAAACTCCAAAAAAAATGGAAACGTCACCTCTCCACATATCATCTCCTCCGCAAAGCAATATACATCACCAAAATTCAACCACAATGGCGCACACATCCCATCCTAAACGAATTATCTAACCATCCCCATATAAATATTCCTCCACCTCCATCCATAGACAACAACATACAAGAATGGACCACTTCACTCGCCAAGTTAGCTAAAATAGCCAATAAAATGGCACGAAAAATCACCACACTATACACACAAACATGCGTCAAAAAGGCCATATCCAAATATAGACAACTTTATGACAAAAGCCCCAAAAAAATTAATAAAAAAGTCTTTAAAAGCCAAGACACACCACCACTTGATTGCATTTTAGACCGCAATAACAATATCCTAACTAACCCTACAGATATTGCAAACGAAATACATATCCAACAATCCATATCTAATCGACCCACAGTCCCTACATGCCACTACCAACCTGACCATCCAAACCACTGCACATGTGGAGTACGACAATATCCATGGCATGACCTAGATGGGTTTGTTCTAGACAAAAGAGGCAACCCACTTAAACCCTTACATGAATACCTTGACCAAGAGACATATGAAATATGCCTTAAAAATCTCGCCAATAACAAAACTCCCGAACCAGACATAATCCCGAATACCATATTAAAAAATATGCCGGACAGCTTCCACAAGCTAATGTTCCTATTTTTCTCACACTGTTACAAACAAAAACAAATTCCAACATCCTGGAAAATCAACCATACTATCCTACTATACAAAAAAGGAGATCCATTTCATCTCCCAAACCACCGACCCATAGCCCTAGCCAATACAATATACAAACTCTTTATCAGCACACTCACATTAATTCTAGCAGCATATGGAGAAAACCATCAAATATTACATGACAGCCAAGAAGGATTTCGTGCAGAAAGATGTACATCCAGGCAATTACAACTCCTTATTGCTGCAGTAGAAGATGCACGCTTCTCAAACCACAACATTTACCTCCTATACATTGACTTCAAAAACACATTCGGATCCCTAGACCACGCCAGACTCCTTGCCATAATCAAAGACCTTGGCTATCCCGAAGATGCAGTCACACTAATAGGCAACATATACTCAGATTCCCATACCATTTTCACCGAAGAATATTTTGGCCACACTAAACTTATCCCCATACAGCGAGGAACCATCCAAGGAGACACGCTAAGTCCATACCTATTTCTCATATTCCTCGAACCACTACTACGTTGGTTACAACAAGGCTCACATGGTTACAAATTTGGTACATCAAACATCACAATTAGCTCAGCTGCATATGCAGATGACCTAGCAGCCATAACCAGCAACATAACATCCCTTCAACACCAACTTAACAAACTAGATAAATTCTGTGAATGGGCAGGCATGGATCTCGGCGTACCCAAATGTGCCGTTACTGGCTGCCCCAACAAAACTAAAATGACCCCCACTAACTTCAAACAACACATACAAAAACACAACATTAATTACAGAAACCAACAAATCCCTACACTACACCAAAATGAACCATATGTGTACCTCGGTATACAATTAGTACCATCACTCAAATGGAAACTCCAAACACATATTACCACCAAAAAAGTCTCCGACCAATGCAAACAACTCTCAGCATGCCCGGCCACAATGAAACAAAAAATATGCATGGTAGACACCGTCATCAGAGCTGGTATAGCCTACAGTTTCTATGCAGTCCCATACTCCCTTCCTACAATCAAAAAATTAGACAAAAAAATCATTAGTATCCAAAAAACCATATGTGGATTACCAAAATGCACTGCCAACGTAATCACACAACTACCCCACGATTTGTTCGGCCTAGAAGCTTTTTCCCTCAAAAACGCTTACCTTAGATGCATTGCTGAGCAACTCAAGAATGCACTCAATGACCCTGGAAGACTGGGAATAATATACAAAGGCCTTATTCAACACATATTAGCTAAATATGGAGGGGCACAAGACATCCCACGTATAAAACCCCAAGACTGCGTCAGATCTCCTACTATACGCACCCTATATCTCCTCAAGAAATCTGGAGGCATACACCTTAAAAGCACATATGAAACATTCCAACTCCATGCCACCAAATTAGAAACACAATGGATGATACAAGCAAATCTAGAACTGCCCCACCTCAACCCCACTCTCTCTCTCAAACTACTACACAAATTCCTACAACACAATATCTCCGAAATTAAACACATTACCCTCCCAAATGGCACCTCCCTCATGTCCCCTGAAGACTTTAAATTCTACTACCACACACCAACCAAACTAGAAAAAAGCGTCCTACATATTGCTCAACAACTCTTTTGCTACCCCACTTGCCAACCCCAATGTCCCCTACAATGCCAAAACCATTCCACACCCCGCACCCTTAAAGCATGTTATATCTCCGATAACCGCAACCTCACACCCAGACACCCAACCAACCATACACAGCCACCAGAAACTCACCCCCCAATATCACACCCACCCCCGCTCATCAAAAACAACCCACTACAATTCCCCATTCATACCATTCTCTCTCACAAAACAATCAAAACAAAAGACACAAATAACATCCCCAAAACGTATAACACATACCTCTGTCAATGGAAAACTCAAGCCAACATTACATACACCACATGGACCCCACAACGAGACCTATTCCCATACAATTACCCGCCTACAATTGCCCACAACCTCTCCTTACTTACAAACTATTATAAACAACACCAACACAAACACTACACAAACATCATAAATCAATACTTCACTTCCACACAACCCAAAGACACACGTTTTATACCACCCCCAACAATACTCCCACATACACAAATTTCCATACGCGAATGTAACCCAGACAAAGATATATTAACAAACCACAGCACTATACAAACCAATAATGATCTCTCCTCCATATACGACAACACCGGTAAACATATCATCACAATCCCCTACTCCCGACTACAATGGCTATGGAAACAATATAATAACTCAATTTATAGTACACACCGCCTAATACCACCACCACAATCCTTTGAAACAGAAATCGTATGGCTTTACCAACGATATAAATATACTAACTCGAAAAAGAATCCAACACAATCCCCTCAGCACACACTTCCACACACACTCCTTGACTCTATTATAACCACCCTTAATATCACACATTCATACTTCTCATCACCAATCACATGCTCCACACAACTCACACAATTCTACTCCCTTTTTCCACGAGATAAAGTATTTGGCTCCTTAGGAACATCATTCCAATATAAATGGAAAGGACATGGATATGCACACCCACCCAATAAGGAAACAACACAACAAGCCATACACTGGGCCAGACTGGCAGCCAAGAATGACCCTAACTCCATAACCATATTAACAATCCCAGACAAAAATTGGTACCAAAACCCATTCCCCTACCAAGGTCCATACCCTGACACACATGTACTCATTTACTTTGAGGCAGACACCATCACATATGAGGAACCCACACTTCCAATACACAAACCCAAATCAAAGCCCGAAAAATTAGCACTCCAAATATTATGCGTACATCATCAAAACAAACACATTTACAGCTCAGATCAAATCAACTCTCTCAAAACAATAATCGATCGCCTCCATATTCCACACTATCACACCCAAACAACACCACAAACACCACTAAATACATCAGTCAATAAAAGTACACAATGGAACAAACTCATTTACCCCCTCAACTACAACACAACAAACATAACCATGCCTCCAATACCCAACTATCAAACCAATCAACATCTAAGATACCCACCGACATATAACTATTATACATATGGCTCATTCAAACCTCCAAAAAAACATGAAGATGGATACTGGATCCGTGAGAAAGCTGGATACGGAATCTATCACTCCACCAAACCCAACATGCAAATCTCTAAACGTCTACCTGGACTACAAACCTCATTCCGAGCAGAACTCATGGCCATACACAAAACTCTCAAAATAATCACAAAAGAATATTCACATGAACCAGCCCACATTTTTACCGATTGCCTTAATTGTCTATACTTAATCAACACCCAAATAAAACACCCAACCCTTCATCGTAATCATCCGGATATAACCATACTAACCTCCATAGTAAACATGCTCCATGACCGTACACAATCCACCACCTTAAACAAAATAAAAGCCCATGCCAATATTGAAGGAAATGAACAAGCAGACAAACTAGCCAAAGCAGGTACCAGCAAAGAATACAAATTTGCCACCAAACCACATGAATTTGCACACACCATACCATTTTATTATCAAAAAGACTCATGGCCAGGACCTGCCAGTCGACTTGACAAAGGACCAGTACGGTGCCTTGAAACATACATCTCCCAAAGGGACCACAAGAAAAACTTAGAATTAATGGCCCAAAAATTCCCCAACATTAATAAATGGACCTCAAATCCAGATATAGACAATGATCTCTCAAACGATTTTTGGAATAATCCCGCCATAACAGACTCACAAAAAACCACCATATTAAAATTTAGAACGGGACAATACATGGGCAATGCTAGAAAACAACTATTTTTTGGAATCGAACGATTCCCTTCCATCACATGTCCCATCTGCAACTCACAAGATACTGACACCTGGCTCCACGTACTTCTAAAATGCAATCATCACCACATCCATGCAATTAGAGTTAAAAGACATAACAAAGCAGTTTGGACACTTCGCAAATTAATACTGTCCTCATACAAATCCAGATGCTACACCCTCATGAACGCAGGCACATTCAATAACAACCCACCAGAAAATACAGTACCCACATGGCTCCTTCCATGCACATGCACTAATCATAAATGCCAATGTAACGCCCGACTAAAACCAGATATCCTTTGCATCAAAGGTCTCCCATACAAGAACACCCCACCCACACTACCACAAGACCATCTTACAATACAATTTATAGAATTCACATACACTAATGATAGATTCTCTCAAGACACTATACTTCATAAAATCACAAAATATCAACCACTCCTTAACGACATAATCGCTTTAGGCTGGAAAGTTGAACCCATCCTCATCATCACCGCAGGGGCACGGGGCACTACCCACGCCCCTTCAATGAAAAACCTAGAAGACAAATTTCAACTCCCAAAAACCCTTATACATAAAGCATTTAAAGAAATAAACACTATTGCAATACACCACGCAGGATCAATCCTCCTACATAAACGTAAAATCAAAAATAACCAATCACTACCACTTGTGCAGTAAAATCCCAAAAAAAAAAAAAAAAAAAAAAAAAAAAAAAAAAAAAAACACCCCAACTAATATAGAAAAAGAACACTATTCCATCTGCAAAAAGTTGAGGATGCGTTTAACAGTGGTCGCAATATAATCTGCACGGTCAGATCTGGCCAAAGAATTCACTGGCCCTTTTAACCATCGCTGATGACCGGGACTACCTTTGATCGGCTTAGACATGCAATAGTTATATTGCTCATCATTCAAGCCCTCGTAACTTGCTTCAAACACAACCTCCCTTGTGCCAGGTTCAACACGACCAACTTGAATTAGAATCACCAGAGCCCGCGCATCTCGCTGAAGATCACCATGCCAACGTTGGTCTAAACGAGGCTGTTTCGGCGGACGAGACGGCCCAATTTCATCTTGACGGGGTATCTCCATAGGTATGGAAACAACTGGTTCAGATGGTTGATCCAGGAGATGTGCCAACGAAAGCTCTAGTTCAGCCTCTGGCTGCTCCCCTATATCTTCGGACTCCTTAAAAACCACTAAGTTCGACATTCTAAAATCGATATCGAACCAAAATAAACACTTCTCACAAACAAAGACAATACTCTGCACTGACGCAAACTACCTTAAGCTCCCCTCTTATACACAAAAAGAAAACGTCAAGTTGAAGCTACTTCAGAAGCGTCACCTTGAAGCTTCTCTACTTAAAACGACATAACAACTTTCGGCTAAAATGTAAGCCCCCCCATCACAGCAAGCGCACTTGGAATTATACACACTCCACCAATGAGATTAAAAAAAAAAAAAAAAAAAAAAAAAAAAAAAAAAAAAAAAAAAAAAAAAGAAGAAGAAAAGAAGGGGGGTGGGAGAGGATGTAATAACAGCAATACACACTCCACACTTGTCTCAGATTATAGGATGGGGCCGGTTGGTTGCAACAAATTTCCTGCCTATGATAAAATCACCAGCAGCACCAAGCCACTCATAATACAGAAGTGCTCGCACGGACCCCACGGGAATCGAACCCGGACCACTTCACTGCAAAATCTCACTCCTTACACAACCAACCTTTGAAGTAGTGACTTGGCGACCACTCTCTCACACCCACCCCAGATATACCACAAACAAAACTCAAAATTTCCATGATTTCCATCTTAGGGTAGTCTAATCAATTGCTTTACGGTTCTTCTAGAGTGTCTATTCCTGAAAGGGGAGAGTAGTTTTGCACCATTAAACTTTTGCCCTGTGGGCACTAGATTAATGGCTAAACGAACAGACACTTCATTCACGCCGGCCCATGTAATTGGACCGGAGTTCCTATCTATCTATCTTCATGTGAAAACAAAAACACAAAAGCCAACCATTTAAAAAGAAAAAACTGCATGTGATATTTCCCCCACAAAGCCCAAAATAAAAAAATAGTAGTTCTGAATGCTATTTAAAATAAAATTAAAAATTAATCAAATAGACGGATCCTGAAATATTCTTCCCTCACCTTGGGAACAGAGTATCTTCAGTTATCAAATTCAAAATTCCTTCCGTATCCATCTGTCACACACGGCATCAAGCAGGGACTTGGAACTTTCTTCATTATTATAATAAGCTTATATGTGTGTATGAAAAAATCAGCTTTTCAATTGCTAAAGTGTTGACCAATAGCAATAGTGCCGAGTTGGCATGACACGTCAGAGAATGAGAGCGGCTAGGGCCGGCTGCATGGCAAAGGGAATTTAGGGTAGGGTGGAAATGATGCTCGGCTGAGATTGGGGAATCAGAGTCAACAATCTCCACGTTCGAACATTATTATTAACTTGGAGTAGTACAGTTTGTACACCCACACAACGTGCTTGTGTGCTACTGTTGCTGGCCCCAAGTATAAATTAGCATAGAATCAAAAAGTTTCATTTTGTTTTTTTAATCCATGGAAGAGGGATGAAGCATAACATTCTTAACCCTTTAACGTCCCAATTCAACACTGTTTTCAAAGATGCGCTATAAAATGTTTGATGAAAACCCAAAATGGAGTAGATGTACAAAGAAAACTTGTAAATGTCAATGTGAAGATCACATCTGTACGGTTGGATGCATCATATTTTTTTATTAAATTTTGCAAGGTTTTCTCTTGAAATTCAATTAAAAATCCCAAATCAACACAAAAAAATTTCAAAAAATTGTAATGAAGTTGGAATAACATGCACTACGAGATGGTATGGTTTACATTATTTGATTCTACCTATTTTGGAAAATCATGCTTGAGGTCTCACTTTTTGAACTAAGAATGAAACCTGACATAATCCGATTGTGTTGTTTTTCTAAAAATCAAAATAACCTATTTTGAAAAT
The DNA here is from genome assembly GCA_022496805.1 of Pohlia nutans. NCBI lineage: Eukaryota > Viridiplantae > Streptophyta > Bryopsida > Bryales > Mniaceae > Pohlia > Pohlia nutans. The sequence continues at coordinate 20,376,486 of CM040097.1, forward strand.
CCAAACCACTCAAAGAATAGTCAACTTGCACAAGAACCAAGAGTAATTTTGGTGGATGAAAATTGTCCAATCTGGATGAGATTCGGGCAGCTTTAATATGTTCGTCGTCCAATATATGGACGCTAGCGCGCTAAAGGGTTAAGCCCTAGACTTAATATCCCATCTAAAGTTTCCAAAATTTTCTTCGACGCTTTGTATACTTTTGGATGTTCTTTATTTTCACATCTTAAGTTTGTTTTACTTGCTTGACTTCTACTAAATTCCCTCATATAATGGCAAGTGCCATCTTTCACTCCATGTTTCAAGGAAAGTTATTGTATCAGTAAAAAGCCAACCAAGCAGTAGGCGGTGTAGTATCCTACTGCTTAAGAATGTTATGGATGGAGATCTCTAAACTCAATGCTACAAACTTTTTCCAATGTAGAAAATTGCTCCCTATTTTGAACTTGTTGAAGCCTCCAAAATTTCAAGGGCAAATTCCTTTGGAGCATTGTCATTATGTATCTTCAAGAACTCATTGGAGGAAATATGGGGCTGTAGAAGGCTCTTTTGCTGTTAGAAAGTAGCAAAAGGAGGGGCAGAAAAAATACCTTGTTGGACCTTGCTGCAGCATTTGTCGCATTGTAAAATAGTATATCAAATAAAAAACATAAAAAGAGTGAATTAGGTTGTGGATTTATAGTACAAAGTGAGAAAAAGGGGAAATTTTAGTGAAAAAGGGAGAGGGAAGAAGATTAGTTGTGGTGATAACCACGTAGTTTGGGGTAAAGACTGTATCTTGTCACATCTCAAGGGAATAGGGAGCCCGTTGACTCTACAACTTTCCTGCCTGTTACTTTCATTGGCAGTCCTAAGCCACGTACCGTCCGCACCATTCAACGAGTTCAACGAGAATTGAACACGGAGCGGCTCAATCGGCTCAAACTTAACCAACAAACCGAGTTCATGACTTGGTAATTGATCTTGCATAGAATATGCTTATTATTATTTTTGTCTTAATTTTATTAAGCCCTATTACTTATTTTTATCTTTACTTCTTCTTTTTAGAATTTCTTTTAAGTTTATAAGTTCAAGTCTAATTAGTTTATTTCCAAGAAAGTTTGTTTTACAAAAAAAAAAAAAAAAAAAAAAAAAAAAAAAAAAAAAAAAAAAAAAACGATAGTTATTGATTTAGATTGTTTATTTGCAAATGTTAGTAAAAAATAATTTGGTATGGATCTTAGATGGAGTGATATAGTGCTGAGGTGGAGAAGCATGGGCTAGTGTTGACCTTTGAGGTCTCTCTTTATCCCCTCGGACTCTTCCTCCCCTTCAATATTTTAGTCGGTCGCTCTTTTGATGTTGGAGGACGGAGTATTTGTTTTGGATTTGAGATTTTCAGGAGGAGTTTCTCTTTTTGTAAGCTTTCTATAGAGCCATCACTTGATTTGAGAGGAGTCAGTATGAAGCTATGGCCCTTAGTTGAACAAAGAAGGATCTGCTGCCATGTTTTCCATGAGCAATAATTTTGATTGATCATAACGTTTTGTACATAGAGTTTGAGATAGTCAAATTTGGTGTGTGCTTGTATAGAATAAGTAGCTTCCCAAAGAGTCAATACATGCTTAATTTCAAAAAAGTATGAAGCTATGACGCTTATTTGAGTGAAGAAGGGTATCAATTGCTATGAATTATCAAGGGATACTATGAGCGTGACTATGAGTAGTAACTTTGATTGCTCACAACGTTTTGTATAAAGAATTTGAGATAGTCAAATTTAGTTTGTACTTGTATAGGTTAGTTAGCTTTTCCAAAAGCCATTCCATGCTTGATTCCAAGAAAGTGTGAATTTATAGCGCCTAGTTGAGTGAAAGAGGGTTAGCTGCCATTAACTTTATGAGCAGTAACCTTGATTGCTCATGGAGTTAAGTATAATATACTTTAGAGAATAAGACTTATCTCGTATAGAATATATGAAAGTAGTTTTCTATAGAGCTATTGCATGTTCTATTTTAAACCAATATGAGATGGAGGCACTTCTTTGAATGAAAGTGAGTTTATTCGAGTGTAAATAGAAATTTGAATTCAAAATTACTTTCTGCTTCATTTACTTTGGAGGCTGAAGTTCCATGCAAGTATCTTGGTTACTTGATTGTATGATGTAAAATGGAGTCTATTTATCAAACCTTTGTGGATGAATCTTCCAATGATTCTTGGCCACATTTAGGAGCAGCTAAGACAAGTTCTCTCTCCATGACAACGTCTGCAAGCGTTGTAAGATTTTTTTCTTAAATCCCCCGCGTGGCGAGGCTAGACAAAGATTTATTTGTGTTTTTTTCATCGTTTAACTGCCATGGTGGTACAATATTTGACATCCACTATCGTAACATGATGTTGACAGGTAGAATCATTGGTAACATGAGGATTTAAGACCTTCTACTACCCTATATTTTGTCTAATGCGATATACGCAAGTGTCGCAGTTCCAACCCTACTTATACTACACTGAAAAAAGTAGCCCGACCATATTAAATGAGAATCTCAACTTGGTAGGATGCAACAACAAGAGCGTTCTTCAAGCAACCTCAAATTATATAATTATAAGTTTGTTGAAATCTCTTATTTGCCAATTTATTTACGTAAATTCATATTCATTTGTAGGACAAGCCTTATATTGTAACCAAGGTGATGAGAGAGATATAAGGAAGAATTTGAAATATCGGCTATGTCAAACAAGTTATTGCAAGTCAATATGACGTTTGTGGGTGGCAATGCTCTTAGCAATGGGATTATTTGAGGTGGGACTTAGTTTTATTAAAAATGACCCATGGGACCTCTAAATTTTTTTAAAAAAAAGAGCTTGCCTCAATAAACGTTTGTAGCATTGGTGTTCAAAGATCCGGTGAAAAGTGGCAAAATACCTTAGAGGTTGAATTTTTAGATAATTGGTGCAAAAATGAGAACTTTTTGTCCTACAATCAAACCTCATAATGCAAATTCCTTACTTGCATAACTTTTGTAATTCTTTACTAACATGCTCCTTATGTGCATAAGTCAAATACAAAACTAAATATGGGTAAGGGAGTAAGTTGTGGGTCTAGAAAAAGATGCCAGCTATCATTGATATGCTAGGCCTATCAATCAGAATGGTATGCATGCTTGCTAAAAAAGAATGCCATGTATGCTTGAAATATGGGTAAGGCTGCTCTTTCTAATTCAAGACTTATTGGTTAGGGGTATAGAATTCAATAAATTTGCATAGTTGTACATGTGTCAACCAATATGAGTTCTACAGAAACATGATCCATTAAAGAAAACAAAAAAATGCTCGTGAACCCCTTTTGTTGGTTATTCACCATCCATGTGCATAAAATGATTATGACACTTGAGCTTCTCTACTTGCATATTGCTAAATATGATCTCCATCATTCTCATGCAATAAGAGAATTTTGACTATATATCCAGTTTGATTTTTAATTTACGATATTCCTTTTCAAAGAGAACAATAACTACATTTGTTTAACTCCTAAAGCCTCAAAAGGTTTAGACAAAAATGAGGTTGTGTTAAAACATATTCCTAAGGAGTTCATTGTGCGGAAATATTTGAAACCAAGTGCGAAAAAACAAAGGGTAATATAAAAGAACATTGTGGCAAATAATTTTAAATTTATTACATGTAATATATGGCATTTAGAATGGAAGAATAATAGTTTTAAAAACATGTAGGCATGTATAAATGTTGGAATATTTGGTTTTCTTAGAAATATGATTCAAAGTCATGGATTCTAAAGAGTTGTTGTAGAGTAAGTAGTAGATAGGATCCAAAGTCATGGGATTTTTGAGGGAAGTATCGTAGGTAGTAGTATTGCTGACTAGTTTTAGGCACGTATTTGCAACTATCTTTTTGTAAAACTCACGTGAAAACATATAAAATCTAAAAACTCCATAAACATAAACCAAAACTCTAGAAACTCTAAAAATGTAATTTGAAAAAAGTTAAAATTCAATTAAAATCATAGGGTATCATTCATTTCAACTTGAGAATATTAGAACTAATTGTAGGGCCACAAAAAAAATACACATTATTAAATTACTAGCTAATGCAAGGATACTTTTTAATTCTCTAACAAAATTCAATAGCCTCCCCTTTAATACAAGATTTTCAAATGTCATTATAAAAATTATCGTATAGTAAACCTCTCGTGAACATATTCTTTCCACAACTTTGAGGAAGTTTTGCTCCATAAATAGAATTGAAAGCTCTTGTTTTAAAATTATCAATATCGATAGATTCTCAAATTTTCAAGTAAAATTTAATATTTTTAAATGAATTCAAAAGCATTTAGATATAAAATTTACTAAAATTACATAAAGATTTATGGCTTAAATTTTGATGCTAAATTACATGTTATATTATGAAAAAAACTTTCAAGGTTTTTATAACAAATAAATCATTATTTTCTAGAATAGATAATTGTCTACCTTTATAACAAAGTAGACGATTCTATTTTTATTTATTTTAAACTTGAAAGAGTTGTAACCATTTCATTGGGTGGAAAAGAGGACAAAAAGAATTAGTCCGGATCCCAAATGAGGGGCGACATGCTAGTGAGAATGGAACAAACTTCCATCTTGTTGATACACCAAGTAGAAATGAACTGTTGCGCTAGAATTGCTTGTTTTTTCTCACCACATTTGTGGAAATATTCAAGAACCACGTTCCTACGCGCCATCTTTGCATGAATAGTGTTTCTCTAAGCAAGGTGACAAATTTGAAGATTGTTGATCGGCTCTTGCTGAAAAATAATCCGATTCTTGATGAACTATAATTGCAAGAGGATAGCAAAGTGGAGTGAATGTCCCAAACAAGGTATCTTGGTCTCATGGGGAGGGAGTATCCCCTTCTAACGAGATGGGTGCCCGACACGATTCCAGCAAGTATTACGCGCAAGGACTTGTGGCTCACTAATTCTAGAGCTGATTTGATGCCAACTACACAGTTCGAGATTTGGTTGGCGAATTTGCACTCCATGAACAAGTACTAAAGGGATTACATGAGACTTAATACGTATCAAACGCGAGCGCTACGAAAGCCTATGACTCGTGTCCAACTTCTAGTGGGGAGGCCCTTGGAGTTAAAGTGCCACGAGAAAAATCGGAGTTTTTTCAGTTTGGTCTTGTGCCATTAGAGGCGGATGATATGCTGGGATTCTTTTTCCGTGATGCCCAATCATGTGGAATGGAGTTGATGATTTAAATGTGGTGTTTGGCCGTGAATCTTCATCCATTCAAAGTTTCTTTGAATCTTGTACTAATTGATTAACATTTCAATGCCATCAATGTTCAAAATCATTTTGGATTAATATTCTATAAATGATAGTCCGTAAGTATGTCAAATGTTGCAAAAAGTATGGTTGTTTCAATTTGGGGTATGGCCTTTGAAAAATAAAATCAATAATTTTAGAGCTTCAAAAATATAAAAGATTTGGATTATTGAAAGTTTTACATTTTAAATCTATCATAGTAGCTTTCGCACAAAATTTGTCGTTAGTTAGTTTGTAGTTTAATCTAAAAGAATTTATAAATTAGTTAGCTAATTTTTTTATTAATAAACATTGGCGATAGGAAAGGTCCATCCAATTGTATAAATATAATCTAGAGCACAAAATCTTTGTTCAAATATCAATATCCCAATTAGTCTTCGAAATTGTGTTTTATCATACACCCTATGTGAAATGTCAAATTTAAAACTACCATTAAACATTTTGGAATTAAACTTATATGGTGTAAACATGAAATCTTCTATTTGAATTTAATGTGATAAAATATTAACTTGGGCTCTATTGTGCATTGCACTACTAATGATGATTATAGATAGTGATGACCTTTGGAAACTGTATCAAGTTTTACAATTAATATAGTCGAACAATATAGTAAAGGATTTCATGGCATATATTAAATGCAACAACTCTATCTTGTGAGTTGTGAGCAGAGGATTTTACTATTTAAGATTTAAAAAAGATATTTATTAAAAAAACGGTTTTTTTGGGGTTTTTAAAAATTATTTCCATTACTTTTTAAATATATAACAAGAGATCGGCGGTAAGTGACAAGTACCTATATTTGTGGATTATGTGTTTTTGTCGAATTAAACAAGGTTTTAGTTTAGTTTCAAAAATCAAAGATTTTGAACTCTTTTTTGGTTAATGCAAGTTGAAATATGGCTTGCGCTTGCCCACTTGTTTCGGTACTCAATGGTTGGAGCATTTGGATTTTTGTGGATTAGTACATCGTATCGCCCAGGTGGATGGGTTTATGGGTTCTCAGGATCATGAAATTGAGACTTGTCGAGAGGCACGTTGCACGATGACTGGAATGTTGAAGTGAGATCTGTCCACAATGTTGTAACTGAAAACCTACATTTTCTAAGCAGCAAATTTATTGACGAGTGAGAATTGTACCTATCTTTACGTGCCAAATTGTAGGAATACTTGGCCAATCTAATATATAGAATTTTTTGTTCTCCTTCAGATATTGGTTGATATCATTGGCGCAAAACCGAAATTCAACTTCATTTTTGGAGTTACTTAATTTGAAAACCTTCTTCCAGGAAAATGTTGGCGCAAATGTGCTATGAGGAACTCTTCTAACTTTGACCTCACATTTCTCGTTGGTTTGGGCCTGCAGTGCCTAACATTTTCGCCCCAATCTTGCTGGCAACCCAACAATGTGCCATTTGAACGAATCACACACTAGGTCAAACGGGTACTTTTATAATTGGGAGAATGACTGCGTTTATGACTGCGCGCAGTCATAAAATCAGGATTTGTGACTACGCGTCATATTTTCTGCTGACGTGGAATGTGACGCGCGCGATGACAGGGCAGGCTCATTGTCGACGAGTTGCTTCGGACACCTAGTCATATCAATAAATACGACTCAAAACGTATACTTGGGCTCCATGTACGTGCCACGTCAGCATCTCCAGCCGCCAACTTGACCGGCCCCTTGTCCTTGACTTTTTGTGGTCTGCCCGAGTAGCCGAGGCCAAAATCCGACGTGGCATGTGACTCTGTGGAGTAATATTTTTCTGCTGACGTGGAATGTAACTCTGTGGAGTTATATTCTTGCTGACGTGGCACCTCCACGTGGAATGTGACTGCCTGTCATATTTTCGGCTTATGTGGAGTGTGACTCTGTGGAGTCATATTTTGGCTCATAATGTCGCTGACGTGGAATGTGACTAGTAGTTATGTTTTTGGCTGACGTAGAATATGACTGTGCATAGTCGTATTTGAGCTAACGCTGTGACTGCTGGCAGTCGTGTATTCAAGACCTCCAGTAATGTTCGACAAGAGTGCGAAGGGTAGATGATTGGTTTCAGTCACAGTATTGGAGGGAGTGAGAACATTACATGACTCGCAGTAGTGACAATGTAATTGCCATGCATGTGGTCCTATGACTGCGTAGAGTGATGTATTGGCTTACTGAGAGTCACATTTGTACTATATATCAGAATCATACAATGGAGGACACATACGTGGGAGGCAATAGAAGACACATACGTGGGATTAGAGAAATGCATCAAGGTTCATTTGTATTTGGTAGTGAAACTCTCCATACAAAACCAAAGACTGTTCAATCTTAAACATAGTTTCTATCTAGCTAAACCAGGCTCCTCGTGGTTCTCTTCGACATCCTGTGTGCACCACCTCAATCACACTGGGTTACACAACTATTTTGCACAAACCTCATTAATTCGCTACAAGACCCTGTAATACAGATGCTGCGCATTCATGACTATAATATGTTATATTCAGTTGGACTGTGACTTGTCCCTGTGACCTTCTCAGGATACATTACTGAACCATGTGACATTCTCACTGTGTACATTACTGAACCCTGTGACATTCTCACTGCATACATTACTGAACCATGTCACATTCTCACTGTGTAAGTTACTGATCCCTGTGAAGACATTTTGCTCTTCCTTCGAGGAGGGTCCACCGTCCACGACCTAGGCTTATCAGAAGAATCACGCCCCCCCTACAAGAGACAAACAAGGTGTCAAGCAAGTGATGGAATTCAGCCTGCGTTGATGTTACAAATGGTAGAACTGGACCCTAAATCTTCGCCTCTTTATGCATGGCATTCACTTGTACCATGAAGATTTAAACTAGGTTCTTTGGATCAAAAACACCCTAAACCTTATAAAGAACCTTTGCACTTTAAACAACACAATTCCAAACAAATTAGGGTTTTTTGGGAAAATTTGGGCAGCGCTTCCACGTACCCCCAAAACCACCGGAAATTGCAATAACAAAAGAGCACGCAAACAAAGGATCATGCAACAGTTAATTAAGCATTCAATCACACAAATGATCAATATAAATCACTCTCCTAACAAGCACCAATCCACAATGCGATAGTCTTTTATGCAATCAAAATCACACTAAAAAATGAATACAAACAAGATGGAGTTGAGGACACCTTGATGAGGGTTCCAATCCCTCCCCACCAACAAGGCAGTAGACATCCTCACACTAAAACGGCCGTCCCATCCTCGTCCTTGTTCCAATTTGATCGAGTCTTAGGTCTTTGGAAAGCCTACAGAATGATCTATCAATCCTCAAAATTTCAGCATCGTTGGCTTCACCATTTTCTTGATATCGTCCGTTGAAGTTGGCAGTCTCAATCGGAGGCGGCAGTTGACATCCTCGCACTAAAACGGCCGTCCCATCCTCGTCCTTGCTCCAATTTGATCGAGTCTTGGGTCTTTGGAAATCCTACAGGATGATCTCCCAATCCTCGAAATCTCAGCATCGTTGGCTTCACCATTCTCTTGATCTCGTCCGTTGAAGCTGGCAGTCTCAATCGGAGGCGGCAGTTGACATCCTCGCACTAAAATGGCCGTCCCATCCTCGTCCTTGCTCCAATTTGATCAAGTCTTGGGTCTTTGGAAAGCCTACAAGATGATCTACCAATCCTCAAAATCTCAGCATCGTTGGCTTCACCATTTTCTCGATCTCGTCCGTTGAAGTTGGCAGTCTCAGTCGGAGGCGGCAGTTGACATCCTCGCACTAAAACGGCTGTCCCATCCTCGTCCTTGCTCCAATTTGATCGAGTCTTGGGTCTTGGAAAAGCCTACAGGAAGATCTACTATCCCTCAAAATCTCAGCCCCTAAATCTCTCACTACCCCCAAATATTCAGTAAATGATCTTCACCTAACCCTAAGCTCCAAAAAACGGGAAGAGAAATTCACACACAAAAAAAACTCTACCCGCATGGTTTGAACGACTCCCTAGGGGTCTCAACCATGGCCTTCATCCAAAATCTTCATCTTCATCTTCATCTACGCGCTGCCCACACTAATTGGGCATTGCCTACTCTAATTCAACAACTAACACTCTAATTATCCTAATTTCTATAATTTCACATCAATTAACAATCTAATTGATGGGAATTTCTTTTTGTTTTGCACTAACTAAATACTACTCAATTTAATACTAAAGCAATCATAAAATATACGAAAACATCCAAATACTACAATCAATGCTTTTTAGGCTCAATGCAAACACTAAAAAGATCGATTTAATAATAAAAAGGAGTAGCTTGGGGTGTGAGCCATCTCGGTGGCTCACAATATTCGTATCCGATAGAGATACAATCAATCAAGTGCATTATGCAAAAAAAAACTTGATTAACAATTTTTAATAAGGTTGTAAATAGAACTTCATCCTCTAAAGGATTGAGCAGCCGTATATTAATGTGTGATTGTAACTTGGGGTGCCCACTACTGTTTTCTTCATATTTGCACAATCAACTTTTAAAATCCATCACCAATATTTTTCAATCAATTGTTATATAAAACAACTTGAAATAAAGCAGACAAAAAATTTCCTAAAATGACTAAGTGGAGTGATGTATGTGACATTCAGGAGTTATACAACACTCTAGAGTCATCAACATGACGCCCTCTAGTCATCTATATGACTATGTAGTCTTGAATGACTCCCTCCTGTAATATTTCCTACGCACAGTGGTATGCATGAGTATATTGATAGCAGCCCCCTTTAGTGTGTATCAAAATAGTATTGTATATGCCTCAAAGCACCATGTCACCCTAAAAGTGTGCTTGAGTTCTTTCCATAGGATGGAAGAAGGAGAGCAAGAGCGCTTGAAGCATCTACAATTATGGCAAGAGGAAGAGATTCAAACGGACTCCATGCGATTAACGAAGTACCCATGCCCATGCATGGAATGTGCAGGAGGGAAAGTCCTCGATTGAGCCACGATTCGGAAGCATCTTCGCACTAGAAGAAGGGACCCGGTTTTCACAGCTTCGATTTTGGTAAGTGATTTCAACCACCCATTCCTCAGTAAGCAAAGCGGCGTGGTCCTAGGTACGGTGCCAGGGTTTAAAAATCTGTATTCATGAATTATGTAGGCCCGCTGGAGACCAATAGTAAAAGCCGCATGTTTGACATCACTGACAACGTTTCTAAGTCAAACACAGTCCTCCGAGAACGCCATACCCACAGTGACATCCGCGAGAGTTACTCGATTGCAGAAGTGGCGGTCAGACATGTATGATGGACAATGGTGTGACGGGTCCATTCCAAAGCTAACTTCATTTGTATATTGGAAAAGAGATTGGCAAGTGAAAGTGTCCATAAACCGCTTCATGGGTTGGGGTCTATTTGCAATGCAACCCGCCAAAGAGGGTGAGGAAGTGCTTCCTTTTGTAGGAACACAGTACACCTCGGCGGAATACAAAATCTTGAGCAAGGCACAACCCCGAATGAAATTATATGTGATGCGCGCGGAGTCTGACCTGTACATTGACGGAGATGTAGAGAAAGGGAATGTCGCTGGATTCATTAATAGTTCCATCAGGCGCTCTGAAATAGGCAATGTCGTGTGGGAGTTTTGCATGTTGCCTAAACCGTGGAACCCCGAGGAATGGGGATATGTAATTACCATAGCAACAAGGGACATCATGGCCGGAGAAGAACTCTATGCGCATTACCCTCTTAATCTGAGCAGTGTATGGTAAATGACTAAAAGCAATAAAACACTAGCTGCGGTCTAAACGACAAGACTACAGTCAGTGACTATCTTTGTAATATGTCTAGTGTTAGTCATATTTTCTTCAAAATGACTACAGACAGTCACTGCTTATCACTGTAATGTGAATTGTGAACGTATACTTACTGTCCAAAATGACTACAGACAGTCACTGCTTATCACTGTAATGTGAATTGTGAACGTATACTTACTGTCCAAAATGACTACAGACAGTCAGTGCTTATCACTGTAATGTGAATTGTGAACTTATACTTATTGTCCAAAATGACTACAGACAGTCAGTGCTTATCATTGTAATGTGACTAGTGTCAGTCACATTTGTTCAAAATGACTACAGTCAGTCACTGCTTATCAGTGTAATACAAGTTCAGCCAGTCATATGTTGCGTATTATGTCTACAATGAGTCACTCCATGTGTGGATAAGACTAAACGACATGGAGACACTTGGGGCGCAGGTGGATGCAATAACAATGAGAACCCTCAATAGGAAATGCATGAAATAGTGTATCATTAGAAAGTGGAATGTAACATCCAATGTGTTGTCCCTGGAATTGTAGGACGCATACAGCCCCTTGAACTTGATCCCTAATGCACCAAGCAGTGGGCAAGGTATGCATTATGCATGTTGGAGAAGGAGTTCCCACCGTCATTCTTTGACATTATGAGCCACTTGGTGTTGCACCTCGTGGAGGAAGTGGAAATCTGTGGACCCGTTCATACATGATGGATGCACCCTATTGAGAGATATTTGAAGACACTCAAAGGCTACGTTCGAAATCGAGCTAAACCAGAAAGTAGCATGGCCGAAGGCTATGCTGTAGTTGAGGCATTGGGGTTCTGCACCGAGTATATGCAAGAGTATACAACTACTACTCGAAGAGTGTGGGACGATAAAGAAGACCCTTCAATGTACGACGAGATCCTCGAAGGCAACGAGCGCCCTCGCTATCTGTCACCTAACCTCCGAGGATGAATGCACGAGTTCGTGGTGACCAACGCGGCACCATTGGAAGATTGGAGGAGGTGAGTTCACATCACATGTCCAGGGCCGGCGTGGAATATGAATGTTGTTGTACACAATGTGACTACCCTCAGTGATGGCAATGATATCCGTGACTGCCCCCAATGTCTTCCGCAACAGCCGTTTGTGATATCAATGACTGCCCCCAAAGATGTTAGTGACTGTCCCCGGAGATGTTAGTGACTGCCTTGGGAAATGCTAGTATGTGAGCAGTGAGCAGTGAGCAGAAATTTAGGGAAGTGTAGGATTTTGAAGTACCTCCTATTACCGCGGTTTTAGGGTGTAATTCATGAATATTTCTGAAATATTGTTTAGGAAAAGGACCTATAGCCGTGGATTTAGGGGTGTATGTTTAGAGTTGTTAATGGAATTTTCTAGCTTCAAACATTGAAAACTCGTTACAGAATCTAAAGATAATGCATTCAAAGTTGTTATAGAATCAAGAAATGATGGGGAAATAAATAAATACTCAAACCGTACAATCAAGGTGAATCTGCGTCAGATTCAATAGCACTCACATCGACATATGAGAGCACACGTGGATCATAGTGTCGACGCGGTGTGGAAAAACATGAAGAACTACTAGGACTAGCATTGGCAAATGATGTTGCCAGTGCTTCGGCATACACTGGCAGTCCTTGAGGGGAACTATCAAGGCTAACCAAACTCTGTAAGGACTGTCTAAGGTTTAAACGGCGCCGTTGTAGTGGTTTAGCGCTTGTCAAACTGCAAATCAAAGAACGGTTGAAATATTAGAAAACGTATAGAGATGTAGATGTACTAACCAGTATTTGCAATTTGCATTAAATAACCAATCAAACTTACTCACATGTAGCTTCAAGGGGCTTGTCACGAACGGTCTCATCATCGGAATCAGGAATCTGGATGAAAGCGGTGTCAGGTGGCGCTGTACGGGTCTGAGAAGCAACGAGGGGCTTCAAGACCTCAGCAAATAGCTTTGAATCACTTTCAAGAGCTAGAATGTGACGGTTGCAAGCCCTAGCTGCACGGATAGACGCACCTGCACAATAGAGCAGAAAAGGTTTATTAGAAACAAAGGGTAAAAATCACATGATATTGAATGTGCAATTCATTCAATAAAAATAAAATTACCTGTGGATGCAGTGAGGTCTGCCACGATACCATTAGCTGGAGTTAGTCCATACACAAACAACTTCATCAGAACCTCAGATTTCTCTTTGGGACCACGCCATGGTTTGCCTGTGTCCTTCCTCAATAGCTGTGACTCCAACGTCACAGCGTTGAAAAGAACGTCATCACACGCTAAGTCAACCTGGGGAATAGAAGGGTCTTTAGCGATAAGTAGAGGAGGTGGCTGCCTTGCCGCCGTAGAGAGAACATCACGGGCGAGAAGAACTGCCTTGCACTTCAAAGTCTATAAAAAAACAATGAATATTAATACATAGAAGGTCATATTCAAAAGCATGTGCAAAAATTAAAAAATTGAAGAAAATTAAAAAATGTAGAGGAGCTCACATTTTTTGAGGGATGGAGCGGGTTTGCTAGATGGAGGTAGTTGATGATAGTCCACTCATCAACTACTTTCATCTTATAGTTTTTAAAGTAGGACATTACTTCTTTTTTGACAATGGGACTGTCGGGGTAAAAAAGGAGAAATGCACCATCGTCATGGAGATATGCATATGCAAACCCCATGGTCACTTTCAGAAAACCCTCAAGGCTCTCATTCCAATTAGGAACCTGAGATGGAGGGTCAGAAACACCGGGGACCCTCAACCCATCTGGATACTCTGCAATGACTAGATCAACCCCCGGTTTCTCTACAGCTTTACCATCAAAGAAAAGCTGTCTAGAGGCACCAACCTGTGTGACAATGAAGAAACATAGAGAATTAAACATAGAGACTACAATACACAAACAAATAACACATGGCAAACGAGGAAACAAAGAAAATAGAAGTAGTATTCACCTTCTTCAAAAACTCCACGATCTCATCATACTTAGGGCAGAATTTACCGGTATTTTTCTTCTCATCTGCCATTCGCACGAAAGAGTCATTGACAAGAAGATCAAGACAAGTGTAGTCTGAAACACTGACACCAGGCTTGCTCAACATGGGACCTCGCTTCGGGGGAGAAAGGATCGCTGTTGGAGTAGAAGAGTCTGCAGTGGACTACTTCATCCGCTTCGCCGCTGGCTCCAATGCTGACACAGCTGGGGTCTCCACAGATGGAGGTCGACTCTGAGCTGGTGGAGGTGCTGATTTGTCCACTGTGGAAGTGGTTTTAGCAGCAGCCGCTGGTACAGCGGTCTCAACAACATCCGCGTTGCGCTTAGAACCACGCTTGGAAGTCGTGGTCGCCTTCTCTGTAGAAACCTCTTCTTCATTAGGCGATACTTGTTTCTTCTTCCGTCCTTTCTTCTCCTTCTCAGTTGGTGGCGGTTTAGAAACAATAGTAACCTGGCCTATCAAAGCAGGCTCTAATGATTCACGTAGACTGATCTCAAAAGAAGGGGGCCTTTTAAGAGGGCAGTCTAAATACCACCCACAAGTTGGGAAATGCACAGGATCCCAATTTTTTATAATCGACTCAGTAAACATGCAATCTTCGTTGTCGATATCTAGGTAACTAGCGAAATATGCAGGAGTTCTTGCGCATGCCTTTCTTGGAAACAAGATGAACTTGAAATACCTGTATAAAATCCTCCGCATTGCTTCTGTAAAGTATAGTTGATCCTCAGAACTCTTGTTTTTGTGAATTCCTTTTTCTACCGCAAATTCACGGAAGAATGCTATCTCCCACAATGAAATGCGCATAGTCTCGATGTAGTCAGAAATAGAAGGAATGGGATCTTCGCCGTCAGGTAAATAATTGATCGATATTCCCATGTCGGTGATTGTAGCATCAAACAACGAAACAGTTTCCACCTCCAACTGCCACACAACGAACACTAAAAATTTGATTTATCTGATATTGAAGAATCATCCAAATGATAAGACATAACAGAACATGGAATGTACCTGATCCCACCAAGTAGCTTTGTGAAGCCAATCCGAGAATATTGAATCGTTGAACTTGGGCTTAGGAAATTTCAAAGCTTCACGAAGCTTCTTGGGTTGGTTCCAACGCACAAGCCATTTCACCTTCATAGCTGTGCTCATAGCTGAAGTTGCAAGCATCCATAGTTTCTCCTGCTACATCTCGGGTTCATCATCGTGGCATTCGTAATGATTTTTTATTTGCTCCAAGAATTGCACAGTGTGCTTGGGATCTGCGATTGGTAGCTGCTTCTTTAACTCAGAGAGTGAAGAATTCCTAACCTTTTCAATGGCCTTCCCTATAAACTCATTTATACCTTTGGAGAACCAGTCCTCTTGGTTTGGATATTTCTCGTAAAACTTCCGCTGAGCTGCAGCTGCTTCCTTAATTTCTTCCTGTATTAAACAAAATCAATCAATAAAGTTTAGTTGAATGATTCAATAGGACTAGAGCATTCTAATGGAGAAATAAATTTATCACAAGAATTAAAATTATGGAAGGGAATCATTTAAGTGAAATGTTTAAATTACCTTGTAAAGAACATCATGAAGAGTTTCTGCCGTGAGCGTATACCAAGTCTTTTTTGAACCCTTCAGCTTCTTCTCGGATGCAGATATCTCATCCTTGGAGACTAGAGATTCGAAATAAGTGAGAGGTTGTTGTGCAATATTTTTCACACGATACAATTTGTGAACGAGATTCGTTGTAACATGAGACTTTTGATTTCTCCTGTAAGAATCAATCCACAAAATCAACAGACAATGACATTTGCAATGAAAATTGCCAAAGTAGATGTCCAAGAAGTACTAAACAGAGGATCAAAGAAAGCATTTGATGTAGGACGTAAGAAATTAAGGAAGATTACCAATTCACTTCATGAAGGGCTATGAGCATGCCAGCAACATCACCATTTACAACCAATACAATACTCTCCACCGCATAATGCCAAGTAATGTCGTTTTCGTGCTCATTGTTTATGATTGGCAACCATGCTTGCAGGCGGTGATTTCCATCCCAAACCATGAACATCTTGCCCGAAAATACTCTCAAGTCATCATCAAGATTCAATTGCTCTTCAAACTGTGCATTGACCTGAACCCAGTGGTCACTCCAAGTTGAAATAATATCTGGTGTAACATCCATAGTCTTGCCCTCGTTTTCAAGTGCTACATAAAACACACCGTTGCCTTCCAAATACCCACAAGATACGAAATGCGCAGCTAAACTTATAACGTCATTCTTTAGATATGGCCGCACGATAGGGAGAGATATCATCCTGCACAAGGGAATGTTGAGTTTGGATTTATTTCGAGGCTGGAACCTCAGTTTCTCTAAACGTGAGGAGGAATTTCCAGTCTCCCTCTTCAAAATGTCGTGAATTTGACATTCCACTTCGCTTCTTGAAATAGGCAATTCTGAAGACTCCATAATCTTGCCAAGCTCTGACCAAATGAAACAAACCAACAAACCTCCACATTAGTTAAACCACTTTTTAAAAATAAAACCAAACACTTAACCTTCAAAGCATTGCACCAAGAGTGAATCTCATATAATTTTGAACAATAAACACTTAAGTACATAACCCATTCAAACTTAGACAATTAGCATATTTAAGCATTAATATGCACATATATTATGGTTTTGGTTTAGGGTCTGCGAGTCTAGACTGTTTGACAACGTATCATTTCTAAACCCATTTTGGCCAGTGTGAATGTTGAAGTTCTGAAATTTGAGGATCAAAAGCTAGCACGGGCTCAATTAATAGTGTATTAGCACTGAGTCTCAGTATTCTAAAATGCGCAATGAACCATGAACAATTAGAAACCGCCAAGCCCTGTACTTGAAGAGCAGGTGCAAGAATGCCAACCCTCGAAAATAATGCTTCAAAGTTCGGTCCAAAATCAAAGTTCATAATCAAAGTTCGGTCCAAAATCACAGGAATCAATGTAGATTGTTTTATGTCTTCATCAAAACCTAAAGAACTTCAGGAAAATAATAACTTCGGATCTCTCCGATGTAAAGTTTCCTGAAAGACTGATCGAGTATTGGAGAGGACGCTGCTCACTGGCACGTCAGGTGCACATCAAACACGGTGGTGTAGACTGGCAGAGTTATTCGAACACAGAACTATGAACAATCTATCGTCATAGACAAGCCAGCTGCAATACAGACGATTAGGATACGGCCGAAACGAAGGGTTCTTCACGTACAGGATGAAGCCTTACAAGTCAGAGCTAAGTTCAATCACAAGAAACTCGAGCACTAAGTCGCAGTGAAAATCAAGTGCCGGTACCGGCAGTGAGAATTCTGGGTCATGAGAATTGCGAAGTTGGAGAAAAAATTTGGGTCCTCTAGGGTGATGCCGGTACCGGCAGTGTAGAATCTGGGTCACGAGTGTCATGCGGATCACGAGGGTCACCGGCTCACGACGGTCATGCGGGTCACGAGGGTCACCGGCTCCGATCCTAAATTGCCGATCTGCCAGCCATCGAAATTCCTCAATTAGCCTACCAACTTGGCGAGCTAGTAGCAAATCAGCGCCTGCTAGCTCCGGAGGTTCAGGGAACAGGGTCCACGGAGCGGAGAATCAGGGAACAGGGATCGGACAAACTTAGAATCAGGGAAATTACTCATGGAGCTTATTGAAATTACTCGTGGGGAACTTACTGAAATTGGCAGTATTCATGGGCAGTACTCATGGGGAGCTTACTGTTTTTACTCGTGGGCAGTACTCATGGCCGTCATGGGGAGCTTACTGAATTCTCCGGAGCTTACTGAAATTACTCACGCCTTTACTGAAATTAGTCACGGTGATTCTGAATCTGAGGACGCATGAGCTGCCCCCGCATGAGATCCACGCAGCCTGGCACGCTAGCGATGAGGACAAACTAAATTTAAGCATCCAATATGAGCACCTGAGCTTCCAATCTGAGCCGTGTCCTTGCGCCCTCGTGAAACGCATGAGCTGCCCCCCATGAGTACTGTCGGTACCGGCACTACTCTCAAAGACCTCATTCTTGATCTCACAACACCTTGAAAATCCACTGCCGGTACCGGCACTGGTTTTGTTCATGAAAAATTACTTCATTAGATTCATGAGATTCTTACGGCTTAACTGAAATTTTTTACCTTACATGATGAATCCTTTGCAGTGAACAATGACACAATGCTCAGATTGTAACTCAAGTCTTTTACTATAATTTTTAAATTTAAATTCCCTTGCTTGAGAAATTCAAATAAACTCAATACAAGTTAAGGTGGAGGTCTATCCAAGGTAAGTTTAAAAATTTCAATAAAATGTAATGAAATTTGAATAACATGCCCAATGAGGTGGTATGATTTTGATTATTTGAATCTACGGATTTTGGAAATCATGTTTGAGGTCTCACATTTTGAACTAAGAATAAAACTTGACATGAACCGATTGTGTTATTTTAAAAAAAATCATCTGTCCGGATCTCATCTAGATTGGACAGTTTTCATCCACCAAAATCATCTCTTAGTTCTTGTGCAAGTTGAAAATTCTTTAAACGGTTTGGATCTTCAAAATAGGTTAGTGTGATTTTTAGAAAAATAACACAATTGGTTTATGTCAAGTTTCATTCTTAGTTCAAAAAGTGAGACCTCAAACATGATTTACCAAAATAGGTAAAATTAAATAATGGAAACCACACCATCTCGTAGGGCATGTTATTCCAATTTCATTACATTTTTGAGAATTTCAAGAGAAAACCTTTTAAAATTAAATTAAAAATATTAATAAAAATATGATGCATCCAACCATCCAGACGTGATCTTCACAGTGACATTTACAAGTTTAATTTGTACATCTACTCCATTTTAGGGTTTTATCAAACATTTTATAGCGCATCTTTGAAAACAATGTTGAATTGGGACGTTAAAGGGTTAAGGGTTAATGTTGGCCAGACAAATTCTAAAGAGATTGCCAAATGGAGGGACCCAAAAACGCAGTGCCGGTACCGGCAGTGCAAAATTACAACTAACACTTAGAGCACAAGGGAACCCAAAAACGCAGTGCCGGTACCGGCAGTGCAAAATCACAACCAACACTTAGAATACAAGGGAACCCAAAAACGCAGTGCCGGTACCGGCAGTGCAAAATCACTAGCAAACTTAGAACAGAAGGGAACCCAGAAACGCAGTGCCGGTACCGGCAGTGCAAAATCACAACCAACACTTAGAATACAAGGGAACCCAAAAACGCAGTGCCGGTACCAGCAGTGCAAAATCACTAGCAAACTTAGAATAGAAGGGAAGCCAGAAACGCAGTGCCGGTACCGGCAGTGCAAAATTACAACCAACACTTAGAGCACAAGGGAACCCAAAAACGCAGTGCCGGTACCGGCAGTGCAAAATCACTAGCAAACTTAGAGCACAAGGGAACCCAAAAACGCAGTGCCGGTACCGGCAGTGTAAAATCACTAGCAAACTTGAACACCTGAGAACTTGAACACTGCATGTGTTTCTGGATTGCTGGTACCGGCAGTCCAAAAACACAAGCAGAACTTGAACACCTGAGGGACCCAAAATCGCAGTGCCGGTACCGGCAGTCCAGAAACAGCAAGCATATTGTGGTCACCACTCAGAACTTGGAACCCTCAAAAGCTCACGTGTATGATCCATAAGGTCAGTGCGAGCACTCGAGAACTTGAAACCCTAGAGCTTGAAATTTCAGAAACTGGAAGCGCCAAGTACTCAAAACCCCACCTATTGACAAATGTGAATCAAGACCCTTGGGCTTACCTTCATCCTCAGTGCAGTCTGTCTCCATCTGGTCGTCTTCGCTCCCCTGACCGGTGCTCTCCACCTCCATCTGTTGCTCTGAAGCCATCCCAAGCAGTGGACATTCGACCTCCAAGTCCGCCACCTGCACGACCAGATCAGGTACTTGAAGTGTTTGACAAAGGAGTCTTACTGTGTCCTCCGAGTCGCAAGATTCCATGTCGTCTTCCTCGCTTTCACCAAGACTTGGCTGCTCCTCTAATCCATGGCTCTCACCCAGCGAAATTGGTACCGAAGCTGTGGGTGAGCTTCTGGTTTGTTCATCTCGGCCCACGTCCACAGCATCTAATTTCCCTTTTGTCAACATTCTATTTCTCCTTAGAGTTTTGGAGCTACTAAAATATAATTTCTTTTGCTTCCTTCTCATCATCCTCTACCTTCTCTCCCTCATCTCCATTCACTCGCAGACACCGATGCTATTCTAATACTCCACTTAAGCAATGTTCACTACTCTTATGTAAACACTTCTATAAGTATATATTACAGAACATCATTCCAGAATCCAAGCTGTCAATCACCAACTTGGCGCTGTTTGAGCTACCATATTCAAAGTTAAAAATCAAATTCAGAATTGACACATACTCTAGATATCCTTCTAGCTCAATAATTCAAAACTCAAAAATTTGGCACTACTGAACAACAGTTGACATGGTTTGAATTTGCAGTGTCCCGTAATGATTTTCTAAAGTACATTATCTATCCTGGCGCATCGTGAATGTCGTGGCGGACAATCAATTCTGATCCCCAGATCTCAATACAATCCCTACCTTACTTATGGTCACTGCTCCATAATAGCCCTGCTAGCTTGAATTTTCTATTTGTTCTCCATGATGCTCCTTGTGTCCAATACATCACGATTTATTTCAGTCATCTGTCAGAATATTGACGGCTGATTACAATTTTCATATATCCAATACGTGTGCGCCGAATTTTGGACCTTACCTTTATTCATTACTAAATCAGAAATTCATACTTTCCCATATTAGTCTTATGTCGTTTAATGTACAATCATGATTCTCGATGTATACGGCCTTCTCTAAATTCATATCCAATTTGCGGCACCTCTCAATGCGTACTTATACCGATTTCCACTAGTTTTCACTACTCACTAGTCAGGAATCGCAATTGCATCTTATTAGTCCCTAGTTGATGCTCGAGTTCCGGGTCATGGCACTCATTCGAGTCGAAGGTGCAGGCGTCCCTACATCCTTCCCGCTAGGGGAAGATGGATTTGCAGTGGTTTCTGCGTTCAGTCTAAGTTTGACATTTCAGTTTCTCGCAGCAACGGTGCACGTTGATGAGGAGGTATTCGATTCTGAGTCTGGGCAGCTTACGCACACCGTTAGGCAGCTGTCAACTGTTACTGAGGATGGGAAAGTCTGGTTGCTTAAGCCGGGTAGATATAGAGCTTACGGTCTCACGGATTGCCTTATGGGCGCATCCACCGAACTCTTGACTCCAAGAGAGTCATCCACTTGCACTATGCAAACAACTGTCCCAGCTCGCGTGAAAATTGAGCCAGGTTTAGAGACAATTTATGAACTCAGTGACGATGAAGTCCCAGAGAATGTAGATCACGATCCTATTCTTCCTCCTTCTCAGCCTAATCCTCAATCCTCTGCAGGCAGCTGTCCGTCCACTAGTAAGCAGCCTACACCGCTTTCTCTGTCTGAAAATCATAGTGTCGTGGAGTGCCTGAAATTGCTATTGGCTAGAAAGGGCTCTAGGAATATCTTCAAAAAGTTTGACTACAACTCTACATCTATCAAGCGAGTCGAGTTCCTCCCGCCCCAGTATAATAGAGATGTCATCTTCGAGTTCCCTCTGTTGGGTTCCTCTTCAAAAACCAACAAAGCAAAGCAACTCCGTGGCATGGACAAACACTATGACGGGCATGCATGGACCCGTACTCACACGTCCAACATTGTCAACGACTTCGGTTTGATTTTCCGTACCTCCTCTTGTTGTGGTCATTTGCGATGTGAAAATATCCATTGCGATTTTCTAACCCGAGTGCACCGCACGACAGCTGTTAATGAAACTGAGTGGGATGGAGTATCCTCCTTCGTTTTTGACGTGGGATCTAATCCTCCCAAAGGATCCACTTTGGTTTGCAAATGCTGTAAAGTTCCTCCCTCTTGTCTTGCAACCTGCGATGCCAAATTCTATTACGTGCTAGGTAAAGACAACATGACTAGAGCTTGTGTTCATTTTGGAACTCACGACCACCCTGTCAAGGTCGGGGCTTACCGAGCCGATATTGCCAGAGGCAAAAGTTTGGTGGAGGAGCACGTGCAGCGAACTCCTTCTGCAACCAATTCTGCCATTGTCTTAGAGGCAACAAAGGAGATGGTCGGGGACATGCTCGTTGCAACTGAAGGTGTAGAATCGAAGACACTTGAACTCAATGAGCTCCTTCCACTCTTTGACAGATGCAAGGAGTTCACCTCGCCCAACATTCGCAACAAAGTGACGGGCTTCAAGTACTTCCGCAGGTTCGGTGTTATGGATAGCATCACCAAACTCCGCGGGTCCAGCAATTGGCCATTTGTCCAGGAGAACAAGTTCCCTGGTCAAGGATCGGAGTCGGACAAAGTCTTTGTCTTCAAAATGTCTGAAATCGGTCCCGGTAGCGGAGTTGACCTTGTGAAGCGAATGCAGCCTGGTGGAGACCTGCAGAACGCATGGCTCATGTTCGATCATGTGAAGAGGGTGAAACAATGGACAACCATGGGCTGCCATGTTTACGACACCACGTATTGCCGTGTTATGACTATTGCGTTGTGCGATATGCAGTCGGAAGACGTCGCAGCTCAAATGGTGGTTTGGAAGAATCTCAACGCCGTCGTCGCTCGCCACGGACTTCAAGATCCAAACTTCAAGGGCTTCATGGCAGACAGCGCGCAAGCAAACTGGAATGCTGTACGCATTGTGTACGGGAGTGGAGATGCTTCAATCCCAATGCCTAATAAAGAGCGAACATGTCTCTTCCATTGGGTGCAGCCATTGGAGAAGCACACGAAGGCTGACATCAGAGGTGACCTCCAAGACCAACATCGCATGCTTTGCAAGCAATACAAGAACGCCTCTACGCAAGCGGAGGCAGATTCCCGCTATCTTGGTATCCGAGCTTGGTGACACTCCTCCGCAGCTACTACTGAAGATGGATTGAGGCGTCTCGACCTATGGCTAGCATTCTGGCATTTTCGATACCGCCAGTGGGGAGGCTTCATGCAGCTTGTAAGCTCCAAAACCCTAAACTCTAAACCCTAAGTCTATACCATTGCTTGTTCTCCTCTCTACAACTACTAACTCTAAATGTGCATTGTTTTTTATATAATAGGACCTCACTGAGGACGAGTTGGCCGAAATGCCCTCTTGCAACTTAGCCGAAAGTATCCACAACAAATGGAAACAACAATCTGGTGATCGAGGGTCAGACCTGTTCGTCTCTACTGTGGAGGACTTCGTCCGATCCTTCATGCAGAGCGTCGCATACTACCAATACCTGAAGGGGGATAGAGCCAGAACTGGCCCTACCAAAGAAGAACTTAAACTCCGGATTGCACAGAAGTCTACAGAGCGCACGGGGAACTCGAAATCCCTACACGAAGCATTAGCAAAGATGCCTGGAGCGGAGGAGTTTTGCACTCGAATGCCTCAACTCGAAGGAGAAGAAGTCTTCCTGTCGTTGAAGCGGAAAGCAGACGTTCCCATCGGTTTGGAGTATGACTCTCACAGACCTGACAAGATCAGCATCTCTCGTCCTCGAGTCCAGACTAGGGGTACAAGGAACAACCCCCTTAACCTAAATGCTTCTCCTGTAGAGCTGTCAGTCTCTCCCCAAGAACTAGAGAAGTCTGATGTACCAGTGCAGGTTCAAGATGCAACCCCAGCTGCAGCTCTACACCACGTTACTTCCGTGCAAGAAACGGCTTGCGACGAGAGTCAGTGGCACATAGCTAGGCTGAGAGCCCCATGTGCGAAGGCTTGTTTCGCGCAGCAGGCTGTGACTAAGAAGAAGTGCATCGCTCGAATCATACAAGACGGGAAATCTACTGCTGCTCCTACGTACACTAGCATGATGGACAACTACAAGAAGAATCGCAAGGAGCGCATGCAATTCTTCTTCTGCAACGACGACATCGAGAGGTGTGTCAAAGGAACCCGCAGAAAGTGGGTTATGTCCCGCCCTGAGGTCCCCGACATGTGGCCCGTGAAGAACGGTACTAACCTAACACGCAAGGAGATACTTGCCCTAGAAAACGCTGGCTTTCGACTTCCACAGCGCGAGGTCATATCGCCACGAAGGCTCTTCCAAGACCACCCTCTCCCCATCGACTTGTCAACATTTGTAACTCCAGCTTTCCCTGCTGAAGTTCCCAAGCGACGTCATGGCAAGAATGTCCGCCGCAACAAGAAGAGCCCATCCATCAAGCAAGCCAATAACTGTGCTAGGGCTGCAGCATTCAAGGGTTGCATAAAGAAGGTGGACATGGTTCCAGTCCCTGCCTTGGGTTGCATCGTCACGTTGGATTCGGGCACGCCTCCGACAAATCAACAGTACCTTCTCACAATTTCCCATTTTCCAGACTGCTCATGCCCTTATTTCAAGGAGATGGTGACCAAGGCAAAAAGAGGACGCAACCAATGGGCTCACTGCAAACATCTCTATTTTGTCTTCACGATCATTTGTGGGTTTGATGCTGATGTAGATGCCTTTATACATGCACCCACTCTTAGCTTCAACGAAGTTAAGCTAGTTCTTGAGAGCGGATTGTTGACTCATCCAACATCCTAGGATACAAAAATGTTGTTGGTTCCATTTTTGACATGTTCACTCTCCAAATCAATGAAATTGTAGTGAGACTAAAAGGGCCACTACAACAGTTTTGAAAACCATGTTATATTATTTACGAAACCCAAAACCCTAAACTTTGGTATTTTTTCTATCTTGTACCCAAACTGGTCTAAACCCTAAACTTGCTATGCACTTCAAATAATTATGCCCAAACGAGTGGATTGGCCCCTAATAAGACGCTTAAATAACAATCTCTTTCTACCCTAAACCGCGGATTTAGGTCTAATTACTACGGTTATAGAGACAGAGTGTGCCTTTAATGTGCCTTTATCCCTGAACCCTAAACCCTAAAACCACGGTAATAGGTACGAAATATTCCACGGTCATAGGTACAAAAATTTACTAAAAATAATTAAATATTCGAATAATTACTAATTATAGTGTCGTTGACCACGGTTGACCTGAAATTCTTGCTCGTAATTCCACATTTCTTGGCTCACTGCTCACCGCTCCCTACTCCCCGCGCGCATACTATCCTCGTCCTGACTGTCTCCAGTGAGACCACTAGATCTGCACCCAGTGATGCAGTGGTTGCCACGAGCAGCCACAATGGGCTATATATTACGTTCTAAATCCTGAAGATTCTGTGAAGATGTACGTGACCATATTTAACTCTTCTGTCCTACAGGCGACACGAGGATGACATGGCACGTCGGGAAGCGGAGCGTCACGAGTATAGGCGCAAGAAGCGCAAGGCTAGGGTAGTGTACCCTTCGCAGATGTGCGACGAAGATTTCCACGTCTGGTTTCCAAAGGCTATGATACGGGCTATAGAAGATGGGGATGAAGAGGTCCCCCAAGACGTGAGGGCCTTGATTCTACCTCCATCGGACGTAGCCAAGTCGTATCCTCGGGGGTTGCACTCTACATTATGTTTGAGAATCACGTGCGTTCATGACCCCTTCTAAAAATCCCCATGTATACGAGGGGTTATATGTTTAAAAACCTTTGTATACATACCTATTTCGTCCTAAATATATGTTTAATGTAAGTATACGTTAATATTTTCAGCTTTAAATATGTATATTGTATGTATACGTAATACGACAATGTTCGAATTAATACCCCTTCTGTGCACTCACGTATACTTGTACGTGTTTAGTATAGTGCACTCCCCAGGGTCGTATCGATCCATGTATGCATATGGAAACCACCTCCGTGTCCGGAGTGCAGAGACGCATTTGACAACCGCGGACTCGAGGGTAGCCGCAACCTTTCGACAACTTTGTCGCACGGGTACTAAGGATACAAATCTTCGGGCTGCGGAGTTGGAGTACGTGGGGTGGGTGGAGGAAATCCTTTCAGTGGACTATGGACAGTTTGAGGTGGTGGTCCTCTATTGCAATTAGGTGGTTGCAAACATGAGAAGAGATGGCGCCACCATGAAGCGCGATGATTACGGTTTCACTACCGTGAACTTTGAGAGATTGATCCCATACTTTGCACAGTCATTTGCCTTCCCGCTCTACATCGAACAGGTTTTTCTTGCACCGGATGTGGCCAAGCGTGGATGGGAAGTTGTGTTGCGTAGAGAACCACGAGGAGTTCGGTCATTCTCTAAACACCAACTCGCGGATGAAGTACAATGCATATCATTGGGAAGAGCATGTGATTTTCCCGGACTCAAAGCCACAGACTTGGATTTGGATCTTATACCGAAAACACCTATTTTGAGCGATGCAGTGGAAGTAGCCCCGGAGGTGGTTGCTAAAGCATTAGAACGCCTCAGACAAGACGACACATCGGTAGATGATTTAGAGTATTGTGACTCAGAGCAGGATTGATCAAGTCCCCGTTCAATCATATACAGTTGTGAATATTCCATTCGATGGATATATCTATATATACATATATTCACACGTACATGTTTAATTAGCAGCCTCATGTCTTGGCCACATAACACACATTCATTTCAACCTCTTAAACCGATAATTTGCACACCTCTCACGTCAGTTGCAAACTACTACTACATGGACGGTCACAATTATAAAACCGGCAATAACTCTTTCCCATATTTCTTGCCAATGTAACCCTCCCCCCTTTTCCCTACTTAATCGACTAAATCAATATTTTATTTGCACAATTATTAAAATAATATACATGGGCAAATCCTAATTACCGTAAGCTAAATGAAAAACTACTCAATTTTGGACACAAATTCTCACTATAAAATAAATACCCTAAACCCTCATACTATATAGTGATTGAGAGGGCCAAAATACATGTAAACTGTCTCGGGCAGTGTTTATAATCTTGGGCTGCCCAAAAAAAAAATATGACTGTAGGGAAAATGTGACTGCAAAATATGACTAGGAGAAAAATGTGACTGCCAAATATGACTGGGCGTTCCCCATGAACGTTTCCATTCGTTCTCTACGGAGATATACGACCCTCCCATTCACTTTATACGGTACAGCTGGCAAATATGACTGCAGAATATGACTACCAGTCACATTGTCAAATTTGGCCGCCGCCGACAATTTTGCCCTCGCAGAACGTGACTGCCGGCAGTCGCATGTCACCCCAGTCACATTCTCCCAGTCATGAAAGTATCGATCTGGCGTAGTGACAATCAATCTCCTACACGACATGCCGTGTTGGACGTCGTGGCCATCATCCGAAAGTGACTCCTCGATATGTGCTTTAATATTCCGCGTACTCATGCGGGCGATAGAATAGTGCATCATATTTGACTTGTGCTTTATGGAGCCAAATAATTTGGCACTTTGAAGCCCTATTGGCTTGGTCAAAAGATCCTCTGCTCTAAGAAACGCATTAACAACAACAACTATCAACTTAGAGTCTCCACTTCTTTGAGCTTAGCGAAGCCAGAGTTCAACTCGATCATAGCCATTTCTTGACCAACTTCCTTAGAAATATGTTCTTTAGGCACTGCACTACATGAAGGCATAATTGAGGTCGTCCATAGTAGCCTCCTACAAGTAGGTCATAATGTTCCCATATGACTAGAGTCATCTGTTGTAGACTGTCTCTACTAGATTGCAGGAAGGCATCTCCGCTTTCTTTTCAAGACTAAATTTATGTATGTAATTGTCTAGAGTCAAAACTTTGATGCATATTTATAGACTAGAAAGACAGTTTATGAGTTGAGTTGTTGGAAGGTAGAATTCAAGGAAGTGTAATACTTACCAATTGCATAAAACCTTCCAATTGTTTGTATTGGAAATGCCAAAATGCCATCCAGTCATTCAGAGCACGACGACTAGCCTCCGAAGTAGCTCTTGAAGATACTTACCAACCTTCGATGAAATTGTACCATGTCTCTGCTATTTCTTGTGTTTTTGCATCTTTCCACTCCTTGCATAGTTTCTTGTGTTGTTGGAACTCTAGTTTGATGTGCTTAGATGTGGCTCGTTAAAAGCATAGAGTCCAATGACATAGATATGTCTGTTCTTTGTTCTCCATGAAGACGTTTTTGTCTCTACTACCATACACCACGCGAACATTGTTCCAATTTGTTTGTGCAATGTCATTCATAAATCCCTTGAATTTAGTGTTGTCAATATCATTTTCCTTCATTACTTTGATAAGTGATGTCCAAAATAGTTCTTGGGCGACCGCGTCCTCGGACTACATATCACAAAGTGCAATGGTAAGCACTTTACATTATTTGTTGTCGTAGACATAGTAGACCATAGTTGTCCATTCCGCCACTCATTTAAACAATGAAGAGTGATAAATAACCTAACTTTGGAATTTGTCTTTTCTTAAGTCTTAAGTTCAAATATCTATTGAATTTTGAACAATGAAGAGTCACAAGTAACCTAGTTCTAGGAAATTATCTTTTCATATGTCCTTGCATAAATCAGAGTGCCGATAACTCCCTATTGCAACAAAATTGAGCATTCCTCCCTCCTAATGGCGACCTCTTCATCTCATCTCCCCATTGCATTTCCGAACTCTCAATCCGGAATTCATGAATAAATTCAATTTTAACGAAATGTGTGTTGATAAAGAGGAAAAAAAGAAAAAACCAATGTTAGGGCTTTTAATGCTGAGCATGCTAAGCTTGTGAAGAAGCAAGGCCTTAAAATGGTCGTTAAGAAGGCTAGTATATTGCCATTTGCTAGTAGTAAACCATCTAACAATTTTCCCATCTCTACCTTTCCCTCATAGTCTCTATATTCTATCAAAATTGTAAACCTTGAAGATGTCTCTGCCGATGTGGATGTCATTAACGTAGATATTGAGGAAATTATAGCGGAATTTGATGTTTCTAGTTCTAATGAGCTACTTAGAGCATGGCAAAGGACTATCCAGTTTGTTATGGTGCACTAGGGAAATAATGCACGAAAGTTCATTGATAGCGGGGAGAGAACCGTTCTATTGTTGATTTGGTAATCTTTGATGTGCTTGAGGAGCTTCTGAATATTGGAATTTTAAGGGGAAAAGAGGTTCTTAATTGGAACACGTTAACTAGTTTATCATAAATGTCCTGGTCCACTTAGATTTGTTGCGCGCTTTCCTTTGCAAATCAATAGATCTCTAATGATAGGGCCTTATTTGGGTTTTTTCCTGACTCCAAGTTCATTAATAATGAGGTTTTGTCTTAGGCTCGATGGGCTAATTCGAAGGAGGAGATGAAGTGGGTGGTATCCTCTGGGTTGCCACTTACTGAACCTGATTTTTCGGAATGTACAATAAAAAAAAATTGGCCAAGCTTTTTGTTCACATAGAGAAAAAGGCTAATAGCATTCTCAACCTCACAATACCAATTTAGCAAGCACAATTATTTGCAAAGTCAAGGAATTGACCTTCCAAACGATAGTTTGTACAAAAACTTTATACTAGCCGAGACAATCAGTTATAGGGAGGAATTTGAGCGTCCTTGAAGAAGTGCTGGAGAAAAAGCAAAGAATCTTTTGTTAGCTCTAATTGATTTTTGCACTGAAGAAGATGATATAGTACTCGACCTCTTTGTTTCTATAAGTATGATCATTACAATTTTTTTTTATTTTTTTTATTTTATCAAAACAACATATAATTTTATTGAATTCAATGGTAAGCATTGATTTTGTCCATGGAATCAGGTCCATCCATCCTAGCTAGTTTGAATTTGACCGGGCATGTAATTGCCTTAGAGCCTCAAAAGGAGCTCTAGAGTGAGATTCTTCTCATCCTTATGCAATTGATTGTTGATAAAGTATTTCAGTCTCAATCATCAAATGTCAAGAAACAACCACAACATAAAGACGACGATGAAGCCAAAGTCAAGAATTTAAGCAAGCACACATATAGTAAGTTGCCAATACAATTTTGTAATTAAATTTTCTGTGTTTACTCTTCATTGATTTAGTCATTTACATCCACACTTCTTAGATTGTAGACAGAAAATAGCTTTGATGAAGAAGAGTTGGTAGAAGCAAAGAAGAAACCTCTTGGACAACATTTAGAGGGTCTTTGGAGCCCAATTTGACCATTAGATATGCCTATTTGGGCCAACGAGAATCCCATGCCTTTTCTAATGCGCCATCACCTATTCCGTCTAAAAAGAGAGTTAGACCACAAACTAGGTTTGCAATAGACGTCTCCATGGATATTTCTATTGATGAAGACTAGAGGATCACTTTCAGTGATATTGACATTTAATAAAATGATTTTTATCTATTTGTTTGGTTTTTGGAAAAAAATCTATTTTGGTTCAAGATTCCTATCTAGACAGTGATTTGTTGTTCATTGCGTTGATGAATTGGTGTAGTTTGGAGGCCCTGAATTTCTCACCAATGGAGTATATAAGTTGATATGGAAGCTGGATTTGTTTTGCTCTTAGAATTGATTAAGAGGACTTGTTCTAGTCTTTGGACTACTTGTCTTCATTTTGCACATCTTCTAATTTCTTGGGTACCTCATCCCCCCATCGTATGCAGTCCAACTCTTTTACATTTTTTCTCTTTGGATACTAAGCGGTTGTCTTGCACTTGTTTTGAAAATAACTTTAGAATGTGGTTGTCTTGCACTTGTTTTAGGAAATGGCTTTGGATTACAAAGAAAGCCATCGTATGGTTTACGGAACACACATACGTATGAAAATATAGCTTACAATAAATAATACTTGCATTCTAAAGGCGGAAAAATAAATACATTGCAATGTTAGTTGTATTTGGCAAATAAATATATGACCTGAGGTACATTAAGATTAAATAGAATCATTCCATAATGAATGGTTTTACCTATCAGTGGTCATCACTAGTATTGGTTGTTTAGGCCCCACAAAGATTGTTTACTGTTCAATTGTCCATATAGTGTGAACCATGGATATTGAATTTAGAAACATAAATTTTAAATCCCATTTCTAATGCAAACTACCAATGTTTGTCACATTCATCCGCAATACAAGTAATGTTGATGACATAGAGTTTATGACTTTCAAAACTAGGATACTAAGAGCCCTTCCAACATAAAGCCAAGGACATAATGAACCTTAGGGTTTGCGGCTCTAGAGAAAACCACCACCATTTGGATCTCAATGGGACGGATTGTAATGACAACAAGGACGGTAATTGCCAAGATAATTAAAATATATATTATTTGAAAATAGAAATACATTTAATGACTTTTGTCCATATGAAATTCAATCATTTAAAACATTCTACGATGCCTAAAATTTTCATATTTATTACATCAATTTTCATGGTCACACATGGAGTGGCTCTTGGATCCGAATGGAGTGTTAGAAGCAACAAAACGAAGCCAGATATTGGAGAAAAATGACCTTGGATTAGTGGCTCTCGGATTCGAGGGCCACTTGGGAGAGGGCAAAAGTGCCAAGTAACTACATCAATTACTTCCATTACTGTCGAGATTTGTATTCCTCTTGAATTTGGCATACTTATGTCTTGTTAATATGATTTTCCATGTTGGTCATTCATTTCAATCCCTTAATTGTACACTCAAATTTTGTTTTGAGAGTACACTAATTTATATGGCTACTTTTATACTTGTTATTTTTATTTGAGTTTGTATATTAGTTATTGTAAAGGAAACAGGTGTTAGTGTTAACTTTCACATTTTAGTGTTGCTATTCGATGTTGTTGTATTTTTCAACATATTGTATAATTCAATACAATATCATTGAGTGTGTTGGCCAAATGCTAATACAAATATTGATAATAGGATAGGGGTATTTTTCCCATGAATAGCTAAGTAGGGGTATGACTTGCATGATCTCAACCTCTATGTTGTAAACAATTCATAAGAGTGAAGTTTAATAAAAATACCCTTACAATTCATATTTCTCTCTTGCAAGGTTTGAAATTATGTTTGGAAGATACATTTATCCCGTTTTGATTGGTAATAGAATTCATTCACTTTATAAAAGAACCACAATAGAATTTCTACATTGTCCCCAATGGTCAATGTAATAGGGTTGGAATTAGCCTCCTAATGAATTGGAGTAAAAGAGGGGCCGGGCTATGCTATTAGATCATAGTCATTTTCAACAGGTACCACAATTTTGATATCATGACTTTCCATAATTATGGAATCAAGTCCTATTAGAATTTTGGTATCCAATTTCTACTAAGATTCCTAAAAGATTCCATGGAATTGGATCTACTCTTACTTAAGTTTAAAATATTTAATTGACTTTAATTTTTGTGCTCACTATTCACAATTCACAATAAGCTATTGCAAACAATCCACACATGAAGTGGTATGGATTAAAAGGGTTTTTAAAAGATTTTTTCAAAAACTATTGCAAAAATTAAATCCAACGATATTTCATCTAAACTATTTAAAAGCTTATTTGAAATCTTATTTCAGAGATTATTCAAAATACCATTTACTATGCAAAGGCATCTTGAGATGCTATGTGGCATTAACTTGTTTGGTTGAGCGTTCCAAGCCAAAGGAGTAGTGCTTCAAGGGAATCATTGTGTGAACAATTTCATTATGGCCCATGTCAACATTTCCAAAGATAACTTACAAAATAGTGCTAGATGGCCACAACAAAATTGGCACCATTGAGTCCATATTTTTACATAGCATTAGCTAAACCAGCTTCGATGTAATCGTCACTAGAATATGATAAAAATTATTAAATATTAATATTCACTATCATATTAGTAATTTATCTACATCTCAACAATTTATATTCATTTGGATAGTGACTAAATAGAAATCTTCTTGAAATTTTTGATTTACAACTTTGTATGTTGTATTGTACATTTAGTCAACTTTGACACATAAACATATCTTTGCATGGTTTTGAATGAATTCCAAAAAAAACATGACAAAAACTTAAACAATACATTATAAAATATGGTCAAAATATTTAGATTCGTTTAGATTTCTTCATCAAATTGACATTCTGATTTACAAAATACCAAAACTATTCACTAACAATTGAATTTGATTGAAGTATCCACTAGTACATGCCCTAAACTGGACTCCGCTTTTTTTAATCTTGCTTATTTATTTTTTCTCTTAAATTTCCCCTCCTACAAAAATACTCTTTCCAAAAATTTGCATTATATACAAGCCTCACACATGTTGTAGGAAAATTACAACATATTATGAATATGTCCCAAAAATAATTTATAGAAAATGCATTTGAACTAAGAATTGTCTACAACATTTACTCCCACGTTCATATTGAATGATGCCACTTGAAAAATATCATCTTAAACACGAAATTTCAGAACGAACTCACAGAATAGAATGAATGTCTTAAAACCACAAAGTGTAGGAAATAACATCTTGTACTTCAAACATTGTCCAATAGCTAATTGACACAAATTCTAATAATAATTATATAATTATGTATTATTAAATTTGCAATGTCGTGAAGAAAAAAGTAGTCTTAAAAATGTTTGGATATACCAAGTATTTAATTACCGCCATCATTGCCTTCAATTGATATATCTCATTTAACTCCTAAATGCTCAAACGACCATTTTTTGGCTGCTATCCAAATTTAATGAGCTGCCCGGAAGAAAAAAAAATTGAAAAAATAAGAAATATTTTAAAATACTACATCAAGTCTACTTTCCAATGTAATTGAATTATGTCAATCCGAGTTAAACTCCACCAGGGATAATTTTTCAAAGTGGATCTATTGAAGGTAGTAGAAGATTGCACAAGGCACACACAAACACAAGGAATGCGTAGAAAGAGATGATCTTTACTCAAAGGCCTTCCACCTTAAGTAGTGTACACTTAGGAGGTCACCATGGCGAACCATATGGGATAACCCATCACAAGGACACTCTAGAGATCAGCCCATGCCTAACCCCTCCTCCCACACACCATTATTTAGCACCCAAACCTCTTTGGCTTCTAGCAATACTACCCTACATCGTTTACCTCAATACTCCCACTTTGCGTAGAGCCAAAGCCTCTAAGTCCAAATGCTATTACTAATCGTTGGTGTCGGTCTCTACAAAGACCCTTCGTGAGCACATCTGCCACCATGTGCTCCGTTGGACAATAATCCAACCGTATAACTCCCAATTCCAACTTCTCCCGAATGAAGTGGTATTGCACATCAATGTGCTTCGTGCGTGAATGATGTGTAGGGTTCTTTGCAAGTGAAATGCACCCTTGGTTGTCGCACATGATCGTTGTAGCCTCACCTTGTGTGCAACCCACGTCTGCCATTAGTTGCCTCAACTAAATGGCCTCCTTTGTGCCGTGGCTCGTAGCCATGTACTCAGCCTCCACCGTTGATGTCGCCGTGGTTTGTTGCCGCTTGCTATTCCACGATACTGCTCCCGATCTGACTTTGAACATGTAGCCCGTTGTCGATCTTCGATTGCTCGTGTCTCCCGCGTAGTCCGCATCGCAATAGCCGCTCAACACAATGTCTTTGCCGCCAAGACACAACACTACTAGAAAATATGTGTCCAGAACAACAAAAAATCAACAGAGAATGGTTGATAGTTGGAGTTGATTTGGACAAGTTGATCTGGACATTTTTCAACAGAGATATGTTGTTTCATTTTTGTTGTTCTGGTCCAAAAAATTCAATTACTCAAAAATAATAATTCTACTACCCGAATTAAAAAATTTAGCTTTGCTGAAAACAAAATTTGTGTTGCCCGACCTAAAAATTGCAGCCTCCTAGACAATAATTTTCCGGCTGCTCGGGAAAAAATTCCTGCTGCCCGGGGAAAAATTCCTGCTGCCCGGACTGTAATTTTCAGCTGACCGGACCACAGTCTCCAACTGCCCAGACCATAGTTTCAGGCTGCCCGGACCACAATACCCCACAACACTTCCACCATCCGGATTTGAACCCGAGACCTCCTACATGGTAACCAAGAGATCTTTCCAACTCACCAATGGTAAGTTACTTTGTGCTACTATGGTTTACTTATTGTTACTAATAAATGCCGTCATCAAAAATTTGGACTTTTGACAATTTTAGTGAACTTTGAAGGCTTGTTTCTCCTCCATACGAAGTCCGATTTTAATAAAAATTGTTGGAAAAGTTGCGTTCTAAAGTCTAGTATTAGTGGTAAAAATTTCACTTTGATTCAATATGTTGTGAAGCTTCTACATACATTTTAGTAGAAGGGGGTTCAACTAAAAAATAATTTTTATCTTTGATACCCAAAAAAATATGTTTTTAGAAATTCTTGAATTTTTTTTATAAATATAGATAAAAACCTGCCTAATCCACTACAAAAAAAAATTTGAAAAAAAAAAAGTTTTTGACATCGTTAAAAATATCCAAAGTCTGCTATGGAAAAAAAAACAGCTCACAGCCATTAATATTTCGTCGAAAAAGAAATATTTTTGGAATTTTTTGAAACTTTTTGTAGATATAGAAAAAGCCTGCCTGATCTAAAGAAAAAAAAATTGAAAAAAAAAAGTTTTTGACTTCACTAAAAATATGCAAAGTCTGCTGTGGAAAAACAACCGCTCTCAGCAATCAAAATTTCGTTCAAAAAAAATATTTTTGGAATTTTTTGAAATTTTTAGTAACTATATAAAAAAGTCTGCCAGATCCACTCCCCAAAAAAAATTTGACAAAAACATTTTTTTTTTTTTTTTTTTGTAATTAGAATTAATTTTTAATTTTTATAAATTTTTAATAAAATAATAATATTAATTATTACAGAAATGTTTAAAACTTGTTTTTATAATGTTTAAAAATTATTTTTAAAATGTATTATTTTTATTTTATTTCATTTTATATTAAGAATATATTAAAAATTTATTAAAAAATTTATTAAAAAATTATTATCCAACTTGATGTGGCCGAAATGCTGCCACATATCCACGTGAGATTTCAATTTTTATTTTATATTTTATATATATATTTTAAAATTATTCAATTTTTTTAATATATATATATTTTATTAATTTATGTGCATGAGAACTCGCAGTTTTGATGAGGCTTCAGATTTCCTTTAATGTTATAGAAAGTTAAAAATTTGTGAAAATGGCACTTACAGTACACAGACCAACAGAAATCAGTGAAAAAGGCACTTACAGTGCACGGACCAATAGAAATCAAGCGACTCCTATTGTTGCATTTACAGAAAGTTAGAAATCAGTGAAAAAGGCGCTTACAGTTCACGGACCAACAGAAATGAGTTGATTTTCTATTGTTTTGGTCGTGATTTTCTAGTAGTGCAACTTGACATCGCTTGTGCCCTTCAAGTACCGCATGATCCTCTTGACCGCCATCTAATGCATTGAGCCCGGTCTCGCCATGTGTTGACTTACCACGCTAATTGGATACGCAAGGTCGGGCCGTGTCGCTATCATCGCATACATCAACGACCCCACCGCTTGTTTGTATGGCACCTCCGCCATCGATTTGGCCTCCGCCACATAGTCCTCCTCCGAAAGCTTGACGATCTTGGAGTTTGCATCCAATGGTGTTGCCACGGGCTTACAATCCTCCATCCCGAATCTCTTGAGCACGTCCATCACATACTTGCCTTGACTCATGGTGATAGTGCGTGTGGCCCTATCTCTCACAAATTCAACACCAAGACAAAAATACAACTCTCCAAGATCACTCATCTCGTACTCTCTCTCAAGCATGGCTTTTAGTGCCTTCATTGAACTTATGAGGCTTGCAAAAATGATCAAATCATCAACATATATGATCACAATCACCACATGTTGACCCTCTTGCATGAAGTAGAGACTATGATCCGCAATGCTCCTAGTAAACCCGTGTACAAGGAGAAACGTGTCAATCTTTTGGTACCACGCTCTTGGAGATTGCTTTAACCCATACAATGATTTTTGCAACTTACAAACAAGGTGCTCATTACCTTGTTGTACAAAGCCCTCGGGTTGCACCATGTAGATGTCCTCCTCCAAATCGCCATTCAAAAATGCGGTCTTCACATCCATTTGATGGATCTCCAAGTCCATGACCGCCCCAATCGCAAGAATGCACCGAATGGTGGTGAACTTGGCTACGGGAGCAAACGTCTCATGAAAATTCACTCCATGAACTTGCGCAAACCCCTTGGCTACTAGTCTTGCCTTGTGACGTACCACATAACCGGAAACATCCCTCTTTGTACGAAACACCCATTTGCAACCAATGGAGTTGCGATCCTTTGGAATGGGAGTTAATTGCCACGTACCACTAGCGATTAGAGAGTCGTACTCCTCTTGCATGGCGCGCTCCCACTTGACCGCATCCTCACCTTGCATGGCTTCACGAATGGTCAATGAACCATCCGATAATGCCACATTTGCATACTCGTCATCCTTTTGAGGGAAGATGTGATTCTTCTACCATTCTCCAGGTGGCTTGCGCAATCTCTGCGGGTACTGCCGATCGCTTGAAGAAGCTTGCTCCTCTTGCGCGTCCTTTGCATCATTCTTAGTCTTTGAACTCGATGGCACTTCAACAACCTCTGTGTCGCCATCTTCATCATCACTGTCATCATCACCTACATCAACAACACTAGGGGACTTGGAGGGTGCGTCCACTAATACGTCTCCACTACTCCCACTTGGACCAACCTCCAAAGGAGCCTCCATCTTAGACTCCTCACAAAACGTCACATCACGTGACCGAATGATCTTCTTCGTCTCCACCGACATGAGTCCATACGCCTTGGTACCTTCACAATACCCAAGAAACACACACTTTGAGGCCTTAGCCTCGAGTTTAGTCCTCCGTTCGTCCGGAACCTTTGCGTATGCAATGCATCCAAAGATGCGTATGTGTGCAACACATGGTTGCCTCCCACTCCACGCTTGCTCCGGGGTCATGTCTTCAACTGCGCTTGTTGGACACCGATTGCGAGTGTACACCGCATTCACCACCGCTTCCGCCCAAAGGTCCAACTTCAAGTTTTGAGCGTGCAACATGCTCCTCGCCATCTCTACAATGGTGCGATTTGCGCGCTCCGCAACTCCATTTTGTTGAGGCGTATACGGGGCCGAAGTTTGCCGTGCGATGCCTTCTTTCTTCAATAGTTCGTCAAACTTCTTGGACATGTACTCGCCGCCATTGTCCGACCGAAACACCTTGATCTTCATCTCGGATTGGTTCTCCACCAATGTCTTGAACTCCTTGAACTTGTCAAAGCACTCACTCTTGGCTTTGATTGGATAGAGCCAAATCTTCCTTGAATAGTCATTGATGAAGGTCACAAAGTACTTGCAACCTCCCATCGACGTGGTCTTCATTGGGCCACACACATCCGAATGCACAATCTCTAAAGGCTTGGTTGCCCGTGTCGCCGCTTCACCCGCAAATGGCAATCGTTGTTGCTTGCCTTCAATGCAACCTTCACAAGTGAATGAAGAAGGATCCACTTTCAATTGATTAAGATCCATCCCGCTTACCATGCCGCGTAGTGTCTTCACACTCTTGATGTTCAAATGGCCGAGTCGATGATGCCACAACGCTAACTTGTCGTCTTTCAAGTTTGAATGCGCTAATGCCGCTTTTTCGCTCATATGCACCTTCGAGAACTTGATGTGGTACAAGCCCTCGTCTTCCTCAATGATGGCCACCTCATCTCGACTCGGTGACAACACATAACACCCCTTATCACTAAACTCAACCTGCAAGTGCTTTGCCACTAATTGCCTCACCGATAGTAAATTTGCCTTTAGTTTGGCAACGTGGAGGACATCTTTGATAGTGATTGTCTTCACACGACCCTTTTCCTCGGTGTCTACAACAATTTGGCCTTTGCCAGGGGCCTCAAGCACCGTATCATCTCCCAAAATCACTCTCTTTGGGTTAATGACACAATACGAATGGAAACAAGTTTTATTAGGTGACATGTGGCTAGTAGCCCCCGAATCAACAATCCAATCACCCAGACTACCGTTGCACGATATGTGACTAGCCATGTTTGCATACTCATCACCATTCTCAATCCAATCACTCATGCTTGCATCCCTCTCGATGCCATCACTCATGCTTGCATCACCCTCGATGCCATCACTCATGCTTGTATCACCCTCGATGCCATTACTCATGCTTGCATCACCCTCGATGCCATCACTTATGCTTGCATCAAATCTAGCCGTAAATGCGTACTCATCCCCATCATCACGAACTTTGGTGTTGTTTGCACTCTCCTTCTCATTGAATTTACGTTTGTAGCAAAATTTGGCAATGTGGCCCTTCTTACCACAATAGAAGCACACCTTGTCGCTTGAGCTCCCACCGCCTCCATTTTTTGATTGCTTCGCCACGAGCGCCGCTCCATCTTCTCGAGACTCATTCTCCTTTCGCCGCGATAGCTCGTGCAACAACCGTGAGGTCACATAGTCCAATGTGAGCTCCGAAATGGGTCTTGACTCCAACGCCACGATGAGGTACTCGTATGATGATGGAAGGCTCTCCAAAAGTGTCATCACGATGTCACCATCCGTAACCGACACGTCGCAACCGTTGAGTTGATCCGCGAGAGCCTTGACCTTGTTGATGTGCGCCAACATGTCATCTTCTTCGCCCATGTTGATGGTGAAGAACTTGCGCCTCAAAAACAAGATGTTGGCCAATGTCTTTGCTTCGTGAATGTCGCAAAGCTTGGACCATGCTTCCGCGGGTGTCTTGCACGAACGAATGTGCGCAAGTTGCGAATCCGCAAGGTTGAGTGCCAAAATGGCAAATGCCTTCTTCTCCCTCCTCTTGTACGCTTGCATGTCTCTAGGATCCGTAGAAGAGAGAGGAGGCTCCTCACTACCCTCGACAATCTCCCACAACTCCTTCTCGGCCATCACCATCTCCATTTTGAACTTCCACAAGTGAAAATTCACCCCATCAAACTTGTCCACGACTTTGGGACCCTCACCCTCAAAAGATGCCATGATCCTCACTTACGTATGCCTCCCCACACAAATCAAACCTCAAACACAAACACACAACTTGTTTTTATGATTTTGTTTGCTCTAATATTGCACCTTTGTGCACCCAATGGCTTCAAAACAACCCCAAACACTAGATCAGCACTTTTGTGCTCCACACACACCTTCCAACACTTAAATGTGAGAGTCCTCACCCAAAAAAAAAAAACAAAGAGGCTCACCAAAACCCCTCAAATCACTCAATGGAGCTCAAAACAACTCCAAATGCCTCAATACGACACCTTAGTGTCCCCAATCACTCAATGCACATCAATGACACCTTTGTGTCCCTCAAGAGCACTCACTCAATGCACACGAACTCACACAAGTCCCTCAAAACCCTAATTGCATTGAAATTGCTCAAAACCGCACCTTTGTGCACAAACTAGCTCCAAATGAAAATTTGAGCACCCCAAGAGCATGAAACACATGCAACACCTAAAAACAAGTGTCTAATCACTAGGATCAGATGTTAGACCCTCCACGAGAGCCCTCACACCTCACAAATCACTTGCATTCACTCAAATGCTCACAATTGAACCAAACGAAGTTCCATTCGCAAAGAAGAGATAGAAGCAAAAACAAGGAGATCCAAGGGAAGAAATTGACCAAGGAGAGTGCTCCAACATTTTACTTCAGCCCATGCACTCCTCCAAGAGACACCAACACTCCAACAACCTCCAAAAACTCCAACAAGCTCCAAAAACTCCAACAATGCTCCAAAACTGCCCGTTGCATACCGACCTCAAAACACTTGCACAAATGCAATCTAATACTCATGAAACACACATGAGTGGGCCCATAACCTATTGAAGGTAGTAGAAGATTGCACAAGGCACACACAAACACAAGGAATGCGTAGAAAGAGATGATCTTTACTCAAAGGCCTTCCACCTTAAGTAGTGTACACTTAGGAGGTCACCATGGCGAACCATATGGGATAACCCATCACAAGGACACTCTAGAGATCAGCCCATGCCTAACCCCTCCTCCCACACACCATTATTTAGCACCCAAACCTCTTTGGCTTCTAGCAATACTACCCTACATCGTTTACCTCAATAGGATCACCTCAACATTGTCTTAGTGTTATAAATTTTGCTATTTGGGGAAAGTAATGATGTTCCCTCCATCATTTCTTTTGCTTTTTTGAAGTTTACAATAGATAATCCAACTTTAACCAATCATGCTAAATTTTAAACTCTAAAAGTGAAAATTATAATTTATACAAACTTTCAAAGGTTAATGCTTTAAATTCATCAAAAATTATTTAAAGTTATTTTTGAAAGTTTGGCGGTACAGATAATTTGTAGAGATGATGTCCTACATTTTGTATATTGAACCAAACTTCATCAAAAATATGGAAGGCACATATTATAACACATCTATGTTTTGTGCAATACCCCTTGGGCTTTTTAGAGGTTAAAAAAGAAATCAAGAAAAAACCTGAATGATATATTCTTGTATTCAAATACTTGCAATTATTGGAGATTGGTGAATTGTTTAGACCAAATATAAATGTTATAGTATTTTCTCAACACGAAATGACATTTAATTATATGTATGTTTCTATAAAACAAGGATTTCATTTGAGTAGAGATTTTTCCACTAATTTTATGATTATATGGCCACACCAACTGTTGATCAACAATATTTTTTTAATTTTCAACTCAGTTTTCATACATGTAAAGTAGAAGCATCACGTATAAGTAACCAAATATGAAGAAAATATTAATTTTCATAAAAACATTCCACCATACAAAAAGAAAATGCAATTTGAGGTTGTTCTATTTATGCAAATATTTTGTTCAAAATACATTTAAATTTACTATGAAATGAACAATAAACTTAATAAATATCTTAAATCATTAAACATTTACAAAAATCAATTAATGACATTCACATCAAATTTTAATCATCAATAATCCTTTTATAACGGAAAATCGACGCTTCAAAATTTCTAAACAACACCATCTAGCTTGAAAGAATTAACTATGGTACTTATTTATCACTACTAGAAAATCCAACTAATCTGTTGATTCGATCGCGTTGACCGGGACACTTTTCTATTGATTTGGTCAATCTTTTGTTCAAATCAAGAGAAAAGAGTCTCGGTCAACGCGACTGAATCAACAGATTAGTTGGATTTTCTAGTAGTGTATGTATCAACGTACATTAGAAATATGTTCATTGAGGATCCTCTATACCTATCTTATAAACAATCAGAGTGACACTAGCCTATAACTAGCCTATATATAAATAAATATATTTATGCATGTATGTGTGTTAAAAGCAAAAGAAATAACTTGTTGAAGTGTTTTAACTTGAAATTGGGTTGATTGTGTAAAGGTGTTTAAAGAATTAACTTTGTGTAAGTTAGGGTGATTATTTGATAATTAGAGGGGGTTGGTTGTGAACCGTCGAGACGGTCCACTTTAGCGGTAAACCTTTACCGCAAGGTTTTTTTCTTTTTCTTTTTTTGCATTATTTATTTGTCTAAAGGCTGCGTTTTAGCTGATTTTAGACATTTTTCCGTGTGGTGTGCTCTTTGGTTTTGGTTTTGATTGGTATTTTTTATTATGCCTTTTTGTCTGAGTAATTTTAGTTGCTTATCAATTTCTAACCGATTAACCGTGGGATTTTTAGTGTTTGTATAATTTGGTTTATTATTTTAGTCTATTATTTCAGTATATTGTTTTAGTCTATTGTTTTAGTCTATTTTTTTAATCTATTATTTTAGTATATTGTTTTAGTCTATTGTTTTAGTCTATTATTTTAGTATATTCTTTTAGTCTATTGTTTTAGTCTATTATTTTAGTCTATCCTTTTAGTTTATCATTTTAGTCTATTATTTTAGTCTATTATTCTAGTCTATTAGTCTATTTTGGTCTATTATTGGGTTGATTCTTTAGGCTATCATTGTAGACTAGTTGTGGAAAAATAGAACTCCCGGTGTTCTATGAGTGTAGTGAGAGTTTAATTAGTGTTGGACTAGGTTTTATTTTAAATGGATGACAATTCGTTGGATGAAATTTAGTGCAATGGATGTAGCTTGGGGTGGGATTTTGAATCCCACCACTGTCGCAAAGAACCACTTAGTTTTGTGCGTGCCGTTAGCTAGTGAATCAGGTGAGACAGAGCTCCTGACAGATCTAGATCTAGTTTCATAGTTGGAGCAATTCTTGACTAGTGTGGAATTGGGTAGGGTTCTAGCAGCGTGGGGGTATTGGAAAATCTATGTTGATAATTGCAGGGACTTGGAAAGATCAGGAGTAGGATTGAGAGAAAATTTTGCTGAATGAAGGGAGACAAGGTGCTGTGGTGGTGATCGAAGACCTAGCAAGGACGAATCTTGCAGCGAGTGGAGTGCGCACGAGATTGAGGTCTGTGGTGATCGAGGGCCGGGACGACATTGCAGCACTGCCAATTACGGAGGTGGCCACGGAAATCAACGAAGGTCACGGCAGGGGAGAGCTTGCTGCGGCATCAAAGGTCACGGAGTACAGGACGCGAAGCAACAAGGCGGTGGCAGATCCA
Organism: Pohlia nutans; assembly: GCA_022496805.1. Taxonomy (NCBI): domain Eukaryota; kingdom Viridiplantae; phylum Streptophyta; class Bryopsida; order Bryales; family Mniaceae; genus Pohlia; species Pohlia nutans. The sequence goes on from CM040097.1 coordinate 20,420,108, forward strand.
GCGTCGGTGTTCCGGGAGCGTGGGTGCGGCAACTTGACTCCGACGAGGACGACAAGTTGGCAAGCGCTGCAGCGAACGCGGCATCAGGGCGCAGGAGCTCAGGGGCTGCGACGGCAGCAAGAGACCAAGGCGACTGAGATCGTGGGGCGAAGGCGACCACCGCGAGGAGCGAGGGTGATACGGTGACGAAGATCAGGGGGCCACGAGGCGTGCGGCAGCGACTACTTTGAATGGCGCAGTGAGCGTGAGGGTCGGCAAGACGAAGACGACGACGACCCAACCTGCAGCGGAGCGGCGAGTCCTCAGGACAAAGCGGCGACCAAGAATTCAAACTACAGATCTACAAAAAACCACAGTGGCGGAACCGGGCTTCATCAGCGAGGACGAATTGGCCGAGGTATCACGGCATCACCACGGATCCGGCATCGACAAGGACAGCAAGCGGAGACGGCAATCACGGCATCGGAGGGTGAGCAAGGGCGACGGCGAGGCAGCAAGCTCCGATCCCTGGCGGCGACTCCGATCCCTCTGTTGCGAAACCACCACCAAAGTCCTCACCCACAGGGTGATATTACGTAACACAGGGTGACAATACAGAGGGGACGTCCCCTCACCTCCTCTTTTTCTCAAATTTTTGGGTTTTTTTTTTGGGCTAGTTAGCTTTATGAATGACTATGAAGATTGAAAATTATTTGTAATAGTTGATTGGCAATTTTAGTTGCCGACTCCCTTTTGTGTGTATGTTATTATTTTTTCTCAATTATTGTCAAAAGAGGTGTGTGAGCATTGTGGTGTAATTGTGCTTTTGTGAGTTCATTGTGTGGCATTGTGGAATTTTTGGCCCGGTGAGAGGTATAGCGCAGAAGCGCTGCCCAATTTTCACCAGGCCAATTTTGTGATTGGGAGAAAAGGTTAGAAAGGGAATCCAATTTAGGGTTATTGGGCACGACGCGGAAGCGCTGTCCAAAAAACTCCCATTCTCCTATATCACATAGTTTTAAGAGTGATAAGTGTAATTGGTAAGTGTTGGTCTTTGTGGTGTAGTGTGATACTAAATTGTGCAATTTTAGAGCCCGTTTTGAGTAGTGCAAGTGTGCTGTAATTTTTGGGTTAGTAGGGATTTTGAGTATTTGAGGGCACCAATTGTCCAATTTAACCCCAATTCTTGAGTACTAAGGTTCTTTAGGGGGAATTGTGGTCAATTGGAGCATTTCCCACCAGTTTTGGGCCAATTCCTAGGTAATGTGTGTGTACTGTAATTTTTGTGCACAAGTCCAAAAACCCTAATTGGAAGGGTTTATTCAACAATTTTCCCCAATTTAATGGTACTTGGTACCTAGGGTAATTGGTGAATGCTTGTGAGTCTACTTTAGTGTTTGTTATTGCCTCATTCATTAGGAGAAATGTGGGGTCCCCAAAAGGCCCTGTAAGGCAGCCCGGGTTAGGTGACTGGTCTACCAAACACTCCTCCGATGGTGGCACCATTGGTCCTCGTCGTTGCCCACTGACAGTGTCGGAAGCCGCAGTGCTGGCAGTGCTGGCAGCGTCGGCAGTGCTGGCAGCGTTGATTGGTTCGACCCACGGAACTGCACTGCTGGCAGCGTCGTGGCACCATTGGTGCCAACGGGGAAAACGTGCGGGCACCATTGAAATTTCACTGCACGTGAGAAAACCAAAGGCCTTTTGGAGACCCCACCTTTCTCCTCATGTGAGCATTTGGAGTGTGCTGTAATTTTCTTGCACACACCCATTGTGGCCCGTAGGCATCGTTTTCTCCACTTTTGTGCCTATTTCTTCCACCATATGCATACCTAGTTCTAGGGCGTTCATTGCTTGGAGTAAAAATACCCACCCCTCGGCCGGCTATATGACACATTGACCGGGCAACCGGTCAAAGTGCTCATATTGGTTGTTTTAAAATTTTAGCTTAGCTAGGAGAACGTATATAGAATAGTGAATGGCAATAACATTTATTTCATTTAGAATTATTTTTATAGCAAATTCAGGAATGTCAAAATTTTGACGTGATTTGTTTATAGTGGGTAGATCCCCATTTTCTATGTATGCGTTGTACCACATTTTTGTTTACAATAGAGATATTTGAAAAGGTAACTTGTGGTTTCCCACCTAATGTATTCACTTTCACCTCCTAAAAATGAGTGCATTGGAAATTTCAGTGAAACACTTTTATCCGTATAGACTAATTGCACCTTTACAAATTTGAATTTTCAATCGCATCAATCATTGAAAATATTCAACAAGGAACATGGAGATTAAAAGATAAAAACATCTCATTCATCTATGCAACAAGTATTTTTTTCACCTCATAAAAATGAATGTTATTTATGATTTACTAAAGTGAGTCCTACTCTACTAGACCAATTGCACCCCTACATTTTCAAATTTTTAAAATAAAATCATATATTGAAGTTATTAAACAAAAAATATGAAGGTTGAAAAATAAAAACGTGTACAAAACTCAAATGTCTGCACAAAATGGTGCAAATTGAGTTTGAACACTTTTGAATCTTCCAACCCTTGTATTTTTTATTCTGTAACTCCAATGTTTAATTTGATTGAAATTTTATGTTTGTAAGGGTGCAATTAGCTAAGGTAAATCATGAATGATATTCATTTCTACAAGGTGAAAGAAAATATACAAGTTGCAACAAGGAATGAGATGATTTCATCTTTTATTTCAATATCTCTTGTTGTGTAATTTCAATGATTGATGTGATTAAAATTCTCAATTCATAGAGATGTAAGTAGTCTACAAGGGTAAAAGCATTCCATTAAAATTTCCAATGCACCTGTTTTTTAAGGTTTAAAAGTCAATACAAAAGCTAATAAAAAACAAATTTATCTTTTCAAATACCTCTAATAGCTTGATGAAAGATTTGGGGCATTATGATCTTACAAGGATGGAGTTGCTCTCCTTCATTGCTTCATCATGAGTCTACAACTATGAACAAGTAACTACAGTACAATACCCAACAATAAATCCTTGTAATACCTACTTGTTTTTGGTAACACATGGTTGTGACCTTAAATACATTAGTGTCTCTTGTGGTTTGACTAAATATGGCCCCTACACAAGCAAGTTGTAGGGGAATATGTACAACCACTCAATATGTGGAGGCCTTGGTTGGCAAAAGGTATAGCCGATGGGCCTTTGCATTTTACCCCCCTCCCACTCCATTTGACGTCCATTTGCACCACATGATGACATGCAATGAACTAGGAATGTATAAGGGTATGCTTCCAAGTGAAGATCGGGTGGGTGAAAGTCACTAGAAGACAATAAATGAGGTCTCAAGAACCACCCATGCTCCGCCCATTTCCGTAAGAATAGAAAACAAACTCTTGGGTTCATCCATTTCGGTAGTGAATCAATAGCTAATAGCTTTTCAATATCCACCACCAATACATGGAAGCTTGGCCTAAGTGAGAACCGATAAATAGATTAAAATAAATTATCCAAGTTTTGTCTTTATAATAGCAATGGAGAATATAATGTTAAACCATCACACTACATTTTATACAATCCAAGAGAGATTCATAAAAAAAGATTGTAAGGTAGGAGCACCCAAAGCCAACAATGTATCCAATTCCGACATAATCAAAGCACAGTAGTTATTCGAGAACATAAGTCTAGGTAGACTATAGATAGTTTATCATTTTGATCAACATACACGAAGGGCTCTATGATGTGCATAGAATTGTGTTATAAAATGATTGCATGGTTTAGATATTATCGGAACAGGATACACTGTTAGTTTTAGGTATTCCTACCTTAGATTTACTTCAATCCAAATAGAGCTATGAGAGCATACACAAATGGTGTTCTATACCAAATGTCTTCTTTCCTGCTATTACTGCCACTAAATAGTACCCAAGTGCGACAAATGAATGACTTTGCCCAATCACAATGCAAATATCATCTTATCATATCCCATCTACCCGTTTTAGTTGCAATCTTAAAGCTTTGACAAACGTTAAAAGGACGCTCTAAATCTAAAGGGCCTTGGCCATTTTGTGATGGCCACTACTAGACAATTTCCCTCATGCAGTGACTGTTAGACATTGAAAATGTCCCCCCTCCGACTCCGGGCCTAGATAATGCCGGTGGCTGCCACTATGTTGCAAAGTTTCTTTGTAAAAATTACAATGCACATTCAACCCCATCTAATCACATTCTACATAATCATGAATGGTGCACGAGCATTCCATGTTGGCTTCAAATTATATGCGTGAAAAAAAAGCGAATTTCTGGGCATGGTACAGTACTTGGCAGTCACTTCCCATCAATGTCTTTTACACATGCAGAAACACTACAAAATACCAAATTTTGAAATGACACTACAAGTGGTAAAATTATCCAAACCAGAAATCATAAAGTGTGTAAGTGAGATAATTGAATCTACTTCAATTGTATGATAACAAATTTCATTATTTTGAGATTTTTGGTGTGAGATATGAAATAATCAAAAAAACTGATTAAAAACTAAGCAGCTTTGGATTTGAAACTTCAAAATTTGATATCTTGGTCAATAATGCTTCAGAATGCATGATCAATTTTTGGCATGATTCTAACCCATTCCTTCTATAGATAATGATTATAATATCCTTTAAGGTAATAGAATATGTTGCTACATATGTTTAAATTTAGTAGGTCAAAAAATAGGTTTTAATTTCAAGTAAAAATTGTTCAAAATGAAATATTTTTTGTGAAAATTCATATGTATGTGTAGTGCATCTTGTGTCCAAATCTCACTCAAAGATTCTCATTTTTTCATTTTTTCATGTCCCTTTTTCTCTGGAAAGGAAGTGAGGTACACTTGTTGCCAAGTACTCAATACAATGCCCATCAATAAGTTTATGTTCATCCAACCTTTTAAAGAATTGTTAATAAGATTTAATAAAAATATAAGCTTTGAGCCAAATTTGAACAATCTGTAGTGCACACAATGAACCACACATACAATTCAATTTTGGTAATAAAATATTTTAAAAAAATCTGTTTTTATTTGAAATTCAAACCTTCAATTTTTACCCTTCATTCAAACAACTATGAATACAAATTTTGTTACTTATGCAAAGAATGCAAATCCTCTCTAGAATCAAGTGCAAAAAAATCATGAGTTTCAAGGTCATGAATATTAACTAAAATATCTATGTTTTCAGTTCAGAATCGTTCAATTAATTTATTTTTATTTTTATTTTTTAATATCTGATCCAAAAAAATTCCAAAGAAGCAAATTTTCACAATTCGCATGGTTTTATATATTTTAAATTCAATTCTTGGATTCATTGTCAGTGAAAATTTGAGTATTATTAACCCCTAAACGTCACAGCGTCCAGAAACTGAACGGCTAACCGATTCAAACCTTCCCTACATTCTCATCAATGCTTGGATGAAAGTCATCTAAATTTTTGGAGATACTTCACCAAGTTGTCGTCCTATCTAATGGTTTGATTTTAGTCATACTTGAGTACATATTTTTCTAAAATTACAAATGTAGAAGTATGTCAAGTCGTTGACCAAGCCAAAACTGCATTGACCGTAGTTCAAAAGTGACCTTGCAAAAATGAGGTCATAGATTTAAGAAACACAAAAATTTCAAAGAATCATCATGTTTAAGAGTATCTCATTCCAAATTCATTCCAACAAATTTTACTCAAAAAATATTAGAATTTAGTTTGTAATCAAATTTAGAAGGAATTTTAAATTTTAAATTTCAAATTTTATAATTAAATATTGGTGATAGTATTAGTTACCCTAAACCGTACAGATGGAATCTAAAATTCAAAATCTAGAACTTTCATTTGTATATCAATCCCAAAATATTCTTCTAAATAGTAGTTTATGATGATTTTTCTCAAATTGTCAATTCCAGGGACACCCTGGTACGTTTAGGGGTTAAGGGCAAGCTTCTATGTGAGAATGGGTTGGGTGAAAGGCACTACAAGACAAGAAATGAGGTCTCAAGAACCACCCATACTCCCCCCATTTCGGTAGAATTGAAAAATGTACTCCTGGATTCTGCTTTGTTCACCCATTTCGATGGAGCTTCCACTGTTTGCGGACCAACCACCCATACATGGAAGCTGGCCCTAAGACCACCAACTGGGAGAGTACAATCAGAATACTGTCAGTGTGACCTTATTCATGAGTATCCAATTGATGTCAAATCTAGACTACCATAATCAGGATATCCATACCATAGTAGTCAATAGATTACATTCTGTAGATGGAAATCATCATTTTATATCACCATATATATTTTTAATTTTTCAATTTTCGCAAAGCAATGTAATGTTCGTAAGCAATATTCTTGGAATATCACTGGGAGAAGATGTTGTAATAGAGATGATATTTTTAAATCATTCTTCGCTATAAGTCTCCATTTGCTTATTGAGGTTTAGATTTGACATTGTGCTTAACCCCAAAATCACAACAAGCTCATGTAGAGCTTTTTGAGAATTTGAATACAATGTAACGAAGTCAAATTTGAACGAATTCTTTCGGAAAGTGTACTGAAAATGCAAGCTTACAGTATATAAGCTTCTTGATTTTATTTTATTTTAAAATTTGCATGAAGTAGTAAGCCCAAAAATTAAGGGCCTAAAACTTTAAGGAGAACTTGGAGAAGGTTCTAATAGGCGGGGTGAGCTGATGGACAAGCTGCAAAAAAAAAGATCAGCCCATTTGCCTTCACTTTGACCGCTATCATCACGAAGTTTATGATAACAAATGGCATGAGTTTTTTTCCACACATTCTTACAATGGTTTAGTACAAGATCCTGCAATTGGAAATGAAATTTTTATTTTAATAATTACATCTTTTGGGGGTCAATTTCAAAGTAATTTTTGAATCGATAGGTCAAATTTTAGTGTGAAATCATGAGATTTTTCTTTAGTATTAAAAAAAATCCATACTGTACCCTTGTGTCGGATTCATTAGGTCCAATACAAAGTGAATTATTTTTAAGGTTATTTTTCATTCATTAAGTGAAATTATATTTTCTTCAAATTTCATTTCTTGTGATATCTAATATTTCTCCATGACTTTTGATTCTAAGCTTTGTTTGTTACACCTCATTGAGCTATTCATTGCTAAAAAATTTGAACATTGATATAGCACATTCAAGATGATTTTATTCTCCTCCTTTTGCAATTTTTGATGATTTCTTTTTGATGGAAACTATTATAATTTGTACTTGGGTAAGTTGTTTGCAAAAAATCTTAAATTTTTATGAATATAGATTATTTTCATTAATGTTTTCTACACTATTCAATTATACCACCTTATAATTTCTAAGAATTTCAGTACATGCCATTTTAATTTTATTTAATTTTAATTTTGGACGAATCCAACCATAGCGTAGGGTAATTGGTTTTGGAGTGTAGGAGTTGGCCATGGTTGGAACTGATGGAGATGACACGGATTTAGCAAGGTGGATACGTGTCTCGTGCGCTGGGGAGAATTGGGGATATAAGTTAGACACCATCCTGAACGACGGAGTCTCTAGATGCAGGTACCTAAAGCATCACTTTCGAAAACGACTCGCCATCACTCGCATTACCGAGGCCAGCCAGCCAGCAGGGGCCTGTGCAGGAAATTAATACGGGTTCCACGTGTGTGAAGATATTGTGGATTTCTCTGTACTGTTGCAGTAGGCTCATCCCCATCCATGGCATGTTACCATGGCTGCACTCCACCCTGACGCGTGTGCAAGTGGGAGGTTGATTGCCCCCACTAGGCTCCCAATACTTGTACTTTCTAGCAGCTTGGCTTTCAAATAATTTTATAAATAGAAAGCTAAAATTTGAGGAAAATTATTTTTCAGAGAAAAAAAATTTGTAAGGGAAAAAAAAAAAAAATCAGAAAAAAATCAGGAAAACGAGCTCTATGTTTAAAAATAACGAATTATTTGTCCGAGGAAGGACGAAGTTGCTACAAACATACGATAGTGGTACCTATCCTTTTCTAGCTAGCGAAATATAGCCAGTAAGCAAATTTTTATGAAATAGCTAAATTTGGACCCAAAACTCAATCCTTTATTGCCAAACTACTCATCCATGTTGACGCATTTCTCAAATTTTCATTCAATTATGACAACTTTATGTTGAATGTTCAAGTGCTACAATGTTTGATTCATTGGTGCCACCTTTTTGAATAATGAAAAATTGCATAAAAATCCCTGGGCTGACTCGTCCCCATCTTGCATTCCCAATCGTTGCTTCAAAAAGTCTGGCACTAGTTCTTGATTGATGGCCCGTTGTCGGTACCCACATGGAACGACACCTCTTGTGTTCTTGCTGACACAGGCAGGGTGGCCTCCCAACAGCTTTGCTGCCACTGTTTTGTACAAACATTCCGTAGCCAGGCACCTGGATATGTCTGACTGCATATGTGTCATGCAATCTCATCAGTCATCACCTTCTACGGATATTGATAACCATGGACGGCCCATCAATTGTTCAATGTCATTATTGAGGAATGGTTCAGTATAGGGTAATACTCGATGAAGAGGCAATTTCACGACAAGAAAAAAAAAATGCTGACAAGGTCAGCAAAGCCCAACAAGCACTAGTAGGATTTTGGTTCTTTATAATTGATCTTTTGTGACTAAGGATTTTTATTATCTCTGCCCCACTAGGAGAGAGACTACGGAAACGCTTCATTTTTAAGGAGTTACATGGCTGAACAATACAAACTAGGTGTAAAAGTAAATCTAGGGTAAATACGAAGGCAGAGACTACACAACTAGCCGCTTGTTTTATTTTATTTTATTGCGAAATGCCTGATAAAGAGGACATTACCCGACTTAAACCGTAGTCGGGAAATTAGAGGAAGTTTGATTTCATCCATCACTTGAGATGAAAAAATCCGAATTACATTAAATAATTGTTCCTAGAATTGAATGGAAATTTTTTTAACGATGGTTTATGGCTCCCATTCATCCCCAATTCGTAAATTTGGGATCAAGAAACCATAAGAAGTTGTGTGGCATCACCACAGGTATGTTCTTAAATGAAGCTAAAATATATACACCTAATGGCCATTAAACCTTAACCCCCAAGCATCCCTAGCTTTTTTGGCTTAAAATCATCATTGCTTTTGATGTGTTATAGGTCTAAATGTAAGTGAGGTATAGGAATCTCAACCGTACAATCTTGTAATATACATGTTGTAGATCATATAGATCGAATTTGGAGTCATTTGGCCATATAGATTGCAAAATCATAGTGTTTTAGTGTAAAAAAAGGATGCTGAAATTTTCCCAGCAACATAGTTAGAGGTGAAATTCGTTTTCAAAATTACTCAAATGAAAAGACTTTGAACTATAAAGTAGTTCGATATCATCATATAAACACATTGGTACCAAAAAATACTTATGAAAAAATTTAATGTGCCATAAAATGGCCTTGCAATGTCAAAAAGTAGCCCGAAAAGTGACCGATTTGACCCAAAAAGCAAAAAGTGTCCAACTAGACCCGTGCACTAAAATGACTCCCAAACATTTAGAAAAACATGGATTGACATGAAAAATTTACCATGATAACTAGACTTCAAGGGGAATCCAACCCAATAATGTTTATTGAAAACGGACATGGGATGAAGGAGATACAAGCCCCCGAAGTTGCAGCCATCAAAATGCACAAAAATTGTCCCAAAAAAAAGACCCCTACTCTCAAATGATCACCAAAAATTCAATACATCTCGGATTGATTTGAAATTTTTACCACTCATTCAATACATCACGAGGGGAGTTTTTTCAAAATTTCATTAAAATAGAACACTTTTTGCAAAAGTTACAGGTCTTCGAAGGTGAATGTACCCCCAAAAACGTCCAAAATATGGACGTCGGGACGGTTAGGGGTTAAAGGTCAAAAAAGCCTATTCTGATTATTATTATACAACAATATTCTATTGCATTTGACATGGTTCTACACCTCTTTTGGGTTTCAGATCAAAAGTGAAGTTAAAATTTATGTCGACACGGTTTTAATGAGCTATTGGGTTTTCAAACTTTCTACTTATAGCAAATGTCAAATTTATGTCAATGTATCTACTATCTCTAAGCGACTTTTAAGGTTTAAAGAAGGGACTTTTAATCTAAGGGACTAATTAAACCTTGTAAAAATCTAAACTATACCACAATCTAAAATATTCCATGAGAATTCTGAAACTATAAAATACTTCTTATTTGGGCTTACGAAGGAAAAGTTATAGGTGGACGAACTTATGATGAAAAAATCATTCATCAAGCGAAATCACAAAGGAGGGACAGAATTCTACCCATTTTGATGGATGGATGTGGCAAAGCGAATGGAAATTAGAAAGAGTCCTTGAGAAAGGAGGAGAGGCTCAGGAAGACCACCGGGAACATCCAATCGTTTGGAGACATTCGGGAACTTGAAAGAGATCCAATTTTTTTTCTTTTTTGCTTTTTATTCAAATTTTACACTATGTTAAAATAGAAGCTCTAAGCTCTCAATAATATTAAAATTCATTGAAATAAAGTTAAGTATGCAAAAGTTGTGTGGTTTTGAAACTAAAGCATGTTTTGAACTTAAAAAGCATTCTAAATTTATCCTTGGACTTACACAATTTTTTGTGTTTTTGTTAAAAAAATTAAAAAAAAAAAAAAAAAAAAACCACATTACAATCTAGAGTTTCTTTTGCGTATTCCGAAACTACAAAAAACTTTTAATTTTGACAATTTATGCAAAAGTTAGAGACGGATGAGAAACACTTTTATTTTCTCCATCCAGTTCCCTATAGATGATACTGCAATTTTTTGGAGCAAAAAAATTGCGAGCTAATTTTGGCTTTGCTAATGTAAATACTTTTTAATACAACTCAAATACAAATTCCTACTCACTAAATTTCAAACATCTATTATATTAATTTAAACTTCCCACGTACTACTTTTCAATTCCCACACACTAACCTCCACAATTGAATTCTCATATACACTACAATAGTTTCCAACATAATTCATTAATTGCTTCTTTTATTTACTGATTTGCCTTCCACATACTAATACTTTAGCACAAAAGCTTTTAATCGATCAACTTCTTCAACAATTCAAAACTACCAAGAAAGACATGAGCAAGAGACAGAAAAAAGAAATGGAAGCAAGAGATGAGAGCAAAGGATGAGAACAAGAGATGAGAGCAAGAGTCGAGAGCTTCATATTCCTGCTAAAATCACTTACAACATATGATCATCATAGAATGTGGTGGTTTGGGAAGCAGAAAGTTCCCTAATATATATACTAAATCAATAATTGGGTCAATTACTACTCACCAACTCAATTTAACTACCTTATTTTATCAAACACCTACCGCCATTAATTTTTTGTCTTTTCTTACAAGACTTTCATCTAATTTTGTTTTATTAGTTGAACATCATTAATACTTTTGTTTTATTTACAAAAGCATCTAGCTGATATGGACAAGAAGCTTCACACTTCCTCATGTCTTCCAACTATGCTAATAAATTTTGTTTTATTTTACAAGACTTTCAACTAATTTTTTATTAATTGAATAACTATTAATACCTTGCTTTATCCACGACGTATCTAGCCAATGAGGACAAGCGAATTCAAAACCCCTACCAACCCCTTCAATCATGTGCCCGGTTGGCGGTCAAAGGTTGAAGGAAGTTAACGGGAAGTCCTTTTTCACTTTATTGTTGGACCTCAAAATTTTACTTAATATAGCTAAGGTGGAGAATTTGACCTCACCAATGGCTTCAAAAGGCCCAAATTATTCTAGAGAACCTAACTCGTGAAAATACTGAAACTTCCAGTGCTACCTTGATGGAATTACTAGTCGGTTTTACGCTACCTGGTAAAAAGTAATTTTGACTTCACTTGATTTCACCATTGGAATCCTTGAGCTTCGAATAGTTAGAATAGTATTTTGGAACACCTGATTTGAACTCCTAGATTGTTTTGAGTAGGTCGGTAAAATTTGTGTAAAAATTTCTCTAAAAAACAACAATTTTGTCTTTCTACAATCACTTAGATTGTAAACAAACAATTGTTTTATTTATTTTTTATCCTTATCTTTATTTTTTCTTTTGCCTTGCTTGTTTTATCTTGTTTCTTTTTTGTCTTATTTCTTGTCTTCTTCTTGTTTTCCTTCCTGTCTTCCTTCTTGTTTTTTTTTTTTTTTTTTTCTATTTTTTTTTCATTCATTTTTTTTCATTTCTTCTTCTTCTTGTAGCAGCCGCAAACCCTACTCCCACATCCAAGAGAACAAAAAGAGTCGTTTGTATTTGCAAATATTTAAAGGTGTTGATTGCTGGAAAAAATACAGGGTGTTTTCAAGGTAGGGTGACTATAAATAACACACAATTTGTTATTTACAATTTTGCCATATAATCATGCACTTGACCCCCGGACGCATTAAAAAACTTGTCTAAAAAATTCTCTAAAAAACCGCAATTTTTGTCTTTCTACAATTGTTTTTACTGTAAACAAACAATTCTATTATTTATTTTTTATCCTTATTTTTATTTTTTCTTTTATCTTGTTTCTTTTGTCTTGTTTCTTTCTTGTCTTCTTGTTTTCCTCCGTTATAATCTTGTTATATTGAATACTTGATGTCGACCTTAAGGCTAAGAGTATGTCCACTCCTCTTCTTCTATTCACCCCTTGACCACTATCATTACATCCAAATTTTGGTGTCACAAATTTTTTTCTCCACACTTTTGAATTGCTATGTGTCCCTCTATATTGTTGGTGAACCAATCACAATCACTACCGGTACACATGAGTAATCATTATTTCCATCAATCTAGAATACCGAGTCTTTCCTTAAATTAGCTATAAACTCGGGACGTATGGAAGGTATCAATATATCGTGTTTGTTTTCAACGGCTCTTACCTGCCTTATATATGCAATATCAATTACAAACACTTTTCATTTACTTTTCAGAGTCAATTAAGAATTCAGTGGTAGAAATCACATGCTCTAATACGGGCTGAAATTTGGTTGAATCACCTCCAAGAAAAAACAACTTGGACTTCATATATATGAGCATATCTACTAGCACTTTGGATAGCTCTTTGGCTCTGCAAAAATAGATTTGTATAGGTTGGACAACAGTTTATTTGGAGGGACACACTGAATACAATAATCCAATTCAGGGCCCTCAAAACGACTAAAGCTAGTGCATATTCTCTTTTTAATTGCACATCTATGCATGCGTGGTGACTTGTGAGTGGTTTACTTGCTATTTTCAGAGTCTAATTGAACAATATTGATGGAAACCTATATGATATACACTGTAATTTTTTGATGACCTTCATAGTGCAATACAAAGTTGATGATGTAGATGCTTTAGCTTACTTATTTCAGAGTCTAATTGAGCGATATTGATAGAGAACTACACGATATGCCATGTGAGTGCAATACAAAGTTGATGATGGAGATGCTCTTACTATTTCAGAGTCTAATTGAGTGATGTTGGTGGAAAACTATACGGTATGCCTAGTAATATTGGATGACCTTTAGAGTGCGGTTCAAAGTTGCTCTAAAGCAATCCTAAGACCATCTCCACTAGCACTCTGGATTGCACTCCGAAGGTCATCTAGAAAAGCCAGACCTCAACATATAGTTCCTCCACCAACATCACTCAATTAGACTCTTGAAAATAGTAAGTGAGCCATTCACAAGTCACCACGTATGGATTGGGCGATTGTGATGTGCAATTAAGAAGAAAAGATACACTACACTAAATGTCGTATTTACTGTCCTGGACCACTATTCCTAAACCCGGACACTATTTAATTTTAGGGAGATATAGTGTCCTTGTAAGAAAAAAATGAATGTAGTGTTCCAATGACATATGACAACTTTATAATAAATATGGCATGCCACCTCATGTCACTCTCATTACTTAGAAAGAACATGGCACTCTCAATGAAAGTGAGAATGACAAGTGGCAAACTCCTATGTAATGTCAAGAGACATTATTTTTTTTACCTTTGAGCGAATTTTGGTAAAATACATCAATTCTCCTCGAACACTAAATACGCCATTCAGTGTAGCAAGAGTGATTTTAAGTGCCCTGATTTTTAGTAGATTATCCAGTGTCACGGGCCAAATTAAATCGTTCACCAACTGAGTCTCATCCATTTTTCCATAGCCAGAGCGGTGTCCAAAGTGCTAGTGGAGATGCTCTAATAGTGCTCTTATAACGTGGGAGTACCATAAACCGCGAAGGCCCAAAAGTTGTGCAATAGATTGACATTGAAAAGTTAAGACTGTGACCATAAACTGTTTTTTAGGAGATTAGTGTTGACCAATCGGCTTCTTGTATTTTCTTTATTTTGGGTAGAATGATGGATCAACCCATATATTGACTTTGGATTGGTCCTAGTATCGGTTTAAGATGAACCTATGTAACCACTAAGGGGTTTGAAATACTTCCCACTTAGAAAAATTGTAAAAAATATCTATGTGGGATAAAAATATGAAATCACTTTCCCTCTTCATGATTTTTTCTCTTCTATATAAAAAATTGAGTCCTAAGATACAATTTTATTTTTAATATCCGAATCTCCTTATTTTCACGGTTTCTGGTATTTCTATGCTACTTTGTGAGAGCAAGTCGTTGCCATTATGAAGAGAAGTAGAATTCAAATCATGTACTTCACTTTTGAATAGAATTAAAGAGGTGGAGATCCGATCTCCTCACGGCACTGACAGTAGCAGTTGAATTGATTTGGGAGAAATCATAATAAGCTACTACTGCAGAGGTGCAATGTGTCACTGTGTCAGGGTGTGCTCAATCACTGTGACCAATGTGCTCACTTCCAACTTCAGTTATTGTAAGTTATTGTAAGTTATGCAGTCCCTAAATACCAATCATGATCTTTTCTTGCAACATGAAACTTGAAATGTTGAAGTGTTGAAACTTGAATACTATTAAACTATTAAACTTGAATACTATTTTTTAAAGTTTTATGAAAAAATCAAATGAACATTTTATTCCATTGAAAAAAAAAAAAACATCAAATGATACAAAGGAACATATTCTCTGGCGAAGAAGTAAGAATAAGAGCATTCTACATCTTTTTCCTTCAATTCATCCTTTGACCACTATCATTACATTCAAAATTTGGTGTCACCCTCCACACCCTTGAACTACTACGATATAGTGGGTGAACCAATCACAATTAGTATACATGGATAATCATTATTTTTCATCAATCTAGGATACATAGTCCTTCCTAAACTTAGTTATAAAGGGATGTATTGAGGTGACTTTATTTTGTGTTCATATCCAATGGCTCTCCCACCCTCCTTGAATATGCATGTTAAATTTTATTCCTATTTAAGAGAATCTCAAAAATTTAGCAGTAGGGTGGACATGCTCTGACAACTCAAAGGAAGATTACTCAATATTGCACTTCAGTGGGCACACCGGGTTCCAAATCACTAGGTCGCCATGTCTAGAACTAAAGAAGGGAGATTGCATCCATTGGTTCAGTTATAAAAAAAACTCAAGGGGTTCATATCCTCCCCTCTGTCGTTTCTTTGTGTATATCAATTCATACTTTTCAACGGATATTTGATATGTTAATGAAAACATTGGATGTGAACACCTAATCATTAAAATAAATAAAAAAACCCAACCAAGGTCAACAACATTGACAAAATTCATCATTATAGGTTTGAAAATAAATTCAACCCATAGTTGAAAATAAAAATGAATATTAAAAATGAATTTTGAGTTGGTATTCAAATCCTTAGACATATTTGATCAACAAAGCTTTTGAATTCCTAATACAAAGTACTTAAAAACCAACATCTATAAAGAAAGATTTCAAGCAAAATGATTTAAATGATCGAGTGCTCCCATTACATATGTTTTAATGATGCCATTGCAAGGAGTCAAGGAGTTATCTAAAAATAGTCAATTGTCAAGCACTTATATCTACCAACAAGGTCGTCAAATGGAATTTACATATGCTTAAAATTAAATTAGCTACTCTGAATCTCCATTTGACTTTGATCTTCAAGAGGGATGTAAAACAAAGTACAAGCTTTTGGATCACATGCTAAAGGTATGGGCTATAAACTATACATTTGAGCAACTATGAAATAGAGTGCAACTTAAGAAAAAACTTCCACCTCATCTCTAAACTCTTTAGCAAATAAATTTCAAACCAAAAATGCAAATGTTAAACAAATGGATTGTAGCTATAAGAGTCATATGCATAATGTCAAGAAACAAAGCCTTAGAAAAATTCTAAAGATTTGAAATAAAAGCCCTTCCTTCAAACTATAGAAGTGAATACATCTCCAAAAAAATGTTGAGAATTTTCATACCTTCTTCTTTTTAGCCATGACCCAACCTAAAAGTTTTCATCCTTATCTATTCTTAAAGATGACCAAGTCCCTTATGCATGACATTGAGTTGTTTCATCCTTTTTGTGTAGAACACAAGTCCACATATCTTTGTTGTATTTTCTTGCTAGGATATGGTTCCAAAAGTCATCATTTTTTTCAATCAAGTTGAGGATTCAAAAGTCACATCCATATTTCATTCCTTCAACAAAGGCACAACTACAACACTAGGTGCTTTGAGATGGGTTGTTCATTTTGCGGGCAAATTAGATTTAGGCCGTTCATCTCTAGGCGTCTAATCTAACGGTTAAGGAGAGGGTGTGGAATTTTTTGCTGGTAGCTTTTAAAATCATGATTAGATTCTCATCCTCATCTGAAATAGTTCATTTCCCTCGCACTTAGCCAAATTTCACAGCTTATAAAAATAGTTTTCATTTTTAAATTAAGCTTAATTGGTGGCACTATCAGGATTTGAACTGGGTCTCTTTGGTGATAAGTAGAGACAATTATAGGAACTGAACATCAACCCCTAACCCCTCCAATTACAACAAATGATTTGTAACTATACATAAATAGATAGTAGTGTTCAATTTGACGGAACTTGGGAGTTCTCAATGATGTTCTTGAAATGCCCAATGAAATTCTCCTAACCATGTAATTAGTTTTTTCCCCCTAACTATGCTCTTTCTTCTTCAAGTACATTCTAATAAACACAGATTTGATTTCTCTATTGCAAAATCTTATGTTCTTTACTTATATGAAACCCTAAACCCCAACACATATTACAAACTTATTTTTTCACAACCCCATTTGCAACCCAAACCTTTTTTTTTTTGGTAATTTTAATTTGAACAATTACTAATCAACTCTGAAAAACCTTATTTTGGAGTAGAAGCAAAGTAGGGTGGATCAAACTGGGCAACTTATGGATACTACGTAGTATAGATAAATACTTCCAATCGTTGAAAGTTAATAGGAACCCAAATGTGCCCAACTCTAAAGCAATCAATGTAATTAATATTCCTTGTACATCATACAATATTTGAATTTTTCCTTACACAAGGCTCCTAAACTACCGGTAGAAAAACACAATTGGGAGTCTAAACTTTCACATTTTACAAATAACACTTAGATACTAGTGTATTCTATTGCCAAATTTAATCCACTACTTCTTCGAACCATAGGCTAGTGCTTCCAAAAATTACTTTAGGGTCTCTTTCATTTATTTGGTTTTAAGCCATTTTTAATAGAATTTTCTAATTATGCCAGTATAAATGCTTTGGTTAATTGCATATAGGTGGGTGTATGTGGTGTTATTCCCAACACCATCAATCCCTTTATGACACAACTGTTGTTGTGTTCAAAATAAATTTTGATAATTTAATTGTGTTTTAGTACCAAATATGGTAGTAGTGTCAACTTTGGGAATTTACCATTCATATAAAATTTTAGTTATTTATTTTTAAAAGTGCCTATTTTGACATATAAGGTTGTTCTTTTCCTCAATTTTTTTGAGAACCCGATTGGACTTCACTGTCATTTAAATTTTTTTTCTTCATGTAGTCTTTTATTTTAAGTTGTCTCAAATTCCTTTTTTAGTGTTTCTTACAAACCTTCTATGATCTGCAACTAAAAACACATTAGATAAATTGTTGACTAAAACCTTCAAAAGGTTGTCAACTAAAAGCTCTTCTTTTTTACTAAAGAAGAGAAAAGAAAGATGTCTTTCTTTACTCTCATTTCTTTAATATTTTTTATTCACATATTAAATGTTCATCAAGTGATGTGTATCCATATGTCTATAGATATCATTAGTATCAAGAAATTATTCCATTAACCTTTCCAAGGCTTGACTTAGTAAGCCCAAAGATTATTTTCTTATCTACATTTAGGCTAACTAAGCCTCTTATCTATAATATCACTTCATTTCTTTCTTACTTATAACGACCTTTCAATTCTTTTTTTATCTATAATATATTTTCAATTCTCTTCTCCACTGTCTCTTAGCACAACCATTGTTTGTCACAAGTTCCAAAAGTCATTACTATGCTTCATCTATACATTAAGGAAGGAAGGTATTTAGGTAGTTAGTTAATTAGTTAATTAGTTTTGTTTTATTTTGTATAATATTACGATGAGATCTCCCAAATGGTGAAGCTGCTAGCTAAGTTTTTGTCAAAAATATTTTGACAAAAAGGAGTACACTAGAATCGTTTTGTGACTTTTGGACTTACGGGGTGGAAGTTATGGATTTTTAATCGAATTTTGTAATCACAAATTGAATTAAATTATGGATAAGTTATTTTAATAAAAAAAGAAAGAAAGAAGTAAAAGCATGGCTAAATCACAAGGAACACTTGGGCCAACGGCACAGGGCAATACTAGTCCCTTTCTATTGGAACACATCCATTCATTCTTCTTGTAGCTGTTTAACTCCAGGGCATAGATCTTGAAGCTGACTAAACCACCATCTTCGCCTTGTACACTAAACCATAGTCATCAATAAGGTGAGATCAAGGACCACGACTTATAGTGTTGTAATTCTCTTTTTCTAATTACTACAAGGAAATTGATCAATTCTCATTGCTATTTTGAACCATTCCAGAGTTGGAGAGTGCTTTTGGTCACATAGGACAAGGGTTTCCTCGATTTCAGTCAGCGAAAAGCAACGGGTTTGCTTGTAGTGAATTTCTCTCAGCATAACTTGCGCTCTCAGTTCTGAGCCTGTGCTCATTAAGGTTGATTGTCCTATTACCAACTAGGTACCCAAAACCAACCACCCTAGATTCTTGCCTAATTTTTAGATTTTCAAAGGGAAGATGTACCTCATTTGTACATTAGAGCATGTGATCGGTTTTAGGTAAACCTATGACTTTCACTTTGAAAATTTGTACTTATTGAAATACTTATTCTTATAAGTTGCAATTTTTTGCAATCCTCATGAAATCCTATTTCGAACGCGGTCATAATTTTTTTCCGGATTTACCACTGCCAAATATAGGTCAGATTGCTTAAGTGGTTGGTAATAGGACAATCAACCTTACAAGGACCTGTTTCATCACTTGAAATTGCCTCAACTGGTAACAAAAGATTAATATGCTTGAATCTTCTACAACTGCTTGCTATTCTCTACCGTAATCTCCCCGTTGACATAAATTAAAAGATCCATTACTGTGGAAACGTAATGAGGGTCATTCGTTGAAACGAAAGAAACCTTTAGCAAGTGAAGATTATTTTAGTGCAAGTATGGTCATTGCTTCACAATCAACACACAGTTCTTGTTTATATTTTTATAGGAAGCGGCCATCTGACGTACAAGATGGCTTACAGTTTCGTCTAAACATTCTTACGGTACCATTTCAGTTTTTAGGTTGTTATAATTTTCCTTGTGACTTGCAGCAATGTCGACTAGCAACTTCACAACTGCCACTGCCCACAATGCTGATTCGGAAGGAGATTCATCGAGTTCAAAGTTTGGAAAGGTACTGCTGATTTCATACTCTTCAAGCTGGAGCAGACATGTGATGCCAAAGAATACTAGTTGAAATGCAAGAGATTTAGAGTTTGATCCTCAGTTGGACACTTCGTTCTGTGACCGCCACGTACTCTTTCCGTTGGAGCATCGGATGTACTAAGTTACATCACCGAGCTTTTCCATACCTTTTAACTATTTAGAGTGAACAAATAAGAGTATGTTAAAGCAAAATTCGTGATATCTTATTCAAACTTTAAAGGACTTTGAGGATAACTCTATCGAGATTGAGTTGTGAAACAAACTTCCTCCAAGTTTAGGTTGAAAACAAATTATACACGCCAATTCGAGCCACCAGAAGTTACAAACCTGAAGACACATCATGACGACCAAGAGAACTCCTGCCAGCCAAGCAACTCCTCCTTTCCAAGTGGTTAAAAACTGGCCTAAGCAACCACCATGCCACAACCAACAACGTGATTGCCCAGCTCATCACAATCTGCACATCGTCACGAATCTTTACATTCAGCACATAGGCAACATAACAGCATACAGATGCATTCCCATTAACTGGACCTACATAAGGGAGGAAAATTCAAGACTGGAAACCGACAAAGCATTGCATATCCACTTTCAGGGTTAAATACATAATAATAGACACAAGCTGCCATTGCATTTAAGATTTCTCGCATACGAGAAGGGGCTTCAGAAGTCGCGAAATCGGAATATACAAATCTTCTCCAAAAGTATTCTCATTCTCATGCAGGTCCAACCGTTTGCCCTGTTCAATAAAACAATAGGATTCCTTCCATTGCATCAGCACAAATGCTTCACCACTAATCCCAAGAAGCCCAATTTGGGCCTCATGTTTTTTTAGCAGTTTTGAGTAGGTCCTACATGGACTTCCTTTTGTTCAAATTTATTTGTTTTTCAAGTGATAGATGCAACGTTCTTCACCGATTCCAGTGATATAAATTTGGTCCCATTTGAATTATATTTTTCACAATATGATTGATCGAATTTGTCATTTTAAAATCATAATCCATGGTCCTTCAGGGGTTAACGAGAACTCTTGTGCGTGCCAAGGATTTTGATTAGAACCTTGATTTCAAAAGCATCATGGCACCATTTGGAAATCTCGTCGGCTCCTTGTGGAAGTTGAAAAACATCATATGTACATGCACCTACCTGTCCAGGCAACCAAAGGGTAAGCAATTCGTTACCAGAATGATCAATGGTGAAATAATCTACTAAAGTTCAAACATTCAATGAATGTGGGACTCATACATACAGAATTTGTGCTATACGATAGATGGTTGTCCTCTGAGAAGCCGGATCATGGTAGGATCCCGGGGGTGCACTATGTTAAATTTGTGAAAGTATATGTGGTATTAATTTGAACATTGCCATACAAAGTGTACATACAAGACATATTTAGAGCTGAAAACATTGACTTACATTAAACACATATTTAGGACGGAATACATTTGTATACAAAGATTTAGACATAAATCCTTGTATACAAGGGGTTTTTAGAGGTCATGAACACAGGTGATTCTCAAATATAATGTACTATAGAGTGCACCCCTCGAGGGTAGCATTCAAAGCCTCCTTGGATACAACAACAGTGATGCCGCAAGTTCTCAAATCCCTGCAAACCAACAACCGTAATTATACCAAATAAATGCTAGTGAGAATATTAATTTCCGTCGCATCTTACTAAAGAACAAAAAACAGAAACAAACAACAGTCAAACCAAAGAGCGGCAATCCGTTCAAACATTTGCCATTGTGCCACTGGATCCTTCAATTCATCCTCTATCCATCGCAATGTTGAACGAAAGAAAAAAGAACATAAAATAGCCTAAACCCTAAACCCTAGTGCTGCACTATAGTAGTTTCCAAGTAACATTCTACAATACGGATATCCGTGACTATGATCAAAAAGCCAAGTAGTACGATCTCATGATCCAAGATTGTCTTAGACAGGAGAAAATATCCTCATTTTATTGGACTTGAAAGTGAATACAAGTACCAAGGAAACCACAAAAGGTGCAAATACGTGAAGGATAATCACCGGGACTTAAATCCTTAAATCCTTGAGATCGGCGAACTACCTCAACAAACGCTTTGAACATTCACGATGGTCTTACGTTATTAATTAATACCAAAGGTTTTCTTTTAACAGCTTATTGCATCGATCTTTCTCCATTTGTACATAACCGCTCCAACATCCTCACAAGATCGAAACTCATTAAAATGATTCCGAGACTTTGGGGCTCCCACAAATGACCCAAATGCAACACTGAGAGCTACTGCAGCTACTACAGTTGTCCCTCTCTATTATGACATGTTTGGGAAGCCCTACCTTTAAAGAAGCAGGCAAGGATTAGTTGTCACAGAAATGACTTGTCACATGTGTATTGCTTAAAACAATTATATGGTTGTATTATGGAATGACATGTTATGGAGGGAATACTAGTGGCCCGGTCAAACACTTCCCCTGGTGGCGACATCACCAGAAACTCCGTACACGACAATCTCAAGCTAAGAAACTGGGGACATGCCACTGGAAACTTTGATCAGTTTAGCCGGGGCTAAACTAAGGTAGTTTAGCCCCTCTTTAGCCCGCCTTAGCACTATGTGAAAAATGGGGGGGGGCTAAAAGTTCGAAAGCTTCCAGTGATGTTTCCTTGAGGTTCCCGGCCGACCCAGACCCCGGACTCCATGGAAACATGCCCTCAGGCTGGGAGGTTCCATCGTCGTCGTCGGCACAGCTGAACGAAGGCGACGAGATTTCTGAGAAGGAACGAAAGCCTACACTGCAACTTAACCAGACTCCTGAGTTTCAAAGAGCCTAGACTTTCGGAACATAGAACAGACACTGGGTGTCTGCTGAACATCGATTGAATTGGTTGTGGGGAGCTCTGTGGAAGCTATGGATGCCAGCCACTTGGCTTGGTCCTTCACCAGTCTGAGCGTGGCTTTCTCATCGAGCCCGGCCACTATGGGCTGCGACGACAGCATCATGGCAGGAGTGTCAGGAAGGTTGAGCAGGTGAGGTTTGGCGTAGTGATGGACACAAGGAGCCCATATCAGTCTTCCACGGAAGAAACTGATGGATTCCCCCTTGTTTCCCTTTGGAAAAAATGGAACAGGGGGAAAGTAACGTTCTCAAGGAGGAAAGTGACACTCATGGAAGATTTGCTAACTTTCTTCCGCGATTAATTCGCTTTTTTTCGAGGATCGGGCAACTCACGAAATGAATGAAAAAATGCTATATGGATGGATGAAAACACGTATGTGGATGAATGTTGGATGGATGATATTATTGAATTCGGATGGATGATAATTGCGTTTATGATGAATGAAATTTGTACTTTTGGATGAATGAATTTTGTACTTCTGGATGAATGAAACTTGCTAGTTTGGATGAATGAAATTTGCAATTTTGGATGAATGAGAATTGCCGTTTTGGATGAACGCATCACCATTTTGTATTGGATGAATTTTGAGTATTACATCGATTTCATCACTAATCCTGATTCACCACTAATCCTGAAATGTGTAGTAGATTCACCACTAATCCTGAAACCACTAGATTAACCACTAATCCTGATGCTCACTCCAGAATTACAATTCTCCCTTTCCTTGAGAAGCTGCATGTAAACATTAATCACCTGCACAAGTACCCCCACAAATAGATTTAATAACGTATCATTCACATCAAATATATTATAAACAAATACAAACATTATGGTAATTACAGAAGTTTTGCTAAAGTGACTTACTTCATCATTGAGCCATGCACCTGGTACCAGACACTGTATAATAGCTCTTGTCACCTCAATGTTTGTCTCCTCATGGAATGCAAGTATCTCAGCCCTGTTAATTTCACACAAGTCATATGAAAACTTAGAAAATTCCATAAGGAACAATAAGTCTTAACGAGCTGCTTGCTAAGAAAGGTGGCTTATTTGTGATCAGGTAAGAAAATCATCGGTGGAAATAAGTACCTGCTTCCACGACAAAGAGCATCTTCTACAATCTGCTCAGGTTCATCGGATAACGGAACCAAGGCTTCCACCTGTAAGGGCAGACCAACAGACCGAAAATATTAAATATGAAACATGCCGCCCTTCAATTGCCATACCACAAGTATAAATCGAAGAACTTCATTAACGATGCACGACGACTTCATAAAGCTTATCTACCGACACTCATGACCAACATAATTTTGCCGATTTTCATGAGATAACAATATTGTATATCTCACAAGAACAAGGATACACTCAAATTCAAGTAAAATATACCTAGAGTACAGTAGGCAGAAAGTTCATACAATTTGCTAAAGGAAAAACATAAATCATAATGCTGGCCCAAAAACCATCGTGGATGAAGAGTCTGTTGCGGGTACTTCGTCAATCCATGTCTCGAGGACTTACTTCTGTTTAAGTCATGATATTCAATGCCATTTGTTTCAACAGAGTAGAAGTTATGAGCAAGATTCTCCCCCCAAAAAAAGTAAGTCCACAGGGCTTATTGTGTAATTCAAGGGTTAATTACATACCGAAATGCGAATGAGGTCTTCTCTCGCGGGGCTGGGCCATTGGGGTTGTGAGCCTCAATATCAACATGACGAATTCCTGGAACAAGTCTTTGAATATCCTTTCCAAGTCGATCTACTTCACAGCCAACCGCCAACACCACTTTCTCACCTGCGCATGCAATTAAAGATTGGGAACCTGACTGCATGAGAACTGACTGAAGGATAAAGAATGATTTAACCAACATTGAATCACATCTCGTGATCAGCTCTCCTCAAGCTTCCGGACAACAGGTAATTGAAGGATAAAGAAAGAAAGTCTAATAGACAGTGTCAAACCCATCAGCTTGCCCAAGACACCAGCAGTCAAGGAACCCAAACCCGCATTAATTTCTTAGAGGCAAGCCTGTTGACGAGCAACTAAGATGTAACTTCTGATAAAAAATTATGTGCTGAATATTAGACTTCAATTCACATCCACGCATAATTTTTTATTACAATCCAGAGGGATATTCCCAGCTAGGGTCAACTGCTTGTGGACCAATTCCATAACTAACTGTTTGTCTTCTTACCGTACTCAGCTAGCACCCGGTCAAGAACACTACCATCGGGATTATTCACAGCCTTCCGAAACTGCGCAGAGCAAGAAAACTGGATATTATTACATGAAGCTTAAACATATTTAACCATCCCTCATTCGAAACAAGACGACTCAGGACGCTCACCTGAAAATCAAAACCCCGCAGTGGTCATTGGATCTCTGACTCTCAAATTAAAGATTACCCAATTCCGGCACCATATATAGATGCCCTCACTATATATCCCAGTCAACACAGCAGGCATGAATCAACCAACATCCGATACATACGCACCAGCATCGCAATAATACTTAGTTTGGTCAAAAACAGGGAGAACTTCAAAACATCCATCACAAGTTTACTGTATAGAAGTTATTTTGAGAGGCAGAATTTAACCTCCATTAAAACAGCAACGGAAGTTGCGTCATGACCACGCCAAAGGTAATCTCGAAGAGACATGCCTTCGGAAGCAGCTCCCTTCATTACAGCACCATACGCAATATATAGTGACGCTCCTGGAAAAAACAAGCCAAAAAATGTTCCAAGGAAGATTCATCGAAGAGCTACAGGTAGATCACCTGATTCTGAATCATGAACCTTGGGACAAGCTAGACGGTTATTGAAATAACCATGCTTCAGGACAACTAAACTAGATGAGCATCCTAAGAACTGGACAAAAGATCACAGACTCACCTTCCATGACCATCGACCCAGCAATAACCGAAGCTGCTATCAGTACATTTGATAGGGGCTGCAATCAGAAAACGTTAAAATTCATTTAAGTCGAGCTATGTTAAGCACTATCAATTAAAACTTACTGCTATTCGACCGTTCTGAAAACGTTTGTTGAGAAGCTGAAACCGCATGAACAGATTCAATATTTGGATAATTCAATATCGCAGATTGAGAGCACCAAAACGACATGAAAAAACTAACAAATACCTCAGGAGTCGCCAGATTCTGCACGCCATGTACAGTACCCACCAACAAGTTTACGTTCACAGCAGTCATTCTGCAGAAACAAGGCACATATCTCCAATTTCAAATTGCCACCATTTGCTCAAAAATGATCCAAATCACAAACCGCAAAGTGCGTTGGAGAGATAATGAAATCTAATTTACTAATATATTAGGCATTTACAAAAAAACTTATATATTTATATGTAAATATAGCATTTTTTGACAAACTATCTACCATCTAGTGCTACCACTATTAGCTTTGATTACAGCCTTCATACGGTGAGGCATGCTAGCAAGAAGAACTTCAATCATCTCTAAAGACACCTCTTCCCATGCTCTTTGAATGGTGTTGACTAATTCTTCTTTGTTTTGCAGTAGCTCTTCCTTTTGGATAGTATCTTTCAAGACCATTTTTCAAGACCATCTTTTAAGCTATCCAAGACCATTTGAATTGAGAACTTGAGCATCAGCACTTACAAACTTGAGTGAATTTATTTCTTCCAATTGATGTTATGCCCACCAAAATCCTAAAGAAGCAATGAATCCTTCCAATTCTACTATTTGTGCAAAGTTGCAAGCTCAAGAAACAAAACCACTAGAATTGCAACTACTCACCAAAAACACTCACACAATGTATCCACAAGCTACCACATTGCTTGAACGAAGTATGTTTTTTGTTGAAAGGTTGTTGGAGATTCATATATGAAGCTCAAACTCACAAAAATTTGAAGTGTGTTGACTCAAGAAGAATGGATGTTGTCTTCACGGTGTAGGAGCTACAAATACAACTTGGAGTGCAATTAATGCAATCTGATTTTTCTTAAACAAATGGCTCAAATTTGCCTACTAATGACATCTAGAATGTAGTTAACTTGTTTCTAAACAAACATGTGGCAGTTTCGTGAAGTTTGGAGTTGTAAATTGGAAGATATGATTTTTCAAAGTTGCACTTTTTTTTCACTGGAACTTGGAGTTCGAAAATTTGAACGTAAACTTGTTGGTGGGTACTGTACAATGGTTGCACCACAGCCCAAGCAGAAGATGCCAACATCTGAAAATAGTGACCACACGAACCGCTCTCTGGAGTAACCATACCTGCGATAACATTGACCAGTATATAAGATATCACGTAGTTTTATAAGAGACCATTGGCTGAAGACAATACTCACGTAGTACTTCATGTACTCAGCGGTTCATCATTCCCAACAAAATTTGTCCAAGTAGCCAAACCGCTGTCTGTCTCCCTAGTTTTTACTGCATCGAGATTTAACTGCAGTTTCAATTCTTCATGCACTCTCTGAACCATAGAAGGGAAGGTTACGATCCATACGGATGAAGGGCATCTGGGGCACGACGCGAGCTGATTAAGCCATATGCAAGCAAACCCTGACACATGACATGTAACAGTAAGAGAAAGCCACCTGTACGCAAAATTGGACTGGCTAATTGATACAAAGGATTTTTGAAAAAAAAAGGAATGATAGCCAGATTTCCTACATGGAGTCAAGATGTGTAGCCTCTTTAAACCTACGTATCACTCAGGTATTGCCTACGTACCCTCTTGGCCTTGGCCAACTCCATCTGCTTGATGGCTTGCGCTGCCTCCCTCGTATTCTGACACCAACCCAATCAACCAGCCAACACCTTCCCGTCAACTCCCTCTCCTTTCCCGCACCCATGTCCCGTATCGAACGCGGTTCTCCATCCATCACTCAATCAGTCTTGGGTAACCCTAAAATGCCAAAGGCATCATGCGCAAAACTGAAACCAAAAATTTAATGCCTTGAAGTGCACTTGCAGATCCGATCCCCTGGCTTTACAGGCTGCAACCACACACCACAAGCTCCATGTCAGTCAAACAATCTATCACGCTGTATTCGACCACCAAGTAAGTAAAATCGTGAATTATAAAATCAGACATGGACGGACTTACCCTTGGTCGCATTGTTCGGGTCCCTCGCATACTTCACCTGCACATGGCGTCACGCAACAAACACTCTCACGACCGAAAAATGATTGATAAACCCCGAAACTCTAAAATTGAACCACCATATATACACCTGGGTAGCACATGTGTATTACCCCGATATTACCTGCATAATAATATGAAAAGAGCATCCAAAAAGCATGGATTGCTCTTCCTTGAAATTTACCAAAAATGCTGAACTGTCGCCAGAGGAAAAAAATATCACTCCTCCGAACCCTAAATGAGACACCAGTACCGACAACAAGGTCCATAAACCAATATAGTTCAATGTATTCATGCGCTTGGAGCTAAATTATGAAACATTCGATGATACTCGCTTCTATTCAAAATTGATGCCCGAATTCAGGACAATTATGCCGACCTAAATGGCAGTAAGCCAAAGAATGCTCAAGAAGATAGAATTGCAACACGCAATTAAACGGGTCAGGACAGATAATACCTTCCGGTTCAAGCTTCGCAATTCAACCCTAGCATTTCAAGAATCAAATCAAACCTCGTCTTTAGAACTAAGTACAAAATCAGATACAAGTTATCAAATATCTTCTCCAAAAACCCCGACTTCAAAAAGCAACAAAAACTTCCATACTTCCGGCAACAACGACTTTGTATCCCCTGTTTCCAGAGTTACGTGAAAGATCTAAAGACACAAACGAAAACAATCAAACCCCAAACAAAAAGAAACGCGAAACCCTACCATCTCCCGAAAGGGCGAATTCAGTAATTTCGAACTAAGCTTACTGTCGGCTTTGAAAATGGAAATCTACTCAGTAATTTCGAAATAAGCTTACTGTCGGCTTTGAGAATGGAAACCTACGATTCTGCATACCTTATGAAGAGGCTGCGATGCGCAATTGTTTTGAAAGGAGTGTAAACCCGCGATTGTGGCCCTAACAGACTGCGGAGGAGGTCGTTGGAAGCGGAATCGAAAGGGGAGTGGAATTCAGTGAAGGAGGAACGAGGTTGTTGGATTGTTTGCGTGTCGATGATGATTTTGCGCGAGTGCGTGGTGAGTTCGGGGCAGGGCAGTGCTCGCAATGGCAATGGCCGTCTTGTCTCCAGCAATGAACTTCGTTGTAGAGTGTCAGAAATCATTTGGAGCGGGCTCTCAAGCCAGACGAATCTGGTTTTCAAATTGAATTAAAATCCATTAAAGTTTTATAATTATTCTCATAAACAAATTAAAACAAATTAAAAAATCAAGTACACAGTAAAAGAAACCACTTACCACAAAATTAGCCCGATTGCTCCCGTATTCTCAGAGAAGGCCTTCTTTCTCTCTGGCGGT
Organism: Pohlia nutans; assembly: GCA_022496805.1. Lineage (NCBI taxonomy): Eukaryota > Viridiplantae > Streptophyta > Bryopsida > Bryales > Mniaceae > Pohlia > Pohlia nutans. The sequence continues at coordinate 20,449,313 of CM040097.1, forward strand.
TTAGGTTTGGGACCTCGATAGGGGCTTCCTCAATCTCCGTTGTCGCCGCTTCTATTTGGGGCACTAAACTTTGCAATTTTTTGCATTTGGCACTTTTTCTATATTTCTTAATAGTTGATAGATGCCTTACAATATCTTTAGTTTTCCACCTCAAACTCACCCCTTCTTCTGGAAAGGCTAATAATTCAAGTAGGTCATCTCCAGGACCCGATTCTCGTTTCTTGTCACAATACTCGGTCAGTTTCTTCCGATACGACTTATTCCAACGTAAAGATGAGGACTTGAGAAATTTGTCTACAAATGCGTTTGTACTTGGTAAAAACCATTCTCTCACAATTCGATAATTCTTTTTTAATTTTTTGTGTTGCCTGCGATACACCCTGTGACTTTTCAAAAATCTTTTGCCCCACAAAACATCTTGTCCTACACCTTGAGGTTTAACCCCATACACCCTATCGTACAAAGTTATACTGTTTTTACCTCTATACTCCGGCACAGCCCACAACCGAGCAGTAGTTTCTTCCTCCACACTAGTTTCTTCCTCCACAATAGTTTCTTCCTCCACAATAGTTTCTTCCTCCACAATTGTATTTGCAACCTCCACAGTTGTATTTGGAGCCTCCACAATTTCAGCAGTATTTGCAACCTCCACAATTTGAGCACTTCTCTTAGAACCGCAATCGGAGCAAAATTTCGAATTTGGTTTGGGGTAAGGTTCTCCACACTGACCACAAAAACCTGCCATGATGAAGAGTCGAAAATGAAGAGACAGAGTAAGAACGTAAGAGGGGCGTAGTACACTCGGGGGTGTGCAGATGCGATGCGAGAGAGTACGGTGCGAGCGAGAGTGCGGTGCCGCAGTAAACAAAGAACCGCCTCGACAGCCAAACAAGTGCCACCGTCCAATGCTGGCCCTTTGATTGGGCAACGTGGCAGAAGATACAAGGGACGGGATGCTGCAGAGAATTGGAACCATGGGAACGCGGAACGGGAACGCGGCCTGGGAACTTGGCTTTGGCTGGCAATCCAGCACAGGAAGGAAGGAAGAGACAACCAGGCGTTGATCTCTTGGCCCGAAGGCACGTGGCAGACTGCCACTTTCCAGGACCCACGCGAGTTGTCCACCTTGGCACTGTTGTTCTGAACCTCAAGCTCACACATGGTTCCAGTCACGAACAAATTGAAGTAACCCCTAAGTGACCAAAAGACCATTTTATGGTCGCTGCCCTTTTTACGGGCTGCCCGAGATGAAAAAAAAATTAGAAAATAAAAAATATTTTCAAATAGGAAATCAAGTCTACTTTCCAACCCAATTTGAATCATGTCAATCCGAGTTAAACTCCATCAAGGAAAAAATTTCAAAGACAAACACCTCAACATTGTCCTAGTGTTACAAAATTTACTATTTCGGGAAAGTAATGATGTTCCCTCTTTCTAAAAAAAATCTTTTTTGAACTTTAGAATAGAATGTCTAGTTTCAACCAATCAAACCAAATTTCAAATTCTAAAAATAAAATTTGTAATTTTGGTGAATATTCAATGATAAATGCTTCTAAATTTGTTTAATGAGTATCTAAAACATTTTTTGAAAGTTTGACCGTACGGATAATTACTAAACATCATGCTTCTCATTTTGTCTTTTGGAGCAAACTTCATCGAAGCTGTAGAAGCAATATTTTATAATACATTTAGGTTTTACCCTTACCTCCTCTGTCATTTAGGGGTTAAGGCCACCAGAGTATTTGAAGGTGGTTGCAAAGCTCTGTAAGGCCTAGTTTGCAAGGTTCATAACAACAAATTAGCTTATTAAGCCCTAAACGTCGGCACCCCTTTGCAAATTTGGCAGTTTTGCATAGATACATCATAAAATGCAACCTATAGGGATATTTTGAGCTTGATGTATGAATAGAAGGTGTACATTATCAAATTTAGATTCTATCCATACAGTTGAATCGGTGATTGTTATGACCAATATTTTGTGTAAAATTTGAAACTTGAAATTGACTATTCTTGTGTAATTAGATTACAAGTAAGTTATTAACAATCTGTACATGAAAACAATTACAATTAGTTGAAATGTAAAAGTTTTTTGTGAAAATTTTATACCTCATTTCATGTTGCAGTGATTCATTCAAAAATTTAAAGACTTTTATGTAAAAGTGCTCTTAAAAAAACCAACTCGTCAAATCAAGCATCCAAAAAATCTCCAAAAACCATTGCACAGAGTAATACGTTTCAACACATCACAACAAATTTCATCAACGAATTGTTAATATCTTATGTGTGATAAAAGTACAAATGAATTTAAATTGAAATTTCAAATGTTATTCAAAATATCAGTGAAAGCAATCATAGATCATAGGATTTAAAATTCATAGTGTAAAACTTTTATTGGTTTGATCTCAATTTGAATGATGGGACAAACTTTAAATTAGAAATTTCATAGACCAAAAAAATAATATTCAATTGACACACATTGAAAAAAATAACAATACTGAACAAATTCTCATAGAATTAGGCATGGTTAAAGTTTAGTTCAATTCACAATATACATATATTTATTCCAATAGAAAACGAGGAGGGAGAAAAACATGTGTTCTAAAATCTATATTTGTTTCACACCAAAAAAATAGCATAAGATGAACTTGCTAAACAAGGAGATGATTTTACACATATTCTTTGGCCATTACATATCAAAAAGCCTCGATCATGGGTTTTTTTTAAATGTAAATATCATGTGTCACTAACGTCACTAACCCCAAAAATTGAGGCTAGTGACATTAGTGACACATGATATTTACTTTAAATTAAAATACCCAAAAAAAATTTAAATGAAATGCTTAGATATTTTATTCAATAAATTCTTACAACTCTCTCAAAATTTGGAGAATTGCAAAGATGCATTATAAAATGCAACTGAAAGGGGTATTTTGTATTTGATGTAGGAATAAAAGTTGTACTGTACATTATGAATTGTAGACTCTATCCATATGATAAGATCTATGATTGCAATCACCAATAACTTTGAAGAAAAAATAAAAGATAAAAACATTTTGGCTTTCATTTATACAATATATGATTACAAAACACAAAATTATTGGAATTGCATTCAATAAAATTTTTAAAAGACACAATAACTATAATAGAATGGTACTAAAAACCACCATTACATGGAATTTTATTACATAAATTTGTAAATGACAAAGCATTAAAGGTGATTGCAAGCTACGGTTTACCAAGTGGGGAGTGCAGCTTCTGCAGCTAAAGGCCGTGTAGCTCGTGCACTAGCGTAGTAATGCACACCTCTCAACTTTCAATTAGATCAAAAATTTCACCATCCCAAATAGGGTTTATGCTAATACTTTCACTTTAGCAATTGTTAAGTTAATTTCAAGACTTTGGGCATTACTCAATAGCCTATTCTGTTTTTTACCGAGCAGGGGTTATTAGAGTCTTTTTTACATAACATCCTTAGCTAGGTTTTATGAAAAATGCATTTCATATCCCACCTCTGAAATTGAACCATTATTATATTTCCAAAAAAAAAAATCAAAAAAAAGTTTTAACTGCACGAAAATCTCAAAAAACAAAAACATCACAAAACAATTAATTAAAAAATAAGTAAGCGTAATACCAAAAAAAATAAAATACGGAAGCTTTGTACACACTTGTGGTATGTTGCTATAAATTTTTGAAGTTCAAATTTGACCCCCTTCTAGCATTTCCCATAAAATAGGTGCACTTTTGACAAGCGACACTCTACCAAATCTAAGTAGAAATGCTTAATTTGGATAGAAAGATTGAAAGTTTGCAAACTTTATTGTGGTAGACATCTTAACTTTAGAATTCTAAAAAAAATGCAATTTGTTTCGTCACAAAATTCCATTCCAATATTTATTGATGATTTTCCAAAAATTGGGTAAGTGCACCAATTTGTAGACCGCAACAAAAAGTTCAGGTGACCATAGCTTGCAAACACCCTTAAGCATAATATGGTATATTAATATTCTATACGAAGATATATATTTGCTTCTACATATTGCATAAATATTCAATTCCTTGAAGAACAATTCCACATCTTCTTCAGCTTCACATTCGTCCTTCTCTATTGAAAAGAATGGATCCCGAATAGGTTCGAAGCCTTGTAACTTTCTCATTCAACCTTGGATGATTTTCATCCAAATCACCTTTGAAAGTCTATTAAATTCTCTACCAATTACACTTTGCAAACATCTGAGCCACGCTAATATCTACTTTTGAGGTTAGAATCTACTTCTGTTCGATGAATTAGTAAGTTTTAGGGTTAACCCCTAAATGTCCACGCATCCAGTTTCTGGATGTTTGTTGGTCAAACCCAATTTTGATCTTGAAGATGACTTTTGTTGCTAATACACCCAACTAAGAAAATGAAGTTTATTAAGTCTAGTTTGTACTCCACTTTTCAAATTTGAAAAATTCCAATTATTGAGTATTTTATTGCTTGTGCAAGCTTTGTAGCTGAACGTTTGAATTACACTACATAGGATGTTCACCTTTCGAATTTCAAATTTTAAATAACAAATTTCTATGGAAAACATATCATGTGATTCTCTATTGTAATTTGTACCTTCTCACAAAAAAATATTAATTTTTAAAATCTTTTTTGTAATATAAATTATTTTTTGAAGTATTTGACTTTAAAATTTGTTAAAAAGGCCGTATTAAATTTAAAAAATCTGAAAATTTCAATACTAATAGGAAACATTCAATTCCATGCATGAAAAATATCACAAAATAGATTTTGATAAATCTTGAAGGCTAAATTGTGTAGTTTGACTTTCCTACAAAGGAGTGGTATGTTTAAGGGTTAAAATGCTATAAAAGTGTAATTTTTACAATTTTGAAGAATGGTAATTCATTTAAAATTTAGAAGATAATTTCCACACTTTCTTACTTGGGAGCATCTTCATTTGAAGGTTGGAATTAGGTGAAAATCGGAGTCTGAATGAAAAAACCAAATAGTATTTAGTCATATTTGGCTCTTTGGACGCTATAGGGTTAACCATAAAATCTAAACGCGATCATTTTTTGAATGATGTACTGTACAAATCTCATCCACATTTTCTCAATTTTCATGCACTTTTTCCTATGTGAAATTTTTACTACTTTTATGGGAAGTTATCTACATGGAAGTGAGAAAAGACCTTGAAAGGGGATGCATTGTGTAAATTTTGTGCCTCGTGTCATGTTGTATTGATTCACCAAAAATTTCAAGGATCCTGGTTCAAAAGTGTTCCGAAAAGCTCTTCAAAAAATCACCGCACAAAATTAAGCATCTCCAAAAACTACTACATTTAAAGTATTACATTTCAACCCATCACAATAAATATCATGTATAGATTGTTAATATTATATCTGTAATTGAATTATAAATTAATTTTGAATTTTAAGTATCAAGTTTTATACAAAAATATTGGTGATTACAATCATAGATTTAACCGAATGGAAAGGATCTGAAATTTATTATGTCCAACTTGTGTTCATAGATAAAGTTCAAAATTTCCCTCTTCCTTGCATTTATGAATGCAACTTTGCAATTCTCCAGATATGGGTTATTCAATGTGCATATATAACATTGTTGTTGAAAGACCATCCTTCTAGAGGTTTTTTTATTTTATTACTGTAAGTTGGTAGCACCTTGCACACTTCAGTGCCCAATAAATAATAAAAGTTATAAAATAGTGTTGGGCACCCAAAAAAATGATTTTCCATATTTGGGCATATTCAAACTTAATTAATATTATTTAGGCACATCCTAGTGATAATGTTAAATATGAAGAATAGCCTACAAACTTTCATACATTAACCGAGTTATAGATTATCTATAAATTTTAATGATTTCGACATTTACAAATTTAAGTATTGTTTATTTAGACAAGTATGTTGTGGAATTTCCATAAAATTGGGCATAAGTATTAGCAATTAATTTTTGCCCAAGGTGATTTCACCCTACTGTATCTATGAATTTCTTATTTAACCTTTAAACATCCGCACTACAATTATCCGATCAAACTTCATCAGTTTCTCACATTTTAAAATATGTTATAATTTTTTAGTATTTTTCTCATAGAGCTATAGTAAAACCCAATGTCATTGTTCTTTTTTTATTTTTTTATTTTTTTTATTTTTTTATTTTTATGAAGCTGTAAATAATAATGACTTTTCAAAGATTTTTCAAAGCTTTGTTATTGTAAAAATCACAATTTTGTTTGTACAACGGAGTTATCCGTAAAGTCACATTGGATTTGAAGAATCAACAAAGAATTTTGCTTTATTATACTCTTATTTCTTCACTCCAAATAGTTAGAAAGTGTGGAAGATCTTGGTGGTTTATCATAATTAGGTGTGTATTTCTCAGTTTTGATGTAAGAGATGTTTGCTTGCATTGGGCTCGATTCCTAAGTACATAGATGTTGGGCTGAAAGAATGGCTTTCAACCAATGAAGAGTGACTATTTCAGCCTATGTATAAATCCTAGTTATTGTGCTAGTTGCATATCATCTATATAATATACATATTCAAAATAAAACATTGTAATGTTTTTTATAAATAACATGATCGATTTATGTCAAGTTTCATTCTTACTTCAAAAAGTGGGACCTTCAACATGATTTTCCAAAATTACTAGAATTAAATAATGGAAATCATACCATTTTGTAGTGCATGTTAATTTTAAACCAAGTACAAGAGTTTTTTATTTTTTATTTTTTATTTTCTTCTTCTTCTCCAATTGGGTTGATTTGGGATTTTAAAATCAATTTCAAAATAGACTCTTGAAATTTTAATTACAATTTAATAATAACATAATATGATAAATCGAACCGTAGAGATGTGATCTTTATATTGACGTTTATAACTTAGCTTTGTACATTAACTCCAATTTTGTTATTCATCAGACATTTTACAATGCATATTCGTGTTGAGTTGGGACGATGAAGGGTCGATAACACAGCAATATAAATTGACATGTAATGCATATCGTCATCACTGAATCACATACTGTACCAGGAAGGCAGGGTCGGCAGAAAATAATTCCCCAAAACAATGCTGAAAAAATAAATAAATTTATCAAGCATTTCGTCGAAATCAACAAAAATGAAGTCAACAGAAATTGTAGACAAAAAACAAAGGAAAACGTGTAGCCGCTAGTAAAATTCAATGTTAGTTATTAATAGCCAAATTTTTAATAATTATTTTTGAAAGTGCTGACCCCTACTTTTCAAACTTTAATTAATTATTCGACAGGAAAGTGCCGACCCTACCTTCCTACTACGGTAAACACATGCAGAATGCAAAATTCATTAAATGAATCCGTTGTCATTTGTGGACGAGACTCACTGTAGATTTCTGAATCTTCATGGAAAAAATTAAATCATGTAAACCAAAAGTAATTGAGTTCCCTCTTTAACCCTTTGTCGCTCCTGCGTCCAATATTTGGACGACGAACAGATTCAAGTTGTTCGATTCTCATTCGAATTGGACAATTTTCATCCACATACATTTCTCTTGGTTCTTGTGCGAGTTTATTATCTATTGTACGTTTTGGATTTTTAAAATGGGTTATTATGATTTGCTGAAAAATCACACAATTGGTGTATGTCAACTTTCATTCTTAGTTCAAGAAGAGACCTACATTATGATTTTCCAAAATAAATATAATTAAATAATGAAAACCATACCATCTCATAGAGCATGATATTCCAATTTCATTACAATATTTTATTTTATTTTTGTGTTAATGCGGGATTTTAAATCGAATTTCAAGAGAAAACCTTGCAAAAATAATTAAAAATACTTACTAAAAATTATGATTAATCCAATCGTACATAGTGATCTTCACGTTGACATTTACAACTTTGCTTTGTACATCAACTCCATTTTTAATATACATCTAACATTATATAATGTTTTTTTTGGAAACAATGTTGAATTGGGACCTTAAAGGGTTAACGTCTCAATTCAACATTGTTTCCAGGGTTTTTGTTAAATTTTTTATGAGAAATAAAATTGAGTTGATGTATAAAGCCAAGTTGTACATGTCAATGTACATGTGAAGTTGGATTTATCATATCTTTTTAAAATCAAGGTTATGCTTTACACTCAATTATAAATTATAAATTAACAAAGTACTAAAATAAAAATACCATGCACTACAAGATGATATGGTTTCCATTACTTAATTGTTCTTCTTTTGTAAAATCATGTTTAAGCGGTCTCACTATTAAAACTAAATATCAAATTTCACTTAAACCAATCTGAGTTTTTTTCAAAAGAATCACAATATCTTATTTTGAAGATTTATATTGTACAAACAAATAATAGTCAACTAGCTCAAGAACCAAAAAAAATTTGAATGCATGAAAAACTATATGGGATGTAGTGTTGAGAAAGGCGACAATTTGAAAGGTTGCAATTTATTTCTTGTTCATTATGTACACGCAGGCGCATCAAAGAGGTAATTGTGCTTGTAGTTATGTAGGGAGGTTTTTTTAAGTGCTAACCCCTACATGACAAAGGGTGTAAGAGCAAAAGCTAGATGTTTTATAAACTGTTGCTTGTACAACTTTGAAGAAGTTTGGTCCAATAAAGAAAATGTCATGCCTCATGTTTTGTACTTATCCGTACCCTCAAACTTGCAAAAAATAATTTAGACACTTATTTAAGGAATTTAAAAGAATTTACCATTTAATATACACTAAAATTACAATTTATATTTTTAGGATTTCAAATTATGTATTATTGGTTAATACTACACATTATATTTTAAAGTTAACAAAACAAAACATTTGAAAGTAAATAACATCATTATTTTTCAAAAATAGAAAGTATTATAACATAAGAACATTCTCGAGGTGTTCATTTTTGAAAATTTCTTAGTGAACTTCAATACTGCAAATGAAATGCATCAAACAACAATAGAACATGATCTCTACCCTTACATTTGACAATCAAACAAAACTCAAAAAATGTTTTTTTTCTGAATATGAACAATCATTGTTGTTTGGGCTACGACCAAAAAATAGTGGATCAAACATTTACGGGTTAGCTCTAATCCTTTAAAGGAATGTGGGTATTTATTGTTTTTGGACATCACTCCCTCTTTTCCTATTCATTTTTTAGTGATTCAATGTTTATTTTCCCTCTTCACAGATTGATATAAACTCTGGTCCCTTTTTAGCAAGGGGCCGGTGTGAATAAAGTATCTGTTTGTATTGTCAATGACCCGGTGCCCACTGGACAAGGGGACATTGGGACAATACTACTTTCCCCTTTCGGGGATGGACACTATAGTGACACACTATGATAGTTCTTACCTAGTCACTAGTGCCTTGAAACTACCGGACATGGTATCCCTCCAAAAGGCTTTGAGGTGCCCGTAGAATAAGGTCCAAGGATCCCCCACCATAGTTAGGTGGACTGTGGTGGTAAGCACCACGCTAGCATCGGGAATAGAACCCACAACCTCCTCATCGGGAGCCATGAACCCTAACCACCAAGCCAAGGCTCGTGGTGCCTAAATTCCCTCTTCATACTTAATACCGAAATGAACATTACAAAAAATAAAATAAAATAAAAAATTGTTGACCAATGTTTTGATTTTCCCATGTCTCCAAAGATAATAAAAGATGTAGAAATATTTTTCATTTCATGTTTTTCCTTCAAACCCTAAAAACTTGCAATTTGTACAGTCAAATTCTACTGTCTTTTTAACCCCTAAAATTCTGAGCGACCATATTCTGGTCGTCCCACTTTTTGGGCAGCCTCTAGGGACCTCATACTTTTAAAATTTTCAATAAAAATTTCAGTGTAGCTTCCAAAAACTACACTGTACATGTCGCACTTCGTTTCATGTCATTCTGATAAGTATTGCAAAAGTTATAAGCATTTGAAGTTTTTGAACCGAGATCGGGCAACAAGATTTTTTTTTATTTTTTACTTTTTTTCAAATTTTCTTTTTTGATTCATGATTGGTTGATCTTTATCTACAAATGAAGCTTCAAATCTACCCATTTTGAGCAATGGGATAAAAGTTATGAGGAGATCTGTTTTTAGGGCAGTTTAGAACAAAATAACTTTGAAGCTCATTTATAAACCCAATTTTCAATAATTTTTAATGAAATTAAAGGCACTAGGTGAAGATTTCCAAGTACAACATTCTCACCGATAAGATTGACATTTTAAAATTCCATGTCAAACTTATTAATGATTTTCTTTTTCCTTTCACTTTGTACCCACTTCTTGTAAATGTTTTACGAAAAATTTAATATGAGCTTTTTTCTTACAAGATTTTATATTTGAAGACTTACCTCAATTGTTAACATGGCCTTGCCATTCAAGGAATTTCTAACCCTTAAAAAAAAAAGATATTAAGCTCTAAAGTTCAAATTTGTCACCGGATTGAACCCCAGAAAATCTTCTTTTGCAACTTTGATCCTTATAATCTAAGAATGTAATGGTCATTTTGCTCTCAAATTTTGTGCTCACATGAAAATTCAAGTTGGGTATTCGATCTTACGGTTAAATGAAAAAAAAAAAAAAAACATATAATTTCTTCTGCAACTTTCAAATGCTGCATTTTTCATGGTTTTTTTTGTGAGAATACGGTCAAGGAATTTTGGGGGTTAAACATACTAAGCCCACATGAGTTTGTTTTCGGGAATACTCTTGCTCATAACTTGCCTTCCGTCGAATCAATTAAGATTTATTAATGTCCAACATGAACATGTGTAAGCTTGTAACAACTATGCCATAAGGAGAAGCATGTTTTGGCCTGTTTCTAGAAAATCACTGATTACCACCTTGGTTTTTTATGCATTTTTTTTCCACCATTAAATTACAGTTTTTCACCTAATTTTTGTGATTCACCTTATAATTCTCAAAACTTATAAAAATTGCGATTTTGCCTTATGGCACTTTGAAGGTCCAAAACCTTCATAAGAATTTGAAAGTAATGTGAATTTTTTGGCAATTTCTATGATATTTCAAAGATTAAAACTTTGAAAATTCAAATATATATCTTAGTTTTACACATTTAATTATGAAAAATACATGATAAGTAGAAGACATGCATGGGAAAAGAAAAAAGAAAAAAGAACCGAAATTTATTATATTTAGTATTGAAAATAAATCCCAAAAGGTCAAATTTTACTTTTGGGAAAACTAGTAAATTGGACATAGTCATTAAAGGGTTACAGCATCTGTACTTCTTTAGAACCAAAGTAAATTTAAAAGATAATGATGTTTTAAATGGAGTTCAAAAAAGATTTTGGGTGTGGCCATCAAGGAAGCCATGTGCTTCAAAACATTGGAAACATTTTGGTTCAAATCCACATCATGTTTTCAAGTAAAAATAACTAGAACACAATAACGAGAATTTTCCCATAGCACTTCATACAAACCAGCTATTCAATTGAAGTCGTTTGTTTACAAATTCTAACATTGCAAAATCACAAAAAAATTGCAGAAGATGTGCTCTTTGTTAGTGCAGTTCTTTTCTTCTTGCTTTTTTGATTTAATTTTTTTTTTTAATCACAAACAACATATAAGCTACTTAGGTAAAACTCAATGCTAGCAAATGTTCGTTGTTCTACAAAACACAATACTCACAACCAACATAATCATAGTGCTACATGCCACACATACCATGTGCCATTTGATACAACAAGCTACTAAGTCTATCAAATTAATAAAAAATTAATTCACTGAAGCTCATGAATTTTTACAAATTTACGTGCGAATAAAAAAATGAAATAATTTACAAAATAACAAACCTTCTACATAGCTATGGTATATTGTATAGTAGAATTTTCTATCACCAATACAAATAAATGTCAAACTGTACACAGTGTTTATTCAAATGTAAAATTGATTCGACTCATCAACAAGTGATTTCAATTCCATACACTCCTAATTACCTCAACAAGGCAACACTAATAAAATGTAACATGTTACAATAGTTGAATCCATTGATTGCAGTACAACCAAACAAACCAACTTTCATCCCTTTTTCATTACAATCCAAAAACCCACATAAAATCACAGAGCACCTATTTCATGTAACAAAAAGCATGAAGGGGAATCTTGTCACAATTTTGAATTACAGAAATTCATCACAAACTTATTGAATCATGTTTCGGAAATGTTTTACGTATGTTGTTGAGAGAACAAGAGTGACATATGTTTTACCTATGTTTATTGAAGAAAACATGTTTGAAGAGCATATTACAAACATGTACATTGTATTATGATGTGCTTTTTCATGTTTGTGATATGACGTTTGTACGTTTTTTAAATCACAATCATACGTAAAACGTATGTTACACAGTTAATTACCTTTGTTCATCTCAACAACATCTGTAAAACATTGCAAAAACATGACTTGCCAAGTTTGTGATGTTCTTCTATTACAATTAAAACTACTTGGATAGGTACTATGACTATCAATGAGTCAAATTTACTATGACTAATGACTATAGTGTTTTTCTTTGCTACTACACTACAAAGTTATTTCATATCAAATATATGAATCCAAATTATTTATTGCATAATTTTATCAATTGTTGTGCAAACGACAATGAACTGTAGTTTTTTTTAAATATTATCTTCATTTAGCCTACAGAGAAATTCGTATATCAGAATTCAGAATCTAAAATGAAGAAAAATATGAGAAGGCAGTATTGAAAAATATGAAAAATATGGAGTTATAGTCTAATACCATTCAAAAGGTCATTATAATCAATATTTATAATTGAATTCATCACAATATATTTAATGATTTTTTTTCTTACAATAAAACAAGTTCATGAAACTTCATAAAACAAGCTTCTTTTTTGGTCATTTTTAGGGCCAGTTTCATAACAGTCTTTTCATTTTTTTCAATTTTTTTATTTTTTACATTAAAGTGCAGACCTAAATGAAACAAAATATGTCATTTTCTACAGTACTTGATCAAATCATCAAATTTTTTCATTGCTCCATAGTATGTCATCAAAATGGGTGCTCATGAGACAAATTTTTGGTTCTTCAATTTGGAAGATGGGACTCTCAAGATGGGACTCTCAATTTGGAAGATGGGACTTCTACTCACAGAAGTACATACAACACTCAACACGGTATTATTAAAAAATTTAAATCACAATCCGTTGAAATTATTCTAACAACGAGTAATATATTTTTCTCTAATATTGCAATACACCTTGTTTGTAAGTATCATGCAACACAATCCCTTGCCACCAAGTAGGCAGTCCACGCACCCGACGAGTTACAAAACCACTTCCAAGTACATGGCCTACAAGACAAGTCCATGAACATTGGAAAGTGGATGTAGAACTAGCTCTGTATTCACCTCTAAATCTGTTTAGAGTAGGAAAAAGTTTGCTCAGCACCACCTTTCCACGATAACGATCGTCATCATCACTAGTTCCTGTCTCACTACTTCCATCCTCTCGTAAGTGTTGTGGCAGTATGACTTCTCTGACAACACAAATTTCAACTTTATGTGGTGTTGTCAAGTCACGTCGACAATACATGATGTCGTGAATTTGAGGCCATGGTGGACAATAGCCAATGGTTCCCAATTGAACCAAATGAATCCGAACCCTCAAATCGGCCATCTCCAACGCAACAGCAGCATTAGCCGTCCCCGGAATGGGATGCTCCATAAATTTGTGCAAAATCAGGTGGATTGGTCTGCAATCATCGCCTTTGTAGAACCTTGGTCTAGACTGTAGAAGACACATTGAAGAAAAATCTGATAGCTGAACTTCTGCACCATCATTAGATTTTGGTATCTGGAATCACAAAAAACATAAACATTAAAATATCAGCCTTCATATACAACTATAGTGATTTAAAAATATTATCTTATCATATTGAACTCTATTGTCATAGAAAAAATTACTTTTAAGGAAAATAAAATGAAAATAAATTTTCAATCTATATGTGTCAAATTTAGATTGTCCTCAAATTACCTGTGAGTAGAATCTGCCATGAAAGAATAGCATGTGGTGTCCCATGAATTCATGAATGAAGAGCATCGTGATCTTCATTTTGTAGGTCCAGTGATCCAGCATGTCAAGGGAATGCAATTCAGTGTCGTTTTTTCTAGCCAAAACATGGTCTCCTACTTCATAACGGGTGCGACGAAATATGACAAAAGAAACTTTTTCAATTTCATCGTTAAAGTGTTCCAATGTAACATCATTTAGAAGTCCCTCGTCCGTCCAATACTTGAGTAAATACTCTCGGATGCTCATTGCCATTTGAACCACGTTACCTTGTTTCCACACCACAGAGATTCCTTTGGATTGAAAAACATCCTTGCAATGACAAGGTGGCAGTAACTCCCCGAGCTTTTCCAACCTCATTGCTTCCAATTTTGATTTTGCTACAATGATTCCCTTTCTGTGGGATTCGTGGCATGCATGAACATCATTAGCTGCATACATTCCCACATATAATCATGTTAGTTTTTAAAATTTATACAATTTCAACAACTATGGGGGAGTTTACAAACTCTTCAAAGACAAAAGAATAAGTTGTGCGTTACAAGTTATAACCAATGCATTAACCCCTAACTGCCTAAGCGACCATATATGGTCGCTGAAAATTTTCAGAGTTTAAAAAAAGTTTAGCCCACATTAAACGCCCATAACTTTTGCAAAAATAACAATTTTTGAGCGTAATTTTTTTTCACTTGTAGATATTAAAACTGAGCATCTTTTCCAAAAAGAAATTTTGGAAAAACGTCTACCAATTTTCCTCTAAAGCCCTCGAAGTGACAGCATCTCAAATTGTCACAATTTTGAAAATCTGCCCGGAATTGAATCTTTAAGTTTTCTACCAAATAAGATTAGTTCTAACATGAACAAGGTAACCACCATATAAAACCAATGTTTTTGATGTATCATACTTGATTCCAAGTCCAAATGACCAAACATGTAGTTTTTATGAATTTTCAAAGAAAATTCGTATAAACTGATTATTAAATAATTCATAGCATTTTTCCAACATTTAACCATAAGGATGTTGTCTTACTATTGTGTTCTACACATGTTAAAAAATTGAAGCTCATAAAAGTTGAGTAAGGTGTACATTATGACACATCTAGCATTTCATGAAAATCCTTGGGCACTTAGGGGTTAATACAATGAGTTATGTAGAATACCTGTTCCAAGTCCTGGACGAAAATTCGATGTCATAAGTTGTTTATGAATTTCCACCACAGCTCTTTGTGGTGGATAAAAGTTGTCGTTATCTTCAGCAACACTTTCCCTTGCAGTCCTGTATGCAAGACGCGCTTCATATTTGCAATATGTTACTTCACTCAACTTTTGATTGGTTTTAATACTCTTGTATGATGATACACTTCTTTCAAATCTGTAACACCAATACAAGTCATGGGGGCCATGTCTAACGACATCGTCCAACATCTCTCCATTTCCTGTGAAGAACAAAATAAGTTTAATACCACAACGTAATTTTAACTCTAATTAAAATTAAAATAGTTAAAAATAGTTTTTAAAGTTTTTAAAAAATTAAAATTAAAATAGTATAAACAGTTAAAATTAAAATAGTTAAAATTAAATGAGATTAAATAGTTAAATTAGTTAAAATAGTCAAAATGAAAATAGTTAAAATAGTTAAAATAAATTAAAATAGATAATATAATTAAAATATTTGAAATAGTTAAAATAGTTATAATTAAAATAATTAAAATGTATAATATAATTAAAATATTTGAAATAGTTAAAATAGTTAAAATTAAAATAGTTAAAAATTAGAATAGTTAAAATTAAAATAGTTAAAAATTAGAATAGTTAAAATTAAAACAGTTAAAAATTAGAATAGTTAAAATTAAAATAGTTAAAAATTTGAATAGTTAAAATTAGAATACGTAATTTTGTATCAAAAAAATTAGAAAATTTTAGGAATAATAGAAAACATACAATTATATGCATGCAAAATATTAAAAAATATATTTCAACAAATATTGAAAGCTAAATTGTGTATGAAAGAGTAGTTTGACTATTCTACATAGGAATGGGATTCAATAAACCTCATTTTCTGAATTGAAAGCAATAGCAAAAAAATCCATATTCAAAGTCAAAATCGGCTTTAACCAACAACCATCCACTATTTGGATGTGCGGTCCTTAAAGGATTAAACAAAGCATGATGATTTATTCCAAGCTAAATGACAATTGATAAATTATTCATTCATATATATATATATATAAATATAAATATCAATTCTTTTTTAGTTATTAGTAAGAACTGACCTGCAACATGGTGTAGAATAGAACCACTTGGGCCAGCATATTCCTCCCATTCAATGCGCCATGTTGATAGCAAATTACGTGTAGTGCTGATAGACTCAGTCCAACCATAGGTCCGTGTATGTGAAAAATACAATCTGGCGATCTCGAAGAGGAGTTGTGCAATCCTATATAACCTGTCTGTTTTTTGGATGCCCAACCTCTCAATGCAGTATGGAAGGCACCACATGATGAACAATTGGAATTCCTCTGCTTTCCAGTATGAAAGCCTATTTACGATATTAGACGGCCATCTTGCTCCCAGTTGTTTTGGCCTGTGTGTTATGATTTCGTGTAACGCAATTTCCAGCTCCTGAGCTCTACCTTTTTGCACTAAGTGTTCCACGAAGGTTTTGAATAGGTTGAGTGGCAATATGTGCATCGCATCATACACTAAATCAAAACCTAAATGAAAACCGTATACAAAGTGGAGCCTCCAGAGTTTTGAAAATGACGTTACATTATTCTCCCGTCTTGAGCGGCTAGAAGGAGCTGAGGTTGCAATATCTTCAGCCTCCAATCGAATCTCTTCAATTGTTCTGCGCTCGTGTGGAAAGTGGACCTCCCGTCGATTGTCTGGATATACAACGCCACGTCCTTGTACATATTTTCCTTTCAAGTGACAACGGCGACATGCATGATAGCCAGATAGTTTGAAGCCTCCCACCTTGCATTGTGCTGGATGGTCCCCCGTCCAATACATAAGCACGGCTCTCAGATTCACGCGCTCCCGGGGAATTGGATTCAACAAACTTTGATCAATGATTTGATGTGGGTAATTGTAATTCACCTCAAACCCATGAACAAATGCTGACTCCAATTCCCTAATAAGGGGCTCAAGGAACACCGTTAGAACCCCTTCTTCCAAGTCCTTCACGATTTCTCCCGAGGACGCGGGAATAAAGACTACGGGCATTGGGCGCTTGAGATTTTGCATCCCTGCATTCAACAACTCGATCTCTACCGCCCAAGAATCTTTGTATTTAGTTGTTGCAAACATAAATCCATCCCAATGCGCACCAATTGCGAAGTTCCGTGGATCTCCCTGTGCCCAAAAACATAGTGATTACTGTGATCTTTACAGTTTCAAAAAGTTGTGAAATGCATGTTCAATTTTGAATTCAAGATGTAAATGTCATACCAAAAAATAATATAAAAAATAATATTTTGAATGTGACATATGTAAAAAAAACCTCAATTTTTTTATCTTTTTAAATTTACCTTGTATGTATGAGAAATTAGACTCAAGTGATCTTTATTATATGAAGAATCATAATAAATTGTAATATGCTCTAAAAATATGATTGTTTTACAAAATATTTTAGAAATATAAACAATTTTAAACAATTAAATGATTAAAAAATTTAGAGATATTAAACTTAATTATCCTAAAATGCTCAATAAAATTTAATTAGCCTAGAATGATCAATGCAAATTTTTAAAGATTATTTACATATAGATACATTTTTTACATTCACTAGAGTTAGTCTCACCTGAATAAAAGAAGGAGTAGTTTCAGTGATAGTTCCGCATGAGCACTTGATTCGATATTTTTGCAAAACATCTTCCCATCCTTCTAGCAATTCGGCACATTTTGTTGGAAAAGCTCGAAATACTGAACGACATGTTGGACTAGAGCAATATATTGGCGATTCCCACTCAGCATTAGGATTCCAAAAATCTTGCAGCTCCCGCATTCTTTGTCCATGCCAGAATTGGGAAATAGAAGGTGGTTTGTAATCCACACTTTTATGCAGCCATTCCTGACGATGCCTCCAAACTTCAAGCAACTCATGGCATGAAGTCTTGCTCTCACATATGTGCGCAATTCGAGGCCCAAAAGGCAAATAGTCAAATGCCAAAGTGAGTTTGCGAAATTTTTGACACGCAGGGCATTTTTCACAACAACGAGGACAATCCCGTTGTAACCTCGGCTTATCTGGTTCAACACATGTGCATTTTACAACTCGCGGTCCCTCGTATATGTCTTCGTCACTTGGTTCCATGAGAGTAGGAGCATGCGCAGTGCCTTCTTCACCCGTGCACAACCTGTATCTAACAGGACTTTGCATGCCATGGAGTTTATAGAAGTCTTCTAATTCACTCCAGGACGAGGGTGCAAAGTATTGCATTGACTCAGATTCTGTAAACACGTAGTTGTGAAACGTTAGTGTCTATCATTTGTAAATATCATTATTTATTTGTATTGATTTAGCGCATATTATTGTATCTTTGAGTCATTTTGTAATCAATTATTTTTGAAATTATTACCATGTAGAAGTTTTAAATGGTTAGAAGAAGTTTTGAAACTATGGAAAATAATTTGTAAACATTTGTGAATTCTAAAATGTTTAATTTATGTATGATACATAGTATGTATAAAACATGTATAGCAAATCCAAGAATTAAAATGTATAGTTCATTACTTGGAATGTAGAATAAATAATTATAATAAAGTAATATACCTGCCATATGAATGAGTTGTGCGAGACCCATTCCATCATAGTTGGAGGGACCTGCATGTTGATTTACCGACGTCTTTTTAAAAATGCGCTCCAATATTTTGCTTTGCACGGTGATAGGCACGTTTGCAGCATCAAGATCTCCTTGAAAACCTAGAACCTCCTTCTCTATGGTTTGGACTAAATCTATTGGCGTTGGAGCATGACGTGGAATCATGCCATCCACAAATCCAACGCCAGCAAATATATCTACCTCATCCTGCGAAGGTCCACCGAGAGGAGATAGTGTTGGGGCAGGGGAATGGATAGCCGATGAATTGCTAGGTTCTACGCTCAAAGGACTGTCTTCACTACCTACGATTGGAAATGAAGTACTAGGTGGTGAAGAAGAAGAAGTAGAAGAAGAAGATGGACCAATTGATAATGGATTCGAGGGCATTTCTACATCTTCTGAAGATGTATCATCCCGAGATTCAGCTACGCGTCGATAGTAAGTTCTTTTCTCTACCTCTTTCCCAGCAAAGGAATACCGTTTTGGACCCATTTCCTATCACCATCATTGATAAGAGAGAATTAGTTGCAAAATCAATGAAAATTTAAATGAAATTGTTAATTAAAATATTGTGAAACAATTAAAGTGAATAAACATACCTTCAAATTGTAACTATGCACAACACAACGCGTATCAGGTCCAATGTGTTATTTGAGATGCAACAATCAAGCTTGTGTTGAAAAGAGAACATAAAGCTTGTGTTAAAAGGAGAATACAAAGCTGTCTTTTGCATGTATGTATACTAAAGTTTCTACTTTTACTTAGATAAGTCTCAGACAACTAGAAGTTTACTTTTACAACTGACATCGAGTTTCATGACTTTCATCGAAGTCACCTTTAATAATTACTAGTACATAAAGTTTCTACTTTTATATAGTCAAGACTTAGACAACTAGTAGTTCACTGCAAAAACTGTCATCCACTTTCATGACAGTTTCTACTTTCAATAGATTCACAAAGGTGATTTGGATGAAAGTCATCCAAGGTTGTATGAAAAAGTTGCAAGGTTTTGAATATGTTCGTGATCCAGTTTCTAAACGCTGAAATGTTTAGGGGTTAAATTCAGTAAACAATCATTGCTATAAAGTAGATCATTAGAGGTGCCTATGAGAGTATTCTATGACAAATAAAAATTGAGATAACTCCTAAAGGACGTAGTATTCCCGATTTTATATCGATAAATTAATTTCAATCGATCATATTGAGAAAATTATAAGTGTCATGAGACAATATTTCATATCACTCGAATCATCCACTAACATTTCATATCTTGAAAAAAAAAATCAAAATGAAGGAATATCATCCAAATAGAACCCCGAGACTGAGGCTTAATTAGATACATAATTAATTAGTATTGCGCTACCTCCACACGACAAAGGAAGATGTTTCATAACTTATGTGTGCAGTACTATTAAAAGATATTTAAGAAAATATATCATATTTCTAGATTCAATTATCAACTTATATTTTCAAAATAAAAATTTCTCAATTCATCCTTGCAATATATAGTATACCGAGATAATAGAAAATGATAATACCATTAATTCAAAATTAATGAAAAGACATATTTACACAAATGTTTATTAAAATGTTTCATGCATTATGCAGGATTCATTAAAAAAAGGGAACTAATTCATAGGGTATCACATGCCGCATATGTTTTTATGGAGTTTTATTCAAGTTTCTAACAAGTTTATCATGTTTAAAAACTCATCCACATAATCAAGTTTCATTAATTGAAAGTTTCACATATTCATTAGATGAATTCAAAATCATTTCACATGAACAGAGTTATCCTTGAAGGCACCTTGTGTTTGATGAAGATATCATGAATTTGGCTTCAATGTACACTATTTGTTCACTCTAATCAGTTAAAAAGCTTGGAGTAGCTTGGTAGTCTATCGTTATTAGGTGTGAAAGAGCTTGGTGTTCTTTAAACTCAATAAAAACTAGTTTAGCCGTCAAGGAAGACGGCTAAATTAGTCTTCCCTCAGTTTTAAGATCACCAACCTCTTACACATTTAATAATGAGAGACCACCAAGGTCTTTCTCACCTTGTAACTGTTAAGGGTGAATGAAAAAGAGTACATTAATGCAAAATTTATGGTATTTTATTCAAATACAAGGTGACTGTAGGGAGCACTCTAAAATGTCGCTACTTTTACAATCTCATTTTCTAAATCAACCATCAACAATGGTTTGTTAGATTTGGGTTCATAAATTCTTCCAATGGAATTTTATTTATATATTTATATTGACATATACAGCATCGTGACTCAATTCAAGTCTGTAAAAGGCGTGTCATTCAAATATTCTAGTAGGTGGAATGTAATGGGAATGCGGATGATTGAAACTGATTTTTAAACTAGACTTTAATTCTAATTAAAATTAATTTTCATTTTTAATTTTTATTTAAGAAAAATGAAATACATTCTTAATAGCCACTAGCAAACAAGCGATGACCACAAAAGGGTTGATTTACTTGATTGGATAATAAAGAGCACAAATATAAAATGTATCCGTTGTATTCGCAGCTGCTAGATCCGGGGAGCTCTATGTACACGTGTAAATAATGTATCCATGAGTTCAAAGGGTATTTTTTGGGGGGGAATTACTTACTTCTAAATTATAAATTTATTAGTTCATTACTATAGAAAAGAAAAAAAGGTAGAACAATCTTTGAGACCCTTATCTACTTATTGCTCGCACCCTATTATATTACTTATAGGGGTATTTGGAGGTCCGCAGAGACTTCTCTTACGCACAACAAGGTCAGTATACATACAAGGGAGCATTTACCTTAAATCATGCGCATCTATTACAATGTGACATTTGGAATGTGAAATGTCACAATGCTATAGATACACACATTTTAAGAGAAATGCTCCCTTTGAGGTGTAGTGACTTTAGTACAGGATGATAACCCTTATTAGAATAAACCTTTGGGATTCCTTTGTCGTGAATAATTTTAAGAGCCTTGCTTTGATGGGCTCCTAAACGAAAGAAAATTAAATTAAAATTTATGTGCCGTATTTTACCATTCTCAACATGAGGTAGGCAACAAGATGCTTAATTCACTATGACAAGGTGTTCAATTCATTAGCATTTTTTCGAAGACCTTGTAAAAGGTTGGTTACAAGATTTTGGCCACAGTTGATTATTTGTTCAACTCCTGTTTAATAAGTAGAAGCCACAACTCAAGACATACAACCCATGTGAGTTGAACATAAGCTCATTTCAAGTGCCCAATGAACCTTACATTTTTTGGCAAGTGTACCCCTTGTGTTCAAACTTATTTTAAGATAGAGGTGTTGCACATTGAAAAAAATTCTAAGTGGAGTTTTGATTGCATAAACATAAATCCAATTGCATTAGAAAGAAGACTTGTTTACATATGGCATAGTATTTTTTAGAATTTTAGAATTTTTTTTGAACTTTGGCAGTTTAGAAAATTGGGCAGCCACAAAAAATGATGTTTTGAGAGCATAGGCATTACCGGTAATGTCCCATAAAATTATATTCTAGATGAATAAGTGATACTATGCATGAAATTCAATAAAATATTTTTTTGTTCCGATCAAAATCTTATTCACATATCGTAGAATTGGTAATACCACTAGGATAATTTCGACTTACAATTGATTTTGACATTTAGAATTGGTAATAATAAATTCAATTTTCAATATACAAATAAAATGAATTCTGGAAAAATATTTAAAAACTTACTAAGATGCAATGACTCTTAAATCCAATCCCAAAAAAACCCTAAATCTAAGTAATGAAAGTATATAAATAAAATATATATATATAGAAAGTTATAAAACCCAATTTCATTTCAGATCTCGGGGGGAGCACTCCCTTGTATATTTTGCATACACGTGCGATAATGACCTATTTATTTGGGAGGTTATTTACCTTGCAAAAAATATTATAAGGTGATGGTATTTTACATGTAAAAAGCCTGAGAATATTATATGTGATGGTATTTTATATGTAAACATGTTTCACTTTTTAAAAATCCCCTATTTTACATGTACATTTTTTACAAAATTTATCTACAATGAATATATTGGACCCTATTTTTTATCGCACGTTGTTTCTAAAATTTTCACCAGTGAACCCCCCGAGTTTCAGATAAGCCTAAATATTGTCTACATATTACGACACTAACTCTTAGGGCATTTTTGATTGGTACATACAACAAAGTTTATAGTGAAGTAATGGAAGATTCAAAAGCGAGAATGAAACTTTTAAGGTACTTTTGTTTGGCACATACGACAAAGTTTATAATCAAAAAATGGAAGAACTCGATTTCGTTTGTATGTACATATTCATAATGTCTCGTCTATCTACATGTTTATGTAATTCATTCTTATCTACGGCATCAACTCCAACAACATATTCTTCTTTATCTTTATCACCGTATGATTATTTATCTTCATCATGATTTTATCCTTATCTTTATCACCGTATGATTCTTTACATTTATCATGTTTTTATCTTTATCTTTATCATGGTACTCTTCTTTATCTTTACTATTGTATTCTTCTTTATCTTTATCATGGTATTTATCTTTATCTTTATCTTTATCATAGTATTCTTCTTTATCTTTATCATCATATTCTCCATTTTATTGATCACTGTATTCTTCTTAACCACTACACTAAATAGTGTATTTAGTGTGAGGCATTGTAATTGCAAACATCACTCTAAATATCGAAAAACCTACTTTTGTAAAAACACTAAATGTGAATTCTCACACTATTTATGAAGAATAGTAACGTTTCGACATTGTGATCTTTTGAGATATGGATATTTAGTGTGAGTAAAGAATGAAAGTTTAGATGGAAATTTAAAACTGAAATTTTAGAAATGGAATGAATCAAATTGGATGATAATTGACAATGAATCAAATTGGATGATAACCGCCAATACTATTACCCACAAATTGACAATTAGTGTTAGACAAGTAGTAGGGGTAAGCACATTATTCATCACCTCACACTAAATACAGTATTTAGTGTAGTTCCGTCATATTTTTTTTTTACCTTAGACGTGTTTTTTTTATAACTTCAATATTTGGTTCATTTTCAAAGGATGTTATTCATATTTCCATAGTCACAATATTTTCGGCAGTCAAAATAACCGGAATTGGCCAATTAATGAATATGGGGTTATGGATATTAATTTGGATTTCATTAATGTTTTTATTTATTTATTCTTTTAGCCATTGGCAGAGGATATCAATCATGTTGAAGCGGTTCCAAAATTTTGATGATTCCTACTGCCCAGTTCTATTTACGATTTCTTGGGAGTTTAAAATAATTGCAAAATAAGGCAAGTCCCCCGAGCACGATCTTTGAGCACACAATGCAAACAGACTTTCATGTGTGAAAGACATAGATGTTGTGCTGTGAAATGTACATCTTGATAATCTTCGTTCAGACATACATAATGAGGTTGAACATAGTCTATAATTTGTCACTAACCTCACTAACCCCAAAAAATCAAAAGGGCTCCATCACAATCAAAGGGCTATGCCAAAGAAGGGGGATTCTGTTCAAAAGAAGTTGAGACAGTCCTGTCACGAACCCATATTATGCCAGGACCCCACTACAACACAGAAATGAGTGATTTGTACTATGCAAACACCCTATGTGGAATTAACAATGAAGAAGAATTTGAGGATAAAGATAAAAAATATTACGATGATAAAGATATGAAATAATACAATGATAAAATAGAGAAGAATACAAGGATACAAATAAGTAAGAGTATAGAGATAAAGATAAAGACCACTAGGTGGCTAAAGACAAAGACATAGACTAAGATAAATACAAGTATGCAGACATAGATGAAGATAAATACAAGTATGCAAACATAGATGAAGGTAGTATGGACATGTAGATATAGAGGATATTGGGTTTATAAGTGAGCGTCATTGTGACTGTAGGTTTTTCCGTTAATTTCTTATAGACTGTAAGATACGGACATAGTGAGTTGTAGCCATGTAGAGTATATAACATATAGGCCTATTTGAATTTGAAGTGGGTCTTATAACATCCTAAATAAATGAAGGTTTTTAATTTCTTTGATGCATGGTTTTGTTCATAATATGAATCGAACTTTGATTACGGACATCAATGTATGTTTTTTAATATATTTTTTATTGTTGAAAAAATTCATTGTATTAGGGTGGTGAAATTTGGATTCCCTCTCAAGAATTAAAATTTTAGAGTGTAATTCTAATCATGAATTATCCTAGTAGTACCAACAATAGTCTGCGTAAATAAGATTTTCATTGGAACAAAAGAGACTTTATGGAACATTGAGGAATTGCACAAGTACGATCACTTGGAACGTTATTATACAAAATAATAAACATCATATGACATTCAAGCCAAGTTTGCAACATAGTATTCTTGTGTATATATAAGTTTACTCCTATGAAACATGTTTGTGCCAAAAGACCAAAACGACTTACTCAAAATTGAGAACTAAAAAATATTAAAAAATAAAATTAGAATTATAGAGAACGTTAAAAAATTAAAACAAGATTTGACAAGCTAGACGTTTGGATGAGTGAAATCTCAAAAATTGAAAACAGTTAACCTTTGAACTAATGATATTCCATTTGCAAAGGCATTATTTAATGAATGTATGAAAACAAAGTTGGAGAACCTTTGGAAGAGGCATCGTAGTGAAGTGAACGTTTCACTTGTTTTGAAAAAAAGAGCTATTTTTTACCCTTTGATACATTTTCCACATGTGTTTTTTGTGTTCACTTTGGACATGATCATTTTGTCTTTTAACAATAAATTTTTATGAATGTTTAAAGTTTAATTGAATATTTTAGTTCCTAAGGGTTTGTATAAAATTGTAGAGATTTGATTATAGAAGCCGAATAATACATTTGCCAATATCCTTTCGCCATGTCTTCTTCCAATGTCCTCCCGTGTTGCCGAAACCAGTTGTTTCCATGCCACCTTACATTTTCTACTCGACATGATTTTTGCAATCCAAATTCACAATTACATCTACAATTACAATTGTCGCCTCTCATTATGAAACTTTTAGAAGAATACTTAGTAAAATCATCAAAAGCCTTTCAACGCTCCACAGTTAATCATCAAAAAGTGCTCTTCGTACTTTTATTTTTCTTGTTTATCTTTTCTTCAATTTTGTTATCAAAATGAACCTAAAATTAGAAATTCTAAAATTAAAATAAAGGAACATTCACTTCACACACTTTAAAAAAAGAATCGTTATTGTACAAATCCTCGTGGAATTACAGATGGTCAAGGCATACTGACTTGACGATGACTATATAGCAATGGAAAAGAAATGTTATCTCGATGAATTTAGTGAACTAATGACATATTTTGTTTTGTTTTGGTGTTAACAATGATGCTTATTTTTGAAAATAATCAATATTAAGTGATGTATACACATCATAAATTTGCAAATGTCAAGTCGACTAAATTTTAATCATCCATAAGTCCACGACGTTTTGTCCAATCATGCTGTTTATTTTTTTTTAAAGTGTGTCAAGTGAATATTTTATTGTTTTGATGTGTTGAATTTTCTAATATTAGGTTCCTCTAGTCATTCAACTTGGAGAAAAAGGGTCTCAAGGGCACTTTTTGATGGCTACTTTGGAGCAATGAAAAATTGCTCATTGAACTGTACACATATTAAAAAAATCACATATTTGGCTTTGTTACGATGTACTCTATGATGTTCAAAAAATAAATTCTCAAAAGAATGAAAAGGAAGTTGTGGAAATGACCTTTGATCAAAATGAGAAAAAGGGCACGACTCTGAATTGCAGCCTTTCTCAACACTACATCGTGTACAATTTTTCATCCATCCAAATTTCTCTAGGTTCATGTGCTAATTGACTGTCATTAGTAGGGTATGGGTCTCAAATTAAGATGTTTCTTTCTGAAGAAATAAAACAATTGGTTTATGCCAACTTTCATTCTCAACTCAAAAAGTGAGATTGTAAACATGGTTTTCCACAATAAATCAAATCAAATAATGGAAACTATACCATCTAGTAGTGCATGTTATTCCAATTTCAATACAATAATTTTAAAAAATAAAAAAATAGTGTCAATTTGTGATTTTTAAAAGAATTCTGAGAAAAAACCTTGTAAAATTAATATAAAAATACTGATGGAAAATATGATGTATCTATCCGTGAAAAGAAGGCTTGGCAGAAGGCTCTAATTTGGGACATTTCTAAATTCCAATCACAATAAGGTGTTCCAAATCATAAAGCTCTAAGAAGATATAATACCCCTTCGCCCAATCTACAGTTGTGCACGGGTAGATTTCCTAAACCGCTGCCTCGGACCGCACGTCTACGTCTGGCCTCTCATCCATCCTCCCGACCCGCCAGCCTCCAGTTCGAGGACGGGCGGAGAAGATCTTGGCCGTCGATCTCTTTTACTCAATCTGGTACGTCCATTTTAATGTTGGGTGGAGGCCGCGAGTAGGCTTTTTTCGCAGCAATGTCAGTTAATGTGCCATGGCATTGGGGGCATGGGGGCCATAGAACTACAGCGGCATAGAATTTGAGCAGCTGGGGCAGGCTTATGAGGCATAGACAGAAATATTTATATTTCATTTTTTATAAACCACTGTAAGCTTAAAATCAATTAAAGTAGATCTTCATCTGAATATATATTTTTCATTTTTTGAAAAGTATGAGCTATTTTATGAAACATAATATTGTATCACCATAGCGAGTTTTCCACTTGCTGTACAAATGTTCTTTTTTTTTTTTGAAAAAAATATGGTTCGCATCTAAAATATTGAATTTCTTGAGTTCTGGTTTACTAGGAATTTTTTTTACTAAATACGACCTCAAATGGCTTAGAAATAAAAAAAATTATAGAATACAATTTATTTTGTTTCCGTTTCTTTATCTTCATTTTTTTGTAATTTGTACAATTTCTATTTTTAGAATTATTTTGGGGCAAACCTCCTATGGTACTACGGTAGAATTATTTGAAATTTCACCTACAACTCAATTCATCTTATCAATCTCATTTATGTTTAGAGCACATGCTTCAATGATGTAAATGTTTATCTACTTTTTTTCATCACTATTGGATTATTCATTTTTCTCTTAATACAAAAACAAAGAAATTATAAAATAAAAACTATAATATGTATATCACATTATTTATTTTCACTTATTTTCATAATTTATATAAAAAAAACTCTTCAAAAAATGAGAACATCTCACATATGACTATAATAAAAATTATCATGATTTTTTTTTGAATTAAAGAGGGAATATTTTGTTTTAAGTTCCTATGATTTTTATAAAGGCGATATCATCTTTGAAAACCATTTGTTTTTTCATCAAGTATCTAAATAATACAAGTAGACATGCATTTGTGTTGTCTCTTATTTATACAATACATGAGGATATGAGCATACAACTAAGGCCAAATCAAATTTCTTAGGATGGGAGTATTACCCTTATACAAACTCGTGTTTCAAATACAAAGACTTGGATATAGAGGTGAAAAGAAAAGGAAAAGAAAATTGAATAACAAAGATTTGCAAGGCGGAGAAGAACGAATACTTCAATTTCCAAGATTGGATGATGGAATCAAAGTGTTGCAAAGAAGACAACTTGTACAAAAGATGCACGCAAGGGTGAATTTCTCAAAGTTATGGCAAGAAGATCTTTAAAATGCAAAGGACTAAATGTATTATTTGATGGTAGAACATTCATTGAGTGTCACAATTGCTAATAAGTTGTTGCAAAAGGTTGTGATAGTAGTGCAATAGAGAAGGATGAATGTGAAGGTGAGGAAGATGCGGAATTGTTTTTCAAAGAATTGAATATTTGTTGAATATGTAGAAGCAAAGATATATCTTCATATAGAATATTAATATACCATATCATGCTTAATGCTTTGTCATTTACAAATTTTTATAATAAAATTCCATGCAACGGTGGTTTTTACTACCATTCTATTATGGTTATTGTGTCTTTCTAAATTTTTATTGAAAGCAATTCCAAATTTTTTTCATTTCGTAATCATATATTGTATAAATAAAGGTCAACCTAATTCCGCGTCTATTTGTATTATAGAGATATTGTGTACCGAAAAATGAATTTTCAAAGATAGCTCCAATGAGACCAATGTGACTAATACCAATATAAATGATTAACTACATTAGTCACATTGAAACTATTACCTTTATGAAAATCAAAAGAACTTAAAACAAAATATCCTATCGTTAATTCAAAAACAATAATTAGCCTAGTTTTTTTATTTTAGTCATGGATAATGGAATATATATATATATGTATATATATGAGTTTTTATAAAACTCTTTTTTTTGTGTAAAAAAAAAAAGTAATCCAAGAATGTTAAAGATGAATAATCATAGCATTGAAGTATACGCTCTAAACATAAATGAGAAAGAAAAGGAGAATTGAGTTGTAGGTGAAATTTTAAATAACTATGCTCTGTTTCATAAAATAACTCATATGTTTCAAAAATTGAGATTAACCCTTTAACGTCCCAGTTCAACACTGTTTTAAAAAATTCGTTATAAAATGTTTGATGAAAACCAAAAATGGGATTGATTTACAAATAGAAGTTGTAAATGGAAATGTGAAGATCACATCTATACAGATGGATTTACCATATTTTTTTTAATATTTTTTTTTAATATTTTTTTTTATTGATTTTGCAAGGTTTTCTCTTGAAAATCAATTAAAAATCATGAATTGAAGGAATTTAAAAAAAAAGATCGTGATGAAATTGGAATAACATGCACTACGAGATTCTACTTATTTTGAAAAATCATCTTTAAGGTCTCACTTTTTGAACTAAGAATGGAACTTGACATAAACCACTTGTGTTGTTCTTCCAAAAATTATAATAACCTATATTGAAAATCAAAACCGTACAAAGGATAGTCAACTTGCACAAAAATCATGAGAAATTTTGGTGGATGAAAACTGTCTAATTTCGATTGAATTTGAACAATCAAAATATGTTTAGCGTCCAATTTTTGAACGCAGGCGCCTGAAAGTTAAACTTCAAATGAATATATTTTAAAATTTAATTCTAAGCTTACAGGAGTTTATGAAATTTGAAATAAGAATGTTTTTGTCCATACCTCATCCATTGAGCAATACCCGAGCTCAACCATACTAAATAGGTAGATTAGTTTTAGATACACTAATTTACATAAACATGTTGTAAGTTTTTACTGTTGACCAATTTTTTTACCCTCTATATTGGTCAACATGGAGATCTTTCAATAGTATTGTAATCAATGTCTTTGGTGATTTTTTTTGTCGACAGTAAAAATCTATAATATTTTCAAATCTTATAATTATCTAACACTAATCTACCTATTTAGTGTAGTGTTTAGAATCACAGGCCCCAAAATTATAAAAAAGAGTCTCTAGGGTACCCAAAATGGGAATTTTCAAAATGACAACAAATATTTCAAAATATTTCAGTCACCGGTGAATCTCCA
Organism: Pohlia nutans; assembly: GCA_022496805.1. Classification (NCBI taxonomy): domain Eukaryota; kingdom Viridiplantae; phylum Streptophyta; class Bryopsida; order Bryales; family Mniaceae; genus Pohlia; species Pohlia nutans. Next base: position 20,479,704 of record CM040097.1, read on the forward strand.
AAAACATCCCAAAATCGATGCCATGCCACAAACTTAAACGGACGGTTGAAGGGCAATCTGCCCTGGGAAAAATAAAAATAAAAAATAAGAATCTTTGTTGCGGACAGAGCCGAGGGCAGGTGAAAGCAATGAGCAAGTCAATCCCAGTAGTGAAGTAATAAATGGGCCACGTGTACTGAGTCACAGGGCCAGTACAGCACCGCAACAAAACGCCTGAAATAGGTTGACGTGGGCAGATTGGGAGCCGGGCAGCGACCCGGCCTGAAAAAGGCTCTAGTCGTTTATTCTCACAGGAGAACCTTTCAGTTTCCCCCGTGAGCATCACGGGGGATTGATATGAGCTCCCTGTGGGAACGCGGCGTCCACGGCGCGAGCAGCTTGCGCTTGCGTCTTGAAGTCTCCGAACGAGGCTTTGTGCTTACTCCTGGGCGGTCTCATCTCCGCTACCCACCTCTTGCGGTCGGGTCGGAAGCGAACTCCCCGGAATATCTTTGCCTCGGGAACTCCACCATGACTCCCTGCAGGTTCACTCACTTGCAGAAACGGGTTCAGTGCTGTTCGACGTCGTTTCCCCGGGCGCGCGTCGGTCGTGATTCTCGAGCACAGATCCACGACGTCCAGCTGCAGGTACCTGGGAGCTCATTTTGGTTCCCCTGTGTTGATTCCCCTGTGAGTGCCACTTTCCCCTCTGAGCTTCAGAACTCGACACATGTTAAACTTTCCTTCTACAAGTAGGTGACTAAGCTTAAGCAGGTGATTTTGTACACATGTCAAAACCCCAAATCACAGGGAAAAGTGGCACTCACGGGGGAATAACACAGGGGAACCAAAATGAGCTCCCTGTGGGTTCCACACTACGAAGGGCTTGGATCCCGTGTTTGTTTCCCGGACAATTCGCAAGTCCGGTTCCGGAAAATAGAGCCACGCGTAATGCTCTCCCGCATTGGGGAAGACTTGAGGTATTGCCGACGAGTAATCGAATACATGCGAAAGCACCTTGCACACATTTTCGCTCGGTTGTCAGTCGTCACACGTCAAAAACCCGCCGTCAAATTCGTTGAAATTCAAAAACTGGCACTTACTTTCCAGACGGATACTTACAACTACACCAGTGTTCTGTGCACTTTAATATCAAAATTTTGGCGTTTTGAATTGCACTAATCTAACGAATTAAGACCACAAAATTGGAACATGTAAGGTAGAAGCACCTAATTGCAACAGGCTCTAAGAACGGTCTTCATCTCAAAACTCATAAATCACAGTTTCCGAGGTAAAGTGTGGGAATCCACCGGGAGACCAATACCCCAGGTAACCTTTGCAGAACCATGTGCACTTACCCCTGACCTGGGCCCTTCAACATGCTTGTTTAGAAAGTTTGGGGTAGGTGCACATGGTTCTGCAGGGGCAGTGGCCTCCCGGCGCACAATTAGGTGATTCTACTGTGATTCAGAAAAATAGGAATTTTCAAAAGAACATTTAACGCCATATTGGCCAATCCCTGTTATTTTCTAACAGGTTACACTAATGAAAAGAACACGGATTCGCCAAAATAACCAATATGGCGTTGTATGTAAATCTTGGAAGTGCATATATGTCAAGAGAATCAGTTCAGGTACACGTGTGTATATATATATATATATATATATATATATATATATATGTATATATATATATATATATGTATATATATATATATGTATATATATATATATATGTGTGAGAAAACGGGAGTACACCTTATTGAGGAAGGAGCATCGGAGGGACTGGCGATGGAAGGAGGACGCGGGTCGTCCTTGCGTGTTGGCAGCGAAGGAAGGCGACAGCGCGCTGGCCACCAGCGTGGTGGTGGAGGTGGTGCGGTCCGTGAGGGAGAAGGCTCTGGACAACAGTGGCGACGACGCCGCCTGTTGCTGCAGGTGGTGAATGACCTCGCCGTCGTCCAGGTCGTCGCCCGGCTCCGCTTGCCAGTCCAGCGCCTCCTGCCTCGCCAACCTTCCGGGGTGCACGATTTTAATTTGTGAAAATATACTTGGGTGCACAAAAGGGGTATTAATTTGAACAAAGTATACATACAATAATCAAATTTAGATTTAGAGCTGAAAATATTGGTATATACTTACATGCACAGGAAGATTTCGGAGTGTTAGCCCCTGGGGCTAATGGACCAATGGGGGGCTAATCTCCCAATAATGAGGGCTAATCTCCCAATAATGAGGGCTAATCTCCCAATAATGAGGGCTAATCCCTCAAACTTTAGCCGGGGCTAATGTACTTTAGCCGGTGCAAGCGGACCATTTTTGGGGGCTAATGTCTTCATAAGAAAGAGTTCCCGAGTTAAGAAACCCAATGCTACGGGGCTAAAAGGGGGGCTAACGCATGAAGCGTTAGCCCCAGCTAAGTCCTCCAAAACTTCTAGTGATGTAAACCCTCGATTACACGGTGTTTTCTAGAGGGGTAGTGAACGCAGGTGATTCTGAAACATAATGTAGAGTGCAAACCTGTCTCGTGAGTCCAGCAGTCGCACGAACGCCGACGCGTCGTGGATTACGCTGGCGTGCGATGGACTTGGAAACGGCGAGTACTGGTGTACTGGTCAAGGTATCCCTGCAGGCGAGGAATGAGCGCTTGCGCCAGAGGGATGTTATCGATGGCCCGGAGATCTCTTGCAATCAATCCAGTGATCCAGAAGTACGTCGACGATCGGTACCCAGATGAAACTACTGCACTGAGAGTAAAGAAAACGTGGATCAGATGTTTGATCGACGAGGAGCTTACTTTCCGATCGATGAGCAACTTACTATCTGATCGACAACCTTTAATCTGAGGCCTGAGCCCGGGCCTGAGCAGACTTTCTGACTAACAATAACATGAGTGCTGCACTGCACCTTGCAATTGATCAAGTGATCCATTAGTACGTCGACGATCGGTACCCAAATGAAACTACTGCACTAGCTGAGAGTAAAGAAAACGTGGATCAGATGTTTGATCGACGAGGAACTTACTTTCTGATGAATGAGCAACTTACTACCTGATCGACAACCTTTAAGCTGAGGCCTGAGCAGACTTTCTGACAAATAATAACATGATGATTTCCTGTTCTATCCAGCCTCAGACGCACTGTAATAAAGCAATTAACTGGAGTGTGGATGTGCAAAATGCCGGCACCCTGTGTCTTTTAGAATGATTCGTACCGACAGACTGGGCCTTGCATAACTGGATGCCACTAACAGAGGTTGGGGGCTTTTCTGCCACACGGCATGCGTGTGCCATAAGTCTACAATATTCAGTTTTGGGTGAAATGACTGAAAATCTTTGGAAAAAATTAAAAATGCATATTTAATTGCATTTAAAATTTCATGCCGCATGCAAGGCCGCCACATAACATTCAGTAGCCTCTGTGACTAGTGCCTTCCCCTAACAGAATGATGTGGAATATCCCACATCATTTCATCCCCCAAATGAAATGATGTGGGATATTCTACATCACATCAGTAGCTATGGGGGCAGGTGGCATTAAGCAAGAGCAATCAACCATGGTGAACAGTAATGGAAAGCACTCCTCAATCACAATTCAACAGTGTTCTATAATTATTTATTTGATTCAATAGTACATTCAATTACAAATCACTGGTCACTTCATAAATAAAGGTGGATGTTTCTGCCTACGGTCTTTGTTGTCTCTGCCCCACAAAGGTAGAGACAAAGAGACTATAAATACGCTTCAGTTTCCCCATTAGTTACTCTAGCTAGTTAGACTCTCTTTCTGCCCCGCGTCGAATTTCTCTAAATCCCTGCAGACGTTAATGCAAGAGGACAAAAACTGCCCCCTATTTTGAACATGTAGGGGCCCACCTTAAAAACTAACTCCCTCTTCCAAGGGTTTAAAATTTCGGAGGGGCCCCTCTAGATCAAATTTGGGCCGTAGGCTATAAATTTGCAAATTTTTTTGCCAAAATAGACCCTAGGGTGCCCAAAATGGAAATTTCGTAAAATGGGGCCCATGGGTGAACAATGCTTGCATTAACGTCAGGGAAGGGGGGGGGGGATTTAGAGTCGGGGCCCCACGTCGGTGTTGTCGTGGTGGCTCTGTATTTTATTTTTGCAATTGAACTCGTTCGATTTGTATCAACCAACCAAGAAAAAAAAAAAGGCTTTGTTTTCACGAGATATGTGATTGAACATTAAAAACAGACGAGTATCATTTCAATTGAATTTTTAATCAAACCTATAAATGAGGTACACTTTCCATTACTTCTAAGATATAGTACCAGGGTCTCATATGCGATTCCCTGTGACGTTTTCCCGACATACACAGGGAATTTGTAAAAAGACAAAGGGGAAGAACAAAGACACACAGGGAAAAATGAGACATGGGGAACACTCAGTTTTCCCTGTGTGTCTCAATATTCCCTGTGTGTCTTTGTTCTTTCCTGTGTATTCTTTACAAATTCCCTGTGTAATGAAATTCACACAGGGAATACACACGGAAACACACAGGGAATCCCCTTTAAGCTCCTAGTGTAGTTACGCATGAATTAAGCTAGTACAGTAAATATTTTGGCGCAATGAGTGGGCCCATTCTAAGTCTAATTTTGTATATATTCAAGAAGCCTTGTTGCATGGGCTAACACTACTAGAAAATCCAACTGTTCTGTTGATTTGGTCTCGTTGATATGGTCGCGTTTTTGTCCAAATCAACAGATTTCTGTCCAAATTAGCAATTGGTGAGGTCGACAATAACAGAGGATAGCTGCCCAAACCCATGCTTAAGAAGTTGGCTTGAAGATTTTTTGTGTTTTTGGATCAAAAATAGTTTCAACCAAGGGCCATTAAAAGAGAGTCATTTCAACCTTTGAAAAAACTCTCAATTGTGATCCTCTTCTTCATAAAATTCTCAACTATAATCTCTTTTCCCTTGGTCAAAAATTTACACTATTGTCTTTGATCGGTGCCTCCCTCCACCAATCCAACCCAATCCAACCCAAATTAAATCCAACCCAGCTCAACCCAAATTAAATCCAACCCAGCTCAACCCAAATTTAATCCAACCCAACCCAATTCCAGCCCAATTCAAATACAACCCAACTCAATCCCAATTCCAACCCAATCCCAATTCCAACCCAATCCAACCGGGAACCTGATCCAATTCAAATCCAATCCAACTCAATTCCAATCCACCCAACCCACCCAACCCAATTTCAACCCAAAATCAATTCCAACGCAATTTCAAACCCAATTCCAACGTAATTCCAACGCAACTCCAACGCAACTCCAACTCATTCTGTGACTCTTGGTTAGGTTGAGTTTGCCGGTTCAAAACACTCAACCTGATTGAAAATCTCAACTGAACCCCTCCAATGGGATAGCGGAAAGCCAAACGGCAAGCCTTACACGGGCGTAGGGTCACAATCCCTACGCCCGTGGAACACCCCCTTTCACCGTCCTCGTCGGCTCCGTCGTGCTGAAGGTAGAGTGAGGATCTGTTCACTCATCGACGCCGTTCCGTACTCATCACTCGCCTGCTCTCGCGCACCTTGCTCACTCTTTTCCGGACAATCGATCACTTTGTCAACCTACAGCCCACAGCTCACAGATTCGTGGCGGCAGTCTTGCCAATTGCCATACAGCTCTTGCCCGGAATAGTACAGTAGAACCGTAGCACTGTTCTTGCCGACAGATAAGGCTGGGACGGATCTTGCAATGCATGCTGGAAGCTCCGCATCACTGTAGCCAGCGTGAGGCCATAAATGAGCTCAGCGCGTTTTCTGCCTCACTCCCACTTGTTCTTCGTGACGGAAGCCGCTGCCCCCTGTTGCGGTTTCTGTGTGTGTGGCGCTCCTGGCGTGGGCTAGGGTTTGATAGGGTTTCAAGCAAGTGTCCGATTTTGATACATGCAATTGCTGAATTGCGTACAATATGAACGACCTTGTGTTGGTGTCAAATTGACGGAGCGCAGCGTGAGAACGAACTCCCCTGTTTCTATATTTGATTGCTTTTTGATTTCGTTAGCCTTGAACTCCCTTTTCCTCCATCTCGTCTTTTCCTCCCTCCCTTGCTTGCTTGTGGTGTGGTCTAGGGTTTGATGAAGAAGCACGCAATTGGGTTTCAATTTTCAAGCTGGAGGAGAGGGTAAGCACTTGTGCATTTTTCTTCTCTCTGGAAAGTTTTATTACGACGTATACCACGAAGTTGCTGAATTGCGCAATATGAACGGCCCTGTGTTGGTGTCAATTTGACTCTCGAAGGGGAAGCCTTCCCTTGAACTCTCCTGTTTCTGTACCCCTTGGTTAGCCTTGCCCTTTTCCTTTTCTTGTCCTTCCCTTGCTTGCTTGCTAGGAAATTGAGCATGCAAAGCCGGTTTCCTGCTTCCAATGGCGCCGCCTCGGGCTCCTCTCCGTTCCGATCCTCCAGCTCCTCCATGGCCGATGGTCTCTCGGTCAATTGCGCGCTGTCGGCTTCGCCCCCTCCGTCAGCCCCTGATGCCCCGGCCCTGGATGCCAAAGCCGAACGTGCTCTGCAGCGCAAGCAAGCTTTGGAACTCAAAGCGCAGCGATCCAGAGAGTACGAGGAGCGGTGGCGAGAGAAGGTTGCTCGCGACATGAGCGAGGACTCGTGGGCGTCGGGATGGAAGCAGCCTCTCGTCCAGGAAGAGAGTAATTACGGTGGCTGGGACAATTTCACTCCCTCTCCTGTTGCAGCTGTTCCATGGAAGAGGAAATTGCAGTCGGAGCAGGTCGACACAAATTACAATGGATGGGATCAGCTCATGCCCTCGTCATCGTCCGACGACACTGCTTTTGGTGGCTGGTCGTACCCTGATCCTGCAGATCCGTTCGGCGATTATCAAACAGAAGTGGAAATTCTGGGCAACAAGGTACAACAATTCTCTTCACTTTTTCAAGTCTTTCGCGTTTTTTATGGTCATTGTCGTGGTTCTTAACCCCTAAGCGTCCACTGTGTAGTTTCTGTAGTGTAGGAAAATTGGACCCCCTGCTGCAAGTCATCTGTTTGTGTGATAATGACTTCAGTTTGACACGATCGACACTGTTAATCTTGTAGTATAGAACAAGAGCTTTAAAACGATTTGTATTGCAATCAGAAAACCGAGGTAAAATGAGAAAATGTCACCGTTGCAAAGTCCGGTGATATATGCAGATGGCCATATTGGGCGTTTTAGACGCTTAGGGGTTAGCCTTATCATGCTCTTGTTTTCTAGGGTTCCATTTCTTGTCCTACTTGAAACTTTATACTGCAAGCTAATGACGATGGACATTGGCAATGTGAAGGTGATGGTCACAGTAGCATCGAAGGGAGCAACGGTGGAGAGGTGGCTAGAAGGACGTAAGGAGGTGGTGAAGTATGGATTGGACATAGAATGGCGGCCCACGTTTCAAAAAGGCGACTATCACTATGCAGCCCTCTTGCAGCTTTCTAATGAGGGATGTTGCCTTCTCATCCAGCTCCAATTCATAGATACGCTACCTGCGTCTCTCAAAAGGCTTCTTGCAGACCCGAGTATAATGAAGGGAGGAGTGGGTATAATGGTAAAAATCGCCCCTTACTTTGGTCTGTTTAGAACTTGGAGATGCAGTAGATTCGGACTAAACGCTTGGGTGTTTAGGTGCCAAAATTGACAAGGCGTTTTCTCCACTCATTTGTTTTATGGTACTGTTTCCAGGCAGACACGAACAAGCTGAAGAATGACTACGACTTGATATGTGCTGGCCAAGTGGAGCTGACAACACTAGCCGTATCCAAACTCAAAAATGCTTCTTTGACGAAATCCGGCATTGCAACACTGACCGAAAAGATTCTGGGTGTTCCATACAAGAAGAACAAACGAGCGACCATGAGTAATTGGGAGATCCGTGACTTGACTCATGCGCAAATCCAGTATGCCGCTGCAGATGCATGGTTGTCATATTCAATCTTGATGGCTCTTCTCAATTACAAAGAGGTACCTGCAGTAGCTCCCCCAACTTTGAAGTCAGAGGCGACTGCTTCAGGCAACATGGTACACCTTTCGTCCAAGACACAATTATGAGGTAGGATTTTGTGTGTTTTATTCTTTGCTCCTTTTCGTTCAACTCTGGAATTTCAAGTAGGATTGTATCTATCGTTATTACAACATATAGGTTCCGATGTCTTGCCTGAGGTATATGCAAGATGGAAATTTCATTCAGTTTTGAATCTTAGTTAAAATGATTTGGAATCTTGCCAGAGAAGTGGAATGTTGATTTAATTCATGTCATGCGAATGCAGGCTGCAGACGACGGTGCTCGGCAAACCTAGTTGCAGTTGATGGCTGTGTCAGCTGTAGCACACCAGCACTGTCCCAATCACGACAGTTTGATTAGGGTTACTTCTCCAGTGTTATTTGCTAAATATTGAAGAGAGGTTCTTCAAATGGATTCAAATGTCCAGGGTACATCCTCACCTGCAATTGGCTTCTAATGAGTTTTGACTCGTCCATTTTGTGTACAGTATTTCTAGGTAGCGAATCCTGAGATATAGATACTAAGCATAGTCAAGTGGATTGTTCGTGTGGGTAATTTTTTCTAATGGATCAACCCACAATCGAGTCAGACAATATTTTTGCGTGACAATATTTATGCGTTCATTGTGTATCGAGGGGGTTTATCTTGGGCAGTTCAGTGCCTTAATCCCTTAGCCTTGGACACTGCGATCTATATTTAGTTCTGGAGTGGAATGGTGCGTGGTGGCGATCCATGGGCACTCATGAACTAGAGCTGAAAGTCATGAAGATGGAGTATTAAAAGAATCACCCGTTTGACCTTCACCCATCCACGGTTAATGCAGGCTGCGTGGAGTTGTGCAAATGGACTGGTCTTGTGAGGCGGCAAGAATGTTGAGCGACAGAGTTTGGCATCAAAAAGCTTGCTCCTGAATCAGCTGCAGATGCATGAATTCTGACTCTATTTGTTAAACGTCCCTTGCTCTCAAGAATTTGAGAGCACTAGAAGTGGACGTCGGGAAGCTTAAATAGAATGATCCAGAGGACTGAAGATTCACTCTCTAAAGGCGCCACAAAAATCCTACATAGATCAAGGGTCTTGTCCATGGCATCTTCAACTTTACAGCATCGGCTTTAAGTTTTTTTTGTCATAGCAATATTCTAGATTTCGATATTTATCATAGTTTTCTGCCAGATAGATGGTCCAAAAGTGATCATGATTGTGAATAGTGATAGTGGAGGAAAGACTGTCAACTGCAAAGACATTCAAAAGTGACATTTACATCCTTGGAATGGTTTGGAACGAGGTTATCCGTGGATGGGAAACCTCGTAACAAACCATTCCAAAGTTGTAAACATTGCTGGACGCCAACCTTTCGTTTGGATAGAATGAAGAACGTCGATGGTCCTCAATTACCTGATCAACGTTCTGTCAAGTTGGTGAAATGCTGTAGCCCAGAGGCTACCTCTTTTGGTGTCATTTGTGAAGAGGTGAGCTATCCACAGTATTTGCTACAGTTGTGAACGGTAAGTCACTTTTCCAACCCAATTGAGATGATTTAGTACGTTTGCTTGACTTACTTTTCTTTACTAACTTTGTATTCTCTGGCATAAGAAAACTATTTTTCATTGAGAGCATAACATTACACTCGTGGAAGCCCCTGTAGCAAGTGAACCTGGGCACGGAGATTGGCTCCAATGAAGAGGATCTGGCATAGTAGCAGATGACGGTGGAGGATTTTGTCCCTCGCTATGAGTCAAGTGCTCAGTACACTAAAATTGTCATTTAGTGTCCAGTAAGAATTGATATCTTTTACCACAGTTCGTTCTAAGGTGAAGAGAAATAGTGTCCCTATAATACATAGGAGTTAGTCACTTGTCATTCCCTTCCTGGAGTGAGAGTGCCATGTTCCTTCCAAATGATGAGTGATAAAGCTGTCATTTGTCATTGGAATACTACATCCACAAGGTTTACTTGAAATTTTTATCATTTTAAATTTTGCAGTAAATATATTTTCAGGAACACTATATCTCCCAAAAATCAAATAGTGTTCATGTTGAGAAAGTGTCCCGGACACTAAATCACAATTTTAGTGTAGATTTAGTGGCTAATTTTAAGAATTCTTAATGACGAGGTGAAACTTGTTACTTTGCAGGAGAACAAGCTGTTGGGCTGTTGCTGAAGCTTGAAGGAGAAACAGGTTTCGAGCCCTGGGTATCTAGTTATTTATGCTATAAGCAGACGCCTCACAAGCTCAGGCTATTAATATTTTTGAGATTACTAATAGAGATATTATTAGTGCTGTTGTGAACCTTAGTTTGTACAGTATGATGAGAACTGATCTTTGCTGTAAGTTTACTGAAATTTTCTGTCATAATGGATGGTGTTGGATGCATCTTAGTGTTCTAAATGTCCAAGAAATTGAGTTTTTTGTTTGAAAATCATCATTTTATTTTTCAAGGTTGATGACTATTATTTTTGTGTCCTTTATTTCAATGAAAGACAACTGGAAATTTGGGTAGGTTATTAGAGTTTTCTGCAAACTGGATACCACTTACACCCTCACTTTTATTGAAATTTTGGGAAATGTAAATTGAGTGAGGTTCATTAATTAGCAGAAAACAGAGCATGTGTCGAATGAGCCGGTGGTGGAGACAGAAGCATTGATTTGAATTTGGCAAGAGCATAAAGCTAATTCAGGGACATTGCAGTTGGAGTCAAAGCTTGGGGCTCCCTAAATTATCTAAAATTGATTGGATCAAGAAAACTAAGGGTCTAAAGTTTTTGGGCACCGTTTTTGGAGTCTTGAAACTTCACACCTCCAGTTTTTTAAAAGCAACTGACATGTCTACTTTTATTGGGTTCTCAACCATAGTTTTCACAAAATTTGGTCCAGTCACCCCTCTTCTACAGACTTTGCAGATAACTCTATTATGAAAACAATTTTGAACGGATCTTCTTGAAGTTTTTATTTGCAGATGCAAGCTTGTATAAGTTTTGTGAAAATATATATTGTTAGCATAGGCCACTGAGTTCAAAAGTTATGGGGCCAAAAACTCTCAAAATAGGGTAGGGTGCTAATAGAAGGGGTGTGTTGCAAAAAAATTCAACTCCATTGTTTTTACTTTGATATTAATATCTTGAAATCTATAATGATAAATAGGTTGAATTTTTTTTCTACACATTCTCATAATGATCTGGTGCAAGATCCAATGGTTGGAAGTAAAGAATCTTTGGCCAGTGCACTAGAAATGGAAGCTCTGGAGCAATTTTTGGATTAGTAGTTCAATGTCTAATGTAAAAAAATAATGAGATTTTATTTTATTTTTTGGATTTGATTTAGTGGAAGAAAGCTTTGTATTTATCAATTGTGATTCTTCTAAAATTTGAAATAAGTGTATTGTAGTCCAACAAAACATGTTCTTTGTCTGGTGGGCATTGGCTCATAGGCAGGTCGAACAAACTCTTTATTCACGCCCGCCTCAAAATAGGAATGGAGTTTCTATTCATTTATCTAGTCCAACAAAATCTTTCTTGCAAGTCAATAGGAGCTAATTCCTCAATAATGGGGACTAATCCCTCAAACTTCAACCGGGGCTAATGTACTTTAGCCGGGGCAAGCGGACCATTTTTGGGGGCTAACGTCTTCATAAAAAAAGGTTCCTGAGTTAAGAAATCCAGTGCTATGGGGGGCTAACGCATGAAGCATTAGCCCTGGCTAAATCCTTCAAATCCCCAAGTCATAGATACTTGGACTACTAGTGGCCATGTGAAGCATTGGAGATGGTGGAGACATCACGAGAAACTCCATACCATGACTGTGAGGGATAATTCACAAAGTTCCTGACCATTCCACTAGAAAAATCGAGATATGTTTCCATGGGGTTCCCGGCCAACTCTGAGCGGTCTGGACTCCATGGAAACATATCCTCTTCGGCTGCGGGAAATAAATATGGTTGGGAGATCCCATCGTCCGCTTCTTCGTCGGCTGACGAGATCTCTGAGTAGGAACGAAAGTCTCCAGGAAGGACGGCACTGCAACCTCTCCACGAAGACTCTGCAACTTCATGCCATAGCCACACAAGCAAGTCAGCGGGACTAGCAATTGGTGAAGTGGTAAAAACAAATTAAAATATCTACAGCTAATTTTGTCATTTCACGAATTTTGTATAGGGTCTTTTATCAAACTAAGAATTTTTCATTAGAGAAAGTTTGAACCCCTCAACTTGGCCCTCATAGGAGGGGTACAAGCTTACAAGGGGGTCTTACAGATTTGTTTTTATGTACTACATAGCTTTTCCCCTATCTCGGTAGGTTGGATGTACTTGGGATTGGTGGATCTTGTGACTGGCAAGCTCTTTGGAGCTTTGTCAAAGAGAAGTACAAACCCGCTAATATTATATCCATAGCAAACAGTTTTATATTTGGAGCATATTGATTATGATCAGTAAACTTGCTAAGTTTGTCCTTCACGAAACTCATACAAGTTGATTCCCAAAGTCTGTCGTGAAGCCTATGCTCCCAGACTCAATATTTAGCTTCGCTGGTAACATGGTAGAGGCCTTGTTGAGGGTTCAGATTTTCTCCAAAGGTTTAAATTCTCGTAAGTATTCACAAGAAGATTCTCATGCAACTAACCATGTCTTCTGATCACAAACTGGCACAAATGGTCACATGAGCAATTGGCCTTACTGTTTTCTTTTGTGTAATAGCCTTGAGCATGTATAAACTGTAAGTGTTGGGTACAGGACTTAGAAAGTGGAGCACCGAGCTCACCTGTTGCACGGCATTTGGGCTGTATGTGGTCAGGCCTTGAAGCAAAGAGAACTGGACTGGTTGCAGTGGCGGCGGGGAGCTCTGTGGAAGCTATGGATGCCAGCCACTTGGCTTGCTCCTTCACCAGTCTGAGCGTGGCTTTCTCATCGAGCCCGGCCACTGTGGGCCGCGACGACAGCATCACAGGAGTGGTAGCAGGAAAGTTGAGCAGGTGAGGTTTGCCGTAGTGATGGAACGCGGCGTCCACGGCGCGAGCAGCTTGCGCTTGCGTCTTGAAGTCTCCGAACGAGGCTTTGTGCTTACTCCTGGGCGGTCTCATCTCCGCTACCCACCTCTTGCGGTCGGGTCGGAAGCGGACTCCCCGGAACATCTTTGCCTCGGGAACTCCACCGCGACTCCCTGCAGGTTCACTCACTTGCAGAAACGGGTTCAGTGCTGTTCGGCGTCGTTTGCCCGGGCGCGCGTCGGTCGTGATTCTCGAGCACAGGTCCACGACGTCCAGTTGCAGGTTCCACACTACGAAGGGCTTGTATCCTGTGTTCCTCGCCCACACGATTTGGAGGTCCGGTTCAGGAAAATACACCCACGCGTAATGTTCGCCCGCGTTGGGGAACACTTCCGGTACTACGGTCGAGTAGGCGAAAGCGTGCGCTAGCACCTGCAACGTGATTCACAAAAAGTCCTTGCCCAGGCTCACATATCAAAAGGCTCACACATCAAAAAGCCCTCAAATGAAAGGAATATTTCTGTTCTGAGCACGTCGAAGAGAACATCGATAATTCTTTTAAAAAATTAATGTTCTTGGAAGAACCCACGACAATCACTAGTGGGAAAGCAACTTAGAACAGCACTGGAAACGACATTGCAGAACGTTGCTCTCCAACTCGTGACCGTCGTGAGTTCTTCCAATATTATTAATTGCCATGTCACTTAAACGTTCCAAATCAACCTGGCTGCATAAAAAGAATGTTGAGGTTTGTAGGAAAATGTGAGAGGAGAAATGAAACACAATCATACAGATTCCTCACAGAGAACCCACTATGCATGAGATCCTGAGAGCTATGTTATCTATATTTGGGGCCGTGTCAAAGTGCAAGTTTTTGTCTCAGCTTTTCCAAGCACTTTTGTTACAAACTTTCAAGCAAGGAAGTGACACTTGTCTACTTGAAGGATGGATTCTACGAAGAGTCTGACACCCCCGGCCTACTAATGTCATAATCGAACTGTGGTATGACTCATCACACTGCACGCATGGGCATGTCCCAAAATTAAAACCAGTTGAGGGACATGTGGAAAATCACCTTATTGCGTTTGAGGAAGGAGCATCGGAGGGACTGGCGATGGAAGGAGGACGCGGGTCGTCCTTGCGTGTTGGTTTCGAAGGAGGGTGACAGCGCGCTGGCCACCAGCGTGGTGGTGCAGTGGGGGCGCTCCTGCAAGGTCCTCAACAATAGCGGCGACATCGCCACCTGTTCCCGGGGGCGCACTAAGTTAAATTTGTGAAAGTATACGTGACTGCACAAAGGGTTATTGTCCTACAAAGTATACATACAATAGACATATTTAGAGCTGAAAATTTTGACCTATACTTACAGTGAACATATATTTAGGACGGGATAAATATATATACAAAGATTTTTGGACATATAAATCCTAGTATACATGGGGTTTTAAAAAAAGTCATGAACGCAGGTAATTCTCAAACATGATGTTGTAGAATGCACCGCCGGGCACCTGTTGTTGCAGGTGGTGAAACACCTCCCCATCGTGGACGTCGTCGCCCTGGTCCGCTTGCCAGTCCAGCGCCTCCTGCCTCGCCAGCCTCTCTCGCGACTCCAGCAGTCGCCGGAACGCGGACGCGTCGTGGATCACGGTGGCGTGCGCGCAAACCCGGTGGATTTGGAAACGGCCACTGTACTGGTCCAGGTATCTCTGCAACCGAGGGATCAGCGCTTGCGCCAGAGGTAGGGTGTCGATGGCCAGAGCCATCATGCATGCACACAGACAGACCACCACAACGTCTAAACAGTCACGTTATATCAATTGGCCGGATATATTAATCAGAGCTCCAAAATTGAAAATCGTGGCATTCAAGTGCACTAAGCTCTCATTCAAGTAGAAATCTTCAAGATTATTTGAAGCTGAGCAATTGTTACATGTAGCTGGTTGCAACCCAGCCTCCGAAGCACTAGGAACTGAAAGCAGCAATCGACTAGACTGTGGATGAGCAGAATGCTGGCAGTAACTAACTACACAGGGCACCTTTGGCACGTTCCAAGATGGGAAAGCCTAGGGTTTCCTTAGGACAGGAAACAAAGAGTCACAGGTCATGTGGGAATGTCCCAAGTGGGAAAAATTAAGCGTTTTCCCGCATGACCATGAGGTCGAAGCTGCTTCAAGGTCGAATTTCCCACATGCCACTGCTCATGCACAAGGAAACACCAAATTTTCCCACCTGTCCCAAGCGGGAACCTGCCAAAGGCGCCCTGTGCTAGTAGACCTCCCAGAATATATCTAGAACATATATTCTATGACATTCTTGGATATCCATAAACATTTAATCCAAGCTGTTTAACATATTTGACACTCGACTAATTAGTATAGTCAAACGTCAGACAGACATAGTCAAACGTCAGACAGACATCTACTATGAAGTCAAGTTGAAAACAAGTATGAAACATGACAACCTTTCGCACCACGGTGTTGTGGACGTTGTGGATCGAGCGCAACGACAAGGTGTTCAATGACTGCTCCTGGACGGCCGAGAAAGTTGCGGCCTCTATATGGAGCGGGATGATCGATTATGGTAGGGTTGAGTGGAGTAAGGTCATAGCCAGGAAGAAGTCACATCCCATCCAGGCTATTGCTGAGTTAGCTCGGTTTGCTGGTAGGAGGGGTAGAAACGAGGTTTTTGCTGTTTTTCATGACGATGTCCCTCAGTGGCAGCCCAAGGGCCCTGTCACTGGGTTCGTCTTCGAGCCTCCTTGAAGTGTTGGCTCTTGCTCTTGGGCGCCTCGCCTGTGGGGCTGCTCATCTCGGGGTCGTTCCTGGCTGGCTGTCGGCCTGCTTGCGTGGTGCTGGCTTTGCCGGGCTTGGCTCTTTTTTTCTCTTTCCTTTTGTGTCTTGTCCTGTCCCCCTCCAGGCCGCCTGTGGCTGGGGGTTTTTATCTGGTTTCCTTGCAATGAAAGTTCCTTTCATTTGTGAAAAAAAATAACAAAAACATGACAACCTTGTCACAAGCTAGGGACACTCATTTTCATCCCTGATAATTGTCCTTATTCTTATATTGGTCAAAATCTTATGTATTCTTGTTCGCAAAAGAAAAAGGATTCAATAAACCAAAAAATATGACATGTTGATATTGCATGCAAAACTATGAACATATGCATGAAGCTAACTTCCCATAGAATATGTAGTAAAAAATCTACACTGCAAAAAGTCAATGACCGATGAGAAAATTGTGTTTGGGATCCCAACGGTGGGGCAGAGAGAGGGAGGGGCAATTTGCAGGCGCAACTGTCAAAGCAGTGAGGCAAGAATATGTTTAATATTATTATACATATTTGCCCCCCATTTTCCCCCTGGGGAAGTGGGAGGAGGGCCCCAGTTTCAGAAGTCTGTAAGCTTCTATAATTTTCATTTAAAAACTGGACCCAATGATTTCCTCTTCATTACAACAGTGGGGATTTTACACAAAACTTTGGTCCATCATAAGAACATCCCCACTCCAACACGCTAGAGATGACTCGCTGAAATTATTCATTTACATTTGAAGAGCCCTTGCACTTAGAGCATTCCCACCCATGCACGCTAGGACTAACTCGGTGAAATTATTCATCTACATTTGAAGAGCCCTTGCACTCACACTCCCCCACCCTTGCACGCCCCTCACATATCAAAAGTGCGCATCAAATAGTCAATGGACCAATCACAAGTAGAATGTGAGGATATAGTCAACTAAATAGTGATTTGAAGGCCCAATTTCTAACACGCTAGGATTGAGAGTCAAGAGGTATTTTTGAAGGGCCCTTGGCACTTTTCATGTAGTTCTGGAGTGTGAGAGACTATGGGAGGGCTGCGGTGGAGCTGCTCTAAGGTTCTTAATCCTTTACAGCCCACGCAATCACATTGTGGTTGCATAGGCATGTTTTTGCAACACATCGTAAGATCTACTCCAAACCAAGCATCAATGTTTAAAGTTCTGATGTGGGGCTTCGTCTCACGCATACACTTCAAAAATAAAATTTTGATTTGGAGTTACGAAGCTATCAAAATATCTATCTACAAAACATCAAAATACAACAAATACAACACATGTATTATGCGGTACTTCTTGTGTTTGGAAGTTTGTTATCTTCTTTTATTTTTTGGACTATCGTGTTCTCTTGTTCATGTTCCATTAGTGTATGTATTGTGATCTTGATTAATGTACCAACTCCTTTCAAATTTATATGCATAAATTTTGTCCTAAACCGTATATGGATAAGTCACTATCACTTTAAAAATTCACAATAAATATGTGTGAGTCAGTTCTTGATATGGAAGATTTTAATGGAGAGGTGTTGACATAGGTCATTGCCGAACTGTCTGACTTTCATCTTTGAAAATTTAACCCAAATCCTATTTAACTTTGAAATCACACACCCTCCAAAATCTCGTTTTTGAGTGTCAAAGACACACTATGATCTTCCAATCCAACAGTCCGATCTTACCAAGGTTTAATAAACACTTGTTTGATTAAGCTATGCTTCTATTTATACGGTTGAATACTATGAATCATATCCCTAATTTCAATAGAGAGAGTTTAGAGAAGAAAAAAACACCAAAAATATGAGGTTTTTGCACAATAGGGCTAGGCTATAAAGGATTAACCCTTAAACGTCGTTGCAGCCATATACTGGCAAATGGATGTAACTTATTCAAAGTGAACTAAACTATCACAGAGTAGATGAAGGATTTTTCATCCAATTCTTTTCGTGAAGGCTCTTCATTGGTCATGCCATCTCTTCAAGTTAAATTAAGGTCATTTAAGCTATTTTTGGATTTTACATAGGGTCCCAACTACAAAAAGAGTAGTAAAAACAGTTCACCATGTAGTGTATTTTGGATTTTTCTGTATTTTCTAGTTTAATCCTTTAACGCGCGAGTGTCCACTATGTGGACAACGCACAAATTGAAGCTGCTAGGTTCTCATCCGAATTTGACAGTTTTCATCCACCAAAATTTCTCTTGGTTCTTGAGCAAGTTGACTATCCTTTGTACAGTTTGGATCTTCAAAATAGGATATTATGATTTTTAGAAAAACAACAAAATTGGTTTATATCAAGTTTCATTCTTAGTTCAAAAAGTGGGACCTTAAATATGATTTTTCAAAATAAGTAGAATCAAATAATGGAAACCATATCATCTCGTAGTGCATGTTATTCCAATTTCATTACCATATTTTTAAAGTTTTTTGTGCTAATTTGGGATTTTGAACTGAATTTCAAGAGAAAACCTTGCAAAATTAATTCAAAATAGGATATTATGATTTTTAGAAAAACAACAAAATTGGTTTATATCAAGTTTCATTCGTAGTTCAAAAAGTGGGACCTTAAATATGATTTTCAAAATAAGTAGAATCAAATAATGGAAACCATATCATCTCGTAGTGCATGTTATTCCAATTTCATTACCATATTTTTAAAGTTTTTTGTGCTAATTTGGGATTTTGAACTGAATTTCAAGAGAAAACCTTGAAAAATTAATTCAAAAATATTAAATAAAAATAGAATAAATCCAACCGTACAGATGTGATCTTCACAAGGACATTTCCAACTTTGTTTTGACCATCAACCTCATTTAACACACATTTCGTTAAAATTGGACTACATTTCGTTAAAATTACACTACCATATTGGAAAAGTGATGGGGAGTGTTGCCCTTCTCAATAGGGATAGGTCCCCAATTTTTCTACACTACTCTTATTCATGGAACAAGAGTGTTGTAGAAAAATTGGGGACCTATCTTTATTGAGAAGGGTAATACTCCCCATAACTTTTCCAGTTTGGTTGTCCAATTTTAACAAAATGTGGTTCAATTTTAACGAAATGTGTGTTGTTTTTGGTTTTCATCAAACATTTTATAACGCTTTTTTGAAAACTGTTGAGTCGGGACGTTAAAGGGTTAAACTAAATTTAGGGCATGAAAATGAGTTCTATTGCATTTGAACTGAATTAAAAAAAATGAAGGTTACCAAGGCTAGTTTCTACTCCATATTGAATTTTTGGAAAACTTTGAAAACTAAGTGTTTTATTAAAGTTACAAATTCGGTGGATATTACCATAGTGTAGGGAATTATTCTAAATTTAGATACACGGACGATTTTCATTTACTGTACTATTTTTCATTGTAATTTACACCTTGGTTAAAAAAATCGGAAGTTTTGAATAAATTTTGTAATTGATATGAATTGTTTTTACAATCACTTCAAAAAATCATAGTAATTTCAAATTTTCACCAAAATTTATGAAAATTTCATGATTTGTAGTAGCCACATGGATTCATCTACTAAAAATATAAAGTTGAATTCTTATCTTATTTATAGTGCCAAAATTGAGTGTGACAGATAAAGCAAGATTCCATGGTCGTCGGCCCGATGTTTAGGAATTAAGCCCTTTGTGGATCACACCCTTTCCCTCATGTGGTATTGTACATGGTTGGCCTTAAAATATTATAAAAATGGAATAACTATGCTCACCCAAACCTTGCTCAGTCATTCTCAAGGTTAAGACCTCTAACAGAATCCCTTATTTTTGAATATTGAATGCTATTCCCTGACACAAAATGGTCTGATTCGGAAGTGAGCAGTGCATAGATTGCAGAACCTTATGCATCACATGTTGACGAAAAAGTTTTAAATAATGAATGGTAAAAGAATTGAATGAAACAAGCCATATTGATCAATATTAATCAGTAATTTGAAAATTGATAATTTATTCAAATTTGTATTTTTTAACTCCTACTGACCCAAGGGATCTTGGAAAGTTTTCAAATAAATTAATATATTAAAATATATGCATAAATAGAAATGACCTATACAATCAAATTTGGAAGGAAAAAAAAAAAAAAAAAAATTACTTCCAAAGGGATGTAGAATTAGTATAACAATGTAACATGAAGACTAATAACCCATCACTCAAGAGCTAATACTGAATCCATACATCCATTTAAATGTTTTTAACCCTTTAACATCCCGATTCAACATTGATTTCGAAGATGCGTTATAAAATGTTTGATGAATAACAAAAATGGAGTTGATGTACAGAGCTAAGTTGTAAATATCAATGTGAAGATCACATGTGTACGGTTGGATTTATCATATTCTTTATTAATAAATTGTAATTAAACTTTCAAGATTTTCTTTTGAAATTCAATTAAAAATCCCAAATTAACAAAAATTTAAAATCAAAAATTGTTGTAATGAATTTGGAACAACATGCACTACAAGATGGTATGATTTCCATTATTTGATTCTACTTATTTTGGAAAATCATGTTTAAGGTCTCACTTTTTGAATTGAGAATGAAACTTGACATATCTTATTTTGAAGATCCATACCGTACAAATTATAGTCAACTAGCACAAGAACCAAGAGAAATTTGGATGGATGAAAACTGTTCATGTATGTAGTCAAGAGAATAATTTGACTTTGTTCATCGTCCACTATGTAAACGTAGGCGCGTCAAAGGATTAATGTCTCAATCTAAGCGTCTAAAATGTATTTATCATAATTATCAATGAATTTATATAATCTTGTGATAATTGATATTATAGTATGTAAAAATAACATTAAGGTATAGATTTGAGACTAGTAGGGTGACTAAATTTGCACCAATTTCACTTAATTCTATCTTTTCAACAAATGCTATGGTCATAACAAGTCGCAAATGTAGTATCACATAAACACAAATATTGAGCCCCTAATCTCAATACGCATATAGAACATTATGAAGAAAATTGGGAAGTTTTTGTAAACATTGCATGCGTCGTCCTAGGAGTCTTGTCTTAGATAAGGTAAGCCACCCTATTTGTACCACTATATACTAGTAGTGTACATACCAAAATTTGAAATGTAAGACACTGATACATAGTGACTACAAAGTGGCCCAAATAGGTTGGTTTACCTTAAGTATTTTTGGCCATGTATACACTTGAAGAAAGTTTTGATTTCTAGGAGTCTGAGCACAAGGAAAGTAGGGACATTTACTATGTAGTAAAAGTACCATTTTTACTACACATTTTATGACTTGGGGCATGTAAAATGATCATTTTATTACATTGACACATAGTACATTGATGATTTTATTACATACTAAACATCCCAAAGTAATTGCAGATTCTAATTGACTTTTTTCACTCTTCGGTCCAAGGTAAATTTCTTCAAGGCAAATTTCTTCAAGGGCAATGTAGATGGCAAGATTATGCTTGGAATTACTCTGCGGCAAGATTTTGTCTTTCGATAAGGTGTCATCATTTTTGTGAGACAATTATCATTATGATGACACCCCTTTTAATGTATTGCGTAAAAAGTATTTCCTTAGTGTTCAAAACGTTAACTTTTTAAACCATGAACAATTCTCATGTGTCCTTTGAATACCAAAAGTTGTAATAGACATTCCAAATTGTGTCATTCTACAAAAGTACTAACTTCCCACCTAGGGACTCAAATTGTGCAACTCTTTCATTTCAAACCTCAAATACTTTGCAAACCTCCGATGTTGGGTTAGCTTTCAACCTAGAAGCTAACAGCCCTTGCGGCTACCGGCATTGGAAATGGTGCAAAATTGTTAGGGTTTCAAACTGTCCCACATCACATTCTACTCCAAAATCAAAATTCAATGCTCAAATATATGTTCACAACGTACCTTCCTCAACTCATGTACAAATTGCGCACTTAGTGTGAGACATGAAAACAACCACTCAAATTACATTTGATACAAGTTCAATTTGATTATTAGCAAGGGTTTGAATGAACCCCATATGCATCATGTTAATTAGGACAATGAATCTTAAAAACTACAATGAACATTGTTTAAGCTTATTAACCCATAAAGGACGAACAACCAAAGATGGGTTGCACCAAAAAATTAAAAAAGTCGTAAAACATGCTAAAAGTGTCTGAATTAAGTGTTTCAAAAGCCTAACCTCTTTAGAATCAAATTAGCTATAAAAACATGTGTTTGTATCATTTTTAATTAATTATATAAACAATAAAGAAAGTTGGTGGTAAAGGTACCTGAAGTAGTCTACAAGATTGTCAAACTTGTAATTGTTTGAAAAAATGCATGATAATGCATCAATTTTGCAAAGACATATAAAGATTAATTTTAGATAATGAATTTTAATTTGATTCTATCAAAATGAATTTCATAAATTCATCATAAATAATTAGATATATAATTCATAAGTTATAAACTTCTAAAATTCATTAAAAGTACAAAATTAATAATTATTTCTTAAATTTTATTATGATTGACTAAAATTGTAAGTCTAATAAGATGCTTAAATATTCATTAGACTTCATGTCATTTAAAGTGTTCATTTATCTAGTTCTTGCATACAATTAATTAAAATGGTGTTTCTACAAAATAAAAGATCCTAAACCTTGGCAACTTATGACCATCTTATGAACATTATAATTTTAGACAATCGTAATTAAATTCAAAAGAGATAAATTTAATTTGAATTTTTTATGAATATACAAAAAAAATCTTTTTAAATTTATTTATAAAAATTCTAAAATATCTTAGTGGTATTCAACTGTATATATAGGATCTACAAGTTGTGCATCACAACTTTCATGTTCTATAAAACTTTTAAAAAATCATGCAAGACACATTTTATAACACATTTAGTTGATGGCAAAACCCTTCATCCTTTAACTCCTAAACGTACTAGGGTGTCCCTAGAATTGACGATTAATTTGAGAAAAATCATCACAAAGTACTATTTAGAAGAATAGTTTGGAATTAATATTCAAATCAAAGTTCTAGATTTTGAATTTTAGATTCCGTCCGTACAGTTCAATTCATCAATACTATCACCAATAATTTATTAAAAAAAAATTGAAAGTTAAAATTTAAAAATTCCTTCTAAATTTGATTACAAACAAAACATTAACATTTTTTGAGTAAAATTTGTTGGAATGTATTTGAATGAGATACTCTCAACGTGGTGATTCTTTGAATTTTTTGTCCTAATTAAATCTATGACCTCATTTTTGCAAGGCCACTTTTGAACTACAGTCAATGCAATTTTCGCTTAGTCAACAACTTGATATACTTCTACATTTGCAATTTAAAAAAAATATGTACACTACTTTCACTAAATCCAACCATTGGATAGGACAAGAACTTGATGAAGTAATTCCAAAAAATTGGATGACTTTCATCCAAGCATTGATGAGAATATAGGGTGAGTTTGAATCTCGTCTAGAAACTGGACACTATGACATTTAGGGGTTAAAGAGTACAAGGTTATGAATATGTAATACCCATCAAAGTAGAAAACTTGACATTGTTTGACAATCAAGGATACAAGGCCATAAGTATGCAATACTTATCGAACTAGAACTAGAAAACTATACGTTATTTCATAATCAAGAGTGGAAGGCCATGAGTGTGAGATACCTATTAGACAAGAATAATAACAAGTTCCGTACCAAAAGCTTTATAATGTGTAAGTGTAATACAAAAATATAACTTGTGCTCCAAGATTTGTATCGACTAAATTGAAGTTTCCTTCATCTTGCCTCTAATATATACAAGGAAAGCATTTTGAAATTTTTTCAAGAAACACCATGATGTCCTGGGGGCACTACGATACTCCACATGTAACAAGAATACCTCAAAAAGACACATATATAGTTTTGAAATGAACTTGAATGTTTCAAGTAGCCACACAAGACATTCTAGAAATCACTTAAAAATACTAAACAAAATGTAGTTCAGATCCTAAAAAGAATCGACCAATGAAAATTCTTATAAGATAATGGAAGGCTGTAACAGATATAGGCATCAACTCGAACGTCATCTTGAGCATGTTGTTTGCATTTTTTTAAAATAAATAATAAAAAAAAATGAATTTATTTTGTGAATATCAGTTATTACTAACTTCCTATGTTACCTAAATTTTCAGATTTATTGTCTCTACCAGGGAGAGATAATGTACCTAAATTTTCAGATTTATTGTCTCTACCAGGGAGAGATAATGGAAACACATCGTTTTAAAGGAGTTACAAGGAATTACATGGCTGAAACAGTATAAACAAGTCATAAAAGTAAATCTAGGTAATAAGGCAGAGACTACGCGACGAGCCGCTTGTTACATTAGTTTAGATAGTCGAAAATCCTTCAAGGGTCCCTCTACCTTGCTGCAACTAAGAGCATCCCCACTCCTACACGCTAGAGATGACTCGCTCAAATTATTCATTTACATTTGAAGAGCCCTTGCACTTACATCAGGAACTTCAAGGCATGTGAACATGGTGCCATGATGGTGCATAGAAGTGCAATTAAGATAATTTGGTGCCAACCTCCATACCAACCTAGTATGGATAAAATGACACTAAAATGACCTGTATGCGGCCTTTGGTGTCAAAATGGCACCAAAATAGTCTCGCCCAAATTTTCTGATGTACACTCCCCCACCCTTGGAGGCCCCTCACACATCAAAAGTTCACATTAAATAGTCAATGGACCAATCACAAGTAGAATGTGGGGATATAGTCAACTAAATAGTGATTTGGAGGGCCGTTTCTTAACACGGCATTTTGGAAGGGCCCTTGGCACTTTTCATCTAGTTCTGGAGTGCGAGGGATTTTCATCTAGTTCTGGAGTGCGAGGGACTCTGGGAGGGCTGCGGTGGAGCTGCTCTAATAGTCGAAAATCCTTCAAGGGTCCCTCTACCTTGCTGGCAATTAATGATATGCATGCAAAAGGAACTTGCCAATAATTTTAACCATCGTTTTCCAAAAGTAACCATCATTTTCCAACAGAGTAGTTGGTGGAAGGAGTAACTTACTGGATGGAAGACAAAACTGATTTGCTAGAAGTTTTGCCATAGAAATGAGAAATGACAAACCCAAAAAATTAAGAATGTTATATCAAGGAGAGGGTGTACTTCAAATTTCCATTTCAAACGAGTATGGTAACCAGTTCTAGTAACCAAATTCCGTTTTAATTCATTGACGTTTGAGCAGCTGGAAACATTTTAATCTAATCATGATTGTCACCTCAAGGAAAACAACTCTCATACACCAAAGTACCGTATTATACAGCCAAGCATTTGATGACACAACCAGAAACTAACTTACAAAAGATGAATGATATGAAATGCCATTACTGAGGTCGTCGTCACACAACATATTGAAGTGGGTGAGACTATTTGCAACAGGTCCACTAGAACTGAAGCTAAAGAGCCCTAGCCGTACGTACATGGGGCAGGGGTGGAAACAGAAACTGAAAGCATCAAACAGGTTGATCAGCTTCCATTGCCGAGGGGACTTCACACCACAGCATGCCCTATCCATCACAACATAATACGTCGTCTATGTGGCAACCAATGCATCATTCTCAAGTATCACAAGGAAGGGGGGTTGGGAACCCATTGATGCAGTACCAAACACTGTCTGAACACTAATTTACATTCCACTTGCCTTGAAAGTATGCTCCATAAGCCTTGGGAAAAGGAGAGTCGGTGCCTGCTGTGCTGGGAGGAAGTGCGGCCTGCGTGCTGCGCTGCTATCCTCCAATAAATTTTGCCTAAAGTCAGAACTGTGTCCAATGCTCCTGCTTTGATGCTTCCATTTTTTGTGTACCTACCAAGCTGTCCAACACACCAAAAATGTTGTGCTGCCAGAAAATCCCTGAAGTTAAGGGTAATCATCCTTACCATCAGGTGGCGGTTCAACGCCCACCGTAAGTTTTCTGAGCAGCTATGAAAGTAACCATGGTCTCGCAATGAAATTCGTAGCTCATTGACCATGTCCTAAGAAGAAAATTTTAAAAATTACCCCTGCACATTGAAATCATGTGGCACTCCTCAACGTCAATCAATCTGGAACTGATGCCGCATGATTAAGAGTTATGAACCATAAAATCTGATGGTAGTGTTCCAGAGCCTCCCATCATCCTCCCTTCCAGATTCTTTCCGCTACTAGGAACCATGCAGCTTGACGAAACAACACCCTTCACAGAATGCGATGGTGGCCTGATGACATTGCTGTTGCTTCGAATTTGTGACGATGAAACGGCTCCCGTTGCAAAGAGAGAGTTTTTGCCAGTTCCCCCTGACGAATACAGATCAGGTGACTTTGGTTTTGGGATAGATGGCCCTAGATCAAGCTTGTTAAACTGCTGCTGGGGGATTTCATACGCGATGTCATTGGGAGATAGAGACCGATGCTGTACAACTTGTACCGGCTGCTGGGATTGGTTTTGCTGATTAAATATCTGGAGGAGCCTCTGAACCTCTTTCTTGAGAGACTCGTTGTGAGCTGCACATCATGGAAATTATGCCACAGTCAGGTACAAGGAGTGCACTAAACTCAAATCTAAATCGAAACACCAAAGATAGTATCAGATTCAATATCTATGTAAAACCAAAAAAAATGAGCCAATGAAGGTCCTGAACAAAGAAAAGCAAACCGGAAGGTAACATCTGACCAAGAAGCTTCCCCAGTTTAATAAATGAATTCAAGTAAACCAAGAGTAAAGCTAGTAATAGACCCTCCCACTCACCCTCCTTGAAACGCTGGCTTTGACTGAGCGCTGCTAACTTCTGTTTCAGAAGAACGTTCTCAGCAGTAAGAAGTGCTCTTCGATGATCGTAGAACCCAACCTGAGGCGACAGCGTTGAAACCTCCGTCTGTAAACACAACACCCTCTTAGAGACAGGAGATTAAGCATATCAATCACAAGTAAGGTTACCCAAATACACCGGAATTATGCCATGCCTCCTGGTAGGCATCCTTAGGAACAAACGTCAAAATAAAATACCTGCAGTGCATTGACACTTCTTTCCAGCTCAGATATATATTGCAGCTTCCGTACCCGAGACCTTTGAGCCGACTGTCTGTTGGCAAGAATTCTGCATGAACTTGTTCACCTTAGTAATGATGATGAATTACTCTATATAAATTATTCTCGCAAGAACTGCAGAAAGCAAGTCTGGTCTATAAGGGAAACAGCATAGAGAGCCAATCTGGGCCTAACAATGACTAACGTGGCACAATAGATGCTCTTTAGAGGATCTTAAACCGGATTCTAAAGATTCTAAAGGTATATCCCTTCAATCAACTGTACAAGTTTTCAGCCAAAACACTTAGCCACCTTTTTGCTTTCTTGGGGTCTAGACTTGGGTCTACTTCAGTGCCATCACCGTGTGATTGCCGCGACCCATCACCTTCTCTCTTGCTTTGAATCTCTAGTTCATTTCTGTACCTCCCAGTATTTCCAGGGAGTAGCTCATCGTTTGAATCGTCACTGTGGCTATTGCTATCAGAGGCAGTGGACCGATTCTCAGGAGTCGAAACAGTTGGCTTCTGGTTCCTCCCTCTCTCATGGCTAACATTGTCGGAAGTTGAGCTCGGAACAGACAACGTAACATGCTTCTTTCCTTTCTCTGGATTCCAGCTATCGCCAGAAGAACCAGATCTCACCACATGCGGAGGCCCACTACCTCGAGGCACAGTCTTCTCAGGCCTCTGCCTTGGTTGCTGTGTTTGAAATGGTTCAAGCTCAGAAAGTACACTCATAAGCTGTTCCTTGTCCAACCTGCTACACACAAGATTTTGCAGTAAGAATCTAGCAAGGATTAAAGAAGTGTTGAATTAATCACACAGTATAAGAGTTTCGTACCTGCAAAAACCTAAAAGTAAACCAGCAAAGGCTAAATCACCAAAAATGGCATCCAAAGCCGGAAACAAGCTTCTAATAGCTCCAAGACGGACCAGTAAAAGATTTCCAAGCCGAAACATGCGTATTTGCAGATCAAAACTGCTCACCTACTATTGTTGTAGTCTGCACTTACACCTCTCCTGTGCGTGGGCCTTTGTGGTGGAAGCACATCGTATTGCGAACTGCATTTGTCCACAGAAACATAAAAATTTAACAGAAGCCAAAAAACTCTAAGCTCAAATCTGTGTACTTCGTACTTTAAGATATTGATGATCAAATCAGGATCTAATAACAACTTGACTAATCCAAACTAG
This sequence comes from Pohlia nutans, assembly GCA_022496805.1. NCBI lineage: Eukaryota > Viridiplantae > Streptophyta > Bryopsida > Bryales > Mniaceae > Pohlia > Pohlia nutans. The sequence goes on from CM040097.1 coordinate 20,507,709, forward strand.
AAAACTCGTGAAACTTTCTAAAGGTAAAAAGCAGTAAGCCAAGCCCACAAATGTGATTTATCGGAAGCATTCAACAAATTGTCAGTTTACCTTTTGAAATCCGCACTCACGCCCCTGCGATGAGTTGGTCTCGAGATAGGGGGTGGAGGCTCCCGCAAAATGAATTCATCCTCTTCCGTCACATGATCTACGAACTGAGTAAACCCGTGAGGGGTATCCAGGAATGCCACAGAATCACTACTAGACCGCCGATGCGAACCCTTTTTCACTACGATTTCTCCGTCTGGAGATTCCAGGATCTCTTCCAACCACGTCGGCTGGACATTGGGAAGATACCCTACGGAGGTGGTGCGCTTGTGGTGGCTACCACCCCGAATAGGGAGACCAGAAAGAAGATCAGACTCGAACAGACTTGAACCAGATCCAAACATTGAGTACGCCCCGGGACTCTTAGGAGGGAGATGCGAGGAATTGCTCATGGGATGCGACCAGTTCACTTTCCGGCCATCACCTTTCCCCAAAGACATGTTGTCCATCTTGAAGGATGATAGTTGGCCAGAAAATAAAAACCTGCAAATCGCATAAGCCATATACCAAGCTAATCATCAGTATAACATTTCGCAATCAACAAACTCTATCCCACATGAGCATACTAAATACTGGGCATGAAAATAAAAGGGTTTAGCACACTCAGAAGCGAGGTTTATCATTATATGAATTAGAAGAAAAGCAGGAGGGTCCTCGGTGGCATAGAGCGACTTCCAGTGAAAATTATTAGCAGAAGAATGCAAGGAGAAAATCGGAATTCTGCAGATAAGCCAACGCTGGAAGAATGAAAATTCGGTGAAGGATTAAACCTGGAGGAAGAAACGAAGTCGTTTGAAAATCCGAAAAGATCACAGCAGCCTGTCGACGCGTCAGAGAAACCTAAATCCCAGTGAAAACTTTAACACATTGTCCAGCTCTCTTCCTGTTCCATGATCATAAAGGCTGCCGTGGTAGATGCTGTTCACCCATCCTAACGACGAACCCAGACGTGAACCCCAAACACGGGCTTAGAGCAACACAGGCATCAAGAACGCGTTGAGACGAGTCCTAAATCTGCTCCGGGGGTAAAATCTACTCTTGTTGTGTCCAACACACAACCACAAGAGCAGCACTGCTGACTTTCATAAACCCCACGGCAAGTATTACACACTCTTCATCTACCAGGAGATCGAGAAGCCCAAGCACTTCTAACCAAAACCTTGGGTGGTGGAAAGAAGAATAAGACTAGGGCTAAACCGCAACTTCCTGACTTCTGGACACCATCCCCAGAAGCACTTTAATGCTCCTTTCCTGAAAATTTACAAAGCCATAATTCCTGCCTCCTACAACCTTGTGATATTCCGACGAAATACGGTGAAGTTATAAAGCGGCAGAGTATGTGGCCACATCAATTAAACATTTGCATTCCTGCCGCCGCCTTCAACTGCACCTTACACCTCAATCCCAGGTCCCAAACTCATTCCCAAGGTAGATACCGATCAACTGACAGATGATGTATCCACGAACAATCGCCTTTCTCAACCTTAAGATCTAGGTTAACTTGAGCGAGTATCAATGAGATGCCAATGGGATCAGTCAAACATCTGATATGGCTGTTGAGTTGAAGAAGCATTCGCATTCCTCCTTTTCTTAAATCCAATCAATGACCTACAGAGGAAAAACGTGATCCATAAGTTCAAGCCACAATCTCCCGAAGCGACGATAAGAACCGCATTAGAGAAAAAATTGACATTCACCATACTTTTACTTGTATTCAGTCAGCATTACTCAAGATATGTCACACAAGACCTATCCTTCAAACTCTTCGCATCATGTTCAACTCATGTAATGAGCTCCATTGTAAAAATAGGAGACGAAGCTCAAACCAAAGTCTGGACACGCTAAACTCCTCAATCGGTTAATGACGCGCTATTGACAGCAATCAGTGGGATCGCACCGAGAAAAAGGGAAGACGACTAACGGAATAATCACATATCGCTTCTAAATCCAAACAGTTACCCCAGACGAAGAGAATTCATAAACATTGCACAAACATGTCTATCTACCAACAACAAGGATCACAGACCCTTGACATTCTCAGCATGCACACCTCACTATTTACAACACCGCTTTCCTACATGCGAGAAACAAACATTGCCATCAACCACGTCAAACCTAAGTAAACCAATACGAAATCGCAAAGAAAGTGCCGACGCTCAAAGCATTTACTCCGATACAATCAATCAATGCCACCAAAAACCACGCATGTTCAAAGACCATTTCCGGATCCCTACCTCACTTCAATAACAACACTACCAAACTCTCAGCACCACCAAACCTATCTCTCCATGACAGGTTCAACTTCAATTTGGACGTGACAACCTATCAAAAACTAATACGCATTATCATTGCTCCAGCACCACAACAGATCCCCAACCCGCTCATCGATCTACTACCTCACTGTTACTTACACTACCGATATCGAGAATAGCAAAGGTATCCCTCCATTTGTCCGCTCAAACTTCAATTTGAAAGTGACAACCTGTGTTTCCCTCTTCTCATTGCCACCAACAGATCCTTCGTTCAAAACAGAATTAAAAAAAGACCGGAAAAACGAACTCCGAAACGCAAATTTGAAATTAAAAAAAGCCGCCATACCGCCGTAAAGAGGACTCGTTCAACGTCCGCACGCACAACGAAAAAAATTAAAACGAAACCAGACCGCACCAAAACCTTAGACGCAACGGCAATGAAAACAGGGGTGGCACATACATACGACAAGAAACGGCGGATCCCGAATAAGATAGAGCACCGCAGCGGCGGGAAAGAGAGCGAGCAATAGAAGGCAGCAGTGAGGGAGCAGCCGCTTACTAAGCTTAAGCTTAGGGTATGGCGATGGCGGACCCTGAATAACCAGATCGGGCAAGGGGCTGCGAGGTTTGGGCCGAAGTTTGCACTGTAGCCAGCAGGCAACAGCCAGAGCGAGCGGGAGAGAGAATGGAAAGGGGACGATGCGGAAAGTACCGCGAACCAGGTGTGCGGTACTACGATGTTACTAGTAACTGGCCTGAGCCCTAGAAAATGAAGCTTGTGCCTCGGGAGGCGGGTTAGCCACACTGGAAAGGGAAAAGCGGGAGCGCTAAAAGGAGAGGGCATATCCCAGTGTGAGCCAGCCTGTTCCCACTGTCTGTTCCCATGAGCCTACGTTCATCCACGACTCCTGGATGTCTCTTCCCTGTGTTCATCCACGTTTCTAGATTCTGTTCATCCACTGCTCTGGATCCACTTCACTACGCGTTTGTCTTGCATCCTAAAATAGACCTGTCTGGTGGAATTTCCAATTTCAGTTTGTTGTGTGCCCGGTTCTTCTTACTGTTCAATACTTTCTTTTCTGTATTTTGTTAATTTATTAATGAGTAATGGAAGAGGAAGCGGAGGCATAATAATAGAGTGTTTTGGGTTGACCCCTTCTGGCCAATAGTAGTTGTCTCCATAATGTAGTTGCACATTACTCGGACAATGTACCCAATTCCGCTAGAATGTACATTTGAGGACAAGAATGTTACTTTGGTGATATATGTGTCAAAAAATTCTTGCAAGTGGATGGTAGAATATGCAGGATGGCTTACTGTTGGGGCCCGAGGTGCAATATATAAAGATGTCAATGAAAACCCATACCGTAAGGTTAATAAAGGGTTAATCAACAAAGCCTTAAAAGTCGTTCACACCAACTTGACATTATACATACAAAAAGATGTATAGAAAATAAACAACCACTACTAACATTCCCCACATACAAAACACACACAACAAACGTCAACATGAGACCTCGTATCAATGGAATTTGTAATTGGGTACTGGTTACTAGTTATGTGATCATAGAGTCTATCCTCAAAAGGCGCTATTAACCCCTAAACGTCGCAGCATTTAGTTTCTGAAAAATTAACAAATTCAAACTCACTCTACGTTCTCATCAATGTTTGACTGAAAATCATCCAATTTTTTGAAGATACTTCACCAAGTTGTTGTCCTATCTAATGGTTGGATTTAGTGATACATGAGTACATATTTTTCTAAAATTACAAATGTAGAAGTATGTCAAGTTGTTGGCCAAAATTGCATTGATTGTAGTTCAAAAGTGGCCTTACAAAAATGAGGTCATACATTTAAAGAACACAAAAATTTCAAAGAATCACCACGTTCAAAAGTATCTCATTTCAAATCCATTCCAAGAAATTTTACTCAAGAAATATTAAAATTTTGTTTGTAGTCAAATTTAGAAGGAATTTTTAATTTTAGCTTTCAAAACTTATAATAAAATGTTGGTCATAGTATTGTTGAATTGAACCGTACAGACGGAATCTAAAATTCGAAATCTAGACCTTTCATTTGTATATAAATCCCAAAATATTCTTCTAAATAGTACTTTATGATGATTTTTCTCAAATCGTCAATTCTAGGGACACCAAGGTATGTCTATGGGTTAAGAGCATGCACACCTTTCTCCCTTCAATTCACCCCATTGCAGAATAATCACATCCAAGATTTGATGTTAGAAGCTATCCTCTCCACACCCTTCAACTGCTATAATCACCATATATATAGTGGGTGAACCAATCACAGTCATTATATATGGGTAATCATTCTTGTCTATCAAATTAGGATACTAAACCCTTCATTGAATTATCTATAGAGGGAGTATAGAAGCATCATTATATTTGGCCCAAATGGCGTAGCTCTTTCATCTACCTTGCAAAAACAACATTAAATACAATGACATTACATTCAATAATTGATGATCAAGGGTGGAGACAAGAGTAGGGTGTGCATACTCTAAGGATAGGACGCACAAACTATGTCATGTCATGGTCGCTTAGAGTTGGAAGCACTTCCCTCAAACCCCAACAGACTCTTCATTCATGATAACTCCCCTAGGCCAGAGTTACGTTTTTTGTATGGCAATTTGGATTTATTGTTTGTTTAAGGTGTAACTATATGAACTCTTTCTGTAAGAAGAAAGCGTCATGAAACTCAATGAGAAGATCATTTTGCTAGCATTTAGGTTTTGATTTTTGTTCCACTTTGGATTGTATTGTCAAAAAACTTCAATTTTTGAACCTACGCAATGCAAATAATAATTAGCAAAACATTCTTTTGTTTGAATACATGTCCTATAAAGTTCTTCCAATTAAAGTTCAATTCTCATATACTTCCTTGATAAGATTGTTGTGTTAAATTGTATGTGAATTCATGAAGAGTCTATTGGGGGTTCTACTGACTAGGCTACGATCTTCAATAATAGTTCTAGTAACTAATAGTATTTCTACACCTAAATGGCAGCTACGTCACTATATTCTATAATGTTGTGAAAATAAGATTAGAGTAGGGCTTCCATCCAAATATGTTCTACGAGGATACTTTTGACAATGTCCAAAACATTCTACACAAATGATAGAGGTCTTTTTTTTTCCCTAAAGAAAAAACCATGTTAGTTTCAAAATGAAATAGTCAAAAGCGATGCATATAGTATATGTAGTCACATCAAGTATTTATTGCAATCTTGCGGTCAATGAAAGCAACGATGATGTATTACATGGTTATTGAAAACAATTATCCATGTTACAATATACTACCAAAACATGGTGTTATTTAACATTTTCCTTTACATTCTTTTTCTAATACTTTAGTGAAAATATGTATTTAAATATAATCATAGAAGAATGGTTTAGTAATGAATTTCAAATCAAAATTGTAACATCATGGTCAATAGATCTTATAGATACAATTGGATTTATTGTTGAATCAATTAATCTTTGTGATTCAAATTTGAATAAAAATTTGCAATTTCTCTCTAAATTTTATTGTGAAATTGAATATTAGTTCAAGTGAGTTCAAGTGTAAATTTCTAATATTATATAAGTTTTAAAGATTTTGGCATTGCTCATTTATTTAAATTATTTTTATATGGCCATTTTTTTGCGTTCTTAAACTTGATTTTTGAAACGAAACATTCTTGTATTATTTTGAATCATAAAACATTTGCAATAAAAAAAATTGAAAATCCACATTGTATAAATGTTGAGAAAATACGCTTTTAATTTTACGTAGTATGGATTATCAAACATATGATGTTGAATCAAACAAAGAACTCAAATAAATCAATTCGGTGACCCACTGTTAGCCCTTAAAGGACATACCAAGTCCTTTGAGCTTAGTTTTGAGGAAGTAATGCAAAAATCTCGGATTGCAAACAACCAAACTTCAATTGGAAAGATAGAATTCAAAAAGGAATACACAACATAGTGAGATTCCTTGCAAGTCAAAACTCATTTGAGAGGGAGAGAGCTTTTGCTTGCAGATTGAAAATTGTGCTCATAAGGGGAGCGAAGCTTAGACACGAGAGTTTGGACTTAAATTAAAAATATTGTAAATACCTTTAGGCAACCCCTTGATGCAAGCCAATGTCCTCTATGGGTTAATAGCAAAAAAAAGTGTAGCCTTTTTTGATAGCGTAACAAAACTAAGATGTTTTGGGGAGGATTTAGAAGGAACCAACCACAATTGTTTCTTTTAAGAAATAATTCGCTCATAGCTTTTAGATAAGTTGGTCAAAAGTTAGTTTAAGGAATCTCAACCAATTCAAATGTGATACTTATCATTTTTCACAAAACATTGTTGCTATTTTTTTCCAAATCCAACTGATGAAGTGTCAATTCAATCGGTCAATTCTCCATGTTCATTGGCTAGCTGACATGTCCTCTATGAACAAAGTGTCGATTTCAATTGGTCAATTCTCCGTGTTCATTAGCTAATTGACATGTCGCCATGAACAAAGTGTCAATTTCAATTGTTCAATTCTCACAGTTCATTAACTAACTGACATGTCGCCATGAACAAAGTGTTAATTTCAATCGGTCAATTCTCCATGTTTGTTGGCTAATTGACATATCGCCATCAATAAAGTGTGTTTTCAGGTTCTTTAGTTGAGTTAATGAGATAAGTTAACCCTTAATGGACGGAGAGAGCCCCACCGCCCCCACGGGCTTTCTAGTATTTTGGGAGAATCTTGCTCATAAATTTTACTCTGTTGACCCGAATGGGGTTTTTAAAATGCCAAACCAAGAATATTTGAGACATCTAACTTCTTTGGAATATAACCAAAGTAAACTAAAAATAGAATCATGCTTAGAATGGATTTAAAAAGAGATTTCAGGTGTGGGAATTAGGAATTAAAGCCATGTTCATTAACCTTTAAAAGACATACCAAACCCCTCCAGCTTAATTTTCTCAATTTTCAAACCACTTTGACCATGAATTGTGAATAATGAAAAAATGATTTTATGAAAAGAATTATGACAAGAATAGTATGTACCTACATTTAAAAAAAGTAAACTACTTCTATATTTTGTGTTTAAAACTAAAAAAATACTCCTTTTCTTTTTAAATTAGGAAATGTTCTTTAACCCTTAAAGGACCAAGAAGCTCAAATTGGGCTCATGTTTTTTTTAGCATTTTTTATTAGATTCTAATTGGAGTTCCTTTTGTTCAATTTTTTTCATGTTTTGATTAATGCATGCAATGTTCTTCACTGTTTTCGACGATATGAAATTCGGTCTCATTTCAATTATAATTTTCAGGATATGATCAATCGAATTTATCATTCCAAAATCATGAATCCTTGGTCCTTTAGGGTTTAAGGGTTAAGGGGATTGATGTTATGCTATAATGAAGTGCCCATGATTTACAAGAATGATGATACCCTACTACTTTGAGATTTTCCGGGATCCAAGGAGAGAATCACAAGATTGACATGGCACACTGAGACTGCTGGGCAGCAGGCTGGCTATTATTTATTCCAACAAGAGTAGACAAAGAGAGTGTGAATGATGGAGGATAGCACTTGTGCATCATTTGCCGCGGTGGTTGAATCACAACATCTAGTCTCGTCTCTCTCCCGCCAGTTAGTGGTCACTTCATGTTGCGAAAGTGTTCCTGTCTAGAAAAAGAGAGACCGGCCATTTTGATGGTGATCAACGAGCGGCATCCCTGAAGATTGATGGCCTTCCTGCCCATGTCTCTTTATCATTCTGTTCTCACTAGTCACCTAACTGGCAACCAAATCACGTAGCCATAGAATAAAACTAAAAATGAATTAACTTAGCTTACAACTACAATGGATAAGGTAGTGGTGCATATTTCCATCTGAATTTCAGGTTTGCATATTTAGGCTTGTGAAAGAAGAAGTTTATAATTTTTGGATGCTCCGCAAAGCTAGTGCAAAGGCATCCCAAAAAAAAACACATTTTTTGAGCATTTCTACGATTTTCTATGAATTTTTACATAGAGTGGCCATTAACCGCCTGTAGGGTCCTGGCTTTCATGAGAGGTTGGATTCTGAAAATAGTGCGCTTACTGCACCAATCAGAAGCACTCAACTTTCCAAGGCATGGACGTAATTAGAACATTCCTAGGAAATTTTTAGGTCCAGGCTGGGTGGTTTCTGGGACCCAGCCCCCCAATCCTAGGGGTCGGAAATTGGGACTGGTCAGAAATTGGGACTGCTACCTTACATGCACACACCAGTGAAAAAAAAAGCCCGAGGGAGTGTCACGTTGAATGTGCTATTCGATAAACAAAATCATAAGGTTCTTAACCCGTAACCGTCCCGGCGTCCACATTTTGGACATTTTTTGAGTTATTTTCACTTTCAATAGTTCTAATTTTTGCATACAGTGTTCAATTTCAATGAAATTTTGGAAGCCCCCCTCCCCCCCCCCCCCCCCAATGAATTTTTGGGAATCATTTGAAAGCAGGGTTTTTTTTTTGGACAGTTTTGTGCATTTTGATGATTGCAACTTCGGGGGCTTGTATCTCCTTCATCCGATGTCCGTTTTCAATAATAAAAAAATTGTTGGATTAAGTTCCCCTTGAAGTCTAGTTATTATGATAATATTTTCATGTCAATCCATGTTGCTCTGAATGTTTGGGAGTCATTTTAGTGCACGGGTCTATTTTGGACACTTTTTTGCTTTTTGGGTCAAATGGGTCACTTTTCGGGCTACTTTTTCACAATGCAAGGCCATTTTAAGGCACATTAAAAAGTTTCATGAGTTTTTTGGGTACCAATGTGTTTATATGATGATTTTTAACCACTTTGTAGTTTAAAGTTTTTTTATTTGAGCAGTTTTGAAAACAAATTTCACCTCTATGTTGCTAAGAAAATTTCATCATCCTTTTTCAAGACTAAAACATTATGATCTTGCAATCTATGAAGCCAAATGACTCCAAATTTGATTCACATCATTTGCAACATGTATACTACAAGATTGTGTGGTTAGGATTTCTATACCTCACTTACATTTAGACTTATAACACATCAAAAGCAATGATGTTTTTAAGCCCAAAAAAGCTAGGTACGCTAAGGGGTTAACACCTTGTTGAACCACACCCTTTACAATGTAGCAACATTGTAGAGAATCTGCTACTAAAATAATCCAACCCTCCAACCCTCCAACCCTCTTGTTTGGACTTACTGAAGTTAGAAAAAATTCTATGTGATTTCTCCAATCCTCTGATAGATGCTTGAGATTCGAAGGTAAAGAGTAGGGAGGCTCAAGAACGTTATGATAAGGCAAAATTTGTGTTATATTGTTTATCCATGAAACATTCAATATGAAATTTCTATATTACTTTTAAGGGTTTTTTTTACTAACGACAATATGATTTACTAACTCTTAAATATTTTTAAGGCATTTTAGTTTATTTTAGTGAACGTATCCATTAGCGTCTATTTAACAATCTTGCCCTTCATATACTAGAGGTGTACATTTGTGTTCTAGATGTATGCTACCAATTCATGAGGGCGGGATTGGATGTTGGGTGGTAATGGGTGTGTCCACCTTTTGTTCATCATTTCTTGCCAATAGCCTAAACAACACATCTTGGAATCTTATGGGACCAAAATCTATCAAATTTGCCTACAATTAGGTAGACATATCCATTATCACCCAATACTCAATTTTGCTTTCATGTATTGGTATGTCTACCTTACTGTAGTTTGATCCACGTTGAACGTTGGTATGGATTTTGTCTCACATACAAAGATTACAAATGGCAACAATTAGAAATAAAATTAAAAAAGAAAATGGCCTTTAAATCTACTATATCTCTTTGGGTTGCAATTACTGTAACTTGATCTGTGTTGAATGTTTGTCTATAAATTGTCAAAAATGCTGCCATGCAAACACTATATAATATGGTAATAATTAAAAATAAATCATACATGGAAATAGCTTTAACTCTTTAATGTCCAGATCCACCATTGATTTCAAAGACGTGTTATAAAATGTTTGATGAATCACAAAAACGGAGTTGATATATAGAGAAAAGTTGTAAATCTCAATGTATAGATCACATCTATATAGTTGGATTTATTGTATTTTTTATTAATATTTTTTGTTAAATTTGCATGGTTTTTATTTAATTTTTAAATTCACTTTTAAATCCCAAATTAACAAAACTCTATCAAAAAAATATAAAATGAATTTGGACTAATATGCACTATGAGATGGTATAATTTCCATTATTTGATTCTACTTATTTTGGAAAATCATTTTTAAGGTCTCACTTTTTGAGCTAAGAATGAAACTCGACATAAACCGATTTTTCCATTTAAAAAAAATCACAATATCTTGTTTTGAAAATCCATACCGTACAAATGATAGTGAACTAGCACAAGAACGAAGGAGAATTAGATGAATGAAAAATTGTACAAGATGTAGTCAAAAGAAGGCTTACAATCTGTTCATTGTCCATCGTCCATTATATGGACGCAAGCGTGTTAAAGACCTTTGACAACGTGGTCTTCGGCTTCAACAATGTGGTCTTTGGCTTCGGCAACATGGTCTCTAGCTTCGGCAACATGGTCTTTAGCTTCGGCAACATAGTCTCTGGCTTCAACAATACGGTTCTTTGGCAAATTGGACTCTTAGCAAATTGGACTCTTTGGCAAATGGCTAACTGAATTTGATTAGGACATTCTGAATTTGATTAGGGCATTTTGGTGTTTGGTTAACCCTTAAACGTCAAAGTAAGCCCCATGGGCTTATTTATGAGAGAATAATGAAGAAAAAAACGGATTTTCTCAACCAAATCAAGCGAGGATTGGTGTGTTGGAAAGCTACTGAAAAAGCGATCTAGATTCCAAATTTGCGCCTCATTTGGGAGATTGTGGAAACATTGGTAAGCAATCAAAGTTATCAAAATGAACAGGAGTTGAGGTTGGGGCAGCTGAGGTCGTTTCTTGAAAAGCACCGCAGTGCTACAATGGCAAGCAAAGCCGTTTTTTTTCAGTTTTTTTTGTTTTTGTTTTTTTTTTCCTTTTCCCCTCCGAAAATTTAGATGCCTTCCGAGCCACCCCGTCCAGGGCCTCTTCATGTTTAACCCTTTAGTGCCCAGAGTGATTTTGGAGAAATCACACCTTTTGGGTGATGTTTTCTTAAAACTCTCGCTGTAGAAATTAGGGATACCATTGATAGTATCCAACCGTATGAATGTAAGCATAGCTTAATGAAACATGTGTCGGTTAAATCTTGGTAAGATCGGACCGTTAGATTGGAAGATTATAGGAGTATGTCTTTGAACCGTATAATGAACACTCAAAAATGAGATTTTTCGGGGTGTGTGACTTCAAGGTTAAATAGAATTTGGGTTAAATTTTCAAAAATGAAAGTGAAGATGTTCAACAATGACTTGTGCCAACACCTCTCGATTGCAATCTTTCATGTCAAGAACGGACTCCTACATAATTATTGTGAATTTTATTAGTGAGAGTGACTTATCCATGAACGGTTTAGGACAAAATTTGTACGTTCAAATAAGAAAGGAGTTGGTACATTGATCAAGATCGGACTACATACACTAATGGAACATGAACAAGAGAACACAATCCAAAAAAAAGAAAGATAATACACTTCCAAACACAAGAAATACAACATAGTACATGTGTTGTATTTGTAAGTATTTGCTATATTTTGAGGTATTTGCAATATTTTGGTGTTTTGTACATAGGTATTTGGATAGCTAAGAAAGTCAAATTCCAAAGTTTATTTTTGCATCATCTGCAGAATCAAAAGTTACACATTTGAACTTGAGACACCGGACTGTGATGGTTTACAGACTTTCCAGCATTTCATTTTCTAGTGATCTAGTGACCACTTAGTGATCACCTGGGCACTACAGGGTTAAGCGTTAAGGTAACATGAACTTCTGCTATGACAATGTGATATTTGCACAAAGCATTCTTATATTGGCATTATGATCTAATAAATGTAAGAAATTGTATTCCATAAAAGTGTACTTCCTTTGGCTTCCAGAGTTCACTTCCATTTGTAAAGCTTATTTTAATAATAGGGTATCTGGTATTTAGCTAAGTGTTGGTTGTAGTGACAAAATGAACCACCCATATCTGGAGTACTGGAACTACTTTAACAGTGGTGCATCCACCAACCATCTTTCTCACCTGAGGGATGGGCTGCAATATACACAACTTTACCAACTAATTAATGCATTACATTCAGTTTCTGCCTGTGGCTTGGCTGCCAGTGTCGTCACCACTGTCAACTGGTCCAGTGCAGGAAAGCCCTAAATTAACAACATTGATACAAATATATGTTTTGGGGTGCCGATTGTCAACCCAGGCTCCATGAAATACCCCAATTGAGCAATGAGCTCTGGCTGCCCAAGTCCCAAGATGAACAAGACAAAACTCGCCCTGCAGCAATTTGATATTTCCATCTCCGCACAATTGGGTCAGCAAAACTAATGGCTAGCAAACATACACCTCAACTTGCGATCATCAGTCAGTGAGCAATCAAGCACAATCAATAGGCAAACTCAAGGATGACTGCAGCAACTCTCATCAAACAAATGCCGAGTGCATGATCAGTATTCTGCAGTATAATTCTGCACAAGTGTAGGTCCACAAAATCCAACCCTTTACCAATTGCCAAGGAAGCTAGATTCATGCCCAAGAGCCAAATCTTTAAGAGCATCGCTACTCATTGGGTGGAATCTCCCACTTCAAAAGAATCTCCCACTTCAAAAGGAAGTTCGAAGTAGGAGTAAACTAACCTTTGTAAAAAAATCGACTTTTGTTCCACACCCACCAGTCCATATCCGCCTCGCCATACCTTCTAGGAACCTTCCTCGATCGCTTTATAAAGTGTTCTCTCTCTTGGCTAGAGCATCTTTGCTACGGTCATGGTCAACTCTTTCCTTTGGCGAGCCAGTTGAGACATGCCATTTTACAATGAATTGTCTCCCATTTGAAGAGACCTTGATCAAGAAAGTGAGTGGCGAATCAACGATGGGATAGCCCTTGGGAGGCGGACTCGCCAAAAACAGTTTGATGTGTCAGGTGCGAGGATGGGTGGTGATGCTCTAAGCTTATTGATTTAAAGTAAAGAAAATTATACAATGATATCCTTTTTATTGAAATAGTGTTGCATTAAGATCATGCACTCTCTAAAAAGGTTTGTCACTACTTGACCTTTCCAAATAAAATATTGTTCGCCAATATAGCCATAGTGGAAAATTAAATTGTCTTCTAATTGGTGGTGAGGTGAGGCGGGTTGTGGTGTGGCAAGCTAGTATATTGCACAATAAGGTAAAATGCCCTTAGAGTGCACAATTTTTTGAAATTGACGTTGAACTAAGGATTTTTTTTAAAAATAAAGATAACAATGGATGCTCTAGCTTTCTTATTATATAACTAGAAGCCTTTTTTAAACAAGTTCCAGCTAGTTTTTTTTCCTAAAGATATTGATACTATAATTTTCAATATATTCTTATTCAAATTATGTTTTTAAAAAGTAATTCATGCCCAACACTAGACAATACATTTATAGTTAGTGATCTTTGAATGAAAATGAGACTAGTAATTATAGTGGTATTCAAGAATTTCATTTTAAAATTGCATAAGAAATTCATACATAATAATTCAAATTTAATGTTGATAGGATTGGATTCTTGTACCCAAAAATATACCCACAACTCTATACATTTTCATGAATCACACTTATATATACGTGAAAATGCTTAAAATGATAAAAATAGTATCTTCTAAGTCTCTAATATCTTACATACATGAACAACTCATGTAAACAAAACTATTTAGTTAATTGAATGTTATATTGGACTAATGAATATAACTTCAAGATCATTTTAAGGTTAGCATACTTTAAGAATTTGCTCATTCAAGGTCCTTTCGTAATGTCTACTGGACATTGTAAGTCGTATGAGAATTACATACATCCTTTTAAAGATAGTTGGTATTATATAAGACACATTAAGTAAAGTAGACAAGCCTAGCACCACCGAAATTAGAAATTAAAATATTTTAGAGACAATTCAACAAAGGACTTGGGTGGTTGCAAGCTACGGTCACCCAAACTTTTTGTCGCGGCATGCAAATTTGTGCACTTACCCAATCTTTGGAAAATCATCAATAAATATTGGAATGGAATTTTGTGACGAAACAAATTACATTGTTTCTAGAATTCTAAAGTTAAGATGTCTACCACAATAAAGTTTGCAAATTTTCAATCTTTCTATCCAAATTAAGCATTTCTACTTAGATTTGGTAGCGTGTCGCTTGTCAAAAGTGCACCTATTTTATGGGAAATGCTAGAAGGGGGTCAAAATTGAACTTCAAAAATTTATAGCAACATACCACAAGTGTGTACAAAGGTACCATATTTTATTTTTTTGGGTACTACGCTTACTTATTTTTTAATTAATTTTTTGGTGATGTTTTTGTTTTTTAAGATTTTCGTGCACTTAAAACTTTTTTTTGGATTTTTTTTTTTGGAAATGAAATAATGGTTCAATTTCAGAGGTGGGATATGAAATGAATTTTTCATAAAACCTAGCTAAGGATGTTATGTAAAAAAGGCTCTAATTACCCCTACTCGGTAAAAAACAGAAAAGGCTATTGAGTAATGCCCAAAGACTTGAAATTAACTTAACAATTGCTAAAGTGAAAGTATTAGCATAAACCCTATTTGGGATGGTGAAATTTTTGATCTAATTGAAAGTTGAGATGTGCGCATTACTACGCTAGTGCACGAGCTGCATGGCCTTTAGCTGCACAAGCTGCACTCCCCACTTGGTAGACCGTAGCTTGCAATCACCCACTTTTATTTTGTAAATGTGTATTTTTACATGATTTAAACATAAGTAAAATTATATTTTTCCAAAAAATGATTTTAATTCCTACGAAATTCCAAAGTGGCATGCTTTCAAAAGACAATTTTTTATTTAGGTGGGGGCCATGAGCATTCATTACAACCTAAAAAAAATTAATTGAATAAATTCTAGCGAATCCTAGTATCACCCAAAACATGTTTTAAAACTAACTCCCTCGATGTACCTACCTAATCAACGAGAATTTCAATTGAACAATGTAAATCATCAATCTTGTGTTATAACTAATGAATTGCTTAAGGACCAGTAGACAAGAATATTACCATACATTGAGGGTGTGAAGCTAGCTACTTTGATTATCACTTATTAGGATTGTTTACCTAATTTTTTTCAATTTATTTTTATTTTGACAAAAAGAATTTATGAACACAAATGAAATTTAAGTGGTTTCATAGAATTTGAAATTAAATGCAGGGTGGTATAGCTTGCTTCCAGGCTGTAATTCATAAAAAACTTATTATTCTAAAGTAGTTTCCCTTCTTTATTCATGTAAAAGTAAAATCTAATAATAATAAGCTTACGACCTAGTTGAAAGCCACGAGAATGGAAAAACTACTTCAATAGAAAATAAAGTTTATTTGGTAGGTTATGTTAAAAGTCCAAAATATTTGTTAAATAAACACTACAATCAACATCCTTAGTTTAAGGATCAAATATGGACAAGGTAACATTCATATTTGATCACTATAGATCCTTTCATCTACATCTATAGTCTGATTAGTCACATCTCATTGAATACTCAAAGTCATCACTTTATTTAAGACATTTCGAAAAATATAGCCTAGAATTACAAGATGCATATCTCATTTATTTCATTTTGATCAAAAATTGAGCATGATATGAACAATTTAACATTTGAACTTTCAAAACTCATATCTTCTATAATATCGATTGTATGGTGACAATCTCATAGTTTTCAAAAACGGCTTTTAGGGACTATAGGATGCATAACTCATTCAAAAAACACAAGAAACAAATGAAATAGAGATAAGACTCTTTAGGTTTAAGACATTCAAAAACTCACATCTCCTTCGTTATTAGTTGCATGGTGATATTCTTTAGCTTTTTGGAAATAATTCAATGACCAAAACAAGATTTTTAACTTACTTTAACCATTTGGGTAACAAATGAAGAAAATATAATCAACTATCTCATTTAACAAAAATGAACTTTGGAAAAAAATAAAAAATAAAAAATATATATGTGTGTATATGTATGTGTATATGTATATGTTCCTCAAAATTTGTTAATTGATAACAATCTTTAACCCCTAAACGTTCCATGGAGATAGTATATACATTGTCGTATGATTGGAATTTGCTACCAACAAGAAACTCTAAATTGAGATCTCAATAACTCACTAGAACTACATTGATCTAAAGTGGACTAGAATATTATTCTTCATATGAACAATAATCTTAAATTGTTTTTAACACTTTTGGTTTACTACTTTTAGTGCAATTACTTTTAAGAGGATTAGTTTTCAACTGCAAATCCTTATTTGTAACAATTTTTTTATTGTACCAAGGACTAAATCACACATGACTTCATACTAACACATTTTGTTTGAAATAATTTTAAAAACATACCTTTAAATCCTAAAGAACGAAGGATTCAAGATTTTAAAATGGCAAATTCAATTGATCATATTGTAGAAAATATAATTAATATAAGACCAAATTTTATATCACGAACAACGCATGTGTTGGTCAAACAACGATTAAATTTGAACAAAAAGAAGTCCACATAGGACCTATTGAAAATTGGTATAAAAAACAAAACAAAAAAAACATGAGAATCAAATTGGGCTTCTACGGGGTAATTCAGAGGTAAAAAATCTTATTCGAATTACAGTGACCCACAGTAATTGCACGAAATAAGTGGTGAAAAGAGCTGGCATGAAGCCCTAATTTCGACTTCTTATACCCAGCCACCGGCAACATACAATGTCATGCATGTACAATACTGCACAGAATGAAGGCTTGCCAGCTACAGTAATGAGTAAATCAATTTCCTTCTGACACACTTACAGCTCTCACTCAATGACATCTGCGTTGTTGTAAGTCGTTCATCATATTTTGTACTTTCAATGGTGGTGGAGCACCTTGTCATTGGAACCAGAAGGCAGGCCAGAACTGTACAAAATGGTACGGCATTCTCGAGTCTTCTCAATGGCTCCGTTCCTTTTCCATCTTATTACAACATAACATTCAGTAGCCATCATGACCACTGCCTTTCCTTCATGCACTCTGCTCATCACCTTGAGCCTTCACTTGTCCACTTAGCTACTGTTGGGTGTGGAATATTCCACACCATCTACTGTAGAGCCAAGGCAGTGACAGTGCATGCTACTGAATGTTATGAAATATGCTGGAATTCTTCACCTGTCGCTGAGCTGAGTCCCGCTATCCTGGAGTAAGTCCTGGCTCATCAACAACCCCGGCCCCTACGGAATATGATTATTCTCTCAGACATGTGGAATGTAGAGGTGTCACAAAAGCTGAACTTGTTCATCATGAAGATTTTTCTTGCCTTCGTTAAAAGGAGTCCTACGGAATGATGTTTTGATACTTCAGTTGAATGTATTGCATGTTTGAAATATCAGAAACTTTGCATGATGGGTTCAACATGCAATTGCTTACCAAAATGTGCGCTGTGCTCATCATTTCACCTGAAAAAAGAGCTCTTTGCGCTATAGAAATTATTAACCCCTAAATGTCCCAGCGTTCAGAATTGGATCACGAACAGATTAAAAGCCTTTCTCATTAAACCTCGGATGACTTTCATCCAAGACACCTTTTGTAAGCCTATTAAATTCTCTACCAATTACAATAAATCTCTTGTGATGGGGAGTTATTGATAATATTGGAGAGGACTCATACATAATTATTGTGAATTTTATAAGTGAGAGTGACTTATCCATGTACGGTTTAGGACAAAATTTATACGTTAAAATAAGAAAGGAGTTGGTACATTGATCAAGATCGGACTACATACACTAATGGAACATGAACAAGAGAACACAATCCAAAAAAAAAGAAGATAATACACTTCCAAACACAAGAAATACAACATAGTACATGTGTTGTATTTGTAAGTATTTGCTATATTTTGAGGTATTTGCAATATTTTGGTGTTTTGTACATAGGTATTTGGATAGCTAAGAAAGTCAGATTTCAAATTTTCTTTTTGCATCATCTGCAGAATCAAAAGTTATACATCTGAACTTCAGACATAGGACTGAGATGGTTCACAAATTTTACAACATTTCATTTTCTAGTGATCTAGTGACCACTTAGCGGTTACTGAGCACTAAAGGGTTAAGTACAAGTCATTTCTCCCATTGTAAAAT
The DNA here is from genome assembly GCA_022496805.1 of Pohlia nutans. NCBI lineage: Eukaryota > Viridiplantae > Streptophyta > Bryopsida > Bryales > Mniaceae > Pohlia > Pohlia nutans. The sequence continues at coordinate 20,526,352 of CM040097.1, forward strand.
TGAGTACCTGATTGAGTGCAATCAGTGTATTATAAGCTTACTTGAGTGAAAGTACTCCTAGTCACCTAACTGGAGTGTGATCTTTGTGAACAAGACTTGGTAAAGCAAAAGAAGTGCAGGACTTGATGAATGAAAGGAACACCCTTGTTTAGGATGGATTTGAACATTTAAAAAATATTAAAGAGTAAAAAAATAAAATCCTTTGATTATTGAAGAGGGTAAAGGTTTTAATAAGCGTTGGATTGGTATATAGGATTTCACTTAGAATAGGTATCAATATGGTATCACATATCTAGATCTTTTGTAATACTTGTCAATTATCGATACTTGGCTGATATCAAAAAGCTTTTTCAAAAAATAAATACTCATTTCAACAGTGGAGGTAAAATTGTGCTAACATCTTATTAATATTGTGTCATATTGCCTAGGTATGCGTTGGCATGCATTGCCATCAATACTGATGGCCCTGGTATTTGGGTTCTTTTATTTATTTTGAATTTGTTTTTGAACATTGTGTCAACTCTCATTCCGCTTGCTCTACGCCGACCCTGATGCATCAAGGTGTCAAGTTGCCCAAAACCCACACCCCCACTGCTAATGTTCTTTCTAATTTCTTTAGAATGCACAATCTACTAAAATAGGTGTATTTGAGGAATCTAGCCTCGTTTTTCATGACCTTTCCAAAGCACCAATCCATTTCAATTTTGGTTGAGAAAATCTACTTTTTCTCCATTATTCTCTCATAAATAAGCCCATGGGGCTTACTTTGACGTTTAAGGGTGAAAGTTATCCCATGTAATGATACCGAATTCAAGCTATTTGAATTGTTTTTGGATTTTACATGGATTTTAACTATGTTGAAAATGGATCACTATGTAGTACATTTGACAACAATCACGTCATGGTTGTTGAAAATGATCTTTTTTGCATTTTAGTCTACTTTATAAATTGAAGTTTAGCAAAAAATATTTTTTTACTTGGACAATTTGATAATTTGAAAATTCCCATAATTGCAATTTGAAATTAAGGCCTATAACTATAGCTTACCCTTGTAACTTACTAATGTTTTTTTAGTATATAATATACGGAAAGATGGTTTGTACTATGATTTTTTTTATAATGTTTACTTACATTATGGTGAACTTTTTAGATTTTTATGGATTTGTTTTTGTGTTTGATGTGAATTTGAATATAAAAAGTTGAAATTTTTATGATTTATAGAAGGCATTTGATTTTATTTGTGAAAAATAAAATAATTTTCTATACCATTATTCTAGGCAAATGGGACTCAAACATTGAAATTGTTAAAACTTTACAACATGGTTATAGGCTTGTCTTTTTAGAGTTAAGAAAAAAAACCTTAGTTTCATTTTTACACCAATATGGTGCCTATATAACCAGGTCTACTAAGGTACCTTGATGGATTAAAGAAATTCTATATAAACTAAAAGACTCTTGCCTTGGATACACAACTATTCTTATTGTAAACTCTTTTTTAAAATGATTCTATTGCCTCCTACCTATCATAACATTCAGTAGCCTTTGAGGCTGCTGCCTTCCCCTGGATGGAACGATATGGAATATCCCACATCATTTCATCCTCCCAATGAAATGATGTGGGATATTCCACATCCCATCAGTAGCTATGGAGGCACGTGGCATTAAGCAGGAGCAACTAACTAGGAGTTGGTTAAATGGCATGTTAGAATTTACTGTAAACTACAATACCTTGTTAACCCCTAAAGGCCCTTAAAAACCAAAATGGCTTTTTGCTGTTTCGGGCAGCCTAGAAGACCGGCTTAACTTTAGTATTTTGGGCTAAAATTTGGTGTGGGTGTGGTAATACATACATACTATATGTGGTAAAATTTGGGCAGCCAAATTCAAGTTTTAGAATTTTATTATGCAAAATTTTGTTTTCAAGCCCAACTGGGGCAGCAAAAAAAAAAAAAAAAAAAGGGTTTTTTTGAATTTTTTTTTTGGAAATATGTTTATAATAATACTACTACACACATTTAAAAAAAATCCAAGTTGAAAGTTTTAACAATTTTACATGGGCAGCCTTCAAAATTTACAAGAGCAAGCTTCACAGTTTTTTGTAATTTTACAGTTTTTTCTTTCAAAAATTGTCAAAATTTGAGAATTAGGAATTTTTCGATTTTTTTTTTTTCTAAAATTCACAAACTCATAGATGTAACTTTTCACCGTTCACTTTTTTACTAAACCAAAAACCTTTAACGTTATTCAAGTTTTACTATATTGTGGTTTTTGAACCTTCTTCTGGAAAATAATTTGCATGAAGGCCAAAAAAGCATAATGAGTCTCTAAAATTTTGCATGGAGGTGCCTAACTTAGTTACCTACATGGAAAAAAATATGAGCAATATGTTTGGACTAACAATCTTCAAGTCCCCCTTTGCACTATGGAGACAATGCCTCCCAAACAATGCCCACAAAAACTTTTGCACAAACTTTGGATGTTATGATCTTGCAAATGATAAACATCCAACGGTCAATTTTTGAAACAGTAGCTATGAATAGGCTTAGGTACAAGATCTTACGGTTGGAATTCTAAAAGAAGTAAAAAAACTTGGTTCACATCCCCGGGAGTACATAGAGGTAGAAAATCGCAGTTTTGAGGTTTCAAGCTCCCAAAAACACAAGGAAATTTAGGGGTTAAATCAATAATTGTTTGATTCAGAAAGCAACTCCAAGCTCATTACTGGCAACCTTGATTTAAATGGCATGCCGGTATTTAACTTATCTTAATTCATGCATGAGGAATCTGCATTGGTTTTAATATTAACTAGCATTAGTAGGAACTAGTGAGGAACCTGCATTGGTTCTAATATTATGGGTAATATACATAATAAAATCAATGGGCCACCTTTTACATGTACATCCACTATAGTTAATTATTTGCCTTGTTCCTTGTTCCAATGAATTGAAGAAAAGCTCGTCAAGTGGTCATGTGGGCCAGAGTGGCCACTGAGAAAGGGAGATGAAGTTGGATGAACCCAAACACGAAATCAAAAGGCAGCCTCAACAAAGGCTACTGAATGTTATGATGACATATGTTTTTTGTACTTGAATTTTGGTTCAATTTTATATTTGAAGTTGATGTTTAATTCTATTGTATAGCTTAGGCAAAAAGTAAGTTTAATTTTAATTAAGTTAATGAAACCACAACTTTTTTTTGGAATATTTCACTAAAAATTTCACATCAGATTTTATCATTTAAAATTTGATGTTTAATGTTATAAAAAATCTACAATGTTTGATTAAATAGGATATTTTATTGGATATAGGCAATGATTTTAAAATATTCCAAAATTTTCTTGAAACACAATATTAAGATTTTTTTAAGCATTAGGTGAGTTTTCGGGCTTTTAGAAGGCTCCTACTCTTTGATATGCTGAAATTAACAGTGATCAATAAAAGAAATTGAAAATTAAAAATAAAATGCCAATTCGATATGGGAATTGGGAAATTTTAAAAAATAAAAATAAAAATAAACTTTTTAATTTTTTTTATTGATCACATAATAGGGGCAACAAATCATTGAAAGAGAGGCCGTCTAAAGGCCCCAAAACTCACCTAATGAGTTTTACAAATCTTAGCTCAAACTTTAAATGAGACTACATGTTTATTTCCACTTGGATTTTTTCGAGTCATATATAGGTAGACTAATTCATGTTCCTATTGTTTTCCTAATTCATGTTCCTATTGTTTTCCTAATTCATGTTCCTATTGTTTTCCAAATTCATGTTCCTATTGTTTTCCGAGGATTGGGAAATAGTGTATGATACAATAAATGGAATAAATAGTGTCGTCACTTGTGCAATAATCAACAACTTGATGTCAAGAAAACCAATTGTTTCATAGGACTATGAAATAGTGTAAATGATGTTGTTATTTGTGCAATAATCAACAATTGGATGTCAAAAAAATCGATTATGTCCTCCATTTCAAAAAAGCCAATTAATTGTGATATCCTTTTTTTTAACCAAGGGACTATCATCTAGGATTCATCGCCACCTTACCAAAAAAGGGTCAAAAGCCTTGATTCTATGAGTAAAAATAAACTTTTATTTTTTGATCCTATATTTTTGCCTTTGGACAATTTTGAGTCACATGAGTATATTTAAGAGTTATTAAAAATAAAAAAAATTAAAAATTAAAAAAATTAAAAAAATAGAGTTTTTAACTCACTATACAAAAAAAATTCATGACTTCCATATAACATTCTATGATCATAGTAGGGTTGTACACCCTCTACTGGTTGTTTTGAATTTTACTGATATAATAACTTTCCTTGGAACTAGAGTGAAAGATGACACTTGCCATTGTATAAGGGAATTTAGTAGAAGTCAAACAAATAAGACAAAATTAAGATGTGAAAACAAAGAGCATTCAAGAGTATCAGAGAGCATCAAAGAAAATCTTGAAAACTTTAGTAGGGGTACAAAGTTTAGGGCTTAACATTGTTATGACATCCAAACTTGGAATTATATCAAATGCTTTTAATAAATCACATTTAATTTTTATATTGGCTAGATAAAGACATGAAAGTATCTTCATCGCCTTCACACCATTAAAATGTTTAATTTAATTTAATTTTAATAGGGAAACACAATGCAAAACAAATAGTGTGTCTTGTAGTGATTAAAACAAGCAACTATTGTGCAATGAGATGTTCTTCCTTTATATCACACTTTTTGTGTAAAGACCTATTCCAACTTAGTCCCATCTACAATAGATATAGTTTTTGTTGATGCAAAGCCTCCTTCCGTTAGATTTAACTTCTAAAGAACTAAGAAGCCAAAATTAAATCTTATGTTTTTTTTATAATAAATTTGAGTAGGTCCTATATAGATTTCCTTTTGTTTAGGTTTATTTCAGTTTTTTTTCACCAACACATGCAATGTTCTTCATCCAATGGTGTAAATAATTTAATTGTGTTTTGCACAATATGATCGATTGAATTTGTCATTTTAAAACCATGAATCTTTCGTCCTTTAGGGGCTAGAACCACTAAATGATGTACACTCATTACGGCTATTAGTGTGTGTGATACTAATTGCGAGGATACACACCAATTACAATAATTTGAGATTTACGGAGTTGAAATTTTGACTTTGTGATGCTAATTGCCATTAATCCATGTCATTAACCCTTATTTGTATCAAAATTAACGTGTGTTTGTTAGATATGAAAATAGAAGGGTTTCAAATAGTTGCATTTAAAAAAATCAATTTTTGTACTTGAGATCATATATAAAAGGAAAATTTCATCCAAGTCAATTCTCACCACACAATATGAAGTCTATAATTGGTATACAAACATGTATGTGAGAATTCTTTTAAAAATCCAACAATTTTTTGAAGTGCTAGATTTCAAATTCATCTCTAAAACTCTATTTTCTAATTGTAGGGTATGTAATCGAGACAACGGGCCGTTAGTCGAGAGTTCTAGGGTAGAGTTTTCTATGATGTAACCTAGCTTTTCACATTCTTGGGTGGTCTTCCCATGACTCTTCCACAAAGACCATTATGTGAAGTAACCTAGCCTTTCACATCTTTTCAATTTCATGGCCTTTCATGCCTTTCACTGGTCGTGCGGAGAGAAGTGGAGCTCTAATTAATTTCAAAGTTTACAAATAGTGTCGCACACACAATTTTTTGTCAAATTTACAAATAATGTCACACATTAATTTCCGGTGATACTAATTGCCCACACACACTAATAGCCATAATCACCGTAGTAAGTTACTAAAGTAGGTGTACTTGGAGCCAATAGCAAAGTGACACCAGGGTTAGACAACTGGCACAACCAGTTTTGGGGGGAAAATGTATTAAATAACCGACGAGCCGTGGTAGCGGCGAGTAGGTTATCATACATAACTGGTTGTTCACTTTCCAATCACACCCCTCGATCTTCATGATCCAAGGGCGTAAGATGCAAGTTGAAAAAAGAGAAGGTTATGAGTTGCAACTTGTGATGGCGATGGTAACGGGTTGGCAATGAATGCAGCCACGTTAGCTTTGAAAAGTCAACAACCGGTTATTGGGGGAAAATGGCGGGGGGACGAAACGTTCAGATTGTAAACGCTGAACTCTGTTCCACTCTCCCAGGCTCATACCTTCCCTTTTGAGCTTCCTTTTCAGCCTCAAGCATTGCACCAATTCCGCCCCCTGCACTTGTTTTTGCAGCTTTGCTTTCCAAGGTTTGCCTCCAGCTCTTTGTCTCTCTTTTTCTGCCCTTTAACTGATCATTTTCCGTCCCGAATTGGTGAAGTACTATGGACTGTCATTTATTGTTCAAGACTCGGTGCTCCCTACCGAGCTCGTTCGTTCCAGCAATAGATGTATCACAATCTGTATGAGCAAGACGAAGTGTTGAGGGAAATTTTTGAGACCTTCCGCGCGGTTTTGCTGGTTACATTTACTACACCGGAGTTCTTGCCCCGCCGCAAATGACTACAAGTTTCCACATCGAGCGGACAATGCTCTAGCTTACTTTGTAATTTTTTCGACGAGCTTGTAATTTGTATGTGCCGTGTCGGGAGCGTCCTTGAGTGCTCACCTGATGTTTTTCCGTTCCAAAATGGACTTTCATGTATGTTCAAGACTCGGTGCTCCCTACCGAGCCGAGAATAGATTTCGCAATCTGTGTGAACAATGTTGAGGGAGAACCTTGAGATCGGACGCTGGTAGCGTTTATTACACAAGTGCACAGGAGTTCTTGCCCGAAGTTAACACATAGAGTGTAACCATAAATGGTGTGACAAGACTGGAACTGATTCTAGGACAATGATCTATCAATCGGTCTTTAGCAGTAGATCTTCCGACATGTCTCACCAAATGAGGATAGGTGCACAAGTTGGACCGAAGAAGCTTGTGTATGTGAAATGAAACATGGAAAGAGAATAATCCTGAATGGCTAATGACAGGAGATAAGAATCAGAAGCAAATGACGAAGTTAGGATATGAAATTAGCAGGAAATGGAGCAATTAGTGAGGTCAACGAGCAGCGGGGGATGTGAGGGTGCAAGGCAGCGTCGGCGCAATGTATTGGCACAGCACTCTGGCACTGTCTGGCACTCAGGCGAAAGACTACTATGCACAGTAAGTTTCGACAGCACTATTTCACCTAATCATCTAAGATCTTTCAGAGACCTCATTCGATTGCAGGCAAACTATTAACAATTTTTTGGAGTGTCCTCATTTTTGTCCACTCAAATAACTACAACAGTAGGTGCATTTTCTCGACTGTGAATTGAGGTAGACTGCGAAGATATTGTACTATGCGAATACTGACTTGGAACTTTGACACATATTTTTACTTGGATCATCTTCCAGTATTGAAGTATTGCCACCTCGGACGCAGCGATCATGTTGAGCGCCTGTTGAAACGGAAGGAGAAGGGCTTTGGTACCTTTATTCATTTTGTCGACCTCAAACTCAAAGGTGGAAAGTTACAATTGAAAAAACAACCCAATCAGTCACAATCAGTCTTCCACAACGTCCCGGCAATATGCAAGAGAAGTATGTTCTCCAGATCCCCGTACCTAACTTAAAAATTAAATAAGTTTTCTTGAACACCACGAATATCGCTGATCATGACTTAGTTTCTTAGGTTCAGTGAGCTAGCTAATCAGAAACTGCATTGCCTCAAGGGCAGAAAGAATTGAGCATCAGGTTGAAATCAAACCTACCGAGATTGTCAAACTAGAAGATAACACAACCAACAGGGCATAAGTCTTAAGAGATAGAGATTGTGCCGAATGGTTTTTATTTTGGATTTTATGATCATGTGTTGCTGTTATCAACTTAAATGTTTCAAACCTGGCTTGTGATGGCTATTGGTGTGTGCAGAGTATCGTATGCTTGCGAAGAAGGGCGAAGGGACCTTCTCGGAGGTGCTGAAAGCGCAATGCATAAAGACGAGCAAATTTGTGGCCATAAAGTGCATGAAAGGCAGTTTCAAAAGTATAGAACAGATCTAATGTGATGGCCCTCTTCCGTTCCATTAGTCGCCATGTGCAACAAATTCTAGCCTCCCTATTCTAACATTCTCAAGAGAAGAGTGAAATAATAGGAAGAGCAGACGGATCAAACTCCCTTACCCGAATAATCTTCATTATGCCGAACCTTTGTGTCTAACATTCTATTGCCAAGACTGTTGTCCTTTCAGATACTATTCTCCAATTTTTAATACAGGCTAATTACATTATCTTTCTGATATTGTGAAAGCGGAACTAAAACTTAGGCTACCAAACACTGACAGGTGACAAGGATGCGAGAGATTCAAGCATTGCAAAGACTGTCCCCGCACCCCAATATTGTGAAACTCCAGGAAGTTATTTAGTATTGACGCTGAACCACCCAATACTTTCTTACTTGTCAATGAAACTACTTTATGTATTACCAATATCTACACGGTTACGTCATAGATGTTCATTCAGCTTGCTGATATTTGCCTAGCTTGGATAACGTAGCACGTTCAAGACAATTGATAATGAATTCATTAAAGTAACTGGGGACAATTGCAGCGACCCGCCCTCAAGGAAGCTATGTTTAGTCTTCGAGTTGATGGAGATGAATATCTACGAGCTCATTCGCGAGCGTCGCAACCACTTGACCGAAGACCGGATAAAGAGCTTGATGTACCAGCTTGTGAAAGGTGACAATCCCTTGTACGAATTTATATCCTGTGATGTTCTGTTGATGCTCAAATTAAATTTGTGAACAGTTGATCTCCAGTTAGAAATCATCGTTTGAATCTTGTTTGGCTTGTGCAGCCATGGACCATATGCATTGCAATGGGATCTTTCATCGCGATGTAAAGCCAGAGAACATTCTCATAACAGGGGATGTGCTTAAGGTACCACCTGCTCAGAAACATAAATATAAATAAATATCACAACACTTGTATTCACCTAATTCCTCCATATGGCGGTGACTATTCTCCAAGCTTGAATTCATATCGAAATCATAGAAATTAATCGGCAAGAATCTGTAAGATTACGTTTGGAATACACAATAGCAATTAAAGTTAAAATTTTCGGTCATGCCTTTATTCCAGGGCATAAATATGTTGGAGTTAAGGAAGTTAAATATTTAGAGACTCAGATATATTTGGAATGTACTGTAGAATGAACACTACTCTAAATAGTGTATTTAGTGTGAGGTACACTAATTTACATAAACATGTTGTAAGTTTTTACTGTTGACCAATTTTTTTACCCTCTATATTGGTCAAGATGGGGATCTTTCAATAGTATTGGAATCAATGTCTTTGGTAAATTTTTTTGTCGAGAGTAAAAATCTATAACATTTTCAAATCTTATAATTATCTCACACTAAATACACTATTTAGTGTACCTTTGGTGTAATGATGTGGGAGGGTTCATAGCTTGCAGATTTTGGAAGTTGCCGAGGGGTTTACTCGAAGCACCCGTACACAGAGTACATTTCCACTCGTTGGTAAGTCTTTATGTTTTCAGTCAAGATTCTTGCATTTATTTGTTGCTACTTTTTGGATGATTCTATAGTCAATGTCATTGATCTGATGATCTCAGAAATACAACTGGTCTGGCCTTAACACACTCACCAGTTCGAATGGTATTTTTACAAAATTCAACAGAATGGGGGTGATTCTGGGATGAAGGTACCGAGCACCCGAGTGCTTGCTAACAGATGGTTATTACACATACAAGATGGACATGTGGGGCGTGGGTTGCGTGTTATTTGAGATTGTCAGCCTCTTCCCACTTTTTCCAGGTTCTTCAGCACCCCCTCTTGATTGTCTTCTCAAAGATCTGGTCCTTTTAAGCATTATAATTACATCGATCTCTTCTATCATCAGGCGTCCTTGCGTCTTTGAGTGCCTTAGACGGAAAACTAAGTATGGGGTGAACATTTCGTATGGGTTAGGAAACAATGAGCTGGACCAGATACATAAAATTCACAAAATCCTAGGAACTCCACCACAGGCACTCCTGGACAAGATGAAGAAGTAAGTCAGCTGTCTTACTTCAGGTGCATTGTGCCATGTACATCTTAGTGCATTGTATTGTAAGTAACATTATTGTTTCTTTGCCACCTGATGCAAATTTGCTGCTGAGAAGTGAAATCGTGAGCAGGAGATCACGACATGCAGATTTCAATTTCCCGACGCAGACTGGCAGTGGCATAGCACGCCTGATCCCGCATGCTTCTGCAGTTTGCATAGATCTGGTAAACAAGTTGCTTGCCTACGACTCTGATGACAGGTACTTCGCAATCTATCATTGTAAAGAACAAATTTCAATCTGCAACTTCCTTCAGTTTAGATACTTCATCAAAGAGTACTTGTTGGAGGCCCAGGACTAGCAATCGGATATTTGAAATAATGGCCATATGCCGTTGGCCAAAAATTCAGGACGCCTGTACTAATCCTATTGATTTTTTTGGGTCGTTCTAGTTAGTTTTGAAGCGTTAATTTATATAGATCGTTTCAAAGCTCTTTGGGGTCATTTTAAAACATTTTGGGTTGTTTCGAGTTAATTTTGGTTCAAATCTGCTTGCTTGTTTTTGTTCCTTGTCTTCATGAATTTCTCTAGAGAATGCGAAATGACCATTTCAACAAAATATGGCCATTATTTTCAAATATCTCTTAGCATTGAAAGTGATATGGGTCCTACTTTCTATTTTGTCATCTCACCAGGCTTCCCTAACCCTGAAGGCTCAAGGATATAGGACATTTTCATAGATCTGGTGGAGTAAGTCATGTGTTGGACGACGTTAGTCACTTCCTTCAACGCAAAATCGATAGCAAGCTATTCTATCCAGCATATGATGATTGACTCAACTATTACAGGCTGTCGGCCAGGCAAGCACTTGCCCATTTATACTTCGAAGAGTTACGAGACAAAGATCGACTTCAAGAAGCGTTGCATGACGCCTCACAGAGTCACAACTTGTGGAATTCATCCAGGTTTTACAACACGGTCTACTAAAACCTTTTCATCTCAATATTGCAAGTGAGACGATGAAGCAATGAGCCAAACATGTTTTATAGCTGTTCTTACTGTTTCGAGGCAGTCCATACAATGTCAAAGCAATCTTGTTCCTGTAGAATGAGTTTTAAACAATGTTCTTGATACTTAGTTTCATATGAGTAATGATTGTCATCAGACAAGCTCACAATGAGATTGAGAAGTCCGTTAGGAACAAAGATTGTGTGGCTGACAATAGATTTTAACGCATACGCTGTGCACGTTAAGTCACTCTTAATGGCTCTGACCCTCGCAATATCCTGAACATTGCAAATATGCAATTGTTGTGGGTAAAGCAAGCCAGCGACTCAACTGAATGAAGTGAATATAAAGAAACACCCACCCGACCTCACGAAGACAATGCTGAGTAATATGAAGTATTCAATCAATCGGAATGGAATATGTAGCCTGGACTTCATGACTCAAATCTCCCAACTTCCCACTGGATGTCCTAATACCTCAAGAGCTGAGAAGGAGGTACGTTACATCTCTACTCTGAGTTCTAATGCGTAGTAACGGAATTTCAAGATCAACAGTACTTGTGATGTTATTTCGGAAATTCTTCATAACCCCTAAGTACACCGGGCTCTACTTCCACAGGCAAAAAGCTATGCAAGGAAATTGACACAGCTTGGACCCAATATATGTCTGCAGGGTGAGAAGGACATGAACAAAGAGCCTTCTGACCTTGCTGGATCACCAACAATAAAAGGACAGGTCTTAGGAGCAGAACAACAGGGACAAGGATCTATGAATGTGACACAAGGAAGACCAAAGCAAGGGAATACCAATACTAAAGTTCTTGGTGGAAAATTACCCACTACATTACCTCCAATTAAAAACGGCTGCAACAACAGCACGCGCTTACATCAAGCCCAAGCTGCAAATGTTGTATCTAAAAATCAACAATTGCAGAATCCTAAGGTCTTAAATAAAATCTCTGAAACTACAAGTTATCATAGAAAAATAATGAAACACTATGATAGTCAAGATAATCGTGTCTAGTTATATGCATGAAGACAAATGCTGTTCTAAAGAAAATCAGAAGTGCAGGTTTTTGATGCTCATCTACATACTTTCTAAAATGCTAGTAAAACAAAAAAAATTCTGCACGACTCACTGACAGTTTAAAGCTCAACAGTTACGGTTGGTGAAGGTGTCACATGTGCAGATGATAAAAGGGGGAGCTAAAGCATTGAAGCCAACCAAGACTAACTGCACAGTTCCTGGAGTAGCAAGCAAAAGAAATCTAGGCCCTCACAAAGCAACAGATCCTTCACAACCAAAAAAGCGGGTCAACAGCAAGTACGTAATACCATCAGTGCCCTTCCATGTCAATATCCCTATCAAGATTGAACATTAGATACAATAGGGGATGTGCACACTACATAAACAATCGTAAGGAGCGACTGCTAACTTATTGGGCAAGTATGTACACGGTATGTTTTTAATCTAATCAGTCTGTGTTGTTTCTTAAGAGGCGACCAAATACCAGAGCCATTAGTTTGTGATATATGGAGTTCATTAAAGCATGATCCCTAACCGGTCAGTAATAGATGCAATGACCAGATTACCTGCCATACTTCGCCCTAGCTTGGGCAGTCGGCGATATCGGAGAAAAACACCATCCTTGCATGTCACTCTATCAAGGTTGAACTGCATAAGAAAGTGAAAGGAATCAGTCAATGCTATTTTAATCTAGCGAATCCATGCTACTTCTCTAGAGGACATAAAGTAGTGGATAAAAGCTGGCATGAATCCTAATCAGTTAGTAGATACAATGACCAGATTACCGGGCAGATTACCTGCCATACTTCGCCCAACCTTAGGAAGTCGGCGATACCGAAGAAAAACACCGGAGGCTACCAGCTTCAGCAAGCGCCTCCAAGACCCCAAGAGGTTCTTGCCACCGGTGACCAAGTTAACTACGAACAACAATCGCTCCAAACATTATAGGATACACGCCCCGCTTGGTTACAGCGAGATCTCCTAAGCTTTAACCGCACAAAGGTATCAATTACAAGAAATCTACTTCATCAAAATGCTATATATTTTTGCTGCAAAACAGAGGAATTGAATCCAATGTCAAAATTCAAAGCCGAAGCAGCCCAACTTCGGCTCCAAGCTGGTAAGACTTGCAACTTTCTGGAGATGGGGTTACGAGAGCACATGAGATGAGTTTGTATGAAATGAGCTAATGCAGAGATCATGAAAACATTTGAGTGACTAAAGCCATTAACTACTTGTGGCTAGCAGTGGTAAATAATGAAATGTTCAAGTGTTGGTATCCCTTGCCTCGAAAGAATACCACGTCAAGTTCCTGCTGCTCCAATACATTCCTCTTAGACCCAAGTTCCCGGGAATGTATTGGAGAAGTATCCAAACGTGTTCACTTATTAACGAAAGGAAATGTTCACTACAATCGTAACACCAGATAACTGCATTATAAGATCATACAATACGATCTTCCAAAATATAGGTGGTCTAAAATGTACAAAGTAAAGAAGTAGAAATTTCAGAAATAAATGTACATTATTCAGGCATATACCCTAAGTTCTGAACAAAGTGTCATGTTTAACCCTTAAACGCCTTTGTTCATCTCTTGATTTATTTAAAATTTTGTAAAGATGTATTATGAACAACTTGCAGAAATAATATGGTATTGATTTCAAAACAAAAGTTTAAGACTTTGAATCATATATTTATGGTAAAATATACTATTGCTAACACTAATATTTACAAATAAAATTTGAAACTTAAAACTCAAATTTCTTTCAAAAATCATTTACATCCTAAATATTAATAATTTTAAAGTAAAATTTCTAGCAATAGATTGTAATTGTAATATCCTAAATAGGGGTTTTAAAAATAAAATAAAAAATAATTTTTTTTAATATAAATTAAAAAATTAATTGATGGAGCTCATTTTTTGACGCCATTTCTTGAACAACAAAAGACATGGTTTTGACTTGACATACTTCCAATCTTTTATCTAAAGAATATTAGTAGTATATGGTTTTTAGAGATCGATGCAAGTCAAACATAGCACAAAGAACCAAAGAAATTTTGGATGGATGAAAAATGCATCCTCTGCACTTTATCCATCATTCAAAAAATTGAACTCTAAAGCATTTATGGACTACTAAAGGAGGCTAAAAATTGAACCAAAGAGCTATTTGCATGTGTAGGAGTGCCATAGTGAAGCCAAAATTTAGAATTTATTATTATTTTTGGGATGAATGCGCGATCTATTATTATTTTTTCAATGGTGAAACATGTGTTAATTCTCAACGTGAACAAGTCTAGACAACCAAATTTTAATTTTAATTAAAGTTATTCTTTAATCCAACTTGAAGATTATTTAGTTTATACTTTGAAGTATGTCCTAAAATTTTAAAAAGAGAACCTCACAAATTCTTAGATCGTAATGTATGAACTTGTGAAAAACGTTTTTTGAACGTGCCTTTGCAAATGTATGGTTCGACTTTTCAAAGTTGTTTAGTAAGATGTGTGTTTTTGACAACTTGTACAAGTTGATGATATGTATTTCAAAAGCCTATTATAACTTTAGTTTGTTTTTTGCTTGTTTGTGTCAAGAAATTAAAAAATAAAATTGAACATAACTTTGTAATCCGACTAATCTATTTTCTAAAAAATTCGGATTGCATTCAAGGTATTATTTATGTACACTTACATGTTAAAATTCATTGATAGGACCTAAAATTGCTAAAAACCCAAAATGGGCTCCTTGATATTTTAGGGTTAAATTGATGGTTTCAATATAAGCTAGTCCAATTGAAATACTACTACATTCATACCTCTTTAACCCTTTGACGTGCTTGCGTTCATATAATGAATGACGAACAAATTGCAACCTTTCTCTTTACTACATACTGTGCAGTTATTCATCCATCCAAATTTCTCTTGGTTCTTGTGCCTCGGGTACTTCACTAGCGAAATATTAGAAATAGGGTGAGACCTCATATAGAAATAGACCTCATATAGGCCTCATATAGACCTCACATAGACCTCATATAGACCTCATATAGACCTCTTTATTTGTTGAAGCTAATATTTAAAAAAATATTCAAGGTAATATAGCATCATTTATATTCACATACTATATTATAAATACTATACGGAACTTCGTAATGCAATGTATTACTTTTTTGGTAGAACTACACATAGGGTACTCGAAAATGGATGGTAGAAACCTTCTTGGGGAGCTTCCCTACCTCATCTTGAAAATAGACCATTTGGATGGAAATCTATCACTTTCTCATCCGTTCCAAAGATGAACTCGTCAAAAAGGTTTCCATGTTGTTTGCACGCGTTGGTCTCTCTACTTCCCGTTGAAGCATCTAAGGTTGTGGCTGCTCACAATTTTGCGCCCTACTGCCGCTTCTGAATGTTTCAATGCATGTTATGCACTACCTGCCTAGCAATTCCTTGATGGAGAAGATTGTGCACTGATTTGAGCAATCGAATTGTTCTTGGTAGATGCATTTCTTTGGAGAGAATTTAGGGTTTCATTGTTGTGGAGCGTGATCTGGTTGTACAACAACTTTGCGGTTTAGGGTTTAGGGTGCTTAATTAAGTCATTCTGCCTTGTTTGCAAGGGTTTCCTGCACCTGGTAAGGGATTTCTCTGGCCGTTGCTCTGTCCGTGTTTGTTGTTTTGGGTTTACGGTGCTATTCTTCTTATACATGTGGTTTTCTGTGGATGTTTGGGACAATGGGGTTGAGTTTATATAGTTTTAGGGTTTGGAGCCAAGCGCGATGTCACTTAGGGTAAAACTCTACACTTTGGAGCAGGAAGACTCTCAATCCACTTTCTTTGGTCATATCCGCGTTGAAGAGGGTGATTGTTACGATATTTTGACCGCAACATGGTGCAATTCTCGTCTTGTTGGAAGTTGGCGTATGTTCCGGGACTGCCACAGATCACAATGCAGCCGATAGGCACCCTGACGGACGCGCAACTAATCGCCCTTAGCAACGCCGTCCACAGCTTTACACGCGTACATGTGCCAAGCGACATTGACACGCGCACGACGCCAACCTGCAATTTGGGGGTGCCCCCTGCTCGTCATCGTTGGTGAATGTTAGTTATTGTCTTGGGTTTCTCCATTCTATCGCTCCCACACGGTCCAGTTCTCTCCATTGGTTGTTGTGAGTGTGCATTTCAACTATGTGTACTGAGATGGGCTTAGAATTTTTTTTGGTAGTCGGCATGTCCGTAGTTCGGTTGTGGGATTTCCGTATTCAATAATCAAAGTTGTGCTTTCGTAGGCTGTAGAGGTCTGCATAAAAAAACACTGCAGTTTTTTTTACTGGTTCAGACATTAGAAACCCTAAATCCTTGTTGTTGGCCTCGTGAGCATGCATTTCTAAATGCAACACTAATTTCTGCCTTTGTGAGCATGCATTTGTAAATGATTGCAATGTACTGCCTTGGTGTGTTTAGTTTCTTTTCCATCCTCACAGCCTCTATCCTTGTGCATTTATATTCTGCTTGCCCCTTGTTCAATTTTCTCATGTTGTTCATTGGTGTTTTTATTCATCTTGGTTTTAGAACTCTAGGGTATTGGAGACATGATGCATCTCTGTCTTTGTTTGTTTTCTTGAATCCCTTGTCATTACATTTCATTCGGCCAGCTTTGTAGTACGGAGTAGCATAAACCAATACAAAACCCCCACCCCTCCACACGGTGTATGCTAGAGATAATTAGTGATTTTAAAGGCCACGGAAGAGGAGTTTTTGAATTAAGATAGGGTAATGTTTAAATGGCTGAAATTGAAGTTCTAACTACTAAAGGGTGCAAGAAAATGGGGCAAAGTAGAAGTAGAAAAAAAATAGGGTAATGAAAAAAACAAAATATTAGATAAAAAGCCCCCTCCAAAAAAATCTTCGACGCATGTATATACAAAACCTATGACATAGTGAAGTACCCGGGTCTATCATTTGCACAATATGGATCAAAATAAGAATATCAAGTTTCATTTTCAATTCAAAAAATGAGACCTTAAACATGATTTTCCAAAATAAGTAGAATCAGAGAATGGAAACCATACCATCTCGTAGTGCATGTTATTTCAATTTCATTACAATATTTTTTAAAAAAATTGGGTTAATTTTGGATTTTAATTGAATTTCAAGAGAAAACCTTGCAAAAGTAATTTTAAAATATTAATAAAGAATATGATGAATCCAACTGTATAGATGTGATCTTCACATTGACAATTGCAACTTTTATTTTACATGAACTCCATTTTTGTTGTTTTCATCAAAAAATTATAATTAATCTTTGAAAACACTATTGGATCGGGACGTTAAAGGATTAATGTTACAACTCAAAATGCATGTGATTAATAATGAAAATTTGGAATATTGTGACAATCAATAATAGTGTTGTATACAAAATCTATCATGATGTAAGAATCCACCCATAACCCACCCATAACCCACCCACTTTCACCCTTCGCCTCTTTGTCCTCCTAAAAGCTTGAAGAGTTTCAATAGAATGTACAACGTTTGTGGGTATTAATTCCAATCAATGTTTGTGGGTATTAATTTGAAGTTTGTTTAACCCTTTAAGGACTGCGCATCCAAATAGTGGATGTTTGTTGGTCAAAGCCAATTTTGACCTTAAAGATGAAGTTTTTTGCTATTGTTTTCAATTGAGAAAATGAAGTTTATCAAGTCTAGTTTTCACTTCACTTTTCGGATCTTATAAATTTCAAATGTTGAATATTTTATTTCTGTTGCAAACTATGTAACTCAAGGTCTGAATTACAATGCATACGATGTTCACCTTTTGAATTTTAAAATTTAAATTAAAAAGTTCTACAAAAAACATATTATGTGATTCTCCATTGTCATTTGCACATGTTCTAAAAAGTATATATTTTTTGAAGATTTCTTGTAATTAATATGAATTTCTTAAAGTTTTTGACCTAAAAATTTGTAAAAAGTTCATTTTGTATCAGAAAAATCGGAAAATTTTAGGACTAATAGGGAAAACATACAATTTCATGCATGAAAAATATTAAAAAATATATTTTAACAAATCTTGAAAGCTGAACTGTGTATAAAAGTGTAGCTTGACTATTCTACAAAGGAATGGGACGTTAAAGGGTTAATCTCATTCCCATAGACAATGCCGCTTAGGTTACTTAGTGTACTTAACCCCTAAACGTCCCAGCGGGATTATGAACAAATTCAAAGCCTTGTAACTTTTTCATACAATCTCAGATGACTTTCATCCAAGTCACCTTTGCAAGCCTATAAAATTCTCTACCAATTAAAGCAAATCTCTTGTGATGCAAAGATGTTGATAATATTGGAGAGGCCTCCAAATGCAAGTACATCAAATTTGTTGGGTAGATTTTATGCTTGCAATGGTTGAGGCTAGCATCTACTTGTGTTCAAAGGGTCGGTACATTTAGGGGTTAAACTAGCTCTAGAACAAGTTGAGTGAAGAATTGAGCATTCCTATTGATCAATAATCAATCTTATTCAACTTCCCTTCGAACATCCTAACCCCAAGAATTTCGCCAACTTAAACCAAAAAAAATTCGCACCGATCATCTTATATACACCTGTTCAGAATCTAATGACTTGATGAACACTATGCTTCAATGACAGGTGGGACACCCACCCTATTTCAGAACCTATCCTAAATAGACAAAAGAGTGTACCCATTCATTTTGGGAGCAACAGAAATCCATCTCAAGACATATCCACCAGAAAATGTTCTTGAATTGACTAATAGATAGAACAATCACATGTCAAGCAGCAGTACTTGGGAAAGACACCTACATAAAACAGAAATGTTGGCATTGGTTGGGAACTTTAGCTCTGAATCTCCGTTGCTATTAGGATCTGGAGCCTCTAAGCTAAAAGCTAAAGCACTAAAATGTCATAGAAAATTGGTGTAGATGGGGCACACTACCGGTAATAACTGAACGACTTTTGAGCATCCTATTTAATTTTATTTCCTCCCTGAAGCTAGACCCGTTTCAACTCGTCTGACTTCGAAAATGAGCATGCGCCACATCTTCAACACAAACATCTCCGCCTCGTCATCCAGAATGGTATGCAGCAGCTCCAACATGTTGGCAGCTGCTGTATGTTTTCGAGTGCTACTCACAATGAAGTCCACCAGGGTGTTTTCCTCTTCTCCCAGAAACTCCGTGATCTTCTTTGAAATCCAAGGCCGCATCTTTTCATGCAGGTCATGCTGTAACACATACACCACACAAGATTTAAAATGTGAATAAACCCCAACCCATTTACTGCACAATTTGCAACGGCCTGCACTGCCCAAGCTGTCAGTCAGTCAGCAACTTGGTGCCAACTCCCATTAACTAACTTGCATTTACCACCAGTTCATTTTACTCCCTGATTTGGACAAGTAAACTAACTGTGGGTATACCAATGGTTTGAAATGCTAAATCCATCTGTCCCAACCAAGTAACAGCACAAGTGTAACTCCTCATTCAAGTGTGGGTACAGAATAGAATAGAATGGGTAATTCTGACTAGCAAATAGGTCTTAACAACCCCAGTTAGCTAATTGGTACTACTTGCTTGGTGCAGGTGGGGCCGAATTAATGTATAAGGTAAACTACCCTATTTATGCCATGTCACTATTTGGGCCACTCGTGGTCATTATGTATTAGTGTCTTACATTTGAAATTTTGATGTGTACACTCCTAGTACATAGTGGCACAAATAGGGTGACTTCCAAAATCGTGGCACAAATAGGGTAGTTTACCTTCCATCAAACCATCCTTCTTGGGATTGGATGACTTTGCTAGTTACCCATTAATCCTTGTACTGTACCAAAAGCACCAGTTAGAGACATTACCGAGTCATAAATGTTCCAATCCACGGGGAAGTTGAAAAGCTCCTCTTTGGTCTTGGGAATGGTATCAATCAGCTGCTTGGCATCCACAATCTTTTTCGTTTCGGGAACCTTGGACTCTGGCTTGGAGGAACGGTCGCGGTCACGTTCCTTTTCCCGTTCCCGTTCCCGTTCCCGATCCCGTTCCCGATCCCGTTCCCGATCCTTCTCCTTCTCCCTTTCCCGGTCCCTGTCTCTGTCTTTGTCCTTGCGAGATCGATCTCGATCACTTGTCCTATCTCGAGACCTCCTAGATCTGTCCTTGTCGTTATCATCCTTACCAGACGATAAGGACAAGCTCTTGGCAAACTCTGCAGCGGCTGCTAGATTGTGAGCAAGGCCACCACCCGAAGGTGGAGGGGCAGGGGCAGGTGGAACTGCTGCAACCACTTGCATTTCTTCTGCAGAGTAGTCGATGGGGACGAGCGTTCGCAGCTTGTTAGCGTCAGGGGTAGCTTCCTCATCTTCTTGAGTGAACACAGAGGGCACCGCAGCACGCCGACCAGACCCCATGAGACCAAATCCAAGCTTGCGAGGAGGAGCAGGGCTGTTGCTGGGCTTGACATCATTGACTGTTGCAACTGATGTGTCTTCTCGTCCAACTGAATGGACACCATTTCCAGCAACCCCGTCTACTGTGCACAGACAATAAAAAGTGATTAAAACACTGATACTAGAACTCCCTTCATTAGTTAAAAATTATACCATGTTAATTATCAACACCACGTGTACTATGTTAAATGTATCAACTATAAGGTAGGGAACAGCCATAGTAAATGGGTACTATATCACCCATATACAATGCAAGCGTGAAATGAGATACTTCTAAGTCCTATGACAGATAAATGAGATACCTCATAGATGCAATACCCATGGTTCAAGGGTAGTCTAGGTTCGTGATTGGGACCCTACTACTTCAAAAGTCAATAATTCATGAGTTAATCATAAATTATCCACATAATACATATTTTAGTGTGTTGGAATCCTATCGAAAACAGGGATAAGACCCACCCAAAAAACATTCCATTCTTATAATGGGAACGATTCAAAACAGCTGAAAGCGACGGGAATGGGTTCCCTACCTAATGCAATGCTCAATGAGAGATTTTATAATATGAAGTTCTAAATCCAAGATCGACTTCACGATTAACTGCAAGGGGGGATAATAATACTTACTGGGATCCGCCTCTTCTTCTGAATCGCTGTCAAACATGGATACAATGGGAGCAGGTGGGGCAGGCAAAAGTGCAGTCTGCTCCTCAACAACAGTCACTAGTGGAGGAGCTTTTTCGTCCACGTCCATATCGTTCTCACTGATGGCAAGAGATGGATGTACAGGGCTTGGCTTCTGACGTTTCACACTCTCAGCCAAAACTGCCTCTTCATGTTCCCGAATGCGGTCGGCTGCATCCTCTTCGTATTCCCTATGACGGCGCTTTCGCTTCTCGTCATACGCTGTGCTTCGGTACCGACGCTGCTTCTGTCGATCGTCATCGTCGCTCTCTTCCTCCTGTTCCTTGATCTCCCTGCGTCTCTCTCGTTCCCTCTCTTTCTCTCGTTCTTTGTCATACAACCGCTGCCTGTCTTTCTCCCTCTCCCTGCTCTCCCACTCTCTTTCACGCTCTTCGTACAAGCGCTCCGCTTCCCGCACTCTGTTCTCCCGATCCCGGTCTCGGCGAACACGCTCTCTTTCACGTTCCCGTTCATACCGTTCCACTTCTCGTTCTTTGTCACGCTCTAGGTCCCGTTCTCTGTCGCGTTCCGACCCCCGCTCACTGCGCCTGCCTCGGTCCGCAGAGCTTGCCTCTAAATCCGCACTAGATTGCTTTTGTTCGCTTACAGTGTCATCATCATGCCTACCACTGACATTTTCTGTAAACAGAAAACAAGGCCCAAAGAGGTATATATGATCAATATCGTGAAAAGGCTGAAAGGTAGACTATGATTCATCTAAGTCTAAATAGAACAGTAGTTATTAAATGAACATCTCATCCTGCAGAAAGTGACAAAAAAAGGGGACAGTAGTATAGATGACACCAGGCGTTGGAAGGCAACAAAGTATCCAAAGTACGGAGGACCTTAGTGTATTTATAAAAATCAAAGATCAATGAGATCAAAGCCTAGGAGATGAGATCAACCTTTCTACTAAAAGAACCGTCAGACCCTAGGCAGGGCCTACACTGCCGCGGCTGTTTTGACCTTACTACAAACCCTAATCGTTCCGCTCCGTAGGGATTGTGATTAATGAGGATCTTCGAAGAGCACCCTGAAGCCGGGATTGGGGGTCTTCAAAGCATCGGGCCTGGAGGAAGAAACCCTGGGTTTCATCCTCCAGGCCTCTATACAACAGTAAAAACTAGCCAAACGAAAGAGTTACCCATCGTGTCAACAAACTGAAGGATAAATAATAGCAAATATCCGGTTTAAAAAATCCAGCCAACATTGCACATTAAAGGCTTCTCACTTGAACCATCTGGAAACTGGCAAAAACATTAGATCGTGGAAAGTAAGAAAGTGTACCACTCTTCCCTCCGTCTACAGTGGAGTCACCGTCTTTCATGAGCGTTGAACCATCAGCAACAGAATTGCTCTTTGCGCTAGCCTCTAAAGCAGTAGGCAAAGGTGGCGGTGGTGGTAAAGGCCTCAATTTTGCCCTGCAACAAGCAATGAACCTTCAGCGGTAGGAGAAAACAAGAAGAGGGCAAAAATGAACCAAAACCCCAGCGGTCGACCGTTTGTGTACCGGTATATGAGACCAGAATGCTATGAAGCTCGCACGATAGAAACCCTGATTCGAAAGCAGTAATTACCATGACCTAAAATGCAAGAAGGATGAGTGAACAAAGAGATCTCGGTCATGATACCTTTCGGCCAACATAGCATTAAGTTTCTGGATAGCTTGGTCATCAACTTCCTTATCAGCTTCAGTCACAAGACCAAATTTTTTGGCGTCCTCTTCTGGGGTAGTAGTTTCACGCTTCTTAGGATCCACACCATTCGTTGGTTTTCGAGCCTCGGGCACAACTTCCACTCCAGGTGCAGCCTCCTCTTCTCGGATGGCTGCTTCCTCTTCTAATGCAATCCTCTCCCGCTCTTTCTTCTTGGCAACATAACGCTCTAAATAATCCCGTGTTGCTTGATTTACATTCAGCTGCCACAATCAGATCTCAATATACTTTACATCAGCGTTCAAGGAAATACATAATAGCCAACGTGCCAGATCTGCTTTGTCATTCAGTACAAAAGATAGCCCCAATGTGGAAAAAAAACAAATCACCAGAAAAATTGTCATCCTCAACATCTCCAAGTGAAAACCACAAATAAAAGCCCTTGATATGATGGAAGTTAACCAAGAAAAACCATCTTCAGCACCTTACTACTATACGACTAAACAAGGAAATGTATATTTCCAAGCTCTGCTAACAGCCAGTTTGGTTATGCATTCCTAAGGAATAGGACAAAAGGCGATATCCAGGAATTCCATAAAACAAGAGTTGACTTCTTTGCAACATACCCTTATCACAGTTATTTGATCTCTTAAAGCGTCTACTTGGAAACTCTGAGGCGGTGTGCAAATGACATGCTAGAGGCACCATAACCAGCCTCCCTCAAATAGGTCGAAGCCAATCAATCTGATAAACCAGAAGAATAAGATTCAGAATTATGCAAGCAATGACCATGTGTTTGTGCAGTATGATGACTCCTTGTCAGACAGGCTCTTACCACTAATTCCTGTCCTTCAAGTGAATATTTATTAAGAAGGCGGAGAGCTCGCAGCACACCCTCAGCTGATTCAAACTCGCAGAAGCCAAAGCCTTTGGGAGTGCCAGTTGTGGGATCCTGAGCACGTTTCCAGCTCTTGATGCCTCCACAGAGCTGCAAAAGACATAGCGGGGCAACGTTAAATCAACGTGTCGTGTCCAAACAACACACTCAAGAAGAATGAAAAGCCACTAAACCAGAGCGAAGACGATGACACATGCTCTGCGCTTAGAATCTCGTATTAGAAGGTGGAATGAAGGAAATAACGAGGTCAATGAGAGATTCCTCGGCACGGTGTCAGAAAAGACAGCTATTTACTAACCGAGTACAACCGGTGAGCGTCTATCCTCTGCATTTATCATCAAAGTCAAATACGTGAAAAAGTAACGAAGAAAAAGCATTCACCTCGAGAATTGCCCGAAGACACTCATCTTCTACAGTCGAAGAAATTTTTCCAACGTATACAGTTGTGTGAGGCTTTTCAGGTGCAGGAGCGATCTGAATGATACCCCCTTTCAGAGCAAGCTCGTTGATCAGCATGCCAGGTAGCGGCTTCAGCACTGGCGGCATTGGTCGAATCCCGGTTCCAGGAGGTCTTGTCAACACCATTGGAACTGGCGGTGGCCCAATAGGTGGACGCGGGGAAAACACAGGAGGCCGAACCATTTGCCCGTAGGGAGGTGCAGGATACCGTGGCACACCTGCAGAACCAGAAACAAGAACTGGGAAGAACCTGATCAGCATGGAGCTCATTTAGATTTGAAATCTGAGAAAGTTCATATCAACCTTTCCAACTCGGATTTTGGTAAAAAGGCAAGGGTCTGATGTACTTACCCGATCCAGGCTTCATTCCAGCAATGTTTATTACCCCATCATGGCCACATTTACAACTTTCAAAAGAAACTGAACCATGAGACATCCAATTCCTCTTAAAGAAAGCACGGTCAAGGGTGCTGATAAACCTAGGGTCCTATTATGTAGACAAGAATTGACACTCATATAAATATATTCCCAATTGAGTGAGAATGCGATCGACTCATAATAACACGGTGCGCCTAGGTAGAGGGTGAAATCAGATGGTGATGGGATAGGCAGATCATAAGTGCTGTTGGATAGACTGTTTGAATAGGGAATTAAGCATACCACATAATAAGACGTTGAAGGCTCACACCCGTGGGCGCCCTTTCCATGTTCACCATGACAACTCGAATGCACTGCTGGAGGAGAAAACAGTCCGTCACCCTCTAGCACACATGCATGTCTTTTTGTTCTCTCTCACTCACACACTCTCATGGAGCCTCCCTTGCTGTGTTGATTGTTTTTTCTACCCTTACATCACACAAGCAATCTCTTGGAACAACTGATGCAATACACGTCTGTCTACCCACCTCCAGGCGTCATCACGGGCGCTGTCGGAGCTGGCGCTGCTGATGGCATGTATCCGCCTGGCGGAGGTGCATACGGTCTCGGCTGCTGCTGTTGCTGCTGCTGCTGCTGATGTTGAAGCGGCATACCGTATCCAGGCCGCTGCATCATCGGTTGTGCACCCGCTTGCCCGGGCTGACCTCCAAACGGGGGATTCATTGCATTATTCATGATCGCTTTCTCCTCAATGCCAATTCACCAACAGTGTCCTCCTCACTTAATTCAATAATCGTGTTAGGAGAGAAAGACGTTCAAACAACAAGTGATTGCACTCGACCCCCGTCTTCAAACCCTAACCTAACTCACAAGGCTCCCCTATTCCCGAGATCGCTGCCAATTCACCAATACTGCTCCTTTTCAGTTAACTCAATAAATGTATGTAGCAAGATTACGAGAGAAAAACCGTAGCAATGAGCTTTTTGAGTAGCAACAATTGCGATTCAAGCTTGCACTCGCAAAATCTTCAAACCCTAACCTAACTCACAAGGCTCCCCTATACCCGACTCCATGTTTTCCAACACAAAAGTACTCGCTCATCCTCTAAAGAATTTCAACTACGAAAATGCATCACAGGCGTAGAAATCAAATCAGTTTAGTGGCAACCGCGACTCTCGAAACGCAAAAACCGCCAAAAAAGCCAAAAAATGCAACTGTCGGTCGAAAAAAAATTGTGGAAAATCACGAGCGCGAATCGTGCGGGTGAAGGAGGGGAGAAGAGTAATTTGGCTATGGCGAGAGATTAGGGGAGGCAAAGGAGGAGAAGGAGAAGACGACGAGAACTCCGCAGGGTCTCCATAGCGGAAGGAACAATGCAAATTAGGGTTTGGAGCTTCCGTCGAGGGTACACTACTCCACTCTGGACCGACTGGTTGAGTGAGTGATTTAATTGCAGGTATACTTTCATCCTGTCACATTCATCCGTATAATTGGCACGTAGTATTTTTCAGGTGGAATTGTCTTGGGAGCGTGCGTGTGTGCATGATTTGTATTCTGTTGGATTGGCTCATGCTAGTGCCCAATACAATCGTTCCAGCAGTGGAACAGTCGTGGAGAGCTTACATGCGTGTATGTACCACTCATATGAGTTTGTATGCGTATTATGTGTTATATAATAATTATAAAATAGGTGGGCATGTACCAGAGTGACTCTGACATAGCACAACCATACCAGCGGTGAAATCGTCATAGGGAGAGAGTGTGCGTGTACAAGCTGCATTATATAATAGATAATAGATTATCCTTTAACACCCGTATAGTCAGTGCTATCTTGAAATTTCTTGCTAAAAAATTGAAGTGTCAATTGGACTTCAGAAGACTTTTGTTAGCCAAAATTTCACTTTTGAATAGCATCAAAAATTTAGGACCTCATTGATTTTTAACGATTTCCGTGCGATATCCGATATTTCATGGGTGTGTGCATTTTTCTCACGAATTCCGCAAGGATTTCGATCTAATTTTGCACTGAATCCGCATGGATTCTACATTCACTCTTTTCGTTATCTAACAAAGTGCAAAATCCATGCAGAATTAGCGCGAAATCCGTGCAGAATCTGTACGGAAAAATATACGAACCCATGAAATATTGAATGTCGCACGGAAATCGTTTAAAATCCGTGGGGTCCTAAATTCATGATGCTATTTCGTATTTTTGTAATTTATTTATAGATATCAACTAGATTCTTTTTGGTTGGTGGAATTTAGGTATAAACTGGTATAAGAGGTTTGGGAAATAGATGACATTACTCATAGGATTGAAGTGTGTGATACTCTAATTTTTACAGTAGAAAAAAAGACAGAAATTTATTATTAACGGAAAGCTTATTCTTCAACTAAAAAAAATTTAACCGTGTGTATGAAATCTTAGCCCCTAAATGACCGAAAGACCGTTTTTACATGATGCCTAGGATGAAATTTTTATTTTTATAAAAAAAATGTGTTTTCAAATAGGAAATCAATTCTGCTTTTCAACCCAATTTGAATCATGTCAATCCAAGTTTACCCCTAACCGTCCCGACGTTCATATTTTGAATGTTTTTTTCGGTTGCATTCACCTTTAACGAGCTGTAACTTTTGTATACAATGTTCGATTTCAATGAAGTTTTTCTAAAAACCCCCTCATGATGTCTAGTTTGTGTGGTAAAAATTTCAGATCAATCCAAGATGTAATGAATTTTTGAGAATCATTTAATGCATGGGTCTTACTTTTGAACAATTTTTGTGCATTTTGATGGGCTGCAACTTCGGGGGCTTGTTTCTCTTTTATTCAAAGTCCATTTTCAATATTAAAAAAATACAAAATTGTTGGATGAAATTCCACTTGAAATCTAGATATCATGGTAAAATTTTCATCTCAATCCAAGTTGTTTTAAATGTTTGGGAGTCATTTTAGTGCACAGGTCTATTTTGGACACTTTTTGTTGTTTGGGTCAAATAGGTCACTTTTGTGCTATTTTTTGACATTTCAAGGCCATTTTAGGGCACATCAATTTTTTCAAGAGTTTTTCTTAGTACAAATGTGTTTATATGATGATTTTGAACCACTTTATAGTTTAAAGTTTTTTCATTTGAGTAGGTTTAGAAATTGAATTTCACCTCGAATCTATTGCTAGGAAAATTTCAACATCTATTTTCAACACTAAAACATTATGATCTTGCAATCTATGAGGCCAAATGATTCCAAATTGATCCACATCATTTTCAACACGTCTACTACAAGATTGTATGGTTGAAATTTCTATACCTCATTTACAGCTAGCTTAGTCTACCGTAGTACTATAGCTGGGTCGCCAAAAAATAAAAATAAAAATAAAAAAAACGTAAAAAATCGGAAATTATGAGGACCGAAAAACGAAAATAAAAATGTATTATTTTTAGCTATATTTTCTATTTCTAAGTAATTTTAGGCCATTTGGGGTCATTTTTAATCATTTTTTTGCTCAAAAACAAAAATCAAGAAATTCATTTTTTGAGGAAAGAACCTTATTTTTCAAAAAATATTAAATATTCGTTCGTGGGGTGGCGACCCAGCTATGGTACTATGGTATATCAGCTATCAACTTTTGTTGAAAATACGTTCATCACATATGATTGTACATGGAAATGAGAAAACACTAGTAGAATGTGACATGTCTTTAACGACTAAATGTCCATACCGACTTGTCCATAGTAACTCAAAGTCAATTTTGAGTCACTATGGATGGACATTTAGTTGTTAAAAACATGTCACATTGAACAAGATTTTTACCAGTGAAAAGGAAATTTCAAAAACCTATTCTACTCGATAAATATTATCCTTGCTTTTAGTTGTTGAATTTAATCTCTACTACAGTATTCAATCATTGAATCAAACATTATTTATACAAAACAAAAAAGGACCATGAATGAAGAAATGAAAATCATAGACTCTTTGTGCACGAATTGAGTTGGAATTGAGCTCTTCTTCCTCTTCAAATCTAATTCAAACTTTCAAACCTTTATTCAATGATAAAATGGCATAGAGTAAAGCTTAAATCTAAAAACCCATACCAAGACCTTTATTCGAAAGTATAGTGGTGTCCAACTAAGGTTCTTCGATCAAAACTATGATGTTTAGTATTTAATGGCACAAAATCCAACATTCAATTAATCCACAATCTTTCCAATTGCCAAATTGTAAAGAAATGTCCATGTAAACGGGTACAACAAGAAAAATATTGTAAAGAGCGTGCAATAGTGAAGGATATGACACATACCAAGCACCAACCAAGATCCAAAATTTTAGTTGGACTATGAAGATTCAAAATGCACTTCTCACTGCTTCCAACGGAGTTGGTGTAACAATTTCCTTTGATTTTTCAATAATATACTGCTCTCGAGCTATTCTAATGAAAAGTGATACAAATTCAAAACTACCTCTCATTCCAACTATTCAATTATTAGATTGAACCTCATTTTGACCACATTAAGTGGGACATTGAGGATTGTCTCTATGTACTCAAAACACAACTAAAACACAGAACCCTACACACTAATCACTCCAATAAAATCATACTAACATTTGTGGTAAAAAATGTTGCAAAGCCACAAACAAACCATCACGCTCTAATAAAATCATTCTAACATCTATGGTAAGAATGTTGCAAAGCCGCAGACAAACCACAACGTTGTACAAAGTTTGAGCACACGCACAAATAGACGGAAATGAATAAGCATTCAGACTTGCAAAAGCAAGCACCATAAGGGAATACAGAGTCGCTGAAAAAACATACGAATTTGCACACTCTACACTATACTGTTACCAAAAAGACTCGTGACCAGGACCAACAAAAAGACTTAACAAAGGCCCCATCAGAAGCTTTGTAGAATACATCAAAAAATATGACCACGAAAATAATCTGGAAATAATGGCCCAACGCTTCTCCAATATAAGCAAATGGACAATGAACCCCGATATAGACCCCACAAATTGTAGACTCTCAAAAAACAAGCCTATTGAAATTCCAAACTATATGGGCAATGTCAGAAAATATCTATTTTTTGGCAAAGAAAGATTTCCATTGATCATGTGCCCAATTTGTAACTCATTAGAAACATATACATGGCCACACGCACTCCTAAAATGTAACACCATCATATACAAGCACTTAGAATCAAACGACATAATAAAATCATACGGGAATTAGGAAAATTAATTTTTTCATCAAAAAAATCAAGATGCTACATTCTCATGGATGCAAGCACATTTAACAACAACCAACAAGAAAACACAATCTCATCATTTGGAACAACAATGGGATGTTGTTCTAACCACTTTGTTTTTACACATTGGAATGACATCTGAGCTTGTCATTCTAATGCATTGAAATGACGTTCTAGCGTGTTCTATAGTAATGTCTTTTTTATAAGGTTGTTCCAAGCACATGCTCCAATTTGTGTGACCGTGTTCTCTCTGTGCTTCTTACCACCCTTAGAGCATGGCCACCTATGCCCTCCCAGAGTCTCTCACACTCAAGAAGTAGATGAAAAGTGCCAAGGGCCCTTCAGAAATACCTCTTGACTATTAATCCTTGCGTGTTAAGAAATGGCCTTCAAATCACTATTTAGTTGACTATATCCTCACATTCTACTTGTGATTGGTCCATTGACTATTTGATGTGCACTTTTGATATGTGAGGGGCGCACAAGGGTGGGGGAGTGTAAGTGCAAGGGCTCTTCAAATGTAGATCAATAATTTCAACGAGTTAGTCCTAGTGTGCATGGGTGGGAATGTGAAGGGTAATGACTGAGTGGTAGGGCGTTCTGCGAATGAGGGACTCACCGAGGCCGGCAGGCCGAGGGTGGGCCCTCATTGGCGGAACGCCCTGCCACGAGGTCGTGGCCCGGCGTAAAGACCCATCACCGGTTTAAAAACCCATCACCGGCGCTGCGGGATGTATTGCTTTTTAAGGCGCCATCCGCTCCTTCATGAAAACCGGTGCCGGGTCTTTACGCTCTTATCTTCTCTGGTTCACGGCTCATCTCCGTCTTCTTCGGGCTTGAAAAGCTAGCAGCGCTACAATGGACAAACCCACTTGTAGTAAAGGTGCTTGTCTATTGGCTAATTGGAGATTGGTTGCGATTAGAATTGTTGTATACTCGGTTGGCCCGTGCCAGAACTAAAACAACCGTTCCATGGACAGAATCGTCGTGGAAAGCGTGCGTGCATGCACTACTCAGATAATATAGAGCACTGGAAAAAGGTAAATTCAACATGGCATCAACGTGGGCAAGATCTTGAATGGTGTCCAATGCCATGGGTACATGGACATCAAGTAAAAGAGTGGAAACCTGAGTTCATGTGATTCAAGCTTTCACTAATTTGCAAACTCAATTCCAGGCATTGGCATTCCCTTGGATAATTGGTTTGCACTCTCTGCAATTATCTGTAAAACCAAACATCGGCCAATACTAGCATCAGTTTTAAATAATGCTCATTGAGGAGAATCAACACCCATTCATGAAGCCTAAATCACTTTGCCAACAATGTTGCCGCATATGATAAAACTCCACATATGATAAAACATCAAAATCTGATATCAAGCATACATGGTCCAGACTTCTTTAATCTCACAGCCTAGATGCCCAAAAATGCACATGATTACCAATGGAGTTCTATAGCATGGTGACAATCAATAGTGTTGTGTATGTAAACAGAACATTGACTCCAAAGTGCGTAAATGGCCAAAAGTAGTTGTTTCCGTATCTTTAGGAGTTGAAATGAATCATTTAGAAAGCTTCAAACAAGGTAAAAAAATATACCAATTCAAAGAAGAAATCATACCGTACCATTTGAACAATAAAAGTATGTTTTGGACGTTATTATAATAGGATATGAGTTTCCAAAGTGGATTTTTTATTTGCAATTTAGGTTAAAGAAAGTGTGCATTTTGAATGCAACTTCTTGTTGTGACAGAACAGTGTGATAGTGAGAACAGAGAGTGACGTTTGAACTGAGTGATCATCTGTTTGGTGAGAGAACAGAGGAGGATGTGAAATTAGAGAAGGTGATATTAAAGAGGTGTAGTTACGTACCTTTCCCATGTTGTGATAAGAGTATGTAGTCACGCCAGCAATGTGGGGAGTGATGAGAACATTGGGGAACTGCAATATTGGATCCGAGGGATCAAATGGCTCGGACCATGCAACATCAATGCTCAGGCCACCCAAGTGCCCGGACTTGAGGGCAGCCAACACAGCGTCGTAATCAAGCAAACCTCCTCGTGCCACATTCACTATGTAAGCTCCCTGCAATAATCAGTCATGTTTATTGTCAATTCTTGTTTTATTGAAAGCACTAATGGCGTTTATTTGGGGAGTAAATTGAAACAAACATGGACGTCGAAAAAAGTATAAACCCAGACCTCTATAATGTCACAGCTTATGTACCCAAAATGCACATGATTGTATGGAGTTTGTAACATATAATGTTCCATGTAAAAGTGGCATTCAGAGCATACTCAATGCAACACTCTAAAAGAGGGAGCATAAATGAGAAATGTCACATTTCTCATTTGTGTTGCCCCTTTTACAGTGTTGCATTGAGGATGCTCTAAAGAAATACTTGAAGTTGCAAGGTGGTTTAGAACCCTTTTACACTTATCGAACTTCTTAATGGCACAACTTCTTGGGACATAACAAGATGTGATAATGAGAGTACAAAGTGAGTTTTGAACTTCATACATCCGTTCTCTAGGATTTGGTGAGAGAACAGAGGATGTCATATTAGAGAAGGTGGTATTAAAGACTGGAAGGTGGACATCTGAAGAATCTTCACAAGTAAGCTATTAGAGGGAAAGTTGTGAATCATTTTTTTTCAAAACTAAGGTGATTGAATTTTTCGCAAAATGTTTATACCTCATCTCTATTGTATTCACTTGGCTACATAAACCTTGTATGTCTCTTACTAATAAATAATGGGAGGAACAGTAAATGATCAAGTACCAACAAAAGAATAGTAACATACCTTCTTCATTGCCGCGAGAAACGTTGCATTTACGATCCCTTTCTGCAATAGGTGACACAGTATACACAGTCACCACATATGATCTAAACTTCTATACAATTACACCATGTTGTTTACCCATGAAGACTATGTTTCAATCAAAGTCATGTATATGGATCGTTGACTCCTCACTCACCAAATAAAAAATACAATAAGTCAGAGAGCTTTTTTGTGCAAATGATGATGAGACAGGAGAGTTACCGTTGAAGGGTTCAGCGTACAACACGTAACAACAATATCAGCACGACTGGCAAACTCGAGCGTGCGCTCCATGCCACCTTTTTCATGCACAAATTCATCTCCATCAAGTGCTTTTCCGTTCTGTAAACCTACAGTACAAGAAGGCATATGATTATTAGTTTTGTTTGCTGTCGATCAAACATTTAAAAACAAGAGAAGCTAGGGATCCAAGATTGAAATACAGGCCATAGTTTCAACACTCTAGGTCCATTTCTATCTCTGATCGACAACTAGAACATAAGTTAATAAATCACTAACCAAACACAATAAATCATGATCAAATAATCAATAAAGTACGTCCCCAGAACTGAAACATTCCCAAGCCTGTTTGTACCTTCAAGTTTGCTGTCTGAGGGTACTAAACCAGTCCAGGATCGTCGGACAGCAAGTACATGAACACCGAAACATCTCAAGCGTAGTGCCAACTCTTTCCCAATATGTCCGTATCCAAGAATGAAGACCTAAAAAACACCAGAAAGATGAATCACAAGGAAGATTGTCTAAAACAGTCTAATTTTACTAAAAACCCTGTTCATGGCAACAATGGCAGATCATCCACTTCAACTCAAAATTATACCATCACATGAGCAATATGCCTGAAATGATGCCTTCAACACGAAGCATAGATTGTACTTACAGTTCTCCCATACAAAGTGGTGCCGGCAGGTACACCTAGTCTTTTGGCAGCAATGGACGACGCCATATCTTTCTGCCACGAACAGGAGGTTATATTACATGAACTCCATGTGGTTGTTTGAGTGTGTAGTGTCATTCATTAAATAATTAGGAAGCACGTAGAACAGCAATACAAAGGCAGTATAAAGGTGGTGTATACCACTATGCATACCGGTTCTATACAATGCCAAGTAGATGAAGAAGAAGAGAAGAAAACTTAGACGTGAACTGATAAGAGACAAGAATCTAGAATCAAGAAGAAGCAAATCTAGGTGTAGCAAATGGATAAGTAGTAAGGTTGGCTGTTCACGTGCTTGAGAATAAAACTTTGAATCCTTATAACTCTTGCATACTACATCCAAACTATGTTCATGTGTTGCTTTTTTAAGTGTAGTTCCCTTAGTGAGCAGATGCCTCTGATCTCAACAGCTTAGAAGGCTATATATGGGATGCATCACGCAATGGGTTCAAATTTGAATAGAAATTAGAATCCTTATAACTTTTGCAGACAATAGAGTTAACCAAAAAGAGTGTCTCAAAGTGGAAAGAAACCTTAAACTCACCTTAGACTCGTTTTGAATTCAAAGACTGCAAAACTAGTCTATGGGAGTTGGAGAATAATCTAAAGCAAAGGCCTCGCACTGCCATGGGGTGTGGAACTCGTGACCTCCCCAATGCTAGAGGAGAGTTCCCACAAGTTCCCCCAAGCCAAGAGACCCCCGACCATGGGGACTATTCATGAACAATGCTTGTCAGAATTTTAGGGGACAAACTCCACTCGAACTCCACTCATGCACCAATTCTGTTTTCGGATAACTCTAATATCCAAACAATGGATTCGTTTTAGCAGTGGAATCCTCATTGATTTGCTAAAACTATGAAAATTCTCATAATTTTAGCATTGGAATCCTCATAACTTTTGCATGCAGAATCTAAATAATGCATCCTTTTGTGCATTGAGATCCTCTTTTATTTACTATTTTTTTTATCATTGTAATAACAGTCACTATACAAAGCTGATCGAGTTGTTTGAAAGTACCTGATGTCGAAGAAGGCCAAGGATCATGTAAATAGAATGCTCCGCACATGAGAGGGCATTTCCAGTATCTGCACTTGGAATTCGAGCAACCTTGATGCCAGCTCGGGTGGCAGCTTCGATGTCCACACCTTCAAGGCCAACGCCGAACTGCACGATGAGCTGCAAGCGCGTGGCGCGGGCAATGACGGCCGCATCCAGGCGCATCATCCGAGGCACGCAGATGTCGTAGTCTGCAATTCGGTCCGGCACTTCCTCCCTGGGAAACGAATCCAACTGCACAACAACAAAATTAATGTATTAAATGATTTGATTTGAAACCTCTTGCAACTATTGAGTCTTAACCCCTAAGCGTCCACTGTGTATTTTCTGTAGTGTAGGAAAATTGGACCCCCTGCTGCAAATCATCTGTTTGTGTGAAAATGACATTTAGTTTGACACGATCAATACTGTTGATCTTGTAGTATAGAGCAAGAGCTTTACAATGATGTATTGCAATCAGAATGAGAAAATTCCACCGTTGCAAAGTTCAGTGATGCAGATGGCCATATTGGGCGTTTTAGACGCTTAGGGGTTAAACCTTCCACAACCAAAACAGTTCAAGAATCATATGATTTTACAATCCATACTGTCCAAAAATTTATTAAAAACAAGTGCTTCTCCTTCCACTACATTCAAAGAGCAAAAGTTGGTCATAGAATTGAAAGTTTCTTGCAATTCTAGAATGATGATAAAGTGCACAAGAAGAGAATCAACTTGTTCCTTACAATATGACCGAAAATCTCTTGCAACTATTAATGCGGTGAGTAGTGTGCAAAGTTTCTTGCAATTCTACAATAATGATAAAAGTGTAAAAAAAGCAATCAACTTTTTTCTTACAAGAACGAAAAATTCTTGCAACCGTTACTGCGTGACTTGTGTAAAAAGTTTCTTGCAATTCTACAATGATGATAAAGTGTACAAGAAGAGAATCAACTTGTTCCTTACAATATGACCGAAAATCTCTTGCAACCATTAATGCGGGATTAGTGTACAAAGTTTCTTGCAATTTTACAATGATGATAAAGTGAACAAGGGATCAACTTTTTCTTTAAAATATGATCAAAAATCTCTTGCAACCATTAGTGCGTGGAGAACGAGAAGTGTGTGGTCAATGGCATTCCTACCCTAGTTCCACTTTTTGCCAAGGCTCATCTAAAATTATGTAACCCAACCAACACACTCAAAATTGCCAGGAGCCCGAAAGCGCCAATCGATCAGATATTCAGCTGGTGTACATCCCAATAATCAATCAATTTAGTGTACCGATTCAATTAGTGTACCTATTGTAGAAAAGACATCTACCAATATCCAAATACCGGTAACACGTTCTTTGATGCGTTGGAATCCTCTTTCAAAAATTCGACCTAACAGGAACAGAAAAAGTGCGAATTTCCAAAGCAGAGAGAGAGAGAGAGGGAAGGGCAGTACATGGAGATGAGGGTAGTGCTGGAGATGCTGGCGA
Source organism: Pohlia nutans (assembly GCA_022496805.1). NCBI lineage: Eukaryota > Viridiplantae > Streptophyta > Bryopsida > Bryales > Mniaceae > Pohlia > Pohlia nutans. The sequence goes on from CM040097.1 coordinate 20,562,460, forward strand.
GTGTGAACCTCCGCGGGGGGGAACTCAACACCGCAAAAGAGAATGCGCAGACTCTTCTGCGAATTCTTCCCGTCGTCGCCCATGGTTGTTGCCGCGCCCTCCGACACACGCTTGATGCCAATCGCAGCAGCAACGATGAGTGAGGAGCTCGACTGAGGAGCAAGAAGAGAACACGATGGGGATTGAGGCAGAGGGAGACGACGCAAGAAGAAAGGCCGCAATGGCGAGCAGAAATGGCGAGCTGTGAAGGCGATCATGGCCGATGATGGCCGATCACTCGCGGTAGTAGTTGTTGCTGTAGTGAAAATGAATGGACGAAGAAGGCGGTCCGTCGACGAACTCTCCGCTGCTCTTTCCTGCCTTTGCCGTACGTGGGGGTCTGCACACTGGTGTCGGGATTCCACGTCCGATACTCTACTGTCCACGTCATCGTGAACCAATAACAAGATGACATGTGGCATTAAGGGGGGCCGCACAGGGCCGTTCAGTTGAAAATTGGGCGCTTTCCGGTTGAAAATTGGGCGCTTTCCGGTTGAGATTGATTTCAACCGGAGGCCGCACAGGGAGGCCCAGTTGAACTGGGAGAAAAATTCTCAACCGTGGTCCCCCCATGTGAGAAAATTTCTCCACTGTGGTCCCCCACACCACGGTTGAAATTAACACTACGAAACTCAACGGTGCTCCCCCCCACCGTTGAGTGAAGTTTTTGGATGATTTCGCTCCACGCTTACGGAAAATGCTCCGTTAATAAATAATCCAGTACAGGGAATCATAGTTTTCAAAATTGTTTTTTTTTTTGAAGGGGGGGGGGGGGGGGGGGGGGTTGTGCTGAACATGTAAGGTGCTGTAATGATTCAAGTATTTCAATTATTTAAAAACATACAGTTTATAAGTATTTATATTATTATTATATAAGTATTATTACAAGTATTTATATTATTATTTATATTATTATTATATAAGTATTTATATTATTATTAAGTATTTATGTATATATATTTAAAATTACATATATGTGTATTTAATGGGAATTGAAATTTTAAAAAAAAATTTAAATAAAATTTGTTTTTTTAAACAAGTGACACAAACTAAACAAACAAAAGTTGCACATTCATGTAGATTTTTGATGAAAATGTCATAATTGAATGAAAATTTGCTAAGTATTTGAATGAAATTGAATAAAAATATGTTAACATGAATGAATATTTTGACGGTAAAGGAATGAGTTTTGGGATACTAATGAAGTTTATGGCTACTTTTTAATAGAAAAACTTAAATAAATAGTTCTTTCACTACTACAATGTCACCAAGTGCTAAGTTAGTTAAATTAGGAAAAAATTCAATTTTTAAATTTGACCTATACAACACATGATTGATTTTTGCGTACTAAAATCTTATCTACAATACCGCCTTATTCTATAACGTTTTTTCCATTTCCAGAATAACATTTTTCTAAAGTGCGGTGAGTCTAGGAAGTCAAGTACACATATCAAGCTTTTACCCTAAAGTCAAGTACTTCATTTTGGAAGCTCATATTAAACTTTACAAATTTATGTTTTTGATGTATTTAATCGTAAGACGACCTACACTATTTGTATCCATTTATGCAAGACATTTTTTGTTAAATTAAAAAAACACAATGTGCACAAAAGTTAAACAATGTTTATTATGTGACTTGCCACCCAACCATAAAAGTGAGACCTTGTACAATACACAATATCTCCTTCACCCACCAAGCCACACTTAAAGTCCTAGAACCGTCTGTTTACATACTCAAACTATTACTTTGGTGTTCAGACTAATTAGACTATTACTTTGGTGTTCTGACTAACTTGGAGTCACAAACTCTTGGTCTATCAGTTCCCCCATAAGTGACTTAATTACCATATGAGTAACTTAATTCCAACATTTTTAAACTAGAATAATTTAAGATTTGATTTTCCATTTTCATAGTGGGTTTGGGAGAAGGACTGCTCAAGGAAAAACGACACTCTCTTTGTTCGGCAACGACTGAACCATGCAGCAATAAAGTGCTCTATGGTTGTGGTTGCAATTGCAGAGGTTGCTTAGTTCAGCGCAAATTAGTATAAATATTTCTAAAATTACTTACAAGTTGAAACTGAGATCGCAAAATGATAATTACAAAAATTGGAGTAGTATGTACCTAGTCAGTTCCTATCGAAAATAGCATTTCCTTGATTCTTACAATTTTGTGTAAAAAAGGGTCAACATAACCAAGAACATAACGCATATGTAGAATATTTTTCATGAACTTTATTAATGGTAAGATCATATTTATCGATGCAAACAATTGAAACAATTGCCTATGAGTTTATTATAATTGCAAATTCTACAGGCAGTAGGATAACGCAAGATTTCTATACAATAATCAATTTCTACCTGTATATATAATGTAGTCCATAATGGCTTCTCTATTAAGTCTAGCACTATACCTATGTTCTTCACCAGGGTCTTTTAATTCATCTCCAAAAAGGACTCCTCCTGCTCGAAAATAATTAGGAATTTTTAAGTAATTTAAAATTTGTGCTAATGATTTATCTTTGCTCTGAATCAAGAAGTTGTGGAGAATTGCACAACACTTAATAACCTCCGGTACAAATTGCACCCTCAGTTTTGTCTTGTTATCCAATTCCTTGAATCTTGCTTTTAGAATTCCAAAAGCGCGTTCCACAACCACCCTTGTTGAGCTATGATGTGTATTAAACATCTTGTAATCTTCTGTTAATTCCATAGCAGGGCTTGCTTTAAATGGTGTTATAAGCCATGGTGCTAAAGGATAAGCTTTATCCGCAATGATGTAGGGTTTTATGTCAACACCTGGAATAAAAGCACTAGGCCTATTATTTAATCCACGAATTTTTCCATCTATAGCCAATTTATAGAATTCCGTTTGTTGAAAATGTGATGAGTCGTGATTGCATCCCGGGAGTCCAGCATGAACATAAGTGAAACAACACTCATGATCAACTACAGCTTGCATAATCAAACTGCAAAACCCTTTTTTATTAATATAATCATCTCGACGTAACGATCGACGAGGCGGATTAATAGATATATGTGTACCATCCAATGCCCCAAGGTAGTGAGCTAATCCTTTTTTGGCTTGAAATTCAACTGCAATGCGCCTTAACTTATCCAACCGAGGCCAATTCAATTTGTATGATAGTTTATGATTCACAGTTCTCACAAATTCAGTTAATATTTCATAAACTGTTGATCTACCAACTCCAAATAAATGGGATACCAAATTTATGGTGGACCCACTTGTTAATTTAAATAGTGCAATAGCGACCCTTTTTTCAACTCCAATTGGTGGTTTGCTTTTGCAAACTGTCTCTCAACTCATCACATAAGTTCAGAAATGTTTTTTTGGTGCAATGTAGAATATCAAACCATAAATGTGAAGGATATTCTTGCATCAAAAAATTAGAACACCAAGTCATACATCGAGGCATGACATACCAACGATTTGTGAAATCCAACATGAACCTTCTTAAAATACTTAAAATTTGGGAGTATTGCATAATAATATAGGTTATGTTATCTTCATGATTAATATCAACAGCAGAGTTGTATACATTCCTGCCATGAAAGTTAAAGAGGCTTGTCAAATAAAAAATGTTTGTCATTGGCTCGTAATATTGTCCTTCAAGTTGTACTATTTCAATCATTAGCATTGATAGTACACATGTCACTGATGATAAAATCGCCTCCATGTTTTGTTCTTGTTCTGAAGACAAAAGCATCACATATATTTCATCTTGAACATCCATTTCGTTTTCCAACATGTTGTGATCTCCATATCTTATCAAAGATTCTTCTAGAATCTGTTTGGGACTATGTTGCATGATTCTTGAGGGCTCTGTTGCAACCTGTAGGCCTGAACACCAAAGCATTAAAATTTATTAAGTTGTCTAATTGTAAAACATCCAAATTATTTTCTAATTCTAAATTTTCATCTATCCACTACTTATAAAAATAACATCAAATATCATATCCACATTTTATACCAAATTTCAAATTAGAAAATCAACTAAATTATATAAAAACATTATTACAAATAAGAAAGCATACCTTCACCAACAAAGTATTTTTCTATTTCTCCATGATTGCTTAACGCAATAATAGCATCACGTATGTTATTTCGCTTAGATTGAACATCAGACACCGAAAACCAATTTATGGTAAGCTGGAGTAAATTTTTTAACAAGTTAGTAATGCATTAGTATAGAAGTTTAGAATAAACATACTCATCAAAATTGTTTTTCACTAATCACTGCTACTTGTTAAAGTATGTAAAATTACATTAAAATAATAAAATATTATATAAGTTGTATTGAGTGCGTGCTTACAAAATTTTGATATCCACAAGAATCGTTCAAATTGAACTTTGACGGTGCCGATTGAAAAAAGAGTTCAACATAATGAAGAAGAAATAATCCACAATCATAGCTGTTTGTTTGTTGAGGCACCTAATAACATTACAATTCAATAAATAAGTAGATGTACAAATAATTATACGCATGTGTATATTATGTATTTTTATACGATTAGTATACATTGTGTTACATACCTCAATATTTTCATATTTTATGTTGTACACTTCCTCTTTTAAAGAATCACTTCTCAATAGTTGTTGGCTTTGTAAAAAGGAATAAATAAATCTGCAATATAATAGTTAATGAATTAGTAAGAAGTTAAAAATAATGTAGTTTCAATGGCTCTAAATTAAAATGAGCAATATCCATAATAAACGATTTTCAATGTACGCACCTTCGAATTGGATCTTCTATGTTTGAAGTGTGAGAATCTTTATAAGAATTCAAATGCAAAATGCATGGTTCACCAACATTGTTGTTTTCTGCACAATTTGAGCACAATTTAAAAAATGTAAACATCTATTCAATTTAGTATATTTTGAAGAAGATAATTGAGTTTAAGACCATGAATACTAAGACCATAAAACATCAAGACTATAGATACCTTATTAAATACCTAAGACCATAGATACCTTAAGTGAATCTAAAACCATAGAAAAGTTAGGTGCCTAAAGCCATGAATACCTACGACCTTGAACACCTAAGACCAAACATACGTTAAGTACTTAAGTTCATGAATATGTTGAGTTCTTAAGCCTATATTTATTTTACAGAAGACTATGTGCACTTTAACTAATGCATAGTGTAAACACCTAAGACCACAAAATCAAAAAAAATTGAACCTACAACTATTTTTTTTTCAACCAAAAATAAATAGAAGAGTAAATTATAAATCATTCAAACTACTTCATTTTTAAGCATATATGAATTTGAATTGTAATTGAAACTTACCTCCAACGTTTCCAATGAGGCCAAGATGACAAACGATGATAAGACTCCAATGCTCACTATAAGAATAAAATAAATAATTAATTATAATAAAATTAGAGGATGAAAACATCACTTCTTCAAAATAAATAAAAAATGAAACTTGAAATTGTAAACTCTACAAGTTTAAAAATTAAGGTTCTCAATTATGTACCTTTTATTAATTGGTATAAAGATGTAATTTTTTTCCAATAAGTTTATTGCACGAGTCCATCTAAAAATAGATTCCTGTTTAGAAGTCCCTTGTAGGACTTGTACAAGCTTTGTGAAGAAAAAACATGTGAAACTATAGAATCTTTTCTTTGATGTTGATGGAAGTTGCTCATGCAAATATCTACAAAATAACCACAACAATAACACTTGGTTAATTTAACATCCAATATGTGTGTGTATGTGTAGTTTTAAATACCATTAAATTACCTCAAATGGATAGGAAACTTACCTGATATAGAAATCAATGATAGTATCATTTAAGTATATGTTGGGTTGCAACCTCTGAACATCTGCATCTCTAATTTCTATTTCATCTGGATACATTAAATTATGATATTTTAAAACAACTGGATTGGATGTTGAAGCCATCATAAATAAACAAGTATATTTTACCACAAGAAGATATTTGCGAGGATTTAAAATATGGAAGAAAATATAAAATATAAATATGAATATGGTGCTTTTAAAACACCATTTACTTAAATAGAATTTATCAATGTAAAAGTCTAAAAGTCCATTAAGAAAAGATGAAATGTAAAAGTTATAAATAAAAAAAAGATGAAATACAAAACACTAAATTTATAATTTCATTGACAATATATATCAAATATGGGATATCTCACCCTCCATGGAAAAATTGAAAGATGAAATTTAAAATAGTCATTTTGGACCCTATATACTTTTTTCACGAGTGTGATGAGATTTACACTTTGGTGAAATTTATTTTTGAACACCCCCAAATTTCATTTTTAGCCATTTTAGATTTTTTACGGAGGGTGAGATATACGAAAGGGTAGATGATAGGAAAACATATCTTAATTGTAAGTAATTGGAAAATAGTGAACTATGGCTTTCTCTCATGTTAGCTTATTTTTATTTTTATTATTTTATATATTTGGAACTAGCACAATCTATTGTAAGTATAAATATTTATATTATGTGTTTTTTTTAGGTAGTTCATATTATTAGAAGTAGATGTAAAATTCTACTTACAACTTGTGAAGTGTAAGTGATGACAATATGTAGCTTTTGGGGAAAATGTCAAAAGTACAAAAATTACATTAATTATAGTGATGGTTTTATCTCAGTGAAAGATAAAAGATACAAAAATATATAAAAGTAATTTTCTTATTAATTAGAGTCGTGGTTTACTTTCAATGAAAGTAAAAGATACAACAAATATAAAAATGTAAAAGTTGTTTCTAAAGTGTGTATAAATAAAGACATTGGTGTTTAAACTAATATATATCTTTTGAATCCCCATAAGTGATAATATCTTAACATCATTTTTTATTTGTGTGCAATACTACAATATAGTTTTGTTTGATTTTTTCCATTGTTATGGAATACATAGATAACATGGGTCCTGAGGGTGAGGAAGATATTAAAGTAGAAGAAAAAGATGAAGGAGAGGAGTCTCCAGAAGAGGGAGGCAATACTCAGAATGAAGTAGAAAATACTCAGAATGAAGGAGAAGATAAAGGGAAAAAAAAAAGATTTACATGGACTAAAACACAAGCTCTTGTCTTAATTGAATTAAAAGAAGAGGAACATAAAGAAGAAAATAAAGGAAAAAAGACAACTTTTATGTCAAGGGAGGCAAAGTGGCAAAAAATTCTAAATTATATGTGAGAGAAACCTTTATTTAAGAATGTTGATCTTGATTTAGATAAAATATACAATAAATGGGATAATTTAGTTAAGGATTTTAGAATGTACAAAAATTATATTGAGAAGACTTCAGGAGGAGGTAATCCATGGGTCCTAAATAAAGAAGATCGGAAGAAGACAAAACTACCTACAACAATGGATAAAGCGATGTACGACAATATGAATAGTTGGTTTGGAAAATCCGGAAAATTTGTAGGTAATGTATCAACTGTGGATTCTTTAATAAAGGAAGATGAGGATGTACTTGGACCACTTGGTGGCATGGATGTTGAAGGCCCAGGTGATGAAATTGATGTAGGAGAGACATCTAAAGATAGAGAAAAGAATAGGAAAAGGAAAGCCCACGATGAGGGTTCCAGCGGGCGTCTAAAAAAAGTTGATCGAGAAGTAGAAGAGACATTGTACCAATTAAAGGTAAGAGACCAACTCCTAAACGACAATCTAGCATCACAAACAAATTTTCGGCAAACGATGATGGAGACCGAAGAAAAAAGATATCAAGAGGAGGCACATGCTCGTCAAAGCATGTTGCAACTGGAACAACAACGTCTCCAGCTTGATCAAGAAAGAAACAATCGACACGGAGTGCAACTAGATAGTATCCTGGCTGTAGTTACTAATTTAGCACAATCATTGGCCACAATTGCAAATTCAATGAAAGAGAAACCTAAAAATGATTAATTTTTTTTAGCTTAATATGCATTTTTAGGATTGTGCAAGTTGTCATTTGAAATGATTTCCAAATTTTCAAAGATTGTATTCATCTTTGTTTTTGAATAAAGGATTATGATTTTTTTTTCTCAATTAATTCCAAATACTCCAATCCAATCTAATATGTACTAGTATATGTCTCAATAGCCCAATATATCTCTTCATAATTCAATCTAGTCTCAATAATGCAATTTATATCTCAATAATCTAATTTGTGTTGAAACAATTTAATATGTCTTGAAGTAATCTAATTTATGTCATAATAATCTGACTTGTGTCAAAATATTCTAACTTGTGTCAATAATATAGAATAAGTCAAAATAATATAAATTGTGTCAAAATTATCCAATTTATATAAAATAATATAATTAGTTTTTTTTGATAATATAATTTATGAAAAGAATAATCTAATTTTTAAAAATTATCCAATTTATAACAAAATGGGTTAAGTTGTATCAAAATATTGTAATTTCAAAAAAAAACCTAATTTGTTTTAAAACATATCATTATATTCCAAAATAATGAATATATGCCAAATTATAACAATGCATTTTTATTCACTTGAATATGGCTTTAAAATAATTTATTCAATTAAGTACAAATTTAAAAGTAAGATGGCATAGGTTCATACACTAATTAATAAGTGCAATTAAATGATCTTTATGAATGAAAAATTAAAAGGTGCATTGATGAATTATGAATTCTCATCCATCGCTTTATTTTCAACTGGATTTCCTGTGCGGCCTACAGTTGAAAAACACTCAAACTTGGGTTGAAAATTTTCAACTGGATTGATTAAACTAAACTGCCTGTGCGACCTCTAGTTGAGTTGAAAACTTTCAACTGATAGTTGAAAATCTCAACTGGCTAAGTTCAACTCAACTGAACTGGATTCCTTGTGCGGCCCCCCCCCTAAAATAATTTATTTATGTCGGAATTGACCATGTAATAGGGAAGGGAGATTCGTATTGCAATTTCATAACATTCTTATAGTACCCTCATTGTTCACCCTTGGGAATCAACATCCCAGGCCATAATAGTTGCAGGAATCGTAATCTTTTCGGCCATCTTTAGTTTAAAATGGTTTGACATCTAATAAGGTTCAGTTTTTTAATAGTTTATGCATATTCCACATCATCAATTTCCTATTCTAATGATGATTCTCTGCACAAGCAAAAGGGTGTCTTGCAAAACGTTAAGTTGTTTATAATTTATTAGTCTATGTTATCAATTTGTTGACGAAAATAGAGTTAACCGAAAAGACTGTCTCAAAGTGGAAACTCACCTCATACTCACCTTCAACTTGTTTTCAGTTCAAAAAGATGGTAAAATTAGTTTATGGCGAGTTGAAGAATAATCTAAAGCAAGACCTTGTACCGCCCATGGGAGTGGAACTCGTGACTTCCCCAATGCTAAAGGGGAGTTCCCACAAGTTCCCCGTTCTTCACGAAGAGACCAAGGGACTGTTTATGCGTAAGTCGTGTCAAAAATTGCTTATATAAGATTGTTGACTCCGCATAGACTCTCTACATAGTCCTTGTTTTTTGTTAAGTCAAATATATGCGAAAGAAAAGACCAAACCCCTGAAAAGAACGCCTAGGGTACATTGTAGCACCTTTTATGAACACCGACAGACGCCAAACAAATTTTCTATATAAAAGTGAGACCCTTGTGTGCGGATGAATGGTGAACCAGGGTTGGATTTAATCTGTACATCCGTCCACGGCCTTGGAAGCAGTGTTTGAAAAATTGGTTAATTTAGCTTTTTATTTTATCAACTTTTTGTTCAACTTGAGGTTCTTTAGCTCCTCTGTGCAACATCTTAGAATTTGTGCCACTATTCCGGAATCACCGTAGTGAATATCCAAGTCCACATCATCTTTAATTAAAGATTGGGTGGTGAGACATTGCACGTGGTGTCGGACCATCTACAGTGCTACTGTTGAAAAGGAAGAATTCCACCAATTGATTAAGAACCATATTGATAAAAGGAAATTTGAGAGCGACTTTTGAAGTGATTTTAGTTCAATATTTCACATGTAGATTTAGCAAGTAGTACAAGGTATCCTACATGAAGACGAGTATGAGTCACAAGTTCTTGTAAATCTTGGTTTATTTTGGTAGATTATGGATGTTTTATTATAATTTTGTATGTTTCAGGTACTTTTTTCTTGATAATTTATTTTTAAAATCATCACTTTAGCAATTTCAACTAAAATTACTCATAATGTTAGCAAATCCAACAAATAGTTCAAAACACATCGAACAAGAAATTTACCGAACTCATTATATTATAATGAGTTTATACCTCATAAACTCATTATCAGGTACTTTTTTCTTGATAATTTATTTTTAAAATCATCACTTTAGCAATTTCAACTAAAATTACTCATAATGTTAGCAAATCCAACAAATAGTTCAAAACACATCGAACAAGAAATTTACCGAACTCATTATATTATAATGAGTTTATACCTCATAAACTCATTATCAGGTACTTTTTTCTTGATAATTTATTTTTAAAATCATCACTTTAGCAATTTCAACTAAAATTACTCATAATGTTAGCAAATCCAACAAATAGTTCAAAACACATCGAACAAGAAATTTACCGAACTCATTATATTATAATGAGTTTATACCTCATAGTCTCACGAATTGCTCCAGAGGAGAAATTGAGAGATTTATTGAGAGAAATGAATTTTTTTTAATTCATTTTGTGCCACATGGACCCCCTTGTGGGGGTGCCACATGGCACATAGAACAATTAAGGCAAAATTCAAAAAAAATTCAAAAAAAGAAAACATTTCCAAATACAAAATACGTGCGTGAAAAAAACCCAAATATGAAAGACAAAGTTTCATAAGTGAAAAAGCAGAAAAATGAAGCCTCTCCATGAACAATACCCTGTATTCAGAAACCCCCATTATGCTATGGGGTGGATGTAATGCTGGAGATGCAAAAATGTTCCAATTACCTTATAGACCTTATTCAGGTTTCTTAGAACCAGAGGGACGGGCAGTTTTAGGCTGCCCAGTACCTGCTGCCTCAGAAGGCTTCTTCCCCTTGCTCTTTGGCAGTTTTTCCGTCACTATTGATTCGATGTAATTCAGGAGATCATTCTCTGCAAATCAAACCCGACATAATGACGTTAACATGTATGTAAGACTCATGATTTTTGGGTCTGCGAGCGCCTGCGAGCGTCTCCGACGGCAGAACTCCGATCTCTGATGTCCGGTCTCCGACGGTCTCCGATCTCCGGTCTCCGACGTCACTGAAAACGATCACTCCTGAAAACTCTCCAGCGAGCGCTCACGCCATCACTCCGGATAGTGATTAGTCCATCCATACAAATGGAAGCTCAGACAATGTGCACTTCGGAACAGTCAGAGTATTAAAACTTCTACAATGAACTTAGCCCTGCTTAAAATCCAGAAACCTGTATTGTAGTGTGAGCTTGCACAGTGGTCAAGGTTTGGTGGAGAATAGAGATCCATCAGACCTTGCAAGAGTAGATGATTCCGTGTTTTGTTGCTTCTAAGAACATCAACCAATTTCCAGGTCCAGATCCTCATTGCAGATCTCGCAACGGAAATGAAATAAAAGCTTCCCGAGAGGCCACAACTTACATTCCAGAAATTCAACAATTAATTCCATTGAATTCCCGAAACGGCATCGTACTGTCACTCTTCGCATTCATCGTCTCTTTCCCCCAAATTACGGGTTGCCAAAGCAAAGCATGGAGGTTTGTCACCATTATAGTATAGTGTATGGTTTGTCACTAATATACGGTAGTATGGTTGAGATGTGGCCTCATAGTGTCACAGAACCTCACGCACAGGACCTCACGCACTCCGCCCATCGGCCATATCTCCGATCGGCACTCACGAACACTCATCGCTCATCAGTAATCGCACTCCGCCCATCGCCTCACCTCTCGCAGAATGCCTCACGCAGAATGCCGCACCTCTCACACTGGCACTCCGCCCATCGCGCACTCACGCAGTCACGTCCAGATCCAGGAAAGCAGAACCTCACGCAGGACTCATCTGCAGAAACTCATCGGCCACATCTCCGATCGGCACTCACGAACACTCATCGCTCATCAGTAATCGCACTCCGCCCATCGCCTCACCTCTCGCAGAATGCCTCACGCAGAATGCCTCACCTCTCGCACTGGCACTCCGCCCATCGCGCACTCACGATCCAGGAAGGCAGAGACTCACGAAAGCAGACAGTCTGAAACCACAGACAGGCTGGAACCCAGTGACGGTGATGGGCAGGTCAGGCTCTGGCTACGTGGACCCCTTAGAATTTCTGCTCCCGTGTTTTCCGGGTTCCTCATCCACGCTGCCTCCCAAATTTTCCATTTTCCGTCTTTTCCGGGTCCCGGATTTTCCGGCCACCACCAAAAATTATACCTCATAGGAACTATGTGCAAGCATAGTGAGATTATACCTCATAGGAACTTTGGGGTCATAGTGATTCTCTCACAATTTTAGCCTTTTATACCAAAATTCATAAACAAAAAATTAAATATTTATTGTAGGTACTTTTTGTAGGTTATGGATGTTTTTATTAAAATTTTGTATATTGTATAATGACAAGTTCAACAAATTATTGTTTTAATTCTGAACCCCTGAGCACTTGAATGGATAAAAATTCCTAATTACATATTTATAAGATTTCAAATAAATTATTTAAAATTTCCTAAGAAGAGGCATTGGTATACTAATTGGAAAAAGAACGTTTGCTCTACAATATTGAAGAATGCCAATGTATTTAATAAGTTTCTCATATCAAATTTTGAGATTTAAAGTGCACTTTCTGGTTTTATTTTAATTCACGGTGACATGCTAAATTGTTAATTATGATCTATGACTACAAATATTAGAATCGAACATGGAGAAGCATCCTCTAGTTACAAATAGATCAATTGAAATTGGCACTTAACCAATTGAATTTGCAAATTTAAATTAGAAAATATTATATTTTTAAAAAATAACTGATAAATTTTAAGAAAAGTGACGCATATCATATCTTGATTGGTTGAGATCCCTAAAACCAATTTTTTTTCCAATTTACCGAGAGGCCATGACCAAATAATTTAGAGACCATAGTTGGTTCTTAACCCTTTAACGCTTTGGGTACTGTAGCGGGGTTCACTGGTTTTCACTGGGTTTTTTCCATTATGATTGATATTGCCAGAAATAGAATTGATTAAATTAAAAAGTAACCGTACAATTGTATTCTCAACTGGAGTGCAAACATTTTGCCGAAATTAGAGAATCATCCAATGGTGGGATTGGAAGATCATAGTATGTCTTTAAACCGTATAATGCACACTCAAAAATGAGATTTTGGAGGGTGTGTGACTTCAAAGTTAAATAGAATTTGGGTAAAATTTTCTAAAATGAAAGTAAAGATGTTCAGCAATGACCTATGTCAACACCTCTCTGTTGCAATCTTTCATGTTAAGAACGGACTCACACATAATTATTGTGAATTTTATAAGTGAGATTGACTTATCCATGTACGGTTTAGGACAAAAATTTATACGTTAAAATATGAAAGGTGTTGGTACATGGATCAAGATCGGAATACATACACTAATGGAACATGAACAAGAGAACACAATTCAAAAAAATAAAATAAAATAACAAACTTCCAAACACAAGAAATACTGCATAGTACATGTGTTGTATTTGTAAGTATTTACAGTATTTTCGCGTTTTGTTAATAGGTATTTTGATAGTTGCACAACTCCAAATTGAAATTTTATTTTTCTAGAAGATGTATATTATACCGCTCATCATCTAAACTTCACAATTCAAAATCCAATTCTTCACGGATTTTTCGTTATTCGTGTTTTCGACACAGCACAGACCACAATGTGGTCTTGTGAGCACTAAAGGGTTAACCATGGTTAGAATGGGGCCACCATACGGTCGTGGCGCCATAACCCCTTCTGCGTGGTTAAGTGCACGGTAACATGCGCGGTAATATCCTACCGCGCGGTCATACCCATGCTATACGGAATACTATACCGGTAGTACTGGTAACGACTGGGCGCGACGTGAGTGAGCGGCATCCAGTGGCAAATGGCGGCAACGGGGACCGCCGTCGGGAACCGTCGAGAGCCGCCAAAAGAGCCGTTGCTACTCCCAACTGCGTTCTCCCATTTTCATATCAACGTGCGTCGGTCGTCGCTCCCTCCATTCACTTCTCTTCCCGCCCGCCTTCCAATTCAATCTTGTCGTTACAGAAATTTGCATCGCTCTACCTTCACACTCACACTCATCACTCATCACAATCGCCGAGCTCTCCCTCTCTCACATGTCATCGCTGCTCTTCTCGTTCTCTGCGCTCCGTTCTCGAGCTGAAGCGGCCGCTTACGCCTCGTGAATGGTGTTTTTGTGTTTGTCGGAATATCAGTTCTAGGGTTTGATTTCTCTTGTTCGCATTTTTGAATTCCTAACCCTGTACCACTTAGGGTTGTGATTTGAGCTGAAGCGTGGGAATGGCGTTGCGGGTGCGATCGCGGGCGCCTCAGGATGAGAATGCTGCTGTTCCGCATCTCTCAGGTGCACATTTCTCAGGCCTACAACTGGCTTCATTTCATTTCTTAGCTCCAATTTGATTATTAATGGTCCAATGTTCTTCACTGATATAGAATTTGACTTCATCTGAATGATCGATTTTTCACAATATGATGAATTGCATTGGTCATCGTCAAACCATGAATACTTCGTCCTTTCGGGGTTGGTTCAATTGTATTGCTGACCTCTGTTCTCGAGAGGACAGAGGATACTCATTGTCATCCTGACTGTTTCGGTATTTGTATATGCTCAGAATCTGTCATGTTGTGTCCACATCTGTTTGAACACCTTTCCACATGTCAAATTGTGAACACACATGAGAGTGTTAACGGGAGCTTATTAGTCTCTCCCCTGAGTCTATGTCATTAGAGAGGGTTGAGTGGTTGTGTTAGGGAAACCTAAGTTGAATTCTGACAATTCTGTCATAATGGAATGAATGGAATGGGGCAGCTGAGGAATGTTCTCCAGTTCGGAATTTGTATTCTGTACAGTGGAGGCCTTTTCTTGGTGGATTCAGTTTAAAATTTTGAGCGAAATGGGGAATTGGCTCCAAGGATATTGAGTGCAAGCTTCTAACACAAGAAAGTACTAAACCTGCAGGGAAGATGCAGCTGCAACACAATTCCAGCATGCCCATGATGGGGAAGAGTGTCGGTAATGCAGAGAGGAAGACGCTGTCCAACATCACCAACACCATGAAACCTGCAGGGGGAGCCACTTCAAAGCCTCTCTCTGACGCTGAGAATTCATCATCCAAATCGCTGCAGTCCACCGTGAAGAAACCTCTGTCCGCTCGTGTCCCCCTTCGGAATATCACCAACGAAAATGGCGTTGTCAATCCGTCACCAGGAAATGCTCCTCCCAAAGAACTGAAGCAGGTATGGAAGTATTGTGTATGATTCCTGGAAACAACTTTGGTGCATGTTTATTGCTTTCGGACATCTGCACATTATGTCTGCGATCACTAAAGATTGTTGCGTTAATGTCACGCATGTTTCAAGAGCTGGAAATTTTACATGAAATTCAACTCATATTTTGAGCTTCTTGTAGACGACTGCCAAGTTAAAACCTGCTAACCTGGCGCCCAAACTGGAGGCACCAAAGTCCGAGCAGCCGAAGCCATGGTCAAAGTACAATAAGCCTCTTGCAGATCCAGAGTTGGAGAAGCTGGTTCAAGAGTGGGCTGAGGAAGGAATCGAATTGTCTGCTGGAAAGAGCGGTGACGATATGGAAGCCTTACGCAAAGAGCAGGCGGAGAGAGGTACGCCACTACTCTCTGAACCCCTAAGCGTCTAAAACGCCCAATTTGGTCATCTGCATCACTGAACTTTGCAATGGTGGCATTTTCTCATTTTACCTCGGTTTTCTGATTGCAATTCATCGTTTTTAAGCTCTTGTTCTATCCGACAAGATCAACAGCGTCGATCGTGTCAAACTAAATGTCATTTCACAGGAACAGATGATTTGCAGCAGGGGGTTCAATTTTCCTACACTACAGAAAATACACAGTGGACGCTTAGGGGTTATGATGTGGCTCTAGCATATGAAAATGTTCACACCCGAACCAGACTCTGGTAGATATTAGTACGTAATTCTTTGATGTGCATTTGGAGAGTCGGCTTCATCACATCTTTGCCGTGCCGTGCCGAACACAAAATTGTATGAGCAGAGATTGAGGAGCGAGTAGCTGCGATAAGGAGCTTCCGTATGCCGCTTCCATCATTTGTGAAGCATTATGATGATGTCAGCCCCCTTCCCCTACTCATTTCGTTTTTACTATTAGATAATACATGCGATTGGGGATCAATCTGAAAAAGTGTTCATCTACGCAAGGATGTATCTGGTATTTCAGCATTTCTTCATAACATGTGAGCCCTGCAAGGAATAACACTTGTCAGTGTCCTGGATTCAGAGTATGGAGATGAGAAATGTACTAGAGATGGACCCATATGAGGACCAGTTCACCTGGGGCGCCGATCCTGAGGTGCCCTTTCCAGGTAACTATGGATTATTTTCCTTGGACAATGCCATGTTCCACACGATTACCACAAAAGTCCCAAAGTAGAACACATAAGTTTGCTTTAATAGGATGGGTTGAAAGAAGCAGGTGTCATTTCCACCCCAAAGCCTCGCTGATTGCAACATGTTTTTTGTGCAGAGATGGATTGGGGTAAGCCAAGTGGGCTGAGCGATGATTTCTTTGTCTATTCTTGCACTGAGGAGGATATCGCAGGCGTTCCTGACACCTGGAGCCTTGTGAAGAGCCCACCCTCCCAGAAGTTTTCCAAGCTGAGGAAGCCAGCTGCCCGGACCTGGCGGTGAATTACATTTTTCAGTGGCTCTGGACTGTCACTTTGGATTAGTTAAATATTGGCTCGATCCAATTTTGCATTGATCGCAGACTCAAAAATTAAACTCTCATGCTCCATATGCATTAAACTCTCTTACATAGTTACATATTCCCCAGTCTCCAGAGTTGGTAGATTAATCTGTCGTCTGTTTCCTATTCTCTTTGGAACTTCACATCCAGACATCAGCAATTTTTGGTAAGTTACCATCTAGACTCTTTGTATATAAGACTCAGAAATGGCATTTAGTTTGTCTCTGAAATGAGGGCTCACACATCTGTACACTGTTGCTGTTAATTGTAGATTTTCAATGATATCGGTACTGGTGATTTTTTCTAGGCGATCTTTTGTGTGTGTTAACTTTCTTAGTGTAAATGGTTTTGCCATTGGAGTTAGGGGCCTACTAAAGGGGACAAGTTTACACTGGAGCCTAAGTGCACTTGGAAAATACACTCTTTGATTTTTTGTCTGTCTTTTTGAGAGACTACACACCATTTTACAACAACACAAATTAATTTGATACATTTATATATTTAAGGTAAATTATCGGATGGTGTAGTTTACCCTTTTCAAGGGGAGAATGTAATTCTTATACACTCTTCCTCTTCCAATGGTCTGCAGACTCTGGTGTGGGGTCACGGTGAGGGACCTCCACTCTGGTATAATTAAAGAATAACTCTAATTGAGATAGTTGATGGTGTGTAACTTTTTTATTGTCTCTGCCCCACCAGGGGAGAGACTACGAAAACACTTCGTTTTTGTGGAGTTACAAGGAGTTACGCCCCTAGACAGTAAAAAGAAGCCGCAAAAGTAAATTTGGGGTAAATACTAAGGCAGAGACTTCGCCACTAACCGCTTGTTTGGTATCACTTGAACACATGCTAATTTTCTTTTCTAAATTGTACTTGACTTCTTGTTTAACCCCTAACTGCCTAAGCGTCCATTTTTTGGATGATGTACAGATTTCATCCAAAGTTTCTCATCCGTCATGCACTTTTTGCAGTGTGGAATTTTCACTGTAGATTCTATGGGAAGTTAGCTTCATGCATATGTGATCCGATTAGAAAGGGGATGATTTGTGAAATTTTTATGCCTCATTTCATGTTGTAGTGATTCACCCAAAATTTTGAAGATCTCAGTGTAAAAGTGCTCTAAAAAAAGTCAACTCATAAAATTAAGCAACCAAAAAATCTCCAAAAATCAGTACACTTAGAGTATTACATTTCAACCAATCACAATGAATTTCATCCGTAGATTGTCAATATCTTATTCGTAATTGAATTACAAAATAACTTGGAATTTCTCGTTTCAAATTTTATACAAAATTATTGGTAATAGCAATCATAGATCTAACCGTATGGATAGAATCTAAAATTCATAATGTACAACTTTTATTCATACATCAAGTTCAAAATATCCCTCTAAGTTGCATTTTATAATGCATCTTTGCAAAACTGCCAAATTTGGAGAGGACTCTAGGCATTTAGGGGTTAACTCTGTTTTTTTTTAGTGACAACTCATAGCTGCATACAATCAATTGAACTTAATTTTTTTTCTCCTCAATGGTTGCTAAAATGTATTTTGCCCTTGTTTTCTATTGGTTGCATTTTATCCAAAGTTAAGGACTTGAAAGAAGGTTTCAACTTCATTGAGTCATGCATCCAAAAAGGGAGGAGAAACATGAAAGTGCTATTCAACTTATCAACAATATCTAATGTGTTATATTGAAGTCACTTATAGAAGTTGGCAATCTTCTTTCAAATGAGGCTTAAGTGAAGAAACATGATTGATTTTTAGAATGAAAGTTGTTGAGTCTTGTATTATATTTGTGAGTGGCAAAAATATTTACAAATCCTATTGAAAATTTTAAAATTAATTTAATTTTCTTCATTGATTTTAAAGTTCTTAAACTAAAACTAATAAGGTCAATTTTTTAAATCACAACAAATAATAGTAACTCTTCCAAAATAACAAAAGGTTTTTTAGCAGTTAGTGGCGTTCATCCTTTTCAGCAGTAGCCCTGTAGAAGTTTTAACATTAAATACAATGTCTCACCACCTAATCTTTAGCTAAAGATGTAGACTTGCCCACAATTTCGAATTTGCTACAGTGATCGAATAGTGGCCAAGATTCAGAGGTCAACAATAGAAGGGCTAAAGAACCTTATGAACTATTTTCCATTAATTCATGTAAATTATTCCTTCTTTTTATTATTGAATGTTCAAGTAATATCAATTGAATTTGAAAACATCCACCATCGCCTTCAAAATAATTGGTCATTTAGGTGTTAAATTGAGATTGTATAAAAAATTATATGATAATAATGTGAATTTTAAAAGAAAATTATGTATTCAAATTCTAGCATTAACCTTTTAAGGATCTTGGTTGATTTTTGTGGACGGGCAACATTTTGAAGAGATGAGGGATTTGGTAGGGAATTGTGGCATAGTTGTAGTAGATCTAACCATATAAAACGAGTATGTGTAGTCTTATGTGTTCGTCACATGAATGTTGTTAAAATCGACCGTATCGATTGATAGATTATAATAGTGGATGATTGAAGTACATGAAGCATAGTCATGAAGTACCACATGTTTGGGTGTGTGCCTTGTGCAATTGGATGTGTCAAATGAACTCATTTTTTTTACCATAGATTACCAAACTACATTCAATTCAAATGAGTATATTAACCTTATAGATTTTTAATTTTTTTTTTAAATCATATGAATTCCTACAAATTGAGTATCCAAAAGAAAATGATGGATGTAAATAATATTTTTAATCACTTGATATTATTTTTTTCATTCAATTCCAGTGATTAATCACTTGGTATTATTCCAGTGATGACCTTAGGTTGGAGCTAGTTTAGAAAAAAATGGTATTGATAACTATAGATTCCATTTATGGGTTTCAAACGTTTCTAGGCATTAAGAAATTAGGACCCTACGAATTTTAAACGATTTCTGTGCGACATCCAATATTTCATGGGTTCGTACATTTTTCGCACGAGTTCTGCACAGATTTTGCGCTAATTCCGCATGGATTCTGCACTCTACAAGATAACGAAAAGAGTGAATGTATAAGTCATGCGGGTTCAGTGCAGAATTAGCGCGAAATCCGTGTAGATTCTGTGCGAAAAATATACAAATCCATGAAATATCGGATGTTGCACGGAAATTGTTAAAAATTAGTGAGGTCCTAAATTCCTAATGGGATATGTAAGCGAGCCGATAAACCGGCGAGTCGCGAGCTCTCAGTTGCCAGTTCTATGGTAGGGTTTTTTATGATATAACCTAGCCTTTCTCATCCTTAGATGGTCTTTTCATTATGTGAAGTAACCTAGCTTTTCACGTCTTATTCAATTTCATGGCCTTTCACTTCGTCACTGGTGGTGCGGAGAGAAGCGGAGTTCTAGTTTCGTTCAATTCCAGCAGAAAAAATGGTATTGATGATTCTAGGTTCAACTTATGGATTTTCAACGCTTATAGGGTATATAAGCGAGCTGACGAGTCGGATAGCCTTAAGCCTTAAGCTATCATTCTAGGGTAGGGTTTTCTATGATGTAACCTTTCTATGATGTAATTTAGCCTTTCACATCTTTGGATGGTCTTCCCATGACTTTCCACAAAAACCATTATGCGAAAGAACCTAGCCTTTCATGCTTTTTTTTAATTTTATGGCCTTTCATACGCACAGAGAAATGAAGCGTTAATTTATTAAGTGGTAATTCATGTTCATAATTATGATTAATAGTTATTAACACCATGTATAAAATTGATATTTCATCACCGGTGATGCGAAGAGAAGCAGAGCTCTAATTAATTAATTAATTAATTTTCATTAATATTAAAATTTCTCCACATGTATACTACACGGATCAAAAACAATCTTGTGCAAAAATACTTTACAAATTGTGAAATAAAATTATTTTGTCACTTTTTGTTTTAAAATTGTTCTAAAAGGATAATATTTACTATTTAAGTAAAAATTTGATTACAATCTTAATCATATATAGTGTTTTACATTTCAAACCCATTACAAAAAATTTAGTGAAAAAATGTCAAAACTCTCATCAATTATAAAGAAAATACAAAAAGCTAAAAGTACAAGAATTAATTCAAGTATAAACTTTAAATTGTAAAAAAACTTGTGAATATAATTTTTACATTGAAAAGACACAACTTTTGAAATTGATGAATTAAGCTTTTTAATAAGGATTTTATAAGTCTTATTTTATTTCATAATTGTATTTGTAATATTTTGATTGTAATTGGTAGTTTAAATATTAAATATGTTCATTTACATATAAATAGCTCTTGAAATAGAAAATAGATATTTGTATCTTTGCCTTTCACAATAATTCGCAAAAATAAATTCTATATTATATTGTTTATAAATTTTATGATTTTATACAATATATATTGAATATTTTATAGTATTATAAAGTTTATCATAATTATTCAATTAAAATAATTATATCTGAAATTATAATTTAAAGTATATAATTGATCACTTCATTATTATCATAAAAAAATTACTATTATTTTCAAATACAATATAATACATTATTATAAATTTTCAACCTTTAATATTTTGAAAAATATCAAAACTTTAGATTTTACTATCTTGGATACATTTTGAGATACATTTGTTATTTAATTATTCATTCAAAGATTAATTTTAGTATTTTAATTTGATAAGATTTGAATATAATTTATACTGGAATCAATAAAAATATAACATTGTCTGTCTATAGCAAAAAAAAAAAAAAAGAAAGATTGCTTAGTATAAATATTACAAAAAAACATCTCTTAGACTCATTTTAAATTAGGTAAATAAAAAATCAATTGATGAAAACATTTATTTTTATATAAAATGTCTTTAGGACAAAATCAATAGTTGATTTTTATAAGAAAATATATGAGCTAGAATAATATTTTGTAATATATTTTTAATGTGTATATGAATGTCAAAATTAAGCATTTATGACACTATTTTGAAAATGTACCATGTTCTTTTTAAATTGAAATATTATGCTTTCTTAAACAACTTAGTTAAATTTTTTAAAGTTTTTAAATTTTATCGCAATCAAAGTCAATGAATAACAGTAATTTTATGCAATGTCTAAAGAAAGAAAATCTATAAAGAAATCCGTAAGTTTTGTTGATCCTGAAGATGTTGAAAAAGCTTTAGAAGGATTAGAAGATGAAGGTCATAGAAAGTCTTCAACTTCAAAATCTAGTCTTATTGTAATTAAAGAAGAACCACCACCACCACCACCTCCCGAAGAATACGGTGTTCACATATACAAGACTGTTAAAAAAATACAAGAAGAACTTGCAAAAATTCCACCTCCAAAGCTTGTACCTCTTCTGCCAACAACAACGCGAGTGCCTCTTCCATGTCTCCCACCACCTTCGCCACCGCCTTCTCCTCCAAAAGCTCACATAGAGCCTCAAATAAATCTTCTTGATGATCCAAAATGGATGAAAGAATTTTGGAAGTCATTCAAAAATGATGATGATAGGAGGACGGTTCGTGATTGTATATTATGGAAATTACCAATTGCAAAATTATATGCTGTAGGATGTGTTTGGTTTTTTGGCCAAAAATTGTTAAATGCACATAAAAGCAAAGTTTTAAAAATTAAAGGCCGTCTTACACACAACATTGAATATTATCCTACCATTGTAAATATGAAAACTGGCATTTTATGGTCTTTACATCATCCACATCATATATGGCGACAAATGCCAAATCTAGATTTTTTGCCTTATGGTGTGAACAAAATGTTAGCTGGTTGTGGAGGGTTGCTTGTTTTTCAAGGTGGACTTCAACCACGTTCATTAGAATTTGTAGATGCAGATCCTTATAGACCAAAACGTGATCCGCCTTTAGTCAAAACAACTAATTGGATGAGTAAGTATCCACCTCAACCAATGTTGGTAGTAGCTAATCCAATTACAAGACGATTTAGAATATTGCCTCCTCTAGATATTGTCTTGAATAAAGTACTTGCTCGTATTACAGTATCGGCTTTATCAGACTCATACATTATCCACCTTGTTGGATGGCAAGAAAGTCAAGATCATACATCAGACACTCTTATAGTAGGTGTATATAAATCAATGGAAAAAAAATGGCACTTTCATCCAAATCATACACCAAATGAAGAGCCCATGAAGCCTTTTAAACCTGACTTTGTTTACAAATTAAGTTTTGAAAGTGCATATCGGACATTACCTATGGTTCATTGTAGTGATGGTCCAGTAATTTATGTAGCTGGAAAGATTATGGATGTTACTGAAGATCCTAAAGAGCCTGAAAAATGGACACCTTCTATTTTGAAATACATTTTTCGAAAACGGATTTGGGAAAAAGATTATTGGCCATTGCATGAAACAATGGAAGCTCCTCAATTAGTAGAGTGTGAATCTAAAATGTATGCAGTAAGTAGGACTTTGGCACGACCAAGGACATTGCATATTTATAAACTTATTGATTTTGATCTAAATCAAACAGAGCTATACAAAGGATATATGGACCTCGTGAATGTTACAATGATGGATTGTAATATGTACAATAAATGTTTTCTTGATTCTAATAATGTTGAAATAACCACTCAATATTGTTGTATTGGAGGGATGGAACGTATTTGGATCATGTGCCATACTCTTCCTGTAATGGTTTTTTTCAATGTTAAAAGGAAGTTTTGGGAATATACACCATCTATTCCTATGTTTGATCCCGGAAAGACTGTTATTGGTAATTGGTTGTATCAACCCACTATACATGCACAAGTATCTGGATGAACGAAGGTATTGTTTAAAATTTATTAAAAAAATAATATATATTCTCAATTTTACTTTCAAATTGATTACGTAAAATTTATTTAATTATTCGTTGTAATTTTTATTAATAATTTTATAAAACTATAAATAATACATGTATATTTAAATATTATCAAGGTTCATGAGATATTTAGTAAGAGGTTTCCAAAATATAAATAGTACCAAAAATATTTAAAGATAATAAAAGTAAATTAATTACCTGAATACAAATATGTCATTCAACAAACTCATTTGGAGTTTTTTTCTTTAAAATTCAAAAACATAATTATTTCAAATAAAAATAAAAAATTTAAAAAATAGAATATTTTGATAAATTTTATTTTGTTTGCCATGAATTGTTAATTTTTTAAAAATGACTTTTTTGAAAGCACTTAAGTAGATATTGGTTCATTCCATTTATCAGGTCCAGTAGGGTCATCTCCAAGAGGGTCCCAATTTGGCCCTCGATATTCTTTACTCCATAATGCAGTAAAATCAGGATCCCAAACACAACTTGCAAGTGCATTTTTGCTCAAATCTGGTGGATACATTTTCGCTTTTTTGCCTAAGTCCCACCCTGGATGCCTATCCATGTTATTCCAAACACATTTACCAACATCAAAAATAACTCCAGTTCCACAATGGGGAACATAAAAACAAATAAATGAAAGTCCTCCTCGACATTCATAAGTTGGTTCATCAATGTGGTTAATACACATGTAACAATTTTGAAACAAATAGTTGTATTGACGTTTTGGCATAGTTGCAATTTTTGTAAAATTTAATTTTGGAGAACCTTTTTTATATTCTACTAGTCTAACTTCAAATCTCCCTTGAGGTACTTTAGTATTTTTAGAAGTTGCACGTGACACCATGTATAGATTTTGACTACATTCCATAAGAAGACAATTTTCTATTTTTTTGTGATATAATTCTTGACAAAATGAAAATCCTGTGATTTCTTTATTTTCAAAATCAAAACATGAAATAACTGGAATCCACTTGAGCTCAGCTACTTCAAATGCATCATTTTGTACTTTAATTTTTCTTCCATGGTCAGCCCATTCAGAAATCCAAAATAGTCTATTGTCAAGAAAAATAAGATCATTACTTTGAGTATTATGAAGGTGTCGTACATAGAGGCGGCTATAAGTTCCAATCCAATTTTTAACATTTGAGTTATAAATTGCAACAATGACCTCATCTCTACAAGGTACAACTTCTGTATTTGGAGGCTCGCTTGTATCTTTATTAAGTTCGTTTGTGTTAGGAAGGACATTGTAACCAACAAAATAAATATTGTACATACTACTACCATCTTCTCTCTCAGGATCAAGCTTCACTTCCATACGTGCCATTCTATTGTTTAATTGTCTATTTGGAAATGGATGCACGTATTCAAACCTTCTTAGTAATGGATTACAAACACATGTAATTGTTTGCGGTGGATACATATTTTGGTCCCACCAACCTTGCATAGGTAGATCATATTCTCCTTCAATTTTTTCTCGTGGTTGCCATCCACCATCAACAACAAGATAACCTTTTTCACCGGCAATGATAGTGTTAACACCGGTCGGAAGAAAATTTAGTGTTGGTAAACGCACCCATGGGTGGATTTTATAACCATACTTTTCTATGATATCAAAATCTACCCAATCTTTATTAGTCATACATGATGTTGAAGTAGGATGATTGCGTGGGCTGAAGTTGCTCATAGCCATGCGCATTAGCTAGAGTAGATGATGCGAATGAGCTAGACTAGCAACTAGAGAAGTGGTACTAGTTAGAGATAATGAGAATTGGGTCTCCCAAGTGATATGGGCTGATCCTAGTGTACTAGGAGTGGAGTATGGGCTGATGTCCCATATGGTTTGCCAAGGGGACTCCCTTGGGTGTACTACTTAAGAGGGGCAGCCCATGAGTAAAGATCATCTCTTTCCTATGCATTCCAAGTGTTTGTGTGAGGCTTTGGCATTCTAATCTAACCTTCAATAGGTTATGGGCCCACTCATGTGTTTTGCGTGAGTCAAAGATTAGATTGCTCATTGTGTGGAGGTCGTGCTTTGGAGCGCTGATTTTGGAGTATTGGAGCGCTGATTTGGAACTTTGGAGGGCTGAATTCGAGCTTTGGTGGGCTGATTTCGACATTGGGAGGTATTACAATCTTCCTACCTTTGATCTACGTGTTGGAGGGCTGAATTCGCACTTTGGAGCTATCATTTGTTGATTTGGAGCTTTTGGAGCACTTTGGAGCACTTTTGGAGTTTATACACGTCTACAAGGGCTGAATTGGAGCTTTGGAGCTTATTGGTGCTTGTTGGAGTATATTGGAGCTGATTGGAGCTTATTGGAGCTTATTGGAGCTTATTGGAGCTTATTGGCTCAATTTGTGCTCAATTTGTGCACTTGTGTTGTTGCAAGGCACTTTTATGCTTTGAGGCTCTTGGGGTGAGTCTACAATCTGATTTTGGTATTGCAATTCTTGCACAAGGGTTTGGAATGTGAGTTATGCCCTTGGAGTGCTCAAAATTAGAGTTTGGGTTAGTGAATGCACAACGGGGCTGATTTGATGAATTTCAATGCAATTAGGACTTGAAGGGGCTGAATTTGCATTGATTTAGAGTCCTTGGAAGGCACAAGGGTGTCCATAGGGTGCGTTACGTGTTGTGAAGCACAAGGGTGCTGATTTGAGTGGATTTGAGCCAACGAGTGCGCAATTCTCCTAGTTAGGGTGTTGTGGTATGATCTTGTGCAAATTCACTAAGAACCATCACGATTGAGTGTTGTGAGGTTGATGTGTAGCACAAAGGTGCTAATTTAGTGTTTGGAATTAGTTTGGAGGCATTAGAAGCACGTACGTGTGCAATTTGCTTCACAAATCACAAAATTGTCAAAAATCATAAAAACAATTTTTCTTAGCTTTCTAGGGGCTGAATTTTGTGAGCGTACGTCCTTCAATCAAGGATATGGCTACATTTGAGGGTGAAGGTGCTAAGGTTGTAGACAAGTTCGATGGCGTGAACTTCCACTTGTGGAAATTCAAGATGGAAATGGTCATGGCCGAAAAAGAATTGTGGGAGATAGTTGAGGGTAGTGAGGAACCGCCTTCGTCCGACGCCGAGGCTAGGGTACGAACTGCGTACACTCGGCGAGAGAAAAAGGCCTTTGCGATTTTGGCTCTTAATCTTTCTGATTCCCAGCTTTCTCATATTCGGTCGTGCAAGACTCCCGCCGAGGCATGGGCCAAGCTTTGCAATATTCATGAGGCAAAGAGCTTGGTCAATATCTTGTTTTTGAGGCGCAAGTTTTTCACCATCAAGATGGAAGAAAACGACGACATGTTGGCGCACATCAACAAAGTCAAGGCTCTTGCGGATCAGCTCAACGGCGCAGACGTCAACATTACCGACGGTGATATCGTTATGACGCTCCTCGAGAGTTTGCCGCCGTCGTACGAGTATCTTATCGTTGCTATGGAGAGTAGGCCCATTAGCGAGCTCACTCTTGATTATGTGACATCACGGTTGTTGCATGAACTCTCGCGGCGCAAAGAGAACGAGACTCGTGGCGATAGCGCGGCGCTTATGGCGAAGCAATCCAAGAGCGGTGCGAGTGGGAGCTCTACAGACAAGGTATGCTACTATTGCGGTAAGAAGGGCCACTTGGCAAAATTTTGCTACAAACGCAAGAGAGAAGAAAGTGCCAACAATACAAAGGTCAACGATGCAGGTGATGAGTACGCATTTATGACTAGCGTCTCTTCTTGTAGTAATGACGGGGACGAGTATGCAATGATGGCAAGTGACGTGTCATGCAATGGTAGTGTGATCGATTGGATTGTTGATTCGGGAGCCTCGAGTCACATGGCGCCCATTAGGACTTGTTTCCAATCATATCACGTCATATCTCCAAAGAATGTCATTTTGGGTGATGATACGGTTCTTCAAGCCGTGGGTAAAGGATCCATCGTCGTAGACACCGAGGTGAAGGGTCGTGTGAAGACAATTACCATCCATGATGTCCTCCACGTTCCCAAGTTGAAGGCAAATCTTTTATCGGTGCGACATTTGGTGATGAAGCATTTGCGAGTGGAATTTAGCGACCAAGGGTGTTTTGTGTTGTCTCCAAGTCGTGAGGAGGTGGCCATTATACACGAAGTCAACGGCTTGTACCAAATCAAGTTTTCCAAGATGCACGCGGCGGAATCCGCAACGTTGGTGCAATCGAGTTCAAACGAAGACAAGTTGGCGTTGTGGCATCGTCGTCTCGGGCATTTGAATGTCAAGAGTGTGAAAGCACTCCGTGGAATGGTAAGTGGCATGGATCTTGCACAATCACACGTCGCACCTAGTTCATTCACATGTGAGGGTTGTATTGAAGGCAAACAACAACGCTCACCGTTTCCAGTTGATGGGGCAACTCGTGCAACCAAGGTTCTTGAGATTGTGCATTCCGACGTGTGTGGTCCAATGAAGACCACGTCTATGGGGGGTTGCAAGTATTTTGTGACGTTCATTGATGATTTTTCGAGGAAGATATGGTTGTATCCGATCAAAGCAAAGAGCGAGTGTTTTGAGAAGTTCAAAGAGTTCAAGGCGTTGGTTGAGAAGCAATCCGAGCACAAGATCAAGGTGTTTCGATCGGATAATGGCGGCGAGTTCTTGTCCAACCAATTTGGAGAGTTATTGAAGAAAGAAGGCATTGCTAGACAAACCACAACGCCATATACACCACAACAAAACGGAGTTGCAGAGCGTGCAAATCGAACAATTGTGGAAATGGCAAGGAGTATGTTGCATGCACAAAATTTGGGTTTGGACCTTTGGGCGGAAGCGGTGGTGACTGCGGTGTACACACGCAACCGATGCCCGACCAGTGCGGTTCAAAACATGACACCAGAGCAAGCGTGGAGTGGGAGGCCTCCCCGCGTGGAGCACATGCGCACATTTGGATGCATCGCATTTGCAAAGGTACCCGATTCTCAAAGAACCAAACTTGAGGCCAAGGCAACAAAATGTGTGTTTCTTGGATATTGTGAAGGTACCAAGGCGTACAGGCTCATGTCGCTCGAGACCAAGAAGATCATTCGAGCTCGTGATGTGACATTTTGCGAGAATTCCAAGGTTGAAGACAATTTGGACGATGGTCCAAGTGGGAGAAGTGGCGATAAACCAGCGATTGTGGACCAATCTTCCAAATCTCCCGTTATTGATATTGTTGATGAAGACAAAGATGACGAAGATGGTGGTGATGACGAACATATTGAGGAGCGACCTTTGAAGACGAAGAATGGCGACAAAAAGGCACAAGCAACGGCGGTTGAAGACAATGCATCCTCGAGCGATCGTCGTTATCCAGAGAGAAATCGTAGACCACTTGGCGAGTGGTGGAAGAATCATATTCTCCCTCAAGGTGAGGAGGAGCATGCAAACGTTGCACTTTTAGATGCTCCATTGACGATTCGTGAAGCGTTGAGTTGTGATGATGCAAACAAGTGGGAGCAAGCCATGCAAGAGGAGTACAAATCGTTGATGGACAATGGCACTTGGGAATTGACTCCCCTCCCCAAGAATCGCAACGCTATCGGTTGTAAGTGGGTATTTCGTGCAAAGAGAGATGCAACGGGTGATGTGGTTCGTTATAAGGCAAGATTGGTGGCAAAGGGCTTTTCACAAATCGAAGGTGTTGATTTTCATGAGACCTTTGCACCGGTGGCAAAATTCACCACTATTCGATGCATTTTGGCCATCGGGGCTGCCATGGATTTGGAAATGCATCAAATGGATGTGAAGACGGCGTTCTTGAACGGCGAGTTGGACGAGGACATCTACATGGTACAACCCGAAGGATTTGTGCAACGAGGTAATGAGAACCTTGTTTGCAAGTTGAACAAGTCATTGTATGGGTTGAAGCAATCTCCACGCGCATGGTATCAAAAGATTGACACGTTTCTTGTTCATATCGGGTTCACAAGGAGCATCGCTGATCACAGCTTGTATTTCATGCAAAAGGGGCAACATGTGGTCATCGTGATCATATATGTGGATGATTTGATCATCCTTGCAAGTTGTATGAGCTCTTTGAAGGCATTGAAGGCAATGCTTGAGAACGAGTACGAGATGAGTGATCTCGGTGAGTTGCACTTTTGTTTAGGAGTTGAGTTTGTGCGAGATAGAGCAACACGCACCATAACAATGAATCAAAGCAAGTATGTTATGGATGTTCTCAAACGCTTTGGCATGGAGGATTGCAAACCGGTTGGCACTCCATTGGATGTGAATTCCAAACTCGTGAAACTCACCGATGAGGAGTATGCATTAGAGGCTCAATCTATGGTGGATGTGCCATACAAGCAAGCTGTAGGGTCATTGATGTATGCTATGATTGCAACAAGGCCGGACCTTGCGTATCCAATCAGCGTTGTGAGTCAACACATGGCAAGACCGGGTTCAAGTCATTGGGTTGCGGTCAAGAGGATCATGCGGTACTTGAAAGGCACAAGTGATGTGAGGTTGTGTCTTGGAGGTGACAACATTGTGTTGAGTGGGTATTGTGATGCGGATTATGCGGGTGATACCAATGATCGTAGATCCACCACGGGGTACATGTTCAAAGTTGGATCGGGGGCCGTTTCATGGAATAGCAAGCGCCAACAAACCACGGCCACGTCAACGGTTGAGGCGGAGTACATGGCGACGAGCCACGGTACGAAGGAGGCCATTTGGTTGAGGCAACTAATGGCGGATGTGAGATGCATTCAAGAGGAGGCTACAACAATCATGTGTGACAACCAAGGGAGTATGTCATTGGCGAAGAATCCAACGCATCACTCACGTACAAAGCACATTGATGTGCAATATCACTTCATTCGAGAGAAGTTAGAGATGAAGGTGATAGAGTTGAAGTATTGTCCAACGGAGCACATGGTGGCGGACGTGCTGACAAAGGCTCTTGCGAGAGATCGACATCAAAGACTAGTGGTGGCATTTGGGCTCCAAGGCTTTGGCTATTCGCAAAGTGGGAGTGTTGAAGTAGGATGATTGCGTGGGCTGAAGTTGCTCATAGCCATGCGCATTAGCTAGAGTAGATGATGCGAATGAGCTAGACTAGCAACTAGAGAAGTGGTACTAGTTAGAGATAATGAGAATTGGGTCTCCCAAGTGATATGGGCTGATCCTAGTGTACTAGGAGTGGAGTATGGGCTGATGTCCCATATGGTTTGCCAAGGGGACTCCCTTGGGTGTACTACTTAAGAGGGGCAGCCCATGAGTAAAGATCATCTCTTTCCTATGCATTCCAAGTGTTTGTGTGAGGCTTTGGCATTCTAATCTAACCTTCAATACATGAGACATCTGGCAAATTTTCATATTGTTTGCAAGGATCTGAGTTTGTTGATTCCAATATTACTTTTGGCACTTCTGGCGGTGGTAAACTTGGTGGAGGAGGTGGAGAAGGAAGTGTAGGTGGAGGCATTCCCATACCACAACAAATTGGTTCTGGTGGTTTTGGTCTTGGCTTAGGTAGTGGTGGAGGCACCTCATTACATGGATCTCTTGGATCTATGGTTTTGGAATCATCACTTTCTAATTTTGGATCTTGAGTTATTAATTCTAAAATGTCTGATTCAAATATTTCTGGATTTGGCTCAGAAGGTAAATCTGCGCAATATCCAAGACAACTGTACATTCCTTGTACTTGAAAATTAAACATTGGAAACATTTTAATGTATTTGTTAGGATTGTTAGGAAGGGATTGTTTTGAAGGATACCAATCTATCAAAGCAATATCCGCAATTCGGAACTTTCTCCATGCTTGATCTAGTTCCAAACCACAAAGTTGTGGTAAAAATCGTGCAACATCATCAATTGTAGTAGTTCTCCACCCCACAGGACAATTATCATGGTAACGAAGTTGATTTAATGTTGGATCTGGAAGTTTATAAACATCATCAATCCAATCTAAATTCTTAATCTCAGGAAATTCAAAATTAAAGCTCAATTTCAATCCTTCATATTGCATTTTTTAATGTAATTGTTATATCAATGAGAATTATTTTGATTTAAAAAATATTTTTATATCTCATTGATTTAAATGCAACATTGAATTCTTCAAAGTTTGTCGAAATATTTTAAAAGAAAGAATTTAATCAATGCTTTGTTTTTACAAAAACATATTATTTTGTTATGATTTCATTTCTTATGGAGAATTTGAAGATTTTTCATTCAATTTACTAGTAACTTTACCAATGAGGGAATCTATAAAATTCATTGACTTTTTAAATATATACTAAATGTACTATAGATCAACATGTGATCTATAGTTTGAATGTAGTTGACATAATCTAAAATCTATAACTTAGTGTTTTTATATTGATATGGTTTATGATAATTATTCTTTTATACTTGTTGAATTGTCAATAGTTATTGTTATATGACTTTTTGGAAACGACATGACTTTTGAACAATTTTTTAAAGTCATTTAACAATCACACTAAAAGTGGTATTTTTTTTATGATACACTAGAGCACATATTAATTAATTAATTTGAAGAACAAGGTAAGAATCAAGCCGCGCCACATGTTAAAATTGGGATATATCCCATAAAGATTATCAAGGATCTTTGTTTCCTCCAATTATAGAAGCAAGTAGCTTCATCACTTCATTAAAGATTGAGACTTGCACTACCTAAAAATTTTGAAAAATATAATTCATTGAACTCCTATGAACGATTTCCACAATTTCAAGGCAATTGTTGTGACTGAGACGATCAACATGGAGAGCTCACTTTCTAAAGTTAGAGCATCTCTACCAGTGCACTCTCAAGTTCATCTAGAGCATACTATGTAATTCTCCACAACATCACTCAATTAGACTCTAAAAATAGTAAGTAAGCCACTCGCAAGTCACCACACATAGATTGTACAATCATGATGTGCAATTAAGAAGAGAAGATACACTAGCTTGTTTTTAGGCCTTGAACTGCGTTACACTTTTCACTATCACACTCCAAATAAATTGTTGACCAACCCATGCACATCATCCATTGTTTTCCAAAGCCAAAGAGCTATCCAAAGTGTTGATGGAGATGCTCTAAGTTAGTACAGTCTGGTGCCAAGTACCCAGGCGGTGCTGAACTTCCAGCCGTAGAGCCTGTATGCGCCGTGGGTGGCTTTGGGCAAGCGCATTGAGAACCCCACGTACAAGAATTCCTTTACCACATCCGCCAGGTCCATCCCAATGTATGAGATCGCCATTGCTGACTTCGTCTTGTCCGAAGTCTGGTTCACGTTTACCTTGTGCACATGTACCTGCATCGTCCCCGCCTTTGCGTTGTAGTCCACCCACACTTCCAACTGCACCCCCGCCATTCATACATACAATTGCATCCACACAATCATGTTAGAATATCAACGACATTGTGTACTGAGAACATTACAACAGATCCCAGTGGCTTACACCAGCCATTATCATTGAAAACCAAGTGTAAGCAATCCACTTGGGTTACATACGTCGGTTTTCAGTGAAAGCGGCCGGGATCTACTGTAGTGTATGTATTTAGAAGGAGACATGATCAAGAGACACTACTAGAAAATCACGACCAAAACAACAGAAAATCAACTCATTTCTGTTGGTCCGTGCACTGTAAGTGCCTTTTTCACTGATTTCTAACTTTCTGTAAATGCAACAATAGAAGTCGCTTGATTTCTGTTGGTCCGTGCACTGTAAGTGCGTTTTTCACTGATTTCTGTTGGTCTGTGCACTACAAGTTTTTCACTGATTTCTGTTGGTCTGTGCACTTCCAATTTTAACTTTCTATAACATTAAAGGAAATCTGAAGCCTCATCAAAACTGCAAGTTCTCATGCACATAAATTAATAAAAAATATATATATTAAAAAAAATTGAATAATTTTAAAATATATATATAAAATAAAAAATAAAAATTGAAATCTCACGTGGATATGTGGCAGCATTTCGGCCACATCAACTTGGATAATAAATTTTTAATAAATTTTAAAATAAATTTTTAATATATTCTTAATATAAAATAAAATAAAATAAAAATAAAACATTTTTAAAATAAATTTTAAACATTATAAAAACACTTTTTAAAAATTTCTGTAATAATTAATAATATTATTTTATTAAAAATTTATAAAAAATTAAAATTAATTTTAATTACAAAAAAAATAAAAATAAAAAATGTTTTTGTCAAATTTTTTTTTGGGAGTGGATCTGGCAGACTTTTCTATATAGTTACTAAAAGTTTCAAAAAATTCCAAAAATATTCTTTTTTGAACGAAATTTTGATGGCTGGGAGTGGTTTTATTTCCACAGCAGACTTGACATATTTTTAGCGAAGTCAAAAAAAAAAAAATTTCAAATTTTTTTTTCCATTAGATCAGGCAGGCTTTTTTCTATACCTACAAAAAGTTTCAAAAAATTCCAATTTTTTTTTTTTTTCGACGAAATTTTAATGGCTGTGAGCTGTTTTTTTTTCCATAGCAGACTTTGGATATTTTTAACGATGTCAAAAACTTTTTTTTTTTCAATTTTTTTTTTGTAGTGGATTAGGCAGGTTTTTATCTATATCTATAAATAAATTCAAGAATTTCTAAAAACATATTTTTTTGGGTATCAAAGATAAGAATTATTTTTTAGTTGAACCCTCTTCTACTAAAATGTATGTAGAAGCTTCACAACATATTGGATCAAAGTGAAATTTTTACCACTAATACTAGACTTTAGAACGCAACATTTCCAACAATTTTTATTAAAATCGGATTCCGTATGGAGGAGAAACAAGCCTTCAAAGTTCACTAAAATTGTCAAAAGTCGAAAATTTTGATGTCGGCATTTATAAGTAACAATAAGTAAACCGTAGTAGCACAAAGTAACTTACCATCGGTGAGTTGGTAAGATCTCTTGGTTACCATGTAGGAGGTCTCGGGTTCAAATCCGGATGGTGGAGGTGTTGTGGGGTATTGTGGTCCGGGCAGCCCGAAACTATGGTCTGGGCAGTTGGAGACTGTGGTCCGGTCAGCTGAAAATTACAGTCCGGGCAGCAGGAATTTTTTCCCCAGGCAGCAGGAATTTTCCCCCAGGCAGCAGGAATTTTCCCCCGGGCAGCAGGAAAATTTTTCCCAGGCAGCCGGAAAATTATTGTCTAGGAGGTTGCAATTTTTAGGTCGGGCAGCACAAATTTTGTTTTCAGCAAAGCTAAATTTTTTAATTCGGGTAGTATAATTATTATTTTTGAGTAATTGAATTTTTTGGACCAGAACAACAAGAATCAAACAACATATCTCTGTTGAAAAATGTCTAGATCAACTTGTCCAAATCAACTCCAACTATCAACCATTCTCTGTTAATTTTTTGTTGTTCTGGACACATATTTTCTAGTAGTGAGAGCTGGGGAATGCATGCTAGTGTGTTCAATTCAATTTAGCTGACGTACTTTGTGGTCAACGAGTTGGTTGTCGTCGCCGAGGAACTTCA
Source organism: Pohlia nutans (assembly GCA_022496805.1). Lineage (NCBI taxonomy): Eukaryota > Viridiplantae > Streptophyta > Bryopsida > Bryales > Mniaceae > Pohlia > Pohlia nutans. The sequence goes on from CM040097.1 coordinate 20,597,719, forward strand.
TGGCCACGGAGCGCGCACTATTGATGTCTAGGGCAACGTGGAGTGCGGGAGGGCCCCAACTCTCACCGTTGCGGGAGATGTTGATCTCCATGGCCACGGTGCGGCTATTGGCACTGCCCAGCGATTGGCTCGTCTTGATGTCGATAGCAAACAAGCCTAGACCGTAGGCTTTCCCTGTTGGATCCCGCCACCGACATAGACGGCGTGATGGCGAACGCGATCCCTTTGCCGCTGATGAACGAATACTTGTCGGAGTATTGGTCGATGTTCATCGTGAACGACGCCATGTACTTGGAGTTTTTCTTCCACAGCTGCAGGGGTGTTTGGTGTTGATTCCGAGCCGAGTACACCGCGTCGTCGGTGCTCTGGAAGGGGACAAAGTTGGAGCCTGCGCGAATGTCCGCTGCGGTAGGCACCATGCACGTGTTCTGGGGAGTGGCGTCCGAAATGCCGCTTGCAATGGTGCACTTGAGTTTAGGGGAGAATGACAGAGGGGACATGGTCACTTCTTTTGGCGCTGTCTCTGCTCTAGCCAAACCCAACATTGCCAAAAAGAGCAGTGCTGCTATCACTGTGGTGGTTTGTCCCGCCATTGCTTGCTCCTACGTGAAAATATGTAACCAACATTTATACAACTTTCAAAAGTAAAGTGTAATTTAACACAAATGTCAATTTCAGACTCACGTTTCAAAATTCTAAGTCTAGAGGCTTAAACTTTGTGGAAAGAGGAATCAAGTTCTACCCAATTTGGTAACAAACCTCCAAATAAATTTTGGAGAGGTTTAACAACCCTAATGCTTCTAATCTATTAGAAGTACACAATCTACCTTCAAGAACTTCTATTGTAATAGACGTGACTGAAAAGATCAATACTTTTGTGATATTGGTGTGATTCAGAGCAACAATATTGGAACACTAAACCAAGCATTCAACTGTACTTAACTCTATCAACTAGGATTAGTATAGATTTCACAGTTTCAGGCCGCCCGCCCGCCCGCCCTGGAAAGTGACAAAGTCATCATTCGGCTAACAAAATGAAATTGACATTTAGATGTTATCAAGGGCACTATAATGTTTATGAGAGTTGTATTGGCTAACTGATTCAGTGGTCGCATATAGTATTCAAGAACCTTACCAAAGGAGCGCGTAGCTAAGTGAAGTACATACATTGTGAAGATGTAGCTAGAAAAACGCGGCAATAATCAAGAAGAAGACAACTGTACCTTTGCAACGTGTATACAATATCCAATGGTAATTGCATAGGGGAGCATCCACGTACTGGTCCACTTGCAGCTTCAACTTGGTACGATTCAATGAAGCATGTACTTAAAAATGGAACAATTTGAACTTCTGAAGGTGTACGTCAATGAGGATTGGCTTGCAGTAGGAGAAGTGAAAATGCTTTGAGTTCTTCGTTTATTTATAACAACCAGCTTCTTTAGGCATTCAACCGACGTTGATTTGTGTCGACTCTGATGCAATTAGTGTCAACTCTAATGAAATGTCAATTCCAAGTCCGTCCAACACTTGCAATCTGTCACAGTAAGCTACCGAGTGATCGAAAAGTACAGTGAAGACTTTTGGGTTTCTTCACCGTCATCATCCTCATGGAGGACACCTTATTCTTGTTTTTAACCCCAACTAGTGTTTTTCCTGTGTATTTTTTCTTGAAGCGTGACTGGCGACGTAAAAAAATTGGGAAAGAATATTTGGCAAAATCTTAAGCTTACAATCATATTGTGATAGAATTTCTTCATATTTTGGTAGTTCTCTTCACAAAATCTAGCTATCTTCACAAAAAATATAGAGAAAATCTGACGAAAAAATTCAAAATTTTCTCATTTTTTCTTCAACAAAAGAGAAATTCCATATATTGTAAAGAAATCTAGCGAAATATAGCCACAAAAAAAATGTTGATCCCAGCCAGTAGATATGTCTCAACAAATCAATGTTCATGATGTGATTATGATCAAGGGTTTAATTTTGACTAATCTATATGCACATAAGAAGGTTTGAATCATTCCAATTTGATTCATGAAATGAAAAATATGAAGAGTTTTATTTTGCTAGCAATTATGACATCTCTTCACAAAAAAGTTCTTGAACACCTTTGAACTTCTTCTCTGAATTTGATTTTTTATACTTTTAGAAAAAGAACATAACCATAGGATGTACATTTCCTACTAGAACATTCTCACCATTGGAATTGACATTTTTCAATTCTATAATCAAGTTATTAGTAATTTAGTGTTTCCTTTCAACATGTACCACTTTGCACTTAATAAAAATTTCAAGAATGAATATCAAGTATTCATTGTTGATTTTTTTTCTTATGCATCCTCAACTTATTTCCTTAGCTTGATGACCTTATTTCCTTGACTTAGAATGATGAATTTGTCACTTTCCATGGTGGGAAGGCAGGCGGCTTGAAACTTAAATCTATACCTATCCTAGTTGATAGAGCTTTGTGCTTGGTTTAGTGTCCCAATTTTGTCGCTATGAAACACACCAATATCACAAAAGTGCCAATCTTTACATTCACGTATATCACAATAGAAAATCTTGAAGGCAGATTGTGAACGTAGTTGTAGTGAATCAGAAGGACTAGGGTTGTTAGACCTCTCTAAAATTTGCAAGTTTGTTACCAAATTTGGTAGAATGTGATTCTTCTTTCCTCAAAGTTCAAGCCTCTAGACTTTGAGTTTTGGAACACGACACTGAAATGGACACTTGACAGTGTTTTATACTTTACCTTTGAAAGTTGTATAAATGTTGGTTACATGTTATCACGCAAGTGCAAACAATAGTGGGACAAACCACCGCGGTAGCAGCACTGCTCTTTTTGGCAATGTTGGGCTTGGATGGAGAAGAGACAACGCCAAAAGAAGTGACCATATCTGCTTTATCCTTCTTCTCCAAGCTCAAGTGCACCATTGCAAGCGGCATTCCGGACGCCACTCCCCAGAACACGTGCAGGGTGCCCATCGCGGCGAACATCCGCGCAGGCTCCAACTTTGTCTCCTTCCAGGGCACCGACGACGCCGTGTACTTGGCTCGGTACCGACACCGAACGCCCGTGCAGCTGTAGAAGAAAAACTCCAAGTACGTGGCGTTGTTCTCGATGTCATTCACGGTGAACATCGACCAGTACTCCGACGAGCACTCGTTAATCGGCGGCAGAGGGATCACGTTTGCCATCGCGCTGTCCATGTCGGTGGTGATCCAACAAGGAGAGCCTAGGCCTGTTCGCTATCAATGGCAAGACGGGCCAGTCGCTGGGCGGCGCCAACAGCCGCACTGTGGCTGTGGAAATCGACATCTTCCGCAACGGCAAGAGCTGAGATCCTCTCGCGCCCCACGTCAGTCTGTACATCAATAGCGCACGCTCCGTGGCCACGAAGTTCCTTGGCGACATCAACCAACTCGTTGACCACAAGGTCCATTAGCTGAAATGAATTGACACATTAGCTGCCTACTAAACCCTCTTGATTATCTGTCCTTCTAAATATATACACTACAACAAATATATATTCCAGCCGCTTTCACTAAAAATTGACGTATGAAAACTGACGTATTTGACGTATGTTAAATGGTCCACTTAATTACACCCGGTTTAAGTGATTGGGGTCTGTTATAATGTTGGGCGAAAGCATGGTAAACTGAACCACTTGTGATCCCTGTGAAGAAGCAACAATGTAAGGTCCAAAAATCTATTAAATTTTTATTTTTTTGTGAATTTTTTTGGTGGATAAAATAAAAGATACAATTTTTAACAAGTCCAACGAAAAAAATTGAAAAAATCATGTTCAATAAGTATTTATGTGTGTTATAGTAAGGTTAAAGCAGTTAAAATTGGAAAAGTAGTTCAGACCGAATTAAAAAGTAGATATAAAACATGTTGAAATTGCATTAAATATTTAACTTTCAAGAATTTTTTCTTTGGAGCCCTCAAATGCACAATGAACTTATAGAATATATAATTTATATTCATATTGAACATGATTCAATTTATCAGATTTGCTCCCGAAATTTGTTTCAGACATCTGTTTTCAAGCTTTACTTTTAGTAACATTTTCTTAATATTTTAATTTGAAACTTTGAATTGAAGTACCTAATAGAACTATGGAGGGCTCTACCAAATTAGAACTTAAATATATGAATTTTTAGTTGTAATTTATGGCCTTTGACCAAAAAAAATGTAATTTTAGCACTAAGGATGACTTTAATGGTTCAGTTTACCGTGCTTTCACCCTGTTCTAAGTACATGAGGTCCTTGATATTCAGATAACATGATTGTGTGGATGCAATTGTGTATGTATGAATGGCCGGGATGCAGTTGGGAGTGTGGGTGGACTACAATGTGAAGGCGGGGACGATGCAGGTGCGCGTGTACAAAGTGAACGTGAACCAGACCCTGGACAAGACAATGTCAGCAATGGCGATCTTGTATAGTGGGATGGATTTGGAGGCCGTGGTGAAGGAATTCTTGTACATGGGGTTCTCGATGCGCGTGTCCAAAGCCACCCACGTCGCCTACAGGCTCTACGACTAGAAGTTTAGCACTGCTTGGGTGTTGAGTACCAAACTACACTAATTTCAAACCATTGCACCGTAGTCACAGGGTTGCCTTGAAATCATGACCATCTGGCATCGATAGCTGAGCTCTGGTCAACACCAGATGTAGTGGAGTAATTAGTTTCGACTGTGAGATGAGTTGAGTTTTGTCTTAACGCTTGGATTCAATGTGTTTTCTAATTTGTAGTCTTTACGTTATGAAAACATTATACTCTTGAAGACATTTTTGAAGTCAGAGTTTGAATGTTATTTAGCATTGGGAAGATGTCGATATGTAGTTAGGGCTAAGTTTGGATTAAAACGGGGTTACAATAAATAAGTAAATAAATAAAAAATGGATCAGCCCCTCCTAGCTCGCAGGATTTCACCCAAGATCCTAGTAGGATGAATCTCAAATGGATACCTTTCAAATTTTAGTTCGGCCTTGGGATTTCTCGGCAGTTTTTTATTGGTTTTTATTAGCATTAGATGGTAGCTTCTTGGAAACAAAAATGATAACTACAGGGGATTGAGTGAGAATAGGATGAAGAGGTGATTGATTTTTGAAAATTTGCAAAGGTTGATGTCATGGTGGCTTTGTAAATACTTTACTTTCTTGCAATTGAGTTTCTTTAATTTGTGCCAAAAAGAGAAAAGAAAATATGCAGAGGTGACAAGTGCTCTAGTTTGCTTTTCACATTTAACTAAGATCTCCTTATGATCAGCTCTTTGTTTTGTCATAAACAACAATTTTGTATACAATTGGTATGTTTCAAACCACAAAATTTGTGACACAACTGCAAAAGGTTCTTGATATAAATTTAGGTTTCAAGGCATCCACCTTGAAAGGTGCCGAAGTTGTGAATGTACCGAAATCAACGTTCTTATCTTGACTCTTCAGTTTAATTCCTTCTTTTTGCATTGTGTAGTGATATTCAATACTGCTTGTAGGTATACAAGCTGACACTGTACAAACATTTGAGGCCACTCTGATTGATAAGACCTCTGATAAGGGTTTTGATAATGATCTTGGTAAAGCTCCTACCTTAGGACCTATGAATTTAGGCATGGGAAGTAGCAGGAAATGACGTTTTATTTTCAAAGATCCCTATGGGGCCATCGTTCTTCTTCTTGCACTACAAGAAAATTGGTTACTTTTCACTTGCTATTTTGAACCATTTCAGAGTTGCTGAGTGCGTTTGGTAACATTAGACAAGGAAAAGATACCATTTCCGCGATTTCAGTTAGTGAAAAGTGAGTGAGAAGCGACAAATTTGCTTGTAGTGTTGGTAAGTCTCTCTCTCACACCTGCGCATGTGCGGCAGGCTCGAAGCGCCAATTCCCGAGAAACGTGAGGTTCTCAATGTAGCCATTGTAGAGTGGTAGGTCATACCACAAATCCCTCCTCACATTGTAGCAAGCAATCACCGTGGGCCGGTTGCGGCAGGCAATTGTGATCGTGCAAGGGCTGGATGTGCAATCGAACTCTGACCTGTGGCTCATGCGGTAGCCGTAGGGGAACACTTTCCGGAACAGGCGCTCCGGCATCCTTGTCACCTCCTTGCACTCAGGAGTAGAGAATTGATGGTACACGAACGTCCAGATCGTGAGCGTGGCCTTTTCCGTCACACCCCGAGCCATGATGAACAGCTTTTGATCGCATTCCAGGACCTGCGGGTGCTCGACCTCGTGTGCGGGCGGCCACGCATACGCCTGCCATGTCCTCGTCTTCTTTTTGAATCCTAGCAGAACTGGCGCCGCTGCGTCTGGGTGTGGGATGATGACCTAATACCATTTTCATTACAACATTAGAAGAGAAATGTGTATGAAATGACCCCTTCAACATGACACTTCGATTCTTTCATTCATGAATAATCTCTATTTTGGCTTATTCCACTTAGCAATGTCTCAATGGTGTCGTTATTTTATCCATAGCGATGCCTTTTCATTTAACCCTAAAATGTACCAACTTATTACGAAATGTATGGAAGACCACAAGATTATTCTTTAAAAAAATGGATGATTCTCATTTGAGCAATATTAATATCAGATGGACAGCTTGAATCTAGTCAACGTCCACTTCTTGGATGTTGTGACGTTTAGGGTTAAACAATATTACTAGATTTACATAAGACAGATTGTGAAATTTTATCTTATGTACAACTTGATGTTACTATTCACACAAACTTGTTCTATTAGGAGGAATTACTAGTCATGATCCAAAATATCTCACATCATGTTGAATCGTCATCCTACACCTCATAATGGTAATATTGACAATACAAGAATGGAGTGTAAGAGGCAATGAAGTCATCATATATGTGTTGATTTAGGTCCTCACGATGCATAATGGTGCAAAAATTACTTTTGGAAAAGTATTTGAATTTTTTGATTATAATGAACATGGTGTTACCTGCGCGGCGCAAAAGATCGTGGTAGTGTCAATATTGCGGGAGATTAAAGGTAACGCGCGATTGTAGTTTGATATTCCAGGTCGGTAGAGACGACCTTGCGGGAGGCTAAAGACGCGCCACTTGCCTTTGATGGACTTGAAAATCCCGACATAGAGGCCTTCTTGCTCCGGACATTGGCTAATGGCAGGGTGGTAGCCTACGACGTAGACCACGTAGTGATCCGACATCGGTGTCACGTGAATGTGTCCCAACAAGTTTTCAAGGTGGCAATGGAAGTTTGGCAAAATGCGAAAGGTACGTGCTATAGGATTACACACCACAATCAGTTTCTGTCCATTTGGATCAATTCGCGGCTTATGAGGTTTCTGTGGCGGAGGTTTAGGTTTCTCTGGCGGAAGTTTAGATTTCTCCCCTTCTTCACTTTCTTCTCCTTCTTCCTCTGCTGGTTCCTCTTCTTCTTCACCTAAAGGAATTTCCATCAAATTAGCAATTCTCTATTAAAAGGGCAAAGATCTGTACAAAGTAAAATCTAATCTTATTCTAGATATAGAAAAACCACTTGTGTAACTAATATTGACAACATAACATTCTTAAAGTACTAGTAGCTAATACCTTCTAAGAAAATGTACCAAATAAAAGTTAATTTTGAACTAAGTCATGCCAAATCTAACTGCAAATCAAGTGAAAAAAAAGAAGCTATGCCATTCTCCCATATAAGGATACTAGCTCATTGACTTTACACTTATTCAAATTGAACTTAACTTTACAAAACAAGGTGTTATAGATTCTTTTTCATGCCAATTCAAAAGATACTCAACAAAGATTCTTTAGAATGTTATGGATAAAAAAAATTGCCAATTTAATGAAAGTAAATTTCATTGCAAAAAAGGAAAAAGAAATCAGCATCCTTATCAAAGATATGAGTCCCCAACTTTTTCACTATAGTGTCAGATGTGCTACAACAAGGATAGTGCAGTAAATCTACAAAATATTCTAGAATATCATTTTAAGAATAAAGAGATTTGAGTGCACATTTTGAAACTCGTTACTATCACACTCTCCAATATCACATTGAAGTATTTGCAAACTTAAGAATATTTACTATAATTGTGTACACATGTGATTGTGCACTTTCCACATGTCAAATTCTGAACTTAACTAGGTTAGTTAGTAAGAGGTGATACAAAAGAGGTAGGTTGGTTACCAAAGGGGTGATATAAAAAAATAGGTTGGTTTACCAAATGGGTGATATAAAAGAGGTAGATTGGTTACCAAACGGGTGATCTAAAAGTAGGTTAGGGTGATATGAAAGAGGCAGGTTACAGTAGTAGAAACACCGCCCACGTAAACTAGTGAGAAGACCCACGAGAAGACCCCACATGACAAATTAGACTAGTTGTGGGTCTTTTTGGGCATGCTTCTTTAGTCTACGTGGGCAGTGTTTCTACTAGTGTTGGGTGATATAAAGAGGTAGTTTGGGTGATATAAAGAGGTAAGTCAGTTACTAAAGGGGTGATGTAAAAAAGGTAGGTTGGATGATATAAAAGAGGTATATTGGGTGATATGAAAGAGGTAGAATAGGGTGATATAAAAGAGGGAAGTTGATTAGCAAAGGGGTCATAAAAGAGTACCTTCTTTGCTTTCGGCAGGCTCGGGTTCCGGTTCAGGTTCCGGCTCGAGATTAGCAAAGGGATCGACCCAAGGAGGCGGGTCACCGCAAAGGAGAACTAAGCCACCTTCACCCGCCAGCATCTGGTTGACGCGCGGCGGGAGGAAGCTCAAGTTGGGGAAGTTCACCCACCTCTTCTTCTCAGTTTGGTACGCCCACAGTTGCCGGGGTTTAGGATCGAATGAGATGCCATAAGGATCAATCTCCTCTTCCCGGACACAAAACGCGCTCGGGAAGTACTCGGAGTTGTGCTTGATGTGGCCCTCTAGGAATGGGTTGATGTGTGCGTTGAAGAGGAATGGAAAATATTCCGGCACGCAGCCCACAGCGTATAGCTTACTGAATTATTGGAAAAATAAACAGAATAAATAGAATATAAAGTTGTGTTTTTTACTTATTTTTTAATTATAATGCATTTAATCTATTATACTAAATTCACATTGCCACGCGATCTATCATACCCCAGTCATGTTTTCATTGCGAATGTTTCATCCTCTGTCATCCCAAAAAAAATTCATCCAAACTCGAAAACACCATGTCTGAGGCATCCCGCATGCATGATGCTAAATGCAACGGGCACCTTTCTATGTTCTCCTATGTTCATTGTTGCAATGCAAGAGGTCTCTACTAGTTTAATTTAAATAGATAGCATTATAAAAAAATGTATGAACAAAAATATTAAAAATGGAAAATTTATTCTTAAAAAAATAATAATAATTGGATCAACCTCACAGGCAACTTCGACAGGATGAGGTCGCGCATGTCATCCCGGTCGATCTGGTTCTTGCTGAAATGGTTGAGCCAGCAACTCATCCAGAACGGGTCGTTTAGTAAATTCTCCACGGAATTCATGAGGGCCGTGAGGTCCGGGAAGTTTGGGATTGCGGTCTCGTTTGGTTGCGGTTGCAGTCGCGGCTTGCGCCCTGTGTAGCGCCCGAAGTCGAATGGTTGCACCACCAAATGGAACTTGTATGTTGGTTGTGTTTCAATCGTCACTTTCTCATAAAACTCCTCATCCGCAAGAGGAGGTTCTTCTTCTTCTCCCGCAGGAGAAGAAGATTCTTCTGCTGTAGGAGCTGGAGCTTCTCCTTCTTCCGTCAACATGCTTATAGCTTAATTTCTCTCACTCACTAAGCTCACTAGACCGTTTTAAGCCACCTTACTATTCTCCTAATGATCAAATGAGTGTTAGCAAATTCTAAGAGGATTCTAATGCATTGAAGAATGCATTATTTGAGCATTGTATGCAAAAGTTATAAGGATTTAAAGTTGACTAACTCAAATAACTATTTACACCACTTTAAGCATACTTACTATACTTCTAATGGTCAAACGTTTGTTAACAAAATGGTAAGAGCATTTTCAATGCACCAAAGAATATATTATTTGAACACTGTATGGAAAAGTTATAAAGATTCAAAGTTGACCAACTTGAGTTACAGTACTCATATAACTTCACTAAGGTAACTAAACCACTCTAAGCGTTGTGCATGCTTACTATTCTCCTAAATCACTAAGCGTTGTGTATACTTATTATTCTCCTAATGGTCATATACTAGTTAGCAAATTCAAAGAGGATTCCAATGTACTAGAGAATGCAATATTTGAATATTGTATGCAAAAGTTATGAGGATTCAAAGTTGACGAACTCCTTTGTTTACAAAACTTGAATAACCTTACTAAGGTAGTTATCTATAAATCACACTTTAAACCATTAATATGGTTACTATTTTAGGTTTTTATGTATTCTTTGCTATAAATTCTAAGAGGATTTTAATACACAAAAGAATACACTATCTGAATACCATAGTTAATATTCTTGAATGCATAGAGCTTTCAACCATGTTTCTAAAATAAGTAGAAAGTAGCTAGATTCAACAATTTTAGAATGACTTTATTTTTTTTATTGACACAAGGTCAATTACCTCACTTTGATATGGTTAAAGAATAACTCTATTGTATACAAAGCTATAAAGATTCAAAATTTTATTAGTAGATGAGTTAAATGTGACACAAAATCTTACACTACAAAACCCCTATAACCTCTTAACCACACTTTAAAGTGACACTTCAAGTCTTGCACATAGCTAATTACTATCATCCTAATGGTCTAATCTTCTTATTGGTAAATCAAAGAGCAATCCAATGCACCAAAGAATGCATCCTTTGAATATTGTGTGCATAGTTATAAAGATTCAAAGTCTTATTGGTGGATGACCTAAATCAAGACCTAAACCTTACACAAATTCTCAATGCACATTCCAAAAATCAATGTGCAAGATTTTAGGGTGTTTTCATTTAGGTAAATGTCTCAATTAAGTACCTCAAGTGGCTCATTAATTTCCTAGGATTTTTATTCCAATTCCCTTGCTTTAAGTTACAAATTGCAAAACCTAGTATCCAATTCTAAAGCCAATACTTATAAGGTCTAACATTCCCTACTATACATAAATAGTAAAGGTTCTTATTGGTTTTGGCAAATAATTATAATTCAAAGTTGGAGTCGAATCAACTTCTGCAACAAATCTGAATTTAAAGGAGAAACGCTAACAAGTTAATCAATTGGAATGTCCGAAACACCAATGATGTTGTATTGCTAGTCTTGAAGTTTTCATTGGGCCAAGGTTAGTATATCTCTCTAAACCTCAACATTTCAATAAATGTAGAGGTAAAGCAACTAGGGTAAGATGCTTCATGAGAATGACCACTTGCAACAAAAGTTCTTCACAAGTTGTGGGTACTTATTCTCACAATGCATTGTATTCTAATTGCTTCCGTAAGAAAAAAAATACATCAGCTTATAAAGCATGACCCACTATTACACAAGTTCACTTTAGGAGATGGGATTCATCATTCATGCAAATAAGCTCTATCAAAATATAAACAAAGTTTATTTATATAATTATTATTAACATTGAAGACCTATGACAAAATTGTTACAAAGTCTTATTTCTGAGATGTCAAAAGAAATAAATCTCTTCATAGTGAAAATATGTAAAGTTATATTTCAATAGCTCAATTTCTCAACTAGTATTGCAAATCCTTGTTGGCTATAGATTAAATGAAACATACTATTGAAAAATGCTATCAGTTTCAATTATTTTGAAATATACTACCTTTTGCTGGAGCCTAAGGATTGTTCCTTACAACTACTTCTAACATGACATGTTCGAAGAGAGTCACGAATATTTAAACATATGCACTCCATCAGCCCTGGACATTATTTATGTTCAAAGGTAGCACTCGCTATCTCCGTCTATGTTGAGCATTTAGTAAAATCAATCCAACAATTCTTCTTTCGCGTCGGTCTTAGGATCAGAGTTATTGTTCTTTTATTTTTGTAGCAACAAAAAAAACTAAAACAAAGTGACACTCAATCAATTTGCAAGTTGTGAGTGTATTTTTTCGTATCTTGTCAATTGCATGGAGGTGTGTCCATGACCATAAGTATGACCAATGATATATAATGAGATTGTCAATGTATTAATTCTTTCTTATCAATTGGATGGAGGTTGCGTTCATGACTATCAATATAATCAAATTCTTTGCATGTTATCACAACTCATAGCCTAGATTTACAAGAGGAGGTTCATATCATGAAAGGGAACGTTTGAGGAAAGAAAAATGAAAATCATGGCAAGACAATGATTTTACAGTTGCACCCTTTCATATATGTGGCTAGAATACGTAGTATTATCCAACCAAGGTTCCTGATTAACTTTGGACTTTAGAGTCATATTTATTCTTTGCATCCTTTCATCTTTAGCTATTCTCTTAATAATTAAAAGTGGTTTATAGTGTTGCCATAATTACATAGCCTCCTTTACTTATTTGTTGCGTACTCACTAAACACAAGGTTTTAGTATTCACACTTGCCATTTCAAATGTTTCAAACCATCTTCTTTGTTGCAAATTTTTAATAGTTTAGTGTGTTTTTTTGTTATCTAGAATCATGTAGCATATGGGTAATTGTAAGGTAGGATGCACCAATTCTTTTTGCAACAACTGGCGTTTTGGCCTTTTTTTTACTTTTCAAACTCAATATAAGATTATAGGATGGAAACAAACTTACAGGACTGTGAAAAGTAAGTAATATCCATACCTTTAAATAAAAATATGATGTTCAATTTCAAAAAAAAGTTGCTAGATTAGAGAACAAAGTGCATTTGTAATATTTTTTGGCTCACTTTTTTTTGACAAATACACTCTGTTTGTAATACTATTTTTTGAATTTAAACTTCAAAATTCTTGTGTATATCAGTATAGAATTTCACTTATTGTACTTCTTTCTACAATTTTTGGTTTAGGAATATTTTCTATATTGCATTTTACTCAATATTGACATCTTTTTAGCATTTTGGCATTTTAAACATATAAAAGAAGATTTGGATAAATTAAAATCATTATAGTAATCTATATAAGATATTACACATGGGCTTTGAGTTGAAATTGCAAAAAGAATAGAAATTAAGCACAATATATTCATCATTGAACTTTCATCATACTTTCATCATGTTCATCATGTTTTTTGTTTAAAAGGGTACTTTCAAAACTTCATATTTCTTGATACAAAGCCTTTAAACAAAAAATGAATGTATCTTTAGATTTTATATACATCAATATCACCATTTGTCAAAAAAATTACTTAAAAATATCACCAAGAGTTTTAATATGTTCTGAAAAAGAGAGATTTTGACAACTATGCACCTTGTGCATTCAATGCACATCCAAAATTTCACCAAAGTTGGTGCACCCTACCTTGCAACTACTCATATGAATGGTCATATATAGGAGTGAGTTTTTGAAACTCTTGATGTGTAATTTATATGGACAAAAGTTAAATTTCTCACACTTTGTTTTTATAGAGCATTGAAGTCTGTCATGTGGGTGGTTGCAAGCTACGGTCACCCAAACTTTTTGTCGCGGCATGCAAATTGGTGCACTTACCCAATCTTTGGAAAATCATCAATAAATATTGGAATGGAATTTTGTAACAAAACAAATTGCATTGTTTCTAGAATTCTAAAGTTAAGATGTCTACCACAATAAAGTTTGCAAATTTTCAATCTTTCTATCCAAATTAAGCATTTCTACTTAGATTTGGTAGTGTGTCGCTTGTCAAAAGTGCACCTATTTTATGGGAAATGCTAGAAGGGGGTCAAAATTGAACTTCAAAAATTTATAGCAACATACCACAAGTGTGTACAAAGCTACCATATTTTTTTTTTTTTGGGTACTATGTTTACTTATTTTTTAATTAATTGTATGGTGATGTTTTTGTTTTTTAAGATTTTCGTGCAATTAAAACTTTTTTTTGGATTTTTTTTTTTGGAAATGAAATAATGGTTCAATTTCAGAGGTGGGATATGAAATGCATTTTTCATAAAACCTAGCTAAGGATGTTATGTAAAAAAGGCTCTAATTACCCCTGCTCGGTAAAAAACAGAAAAGGCTATTGAGTAATGCCCAAAGACTTGAAATTAACTTAACAATTGCTAAAGTGAAAGTATTAGCATAAACCCTATTTGGGATGGTGAAATTTTTGATCTAATTGAAAGTTGAGAGGTGCGCATTACTACGCTAGTGCACGAGCTGCATGGCCTTTAGCTGCACAAGCTGCACTCCCCACTTGGTAGACCGTAGCTTGCAATCACCCATGTAGAATAAAAATATAAAAAGATTGGAGTCCTTGAGTAGTGGATGTTGAATTATATGCAGTAATGCAACATACTACCATCAACTCTAGGCCTAATGTGCTCTACCATAGTAAGAGTAGGTGTGTTTGTGCTACTTATCAAATTAATTGCAAAACAACAAGGTGGATAATGCAAACTTAAATTTTGTTTACGTCTTTATTTTTGTTTATTTTATAGTGTGAATTTTTTAAATGACATACAACACACATTTCGTTAAAAATGGACGAATTTTTTGTTAAAATTAGACTATCTGATTGGAAATTTGGAATAAGAGCATTGTAGAAAAATTGGGGACCTATCTCTATTGAGAAGGGCAACACTCCCCATCACTTTTCCAATCTCGTAGTCCAATTTTAACATGTGATCTAGTTTTAACGAAATGTGTGTTATGTAAATTGCTATAATTATAAAAAATTAACAGCTAAAGGACCATAAAACTATAATATGATTGTCAAAATCTTTATATTAACCCTTTGACGCACCTTCATCCATATATTGGATGACGAACAGATTGCAACCTTTCTCAACGCTACATCTTGTACAGTTTTTCATCCATCCAAATTTATCTTGGTTCTTTTGCTAGTTGACTCTCATTTGTATGGTACGGATCTTCAAAACAAGATATTGTGATTTTTTGAAAAATAACACAATTGGTTTATGTCAAGTTTCATTCTTAATTCAAAAAGTGAGACTTTAAACATGAATTTCCACAATAAGTAGAATCAAATAATGGAAACCATACCATCTGCTTGTGCATATTATTCCAATATAATTACAATATTTTTTAATTTGTTGTGGGTTATAATTACAATATTTTTTAAATTGAATTTCAAGAGAAAACCTTGCAAAATTAATAAAAAAATATTAAAAAGAAAATATATGATGAATCCAACCGTACATATGTGATCTTCACATTGACATTTACAACTTAGCTTTGAACATCAACTCCATTTTTGTTTTTCATCAAACATTTTATAACAAATCTTTGAAAACAGTATTGAATCGAGACGTTAAAAGGTTAAAGATGATTGCATATTTGCTACCGTATTGGAACTAAATATCGACTACAAAATTTGCAGTATAAGAACAAAATTTCTTCTTATCAACAATCTAATTTATATTTGGAAACTCAACGTCCCTTGTCATTCAGGCATAGTAAGTGAACATTGTTGAGTCGCCAGCAAGGTGATCCGGGGCCCTCCGATCTTGTGTCCTCGATCCAACGACTCGTGTCCTCCAACGGGCGGCAACTTTGGGAGAACGAGGGAATGGCTGGAGAACACGGGTTGTGACAAGCCACGGCCTAAGTGAAGGGATTGTTGGTTGCCCCGTTATTGTGGGCAGCCCAATCATTGTGTAATAAACCGCCCGTAGACATGACCAAATGTATGTCCAAAAAGGCGAGCTTGAACCATCCAGGGACAACACATTGACTAGCAAAGGCCCTAGTTTTTAAATGACAAATTCAATCTATCATATTGTGAAAAATACATTTTAGATTGGGCCAAATTTTATATCATTGGAATTAGTGAAGAACATTGTATGTGTTGATTAAAGAAAAATTAAATTTGAATAAAAGGAAGTTTATATAAAACCTATTTAACTCCTAAAAACCCGAGGGGTATTGGACAAAACACAGATGTGTTATAATATGTGCCTTCCATATATTTGATGAGGTTTGGTTTAGTAGAAAAAATATAGGGCATCATCTCTACAAATTATTTGTACGGTCAAACTTCCAAAAATAACTTTAGATTTTTTTAATGACTTTAATAGCATTAAACTTTGAAAATTTGTATAAATTATAATTTTCGCTTTTAGAGTTTAAAATTTTGCATGATTGGTTAAGGTTGGTATATTTATTGTAAACTTCAAAAAAGAAAAAGAAATGATGGAGGGAACATCATTACTTTCCCTAAGTAGCAAATTTTATAAGATTAAGACAATGTTGAGGTGATTCATTTTGAAAAATTCTCACAGGTGGAGTTTAACTCAGATTGACATAATTCAAATTGCATTGGAAAGTAGACTTGATTTAGTATTCTAAAATATCTTTTATTTTTTCAGTTTTTTTTTTGTTTCTGAGCAGCTTGTAAGATTTGGGCAACGATAAGGAAAATGGTCGTTTGAGCGTTTAGGGGTTAAAACTACTAAAAGAAACATGAGGCCAAATTTGGGCTTTTTGGTCATGTAGGGGTTAATATATCATCAAAAGTCACAATTACTTATTATATATATAATATATATATATATTACAAATTATATATATTACTTATTATATAACTTAATATATATTATCAAAATATATAAAAAATCATGTCAAGCGAACCGAACATTCTCATCTGGGAATGTCATGCCTTTGAAGACTTTCCCACTACCTTATACCTCTACATTGTATGTTCTAGCATTGGTTCCCTCTATTGCATCATTGAAGCTTGAAACCCTTGCTATATACCATTTGTTTGTATTCTCATAAAAAACTTCTACCATCTTTCCAACAAGAGAACCATCAGTTCCAATTATTCTGCATTGTTGTTCACCTCTTGAAATGGAAGTTCCACAATTTCTACATTCAATGGATTTTACCCCGATCAAAAGCATATTGTAGTCTCCACACAACCGACATTTCTGTTTGAAGCTTTTTGGAAATTGCAGTCGCTTACATTTTCGAGCATAGGTTTCTCAACGTCGTACTTCAACAATAGTCTTGGGCTTCTCCAAAGTTTTACTTGTGCTTCCCAAAATACCTACAAACAATTTAAAATCACATTTACAAAACTTAAAAATAAAAATAAAAATGACTTGTCTATTTCAAAATTAATACATATGATATACAATTTTAATCTATATGATATTTTAACCCCTAAAGGACAAGGATTCATGGATTTAAAATGACAAATTTAATTCATCATATTGTGAAAAATTTAATCCATATGAGACCAAATTTTATATCACTGGAATCACCGAAGAACATTGTATGCGTTAGTTCGAGGATCTAGCCTCACGTTTAGAGTGTCCTCTATAGCTCACATTTCAATACAGACTGGTGCAATTTGCCATTGGCTTGACCAGAGATAGACCATGAAGGCTCAACATTGAGGATATTCTCACATGTAGTTTGGATTTGACCTTGCAAGCATTGAATCATAAAAATACAAGATCTCTCTGTAAAGAGATACCAAATTGATTTAGCACAAAATATGAGTGGATCACATGTTTCCAAGCACCCTTAAATAGCATCATCATCATCTTGAAGCTCTCCTTGTGCTATATCGAAGAGCTCAATGGCCCCTTGATCGTCATCAAAAATAGAGAACTCAACAAACTCATCTTCGTCGCTCTCCAATAAAGTATCCACATGCCTTGTAACTTCCTCCATTGCCTTTTTGGTTACGCATTAAATGTTAAAATAATACATAGTTAAGACACAAAAATAAGTGTTGACATGAAACAAGAAAAAAAACATATATTATATAAAGTCAATATGAAACAATGGTTCATTTACTCTTTATACAATTTATTTTATTAACAATCACGAGACTAGAAAATAAAATAGTATGACCCTAATTCCAACATGTCTAATAACTTAACCCCAACCCCAACTTGTAAAGGACCAAGAAGCGCAAAATTTGGTCTCATGTTATTTCTAATAGTCTTAAATAGGTCCTATGTAGACTTCCTTTTATTCAAATTTATTTTTCTTTTCATTAACACATGCAATGTTTATCACTACTTCTACTGATATAAAATTTGGTCCTATCTGAATTATATATTTTGCAATATGATCAATTGAATTTGTGATTTTAAAATTGTGAATCCTTGGTCCTTTAAGGTTTAAAGTAAAAGAGAAAAACCCTAGATTCAATAAATATAAAACAATACTAAACTAAATGGTATTAAATCTAAATAACACCAAAAGTCTAAATGAATACGTACCAATCTTAAATCCTCCAAGAACACACTTCCGTAAATATATTTCAATCATGCATTTGAATACAAATAAACTCCATATTCATCACCATAACAAAAGCCTCAAGTGAAGATTCAATGCGCCAATGCTCCATCACTAAGAAAATTGTTACCATAATAAACTTCAATACTCCATCACCACAAAATTTGTCATCATAATAAGCTCCAATGTTCGCGTGAACTAAAAAACTTCATCTTTGGGATGGGCTTTTATGTTCTGGAGAGTGTATAGTGGCGAGTGTGTAGGGGCATAAGTGTTAACCTCTAAACGTCCAACTGTCCAGAAAGTAGACGATATACAGAATCAAACACAGATTTCTCATCTGTCATTGACTTTTTGCAGTGTGGGTTTTTTACTATATATTTTATGGAAAGTTAGCTTCATGCATGTGTGATACAATTAGAAAGGGGATGATTTTTGAAATTTTTGTACCTCATTTCATGTTGTAGAGATTCACCCAAAATTTCTGAAATTTTAGTGTAAAAATGCTCTTAATAAAGTCAACTCATAAAATTAAGCAACCAAAAAATCTCCAAAAAATCACTAAAATTAGAGTATTACATTTCAACCAATCACAACAAATTTCATGCACAAATTGTCAATATCTTATTTGTAATCGAATTACAAAAGAATTTTCAATTTCAAGTTTCAAATTTTATACAAAAATATTGGTGATAGCAATCACAAATGTAACCACATGGATAGAATCTAAAATTTGTAAAGTACAGCTTTTGTTCATACATCAAGTTCAAAATATCCCTCTGGATTGCATTTTATGATGCCTCTTTGCAAAAATGCCGAATTTGGAGAGGGGTGAGAACGTTTAGGGGTTAACAAGTGGGGACATAAGTGTTAACAATTGGGAGCATACGCAGCAACAGTCTCTAAACGGACTTGATTTTTTTAAACCGCTTGCATTGCCTAATGACGAGACAGCTCACAATGACGAGGCAGCCTACAATCTTGTCACTTAGGCCGTGCCCTGTCACAACCCGTGTTCTCCAGCCATTCCCGCGTTCCCTCAAAGTCACCACCCATTGGAAGACAAGAGCCGTTGGATCGAGGACACAAGATCGGAGGACCCCGGATCACCTTGTGGGCGACTCATCAGTGCTCAGTCATGGCGCTTGAGTGACAGGGCTCAACGTCCATCTTGAATAGCTAAAGCATTGTGGGCGACTCATCAGTGCTCAGTCATGGCGCTTGAGTGACAGGGCTCAACGTCCATCTTGAATAGCTAAAGCATTGTGGGCGACTCATCAGTGCTCAGTCATGGCGCTTGAGTGACAGGGCTCAACGTCCATCTTGAATAGCTAAAGCATTAGTATATTTTGATATTTGTAGCACATGTGTAAAAACCCTACCAAAATCATATGTCATGAATGAGTCCACACCAAAAATGTACATTGCCTTGTAGAATGGATCAAGTCCAAAATTTGTGTCTATTTAGATATTGTTGAAGAATGTTTGTCCCTCTCATGTCTTCATATCCTCATGTCACACACTTTGAAGAATTAGTATCCCTATCATGTCCTTTTATGTCCTTGTTTTGCATACTTCAAAGTCAATGGCATGCGTGAGTGTCATCATTACTTTAATTTATAAACTCACACCTGAGGGGGGGAGGGTGCGCACGTATACTTTTGAATGGGAACTACCTGCGATCAAGGGGTATTTAATTTGGGGCTATCACATAATTGGAATATTCTACAATTTAAGAGGATATTCTAAATATATTCTCAAAATATACTTTATTTGATTTTAAAGCACCCTATATTACATTTAAAAATTTATGATTTGGTAGAAATTTTACCTCTCAATGAATAAAACCCACCCTCTATTTTATCACATGTTGTTTTCTAAATTTTTGCCAATGCACCCCAGTATAATCAATAACTATGTTATACATACACAGATGCTTGAATGAGTTTCTTTTCTTAAATAAATTTTCTACATGTTATAACTTGAACATTTTTTTATATTATGTGAAATGTACCAGTTTGCTCTCATATACATAATTGTTTTATACACAACTCTACAACGCAAAAATATTGGTGATATCACACATACAACATGCTCTAGTGTATCATTCGAATTTTCTAAAAATGTTTTAGATTGTTTAAAACTCATACTTTTGCCATTGATACATGAATTTTGCAAATCATGACACTTTTGTTTTGTATGGTTTGACTTTTAGAGAATAATCTTTAAAACCCAATCAACTTGTTTAATTTAGGTTATCAATGTTTTCAATCTTTGACTATTCACTATCAATAACTCACAATTAGTCAAGGAGATAATGTGCACATATCAAGACACGTACAAATACTAGTATTGAAAATTGTGATACTTATGTATTCAACTACTTGTATATTTAAATGTATCTTCACTTTTACATTGTCGTTAATAGATAGATAGAAACTTTGATCCTCTTTCGAGACCGGCATGAATAAAGTGTCAATGACTCAATGCCCACCGGACAAAGGGCCATTGAAATAAACATTGGTTCATACCTTAATACTCCAACCATACTACTTCCTTCCTATGAAAACATAAAAAAATTCAAAACCAAAAAAATTCAAAAATAAAAATAAATAAAAATGATATATATATATATATATATATATATATAAGAATGTGATTCTTATAAAGTGCACTCTGTGGTTGAGTAAATTGTATCATGACTTGTTCCTTGCAATGGAAATTTCTTTTCATTTTCTTAAACTAGTAAAAATTTAAGCTACAGAAATTTATCTTATTAGTAAATTAACACTTCCTACACACACCTTGGTTTTGGACGGCCACCCATTTCCATGCTCTATTGCAAAACTCTTAAGGAACTACTGAACTTCCAATTAACAAAACATTTAGCTTGGGTATCCAAATCTCAAGTGCAAGCCCACTTTTGTGATTTATTCTTTAAGTAAATCATAGTGTTCTATTCATATTCTTCATTTCAATATTTATTTAGAAAGTTATAGCCTCTCAAAGATCCAATATGTTGAGAGGTAGTGTTTTTAGATTTGTATCCCTTTGTTGGACCAAAACTATCAATTAACCCTTTCTTTGCTTCTCATAAGCTTAGCAATCCTAAAGGTTTTACTTCGTAGATTTCCAACAACACATAACACAACCTACTTTGCCTTGAAAATATCACTAAGAACCTTGAATCCCACCTTCAACTCTCAAAGATGTTGCCAACTTTGAGGAGCCATAGTTTTTAACTCACAGCTCCAATTCTCATGTTCTTTAAATCTTTGAGTGTATGCTATCACAAGGTTTCCAATCATATATGGCATATTTTCATCTTTTTCCTACACAAAATGCTATTACGTACTATTTATTCAAGACACCTCTTGGTCGGGTTCTTGGTCTCCCCACCGTCTCTCTTACAAAATGGAAGACGTCACCTCTAAGGTCCCTTTTGCTCACCGAGATGTGAAAGCATCTCACAGATGCAACAAAATAACTCCAACCCTTTAACCCTTTAACGTCCCAATTCAACATTGTTTTCAAAGAAGTTTTATAAATTTTTTTGATGGAAACCAAAAATGGAGTTGATGTACAAAGAAAATTTGTAAATGCCAATGTGAAGATCACATTTGTACGGTTAGATGTATCATATTTTTTATTAATAATTTTAAAATAATTTTGCAAGGTTTTCTCTTGAAATTCAATTAAAAATCCCGAATTAACACAAAAATTTTGAAAAATATTGGAATGAAATTGGAATAACATGCATTACATGATGGTATGGTTTCCATTATTTGATTCTACTTATTTTGGAAAATCATGTCTAAGGTCTCACTTTTTGAACTAAGAATGAAACTTGACATAAACCAATTGTGTTATTTTTCCAAAAATCATGATAACCTATTTCGAAGATCCACACCGTACAAAGGATAGTCAACTTACACAAGAACCCAAAAAAAAAATTGGTGGATGAAAACTGTCCACTTTGAATGGAAATCAAACAACTTTAATCTGTTCGTCATCCAATATATGGATGTTGGCGCGCTAAAGGGTTAATGGGTCAAGGTGAATGAACAGTCCGTTTGTTCAATATCCGACACCAAAGTTCACCATAGAGTACAAAACCTTCATTCCTTTCTTATAAAGGGTAGATTCTATACTATGCTAACTTAAACGCACCTAAATAATATTAATCATATCTAGAAATGGCTGTTAAAATGTGTGATAAATCATTGAGTATACACCATCTCTACTAAAGATGAAATAAACACATGTAGGAGCACCATGTATTTTTTCAAGTGACTCTAATTTTCCACCCTCACTAATAAAATAAATTCGTGTACTTAGCCCGAGACAGTATGAAGCAGCCTTTTAGCTAGAAAATATAGCCAGAAAGTGAAATTATTTATAGAAATAGTTAAATTTTCTCATTCCTTTATCATCAAAATATTCATCCACTTTGCCATATTTTAATCCATTTGAACAATTTTTCACTCAATTATGATAACTTCATCTAAAATCTAAATGAAAGTAATACAATGTTTGTTTCATTGGTGCCACCTGTTTAAAAATGAAAAGTTGCAAAAATAATCCCTGGCTTTTAGCACTGATCCCAAAATTGGCTAAATTTAGTTGGATTGCTACATAACCAAAAGAAATTGCCAAAATACATGTTAAGGTAAAGGTACCTTAAACCACCACGAACCTAAAACCACCAACTTCTACACCCTTCCTTCATTTTAGGAAGGAAATATAGGTTGTCAGTACATGACTTAACTTTTAAATGATTAATGCATAAGTCATGTAATGAAAGCCTACATTTCCTCCCTAAAATGAAAAAAGGGTGTAAAAATTGGGGGTTTTAGGTGTCGTGGTGATTTAAGGTTCCTTAGGTTCCTCTACTGTTATCAAGCCTGTAATGTAAATTTTGATGTTTTCGTATATTTTTAAAAATCATTTGGGAGTTATTTAAGACCATGTTAGCCATTGTTAGCTAATTTTCAAAATAGCATCTTGGGATCAGTGGAGCCTCCTAGCCAGCCCTTCTTTTTTGGGCTTTTTAGTGTTAGATTGCACCAATAAAAAACAATTTGACTCCAAAACGACCAAAAATCAATATTAGATTGCTAAAATATCTTCAAATTTTTATAAGATTTTAGATGAAATTGCCATATTTGCGTGAAAACAACATTAAAATGTGGACGAGAAGTAATTTTATGTTCAAAATATGAATGAATGTATTAATATGCAGTTCTACCATACTCCCTCCGTTCCATAATAAGAGTCCACTTTTTTGGCAAGTTTCAACTTGACGGTTCTTTTGCTAAGAAAAGTCATCTCAATACTCAAAAAATGAGCTATTTTTAACCTCCAAACGTCCAACCGTCAGAAAGTGGACGATGTACAGAATCAAACACTCTTTTCTCATCTGACATTAACTTTTTGTAGTGTGGATTTTTTACTATATATTTTATGGGAAGTTACCTTCATGCATGTGTGATATGATTAGAAAGGGGATGATTTGTGAAAATTTTATGCCTCATATCATGTTGTAGTGATTCACCCAAACTTTCGAAGATTTCAGTGTAAAAGTGCTCTTAAATAAGTCAACTCATAAAATAAAGCAATCCAAAAATCTCCAAAAATCACTAAACTTAGAGTATTACATTTCAACCAATCACAACAAATTTTATGTACAAATTTTCATTATCTTATTTGTAATCAAATGACAAAAGAATTTTGAATTTCAAGTTTCAAATTTCATAAAAAAATATTGGTGACAGCAATCATAGATCTAATTGTATGGATAGAATCAAAAGTTCATAATGTACAACTTTTATTCATATATCAAGTTCAAAATATCTCTCTTAGTTACATTTTATAAGACATCTTTGAAATTCTCCAAATTTGGAGAGGGGTGAGGAAGTTTAGGGATGAATAGGAGTATGTAGTTGTTGTGTCACTCTCATTGTTTGCCTTGTTTGAAATGAATAGTGCTCATATATAAAACATAGGACAAAAAATAGGGAAAAAAAAATGCCAAAAATGTGGACTCTTGTTATGAAACGGAGGGAGTATTATTTTGTGCACTCTCTTTTAAAAAAAATGGAAAGAAAAGGGCTGCTCAAGGCCTCTTTACACTAGAGGCGAGAAGCCGTGAGGAGAGAAATTTCAACCAATGGGAGGCTCAGAAACCGAGAAGACCAATTTCTCGCCTCTAGTGTAAAGAGGCCCTCAGTCCTGGCTAACAAAACCTGGCAACAAAAAAACCTGACACCACTGGCATGTAACAGTAGTAACTTACTAGTACGAGTGAGGTCACTCTCAGCTCGATCATGACTGTCGTCACTGCAGCAGCTGCTGCTCTTCTTCTTCTTCTTCTTCTTCTTCTTCTGTCACTCTCACTCGCATTACGTGACCATTATGCTCAGCCTTCTTGCATCGCCATTACAACAACAACAACAACTGATCGACCAAGCGATGGCTATGGCGTGGAGAGCTCTGATTTTCCTCTGTATGGTGCTGTTGGGGTCATGCCAGGGTGAGCAGATGGTGGCCATGACGCACCCAGCTCCTTCTTCGTTAGGATTGCTGGGCTTTGATTCCAGCTTTGCGGCTTCCAGCCAGTACTACATCAGCTATGGCTCCCTGGACGCCAACCGAGCTCCCTGCCCGGCCGGAACAGGCCGCAGCTACTACACGCAGAATTGCCAGGGCTCTGGCGATGTGCAGCCCTACGTCCGGAGCTGCAACCAAATCACGCGCTGCGCTCGTGGATGAGCCAACTGTATGTCTTAGGCTTCTTTTCTTGGTGGTTTGCTATCGAAGTTTAATAGGCTTAGTTAGAGTTATTCTTCTTCTTCTTTTAGTTGAGTCTGACAATGTACCCCGCACAGACTCTTCATTCACGGTGGTCTTAGGGTACGAGTTATGACTCTTCATTCATGGTGGTCTTAGGGTCAGAGTTATTCTTCTTCTTCAAAGTGGGCTTGGAAATGCAGCCCAGACAGTCTCTTCTTTGAGTTCTTGCTCGTGTGGAAAATGCAGGAGAGACAAAGTTGATTGTTCAACTATTTTACATTAGAATGATGTGATTCAGCATGTGGCAATGAGAAGGCTAAAACGATTTTTAGGTTTCTTTTGAACGAATTGTTTTGCTTGTGATTTGAGACTTTCGTCGTAGGCTTACTTGGTTGCTGGCTTCTTGTCCATTTCATGGAGTTTGCTGGCTTCTTGTCCATGTTATAGAGTTTACCAGTATTCAGGGCTAGGTTCATGCGACTTAGTAGAACTACCTCCGACAGACTCTTCATTCATGTTGGTCTTTGAGCCAGAGTTTTTCTTCTTTTTATGTGAGTTGTATGAAGAACATGATTATACATACACGGAAACGCTGTCAATGGATTATGATTTGAAGCTTTCCTTGCAGCTATGATACTCTTCCTTAGCTGTTTGAGCCTCATGCTTTACTTGCTGTAATATCTCCATAGCCACATGATTATGTGGTTGCAGCGTTACTGTAACACCCAGCTGGCTTTGGACTGCCACTCTTCCCTTGGTGGTGACAGCTTTCAATAGATTTGTAGGAGCTTTGAGTTAAGAGCCGGTAGGGATTGACTGACATGGTTTTAGTAATTATCCATTCTTAATTAAAATGGTAATTAGTCTGCTAATTAGTCTTTTGAGTGCAGGCCCTCATTCTACAGGGTATTTTCTTTGAGAGGTCCATTTGCCTGTGCTCTGTAGTTGGGTAGATACCAAGTCTTCTCTTTTCCAGTACATTATGTCAATATGTGATAGTTGGTACCATTTTCTTCAGACACGACAATGGTGTCCTTGACTGAGTGTTGCAGTACAAATGAAATCAGTACGTTACCTGACAAGAGGATACTCCCAGAATATGTTATTATATAACTTTCAATGCTTTTATACCGCTTCTGCAACAATAAGTGAAGTTCAAAATTGAAAAGAAAACAAGATGCAATTTATTAAACTAAACTTACCAAGGTGACAAAGATACTGACAGGTCCTGTCTATCTTTGCAATGGCCGTGTTTCCACAAAACAGGCCAAACTCATTTTCGGACTTCATGGATCTGTAGGACCGGTAATCAGTGTTCATCTGCCAGCGTTGAATTAGTTGCAAAACAATATCTGTTGTTAAGTGACAAATGTGATTACGGTACCTACAGTCATGCCGGTACTCAGCGCATCACAACTTGGGGCAAAAGGCAAGTAATTTTTTTAAACAAATGGTTAAAAGCGACTGATACCACAGAAATATACTGGACCTGATCATAGCTCATTTACAAGGGAAGTTAAAAACTGGCACTTCATCTGGTGCCTTACATACTGATAAAGTTTGGAATCTCTGGGTGTACCAGGCAGATATCCAAAGCCGAAGTCTACACCGTGAAAAAGAATCTTTATGCATAGTAATTAAGACTGGCTTTCTTTTTAGCTTGCACTTGAATAATACCATCATTGAAGTCTTCATGAGTGACCTGTGGTGTAACACAAAATAAAGCTCAGAAAACAAACAATTACAACCTGTATTGAAAGACACAGAAATAGGAATTCATGCAACTGATAAGATGGAAATCTCTGTAGACTTCTTGAGGGATAACCACAAGCGGGCTTCCAATAACATCGGAGATCTCAAAATGTACCAAGACTGACAAAATATGAATGAGTTCCTGGAATGACTTACGTCAGTGGCATCACGACGAAGTGCCAACATTCCAGCCTCAACGCATACAGCCTTTAATTGAGCCCCATTAAAGTCATCAGTTGAGCGGGCCAACTCCTCGAAGTTAACATCAGGCCGTACATTCATCTTCCTTGAATGGATCTGCAGTAGGGAATTCATAACAAGTATTTAGAAAAAAAAGTCTAATGATAGATGACATAACTAAACAAGTATAAGAGTGCAAAACAAGTAGGTCAGGACATGATCACTCTTATGAATGCAAGCTGGAACAAAGTACGTGAAGAGCTCTTATTTTAGGTCCAAACCTGCAAAATACGCGCTCGCGCCTCCTCTGTTGGATGAGGGAACTCTATTTTCCTATCCAGACGTCCTGAACGCATCAATGCAGGGTCCAGAATATCTGCTCTGTTCGTAGCTGCTATCACCTGTTCGTAGATCATAGGGACTTTAGATGCACGTAAACTCCTCAAAAGCCTCCATTGGCACATTTTCACAACACCTTGATTATAATTCACATGTTTGCAGATAGTGGCGTCTTAGTTTCTAATCATATGTAATGTCAATTAGAAATTCAAACTGAACATTTTGAGGAAGATTACAATGTAGAGAAATGAAAAGTAATAAGAATCTTTGAGAACTCACTTTAATGCGCTCATCACTGCTAAAACCATCCAATTGATTAAGCAATTCCAGCATAGTTCTCTGTACTTCACGATCTCCACTTACTTCACTGTCAACATCGACCAAAGATTAAATCACAGAAGATTGTCAGTATGCCAGCAGTTTCACCAGGCTAAACTTCAGAGATAATGAGCCGGATAAGCAGAGTCTGAAGAGAACACCACAAACCTGTCAAAACGCTTAGTACCGATAGCATCTACCTCATCGATGAAGATGATACAAGGAGCCTTTTCCTTAGCTAGCTGGAACGCGTCCCTGACAAGTTTCGCACCATCTCCAATGAACATCTGTGAAGATCAGAGGCAGACCAAGAGATTGTTGTTAATGAAGTGATCCACCCATCAACAGACGAACAAATTGAGTTTTCTAATCAGAAATTTATGCAAGTGTCCTAAGGCCACAAACTCCAGTCTCGACCACGCCATGGACACAAAGTGGTCAGAGAAGGTTATAACCTGGACAAGTTGAGGCCCAGCAAGCTTTAAGTACGTAGCATTCGTTTGAGCTGCACATGCACGAGCCATAAGGGTCTTGCCTGTCCCCGGTGGGCCATACAATAATACTCCTTTAGGCGGCTTAACACCTAAGCTGTCAAACCGTTCTTTGTGAGTCATAGGAAGTACAATCGCTTCCATCAACTCTTGAATCTGTCATGCAAGAATAATAGTCAGAGGCTTGAAGTAGTAAAACGCAGCCAGCTTGAAAGAAATACGAGGTAATTGCCAGTAATCTTCTCACAGAATCTTGTTCATAACTTCTACTCCGTTGAACCAAATGGGGTTTTTAAATGCCAAAACAAACATATTTAAGGCATCTATACTTCTTTAGAATAGAACCAAAATAAATTTAAAATAGAATCATATTTAAAATGGAGTTTAAAAGAGATTTAGGTGTTGGAATCAGGAAAGCCATGTCCTTTTAAGGGTTAAAATATGAAATGTCTACCTTTCTGGTTGCTTCTTTTATTTTATCTCATATCTTAAAGCGCAGACAACAGACAACAGACTCACCTGCTTATCCAGACCACCAATATCGGAATACACCTCTGTTGGTTTCTCATCAACCTCCATAGCTTTTACACGTGAGTCATATTCCGAAGGCAGTGTATCGAGAATCAGATAGCTGTCCTTGTTTACTCCAACCAAGTCACCGGGCTTCAAACTGTCAGGGTCTACTAGACCAACTACTGGCAAGAAGATCGTCTGTAAAACACACCAAAAATGGCATCAGAAGAAATATAACATGGCATAAATAATTATGAATTGCATATGTCAAACAACAGATAAATGCCAGTATGAAGAAAGCACTTACTTGACGTGTGGATGTCTTCAAGACAACACACTTGCCCTTTCTCTGGGAATCCAAATCAACATTAGCACCATCCTCTTCCGCTTCATCTTCTGGATTCACATCCAAAATCTGCAAAGCACCAGAATCATATCAAAATGGCGGTTGACCGATTCTGGCAGTAACCACAATGCCACAAGAAAAATCGATAAATTCTGCATTTCAATGGCTCCTCTATAATATTAGCTCCATATTTGAAATCTCCCGGATACTAAAAATTTGGAAACCCTAAATCAAGAACTCCATTTTCGTCAATTTTAAGGCTGCTGCAAATTGACCTAATTATCGCTAATAGAAGTACAGAATGTCCTTAAAGCTCTATAAAAGCGATAGCTACTGAATCATTCAATATACGATAACTTACCTCCACTACGTTTCCGACAAGGTAAGGTAGCTGCTTATTCAGCTTGATCTTCTCCTGATTCTCCTTGATTTTCTCTTTCATAGCGTCGTGTTCTAATGTCAATCTGTTTGTCTCGTCCTACACGAATCCAACCATCAATAAATTTGAACTCATCGGTCGGACATGAGCAATAAATAAATGAATCCGGAAGCAGAAACAAATACCTTCAAGACACGGATCTCATTTTCAAGCAATCGGCTACGGCGCTGAATATCTTCCGGACTCATCCCGGCCAGCTCGTCGGTGCCATCGTCTCCAAAGATATCAGCCTCGTTCATGTTGAGCGCCATAGCTGTTGTGCTCCTCTATTCTCTTCTCTTCTCTACTTTACACTCCTCCACTAATCCTTCCTTCCAACACCGATACAGAAATTGCTCCTTCTTCACCAACAAATTCCAACAAATACAAGAATCCCAATACAGACAAGCAAAGATCGGTTTGAAAATGCAATTAGGGATTCACTCTCTTCGACCCCCAGCCAGGTTCTCATCCAAATCACTTATCATCCATGAAGTTCATCGAGTCAGACAGTTTGCATCCAATTCCCCCACCTCTTTAGAGATGTCATGTTAACCCTTAGGTGTCCACACCACAGTTACCTGGTCAAACTTCATCAATTCCTCACATTTTAAAATATATTATATATTTTTAGGGTATTTTTCTCATATAAGGTATTGTTAAACCGGTTTATCCTAATTTTTTCATAATTATTTAAATAAAATAAATTATGTAAGTTTTTTCAAAGTTTTTCTTTGTAAAAATCATATTAATTATAAAAAATCTTAGAATAGTATGAATTTTTAAAGGAAAATGTAAATAACAGTGATGAACAACAAAGTGTAGGTGGCATGCTTCTTGAGCTTACATAAAAAGAAATTCGATAGAAAAACATTTCCTGTAGTGTAGGTTTTTGAGCTTTAAAGTCCTATAAAAAATGCAGTTTTAATAATTTTGAAGAATGGAAAATTGGACTATAAAGTAGAAGGTAGCCCTCACACTTACTTAGTTGGCACCATCTTCATTTGAAATAAGGAACTAGGTGAAAATCAACATTTGATTGAAAAACGATCAAGCACGGCCCTATGGGGCTCCTTGCACGCTTAACCCCTAACCGCCCAACCATGCATATTTTGCATGATGTACGGATTTGAACTCCGATTTCTCATCCATCATGCACTTTTTGCAGTGTGGATTTTTTACTGAAACTTTTATGGGAAGTTAGCTCCGTGCATGTGTGATCCGATTAGAAAGGGGATGATTTGTGAAATTTCTATGCCTCATTTCATGTTGTAGTGTTCCACCCAAAATTTCGAAGATTTTAGTCTAAAAGTGCTCTTGGAAAAGTCAACTACTAAAATTAAGCAACCAAAAAATCTCCAAAAATCACTACACTTAGAGTATTACATTTCAACCCATCCCAAAAAGATTCATTATTAGATTGTCTATATCTTATTCATAATCATATTACAAAAGAGCTCTAAATTTTAAGTTTGAAAATTTATACACAAATATTGGTGATAGCAATCGCAAATCTAACCGTATGGATAGAATCTAAAATTCACAATGTACAACTTTTATTCATTCATCAAGTTGAAAATATCCCTCTTAGTTGCATTTTATAATGCATCTTTGAAAAACTGCCAAATCTGAAAAGGGTGAGAACGTTTAGGGGTTAAGGGCTAACCCTAAACGTCCCACCGTTCAAAAATTGAATCACAAATAGATTAAAAGCCTTGCAACTTTCTCATACAACGTTGGATGACTTTCATCCAAGTCACCTTTGTAAGGTTATTAAATTCTCTACTAATTACAATAAATCTCTTGTAATGGGGAGTTGTTGATAATATTAGAGACCTCCAACTGCAAGTACGCCAAATTTGTTGGGTAGATTTTATACTTGCAATGGTCCTCTCATGTACACTTCATGTACATTTGAGTCATGCTATTATTTATTTTTGAGGCTAGCATCTACTTGTGTTCAAATAGTCGGTATGTTTAGGGGCTAACCCTTGAATGTTTAGAGGTTTTGGGCAAAACCTAAATGTATTATAAAATGAGGCCTTTTTAACTTTTTTGAATTTCAACTCTAAAGAGCATATGTAAGACATTCTTATTAGAAGACACCCGTATGGTTTAATTTGATATAAAATGCCTAGATATTTTTCAAATGAACTTACAAAAAAAACTTTGAAAATTCACTAAAATTAAAATTTTAATACTCTCATCTTTCAAATTATTGAGATTGGTTAAACTCAATATCCTTCAATTGATAAAGGTGAAGTTGTTCACATAAGTTTTATTATTGTTCGATAGAGGTATCTTGAGATCTCTTTGTAAGCAATCAAAAGATAAATTTATAGGTTGAAATATTGCACATTATGCAATAGATGATTCAATGTTGTACAATAGGGGCCAGTAAAGATAGGTCTACCTTGCTACAGAGTTGGTGTAGTTGCAGCAATTTTGAAATGTCATATCTTCTTAAAAATAATCCAAATCAAGAATTGTAAAGTGTGGTGGATAGGTCATTCAGTCTACTTTTTCATAAATTTCAAACAACTCATCAACTATTTTTTGAAGCTACAACTCAATATGTGTTTTCTTTTGCAATCCCAATGACTCCATGCACTGACATTTGTCTATACTAAACTCATGGCTAAAGAGATTCTAAGCCAATAAACAAGGAAAAATTGGTCTAAGTCATTGAAAGAGTGTGGAATGACGTGTTCATGGAAACTCTTCACACCCGCATAGTGAGCATGTCGAACCGCATGAAGGCTATAATTAGTGCTCGAGGTGGTAGAACTAGGTGGTAGACATTGCTCTATAAAAATATCTCCTGTTGTATTATTTTACGACATCATGAAAAATACTTAATATTTATGAAAAATAGACGCAATCACCTATCCACCACTTTTTACGGTTCTTGATTTGAATTATTTTTAGAAAGATATGACATTTTTAATTTTCTACCAAAATACCATTTCGAAACTCTACAGCAAGGTGGACCTATCTTTACCGGCCCTTCTTGTAAATTATGCACTTTTGGCCAACCTTTTCCAAAATTCATAAGATAATGAGTATTTTGTATTTTCATACAATTAAAACAATAATCTTGTTTAAAATCAATTCAACATATTTCAACATTATTACACAATCAAACCATATGAATGTCATGGAAAAGTCATCATCTACAACTTTCATTTGTATGTCAACCTCAAATAATGAATTTAGTGCACATTCAATAACTTAAAACTTTGGAAAAAAATTGTTGAAATGAAAGGATCTAGTAAATTCAATTTTGGATTTTTTCTTAGTGAGACTTCACTTGTATGTGAAGGTAACTACTTGAAAAATTAATGTAAAAAAAATTCCTAGAAAAACATCACCACGGATGAGAAAATGAGGAGTGGTTTTATACATCATCCAAAAAATGGACGCTTAAGCAATTAGGAGTTAACCCCTTCCTCTCAAAAGGACCATGCTCATCCCTGAAATTTTATCACTTTTTGTGATGCTTTCAAAAACGCAGTTGTATCTGTGAACTCGTGTTCATATAGACAATTGTAGTATTGAATCTCAATGAAGAGTTAGTATACATCACAAACTTGGCATGTCATGTTTTTCCAAAGTTTTTGATGTAACACTGAATTAGGAATTTTTGCACTTGGCCAAGTGCATTGTCCGACAGCCACGACGGAACAAAATTAGCAGTTTTTATGAAATTTTGCCCCTCTAAAATTTCATATATACTCATTTTTTGAATAGCAACAACACATTCATTCATATTGAATTTTCCATGAATTAAAAGAAAATAAAACATGACGTGCAATAATATTTTAGTACAATTTGATAGAAGTCAAAACAAAACGCTTCTTTTTATAAACAAATCAAGGCATACACTATAAAGTAAATAATATTTGCATTATCCTACTACATTGCCACTATCCTACTTCCTTGCATACATAGATGATCTATATTACTGCTCCACTACGACCTATTCATATGTATAATTGTCTTCTTCTCCCAAATGACGATACTTCACTCCCTTGAGGTCATGGTATAATCCATTGACTCCAAGCGTCACAAAATGATCTGCCAATGTCAATTGAACAAATATAAGTCAAATTTGGACTACTTTAACTAAATAACTACATTACTAAGTCACTTTTATAATTTAAAAAACCCTAAGATCAAATTTCAAGGCCATTTTTTCCTAGAAACCATAATGTTCTGAATTGCTTTCAAATCGCAGAAATTGGTAGCAAGTTCTTGTGTACATTGCGAAATATGCTAAACTTAGTTTCTTTTATTTAAAAATCTTCAAACCCAACATGAAATTTGAGCGCCTCTAACCTCTAAGGACCCTAACATGATGTTTGTCTTTCAAAATGCGGAAATTTACATCAAATATGAACATATACAAAAAAATCTACTAAATTTAGTAGATTTTGTCTATAAATCTTGAATCCCAATATGAAATTTGGGTGCTCCTAACCTTTAGAGGTCCTAGCGAATTTCTAATCTCTTGAATTAGCGAAATCTACATCAAAATTGAGCATTTATAGCAAATTGTGCTAAATTTAGCATCTTTTCACTATAAATCTCAAAATCCAACATGTAATTTTGATGCCCCTAACCTTTAGGGGCCCTAAAAAATTTTTGTCTTTTGAATTACGGAAATCTACATCAAATTTGAGAAGTTATGGCAATATCTACTAAATTTAGCAGCTTTTTACTATGAATCTCAAATCCCAACATGAAATTTGGGTGCCCGTAACCTCTAAGGGCCCTAATGAATTTTGTCTTTTGAATTGTGGAAATCTACATCAAATTTGAGAACGTATGGCAAATTCTCCTAAATTTAGCAACTTTTAACAATAAATCTTGGAATCCAACACAAAATTTGAAAGCCCCTATCCTCTAGGGGCCCTAACAAATCTTTTGTTTAGGAATTGCAAAAATCTACATCAAATTTGAACATTTATGGCAAAATTTGCTAAATTTAGCAGCTTTCTACAGTGACTCTCGGAACCCAACATGAAATTTAGGTGCCCGTAACTTGTTGGGACCCTAACAAATATTTTGTCTTTTGAATTGTGGAAATCTACATCAAATTCGAGCATATATGGCAAAATTTGCTAAATTTAGCTATTTTTGACTACAAATCTCTGAACCAAACATGAAATTTATGTCCCCCTAACTTCTAGGTGCCCTAATATGTTGTTTGTCTTTCAAATTGTGAAACTCTACATCAAATTTGAGCAAGTATGGAAAATTTTCTAAATTTAGCAGCTTCTGACTACAAATCTCAAAACCCAACATGAATTTGGGTCTCCCTAACTTCTAGGTGCCCTAACATATTGTCTGTCTTCCAAATTGTCAAAATCTACATTAAATTTGAGCAAGTATGGAAAAAAAACTAAATTTAGCAACTTATGACTATAAATCTCGAAACCCAACATGAAATTTGGGTCCCCTAAACCTCTAGGTGCCCTAACATATTGTCTGTCTTCCAAATTGTGGAAATCTACATCAAATTTGAGCATGTATGGCATAATTTGCTAAATTTAGAAAATTTTGACTAGAAATATTGGAACCCAACATGAAATTTGAATGCCTTTAACCTCTAGGGGCCCTAAAATACTGATAGTCTTCTGAATTGCAGAAATGTACACCAAATTTCATCATGTGTGGTATATTATGCTATATTTGGCAATTTCAAAGAGAAATCTGACATTTAATATGAAAGTTAGATGCCCCTAACCTTTAGGGGCCCTAACGTGGAATTTGTCTTTTGAATTACAAAAATTTATGAAAAATATGAGCTTGTAGGACTAAATATACTAAATTTAGTAGTTGATGCCTATATTTTTTTAATCCAAATTCAATGTTTAAAATGCAATCATACATAAATATGTGTAATTAAAAGTAAAATCAAGTGATTTGAGGTGAAAACAAGAAATGAATGAGAAGTTTTTGAAAATAAACGAATTTTTGATAATAATACTTACCAAAACTTGTTATACATCACGATGTTCGCTCCAATCAAACATGCCTACAAAAATTTAAAGAAAACAAGGTTAAAATCATCGTAGATATGCATTTAAAAAAAAAATTGGTGAAAAAAATATCATCTACACATCTTAGAACGCCTATATATTGAGTTGTATAACCTAACTAGTATCATTTGCAAAAAATACAATAGTGAGAGCATGACCTTTGAGAGGTAAAATGTGAAATATGTAGAATATGTGATGGCTTAGGCATTATATACTAGGAATACCTAGAATGGGCTTTTAAAAAAGCCATTTCATAGTTGGACGCGCCCTTCCAAAGGACGCATCTGCCAACCCCGCGGAGCTTCGCGGGGTTGACAGGGCCGGCCAAGGCCGTGGCCCTGGCCAACCGGGCCAAGGCCCAAGGCTAGGGTCAGGGTCTGGTCTTGTTGAATTTTTTTAATTTTTTTTAATTTTTTAATTTTTTAATTTTAATTGTTAATTTTTATTATTGTTTTTAAAGATTTTAATTTTTTCTATTTTTAACATTACTTAATTTCATTTGGTTTTTTGAAATGGTTTTTAGTTTTAAAAAAATTCTTTACTGTGTTTAGTTTTTTAATTTTTTTTGGTTGATTTTTTGGGGTTTTTTTTCTATGTTTATTTTCTTGGTATTTTTTGTTTTTATGTAAAATAATCTGTTTTTCCTAGGGTTTTTTGAAATTTCAATTTTTTACCAATGAATCATTTTAATTTACATTTCTCTCTTCTCTTTTCTTCTAATTTTTTTTCTTCCTTTACTTCAAACAATTGTTCATTTTCTAATTGATTTGACTTTCAATGTTTTTAGTTTTTTTATTTATCAATAGAGAAATAAATATAGTATTAGAATGTACATAACATAATACTACTATGTAGAGGAGCATGCTTTTGAAAATTGAACCCGAAGTTTATCTTCATTTGGATCCTTTCTTCTAAGTTATGAGGGAATGCCCTTTGTATTCCATGAATTTTGGGACTACCGTGTTAGTAGTCTCAGTACCACGTATATTGAGTTTTTTTGTTCTATTTAGGGTGCTAGAGTTTGAACAAGGCAAATGGGTTGTGAAGATGAAGGTTGTGTTAGATTGGCCTACAAGGGGACGAGGAAGGCAAGACGAGCGGGGATCTTGTTGAGCAAGGTGTAAAAATTTCATGAAAGCATTGTGGAAGCCATCTCGTGAGGGACACGGATGGGTTGTCAAAGATGCAGCTATATTCTCTTGGGAAAACGTACTAGTAAGAACAAGGGGTGGGCTTGGACAAGAGAACAATGTGCGAGTGCAGGGTGAGCTAACGGAGGCAAATATCAAAGTTTCAACATAAGCAAAACCGCATTTGGTGGAGTGTAATATTGCACTACTATTGGAAAAAATAGACAACGAATGCTTGCATAATGACTTGGATGCATATTAATAGGTTTAGTACGTTGTATGAGACACATGGTACTATGAGTTGTATTACGTAGCAGCAATAGCTAAAATGTATAGCACAGCGTGCAGTACTCGTTTGATGTGCATAGGTGCTTTAAATGACTTGATGTTTTGGTAGAAAATGCAAATAACTTTGTATCCATTTTCAACTACCCCTTAATACATTGTTTTGTTGTAAATGAAGTACCAGTGTAACATTTAATCCACGTGTGACCAAAATTTTGCATGATTGGAGTAATTAGAAACCTCCAAAATTCCCACTTTAACAATTCTTCAATTCCCAATCCTAAAACCCACGAGTACCAAAATTATACCCCCTTGCAACTTCAAAAAAGGTTCATTTTTGTTCGACAGGGGACAAGTGCATTGTCATACCCCCAAGTGCAAAAATTCTTAATTCGGTGTTATGTATGTTCTACGTATGTTTGTTTATATGCATTTTACTATTGCATTACATATTTGGTATATAAGTGCAACATAAGCAAATGACACACAAAGAACACGCAATTCGCTATTTATGCACTTGGCCAAGTGCGCTCATTTCATAAACATACTTGACTTTAAAAAAAATTGGTTAAAAAGTTCTCTAAAAACATCAATGTTGTCATTCTACAATCACTTAAATTGTAAATAAATAATTAGTTTAATTATTTTTTATTCTTATCTTTATCTTATCTTTATCTTATCTTTTATCTTTTCTTTTTTATCTTGATTTCTTTCTTGTCTTCTTTCTTGTATCCCTCTTGTCTTTCTTTTGTCTTTCTTCTTGTCTTCCTTTTTGTCTTCCTTGTCTTTTTTTTCTTCTACTTTTTTTTCAGTTGTGGCTGCTGAACCCTAAACAATGGGAGCAAACAAAAAAAATTAATAAATAAATAAATAAATAAATTTTAAAAAAAAAATTAAAAAATTGGGTTGACCATGGGGTGCTGCTGAACCCGAAATGGCAGCCACCAAAAAATAAAATAAAAATAAAAATAAATAAAATAAGTAAAAATAAAATTCTTCTTTTGGTTGGCCGTGGGGTGCTGCTGAACCCTAAATGGCGGCCGTCCAAAAAACATATACATATTATTTATTTATTTATATTTTTTTGGGTTTTTTTA
This sequence comes from Pohlia nutans, assembly GCA_022496805.1. Taxonomy (NCBI): domain Eukaryota; kingdom Viridiplantae; phylum Streptophyta; class Bryopsida; order Bryales; family Mniaceae; genus Pohlia; species Pohlia nutans. Next base: position 20,635,709 of record CM040097.1, read on the forward strand.
ATTCTATTTTTAGCTTGGGTGTGCGGCTGCGCACCCTAAGACCCTCCCATCTCTCTTCTCTCTCTTCCCTCTCCTCACATATATAGGGGAGAGGAGAGGGGAGGGAGAGGAAGTGGGAGAGTGAATGGGAGAGATCTCCTCTCCCCTATATATATAAGGAGAGGGGAGGGAGATGGAGAGGAGATGAACATAGAGAGGGAAATGAAGATGGAAATGAGGGAGATAAAGATGGAAATGAGGGAGATAAAGATGGAAATGAAGGAGATGAAGATGGAAATGAGGGAGATGAAGATGGAAATGAGGGAGATGGGAGGGTCTTAGGGTGCGCGGCTAAAAATAGAAAATTTAAAAAAAAACCTATATATATATATATATATATATATATATATATTTGGCGGCCGCCATTTAGGGTTCAGCAGCACCCCATGGCCAACCTTAAAAAAAATTAAAAATTAAAAAGTTTTTATTTATTTATTTTTATTTTATTTTATTTTATTTTTTTGGTTTGCTCCCATTGTTTAGGATTCAGCAGCCACAACTGAAGAAAAAGTAGAAGAAAAAAAAGACAAGGAAGACAAAAAGGAAGACAAAAGAAAGACAAGAAGAAAGACAAGAGGGAGACAAGAAAGAAGACAAGAAAGAAGACAAGAAAGAAATCAAGATGAAAAAGAAAATATAAAAGAAAAGATAACAGAAAAGATAAAAGAAAAGATAAAGATAAGAATAAAAAATAATTAAAATAATTATTTGTTTACAATGTAAGGGATTGAAGAAAGACAATAATTGTCGTGTTTTTAAAAAAAGAGTTAAACAAAAAGAAATTATGCGCTTGGGGACCAAGTGCATGATTATATGGCCAAGTGCGTAAATAGCGAATTGTGTGTTAAAGGAGTTTTTAAGGGGCTATGATTTTGGACTTTGGAAGGTTGACATCAAAAGAGTGTGTAAGATGTATGTTTTTAGCATTTACATACTTCGCATAGTGGCAATGCTTTTAAAATTATGTTACATACCGTAAGGGCAATTGCATCCAAGATTTGTTCCAATCAAAATTCCTATATAATTTATGTATGTTTCTTAAACACTTGCATCTACCAGTGAGTACTAAATTTTGTAAAAGGATTGCACTTTGTGTATTTACTAGTAGAACAATGATTAGTGTTTCTAATCCATGAAAGTGTGAGCATATACATGAACGCCTCTAAATCTTGCAAAAAGAATTCCTAAAGCCATAACTTTTGAAAGCATAACAAAGTTACTTTTCTGATTTTTGGACATACATAGAATCCAACATGTACCTAGAAGCTAGGGTTCTAGTGCACTAGGACTAAAAAGATATGTTGATTTTCTTAGTGTGTTGGGCCAACGCAAACACTACTTATTTCCTGTTCCTCGAATAGAAGTTCTAAATCTTTATAACAAATACTATCGTTGTCCAACCTCTTACTTCTTGATATACCCCTTAAAGTAAAGTGACACCCATGAAAGATGTTCAAAACCCTAGTATCCAACGATGTGTTGGGCTTGAAATTCCTATCACCTTGTATAATAGATCTCAAAGAACATATTAAATTCAATTTATTTTCAAGAATTCTTCAAAAAAAATAGGATGAAAAGAAGACATATAGTCACATCTATTAAAAATATATCAAAAATAAATTTACAATATTTTTATCAAAAAATTGCTCATAACAAAGAGGTTTGACCATTTTGCAAGGCTCTAATCCTAAAAGGATTAACAACATTAATTCCAATGAAACGATTGAACAAGAAATTGACACACTTATCACAAAAAAGCGTTGGGAGTTGTTGCATCCGCAATTCAATCCCTAACAACGAACGAAGGTTTGATGGCATCATAATGCGTTCGTCACACTTTCAAGACTCTTAAGAACCATGTTTTGTTGTCTTAGACTCATGCGAACCTAGTTTTAAAATGTGATTCTAATAATACTATTTTTAACTATCAAATTCTATTTACATCAAAAGATATAATTTAACATGTGCTATAGAGGTGCTATGGAGGATCTGGACAAAGGATGTTTTTAAGGATTAAAAGACATACTAAGGCCCATCTCATAGGTTTACTTTATTTTTTGGAAGAATCTTACTCATAACTTCTAATTCATTAAACAAAATAGGGTTTTTAAATGCCAAAACAAAATGGGTATTTAAAATACAATACCTATCATGAACCATTTTTCAAAATCGTAGTTTAATCTATAGAGAAGCAGTGGTGCAAGGTGGGGCAATACCCATCACAAACCGTTTTTTGAAATTGTAGTTTTATCTCTATTGAAGTGGTGGTGTGGATGGGAGCAAATACCCATCATGATGCAATTTTGGAAATTGTAGTTTTATCTTTGTGGTGCGGTGGTGGTTGTCATCTGCTTGGATTTTTAGGGTTTCATGTATTCAATTGGTGTGTTTTGCAATTCCAGGTCCTTTTCTTGTATTTCGCTCAGCCATGACACACTTTCCTAGCAGCCATCATTAGAATATAAATGAGAGTCAGAAACACCAACACCTTTCAGCAATTTCATATCACGTCTATGATTTGTAATGTTTTGGCCGAACCAATCAATCACTTAGGTTTGTAAATTGTAAACTTGATTGCTACACTTACTACATCGGCTTCGGTTCTTCTGACCATCGGGATCTGCAATCGTTAAACGACTGCAAATTTGTATTTTTGGTTTAGCGACTGCAATTTTTGGAATTTTGGGGCATATAGTATACCGTTGGAAAGGTCTTGAAAATACCTTTCCAACGGGACATTACACGTCCAAAAATTCTAGAAATTGCAGTCGCAAAACAAAAAGAAAAATTTGTAGTCGTTTAGCGATTGTAAATTAGACTGGTCAAAATATCCGTAGCCAATTTCGGCTACGGTTATTTTTGGCATAGTTTTCTATTAGTGACTGTAGGACCAACAACTAAAAATAATAAATTAGTCTGTTATCCATTGATCAAGGTAGTTAACACTTTAGCAACCACAGTTAGCCATCGAGCTTTTTAGCAACCTTAGACTTAGAACAATCCATAGGGACAACCGGTTAGTTCTTGGGTAGCATAGATGCACAACACTTAATATGACAAGGTTAGGCCAAATTAATGGTCACTACCTGATTAGAGAGCATGTACGCAACACTCAAAATTGTTTGGACCAACATCGCTAGAATAAATGAATCTTCAATCCCTAAACATATAGTTGAACCGAAAGTTGAGGGTCACCATAATTTTGAGGAACCAGTCCCATCGCCAACCTTGACTAACCTTGTGGACGTCATAATGGCACCCAAAATCTTGTAGGGTTTGTAGGACCGGGGGTCTAGATCCTTTTCAGGCGTAATTAGTGGGGGTCTTGGTCATGGGCCATGTTTTAGACTCTACTTGATTAATCCTTAGAGGAAATACTAAGCCCGATGGGCTTAGTTTTGAGGGAATAATAGAAAAATCTTTAGTTATTGTGCACCAAAAAAAGAATAGATTGGAGCTTTGGAAAGGTCATGGAAAAGCGATGATAGATTCCGCAAATACACCTCTTTTAGTAGATTGTGCATTCCAACGAAATTGAAGGAGCAACGGTGGTAGGGAAAGGGGTGGGGGTCGGACAACTTGAGTGCATTGAGGTTGGAATCTTGCAGCAAATTCGAGGCGGGATGAGACTACAGGAGCTGGCACTGCACATGAGTCACAATTTTTTTAAATAAATAAAAAGAGCTTGAATGGCCTAAATGAGCATGTCCCGCCAATAACATGTTGGCCAGCGCATGACTATGCATGGCAGCACAAGCTTGCTGGATGTTATTTGTTTTTTAAGTTTTTAATTTTTATTTGTTTAATCATTTTATCTATAGTACATGTGAACCGTCGAGACGGTCCACGTTAGCGGTAAACCTTTACCGCAAGGGTTTTGATTTATTTTGCATTATTTATTTGTCTAAAGATGGCATGTTAGCCGATTAGACAATTTTCCGTGTGGTGTGCTATTTGGTTTTGGTTTTGGTTAGCCTTTTCTATTATGCCTTTTTGTTTGAGTAATGTTAGTTGCTTATCGTTTTTTAACCGATTAACCGTGGGATTTTTGGTGTTTGTACTATTTGGCCTACTATTTTAGTCTATTACTTTGGTCTATTATTCCGGCCTATTATTTTGGGTTTTTACTTTTATCTATTCTTTTGGCCTATTCTTTTAGTCCATTCTTGTAGCCTATTCTTTTAGTCTATTTTATTAGTCCATTCTATTAGTTTATTTTAGTCTATTCTGTTGGTTCATTATTTTAGTCTATTGTTTGCCTATTATTTTAGTTTATTATTTTAGCCTATTATTTCAGTCTATTATTTAGTCTATTATTTAGTTTATTATTTAGTCTGTTATTTTAGTCTACTATTTTAGTTCACTAAATTAGTCTATTATTTTAGGGTATTCTTTTAGCCTTTTATTATGATCTATTCTTTTGGTCTATTACTTTATTCTATTATTTTATCCTATCCTTTTAGTCCATCCTTTTAGCCTATTATTTATTCCATCCTTTTAGCCTATTATTTATTCTATCCTTTTAGCCTACTATTTATTCTATCATTTTAACCTTTTATTTATTCTATCATGTTAGCCTATTCTTTAGTCTATTCTTTTGGTTTATTATTTTAGTTGATTAGTTAGTTTATTAGTTTGATCTATTAGGCTAATTGGGTTTATTATTTTCTTGGTAGACTAGTGGGGGAAAAATTAGAACTCCCGGTTTGCTATGAGCAAAGTGGGAGTTTTGTGAAGATAAGAGGGAGATTAGGCCAAGTGGATGAAATCCGCTTGGATGAGCATGAGTTTTGATGAATGTAGTTTGGGGTGGGATTTTGAATCCCACCCCTATCGCTTGGGGCCCCCAATCAGTTAGTTTGGGCCCGTTAGCTAGTTTTGAATGAAGTGAGAGGCGGAGCCCTAGAGAAATCTAGATCTAGCTCTTTTGGGTGAGATTTTAGAAAATGAGGGGAGATTAGGGTAGGAATTTATGGTATGCGCGGTTTTGGATTAGTGAGGAGAGGAATTCGAGGATGGCGTGAGACTTGCGGCAGTTGGCTAGTCGCAGCAGCAGGATTCGTGTTGGCGTAGGACGAGCAAATCCAAGGCGGAGGCAGAGTGACACGGCAACAACAGCTGTGATCGAGGAGGAAGAAGGTGTTCGATCCCAGGGAGTCGATTTCTAACGATGAGGGAGACATTGTGTGCAGGTGGCGGATCAGGGCTGCAGCGGCGGATCTGCAGGCGTTGGAGGATCTGGTGAGGTCTAGGCGACAACATCTACGGCGGCCGGATCAGTACCGACGGTGGAGGCGTTGAGAACCAAGAGCGACGGCATCGACGGAAATCGCGGCAGCACGAAGTTGCGAATTAGCGGGCGCATGAAGTTGTGAATTTGGCGGCGTCATGGCACGGGGGCGTATCCACACTGCGAGGGAACGGCGGGGTGGCCATCACCCAACCCCGAAGGTCATCTACGACAATGCTATCGCTTGCAACAGACCTTGTCTCCCTCCCCGGGTGATATAAGGGAGGGAAGACAGGGTGATATTACAGAGAGAGTCTCCCTCTCTCACCACCGTTGCCAATTTTAGCACGTTTTTAGATCTTTGGTACTTATTGGATTGATTATAGTGATTAGGAAGAACTCTTATAAGTGTTAACCGGTGATTGTAGTTGCCAAATCGTTGGTGTATGTTTTCCTATGATTTTTATCTAATTGTTGTCAAATTGTTGGTGTGAAACCTTTATTGTGCCATTGGTGTTGTTGTGGGTGAATTTTGGTCCGGTGAGGGTTATAGCGCGGAAGCGCTGCCCAATTTTCACTGGGCCAATTCACAATTAAAAGTCTAGAAAATTAGGAGTAAAATTAGGCTTTTGGGCACGACGCGGAAGCACTACCCAAATTTCTCAACTCCTCTTCATTCTATGATTATAGTGTCCAATTGCAAAGTGGGCTTTTTGTAGAGTTTAGCTCTCAAGGAAATGCCCAATTATGGAATCTTGATGCCCTTGTGAGTCTAAACTTATGTGCTGTAATTTTTGTCTATGAGTGTCAAAACCCCAATTTAAGGGTTTAATTCACCAAATTAACCCATTTTTATGGCACGTGGTGCCTAAGGGAGATTGGTGAGGTACTTGTGAGCATTCTAGTATTTATTGTTGATCATTAGAGCACTTATGAATGTGCTGTAATTTTTATACTTAAGTGCCAAAACCCTAATTAGAGGGTTTAACTCACCAAATTAACCCATTTTTATGGCACTTGGTGCCTAAGGGAGATTGGTGAGGTACTTGTGAGCATTCTAAGGTTTATTGTTGTTCATTAGGACACTTGGAATTGTGCTGTAATTTTAGGGTTAGTACGGATTTGGGGTACTTAAGTGCACCAATTGCCCAATTTAACTCCATTTTTTGAGTGCCAAGGTACTTAAGGGAAATTGGGGTAAATTGGAGCACTTCCCACCATTTTTAGGTCATTTCTAGGTCATGTGTATGTGCTGTAATTTTTAGACTTAAGTGCCAAAACCCTAATACGAGAGTTTTATTCACTAAATTGAACCCAATTAAGGCATGTGGTGCCTAGGGGGATTAGTGAGGTGTTTGAGTGTGGTTTAGTGTTTGTTGATTGTTCATTTCAACCCCTTGTGTGTGCTGTAAGTTTCAAGCACACACCCGTTTTAGCCCAATTACTTTGTTTTTTACCATTTTGAGCTTAGTAAATTGCCTCACGTTTGCCTAGGTTAAAAGGAGTCCATTGCTTGGAGAATATCACACCCACCCTCGGCCGACTATATGTCATTTTGACCAGGCAACCGGTCAAAGTGCTCATAGTACATTATGAGGAAATTGCTTGAAGTTTCTGAGATGCTTAGGTGCAGAAATTTTCAAATTCTTTTTGGGCAGCTTGGATTACCCCTTTCTGACGTTTTAAAACTAATAATTAAGAATTTTCGCACTTGGGGGTATAACAATGCATTTGTCGCCCGTCGAACAGAAACGGACCTCTTTTGAAGTTGTAGGAGGGTATAATTTTTGTACTCATGGGTTTTACGGGCCGGGAATTGACGAAGTGTTAAAGTGGAAATTTTGGAAGTTTCAACTTACTCCAATCATGCAAATTTGGTCATACATGCATTAAATGTTGTATTGGTACTTCATTACTACAAAACAATGTATTAAGGGGGTAGTTAAAATGGACACAAAGTTATCTGCATTTTCTACCAAAACATCAAGTCATTCAAAACACCTATGCACAATCAACCGAGTAATACACGCTACGCTATACTATATGGCTATTGTTGCTACGTAATGCAACTCATAATACCATGTGTCTCATACGATGTACTAAACCTATTAATATGCATTTAAGTCATTTTGTAAATGTTCATTGTCCATTTCTTCCAATTGTAGTGCAATACACTCCACCAAATGCGGTTTTTCTTTTGTTGAAATTTTGATCTTCGCCTCCGTCAGCTCGCCATGCACTCGCAAATTGTTCTCTTGTACAATCCCACTCCTTGTTCTTACTAGCACATTTTCCCATGAGAATATAGCCGCATCTTTGACAATCCATCCGTGTCCTTCACCAGATAGCTCCCACAATGCTTCCATCCAATTCGTATACCTTGCTCTGCTAGATTCCCGCTCGTCTTGCATTTCCCGTCCTCTTATGGGTCAATACTACACAACCTTCATCTTCGCAGCCTACTTGCCTTATTCAAACTCCAGCATCTTCTCCACATAGAACGATAAATTTAGTATACGTGGCACTGACACGGTAGTCCCAAAATTCATGGAATACAAATGGCATTCCCTCATTAATTAGAAGAAAGGATCAAAATGAAGAAATCTTTGGGTCCAATTTTCAAAAGCGTGCTCCTTTACACTGCGGTATTATGCTTTGTACATTCTAATACTATGTTTATTTCCCTGTTGATAAATCAAAAAACAAAAAACATAGGATGCCAAAGTAGATAAGAAAATGAACAAATGTTTGGAGAAAAGGAAAAAAAAAAATTAGAAGGGAAGAGAAGAGAGAAATTGAAATTGAAATGATTTATTTGGTTGAAATTGAAATTTCAAAAAAGACCTAGAAAAAATAAAATTTCACACAACAAAAAAAAATACCAAGAAAATAAATAGGGAAAAAAAGGCGAGACACAAAACAAAAATCCCCAAAAAAAAACAAAAAAAAAACACACCAAAAAAGCCAAAAACTAAAACAAACAAAAACAAACAAAAAAGACATTTAAAAATTAATTAATTTCTAAATTTCTAAAATTTTAAAATCGTTTTTTTGGAACATCCTTAATCGAAATTAAGGCATTGTCGAATTCTTTATCAGACTCATTCTCTGAATAGGAGTTAATGCAGTCAAAGAGGAAATCATACTAGAGATCAGTTTTGAATACTGCAAAGACTAGTGCTCTAGGTAGAGGTAGATCAGAGAAATCGACAAGAACAAAGATCGAATCACAACTGAGCCAAAACATTGAGTCAAAACTCAACTATTAGCATTAATGAAGAAGAAAGATTGATTCACAACTAAGCCAAAATATTGAGTCAAAACTCAACTATCAGCATCAATCAATAGGAAGAAACGAAAAAATAGTAACACAATATTAGAAAGAAATAGGTTTCAAATCCTAATTTGAATGAAACAATAGGGTAAAGGTAGTAATTAGTCTGTGCCACAGTAAGGGATTGTAACAAAAACAAACCCTAAAACAAACACTGAAAAGATTTGTCACTTGCAAAAGCACAATAGCACCCTAATTCTCACGTAGACACAGCTTTCCTAAAGCATAGAAAAGCCAAAGAAAGAACAAGAAAAAGAACAAAGCAGAATCCTCCAAGCCTCCATCTGTGAGAAGAAATTTGATAATTCCTCAAGAGGTGGTATTCCTCACCTGTACCCATGCCACACATCGAACATTAGTTAGCCACATGACGTGCACTAGGTGTCTTCAAAATACCACAACTTGTTATCGTTGTTCACAAGAGAAAAAATCAAAACTGCAAGCAGCAAATCACAAAAAGGAGGAGCGTAGCAAGTTGTAAAAACACTCAAGCAAATTGGAGTCCTGTTGTTTGAACCTGTTGTCTGCTGATTTTAGAGCCAGGAGCCATTGTAATCGCCGCTCTGCATGCACAATACAGATCGACAAAAAGAGAGCACGGATAGCTTCACATCTGAGAAAGACTCAAAACTCAGCCTGCTTTCTAAGTAAGAGCAAAGCGCACTCCCGAGGCAAGCCATTCTTGTGGGGGAGAAATTTCAATTTTTAGAAGAATTGAAGAGGTGGGTTGGTCTTAATTTGCGATTAAGGCACAGCCTCCAATGCGCCGTCAAGAAGCGATCTGAAGAGAAGAGAGACTCATGTGTTACAGAGTCTGTCAAGTAAGTTATGCATGCGGAGCAGTAGGTAAGGGTTTTTATAAAAATAAAAACGATTCATGTAGAGCTTGCCATGTTACCTTAATGGCTCGAAAAACGAGAAAGCAAATAAGCTTTTAGTCTCAGTCTTAGTGGCTTGAATAATGGAATCAATATATTTAGAAGCTCCAGGCTTATTTAAAGGCGGGAGTAATTTCTTTAAAAAGAAAAAGAAAAAGAAAACTTATTTTTAAAAATTAATTATAATTTTTTTTAAAAGAATTAAAAAATAAAATAAAAACAGTTGCAGCCTGCAGAGTCAACCGGGCCGCAACCTTGGATGGCCAATGGCTAGGGCTTTGTTTGGTCAAGGGCTAAGGTCTTGGCTGGCTAAGAGCCACGGCCTTGGCTGGCCCTTACCAACGCCGCAAAGTTTTTCGGGGTTGGCAGGCACATCCTTTGGGAAAGCACACTCAACTTTTAAAAGGCGTTTCTTGAAAGCGCATTTTAGGTATTCCTAGTATTTAATGCCCACCCCATTTCATATTCTACACAATTCACATTTTACCTCTCAAAGGTAATGCTCTCACTACTCTTATTTTGCAAATGACACTAGTTAGGGTTGTAAAGCTCAATATATAGGTATTTTAGAATGTACACAGGTCATATTCTTTTCACCAAAAAGATTTAAAATGCATATCTACGATGATTTTAACTTTCTTTTCTTTAATTCTTTTTAGGCGTGCTTGATTGGAGCAAACATTGTGACGCATAATAAGTTGAGGTAAACATTATTTTTAGAAAATTAATTTGTTTATTTTTTAAAACATCTCATTTCTATGTTGTTTCACCTTTAATCGTTTGATCTTACTTTTAATTACACGTAGTTATGTACAATCTCATTTTGAACATCCAATTTGGATTGAACATATAGGCATCAACTACCAAATTTAGCATATTTAGTCTTAGGAACTCAAATTTTTCATAAATTTCTCTAATTTAAAAGACAAACTCCACGTTAGGGCTAGAGATTAGGAGCACCCAAATTTCATGTTGGGTTTCAAAATTTATAATGAAAAATGCTAAATTTAGCATATTTTGCCATACATGCTCAAATTTGATGTAGATTTCCACAATTCAAAAGAAAAACAACACATTAGGGCCCCTAGAAGTTAGGGGCATCCAAATTTCATGTTGTGTTCCGAGATTTATAGTCAATAGTTGCTAAATTTAGGAGATTTTGCCATACATGCTTGAATTTGATGTGGATTTCCGCAATTCGAAAACAAATAGCACGCTGGGATCCTTAGAGGTTAGGAGGCACCCAAATTTCATGTTGGGTTCCAATATTTATAATTAAAAGCAGCTAATTTTAGCAATGCACACATGAATTTGCTGCGGATTTTTGCAATTTGAAAGCAATACAAAACATTACGGTCTATAGAGCTTGAGAAAGTCGCTTAGTGTAAATTTTGGGTACATATGAGTGTACAAAGGGTATTTAATGGGGGGCTATGAAATAATTGGAATATTATACTATTTATAGTATATTTAGGATATATTCCATATATTCTAATAATATATCTAAAATATTTTTAAATTGGTTTTAAAACACCCTATATTACTTCTATAAATTTATAATTTTTATCTGAAATGAATAATAGACACCCTATATTTGTTCTCTCATAGTTATTTAAATTCTCGACAGTGACTTCCATGGGCTGTAGGGATTACTGGCCTTGAAATTTCATCTTGGTTTTTTTAAAATTATAAATTCAATGTGGTAAATGTGGTTTTTTAGTTTAAAAAGTTCAAATTTGACTTAGATTTGTTAAATACAAACCTCAAACCCAAATTTGAGCCTCTACAGCTTTGAAGCCTCCTATACTTAATGTTTGTTGCTATGAATTCAAAGCATGAGTTGTTTTATTTATTTTTTCCTAAAAATTCTTTTTAACGTGCATTAGTTTAGTTTCAATCTTAGTGGTGTGACCTATACATGGAGTAACTACTAGTATGGAGTCTACAACACTATCATTTGCATGGGCTTTTGCAGATCATCGTATGACGTTCAAAGTTGACGGATTATTCCATCACCTCGAGGCAGTGATGTAGTGTCCTTTGAAAGAAGAGGATAATTACACATATGAGCAGATCGCCTCCATTTTAGAGGGTGACTTAAAAGTGGGTAGCATTCCCTCTCCGGTGGCGAAAACCATGGTCATGAGAGCGTTAGATTATGCTAATCTTGGGACCCCTTCATAGATTAGAGGACTACTTGAGGAGCAACAGTTGAAGAGCGAGAGAAGAGAGGACGTAGAAACTCAGTCTTCTAAGGTGATTATTGAGACTCAAGAGATGGAGCAGTAGTACAGATCGAGAAAGTAGTCAAGGGAGAACCCTTTGATGTAGTAGGATAGTGCAAATATTATTTACTTTATAGTGTGTGCCTTCATTTTTATATGAGATGAAGCATTTTATTTTTATTTTTTATCAGATAGTAATAAAACAATATTGCACATTATGTTTAATTTTCTTTTAATACATGGAAAATTTGATGTGAATGAATGTATTGTTGCTATTTTTAAAAATGATAAAATATGAAATTTCAGGGGGGTGAAATTTTATAAAAGTGCAAATTTTGCACCATCGTGGCCATCGGACAATGCATTTGAATAAGCGCAAAAATTGCTAATTTTGTGTTTTAAGGGTTAATATTCGAAGAGGTTCAATTTATTTTCAAAATCATCAATTTGATCACAATTGATAAAACAATATTGCACATTATGTGAGTGTTATACTCTTCTTACATCCTCCTTAAGTCATCTGATAGTAGATTTTCCTATTTCTCATGGAGTTTTTTTGTTTTATATCATTGAAGGAGGAGATGATGTTAATTTGTGAGAATTCTTACATTCGAGGATTGTTGTACAACACTCAAGTAAGAGTAATCTTCAACTACCGTAGTTTACTAGCAGGTTCGGCAGAAAATAATTCTAAAAACAAATGCCAAAAATTTCGGAAAATTATTGGCATCTTTTGCCGAATATTATATAAATTATAATTCAAAATTGCTGAAAAGTGAGAATTTTTTACTTTTCCCTAGGTTTTAACTTAGTTGGGAGGCTTGTGTGAATTTCAATCGAGAGAAGGTGCTCCTTTTGTAATCAAGCTCACTTACGTTAGTCCACAAAGAATATGGGTTAAGAAGTAGCAAGCTCTAGGTGAGGCTTTTGAAATGTGTTGTACACAGATTTTTGGAGTCCAATTGAGCATAGAAGATGGAGTTTTATAGAATTGTGTCTAACTAACAAAAGTTGAGAAATCAAGCCTTCTTCCACATCCAACAAGTTTTGTGTCAAAATAAGTCTTTATGCAAAAGATATGGACAAAACATCACAGCATTGTAAAGGTCAATGTATCAAAATGCGTTCCTAACAGTTTTTTGAAGCTCATTTGTGCATAGAAGATCAACTTTTTTGGAATTTTGTTGGTCTAAGAAAAGTTTAGAAATCAAGTAATCTTTCACCTCCAACAAATTTTATGTCATTTGAAGACTTTATGCAAAAACTATGCGTGTTATAAAAATAAAGACCAACTAGGAGCTTCACCTCAAAGTTCACATATCCCACATGCATTGTTGAATACAACTACATTCCACTTGTATAAACCACAGAGCATTCTTGACTCTCGCTGCTCAAATCTTACATGTCAACCAATGAAAGAGAGTTGGACTTGATAACAAGCCGAATTTAAAAAATTAAAGGAGAAAATTGCCGAAATTATTAATATACGATTTTTAGGTGCCGAACCTGCTTTTGGAACTTTAATTAATTATTAGGCAGCAAGGTGCCGAACCTGCTAGTAAACTACGGTATACTTTAATTTCCTTTGATTGTAATATGAAGTTGGAGTAGACTAATTATCTCCTTTATGATAATCTTGTGTTATTTGCACTTTGTATTACTTCATCCATATAATAATTTTTGTACTAATTACATCCGTACACTAATCTTGGTATTGATTTCCGTATATGCTAGTTGTAATCTTGATGTTACAATATAAGTGTTCAATGTGAAAGAGCTTGTGTGTGGAAAGGTGAGGATGAAGAGACAAGAGTGTTAATATAAGTGTAAAAGTATACTTCTTACTAATTTATTTAATTTAGTGCTTAATTTGATTGTATAGTGTACTTTCATGTGTATTGTGTAATGTCCTCTGTGTAGTAAATATTCTATTCTATTTAAGAATCAATCGAAGAAAATGGTGTGTAATAATTGAAGTAAAGAGAAGTATGAATGAACAGTGACTTGTGGGAAGTAAGCTTGTGAAGTCTCCAAAGGTTATGGGCTCCTATTTCAAAAAACGTATTAAAATAAAAATAAAAAATTGTCCGAGCCTACGATCTGCTGCTAGATCAGTAAGGTCAACTAAGATAAACGACAACCTTGCAGTTGCCACACGGCAGCAACGTGCCTGCCATTAATTCGCCTAATGCAAGGACTGTTGTCACATTTTCATTGCGTCATCAAGGCACATTCTCGTGAATTCCCACATTCGCGACTTGTTTTGTTTGTGTGTTCCCATGAATCCAATAAGTGATAAAAGAAAATATCATCCATCTTTCAAAGTTCATTTGGTCATGATAAGTTCATCTTGTTTTCTTTGTACTTCTATAGGATGGATGAAATATTATTAAGTAAACTTCATCTATAATTATTTCCTTGAATATACATCCAAATTAAGAATTTTTACATATATCGCAAATGACATAAAAAATGTAGGTGTTAGGGACATAGTCTTTAGAACCTTCTAGAGACAAGTTTCTAGAACTTTCTAGAAACAAGTCTCTAGAACACTCTAGTATGAAGTCTCTAGAACATTCTTGAAACAAGTTTCTAGAACCTTCTAGAAGTCTCCAATGGTAGTTGGTAGAACTTCTTCTAGAAGCATCCGAGTTGACAAAAGTTCTAGAAGCTTCCTAGTTCTAGAAGTATATATAGGAGTCGAGGCTGAAGAGTTCTTCAGTCTCGACAACGCACTTCTTGGAGTTCTAGCTCACCTCTCTTGGTGTTGATCGTGTACTCATTCTGTTAATCCAAGTTTCTTGTCAATTCTTGCTTCTAGTTCTTGATCTCTTGTTGGGCATTCTTGTGTCCCTGACAGTTTGTCGAGACTACAATCTCACCGGTATCAGAGCTAGTCCCTTCTTGTTAGAGAGCGGATTACCCCTCTTCTTGAAGGTGTGCTAGTGTTTTAGAGGTTGCGGATTACCCTCCTCTAAACTGATATCTCTTCCACCTCAATATTGGAGCCTTATTCTTCTTGGAAAGAGTGGATTACCCCTCTTCTTGGAGTCTTAAGGCATTTTAGAAGTTGCGGAGTACCCTCCTCTGAACCAATATTGTTCTCTTGTTAAAACTTTGTTCTCCTTTTGTAGGATAGTCGGAGATCAAGACTTTAGTATGGCTGAAAGTTTGGATTCCAAACTGGACGCCATCATGAATGCTCTTGCTTCGTTGTCACATAGGACTGCAGAGATCGAAGGAGTCATGGCAGGGCTTCACAGCGATGGAGCATCTGTGATAGCACCTTCTAGAGTATATCAGCCCCAAAGTTCTGCACCAGAAGAAGCAACTCTACCTTCGATTCGACAAGACCTAATAGTACTACAACAAAAAGAGCCTCGAGTTAGTCTTCCTGACAAGTTCGATGGAACGCGTTCCAAGTTTCGAGGTTTTGTCAACCAAATCAGGTTAATAACAGTTTTGCAGCCTGAACGTTATCCGACAGAGGAGGCGCGTGTTGGGCTTGTTGGAACCTTGCTTACAAGACAAGCTCTGTCGTGGTTTGCTCCCTTGTTCGAGAAACGATTGCCAATTCTGAGCAACTTTGAGACGTTCTTGGAGGCGTTTGCAGAAGCATTTGGCGAACATGACAAGGTCCGATGGGCTACAACAAAGATTCGGTCACTACGACAAGGGGTGCGCTCTGCATCAGTCTATGCATCGGATTTCAGACAATTGGAGAGTGACATTAATTGGGGTGAAGAGGCGTTGGTGAGTCATTTTTATTGGGGTTTGAGGGACAATGTGAAGGACCTGCTGTTAACTCTTCCGGATCCGCAAACACTCAACGAAGCCATTAGCCAAGCTGTAAAGTGTGACAACCGTTTATTCCAACGTCGCCAAGACCAACGCCCTAGACACCAAGCGACTCCTTACGATGCAACTATGACGGCAAGGAGCTTGGGTTCACATTTGGAAGCAGAAGACATGCAAATTGACGCGGCGCGTGTCAGAACTCTTACTCCAGAAGAAAAGAAACGGCGTATGGAAGAAGGATTATGTTTATATTGCGGAGAAGAAGGCCACAAGGTTGGAAACTGCCCCAAGAAGCAGAACCGACGCATTGTTAAGACTAGGAGTGCGGTGATCCCGAAAAACGACAATGCCCAGCCACAATAGGAACCGTGCGGCTGGACAATCCAATGCCACAACAACAATCGGGTTCCTATTTCTCTGCCCAACCTACCCGTTGTTTTACAATTTCTCTGTCTCTCGGTCCTCAGAAACAAAAAACTTTAGCTTTATTAGATTCGGGGGCATCTACTTGTTTTTTAGATGAAGAATTTGCTAAGCGCCACAAGATTCGTCTAGTACAGAAGTCTAAGCCTGTTCACGTAGAGGTGATAGATGGACGACCTTTATTGTCTGGTAGTGTCACCCACGAATCAGAACCTATAGAAGTGATGTTTAAGGACCATAGTAGTTATGTTGTCTTTAATATCATTAGAACCCCATCAAGCCCTGTTATTCTTGGTCTTTCCTAGTTAGTAGATCATAATCCATCCATAGATTGGAGGTTACGGAGAATAACATTCCCTGTAAAAGCTAACCCCGTTAGGATACCACAAATTAAAAAACCCTTGTTTATTGGAGCAAGAGCGTTCATAAGGTCGTCTAAGGAAGGCGCACCATTTGTCATTTACGCAACTCCAACTAGCAGAGAGACGACCTCAACAGCAAGCATACCGGGGCAATACAAGGATTTTCAAGACGTATTTCAAAAGAAGAACGCCGACATGCTGCCAGAGCACCGACCATACGATTGCGCCATAGACTTGGAGGATGGAACACAGCCACCTTTTGGCCCAATCTACAACTTATCACAAACAGAGTTGGCAGAATTGCGAAAGTACATTGATGAGAATCTAGCCAAAAATTTCATTCGTCACTCAAAGTCGCCAGCTGGAGCACCAATCTTATTTGTAAAGAAGAAGGACGGCTCACTGCGGATGTGCGTGGACTACCGAGGACTCAACAAGGTGACCAAGAAAAACCGCTACCCCTTACCTTTGATCTCTGGCCTCCTAGACCAACTTGGACGTGCAAGGATCTTTACAAAGATCGATTTAAGGGGAGCCTACAACCTCGTGCGAATCAAAGAAGGAGACGAATGGAAGACAACTTTCCGCACAAGGTATGGCCATTTTGAGTATAATGTCATGCCTTTTGGTCTTACCAATGCTCCGGCAGTCTTTCAACACATGATGAATGACATCTTTCGGGAGTACCTCGACGATTTTGTTTTCATCTATTTAGATGATATCCTGGTATTTTCCAAGAACGAAGAAGAATATGAGAAACACGTACGGTTGATTCTTAGGAAACTACGCGAACGAGGACTCTACGCCAAGTTGGAGAAGTGCTTATTTCACCAAACAGAGATGGAGTTTTTGGGATTCATTGCGACTACAGAAGGCTTGAAGATGGACCCCAAGAAAGTGGAAGCAATCGTGTCTTGGGAAGTTCCGAAGACGGTTAGAGATGTACACTATTTTCTTGGTTTTGCTAACTTCTATCAGATCTTCATCAAGAATTATTCTCAAGTCGCCGCTCCACTCACTCGGTTAACATACAAGGACAAGCTCGAATGGGGACCTGAAGCAGAGCGAGCATTTCAAGATCTCAAGACGACATTTACTACGGCTCCAATCTTGGTACACCCCAATTTTGCAAAGGCTTTCTATTTGGAGACCGATGCTTCAGACTTTGCTTTGGGAGCTGTGCTTTTGCAAATCGGTGTAGACAGGAAGCTCCACCCGGTTGCATTCTATTCTCGCAAATTCTCTACTGCTGAGATCAACTATGAGATCCACGATAAGGAACTCCTTGCCATAGTAGATTCCTTCCAAGAGTGGCGTCACTTTCTCGAAGGCGCTGCACACCCAGTGACCGTATACACGGATCATAAGAATCTGGAATACTTCATGTCGGCTTGAGTTTTGAATCGTCGTCAAGCTCGATAGAATATGTCGCTATCTCGATTTGATTTTGTTATCAACTACAGGCCTGGGAAACAACAAGGACTATCCGATGCGTTATCGAGGAAATCGTATCTTGCGCCAAAGGCTAGAGAAGCAGCATTTGATCAGCAGTGTACGACAATGTTAAAACCAGAGCAATTTAGGATTTGCGCTGCTGTCGTACCTATCGACGCCGATTTCCTCAACCAGGTGCGTGCTACGACCATTGAAGATTCTGTAGCTCGTGACATCAAGCAACGTAGCAATGATGACAAGTTCAAGGTGGAGAGAGATCTTCTGTACTTTGAGGAGCGGTTGTATATTCCACAAGGACCTGCACGACTTCGGGTTCTTCAATCTCGTCACGACTTTCCAGCTGCGGGACAATTTGGGTTCAATAAGACCTTAGAGCTTATTTCCCGAGATTTCTGGTGGCCCCAAACGTGGGAGGATGTCAAAGAGTTTGTCCTCTCTTGTGACATTTGCTCAAGATCTAAGACCCCTCGGCATCGCCCATATGGGCTTCTGCAACCATTGTCTGTTCCACGCCGTCCGTGGTCTTCAATTTCTATGGACTTCATTACGGATCTACCGCCATCAAATTCCTTTGACAACATCTTTGTTGTAGTGGATCAACTTACAAAGATGGCGCATTTTGTCCCCTGCAAGAAGACATCATCAAGTGAAGACACAGCAAGACTCTTTCTTAATAACGTGTATCGTTATCATGGCCTACCAGATGATATCGTGTCAGATCGAGGAACTCAGTTATTTCCAAGTTTTGGAGATCCCTCTTTGAAATACTAAAGGTGGACATCAAGCTTTCTTCGTCTTTTCATCCTCAAGCTGACGGTCAGACGGAGCGGGTGAATCAAGTCTTGGAGCAGTATCTACGATGTAGCATCAACTATCAGCAAGACAATTGGGCCGCATATCTACCGCTTGCCAAGTTTGCTTACAACAACACTCTTCATGCTTCGACTCAAAGCACGCCATTCTTCTCCAACTATGGATACCACCCGAAGCTCGACTTATTGAGCTCGTCAACAAATAGCAATCCAGCGGCAGAAGGATTTGTGAAGCAACTATCCAAGCTTCAGACGACGTTGAAGCTTCAACTACAATCCGCCCAAGAGGCTTACAAGGCATCCGCGGATAAATTTCGGAATAACGCACCTGCTTTCAAGATTGGAGATAAAGTATGGCTTCTCCGACGGAATATCAAGACGAAACGACCGTGTGATAAGTTGGACTACCGGAGATTGGGACCATTTGTTGTACAGAAGCAAATCAATCCCGTGGCTTACCGTCTGGAGTTACCGGCTGCTATGAAGGTACATCCAGTCTTTCATGTCTCTTTATTGGAGCCTTATCGAGAGTCATCTTTCCCTGGAAGAGTGCAAAGTCCGCCACCTAGTATTGAAATCGAGAACCACGAAAAATACGAGGTGGATAAGATACTGGATTCACGGCGAAGATGGGATAAATTAGAGTACTTTGTGCATTGGAGCGGCTATGATGTTAATGAACGAACATGGGAATCGGCCGAAAATCTCGCCAATGCGCCGGAAAAGGTACAGGAGTTCCACCAACGATATCCTCATAAACCTAAGCCGTCTCGACGATAGCTTCTCTCTGACGCTTGCCTATCCAAGAACATAAAAGGGAGGGAGAGCACAACCAAAATTCACAGTCAATGTAGTTAGCTTCTCCACTTGAGATACGAGTAGAACTTTTCCAATAGTCATAGTTTGGTCTTCTTATATGGATAGTCAAGAGATAGACAGTACGCTAGTCATGTCATCTCAACCGACGAACTCACGAAGGCGACCCCGCGATGAAGAACCGCCTGCACTACAACGAAGACGGAGGGTACCAAGTAATCGTTCGCGGGTGATTGTATTGGAAGTCGAGCCTGCTTTCAATAATCTGCCAGAAGGTGTCTTTGCAGGACAATTCCACAACGAAGACACGGAAGTTCATGCTTGGTCAGAAGTGGAAGGCGTGGGCCACTACCGTTGGCTCCAAGGACCAATAAACCACTTACTTCGTGAACAACAATTGGAGTTCATAGCAGACGTTATGCGACAGATCTTCATCTTTCTGCGTTGGTACTGACTGTCAACAACATTGCTTCTCGGAGACCTCGAAGCTAAACGAGGGGGTGGTGTTAGGGACATAGTCTTTAGAACCTTCTAGAGACAAGTTTCTAGAACTTTCTAGAAACAAGTCTCTAGAACACTCTAGTATGAAGTCTCTAGAACATTCTTGAAACAAGTTTCTAGAACCTTCTAGAAGTCTCCAATGGTAGTTGGTAGAACTTCTTCTAGAAGCATCCGAGTTGACAAAAGTTCTAGAAGCTTCCTAGTTCTAGAAGTATATATAGGAGTCGAGGCTGAAGAGTTCTTCAGTCTCGACAACGCACTTCTTGGAGTTCTAGCTCACCTCTCTTGGTGTTGATCGTGTACTCATTCTGTTAATCCGAGTTTCTTGTCAATTCTTGCTTCTAGTTCTTGATCTCTTGTTGGGCATTCTTGTGTCCCTGACAGTAGGTGCGTGGTGTCATTTTTAATCCTATTAAAATTTAATTAGCAAAAAACTAGAAGTTTTAGTTCTGGAATCGAATTTATATAGTTGATTTCTACTTTATAAAACTTCAATTTGAGATAATTTTTGTACACTTTGACCAAATTCAACGAATTTTAATATTATAGAAATTTTAAGATTTGTATTATAATACAATAAAATTTTAAAACAAGAAAAATCCAAGGACTAAAATGTTCATTACTTGAATGGTTAATGAAGACTCTATTATAGAAATGTCATAGAATAGTTAACTAAAGTACTCAAATTGAACTTCACTTTGATAGCTAGTGTTGAACACTCAATCCAAAACTTGTTGACGCAAATGGAAGATCCTTATGCTCACAAGATGGAGGTTGTCCTTCTACTCTTTCACCTCCACTTCCCATGATCAATAAACTCTATTCTCTTCAAGTATAGAAGTTGCCTCACGAGTGATCGACCTAAAGGTACCCTCAAGAAAAAAACACATAAAGGATTTAGACTTGGCTAGAGGCGTAATGAGATTTGATGTTTGAATGTCACAATGAAAAATTAGACTAAAAGACATGTTTATTAGCCAAGGTTAGTGTGAGTATTTGATTACTAAGGATCTATCCATGCAACAAACGCACATTACTATCAGACAACCCATTGTCCAATGTCCGTCGCTATGACCAACTAGTAGGACTCGCGAGAATGTACGTACGATGCATGTTTGCGAGCGAGAGGACTCACAAAACTTGCTAACACCACGAGTCAAAGCAATTGTCAAAATCAATCGTGTTCAAAGGTGTTTGGTGGATGGACGTTCTTCAATAAACGTCATAGCTAGCTAGCTACTTGATCAAGTCGCCTTCTCTTGACATGCCCAATTTTCATTCCAAGTCCAACCACTCCTATTCGCTGCTTGTCTATGTCGCTTCTTTAGGCAATGTGATCGTGCTTGAGATAGATAGAATTCATCTCCGAACATAATGTCAGAGCCATCTTGTTTATGAAAAGCATTCAAAAGTTGTTAAAAAGTATGACTCTAAGACAAACAAAGATACCCAAGACTATCTATAACACTCTAAGTGAGATATGAATTAGTAACAAGAATATAACACATTTCAATCCATAGAATGTAGTTATGAAACATTCATTGATATACTAGCAAAGTATTTCAAATCTAGTATACACTCAAAGTCAACATACAATAAGTATTTTTTTTCAAATCTAGCATACATTCAAAGTCAACATCCTGGAAGTATTTTTTCATTGGCTTACTTAAGATACATTATAGGTCATAACTACTTATGAACGGGTAATGGGCAAAAGATTCATAAATGAAGCAAATTAGTAAATTTGAGATATTCAAATACAAAGTTGGGAAAAGGACAAGATTTTTTTCATTGGATGTGGTATTTAAGAGTTAAAAATCTAAAATCTTGTCTTCACCTAATCCTTATTTATGGGTATCTCAAATTTGGTAAATGCCTGTATTTAAAAACCCTTTGACCCACCTATCCATCACTAGTCATGATTTATGATGTTTCCTAAACAAGCTAACATAATTTTGAGATATTCATAAATAAACGTTGAGTAAGGAAAAAAATCAAGTTTTTTCATTTATAAAACTAATCTGACCATTAATATCTCATGGTAGATCTTGTATAATTTTATTTTTAAACATCATTCTTGGTGTAAATAGTAGTTATTTAGATTTTAATAATGTAATTTCACTTTTAAATGCAAACACTAAAAGAACTCATAATATTGGATTTTTTCCTTTAAAAATTATACAAATATTGTTATTGAGCCTTCAACTATCACAATGAGGCTACTAATTGTGAAAATGCTTGAAATTTTTGGTTTGAACTTTCTGAAAAGGTTTTGGTTTAGTTTTAGCTATATAATATTACTACCGTAAATCATGTGAAGAGGTGTATTTTAAGTTTTGACCCGTGTTCTTCTAACCTTATGTTATTAGAGTTATCTGCAAACCCATTGATTCCCCTAAAAGAGAGGTTGAGGTGCAAAAATAGAACTACAGTTCTTCTGCAAAAATAAATTGAAGACTTGAAATGATTTTGTTGAAAAATAGACCAATTTTCAATTTGATCCTCAATTTAAAGGTTTAGAACATGAGAAATTGCTACAATCATAGCAAGAAGAAGCTTTTGGCTAATTGAGGAATAAGAGAGTGAGTGCTCATGCTTTGAATAGGAGCGGAATCTTGTTCATGCAGTGAATAGTGCCCTGACTCACAAACATAAACTCACTATTCATGCAATGAATAGTGTCTTTAAATGGCCCCTCTTTCATTCTAAATGTAGAACTTGTTGTCTCTTTTTGTCTATTTA
This sequence comes from Pohlia nutans, assembly GCA_022496805.1. Lineage (NCBI taxonomy): Eukaryota > Viridiplantae > Streptophyta > Bryopsida > Bryales > Mniaceae > Pohlia > Pohlia nutans. Next base: position 20,658,324 of record CM040097.1, read on the forward strand.
ATTTAGGTGCTCACTTAGGGTTTCTCTCCAAGGGGAGGCAAAGACCCCATGTTTAACCCTAAATGTTCTCACCCTTTTCAGATTTGGCAGTTTTCCAAAGATGCATTATAAAATGCAACTAAGAGGGATATTTTCAAGTTGATGAATGAATAAAAGTTGTACATTTGCATTTTAGATCCTATCCATACGGTTAGATTTGCGATTGCTATCACCAATATTTGTGTATTAAATTTCAAACTTAAAATTTAACACTCTTTTGTAATATGATTACAAATAAGATATTGACAATCTAATAATGAAATTTGTTGTGATGAATTGAAATGTAATACTCTAAGTGTAGTGATTTTTGGAGATTTTTTGGTTGCTTAATTTTAGTAGTTGACTTTTTCCAGAGCACTTTTAGACTAAAATCTTCGAAATTTTGGGTGGAACACTACAACATGAAATGAGGAGTGAAATTTTCACAAATCATCCCCTTTCTAATCGGATCACACATGCACGGAGCTAACTTCCCATAAAAGTTTCAATAAAAATTCCACACTGCAAAAAGTGCATAATGGATGAGAAAACGGACTTCAAATCCGTACATCATGCAAAATATGCATGGTTGGGCGGTTAGGGGTTAAGGTCGTCAGTTAACGGATAACTCTATTAATCCCTAATGATCCAACGATCAATGTCGCTTCAAAATAGGCCAAAATAACTCAAAACTTGAATAGCTATTTTGCTAATATTTTTTAAGACTGGATGAATTGTAATCATTAAATATTGTAGTTCTTGTTGATAGTAAGTGAGCGCCTCAAAACTTTCAAATTATTTGACACCATAGTTTAGCAAAATATGATATTATAAATATTCAAACGAGTTTGAAGTTTTATTTAGGCCTATGGAGAAAAAACATTACACTCTGGAGAAGAGTATCTTTGTGAAAATATTTTGAAATGGTAAATTTGAATGCAATGGATAATGATGGAATTGACAATGTTCATTTAAATTTTAAAATAGTCTTGGTTGTTTCAAAATTTTGGATTAAGTTTCTAATTTGAGATCATAAAAATGATAATTTTTTTTGAAAGAATCATAAGAATGGGCATACTTATCATTTTCTTGAGCTCGTGGGATTTGTCCCTTTCTTAGTCTTTAAAAGACATGGGCTCAAATGGCGAGTAGCCCGAAGGTTTCAAATCTTCATTTTCACCCTCCGGGCATTGTAGTGGCTAAAAACATATGTGAATTTGTATTAAGAAGATGAGTCTAAGAAGAGGCGGAGCACTTCCAACACATAAAGCTCCGCCCATAAAGAAACTATGAAGCTATAAGTAGAACACGATGAAGTGATAAGAGAACTAAGAGATGGAGAAAAAGAAAGGAGGAGTCTCCCATAAGTAGCCCACGGGAGTCTTTCTTGGCACGCTTATAATTGGTTGAGCAACAACCAAACATGAGCGGTTAGCATAACAACCTCGATTTGATTCCTAAAGTAAGATCAAAGCTAAGTAGTTGATACCTAGAGCATCATTAATGGTAAAGCTAAAAAAAAAAACTAAGGGTAACAACATCCGTACCAAGGCTGCCCTAATGCCGTCATGATGCATAAAATTTTTTTTTAAAAAAGATGGAAAATAGATGCCTCCAACACCAGGCTGGCGTGGGATGTTTACGTCTGCCACGTAGCGGCGTGGAAGAGCCCGCCTAGACGTGGCAGTCCCTGCTGCCAGCCGAACTGGCTTACCTACCTTGGTGGGATTGGGTGGTCCACAGCCATTCCCATAAGGGCTATGCCCCTTAGTCACTATTTTCATTTTTTTCAAAGAAAACCGTAAAAATCGTAATGAAGAGGGGTTTGATCATTTAGGGTTCAGTTTAAAAAGAAAATCCAATATCATATGTTCCTAACGTCTCTAACCTCTATTTTTGGAGTTAGTGATGTTCGAGACACATGATATTTACTCTAAAGTAAAATGCCTAGATATTTGTAAAATAAAATGCCTAAATAGTTTTATTTTAGAATTCCAAGATATTCTTACTTTAAATTGCCTATATATTTTAAAAATAAATTGCCTAAGTATTTTAATTCCTAATGGACTATGGATTTTTCTTGTTTTTAGTATCATTTTCTACTCTTTCTATTCTTTTTCATCATAGCATCTGTAGTTAGAACTTTTAGTGTACAATGTTATTAGTTCTAAAATTTATAGAACATTTGAAACATTTTGTAAATTAAAAACTCTAAAGTAGTAGAATTGCATGCACAAAATCCAAAAAGTATGAAAAAGTTAAAAAGAAAGTAAAAGAAAGTATAGAAAAGTTAAAAAGAAAAAGCAATAAAGTAAAGTAAAAGCAAAAAGGAAGAAAAAGGAAGAAAAAGGAAGAAAAAGGAAAAAGTTAAACTCAAAAGAAAAAGGAGACTTGAAGGAGTGTGTCACGCGCCGTTTCAAAGCGGCACGAGACCAATACTTAAGTGGTTAGAAAAACTACCTTGGTAGCAGTAGTGCTCCTCGTCTTGTACAGTACCCACCAATAAGTTTACGTTCATTTAGCTTTTCAAAGAATTGAATCAAATAATTAAATTTATAAAAAATATCAATATTAATATTAAGATATATTAAGCCATTTGAAGTGTGAAAATTACTTCTTTGGACAATTTTTGGATCATATATTAAAAATATATAAAACTTATATTCAAATTGAACATTTCTGAACTGAAAACTTCAAACGTTGATATTTTAGTAAATATGACCTCAAAGCTCGTGATTTTTTTTCCACATGATTCTACAAAGGATTTGCGTTCTTTCCATTGAAAGTTTTATAAACCATAAGTAACAAAATTTGTATTCATAGTTGTTTGAATTAAGGGTAAAAAATGAAGGTTTGAATTTCAAATAAAAATAGATTTAAAAAAGAATCTTTTATTATCAAAACTCAATTATATGTATGGTTCATCTTGTGCACTACAACTTGTCCAAATTAGGCTCAAAGCTTATAATTTTTGTAATTTTTATTGGCAGTTCTCTGAAAAGTTGAATGAACGTAAACTTGTTGGTGGGTACTGTACAAGTGTTTGATTCTGAAAAATTAAATTCTCCCTCTTGATTTTTTGCGCACTTGCAAATTGTTTTTTTCGTCTGTATTCTCTATGATTTTGTTGCGATTCTTTTGTGAGCGACGGTGTGTGAGCTTTTGTGAAGTGCTAGTGCAGGTGCTTGGTGAGTGCTGGAATTTTCGAGAGTACTGGTACTGGTTTTTGGAAACTGCAAGTGTGGGAGACGCGGCAGAGCGGAGAGATAGCGGTTTCAAATTTTTGTGAGTTCGGAGTGTTCAAAGCGACGGTGTTCTGTTCTTGATAATTTTTTTTAGAGCTCTGCGTTTCCTTGGCCGTGAGTACTGGGAGTGGAGCAGAGTAGCGACAGTGTGAGTGTGTGTGTAAGCAGTGCTGTAAAGTGTGTAACTGCGTGGAGCAAAGTACGGTGATTGAACGACGGGCAGAAACGGAGTGCTGTATTGGTTCCGTTCTTGATTGTTGTTTGAGAGCGTTGGGTTTTCTTTGCAGTGAGTGCAGGGTTGCAAGATCGGAGGCAGCGACAGTGTTTTCTTATTTCTTATATTCTGTGAGTGCCGGCAGAGTGGTGAAGGTGCTAATTGAGAATTCGGAAGTGAAGCGAGAAGACAGACAAGAACAGAGTGTGGAGTTATAGAGCAGAAATAGGGTGTGGAGTCGAAGAGAGGATTGCCTTGAGCTCTGCGGCGAATTGTTGTTATTGCGTGAGTGCCGGCAGAGAGGAGAGAGTGGAGTCGGAGCGTTGTGGTGAAGTGCTGGTGCAGAAGCGGAGCGCCTTGTTCCTCGGCTGTGGACGCAGGGAGTCAAAGCGATAGCAGCTTGAGTCCGTAGGGTGCAGAGAGCATCGACAGGAAAGGCAAAGGCTTGTGAGAGGGTGTTGGAGATTGGCGAGCGAGGTGGCTGTGTGAGCGGATGCTCAAATTGTTGCAAAGCGGAGCGCTGGTGCTGAAGGCGGCCTGCTAATCTTGTTGTTCGTCGTTGATACTCTTCCCCATCGGTGCCTATTCTCTTCTTTCAGCCCTACTTGATTTTTTTTAATTTTTTTTGTGGCGTTTTTGAATCGACATTGTGAGGTTGAATGAACGGGTGTCTCACGTAAAGTATGAGTATCGGAGTCAATCCTCATTCAACGTGGTGATTCCTGGATGATTCGTGCAGAGTCAACATAAACCCTAAATTATGTTTTATGTAGAGGAGAATCAATTTTTCTTAATTAAACACAGTTTCTGATTTTTTTTGGAAAAGTGAAATTTTCGGTAGCTTGAAAGTTGTCGAGTCAATTGACTTTCCAGGCTAAGGTTCTTTGTCGTTCATTACGTGGTAAAATTAAGTCAAGGCGTTCAGTAAGTTTGTGGTCCATGCACTTCATCTGCATGTGCTTGTGCCTTGATCAGTTCTAAGATCGTCAAAATTCCAAAGCTATGACGTGTCTGTAGCACACAGGAGCATTACCCATATATTGATGAATGTGAATCAAACAGGATCACCGTCCCTCTCTTTGCTATAACGTTCAGAGCTCAGCTCTCACTGGTGATCACTTTATTCAGACAAATGACAGATGTGAGTAGTATGCTGAAAAGCATCTTTTCACAAACTCTCTTTTGATAAATCCGCTCTTTTGCAGTGTACACATGATTTAGTGATCAATTCACGCGAAATAGTTTGTAGTTTCTTAACCCTTAAAAAGGACCAAGGTTGTGAAATTACACTGAACCCTAACTTTTTGTAGTTGAAAGCTGTGATTGTGCAGGATATTTCAAGCAACTGGAGGTGGTGCATTGGTAGTTGATAGCTAAAAAGTTTAGATTGCATTTTAGGTATTTGTTTTGTGTAGAATAGTAGTAATTAGATAGAATGAAAATTTGATTGTATTCCTTGAAAAAGGAAAGTATAAACGTGTGTATTATATTGTGGGTGTTGTGTCGGGGGAATTGCATTTTTGCATTAAGTTGTGGAAATTTTTAAGAATCATGAAACTGTGATTATTTGCTATTTTTGAGTTTAATTTTGAATACCTAAATGGTATTAATTGCGTTTGTGTTCAACTAATGAAATAATGAATGTATATCATTAGTTCTACCCAAATTATAAAATTTGCAAAATAATTAAAATTGAGTATTTTACAGCACTTTGAAAAGTGCTGTTTTATACAAAATTGCCATTGCATTCTTTTAGAAAAGTCTAAAATAGTTAATATATAAAAATTCAATCTTTTATTTGAAAAAGAATCAAATGTACAAAATAAAATTGCATACCAATTAACACTTAAAATAAGTACAAAACATAAGAATAAGAAAGAAAGAGATTAAACTTAATTTCATAGTGAATACATGAAATTAACTTTAATTTTGTATCCTTTCAAAGTAATCCAAAAAGGAATTAAAAAAGTAAAAAAGTTCAAAGTTCAAAGTAACCCTATCTTTATGAACAGAATCATAATCATAGTGTTATTTTAATACTTTAGTATAACTTTATACTTTCTTCACAAAGTACAAACATAAATTTTGTTTGTATAAGTTTTCTGTCTTGGGTTTGGTTCTAGGTTCTAGATTCAAACAAGATAGTTATTAGACTGTGTGTCTGTGTATGTAAGATTTAACTGTGTGCTTGAACAAATTGACCTAAAGATCCAAAGAACGCAAAAATTTGGTAAACTTCCAATTCTGAGCTTTACATTACATGACAGCCAGACAATTTGACCACTGCAAGATAATTTGACTTTACTGACACGATCAGACATTTTTGTATAGAGATCAATTAGATAGGCTCAAAAGAGCGACTACTAGACCAATTGACCTAAACATAAAAATAAGATATGAAAGAATTATATATTATAAAGAATTATATATTATAAAGAATTATATATTATAAAGATAGTATTATCTTGGCATTTGACTAAGTGATAGAGCATACCATGCATTTGACAATTTGACCAAACCTGACTCTTTAACCAGACTATTTGACCTCCTGATAGAATACTAGGCAGGACTGGGACTTCATTGTGTCACTGCATTAATGGACTGGCCACCAAATTGACTACCCTGGGAATAAGAGTGTTATTTTATTTTTTTAAACCAAAAATTCTATTTTGATAGTGACTTTAGTCACACAACGATAGACTGATTAACCTTTCCTTTGAAAAGAACCCCTATACTTAATTGTTCCTATGTTTTAGAAATCACAAAACTAGATTAATAGCATCTTCACAATTAGTTGGTGTAAAAAGAGAATGAGATGTAAGAAGAGACTATAAAGCTAACTTCTTATAAAGGGTGATTGCAAGCTACGGTCTACCAAGTGGGGAGTGCAGCTTGTGCAGCTAAAGGCCATGCAGCTCGTGCACTAGCGTAGTAATGCGCACCTCTCAACTTTCAATTAGATCAAAAATTTCACCATCCCAAATAGGGTTTATGCTAATACTTTCACTTTAGCAATTGTTAAGTTAATTTCAAGTCTTTGGGCATTACTCAATAGCCTTTTCTGTTTTTTACCGAGTAGGGGTAATTAGAGCCTTTTTTACATAACATCCTTAGCTAGGTTTTATGAAAAATGCATTTCATATCCCACCTCTGAAATTGAACCATTATTTCATTTCCAAAAAAAAAAATCCAAAAAAAAGTTTTAACTGCACGAAAATCTTAAAAAACAAAAACATCACCAAACAATTAATTAAAAAATAAGTAAGCGTAATACCAAAAAAATTAAAATATGGTAACTTTTTACACACTTGTGGTATGTTGCTATAAATTTTTGAAGTTCAAATTTGACCCCCTTCTAGCATTTCCCATAAAATAGGTGCACTTTTGACAAGCGACACGCTACCAAATCCAAGTAGAAATGCTTAATTTGGATAGAAAGATTGGAATTTTGCAAAATTTATTGTGGTAGACATCTTAACTTTGGAATTCTAGAAACAATGCAATTTGTTTCGTCACAAAATTCCATTCCAATATTTATTGATGATTTTCCAAAGATTGGGTAAGTGCACAAATTTGCATGCCGCGGCAAAAAGTTTGGGTGACCGTAGCTTGCAACCACCCTAAAATTTGTAGTAAAAAATCCACATTGCAAAAAGTGCATGACGGATGAGAAAACGTGGATAAAATCTACACATCTTCCAAAAATAGGACATCTTGGTAGTTGAGGGTTTAAATATCTAAGCATTTTATTTAAAAAATATGTAGGCATTTTACTTTAAAGTAAATATCATGTCTCACTAACATCACTAATTTCAAAAATAGAGGTTAGTGATGTTAGTCACACATAACATTTAATTGTTCAAAATAAAACTCTTTGATTGGGCATATTGATTTGTAATGGCCAAAACCTTTGTTTAAAATCATCTCCTTGTTCAAAGTGTTTATTTGATGCTATTTTTTTGTGTGAACGTAACTAATATATATTTTTAAATAGATGTTTCTATGGCTCTGTGTTTTTCCATTCGAATAAATATACAAATGTGTAAAAATAAAATTAATGAATTATGATGTGCGTCTTATTTAGAATTCAAGAACATTATTTATCTGAAATAAAAATTAAGAATAAAAATAATTATGTTAATAAATTAATCTTTACTATAAGTTCACTTTTGAATAGGACTGACTATCACTAATTCCGAGTGGGATACCTCTCAATGTCCTTATACTGTGGAGTTGTAAAATACAAAGCATGAACAATTACTAAATGCAAATGAAACAATTGGTTTATTTCTTGAAGAACGAACCTTCCTGAAGGTCAAGAACAAAAAGTTGAGGCAATTTGATTGATTGAATCCTTCGGCATTGTGTCAGCTCTGGCCAATCTCCGCCGTCCTTGCCAATCCCGCCTACCCAACTTGCCCCCGCCCTGTCACGATTCAACGTTCCCCGCTCCCGGTTGACAGCCCTTCCCGTTCCCAGCTGACAACCCTTCCCGTTCCCAGCTGACAACCCTTCCCGCTCCCGGCTGACAACTCGTCAGCCTTTTTTAGCCTCATGCCAAAAAAACTTGTCAACTAGTTCACGCTTGTCCCGTTGGGCTCGCTCATGCCAGCCCACGCACATCTCTTGCTCAAGCCAAACAACCCAATAATAGTTGCCCAAAAAAATCCTCCTCCGATGCACTCATTGAATCACCATGAGCTCCACAATCTACCAAATTAGGTGCAACTTGGAAATCTAGTCTTGCATTTTCGTCAGCTTTCCAATTCACCATTCTTTTTAATTTTTTGGTTGAGAAAATGTAAAGTTTTCTCGTTTATTCCCTCAAAACTAAGCTAGAGGGGTTTAGTATGTCCTTTAAGGGTTAACCCCTAACTGCCCAACTAGGCAAAAAAACTCCTGATGTATAAAATCACTTCTAGTTTCCTCTTTCGAGGTGATCTTTTTGCAGTGTGAAATTTTTACGGTAGATTTTATGGGAAATTGAATTTATGTTTGTGTGATCCGATTAGAAAGGGGATGATTTGTGAAATTTTTATGCTTCATTTCATATTGCAGTGATTCACCAAACATTTCAAAGATTTTAGTTTGAAGGAGCTCTTGAAAAAACAAACTCATAAAATTAAGCAACCAAAAAATCTCCAAAAATCACTACACTTAGAGCATTACATTTCAACCCTTGACAACAAATTTCATCCAAAGATTTTTCAATATCTTAATTGTAATTGAATTACAAAATAATTTTGAGTTTCAAATTTCAAACTTTATATAAAAATATTGGTGACAAAAATCATAGATCTAACCGTATGTATAGAATCTAAAATTCATAATGTACAACTTTTATTCATATATCAATTCAAAATATCCCTTTTAGTTGCATTATTTTAATGCATCTTTGCAAAACTGCCAAATCTGGAGAGGGGTGAAGACATTCAGGGATTAAAGTGGCAACAACCTTATTGGTTGATTGAAATTTTAATTCTTGTCCAAATTAAATAAAGTAAATTGAATAAATTATGAGCTTCAAACCACATTACAACTTTTAAACTTCAAAACATTCTTGGAAGCATTAGAGTTATCCTTAACCCCTAAATGCCTACATCCCTCTCCAAAGTAGGCAGTTTTGCAAAGATGCAATATAAAATGCAATTAAGAGGGATATTTTGAACTTGATGTATGAATAAAAGTTGTAAATTATGAATTTTAGATTCTATCCATACAATAAAATCTATAATTGCAATCGCTAATATTTTTTTGTATGAAAGTTGAAACTTAAAATTCAAAATTCTTTCGTAATTCAATTACAAATAAGAGATTGATAATTTGTGGATGGAAATTTGTTGGGATTGGTTGAATTGTAATACTCTAAGTGTAGTGATTTTTTGAGATTTTTTGGTTGCTTAATTTTATGAGTTTACTTTTTCAAGAGCTTTTTTGAACTGTTTTGAACTAAGATCTTAGAATTTTTTGGTGAATCACTGCAACATGAAATGAGGCATAAAATTTTCACAAATGATCCCCTTTCTAATAGGTTTTTACATGTATGAAGCTAACTTCCCATAAAATCTATAGTAAAAAGTTTCACACTACAAAAAGTGCAGGACGGATGAAAAAATGTGGATGAAGTATGTGCATCGTTCAAAAAATGGACGCTTAGGCAGTTAAGGGTTAAAGTCACCTTGAATTTGAATAAGATACCATGACTGTTGCTTTAATATATTCTTATTTTTCACCCAAAATAGTTAAAATGTATGGAAGAGCTTGGTAATCTATTATTATTAGGTGTATAAGAGCTTGGTGGTCTTCAAAGTCATGGAATACCTTTTTGGCCATAAAAAACAAGGTCTTGGGAGTTTTCCTTGAGTTTAAAGACCACCAAACTCTTACACACCTAATAATGATAAACCACCATGTTCTTCCATAGTTTTTTTTAACTATTTGGGGTGAACAAATAATAATGTAGTAAAGGAAATTTTATTGTATCTTATTCAAATTCAAAGTGACCTTAAGGATAACTCTATTATTTGACTTGGAATTTGGAAAAAATAATGCCATTGAATTTAGTATATATATATATATATATATATATATATATATATATATATATATATATATATATATATATATATATATATATATCAATAATTAAAATAGAAATGGGTTTAATTTTTTAATTTTTTAATTTTTTAATTTTTTTTGAAACGGAAAGTTTGTAATATAGTGGATTAAAATAATCTGAAAATGGTCACTTGGACTCTGTTATAGAAATTGTGTGTTTCAACTCTATGAAATCCAAGCATACAAGTTTAGCCCTTAAATGACCGATCAACCATTTTCTGATTGCAACCCAAACAACAATGACTACCCATAGCAGAAAATGACATTTTTCAAATTTTGATTTTTTGTCGAAACTGGGGTAGAGATCATGTTCTAGTCTTATTTGATACATTCCATTTGCAATATTGAGGTTCACTAAGGAAATTTTCAAAGACAAAGACCTCAATATTGTCCTAGTGACCTAGTGTTATAAAACTTACTATTTCGGGAAACTAATGATGTTCTTTCAATTGAAAATTTTTCCTTTTAAAAATTTAGAATAGAATGTCTAGTTTTAACCAATCATACCAAATTTCAAAAATTTTAGGATAGAATTTGAAATAAAAGTTCCACACCAATGAGGAATTGAGCTTGCTACAAGAGCTAGTCAAGAAAAAAGAGCTAAGTTCAACAACCCCCCGGTCCTTTAGGGATTAAAAGCAGCCAAATTCAAAGAGTTCAAAGAAAGAAAATGTGCGCCCATTCATGTGATTGTTTCAAAAAGTATTCTCATTTTTTTTTTATCATCGTGGATCGCAAGTTTCATAAAAGAAAATTAAAATGATTAAAATGTTGGAATTTTTTTAGATTCATGAACATTCTCAACTATTCTATCTTCTACTAAGCACAAATCATTGCCATTTCAAAATGTTTTTTATTAATATATACTTCTTCAAAATGTGATGCCATGTCCGAGGGTACACTCTTTTACGTGTGTAAGGAATCACGTGAGCACACAAGAGGGGGATTAATTAAAACATCAATATACAAGATAAATGTACATTAGTCATATTATAATTTGATAAGAAATAGATATATGTATAGCCTTTTAAGATGTTGAACACATGTCTTTATATGTAGGGCTTTACAAGCTTAATTGCACTTAAGTTAGGATGTCCGATGAAATATGAACAAAAAATTGTTGATATTAGAAGTATAGTGGGTTGAAGTGGACTTATGATCTTTGTGATCATGTTATGGTAAGTTTAAAAACGGTCATTGCATTAGTTAACATAATTTATAATGTGCGATCAGACATGTATAATTTACATTCTAAAGATGAAAAAGTCTTCAATGACTTTTTAAAGGAAGAATAAAAAAATTACATTGTACATAACAGAAGGGGGGGGGGGGGTGGGGGGTTTTTCATTGATTTATTTAATTCACGTGTATTTATGCTATAGGTTTATATTTTAAATTATTTTTTCACGTATACATATATTTCCCCATTTTTTATGATTGAAATATGATTGTGTACTTTTGTTTGCACTGGTAAAGAATTGTATATATGGGTTATTTAAAGAGGTTTATAAACGCATGTGATGCTAAGGTTTAATAAAGAGTGCACCCCTTGGGCCAGATAAAACTTCATTAAAAGACATAGTCAAATAATATGAATTTTTGTGAGGTGCTCACTCTTAACCTTTAAAGGACATACTAAGCCCCACATATTTTAGTTTACTTGGTCTTTTTAGAGAATTGTGCTTATAACTTCTACTCTATTGAACCACTAAATGGAGTTTTTAAAATACCAAACAAAACATATTTAAGGCATTTATACTTCTTTAGAAGAGAACCAAAGAAAAATAAAAAGGGAATCATGCTTAAAATGGAGTTTAAAAGAGATTTTGGGTGTGAGAATCATGAAAGCTATGTCCATTAACCCTTTGACGCGCCAACATACGTATTTTGAATGTTGGATGAATTTTGATGCATCTCTTTACCACCCAAAGTGATAGTTTTCATCTATCCAAATTTCTCTTAGCATTGGTGCTAGTTGACTATCATTTTTTCGGCATGGATCTTCAAATAAAAAAATCGGTTTATGTCAAGTTTCATTCTTAGTACAAAAAGTGAGATCTTAAAAATGATTTTCCAACATAAATATAACCAAATAATGGAAATTATATCACTTCATAGTGCATATTATTCCAAATTCATTACAAAAATTTTAATTATAAAATTTTAATTAGAGATTTTTAATTGAATTAAAAATAAAACTTTGAAAATTTAATTATAAAATATCAATAAAAAATGATAAATCGAACAGTGCAAGAGTGATCTACAGTTTGAGATTTATAACTTTTATTTGTATATCAATTCTATTTTTGTGATTCATCAAATGTTTTATAACACATCTTTGAAATCAGTGCATCATTTGGACCTCAAATGGGTTAACCCCTAACTGCCCAACCATACACATTTTGCATGATGTACAGGTTTGAAATCCGTTTTCTCATCCATCATGCATTTTTTGCAGTGTGGATTTTTTACTAATTTTTTTGTGCAAAGTTAGCTTCGTGCATGTGTGATCCAATTAGAAAGGGGATGATTTGTGAAATTTTTATGCTTCATTTCATGTTGTAGTGTTCCACCCAAAATTTTGAAGATTTTAGTCTAAATGTGCTATTGAAAAAGTCAACTACTAAAATTAAGCAACCAAAAAATGTCCAAAAATCACTAAACTTAGAGTATTACATTTCAACCTATCACAACAAATTTCATTCTTAGATTGTCAATATCTTATTCGTAATCAAATTACAAAAGAATTTTAAATTTTAAGTTTCAAATTATAAAACAATATTGGTGAAAGCAATTGCAGATCTAAGGGTGATGGTTCGGTTGGGGTACCCAAAAAAGCTATCTTCGGGACAATTGCACTATCTGTTGGTGTGTCAAACAAACATATTTTTTAATTTTAATAAAGTAAGACTTCATTAAATGTGATTTTAGTTTTCTACACTTATAACGTATCAAGGAAAAAAAATTGATTACAATCAAAGATTTTTAAGTAATTTTATTTGATTTTTTGGTTGAAAAAGTAAGTCATGTCCCACTCACCTAGAATCCATGAAATCAAGCAAATGGAATATCAAAAAAAAAAAAAAAAATATTATTTTTGAATATGACCTACATTTAATTTTGTAGAGTACAAAATAATTTATTTTATCATTAAAAAATTTAATGAATTCTGCACATGCAGCTTGCAAATCCCAAAATTCAGCATTTTTTTACACATCTATGAATGGATCCAAAAAAATTTAAATTTTTAATATAAACTCTTTGAACATATACATTTTGATTCCATTGAGGTGCAGGATTTTATTTTTTTCATTTTAGGGTCTTTTTACTTGATCAAAATGAACAAATTAGGCAAACTTTGGAGGTTTTATACAAAGATAACCTAATTAGTGTGTCCAAAAAGTGATACCCCAAGCAGATTTCTGCCCCTAACCATATCGATAGAATCTAAAATTTATAATGTACAACTTTTATCCATTCATCAAGTTGAAAATATCCCTTTTAGTTGCATTTTATAATGCATCTTTGGAAAATTGCCAAATCTGGAGAGGGTGAGAACGTGTAGGGGTTAAGAGTTACCATGCACTACAAGATCCTATGGTTATATTTTATCTCACATTGAATAAAATTAGCAAAAAAAAGTTGCTTGCCCCCTTTCCAAGAAGTTTTTTTTTTCTAGAAAAGTTCACTATTAGAAAAGGTGGCACTGCCGAGGGAGATGCCCAGGCAAGTAGTACCCAATTCCACGCATGCACAATGATTTTGCCTGGGCATGTCCCTGGGGAGCGCCACCTTTTGTACAAGTGGTTTGCTAGAGAATCACCATTGGGAGAATCATTGTTTAGATACATAATGAGAAAAATGCCACCTCATGTAGCCACTAAAATAATGGATTGCACATGTTGCAAGCTAGACTGGGACTTTGTGAGCGACACGTAGTGGATGAAAAGGTCTAGAAGTTGGATGAAAAAGACAAAATGTATGAAAAAACATAGATCCGTCGGCACATTTTTCAAATAAAAATATAAAAAATAAGAGATGAACATGAAACAGCCTCCTGCATGCGAGCTTTGTAACCAAAAGTGATGACCCGAAAACCAAAAAAATACCATGCTCCCCAGCTAGGCGTTATAATGGTTTGTAGATACTCAAAATCATGTTTCTGGCAGTACTTAGATTCATGTTTCTGGCAGTACTTAAATTCATGTTTCTGGCAGTACTGTACTCGAATTCATGTTTCTGGCAAGTACCCGATTTGAAAGTCATGCACTACATTTTGTCATCTGCTTTTTGATCATGCAAGGAAGTGCTCCGCCACAAACATTCACTTCAACCTAGAAAGACACTGATACTGATCATCATGTGCATGGTCTTGTTGGATTTTGGTGTCTCTGATGAGCTCAATGTATCTTTATATATATTTATATATTCATACGGTACAATGATCTGACAATTATCTTTTGGCAAAAGTGAACAGAGCTCTTGAATTAATTGGCATGCCATGTCTCCTTTTTCTGACCCTGCAAGAGACTTCCCGGTGCCTTGCTACAGAATCCATCGTGCTTGATGGCCCGTTCATGGCCCATTCACACGGGTCACTCAACGCGAGTGCTGTAGAGAATCTGCGTTCGTCAAGTAAGTTTTTGGTAGCTACGGTCTGCTCATGTAATTTTATTTTTATTTTTAAACCTGACGCATGCAAGAAGTTGCTCCAATTCATTTTGGGTGCCACAAGAAATTTGCGCTCCACCAAGGCACATGCGTTGGTCAAAAGCAGGAATAGACAAGGCTCTGACACTGCAAGAAATTGTATATTATTTTCGAAATTTACCTTGCAGCATTCCAAGAACGCAATGCAAATGCTGGAGCTTCTTGGTGTGAATGGACCATCACACTAGCCTTTGCTGTTGCACTTGCGTTCCTCATGCAGGTAAAATCATATACACTAAAATATAATTTGCGCAATATTGAAGCTTGCCTTCTCTCAATGCAAGCACTGTTGACCACTGAATGCATGCACTTCCCTGCCACAAATTTCCAAATGTTCCTTTTTGGAGTTGCTTCATTTTCTTACATGCATTCCTTTTGCACCGTAGAGATTTAAGTAAAATTGATTTTTCCAGGCTACTTACCTTAACGCATGCACATCCTATCGCATATGGCTAGTGTAAATCGGCTATGATGGCCCATTCGCACCAGTCATCCAACACAAGTGCGGCACAGAATTTACGTTCGTCAAGTATGTTTTTGGTAGCTACAATGTGCTCTTGTAAATTTTTTTTAACTTGACGCATGCCAGAAGCTGCTTCAATGCATTTTGGGTGCGGCAAGAAATTTGCACTCCAACGCAGATGTGTTGGTCGAAAGCAAGAAGAGACAAGGCTCTGGCACCGCAAAAAATTGTATATTATTTTTGAAATTTACCTTGCAGCTTTCTAAGAACGCAATGCAAGTACTGGAGCTTCTTCGTGTGAATGGGTCATCACTCAAGCAGCGACATCTCGGTATGCCATAGGCGGAAGATGATCGCAGTACCGGAGTATAATTTCTTTTTTTGTAACATCATTTTCCAACCTGTCACTGCTGGCATAACATAATAGAGTAGTTTAGGATGTCTCCCTTTTGGAACTGGATCAAATGAGCATCTTTTAATGAGATCCAATTTTCACCTTCTACAACAGGTCGTACCACTGGCAAAAGGTGGTTCTCTTTTTAAGAGCCATGCCTAGAACTTCAGTTCTCCCATTTTTGTAGGTCCCCATGGTAATTCACTTGTTGAAAGTTAACACTGCCCATGCTCACAACCATGCTCATGAAGATAATGACACTAAATGAAAGTAACCTGCCAATTATAAAAAACGGGGACGTCATGAACTACTCTATTATTTTATGGGTAATAACAAGTTCTTAAGTTATTATATGTTGTTTTTGTTTTTTTGTTTTGTTTGACACAAATGAAACTTGCTTCATTGCAAGAGTGACTAATAATAAAAAGGCTCCCAACCAGTAACTAAGCTTTTGAAAGAAGAGAACGAAATTTTAATCAAGAGTGAGGAGAAAAAATCGTGTCACATGATGCAGTTCATGACGACATCCAACAGCAATGATGCATGTTCTTTAGGGTAAGTCAGTGGGAGTGTGCAAAGAAGAAAAACAGTTGGCTGCTTTGAGAAGTGAGCAAGTGAGGGCATCATTCCAACTGGCTCCGTGGCAGCCCTCCACTGGATCGAACAATCAAACGTGATGGGAATCAAAGGATGCATCGTTCATGTCAATTAGTTTCAAAAAAAAAAGAAGAAAAAAACAGGTTGCATCGGGCCTTGTGCACAGAGCAGTACAATCATTCGCCACAGAATGAACGGAGCGATGGTGGTTCGATCAATGCTGGAGATGGCAGGTTTGACGACCGCTGCCGAGAAAGTTCACGGAGCAGCCTGACACAGCCAAACGAGTTGATCATGCAAGGGATGCTGTGTGTCGTGCAGGCGCCTGCGAGAATAAATGCCACACTGGAACATCAATTCGCAAGAGATTCTTGACAAGTGCGCAATTTCTCTGAAGTAAGAAAGAAACCTTAGCAAATTTATTCTCCGCTATATAAATTTTCGGAGTAATAATAAGCGATAATCTGAATGGATGGCAACAGGAAAGTAAGCTACTTACCTCGAGCGAGGAGAGTGGCAGAGAAGCTGGCGCTGTGACTTCGGTATTAAAGAATAAGTAGGACCGACGAGACCTGCAGGTCCCACACGAGCGAGCACATGACAACGTTGCATGGGAAATTTGTCCACGGCCAATCATGTCACCTACGAATCCATGTCTTGTTTCTGGACACCTAGGGTTCAAGAAGTGTGGAGGCATCTCTCGATCGCATCCACTCTCGTTATTTTGTTGATCCCCCTCGATCTGTCATTCTCGCACAACTTAGTGCCGTGTTCGTGCGGGCAACTGTCCATTGTGATCAAAAGCATGATTGTACTGTGATAGCTTTACAATCAAACAATCGGACTGGAAACTAACGATCACCATAGCGAATGTTTAATTCGTCGACAATTAGTCCCTTAGCCTGCCTGCTTAAGTTAGCAAGATCGTAACACTGGCTTCTTCAAACATTTAGCATAGGCCTAGACTTAACATAGGGATACTGTTTCCGCCACAGCGGTTGTTTGATTCGTCAACAATTTCACAATTCAAAAATTATTAATCCCAAGAGAGTTCATGTAAGCCTACGGTTACTGCCCCGTTTCTGCCAGAGCCAGTGACCTAAAACTCGAGCGATTGAATCATCAGCTTCGAACGACCTAACAGCTGGTCGTGCCTGCACTCATGACACAGTACCCTACAACTCTACAAGTTCTAATTTCGAGAAGCTGCTGGCGTACACCATGAACAGTACACCTGGATGGATATTCCACAAGTTTGGAATGAAGCCACTACAAGGAAACTGGTCGCGTCTCACTGCTATTTTGGCTTCTCACTGCTATTTTGAGCCATTCCAGAGCTGGTGAGTGCTTTTGGTCACATAGGACAAGGATTTCCTTGATTTCAGTCAGTGAAAAGCGACGGGTTTACTAGTAGTGAGCACAGTAGTCTACAGCACACAAAAGCAACAGAAAGTGACGATCACAGCGGGTGGGAGCTAGCACGATGGCGATGGATCCAGGTCTTGTCGCTGATTTGGAAAGCTTCTGGCGCGCATTGGAGAGCTTAATATTATTCTATCCACCTCTCCATCATCGAATCTTCGCCTTTCCACAAAACATACTAAAATTTGAAATCCTCATAAAAAATACACGACACCGGAGTCGGTGGCACATAGCACCGTTTTCCTACTTCCCTTTCAATTCGTCCATTTCAAAAATAAAAATACAAAGAAAGAGGGCAACGTTTGACCTTCGTTACCGTCGTCGTCGTTTTTCTTTTTTCTTTCCATTTCATTTTCCTCACTTGAAAATTAAGTGCATCGCAAGAGGCACCGATCGATCGGACGGAATATAATGACACGTGCAGGTGGGATGGCAAAAGGAAAGGACATTGAATCATGAGAGGGTTGTGGCGCTGGATGTTTTGGCTGGACTCCATGTACAGTGGCGGCCATTTCCGGGGCCTGGGCGGAACATGCTGCAATGCACGTGCGGAGCGCAGGGTGGCGACAAGGGGGAGAGGGAGAAAACGACAGGCCAGGGGCATAAAGAAAGCAAGGGAAAGGGGAGGGAACGAGCCATCGACGGTGGGGAACGATGCCATGAACTGCACAACAAGCGGGGCTCCAAAAGGCAGCTCTACCGATTCCGTTGAATTATACTCTCGTGTAAGTAAGGCATCTGCAGGAGCACATTCGTGATGCATTAACCTTTGGCCACATACACACACTCCCTTTAGTGGAGTAGTTAGCTGCCCCATAACACCCTTACCTTAGTAATAATATTCTGTACATTCCTAGCTAGCATATTCTGGAATATTCTGGAAATTTTACCTCATTCACTACCAGTACATAACATTCAATACCCAACACTAGGTCCGCCCCAAAATGTCAAAAATATCTTCCATCATCATTCACAATGCAATTTGTTACTGCCATTTTTGACTGACAACTACAAGCATATATTACTTGCAGGTGACTGTGCCACATAGAAGGTTGTGCGTGTTTAAAATTAGCCACATAGAAGGTTGTGTTAACTTTATTTTATTCACCGCCCATTAATTTTGCCATTCTCAATAGTCACCTTGCAGCCATCCCCTGTTTACCCAGGTTTTGTATTCATAAGTAACTTGCCGGATGAACTTTCTTCATAACAAAAGGTAGACTAGGAAGTTATGCTTCAACAAATACTTAGGTCCAAAAATCATACTCCGTAACAATGTTTCATTCTTTTCAACTAAAACGTGAGTTCAATAATCACAACAATGTTTCATTCCTTTTAACCAAGGCTCAAGTTCCAAATTCACATAATTGGTTTATTCCTTTCAATCAAGGCATCGGTTCAAAAAAATCCAACTCCATGTCATCCCTTACAACCAAAGCACATGTTTTAAGTCATAATAGTATTTTATCCCTTCCCACTAAAGCCCATGTTTCAAATTTCACATTTGTGTTCCATCTTTTCCAACCAAGGCACTGGTCCATTTTTGTGTATATAAAACATATACTAAAATTGAGTTAAAAAGTTTAGCCTTAGCATAAATATACCCTAGAGGATTTGATAAAACTGAATCACATACATGTAAAGAATCTATGGCAACATGGTCCAAAGGAAACGACTCTCATAGTCATAGCATAATAGAGCAATGGGAACCAACACCCTTTTACAACAATCTAGTTACAATTAGGAAGTACATAACGTTCTTTAGAGACCCACTGTTGCACCTTTGAATCTCAAAAACCTTTAAAGCATTTGTCAATGGATCGGAGGAATCACAAAGCATTTTCTCTCTCCACAGCTGGACCTAGCAACAAGGGTTGGAGAGTTGAATTATTTTATTCATAGTTTCTCTATAGTGTAAAAGGGTGTGGTCTAGCAAGGGCTTAAGAACATTATGAAGTTTACGTGGCAATGACATGGTAATCCCAAAATTCTCACATTCTACTTGTGATTGGTCCATTGACTATTTGATGTGCACTTTTGATATGTGAGGGACGTGCAAGGGTGAGGGAGTGTAAGTGCAAGGGTGAGGGAGTGTAAGTACAAGGGCTCTTCAAATGTAAATGAATAATTTCAGCGAGTTAGCCCTAGCGTGCATGGGTGTGAATGCTCTAAGGAGATGATAAGAATGTCTACACCACAAATAATTTAAAATTTTAAAAATTTAAAATTTCCCCTCTTTAGTTACTTTTCTTTTCATTTTCTATTCTTTCCATTTTCTCTGCTTTCCACTCCGGACACATCGTCGGGCACATCAGGTTATCCAAATTGCTTCTTCATTTCATCTAGGCTTATCCAGAACGTCACTCAGATATTTTGTCCAGTCATTTCTACACGCAAGTGGCCTCGTGATTTTCAACTTTCAAGCCATAATTTCTTCCAAGCCAAAATCCGCGCTCCCGTGACCGTGATTAGGTCAAATCTATAGCAGTGATGGTAAATTCTCATCCCAGAACTCTGCAGCATCGCAGACTTCGCCAACTACAAGCTGGTCGGAGCTTTCAACTGATTGAAGGTTCGAAACCATCGGTGTCGGTAGATTTCGGTAGGATGCAGTTTTTGGTTCTTCTTGGTTTCAGGTTTATTAGGTAATTAAAATTGGTAGCTGCCAGTGGATCATCGTGCCTTCTCGGCTTTGCAGCGGTGCTGTTTGTTTTGTGACTCTGTTCTGCGACTTTGCTGTGGAACAAATTCACCATTTGCTTTTAAAAGAAAAAGAAAAAGAGACATGGGTGTTGTAATTGTACCTTTGCCAATTGGTTGGGTAACCACTAGTAGAAAAGGTGGTACTGTCGAGGGAGATGCCCAGGCCAGTAGTGCCCAATTCCACGCATGCACAGTGATTTTTGCCTGGGCATGTCCCTAAGGAGCACCACCTTTTCTACTACTGAACCAGCCTCGTTGGATTTTAGTTGGTCCTAGTTTTAGTTTAGTTAGTGAGTCGTAGACTCGTAGGGTCTCTTTTCTTTTTTCTGCTTCTAGTTGGTCCTGACGGGTTCGGGTGTATTTGTCTCTCTCTTGCAGTAAAGGGCCTCCCTTTATTTGTGTCAACAAAGAAAAAAGAGTTCAAAAGCATCCCTGTCTTGTGCCAACTGGAAATACGTTTTTGTTTTTTGTTTTAGCTTCGAACAACTGGAAACAGATATATGTTTGAATGTCTCCGAAAAGAAAAGTCTCGTGCCAAACGTGCGTGGTCGGAGGTCACTTAAATAAAACCACGAATGTCTTCCAAATCTCTGAATTCTTGCAGAATTTTTGGATGCTTTTCATCCCCCCCCTTTTTCTTGAAGCAAGAGGACATTTATTCTACATGCTTTTCAGCTTTTCGCTGCACCCATATCTTGTACTTGGATATTAAATGGTGACGGAGATGGCTGTCAATTCAGTGCATGTTTCCGACTTGTACAGGTGGAGCGAATTAATACCTGCGCGTGCTCACGGTCAATAATCAAAGCTTTCACCAGTGATTAATTTTAGTTTAATATCTAAGAGATCGTTCACTTGGAAATAGTCTATTGCAAGAAAGAATTACAACGCTTGTCGCGGGGTCGGTGCTTCATGGCCCATTCACACCAAGCCCCTGCGGTACTTGCATCTGCGTTCTCAAAATGGAGGAAGGTAGAACCGAGAAACAAAATAATATCCAATGCCTTGACTTTTCTTGCTGCAAGTTCTGTTCAGGTACTCTGCAACTGCATTACAGTGCCGCAAGTAGAAGCATGCTCCTTTTTTGCGTTAGGTTCCTTTTTGTCATGCGTTAGAGTAATTTCTAATTGCGTATTTTATATTTCTTGGTTGACAACACATTCCCTCAAAGTTACCTGACGCATGCATGCATGCGTCAGCATTGGTGTATGTGAATGGGCCATCAGTAACTCGACTCTATGAATGGCGCGGCGAGCCGTAGTTTTGCGAAGCGGTACAATAGTCGGAGCGATCGAACGGTTCTACAATTCCTCATTTCTTTTCACAGAAAACTTTATATTGACATTCAGCAATTACGTTGTAATGCAGACGTCAAGCGTTTTTCGGAAATCAATAGAGACCCCTCCGATTCTCCAGATCAAATCATGACGAAGACGACATCAGCGTGGTGTTCTCTACTTCATTTCCGATAAGCATCCCTATTGAAGTTTTTCGTGGTTGATTCAATTCGTGCAAGTCAAATTTCGCTCTTCGACTTGAAAGATGGAGAGCGCGAGTACTCACGGTGGACCAGGATTATATGCTTTTCAAAAATTCGAGAAGGCTGCAATATAAGGTAAATTTCAATCTCAAGAGGGTCCTTGCATTGATATGACGATAAGGTCGTGTCACTCGTTATCTCCTCTTTTTACTGAAACCTTGAGAAGTAAAGACAGAGTTGATTCAATACCAGGATAATACCAGCACGGATAATATTGTGACGAAGCAGTTGCCACCGACTCCGTCTCTTGATTACCTGAACCGGAACTTGAGCTTGCAGCCATTTTTTAATTTATTTTTTCTCTAGTAAGTTATATCATGTGCATCAGTCATGTTCACCCTCCCTGGTGGTAAATAACATTGAATGAGACGGACTCGTCAGTGGGCCCGCAGCCGATCGGTTGACTCACCCCTGAAATACTGCTCACTTGATTATTAGCAACGAAAAGGGTGTCGAGCGGTTTGCATGGACTTTCCTCATTCGGAAAGAAAACCATTAATACATATTCCACGACTATATTCTGCGCTGCATGACCCGCATGTGACCTAACCTACAGAAGCGAAACGAACCTTTCATTCAGTCAAGCAATCTCCACACGTGTACGATGCTAGGCTCCCTTATCTCTCAATCTTCCAATGGCGCAGGGATGTGGTCGGCTCAGGGCCGTAGATAATCATACAGTATTCCAAGTGTTAAAAATAGAAAATTCCAGAGAGAATTTTCTGTGTGCGAATTAAAGCGCAGAAAAAATTTATATGTGTGGCACTTTTTTCAATGTGCTAAGATTAGCTAGGCGGGTGGGATGCGCTTGCTCAACATCAAGTTGCTATTTTATTTATTTTTGGCACAAATTGAAGAAACTCAATTGCAAGAAAGTAACGTAAGTTCTGAGCCACCACGACTATGTACATCAAGTTGTTAACGACATTGGTGAGGGGGAAGCTGAACGATCGGTAAGAGTTGGAGCTATAGGATTCACCGACATTCTTTTTAGTACAGATCTCGAGCATTTGGCAAGCTATGGCGACTTCTAATTTAAAATTCTGCCAGAATGGTTCACCTGGTGGTGATGTTCGGTACAGAGAATAGGAAGTCATGCGTATTCTTGGCCTGGCTACTTGCCTACTCCGAAGTGTATAAGAGGCAGAAGTTACGGGTTAGCATGATCTAGTGTAGGAAACTGAACGGAAGAGATTTATGATTGAGTGTAGACAATAAATCTGAGTCTCCGACTCGGAGTTTCTGTTTAGTATGTGAGTTCAGTTGCTGTCTTCTGTCTGCTTCTTGACATTCTTTCAGATACGTGGACGGTGTTTGCAGACACCGAGTCTTCAAATTTTTTATTTTTTTATTTTTAGTTCGGCAGTTTAGCTCTTAGTGTAACTCGTTTCTGGCCATGCGCTTGCTCACTGGAACTCTTCTGTCAAGAATCTGCTTCTTTCGCACCTGTAGCCTTTTGAAAACTAAGATCAATTCGAGCAAACTTCATCTGCTCCTTGTCATAGTTTGCTAAGAGTGAGATCTAGTGCAGAAAACAATAGATTGATTATTATTTGGTAGTGTTATATGAGTTCTATTAGTTTCCTGGTCATGCAGCTATGATTTTTCTACTCAGTCTCTTTGCTTTAACGCGCAGGAGGTAATCAGAGGACATGTAAGCGGCATTTGTTACAGTCGTGCACATCTTTGAAATTGAACACCTCGATCTGAGGCTTGCGGACAGTTAGGACATATTTCCGTGCATCCATCGGTTCCGTATTTCTGGTTAGCTCTTGCAGCAGCTGCGTGCTCACGAAAATTTCGGATTTGACACTCTACAGTTAAAGGAGCGGTCACTGTTCAGTGTTCATGTAAATTTATCTTGTGACGTGGAATGTAGTATTAGCAATAGTTCGAGTGTCTGGTGATTGAAGCAGCTACATGGCGTTGCACGATTTGCTGGTTGGCAGTGCCGCACACGCCAAGCGGAAGTGGAATTGTTCCACCTTATTGTCTATGCCTGTGAAGAAAGAGAAAATCCAGTACTGCTCGGGACTCTTAGACGATCATGCTGAGAGTGTTGTCGACGAAGGAGCTTGTATGCGCTGTTTGACTCCGGCCAGGTTTCAATACCTCTGCGATTCGTGTATTTCAATTTTGTCGTTCGAAAATACTATCCGACATGATCCAAGACCTTCAAATAATTTTGTTACTCAGGAGAGCTTCTGCTTACGCCCCACTTCAAGCATCAGGATCAACCAGGCGCAGGCTGATTCGTCATCTCTCTCAACGGGTAGTGTAATCAGTGGCCATCCCGGGGCGCAGTTGAGCTTTCAAGAAACGACCTGGAATGGTTTTTCTCACTCATCGCAGGAGTACGGAAGCTTCCAGCAGGACTCCCTCATGCACAGTCCGGGACCTTTGATTGCTGTATCCAATATTGTGGAAGACGGTGGCTATGACATTGGAGCGGTTGTGGGAGAGCACGCCCTGTTTGGCAATCCGAGGCAGTTTTTGGATTTTCCTTCTCAAATGCCAGTCGCGCAGTCTGAGCATGTGGCCAATCCATGGCTGTTGTCTGCCAGTTCAGCTTACGGCGTTGGAAGTATGACGTCTGAAGCAGCGTATCCCGATTACACTTCAGATGGTTTGAGGTCGTCTTCACTAGACCTGTCCAGTACACAACAAGCTTCAAGTTGTGTAACACTTCAGAAAGTTCATGATCCGACCTTACAAGTGTACAAATCTGATTCGGAGCATCCCAGTCACGGATTTGGTTCTGCTCTGCACACGATGGAGCAACCGCATGAATTTTATGCATCCACTACAACTGAAGTTAGACGCTCCGAAGCAGCAGAGCGCCTTGGTTTGTCGAGCAATGTGACGGGGAAGGCCACGAGTAGTGATAATTATTCTCCAGGTCCCGCCACTTGTCGGCGAGCGTACAGAGGAGTTAGAAAAAGGCCGTGGGGACGATGGTCCGCGGAGATTCGTGACAGGATTGGAAAATGCAGACACTGGCTTGGAACCTTTGATACAGCCGAAGATGCGGCACGAGCATACGACGCCGCCGCAAGGAGGTTGCGTGGAGCCAAGGCACGAACGAATTTTGAGTTGCCTGCTTCACAGTCGCCTACTCCCGCAGAGTCTCCCGATTTGCTTCCCGGCGAAAGTATCCATGAACGCGCTACCAGGCTCTCTCTGAAGCCCGTCTCGTCTTACTCTCGTCATTCTATCACAGCCAACTCTAAGCATGCTCGACCTAGTCCTGTGGAAGAAGCCAATTGCCAGGTTGAAGATATTAAGCCAGGGTTGGACGTACTGAAGCCAATTTCTCCAGGCCAGGCAGCTGGAGACCAGGGGTCGACATCGAAGTTGGATCTTACTTCAGGGCATGCCAGCCCCAACAAGTCCTGCTCCAGTTTGGACAGTACACAAGAATCGTCCGCCACTACTTTCAATTCTTCCATAGAGACTGGTAACATTCATATTCCCCCCTCCCGCCTCTTTCCCACCTCAAGGCTTTCCGCCGTAGATTTGTATCCCGTAGCTTGGTACTGATCTACCACTGATTTTCACTAGTGGTGGACATCACAGCACCCATCAATCATAGCAGAAGTAGCATATTACGCAGGGAAGTACGTCAGAATGACCTTTTGGGGTGGCGTATGATCACCCACAACTAATGATCTCCAAGCAGTTTGCTCAACAGCAGCAACGTTACTACATTAGAAGGAACAGTGAGTAGTTATAGGCCCATGCAACTGTACAGATCTCATGTATATGAAGTCAGAGCTCCCACAGCAGTGCCGGAATTAGTGGCCATTTCGGTATAAGATTCGAGCTATTTATTCAGTGGATGTTTTTCGAAGAATCTCCACTGTTTGAACATTGGTCTACTAACCTCTCAGATATATCTCTTGACGAAGACTCGAAATTAATGAAGGTTACTCATTGTGATGCGTTACCTGAGTCGATCGGAACTGCGAGCGTGCGGAGAATAGTTCATGATCATCCTTGAAACTTACCAAGTATTCCTTACCAGGAAATCCAGGTGAACAAAATCCTCCTGAAGCGCGTACTGAAACCCTTTCCCTTCACCTGCGAGAGCATTTTAACTTCTTCTAAGCCCCCTTCTCTGTTTAGTTCTTATGATATTCTGATTTTGATCCATATCTGTTGTCTTTCATCTTTAGTTGCAATGGCCAGTTGTCTATTCTTCTATAAAGGCTAAAATGTTGGTTCACATCAAAAGCTTAATTCAGTGTTCGATGGTAGAGAATGTGAGATTTAAATTTATTTTTTTCTGTTTTACTTTTTGGGCTCTTTATTGATGCGTCCATATATTTTCCTCTAGCGATCCTCGAACATAGGGTCATGTCCTGGACACCTGTTAGCACTGCCTCTCGGCAGTATTAATTTGGTTGTCACTCTGGGGACGAAGGAAGCAGGCTCTTGCTCTCTTGAGAAGTCCCAGTTATCAATAAAGACCTGGATCAAACGAGGTATTCACGACTGAGGAATATGTAGAGCTAAAGAACTTACACGAAGAGTAGAATTGAAGATCTGCATTTTGCTTCGGATTGATCGTACTAACACCAAGAGTAGTATTGGTGATGGGTAACTCACAACTTTCCAGTCGTCTGGATCAAGGCATACATAAATTTTGGTTGGAATGCCTGGCAAAGGGCCAGGAGGACGAACTGTTCTGCCTTTCTGCAACTCAACAGCATTAGCCGTCTTGTAGACATCGTCCGTCCCTATAGATATCTGCACAGGATTTTAGTTCATTGTCCACTCAATTTAGGAACTGTGTCGTTGCAGATGATATATAATTATGTTGCAATCTTAATCATCCTCTGGTTTGACCACTTAACCCCTATAGGACACAGAAGCCCGAATATTTTTATTTATTTTAAATTAACAGTTTGAGTAGGTCTTCCGTGGAGTTCCTTTTGCTCAAACTTATTTGTTTTTGGACTAACAAAGGCAATGTTCTTCACTGATTTTGATGATATAAAATTTGGTCCTATTTTCAACAATATGATTGATTGAATATATTATTTTAAAACCATGAATCTTACGGTCCTTTGGGAGTTAATGATGTCAAATTCGTACCTGGTCGTAGCCAGTCCCCTTGGTATACTGAGTAATGCCATATTGGTACTCCAATTCAATGACAGTTGTTTTGCGATCATCCAAGTCATAGGCTAAGTATGCATATGTTTTCTGGAAGAGAGATACAAGTAAGTACCCATCAGGATGTTGTGCATCTGGAGTAATATAAAACTCAACTTAAGACAACAAGGATTGTTCATTTAAATTGAGCTTGTTACAATGTACACTAGATCTCTTTAATATCACAGTTTAGAAGCTAAAAATGCACATGATAATATGGAGCTTTGTGACAATCAATAGTGTTGTCCATGAAGTGATGTGAAAAAAGTACTTGGGGTTTTAGTGGTTGCGAAGGTGGTTAATTAAACCCTTTTCATATTTGTAAAATTCCTTATTAGTCATCAATGAGAATCTGTTTTACACTTGTCAAACTCGTTATTATCATATTTGTACGCAACTTCGTGTGACATAATAGAATGTGATGGTGAGAGTACAATGAGTTTTGAACTTAGTCCATTCCCTATAGATGAAGGTGATATTAACGAGGGTTGGGTGTATTCCTTATTGTTGAAAAGGTATAGTACTTGTGATAGAGGATAGTCATTTCTCGAAAGCAGGTGCATTCCAAAAGCCTACGCCAATCTTCGATCAAAACTATCAGAACGTTAGATTGAAATGAAGTAAAACAAAATAGGAAGAGCACAAACTGAAAGTGAACAAGTTGCACAAGAGAAAAATCACCAAGTAAGATTCATCCTCTTTGAACAGATCCAGATGTAAGCTACACAATTTATTTCAATTACTGCATGATGCACAAATTGTTTTATATCGCATTTTTCTAATAGAATGAAACTTATTTTAAAATTTTCATGACCTGAGGTGAAAAAGATACAGTAATTGAAATAGATGGCATAGACTAAATGATCTTATCACTAATAGAAAGGACAATGTTTTTGCACTAAGCAATAGTGCTAAAGTGTGGTGCCCATGAGCACCAAACTAGTGCCAATAGTGACCTTCGGAACACCAGACTTTAACACTATTCCTTGGCACCCAAAGACCATCTTTCTACTAGTGTATGGTTGATCTTGATTTAAGGAGTAGGATTAATGATTCTAGAGGGAACCAAGGTTTTACATCTTGATAAAAAAGGATAGCTACA
Source organism: Pohlia nutans (assembly GCA_022496805.1). Classification (NCBI taxonomy): domain Eukaryota; kingdom Viridiplantae; phylum Streptophyta; class Bryopsida; order Bryales; family Mniaceae; genus Pohlia; species Pohlia nutans. The sequence continues at coordinate 20,686,507 of CM040097.1, forward strand.
TCGATGTCGGCAACATTGTAACTGACTTGCCAAAGGCGTTCGCGCATTCCTTCCCTTTGTATGAGTTTGAAAGTGTAACCATCTGGGTCCTTGATGTGAGCATACACGTTTTTATTGAGATCTACAGAAGTACTTTCTGGAGCTGGGAATCCTTTCTTCCTTATTACGTCTAATGCTTTTTGAACCTGCAGATCAACGAATAGGAATTGCTATCACCAAGTTGTGTAATAAAATAAAATTGTTTTAGGAACTTTTAATAAAAACATCTCTTACGATGAATGGAATTCTTTTTTATGGTTACAGTGATCATATTGCAAACTAAAGGTATGAGAAGTCATAATCAATGTAAGACTCTCCATCATTGAAATGAATGTTCAATTAATCCCTAACTGCTTAACCAGGCGTTTTTGCCTAATGTACAAAATTGAAATTCATTTTCTCATCCGTCATGCACTATTTGTAAGTAAAAGAAATACGACAAAATTCTATGGCAAGATAGCTTCATGCATGTGTGATCCAATTAGAAAGGGGATGATTTGTGAAAATTATATGCCTCATTTCATGCCACACATTTCCACCACAAATTTCTAAGATCTTAGTTCAAAACGAGTAAAAAGTGCTCTAAAAAATCAACTCATAAAATTAAGCAACCAAATAATCTCCAAAAAAATCACTACATTTAGAGTATTACATTTCAACCCATCACAACAAAGTTCATCCACAAATTGTCAATATCTTATTCGTAATCAAATTACAAAAGAATTTTGAATTTTACATTTCAAATTTTATGCAAAATATTGGTGATTGCAATCATAGATCTAACTGTATGGATAAAATCTAAAATTCATAATGTAAAACTTTTATTCATACATCAAGTTCAAAATATCCCTCTTAGTCCCATTTTATAATGCATCTTTGCAATTCTCCAAATCTGAAGAGGATTGTAGGCATTTAGAGGTTAAAAACTAGAACAAGTAGATTGCAAAAATTTAGGCCATGGAACTACTGTAGATGGAAGGTTGTCACATCTATGCTATATATATAGATGAGTTAATAAAATAATAAAATAAAATAAAAATCAATTTTTTTTTTGGTATTTATTTATAAAAATAAAAAATCTGCTACCCTTACCCACCTATGCCAACCCTACCCTCCACCTACAGTATAAGAGCTCAACCCAAGCTGTATTAATTCAAAATTTTTAGTTAAGTTGTGCAAATTTTAGGGTTTCACATGCTTACATTTGGCACAGTAATTCCGAAGTGGTTGAGCCCAGTCCCAATTTCATACTTTTTCACATTATAATCTGCAATAGCCAATATACCGTAGTCAGTCATAAGGATTGCCAAAAAAATTAATAAGAAGAGAATCCTAAATCTTTAGGATCCTTAGAAAATTTTAAATGTTTAGGATTCTTTTTTGTATAGTGAAAATAGATTCTTGAAGAATTTTCATAGAATTTTTCATTTGTTAAAAAAGAAATTTCTAAAAAAAGAATTATTTGGTATAAGATGCCGACCTTGACAGTCGGGTACGGTATACCTTGTGAGACAATTGTTTAACGTTTAAGCATCAAACATCATATAAGATACATGCTTGTAAATTGGTCTTTATCCTAATACTACAAGTCAAACAATTATGTAGATAGTGCTGAGAAATGTTCTTGCACATTGAACAAAGGTTTTCAGAGAAATGAAATTGTTTCAAGAACTTTTAGGCATCATAAAAAGGATTTCTTCATGATTCATGAAAAGGTTTCTAATGGTTACAATGATCATATAGATGTCTCTTATGTTTCAAAAGGAGACCTATATATGACCTCCTCATGATGCAAGACAAATATATTTTTATGATGTTGTCCAAAAGTTCCTTAAAACATTCATGTTATACTGAAAACACTATTATTAGTATTCATTAGTTCACCTTTACTCACATAGGCCACCAGGGAGTATTTACCCCCGGTAGAGAAAATTGAAAATGTCAAAGTATCCCTATAACTTTCTAAACAAGTGGGTTTTGTAGGTCTAAAAAATGGATAAACAATTTTATTTTCTTTTTAGACTTTAAGGTATTGGCACCTTCTGCAATTAGAAATGAAGGAAAATATTTGCAAAACTCACAACATGTTAACTCCACTACTAAATGATTGTCCTCTGTTCCATAACCCATAAACACAGTCATATACTTGTCTTCTGGAAAATCTATCTTTCGAAGGATGTGCATTTCTAAGCATTCTCGATAGAATCTGCACATCATCAAATGTAAGATTCTTGTGAGATGGCCAAAGACAATTCTAAAAACCAAATATATGATCATCATGTATTGTTTCGTAAATTTTTAGACAACATCATAAAGATAATATTCTTCATGATTCAGAAGGAGGTCTTACAATGATCATATGGAAGTCTCTTTGTATATCATGGGGAGGCCTTTGTATAATCATTATAATCATAATAAAAGAGATCTCCCTAAGAATTATGAAATATAAATTTTATTTTATGATGCAATCTAAAAGTTCCTAGAATCATAAAGACCATCTTACTTGTCTTGTTTCATTATTTCAAAAGTCACAAAAATGCAAGTTTTATCAAGAGAGAGAAGTGAGTTCACTCTATGGACTCCTCAATGTTGCCTATGCGATACTTGACATGGAGCATACGGCGTTCATCAACTCTTGGCCATCTTTTGAGCATCTTGGTTCGTGGTGAGACTTTGGCTCGTGGTGAGGCCATTTTTGGACTATACGTTGAACCCTCGGGTGAGCCATACATGTCCTTTGATCGAGGGGATGGTGGTAAAGGAACTCCATTTTCAGTCATTGTAGATGCAACAATTCAATCCTATTCTGCAATTGCATAATACAAACATATGAAACCACCACAAGCAAACTAGTCACTTTTCACTCGCTTTTCACTTATTGAAATCGCAAAAAGGTATCTTTCCCTTGTCCTATGTGACCAAAAGCACTCATCAACTTTGGAATGGCTCAAAATAGCAAGTGAGAAGTGACCAATTTGCTTGTAGTGGACTTTGCTTTAGAGATATTATACTTGAAAGGATTTATTTTTTGTTTTTTATTTTTTGTTTTTGTTTTTCCACAAATTGAAGAGACTCAATTGCAAAAGAATAAAGGAATGTTTTGAGTCACGTTATTATGTTGTGCACATAAAGCTCTTTATTCAGGAATTCATTATGTTTTCAGAGACTGTTCGTAAGTTGTAAGTACACATGCAAAGATGTGTAAGTCGTTGCTGAGAAAGAGACGTTTTTGAGGAGAAATACTTATAAAATGCTCAGTTGTAAATCACGCTCACAGTTCTCACAATTTTTTGATTGCGTTTTTGAATTCTTATTTAAAAAAATTGTTCCTAAGATTGGATTTTTTTTAAAATAATAATAATAATAAATCTAATTTAATTTTTTTTCAAATTGTTGCTGATTTAGAAACTGGAGAATGAGACTATTCCATTTCCCATATCAAAGTTTGATTGTTGATGAACGTCACTGGTTGTTTAGAACACAAAATCTATGAAAGGGTTTCATGTGTAGTTGTTAATGCTATCAATTATGTTAGATTCTCTGAAATGGCAACAAAATTGACAGATGCATATATTACAATTTCTCGGTATATACAACTTCTCAGTCTGTTGATCATTGAGGAGAGAAAGAAACACCTACTTGCTGGCTATTTGAAATTGCGACTCTACTCCTCCAATACAGCCTAGTGCATAAATTTCACCTGTTTCAACAGAGCACTGCACTTTGGAACTTGAGGCGCCTTGATAAAACTTGCTTAATTTCCAAGTCGCAAAAACAAAGCGAATTCCTAGATATGAGATCCAACCTCTACATATGTGCTAGAGTTAGTTATTGGTATTTCAACACAAACAATGGGAAATACGTGTATGAGCCAAATTGCGGAGGATCTGGCTTTGGTCTCTTGCACATTGTGTTGCCATTTTTCGTTGTTGTTGTTTATTGAAGTTGATCCAACGCAACAACCATGGGTGACCAAGACCCGGTCATTTTGGCTAGCTATGGCAGTCACCGCGGTGGAGTCAACGCGCTCCATTTTCGGCCGCACATGAAGCATGTGGTCTCCGGAGGTGCCGATTCTGTTGTTTTACTGTGGAGCTTACATTGTCGGCCTAACCTGCGACATCCTGTTGTTCGGCCTTACCGTTTCCTCGGGCATCAGGTCATCATTCTTCCACAATTTGTGATCAATAGTTTTTGCTCATTTTCGTGTCAGCAGCTGCATATTCGGTGTGGGAAGTGTGTCTTCGTTAAGGGAAAATGGAATATTCTCATTTCAATAACAATTTTATTTTATTTTTTAACGTTTTTCAATCTTTGCATGTGTATTTACAATTTAAGAATAGAGCCTTTAAAAACAGAACTGAAATAAATGCACCGTAAGACAATCGAAAAATTGTGAGATCGGTGAGCGTGATTTTCGTTTGTGCGTTTTATGAACATTGCTCCTCGAAACCTCGCTTTCTCTCAAGATTGTTTACAATGGCAGAGGGAAAGTTTTTGGTTGCCAATTGCGTAGTTATCACCAGACTTCCAATTTGTAGGCGAAGTGTCTTCTGTGGTTTGATAGAATAATTTGGATCTCCACTCTCACGATGTATGTAGGTTCAATATCTTGCAGCTTGCTCGTTAATTATTAGCATTGTCGTGATTAATGTTTACAATTTAATTTTTATAGATGAAACTGAAGTGACTTTGCTTGTGTAAAGTAAGCTAATGTAAACAAACGATTCGCCTTGCCTCAAATTGAGAGATAATTTAGGTCTTGCGCTGGATAGGGTTTGGGGTTCATGGTAATGATCGATATGTTATCAAAACAACATGCCTACAACGTTGTTACTTAGCTTTTAGATGAATCACCATTGTCTCAACCAATGATGGTCTTAAGACACGCCGCAATCTCGTTTTTATTGTTGGATGGAAATCGATTAGACAATATTGTATGATCATCGTGTACTGAACTACTCTCTTCTGCAATAAACATCTCGAAGGAAGAAAAATTGATCAGCCTCAAGCAGTTTTATTTTCTTCGATAGCTGAATAGATGTCGCCGAATTTACTAAAGTTCAAAGTCGTAGCCTATGCCATGTTGTATATGGAGTAACAAAGACGCAAGAGAAACTGTCTGTTGCTCCGACGAAGAAGACAATCATTCATTTGTTGGCTTTGGATTGAATGGGAGGAGGTCAATTGCATCAACACAAACTACAACCCCGGGGAGGCAACTCACTTGTAATCATTAGGGTTGTGCACCATGATAAGTCAATTTAGACTTTTTTTCATTTATGATAACTTATACTAAATTTATTTTAATAGAATCCAATTTTATAATAAAAAGAATCTTATTGTGTTTTATTATAAGTTCATGCAAATCAGAAGTAGAACAAAGTGTATCATATAAATTTCTATCCTATTTTAATAAATGTAATATATATTTTTATTTTTTAAATGGTAAAATCAAGAAGTTGGAATAATTTTTTATTTTAAAATGAATAATTTTTTATTTAAAAGTAAATAAATTGTACAAAATCCATTACCATTAACTCCTAAATGATAGAGGGGTAAGGGCAAAACCTAGATGTGTTATAAAATGTTACTTCTACAACTTCGATGAAGTTTGATCCAAAAGAGAAAATGAGAAGAATGATGTTTAGTAATTATCTATACAGTTAAACTTTCAAAAAGTGTTTTAGATACACATTTAATGAATTTAGAAGCATTTACCAAGAAATACCAAAAACATGACCAATGGCTCTACAGTCTGGGAGATGTCAACATTACAAACAGAACAAAACAGACAAACCACCTTCTTTAATGTATAGATATTATTGGAGCTCAAGAGTGTTTATCAAAAAATTAGTAAGTTAGGGTGAAAGGGATATAGAGACCTATTTGTTTCTACATATATTAAAAATAATTTTAGAAAAAACATTTTTTGTATGTTAAACGCATATGTAATAATAAAATTTTATTATTATTATTATTATTATTATTATTATTTCGTTTTTATTGTTCACCTTAGTGCATCATGTTTAAACAACATGTTTAAGCATCTATTTTGGTTATCATAAAGTTATGGTTGATTTTAAATTTGAAATCTTAAATTCAAGATTACATTGATATGTGAAAATATAAATCCTTGTGTACAATTTCTAATTTTATTGTAGCTTTTTAAAATCTTAGTTTATTTTATACAAATTGATAATTGATTTTATCTTCAATATTAATAATATACATGTAGTTTCTTATTACTTCTATATCTTTAAGTAAATGGTAACGATTTTATAATAATTTATATTTCTTTTGTATTTTTACATTAAATCATTTTTACATTTTTATATAATGAGTAATACATATTTTCTAAATTTATTTAGAGTATTGTGAAAAAGCCATCTTTCTTGTAAATATGTCTGAATGATACATGTTGTAGCATTGTAAATTAAAAAATATATATTGAGAGAAATATAAAGATTTCTAGCATTGTATATAGTATTGCAGATATTCTATTGCCTATGTATTAAAAAATGAAGGGACATATAGATGTGTGTGAAGTACCTTACTATGCCCTTATTATAAATTATTCTTATTATGTTTATAATAAAATATATAATAAGTCCTAAAATTTAAGGACCTTCTTGTCCTCACATCCGTGTATAATAAAATATCTTTTTTACACTTATTAAATGTCCTATCTAATTATAGATAAACATTTTTGACATGTAAATACATATTTTGAAAGCTCTTAATGTCCTCTTTCCAATGAAATATATATCATCACAATCATAAGTGATTAAATCATATTATTTTGTAGAATAAGACATAATAAATCCCCTTATAATAAGTGGGGGTTGCCTCCTGGAGCTACAACTAATGCACATTGTTTGTCGTTACTCGAAAACTCAGCCCTAGTCCCTAACATAAAATAAGTTACACTTTAGAACCTCTTGTAACTTTTGAGTTGCAGTACAAAAGAACAAAGCCTCTTATAGCGTAGCTGCTAAGTGAAGAATGGTTTTTGAACTGTAGCGTCTAATTTGGCTTTTCATGATTATTTAATTTTTGACGTCTTCAGGGGTGTGGTTTAATTTGTTTGAACATTATTTGACTATGCAACATTGAATCAACAATGTGTTCTCAAGGGGTTTTTACTTGGCATGGATGGTTGTCAGGGACCAGTGTTATCGGTGGCCGTTTCACCGTTGGACAACGTGGTGGCATCAGGATCGAAAGACAAGACCGTGCGCCTCTGGCTCCCTACTGTGTGTGTGCATTTGCCTCTACTTTCACATCCTGAGTAGATTGCATATTCAAAGAGGAGTTAGTCACATACTAAGAGCAATACATACAATACATGGAAATCTAAGAAGATTAAAACCTGATGTACTAGATAAGTTAGACTTGGAGCCTGGTTGTGGAAAATAGGACATGCTCAGCGGCTCCGCATGAACTATTTTCCACCCAAATTTGAGTTACTTAGCATAAACTCAACGAGGATGCAAAAATCTTGGGTGATCTAATTGTTAAGAAAGCATATCTTGGAAAATCAAGTGTGAGAATTGAAATTGAAAAGAAGGGAGTGGCCACAGCTTTTAACCTAGCTCCTCTTCTCAAATGGATGCCTGTCACTTGCAGATTATAAAGCCTTATTTTACAATGGACGTGTTTATAACTTGCGTTGGAATTTAATTCTTCTTGATTATAGTGTCCGAGCTATAGCTTAGGTGCACTATCTCCCAGAGATCAATAGTTTGCACTGACAGAAATAAGAAAAGTGAAGAGAGGTAAGTTTGCTTAAGTTTTGTTACATTAAATTGCTGGTTTTTCAGAGAAGCCAAATCGAGTGTTATCAAGGCACATGGAGGGGCAGTTCGTACAGTCGCATTCAGCTATGATGGCCAATGTCTGCTAACTGGATCAGATGATAAAACTATTAAGGTGCTTCTAAACTACTAATTCTTAACGTCGTCTCCGGCTTGTTACATGTAAATAGAACTAGCTCCTCTCTGATACTAAGTTATGCTTTTCGTCAAATTCAGTAACAAATTCTGTTTCTGTACTGTATTCTGGGCAGGTATGGTTAGTACAGGGACAAAAATTCTTGGCGACGTTGGCCGGCCACATAAATTGGGTGCGGTCCGCAGAGTTTCATCCTGATGGCGGGTCAGCTTTCCTTTTGACTCTGCTCTGAATGGGGCTTCTTTCCTTTTCCCTTGTAACACTGTGCTTTCTATGTACATGTATGTGTATAGGAGCTAAAACCATACGCATTTTATCAAACAGAAGAATGTGTGAACCGACCGTACTCTTAAATGATGAAGCTTCTTAAAGTTGGACTGCAGGACGATTGTTTCGGGCAGTGATGACAGGACTGTTCGACTATGGGATGTGGAGCGGCATGAGTGTTTGCAGCAATTCAGTGATGGCATGGGGTAGGTCCAACTCTGCTACATTTTCCTCAACTGTTTGTTTATTTTCCTATACAATAGAAGTATTTTAAGAAATCGAGCGATTCATTGTACCAGTTGCTCGACCAGTTGACATAATGTTAGATTTGTAGCAGTCTTTCTGAATAATGCACGCGGCTTGCAGGATGATTAACTCTGTTCGTTTTCATCCCAACGGCTCCCTTCTTGGGACAGGTGGTTCCGACAACTATGTTCAGGTGTTTTAATGTCCATACCTCTCTCTTTCTTCGATCTTCATCTACAAAATGCACATTTTACTTGACTTCACTGCGCATTGCATGATCACCTCATTATTCAATTTACAGATTACTTCGTAGACTGCTGACGCGCACACACACTCTGATATGTAAGTAATGGCTCTTACGCCGTGTTGCATGGATTGATAGTCTGTTGCCATAACATTCAATTGGCTCCCGCTTGATGTGTTGTGAGTGGCATCCAGTGGCATACTTGTGATGTGTTGAAAATGATGATGGTGCCAGATATGGGACATTCGGAGCAAAATGCTCGTTCAGCATTATGCTGCAAATGCAGGGGTTGTAAATTCTGTCTGCTTCCATCCCTCTGGAAACTTTCTTCTTTCCACTTGCGAGGATTCAACAATTCGTGTAAGTGTCATAGCTTTGACAATAGACTGCATGGTTTTTATAGAAAAGAAAGCTTTGATAAGGGTTCTTAGATTTTCTTTTCATCTAGGATTTGCAGTCTACATAATCGAGCAAATTTACTCGTGCTGGGCAGGTCTGGGACTTACGTGAGGGTCAAGTATTATACAGCTTACAAGGGCATGAGGGCCCTACTTTGTGTGCGGAGTTTTCGCCGACGGGCGAGTATTTTGCATCTGGAAGTGCAGATGAACATGTACGTTTTGCTATCGACATAAGATCTGTAGCATTTGTGAAATTGCAATGACTAGTGAACGATTACTGTCAGGAGCTAGGAATTATGGATACATGGATGTTAACAAGCCAAAAACTAGGTTCTCAGTTCACGTAAATTGCCTATGTTGTTCTGGATAGCTCTATATAAAATTGACGTTTAAAACTTTTTGGAATCAGGTGATGCTGTGGCGAACCAACTTTGACGACTCAATATGTCTGCCACAAGGTATGATAGAAGTTCGAATTCACTTATTTCTTAAGTAATATGTAGTTCAGTACCCCACAACATTCGTATATTCCAATGAGGGATACGTTGGCGTATATTTGACATTTGTTGTAAATAGAAAGTTCCAAATTGAGACGTGGATAGTTCATTAAAATCATGTCGACGTGAATTTTAACTTCACTTTTGATCTTACACCCATAGGAGGTGTGGAACCATGCCAAATCCAATGGAATATTACTGTATAATACTGGTCGGAAAGGGCTCTCTGGACATGTAAGGGTTAATTACGTTCGATTCGCTTTCTGATAACGAAGAAATGTCGGTGTGATAAATTTGGTGCGGGTGATCTGTTATTCTGATATCAAATGTAAAGCTTATGGGTATTGAGTGAATACGTACACTTTGGAAAGCATGTGCAGCCAAAGTTATTTCTTGTACCGACAACATTCACGTATACGGTAGATGTGAACAACCTACCGTGTGTGCTATTTCAGAAGGTTCGCCGGGTCCAATCCACGAGGAGGGCCCTCATATGGCTAATTGCATGGCCTGCCAATGTGCTTGTAAGACCTCCAAAGACTTGGCAGACAAAATTCTGGGTGGCGATTCGCGCACTAACATTCCTGATCCGAAAGTAAGGCAACATTCGGAAGACAAGGTGAGCATGTTACGTGCATTCCACACTTAAAGGCTTATGAATGAAGGCCAGTATTATCCCCAACCTTTTAGATAAAGTAATCCGAAAGAGAATTATCTACATCCTTGCATCATTTAGGAGAGGAAATCAGTATGCTAACGACAAAGTTCCTACCTACAGAACAGCAGAATGATTTCCTTGCCTAACACGCACAAAATCATGAAATTCACTACAGTAGTAGAAAGCCCAACCTCCAAAGGTATTCGAGAAAACCTAGTTGCGTTACAATTGGCAGAGATTACATTACTTAAATGATGTTACAACTTGCAAAGTTTAAAGCAGACAATTTCTGGAATACCTTTGGGAGTTTACTACTACTGATTCTTGCATATCTGCTAGTACCAATGCGTGAACAACAGTAACACAAAGACACAGTAATCATTACTGCCACTTTTTCTCAAGAATTGCACATGCCTCACTTTACAGGCGCCGAAGGATATGGACCCAAATGTGAGCCTGTGTTCAGGTCCATACCCGCAAAAAAGTCCACCTCGACAGAGGAGTCCACCCCGGCAAACGAGTCCACCCTGGCAGAGGAGTCCACCGCGGGAGAGGAGTCCACCCAGACACCGTCGACCACAGCCCTCTCAAAAGTCCCCCAAGACAGCTAGCCAGGCCTTGTTTGAAACCAGGAAGGAAAATGAGAATTTTTCCCAGCCAGGTTTTCTAGCTCATTCTCCCACAAAAAAGAACGGTCGCAGCAAAAGCCCGGACGAGTCGAAGGCGATTCTCGAAAAATTTGGAAAAACCTTGGAGGTACTCTTCCGAGTTGTTTCTTTATCACATCTTCTGTCAGATATGGACTGCACTTGTGAATTATTTTTTATTGCTCTCCAATTTGGATAAATGAGGAGTGATTTAATTTCCAGCAGCATTCAGTTACACTCAAATCTGACGGACCTTCTCTTGAAAAAAAACACTCCAAAATATCCTGCACACTTGCCACACTTGCCACACTGTCATTGACTGTAGCACACTTGTCACATTCAAACTACCGGTATATCTCAGTGAAAAAGTTAGAACCCAAGTGGTAAGATTAAAGTGGTTTAAGTGTATAATGCCAAATCCAATTTTCAAGGCAACTCTGTCACTCTTATTGGTTAGTTAGAAGAGGGCTAGAACCCATTGTGAACCCTTAACTAAAAAGCGCAAAAAGAGATGTTTTTGATTTAGTAAAACAATTTGGCATTATGTCTGAAAACCTCTCAATCCACCCAGTTCCTGAAGCTTGTCTAGTCCATAATCGAAGCTTAATTGGCTTGGTGCAACTTTGGCAACATGAATACCCAGCACGGTACTCTATCCTCACTTATATTTACAAATTGTGCAGCACATTGTTGGTCAGCTCGAAGTCCTCACTCGAACGGTTTCCTTATTTGAAGAGCGCCTCTCACACACAGAAAACAAGGTCAGTCACATCCCTCTCTTGAACTGAAGAAAGGAATCTGAATAGACTTTGTTGTTTGTTTCTTGCAATTTCTACAGATGTTGAACATCGAGAACCACAAGAAGAAACACAGACCAAGAATGTTCAGCAGTTGCTGAATTGTCGCAATTGATGCCAAAATTGTGATTGAAATGAAGCAGTGCAACAAAAACAAGCTGACATGATAGCAGCCTGTAGTGTATTTATTTCATTGTTTCCTTTCAACGACAAAACATATGTATACGTAACTTTTCCCCGTTGGTTGATTGCAATCGCAGGTCTTCCCAACTCCTGCACAATGGTAGTCCCAGTCAACTGCTGCACCTCAACGCATTTTGGGCAGCATCAGCTAACTCTGGGCATAACAATATCATTATATCCAGACCGTCACTTCCGGAGAAGACATATTGTATGCTTCCCTCAGCCCCACTCCACTGAAAGATTGAGAGCAAAGCACTCGTGAGGGGTAAATCTTTGTGTGCAAAGGTTATGGACAATACCTAGAATCGAAGTCGAAAAGGAGGAAAGGTATATAATATTGTTATGGGTTCGAGGTTCACCCCTAACCACAACTCGTCCGCTGATTTTGCAACAACGAGATGGTTCGGGCAAGTAGTGAGATCCTTGACTGTAGGTTGCAGTTCTCAATGAAGGCTTCTGAGAGCATCACGGTCCACCATCAGCCAATACTATAATTTTTTGTGTTGCCGTTACGTACAGGGGCGTGAGTCCAATACTTTGCTTACTCTGTGCTCTTGCTGGAACAATGATATCTGTCATGTTAATAATTATTACCCCGTCCACTCCAGAGGTTCGTCGAGATGCATCTCATCGACACGGACGGGCTCCAAGCCACGTTCACGCAGGCCGGCGATGATGCGCGGTAGGGCGGCGATGGTGGGCAAGGGACGCAGCAAGCGCCTGCGGGCCTCGGACGACTCGCTGCCATCGTGGAGCACGATGATCGACCCCGGGCCAAGGTCCGGCGATTCCAGGACATTGCGGACAATCCCATCGGCGGTGGTGATGGGCCACCCATTGTACTCGAATTTCCAGTCGTCGCCCGAGACGTCGGCGTCCACGACATAGCTCGTGGACAGCCGCGTCACCTCGGCATTGAAGAAGGCTGCATAGTTGAAGCAATGGGCACGCAGGTAGTGGCATGGCTGGCCCGTGATGTGCCCGATCACCGCCTCCGCTTCGTCCGCGTCACCCAGTTGCCGCTCTCCTGCATTAATTGCCATGGTCAAGGCTAGCTGTCTTCCAAACCAGCAGCATCACATTTATTATTAATAAGCAAATCAGAACTGACCTCTAAGTACTGTACAAGCCGGGCGTGTAGAATACTATGCACCCTTGTCAAGCAGATGGGTGAGAAGCACATGGTAACAGATAACTAGCAGTGGCCAAGGTAAAGGAGCTGCAGGGACACAGGCTGCACTAGCTCTTCTGGATGGTAGACTTCCCCAAAGACCAATTGCTTCATATGTTGTGGGACAAACACAACAACTTACAGTAAGGTAATTTCCCCATTCCCGTGGCTTCTCGACACAATCATGTGTAAGCTAAAAAATAGCTGAAGAGAAAGCCTACGAGTTCACGCTTTAGGATTTTAGTGCGTTAAAATCTTCTTGAAATTGGGGACAAAACCCCTAAATTCTCGTGTATCTCCTAATAGTAGATACACCCAGCAACTGAAAGCCATGATAATGGGGGAAACTACCGTACCTAACAGACTTTCTTGTCTGTCACACAAGAAGATTCTTAGGACATACTTAAAATGATTTAAATATTTGAACAGGGTTGTCTTGACATATTGACAACCGTCTAAGAGCACATCAACAACAACAGGCGTCAAGTAAGTTAGGCCTCACCTGCATAGCCATGGTTGCCCACAAGGTGGCCGTCGGCCACCATTCGGCGGACCGTCTCAGGGAAGCGCTCAGCCCATTTGCCCATGACAAAGAATGTGGCGTGCACCCCTGCGTCGCGCAAGATGGCCAGGATCTGCTCAGTGCGTGGAGGGTTGGGCCCGTCGTCAAAGGTCAGGGCCACCTTCCGCTCGCTACGACGTCCGTGCTTGTAGTAGCAACACCGTTTTTTCATCACAGCCATGTTCTCATTGTGCGCGGGTGGAACCATCTCGGATCCTGGCTCATACATCTCAACCTCTGCACTTGTTGCTTGCTTTCAAGCAAGTAATCACTGAGGTCAATCACTCTACTCTTGGGTAAAGTTGTGCAAAAGTTGGACTATTCATTGGTCTTTGCATCCACTAAAAGGTTATGGATTAGAGAATGGCCACAACCAAAAATCTCAACAACTTGGGCGCTCCACGCACGAACAGGTATGAACAGTCAATTCAGCCAATGGACATAATGTGCTTCTTAGTGAAGTAAATAATGTTTTGATTGGCACCTACAGACTTACATCATCTAGAATTGGAGTGTGCCAAGTTGTCTAGATTTTTTGTGTGACCAATAATGTCTGTGAAGAGGAGCAAGAGGACTTGTAGGATAGGTCTAGTTGCTCCAACTCGAACCAAACGATCCAGACCATATTGCTCTTCTTCACAACCATGCCAAGTTGATTTACTCAATCGATTTTTGTACTTTTTGGTTGATCTAAGGACTTACAATGAGAGATTATGCATTATCCTCTTCTTACTAACCAATGATAAAGTTGCTTCAAACACCGGACTTGACATTATGGACTAGGTATCCTGAAAGTTGAAAGTAGAGTCTAGTTATGAGAAAGTCTTCTCGTTTATGATCCACTCTCCTGAAATGATTACACTAGCACCCAGCCAGACAATGGAACTTCAAGTAAGTCACCCAAAACTCTATGACATTGTGATAATCAATAGGGTTGCTGCATTTAAAAGTGACAAAGAAATTCTCATGATCATAGGAGGATTAGAACCTTTTCCATCCTTATTTCTATGCAACTTTTTGTAGGATGCGATGGTAAAAGTTTTGAAGCTGGATACACCGACTCCCTAGAATAGGGTTTGGTGATGTGCTATTAAAGAAGGTGATAATTAAAGAGGTCTGGTGTACCTTGAAAATGGAGTTGTGCGGCAAAAACTCAAAACTCAAACCAGAGATCAAACTGACCTAATAGTGAGAGTTCTGGAGCTGGGTACATTCAGATTTGGTGAAAGAACAGACGATGTGACATTACCGAAGTTGATATACAAGAACAACCCTGAAATGGAGTTCTGCAGGAAAAAAAGAAAGAGAGTGTGTAAAAGTCAAGCTTGATCTCACCTCAAATTGGGTGTGGCCTTGGGCGCTCCTCAATTCGCTCGCCTCCTTGTTTGCTCCACAGCTTAGTCCCTCCGGAGTCAACAATCAGGTAAAAGCCCTAACTCCACCCAAGAAGATGCGAACTCACCACTATGCCTGCACCGGATTAATCAAACTTCAGCAAGCAGGTAGTGCTGAGCCAGTCGTACTCTTGAATCTACAAGGTCCAATTTGTCTGTCAGAAATCAACAGACTGTGAATATTCAAAGGTAGATAGAATCTCCGGTCCTCTTTCAAGGCCGGTGTGAATAAAGTGTCAGTTCATAATGTCAATGACCCAGTGCCCACTGGACATGGGGTCATTGGTACAGAACTACTTGCCCCTCTCAGAAATAGACTGATATAAGACGACACATGGCGAACAAAGCTTAAGAGCATCTCCACTACTTTAGATACCGCTCTGGCTATGGGAAAATGGATGAGATTGGGTTGGTGAACAATTTATTTGGACTGTGACACCAGAAAATGTAACCAAATTCATGACCCTCAAAGTCACTCAAGCAAGTGTATCTTCTCTTCTTAATTGCACATCATAATTGCACAATCCATGCGTCGTGACTTGTGAGTGGCTCACTTAGTATTTTCAAGAGTCTAATTGAGTGATGTTGGTGGGGAACTACATAGTGGGGTCTGACTTTTTGGATGACCTTCAGAGTGCACTCCAAAGTACCAGTTAACCCCTAAACGTCCTCACCCCTCTCCAAATTCGGCATTTTTGCAAAGATGCATTATAAAATGCAACCCATAGGAATATTTTGAACTTGATGTATGAATAAAAGTTCTACATTATAAATTTTAGATTCTATTCATACAGTTGGATCTGCGATTGTATCACCAATATTTTTGTATAAAATTTGAAACTTGAAATTGAAAATTCTTTTGTGATTTGATTACGAATAAGATATTGACAATATGTACAATTTTTATTTCCTTTTGTGATTGGTTGAAATGTATTTCTCTAACTGTAGTGATTTTTGGAGATTTTATTGGTTGCTTAATTTTATGAGTTGACTTTTTTAAGAGCATTTTCACACTCAAATCTTTGAAATTTTGGATGAATCACTACAACATGAAATGAGGCATAAAAATTTCACAAATCGTCCCCTTTCTAATTGGATCACACATGCATGAAGCTAATTTCCCATAAAACATGTAGTAAAAAACCCACATTGCAAAAAGTCAATGACAAATGAGAAATTTGTGTTTAATTTTGTACATCGTTCACTATCTGGACGGTTTGGACGTTTATTGATTAAGGTAATGGACATAGAGAGAGTAGAGTCTGTTGGGGGAAGTGCTGCCAATTTGGCTACCGTAACCAAGTTAGTGCGTGCTACCCTTAACGCCTTTTTAAAAATTAGAAAAAAACAAATGGATGTTTTATTTCCATTGCACAATAACAAATTACAAACATCAGACTAAGAACAAAGAGAGCATATTTCTAGTGCTCCCCTGCGGGTGATTTTTTGGATTTTCTACTTGCAATATGTGGACTAGACCCAATGCTCTTAATCATTTTCAACTAAGAGCGACGCCCCCACCATAAACATGAGGCTTGGGAGCGATCCTCATCACGCTCAAGGTTCCTACCAAATAAGGAAGTATTAGCCCTCGCGATGTGTATCCGATCAAAATCAAATTGTTGCCCTCGTCAGTGATAATGAACATTCCTAAGGAGAGTCCACCTCTAGTTGTTACCTAGGTAGTTTAAAAGTCATTTAGGACCACTTGATGCCTTCTTTTGCAAGGGACATATATTAAACATCTAAATATGCATTTGAGAATGATTCTCATTTTCAATATGTTTTTAAGCTAAACTACCCTATTTTTGCCATGATTTCTATTTAAGCATAGTTCCCATTATTAATGTCTTTAAAGTAAACTATTTTGGGCATTTGTATAGTACAATTTACTAACTCCTCTAGGTGAACTAACTACATTTTGGTGCACATTTATGCACTTTGAGCATTTTGTTTAAAAACCTAACTTTCAAACCAATTTGAAAATTATGTAGCAATGATTCAATGAAAAATGAGTGAACCAACTTCTAGATTTATGTATATATTATCCAAAAAATAAAATTTTAAAATGTTAAAATGATTTTATGTTGAAGATTTTGAATATCAAAACTCCCACTTTAATAACAGTTGTACCAATTTATGATCAAACTTTGAATGTAAATATAGTTCATATTTTATTCTATATTTAAAAATCTAAAAATAAGCCAACTCGCATAATTTTATTCTCAAGTACATTCAAAAAAGAAATACATTAATTTTTTTTTTTTAGAATAAAGAAACAATTCATCCCTCCCAAAAATAACACATTTTAAAATTTGAAACTTTAATCAATTAAAAAAAATTGAAAAAAATGGAAGATATTTTTCTTCACATATTTGAACGCTGGAAAAATTCATAGTTCAAAAGTCCATCCACAACCCTCTACTCTCCTTCTCTTTTAAAATTTAAAATGCATATTATGCATTGTGACAATGCACTAGTTTACCTTTTGTTTCATACTCTATTAAAATATAATGCCGAATTTTTAATTTTCTATCAAAAATATTTCTTTTTTATTGGTACAGTCTATCCTACCACTTTAGATTTCACAAAAATATTTTTCTTTCTCTGAAATGAATTTTATAAATTCTCAAAATCCTAAAAAGAGTGCACAAGGACAAGAATTCTAGTGGACCATACCATACAAACGCCCTCCTATGTGAATTGTTAAAATAGGAGGACTTCCAAATTGTTTTAATTCAATGTTCTATTCACAGTTCTTGTTATTTAAAATGGAGCACCTATTGTCATGGGGTACCGGTAGAAAAATATCTAATTTTAGAAATACAATTGATTTTCATTTTCTATAATTTCTTTCATTGTGATTTACAATTTTACGCTCATAGTTAAAAGATTGAATATATTTTGCTTTAGTCATGAATTTTCTTATCAATAAATTCAAAAAATCATGATAATTTCAAATTTTCACCAAATTCATAAGAAATTAAAATTAAAAATTAAAAATTAAAAAAAAAAAAATTAAAAAAAAAAAAAAAAAAAAAAAAAAAAAAAAAAACTTATGACTTGTAGCTGGTGACATATGCTTTCATTTATTAAAAATACAAATTTGTATTATTACCTAATTTTAACCCTTTAACGTCTCGATTCAACACTATTTTCAAAGATTCGTTATAAAATGTTTGATGAAAAATAAAAAATGGAGTTGATATACACAGCAAAGTTGTAAATGTCAATGTGAAGATAACATCTATACGGTTGGATTCATCATATTTATTGTGAATACTTTTTAATTAATTTTGCAAGGTTTTCTCTTGAAATTCAAGGGCGGTTTACACCATGGACCATGAAGTCAGACCATGGAAGATGGCTATTTTCCATGGTCCGACTTCATGGGACGACTTCCGTGGTCCGAGTTATTAAAAAAATCAATTTACAAGGTTTATGGGCCCTTTTCTAGGTGTAAACCGAATGTGGACCAAGAGGAATGACCATGTACCAAAAAGTGGATGTGCTGATTTTTTTAATATATGTCCAAAAATGGCAGTTTTGGAAAAGAAATTAATCTTTTGTATTCTTTTGTCTTCTGCATATGGCTTTGAAATTGCTCATTAAAAAAAAATATTATAATGGCATTTCTCTGCCATGGGCCCTTGCTTTTTCTACCAAACCACCTCTTTTGCTTCTCTCAACGGAAAAGCCGTTATACCCTGTCAATGGATAATGTAGGCCTTAAATATTGTTTTTTGGGGACTTCAAACTCCGTGGCCACTCTGACATTTTTTCCTTGGTGTAAACCGCAATGCTCCCGGGACGAGTTCAACATCCAATCACAACTTTTAGAGGGCCGTGGGATGAGTTCATGGTCCATGGTGTAAACAGGCCCTCAATTTAAAATCCAAAATTAACACAAAAAATCAAAAGATACTTTAATGAAATTGGAATAACATGCACTACAAGATGGTATGGTTTCATTATTTGATTCTACTTATTATGGAAAATCGTGTTTAAAGTGTCACTTTTTGAACTAAGAATGAAACTTGACATAAACCACTTTTGTTATTTTTCAAAAATTCACATTATCTTATTTTGAAAATCCATACCATACAAATGGTAGTCAACTAGCACAAGAATCAAGAGAATTTTGATGGATGAAAAACATCACAATATGTGGTGAAGGGACGCGTCAGTAATGATCCAGCATCCAGAATATGGACGCTGGCGCGTCACAGGGTTAAAGTACAAAATTGAGTGTTGACTCATTGTTGATTGAATCAGGAATTACAAGAGTTCGACTCAGTTTTGCTACACACTGTATGTGCATTAGACCCACACTTGTTGTCAAACTTCAATCATAAAACTCTCATGTTAGCTTTCTATAATAAGCAATGGCTGTCGCCTGAGGTTGATACTGCAAACATCGATACAGTAAATTAGAATCTCCTGCAGTTGCTGCAAGAATGGTCCATTTGGTGAGCAGGGCATCCATCGTGTTCCCCTCTCAACCTTTGACTATAATACCCAGCAAATCCTGGGTGTCTGCAGAGCCGATTTCTAGGTTCATGTTTGTCACTTGCAGAACTCATCCAGCTGATAGAAAACAATGACAGTAATCCAGTACTGAATCGTCACAAATAGAGAAAGTAATGATTCATGATTTGAAGCCGTACGTCTTCTCAGCAGAGTGATCGCCATCATCTGCAATGGTACTATGCTCAATGAATGCCACATGCTCAGAGCAGAACTATGTGTTGATTCCTAGTCAGTTCCTTTCTAGAGTATAGACTTCTTTTAGAGGACGATAGTATGTAAAAACTAAGTGCACCTAGGCATCCAAGTTTTAGCCGCCTCAACATGTTAAGTTCTTCTAAACAGCAGCACTTCCACGTGGAAGGAAAATTGGATAAGGATGAAACTCCTCATATGTGCACCGATATACTACATTTAGCCAAGCTTAACCCTTTGTCAACGTGCCTAGATCCCAGAATCATAGAAGCTAAACTTCATATTAGAATGCAAAACACTTAACCACCTCCCATGATTCTTTAAAAAGGGCTCTTCGCAACTCTAAGAACTGTTGTCTGCCAGCTGTGACCTCCGAATGCCCCAAAAAGCCTTTGGCCTGGTCTCCTTAGAAACAGCTGTGAAGCGCCATCCCATGTGCTCAGTACATGCAGAGCACTCGGCTAAAACCCAGGCATACCTGCAAACCCAACGAACACACAGGGTTCATATAACTACGGAACATGCCGGGAGTTGATGTACGTTTGATCTGGCAGCATAGAGAAGTATACATTGCTAGACTTGGGCACTTGGCAGGGATTTGTTCAGCACCAACATCAACATCCACAAAAAGCATCGACTGGAAGAGAGATTACATGAGGTCTCCATCATGGACAATACAGCTAACCCAGTGTAAATCTGCCATTACAGCACTTGTTGTACAAAAACGACGTAAGACACTCTGGAAACATAGAATATGAAAAATGTAGAATCGAATGATTATTTCACAGAAGATAACTAACCCAGGGAACCAGCTGTTCGCAGTTTGAGGCTGCCCAGCCACAACAAGTCTGCTAGCTCGTTGCAAAGTAAGAGTCTCATGAACATAGCCATGAGCATTGACGAAGGCACTGATAGGGCCATCAGTTGACATCACAAGCATATCACTTCGTCTTGCTTTGATATCCTGACAACACACAATAGCAGTTAGATAGCTGCACTGAGACTAGAAGCATTATCTCTGTCAAAGCTCCACGTTCCATAGATAAGTAGTTCACATTAACCCTTTAGTTCTGCATCGCTTTCGTGGTCTTCGAGGAAGTGCACAGGCTGAACCTGACAGTCTTTTTGTACTATGGCCCCACACTTTTTCAAAGAAGGCATGTAAAAGCAGAGGGTTGAACAGCCCTAACCTATTCTCTACATCTTCAAACTGAATCAAGAGGTACTCGTGTCATGTAATAAGACAAAATACGTTAAGATAGCTTTGCAACGTGATCTTATCTCAGAACATATGAAAGCAAGCAAGAAACCAGATATGCAACAATCTTGAAACATGCACAAATTGCTAAAGGAATGCACTAGTAAGTATTAACCCACCAAGCATCGTTTACAGCGAAGCTGGTCCATTGACTCCAATAACTCCAACAACTCAATCTCCCGTCTTAGACGATACACGGTACCATCAACTTCAAGAAGCTCCTGCCGGGTGGCATCCTCAAGAGGCATGTTGCTGGCTATGTAATAAGACAGTAACGAAGGAGTGCGGACCATAGCTTCCATACAAGGGAGTTCGGCCATTTGTCTCAACATATCTGTCAACATCACAATCATGTTACACCCTTCACCCGAAGAACAAGAATGACCAATGCGGAGAGAAACTCAGGACGTGAAAAGAAAATTCCGCCTTGTCTATACCAAATACCAGCACCTCGAAACACCTCAAAAAGCCAAGATTCTGATTTACTTGCAAGGGTGAAAATTAAAGAACAGTCAGAAAATTAAACTCCTAAATGACAGGATGATAAACAATGCTACAAGTAGAAAAAAAGCCTCGCAAACGTTTTTTACTAGAAACCATTTCAATGACCAAGTTTCGGCACCAGGCACCATGAAATTATTTAGAATACGAGCATACCCGCAGCTCTCCTTGCCAAGTCATAGGCATCAAATTGGCGGTAGACCCAGTGAGGCCACGCGGAGCGTTGGGCCCTATATCTCCATTTCCCTGCGTCAGTAGCCCAGGCTTTACAACAACCACCACGGCCACCTTCAGGAGGCCTTCTCACATTGGCCGCATGTCCATTGGACACTTCAGACAGCTCTCTAGGGTAAATAGGTTGTTCATTACTGTATGATACATCACCTATTGGCATTTCTCTTGTTACTTGAGGTTCGTCACCCCTGTCATTCCCTTCTTCAAGGCCGAAATTATCAACAACTCCTTGGCGGGCTCTTCTTCTGCTCCACCACAATCTTGGCCTCTCCTCCTCTTCACTACTTTCATCATCTCCTCTCTCTAGAACTCGAAGAAGTTCATGACTCTCGGTCGCAAATTGTGTCAACCTACCCAGAAAATACCAGTCAGCAACAATAGTGCAGATTGCAACAAACCACGATTTCCATGATAATGCAACCAAGAATACCACGGTAGAGTCAAGAAGGGGTACAACTGATACATGTGCTCTCAACAGGAGAAATCAAGATACAATAGTAGGCACTAGACTATAAGTTTCTAGGGATGTCTTCGACTCACTATATGTAAGAGTTTCTCAAAGACAGGTACATTTATGCTCATATAGTTTCAAGAAAAATTAGA
This sequence comes from Pohlia nutans, assembly GCA_022496805.1. Lineage (NCBI taxonomy): Eukaryota > Viridiplantae > Streptophyta > Bryopsida > Bryales > Mniaceae > Pohlia > Pohlia nutans. The sequence goes on from CM040097.1 coordinate 20,708,884, forward strand.
TACAAACACCCTAAAATATGTCAACAGGGAACTGCCAAAATCCTCTGGCAATGAATTCAGGAAAAATATGAAAATTGAACCGAGCACTAACCTTCGTAACAAACTCTCTTCTTCAGGTCCAGAATCTGACTCTGAGTCATTAAAATCTTCATCAGCCTGGAGGCCTGCCTCATCGTCACTATGTTCATAAGGAAGCGGCGATGTTGCAGCTGCACGAGGAACTTTACCACTGTGGAAGGTAGGCACTGTGGCTAAGTGGCTGAATGCATCTCTAGGAATATGCAATGGACTTTCGTCTTCAATAATTTGGACTTGAGCGAACAACTGCAAACAGATCAGTCGAAATTGATACATTATTAACAGATCTATTTATATATAAACTGCTCATTCATATAAACAAAATAGACATACTGGATACATAGATTTTCCAGCACAAAAACTTCATGAAATTCTTTCCGTTGGTTCATTCAACAGAGATCTTACATAACAGCCATTGAACAAACCAAAACGGACATGAAGTAAGAAGGCCACATACTGCTCCATCAGCTTCAGTCCACGCTTTGCAGATGCGGAACCGCTGGCGACCCTTTGTAACAACATTTATTGAGCCATCTGTGAGATGGCGTAGTTGACGAATCTGTAGAACGGATCCCAAATATTAATCAGGACCCTAATTGCATGTTCATACTGTAGTAAAGCCATGCAGAATCTACAAAAACATTGACACACAAGGCATCGTGCTACGATGATTTTTGCATGACAAAATAATGGCTCATATGCAATCCTAGAAACTCACTTCAGCAGTCGTGCCGACAGATGCAACAACAACATGCCCATCTCTTGCTCGCACGTGTATCACACCAATCGTATTCAAAGCTTCATCATTCCGCATAGCTCTGTCAACTGCAGCTTTAAATCTTGGTTGCAGCACTCGGAGCGGCAATGTATCCTCAGGGAATAATACTATCCCTGCATGTGCCAGTACAAATCTAGAAAATCATATCCACATTGTTAACACTGACTAGACTGTCACTAAGGTTGCTACCCACAAAGAAAGTGGTCTTAAACTTATTACTGTAAAATATTGTAATAACAACCATCATCAAAAAACAATTACAATGGCTTTTCGTAATGAGAGGGTGAACAGTACAATTTTTAATCATTCAAAGATCGGCATAGATTAGATTACATTATAATGGACTGGTTTAGTTTGCCATGGTAGCTTTGGGTCACTTCATCATGTAGTCCTTTCAGCCTCGAAATTACTTACAACTTCAGCAAACCTTCCACACACTTAGAAACTAAAGATTGCAATTGGCGATTTTACTACCTAACAATAAGATTCTGTAGTTCAAAAGTTTCCATCATTCGAAGTGATATTTGACTTCTAATACTTTTGAAACTTACCCTCTAAGTAGAACATTGGCAGCGTAAGGAATGCTCCACCATCGGCAAATGAGCGACTGCTGGTTACATCATCAACTTCTGTGTCGTGATACAAACAAACAAATTCACTTATCAAATTCCAATTCTGACGCCCCACGCCACACCTTACTCTAAAACGAAATCAGAGCATGGATTACTTTCATGAGCTAGGGCACGTAACCCAGTTGATAGATACAACGTACTCCCGAGAATTGAAGAACTCAGCCGCAAAAAACCAAACCAAGTACCCTGTAATCCGCAGATGAAAATCAAATAAAAAATGGTTCACATCACTCGGAACGGATAACATGAAACACAGCAGTCCTTAGATAATAATCCAATCACAAATACATAGCACCAACTCGTCCCTACGAATGCTAAAAGTATAAAGGAGCATCACACGACTAACGAAGATCATCTACGATACTACACAATGGAGTGTACCTCCTAAATAAGTATGCATTGAAGCAAGGTTGGTATCGAACGTAAATCCACCCATTCGGCCACCACCTCCATCTCCTCGTCCACCCAAACTGATATCAGCCACAAGTGATATCAGATGTAAGACCACGAACATTCAACTTTTCGACTCTTTGATACCTTCAAATTGGCTGCAAGTGATCATGCTTCATAATCGTTGCACAGTGAAAACAACTTGTGCTCGTATCTTAACCACGAACACGCACAGAGGTTTCCATGTAACAAAGGTAATCATCATACTCGATGCAATACAATCACGTTTCAACGGCTGCTCAGATCATTTCTACATGCTCCAAATGCAATCAACCGTAGTCTGTCGTACCAATGGCGTATTCAGGAAGTTATGCAAAAATTCACGGATAGCACAGAGAAAAGCAGATTATCTCTTCTTGCATGAGGCTCCTTCAATCCTAGGCGATTGACCAGTTTTACTAAGGATGAGAACTGAGGACTGACAATTAGGTCGTTAATCAACGAACACCATTCCTAGTCTGACTCAACTGAATCTCCTAAATAAGGTCGACGCTATGACTCTTAGCTACACTTTCAAGCGATTGGAATATCGAACTGGAAAAGCCCACTCATTCAAATCCATAATACCAATTACTGAGGTTGAACTCAAATTTTTGATCGCATCATGTTAACAATAGTTGGAAATTTCTAAAGCTGTCCTGTACAGCAACAGAGGTTTCTGATCGACAAAAAAGAAGCTATGTATGGCACCCTGGCAGAATGCGACCTAAACCATGTGGCGCGCCCTGGCAGAAAATAGATGCTTCCAACTGTCGTCTGGGAATAGATAATTAAATGCGAAATGGTCATTAATGATCAAATCTCTTATAAGCCCTACATTAGTATATGGATACACGGAACACAATCCTCCTGAATAGTCCAACTCGCAGACAATAACGAATGCCTTAAATATAGCTAGGTCAGCAAAGGGCCGCCTGTGGTCCCCGTTTTGAATGCGGTAGCAGAACCATCCTATGATTCAAAGGGACGCCAGACGCATGACAGCCAGTACACCTAGAACGTACACTAAAGCTTCTAAGCACTCCCGCTGTAGGATTTAACGACGAAATTTGGCAAAATCGATGAAAAGTGCCCAAGAAACGGCCAATTCCTGATGCAACAGTACAACAACAGCAAATCAGAAGCTCAAGAAGACAACGGTGAGCGTTGATGCTTCGTCAGTAACAGTGAAGCTGATATAGGAGATAGATTACAATGCAAGGAGAATAGCTCAAAGTAGACTTCCAGCCAGAATAAGTGCCGCATACATCACGGGCCTGTATCAAATTTGCAATAGAAGCTGGACTTATCACTTCAAACGGCCGTTGAGCCGGAGGGATGACCAGGTCCAGGCTGATAATTGAGAAGTAAAGACTGCTAAGAAAACATAGAGGATATATCAATAAAGGAGAAAACCTTGAGTCGTTATCGCTGAGTGAAAGACTAGCTTCAGAGTCAGCTTCTTCCATTTCTCGTTGCTCCATATCCAGGCCACGAATTCTTTGCATTTGCAGAAGTTCATTACGCAGCCTCTCCTCCGTGTCTTCATCGTCGTCCAAACGGCGAAAAACTATCGCCTGAGAGTCATCTACGCCTCTGATATCTCCATCCATGCTAAAGCAAGATGAAATTCAAACCTCTGCCACGTCTCGTCCACTTGTGAACCACCTACAACTCTCCCACTGCTCTATATGTATCATTTCAACTCCTAAATTCCAACTCCTTCAGTATCATTAGTCGCATCTGTCACTGTCAGCAACCAAACTGAAATTAAAATTAAAAATAAAACGCACGAGGTACGTTCGAGAGCTTAAGACCTCGTCCAGCACTCCCATCTGCTTCTGAGCGTCTCTATCGGTGGCCTACTACCATACACAACGAAGCGCGGTCAAAAAACACAAGGTGCGGACGCTACTCGTACAAAAATTAGCCTCGTGTTAGACAGACGCACACACACACACACCGTGCTCACATTATAAGAATCAATAGCTATTGATCTCGTTCCTGAATCCCTCTCACTACAACCTATCTCCGCATTCACGTGAGCTCCCTACTCTCCTCGAACAGCTTCCCCGCTCTGATCGCCGACGCTCCTCCTTCTCCACTCAATTCCTCTTTCTTAAAACAAAACAGAGGCGAGAAATGATAAAAACAATAATAATAAAATTAAGTCATCATTACGAAGACTTCTCGCTGCGCTCTCCTCGATCCACGTCAGAAGCTCAAGTCATCGCACACGCAAACCGAACAATCAAAAGAAGCAATCAACGCTCAACCGACCACATGGAAAACCTCTCAGTAGTCAATAAGTAATAATCTCACAACTAGTCGCGCTTCGCTTCCTATCCGTATGTTTCCTCCCCGCCGGCTCCACTCTCTTTCTTCTTTCCCTACAATATCTCTCAAATAAGAAAACTTTACTGCGTCTCCCTAATAAACATCTAATAATTCTAAAACCACGATAATCGCAAAACAAAACCGCATAAGACTAGGGCTTCCTCCTCCTGCTCCTGCTCCTCCGTTTCGGCGACCTCTCTTCTTCTTCTTCTACCTCCAGTTGCCGCTAAACTAGACTGTTCAAAAGAGACCGGAGTTTTTCTTCTTATGCCAAGCTTGCTTAGCGGAATCTACTGTAGCAACAACAGCAACAAAACTTTCAACAACAAGAGCCCGGAGTGCACGCACTCTGCAAAAGGAATGTAATGCAAATGGCAGGGGAAAGAAAAGATATGGCGCAGGACCGGTATCAAGCAAATCCAAGATACTAATCCAAGATACTAATCCAAGATACTAAACTCGGGTTTAAAGTGACTAATCTAGTCCCGGCGTAGGGTTAAATTAACTGAATGGCTAATTGCAGATGAATTGAATGCAACTTCTCTGGATTCCGGGTTTAGCATTTTGGTGGCTGGTGAGGGAATAAGTTAGTTTCAATCATGGTTATTCAGGGGATTAGGGCCAGTTTATACTGTGCACCAAGAGCACCAAGAGCAGTGACCAAGAAAAATGGATTCAGTTGTTCTCATGGTCACATTTCAAGGTTACATTTTTATGGTCACACTTCATAAAAATGCAATTTTTAATGTTCTTGGGGCTCTCACTAGGTGTAAATCAAACTTGGACCCAGAGTTATTGTCGAGGGATTTTTCCCTCTAGTTTTCTGTTTGTTTGTTCCTCTATCAATGAAATAAACGTTCATTTGATTCACCAAAAAAACTTCGACCGAGAGGAATGACCATGCACCAAAATGAGAGTGAGCTGATTTTTTCAATGTATACCTAACTACAATAAATAGTAATGGTGTGAAATATATGTATGTACGTATGTATGTATGTATGTATATGTGTATATATATAATAAAAATATGAAAACAACATTTTCTATATGCTCTCTTGGTTTCGCAGCAAGAGAGCCTTTTTTGCTCGACCTGTAGATAATTAACTTGGACCATGAAACTTTATATACATGCCTTTTGAAAACCTTGACACCTACGATCATTCTCCTTTTCCCAATAGTGTAAACCCAAGTTGTCCACGACGAGTTCATAGGCTGATTATAGATTTTGGTGAGGGGTATGGTAAGACTTCGATTTGATCCTAGGTATAAACTAGCTCTAAGTGTCCAAAATAAAAATAGGAAAATGCCACTAGAAAATTATTATTGATAGTTATTATAAGAAAATAAAATTATAGTTTTTATTTTCAAAAGTGTAGGATACGATTTCTTTTTTCTAATAAATGGTGTCACAATTTCAACTACCCTACGCTATAGTCATATTTGTTAAAAAATAATTCAAAAATAAAATATGGCATGTAGTGAAATTTTCAGAAATTCTAAGGTGGTATAATTGAATAGTGTAGAAAATATTAATGTAGATAATCCAAATTCAAAAAAAAAAATCAAGATTTTTGCAAACAACATACTCCAGTACAGATTACAACACTTTCCATCGAAAGAATCATCACAAATTGCTAAAGGAGGAGAATGAAATCATCTCGTGCTATATGATTGTATAAAAAAATTAACAATAAAAAGCTCAACGAGGTGTGACAAATAAAGCTTAGGATCAAAAGTGACGGGGAAATATTAGCTATCACAAAAAATGAAAATTGAGATAAATATATTTTCACATAATGAACAAAATTTAACCCTAAAATTAATTAACTTTGTATTAGGCCTAATAAATTTGACCTGAGGGTACAGTTCCAAATTGATGAAATTTTTCAACTTCAATGCGATTTTGAGCCCAACAATCTTGTCTCATAGTACTAAACCCCGTGTAGAATTTTCAAATGGTGGTTTTTGAATTGCCTCTATTCTCACAATACAAATTTTGAACTTTGACATCGTCTTTTTATACATGTTGTTTTCTTTAAAGCTTTCTAAATGATTAATTTCAACACCTATAGATATTGAAGCGACAACTTTGGAGCATTTAGAGTTAATGTTATCATATTTTCATTTATTTTCTTTTCTATTCTATTCTTTTGTTTATTTTTTCCTTTATAGGAATCATATTGATTTCATGCAAAAACCTTATGTCTCAACTTTCAAAACTTTTTAAAAATTAAAAAAAAATTGTTAATGTACACAAGAGGTGTCTTTAACACCTAACTGCTTGAGTGTTCATGTTTTGGATGATGTACATAATCACTCTACAATTCTTATCCATGGTGATGTTTTTTGTAGTTTTTATCTTATTAAATGAAATTTTCAAGTTGTTATCTTCACTTAACCCTTAACTGTCTAGTCGGTAATTTTTTGGACGGTGTACATATTTCATCCAAGTTTTCTCATCTATCATGCATTTTTTGTAATATGGTTTTTTTACTATAAACTTTATGGGAAGTTAGCTTCATGCATGTGTGAACCAATTAGAAAGGAGATGATTTGTGAATTTTTTATGCCACATTTCAAGTTGCAGCGATTTACCAAAAAAGTCTAAGATCTTAGTTCAAAATAATTCAAAAGTGCTTTTGAAAAAGTTAACTCATAAAATTAAGCAACCAAAAAATCTTCAAAAATCTCAACACTTAGAGTATTACGTTTCAACCCATCACAACAAATTACATCCACAAATTGTCAATATCGTATTCGTAATCGAATTACAAAAGAGTTTTGAGTTTCAAATTTTATACAAAATAGTGGTGACAACAATCATAGATCTAACCGTATGGATAGAATCTAAAATTCATAATGTACAACTTTTATTCATACATCAAGTTCCAAATATCCCTTTTAATTGCATTTCATAATACATCTTTGCAATTCTCCAAATTTGGAGAATGCTATAGGCATTTAGGGGTTAAGTGAAGTTAGATTAGGGGAAAAAAATCAATTTTTTTACCAAGTCCTTCCATTCCACGTGAGCTTTCATTTCGACAGAAAAGTAATTTAAGGTTTTGAACTATATAATGCACACTAAATCCATTCCTTGAGGTTGGTATATAAATGAAAGTTGAAGAGGATGATTTTTTCATGAAATCTATACGGTTGGATTAAGTAATAGTATCAAAATATGTTTAAATTTGATTTTAATAGAGATTATTGTTTTAATTATATGAAATTCACAAAAGTGTTCATTATCTTATGAATTTCAGAATGATTGGCCAAAAGTGCATAATGTACGACATTGAATCATCTTTTGCATAGTGTGCAGTATTTCAACCTATAAAATTATCTATGTATTTCTTATAAAAGATCTCACGACACCTCTCTCAAACCATTATAACTTTTTTGTCAACAACTTCACGACTATTGAAGAATAATGCTTTCAACCAATCATGATGAATCACAAGATGAGAGTATTAAAATTGTAATTTTAGTGAATTTTCAAATTTTTCTCTTATAAATTCATTTGAAAATATCTAGGCATTTTATTTCAAATTTCACTATACAAATGTCCCGGGGAGTGCACTCTTCAAGTATTGTAATTATACACGTGCGTGCACAACAAGGGTATTATTTAGAACAAGCATGTACAAAATGTATGTATGGGAGACATATTTCAATCAAGCGGAAAGTAGATATACATGGGGCTCGGAGTTAAATTCCTCATTTTTAGCCCCTGTATACATAAGGAAATGTATTTTGAGGTTGTGAGATTTGTACATATATTGCTTAATTTTAGCCAAAAAAAAAGTATACGGGGTGTTTTAATAAGGGGGATGCATGCACGTGATTCCTGGCTTTATTGAATAGTGCACTCCATGAGACAAATGTCTTCTAATAAAGATGTCTTACATGTGCTCTTTAGAGTTGAAGCTCAAAAAAGTTAAACCCTAAGTGTCCCTAGCTTTTTAGGGCTTAAAATCATCATTTCTTTTGATGTATTATAGGTCTAAATGTAGGTGAGGTATAGAAATCTCAACCGTAAAATCTTGTAGTATACATGATGTTGTAGATGACGTAGATCAAATTTGCAGTCATATTGGCCACATAGATTGCAAGATTGTAATGTTTTAGTGTTGAAAAAGGATGCTGAAAATTTCCTAGCAACACATTAGAGGTGAAATTCGATTTCTAAACCTACTCAAATGAAAAACTTTAAACTATAAAGTGGTTCAAAATCATCATATAAACACATTGGTACCAAAAAAAGCTCATGAAAAATTTGATGTGCCCTAAAATGGCCTTGCAATGTCAAAAAGGAGCCCGAAAAAGTGACCTATTTGACCCAAAAAGAAAAACTTGTCCAAAGTAGACTCGTGCACTAAAATGACTCCCAAACATTTAGAACAACATGGACTGGCATGGGTATTTTACCATGATAACTAGACTTCAAGGGAATCTAACCCAACTATGTTTATTGAAAACGGATATTGGATGAAGGAGATACAAGCCCCCGAAGTTGCACCCATCAAAATGCACAAAAATTGTTAAAAAAAAAGAGACCCCTACTTTCAAATGATTCCCAAAAATTCAATACAACTTGGATTGATCTAGAATTTTTACCACTCAAACTAAACATCATTTGAGGGATGTTTGCAAAATTTCATTGAAATCAAACACTCTATACAAAAGTTACAGCTCTTTGAAGGTGAAAGTAACCCAAAAAACGTCCAAAATATGAACGCCGGGATGGTTAGGGGTTAAAGCCTCATTTATAATCATTTAGATATTGGCCAAAATCTGTAGGCATTTAGGGCTTAAAATTTCTTAAATTGTAGTATTATGTTCAATATTGATTCAAAGGCGCAAAAAATGTGAGTTCTCCCTACAATTGTTTCAATCATCGAGGGGTGTATAGCAAATTTGCAATTTTAGAATGTGTATACTTCCAAATGCTTGCTTGTTATAATTTGAGTTGTCTTCCATTTAATCTTTTTATGTTTTTTCCTGACCAATCAAATATAAACTATGGATTTGTGCAGTTGGGTTTTCTTCATAGCATTCCATATCACCAGAAAATAAAAAAAGTCGTCATAAACCTTCCAAAAGTTTCTTCTCTCCAAAAATACTATGGGCTCTAAAAGATTAACGTGGCAAAGTATTATGACCATAATTGAATAGATTTAGTCGATAGGGCATTTTTTGGTTAAAGATTTTGAACCAAAAAACTTTGGTTTGAATCCCTATAAGACAATTTGTTACTTGAATTAAGAATTAAAATCTTAGATAGGTTTTTTACAATGTCAATTCATAGTGAAAATTTTTGAAATGTTATTTTAACCCCTGAACATCCTCATCATTTTTTGAACTTGTTTTCCCCTCTACTGCATTGAAAATTTCAAACAACTTTTCCCGTCTTATGGATAATGAGTGTTTTCACGGTAGGGTATGGTCTTGGCCTTGAAATTCAATGACCACACCCGTACCATAAATGTGGTAAAATTTGAGTTTTGAAAAGTCTTTAATTAGACATGGATCCCCAATTAGACCTTACTTCTTAAATAGTTGTGACATTTTTTGAAAAGAGAATTTCAAACCATGTTAGTCTTTGAAGCTTTACGATTAGTTACAATATCATAGTAAAAAATTTGTATGCAGTAAACGTGAGTTTTTTTACATTTCAATGGGAAAAATGCCAATTTCATAAATCCAATAGCATAAATATATTAAGATACAACTAAACAAGATATTCCAAGTTTTAAATTTGTCATGTCACATGATATACCACTCAAAACGCCCTTCTTGTAGTTTAGCTTTTTAATTTTTTTTCAAGAATATAAAATGATAATTTAGAGACATGACTCCAAAAACATCATGGCTTGAATACACGGATATGAGAAAAAAAATCCATGAAAACAGTGTTTCCATCAATGAAAAAACACCACATATTCAAAAACACCACACCATATGTCATGCAAAATCCTCCACTTCCGTGAAAGCATGGTAAAGTGGACCAACATTAATCCCTATGAAGAAACAATGATGTATGGTCGAAAAATACATTAATACTTTATTTTTGTGCTAATAAATAAAAGACATAATGTTTAACAAATTCTCACATAGAAAATTGAAAAAATCATCTTCAATAATTGTTTATGTATGTTTTAGTGACGTCGAAGTAGTCAAAATTGAAAGTAGTTTTGAACCAAATTGAAAAGTTGTTATAAAAAAACTAAAAATGCATTAAATATTTATTTGTTTCAATATTTTTTTTTGGAGCCCTCAAATGCATAATGGACCTAAAGAACATAAAATTTATATTCATATTAAATATGATTTAGTTCATCAAATTTGCCCCCGATATTGGATTTAGACATCTATTTTGGAGCTCTATTTTCAGTAATTCTTTTAATGATTCTTACTTTGAAACTTTGGACTCGAGTACTTATAAAAACAACAAAGGACGCCATGAAATTAGATCCAATAGAAAAGACAAATTGATACTCTTTTATAGCCGTAGTGGAATATCTTCACCTTTAAGACCGACGTGTTTCAATTTTATGTTAGAATTACTAATAATTAAACCTTTTGAGGACCAGATCCTTTTAAGGATCTTTTGTAGAATGGTCATATTTCCATGTTATGAGCAATTTTTCAATTCAAATTTTGTAAGTTTTTAAATATATTTTTAAAAGATAAGACTATATGACTTCTTTCATCCTTTTTTTTTTTAGAAATTTTGAAACTAAAATGAATTTAATATGATTTTTGAAATCTATTATGCAAAATTAATCATAATAAATAGATAAATACTCCCAATGATCACAATTTTTGGTTGGGCATTCTAGACATACACAAAAGCTATCTAGTGTACTCAAAACCAAAAAAAAAAAAAAAAAAAAAAAAAAAAAAAAAACTATTTAAAATTCAAAGATTTGATAAGTAAACATGCAATGTAGTGTAACAAGGACCTTAACCTCTTGAGTTTGCAAATGTGATAAAATATTAAATATTTAGAATTTTTCAAAACTAAAAAGTAATATAGAAATGCCTAGACAAATTGGTAGAACCACCTGGCGGCCTATAAATCATGTGCTAAGAGGGACTAATTTGAAAAACAGATTGACATGAATTGTTTTTAGCCCCCTTTTACTCTAAGATTAGCCAAGATTAATTGTTAATCCTACCATTGTTCATACATTTGGTTGAAGTCCCTTCAATCAACGAGTTTGTTGACTGTAAGCATGACTTGATTGAATGTCTATATGACCACTACATAATCTTTGAATGTAAATGGTGTCGTCTTCTGATATATAACCTTCTACTTTGAATGATTATCATCATCATGCATAGTGATAAAGCAATTTGATCTCAAGAGAGTTTGATTCTTGCATAAGCTATATAATGATCTTAGCTACACTAAAATGTTGAAAGTGAAGAAAAAACCATCTTCTTTTTCTACCTTGTCAATCTTTAGAAATGATCAACTCATAAGCTAGCTCGTACTAGTGGAATCAAAGATTTTAATTTTTTTTTGCACTATAACAGTACACCATGTAGACAATGGAGTAGGATCCCTTTACATTTTAACCAGTGTGATTGTACAGTACTATGACATTGGTGTCTGAAGTCCTCTAAGAAACTAGGAAAGAAAAAAACGGATTGAAATGGGTGTAAGAGAGATTGTGGAGAAGGATCACACAAGTGTCCAAGTCATCCCAATCACTTGGATGCTCCTGCCATCTCTCCTCACAATCTCTCACACACCCATTTCAGTAGTGTCGGTATTAGAAAGCCCATATGCACAACGAGTGTCATTTAGCGGCTTAGCGCACACATCAACATGCTGGAGATTAATAGGATTGAATGAGTTTCTAGTGGAAAATTGCCAAGAGGGAATGGAAGTTAGGGTGACTTGGTTTGTGGAATTTTCAAGTGGTTGAACGGAAGTTCAAGATGGCTAGTTGTTGTGCAATGTGCATGTGCATGCCATGCGCACTTCTTCCTTTGGAAATACTACACTAAATATCTAAGAATGTCCTAAAACAATTAATACACCCAAAACCAATATGTAGACTAATATATAATGGTTAGCAATTAAACTCAATACTACTTGTGTATCAACCAATCAAATTTGTAGAATTTGGGTTGGTTTGTGGAATCATATGTTCATAGATTTGGGATGGTCTAGTTATTAGATTTGGGATGGTCTAGTTTTTGGATTTGGGTTCAAAATTTGTAAACATTTCATTTAAAAAAAATAAAATTATGAAAAAAAATTGCATTCTTCATGATTTCTATTTTCCTATGAAGGAAAAATACTATTTGCCTTCTACTCCTACCAGGTGTTTTTGCACTAGAGTGACATAGTTCTCAACAAAAAAAAGTTTCTAATGTTGTAAAGCAGTTGCATTAATAATGACGTAATATAATAAATAGGAAAAATACCAAAAACATTTTAATATAGTAAAATATAATATATTTGGAATATTTTAGTATATTTTCAAAATATTTTATATTATTTAATAATATTCTCATTGGTCGTTGAAATTAGTTTTTTGGCAAAAATTTAACCATAGTGAAATGGTATTCTAGGATTGTATGTATACTAATAATTTTAAAAATAATATAAAATAGTAATTGGACCAAAATGTAATACATTGCATTCAGTGATGTTGTAAAATAAATACGTTATTGCGTTAGTTGATCCGTTTCATTGAAGATATAGTGACTCATTTAGTGATGGAAATAATTTTCCTCAATTCCTATAACATAAAGGTATTGTATTCAAAAAATATTCCAAAATATTTTATGAGCAAGGTGGATATTAGAGGTTTATGGTGGTAATTTTTGTTCCTTTACATTAAACGCCCCTTAAAATGGCGAGTTTCCAAAAAATTCTTGCGAGTTTGGTTGGCTAACTAAAAGAGAGCCTATGGTGTGGCTCGAATATGAATTCAATGTGGTTTGCAAGTGGATAAAATGACATCAGTAGAAATATTCCAAAATATTAGAAAATGTTTATCGCCACATTTCGCTTGTTATGCAATGTTACACTACACATTTTGGACGCTCTACCGTGTAAACACCCAACCACATGATGCATGTAGTCTAAAAACTTAAGTTATCCATTTTAGATCATTCAACTTTAGGAGTATTAAGGGGAATGAAAAATTAGGGGACTTAGACATCTACACCCATCCACGCTAAAGTTGACTCGCTAAAATTATCACCTACATTTAAAGAGCCCTTGAACTTACACTCCCCCACCCTTGAACGCCCTCAATCACTAAAAGTGCACATCAAATAGTCAATGCACCAATCACAAGTAGAATGTAGGATATAGTTAACTAAACTTAGATTTGAAGGGCCATTTCTTAACACGCTAGGATTGAGGATCAAGAGGCATTTTTGAAGGGCCCTTAGCATTTTTCATTAGTTATTGCGTGTGTCAGACTTTGGGAGGGCATGGGTGCGGATGCTCTTATCATGTGAAAGTCACCTTGTGGTAAACTAGTAGATAAATTAGATTAATTAATAACTTGTAAATAGATTACTTGGCCCAATGTGGTGTACTTCTACAAAAACAAATAAATAAAAATTGACACTAATATGAAGGAAATATTTATATAGTATGAAATGTCGATAAATTATTATGGATTCCCTAAATACCCCTATTTAGTGTTGTTACATTTGGAACCACCACAATCCATCCATAATATATACCTTGATATGATTTGAGTCGATGTAATTTTTTCAATTTTTTTTTTTTTTTTTTATGTTTTTATCAAGGAGAATTGCAAGAGATTTCAACGAACTTAACCCCTAAACGTCAGAGCGTCTAGAAAGTGGACGACTAACATATTCAAACCCTTCTCAAGTTCTCATCAATGCTTGCATGAAAGTCATCCAATTTTTTGGAGATTCTTCACCAAGTTGTTGTCCTATCTAACGGTTGGATTTAGTCATACTTGATTACATATTTTTCTAAAATTACAAATGTAGAAGTATGTCAAGTCGTTGATCAAGACAAAATTGCATTGGCTGCAGTTCAAAAGTGGCCTTGCAAAAATGAGGTCATAGATTTAAGAAACAAAAAAATTTCAAAGCTCGGGGGGTGTAGTGATATGTTGGAGTAGCAATATACGTGCGAACAAATGATAGGGTATTTTAAAAACATGGGAACAAAAAATTATAAATGGACTTAGAGGTAATATAGGGTATCAAAAATGGCACTGGACATCTTTAAAGTACTATAGGGTATGGAATAATAGGTAATTTGGAATTATAAGTAATGCAAGCCCCTTTTCTATGAACCCAAAGTAGAAAATTACATAATGATAGCATGTGAAAAAAAAACCAAAAAAACAAGTAATACCCCCCTATAAAATAGTTGTTGTTCGCACCTATATCCTTAACTTTTTAACACACTGACCCCCCCGAGTTTCAAAGAATCACCACGTTTAAGAGTATCCCATTTCAAATTCATTCCAACAAATTTTACTCAAAAAATATTAGAATTTTGTTTGTAATCAAATTTAGAAGGAATTTTTAATTTTAACTTTCAAATTATATAATTAAATATTGGTGATAGTATGAGTGAATCGAACTGTACGGATGGAATCTAAAATTCAAAATCTAGAACTTTCATTTGTATATCAATTCCAAAATTATTCTTCTAAATAGTTTATGACGCTTTTTCTCAAATTGTCAATTCCAGAGACACCCTGGTACGTTTAGGGGTTAACCTTCATCTATCTTCTTTTGGCACAAGAAATGGAGCAAGGGTTAGGTAGCAAGCCTTTAGTACATTTTTGTGTAGTCTAATTTGCTTCTCATTTTAGTTTGCAACGCTCGATCAAAATTGAAGTGTTAGGTTTCATTTCAACCACTCGATTGAAAGCGGTTCTTGGAGAACATTTATTGGAATGAAGGAATCAAAGAAAGGAGGAGCACACCACCGTGTTTTCTTCTATTTTCTTTTGAGAAGCATGCACCTCCTTAACATTGTCCTTTGGAATCTTGTTGGATTCTATGTCAGAGAGAGCGTATGTTAAGCATCTGTGCAAGGGGTAAAAAATAAAATCGAAATTTATTGAGATGAAGGAATCAGAAAAAGGAAGAATGTACCAACATGATTACACCTATTTCTTTTTGGAAGCTTGCACCACCATGATTCTCTCTAGTATTGTCTTTTGAAACTTTGTTGGAATTCTATGTTTGAGAGCGTCTAAACATTAAGCACGTGTACAAGGGGTAAAATAAAATTGAAATTTATTGAGATGAAGGAATTGAAGAAAGGAGGAGTTACATACCACTATGATTACACCTATTTTCTTTTTAGAAGCTTGCACCACCATCAAATTCTCCCTAATACTATCTTTTGGAACCTTGTTGGAATCCTATTTTAGAGAGCATGTGTTAAGCACGTACATAAGGGGGTAAATAAAATTAAAAATCATCAAGAAAATAGAATTGCAGAAAGAAGTGCACCACCAAGATTTTCCCTATTGTCTTTTTGGAAACATGCACTATCATGACGCTCTCTAGTACTCCCTCCGTCCCAAAGATATAGTCCAATTCACGATTTTTTTGCGTGCCATTTATATCGTCCAGTTGTTGATCTAAACCTCAATCCAAGCATTATTTAGAAGATCCAACCCTAGGATCTTGAAGTTATCTTAACGTTTAAGTAACTTGCCAAATTTGAACCGTTGATTCTTCTTCATTTGTGAGATCATAATAGTCAAAGTTGGCTAAATTTTATTCCTGCGGAAACCAAAGAACTATTTTCGGTTTTTGAGGATCTTTTGGGGTTAAGTGTAAATGCTACCATTGGGTGTGGGCTTTTGTTATTTTGTGATTGGAGTGGGGACGCGGGCCAAGCATCGCGGTTGTGGTCGCGATGACCGTGGCGACATTTCTGACGACCACTGGTGCCTTGGCAAATTGCGTGCAATAACGGTGGTGGTTTTGGCACCAAAACTAAGATTTGTAGAGGGTGACAAAGTTCAAACTTTTCAAAAGTAGAAGAGGCTTCAATGATTTGCATACTCGCACCACAAAATTATGCAAAAAAAATATTTTGAGCTTAATCTTGTTGTTTGAAGACAAGTTGGACAATATCTTTGGGACGGAGGGAGTACTATTTTTGGAAACATACACTACCATGACTCTCCCTAGTACTATTTTTGGAAACATGCACTACCATGACTCTCCCTAGTAATATCGTTTAGAATCTTGTTGAAAATTCTATACCATAGAACACGTGTATAAAGGGATAAATAAATTAGTTGAAGCATAGGCAAGCTTGCCTGTCTCATGATATGTTCTAGTTCCACTTGAAAAAGGAGATAAACTCATGGCATGAAGGCTAAATTCTCTACTTAATAATCCTTGATAGATTGACATACACATATTTGCCATGGTATCCACAAACCTGATCAGGCAGTTCAACTCTTATTTTGTCTCACGTGGGGGGTTTCACAATATTATTTTAGAATATAAAAATTTAAAGGAACCGGAATCATGAGTTTTGTAGATTCTAATACTTAGGGTGTTATCATAACATTCTGGGCACATAAATCAATAATACCTCTAACTCCACTTGGAAAGAGCATACAAAAACCAAATGACAAGCATTGACAGAAGTAGTAACTATTATTCCTTCATAGAATGACATACACATATTTGCAAGCCTGTACCGGTATGTATATACCAATTACCTGTGATGTGTAATACCCAGAGATAGCCAGTCTAAGCTGTGTCTTTCTTAGTCTCTCTTCTTTTAATCAAACTCGGAAGTAACAAAGCCGCTAAGTAGGCAACTTACAGGAGCTCAGAGCTCAGATGGCTGGCCAGTTTGGCTTCCTGCACAAAAGTGGACAGAAAAAGCGCTAGAAACTTGCGGGAGTTTTGTATGGTGGAGCTGAGACGGAGCTCATTAGAGATACTGGCTGGCCAGTTTGCCTTCACGCACAATGTAGTTCTGCTCGGGGAACGCCTCGTGCTTGAACCACCGGTCCAGCATGTCCTTCGTCCCTGCCACAAACCGTTTCTGCACACCATGGCCCCAGTCAGTCAATAAAATAAAACAGGAGTCACAATAGAGTTCAGTGAACTGATGGAATTCTCAATTTCATCCCTATTTCCTTGCACTTCACCCTTTGAATTCTCTTGGCACTAAAAACAGGAGATTAACTGGGAAGCTTTAGTTCATTCTCCATCTTTCCCAATAATATTCTTGAATACAAAAGACCTAGTTCTTCTTCGACAGTGCCACTATACAAGAATAACTTAATCTTCTCCACGGCTTCTCAATCTTCACGCACAGTTTCTCAATCTTCAGAGAATGGGTCCTCCACAATTCAAGGAGAAAGTGCCACACGTGTACGCATTCTATGAAGATCGAGAATGGGAAGAAATGGGAGTCACGACGAGCAACGATGACGAACAATGAGAATTGGATGAGAATTGGAGTCACAACGACGAACAATGGGAGTGACGACGAGCAACGAGAGCAATGGCAAGAGAGGAGACATACCTGCGCGTCGAGCGTGGTGCCGGAGATGTGAGGCGTCATGGCGTTGTGCGGCATGTAGCGCCAGGGGTGGTCCTTGCTGGCGGGCTGCTCGTTCCACACATCGCCGCCATAGCCGCCCAGCTGCCCGGACTCGCACGCCTCCTTGACGGCCTGCATGTCAGCGATGGCGCCGCGCGCGTTGTTCACCAGGTACGCCCCTTTGCGCATCTTGGCGATGCGTTCTTTATTGAACAGGCCGCGCGTCTGGTCCGTGAGCGGCGTGTTCACCACCACCACATCGCACTTGGCCAGCATGGTGTCCAGGTCCAGCTCGCGCTTGCAGCCCAGCTCCTTCTCGCGCTCCGCCGGCAACGCGTGTCGGTCGAAGTACAGCATCTCCTTCAGCCCGAACCCTTTGAGGCGCTTCATGAGCTCCTGGCCGATCCGGCCCCCGCCCACCGTACCCACCGTGCGGTCGATCAAGTCGTACGCGTGCTGTACCACGGCCGCCACGTTCCACCCCCCTTCTGTGGCTTGCTTCCATGCCGGCGCGAAGTTGCGCACCAGCACGAGCAGGCGCAGCACCTCGTCTTCCGCCACCGACGTCACGTTGCTCCCTGCAACCATGACTTCCATTCTCAGGGTTCGACGTGATTTCAAGAGGCCTAGTACTCTGAGACTAGATTCTTGGGTTCAGAAGTTCCGCGCAGGACCAGATTTGGAAACGAACTGTAACAGAATGTCGTGGCTGAAATCATGAATTCACGAACTGTGGAACTGTGAAATCTGAGCTGAGAATCGTACAATTTCAATGCGAGAGAGAGGCCTAGTACACCAGATGATGAGACTAGATTTTTGGGCTCAGAATTACCCAGAATTGAGCCCAAGAATCTAGTCTCATCAGGACCAGAATTGAGCCCAGAATTTGCAAATCTGAGTTCACGCAGAATTATTGCAGGACCAGAATTGAGCCCAAGAATCTAGTCTCATCAGGCTCAATTCTTGAGCCCAATTCTTGGGCGCAGGACCAGATTTGGATTCAACGAACAACTGAAAGATTTCATGAAATCACGAGTTACTGAGGAACCGTGAAATTATGTGAGCTGCGAAACCATGATTTCAACTTTGAGCCATGGAATTGTAAGGTCCCTAAAAAAGGTGAGGGCATTTTTGTACCTGTGACCTCCGAGACGGTGAGGCCACGCTCCGCCGCGGCGTGGAGATCAATGTGGTCCGAGCCCACGCCGGCAGTGACCAGAAGCTCGAGATTCTTGGCCTTGGCGAGGCGCTCCTTGGTGATGTAGGCAGGGTGGAAAGGCGTGGTGATGAGAATGTGTGCATCCGCGAGTTCCTTGTCTAGCTCTGCGTGCAATTCCCACAATCAAAATTCAGAGTTCCGCCATAGCCGAGTGACGAAAAAAATTTAGAAGGGTTCAAGAATTAACGTTTTCATTACGTACCGCTGTTGGGACCTTCCTTGTCGGAGGTGACGACGTACCTGTGGCCCTTGGATTCCAGCCACTCACGAATGCCGAGCGCGTTCTCCACGCAGCCCAGAAACTCGGGGTTCTTCGCGTACTCGTGCGCGGCGAAGAACACGCCCAGGATCTTCTTCGGCGGTGATCCGGCTTGGCTGCCGCTGTAGCGAGAGAACATGCAGCTCGACGTCGGTGACGAATTCGCCAAGAAGCTGCTTCGAAGCCCGCCGTGATTTGCCGCTGCAAACCCATGCTGCTTCGCTATCGCCCTCGCCGCCCCTGAACACAGGATCCATCACATGAATCCACCAAATTATGCCTTAAATCACCATAACGCACGCGAACTGAGCAAGACCGGGCGGGCGTCCTTTCCAAGAACGAATTTAAATGATCGAATCACGAGGCAACAAACACAGTATAAATTCGGCCGCATGATCACAGCTTGTAGGCGGAACCATTCATTCATTCAAACTGCGATCGAGAAAAGGAATGAAACGCGAATCATGAATACTTATAATTGCGATGATCACGAGGCAACAAACACACATTCAAAGTCGAGTTCAACCACGCATCACCTCTGAAATCACAATTGTAGTACTAGAAATCGATCGTCTATTTCTAAGGATTACTCTTGAAACTCGTTCATTCAAACTCTATCACTGCGAGCATTGAATGGAACTCGTATCGATCCTATGCAACTCAAGAAATTCGATGATCACGAGGCAACAAACACACAAAGTCGAAGCTAGCCAAATCCATATTTAGATCGAGTTCACCATGCATCACCTCTGAAATCACGATTGTAGTACTAGAAATCGATCGTCTATTTCCAAGGATTCCTCAAATTCGTTCATTCAAACTGCAATGGAACTCGTATCAATCATATGAATTCGATGATCACGAAGCAATAAGTACGCACAGAAATTCGGTGTATGATAGAATTCTAAAACAACAGCTAAGTTTGCATTCATTTGATCAAGCCACGAACCTGAGAGCAACAAGGCTCCGGATTTCCTCGACGCCATGATGCTTGCTTGCTATCCAAAAGGAATTCAATGAGTGGCCTCAAGGCGCTCTATGTAACACTGGACTTATTAGTAGTACCGGAACCCACAGACTGAGTGTCTAGACAGTCAGTCATGCAATTGCCTAGTGACTAGATGATGGGAGTGATGATTGTGAGTGGCTGGACATATATATATATATGTATATGTATGTTTATACATTTACCTGGATCCTTCTTCAATTCATTTTTAAAATTAAAATATTACCTTACCAGGGATCTCCGAGGGACGGCGATGGATGAGTGACTGCAGTGACTGAGTGCATGTGACGCACCCGTTGTACACGTGGGGCTTTCGCAGGGCCCTTCGGCTGTTGTCATGGTGACTCAAGCGTCAGTCAGTCAGTATGGGCACTCTCATCTCACGAATCCTCACCAATTCTCAATACCCCTACCCAAAACGAAAGCAAAAAAAAGTTGTTGCTTTCGACACTGAAGTGTTGAAAGTAACATTCTCTTTCGGTGTTGTACTGTACATTCACACAAAGTTTTTGAATGTCACAAGTCAAATGAATTTGAATTGCGTCAGAAAATTGGTAAATTGAAAATGGTAATATACGGAGAGGAACTAGTATTTTCAAAGAATACAACACTAGTAGAAAAGGTGGCACTTCTGAGGGAGATGCCTAGGCAAGTAGTGCCCAATTCCGCGCATGCATAGTGATTGTGCCTGGGTGTGTCCCTGGGGAGCGCCACCTTTTCTATTAGTGCAATCCAGTGTTATTTCTTTGACACTGTGCACCAAGTAACAT
This sequence comes from Pohlia nutans, assembly GCA_022496805.1. NCBI lineage: Eukaryota > Viridiplantae > Streptophyta > Bryopsida > Bryales > Mniaceae > Pohlia > Pohlia nutans. The sequence continues at coordinate 20,729,947 of CM040097.1, forward strand.
GTACATCTTTTTAACACCTAAATGACTACCAACATCCCTCTCCAGATTTGGAGAATTGCAAAGATGCATTACAAAATGCAATTAAGAGGGATATTTTGAATTTGATGTATGAATAAAAGTTGTACATTATAAATTTTAGATTCTATCCATACGATTAGATCTATGATTGCAATCAACAATAATTTTGTATAAAATTTGAAACTTAAATTCAAAAGTCTTTTATAATTTGATTACGAATAAGATATTGACAATTTGTGCATGAAATTTGTTGTGATGGGTTTGCAATGTAATACTTAGATAAGTGAAGTGATTTTTGGAGATTTTTTGATTACTTAACTTTATGAGTTGATTTTTTCAAATTTCAAGAGCACTTTTGAACTAAGATCTTGTGAATTTTTAATGAATCGCTGCAACATGAAATGAGACATAAAAGTTTCACAAATCTTTCCTTTTCTAATCGGTTCACACATGCATGAAGCTAATGTAGTAAAAAATCCACACTATAAAAAGTGCGTGACAGATGCGAAAACGGAGTTTGCTTCTGTACATCAAACAAAATCTGTTTGGTTAGGCAATTAGGGGTTAAGTGTCAAGAAACTGTGAAGTGTATATATTTGAAGAATTGAACCAGTAAAAAACAGTCCTTAGAGTGTTATATGTTGGTAATACATTAGTGTATTACATTAGTACAATACATTAGTATATTGCCGAAATATAAGAGAGTTTTAGATATAATGTATGCAAGATATACTTTGTTTTAGTTTCCACCATAGTTTTGTAATGAATACTGTAGTCCAGTAGCACCTTCGGCATTAAATAATTCTAAAAATAAATGCTAAATTTTTTGGAAAATTATTCTTCAAAGAAATATTTTTTGTAAGGAAAAAATTGGATTTTAAAGAATATTAGTTTTGCAGAAATATATTTTTAGAAAACTATTCGACATAAAAGTGCCAAAAGTGCTATTGGGCTACGATATCATTTGGTAGTGCACTCGTACATACATGTAAGTGTATAAAAATTGGAGACATAGAACGAGGATAGTAAGAGGTTTTTACTACAATATTATCATTATAGTAGTTCATTTAATACGTGTACTTGTTTGTATCCACTAATATGGATAAGTGCACTAATTGAACATCATTGTCAAAACCTCTTCAACACTACTCTGAACACGTTATTATGGGTCTTAAACCCTAACCAATCAAATTTGTTCATGTTTCACCTTATGCAAGTCCATGGAAGTGTACACCACTTTATGACAGGGTATGAGACAAAATGTAATACCACTTTTCCGCAACTTTTCAAACCCATGGAAGTCGGCTCTTAGTTCTGCAAAGAATGTTTATTGTTGTGTCACCATGTGATTGGACAATTTTCATCATGTCAATGTCAAGTTATAAATTCATGTAAGTTGGCTACATAGCATAATAGAGCAATGCAATGGAGCACCCTTTTGAAAATTGGGTTCAAAGAGAATCTTAACTCAGATCCACTTTTTTAAGTACTGAAGGAATGCTATTTGTATTTCATGAATTTTGGGACTACTGTGTCATTGCCACGTACTTAGTTTCTAATTATAACTAGAATGTGGTCTCATTGCAAAAGGGTGTTGGTTTGTGAGGACTTGCTTGCCGCGTGAAAACCTAAGTGAAAGCTCAATTATATTAGATTTAGTTCCATTAGGTAGGGTCTTGGTTTTGTCCTATCTCGCCGGACATGGTGGGTCAGTGTTGTATTTTATTCCTTTCCTCTAGCAGTAAAGGCTTACCTTTATTTGTTTTGCAAAAAAAAGAAAAAAAGTGTTGGTTCCCATTGCTCTATTATGCTATGTACCAAAGACGTGATATAAAGGAGTTCTATTATCAGTTTTCCAGAGGGACATGTCCCAAACCAAAAAAAACTTAAAACTTAAAAATTAAAAATTGCATTGTGGGGTGTGACGGTCCTGCTGTTGCATGGAGTGACGTGGTGCGTAAAAGCAAGCGCCGGAGATCACGGTGGAACTGGACTGTAGCTCGATCGACAGGATCACAGCACTCGAAGTTTAACCCTTAAACATCTGGCGAGGGCCAAAAACTGGCTTACGAATGTAACTCATCCAACTAAACTACTACATGGATTGTTTTCATCCAATTCTTTTCTTGAAGGATTTTTGTTGTTCATGCTACCTCTTCAAGTTAGATTCAAGCTAAATTCAGATCATTCAAGCTATTTCAGTCCCAATTACAAAAGAGGAGTAAAAACAATTGACCATGTAGTGTATTTTGGATTTTTATGTTTTCTTACTTAACCCCTAACTGTCCATGCATTCTTTTTTTGAACGATGTACAAATTTCATCCCTTTTTTCTCATTTATCAAGCACTTTTTGTAGTGTGGATTTTGTACTATAAAATTCATAGGAAGTCAACTTCATGCATGTGTGATCCAATCAGAAAGGGGATGATTTGTGAAATTTTTATGCCTCATTCATATTGCAGTGATTCACCAAAAATTTCTAAAATCTTAGTTCAAAAGTGTTCAAAAGTGCTCTTGAAAAAATCAACTCATAGAATCAAGCAACCAAAAAATCTCCAAAACTCACAACACTTAGAGTATTACATTTCAACTCATCATAACAAATTTCATTTACAAATTGTCAATATCTTGTTTGTAATCGAATCACAAAATAATTTTGAATTTTAAGTTTCAAAATTTATACAGAAATATTGGTGATAGCAATCATATATCTAACCACATGGATAAAATCTAAAATTCATAATATACAACTTTTATTCATACATCAAGTTCAAAATATCCCTCTTGGTTGCATTTTATGATGCATCTTTGCAAAAATACGGAAGTTGGAGATGGATGAGGACATTTAGGGATTAATACAATTTTCTTAGTTGCATTTTATAATGCATCTTTGCAAAACTATCCAATCTGAAGAAGGCTATGGGCATTTAGGGGTTAAATTAAATTTAGGCCATGAAAATGAGTTCTATTGCATTTGAGGTTAACTAAGAAAATGAAGCTTACTAAGTCTAGTTTCAACGCCACTTTCAATTTTTGGAAAACTCTAATAATTGAGTGTTTTTTTTATTGGAGTTCCAAGTTGGTGGGTCTTACGATGGTGTAGCAAAAAATCTAAATTTAGATACACGGATGATTTTCATTTAATGTAATGTTCTTTGGTGTATTTACACCTTTGGTTAAAAAATTGGAATTTTTGAGTACATTATGTAATTGATATAAATTTTCTTTCCAATCACTTAAAAAAGTCATAGTAATTTCTAATTTTCACCTAAATTTATGAAAAATTCATGATTTGTAGTAAACACATGGCTTCATCTACTAAAATATAAAATTGAATTCTTATCTTATTTATAGTGGAAAAATTGAGTGTGACATGTAAAACATGATTCCATGGTCATAGGCCACAAGTTTAAGGGTTGACTTAAGCCTTTAGTACCTAGGATACTGTAGCTTTGTGCACTGGATTTCATTATTTTTTTTTCACCATGATTGATACTATCAAAAATAGAATGAATCAAATTAGAAAGTAAATGTACAATTGTATTTTCAAGTGGCATAGAGACAATTTGCCAAAATTAGAGAATCATTCAATAGTGAAATTGCAAGATTATAGTGTGTCTTTGAATTGTATAATGTACATCAGTGAGAAATGAGATTTTGGAGGGTGTGTGACTTCAAAGTTAACTGGAATTTGGATTAAATTTTCAAAAATAAAAGTGAAGAAGTTCAACAATGAACTATGTCAACACCTCTCCATTGCAATCTTTCATATCAAGAACAAACTCACACATAATTATTGTGAATTTTATAAGTGAGAATGACTTATCCATATATGGTTTAAGACAAAAATTTATACGTTAAAAATTGAAAGGAGTTGGTACATCGATCAAGATCAAAATACATACACTATTTGAACATGAATAAGAAAACTCAATCCAAAAAAAATAAAACAAGATAACAAACTTCCATACACAAGAAATACCGCATAGTACATGTGTTGTATTTGTAAGTATTTACTATATTTTCAAGTATTTGCAATATTTTTGTGCTTTGTCCATAGGTATTTTGATAGTCGCACAACTCCAAATTGAAATTTTCTTTTATCTAAAAGATGTGTATTATAAATCTCCAACTATGAACTTCAGAATTCAAAATCCAATTCTTCAAGGACTTTCTGTTATTTACATTTTCGACACTCCTATGACCATAATGTGGTCAACTAGGCACTAAAGAGTTAAAAGTGTATAGACGTCAATCAATAGGACTTAATTGCCTCCTAAACGTACTAGGGTGTCCTTAGACTTGATGATTTGAAAACAATCATATACAAATGAAAGTTTGAGATTTTGAATTTTAGATTCCATCTGTACAGTTCGATTCACCAATACTAGCACCAATATTTTATTATAAATTTTGAAAGTTAATATTGAAATTTTCTTCTAAATTAGATTACAAACAAAGCATTAACATTTTTTGAGTAAAATTTGTTGGAATGGATTTTAACTGAGATACTCTTAACATGGTGATTTTTTGAAATTTTGTGGTAATTAAATCTATGACCTCATTTTTGCAAGGCCACTTTTGAATTAGTCAATGCAATTTTGGCTTGGTCAACAACTTGACATACTTCTACCTTTGTAATTTAAAAAATATATGTACTTTGACTAGTATTACCAAATCCAACCATTGAATAGAACAACAACTTGATGAATTATCTCCAAAAAATGAATGAATTTCATCCAAGCATCGATGAGAACATAAGGTGGGTTGAAATCTGGTAATCGTCCAGAAACTAGACGCTGTGCCGTTTAGGGGTTAACCCCTAACTGCCTAAGCGTCCATTTTTGGACGATGTACAGATTTCATCCAAAATTTCTCATCCGTCATGCACTTTTTGCAGTGTGGAATTTTTACAGTAGATTCTATGGGAAGTTAGCTTCACGCATATGTGATCCGATTAGAAAGGGGATGATTTGTGAAATTTTTATGCCTCATTTCATGTTGTAGTGATTCACCCAAAATTTTGAAGATTTTAGTGTAAAAGTGTTCTAAAAAAAGTCAACTCATAAAATTAAGCAACCAAAAAATCTCCAAAAATCACTACACTTAGAGTATTACATTTCAACCAATCACAAAAAATTTCATCCGTAGATTGTCAATATCTTATTCGTAATTGAATTATAATATAATTTTGAATTTCATGTTTCAAATTTTATACAAAATTATTGGTAATAGCAATCATAGATCTAACTGTATGGATAGAATATAAAATTCATAATGTACAACTTTTATTCATATATCAAGTTCAAAATATCCCTCTAGGTTGCATTTTATAATGCATCTTTGCAAAACTGCCGAATTTGGAGAGGGCTCTAGGCATTTAGCCGCGACACTCAGGCGCGGTGAGTTCAGGAAGGTCGATCGCCGGCAGGGTAAATTCTGGCCCTCCGATCTAGCCACATGATCCAACGATTGTTATTGAGGCACGTGGCAGAGGATAAAGTGGGGCCGGACCAAATTCAACGGGGGCGACTGCAGCAAATTCAGTGGCTGCCTCGAAATTGTTGACGGACCCACATTCTGACATATTGCTGCAGCAGATGCTGGGCTGTGCCGAATTTCAAGTGCGGGCAGGGCAGGCAGGGCGGGCTCAGATAAAATCAAGCCAGCCAACACGTTTTGGCAACCCCTTAACCCTTAAAGGATCTAGGGCATAGTAGATACGTTGCCGTATATTTAATATTTGTTGTAAGTAGGAAGTTCCAAATTGAGATCCCAATAGCTTTTAAGACGATTGAGTTAATCGAAAAGAAGGCCATCTAACCTCTCTTTTTGCTCCACTTCTAACCTCTTTTTTGAGCTATACTTGGGATGAATAGTATCGTGTCATAGCTTGTCCCCTTGTGGGCCATGGGCTTGGAGCTTTGGTAGAAGGTGTGGGAGTCATTGCGAGGTGTGGAGAATAATGACAGTGGCTTGTTTTAGATTAGAGTTAACCGAAAAGTCAGCTCAAAGAGGAAAGTTTTAGCAAACTCCTCTTGAACTCCTCTTGAACTCATATGGAAATATAAATAGACCAAAAACTAGTTCACGATGAGTTGGGAGACAATCTAAAGCAAGCCACTGCCATTATTCTCCACACGTCGTAATGACTCCCACACCTCCTACCAAAGCTCCAAGCCCATGGCCCACAAGGGGACAAGTTATGACACAACACTATTCAACCCAACTATAGCTCAAAAGAGAGGTTAGAAGGAGGACAAAAAGGGAGGTTAGATGGGCTTCTTTTCGGTTAACTCTATTGTCTCCCAACTCATCATGAACTAGTTTTTGGTCTATTTATATTTCAATATGAGTTCAAGAGGAGTTTGGTAAAACTTTCCTCTTTGAGCTGACTTTTCGGTTAACTCTGATGTAGACATGAATTTTAACTTCACTTTTGATATGAAACTCATAGGAGGTGTAGAACCATTCCAAATAAAATGAAATACGGCCGTATAATACTGGCCGGAATGGCCAATCTGGACCTTTAAGGGTTAAGCTTATGCCCCCACTTCAGTTTGCCCCCACATGCATTCGCTCAAGTGTACACACTCCAGTACATAGAAGCCCATCCCAAAGCTTAAGTGTATTTCCTCGGTCCTAACTCAAACATTGGAGCTTGTTATGACGACAAATTTTGTGCAATGGAGTATTGGAGTTTATTATGACTACAAATTTATTGGTGATGGAGTATTGGCAAATTTCATCTTAACTCGAGGCTTTTGTTACGGTGATGGATATGGAGCTTATTTTTATTCAAACGAATGATTGAAATATATTTACAAAAGTTTGTTCTTGGAGGATTTAGGATTGGTACGTATTCATCTAGACTTTTGGTGATATTTAGATGTAATACCGTTTAGTTTAGTATTGTTTTATGTATACTGAATGTAGTGTTTTTTTTTTTTTTTTTTCCTTTTATTTTAAGCATCAAAGGACCAAGAATCCATAGTTTTAAAATGAAAAATTCAATTGATTGTCTTGCAAAAAAATATTCAAGTAGGACCACATTTTATATCATTAGATTTATTGAAGAACATTGCATGTGTTGATGAAAAGAAAAATAAGTTTGAATAAAAGAAAGTCTACATAGGACCTATTCATGAATGTTGTAAATAACACAAGGCATAATTTGGGCTTCTTAGTCCTTTAGGGGTTGGAGGTAACCTCTAAAGGACCGGGGGGTGTTGAACTTAGATCTTGTTTTTTTTTTTTTTTTTTTGAAACAAATGGATACTTAATTTCCATTGCACAACAATAGATTACAAACATCACACTGTGAACGAAGAGAACACGTTTCCAGCACTCCCCCGCGGGTGATTTTTTTGGATTTTTCTTCCTACAATATCTGGACTAGAGCCAATGCTCCTAATCATTTCCTACTAAGAGCGACGCCCCCGCCGAAACAAGAGGCCCGGGAGCCATCCCCGTCATGCTCGGGGTTCCTATCAAGCTTGGAAGTATTAGCCCTCACGGCGTGCATCCGACCGGAATCGAACCGCCGCCCTCTTTGGTGCTAATAAGCATTTCTAAGGGGAGCCCACCTCCTAGCTATCACCTAGGTAGTTTAAGGTCATTCCGGACCAGCTTAGATCTTGTTTTCTTGACTAGCTCTTGTAGCAAGCTCAATTCCTCATTGGTGTGGGGTAATTTTGACATTCAACACTGTTGAAATTAAAGAAGACTTACGTATCTCTTTTATGAAAAAAAAATCGACAAAATTGCATAATTTTTGAGAAAATGCCATTGTTAAGAAGATTAATGGAACTTGTTTGGGATATTTTGTACACATGCTAAAATCGGATTGTTCAAAAATGCTCCAAATATTTTGAAATTTTTACTGTGAGTACAAATCATCATTCTAAACATGTGCAAAAACTTTCAAATAATTTGGAGTTGTGAGGAGGAAGATATAAAGGTCTGAAGTGACATCTAGATACCCTTCGTGCAACTCAAAAAAATCACCAAAAAATTCATTAGGGGTTAAGTTATTAGGCATGTTGGGATCAAGGTAATATTATTTTGTTTTCTAGTCTCATGATTGTAAATAAAATTAATCACATAAAAAGTAAACGAATCATTGTTTAGTATTTACTTTATGTTGTATATATGTTTTTTTTATTGTTTTATTTCTTTTATGTTGTATATATGTTTTGATGATATATATACATATACATATATATAAATTTTATTATAAGTAATTGATGATATATTCTAGTGATATAAATTTTGGTCTCATTAAAAATGTACTTTTCTCATTTGCCTATGTCATATAAAATAATGTACCCTGCTCTCTTCATTCAGTGTGATGTTTGTGATATGTTGTTGTGCAATGGAAATAAAAAATCCATTTGTTTCCCAAAACAAAAAGAAAAAAAAGAAAAACACAAAAAAAAACAAAAAAAACAATGTACCCGGCCATGTGTGGAGCTAGCATGGTATTCATGAGAGTATGTTATTCATGAGCAGAGTGTTGTTCTGGACCAAGGGTGTATCCTGGAGTGTGAAGCTAGCTCCACCTTCTGTTCATTATCTTTGTTCAATGAGCAGCCCTACCTCGGGCAGCCCTGCCACCTTCAACCGCATGAGGTCACCAATTCGAGGTCAGGATGTGTCAGAATGTGGGTCCGTCAACAATTTCGAGGCAGCCACTAAATTTGCTGCAGTCGCCCCCGTTGAATTTGGTCCGGCCCCACTCCTTGCATCCTCTACCACGTGCCTCAATAACAAACGTTGGATCATGTGGCTAGATCGGAGGGCCAGCATTCACCCTGCCGACGATCGACCTTCCTGAACTCACCGCGCCTGAGTGTCGCGGGGCATTTAGGGGTTAAGTTTGAGCTCCAGTGACCATTTCCAAGGATTTGATTCTGATGAGTTCACTTTGAATCGGTTGTTGACAGACAGACAGACAGACAGCATTGGTGATAACATTGATACAAGCTGATGCGAGCCATGCAAGCCATTTGGGTGCTGCTTTCCGTTTCGTTGTAAGCACCGTGCTGGCTGCTTTCTGCTGCATGTGTCCCACCCCACCCCACCCCACCCAGCTTCTGGAATCTGGAAGGAAAGTGGAAAGAAAGAAAGAAGGAAAAAAAAAAACGATCCAAGAAGATAAGTTACTGTTACCGACTGTAAGGTGTTAGAAGATAAGACTGATAAGTTAATCCCTAACTGCTTAACCCTTAACCCTTATACGTCAAGAGGGCCTGGGCGGGGCAGCCCGGAAGGCATCTAAATTTTCGGAGGCGAAATAAAAATAAATAAATAAAATAAAATAAAATAAATAAATAAAAAACGGCTCTGCTGACCAGCAATGTTGCGGCACTGTAGCACTGCGGCACTTTTCAAAAAACGATCTCTGCTGCCCAACCTCAACTCCTGTTCATTTAGATAACTTTGATTGCTTGTCAATGACTCCACAATCTCTCAAATGAGGCACAAATTTGCAATCTAGATCGCTTTTTCAGTAGCTTTCCAACGCACCAATCCTCGCTTGATTTGGTTGAAAAAATCTAATTTTTTCCTCAATTATTCCTTTATAACAAGCCCGTGGGGCTTGCTTTGACGTTTAAGGGTTAAGCGCGCCAGCGTCCATATATTGGACGACGAACAGATTAAAGTTGTTTGATTTCCATCCAAAGTGGACAGTTTTCATCCACCAATTTTTTTTTTGGGTTCTTCTGTATGTTGACTATCCTTTGTACGGTGTGGATCTTCAAAATAGGTTATCATGATTTTTGGAAAATAACACAATTGGTTTATGTCAAGTTTCATTCTTAGTTCAAAAAGTGAGACCTTAGACATGATTTTCCAAAATAAGTAGAATCAAATAATGGAAACCATACCATCGCATAGTGCATGTTATTCCAATTTCATTCCAATATTTTTCAATTTTTTTGTGTTAATTCGGGATTTTTAATTGAATTTCAAGAGAAAACCTTGCAAAATTATTTTAAAATTATTAATAAAAAATATGATACATCTAACCGTACAGATGTGATCTTCACATTGGCATTTACAAATTTTCTTTGTACATTAACTCCATTTTCGGTTTCCATCAAACATTTTATAACACTTCTTTGAAAACAATGTTGAATTGGGACGTTAAAGGGTTAATTAACCATTTTTTTTTACTGATGTACGGAATTGAATGTCTTTTTCTCATCCGTCATGCAACTCTTGCAAGTAAAAAACACATACTATAAAATTCTATGAGAAGTTAGCTTCATGCATGTGTGATTCGATTAGAAACATAACATTCGGTAGCATTGTCCTTGCCTTCGCTCTACAGTAGATAGTGTGGAATATTCCACACCTAAAAATACTAAATCAATAGCTAAGTGGACAAGTGGAGGCTCAAGGTGATGAACTGAGTGCATGAAGGAAACGCAATGAACATGAAGGCTACTGAATGTTATGGGGGATGATTTGTGAAAATTCTATGCCTCATTTCATGCCACATTGTTCCACCAAAAATTTCTAAGATCTTAGTTCAAAAGTGTTCAAAAGTGCTCTTGAAAAAATCAACTCATAAAATTAAGCAACCAATTTTTTCCCAAAAGTATTACATTTCAACCCATCACAACAAATTTCATCCAAATATTGTCAATATTTTATTTGTAATAGAATTATAAAAGAATTTTTGAATTTTAAGTTTCAAAATTTTACACAAAATATTAGTGATTGCAATCGTAGATTTAACTGTATGGATAGAATCTAAAATTTATAACGCACAACTTTCATTCATTCATCAAGTTAAAAATATCCCTCTTAGTCCCATTTTATAATGCATCCTTGTAATTCTCCAAATCTGGAGAGGGTTGTAGGCATTTAGAGGTTGACACTGCCTAAAATAAGCCATTTATAACGCTCTCGTATTAGTTGCAAGACCTTTTGAACTTCATACATCAATGTAGCTCAATATATCATTAATTAAAGGCAAATTCTAATTTAATTCAATTCTTAACCCTTTGATGTCCAAATCCTTTTAAAAAAAGATTGCATATTTTTGCTTGTATCTTCATAATTACATAATACTTACCTCAATTTTTACTTAATTCAATCATTACTTAGGGGGCACTTCACACTATGGCCAAAGGTCAAGAGTCCGTCGAATTCCACCAATCAAATAGTAAGAAAGTCGGAAATTGGCCTCTCAAGCTACACGCTAAAGGCCAAAGTCCAAAGGTTATCGCCCTCTATGAAGTTCCTACATGGCAACACTTTTTGTCGTTTTTGGCGTCAATGCGATGAACTCCCATTCAAAGGAAAATTGGGTCATATGAGAATGGAAACACATGCCAATTCTCCCTCCAAAGGCCATCGTTTTTTTAATTATAAAATAATGGGATTGAAGCTTTGCAAATGGTAAAGGGCTTGACCTTTGAACTTTGCCTGTGAGGCTTCACACTATGACCTGCCAGAGGCTTCAAATTGTATATATTACTATATATTTTTAGCCCAAGACTAGGCCTCAAGGCCATGGATTGCGAGGACCATAGTGTGAACTAGCCCTTATTTGAACAAAATCTTACTCCGGATCACTATACTCACACTACAAGCAAACCCGTCGCTTCTTATTGACTTTTCACTATTGAAATCACGGAAAATGTACCTTTTTCTTGTCCTATGTGACAAAATGCATTCACCAACTGTGGAATGTGGAATGGCTCGAAATAGTAAGAAGGAAGCGATGATTGTGTTGTGATCAAGGTGAAAGCACGAAAAACTATACCAAAAAGTTAGTCTGCTATACTAAAATCATAATTGTTTTGGTCAAAGGCCATAAATTTATATCAAAATATATTGTATTTTGGTTTTAATTTCATGAAGCCCTCTAGAGTTCTTATAGGTACTTGAACCCAAATTTTCAGAACAAAATCTTCAAAAAAGTTTACAAAAAGTAGTGTTTGAAAATGAATGCCTAAATCCAATCTCGGTTGCAAAATTGATGGCCTCAAATACACTCAACATAAATATAATTTTTATGACCTTTGAGATAATGATAGAATTGAGGTCCTTGTCCAAAAAGAAAGTAGAAAAAAATATGTTTTGATATACATTTTGCTTGTTTTATATCAACTTTGTTGATTGTACGTAACTACTTTTTCAATTTTGGCCACTTCTAAGTCAATAAAAAATTTATAACTACTTATTGAAGATCATTTTCTCAATTTTTTTTGGAAGACTTTATAAAACAATAGGTGTTTTATTTTATTGTTATTTAATTTTTTACGAAATTCAAATTTATAATGTGTTTTTGAACCCTGCATTGTTGAATGGTCATAATAGTTAGAGGTGGTACACTTTTTCGTGCTTTCACCCATCATCCAAAATATGGAATTCAGAGAGCTAGGTATTGCGAAGTAACTTTGTACCCTATTGCATAGAACTTCTGAAGGTCTAGCCAGCCTCTCTGGCACAATTTTACACCATCATAACCTAACGCAGAATCATGCATGATCAGTTATTAAGGGAGGAGCACCCAAAACCAACAGTGTACCCAATTCCGATAATTTCTAGACACGGTAGTCATTCTAGAATGAAAATCTAAGCACATCATAGAGCCCTTATTATTTGTTGACAAAAATGATAAGCTATTTATGGTCTGCCTGGATTTACGTTTTAGAATGACTACAGTGTCTAGAAATTATCGGAATTGGGTACACTGTTGGTTTTGGGTGCTCCTACCTTATAATGAACAAATATACTCTTAATTCATGTTGGTCTCAAAATGAAGCATGAGCTCATTTTAGTACAATGATTCCAAAAAAAACTCTTGAGCTGCTTTAGGTAGTCTCATTTCTACATTCTGCTTTAGGTCCAGAGAACCCGTTCCGGCTAGTATTATACAGTTGTATTCCATTGCATTTGGAATGGTTTACATCTCCTATCAATATCATATCAAAAGTGAAGTTAAAATTCATGTCGACATGGTCTTAATGAGCTATTGGGGTCTCAATTTGGAACTTTCTACTTACAACAAATGTCAAATATATGCCAACGTATCTACTATCCCCAAGGGACCTTTAACCCCTCAAGGCCCATCACCTTCACAATGTAGTCAAACTTTGATCTGTATCTCAATTTCTCGTTTTAAATTTGAGAAAAACATTTTGAAAATATTGTTTATAGATGAAACTATATGTTTGCTATAAATATTGATTTTTTCATAATTTTTTCTAGAAAATTCAAATTATTATGATTTTCTTAAGCTTTATGTCTTCAAAAAATCATATTAATTACAATAAGTATCCAAAATTGATGAAAATTTTATCTTGGGTGTAAATCACAATTAAAAAAACTTTAGTATATTTAAAAGTCACATAAAGTTTTAAATTTGAAAAATTTGAAAGGAAAACTATGTTGAAGAACAAATTGACCCTTAACCCATTGAATTGGTAATTGCTATAAAAGATTCAATAATTGAAATTTTGATGAATCGTAAAGTGGAATAAAAACTAGACTTGATTACCTTTACTTTATTAGTGCAACTCGAATGGAAAAATGATTTTCTCAGACTGAAAACTAAGTTTGACCAGAGAAGGGACACTTTTAGGCCTCTTGGGCCTTGAGGGGTTAAGGGTTATCAGTATACGAGAACCCAAGAATTGAAAATTGTTAGTGCTACTGGAAAAACATCATTCTTCACCGATGAGGAACGATGCTTCTACAATACCAATATAGAAAGCAGACCAAGTCAAGCCAGAAGCAGCGCCTGCCCTGACAGTACTCTAAAGCATTGTGTGTGTGTGTGTGGGAGCGAGATGAATGTAAAGACAACTTAAGTCCTTCAATGACATCAATCTTACCAATCATACAACTTGTGCTCCTCCAGACACGCTTCTGGGCATGGCTAGCACTCTCTTTTGCATGAATTTTATAATAACACATAATTTTGGTCATTGACCGGCCGACTTTTCTCCTCGACTGTTGAACGTAATCACCCCTATTGATTCGATGTCAAATTTTGTGAATATTCTCCAATATTTTATTTTTCACCATAGAAAAAGGATGTAAAAAAGAAAAGAAAAGTTTCCTACAGATTTGGGCTTCTCTTTTTATAATTATTTTTTGCCAACCCTGATGGCCGGGGATGGTATATATTTGTTGAATCACATTAAACACTAGTGGAATAGTCTTGTCCATTCACTACAAGATTTCAAATGACAGCCTTTAGCAACAAGTCATGCCAACTTGAGTGAGAAAAAGAATTGGGGTTCCAAATGAAAACTATGTAACACAATGAAGCCATGGGGCTACCTGTCTTTTGAAGAATCATCCGCATCTAAGGCAACAAAACTCTCGTAAGTGAGCTGAACTACAAGTGCAACTAAAATGAAAGAATACAAAGCCAACTTGGGCCAGGGGTACTCACCATTAGAGACAGCCTCCAGGAGTGACAAACTCAACAAGAAAATGAGGACCCCATACAAGAACCTCCGGGTTTTAGACGCACCCGACTTCTTCGCCACATTGGAGACCCCTCGGGCCTCTTGTTGGATGCTTTGCTTCTCCTCCTGGGTGCGGTCCTTCCATGCCTTGAGAGGCTTGCTGTACAAGCTCTTGAAGAAGAGCCCCTCGCTGCGTGCCTTGTCCACATTCTCCTCAAACTCATCGAACTCGCGGCTGTCCGCTTCCATTTGAGCCCTTGCAGAGGCTAATTCCTCCTCCATTGCTTGCGCTTCTGCGTCAACGCTGCTTATTATCTGCACGCAAAGTAGTAGTAGTAGTAAGAACTTTGGTCCTCTTTCAAGGCAGGTGTGAATGAAGTGTTTGTTTGACCCACCCGTGGTTCAATGTCCAGTGGACAAAGGACTAGTGGTGCAGGACTACTTCCCCCTTTCGAGGGTAGACACAATAGTAACCGGTAGTCAGGTAACTAAGTAACCAGGAACCCAAGTACCAAAGTAAGTTTGGGCCCGAGATTTTAGGCATGGCCCTCTGCACGCACACAATTATTATGTGATGTAGAAATAGAAATTGAATTCATAGCCATAACATTCTATAGCCCATCTGACACGCACCCTCAAAAAGAAGGGTTGCTTCCGATCCTATTGTGATTCTCTACAATACCCTCTTATTACAAACAAATCACCCCTAGGAATCCAAGTCGGATTCCCATTCAAAGTTGAACACTTATGACTAAAACCTGCTAAGGTGGAATGACCCATAACCACCCACCCTCCATTCTGGTCTTATAGGTGCTCTCAACAACCACCACTCAAGGAACTTAAAATTGACTCCTTGTGATCATAGTTTCTTTTTGGACAAACCACTGCGTGGCACTCCCTCCAGTATAAAGGGATATAAGTGCTCCCTTTCTAAGTGTATTGCCCAAAAACAAAACCCTGCTTGTGATCCAATGAAGGGCTTTTACAAGTGAGCGGAATTAGGGCTTCTAGGATGCAATTCATGGTACTTTTTGTGTTAAAAAAACACACCATCTACATGTCTTAAGTGGGATATGACTACCAGTATCTTTAACTTTCCAAATTTATATGTATTACATTTTACTTCAAATTTCTTACTTTAAAAATAAGAAATAAAAAAAATGAATCTTGTCTATCTATTAACTTCTTGTGACATAAAAAATGTAATAATAAACAACTTGACAAATGTAAAAAAGTTTGTAGATCACCTTCCTAACTTTTGCAAACCTAAACCCTAAACCCCAAGTACTTCTTATTATCACAACACTATTGATTGTTACAATGTTATAGGACTCCAATGTTATAGGACTCCACTGATAGTCACATGTATTTTGGGCTAACATTACAAAGGTTCGCACTCTATGCGCTCACTATCACACCCTGCTATTTCACAAGTTGCACACATGTGATAATAAGGAATTCAACTAGTGTGAAAACAACGTAGACCACCTTCCTATCTTTTGTGACCCCAAGTCCTTTAATAACACTTTTACATGCAACACTATTGATTTTTACAATGCCACAAAACTCCATAGACAATCACACATGTTATTTCACAAGTTGTACACAAATGTGATAATAAGGAGTGCAACAAGTGTAGACCACCATCTTGACTCCTGTGACCCCCAATTACTTCTTTAATGACGCTTTTACATGCAACGCTAGTAATTTTCATACTTTTACAAAACTGTATTGGTAAATCACGTGCATTTTGGATGACATTACATAGGTTTGGGTGTCCCTCTCTATTATGTTATGTTTGGGAAGCCCTAACTTCAAGGTGGCAGGCATGGATTAGTCACACAAATGATTGGTCACATGTGTATTGCTTGAAACAATAATATCGTCATATTATGGAGTGTCATATTATAAAGGATAGACTGTACCTTGGAGCTTGCTTCGTCCATGGTGCGCATGGTGTCTTGCGCGATTTTATCATACTCTTCCTTAGCTTGATCAGCTATTTCTGACAACAATTTGGACCGCTCGTCCACAAACTCCGACACTCGCAACTTCCCAGCTTGGAGGCGCACCATGCCCACTAGTGCATCCTGCACTTGTTGGTCACCCTTGCCATCTTCTTCCCTGGCTGGCTCCTCCGTCTTCACACAATTCAAAATAGTGAGCAATAAAAAGGAAAAACACAAAAAAATAATATAATAGGCATACCTTCAACGCATACTCATCAATACATCAGGCAATGTCAGAAGCTCAACAACATCAATACAGAAACCATCCATTACACTTAAAACAACCTTGAGTGTTAACGCTTAAATGACACAACCAGCCACACAATTCCAATAGAAATGTAAGGTACCGCCCAATCACCGCACGCCGTGTGGTGAAGGGCTCCAAGTAAATTTCCATTAAAAATCATACTCAACGTGTTTGACGTGCAATAAAAGTTATTGTACAAAACATTTTTGAGTGTGATTTTTTCAAGGTGAATCCCAACTTGACTTACCACAATCTTTCAAAATTTGAGATGATGGAAGTTTCTACATTGTCGTGGAGAAGGATTTGAGAATGCATGTGTGGTCATTGGCATGTCTACCTTACATCTCTTTTTTAAAGACTGAAACTCATATTTCTAAATCTAACTTTATTTCACTTCCAGTATATGTACCATCTTAGTAAAACAGGATAATCTAAAACCACAAATGCACACTGGACAATGCAGAGAAATGACCAATTCCAGTGACCATATTATGAAAAATATAATTCAGATCAAGCCAAATTTTATATCACCAAAATGAGTGAAGAACATTGCATGTATTGGTCAATAAATAAATAAATCTGGAAAAAAGAAGGTCCCCATAAGACCTACTAGAAACAAGAGGCCTTCTTAAGGATTAAATAACATTCCAAGAGCTTAGTCTGTGACCACATTCTTGAAGCATGACATTCTTTAGCCCTTGTAAGCATGCACCCTTTACTTTGAGAATTAGAATAAGCATCACATTTTGACATGCCTAGTCTAAGATTGGTTGGATTTTTGAACTTGAGCATTCTCTTACTCCCATACAACATACAAACACTTGATACAATTAGAACGATGGATTTGGATTCTTGTCTTGGTTGCAATAATGAAGATGACTAACCCAAAATTGACTTTCTGAACTTGAATTTTATTAACCATTCTTCTACTTCTATACGGGTCCTATGTCATTAATGACAAGATAGCAAGACAACACACAAACTTTAGATAGAATTAGAATGATGGGTTCGGATTCTTGACTTGGCTATAATAGTGAGCATGACTAACCCAAAATTGACTTTCTGAACTTGAATTCTATTAAGCATTCTTCTACTCCCATACAACTCCTATGTTCTTAATGACAAGATAGAAAGCCAACACACAAGCTTTAAATAGAATTAGAATGATGGATTTGGATTCTTGGCATAGTGAGCATGACTAACCCAAATTTGACTTTCTGAACTTGAATTCTATTAAGCATTCTTCTACTCCCATATGTTCTTAACGACAAGATAGCAAGCCGACACACAAAATTCAGAATGATGGATTTGGATACTTGGGAGCCTCTGAATTTAAAAAAATAAATAAGAAATTCGTGATCACAATCTACACAAGAACTTGGGTTTGGCTATGGCGACGTTTTCTTCACTATCTTTCAAACCGTGAGGCTCTCCATGGAAATTCTAAAAGACTGAAATAGTATGCTCACCTGTTCGTTTGCCGAGACAACCAGCAATCGTGGGCGCTTGAAACTCCGCAGCAGACTGTGCGAAGCAGGGCCGCGTGGTCCACTCCATAGCTGCACAGAAAAGCTCAATGGGTGCGCACACATGAGCTGCATCGTTTTGTCCGTTGAAACAAGATCCTTCACACACCTTGCAACATTCTTTCCTACTAAGAGAAAACGAAATTGTCTCTTGCTCAAAATGCGGGAAAAGAATTTGTGATTTCGGGATGCAATGACAGTGGAAGCAGGAAAGTGAGTGAGGGCGATAGGACTGCCCCGCCTCAGTTTGGATGACACACGCTGACCTCTTTAATGTCACGCGCAAAATGTACGTGATAATATGGAGTAATGTAACATACTATGTGACTACCGGTATTATAGGTACGTTCACACTTGGTGTTAGGAATGATCTTAGGCCAGGCTTCCATGTATGGGTGGCCGGTCCTCAAAAGGAGGAAGCTCTACCAAAATGGGTGAAACCATAAGAACTCAAGATTATAAATTTTATTTGTATTGAAATGGGTGTAATATGGGTGGTTCTTAAGACCTCATTTCTTGTCTTTTAGTGCCTTTCACCCAACCGATCCCCACATGGAAGCCTGCCCTTAGAAAAGTGAATGTAGTCCAAATATGTACTTGAATTTATTTCTAAAACATTCATTAATCCCTAAAGGACCAAGAAGCTCATTAATCCTTTGGATTTTGTGTTTTTTTTTTAACAATTTTGAGTAGGTCCTATTTGGACTTCCTCTTGTTCACTTCTTCTTTTTTTTTTTTTTTTTTTTTTTTACCAACACATGCAATGATCTTTATTAGTTCTGGTGATATAAAATTTGGTCACATTTGAATTATATTTTTCACAATATGATCAATTGAATTTATCTTTTTAAAACTGTGAATTCTTGGTCCTTTAGGGGTTAACACCACATGAAAAGATATCTTATTTGTTTCTCTTTGTAGTCATTATGTATCAGTGTTTTGCATTTAAAATTTTGATTTGTACAATACTAGTATATAGTGGCACAAATAGGGTGACTTCCGTATTGTGGCGGAATTAGGGTGATTTACCTTAGTGGATGTGAGGATTAAATGAGCACGAGCATGGTAAACTAAACCACTTGCAATCCTTGTGAGGAAGCAACAATGCAAAGTCCAAAACTTCATTATTATTTTTTTAATTTTTTTTTGTGAGTTGTTTTTTTTAACAAAATAAAAAACACAATAGAGTTATCCTTAAAGTCACCTTGTGTTTGAATAAGATACCGTGAATTTTGCTTTAATGTATTCTTATTTGTTCACCCCAAATAGTTAAAAGGTATTAAAGAGCTTGGTGGTCTATCATTATTAGGTGTGTAATAGCTTGGTGGTCTCTAAACTTAAGGAAAACTAGTTTAGGCGTCTTTCTTGACGACTAAACTAGTTTTCCTTGAGTTTGAAGACCACCAAGCTCTCACACACCTAATAATGAGAGACCACTAAGCTCTTCAATACCTTTTAACTATTTGGGGTGAACAAATAAGAGTACATTAAAGCAAAATTCACGGTATCTTATTCAAACACAAGGTGACTTTAAGGATAACTCTAATGTTTAACAAAGTGTTACAATTTTTTTGTAAAATTCATCTTCAATAAGTGTTTATATGTGTTATAGTAAGGCTAAAGTAGTTAAAATTGGAAAAGTAGTTCCGACCAAATTGAAAAGTAGATATAAAACAAATTGAAATTGCATTAAGTATTTAATTTTTCAAGATTTTTTTCTTTGGAGCCTTCAAATGCACAATGAACTTAAAAATATATAATTTATATTTATATTGAATATGATTCAATTCATCAGATTCGCTCCTGAAATTTGATTTAGACATCTATTTTCAAGCTTTACTTTTAGTAACCTTTTTTTAATATTTTAATTTGAAACTTGGATTTAAGTACCTAATAGGACAATAGAGGGCGCAACCAAATTAGAACTTAAACATATGACTTTTTAGTAGAATTTTTATGGCCTTTGACCAAGAAAATTGTAATTTTAGCATTAAGGATGACTTTATTGGTTCGGTTTACTATGCTTTCACTCAAATGGTGGAGCCAATGGATGAAAATTTGAGGTAGAAATATTCAAAATTGTGATTTTTGCTTGATGAAATATTTATTTTGTATACATCGTCTTAATCAATTTGTACTTCTTATGGAAAAAAATAAATTTAGAGCATTTTTCAAGAAACTTTTGACTTTTTGTGCCTTTCAAGACGGTCTTGAATAGAGTAACTAGGATCCTTTGCTTTGTTTATGAAATGGAACCTCATTAATAAAATGAATTGTTTATTTCCTAGTTTGCTCTTAAACCTTTAAAAGCAAGTTTAAACGTCATGCAATTTTTCTCATTTGTCAGGGTCATTTTCACAACTTTTCTTTCATTTTTTTGAGAAACTTCTTTTTTTACATTATAATGTACACCAAAATGAAGAAAAATATGTAACTTACTACCTTAATTGATCAAATTAGAATTTTTTCATTGCTGCAAAGTAAGTCATCAAAAATTGGTCCTGCGCATATTATTCTCTAGGTTTATCTAGAATGTTGTTAGAAAAGAATTCTCTCTAAGTTTGTTTGTATATATATGTCATCATGGGTAGACTAGCCAATTCCGTCTAGAATAAATCATTACCTCTTCACCACCTCATGTGCCACCATGATTGAATGGTTTTAATGATTACCTTTTCACCATATTTTCATTTTATATTTTTATATGAAAGGTTATGAAATGTTAGCATATATTTTTACACTAATTTCTAACTAATATTACTTTTACCGATTGAAAATTGGTAATTTTTATTTATTTATAAATTTTAATTTTGGATGATATTTTAGGTTATGAAAACCATTTTTATTTTTTTTAATTTTTTTTACAATTTGACAATTGGAAAGATTTATTTAGACATGTTTATTTTTCTTTTTTCTTTTACAAATTGACAATTGGTAAGTTTTATTTATTTATTTGTGAAATTTTTTGGTTTTTATTTTATTTTTAAAGTCTAGATAAATCTAGAGCTCCCTTCCCTGACCACGGGGCTCTAGTTTTTTTTGGTTTTCCCTCAATTTGGGTGACACAATGAACCTAAAATTTTAAATTTTAAATACCGAAACTAAGAATATTCATTTGACACACTTTGAAAAAAAGAATAACATGATTCGACAAAACCTCATGTAATTATGTATGGTCAAATTTTTATTAATTTCAGGATATGAAGAGTTAAAAGATATGTATATTGACTTGATTTTAAGAAATAAAAAATTCCAATAGATGAGTTGAAATTTTTTGGAAGAGCATGGTTTTTTCAATTGCTAAAAATATCATGAGGGAGCTCATTTTGGTGCCCAAAAGCCCTGAGTAGAAAGGTCTTACCTTTAACCCCTAACCATCCCGACGTCCATATTTTGAACGATTTTTGGGTTGCTTCCACCTTGAAAGAGCTGTAACTTTTGGACGTAGTGCTTGGTTTCAATGAAGTTTTTCAAAAGCCTGCAACCCTTTGACGTCCAAATCCACCACCAATTTCAAAGATGTGTTATAAAATGTTTGATGAATCACAAAAATGGAGTTGATATAAAAAGAAAAGTTGTAAATCTCAATGTATAGATCACATTTGTATGGTTGGATTTATCCAAAAAAATATTAATAGTTTCTAATTAATTGTGCAAGGTTTTCTTTTGAAATTCACTTTAAAATCCCAAATTAACAATTTTTTATTTTAAAAATTTATAAAAAAATAGGAATAATATGTACAATGAGATGGTATAATTTCCATTATATTATTATGCTTATTTTGGAAAATCATTGTTAAGGTCTCACTTTTTGAACTAAAAATGAAACTTGACATAAACTAAATTTCCAATTAAAGAAAAATCACAATATCTTATTTTGAAGGTCCGCATTGTACAAATGGTAGTCAATTAGCACAAGAACCTAGGAAAAATTGGATAGATTAAAAACTGTACTGGATGTAGTCAAAAGAAAGCTTACAATCTGTTCATTGTTCATTAAATGGACGCAGGCGTGTCAAAGGGTTAATGTTTAGTTTGTGTGGTAAAAATTTCAAATCAATCCAAGATGTAATGAATTTTGGGGAATCATTTTAGTACACGAGTATTAATTTTGGTTCACCAAAGTGCATTTTGATGGCTGAAATTTCAAGGGCTTGTTTCTCCTTTATCTAATGTTTGTTTTTAATAAAAATAATAATTTTGGATTAGATTCTCATTGAAGTCTAGTTATCATGGTAAAATTTTCATGTCAATCCAAGTTGTTTGGAATGTTTGGGAATCATTTTAGTCGGGTCTATTTTGGACACTTTTTGCTTTTTGGGTCAAATGGTTTACTTCTTAGGTTACTTTTTGATATTTCAAAGCCATTTTTGGACACATCAAAGATGTTTACTAATTTTTTTTACCAATGTGTTTGTATGCTCATTTTGAATCATTTTTTTAGTTTAAAGTTTTTTCATTTGAGTAGATTTAGAAATCAAATTTCACCTCTAATGTGTCGGTAGAAAAACTTCAGCATCCTTTCTCAAGATTGAAACCGCGATTACAAAAGTTTTGAGGCCTCCAAAGGGCTGCGAGTTTGGCCAAAGATGCCATGCAAAAAATAAAAAATTTAATTTAATTTTTTTTTTTTAAAATAAATAAAAAAAATTTTAAAATTTTAATTTTAAAAAAAAAAATCGAATCCTACGTGGCCAAAATTTAGCCATCTCATATCCAGATTTATTATTTTTAAATGTTTTTAATAATAAGTTTTAATAAATAATAATTTAATAATGGTTTAATTATAATTTTTGAACATTTTTAAAACATTTTTTAATAATAATATATTTTTTGGCTCGGATTTTTTTCTTTTTATATTCATGTAGTAGTTAGATTTGTTTTATTTTTTGTTATTGGTGAAAATTTTGGATTAAATAGGATGACTTACCAATAGGTAGTATTCTGATAGTGTAAACAGAGCCAATACAAAGCGGATTTTCCCAATTGGTTAGAGGAGTTGAATCAAGCGGTTAATTTGATGGTGACCAATCGGATCTCGTGGGCAATACAAAGAAGGAAAACACTAATTGGAAATTTAGTCTTCAAGCCGGAGTCGTGCTGGAGCTCCTTCTCGAGTGAGAGGAAGTATTGGAGAGAATTTTTAGTTTTCTTTTGTGACTATGATGTGGATGTGATGTGAGACAATTTGGAATAATAAAATATTATTTTGGAAATTGTTGTAATTGGTGATTAATTGTAATGTGAATTAAATTGTGAAGGAAATGAAATTGGAAAATAAAGAAGAATTGGAATTATGAGACTTGAGCTAGAGAATAAAATAAATAAATAAAATATGAATATGAATAATAAATAATATAGAAAATGAAATAAGAGAAAAGATAAAAGATAAGAAAATTGGGAAAGGAATGTCATTGTAGTAATTAAATTGCAAGCATTGAAACCGGATTAAGATTACAATGGGATAAAAACTATAGGTGGTGACAGCCCAATAGTGAAAAGAAAGAAAACCTAATAATATACCTCCCCAGCGAACGAACTTGATCTTTTGGATTAATTTCCAATAGGTTAAAAATACTACTCTTACAATTCATTGCTGTGCATGAGGGTTCTGGTTCAACCATGGCCCTTTGGAGGCCTCAAAGTCTTTCTAATGTGAGTGATTATGATCATTAAAAAAAGTTTAGGCCTCCAAAAGGCTGCAAACTCAACTAGACTTCCATGCAAAAATAATAATATAATAATACTAAAAAACTTACCAAAAAAACAAAAAAAACAATAATTTGATGTGGCACCAATTCAGCCATGTCATACTAGATTTTTTTTAAATTAATTAATTATTATTAGTGTTATTATTATCTTTTGCATGGTAGTTTGGTTGAGTTAGCAGGCTTTTGGAGGCTTGAAATATTTTCTAATGTTTGCAATCTATGTGGCCAAATGACTCCAAATTTGATCCACGTCATCTACAACATATATACTATACGAGATACTATAAGGTTGTACAATTGAGATTTCTATACCACACTTACATTTAACCCTTCACTGCCTGAGCGTCCATTTTTTGGACGATGTACAAATTTCATTCACGTTTTTTCATCCATCATACACTTTTTGCAGTGTGGATTTTTTACTATACATTTTAAGGGAAGTTAGCTTCATGCATATGTAAACCGATTAGAAAGGGTATGATTTGTGAATTTTTTATGCTTCATTTCATGTTGCATTGATTCACCAAAAAAATTCGAAGATTTTAGTCTAAATGTGCTCTTGAAAAAGTCAACTCATAAAATTAAGCAACCAAAAAATCTCCAAAAATCACTACATTTGGAGTGTTACATTTCAACCAATCACAACAAATTTCATCCATAGATTGTCAAATTCTTATTCCTAATCGAATTACAAAAGAATTTTGAATTTTGAGTTTCAAATTTATACAAAAATATTGGTGATAGCAATCATAGATCTAACCGTGTGGATAGAATCTAAAATTCATAATATACAAATTTTATTCACACATCAAGTTCAAAATATCCCTTTTAGTTGCATTTTAGTTGCATCTTTGCAAAACTGCCGAATTTAGAGAGGTCTCTAGGCATTTAGCATTAGGAAAAAAATCAGACCTCAAAAAGGCCATTTTTAGAGCCAAAACCGCGATGCAAAAATAATAAAAAAATAATAAAAAATAAAAACTAAAAAATAAAAAATATTAAAAAAATCCAATTTGACGTGGTCAAAATGGTGCCACATCAGATTGAATTTTATTTATTTTTGGATTTTTTAAAAATTTAAAATTTAAAATATTTTTTGCATGGCAGTTTATGCAAAACTCATGCTCCCAGAAGGTCTTTTGATGAGCGAAGTTTAATTCCTCATATGCATGAGAAAGGGAATTTGTATTCTGGAATTTCAATAGTGTTAGGGATTTCGCGAAGCACCTGCCATGATATAGTGCAAAGGTTTGAACACTATGAGAGGTGATTTGAGAGATGCATATTTAGATGGAATACCTCGAATTCTTGATGAACGTGCTGATGGTGAGGTTGTAAGGCTGTTATTTGATCCATCTAATGGTATAGCTGCAACAGTGGGTAGAGAAATGCGATCTCAGGGATTGGATTTGAGTGATGATACGGTTAAGAGAAGTCTTCAGAGGCAAGGTTTGAAAGCATGTGTGAAGACTAAGAAGTCATTATTGACCAAAAACACAAGGCACATGGGCGATTGCAAGCTACGGTCACCCACATTTTTTGTCGCAGCTCCTACACCTGCAAACCTTTAAAAATCAATGGAGACAAATATAACAATGATTTTGAGAATCCCAAAATTTTCCAACCTTCCAAATACATCTTAGAATACTGGAAAATTAAAATTTCTTAAAAACATTTGTTATATTTGTCTTAATTGATTTTTAAAGGTTTGCAGGTGCAGGTGCTGCCACAAAAAATGTGGGTGACCGTAGCTTGCAACCACCCGCATCGATATCTATGGGCAAAGAAGTGCAGGCATGTGACTTGGTTGGACTGGAGTTATGTGGTATTTTTGGATGAGTCAAAATTCAATTTGTTTGGCTCAGATGGGCGGCAATATTGCTAGAGGAGGAGGAGTGGAGAGCGTCTTTTGGACTGACAAGTGCAACCTACTGTCAAATTCGGGGAGGGGGGAGGGGAGTATTAGGGTTAGGAGATGCATGAGTTGGGAGGGAATTGGCAACCTTCGCCTTATAGAAGGGAAGATGGATAAATATTTTATTGTGATATACCGAATTCACATACTTTATTTCAAAAAATAAAAATAAAAATTCACACCATAGGAACCTCATAACATTCAATAGCCTTCATGCCCACTGCCTTTCCTTCATGCACTCTGCTCATCACCTTGAGCCTCCACCTGTCCACGTAGCTACTGATGAAGTACTATTGGATGGGGAATATTCTACACCATCTATTGTAGAGCCAAAGTAGGGACAATACATGCTACTAAATGTTATCAGGGTGTGAGTTCACGTGCTTGTAATTGTTTATCCCAAAATATAAAGATAATGGAAAGTAAACAACGAGAGTAAGAGTATCACAATCACATAGTAGGTTCAATAAAGCCATATTCATTATACTGAGACTTTTTGCAGATTTTGAGACAGAATGCTAGTTATTCAAAAATTCATTTAAGAAATAATAATTGAAACAAAAAAAAATGCTCAAATAGTGATTCTATAATGAAATTCTAAAAGTTGGTGTCGTTACCTATTTATAAAAAAATACTAGTAAAGAGATAAAACAATTTATCTTTGAGTTGAAGATGAAATGAGACTCCAAAAAGTCTCAATATAACGAATGCATGCTTATCGAATAATTTATTTTTTGAAAGATTCTATTTTGTACTTGCTATATTTGCAAATGTTTTTCAAGATTATTATTATTTGTTAACCCTGCTCTTGAGGTATGGTAGTTATAGATACGGAAAGTACATTTAGTGCGTGTGGTACTAATTCCTGAAGCACGCACTATTTTGTAAGATCTCAAAATTAGTGAGGGGTGAAATTTTATTGAGTGTCCAAAAATCTTCATATCACGCTAGTTTTACATCATAATGATACTTAGTATCACCTTCACAAATTTCCCTCACTAAATGGAATAATTAATGTAGTTGTTTCAACATATATGTGACCAAGATTCTACTTTCACTGTGATTTGTTTCACGATCCCTTATTGCCCTCAATTTATTTTTGTAATATCAACAACACTTTCATTTAATATTGGTTGTTGCCATATTGATGGTGATTTTTGCAATACAAATGCATACTTTCTTTAATTATAGTAAATTCAAAAATGCTAATATGTCCATTGTTTTCATTGTTTAGCTCATAAAATTATCATACTGTATACGAAAAATTTGAAGAATTTGAAAAAAACATAAAAATGATTCTTTTGTCGACGTATTATATCATATTGATAGCTTATAAATTTTTCCTATCACATCAAAAATATATTTTCTAATTTTTTTTTTTGGAGAACTTTCAAACTTAAATGCTTTTAAAATTGATTTGACAAAAATCTTTGAATATTTTAACAAGTCCAATTGTATGGATTTTTTTAATAATCATACTCTATGACTTTCAAACAACTTGTTGAAAAACCCACCCTTATAAAGAATAAAGAAAGGGATGCAGATAGAAAGGAAATGATGAACTTTTGCAAAACACTCGTGGGGTAGTCAGATGTTTGGTGCATATGGGAATATCAAAACATTGTTAATCCTTCAAAAGACAACTAAGCCCTATAAGGAAATAAGGAAAGAATTGGTGCTTTGAAAAGTTGTTGAAAAAGTAAAGTTAGATTCTCAAGTTGCGTCGGATTTTGAAAATTTTGGAACAATCCACAAGCTATTGCAGGAATTAGGGAGAGGGAGGGGAGGAAGGTCGGGCAACAACGTTGCAGGGAACGGGAGTTAGGCCGACTTTTTAAAAATTAAAAAAATACAATGTTGCAGTAGCACTCTAGCAACATGGCCTGCACATGTCAGACACTTGGCTTGCGCCGGCCTGGCAAGGGCCTCTGTAGGCCAGGCGCCCCAAACATAGTTTCGGCATGCATGCACCTATGCGCATGCCGCAATTTTTTGGGGTTTTTTCTTAAAAAAAATTGGTTTTTTTAAAGAGAAAGCAACTCACTCAAATATTTAAAATGCCTTCGGGCTGCCCATTTCAAGGGCCATGTCCCTTTAAGGGTTATAAACACGCAATTCGCTATTTATGCACTTGGCCAAGTGCGCTCATTTCATAAGCATATTTGACTTTAAAAAAAATTGGTTAAAAAGTTCTCTAAAAAACATCAATGTTGTCTTTCTACAATCACTTACATTGTAAACAAATATAATTCTTTTAATTCTTTTAATTCTTTTATTTTATTTTATTTTAAATTATTATTATTATTATTATTATTTTGTTGGTACTTTATTTGGCCGTGGGTGCTGCTGAACCCTAAATGGTGGCTGCAAAAAAAAAAAGAAAAAAAAAAAAGAACTTTATTTGGCCGTGGCGTGCTACTCAACCCTACACTACGGCCGCCCAAAAAAAAAAAAAAAAAAAAAATCTTGAAAATTTTCTATTTGTAGCCGTTTGGGTGCTCGGCCGCGCACCCAAAGCCCCTCCCATCTTTCTTCTCCCTCTTCATCTCCTTCCCCTCTCCTCATAAGGTAGAGGCACCCATTCATGGCCGCGACCTATTCCTGCCCCCTATAATTTGCTCGGAAACTGATTGTGAATAAACGTGAAGTTGCCTAGAAGGTGAAAGGGACTGAGTATACTTGAAATAGTGGCCAGTTTTGTGATTGGCAGCGACGGTTTGTATTTTCTACAGTAGCCGAACTAAGTCCATGCATGATTGATTCTTGGCAGCCAAGGAGTCGTCATCTGATCACTTGTTGAGCGGTTTAACAAACGACGGCAACTAAAATTGCACACACCTCATGGTTACAAATTAAAACATAACAGGGCGTGATTAAAAATAAACATGGTTTGTTAGCGGTAATCGCGGTGTTCAATACAATATCTCATCTAATTTGACTTAGGTAGGCGCTGTGACTATTTCGAGCATCGATAATCATGTATTTGAAGCTGGGTCAACGATTCCAGTTACATCTCTTCTTACATGGGACTCGGTCTTTGCTGATCTCGTGCAGTGTTGTAGAAGTATATTCGGCGTGATGGCTGGCTCAAGTGTGGTGCATCGACCTGGTCATGGAAGAATTACTCAAGAGGACGACGGTACAAGCGAGTGGCTTGATCGACAAAATCATGTCGTTCGAAGTCAAGACTAGGCTTCTGACTATGAATCGGACGGGAGTGAGGACCATGGCGACTTCCAAGCTGGTGGAGTTTGGAACGACGACATCCATGGTAAGTGGACTCTCAACAATGGTTTGCAGTTAGGAACGGAGGTGCACGTTGATGCAAGCGCGGACCTCTTCTTCTCACAACGTGGTGGACGACACTGATAGGCCCCGAACTCTGAGACTGAAGGCGGACAAACATGCAAACAAAGCGGCAGCTCTCGGAGGAGGCGATCAGCAGAGGGCAACGGCGCAGGTAAGCATCCAGTCCACGGAAGAGTCGACGGGCACCTCGGAGCGGCGCCAATACTGTCACCGAGGAGCGACGTGCGGAGGAACCCGAGACAGTCACAAAGCTCGACAACGAAGGAGCTGCGTCGGAGTACCTGTTGAAGTAGCGTCGACGACGTCCCTGCGACCAGGGTCCACCCTCGACCACGCACCTGACCTTCCTCCACCTTCGCAGCAGAGAGGCCGCCACGTGCCGGTGCCCCGAAATGGAGGTTGGAGCACTTCGCAACTCCATGTAGCGATGGCAGCTCATAAGCGGGGGCTCTCGTCGCATGGCGCTGTAGTTGCGTATGCCATCCTGAGGTCTTCACTTCGAGCCCACATTACGGGCACAGTTTTGTTATGTAAGAGGGGCGCAGTACCTGTATTAACAGGTGACGAAGAACAACAGCTTGTTGACTACATTCTGGCCAAACAAGATTTGGGTTTCCCTGTGAGCATTTTGCAATTAAAATTGAAAGTAGCTCTTATTACACAAAGTAGAGAAATGCCATTTACAAATGGAATACCTGGGCAAGGATGGCTCCGTTGGTTTCGAAGGAGGCACCTTGAGTTGTCATTGCGGTTTGCCCAGGGACTTGATAGTAACCGCGCAAGAAGCTTATGTTCAGCTAATGTGAAAACTTTCTATGATAACTTGGGAGCATTATACGATCAATATCACTATCCTCCATCACGGATTTGGAACTGTGACGAATCTGGGATACAAGCAGGCCGCAACGGAGGTGCATATGTCTTGGCAAGAACTGGGTGCCGTAGCGTCCACCAAGTCATTCTAGACGAACGCGAGTTGCTGATCGTTTTAACCTGCATCAATGCCGTTGGTCAAAATATTCCGAGCTTTTACATCTTCCGTGGCAAACGTTTTAGAAGAAACTATATTCAACACTGCGAAGAGGGTGCAACGATGGCTATGTCTAACAAAGCATGGATGACAACCTGTCTTTTTTCTGCATGGATGAATCATTTTATTTTCGCTCTAAAAAGTCAAAGTGATATATCTACCTCTTCACCTCACCTGCTCATAATGGACGACCATAGTTCTTACATAACTCTCGACGTCGTTTGCAAAGCTCGTGAAGCTGGTCTCCATTTGCTCACGTTACCTTCACATTGTAGCCATGCAATGCAGTCCCTTGATGTGTCGGTTTTTAAACCGTTCAAGGGAACCTTCCGTGTCTATCGAGGTATATGGACGTTGCACAATAAGGGTATGGGCGCTCGAAAGGAGTACTGGCATTATGGATGTCAAAAGCACTTCACCGGGCACTCACATCAGATAACATCATGGCAGGTTTTAGATCAACTGGCATTTATCCACTGAATAGTTCGGCCATGGAGTCGAAAATGGGCCTTCAGTTGCCTACACCGAGGTCAAAGGGGAGGGCCAGAGGTCCGAGGCATCCACTGCGGAGGCACTAACCGAGGCTGTGGCCACCGTCTCAATTGAAGAGATACTGCAGGAGCCTGAAGAAGTCGTTGGGAAGCAAAACCACTACTTCATTCAGATCGCAGATTCAGATTTGGAGGAAGGGGACATTGAATGGCGCCTCGGAAATGGATAGTCATGCGAGGGGGGTGTGCAGTCGAACCAGGAAGACGTGAACTCTAGTCACAGGGTGGACGACTCAAACTAGGGGGTCGGGTTCTCGAACCGAAGCACTGGAGAGGTGGGACAGTCAAGCATGAGCGCTGGAGAGGCAGGGCAGGAGCCTCCGGCCGATGGCGAGGACCGTCAAGACAGTGGCATCGCACAATTTCTCATGTTGCCAACAATCCCCATGAGGAGGACGCGACTTGTTGCCAGAGAACCTCTTGTTGACTATTCCAAGTCGATCATGTTGACCTCCGATAATTATCTCAAATCCATGGAGCAGCTGGCGGAAAAACGAGAAGCTGTAGCAAAAGCCAAAGAAACACGCAAGTTAGACGCTGAAGGCAAGAAAAGAAAGCGCAAAGAAGAGAAGATCCAGCGAGCTGTAAAGCGAAAGGAGAAAAATGAGGCGAGAGCAGCAAAAGCTAGAGAATCGGCGTACTGAAAAGATGTTGCATCCAGAGGTTGGAGCAACGAATTGCAGGCCCGTTTGAAATCCGCAGTGCCTCCACCTCCTGGCTCATACGTGGGGGTGTATTGCGGTAGCATCCTAACCTGGTGCATAAGCAACCAGAGGCGCCGAAAGCTTGCCCTCCAATAAAAGAAATCAACAGTGGCTACGCGCCGTGAGTCGCACCTCGCGAATGACGTCGAAGGAGATGGGCCGTTGGTGGCAGCCTTAAGCTCAATCAACCGGGCTCACATGGGGACAACGACATGAACGTTCAAACTGTGACCGTTGGTGGGACAGGAGGGCACCAGTGAGACCAAACAAGCGTGCCAGGGACGGTCCACTTTGCTGCAAATGGAGAATAAGATCATGATGTGGCAATGATTTGTTTGGGGTGTGAGCTGGTTGGTTATGGGTCATGGAAGGGGCGGATTTTGAGGCTGTACCTTGGTTGCTTGTTGACTACATCGGTTATTTTTGTAGTGCACATGCGAATATTTCACCCAAATGTAACCAGTCATTTTTAATATATTCAGTGACTATTCACTCCAAGACTTTTGTTCCTTTATACTTCTTGGTTTGTCATTTTTGGATAAGTCTACGACCTCAATTAGGTGTCTACATGACATTCACTTTGGAAAATTCTGAAATATTACTCCTACTTCCAAAAGAATTGATTCCAACGCCTTTCACTTCCATTCTGATTTGCTAACAGGTTCACAAATTCTCTCAATGATTTCAGCACTCCCAAGATACCAAAACGCTTATTCTGTCATGAATGGGTGCTCCCACCTTATATATAGGGGAGAGGAAAGAGGAGAGGGAGAGAGAGTGGGAGAGACGCCCTCCTCTCTTCTATATATATGAGGAGAGGGGAGGGAGATGGAGAGGGAGATGAAGATGAGGGAGATGGGAGGGTCTTTGGTGTGCGGCCGCGCACCCAACGGCTAAAAATAGAAAATTTTCAAAAAAGAAAAACAAATTTTTATTTTTATTTTTAATTTTTAATTTTTTTTTGGTGGGCGGCCGTAGTGTAGGGTTTAGTAGTACGCTACGGCCAAATAATTTTTTATTTTTTTATTTTTTTTATTTTTTATTTTTTTGGTGGTCGCCATTTAGGGTTCAGCAGCACCCCATGGCCAAATAAAGTAACCGAAATTTATTTATTTATTTATTTTACTTTTACTTTTTTTTATTTTTTATTTTTTATTTTTTTTGCTTTGCTTCCATTGTTTAGGGTTCAGCAGCCACAGCTAAAGAAAAAGTAGAAGAAAAAAAAAGACAAAATGAAAGACAAAAAGGAAGACAAGAAGAAAGACAAGAGGAAGACAAGAAAGAAGACAAGAAAGAAATCAAGATAAAAAAGAAAAGATAAGTAAAAGATAAAAGAAAAGATAAGAATAAAAATAAAAAATAATTAAAAGAATTGTTTGTTTACAATGTAAGGGATTGAAGAAAGACAATAATTGTCGGTTGTTTTTTAAAAAATTAGACAAAATAATTTATGCGTTTGGGGACCAATTGTATGATTATATGGCCAAGTGCATAAATAGCGAATTGTGTGTTTATAGTAAACATATCCATTATTATTCATTTAACAAATTATTCAAAATGTACTAGAGGTGTACATTTGTGTTCTAGAATGTACGTTGTCAATACATGACGGTGGAATTGGGTCTTAGGTGGTAATCGGCATGTCCACATTACTAAGCTTTGCAGTTTCATCAAACTTGCTTAAATAGAACAACGGTTAAGGTGTCCTACCCTATACTCGATAAAATATAAATTAGTTATGAATTTTCAAACTGTTCTGTGATGTTTAGTCCATTTGTGCCACTAGGTATCTTCCATAAGCGCCTTAAGAAAAGTAAGGGTCTTAACCTATAGCAAGTGAGACGTTGGTGATGGAGCAAATAGGGGCGGAAATGGAGGTTGGGAATAGATGGCGGATTTGGATCAATGGTGGGTATAGGGTGGATTACCTTACATGGGTTTCACTGAATGTTACCAATTTTGCACTTAAAAAAGATTTAACTAATTTTTTTGTGCAAATTTACATAATAAGGAAGTTGATGATTGCCAATTCCTTTCAATGCACATCATAAGGTAAACCATCTTATTTATGCCACTTTGTGGTCACTATATATCAATGTACTATACTAGCACGTAGTAGCACAAATAGAGTGACTTTTAAATTGTGGCACAATTTTTATTTTTATTGCAATTACCAACCCCATGAAATTCACAACCCAAATTGGAAAAACATCTTTCTTATAGAAATTGGAGTTTAGTTTGATTGTTTAAAAGAAATCATCATTTTGTCAAAAAGTTAAAGGGAAAAAAGCTGTCATTAGCAACTTGTGGCTTTGTTCAAATTAGAGTAAATGAAAGCTTTCCCTTATTTAGTGCTTGTTGATTAAAATAAACAAAAATTTTGAAACCAGCTTTGAGGCAAATTCATATAAATAAATAAATAAAAACTTCTATTTACTTTGGCCTTAACGAAGTGGTCGGTGGCAATGAAAATGCACCCTAAAATCCACATAGTTGGGCTCTAAGATAATTACATCTAATTATGACATCTACAAATGGAGTATTCTTTGTTATTAAATTGACCACTTTTTACCCCTAAATGCCCAAGGAATGAAGGGCATAACTAAGAAGTGTTATAAAATGCTACTTCTGCAATTTTGATGAAGTTTGGTACAAAAGACAAAATGAGAAGCATGATGTTTAGTAATTATTTGTATGGTCAAACTTTTAGAATATGCTTTAGACACTCATTTAATCAATTTAGAAGCATTTATTGTTGAATATTCACCAAAATTATAATTTTTCTTTTCAGAATTTCAAATTTGATGTGATTGGTTAAAACTAAACATTTCATTCTAAGATTTTAAAAAGAATTATTTCTGAAGGAGACAACATAATTACTTTTCCCAAATAGTAAATTTTATAAGACTAGGACAATATTGAAGTTTTTCTTTTTGAAAAATTCTCCTCAGTGGAGTTTAACCTTAACTGCCTGAGCGTGCGTTTTTTGGACGATGTACAAATTTCATCCATGATTTCTCATCTGTCATGCATTTTTTGCAGTGTGAATTTTTTGCCATATATTTTATGGGAAGTTAGCTTCATGAAAGTGTGATTTGATTAGAAAGGAGATGATTAGTGAAATTTTTATGCCTCATTACATGTTGTGGCGATTCACCCAAAATTTTGGAGATTTCAGTGTAAAAGTGCTCTTGAAAAAGTCAACTCATAAAATTAAGCAACCTAAAAATCTCCAAAAATCACTTCACTTAAAATATTACATTTCAACCAATCACAACAAATTTCATCTACAAATTGTCAATATCCTATTCGTAATTGAATTACCAAAAGAATTCTCAATTTCAAGTTTCAAATTTATACAAAAATATTGGTGATTGCAATCATAGATCTAAGCGTATGGATATAATCTAAAATTCATAATGTACAACTTTTATTCATACATCAAGTTCAAAATATCCCTCTTAGTTGCATTTTATAATGCATTTTTGTAAAACTGCCGAATTTGAACATCGCTCTAGGCATTTAGGGGTCAACTCGGACTGACATGATTCAAATTGGTTTGAAAAGTAGCATTGATTTCCTATTTTCAATTTTTTTCAATTTTTTTTACAAATTCTTGTTCATCATGGGAAATTTGTAAAAAAAAGGCAGCGACCATAAAATGGTCTTATGGTCATTTAGGGGTCAAAATAAAAACATGTTAGCAATTATGAGGAAATTTTAACACAACTAAGCATGTTGTATTTAGACATTGTATGCAAAAGTTATAAGAGTATAATTTTTTCCCATATATAACCTAAAAAATACTAGTTTTGATGTTAATCCCTAAACGTTAGAGCGTCTAGAAAGTGGACGACTAACATATTCAAACCCTTCTCATGTTCTCATCAATGCTTGGATGAAAGTCATCCAATTTTTTTGGAGATTCTTCACCAAGTTGTTGTCCTATCTCACGGTTGGATTTAGTCATACTTGATTACATATTTTTCTAAAATTACAAATGTAGAAGTATGTCAAGTCGTTGACCAAGCCAAAATTGCATTGACTGTAGATCAAAAGTGGCCTTGCAAAAATGAGGTCATAGATTTAAGAAACACAAAAATTTCAAAGAATCACCACGTTTAAGAGTATCCCATTTCAAATTCATTCCAACAAATTTTACTCAAAAAATATTAAATTTTTGTTTGTAATCGAATTTAGAAGGAATTTTTAATTTTAACTTTCAAATTATATAATTAAATATTGGTGATAGTATGAGTGAATCGAACCGTACATATGGAATCTAAAATTCAAAATCTAGAACTTTCATTTGTATATCAATTCCAAAATTATTCTTCTAAATACTAGTTTATGATGATTTTTCTCAAATTGTCGATTCCAAGGACACCCTGGTACGTTTAGGGGTTAATGTCAATTGTGTATATTCATAAATTCAATAAGTACTCTTTATCAAACATTGTCCTAGTGTCGATCTAAATTAGTTGTAGTTACCTTAGTGCTCAGTGTTCAAAGTTGAAGGCTCCCTATCAATTTATTATTTTTTAGGGAAATTCAATTCTAGCATTTCACTTCAATAAAAAAATTCTCATAGTTTACCATTATCCAAATTGATTTTTTTTTCTAGATAGTGTAATCCCATCCTGAGGTTAACATAGTCAAGAGGCATTATAGTGACAGGGATCTGAATTTCTATGTATAAGAGCATCTCCACTGCTAGGCCCAATAAGGGACTCACCAAGTGCTTATTCTGGGGGTCTATTGTTTGCTCCATATATGGCAACAACAGGATTTAGCCTCCACCGCTTCACGTAAGAAGGGCCCTGCATTGGCCGAATTTGCACTCGAAATTTCCAAAAATACAAGTAGCCTCATTTCCAACAACATGTGGACCCTTTTTGGAACTCAAAAAGCAAATGGATCGCAAAAATTTAGTGTTGTCCCACAAATGAGGAGCTTTGAAAAAGCTCTTGGGCCTTGAACAATGGCGGAGTCTATGGTGGGAACAAGACAGTTGCCAGAGCTAGTCAAGAAAGGTCGCAACCTGCTTTTTAGGCCTACAATTGAGATGCTCTAAGATTGTTTCCACTGTTGCTAAAAAAAAATGATGCACCATTTGCATTTGGTGCAGCCACAAACGGATATTTAACTAATTATGGACAAAACGACGAATTCTGGACAAAATGAAAAATTCTAAACAATTTGCAAAAAATTGTAGAAAATGCTCAATTCAAGACAATTGAAACTTTTATCGGTGGGTAGCCGAATTATATCGGACGCTGGCCGACACTTTTGAGGAATTTTTGATCAGAGTGCATGAAGGAAAGGCAGTGGGCATGAAGGCTACTGAATGTTATGGTGGACTTCCAACTCTCTACCATAATTCTTTAGGTAAAGAATTACGTGACATGTCCAATATTCCAGAATCTGCTACATCGATTCTCGTGCAACGATTTTTATTCTTAGGTGGTCTTACTTAGATTTAAAATGAACTATAGGTCATGGTCTATGCTCACATGGAACATGTCATTAAAGAAAATCAATTATCTACTTGCAATAAATTAACCCTTGAAGGAAATTGTAACCCTTTATGTGCACGTGTTTTTGCTTGTATTTTTGCCTTCGTTCTCATTTCTCATGATCAGGAATATTTTTGCAACTTTTCATGTTTCAAGCAAGCGGCACTAGCAAAACTAATATATTTTAACACTTTCATCTAGATTTTGAATCAAACCATCATAAATGGATGAAAATATGTCAAAGTGGATGAATTGTTGGTGATAAATAAATGCACTTTGTTCAAATTAAGCACTTTCTACAAATATTTCTGCCTTTTAGTTGTATTTTTCCATCTAAAAACCAAAAACTGGCTTATGAATGAAACTGACTATTCAATTCCAATTGCTACATGCATGATTTCCATCCAATTTCTTTTGTGAAGAATTTTTTTTGGTCATATCACCTCTTCAAGTTAAATTCAGATCATTCAAGCTGTTGTTGGATTTTACATGGGGATCCCAACTACAAAAAGAGTAGTTAAAACGGTTCACCATGTAGTGTATTTGGATTTTTTTGTTTTTTTCTTGCTTAAACTAAATTTAAGCCATAAATTTGAGATCTACTGCATTTGAACTTAACTAACAAAATGAAGCGTACCAAGTATAATTTCTACTTCACTTTGAATTTTTGAAAAACTTTGAAAATTAAGTGTTTTATTGGAGTTACAAGCTTAGTGAGTATTACCATGGTGGAGCAAAAAATAATAATTTTAGATACATAGATGATTTTCATTTACAAGGCCATATTCGTTATATTGAGACTTTTCGCAGTCTCATTTTTATCTTTGACTCGAAGATAAACCGTTTTATCTCCTTACTACTATTTTTTATAAATATTTAACAAAACCACCTTTTGGAATTTCATTATAGAATCACTATTTGAGCATTAATTTTTTTTTGTTTTCAATTATTATTTTTTAAATGAATTTTTGAATAACTGGCATTCTGTCTCAAAATTAGCTAAAAGTCTCAATATAACGAATATGGCCATTTACTGTAATGTTCTTCATTGTAAGTTTACGCCTTGGCTAAAAAAATTGGAATTTTTGAGTAAATTTTGTAATTGATATGAATTTTCTTTACAATCACTTCAAAAAATCATAGTAATTTCAAATTTTCACCAAATTTGATGAAAAATTCATGATTTGTAGTAAACACATGGCTTCATCTACTAAGAATAAAAAATTGAATAATTCTCTTATTTATAGTGGCAAAATTGAGTGTGACATGTATAGCATGATTCCATGGTCATAGGCCCTAACATTTAGGAATTAACAACTTCCAAGTTTCCGATTAGAAGCACCATTAGAGGAAAAATGGAGCTTCAAAAGGTCCCAAATATAAATCCCGCCGCTTGTCGCAATAGGTTAAAAAAATTAAAAAATTAAAAAACACAATAAATAAATGGTAGTCCAACTACTCCACATTATAACCAACCAGCTTCACAAACCCTAAAATATCCTCCAAAAATGCAAAAAAGACTCAAAACCTTCACCTCAGGGAATAAGGAATCAACCATGTCTTCTACCCTGCTAGCATCTCTACGGACGCACCTCTTTATAGCGGCATCAGCTTCCATCCTTGCTGCAACTATGATCGAAACTCAAGAAGCTCCGGCATAGAGAACGCACTCAATGGTTCCATGCGCATCTTCTCGCTCAACTTCGCGTCCACTAGTCATCACGTCGACAACAACTCCATATTAGCAAGGTATTTGCGACGCAAATACCTTGCCTCTTTCCTCCTTGTTGTCGGCCACTTCCACGCAGCCAAAGCAACCTCGAAGTCGGAAAACGCGAGGCGTAGCGCGTGGTCTTCATAGTCTCTTTAAAGGGCCCCCCTCCACGATTTGTATACAGCTACAAGGCGGGGAAGAAGCTCCATCATCTGCGCCCTATCTCCTAATGCGAAGCGCCAATCATTGGCAAAATTGCGCAACACCACTCGGAAGTACACCTGCAAAAACAAGTTCACCTAATCCACCATAGTGATTCACAAGAGCACAAGGAGAGCGAAAGAGGAATGCAAGAGGAACGCAAATTAAAGGAGAAGAGAAAGAGTACAAGATGAGCAAAAGAGGAGCACAAACAAACCCCTTGAGAATGTGTAGTTTCTATTATAATGGCAAGACATCAATCTTCATTGATATTCATTCTTTTAAATAACATTTTTCAACCCGGTTGGGCCCTTCTCTCTAAGTGACATACCAGTGTATGTGAGTATTTTATTTTATTTCATAAATTACATAAAAGAATGTTATATCACTTGCATGTGTCAAATCTAAAAAGAATTGAGATGTGATAGCCATATGACAACTGCTCTCTGTCAAATCCAAAAGGAATTGAGATGTAATAGCCGTATGACAACTGCTCTCTGTCAAATCTAAAAAGAATTGAGATGTGATAGCCGTATGGCAACTGATCTATGTCAAATCTAAAAAGAATTGAAATGTGATACCCGTATGACAACTGCTCTCTGCCAAATCTAAAAGGAATTGAGATGTAATAGCCATATGACAACTGCTCTGTGTCAAATCTAAAAAGAGTTGAGATGTGAAAAACATATGACAACTGCTCTCTGTCAAATCTAAAAGGAATTGAGATGTGATAGCCGTATGACAACTACTCTTTGTCTTGTAATAATTTTTCATGCCCATAACTCATGACATATAATTGTCACCAACACATTGATGTAGGTTATATTTACTTTAGATACTGTCTTGAATTGACAATGTCAAGTCACACCAGTTGTTAGACAATCCACGTTATGAAAATCTTCCTTTCCGAAAAAATCTACTTTGACAGTTGACAAATTTTTTTAGTGTATATTAGATTGTTGTATTTATAAATAATATAAAGAGTCTGCTTTCATAAAATAATTAAATGTACAATTTTATTCAAGCATAGTTCACCCAGTCCGCCATAGTGATTTACAAAAGCGCAAAAGGAACACAAGACGAGCGCAAATGAACCTTTGAGAATGTGTAGAGTTTCCATTGGAACGAGAAGACATCATCTCAATTGCTATTCATTCTTTGAAATAATAGTTCTCAACCTGGTTGGGCCCTTCTCTCTAAGTGAAATACTAGTGTATGTGAGTATTTTATTTTATTTCATGAATTACATAAAAGAATGTTTTATCACTTGCATCTGTCAAATCTAAAAAGAATTGAGATGTGATAGCCATATGGCAACTGATCTGTGTCAAATCTAAAAAGAA
This sequence comes from Pohlia nutans, assembly GCA_022496805.1. Taxonomy (NCBI): domain Eukaryota; kingdom Viridiplantae; phylum Streptophyta; class Bryopsida; order Bryales; family Mniaceae; genus Pohlia; species Pohlia nutans. The sequence continues at coordinate 20,770,180 of CM040097.1, forward strand.
TTGAGATGTGATAGCCGTATGACAACTGCTCTCTGTCAAATCTAAAAGGAATTGAGATGTAATAGCCGTATGACAACTGCTCTCTGTCAAATCTAAAAGGAATTGAGATGTGATAGCCGTATGACAACTACTCTTTGTCTTGTAATAATTTTTCATGCCCATAACCCATGACATATAATTGTCACCAACACATTGATGTAGGTTATATTTACTTTATATATTGTCTTGAATTGACAGTGTCAAGTCACACCAGTTGTTAGACAATCCACGTTATGAAAATCTTCCTTTCCAAAAAAATCTACTTTCATAGTTGGCAAATTTTTTGTGTGTATATTATATTGTTGTATTATATTATGTTTTTTAAAATTTCAAATAACTTTATGTGATTATTTTATCGTCCTCGTGCTTATAATTCATTTGTAGTTCTATTTTGAAATGTTACTTTCAAAATAATTTGATGAAAAACCCATTTCTATAAAGAATATTTTTTCACATATATCATATATAAGTCACTGACTCCACATGCCATAATTTTTGTAAATGGTCACCTTCATTTCACGTTTTTCTTTTGAAACAACTTTATTTAACATGGAGATTAGAGCAACTACAAATGAAGCTATATCATGTAAGCCTTTTGATATCAATTTTTGGTTTTAGAAAAGGGTAAGCTCTCACAACGACTCAAGAATTTTATAAAAGAACAAAATTACATTCTATTGCAAAAATGAATACATCAACAATTTCCATTGTCAAGAATAAGTACTCTATGGAAGACTCAAGACATCAAACGGTGAATGCCTAATTGCATTTTTAAATATGAGAAAAATAAAATAAAATCTACTAGTATGTAGTAGAGAGTGGATTTTTCCACAAGATGAAAGTACCAGTTGTTATCCATTTAACAATTTTGCCTTAATGTACTATTAATGTATATTTATGTTTTAGAATATATTCCATAGCCACAATTCCACCCTCATGTACCAATGGTGTATAGTTTGTGTTCTAGAATGTACACCACCATTATTTGACGACAGAGTTGAGGGATCTGTTTGGTATTATATATGTTTACCTTGTTTATAATATGTTCACCCTTTTCTCGTGCAAAGAATTGGCCTTGATCTTCATAATTGTGCACCTTGTCAGGGAATCGAGGAAATGGTTACAATCTTTAGCTTAAGATGGACTTGTCATTTAATTTAGATTTCAAAATTTTATTGTTTTTTCCACTTTCCACGTCACATATATTGTCTAGGATACTGATTCCTCCAAAGAGGAGAAGGGTGTGACTCTTAACCTACTAAAGAATGTTATGTTTAGGATCCATTTGAATAAAGAGGAATCTACTGTCCTATCTCTCTGTTTGCACTGTAGTTGAGTTGTACCGTAGCCAACCGTAAGGTCAACAAAAAATAATTCTAAAAAGAGAAACTCAAATCTTTAGGAAATCATGTTTTCAAAAAATTCTATATTTTTAAAAAAGATGAACAAGAAAATATTTAAAATTGTTCATAGAATCTTTTAAAGAATCTACTGAGAATGTTTGGACAAAAAAATCAATTATTTGCCAAGAGCTCCTGACCCTGATGGCCGGGTACAATAGACAGAGACCTGCCAACACGTGTGAAAAAGACATAACATTCAGTAGCCTTCAAGAAGGCTGCGTGTTAGTTTCATCCACCTTTATATTTGAAGTGACTAGTGATCTGTAATTGAATGGGCTATTGAATCAAATAAAAAATTACAGGACACTATTGAATTGTGACTGACTAAGTGAGTGCTTTTGATTACTATTCACCATGGTTAGTTGCTCTTGTTTAATACCACCTATCCCCATAGCTACTGATGTGATGTGGAATATCCCACACCATTTTATTGGGGGATGAAATGATGTGGGATATTCCACATCATTCTGTTGGGGGAAGGTAGCAGTCACAGAGGCTACTGAACATTGAAATGTCCTTGTTAAGACACTTGATCTTTTAGGGGTTAAAAATGACTGAAGCGTTTTAGTAGTCTCTTCCCTGGTGGGGCAGAGACAATAAATTAGCTTGGTATAGAGGCCCTTAAAAAAATGGTTCTCACACTAGGGCAAGAATGTTATGACTGTACAGTGGGGTCCAACATGGAATGGCGTTTTTGGTTTTGCAGTGAGAAAAATTTCAGTACTGCCAACTTTGAAAGCCTCCCGAGAGCTCAAATATTGGTATTTTACCACGAAAATTTTACCAGAGACTTATCTTTAAGTTAATTATATGTATGCCAAATTTCAAGGCCAAGAGATTCACCAAAAAAACGTTATTCAAAATCTACCAACATTGGTAGTTATTCACTGCTGCCAACTTTGACAACCTCCCAAAGATTGAATTAATTTTTTTTTGCCATGAAATTCTTGGAAAAAGAACTTCTTTATGTTAATAACATATGATAAAAATTTCAAGGCCAGAAGATTAATACAAAAAATATACTGACAATCTACCAACATGTGTAGTTGTGGGAAACAATGGGGGAAACTTTGCTACCAACTTTGACACCCTCCCTACGGTTGAGAACTTGTCTATTTACCATGAAATTTTTGGTACAACATGCTCTTTATGACAAAATCATTCATGCCAAATTTCAAGGTCAAAAAATCTATACAAAGAAAATTATTTACAATCTACCAATGTGTGTAGTTTCCCCCATTGTTTCCCACAACTACACATGTTGGTAGATTGTTAATATCGTTTTTTGTATTAATCTTTTGGCCTTGAAATTTTTATCATATGTTATTAACATAAAGAAGTTGTTTTTCCTAGAATTTTATGGCAAAAAAAAAATTAATTCAATCTTTGGGAGGCTGTCAAAGTTGGCAGCAGTGAAAACATTTCCACAGCTACCAATGTTGGTAGATTCTGAATAACGTTTTTTGGGTGAATCTTTTGGCCTTGAAATTTGGCATACATATAATTAACTTAAAGATAAGTCTCTGGTAGAATTTTCGTGGTAAAATACCAATATTTGAGCTCTCGGGAGGCTTTCAAAGTTGGCAGTACTGAAATTTTTCTCACTGCGAAACCAAAAACGCCATTCCATGTTGGACCCCACTGTACAGTGCCCACAAAGAAGTTTACGTTCATTCAGTTTTTCAAAGAATTGAATCAAATAATTAAATTTATAAAAAATATTTATATTTATATTTATATTTATTAAACCATTTGAAGTGTGAAAAAAATACTTCTTTGGACAATTTTTGGATCAAATATTAAAAAAATACAATATTTGTATTCAAATTGAACATTTTTGAACTAAAAACTTCAAACATTGATATTTTAGTAAATATGACCCCAAAACTCATGATTTTTGTTTTTACATGATTCTACAAAGGATTTGCATTCTTTCCATTGAAAGTTTTATAAACCATAAGTAACAAAATTTGTATACATAGTTTTTTGAATTAAGCGTAAAAAATGAAGGTTTGAATTTCAAATAAAAATAGATTTTAGAATTATCTTTTATTATCAAAACTCAATTGTATGTGTGGTTCATCTTGTGCACTACAACTTGTCCAAATTAGGCTCAAAGCTTATAATTTTTGTAAATTTTATTGACAATTCTCTGAAAAGTTGAATGAACGTAAACTTCTTTGTGGGCACTGTACTCATCTGTAGCTTAGTAAGGAGCACAAGGGACACAAGGCTGGAGACGAGGCTGGTGGGTGGCCATGGCGATGGCGAAGGCAGCGTTGATCGATCATCCTCCGCCTTTAGAATGCATCGACCTGGCCTCTCCTCACAAGCTGGCCAACGCTGCCGGAATTCGACAGGTACGAACTAGGTGTACATGCAGCTTCATTGCACTTCTCCATTTCCATTTCCCAAGTTTAGATTTCCTCCATTAATTGTACAGTACATGATCCGAATTCCCTCATCAACTCGTCACACTTGGAAATGCCATCATGTGGTCTCTTCGTGTTTTTCTCTCCAAAATCCACCAGTCTTGAGTGATGTCATAGGTTTCTCAAATCTACACGTACCCTGGTTGTGGAAAATAGGACATGCTGACTTGCAAAACTAGGCTTCAGATTTGAGTAACCTAGCATAATCTCAATTAGGACGCAACGTGATACAAAGTACAGTGATGTTGCCAAAAATCTTCAGAAATTATGTGTCTGAAGAGAAACTGGAAAGTGAAGAAGAGAGTGGTTATGGACTGCATAACTGGCGAGGGACGGGAGTCCCAAGCCGGGTACGGAAAATAAATCTTGAGTGTGTAGCCACAGACTGATATAGTGACACATTTATCGCGCATTTCCTGGAGTAGGTTATGTTAAATGGTTGCCTGCCTGTCATATGTAGATTGTAATAAAGTCTGTCATTGAGATCATGTGCTTCATAACTCAAATTTAGATGTACTTTAACTCTAGGTTTGAGTTGAGTCATCTAGCATACTCTCAATGACAGAGGATGCTTCATTTTTAGGTGATGGAGTGGTGAATGGTGAATAATCTCAATGAGATTATGATCAAGGAGGTGAGCTTTTTGCTGCGAGTGAGGGCTTATTTATTGCTGACAATAGAATTGATTGCAGGCGTGTGTGAGTGCGGGATTCTTCTACATCATCAACCATGGCATGGACCCCAGTTTTGTAGCGGAGGTTTTCGAACAAAGCAAAAGGTTTTTCGCCCTTCCCGTGGAGGAGAAGATGAAGGTGTTTCGTGATAAGAATCAACGTGGCTACTCGCCTTTTGAAGAGGACATGTTGAACCCAGGCTATCAATCTCGAGGTACAAAACAAACTGGTTGCTTCTCACTTGCTATTTTGAGCCCTTCCAGAGCTGGTGAGCGCCTTTGGTCACATAGGACAAGAAAAAGCTACTTTTTCTGCAATTTCAGTCAGTGAAAAGCGAGTTGAAAATAACGGGTTTGTTTGTAGTGCTATTTCTCAATTAGAAACGAGTGTAATGACCAGGGTTGTCATGTCTGTCATTTTTTTTCAACTTGGCGTCGAGTGTATAATTAGACGAGTGTTAATTATGTTAGACAGTATGTTCCGATTATTCTCTAATATTATAGAATATTCTCTATATATTTAAAGAATTTTCTTATATGACGGGTGAGGAGGTCAATTAGATGTCTTCAACATCATGTTCGACACTTTATCTAATGGTCGAGTAAGACAACTGTGGTAATGACCTTTTTGGCTATGGAATATCATGGTGTTTTAATTCATGTGGCAGGTGAAACCAAGGAAGGCTACTACATAGGGCTTTCCATTCCAGACAGTGATGTGCCTCTCCATGGACCGAACCGATACCCCTCTGCTGGTAAGTTGCTCTGTCAGAATTCTATGGTAGAGATGTTGCGATTAGTAGATTCCTAGACCATGTATGATCCTAACAGTGCCCATGTTTAGGTTCGTAAAAGCAAGTATGTTTCTTTAGTGTCCTCATTCTGGCAAGCATACTCTCCGGGGTGCACTCTACATTATGTTTGAGAATTGCATGCGTTCATGACCCCTCTAAAAACCCATGTATACGAGGGGTTATGTCTAAAAACCTTTGTATACAAGTCTATTTCGTTCTAAATATATGTTTAATGTAAGCATACATCAATATTTTCAGCTCTAAATATGTTTATTGTATGTATACGTCATACGGCAGTGTTCAAATTAATACCCCTACTGTGCACTCATGTATACTTGTTTGTGTTTAGTATAGTGCACCTCCGGGGGCATTCTCTAAAGGATGGTTGAAATGGTTGCACTTTGCAGTGGTGCTGCCAGGATGGAAAGAGACTATGGATCGATACTATCAGGAAGTGACGTGAGTTTGATACAGTCTACCCTCCATAAGATGACGATATTATTGTTTTAAGCAATACACATGTGACAAGTCATTTCTATGACTAATCCCAAACATGTAATAACAGAGAGAGCAACTGTATTATGCAGAAAGCTCGGTAAGAGTTTGACACCGCTGCTTGCATTAGCGCTCAACCTGGACGAATCCTACTTTGACCAAAAAGGAATTCTAGATCAACCCACAAGTACCATGCGACTTATTCATTACTCTGGTGATCTCCGCTACCACTGTAATAATGATGTTTTTGAAGCTATGTTGGACTCGGAGAGGTGTAAGAGCATGCGCACCCTAGGCCTGTATCTGGAAATTGGATGTAATATCTTTTATTTAATGTTGTTTCTGCAGGGCAAGTGAGAGAGCCACGCTTTTTGGGCCAAATTTAGTGATGCTTCTATGGTTCCTCTATAGTCCTATAGCTAATTCAAGGAAGGATTTGATGTCCTAGATTGATGAACAATAATGATTACCCATGTATAATGATTGTGATTGGTTCACGTTCTATTAATATAGAGTAATAGAGGATGATTATAGCGGTTCAAGGATGTGGAGAGGATAGCTTCTGACACCAAATTTTGGATGTGATTATTCTACAATGGGGTGAAATGACAGGAGAAGGATGTGCATGCTCTAACATAACGTTCTACACGATCCGTGCTGACTGTCCACCCTTTTTACTGCACTTAATTGCCTGCAATAAATAAATAGTTAGTTGAGTACCAAATGAATGCTTGAATTCATTCTTGACCCTAAACCCTAAACCCTACAACATCTGTGTCAAAGAAAAAAGGTATCAGAATACCTTGGATACCATAATTCTTCCTTGAATGAGCAGTTGGGCTCAAGGTCAGTTTGATCACAGCTCCGTTTAAGAATGTTATGTAGAGTCTAACACTTAGATGATATTGATCTTCTATTTTCATTGCATGTGCGCAGCGGAGCAATCTGATATTGGAGGTGGGGTGTTTGGAGCTGGTGCTCATTCCGATTGGGGCTTTTTCACGCTTCTGGTTACAGACGATGTGCCTGGTCTTCAGGTCTGAATTGTCTTAGTTTTTGGCATTTTTTTTGAAATATTTATCCTATGTTTTATACTTCAAACGTGAACCTTGTACACTTCAAACACGGCGGATAATGAAAGTGACACAAAAACTACATATTACTATTAAAAAAAATCCATTTTCTGAGTACTGAGATGACTTTTTTTGGCCAAAAAAAACGTTAAGTTAAAACATGCCAAAAACTAGGACAAATATATCCGGACACAGGGAGTATTACTTACCGGTGATTGAATGTGATGAGATTAAGGTGGATAGTCTCCTAATGCAGTGGCAGGATAGGAGTAGTAGAGAGGAGAGCCAGCGTTCCATAGGGTACGCAATTTAGTCTTATCTGAAGTATTAATAGAGGATCTTAGTTTACGTATTTATAAAAACTAAATCATGTGAATGAACACTACGACAGAATGAGGCTTTTCTCAGTGGTCACTTCTCACTTGGTGTCTGTAAATGGTCACATAAGTCAAAAACCTAGTCCATCTTTTGTCTTATGTGATCAGTTGCACTCACCAAGTGAGCAGTGACCACTGAGAAAAGCCTCATTTTGCCGTAGTGGAAAGGAATCCTTACAAGACTCAAATTTTGATTAGACCTTACGTGGGACAACTAGCAGTCATACATTGCGACCTTATTACAATATCTACTTGCTCTGCTTCTTCATAAGGTTTGTGATTTATGAGGGTCTTTGGAGAGCACCATGAAACCAGTAACTCTATAATAGCGGTGGTTATGCAAAGGATGTTCTTCTCTGATAGCAGACTGTCTGCATGATACTCCTGTCAGATATGCAGAAACAAGGATGCAGTGCCTCAAGTTTGGGAGGATGTTCCACCAATGAACGGGTGAGAGACATTTGCAACAACTCATCTAAACTTGTGAAACTAAAAAAAATGCAGCCAACTTTGTAGCTTATAATCTTACTATTAAGGAACCCTGAATGGTTGAAAATTTGTAAGTGCTAATAAATTCAAGTTGGTTGGAAGATTCTACGGTTGGATCAGTCAAAAAGCTTTTAGATCGAAAAATATTTGCCTTTTTATGAGAAGGGGTACTTTTAGGCAGCTCTTGAGTGTTTGGAGAGAAACATAATCTTGGTCCTTTAGAGGTTAAAGATGGATGTAAGGACTTTTTCACTTGAATGTGTTGATGTTGTTGTTCTTTGCAGGGCCTACATTGTAAACCTCGGCCAGTTGCTTGAGAGATGGAGTAATGGGCTCTTTCGGTAATAAAAATTATATTATACTCTTCCCCTTGACCTGTTGTTGCATCCTGACTCATTGATATGAAGAACAATTTGCTTGCTCTTTAATTTCTTTATCTAGCATAACCTGTTATGTACACTACACCCGGATTCGCAGCAGATTTCTTTTTTGCAGTGCTACACTTCATCGAGTCATTGGCAAGGGAGTTGATCGATACTCCGTAAGCACCATGCAAACCCTAAACTAGTGCCTTCTTTTGCATCTAGGTTAACCCTTAAAGGACAAAGGATTCATGGTTAAAAAATGACAAATTTAATTGATCATATTATAAAAATATAATTCAGATGGGATCACATTTTAAATCATTGGAATCAAAGATGAACATTGCATGTGTTGATCAGAAAGAAACAAAAATTGAACAAAAGGAATTCCATATAGGGCCTACTCAAAACTGCTAAGTGGCTTTTTTGTCCTTTAGGAGCTAAGGTAGATGATGCTAATGGCGATTTTTGAGAGATCAGTAGAGATCTTTGGGTACAAGAGCCAAATTTTTTGAGATCAAAGTTTGATCACTATGTATGAATTTTTCATGCAATTTCAAAGTGGGAGGTTGTAAACGACCACAAGTGATAGGAGACAATCCCATTTCCATTCAAAGATGAGTGACCATGAATATTTAATTAGCCAAGTTATGCTTTCACCACTTGTTAATAACCCCGAGCAAGTGTATGAATAGATGGAGTTTTTGCTGTTAATGTGGGAAATGGGATCAGGTCCCTAACAATTATAGTATCCTCTTTTTTTCTTTTTCTTTTTTCTGTTTTTTTCCTTTCTTTTTTTATCACGTACGACCCAAACAGGTTGCAGCGAAGGATAGACTGTGCCCTTGGCATATTACTCCAAAGGTGACACCCACATAAGTCCGGTACTTTTCCGGGATTTATCCTCAACCTTAATCTGGAGGTAATCTGACTGGGGACTCGTGTTAAAATGAATTGCAGATACCATTTTTCTTTGAGCCCAGTTATGAGTGGGTGGTGGAGTGCCTGCCAACTTGCTGTTCTAAAGACAATCCGCCAAGGTAAGTTAAAAATCTTGTTTTTAGAAATGATATTAGGGGTGTCACTGCGCTTTCGAGAAGTTGATTCTCTGAAGATTGAGAACCTGGGGAGAGAATTCAAGAGTCAATTGTGGCCATTCACCATAAACCAAGCCGTGACACCCCTTAAATGAGTGTGAAGAATAAGAACAGTAGCAAACTAGGAAAATTTACCTGCGGAAGAGAAGAAATTAAGCTTCTCAATCTTCACACCCATTCTTCACCTCCTGAGAATGAAGCTTCTCAATCTTCAGAAAATGGGTAATTCACAATTCAAGGAGAAAGTGCCACATACCCATTCTCAATCTTTAGAGAAAGTGCCGTGACACCCCTTATTGTTGAGGATCTCTTCCAATTTTATTTTATTTACTAATTCAAGGTATACAAATTGTAAGTGTAACATTTATTCTGGGGTGCATAATCAAGTATTGACCATATTGGTGGGTGCAGGTATCCTCCCACCAGGAGTGGTGACCATATCGTGAACCTTTACAAGCAGACCCACAAGAACGCATTCCTTGGACTGGCGTAGCATTAATTTATAGCTGACCAGGTATTTTTCTTACATAAAAGTTAGCAACCAGCTTCAGAGGCCTACCTTACAAGACACAATCAGTAAAATAATAAATGAATGTATACCAAGTGGCTCTCATGAAGTATTATTATAAAAATAAGATAAAACATGTCCTTCTCATCCAAGTGGTACAAATACTGACAACAACCATCTGCATCATTTTGCTCTTCTCAACTTCGGTGAGGCTGACGCTACCACCAAATGAAGTATACTTCTGTTGTTACAATCTGTGCACCAAATCAAAAATTCAATCAAGAGTCCCTTGGGCACTGTACTGTACATCATGTTCATACAACACTCTGATGATGCATAGTGAAACAATTTTTTGTGATTTTTGCATGATTTTAGAAATTTGCAGTAAATAATTGTTGAAATGTAGTAAATGGCATATTAGTCTTTGTCCTACAAATATCAGTCACTGAACAGTTACGATTCTGGTCAAAACTGTCTGATTTCTGAACTTTCACATTGGAATTCTAAGCAGAGCAAAAGATATTACAGAGCTTGGAATATCACTCACAGCCTTCCTGTGCTTCGATCGATCGAGTCTGAATTGCAGAGACCTAACTTGAATGCTGCAGAAATACCTCCAGGTTTTCTCACAAATTTGCTCATCTGATTATAAACCCTAGCACAATAATAGTGTAATTCATAACCACGAATTCACCATCTTGTACTCTTGTAGCATTTTGTGTCCTCATTGTTCACCATCTGCACTATCCGAAGGTGGAACTTGTTCACGAGAGCCATCTGGTGGAAGATGTCTCCGCAGTCTTATTAGTGGAGTCCGAAACCAATTCATTAAGCCATGTAACGCCAGCCAGTGATCTATCTCAATAACTCTAGTCGAACACCTGTTGTTTTTCATTTCCCATTTCGTGGGAACAGTGAACAGTGACTGAATATTATGCTTATATTTTGTCTTCTTGTGACCAAAACCACTCACCAGCACTGACACAACCCATGTGCTTGGTGTGGTTTCATTCCTTTTTTCATTTATAGTAAGTGAAAAACGACACATTTCCTACTAGTGTAAGCTAGTGCAGGGTATTAACATTCTCACTATCACACTCTACTATGTTATAACAAGGTGCATGTAAATGTGATAATAAGAAGTTTATGTGTATGTGCAAGCACACTCATATTAATCATTTTTGAGGATGATAGTCAAAACAACTTTTAGTTGCATATTATTTATAATTTATTCTTGCACCCAACTTCAAATACTTTTTTAATGTCATTTTTACATGCAACTTTCTATGTTTCAAAACTTCATATTATCACATGCTTTTTGGGCATCCAAGTTGTGACATTGAAGAGGTTTGAGTGCGAGTTTGTGTACGATACATGATACCTTCAAGCATGCTTCCATTTTAGGTTTTCAAGATATTGCCTCATTGTTTACTGGTGGAGGGTAGGGTTGGCATATTTGTGTTGAATATTTAATTCCTTTTGAAAAACAAGGTTTGACAAATGGAATACTCACAAATATTCTTCAAGATTCTCTTTTTCATCATACAAAAGGAAAAATTGAAAAAAAAAGTTCCTAAAAATTTTGGCATTCAATTTTAGAAATATCTTTTGCCGACCCTACCCTCCACCTCTCGTAGTGTCTTGAGTGATCTTCCTAACATTGATATGAAATTTTGCATAAATTTGATAGAGAACTGCAAGGTTTGTACTAGAGTTGTGCAGGTAGTAAGAGGTTTTTACTGCCATTGTCACCACTAATTCCTTTAACTCCTAAAGGACCATGCTCATCCCTAAAATTTTATTACTTTCATGTGATGCTTTCAAGATGCAGTTGTATCTCTCAATTGGTGTTCATGTAGAAAACTTCACCGTTGAAGCTCAAAGAGGACTTAGTCATGAGACTGTATATCAATTTTCAAAACAATTTCCCATAAGGTGATACATGATTATAAGGTTTGATCGCGAGTGGTTTTTTGAATTTTTTTAGCAAAATCAACAGGTCATTCATTGCAAACATTCTCATAAATTCTAGAACCATGATTAGCATTTCAAATTTCAAGAGCATACAAAGATGTATTGTATCTAGGTGCTCACAAAAAATGGTGTTCTAAAACTAAATACAAAAACAATGATTGATTATGGAAGATTTATGTTTGGATGAAGTGATAGATAGATAGAAACTCCGGTCCTCTTTCAAGGCCGGTGTGAATAAAGTGTCCGTTTGTAATGTGAATGACCCAATGCCCACCGGGCAGAGGGCCATTGGAACGAAACTACTCTCTCCTCCTGGGAATGGACACTTTAGTAACAAGTAACACAATAAAAGTAACCATGTACTAATGGTTGGGTATTTGTTTGAGTATAAGGTATGCTTTTGTATTTAGTTCAATCGTCAAGTTATGAGTTCTTTGGTTGGTTGGTGAAGGGCAATGTATCACATTTGTGTGGTCCGGGTTCGATTCTCGTAGGGTCGTTTGAGCAGTGGTGTGATATACATGACTTGGTGCTGCTAGTGGTTATCATGGTAGGAAATTTGTACCAACCAACCGGTCCTACCTTGCCCTTGAGACAAGTGCTTGCACTAAGCTAGTGATCGAAAAGAGTAACTAGTAGTGGTCTTCACCACTACCCCCCTTCTTTTTTCAGTTTTGTGTATTCATATTATGTTAGTATTGGTTAGTTGTTTTCTATTCGTCTTTTATGTAGAAGGATTGAACTGGCATATTGTATAGCAATAGTGTTTATAGTTTTGAATGTGTGCTTTATGGCGGTTTCACAAAGATTGAATTTTGTTTCGAGTTGTTTCATTGAGGGGGCATGTGCAGTTCTTTTAACTCCAGCCGAGATGACTATGAGTGGGTCTACTTTCCATTTTTGTTGGGTGAAGTGACTTGCAGGTGACTCGTTGAGCCGGTGTTTGTGATTGTTATTAATTGTCACATTGCATAAAATGTGTAAATATTTCAAATATATTTTGGAATATTCCAAAATAATATAAAATATGTAGAAAGATTCTAAATATTCCAAATATTTTAAATATTTTGAAAAGATTCCATTTTAAATATATTTAAACATTTTTTGTAATTATACTCGGGGTGGTTGCTACGCAAAAAGTAGAAAACCACGTGAGTTAAACTATAGAGTTCTTTTTATTCATTGGAGGAAAATATTCTACCTAATTATAAAATTTTATATGTAATATAGGACACTTTAAGTTCAAGTAAGGAATAAATCAAGAATATATTTGGAATATACCTATAATATTCTAGATTGTACTTCAAATATTCCATTTATGTGATAGCCCCCATTAAAATACCCTCTTAACGCACATGGTTACACTAGATACATGCTAGTGACCTCCCCGGGTTATTATATAGTGTTCATGACGTAGTAATGGCAAATGCTTTATATATTGTACACTTTATTTTTTAACAAATTAGATGCCCTAGTGTAAAAATGCCCTCCAGGTCATCAACCTCCCTAACTACCATGTCCCAAGTTTATGGGTCTTGACATTTTAGTTTTTTCCCGGTGGATCGATCAATGTAATTAACTGATATTTAACTAATTATGGACTTTTAAAAATCTAGAAATAATATTGAATGCATCTGCCGAGGCGCCGACAAAATTAAAAAAACAAATTTTTAAAGTGAAAAATGTCCACATGCAAACTTTTTTGCTTCAAAAAAGGTCAAAACAATGAATCTTAGCCTATAGTTAGGTCACATAATTGATTTTTGGCCCAAAAAAAAAAAAAAAAAAAAACTTCTCTCAAAAGTGTCGGCCGGCGGCCGACATAATCCAGCTACCCACCGATAAAAGTTTCAATTGTCCAAAATTGAGCATTTTCTACAATATTTTGCAAATTGTTGAAAATTTGTCATTTTGTCCAGTATTCGTCATTTGTCCATAATTAGTTAAATATCTGTTAATTGTAAATCTTAAAGGATTTTTGTGTTCTTGTAACAAACATTTAAAATTCTCTAGTTAACATTGAGTCAAAATTATGGAATCTAAATAAGTTTCCAAAGCAATGAAATTATTTTTGGACACAATGTGTCCTCCTGGTTCTTTAGGGGTTAACTGTACTTGTTTATAAAAAAACCTATGACTAGTATTCATCCATCAAAAGTAGTAGCAAAGATAGCTTGAATCTAGACCTCTTCTAGATTTCACCTATTCTTGCCAAAGGATAGGGTATCTCAAATCTAAAAGTAGCATACTAATTAATAGTCCAATGAAACAATAGAAACACCAAGAATTAGTACCGGTATACCTATTGATGAAGACCATTTACCAAGCTTTAGATATCGTGTTAACCCTTAAAGGGCTCATGGGGATAGTAGATACGTTGGCATATATTTGACATTTGTTGTAAATAGAAAATTCCAAATTGAGACCCCAGTAGCTCATTAAAATCACGTCGATGTGAATTTTAGCTTCACTTTTGATTTTAAACCCATAGGAGGTGTGGAACCATGCCAAATACAATGGAATATTGGTGTATAATACTAGTCGGAAAGGGCTCTTTAGACCTTTAAAGGTTAACCACTTACTAACTACACTGAAAAGGTGATTAGTGTGGCCCACACTATTTCAAAGCTCGACACTAATCCCAAGATATCATCGATGTAAAGTTATTGTATCCCCACAAAACAGATAAGAACTCTAGTCCTCTTTCAAGGCTGGCATGAATAAAGTGCCTGTTTGACCCACCCTTATTTCAGATTGAAATGACATGAATCTGAGCAGATTAGACTGTGCTCTCAAACAACACTTCCATAAAAGAATCTCATATTCGTTAAAATGGAGGATTTGATGCAGTATCAGCTGCCTAACTAAAACCACATATCCAGATACCAGTCCAAGTTTTTGAGCACTGAGTACTTGAGCATCACAATTTTGATGCTACGAAACACAAAAGTTTTAGTCCAAAATGATCTTAAACTGTCTGGATGATCTTAGTTGTAAGTAGACTTGGTTCGATCATTCACTTTGAACCTCTAAAGAATATGATCATAAAGTGCATGAATCTCCTTTCTCAGGGAGGTCACTCTTTGTTTCCTTTAAGTATCATGTGTGAAGAAAAGGGTATTTAAAAGTACCCTAAAAAAGAAAAGTAATTCTCACTATAATTAGTAATATTCAAAGAATATTTTCATTTTTATTCTTGTAATCAGTTTTGAGCATCCTATATTAATGTAATTCATTTATAAAAAATACCTTCAAAAATTTATTTGAACCCTATCTTTTTTGCACGTTGTTACATAATATTTGGAAGTGACCTCCCCGAGCCCCCGTTTCATAGAAAGCCTCATATTCATTAAAATGGTGGATTATAGTGAAACGGGTACAATTTCAGTCGCCCAACAGAAAACTCATATCTTTACAAGTCCTTGGGTTTAGAGCTTTGCACATTTGAACATCACAACCTTGGTGCTATGACACACACTATTTCAACAAACATGACCATTATGTGCAAAAAAGAGTCGCATAGTCTTTGCCTTAATATTTATCTCAAATTTACTTTTACGACTTGTTTTTACTATCCAGCAGTTTAACGAAGCTTTTTTTTTTTAGTCTCTCCCATTTTGGGGCCAGAGACAACAAATACGTATGAGCAGCCAAACACACATGACACTTATTCAAGAGAATGGATTATTTTACAAAGTTGCACGCCTTTCAAATCAAATGAGCAGACTGTGAAGAGAACAGGAAGCTGTTAGTATTATTTCACGTTATGGACTCCTTGGAAGGGGTTCTCATGCAACCTCCGTCTTCTTATGAGACACAAACCCTTTGTGTGTCTGTTTGTACTTGTTCACAAGATGCTCACCACAAGTCAAGGGTGGATATCTGCACAAAATAATTGCACATAGAGTCATCTTTCCAAAATTCCAAGTTTAATCCCAAAAGGACCAAGAAGCTCAAATTGGGCCTCATGTTTTTTAGCAGTTTAAAGTAAGTCCTATGTAGACTTCCTTTTGTTCAAATTTATTTTCTTTTTACCAATAATAATGTTCTTCACTAATCCTGGTCGTATAAAATTTGGACCCATCTAAATTACAATTTCCACAATATGATTAATTGAATTTGTCATTTTAAAACCGTGAATCCTTGGTCCTTTAGGAGTTAAGATCTCGTGGTCTCTTTTACTAGTGTGGTCCCAAATGTTTATTCATAATTTACTTCAATTTATGGCAACAAAATTCACCCAAAAGTCCATAACTTCCACACCGTAGGTCCAAAAGCTATGAAACGACTTCAGTGCACCCTTTCTCGTCGAGAGCTTTCCGACAATACCAAGAACGTGCTCGGCAATCTAGGAGATCTCAACATAACATAAAATTTAACAAAACAAACAAACTACCTTCCTTAATATATAGATATTTGACCCATGTTCTTAACCCGGGACTAAAACGTCGATGTGCAAGTACACTTATATGAACCATTCTTGAAGAGGGTAGTAAGAACCACCACAACACAATGGAGGTATTTTCCTGAAGTAGAGAGCTTACTTGGGAGGGTTATCCTCTGAACAGCAGGTTGGAAGACACTCCACCAAACAGTCGAAATTTGGCTCAAAGAAAAAGGGAACCTGCACATATCAAATTTTTAAATGTAAGACACTAATACATACTAGTGATCACAAATAGTCACATGACACAAATAGGATTGTTTAACTTAATTTCCACTGCAATACTTAATCCAGTAAAATTCAAAGCAGGAACTGAAAGAAAGTGAAGTGAATTCTTACCGAGTATCTTTCAGTTCCCCGGCTTATGACTCGATGAAGGGTTGAACTGCACACACAAGGAAATTCCCATAAGTTCCAAGTGGAATATAAAATATTCTACCACTTCTGAAATAGCACAACAAGCTAGAGTCAGGGCATTTTTTTTTGGGCGAAATAGTGTGAGATTGCATAAGAAAAATAATCTTGCTAAAAAATGGTCAAAAATCATGAAATCTTTTGCCAAAGACTTCAAATTTAGAATTTTTTTAAAAAATTGGATGAAATTGCTAGATTGTGAATGAAAGTAATACAAAATTATGAGTATGTGATATTTTCTATCCAATATGTGGATGAATGTTGAAATATGGGGTACCACTATAACATTTTATATCGCCACTTTGGCACTTCATGAAAAATGAAAAAAAAATGCCCTAGCTAGAGTGGGTAGGTATTCTTATGACTACTCATGCACGGTCAGTGATTGCACACCTATGTTCCTATGATTGCACACCATAATCAATTAGGAGCAACAATAGGAACCAACAATGAAAATCTATGTTTACTAAAATCAATTATGAGTGACAAATAGGCAACGATGAAATTAAACGCCCTTTTTGATTCATGTGTAAAAGGAGACATTTCAAATTACATGCACTTGTAAATGTAACACTTTGCTGAATAAAAGGATAAGGACATACTAAGCCCCACGGGCTTACTTTTTTTTTGGAAGAATCTTGCTTATAACTTTTACTTCATTGAAATACATTGGGTTTTTATATGCCAAAACAAACATATTTAAGGCATCTATAATTCTTTAGAATAGAACCAAAGTCAATTAAAAAAGAGATTCATGCTTCAAATGGAGTTTAAAATAAATTTTGAGTGTGGCAATCAAGAAAACCATGTCCTTTTAAAGGTTTAGGTTGTGGTGATTTTTTTTTTAAACAAAATTTTCTTTTCTTTTCATATGAATTAGGGTTGTAGCAATAATAGGGATGACGACCCTATATCCAACACTTGATTAGAAAGAGGGATATGAATTTATTACCGGAAGAGCCCATTACTCCACCTCTCCAGCATGTCTCCCAGGTTCACAATGTAAGCCTTGCAGATGACAGGAGGGACAAAAGATTAACTCTTGAAGGTCTAGAGAGCCCTTTCCGACTAGTATTATACATCAACATTCCAATGTATTTGGTATGGTTCCACACCTCCTATGCGTTCAAGATCAAAAGTGAAGTCAAAATTCACATCGAAATGATTTTAATGAGTTAGTGGGGTCTCAATTTGAAACTTTCTATTTACAACAAATGTTAAATATACGCCAACGTACCTACTAACCCATCAGCCCTGTAAGAGTTAAAAAGACTAGCACTAATTCTTCAATTTGCCTGTGCCACACCAAAATAGTTAATTAATTAATTTTAAAAAATTAAAAAATCATATATACATACATACATATCACGTACCCCTTCATTGGTGGCACATCCTCCCAAACCTGGGGCACTGCATCTTTATCCTTACATATCTGCTAGCACAAATATTACATCCACTGAGTTGCATGATTATTAGACCCTTTCAGTTGTTTTTTCCAGTACTGTAGGAATGCAAAACTTTGTTGGCTCAAAATCACGAAAAAATTTGGCTCACAATTGTAAGTAGGACACCCATAAATCGCCACCAAGCCAAAACTGCCACTACTGGAATCTAATCTTAGACAATGAGTACATATTAGTACATCACCTAAACATTTGTTTTCAATGTTGATTTTAGATTGATTGTCCATTAATCCTTTAACGTCCCAGTTCAACACTGTTTTCAAAAATTCGTTATAAAATGTGTGATGAAAGCCGAAAATGGAGTTGATGTACAAAGTAAAGTTGTAAATGTCAATGTGAAGATCACATCTGTACGGTTGGACTTATCATATATTTCTTTAATATATTTTTATTGATTTTGCAAGGTTTTCTCTTGAAAATCGATTAAAAATCATGGATTAACGGAATTTTTTTTATAAAAATTGTGATGAAATTGGAATAACATGCACTACGAGATGGTATGGTTTCTATTATTTGATTCTACTTATTTTGAAAAATCATCTTTAAGGTCTCATTTTTTGAACTAAGAATGAAACTTGACATAAACCACTTGTGTTGTTTTTCCAAAAATCATAATAACCTATTTTGAAAATCAAAACCGTACAAAGGATAGTCAACTTGCACAAGAATCATGAGAAATTTTGGTGGATGAAAAATGTCCAGTTTGGATAGAATTCGAACAGTCAAATATTGGACGCAGGCACCTGAAAGGGTTAAACTTTGAACTTTTGCATTCGATATCCAAGTAATGCATTTTTGCATCGTTTCTAAAAATCACCTATCAATAATAAAACTTTGACTTTTGCATTCAGACGATTTTTGGGAGTCCTTACCTTAGTCATAAGAGTTCAATGGCGTGTACCTCGCTCTACATTTGGGATTCTTTTCTAATGTGTGAAAATTCATGAAATGATCTATGTAGTAAGTAAATAAGGTAATTTGTTTGTATGCTCGTTTGTATGTTATGCTGAGATCTTCCAGACAGTGCGCCCATCGGCTGCGTTCTTGGTATCGTCAGAAAACTCTTGACTAGAAGAGGTGTACCGAAGTCATTTCGTGGCTTTAGGACCTAGGGTGTAGGAGTTATGAATTTTTTATTGATCGTAAATTGAATTAAATTATGAATAAATTATTTTAAAAATAAAATAAAAGGTAAAAGCATGGCTAAATCACCTGGAGACCTGGCACGTCATCTGTAGCAAGAAGAGTTAACAAGCCATAATCAGAATGAGCTCCAATTCCGTAGATTCCACGTCCAATATCTGATTTCTCCGCTGCAACCCCCAGCCAGGATCAGGACAGTTTAAGTGGTCTTTAAGAGGCTCAAATTAACAACAGCAAAGAGAGCTGGACCCCCAAAGAAAACTGCATTACATTCTTGACACTTAAAGGACATGCTTTTAGTAATTTTCGCACTTAAAATCTCTTTTAAATTCCATTTTAAACATGATTATTTTTTAAATTTACTTTGGTTCTATCTAAAGAAGTATAGATGTCTTAAATATGTTTCTTTTGGCATTTAAAAAACTCCATTTGGTTCAATAGAATATATGTTATGAGCAAGATTCTTCAGAAAAAAAAAAGTAAGCCTGTGGGGCTTAATATGTCCTTTAAGGGTTAAAGGGACTTCACACACCTTGGGCCCAAGAAGCCTGAATTGGGTCTCATTTTTTAATTTTTTTAAAAGCAATTTTGAGTAGGTCCTATGTGTAGTTCTTCTTGTTTAAATTTCATTTATTTCTTGACCAACACATGCAATGTTCTTCACTTTCACTGATTTGAGTGATATAATATTTGGTCCCATCTGCATCATATTGTGCACAATATGATTTATCACTATAAAAGACCCATATTTTGCATGTTTTACATTTTGCAGGTTACATCAAGATGTTTCATGTTAAGAATAACATCAAACGTAACGTCATGTCAATACTGACAAGGGCAGGTCATCAACACTGCTCTAGAATGTGATGTAACAATCTGAGAAAGAAGAGCTGGTGACAAAGGGAGCAAGACTGACCAGAATAATGAAGCAGTCGTAGAGTGCCTATAGGATCGTCCGTAAACCCGGGCTTGTCGAAGTATGTTTCTTCTAGATTCAGTGCTAATGCAAGCAATCGGGTCACTCTTTTACTTAGTTCTCTGCAACACCAACCGCATTTCAGTGTTGATATGAACAAGGGAAGGGGCATTCATTCATAATCATGGCTAATATAGCACGAGTCTTAGAATATCCCGGATCCATTCAAATGGTTGCATTGAAAATGGAGTTCATCGTTGAGTTGAGAGCTTACACGAGCTCCGTGTGATAATGGTCCATGGTCTCCTGCCATCCGGGTAACACATCTGCATCCCCAAACTTCATGGTCATTCCAAAATTGGCATGATTTCTTAACTATATCGATAACAGAAACTAGAACAAAAGAGGGACTCGTTAATTTCATGAGTCACCAAATATGTGCAACAGTACTGTACCCTTCGCTAATGTTACATAGTTTTGGTTTTTTAAAGAATTGTCATGAAAACTTGATAAATTAGAATATTTGATGTAAAATTTGACATGTTGTAGTACACAAGATGCATAACACCTTATACAATTGATTTTTGATCTGAAAAATTAACTTATTTTGACCTAATATTTTTGTATGAAAATCAAAACTTAATTCTTTATTCTCAATTCAAACAATTATGATACAAATTTTGTGTACCAATGGAAAGAATGCAAATCCTTTCTAGAATTATGTGAAAAAAATAATCATGAGTTTTGAGGTTCATCTTATTGACTAAGATATCAACATATGAAGTTATCAATCCAAACCTACTCAATTTCCTAATTTTTTGTTGATTTCATCCTAAAATGTCTCATTTCTTAATAGTACACTCAAATACCTACCCAATACATTTTGCGGTTTTGGATTGTGATAATTTTAGTGCCTGAAATCGGGCCTGAAAACCCATTTTGAAAATCATGGCTTGACTTTATGTGTAAAAATTACATATCATTAGAGGGGGCTACTGTACTATATAGTGCCCGGCATAAGTTTCCGTCACTTCTTTCTAAATGAAAAATGGACATGAAAATTGATAAAATTAGAATCTTTGAGTGAGATTTTGACAAGTTGGAGAACACAAGATACACTACACATACATATGAGTTCTGACAAAGAAAATCTCATTTTGAACAAATTCTACTTGAAATTAGAACCTATTTTTTGACCTACTTAATTCAAACATATATATCAACATATTTTGTTACTTAAAGGATGTAATAATCATTATAGAAGAAATGAGGATCCTTTTTAGAATCATGTGCAAAAAAGAACATGCATTTTGAAGCATTATTGACTAAGATATCAAATTTTGAAGTTTCAAATCCAAAGTTGCTCAATTTTTAATCCATTTTTTTGTTTATTTCATGTCTCATGCAAAAAATCTCAAAAGATTAAAATTTCTTATCATACTACTGAAGAAGACTCAATTATTTGACCAACACACTCTCCGATTTCAGATTCGGATAATTTTACCACCTCTAGTATCATTTTGAAATTTGGGATTCTGTAGTGTTTCTGCCTCTGCAAGAGATAGAGACGAAAACTTTTGACCAGTGACTGTACTTTACA
This sequence comes from Pohlia nutans, assembly GCA_022496805.1. Taxonomy (NCBI): domain Eukaryota; kingdom Viridiplantae; phylum Streptophyta; class Bryopsida; order Bryales; family Mniaceae; genus Pohlia; species Pohlia nutans. The sequence continues at coordinate 20,791,876 of CM040097.1, forward strand.
AGATCTATTGAATACACTTGATTAATAAACAAAAAGCATGAACCCCACCAATTAGGGTTTTACGTACATACCGGGAGAAGGGTACTGATTTGGCCCAAGCAAAGGCTTCTTTGAGCGTGGGTCACTCTCAGGAACTGAAATTCCTATGTAGTACCCCTCCTTGCAATCACCTGCCATTTGTCATGTCACACAGACAACAGAAAAGATTAATTAATTAATTAATTAGAGTTTCTTTGATGGAAAATGGGTAGCCTGAAGATTGAAGGATTTCATTGATATAATGAGGTCAGAAAATCCAATTCCAAGAGTGTCTGTCATAAAGAATCTTGTACATATTGATTCTAAGTCATTCCGCTAGTAAAAACACCGTCGGCATAAACTAGAGAAGCATGCCCAAAAAGACATACAACTAGTCTAGTTCATCATGTGGGGTCTTTTCGCTAGTCTACGTAGGCAGTGTTTCTGCGAGTGTTCTATTGTTGATTTTAGGTCATTTATCCCCAAAAAAGAAACAAAATTTTGAACCCTCCTAATTTTTGTTTACGGTATCAAAATAATACGTACTTAGGTGTGTTGGAATCCCCTTTCCATTGCTAACAAGAAGATAGGCACTATGCTCAAATGTGAAAGGGTGCCGGTTATAGATGTTCATTTATCATTCTATTGTTGATCTTAGATCATTTATCCCAAAAGAAACCAAAACTTTCAATCCTCCTAACTTTTGTTTACGATATCCAAATAATACATACGTACGTGTGTTGGAATCCCCTTACAATTGCTAACCATACCTTACCTTTCGATTGGGTGTCTGGGTCCAGCACTTCCTCCTCAAAAGGAGTGTAGCCGCGGTGATTCTTGTCATGGATCACCTTCATTTTTTCCTCCAAGGGCAAAGCGAAGAACTTCTTGCTCTGCGTGAAGACTTCCTCCAGCAGCTGGGCATCCACGCCGTGATTCACGAGGTAGAAAAACCCCGACGTCACACACGCCTGTCATCGAAATCCATCCATCATGGCTGAGAATTTTGAAATCAAACTCAACCCTAAATAATAATAATAATAATAATAAATAAAAGGAAATTAAAATAGAGTTAAATCCATAATTCTGAATCCCCGGCTCCTTTTCCACCGACACAGGTACACTTCCAATTTTCACTTGCAAAAGTCTCGTTGAATCAATGATATATACTCCCTCTGTCCAGAAAATAAGTGTCCTAGTTTTTGAACATTCTCTTTCTGCAATATTTGTCCTATGTTTTGTACTTCAAACGTGAGCCCTGTCCACTTCAAACGGGGCGGACACTAAGAATGACACCAAAACTACATACTACTATTAAAGATAGATCATTTTTCAAGTAATGAGACGATTTTTTTAAGTTAAAACACGCCAAAAAGTAGGACAGTTGTTTCCAGATAGAGGGAGTGCTAGTTACCTTGCGGACTCGAGCTGCTGTTTGGTGTTGATCTGGTGCAGCCATGTCGATGCACTCCAAAGGGTAGCCACAGTTTGTATCACCTAAACTCCCCATCGCCACCAAATTCTCCACCAAAAATCTTTACTAAGTTGGCTAGAAAGTGGAACTCACTCACTCATTCACTCATTCACTTATTCACTTATTCACCCACTTACACCAACACCAACAAATTGATCAAGCAAGCCTATATAGTAACGCAAAAACACAATGGAAAAAGTCGTAGTTTGCAGGGCATCTGTGATAGAAACATGATTCCATGCAAGTGGAGAAGATGATCGATGATTCCTGTTCACGGAGTACTGTTCTGGGGACCTTGCAAAATCTCCCCCTAAGTTTAGCTAGTTTCCGCTAATTAATTCAAGCAAAAGCCTCAGTCTTTTATCACACATGCTGACAAGAACTGCGAACGCTTGTAGTTCCATGTGAGCCTCTCCCGGCAGCCGGAGTGTGACTCAACTTTGCTAAAATTGCTCTACTATCCCACTTCCTTTTTTTAGCCTCTTGGGGTTGACCCCATCATGCTATTTTCTACACTAATTCATCTGAGGATAAACAGACAGAGTAAACTATACGGGCCAGGGTGAAGAGTCTGTTGTGGGAAGTGCTGCCAACTTGGCCATATCATTCTTCACACCTTGCTGGACCACATCCTTTGCACTATAGTAGCATTGTAGAGAAACTACTGATAAAATTATTCAACTCTCCAACCCTCTTTGCTTGGCCCAGCTAAAGTTAGAAAAAAAAATTGCAATTCTTTGATCCCCTAAGAAATGCATGAGATTTAGAGGTGAACAATAGGGGTTTGAAGAATGTTATGACCACTAGGACCAAGTTTGCACGAGTTGAGGATAAAGAAGGCACACTACTTTTTGGTAATAGTGCGTGTGGTACTAATTACAAAGACTCATTAAATTTTGCAAAATCATAAAATTGGTGAGGGCTGAAATTTTTACTCAATGGTTGAAATCTTCATTTCGCATTGATTTTACAATTTAGTGTCACCTTCACTAATTACCCTCCTTTACTATAAACCCACCCTCACTATTGACAAAAAGTAGTGTAGTTTTGAGTTTTCGTTATGTTGTTGAAGTCTACATTCTTATCGATGATAACTTAGATGAGGCATCCTCTAGAACCTAACCTTTAGCCCCTAAAGGCCCGAGGAGTATAGAGCAAAACAAAGATGTATTTTACGATGTGACTGCCATAACTTTGATGAAGTTTATCCCAACAAAGAAAATGAAAAACATGATGTTTGGAAATTATCCATATGTACGGTCAAATTTCCAAAAATATTTTTTGACCTTCATTTAATGAATTTAGAAACAATTAATTTTAAAAATCACCAAAATTACATTTTGCATTTTTAAAATTCAAAAATCCAATATTATTGGTTAGAATCGTATTTTTCATTCTAAAAGAAAAAAAAAACAAAAGAATTGATGAAAAGAACAACATTACTTTCTCCAAATAGTAAATTTTGTAACACTGAAGAATGGAGAGATGTTTGTTTTTGAAAAAATCCCCTAGGTGGAGTTTAACTTGGATTGGCATGATTCAAATTGAATTGAAAAGTAGACTCGATTTCCTATTAGAAAATTATTTTAATTTAATCAAAAAAATATTATTTTTACTGCAAGCAGTCTCTAAAAAAGGGTAGCGACCAGAATATGGTCGCTCGGAGCATTAGGAGTTAACAAAGCCAACTTCCATGGGTTTGAGAAGTTGCCCATAGAAGTAGGTAAGAGGAGGGAAAAAGTAGAACTTGGGTTTGTCTCATGCCCTGCTATGAAGTGGTGTATACCACTTCCATAAACTTGCACATGATGAAACGTAAACAAGTTTGATTGGTTAGAGAAAAGTTGCCACGAAATCGTGAGCTTGAGCACCTTCTATATTTCATGACAACTTTTCCTCTATTTTTTTTTTCAAAACCTCACTTGAAATGTAGAACTTGGTCATCTAAAGTCGCTAAAAACATGTCTCAGTTTAGTGAGAAACTTCATCCATAGAAGTTGGACCATTATTACTAGTGATTTGTATCTTCAAATTTCTTACTAAAAATTGAGGGCCCATTTGACTCGTGAAGATTGTTTGTTTACCACAACTTTTAAGGCTGGTTTATTGTTTGTGGATACCAGCTAGACTCTTCTTTCTGGAAAAATTTAAGTTTGGACTAGTATATTAGGTTCAGAAATAGAGATACCAACATCATTAGTGGACATGCTCTAGCAAACTAAAAGACATAAATTGGGTTAAATATATATTTTTAACACTTTTGACAATTTAAATTTTTGACCAATGTTCTTGAATGATTCTAATAATACAAAATTTATCCCCGTCTTAATTATATAATTCAAATTGACCATTCTGAAACTATGAAATATTGGTCTTTTGGACACAGAGAATATTGTACCTGCATAATTAGTACATTCATACATATAGCAAATTATTATTATTTTTAGAATATCATTTTTTTCACTATACAAAAAAATAATTTGAAAAAATAACTTTTCTAGATTATTGTTTCTTTTTTAAGTTTTTTATTGGGGTACAAACTTGCTATGTAGATATACAATACAATTATCTGCAAAGTCCTTCAAAATTTGAAAAAGATACTAAGAATTCTGCTTTAATATACTCTTATTTGTTCACTCAAAATAGTTATAAGGTATGGAAGAGCTTGGCGGACTCTCAATTAGAGCCTTCATTAAGTATGGAAAAGTTTGGTGGTCTCTAAACTTAAGGAAATCTATTTAGAGCTCCTTTCATGATGACCAAAAACGTTTTTAGTGAGATTGAAGACCATCAAGCTCTTACACACCTAATAATTATAGACCACCAAGCTTGTTTATACCTTTTAACTATTGGGAGTGAACAAAAAAGAGTACATTAACCCTTTAATGCCTACATGGCCACATTTTGGACACTAGAGTGTCGGAAATGAAATAATAGAAAATCTGTGAAGAATTGGATTTTGAATTGTGAAGTACAAATTTGGAGATTTATAATACACATCTTTTAGAAAAAGAAATTTTCAATTTGGAGTTGTGCAACTATGAAAATGCCTATGTTCAAAATACCAAAATACTGCAAATACCTCAAAATATAGCAAATACTTACAAATACAGCACATTTACTATGTTGTATTTTTAGTGTTTGGAAGTTTGTTATCTTGCTTTTTTTTTGGATTATGTTCTCTTGTTCATGTTCCAGTAGTGTATGTATTCCGATCTTGATCAATGTACCAACTTCTTTCAATTTTTAACATATAAATTTTTGTCCTAAACCGTATACAAATAAGTCATTCACTTATTAAATTCACAATTATTATGTGTGAGTCTGTTCTTGATTTGAAAGATTGCAATGGAGAGGTGTTGACATAGGGCATTGTCAACCGCATCACTATCATTTTAGAAAATTTAACCCAAATTCTATTTAACTTTGAAGTCACATACACTCCAAAATCTCATTTTTGAGTGTGCATTATACGGTTCAAAGACATACTATAATCTTGCAATTCCACCATTGAATGATTCTTTAATTTTGACAAATTGTCTCCACTTCAATTGAGAATACAATTGTATGGTTACTTTCTAATATAATCCATTCTATTTATGATAGTATCAATCATAGTGGAAAAACTATTGAAATCCAGTGCACGCACCTACAATACCCTAAACACTAAAGGTTAAAGCAAAATTCTTGGTATCACTTATTCAAACTTTGAAGAACTTTGCGGATAACTGTGATATAAAGAAGTGAATGTTCTGATTCTTGACAAATTTTTGCCTGCTTCTTACCTCATTCTAGTATTGGCTACAAATACACTAGGAATGAATAAATAACGAACTGGATGAAATTGCTGTGTGAAAGCTATGTGACTTTTACAATAGAATTTAGGCAGTGACAGAAATCGATAGACTATAATTTGGCCATTCTAAGTTTAAGTAGACAAAATCCAAGGCCAACTTGCAGATGAACTGAACGAGCTACCTGAAGGTCGCTTTTGGATTCTGTCAAATTAAAAATAGTTGAGGCAAATTTGGGAGTGCTAAATTCCTTACTAACTTACGAGACTGAGTCAACCAACAAATCCTCTTCTCCACTTGTGGCATTCAACTTGGACCTTTGGTTAACCCTTTACAGCCCAATCAACCACATTGTGGTCACTAAGGCATGTTTTTGCAACCTATCATAAGATCTACTCCAAACCAAGCATCAATGTTTGAAGTTCAGATGTGGAGCTTTGTCTCACGCACACACTTCAAAATAAAATTTTGATTTGGAGTTGTAAAGCTATCAAAACACCTATTTACAAAACACCAAAATACTGTAAATGCCTCAAAATACAACAAATATTTACAAATACAACACATGTACTATACGGTATTTCTTGTGTTCGGAATTATTTATTTATTTATGTTAATTTTTTAATTCTTGTATCATGTTCTCTTGTTCATATTTCATTAGTGCATGTATTCCAATCTTGATCAATGTACCAACTCCTTTCATATTTATACGTATAAATTTTGTCCTAAATCGTACATGGATAAGTCACTCTAACTTATAAAATTCACAATAATTATCTGTAACTCTGTTCTTGACATGAAAGATAGCAATAGAAAGGTGTTGACATAGGTCATTGTTAAACCGCTTTACTTTCATTTTTGAAAATTTAACCCAAATTCTATTTAACTTTGAAGTCACACACCCTCCAAGATCTCATTTTTGAGTGTGTATTATACAGTTCAAAGAGACACTATGATCTTCCAATCCAACGGTCCGATCTTACTAAGGTTTAACTGATACTTGTCTAATTAAGCTATGATTTTATTTATACGGTTGAATACTATTATTAGCATTCTTAATTTCAACAGAGAGAGTTTTAAAAGAAAAAACACTAGATATATGAGGTTTTTACAGAACATGGTTGGGTAGTAAAGGGTTAACTTCTCCTAAGTTCTAACACACCATTCATCGCACACTTGCATCATTTTGCTTCCGTTACTACACCGAAATCATCATATATTGTGGATGGGTGGTTGGCGCAGGTTCATTCATCTATTTGGACAAACTTTCATCCACTCTAACAAAATTTCATCTAGTTTGGATGAATTTTACCACACTATTTTGAAAAAATAATTATTAGTAATGCCTTTCGTAAGTACCGTGGACCATAGTATATGGTGGTTTAGCCAGTGCTCAACTCACTCTAAAAGTATTGCCTAAGAGCATCCTAAATGGGGCCTCTAATAGAACCTGGTATATTAAAATATATCTTTTAATATACAAGGTTTTAGACCATAATTTTTTTTATCATAAAAGTGCATTTAAAAATGCATAGTGAATGTACAAGAAAATCTGGATTTGGACATTGTGTGATTTAGGCAAATCCTATCAAATGTGTGCTAATTTAGAGGAGCCTTCAAAAAAAGACTAAAGATAGCCCTATCGTGCACTATTACTTTGTGTGCATATCACATCGTGCGGTCGGGACTCTACAAACTATGTTTACGTTTCCCACACTTGGTTTAAGCAGTATCTCAATACATGTGAACATGTCACGAATAACATATTGGTGGTACGCTCACACACACAACTATCAAAACGAAAAATGGATAGCTTTCAGATACACACAAAAATCTCGTAAAATCAGGGCCAATGAAGCCTCATTTACTTGCCTCCTGCGCTATTGGTGAAGTCCCCTTCATGATGGTGCCCCCCAACTAACATCCAAGCAACTAAATTTTTTTGTAGTATCAACTGACACTACTAGAAAATCCTTCGACCGTATCAACATGAAAATGTTGATCACGGCAGTTGATTAGAACGAGTTGTCCTGGTCGTTTTCTAACTGAGATGTGTTGTTCTAGATTGTTGTTTTGGTCAAAATAATTTTATTTTTTTAAAAGAAAAAAAGATCCACGATGAAATATATGAAGCTTGCCCAAATTATTTTTGGCCCGCCTATGAGTACTTTGACTAGTTGCCCGGTCAACGTATCACATAGCCGACCAAGGGGTGGGGTAAATGTACTCCAAGCAATGGACGCCTTCTAGCTAGGAATGAATGTGGTGAAGGAACTAGGCCTAATCGTGAAAAACAATGGACAAATGGCCCAAATGGGTGTGTGCAAGAAAATGGCAGCATAAAATCTCACTAGAATTTGACCTAAAATATTACCACGAGTGTCTCAATGCTACACCAAATTACCCATAGGTACTAAGTACTCAAATGTGGGCTTAAATTGGTCAGAAAAACAAGTGGGTGAGGTGAATTTGCACCCTCACCCAAAATGACAGCACAAAATCAAAATGAACTTTGACCTAAAAATTGCCACAAAATGCCTTAATTCCACACCAAATTGCCCATGATTACTAAGTACTCTAAAGTGGGCTTAACCCCTAAACGTACCAGGGTGTCTCTGGAATTGACAATTTGAGAAAAAGCATCATAAACTACTATTTAGAAGAATATTTTAGAATTGACATACAAATGAAAGTTCTAGATTTTGAATTTTAGATTCCATCTGTATGGTTTGATTCACTAATACTATCACCAATATTTAATTGTAAAATTTGAAAGTTAAAACTAAAAATTCCTTCTAAATTTGATTACAAACAAAATTTTAATATTTTTTGAGTAAAATTTGTTGGAATGAATTTAAAATGAGATATTCTTAAACGTGGTGATTCTTTGAAATTTTTGTGTTTCTTAAATCTATGACCTCATTTTTGCAAGGCCACTTTTGAACTACAGTCAACGCAATTTTGGCTTGGTCAACGACTTGACATACTTCTACATTTGTAATTTTAGAAAAATATGTAATCAAGTATGACTAAATCCAACCGTTAGATAGGACAACAACTTGGTGAAGAATCTCTAGAAAATTGGACGACTTTCATCCAAGCATTGATGAGAACGTGAGAAGGGTTTGAATCTATTAGTCGTCCACTTTCTGGATGCTCTGACGTTTAGGGGTTAAATTGATGAGAAAATCAAGTGGGTGAGGTGAAATTGCACCCTCACCCAAAATTACAGCACACGATAATACTAAAAATTGAACTAAAAATGACCACAAAACACCTCAATTCTACACCAAATTGTCCATGGATACTAGGTGATCAACAATGGGCTTAAGTTTGCCCAATTGTGCCCCCAAGTGCCCAAAAACCACATGAGTCAAACAATTACAGCACACAATAGGACCCAAAAATGGGCTCAAAAATTCTACAAAGTGAAATCACATTGATCAACAAGGCCATACATTCACCATTTACACTTATAACACTTAAACCATGAGATATAAGAGAGAATTGGGATTTTTGGGCAACGCTTCTGCGTCGTGCCCAATAACCCTAAATTGGATTCCCTTTTACCCTTTTCTCAATCACAAATTTGGCCGGTGAAATTTGGGCAGCGCTTCCGCGCTACACCACACACCGGGCCAAAAATCTCATACTACTACACCATGTCCCCAAAAAACACCATACAATCACAATTCCTTATAATTAATTGAGGAATTCAACAAAAAAAGAACACACGCACCCTAGGCAACTACAATTACCGGTTTTGACTAGAAGGGTTATTTCTCTATCCTCCTAGCCCTAAGAAGTCTACACAATCTCAACAAAGTTCAAAAATGGATAAAAGAGAGGTGGGAGTTGCTCCCTCTGTAATGGAACACTGTCCCTTTGTATTATCACCCTGTGAAGGGCAGGGGAATTTGGTGATGGCGACGGCTCTGCGACCTCCGCTCGACCTCCGCCTTCAAGCTCCGTCACTGTGCCTCCTCGGTGGTGAGCGTCGCTGATCCTTGATGACGCTCTGCCTCGGCCAAGCGCCGAACGCCGTCGCCTTCCTGATCACTGCGTCGATGTTGTTGTCTTCTTCCGCTGTTGCAGCCGCCTGAAGATCCGCCGCAAGTGGCCTTCGCAGCCTCGCCTTGATCACCGGAAACTGCTCGAACCTCCACGCCTTCAATGCTGCAACCGCGCTCCAATCTCGTCTTGCGATTCCGCCTCCTCGCTGCTCCGGTTCCGTCGCCCTCTTCACTGATCTGCCACTCTTCGCAAACCGTAACTCCACCGTGGCCGTGACGCTCCTAGCTTCCGCTGCGACCGCCGGTTTCTTGCGCCTCCCCCTTCGCTGTTTTCACAGCAACTTCGCGAGGGAAATCAGTGTCGGTGTCGGGATCTTGCCGGCTGCTGGAGCTCGTCACACTGCTACCGGACCCGACCTCAGTACTCGTCAATTCAAACCGCAATTGGTCCCGTCCCTGTTGCCCCGATGCGCGAATTGATTAGCAACCATTCGGTAGTGTCCCCAAGCTCTCCCCACGAAGTTGCCACACGGTGCACCTGTTGATTCGTGCTCCGCAGTTGCTGCCGGTTCTTGCGCCCCTGCTCACTCTTCGTCCGGCACCTTGGATTTCCGCCTGCTAAATCGGTTGCCTTGGCTGCCCAGTCGCCACAATCAGCCTAACTTCCGCTTCAATTCTGACTCCCACCGCGCCTGATCCTCAAAAATCCAACCACGTTCTTTCTTATCTCTGATCCGCCGCAGCTACAATCACAAGAACCAGCAGTTCTCCCACTCCACTAATCTCCAATCTAGCACACCACAATTCCTATCCTACAACCATCACTAATTCAACCATCCTTCCAACAATCATCCCCCTAAAAAAACTAGATCTTGAAGGCTGGAGCTTTTTTCTTTTTTTTTCCAACGGATTTTGATTTTTTTTAGCAATGTACAAAAAAAAAAATTTCAAATTTTTTTTACACTATTTCATGCAGGGTTTTTTCCTGTATTTAGAAAAAAATTCAAAATTTTTGAATTTTTTTTGACAAAATCGTGAAGGTTGAGAGGTGTTTTGTTTTGTTTTGTTTTTTTTTTTTTTCTTCTTCCTGTGGACTTTGGATATTTTTAGCAATGAAAAGAAAAGATCTAAATGTTTTTGCACTACATCATGCTGGCTTTTTCTATATCTAGAAAAAATTTCAAAAAAATTTGAATTGTTTTTTTTTAGAGGAAATCATGATGGCTGAGAACTTCTTCTTTTTTCAATTTGCATATTTTTAGCAATGTTAAAAACATTTTTTTTTCCAATATGAATTTTCTATTTTTTATTACAAAAACATTTTTTTTCCAATTTATTTTGCATTTTATGTTTGATTCAACCAAAAAATTATTTTTTTCATTACAAGTTTTTTTATGTTTTTGTAACTTTTTTACCACTTTATGACATTTCATCATGTATGCCTTTCTACTTCAATTGATTTTTTTTGATTGTATGTTAGAAAAACTAGTTGTCGGTCTAATAAAAAAATAAAAAAAATAAAAACCTTGGATATTCACCTTGAAATGAAGTAAAGAAAGAGAGGTATGTAGAATGAAAGTAAAAAAATAAACTTGAAAGTGCATAAATTTGGGATTGATTGAATTTTTTTTCAATGGTCAGAATGTTGTAGCAAGCAATAAAAAGCTTTTGAAATTATGTTTTTTGAAAAGTTGCTCAAATTGAGTTCAACGAAAGTTTGGTTTTGAACTTAGTTTAACCTGCAATGTTTTGAGAGATCATTTTTTGGTCGATGCCCCCTTTAATGAGCTGTACGAGACTAAACAATTAAAACTTTCATTAAATTATTTTTTAATAGGAAATCAAGTATGCTTTCGAACCCAATTTGAATCCTTCCCCCAGGGAAGTCATTGTCCAGAATTTAGATAACTATGAGAGAACAAATATAGGGTGTCTTTTATTCATTTGAGATAAAAATTATAAATTTATAGTAGTAATATAGGGTGTTTTAAAACCAATTTGAGAATATTTTGAGAATATTCCTAAAATATATGTGGAATATACCCTAAATATACTATAAATAGTAGAATATTCCAATTATTTCATAGCCCCCTATTAATTACCTTTTGTTCGCTCATATGTACCCAAAATTTACACTAAGTGACTTCCCCGAGATCATTTCAATCCAAGTTAAACTCCATCTAGGGGAACTTTTAAAAAACCAACACCTCTATTGTTTTGTGTTACAAATTTTTACTATTTAGGAAAAGTAATGTTGTTATTTTCAGTACATATATATATATATATACACACACACACACACACACACACACACACACACATATATATATATATATATATATATTTTGCTTCTACAATGAAAAGTTCAATTATAACCAATAAAACCAAATTTTGAATTCTAAAAATATAAAATGTAAGTTTATTGAAATTTTAATGTTAATTGCTTCTAAATTCTATAAATAAAGATCTAAAACTATTTTGGGAAATTAGACCGTAAGGACTTTTATGAAGATTATAGGCATATTCCAAAAGATTATAAAATATTTTCAAAAGATGCCAAAAGATTCCAAAAGATTCCATTTTACAATATTAAAACTACGGTTGGAATTTGAAAAAAATAGGTTTTGAAAAGCATTCAGAGATCATCTATGAAAATGTCCCTATACCCCTTGGGCCTTTAGGGGTTATACAACTTTGAAATGTATTTATTAACCAAAAAAAAAAACATTTTTGGTATTTTCCCTGTTTATTATAGTACGTTATTAAATCAATTGTTTTACAACATTAGAAACTTTTTTTTGTTCAAAACTATGACATCCGTTGTACCAAAACACCTTTGAAAACAGTAGTATAATATCATAATGTTATATAATATTTTTATGTTCTTTATATGTATATATGTATATGTATATATATATATATATATATATATATATATATATATATATATATATATATATATATATATATATATATATATATAATCACTACATTATTATATACAATGAACTTGTTGACTCTATTTTCAAAGAATTAATCTAAAACTTATATTTTTCAATCTAAGTTTTAATGCTTTTGTAAAATTGACACTTCATAATGCACTTTTCAACATTTTAACCCCTAAATGTTCTCACCCTTTTCAGATTTGGCAGTTTTTCAAAGATGCATTATAAAATGCAACTAAGAGGGATATTTTCAACTTGATGAAACACCCAATTCGCTAATTTTTCACTTGGCCATATAATCATGCACTTGGCCCCCAAACGCATTAAAAAAGAATGTTTGAAAAATTCTCTAAAAGACAGCCATTTTTGTCTTTCCACAATCCCTTACGTTGTAAAAAAAAAAAAATTTAATTTATTTTGTATTCTCATCTTTATCTTTTATTTTATCTTTATCTTTATCTTTTCTTTTCTTTTCTTTTATCTTGTTATTTTTCTTGTCTTCTTTCTTGTCTTCCTCTTGTCTTCCTTCTTCTTTTTCTTCTAGTCTTCCTCTTGTCTTCCTTTTTTTTTCCTTCACCTTGCCATTTCTGGAGTTTAAACGTTAAAAAAATAAAATAAAAATAAAAATCAGGGAGCAGCCGATGGCTGAATCCAATACAGGCCAAAAATAAAATAAAATAAAATAAAATAAAAAATAATAAAATAATAAAAAATTTGCTTCCGCCTTTTCTGGACAGAGAGGGTCCGCGCGCGCGGACCCTACTCTAATTTTCAGCCTCCCCCCTTCACTCCCTCCTCTCCCCTATATAAACCCTCCCTCACTCTCCCTCCCTCACACTCTCCTTCCTCTCCTTTTCCTCTCTTGTCCTTCTCTCTCTCTCCTTTCTCCCTTCTTCTCAATATAAAGGAAGAAGAGGGAGGAAGAGTGAGGGAGGGAGAGTGAGGGATGGTTTATGTAGGATAGAGGGGAAAAAAAAGGAAAAGGGAGGAGAGAGGGAGGGAGGGAGGGTTAAAATTAGAGTAGGGTCCGCGCGCGCGGACCCTCTCTGCTCGGAAAAAGCGGAAGCAAATTTTATTTTATTTATTTTATTTTATTATTTTATTATTTTTATTATTTATTATTTTTATTTTTGGCCTGTATTGGATTCAGCCATCGGCTGCTCCCTGATTTTTTTTTTAATTTTTTTTTTAACGTTTAAACTCCAGAAATGGCAAGGTGAAGAAAAAAAAAGGAAGACAAGAGGAAGACTAGAAGAAAAAGAAGAAGGAAGACAAGAAAGAAGACAAGAAAAAAAACAAGATAAAAGAAAAGAAAAGAAAATATAAAGATAAAGATAAAGATAAAAGATAAAAATAAGAATACAAAATAAATAAATAAATTGTTTTTTTACAACGTAAGGGATTGTAGAAAGACAAAAATCGCTGTTTTTTAAGAATTTTTCAAACAAATTTTTTTAAAGCCAAATTTGCTCATGGAATGAGTGCACTTGGCCAAGTGCAAAATTAGGGAATTGGGTGTTATGAATGAATAAAAGTTGTACATTATGCATTTTAGATTCTATCCATACGGTTAGATTTGCAATTGCTATCACCAATATTTGTGTATAAATTTTCAAACTTAAAATTTAGAGCTCTTTTGTAATATGATTACGAATAAGATATTGACAATCTAATAATGAAATTTTTTGGGATGGGTTGAAATGTAATACTCTAAGTGTAGTGATTTTTGGAGATTTTTTGGTTGCTTAATTTTAGTAGTTGACTTTTTCAAGAGCAATTTTAGACTAAAATCTTCGAAATTTTGGGTTGAACACTACAACATGAAATGAGGCATAAAAATTTCACAAATCATCCCCTTTCTAATCGGATCACACATGCATGAAGCTAATTTCCCATAAAAGTTTCAGTAAAAAATCCACACTGCAAAAAGTGCATGATGGATGAGAAATCGGAGTTTGAATCCGTACATCATGCAAAATATGCATGGTTGGGCGGTTAGGGGTTCAAATCAGTAATTCAAGAAATTTGTTAAATTTTTGTTGATTTGGTCACGATTTATTTTACAGTGCCTAAACCAATAGAAATCAAAGGAATTGTTTTTGCTGCCTAACAAGAAATTCAAAAATTAGTGAAAACGGTCATTACAGTGCACAGGACAACAAAATGTTGTTAATTTTTTGTTGATTCGGTCACCATTGTCTAGTAGTGTGAAGACACACCACCAACATGTTAGCTGATTCCAAATATCCCGTTATACCGGGGACGCATCCATTTACTAGTAGGAAGTCACTTCCCCTTATGTTTTGTAAGCACGTGAGTTAACTAGGTATTTGTTTGGGGGCTATTTACCTAGTAATTATGATTCTAAGGGACCCTTTAAGTAGAAAAAAAGCTTCTTGGTCTTAATTTCTAGCACCCTATAGGTAATTCTAAGTCAAAATGTAGTCTAATTCTTGGCACGCTATAGTACTTATAAAACTTAGGCATTTTCTTAGATAGACATTAAAGGATTTTAGGGTGAGTGTTTGGCATGGACATATGCAATGTATATGAGCATATTTGAACCAAACTAGAAAGCAACATAAAGCAAACGAGCATAGCAATTGAATAGCCATTCAAATTACAAAAATCAAAATAATCACAGCAAAACAAAAAAACTAATGCTTCAAAATGCATTACAACTATGGTGAGTGTTCAAAAACACTAAACATTAATTACAAATGTAGTGAGTGTTGAAAAACACTAAAGATACTATCAGACGATCATTGCCCATCCTTACGTTTACTTCCTTGTGCAGAAAAGAAAACTCATCTGAAGTAACATGAGCAAAATATGGTTTGACTTGTGTTCAAAAGAAACTGGAGCTGGTAGCACTTGCATATATTTCCAGGAATGTCAAATGAATTGAAATAAAAAAATTGTAGATAAAAATACAGCAAACACATAACTACATACTCCTAGAAGCATTACCACTAAAGTCACCTGCGTGTTGAACTGCCTCCAACAATTGTTGACGGTCGTCATCTTCCTCTCTTGAACATCCAAAACTAAACTCAGAATACAATATAACTAGACACTAACATTTACCGGAGAAATGAAAAATATTCATAAAAAATTCATCAAGCCAATGTATACTTTAGTCCATCAGAATCTTGTAATCACAACAAATGGCTAGTCACGTAGTCTCTACCTTTGTATTTACCCTACATTTGCTTTTACGGCTTGTTTAAATTGTTCATGCATGTAACTCTTTGAAAACAAAGCATTTTCCTAGTCTTTACTATGGTGGGACAATGACAACAAAAGAGTCTCACACCCATACTTGACAACACATCAACACTATTGTCAATATACGCCTTGCATTTAAAATATTCTAAAAACAAAACTTTAAAATTTTAGAGAAATACTAGAGTTATCCATCAACTCATTCAAAGTAGGGTGCTGAAGAAGTCCGGTGAACTTCATGAATAGGTGTTAGGTACATGGATGAAGGTACATAGTGGCTGGGGCCGGTGCAGAAAATTAGAAGGAAATTTGGGACCGACCATGTGATTGTAAGCACAAGTGCACAACTACGTATTGATTATGCACTTCTCTCTCACATGTTAGGAGCGTGTTTGATAGAAAAGGGTTATTGTTGAGCTGAGAGAGTAGGGTTGACTTGTAAATCAGGTTACCTTCGTACACCACGTAGGAAGAACCTTTTCTAGGTTTAGGGTTTCAATACCCACATGTTCTTCCATTTTAGACAGAACTTTCGACAAGGCATCCATGATCTCATTTTCTAGAAACGAAAGGGGGTCCGACATGTCGTCATCGACTATTTTTTCTTCCACATTTGGTACTAGGTTTTTGATACCCGTCTCTTCTACTGCGTTAACTTTTGTCTCCCTTAAAATTTCTCGGAGGACCTCTAAATCCCCGTCCTCTCCTGCGACATGTCGTTTTCCTGCGACAAATGCAAGGTGTTTTGGATTGACCTTTCCCAACACCTATGTAGTGTGGAACCAAGATTTAGTACATAAAGGCGCTATGTTGAGGATTTGAAGAAGCTTTTGAGCCTCCTTAAATCCCTCCTTTAGAGATACTACCATGTCATCAGTAGAAATCTGACTGTAGACACCAAGATTGCATCTTACTTTGGACCCTACAAGCTGATCCAAATACTTCTAGACATTTTCCATCTTGTTATGGATGCGCCCGAATTCCGGGCCATTAACTTGATACTCTAAACCCACTAAACGATTTATAGTATTAGCCGTGTTTACCACTTCATAGAAATCGTATGTGCGTACAAGACCTACCATGCCACCTATTTTAGAAAAAAAAAACTAGGGCTTTGCTAGACTCGACAATACTAGTGACGAGTGATATATTATGATACATTGGAAAGTAGAAATCATGAAACTGTTATATTAATTACCTTGATAATAATCGAAGATTACTACCATGCCCGTGGCACTTATTACATGGGAATTTACAATCATGGAGGAACTGAGAAGAGAGTAGACAACATACTGTGGCTCAAAGAATCAATCCAATGCACAACAATATGATCCTACACTACTAGAAAATCGTGACCAAATCAATAGAAAATCAATTGATTTCTGTTGTTTCGGGCACTGCAATGACCGATTTCACTAATTTTTAAACTTTTTGTAAAAATCAACAAATTGTTACCTACTTTCTGTTGATTTGAATAGTGCGATGACCAAATCAACAGAATTTTAGTGAATCTGGAATCTTTTGGAATCTTTTAGAATCTTTTGGAATATTCTAGAATCCATTGGAATATTTCAGGAATATTCGGAATCTTTTGCAATTTATGGACTCGACTTCATATGTTTATAAGATTTTGGAATGTTATTATACCATAGAAGTAGGGCAAGGTTGGTATATTGATGCCAAATAATTAATTAACTCTCTGAACCATGAGTCATGATTTCAAACCATTTTCCACTTTTGAGTAAGCCCTTTTTGATACAATATTTGTTGAATACAATCATTGTACAAGATGTGAATTTTTTAATAAACTTGTGTTTCACTATTAAGTTAATGCCTAGAATTTTTTTGATCAATTCAAGTTGCAATTAAAAAGTTATTTTTCAAAAGGTAATTTTTTTTTGAGTTTTGGGTAATTTCGGGCACCCATGACAAATAGATCCAATTGGTTTTAAATTCTTTATACAAACTCTAAACAAGATTGTCAACATAATCCCCAAAGTTGAAAAACATCAAAGCACAAAATTGTGACTCTCAAAACACTTAAAACATTTAAAACACCCTCATTTGGGCAACATTTAAAACTCCATGGTTGAAGTTCTATGTACTTTGAAAGTTTTTTTAACTTAATCATTCACAATTTAACCCCTAAAGGACCGGGAGGTGTTGAATTTAGCTCTTGTTTTCTTGACTAGCTCTTGTAGCAAGCTCAATGCCTTATTAGTGTGGGGTAATTCTGACGATCAGCTCCGTTGAAACTAAAGAAGACTTACTTAGTTTTTTTATGAAAAAAAGATCAACAAAATCGCACAATATTTGAGAAATGCCACAGTTGAGAAGATTGATGGAACTTGTTTGGGGTATTTTGTACACATGTTGAAATCGGATTGTTCAAAAGTGCTCCAAAAATTTTGAAAGTTTTATTGTGAGTAGAAATCATCATTTAAAACATGTGAAATTTTTTTCAAGGAATTTGGAGGAGTAAAGAGAAAGTTATGAGGGTTTGAAGTGACGCCTAGATACCCACCGTGCAACTCAAAAAAATCACCAAAAATCGCTCACTTGATGAATTTCCGATCAAGAAGTACCTACAGATTTGGCTCTCAAAAAGAGCCAGGGTCTCTTCGTTGCTCATCCTACAATTCAAAGCCCAAGAACCGGAATTTTCTCACTTTCTAGTTCTAAAAGCCGCATAGGGACCTTACGATCCTTTAGGGGTTAAAAAAAAAACTCAGCAGACTTTGGCGGCCATTTTGTCATAGTAGAATAACTTTTTTTTTAAATCTTTGGACTAAGAAAACCTGGTAAATCAAGTTAAATTACATCTCCAAAAATCCATTTGTGATTTTGAGCCTCCATTCAAAAGTTATAGACAAAATAAGGAGTGGGGTAGCAAGGAATATTTTCTTTGATATTTTCAAACACCCTCTCTGAATTTTGTCTATAACTTTTGAATGGAGGCTTAAAATCACAAACGGATTTTTGGACATGAAACTTAACTTGATTTACCAGCTTTTCTTAGTCCAGAGATTTTAAAAAAAAGTTATTTTACTATGTCAAAACGGCCGCCAAAGTCTGCTGAGTTTGAAAACACAGAATAGTAAGTGTATATGTAAGAAAAAAATCATGCATTGTTCATCAAGTTCTAGTGGTAGTGAATTGGTTACTGAGTAGAGTCATAAGTATGAGGTCTCGAGTTCAAACCCGAGTGGCAACCGTGTGTATATAGCTTGGTTGCTTGGAAGTGCTGGGCAGCCCAAAAAAAAAGGTTTTTTGCCCGAAAAATCCGGGCAGCGAAAAAAATGTTTTATTTTATTTTATTTTAGTTTTCATTTTTTTATTTGACCAAATCAATAAAAAAATCAACAGATTTCTGTTGATGGATGACCGGAACAACGCGACCGAATCAACAGAAACTATCAACTCTTCTCTGTTGATTTGGACGCTGAATTTTCTAGTAGTGCTATTCGACAAGATAAGGGTAACAATCAAGTGAAGCAAGACTTTTTTTTCCTTGTTTGTCTTTGAAAGAGGAGTACAAAACCTGCAAGCAGGGGTCAAATTAAAATTAATCCAAGTCACAAATGATATTGTGCAATAAGTTTTTTAGTACAGGATTTAAAGGCTATTTTTTGTTGGTGCTACCAATTTTGTCAAACTTGCACTAATTCAGATCTAGAGCTTGTGTTGTTACCTTTGAATCATCTTTGTTTAGGGTTTAAGGTTTAGGGCATCTTATGTTTGTTTAGGGTTTACAAACCTCTATCAATATGCACGATGCCATCTAATGTTTGGATGAAGGGCTTTTCTGAACAGATACCACAATTGCTGTAAGTGATGATTACACAATGCCACATCTGAACCAACACAAATGAATGGTAAAGAATGTCTAATACTGTATCACTAAACCTTTACAGTTGAGTTTAGCACTCCAGGTCATTGAACAATATCACCTAACCTCTTCACATCGTCAAAACCTTGTTTCAGAGAAGTTTCTTTGAACTCGACAAAACATCACTATCCAAGTTTCCAAGCATG
This sequence comes from Pohlia nutans, assembly GCA_022496805.1. NCBI lineage: Eukaryota > Viridiplantae > Streptophyta > Bryopsida > Bryales > Mniaceae > Pohlia > Pohlia nutans. The sequence continues at coordinate 20,811,380 of CM040097.1, forward strand.
ATGGCCTTCTAGTGCATGTTTGAGGATTCGAACCTTCTTGCCTTCCCCTTTGTAATTCCGACCATAAACCAATCTTTGATGACACTATTGAACATAGTGAATCAAAACCCTATGACTATGGTACTGCTTCATCACTGTGGCGTAAGCAGGGTTGCTATCTAGCTAAGCAGAAACCTTTGCTGAGTCAACAATTTTTGTTCAGACCAGAGACTGCAACCAAATCTATAATTACTGGTTTCCATTTCTCAGAAACTAGTTTTGCACGATTGACAAGTGACCATTGTTGCTTAAGTCTCTGAGACGTTTCTTTTTCTCAGAGTCAGAAGACTGCGCACTTGATGGTTCACCTTCCATTATTGCAGTTTGGGAAAGAGTACCCATATGGTTTGCAAGCTCAACTTTCTCAACGAAGTACATGAGCAAAGTTCATCGGCTATAAATCTAGTAGCCGGGACTCAACATAGAGCAAACTATTCTTTTGCCTTCTACTAAAGAGTATTGTGTGTTCCATACATCCACCAGCATTTTTGGATTGCCCCTCATGGGGCCAAACCATTTAAAACCCTAACGTGAACATCCTCCATTGCGAGCTTGTTAGAACGTCTATCTCCAGAATTTTTGTGGAGACAGCTTGGAATAGTCTTGGAGACAAGACGAAATAGAATCAGTCATGTTGACGAAATGGAACTGTCATGTCGACGAACCTACCATCCTATGCATGCTAAACCAGCTCCGACTTAGGTCGTCACTAAAATTTGCAAGCATCACTACCAGTGAGATGGAGTGGCACAGGAAGGTGCGAGTACCGATCTCTAAAATGACAAATCAACAATACAACAAAGTGGCATGATAATTGGACATCCACGAAGCATTGTTGGCCCACAAAATTCTCTTGTAATGTAGGCTTTTTAGAGATTCTGTGCACAACATGATTTCTGTACTTGAACCAAAGTCGCCACAAGCGAAAAAAAAGACACTTTGGCCGCTAATACCAATCTGGACTTGAGATCATGCCTAGAGGACAAGAAAATATCCGTATGTAATCTCCAAAAATTTGCAAATAAATTCCAGTGCCAAATGTACGTTCTTGATGTACCTCAGGTGTTGCTCGGAGAAGCGCCAAACAATGTCCAGTCTTCGGTTGACAAATCCTCTATGCGAACGCCCAATTCTGCCGATCGCTTCTCTGCACATCTTATAGCTTAAGACCATGTTCATCACAAGTATATTTGCTATAAATTAACCCCAAATGTTCAAAGGCACACATATCACTGTCAAGCTACAACACACAAACTGGAGAATCTAGAGGGTTCACGAGTTTTTTTGCCGTTGTGGACAAAATCTTGATCGTGCAAACCGGACGCTTTCCCTGTTAAGCCCAATCTCGCAGTGAAGAGCCAACCTGCAACCTGTTTTCTTTACCAGATCGATAATTTTCTAACATTAGTTGTCATTGTCTAGAATCTCCATCACTAAAGTGGCCCACTATCGGTCTAACAATCTCTTTGCATTCATGCTCCCACAACTGATCAATGAGCCCCCATTGCCTTCTCACCCACCCACTATCAAAACAATTGCAAGTACAATACACTACAAGAACAAGACGTGGTAGACTTGCATGCAAAAGATTGACAACAACCACTCGAGAAAATCCACCAATTTTATTGTTAGGAAAGCTTTCGAGAATCTTGCAGTACCTTGATTCTCACATGCCCACTACCGGTTTGTAAACGCTAATACACATGATCAGAGCTAGGTCGAGAGAAACCAGCTAATGTATCCCACTTCTGCTTGTATGCTATCCTAGCCTTAACCTTTGTCTTGTCTTCCGCTAAGATGACAAGCACCGGTCCAAGTATGCCGTGAGCCTCTTTGGCATCCTTGTAAATACTAGCTACAGCCTGAAAAATGGCCGCATGTTTGTCAGGGACAAAGTGAACCCCTTTGTCAGCGTCCCTTTTAAAAATACTATAAAAAGGTCCAGCATAGTTCAAAGAAAAAAAATTGCACATTCTTCTATGGCCGTACATCTTCATAGTCTGTGCAAAGCATTTAGACTTCTCAGAAAATCTAAAACCTTCCTACAATTTGTTTGTTGCACAAGCTATTGTGATGTTTCTGTTTTTTGTTCCTTGCGTCAGTGATCACTGTTGAATAGTTTGCTGCGTAATCTTAGTGATTAGTGATCCATGTTGGATAGTTTTGTCGAATAATTTGCTCAATGTTGAAATGTAATATTTTAGTGATCAATGTTGAATAGTTAGCTGCGTAATAGTGTTGAATAGTTTGCTGAGTGTTGAAATGCAATATCTCGGTGATCAGCATTGAATAGTTTGCTGCGTAATGGAGTTTATATTTTAGGTCTTCAAGCTGAACCCACTTTGGGAGAGTGGTACTCCCTCTGTCTGGAAATAACGGTCCTAGTTTTTGACCTTTTTCAACTTATCGTTTGTTTTTTTGCCGTCTCAGTACTCAAAAGATGGTCCATCTTTAATAGTAGTATGTGGTTTATGTGTCACTCATTTGAAGTGGATAGGACTCACGTTTGAAGTATAAAACATAGGACAAAAAATAGGAAAAAAGAAAATGCTAAAAACTAGGACAATTATTTCCAGACAAAGGGAGTAGTATAATAGATGACCCTAGTGTATTGATATTAAAAAAAAAAGGTTAATGAGAAGGTACCCCTTTTCTGTAAAGTTCTGATTAAACCCTAAGCGGGATGACTTGCTGGCCTAATGACAGACTGTGCTCGCTTTTCTATGTAGAGTTTGTGATTTATGAGACCCTGCTTGCTTTGCTCCTAAGAGTTTGTGATTTATGAAAGTACAAACTAGTGATTTACGCACTTTTATTTGAGTTGACTTTTGTTGTTCTTGTTTTTTCAGGTTGACAAAGCGGGTGTTGACATGCTACATGAACATGGTGGACGATATGTAGCGACACTGGATCGCAATTATACATTTACAGTCTATACATATGCAGCTATACATTCACAGTCTATACATCGGTTATACGTTTGCAGTCTATACACCGGTTATACATTCAATCTATACATTCGTAGTTAAACACTCACAATCTGTACATCGGTTGTACATTCACAGTTTATACATCTGCAATTATACATTCGTAGTCTATACATCCGAAGTTATACATTCACAATCTATACATCGGTTATACATTCACAATTTATACATCCGCAATTATTCATTCACAGTCTATACATTGGTTATATATTCACAACCTATACATCAGTTATACATTCGCAATCTATACATCTACAGTTATACATTCACACTCTATACATTGGTTATACCATTCACAATCTATACATCAGTTATATATTCACAACCTATAAATCGGTTATACATTTGCAATCTATACATCACACTCTATACATTGATCATACCATTGGTTAGACATCCACAATGGTCATGCATTAGTTATGCATCGGTTATACATTAGTTATACATCTGCAGTTAGACATCTACAGTTATACATCAATTATACATCTGTGGTTATACATCTACAATTTTACATCTACGATTTTGCATCCACAATTTTACATTTGCACTTTTACATCTGTAAATTTACACCTATTGTTTACGTTCATGCTTTACATCACCGATTAGACTGATTATCCTATGATTTTTCATCTCTGTTTTACATTCATAGTTTTCATCCACAATGAAGACAAACTTTTGAAAATGATAAATTTCTTGAAATATAGATACTAAGTTAAATTTAAAAATGTAATCAATATATGTATGTACATTACATATAGGATAGAGCCTCACGGTTGTACCGTTTTTGTTTATTTCATATTTGAGCAATGGCATGATATGGAGAGCGGCACTAAGGCGCGTCTCACTATGTTTGACTTATGTCTAACTCATTTTGTGTGCTAGAAATTCTGTCTTTAACACCATGTATATAGCTACAGCCATGGCGCCTATAACACCATCTATTTTTTGTAATTCTCCAATGTTTTTTTCTTACCAAAAGGATATTTCTCGAAAATCACACTATTTTAGGAGGGTTACCCATATCAAGCCATCACCCATCTCATACAAAAAATCTCAAAATATTGAAATTTCTTATCATACTATTGAAGAAGACTCAATTATCTCACCAACGCACTCTACACTTTCAAGTTTGGATAATTTTACCACCTCTAGTATCATTTCGAAATTTGGGATTCTGCAGTGTTTCTGCCTTTGTAAGAGATAGTGACGAAAACTTACTGCTGAGTACTATACAAATGGAAATATCTGTAGAAATATCTTTTGACTTTGATGGCTTGTGAAGTAACTTTCTTGGGATATGGCAACCTAATTTTTCAGGCAACGTAATTTCAGTACTTAGTGTAGAATACAAATGGGCTCCACCATTGGCATTCTCATGATATTGCAATTACAAAACCATACAACCATCCATTTACATCCATTTATGCGTTCAGTTGCTGGGAGTTGAAGATAATTATGATCTGTTGTCATTGTACTTAGCCCGTTGACATACAAGCCACGAGAGAGATAGTAAGGACTAGAAGCTCTCAGATTGGCAAGCAGTGGTTTCAAATCTTTGACAACAAAACAACAAACAGCAGAAACTGTTATCAAAGACAAGACTCACATGAAACCTCTGTCGTCGTTGTCATCTGAAGCCTGAATAATAATTGCCCAAAGTTCATTTTCCACGAAACAAGCCCACCTGGTGAGTGGGATTACAAAGTTTGAAACTTTATTTTTTCTCACTACATCAACTTGCTGGCCACTGAAAATTAACCCAATCATCAACAATTCAACTTAGAAAATACTACTCATGACTTGTCTGGCAGCTGACACCCGGCCTTTGGGTCATGATTTTGTACTTGAGAAAATACAAATGAGAATAAATTAATTTACAGCTGGAAGGAGATACCTGCTTAGTTCATTACCCCAGTGTCCTCCAAAGTTCGACGACAACTACAGTTAGTACCAGAATCTCAATGTCAGAAGATGATCACCAAACACTGATTCTTCAAGGATAATAATATAATATAATATAAAATATAATTTTATTCCAGGGATTCAGTGGCTATTAGAAAGTTAGACCAGGAATCAGCACTGCAGTGAAGCGAAGATTGTGCAAAGAAATTAAACTCTGTTGTTGAATTCATGTTTTTTTCCTGGTGCAGCAGTGGCTTTTAGGGATCGACATCATAATGAATAATAATGAGCGCGATTGCCGCATGATGATCATAAATTGGGAGTACAATCGTACAACATCCCGATGATGGCAGAGGTGTTGGCCGGGGACACATCCGACGGGCTTGCAGTGTCCACATGCACATCAATTCACTCCTGGACTTACGGATTCATCCCATGGATCTCCATAGGCAGCCGGATCTGCTAATTGATCGGGCTGGATCTCACAATGACTAGTATCATGACATCAAGGGCACTTGTCTCTGTTGCTTTCTTCTGTAACTGCTTCCACCATGATATCATTCTGTCACCATCATAACATTCTTTAGCCAATGTTAGTATTCACCCTTTCCACCCTGGACTCGTCTGGGGAGGAGTCGGAACTTAAAAATTTAATAATGAGAGTTTTGTAACTCGTGTATTACATTGAGTGGTTTCACTGCTGAGAAATTGTTAAGAAAGCAAGCCATCCTACGTGACTTTAGTTGATCAAAGCAACAATTTTCATGAGATTCCGATTCTTGTGGTTTTGATTCAGATTCTCTAACAATTCCCAAGGGTGTCCTGAAGGCGGGCTAAAGAATGTTATGATTAGTTCTTCCACTCCAAATTTCAAAGAAATTTGATTGGCTAGCTGAATCCATTCAATTGCAAATTAATTTAATACCTGGACAATCATTTCTTAAAAAAGTTCCTCAGCCGTTTTGGTTTGGTATTAGACTACTGCTAGCAAGGATTGCTTGGTTACACTACAGTACAAGGAGGGGTGTCGTTTCTCATTCGGTTTTTGAGTGAAACCGTGCCACCATTCTCAATGTGTCAGAGGAAGTGAGTGCAAAACGTCATATAGGACAAGCGTCTGAGTGAGAAGTGACAATTTCTCGAACTCTTGGGAATGAGAAACGACATGTTAGCTTGTAGTGTTAGGGCATGCTCATCCTTCTCTAGAATTTACTCATGAATGCAAGAAATTTTCATCCCACTAATTTATCCTTCCCCCACTCACAAAATTGAATCTCACCTTGTTGCTCAATCCTAAACAAATGTCAGATTGCCATGTGTTCCAATACAAGTCCCCAGACTATTAATCATCGTTAAACTTGCTAATCATAGTGGCAACTTGTGTCCCAATACAAGTCTTCAAGCTACTAATCATTGTTAGATTTGCCAATCATGGTGGAAACATGGTTTAGAGGGATTTATTGTGATATTTGATTGTGAAAATTTTATATCCTGGAGAGCATATGTAGGTGTTGTTAGAAACTTTCATCCAAAACATTATGTAAAAAAATAGAAAGAGGTGTAGGGTAGGCATGCTCTTACTTAACAAAACTTTGACTTAACACCTAAACAATCAAAAATTGCTACTCCCATATCTATAGGAGTTGTAATAAATCATTTAAGAAGCTTCAAGCATAGGAAATAATAGAGGTTTGTGGAAGTGAGTGAAAGTCAGAACTATTAATATTTTGGAGTGACTGAAAGTCATAGAGGTTTGTGAAAACATTTGAAACGTTTTCAATGTATGGGATGTAGTCATTACAGCAACTAGAGGGAGGAAAAGGCGAGCCGCATGGAATAATGATATGAGCACAGTCAAGATTATGGACTAGGTAATTAAAAAGCAGACAGGACTATAGGCCCGACTATAGGGTATAACCGTAGGTTAGGACCTACTAAGCCATAGAAGTGGCGAAGGAAGTACTGGCCTCTGATTGTTTCCCATAGTCTTGCCTGCTTTTGAATTACTAAACATAATCTCAATGCAAGTCACTTCAAGCGATTGGATGTCAAAATCAATGTGGTAGTTGCACAAAAAAGCAAAGAAAAATTGAAGTTAAGCATGCATGTAGAGTCCAAATAGTAAGTTAGGCTTGCTTTTTGGTGAAGAATTAGGGCTACCTGATAAGAGGTTAATGTCCTCTAGCATTATCAGCTCTAATCCCTCTCTTCTAGTCTAATGCTATCTTGACACAATGAAGAAAAATATCTTTCAAAATTTTCAATTTTTTTTGAATTGATTAAAGTTTCAAATTTTAAAATGTGTTATTTTTGGGAGGAATTAATTGTTTCTCTATTTTTATTTTATTTTTTATTTTTAAGATTTATTTTTTTGAATGTACTGGAGAATGAAATTTTACAAGTTGGATTATTTTTAGATTTTAAAATATGAATCAAACATGAACTATATTTACATTCAAAGTTTGATCATAAATTGGTAAAACTGTTATTAAAATGGGAGTTTTGATACTCAAAATCTTCAACATAAAATCATTTTAAAATTTTAAAATTTTATTTTTTGGATAATATGTACATAAATCTAGAAGTTGATTTACTCATTTTTCATTAAATCATTGCTTCATAACTTTCAGATTGGTTTGAAAGTTAGCTTTTTAAACAAAAATGCTCAAAGTGCACAAATGTGCACCAAAATGTAGTTAGTTCACCAAGAGAAGTTGATAGACCATACCATACAAACGCCCTCCAACACTCAATCTAAATTCAGGAACCTTGGCTTTGTAAGCCAACCTTGAATGCATGCTCCACCATACTTTTTTAGCATCCTTCGCATGCCCTCTACTCTTTCTAGGCCTAAGACTCATCCAAGAACCAATTTCTACCCTGAACGACACTTCTTTTTCCTCATTATTTGTTTCATTGATGATTGACATAGCTTGAATGGTATTTTGGGGCCTCATCTTGAAACATAATACAAGTGCGCAAACAAACAAAAGCTAACAAATCAAACAAATCAAACAAAAATGGTAGAGAAATCAGGCTCCATAACCTAACTTGCATACGTGAAAATCCTAGCCATGTACAAATCCTTATCGTTGAAACTTTCCTACTTGGTCATCTCGGCCCCTCATTAAATTTGATCACAGGTATTACAATAGATTCAATACATTGTGTATGACATCCATCCACATCCGCGTTGTCATCATTGAGTCTAGATACGCTTAACGGACACTACCGTATCGAGCATCTCAATGAAAACCATGGCCCTGTAGAGGCCCAAGTCCTCACGTAATGGATTTTCAAAAAAACAAATGCACTACATGCATTGATTGAGGTTCGCTAAGATAACCCACTCTTACCTCACTTACTCTTCATTGATTTATTTTTAGTTTTCACACAATAATTAATAGGTTCATTTTCAATTACAAGTTTGGACATATGTTCATAAATATCTGAGTCTCCTTCAATTATTTTATATATTTACTATTGAGTCACTAGTGTGTGGGGCAAAAGCGAGGGCAAAAAATGAGAGTAAGATTTCCTAGATTCAATGGTCTATATTAGTGCTATAAAGTATTCAACATGCCATTGTAGAAGAGTTTGAGAACTCTAAATGTTTACAACTTTAAAATGTAAGATTTACAAACTTAGTAGTTAAATTCAATCAATGATATGTTAATAAAAACCTCAAAATTTAGTAATGCTTGTATTGCATAATTTAACTTTTATTCCAATTGCATCGTGATATAAAATGTAACCAATAGGAACCAAGTGTAATTCCTAAAATTCTACATATGTTTGTTTGAGCTTTGGCAAAGTCTTATAACCAAATACTTTAATTTTCAGGCATGTTCTTGATACTAAGTTTCATTTTTTCTAACTTGATTTTATTGTTGTATGATTCATATAATGAACACTTCAACATATAAATGTGTATATTTAAACTAGAATGTTTCAAATTTGATCTATTTTTGTAGTACACAAAATTTGGTAGTGCAAATATGTTAAAAATAATATAATTTTATATTTTTATTCATTTGATCATAAGCTTGACATACATGTTTGGTATCATCAACTATTTTATACTCCATAGCTTGTTTGTTGCTACATGATGAACAAACTGCACAATATCTATTACTACAAAATTAAGGCCTTTAATTTCTAACAATTAATTTAAAAATCAATGTACCAAAAATGACTATTTTAATATAAAGTAGAAACTTAAAAATCAACCTATATACAACATGTTGATTTCATTCTTCACCGACAATATCAAGACATTCTCTTGAGGAGATCACTCTTTGTATCTTTTGAGTATCATGTGAACACAAGGTATTTAAAAGTATCCTAAAAATTAAAAGTAATTCTTATTATAATTAGTAATATTTTGATAATATTCTCAAATTTATTCTTGTAATCAATTTTGAGCATCTTTTATTAATGTGATTCATTTATAAAAATTATCTAAGATTATCAAAGATTTGTTTGGACCCTATTTTGTTTGCATGTTGTTACGTAATAGTTGGAAGTGACCTCCCCGAGGCCATTTTATGTAATACGACGGATAGTATTTAAGTTTTTGTAATGGATGTAGGAATTATTAAAAATTAAACATGTCTCGCTCGTTAGTACTAGATTGTGCGTTCTTTGAATAGCAGACTCTTGAAGCTACAATGCACCGGAGCACGATGAGTTGGAGGGACAAGGCTGCGGAAACCTCCATGCATTGTCTTCCACATCGTCAAATAGCAATGACGGGTCATTCCAAGAGTTAGCAATACGGGTGAAAGGATTGAAGGGGGCAGAGGAGCTTCATTCCAACTACTTAGTCATCTGGCGAGAGCCTTTTGACGTAAAGCAAACTAAAGATTCCAAATTGAATATTGTTTTTACATACCTACTTATTTCTATATAAAAATGCCAAAGATCATATATCTCTATAATATAAGTATTCTAAATTCTAGCAAATTTTAGTTTAAAAAGGCTAGTGTTGATAAACGTGTCATATCAACTAATATGTCCTTTTTTTTAATGTTGGGAAATCATGCAGTTGTGCATTGTCTTTCCTCTTCAAGCAAGGTTTTGCTAGACTTTACAGATAACTCTAATTTATATGAAATATCAGTTAGTAAATTCATTTTATATTTTTATTACGTAAAATTTGTGAGGTTACTTTTTGTACTTTTATAAGACACAAGCTAGTAGTGTCATAAGATTACATTTATAAATAAAAATTTAATATACTTTTTTTCCATTTATTTCAAAAAATTATGATAAGATTTAATTAAATTGTTCAAATTTTCAAGCTTAGATGAATAATAATTTAATAGATGTCTTATAACAAATTGGCAACAAAACAAGCTATGGCGAATCCTATGAGTTCCTCATTATACAAAGTAACTATATACATCAACCTCTAAGATCAAATAATATTGTACATGCTTTCAAAATAATTTTGCGATCAAGAGCGCAAATCATTTAAGAGTCTTTTGATAACATGATCAACAGAAATGCCATTTATCTTATTTTAGAATTCGATTCTTATCTTATATTGTGTTATTTTTCTATAGTTGAATTTTATTTTTATGTATAGTGTATTTGCTCAAATTTTATTTAGAGTATCTAAAGTCAAATTTTTGTATTTTAATCTTGTTCAATTAATATTGAATCACTGTGAATTATACATTTTTACTATAAACTATACTTTGGCGTTTCTTTTTAGGGGTTGTAGGGGTTGCCCCCCTCGCGGTGGGGGTAAACCAGTACATCATGGCATCGCGGTTCTCGGGCTTGGAGAGACAGCTGAAGGGATTGGAGGCCAAGGTGGACGGACTGAAGATGGGAGTGGAGGGCAAGGTGGACGCGATTGTGCTGCTTTTGACGGATGTGTGACGGACTCACCGGACTACTGATGGCATAGTAGATTGTTTTTTTTGTTAAGGAATTAGCCTCGAAATGTGGTGAACAGGCATTTGAGTCTCATCTAGTGCTTACGAATTTGAAATGACGATTGTATGGTGAAAATGTGGTAGGTAGTGGTGGTAGTAATCGTTGATGTTGAGTTCCAGAGTTAAGGTATCTTGCTAATTTTTCTTTACATCAGCCGAATTTCTAAATCACAGGAAATAAATCGCATTTCTTAGCAAGAAGTTGTTGAATTATTGCACTAGATGACAGAGCATTCTGGTCTATGTTTGCATATCACGATTCTTTAAGCAGTTCTTTTGGGCGTCTTGTGTCCTGCATTTCTAATATCCAGTGAGAAGCTTTTCCTCAATTTAGGACGTTTTCATCTAGCCATCTCTTGTCGGGGTTTTCCATATTTCTTTACGTGTGAGATTTCACGTCGCGCTGCTCATGTTTTGCATTAGGGTCCTTCGTTTCATCCTTATGGTTTGTATGAGGGGTTTTTTGCGTAACCATCCAAGTTAACTTCTGGAAGGTCGTGGTTGGCCTGCTCGAGTATGGAATACTAAACGCACCCCAACGTCCTCTTTTGACGTCGACTTCGTCGTGGTGCACAACGACCTCCGCCCATAGGACGTCAACAGAGACCTATGGGATTGCGACGAAAACCTATCGGCCATGAACGAAAACCCATAGGACAAGGACACAAACGTCTAGCACCATCCAATACAAGAATTTATGGATTCTGAAGCCGATTTGGGTTTACCTGGACGTCCTTTGAACTTGACCAACTTACCAGAGCGTGATGTGGCACACCCGTGAGTTGAAGAAAAAACGTCCAGGCAGCTAACCAAATTTTAGGGGTTCTCCGAACCTAACTCCGAACCTGAAAAAATGTTTTTTCAATTGGCGTGAACGAACGCTAGAGTTGAACAGGTCTCCAAGCCGCCTTTTAGGTTTTAGTATCGCTTTGAAGGGCTTCAGTTGACGTGCTATTGGTTTACGTTGCCGTGGTTGTGGACAACGTGGGAGTGGATGACGTCGACGTCGACGTCATCGGAGCTTGGTGGAACTGGTGTATGAAACATACACGTGTATGTATCAGTAATGATATACTGGAACATCAATGGAAAATTGGGTTAACTTACTAGGTTTATGGTTGTTATCATATACACACAACAATTGTTATCATATGCACGTGTGAACAAGCACGATATAGGTATCGTGCCTGACTGTTCAGGATAAGTTGGACTGGACCACGCCCTTAAGGGTTTTGTGGCGAGGATATTCGCTTCCATAGTGGACAATTCCTGCATCCGGACACAAGCAAATTTAAAATGTCCCGCCCTCTTTTCTTTCACGGCTCCCCCGTCTTAGGGTTTAGGAACCCCTTGTTGTTTGCATACGAACGCGTCGACTTATACATTGGGGGTTTGTTGTTGTAATTAGACAGCATGTCCTATCAAACTTCGCCTACTCCTGTTACTGTTGGAATAGCATAATTTCCCTTGTTGTTTGTCTATGACCTTGTCTATCATTTCAGGTGGACCCAGACAACAATATCATACAAAATTCTGTATGAGTTATATTTTTCATCCAATCATGGACAATTGGGGTTCCCAAGAATTCCAAGTTCGAACTTGGGGTTCCCAAGAAGCCCAACTCCCAACTTGGGGTTCCCAAGAATCCCAAGTTCGAACTTGGGGTTCCCAAGAAGTCCAAGTCCCAACTTCGGATAATAGGGTTCCCAAAAATCCCAAGTTCGAATTTGGGGTTCCCAAGAAGCCCAACTCCCAACTTCGGGTTCCCAAGAATCCCAAGTTCGAATTTGGGGTTCCCAAGAAGTTCAAGTTCGAACTTGAGGTTCCCAAGTAGCCCAAATCCCAACGTAAGGTTCCCAAGAATCCCAAGTTGGAACTTGGGGTTCCCAAATACCCCAAGTCCCAACTTGGGGTTCTTAAGAATCCCAAGTTGGAACTTAGAATTCCCAAATAGCCCAAGTCCCAACTTGGGGTTCCTAGGAATCTCAACTTGGAACTTAGGGTTCCCAAGTAGCCCAAGTCCTCATTTGGGGTTCCCAAGAAGCCCAAGTCCCAACTTGGGGTTCCCAGGAATCCCAAGTTGGAACTTAGAGTTCCCAAGTAGCCCAAGTCCCAATCTGGAATTCCCAAGAAGCCCAAGTCCCAACTTGGGATTCTCAAGAATCCCAAGTTCGAACTTGGGGTTCCCAAGTAGCCCAAGTCCCAACTTGGGGTTCCCAAGAAGTCCAAGTCCCAACTTCGGATAATAGAATTCCCAAAAATCCCAAGTTCGAATTTGGGGTTCCCAAGAAGCCCAACTCCCAACTTCGGGTTCCCAAGAATCCCAAGTTCGAACTTGGGGTTCCCAAGTAGCCCAAGTTCCAACTTTCCAACTTGGAGTTCCCAAGTAGCCCAAGTCCCAAGTTGGGATTCCTAAGAAGCCCAAGTCCCAACTTGAGGTTCCCAAGAATCCCAAGTTCGAATTTGGGGTTTCCAAGTAGCCCAAGTCCCAACTTGGGGTTCCCAAGGATTCCAAGTTCGAACTTGGGGTTTCCAAGTAGCCCAAGTCCCAACTTGGGGTTCCCAAGAATCCCAAGTTCGAACTTGGGGTTCCCAAGTAGCCCAAGTCCCAACTTGGAGTTCAACTCCATTGTAGTTAGTAATTCTTTTATGACTTTTCTTTACAATCACTATCTCCAAAAAAATCTAAATAATTTCAGCATTTCACCAAAATTTATGAAAAACTCATAATTTATAGTGAATAGATGACTTCATCTTCTTTAATTTGTAAGGCCGTTGTCCAACGCCATAATATCAATTACGTCTTCATTATGTCTTCATTTGCCACATCGGCACTCTTAGACGTTCAAGGGTTAATTGAATCTAATTATATTTCTAATTTACTTTTAATTGAATCTAATTATACTTCTAATTTACTTTTAATTGAATCTAATTAACAGTTAATTAGAAGTATAAGTAGATTCAATTATATGTAGAGGTCTTCTCATATATATTTTGTTGTATCTTTCATTTTTTTCATATCTTTGTATCTTTGTTCTTTCAGTTCCCAATTATTTTTGTTCGTCCTTTCAGTTTCCAAGAAAGAGCCCCAAATTTTTTGGTTTTTCAAATTTTCTTTTTTCAAAGGATCTCATTTTTAAAGGTTTTTTTTTTTTTTTTTTTTTTCCTTTCTGATTGCAAATTCACTTTCCTTCCATATCTATGTTCTCTTTTCCCAAAATTTTCTCTCCAAATTGTTGTTTTCTCTCAATTTTTGGTGTACATGTTCGTATTTTGTGTTTACTACACTAAATGCAATAATTAATGTAGTGTAATTCTCAACCGGGGTGGTTGAGAGTGTGCGGGACCATACCCTAAACCCTAAAGATTCCATCCAAAACCCTAAATATGCCCTTCAAACCCTGAAGATGCCTCTCTAATCGTGAATATGCCCTCCAAACCTTAAAGATTCCTTATGAAACAATGAGTTTGCTCTGAAAGGCTACAGATACCCTCAATATTCCTTCTAGTAACTCATTATTCCTTACAACAGCATTCTTTGTTACTCAAAAGCAACATGTCACTAGTAGAAAACATGGTAAAAAATAACCGCAGCCAAAATCGGCTGCGGTTCTTTTGACCACCCTGATCTGCAGTCGCTAAACGATTGTAGATTTGTTTTTCTGGGTTTGCGACTAAAGTTTTAGGAATTTTATAGCGTGTAATATACCGTTGGAAAGGTCTTGAAAATACCTTTCCAACGGTATATTACACGCCCCTAAACTATTAAAATTGCAGTTGTAAATCAAAAAAGAAAAATCTGCAGTCGCTTAGCGACTGCAGATCAGAGTGGTCAAAAGAACCGCAGCCGATTTTGGCTGCGGTTTTTTCTTACCATGTTTTCTACTAGTGTGTGAACAAGGTTGGAATGTACATGCCCTTGTGATGACTTCATTGGCTTGGAGTACTTTGAGCCAATGACATCCCTCCAAGTATACTTAACCCCTAATTGCCCAACCATGCATATTTGGCTTGATGTACAGATTTCATCCGTAATTTCTCATCCGTCATGCACTTTTTATAGTGTGATTTTTTTACTGAAATTTTTATGGGAAGTTAGCTTCATGTATGTGTGATCCAAGCAAAAAAGAAACAATTTGTGAAAAAATTATGCCTCATTTCGTGTTGCAGTGTTTCATCCAAAAATTTGAAGATTTTAGTCTAAAATTGTTCTTGAAAAAATTAACTCATAAAATCAAGCATCTAAAAAATCCCCAAAAATCACAACTCCTAGAGTGCTACATTATAACCCATCACAATAGATTTCATCCACATATTATCAATATCTTATTCGTAATCAATTTACAAAATAATTTTTTATTTTGTGTTTCAAAATTTATAGAAAAATATTAGTGATAGCAATCATAGATCTAATCATATGGATAGAATCTAAAATTCAAAATGTATAACTTTTATTCATACATCAAGTTTCAAATATTCATGTTAGTTGCATTTTATAATACATTTTTGCAAAACTGCCCAAACTAGACATAGGTGAGGGCATTTAGGGGTTAAGTTACTTCTATGGTACAAGCATTTGAAAGCACTCCATTGCACAACCACATGGCATGACTCCATTGCTCTACCTCATGGACCAATGCCATCTTCCCTACTTCCATCATTACTGTTTTCCGTCCAATTCTCCCTTCAACCATTTCTTCTTATCATCATCATCTTTCCCTCCCATTCTTTTCCCTTCACGGAAATGATGACAATTTTGTACCCTTTTCACACCATGGTTGTAATCCAGAACCACCCCTTTCCTTGATAAATCCATTCCGGAACCATTTTATATCAACACTACATAACATGAACCATAAAGAATTTTACAATTTTGTAGCATGGTTTCAAGATAGAATTACTTGTACTATTTGTAAGCAAAAAAATAAAAAATCTTTGACTTCATTAAGTACGATTTCCGGAAAGCACAAAAATATGTCAATTTTTGACACATGTAGCATGAGGTACATAAGTTTAATACTTTCAGGGACAAAAATATAAATACTTACATATATATACATATGTTGCCCAAATTTTGAGGCCAAACGTTATAAAATGCTTGTCCGGATGAGTCCTTTTGTAATTTCCCCAGAAATGAGACAATTCCAGATTTTGGAGAAAACTACGAATCTAGACACTGTATGGCCCTTCAATTTTTCAAAACAGATGTTTCACAAGTGCATCAGGGGATGACAAATTCAAACTTACATTGGTATATGCCGCGGAGGCTCAAGAGGGATCTGTTTGGGGCTCCGGAGGGAAGGGGGTCCTCTGAAACAAGGCTGAGACATTCCTTTTTCATACCCAAAGCGTGCTTGTTCCCACACACCAATTGTTATCATATCCACATACTGGATGTAGATCAAAACCTCAAAATAATAAGCTAATGCACTAATATGCACACGGTTTAGGGTGTGCATCAAATTTCCAATTGGATTCAGCCGCTAGCAAGCCTCTCAGTCATCTCAATCATACATTTGAGCCAGTGTAACCTTTTGCAATTGTGTGTGAAATTCAATTGGACAAATTGGCGAATTCCATTTTGGAATATGTGGTTTACTGCTTGTGTGATGTGGTGTGGAGTTAATTGTGTATAGTACCTGGAAGAAATGTTATGTAATTTTTACTTAACTCCAGTTCTACTAGATAACATATAGTGAACTTCAAGTGACCACTAGGAGTTCAATTTTAGAGCAATTGCCTTGGGATTTTTACCTATTTATAGAACTAAAAGTAAAGTTGTGAAAAGTAAAAGATATGTGGATAATTGCTCTAAAATTGAACTCCTAGTGGTCACTTGAAGTTCACTATATGTTATCTAGTAGAACTAGAGTTAAGTAAAAATTACGTAACATTTCTTCCGGGTACTGTACAACGCCTTCTGGGACAAATATTCGATCTCATATCAACACCCATAAAGACTAGCTACCAAAGCTCCCTTGACCCTATGGGTGTCGACTAAGAAGTTACCGATTAGCTATCTTTGCTACATGGTTGGTAGATTGTCCAAAGGCCCTCCAGCGGAATGTCAAAACTTCCGTTTCAATGCGATGCATAGCATACATGGAGAGGATGCATAGCAATGTTGATTGGGTGGACCATTGGCATACTATAATTTCTTGCAGAGGAGGTGTTTACTGCCATTTGGATGATGCACGTCGACTTCGACCTTGTCCACTACCACATTGTCTACCTCCAGGGCAACGTAAACCAACACCACGTCAACTGAATCCTACGCCACAGCGACAATACTCTATCATGCGGCCTGGAGACGTGTACAACCAATTGGTTCATTCACAAGCTTTAAAAATATATTTTTTAGGTTCGGAATTAGGCTCGGGATACAGGCAGTGACCAGAAGTTCATATTTGGGCTGCCCGAAGTGAAAACATAGAGGGGTTTTGGTGGATGTCCCTCGATTTTACACAACATCCTCTCTGAAGAAGTCTTTGTGCATACACAGAATGCGTCCGTTTTCACCCAATTGGCAACGACGCCGTGACATATGTTTTCGTCGTCTACCTAGACGTCCACATTGCCACCCTATAGGTTTTCGTCGCTCTGGTGTACTATTCAGTCGACGATATGGTGGTTTACGCCGCCATCCAGGCGAAGAATGTCGGAGTTCCAGACCTCGACATCGACGTCAGAGGTTGAGGTCGCCACCCTTTTAGTATTCCATACAACCCATGTCATGGAGACACCCAACTTTGAAAACTGTAAGTTCCGTAAGTGGTACAAGATAGCTTTGTTCGGACCTTTTAGGGTGGTTTGTCTACTCTCTGATCCGAAAACCTCATGTGTTATCACCATCTGTTCACAGACATAGGTGAGTTCGGTTGGTGTGACCAAATCAAATGAATGTATTATGCATTGGAGAAATATGTAATGTCATGCGAAAAAGATATTCGTTGCAAGAGATCGAAATTCATCAAGCTATCATGAACTTGAAGTCCAAATGTCTCAAGTATTTTGTCATCATCAAACCCGAGTCCCTATGCAATGACCTTGTTTACGTCTTCTCCAACGTCGTTGAGAAAACAGTGTACATTTCTCTGGTTATGGCACCCAAAAATCGTGGGTTGCGTGATATCCCTAAAATTCCTATGTTGGATGCAAAAAGGACAAGCCTAGTGTGAATGTTGAACAACCTATCAGATGTAGAAAAATTGCCTGGAGATATTTGGAAAACTGAAGGTTTCCTTCTCACTGCAGATCTACTTTTTGAGAAATGTTCTCATTTGAATGTACATGTGTAAAGACATGTAGCATAAATTCATTGTATAGAATATTGTAGTGCAGCTCTAATAATAGGGGTCAACTACTGCATGGTCTGGAATCCGGGTGCACAGGGTGCAGGTTGTGGGTGCGAGTGTGGTATATTCACAGAATATTCCCATACTATTCCTTGACGTCAACAAAAATATTTCCAAAACTCCAAATTCTAAACTCCAAACTCCATATTTTAAACCTAAATCTCAAATTCTAAATCCTAAACCCCAAACCCAAATTCTAAATCTTGAATCCCAAATTCTAAATCCTAAAACTCCAAAATCATAAACCCTAATCCTAAATCCCTAACCCTAAACCCATGTGGCAGTGTTAACGAGACAAAACATTCCAAGAATATTCCGCACCCCCTCAACCCGCACCCCAATTCCACACCACATAGTAGCTGGCCCCTATTAACAATATGCCTTGTAAACTTGAAAACAAACTCAGTGAGTTAAAATATCCTGATGCAACATAGAACATGACAAACAAATTGGAATTAATTCATGATTTTGTCACAAAAATTTAAACATTAATTCCGCTTGTGAGTCTGCACATTACACCAATCCATAGTGGACAGTGATGGAGCAAAGAGCATATCGCCTGAAATCGTTGAGCCGGCAATTGCCACACAAAGAAAAACTCTTGCTGAATGTTACAGTTGAAACAGTCTCTATAAAGGGAGTCGTGAAGTGTCCCCAGTTTTCCCAAATCACTAAGGTCGAGGCACCTATCTCTTTTAAACTCCCAAAAAAAAGTAAGCCCGTATGTCCTTTAAGGGTTACCGGTAACTTACCTTGTATTCTGGTAATGCTATACGTTGAACTTGGTTTGCAGATCCATTAACAACTGGACGGATCCTAAGTTTGATTCCGGAACAGATTTGATGTGTGGCTTTTGGTGGAAACTTTTTGACTCAACGGAGGAGTAAAATAAAAGGGTGGTGTCAACTACTCATGAGAGTCAACTTGTGTTGAAACATAGATTCTGATATTATTTCAGGTTAATAAACTAAAATCAAATTTTCAGATCGATTTGGTGAAGAGCCTCTACATACGAAGTCAAGGAAAAACGTTTCTGCCAATCTGAGACTGCATGGAACTTGAGAGAGATTTCCTCAATATCTAAAAGCTTGTACCACTTTAGAGCATGATCGTTGTCCTATGCAAAACTTGTAGAGGTATTGCTGTATAACTTCAATTTGTAAGATAGACACTATATCCTACTGTAGCTGCATTATATACTAAATAACATAAAATGTAATTCTACTGTATGTACCTCAAACCCAGGTTTATCGGGATGAGTTTTGGACCAGCAAGAGATTGGGCCGTTTTAACATGCGGAATATGTCACCACCTCAATCACATCCCGTAAATATAAGATTTTTCTCCCTCGCCACTAGTTAGTATCTTAGTCCAATGCATTTTGCTTCTTCTTCAGTGTCCCTCAATGATCTCCCAGTGTGACCTGCATATATTTTCCCATTTGAGAAGCCTCTTCGACGATCAGTTCTACTTCGGTGGAACTTTGTTTTCTGGATGGTTGAGGAGACTGTTAAACCAAACGCTTTAACAAGCCTCTGTAGATCTGAACTTATGCAAGAAACATCAGTGCTGTACACACCCATTCCCATCTGTTGATTCCCGATCTGCAGATATTCAGAGCGAATGGGCAAGAGTGCGGAACTCATGCCTGCATGTCATAAGGGTCATACTCCTTTTCTGAAGAGTGGCATATTCTTGCTCAAGTTGTTCGATAGCCCCAGGCGCCACAAACATCTCCAAAAACTTGTCGTCACTGACTCCAAAAACCTCCATTTGTACATCAATAGCTTGCTCGGTACGGCTGCCATTTAAGAACCAAAAAAATATAACCTTCTATCAATCACAACTCTCGTCAAATGCTATTGGTTGCCATATTGGTGAAAAGAATCTGGCATCTATAGAAGGGCAGTGAAGCAAAGAGCAATCTAGACAAGTAGAATCAAACGAATTGTGATATGTTACCCAGTTCTGCGACTTACAGTGGATGCAGGAAAGCTTCGTTCAATGTGTCTACCGTCCGCTCCACGAGCAACTGACGGATCTTGCCAAATGTCTCTGCTGCCATTATACAGATCTCCTTATGAAGTGACGAGGTCCCATTTCCAGTCGTCTGCATGACGACCATCTTCAAATCTTTTCCAACAGAAAGTCTTCGCCTGTTCCTCCTTTTCTTTCCAACCAACCCTGAGTCTGGTAGGGTTTGTGCAGTATCTTCAAGCGCGCTGAGACGCCCACTTGCTCTTGCGTACTCTTTTCTTTTAGCTTCAGCAGCCATTAGCTCAGGAGTAGGTGTTTCAGGAACTGTAATTTGACTCTCACGGATGTCGCCCCTCCCATCAACTCCCCCCACTGGACTCTTTGCCTTTCGGGCTCTTTTCTTGTCCTGAGGCTCAACGCCTTCATCAACTTCTTCCACAGCCTCTCTGTTCAAAACCGAATGATCCTCCATGTCATCCATCTGAGGAAATTTGACAGTCATTGACCTCATGCCGCCTGCAATACAACATTGACTTGCACTCAAACCGATGAACGATGAATAAGAACAAGAAGCAACAGTTGCTGTATGTATGTCAACAACCATAACATTAGGCTTCTCACTGTCAAGAAAAGTTATATACCTGTCATCCCATTTTTCCATGATGGATGCATGTGAGGATCGTTGCCGCAGAAATCAAAGAACGAGCTGATGATAGCCGACAAATGTTCGTTTAGCAACTCCTTTGACCGTGCGGCAACTTTACGAATGAATCGTTCGTGAGCAGCTCGTAAGGTGAGGTGGAATGCAACGTACGCAGAGAGGTCTTGTGCATCTTTGTAAGTACTTTCTGAAGATAGAAATAAGACTTCACAACGTTTAGAAAAGCTACCTCTAAGTATAAGAAAAGCTTCAGTATCTCTAAATCTAAGACGCAAGAATCCAAGGTGATACTGCTGACGCTGTAACACAGATTGTGTAGGATGAGAAGTAGATGGTCTCTAGGCAAGGCGCAATGATTCATCGGTGCATCAGTGCAATCCATTCATCAATCCTCTGCTTCAAGAGCTGTCTTACTCTGAGCATGATTAGCGATTCACAAGAACTAAAGAAAATTCAGGATGATGTCACACACAGCGTCATCCGAGATCCAAAAATAACGAAGGAACAGATTCCACCTACCCCTTGAAAACTGCTGAATCCGCATCCGCTCAGCTGCTAGCTTGTAGAGGTTACGAAGGATGAAAACGAGGCGGTCACACACAGTGTCAAGCAAAGGGCCCAACAAGGATCTCGCTGATGACTGAGCCAACACAAACACGGGACCTCCACGAGCCTGTAAAATACTGGCAACCTGCCAACATGGACAACGTAGGATGAGAAGTCAGAACAAGGAGTGGGACCTAATGAGGTGTATCTTCTAATCCTACATATAGCACGCATTTGTGAATGTAACGAAGCATCTTAACAGTACCAATATCACAAACCACACAATACAGAAATCTCCCATTGATGGGTCCCTCATTTATAGCAGAGTAGGACATTCTCACCCTTTCCTCTGAGACAGGAGGCCACTCAATGGAGCACGCCACGCATTTATACTCATGCAGCACCCGATTAAAGGCAGCACGTCCATACAGCTTCAGGTTTGCCATATACGGCACGATATCCTCCGCCTGACCTGGCCATCTAACTAATCCACTCTCACTTCTCTCCTCCTCAGAAGTCCGGCCCCACTTGGAAGGATCTGGACTGTCTACACCATCAAGCAGTTCAACCTGCAAGATGACAGATTTTTATTAACTACATCTATTTGCCAAAGACGTTGCAAGATGACAGGTTTTTATTAAATACATCTATTTGTCAAAGACGTTGCATGATGACACTAATTCAAGACTTGATTGCACCAAGTTCCCATATCGAAAGAATTACTAAGTATGCAGAATACAAAGCCATCACTCGCATCAAAAAACTTCATTAAAACAAGTAAGATAGGAGTGACATCGTTTTTTAAGTAGTCTGCCAATCGAATGATAAAACCTACCATATTGCTTGCCATCAACCATGCATGCTTCATTGCAAGTTTCCGCAGGGATGTCACATCAGCTGATGCTTTGATCTTTGCCTCTGCAATAGCAAGCTCAGATTGCACCTCCATGCACCGCTGGTTTAACAGTAGCATCGTTTCTGGAGCAGCATCTCTATACCTGCAACAAAGTATCCCGTTGTATCCATTCAGATGCAGTAAAGAGCAGCATACTCAATATTTCGGAAGCCGGATACTGTAGAAGTTTACAGAAAGAAATCTAATTTCGCAGTCAAAATGTAGTGCATTCCTGTTTTCATGTTTCAAACGCTAAACGTTTACATTCTAATCATAACTCTCGAGTTAAAAAGCCATGCAGCAGCTAAGATGAAGGAGTAATCTCTCTTGAAAGTTGCTGTGTTGACACTATTTACCCAGGTTACATGAGACGAAAAGGTACCTCCGCTGAAGTTCTGCCTCCAGGTAGAGCCTTAGTTTTCCAAATCCGACATGATTCCCAAATCTCTCTTCGTCAAACCCCCCAGCAACATTCTCACGAAGCTGTTTAAGAATATCTGTATCAACAACTGAAATTTGCCGCCGGTAGTCGTCATTGGTTGTTGTCCCTCTATCCTTGGGCAGAGCCACAAAGAAAGGGCGAGCATTCTCACCTAAATAGCCTCCAGTACTGAGATATCGATCAACTTCCCATCGCTCGGCAAATTCC
Organism: Pohlia nutans; assembly: GCA_022496805.1. Lineage (NCBI taxonomy): Eukaryota > Viridiplantae > Streptophyta > Bryopsida > Bryales > Mniaceae > Pohlia > Pohlia nutans. The sequence goes on from CM040097.1 coordinate 20,834,336, forward strand.
TGCAACCAGACATGCTAATTAGGTAGAAGACCAAATAAAAATTAAGTGTGCATATACTCTTAAGAGCTTCGTCAGTTGACAATGCCTTCACATAAGATACCTCCCATTGGAAAGGAAGAACCAAATGTACCTTTAGACGGTTGTCAAACTTAGATACCACCACGATAGTACGTTGCAGGGTAGGATCGATGGATTTTACAACGTCCAGCCAAAAGGATGAACACCACTCTACACTGCTCTGTTGCAAAAACAGCAGCAACCTGTGCTGAGGGGCAGCTAATTCCCGCACCATGGCGAGAATATCTTCAGGCGTATTGTCCGGCTCACCCTTCTTAACCTGCGTTACACATATAAAACCTAACAAATCTCAGGATTCAAAGGATCTTCCAAAGAACAAACATGTGCGCATGCTCAACGATGTAACTTGAAAGCGAAGAAACAACATTGGCTTTGATCCAACTCGGCTCAAAATGCCTACAGAGAAATAATCATTGACCAGCCTGAACAAGAACCTCATCGCAAATCCAGATAAGATGTATAGAAACAACCAAACACAATGATAAGCATGCAAACCCACTTCAAAGACACCTACAGGTTCAAGCACAGAACTACTCTCAATCAAGTCACAGGATCGCACAATCTACATAAACCTCAAAGAGATTAAATGAATGAAGTCCAAACAGAATACGGAGTAAATTGCTACTCTAGAGATAAATACTCTTCTGAAAATGAGACCTCCATACAGACAAACCCGATGGTTGAGGATAACTATACCTTGAGAATAAAACCAGGTGTGTCGATGATGGTAAGATTAGGACAGAATGCGTACTCCGCTCGCATCACAATTGGCTTGGCACTTACTGCCGTTACCAATTTCTTCAAAAATTCCTCAGTCCTTACACGAATATGATCAGCGACTGCTGATACGGGCATGATCACTGGTCCGTAGTCATCAGATTCTTCATCCTACAACGCGTGCATCACATACAAAAGCATGTCGGTCTCTGTCGCCTTATTCGCGTATAAACCAAACTGAAAGTGAAAATGTACTTAAAAATCTAGAATCAGACAAGATGATGTCCTTACAGCTTGCAGCATGCCCCTGCCGCCTAGAATAACCCTGAAAACAGCTAGCAGCTCAATATGCTCCGACACGCTCAAACTTTCCTTAATGACTACTGTTCAGCAAAGCGGGAATCCAAGAAAAGGCAGCCTAATGCTTAAACTATTCATGTGCCAACACAATGCTGATAATTCCCCTCGACACTCAAACAGGCAATGCCAATCACAAATGCCTGTGAGCTTCCTAACAACGGGAAATTAATCAATTCGAGGTAACGCCGTTCCGCTCACCTGGAGGCGGCAGCGGGGCTCCAAAGCCTCAGGATCGTGGATCATTTGCAGCATGAGCGGCCGGCGCGTCCCCATCTCCACCTCCTTTACATTAAACCGGAATCCTAAGAGTGCCTCCAGCAGCGAGCTTTTTCCATCGGACTGTCCACCAACGGCAACAATCTCCGGAATCGGCAACTTCTCGCCAAACGCCACTGCAGCCGCTTGAAGCCGACTGTAAGCCTCGTACCGGCTCCTCGACGCTTCACTGTTGTAAATTGAATCCACGTGCTTCACTACCTTCTCCTTCAAGCTCTGGCCATGGCCGTTGGCCACTCCATTCGCCACGGGCGCCATGTTGGACATCCTCACCGCAATGTGAGGACGACTCAAGCTCCCTCACTCAAAATTGGACGCTCAAAACACGCGGTACATCAACCTCCCGCCGTAGCCAGAGCTTCCCTGCGACGAGCTCGCAAATCAAAGCCGCGAAACAAAATGGGAGGGAAATGCACAGCAATCCTTCTTCCCTCTGTTTGAATCCCCCGACCTCCAGACGCCTATGTCCGACCTCTGGTAGCCGCCGATGCCCCGACCCCCGGATGGGACACCAAGCATTCTTGTAGAACATTCGAGCGACCTTCGGACGCCGAAATGATACTGGTGAAAGATCTACTAGCCGGATCTTTTGAAGTACCACTCTGGCTCCCCGACCGTTGGACGGGAGTTGGCTACGCGGACAGCCGTTGGGCGGTTTGAATTATTTGAAACCCCTGGAAGAGTGGAGTACCGTAGTGTCTGTTTGTGAGTCGCTCTAGAGTATCAACATATTGTGCACATCGGCCGAGCTGTGACTTAACTCTACTGTACGCAGGGCGGTTTAGGGTTTAGGTTTCGTAGACATCGGGAGATCTGCTCTCCAATCACCAAACCAAGTCCCACTCCATTGATGGCCCATTCACATACACCAATGCAGCCGCATGCATGCGTCAGGTAAGGTAGCGGACCACATTCCCGACTGAATTTCAGTTGTGGCTAGTTGGGAGTGTGAACCAATTTTTTTATAAATTTTGAGTGCTCCGCAAGGCTGGTGCTAGAGCAACCCCAAAAAGCACAAATTTAGCATGTTTGTGATTTCCTACAATTTTTTAAAGCGAACCTTCTTAGAGTGACCAGTCCTCGACCATAGAGTACGTGGTATGTCTACAGGTTGGATTTCTAAATCTGCATATTGGGTAGTCTAAAACCGAGCACCTTTATCCTCTGTCAACAAATGAAGGAAACCCGTGCAGTAAACAATAAAGCCCCTTCTTGGGCGCTTTTATAAATTCTTTTGGCCACATTTCTGGACCCAGCCCCCAACCCTAGGGGTCGCCATTGGGACCCGGACGGGAATTGGGTCCGCTACCTTAACTTTGAGGGAATCTGTTGTCAACCAAGAAATATAAAATACGCAATTAGAAAGGAACGCAACACAAAAAAAGGAGCATGACTCCAGTTGCACAGTGCTTGAACAGTAGTTGCAACAAGAAAACACAAGGTTTTGAATATTTTTGTTTCTCGGTTTTACCTTCCTCCATTTGCTGATGCAAGTGCAGCAGGGGCTTGGTGTGAATGGGCCATGAGTCCTCCAGAGTTCAACCTACAACATAGCTACGCACGCAATTTGAGAAGTTCCGAATGCAACTTCACTCTCGATGCCCGCAATCATCAAACCTTGAAGAAGGAAGGAATGCCTTGCCACATGGCAACCGCAGAGTTGCCATCAGCAGCCTGTCATTCTTCGCAAGGGACTCGAAAGCCAGGTTTTCACGTTCGAATATGGGATTAATTCGATACTCCTACTCATTTTTTGAATCACCCCAACGTCATATATGGAATTCGCGCATCAGCTCCACAGTGTCCGTCGCTCTGTAGTCGCCATGTCTGCCGACCTTGGAGTGGGTGCCTGCAAATATATAATGCGACACAAACAATGGGGTGATCGATCGAGGTGATTCTCTGACATTAATTGACCTTCTTTGCTTAGTTTCCTTCAATGTCAGGTTTCGTCTCTGTTTTGTGAAGCGATGAGTGAGCTTGACAGTTCGAATTTTTCTCTAGGTAAGTCTGCTTCTATTTGTAGAGGTTTCTCGACACAGTGATAGAGAGAGTTGTTGGGGTTGATCACTCGGTCTAGATTTTCAAAAAATCAGCTAGTCTGCCTCGGTATGTCCGTCAATACAACTTGGAATTTATTCAACACATGAAATGCAGACACAGAAACAGACGACTCCGAGTATGAAGCCTGAAGCAGGCCGCCATTGAGCATTGAATTGTAAATTTGGGTCACAGCAGAGGGTTTATATTTTGGCCATGGAGAGCGACCTGGCAGTTGGATTACTGTCGCAGCCGCTGCTGGAGCAGGCAAGCCAGTACGAGAGGGAACGAGACAGCGTGCTGCAGCAGCTGCGCGACGGCAAGCAAGGGCTCTTGGCCGCCGCTTCCTCTCACACAGGGCTCAGTTACGCGCGGGCAAGAACGTTGCAGGGGTCCAAGAAGAAGAAATTGCAGCAGCAAGATGGACCGTCTTGGATGCTCAATTGGCCTGTGAGGCAGCTGAGGCGATTGAGCAGGGAAAGCCTCCCGGTGACATTGCCCGTGAAGGCGGGCTTGGCGGCCCTGATTGCGTCGCTCTTGGCATTCGCTCCGGGGTTCTTGAGCATCTTCAAGAAGAATACCGCGTGGGCCGTGGTGACTGTCGACATTGTTATGGAGACCAGTGTAGGCTTGACATTCAGCAAAGGTGCATGGTCACTATTCTCTCACGATTTCGATTCTTGGCACTTTGATGCTTATCATTCTCCGACATTGCCCATGTATTCTAAGAGTGTGCATCGGGTGGGCTTAAGAGTGTTATGTGGCTCGTGCGTGACTCGTATCAGAAAAGAAAGAATCGATTCGTGTGTTGCAGGGGTTTATGATTCGAACGAGAAGTGACTAACCTAGTCTTGTGTGGCTCTGGGTGTACGTGTAGGGTTGAACAGGACGGTGGGTACTTTGATGGCAGCTTTGTTGGCGTTGCTGGTTGATGTTCTCGGGAGTCTGATGGGCTCTTCATATGAGACGTATTTCCTTGCCGTCTGCACATTTCTGGGCGGTGTAATTCCCACCATGTTCAAGTTCCGGCGGCCCTTCAGTGACCGATGGAACTACGCAGTGGTGATGGCGATGGTCACATTCCACCTTCTCATCCTCACGCAGAGTGACGAGAAATCCAAGCTTCCTGTGCTTCGCCTGGCTCTGATTGCCATCGGGTTCGTCATCGCATCGCTTATCAATCTACTTTGTCTTCCCAATTTTGCTGGAACCAACATCAACGATCTCCTTGCCACCAATTTTGTACGCGCTGGCGACGTGATTGAGAGGTGTGTCCTGGAGTATTGTCACGGAACCGTGTTACAACAACACCCCGAGGCTCATGACCACGCTGCCAACGACGACCTTCATTCCTGCTTTCACGAAATCATGGCCAAGGATTCCGAAGTAGATACGCTTGTACGCCAACCCTTCACCTTTCACTGATTCTGACAATTATATATAATTTTCAAAGACTTCAGAATTTCCAATTTCTAATTAACTCCTAAAGGACCATGTGTTTAAAGCAGTTTTGAGTAGGTCCTACGTGTACTGTTTTTTGTTCAAATTTATTTGTTTTTTGACCAACACATGCAATGTTCTTCACTGATTCCGGTGATGTAAAATTTGGTCGGGCCATCTTAACTATGGTTTTTCATAATATGATCGATTGAATTTGTCATTTTAGAACCATGAATCCTTGGTCCTTTAGGGGTTAATATCCTTGAATGTTTCCAGAACTCTTGACGATGATGTCTCCTTTGTCTCGTGGGCATGCAGTTGGCCGCTGCAAGGTGGGAGCCCCCGCATGGCAAATTCTTCGCGGGGTACCCATGGCATCTCTACCGGGACCTTGCAGAGAATCTGCGGTTCGCTTACTATGATATCGTAGCTTTAGACTCGTCTCTGCGTGCCGAGATTCAATCACCCATGCATCTACGTACAATGTTTCGGACAGAACTGATGGCGCTCGGAAAGGAATGTGCCGAGTAAGTTAGCTCTCTCTCTCTCTCACTCAATTTGTGATCTTCATCCCTTTCACAATCTGAAAATTTATGCAATTGAAAATTCACTGATATACTGAGAATTCTGAATGGATAATTATTTGAACAGCATAAGTATTGATTGAAGTAGTAATATTTCTGCGTTACGGGGTAGCAGTTATCTTACTTACAGTCACGGCCGTGAACAGAGTTTTCCGATCACTAGGAAAGACGATGCTCAAGATGAAAAAGCACGCGCTACATCAAATATTAGAAAGGGCGGATGAGGTTGCTATGTTGTTGCAACACAAGATCGCCAAACAATCTGATCTACTATTGCAATTGTCCCAGTGCCGGGGGGACCCAAATCCACATCAGGATGATCGTGCTGCAACTGGGCAGACAGATTCAATGATGGAATCGGCTCTGCCTGAGCTACACCTCGAAATGTAAGAGAACATGCAGGCTCATCGTTGCACTTGCAGTGGATTTTGATACAATACGCTTGGAATAGACATGGTGTGACTGACTGGCTGATTCAATAGAACTGTTCACTTACCTGTGTACGTTGTCTGATGGTTGGTTCTGGCACTGTAGGGCTGAAGAATTAGACGGCGAATTGAAGCTGCAGATTCAAGGGGAGGAGCTCCCCAAATGCAAAGCAGCGGAGTTTTTGAAGAGGAGAGGGTCGATTGCGGACCACTGGGAGTGCACAGTGCAGCGCCTGGCAGCTCTGTCGCTACTCAGGTTTGCATCGCTTCTCATTGAGATTGCAGCGAAATCCAAGCATGTGGTTGGGATCGTTGATGAGATTGCAGACAAGGGCCGTTTTGACGAGCCGTCAGGGCCTGGAGAGACCAAGCCTTCACAGGAGTTTGTCGCAGCGTTTACCACACTCTGACTACTTTGATCTTCGTCTGGCATATATACCAGCCACGAACTTCAGCTGACGGACAGTAACAGCAGGGGCCTACGCTTTCATATGTACATATACTTGATTAGATATTGTACAGATAGATGGATTAATCCAAGTAATTGATAGAGTGGGCGATTGTATAGCAAGATCAGGTGCGAAAATGCTCGTCAGAGTTTTTTCTGTGTCACTGACTCAGCGGGTGACACTGTTGTAGAATAATTTTTTACTCCCTCTGTTCAGAAATAAAAAGCCCGTGCTTCCAGTTCTAAAAGGTGCTTTTTATTTCGGAACAGAGGGAGTAATCAAGAGGGAAGCCTCTATATATGTGGCTAAAACCTTAGAGGGATACTTACGGTATATCCAGAGGGCGTGTTTGTCAGGACAAGTTGATGCATTTACAGATTATCATGGTATGAAGTCCTCTTCCGAATGCTCGTCTTTTTGTTCTTCCTGGGCCTCTAGCTTCAACATGACATTGCAACTGGACTCTTTACTGTCCAGTTTACTAGTTATCGCTGACTAACGTGAGCACTATTTCTCAAATAGGTGTATGTCACATCCTGTGTTGGCTTGGAAGGAATACCTTGACAATGAAATGCCAGGCTCAACTGAGTTCACACCCAGAGCACCTGGTCCAGACTCTAGAGCTTGGAAACCTTTCCTTTGCTGGTGACACATTCATTTGCCATCATTGAGTTATAGAATCATGGTTCTGAATTAAGAAAGCTCTTGGTTTGCACAACAGTTCCAGGCTTGTGAATTTCTAAATGTAGATTTAATTTCTTCAATCTGTTACCTACCTACACAGTTTTCCCTCAGTGCTGACTTCAAATAATCTTTACAAGTTTACCAGCACATGATTTTTCCCCTTATGCAAAATCTGTTAACCCCTAAAAGCCTAAGGGGTATTGGACAAAACATAGATGTGTTATAATATGTGCCTTCCATATGTTCAATGAAATTTGGTTCAATAGACAAAATGTAGGGCATCATTTCTATAGATTGTCCATACGGTTGTACTTTTAGAAGGAGCTTTAAATGTTATTTTTAACGAATTTAAAAGCATTAACCTTTGAAAATTTGTATAAATTATAATTTTTACTTTTAAGGTTTAAAATTTAGCATGATTATTTAAATTTGGTTTATCTATTGTAAACTTCAAAAAAGCAAAAGAAAATGGAGGGAACATCATTACTTTCTCCAAATAGCAAATTTTATAACACTAAGACATTGTTGAGATGATTCACTTTGAAAAATTCTCCCCGGTGGAGTTTAACTCGGATTGACATAATTCAAATTGCATTGGAAACAGTCAAATTGCATTGGAAAGTAGACTTGATGTAGTATTTTTAGATATATTTTATTTTCTCAAAAATAATAATAAATATTAAAATATTGAAATATTTGTACTAGGAGCTCGTTAAAAACGGGCAATGACCCAAAAAATGGTCTTTTGGGAGCTTAGCAGTTAAATATGTTACCGACGCGCCGACACATGATTTTTTATATTCGCTAATTTTTTTTAACATTAATCAAAATATTTAAAGGATGTGCCGATGAATTTGGCATGATTTTATAGATTCATTATATCCTAACAACAGTTAATATTGTATGCACGGGAATGGTGTTGAAATTGAATTTTTACATCAAATTTTAAAATGTCCATGTCACCCTTAACCAATCACAAGATCCTCTCATGTACTAGTGGTGTACACTCTTTTATTTTTATATATATTCCTATGCTACATTAGTAAGGGCACAATTGATAAATAGATGGTAATGGATATGTCCACCAGCTTAACCCCTAAAGGACCTAAGATTCACAGTTCTAAAATGACAAATTCAATTGCTCATATTGTGAAAAATCAAGAATTCAGATGGGACCAAATTTTATATCACTAGAACTAATGAAGATTGTTGCATGCGTTGGTAAAAAAGGAAAGAAACTTGAATTAAACAAGAGGAAGTCCAAATAGGAGCTACTCAAAAAAAAATTAAATAAACATGGTGTCCAATTTGGGATTCTTGGTCCTTTAGAACATCTCCTGCCATTGACCAACGGTGCCCTGCCAACAATTTTATTCGGGGTACACTCTACATTATGTTTGAGAATCACATGCGTTCATAACCCCCTTTGAAAACCCCCTTGTATACGACAGATTATATGTCTAAAACTTTTGTATATAGATCTATTCCATCCTAAATATATGTTTAATGTATGTATACGTTAATATTTTCAGCTCTAAATATGTTTATTGTATGTATACGTACTACGACAATGTTCAAAATAATATCCCTCCTGTGCTCTCACATATATTTGTACGTGTTTAGTATAGTGCACCCCTGGGCAATTTTATAAATAAAATGCAATGGCTGGAGCCGGAACCAATGCCCAACGGCATTGCAGATTTTTATTTAGTGGCTCGGGACCTTCAAAAACTATTTCTTGGCCTCCAAATCATTGGTTTATGATGGGACGATTCAGTGGCCCCGGAGGGAGCCTTGGTGACCAAGACTTTTTGCAAGTATGTGGAGTCACGTCACGTGCCAACGTCAACACTACAGCACGGCAAAACTCGTTTGAAAAGGGACATAAATCAACGGGTACCGCGGGATTACTTGCGGGCTATTGGACTTTTTTGGAGCATCTTTTGAATAACTCCTAGACTTTTTTGAAGCATCTTTCGAATAACCCCTAGAGCCTCCCCTCCATACGGCCTGGGGAGGGCACTGTACTAAACACATGCAAGTATACATGAATGCACAAAAGGGATATTAATTTGAACATTGACGTGTTATGCATACATACAATCAAAAAATATAGAGTTGAAAATATTAACGTATACTTACATTAAACATATATTTAGGACGGAATAGATGTGTATACAAAGGGTTTTAAACATATAAACCTTTGTATACATGGGGTTTTTAGAGGGGGTCATGAACACATGTGATTCTCAAACATAATGTAGATTGCACCCCGAGCCATATGGGCTTTGGCGGGCCGGGGGGTGCGCTCTTTATTAAAGTTTGGAATCTCGTGCGTTCATGACCCCTTTTACAGTGCCCCTTGTACAATTAGAATATTCTTATATTTTTTCATGTATATATGTATAATGAACATATACAATCCTATTTTAGCCCTAAATATGCTTCTTGTTTGTACACTTAGTACAGTAGTTTTCAAATTAATCCCCCTCTTGTGTACTCACGTGATTCTTCACATACATAAAAGAGTGCACCCCCGGGTTCGTGGGGTGAAAGCTACAGAATGGGAGGAGATGCTTTTAGGGATTAACCCCTAAACGTCACAGTGTCCAGTTTCTGGACGACTAACAGATTCAAACTCACCCTACGTTCTCATCAATGCTTGGATGAAATTCATTCAATTTTTTGGAGATTCTTCACCAAGATGTAGTCCTATCTAATGGTTGAATTTAGTCATACTTGAGTATATATTTTTCTAAAATTACAAATATAGAAGTATGTCAAGTCGTTGACCAAGCCAAAATTGCATTAACTGTAGTTCAAAAGTGGCCTTGCAAAAATGAGGTCATAGATTTAAGGAACACAAAAATTTCAAAGAATCACCATGTTTAAGAGTATCTCATTTCAAATTCATTCCAACAAATTTTACTCAAAAAATATTAAAATTTTGTTTGTAATCAGATTTAGAAGGAATTTTTAATTTTAACTTTCAAATTTTATAATTAAATATTGGTGATAGTGTTAGTGAATCAAACTGTACAGATGGAATCTAAAATTCAAAATCTAGAACTTTCATTTGTATATCAATTCCAAAATATTCTTCTAAATAATACTTTATGATGATTTTTCTCAAATTGTCAATTCCAGGGACACCCGCTGGGACACCCTGGTAGGTTTACGGGTTAACCCCTAAACGTACCAGGGTGTCCCTGGAATTGACAATTTGAGAAAAACCATCATAAAGTACTATTTAGAAGAATATTTTGGAATAGATATACAAATGAAAGTTTTAGATTTTGAATTTTAGATTCCATCCGTACGGTTTTTGATTCACTAATACTATCACCAATATTTAATCATAAAATTTGAAAGTTAAAATTTGAAATTCCTTCTAAATTCAATTACAAACAAAATATTAATATTTTTTGAATAGAATTTGTTGGAATGAATTTGAAATGAGATACTCTTATACATGGTGATTTTTTGAAATTTTTTTGTTTCTTAAATCTATGACCTCATTTTTGCAAGGCCACTTTTGAACTACAGTCAACGCAATTTTGGCTTGGTCAACAACTTGACATACTTCTACATTTGTAATTTTAGAAAAATATGTAATCAAGTATGACTAAATCCAACCGTTAGATAGGACAACAACTTGATGAAGAATCTCCAAAACATTGGATGACTTTCATCCAAGAATTGATGAGAACGTGAGAAGGGTTTGAATCTGTTAGTCGTCCACTTTCTGGACGCTCTGACGTTTAGGGGTTAAACTAGTAGTTTCAAAAGCGCAGTTAAGGTGGATGACCCAATAACCAACGTGTACTATAAACCAACAATATTTTCAAATGGTGTTCAGTGAAAGCTTCTAATTCTAAAACAATATTAGATTTGCGTGAAAAGCTTAAAGTATTGGTTTATGGGCCATCCACTATACCATAGTATATTTAGTTCAAGCACTGACTTGGGGATTGAAGTTTGTGTTGAGAAGAAGTAAATTCCAAGAGCATCTGGTTTGGTAAAAAAAATAAAAATTGAGGAGTAAGAAAGGAAAAAGGCATAATTTCATGGAGTGGAGTGAGTCAGTGGGCAATATATGCATGCAGATGGAGATTGGATTCGTCTTCGGCTTCGAGAGATATTCTCCTTTTGTGGAGACATTCCCTTTGGCAGATAACAGCTTTAGAGGGTGCACATACTTTCACCAAATGATTACCCCGCATACCGCCATGCCATAGTGAGCCATATCAAGTGCACATGATCATCGAGAAGGCCGGCCGGCGTGCGTGTCCAGCAGCTCCTGAGTCTTGAGTTTCCTTGTGTTTGGATTTTCAATTGGCAGTTCTCCGTTGTTCTATTCCCATGTCCGACTCCACCAGCCATGCCTCTCCCTCTAATTTCCTTTTCTGGGCTTGCTTTTGTCATTGACATAATCATAATGCAAACCGTGGGTCCTCCATGTTGGTCTTTTCTCGACAAACTTCACAAATCACTCACCCCTTTCATCCAACCCCCGGCCACAATTTTCTCCCTTGTTCCTCAATGATCATCCACACGTTTGACTACACTAGCATCTATTCAACAATCATTCAACCCATGACCACGGATTTTTTATTTTTTATTTTTTATTTTTTATCTTTTTATTTCATCAGCCCTATATTCCTTATTCTTAAACTCAAGCTTTCGTCAACAATCTATTATTCATGCAATGGAATTTGAAACATTTTGAGTTTAAGAATAATAGTATTAAAGACTAATAGAGCTCAAGCTTCTATTTGATTGCTGTAAAATTCATTGTAGCATTTGGAAACAGTCAACTAGTTCTCAAACACTTGAAAATTCTAGTTTTTAACCCCTAAAGGACCAAGGCTAATTTTCCAAGTTCGGTCAGATTAGTATGGAATGAGTATTGATCGTCAATTATTGAGATTTTTTGTGGTGATTCTACTCTTTGTAATGAAGATGGGATGGTAATTTGCGTACGTAGATGATGTATAGATCAAAAGATACAATCATGTAAAGGTGAAAAACCTAATTGCGGGCACCTCCTGAATTTTTTTATACAATGAGCTATGCATCTGAATTATTGTACACAATGAGCTAACGTCCCCATATACACAACTGCCAAATTCATTTTACCAAATCTGAGACTAAACTTTGCATTTTGGGCATTTTCAGAAAGTTTCAAACTTGGGCAACAAGCCAAAAAAAAAATGCTACCAACTTTGAAGCTTATAATCTTACTCTTGAAGAACCCTGAATGGTTGAAATTTTCTAGGTTGTAATAAATTCAAGTTGGTTGAAATATCCTACGGTTGGATCGGTCAAAAAGGTTTTAGATCAAAAGCTATTTGTCTTTTTATGAGAAGGAATAGTTTGGAGTGTTTGGAGAGAAACATAGTTGTGGTCCTTTAGGGGTTAAAGCCTTGAGCACTTGAATGTCACATTATATTTTTGGCACCGTGAAATCTTAGTTTACTCACTAGACATGATTCACGTCTACTAACTAGTGAATTGTTGACCAAGTTTTTAGAGCTTTGGGCACTTGAACATCACCCCGGGTACGCAACTCCTATATTATACGTAGGGGGCATTGGCATTAAAACGGCTTAGAGGTTGGCTTTTGTAAAAATTATATCAAATTATATAAAAAAAAACAGATCAAAAAGTTAGGTGAAGACCAAATTAAATAATGTTGGGTTGCATACTTATTAAAAAAAAAAAGCTCCACATTGTATATAAAGAATTGAAACACCTATATATAATTATTAAAAATCCATACGAGAAGTTGCCTCCAATTAAAATTAAAAGTCATTTGCATTGATTTATTTATAATAAAACAATCTTGAATTTTTATTAAGTACCCCAAAAAGTTGGGTAGCTTGGCCTATGCTACATGTATTAAAAAAACTCATATAATTATGTTTTTAATGCTAAAATTGTCTTCAAAGAATATTTAGTTCCTGTATATAATTACATTTTTAGATTCCTTGTTAGAAGGGCTACAAGAGTTTCTTACATGAAAACAAGTTATATCACTTGAAATTGAACTAAAATGCAATATAAGTGATTATAATGAGGGACATATAATGTGAGAGTTGCGTACCCGGGAACATCACATTTTTGGCACCCTGAAACCCACCATTTTAACTAATATAAGCATAACGTCAGTTTCCTTGTACAGTTATTAATACATGATTGAGACTTTAGTAAGTGAATTGCTGGCCACTCCAAGTTTTCAGACTGAGCTTTGAGTGAGCACTTGATTGTCACATTATATATTTTCGGCCAGGTTCAGAAATCCGCCATTTGAACGAATATGACCATAATCTCAGTTTACTTACTAGACATGATTCAGACTAAACGGTAGCCTTGAATTTGCACTACGGATGTGGTCTTGGTGCAGCAATGGAATGGGTTCATTTGAGAAGGGAAGAAGAGTAGGGGCCGGGGTAGATGCGGCAAATGTTTGGGGACAACTGACCTTTAGTTACAGATTAATTAGCCGTTGAAATTCAAAATCGCGTGATCGAGTTCAAAATCATAGGAAAGGACTAATCATTTGAGGGAGAAATCAAAGAATATTCTTTATTTTCTTAAGGCGTAGCTGAGGAGAATGCTCTAGAAAATCAGTTGGTCCAAGAAAATGTAGGATCTTAGAGCATTTCTACCAACATCTTTAAATTGCACCGTGGAGGACATTCAAAAATTACAGGGCATACTATGTAGATCCCCACCAACATCACTCAATTAGACTTTGAAAATAGTAAATATGACACTCACAAGTCACCATACATGGATTGTGCAACCATGATCATGTGCAATTAAGAAGAGAAGATACACTAGCTTGAGTTGTTTTGACGGCCCGAAAGTGAGTTACACTACCGTACCAGGAAGGCAGGGTCGGCACTTTTGTGTCGAATAATTAATAAAATTTCAAAAAGTGGAAGTCGGCACTTTCAAAAACAATTATTAAAAATTCGGCTATTAATAACTAACATTGAATTTTACTAGCGGCTAAACGTTTTCTTTTGTTTTTTGTCTACGATTTTTGTTGACTTCATTTTTGTTGATTTCGACAAAATACTTGATAAATTTATTTATTTATTCGGCATTTTTTTGGGGAATTATTTTCTGCCGACCCTGCCTTCCTGGTACGGTATTCAGTGTCTCCCTCCAAATAAATTGTTCACCAACCCAAGCGAAGCCATTGTTTTCCAGAGCGAGAGAGCTATCCAGAGTGCTGGTGGAGATGCTCGTAGATGGTTAAGCTAAAATTTAAAATTTCTCCCCTGACTGGATGGGGCAGGAATGGCTGGTGTGGGTGCAGGTACCATGGGCAAAGGGGGGGGGCATAACAGACTGCCAGGACAGGGAGGGGAAGGGCTGTTTGGTAATAAAGGAAGGGCAGGGCAGCCAGGGCGGGCAGGGGGACAAAACCTGGAGCGGCAGCCCGAATGATCAAGCCTGAGCGCGGCTTAATGAATGATCTCATGAGTCAGAAGCTGCCCCCCCTGTGAGCCTCACCTCTGACTCGGGCCTGTCCTTCAGGCCCTTCCATTGACAACATTACAAAGCCAGGCCGCTCTTGCATTCATAATAAAAGCGGTGCACCATAGCCAGGGCCAAGGAATTACTTAACTTACTCCCATTAATAAATGCTTGCACGATGCCAAGTAAATGTACATGGGTGCCTGGCATCCGTGTGCAAGGCTACTGTAAGTTGTCCCTCATTAAAATTAACGTGGACTACAACGCTCAAGTACTTCCTGCATGAATATAATTCGTGACATCCTTGATATTTTTCCTAAACATCACTAAAGAGAATCATTCTGTACTAACAATCTGAATCTCCTCAGTTCAGTGATCGAGAGATCGAGCTAGCTAGGGCAGGCTTTTTAATTTGCCAACACTCGGACGGTCACCCTGGCTGAGTTGGACACTACTGCAGAGAATCCGGTCGGTCTGCTACTGTAAAGGCAACTGAAGTATGAGTTGCAGTGGTTATGATTTGCATTGTTGTCACAACTGTATGGCCATGACGTGTACTAGCTAGCTACTATACAAACCGATTGAAGCAGCGCAGTACGTACCACTACTAACAGGAGTAGGATGTTGATTGGTTTCGGTTGAGCCAGTATGATATACGACTCCATGGCCAGGCGAGTGAGGTACGTACTAGTAGTGAGAGCATTTTGACTAATCCGATTGATTCTGTAACAGCTCGTGGAAGGGGAATGTAAGTAACTACACCGACTGTCTGTCGATCTGATAATCGTATAACCAATTGACGTTATCTGACTCGTCCTGTAGTAGTACGTACCAGTTGATTAATTAGTTGATTGTATATCATGCATTCAATGTTTTTAAAGTCTCGACAGTCTGAAAGGCGGACACTTGCCCATTCCACTTTTCATCGAAACAGGTTTTCTGCAGGCTGTGTCGACTCTGTTTTGTAGTACTAACTGATCGATCAGATGGAAGCAGATCAGCTAGTTGCCTTGCTAGCGTTGTGCGCGGCTACAAGTGAAGATTGAGATCCCGACCGGGGTTGGTTTTGATGATGTGCTGCATGAAACATGCGCAACCAAGCTCCACGATGGCAGCTGAGTGAATGCTTGCATGGCCGCGGAAGCCGTTGAGTTCCAAGGGAGAGGGGAGTCGTGGTCTGGCACAGGGCCACAGAAATCTCATCATGGACGTAGTACTGCAAAATGACTTTTGGTAAATACCTTGCTGGCCAGACTCGGCGAATCTGTTATGTGCAGGTCTTCTAGTACTGTTACGTCTGCTGCTCTTGCTATGTCCCCATGTCATAATTTCATCCCATCAATACCTCTCTCTCGTACGTCCTGGCTGGAGCTTCTGGTTAATTAACAATTTCCCGTAACTTCATTATATTCATATCGAGCTTTTAAATATATATATGCTTTGCATATCCATTTGCACGTGCTAGTAACACTTGCCTGTTTGTTAAATCTCACAAAATTCCTCTGTGCACATAGAGAACTAAACTCTTACTAAAATGGTCGTGTTTAATTCAGAGCATCATAAAACTAGGGTCACTGGAATATATGGATCTGTGCTTCCATCACTTAACCCCTAAACGCCGCCGAGACTAAAAAAAAATGGCTTATGAATGAAGTCGACTGTTCAATTCCAACTGCTGCGTGGATGATTTCCATCCAATTCTTTATGTGAAGGGCTTTGCTTGGTGATGCCACCCCTTCAAGTTAAATTCAAATCATTCAAGCTATTTTTAGATTTTACATGGGGTCCCAACTACAAAAAGAGTCATAAAAACGGTTCACCGTGTAGTGTATTTTGATATTTTTTGCTTGTTCTACTTAAACTAAATTTAGGCCATGAAAATGAGTTCCATTGCATTTGAGCTTAACTAACAAAATGAAGCTTGCCAAGTCTAGTTTCTACTCCACTTTGAATTTTTGGAAAAATTTGAAAATTGAGTGTTCTATTGTAGTTACAAGTTCGGTAGGTATCAGCAAGGGGTAGCAAAAATTTCTAAATTTAGATACACGGATGATTTTCATCAACTAAACTTTTCTTCATTGTAATTTACACAAGCTAAGGAATTCAGGCTTGGGGAGATTTGGAGTTCATCAAATCATCAATTGGCCAGCGTGCCTTCACAAAACTGTGTAACTGAAGATGATGATAGTGAAAATGAGTCACCTGAGCGATCATATTCGGGTTTCAGATAAAAAGGAAAAAAAAAACACTGCACATGTGACATTATACCAGTGATGAGCCAGTATGGTCAAAGTCATGAGTATCTTTCTTGTCAACCTATTTGTACACACATGTATGTATTGATCACTTTCTACCACCTCAAAGCTAGCCTGGCGCATGCATGGATCAGCTCAAAGCCAACGGTGATGCGACTAAACTACATGATCCACATAATTAATCATGTGCGGGATCATTAACTAAATTAATTAATTAATTAGATACTAGTAATGATTATACCCTCCAGCTTCCGGTCACATGTAAATAATCGTAGCCATATCATTGGGTGGGTATAAATAACTGCCAGCTGAGCAATATGTACTGATCGAGACTGAGATATATATATGTGTGTGTATCCTGAGATTTGATTTTGAATGATCATTCAAGAGCCAGGCTCGATCGATCAGTGAACCGACGAGGGCGCAACAGCAGGAACGGCATCCACCAAGGACTTGAGATAGAAGCGCTCATGGCGCTCGTTGCCAGCGGTTGGGTGGTACAAGTAGGCGTTTTTCAGATACTCCAGCCAAGTGAAGGGCCGGTACACTTGAGGGCAGTCCGCCGTGATGAGCTCCGGGGGCGCCACCACTGTGGAGTTCAGCGGCGGGTTCAGAAAGCACGCCAGCGATAACCGCTGCCTTTCGCTGTTTACAATGGCTCGGTGCAACACACTCTTGTACCGCGTGTTGCTCAAGATCTACACAACACCAAAAATAATAATATGAAAAATAGAATCATTCCCTCGCCATATTCAATGAAAAACAGTACGAATTTGCCTAAATTTGTCATCTTTGATCATAACCCTAGTCACTACTACGATCATACTCATTGGCTACGAGTAGCTATAACAACAGCATGATTACAGTTCCTAAATGTTGCTTAACAAGTTGTAATGTTACTTGAGTTACTCCCCTACGTTGCTAACACACATGGCCCGCAGTGTATGATCCTAGTAACGAGTCCTTATTGTCATGAATTACAAAGGAACTTCAAAATTTTATGTTACCGTAACCAAAATTCAGGGTTAGAGTGCATTTTCGGGGGCCTCCCGTGTTGCACCCTTAGAGAAATGTCGCCAGGAGAGACATTTCTCCAGCCAAGGTACCCGATACTGCACTTGTCCGAAAATTCAACTTCCTACACTAGTAATGATATTTAGTGTTACTCACCATGTATAGCACTTGTTACTAAACACTTATAATCTACAGTCTATGGACATTCAATCAAGTGTCAAGTCGACATTCAGTAACAGTACGATGATGAACATTCAATGTTACCAACATTATTAATATATATTACTTGGAATGAGTCACTAAATAGCTATTAGTAGGACACGCTGTTAATGAACATGGTGGGAACAGTGGTCCTACCACCTTGATGGATATTTAGTGTTACTGTTCGTACGTAACTAGTGTCAATAGCTCGGATTACTATCGAGGGAGGGCACGCTGTTCATGAACACAGTGGTAACAGTGGTAGTAGGGTGATGGAAATTTAGTGTTAAACGCTAGGATTAATTATATCAGGGGAGTGGAGAAAGTGAGGCAGACCTGGAAGAGGTCGCCGATGTTGACGACGAAGCAATCGGGGCGCGGTTTGACAGTGATCCACTTGTCGCCCATTTGAACCTGGAGGCCCGGAATGGAGCCCTGGTGCAAAATGGTGAGCAGGTGCGGATCAGTATGAGCACGCAGCCCGATGGCCAACGACGGTTCAGGGCACGGCGGGTAGAAATTGAACCGCATGGACGTCATTCTCTCGCTCCGTAAATACTGACTGAAACAACTGGGCTCCAACCCCAGCCCTTCCGTGAGAATCTCCAGCACCTGGCTGGCCAGATGCTCCACCGCTTCCATGTACACCTCCACAGCTTCACTGCAGGCACAATCATCATAATCAATCATAGTACTCCAATCTAGTAATCTGATCCAAAAAATTAACTGCAGTAAATAAATAAACATTTGTAAGTACTAACTTAACTTCCAACCGTTACTATTGATGGAGGAGAATATATATAATAAATACTAGTGATAGTTTTAATTAATTCGTTGGTGGTAAGTAAGTCGATCCTGTTTCTTGTCCGGCTAGCAGAACTGTTCTTAGTCGCATGGTCTACGAGAACGTTTGTACGTTGAAAGTTGCATAGTAGTCTTATTAAATCGAAGTAATCATGTACTAGCTACCCTTGTAATCTCCGCTGAGCAAAATGATAAAGATACGATCGGGGAGACAATCTTGCTGGCTGTTAGTCATGATAGAGTAGCTAGAGGGTGGGGGTGGGGATTCATTAAATAAAAAAGAGAAGAGAAAAGCTTAGTTCTAGTATAATACTAGCAAACGTGACTTTGAGGTCGGAATCTCATTCATTGATAGACTGCAATAGCAAGAACAGTAGTTCGGTCTCACTAATCAAGCTGCTGTTGGGGTAAAGAGGTCTTGTCTCATGTGGGCACGGGGGTCGAGAACCATAGGTATGCTTTACGCATGCTGTTTGTCGTTCGTCCATAAGGGTGAGCGCCAGGAGGGGCCCGTGGAAACAACGCGGTATTATTCAGCTTTTAAGTCTCACTCGCTACTGCAGGAGACAAGCTCGGTGGTGCTCCCAAGATACAAGAAAGCCAAGTGTTGGGGCTAGTGTCGCTAACCCCCTAACTTTTGGCCCCTGTTCCCTCGTAGACCGCTCGTCTAGTCAACGAGTCATGAGGCCCAACGACTAGCTAGCCAACCTTCCTTGAGTCTTACGCTGCATGGAGAACGAACGAGGGAGCAGCAGCAGTGGCAATGGTCGACGACGTTATTTAAATCTATCTTATAAAAATAAACGTCAGTACAGTTTGGTCATTTGGTGCCGTGCAAAAGGAAAAGAATATATTAAATAAACCATAAGAAAAAAGACGGCCAGCTAGCTACAGTCGCTCACTGGCTGGCTTACTTACTTTCGCCACAAGTTTTCATCACACCTAGCTGCATGTGCAATGTCTTCGCCTCTCTTACGTAATGCCAGAAAACCAGACGACCATATCTTTCAAATGCGTTCCCTGTTTCTGGGAAACACCACGTGATATTCTACCCCTCTGGTCTAGTAAATGTGCGACAAGGGAGAATTCGACAAACATATATATATATATCAGTTCTTAAAACGCTTCAGACACAGCATTCAACTACTACTTGTCTCCACTTATTACATGATGATGTCGAAAGAGTTACACCACTTTTTCTCTGGAAATATCAAGCCTTGTTCTGTAGGTACCCACCTTCGTAGTGACTGTGTTACCAATATACCAACTTTCAAACAGCACGGAATTAATGAGAGAGACCCTGATATTCGTTAATTCTCGCAGTTCCAGATCAATACTAGTTTTTGGAGCGCTTGAAGGTCACACGTTGTGTTAAGGAAGAGTTACCACCTTTGCACTACTAGCTTTTTCTCTGGAAATATCAAGCCTTGTTCAGTACCTACCTCCGTACTGATTGTATTACCAAAATACCAACTTTCAAAGAGCACGGAATTAATGAGAGAGACTGATATTCGTTAATTATCGCAGTTTCAGATCTAGAGTTTTTGAAGCGCTTGGAAGTCACACACTCACACGTTGTGTTAAGGAAGATGACGTACCTGAATTGGTGACTGGAGTTGCCGTCTGGGAAGAGCTTGGACGCCATGTCGCGGATATTGGACGTGGGGTTGAGCTGCATATGGAAACTCTCGGCCCAGTGCATCACCTTCTGGTTGATCCACGTGTTGGCGCCGTAGCCGAAGGAGGCGCCGGGCGGGCGATGGCAGCGTTCCTTGGCTTCCAAGGGCAGCTGGAACATGCGGTGTGCCTCGTGCTCGCAGCGATCGATCAGCGCCTGATCCACGCCGTGGTTCTGAATCTGGAAGAACCCCCACGTCTGGCACGCCGCAGCAGCGGCCGCCACCGCCTCGCCGCGCTTGGCTGCGTCTCCCGTCGCTAAGAACGCGAGATCCACCACCGGAATCACGTCCACATCTGCAGTCCCGACTCCGCCCTCCAAGCTCGCCCGGTGGCTCTGATCCGCTTCAATGAACATTTCCGGAAGCTGCTTCGTGTCCTGTGACAGCAGGAGCCCCGCATTTATGGCTGCCATTAATGTTGATCAAACAGAGTATGAGAATTGGAAGTTCGAATTCTTTCTGATTCTTCTTCCGGTTCAGGCTTTGAGAATTTAAGTCCCTGCAGGAACAAAACAACACCACCCAGGATATATCATGACAATGAATTTTCGTAATCGTGCAGTTGTAGAATGAAATTCAATAGTTACCGTCCGGCCTTGCTAGCTCCAATGTAGCCAGCTTTCAATCACAAGACTTGAATATAATCGGCCAACTTCACTCAATCAGATAATATCGATTTATGAGTAACTCCATGATGAGATATCAATGATGATTGTACACGAGGATTGATCAACTACCAGACTGGGAAGTGCAAGCTGGAGAATCTGGGTTACGAAAATGAATGAGTATATTCCCGACTGTAATCCTTAAAAAAAAGAGGGGGGCGGGTACGGGGGCAGTCTAAGCCTTAGAGAAATTTCCAGTGTAGAGTCACGGCTACCATCTATCTAAAATTAGATGACGCTGGCCAATGTGAAACTCATACGAATGACAGGAAAGTACTGTACTAAACAAGCTTGACATCTTTCACCGTCTCGTGATGGAAGCAGAGGAGCCTCAGCGCTAGGACGACGACGTAAGTTGCTGAATTGATATGCAATGGGTGGAAGGAAACAAAAAGGCTCTGTCACTGCGATGATGGACTCCCACTTACAATTAGGCTTCCAAGTTCCAATCCATTTTCTACATTATGATGAACACACGGTCGGATTGAGAACCAAAAGGCAGAGAATGAAAGAAGTCGCTCCAGCAACTACACTACTCATCTAACTCATTCATTTGCCACCTACAAAAAAAAGAAAAAAGCATAATAATTAATATCAACTAGCAACGTACTTTATTCACAATTCGTCCGAATTAATCTCGCTCACTGAATCAATTCTGAACTTCATGAACCAATGTCGAGTCCAGCTAGCTGCAGCTACGTCAAATGATTCATCAACACTGGTCAGGTCCTCGATCTCAAACGAAGAATTCAGAATGAATACACAGACAGTGATAGCAGAGCACTGGAAGTAACGAAGTGAGGTTGGTGGATATGAGTTTTCTAGCTGCTAGATCGATATAATATCAGGGACTCAAGCTCCAACGAAGTCACTCACCGATGGAGAGCCAGCCAGGGAGATATAACGACGTTGATGGAGGGAGCTGGAGGTCGGTCAGCCAATATGAGGGAGCAACAGACTGAGTGACTAGACGTGAAAAGGGGGAGCTAGAAGGGGGGTTAATATAGTGCAGGTGCAGCACGGCTGCCTGGCTATGGCGAGTGAGCAGTCTGCAGGAACTGTCTGACAATGCAGGCTCAGCATTTGAAAGGACGGGTAGCAGCCCAAGTCTATCCGGGCCTGGTCCTTTTTCATACTGACGAGCTTCATTCTATTGAATTCATGGACATCTACTGCACTGCACTGCACTGTTAATACCGAGGGACTACAACACACTATACTACTGTTGGCTAATAGTCAAGGTGGGTTTTTAGTGCGTGCTCCTCTAATGAGTCCTTGTGTAGTTGAACCTTATATTGTGTGTCACTCTACAATGGGTTCTTGTTCCTAGTGTAAGCAAATGATTGGGTGTAAATTTTGGCCTTTGGAATTAGTACCACATGCACTATTAGCAAAAAGTAGTGTAGTGAGTGCTTGGCCGCCACCACAGGCAGCGAGGATTTTTCTGCAATTTTTCATTTTTCCAAACAGGTGGCACCAATGAAACAAACATTGCTGCACTTTCTTCTAGATTTTAGATGAAGTCGTCAGAATTTGCTCAAATGATTCATGGAAATCATATGTCAACATGACAACATGGATCATGAATATTTTGAAAATAAAGGAATGAGTTTTGGTCCAAATTTGATTAGGTGTTTTTGCTTTTCGGCTGTATTAAAAAGGCTGCATGTAAGTTAACTAAAGGTAGGAAGGGCAATTTTTTCTAACTAGACAAATAGTACAGCAGCTGGTGTGGTGCGTTTCCTTTGGGTGGGATCCATGGCCTTCCCTTCCCTTCCCTTCCGTGCCCTACCTACCAGGCAGCTGATCCGTCTTTCTTCCTTCAAGTACAACACAGGCTGAATGTTAAGCTTTTGAACATCATTTGGGTCCAAGCACACTAAAGTGAATTGAAACCAAAAAAAGAGCGGCTGATACCTCTAAAGTCAGTACACCTAAACAAGCAATTGAATATGATTTAAGTCAAAGCACACTAGAGTGAATCGAAAAGTGTGAGTATTAGAAAAGTTTTGAGGCCTCTAGGAGGCCCTTTGATATGATCTAATGTGAATAGGAAAAATATTATGAAGTACATGATCTAATGTACATCTAAGGAAGCAATTGAACATGATTTGACTACAAGTACACTAAAGTAAACAAAAAAGTATGATATCTCTAGCATAAGTACATTTAAAAAAGAAATTGACTGGATTATATGATTCAAGTTCAAGCACATACAAATAAATAAGCAAAAGAAGGAATTATATGATTTGGGCCTAAGTACATTAAAGTAAACTGAAAAAAAGCTAATAACTCTAAAGTTATTGAGTTAGTACATCTAAAGAAGCAGTTGAATATGATTTGGATCCAAGTAAGCACACCAAAGTAAATTGAAAAGTGTGATACCTCTAAAACATCCAAACAAACAACTAAATACATGATTATGGCTCGGATTTTGGTCCAAGCACAGAAATTGTGATACCTCTAAAATACAGCTAAAGAAGCAATTGAATATGATTCTATTTGTGACTGAATCATTATAATAAGTCATTACCTATACACAATAGAACCTTTAATTTCGAGGAGGTCACTTCCAAATACTACGTAACAGAGTGCAAAAAAGATAGAGTCCACATAAATCTTTGAAGGTAAATTTTATAAATAAATTACACTAATATGGGATGCCCAAAATTGATTACAAGAATTTAAAAAAGAATATTTTCAAAATGTTACTAATTATAGTAAATATTACTTGTATTGTTTAGGGTACTTTCAAATACCCTTTGTTCTCACGTGATACTCAAAAAATACAAATAGTGACCTCCTCAAGCCTTTGATCACAAAAGTAATTTTATTGTGTATACAAAAGAACTTTCTTTTAAATGATTCATTTTTTTTTCATATGTTTGGAATAACAGTTTATCACAAGAATATGATTTATCCTATACATGGCATATAAAACGGCATATAACTCTCGATATAACTATGGGAGTAAAAAAATTGCTATATACAAGTCCACTTTTGATTACTACATGTTGGTGTCCGGCACGAGTTTAAATTAGTATGTTAAAATCATTCTGATGGTTACAACACTAGTAGAAAACATGGTCGAAAAGAACCGCAGCCAAAATCGGCTGCGGTTCTTTTGACCACCCTGATCTGCAGTCGCTAAACGACTGCAGATTTGTTTTTTTAGATTTGTGACTACAATTTTAATCATTTAGGGGCGTGTAATATACCGTTTGAAAGGTATTTTCAAGACCTTTTCAATGGTATATTACACGCCTTGAAATTCCGAAAATTGCAGTCGTAAATCAAAAAAGAAAAAATTGCAGTCGCTAAGCGACTGCAGATCAGGGTGGTCAAAAGAACCGCAGCCAATTTTGGTTGCGGTTCTTTTCGACCATGTTTTCTACTAGTGCAATATCTCTTGCATATAGGAGATTAGGAGTTTAGGACTACAATACTCCCATGGATAAAATGTATCTCATATATAGGTTGCTAAGAACTCTAATAGAAATAAAAATGAAGACCAAAGTAGAAAAAGAAATCAAATCTAAAGCCGAAACAAAAAGTAAAATCAAAATAAAGTAGATACCAAATTAAAATTCAAAATAGAAATAATAATAAACGCATGGTACAAATGAAATTAGAAATGGAAGGTGGCGTAAAAGTTACATGAGGGTCACTTCATACTATGGACCATGAAGATTGACCACGATGCTCTAAAATCTGTGATTGGTTGAATTAATCGTCCCAGTTTGAGTTCACTTCACACTACCTTGAAAAAAAAAAGATTGACCACAGAATTTGAGGTTACCTAAATATGCTATTTTGTGCCTAATGGCTAATGTTCCTTGGTCCAATGGGTTTTTTGTCGAGTCGACCCAAAGAGGTCGACTGGACGCAAATCAAGGGGACCAGCTGAAATGCCCAAACAATTTATTTATTTTTTAAAATTATTAGTACTTTTTCCTGTTTTTTCCTCTATGTTACTGTTGTACTTACTTTATTCTGATTTTTTGAGGCCATTGTAGTGTAGAGGATGTCAATAATACTTTCCTTTTGTTTGATTCACGTTCTAGTGCATTTACCCTTAAACCGGTTCCCTTAAACCTATATTGCTTGCAAAAGAGTGCCTAACTAGCGAAAAGAGCGGGTATAACTATACCGTAGTACATGATCGCTTCAGCACTAATTATATTATTTTAATAATGGCCAAAATTTTAGGAATTTTTTTCACTTCTTTTGCAAATATAAAGAAGAAAAATTTCAAAAAAATACAAGTGCCAAATTTATTTTAAGAAAAATAATTAAATATTCAACACCCTACTATTGAATCCAATTGTGTACTACGGTAGTTCAAAAGTGGCCTTGCAAAAATGAGGTCATAGATTTAACCCCTAAAGGACCGCGGTTTTTCCTGTTTTTGAGCATCATTTTCACCTCTTTCTATTCATTTTCTTGTGAATATTGTTTTTGCTCTTGATAGAAAATACCAAATCAAACATTTAAATAAAATTCAAGAATTTTTTCGACCAATTTAACAATTTTTCCCATGTCTTTAAAGACAGTCAAAAAATATCCAAAAGACTGCAATTTGATATTTTCACTTCAAACGCTATAATCTTGCAATTTGTACGGTCAAATTCTATGAAAATGTTACCATGCACTCTTGGTAATCTATAACAAGATCTTACGGTTAAAGTTGAAAAATATTAATTTCTGAGGTTTATTTTGAGCCCTGCCTGCACTTCCCATTCTCCCCCAAAAAGACCCTTTTGCTCCATAACTTCCACTTAAAAAGTCAGAATCAAAAACAATTTAGATCCCCATTTTTGTATTGATATACCAAATTCACATAATTTATTTCAAAAAATAAAAATAAAAATTGACACCGTGGGAACCTACCCGAACATTGAAATGTCCTAGTTAGGACACTTGGTCCTTTAGGGGTTAATTAGCAAAAAAATTCAAAGAATCACCACGTTAAGAGTATCTTGTTTCAAATCCATTCTAACAAATTTTACTCAATTTTTTTTAATGTTTTGTTTGTAATCAAGTGTAGAAGGAATTTTTAATTTTAACTTTTTAATTTTTTAATAAATTATTGATGATAGCATTGGTGAATTGAACCGTATGGATGGAATCTAAAATTCAAAATCTAGAACTTTCCGGGGAACCGAGATATTGTATTTTAATTCCAAAATATTCTTCTAAATAGTATTTTATGATGATTTTTCTCAAATCGTCAATTCTAGGGACATTGTAGTATGTTTAGGGGTTAATGAAATAATAGGTCATTTCTAAACATAAGAAAGCACCAAGTTGGGAATACAATGCTTTGGTGGATAGACTATTGCAAGTGCTACCTGGAGGTCAGTGAGCCACTGAAGGTCACTATGGACAAGTCACAACGGAATTTAATCATTAAAGACAAGTCACATTTGATAGGATTTCTACTAGTGAAATTGGCAAACATCCATATTGTCTGCTTTGTGCAATTAAGAAGAGATGAGTTGGCCAACAGATGCATTAGATCTGGTGATCAACGGTTTAGGTCTAGTCATTGATGGGTATAGATGTAGAAATCTTGTTTACTTCTCATTGCTTTCTTTTTCCACACATGACAAGTCAGAAGTCGTAGTACTAGGTGAGAGGAATGAGGTAGAGATTAACCCCTAAACGTCCTCATTCCTCTCCAAATTTTGCAATTTTGCAAAGATGCATCATAAAATGCAACCCAGAGGGATATTTGGAACTTGATGAATGAATAAAAGTTGTACGTTATAAATTTTAGATTCTATCCATATGGTTAAATGTGCGATTGCTATCACCAATATTTTTGTATAAAATTTGAAACTTGAAATTCAAAAATATTTTGTAATTCAATTACGAATATGATATTGACAAATTGTGAATGAAATTTATTGTGATGGGTTGAAATGTAATACTCTAAGTGCAGTGATTTTAGAGTTTTTTTGGTTGCTTAATTTTATGAGTTTATTTTTTCAAAAGCACATTTAGACTAAAATCTTTGAAATTTTGGGTGAATCACTCTAGCATGAAAAGAGGCATAAAATTTTCACAAATCATCCCTTTCTAATTAGATCACACATGCACGAAATTATCTTGCCATAGAATTTTGTTGTATTTCTTTACCTTGCAAAAAGTGCATGACAAATGAGAATATGTGGATGAAATTTGTACATCATCCAAAAAATGGATGGTTGGTCCTTTAGGGCTAAAAGAGATAGACTTCAACCCCTAAATGACAGAGGGGATAAGGGCAAAACTTAGATATGTCATTTAATGTAACTTTTGCAACTTTGATGAAGTTTGGTCGAAAGAGAAAATGAGAAGCATGATGTTTAGTTATTATCCGTACAGTCAAACTTTCAAAAAGTGTTTTAGATACTCATTTAATGAATTTAGAAGCATTTACCATTTAATATTCACCAAAATTATAAATTTTATTTTTAAAATTTGAAATTTGGTATGATTAGTTAAAACTAGACATTATTTTCTAAAATTAAAAAGGAAAATTTTTCAAAGGAGATTACATCATTAGTTTCCCCAAATAGTAAATTTTATAACACTAGGACAATATTGAGGTGTTTGTCTTTGAAAATTTCTTCTCGGTGGAGTTTAACTTGGATTGACATGATTCAAATCGGGTTGGACAGTAGACTTGATTTCATGTTTAAAAATATTTTTAATTTTTCATAAAAATATTTTTTCCATCCTAGGTAGCCCATAAAAAGGGGGCAGCAATCATAAAATGGTCGTTCGGTCACTTAAGGGTTGACTGCTCACTTAAGGGTTGACTCAATTTTTTGTTATGGTTTGTGGACCTGCCCTTGGCATTCATATCTCTCAAGATGCATCCTTGACGAGGATGCTATTGGTACATTATACATTGTGTCATTTTTTGCATTTCCAGAAAAAAATTGTAGTGGTTGTGTGCAATGTACATCTTTGATCCAGTGATGCTGTATTATAACACAACATTGGCCATATATATTGACTATTTTCTATACCCTAAACCCTAGTACAAGGTGTAGCCGTGATGTCATATTTGTGTATATTCTTTGAATCTAAATTGTGTAGTTGTAAATGTTCAAGATTTTAACCCCTAAGCGTCACAGCGTCCAGAAAGTGAACGACTAACATATTCAAACCTTCCCTACGTTCTCATCAATGCTTGGATAAAAGTCATCTAAATTTTTGGAGATATTTCACCAAGTTGTCGTCCTATCTAATGGTTGGATTTAGTCATACTTGAGTACATACTTTTCTAAAATTACAAATGTAGAAGTATGTGAAGTCGTTGACCAAGCCAAAATTGCATTGACTGCAGTTCAAAAGTGGCCTTGCAAAAATGAGGTCATAGATTTAAGAAACACAAAAATTTCAAAAAATCACCATGTTTAAGAGTATCTCATTTGACAACCTCACAACCCTACAGAAGTATATTAAAGTAAACAATCTTTTTTGATATTTCTAGTCCACTAAGGCCCTCTTTACACTAGAGGCGAGAAGCCGTGGAGAAAACCTCACAAGGGCCATGGCTCATCCTTGAGAAGCCAATCTTTGAACTTGACAACCTTTGGATATAGTGTAAAGTGAGAAGGGGCCACAAAATAAAGTGCTGATTTTTAAAATAAAGTTCTTACATATTCTTAAAAAATAAAAATGATTGGTTGTGAGAATTTTGGCCAAACGGTCTCCCGGATTTTGCATTAGACCCACCTCTTGAGGTGGGCTTGATGCAAAATCCGGAGGCCTTGAAAAATGTGCACTTTTGTTGCCACGAAGGACAAAAGTGATGTTCATGTTATTTTCTTCTCCTTCCGTCCCTTGGACTGAAAATTTCGGGTGTAAAGTGACATCCTTTGGTCTTCTCGATTTCTAGGCCTCCCATTGGTTGAAATTTCTCTCCTCACGGCTTCTCGTCTCTAGTGTAAAGAGGCCCTAAGTACATTCAAATAAGCAATTGACATGATTATACAGAGTATATAATTCAAGTCCAAGCACATACACCTAAATAAACTGTTGAGGGGATTATACGATTTGGGTTCAAACATACTAATTAAAAATTTCATAATTTCATAGTCAAATTTTTTATAAAAAGTATAAAAATTATATAAAACGATTATGAATGCTAAAAAAAATATTTGGGATGAAATATTAAGAAATAAGAAATTCACTTGGAGATTAATTAATTTAGGATAAGACATTTCAATCAGTAACTTTATAGTTAATAAACCTCCAAAAATCATGATTTCTTTTGCATATAACACGCAATTCGCTATTTATGCACTTGGCCAAGTGCGCTCATTTCATAAACATACTTGACTTTAAAAAAAATTGGTTAAAAAGTTCTCTAGAAACATCAATGTTGTCATTCTACAATCACTTAAATTGTAAATAAATAATTATTTTAATTATTTTGTATTCTTATCTTTATCTTTTCTTTATCTTTTCTTTCATCTTTTCTTTTTTATCTTGATTTCTTTCTTGTCTTCTTTCTTGTCTCCCTCTTGTCTTTCTTTTGTCTTTCTTCTTGTCTTTTTTTTCTTCTACTTTTTCTTCAGTTGTGGTTGCTGAACCCTAAACAATGGGAGCAAACCAAAAAAACAAAAAAAAAACAAAAGTTTTTTTTTTTTTTTTTTTTTTTTTTTGGGTTGACCATGGGGTGCTGCTGAACCCGAAATGGCAGCCGCCAAAAAAAAATCTTCTTTTGGTTGGCCGTGGGGTGCTGCTGAACCCTAAATGACGGCCGCCCAAAAAAATAAAAATAAAAATAAAAATTGGGGTTTTTCTTGAAAATTTGCTATTTTTAGCCTCGGGTGCGCGGCCGCGCACCCTAAGACCCTCCCATCTCTCTTCTCCCTCTTCCCTCTCCTCATATATATAGGGGAGAGGAGAGGGGAGGGAGTGCGAGTGCGAGAGTGAATGGGAGAGACCCTCTCCTCTCCCCTATATATATGAGGAGAGGAGAGGGAGATGGAGAGGAGATGAACATAGAGAGGGAGATGAAGATGGAGAGGGAGATGAAGATGGAGAGGGAGGTGAAGAGGGAGATGAAGATGGAAATGAGGAAGATGAAGATGGAAATGAGGAAGATGAAGATGGAAATGAGGGAGATGGGAGGGTCTTAGGGTGCACGGCCGCGCACCCCAGCGGCTAAAAATAGACAAAATTAAAAAAAAACCAAATAAAATAAAATAAAATAAAATAAAATTTATTTTTATTTTTATTTTTTTATTATTATTTTTTTGGGTTTGCTCCTATTGTTTAGGGTTCAGCAGCCACAACTGATGAAAAGGTAGAAGAAAAAAAAGACAAGGAAGACAAAAAGGAAGACAATAGAAAGACAAGAAGAAAGACAAGAGGGAGACAAGAAAGAAAACAAAAAAGAAGACAAAAAAGAATCAAAATAAAAAAGAAAAGATAAAAGAAAAGATAAAGATAAGAATAATAAATAATTAAAATAATTATTTGTTTACAATGTAAAGGATTGAAGAAAGACAATAATCGTCGTGTTTTTTAAAAAAAAGTTAAACAAAAAAGAATTATGCGCTTGGGGACCAAGTGCATGATTATATGGCCAAGTGCGTAAATAGCGAATTGTGTGTTATATGATTTTATAGAGGATTTGCATTCTTTTTATTGAGAGTTTTATACCTAGTAAGTAACAAAATTTGTATTTATTGTTGTTTGAATTTAGGGTTAAGATATGGAGTTTTTAACTTCAAGTGAAAATGGGTCAAAAAAATTATTTTGATCAAATCTCAACAATATGTGTTGTGTATCTTGTGTTTTGCAACATATGCAATATTTGGCTCAAAAATTCCAATTTTATCATTTTCTAATGGCAAACCTTTGTAAACCCAAGGTGACGGATACGTATTGTAGGGTACTGTACTGTACATTGACGAACTAACTTACTGTGTACCAAGCAAGGCAATGAACTAAGGATTAACACCTTCACCAAATGAACAGTGTCGAGGAGGTGAATTTTCCTGCTCCAGACACGTCTGTCCTCGACCGCAAAATGTGTCTCTGCCGGTGCATGAGGGAAGTGTCTCTCACAAACATGGTTAACCCTTAAACGTCAAAGCAAGCCCCACGGGCTCGTTACAAACGAATAATTGAGGAAAAAAGTAGTTTTTCTCAACCAAATCAAGAGAGAATTGGTGCATTGGAAAGCTATTGAAAAAGTGATTTAGATTCTTGATTTGCGCCTCATTTGGGAGCTTGTGAAATCATCCACAAGCAATCAAAGTAGTCGGAGTGAACAGAAGTTGAAGTTGGGCAGTACAGGTCGTTTTTGAAAAAGTGCCGCAGTGCAACAGTGCCGTAGCAGTGGCTGGCCAGTAGAGCCGTTTTTCCTGTTTTTTTTGGATTTATTTTTATTTTAATTTTCCTCCAAAAATATTTAGATACCTTCCGGGCTGCCCCGCTCAGGCCCTCTTGACGTTTAAGGGTTAACCCTTTAGTGCTCAAGTCACCACTTTGTGGTTCTTGATGTGTTGAAAATGCGAATAAATGAAAATCCGTGAAGAATTGGATTTTGAATTGTAAAGTTTAGATTTTGAATTGTAAAGTGCAAATTTTGAGTCTTATAATACACATCTTCTAAAAAAGAAATTTTCAGTTTGGAGTTGTACAACTATCAAAGTACCTATGAACAAAACGCGAAAACGCTGCAAATACTTGAAAATACAATAAATACTTACAAATACAACACATGTACTATGCGGTATTTCTTGTGGTTGGATGTTTTTTTATCTTGTTTTATTTTTTTAAATTGTGTTCTCTTGTTCATGTTCTATTAGTGTATGTATTCCAATCTTGATCAATGTACCAACTCCTTTCATATTTTGACGTATAATTTTTTGTCCTAAACCGTACATGCATAAGTCACTCTCACTTATAAAATTCACAATAATTATGTGTGAGTCCATTCTTAATATGAAAGATTGCAACGGAGAGGTGTTGACATAGGTCATTGTTGAACATCTTCACTTTTATTTTAGAAAATCTAACCCAAATTCTAATTAACTTTGAAGTCATACACCCTCCAAAATCTCATTTTTGAGTGTGCATTATACAATCCAAAGACATACTATGATCTTCCAATCCCACCATTGGATGATTCTCTAATTTTGTCAAAATGTCTCCACTCCAATTGAGAATAAAATTGTACGGTTATTTTCTAATTTAATCCATTCTATTTTTGGTAGTATCAACCATAGTGGAAAAACCCACTGAAACCCACTGAACCCAGCTATAGTACCCAAAGCGTTAAAGGGTTAAAGTACGCTACTTTTTGCTAATAGTGCGTGTGGTACTAATTCCAAAAACACGCTCTATTTTGCAAAATCATGAAATTGGCGAGAGCTGGAATTTTTTTTAAGTGACTGAAATCTTCATTTCGCATTGATTTTACATTTTAGTGTCACCTTCATTAATTATCCTCCCTTGCTATAAACCCATCCTCACTATTAGCAAAACGTAGTGTAGTTATAAACCAAACTTATCTAAATTTCATCCAAATTAGTACGAGGGCAGATCAAACTATTCAAGTTGTCGCACTAATTGGATAAATACAATTAATTCATTTAATTTTCATTCAGCATTCATCCAATTTGGATGTAACATATATTCAACATTTATCCAACCTTCACATAAATATGTTTCAGTTTAAATATATTTCAAACAATCACTAGTAGAATAGGTGTGTGTACCGAGGTAGATGCCTAGGCAAATAGGCATTTGTCTCGGCACATGCACCTTTTCTACTACTCTAGTGAATATTTCAAAATTATTAAATAAAAAAATAAAAAAATCTAAACTCTATCATCTTTCCAATGTGTTTTACGTTTTGTGATTTGATGTACTTCTCAAAGTTCAAGGTTTCTGAGTTAGGAGATAAAATTCGAATTATTTTGATACCCCACTGTACTTGGCCGTGATGGAAACTAGCTACAAGTTGTTGCAGCAGTCGCACCATTGATAGCTGTGAATTGCTTATACGGCTCCTTGTTGTCTTACTAATCAACCTCTTTCTCCGAAAAGTGAATAGTATAACTTAATTTTGTTTTGTTTTCTGTTTTTTTGGGGGCACTTATGACCCGTATAACTTAAGTTACATGCGGCTCCTATCCAGATTGCCATCCCGCTCATGACCCACAAATCTCTCTGTTGAGACAACTGGATCCCCCAAGAAGAACTTCGGCCATATCTTCTGTTACGTTGCATTGTGAAGCCATGGTCCTTGACAACTACCTTTTCGTTGGGCCCTTTCACAATCACAATTAACCCTAAAAGTCCTCACTTGTTTTGTAAAAGTCAAAGCCCTACAATCTGCATACTTGAAATATCACATTGTATGATTTACAAATTTTCATAGATAGTCATCAATATTATGCCCAAGGGTTGCACTGTACTAAACATATATGAGTATACGTGAGTGCACAGAAGGGGTATTAATTTGAACACTACCGTATTACATATACATACAATAAACACATTCAAAACTAAAAATATTCACGTATACTTACATTAAACATATATTTAAAACGGAATATATCTGTATACAAAGGTATTCAGACATATAACCTCTCGTATACAAGGGGTTTTTTAGAAAGGGTCATGAATGCAAATGATTCTCAAACATAATATAGAGTGCACCCCCCGGGACATTATGGAGGTATGACAAAAAAATTGACATGTATGATTGGAAGATATTTGAAATATTTACAAATTTTATCATGTAAATAAGATACAAATTCAAAATAAATATAT
Organism: Pohlia nutans; assembly: GCA_022496805.1. NCBI lineage: Eukaryota > Viridiplantae > Streptophyta > Bryopsida > Bryales > Mniaceae > Pohlia > Pohlia nutans. The sequence continues at coordinate 20,868,296 of CM040097.1, forward strand.
TTTTGACAATTTAATATCAAATTTTATTCTTTTGAGATAGATAAATGTTATGTTTAGAAGTAGTTAAAAAATGAAAGTGAAGAAGTTAAAAGAGACGCATAATTGGAGCATCTTTAGGAAGCCCTTTGTATTTTGGAAACTCAAATTTCAAATTTCTCGACGGTGTAAAATCTTCAAATGAAGTCTATTCTCCAATTCCAATCATAACATTCAGAAGCCTTCACCGGCTCTGCCTTTTGGTCACATCCACTATGAAAAAATTCATCCATATGCACATGAATGAGAAACGGGATTCAACCTTTCCAACCCTACACTAAACTTCTCCTAGTTCTTGACAGCTTCACTAATGGTTGGCTAGAAGGTAATCTAATTTTTTCTGTTTTAGTTCCTAAAGGATCAAGGATTCATGGTTTTAAAATGAAAAATATCAATCAATCATATTGTGAAAAAACATAATATAGATGAGACCAAATTTTAAATCATTGGAATTCAATGAAGAACATTGCACATGTTGGTAAAATAAAATAAAAATTTGAACCAAAGGACCTAGTCAAAAATGCTAAAAGCCATGAGGCCCGAATTTAGGTTTTTTGGTTCTTCATAGATTAAAGGTGCACATGCATTGTGTACTAGTTAAATTGCATTTAAAAAATCAAAATTTTAAAATTGCATGATGAAGGGGTTCATGATTGTCAATCTCCTTCAATTAATAGCATAAACTTCAAAATGTGTATGATAACAGAACTGGTGATTGTCAATCCAATGAAATTCACAACCCAAATTTGCAATCATGATTTTGTGTAAGGTGCATTTTTTCCACTATACATGCACTTTCAATGGAAGTGGTGTTCTATAGCAAATCCATATTCAAATGCTTTTTTCTTTTTCTTTTTTATAAATTCTATCCTAGAAAATGTAATTGAATTCGCGACCTGTAGCCATCACTCCATAATAATGAAAGTAGCAAACATACACAGACATGGTCTTATATATGTATTCAAATGCATGAAGGTCACTCTCGGGGGGTTCACTCCCTCTTATATTTTGCATACACGTGCGTCTGGGACCTATTTATTGGGGGGGTTATTTACCTTGCAGAAAAGATTATAAGGTGATGGTATTTTACATGTAAAAAGCCTGAAAATATTATATGTGATGGTATTTTACATGTAAACAAGTTTCATTATTTTAAAATCCCCTATTTTACATGTACATTTTTTATAAAGTTTATTTACAATGAATATATTGGACCCTATATTTTATCGCACGTTGTTCTACGATTTTCGCCAGTGAACCCCCCGAGAGGTCACTATAGCATACAAACACATTGGTATGTTTTGTCTTAGTTATGAACTTTGTTGCAATGATGAAGAATAGATGCAAGCATGGTTTCATTTACTAGTTACTTGGCCAAGTGCATGATGTTAACCATTAAAAACATGTACAAGCTTGGTTTCACTTATATACCACTTAGCCAAATGCATGAATATATCCATAGTATGTGTGGTCAAATATGGGACAATAGATAACTATAAGAAATAAACATAAGTGTAGTTTCATCTGCGTAATGTGTAGCCAAAGGCATAATGACAAGCATGATAAATAAACATAGTCTCATTCATTGTAGTGTATTGGATTTCAAACAAATTTCACCTAGTATTGTCGTAATTTTATGATGATGAAAATATTTAATTAAATTTTAAAACAACACTAAGTCTTATATGCCTGATGTCATATTTCATTTGAAGCAATAATTTTTTTGTGCCTAATATTGTTCTCTTCTATTAGAGTTATCCGTGAAAGAAACAGTAGATAGCATGTTTGCTACTGGGTGTTTATTTTCTGTAAATGACCTAGATGCCTTAATGTCAGACATTAAGCGCCAAGCACTAAGTTTGGGGGAACATGTGACTGGAGTGGGTGTACATTAACCCCTAAATGCCCAAGCATCCAAATAGTGGATGGTGGTTGGTCAAATTCAATTTCAACCTTAAAAATGATTATTTTTGCTTTCAAGTTCAACTAAGAAAATGAAGCTTATCAAGCCTAGTTTCTACTTCATCTTGTAAATCTAAAAAAATCATAATATTAAGTATTTTATTGCACTTGCAATGTCAAGAGGTCAGAATCCAAACTACACTATGAAGCATATATCATTATCAAATTTCCAAATTTAGAAAATACAATTTGAATTGAATTTTCCTATATGGTTCTTTATTGTGACTTGAACCTTTTATAATTTTTTCTGGTTGTTTGGAACAATTTTGTAATTTATATGAATTTCTTTGTGTATTTTACTTCAAAAATCATATTAAATTTATAACGCATTGAAAAAATTGAAAAATTGAGGACCAATAGGAAACATATGTTTACGTTTATTAAAAATATTTCAAAAAATATCCGAAAAGCTATTGATGAGCAAACTCCATATGAAAGTGTTGTTTGACTTTTCTGTGAATGCCCTGGGCATTTAGGGGTTAAGCTTTCATTTTGGAAACGCATGAGTGCATCGGGGGAACTTCTTTAGCATTAGCGAGGTGCAAGGTTCGAATCTCTATGACAGCGCAAAGTATTTTGATTGGTCGTTAAAAAAGAAGCTAAAACTTGTTTTCGTAGTCTTCCAAGCTAAAAAAAACAATTTTGCCTTGTCTTTCCTCTTGTGAAATTTTATTGCTCAACTTACGAATAACTCTATTATCTTGCCAAGCATTTTTGTCCCTCGTATAAAGTTGGTCTAACTAGACAAACCATAGTGAAGTAACCCTTGAAGTTACAACTCCTCATGTGAACTATCATGGAGGAGTTGTTACTTCAACGGTTACTTCACATGTGAACTACCATCACCATTCTTGCGACCAACCATTACTAAGGCAAATCTTAATTTTCTTGTAGCATGTACAACTTTGAGAATTCAAAAAAATTGGATTCATATTAGAACTATCTTTGCATCTCAAATTTGGTTTTAGGTATTAAGCTATGATTTCATATTTTTATATGAAAATCACATTGACAGAATATGTGTTATATCTAAATGAAAAGTACATTGAAATAGTGTAAATACCACATGTAATATATGCAAAAAAATCTTCACACAGTTACACTTATTACATAGAAAAGAATTTGTGCAATTTCTTGAAGGTGTACATCTTGTATGTTTTAGACATAGTGACATACGATATACGTAAAAGAAATTATACAACTTCAATGTGTTTTTTACATTAAAACAATATAGCTGTCTAAATCCATGTAAAAATGCAAAAAACAATTACTATCCATCATTTATCATGTTTGAAATCTTAATTCATTAAAAAAGTTCAAATTGAAAATAATAGAATATTTTTCAAGATGTTGGAATTTTTCCTCTATTTCAACACAAATGAACATATCCAATACACTTGGCAAAACACACAAACTATTCGAGTGTAGTTATTTCATTGCCATTGGCCTCATCACATATTTACCAACTTAAGTTTTGCAATGTTATTTGTATGCTTAAATACATGCAAAAAGCATGTGCGGAACATGCAAAGACATGCAATAAAGTGCAAAAATTTACAAAAATGTGAAATAAATATGCAATTATTTAAAAATACATGTATTTTGTAAGTTGAATACAATCCCGTCCTAACCTCCTATGAACAAACATAAGGAATTACATTAAATTTACAAAATACAAAAGGCATATAATTTAATTATTTTTTACATTTTTTTGCACGATATTTGCAGTCTTTTTATATGTTTTTTTGCATATGCGTTTAACCCCTAATGGTCCCGACAACCATATTTTGGATGATTTTGGGCTTTTGTCAATTTCAAAGAGTTGTAACTTTTGAATTCGATGTCTGAATTCAATAACACTTGTTGGAAAATTTGTATACTCATTTAGTTTGTGTGGTTAACTCAATCGAAGGAGTACTAAATTTTTGGGAATCATTTTAGTACATGAGGTTCAATTTTTTGTTCACCAAAGTGAATTTTGATGGCTGCAATTTTGGGAGCTTTTTTATTCTTCATTCAATGTCCGTTTTCAATAAATAAAAAAATTGTTGGATTAGATTTCCCTTGAAGTTTAGTTATTTTGGTAAATAGGGACAGGTTTGGGAATCATTAAATGTCGAAAATCTAGACATTTTTGGATTATAGTGAACTTTGATGACTTGTTTCTCCTTCATACGGTGTCCTTTTCTAATACAAATTGTTATGAAAGTTGCGTACACTAGTCTAGTTTCTGTGGTTAAAATTCCAATCCGTGTTATGAATTTTTGAGAAGCAGTTTAGTAGAAGGGGGTTAAGTCCAAGATCACTTTTTTGCAATTTTTTTGCTACTTTTTGACATTTGAAAGCCATTTTGCAGACACAGCAAGTCAATTTAATGTTATTTTCTTTTACCAATGTGTTTATATAATGATTTTGAATCACTTTATAGTTAATTTTATCTCACTTGAGAAGTTTTAGAAATAGAATTTAAACTCTAATGTGTTGCTTGGAAAATTTCAACATTCGATTTTAACATTAAAACATTATAATCTTGCAATTTATGTGGCCAAAGGACTCAAATTCAATTCACGTCATTTACAACACATACACTACAAGATTGTATCATTGAGATTTCTTTACCTCGCTTACATTTAAACCTATAACACTACAAAAAGCAATGATGTTTTTAAACCTAAAAAAGCTAGGGATGCTTTGGAGTTGAGCATTCAAAAAACATTGCAAAAATGTGACTTGACAAGTTTGTAATGCTTAGAACTATAATTTATTCCATCATTTACAAAACAACAAAGAATTTTACATTTTGTTTCTTCATTTCTTTGCCATGCACAATGTGTTGCCATTAGAATGCACCCACTTTCTCATTCAAAGTAACAAGTAGAGTTTTCTTTTAACTCTAGTTTTATTTTTTTTATTTTTTTTGAAACAACTAACGGCCATTGCATTGCAAGAACAAAATAAACATCACAGAACCAAACGGCACATTGCCGGCGAGACAAACCAGCTAGTAAAAACTACTGATGAGAGGCTTGCTATTGTTCCAACTCACCGTCATGTTGTTTCTAATGGCAAACAGGGGGTTCCTAAACCAATCCTGATCAAACTGATCAATGAAGTGCGTACTCCTCCCCAGATACAAAAGACAAGGCGCTTAGTTCTAAGCCACGCCGTGTCGCCGTACGTCCGCGATCAATAACTGCATCCCAAATCACCTGTTGGACCTTCTGGACGGGCCAAAAATCCTGACTAAAGCAAATGGCATTGCAATCAAGCCACAAAATCCAAATGATCGATCCCCTAATCATGGACTATCAGAATTTAGCAACCTTAAGACGATTAGGCAACTTTGAGCCAAAGATGCATTGTTGCATGGTCAAGGATGACCAGCATCCCGTGGTATCATTAAAGGAAATCTCCATGTACCTATAAATAATAGTCAAGGCATACTTCCATGCGTAGTCGGCTCGCGAGCAAGAGTGAACCATTAGGAGAAAGGTGGGGTCTCCAAAAGGCCTTTGGTTTTCTCACGTGCAAAAAAATTGCAATGGTGCCCGCACGTTTTCCCCGTTGGCACCAATGGTGCCACGACGCTGCCAGCAGTGCAGCTCCGTGGGTCGAACCAATCGACGCTGCCAGCACTGCCAACACTGCAGCTTCCGACACTGTCAGTGGGCAGCGACCTTCACCAATGGGAGGGGTGTTTGGGCAACTTGTTCACCTAACCCGGGCTACCTTAGAGGGCCTTTTAGAGACCCCACATTTCCCCTAATGGGACCGCCTGTGGGCAGCAGACACACATGTTGGAGATATTGGGAGCCATCTGTTGCCTCCATTCATTCACTACAATGACGCAGTGATAAGCCGAGCATAAAAACCCTACCTCTTTAGCACGGCAATTGGGAGACCATACCTCTTTCCATCGGAGCTTGTAAGAATTCGGAAACACACCTCTCCACTTCTGCAGGATGGGCCACTGCAGTGTGTTCCTAGCATTGAGTAACTTCTTTCCTAACTTAGCTGTATAAGATAACACCGTTCTTTCTTTGCCCCAACTCCATTGTCCAGGGTCAAAAACCAGAGATTGAATCATACTTGCAAAATGAAGATAAATTTTGGGAGCGCTTTCATGGCCCCTCTTGGTGGTCACTACCCGAACTTTGCGCATGATTCCTAACAGAACTTGGTCCTCATCATGTAACGGCCTCGGGGAGAGCAATCTCGACCTCTGACCAACCATGTAACTCCATCGTCCAGCAAGTAACGAGAACCGAGCCATTCCATGCTGAATTGTTGGCTTGAAGGTTTGATGTGTATTGAAGATAACATATGGAGTACTTGCAACCGGGCTATCAAAAATGCCTATAAACTCACCAGCTTGAGTTACTCTCCTTCGAGTGGTGAGGAGGATTTTCCAGTTGGGCGGAACGCTCGGGGGGTGTAGTGATATGTTGGAGTAGCAATATACGTGCGAACAAATGATAGGGTATTTTAAAAACATGAGAACAAAAAATTATAAATGGACTTAGAGGTAATATAGGGTATCAAAAATGGCACTGGACATCTTTAAAGTACTGTAGGGTATGGAATAATAGGTAATTTGGAATTATAAGTAATGCAAGCCCCTTTTCTATGAACCCAAAGTAGAAAATTACATAATGATAGCATGTGAAAAAAAAACTAAAAAAACAAGTAATACCCCCTTATAAAATAGTTGCTGTTCGCACCTATATCCTTAACTTTTTAACACACTGACCCCCCCGAGGCGGAACGGCCGCGATCATGCGGTTATAGCTAATGGCTTCGTTGGGCAGCAAGCTAAATCTCTCTTTCGCCGTCGCAAAATCCATGAAAATTTCAGTGTTCGGGTTCCATAGGTCACGGATGTGAGTGAGTCCCTGCTTCATGAGTTTCGCAGCTTGTAGAAGGGTAAAGCCAAAGTTTGATCTATAAAAATGAGTGGTCCACCACAAGGGTGAACTCAGTACTTCAGCCTCATTGGTCAGTGGTAACGCGTCAATTTTTGGTACCATCTTTTTCCATGATTTTATAATTTGCTCCTATATTCTATGGCCCCTCTGCAACTTGAATTTGTGAAAGAAGATCCATTGTTCTGTTCTAGGCCACGATCCTCAGTTGCTCGGGCTTGCGTTCCGGATTCGATGGAATAATAGGGTCTTCAGATTGGAGTTACTGGGCAGAAGGGCTTTGACAATCCATTTTGTGACAAGAGCATGCAACGCGTCCTCGGGTTTGATAATACCAAGACCACCCTTGGTTTTGACAACGCAGCAGTTAGTCTATGCTATGCGGGATCCGGCTTTGTGCACTGATCCTGACCACAGGAAGTCCCGAAACCTGGCTCTGATCTTACGGATGACCGCTAAGGAGCCCCCCCAAAGCGTGATGAAATACCATAGGGTACTACATAAAACTGAGTTAACTATCACTACACAACCCGCTAAAGAAAGGTGCAATGAGCTCCAATACATTAGCTTCTTAGCTATTTTTTTGAAACAGAAACTCGTCATTGTCAGTAACTAGGGGATCAATGCCAAAGGGCATTCCGAGTAATTTGGCTATGTTTCCCGGGACAGCCCATTGATAAGTGAAGTTGTAAGTCCAATCAAGAGCCGCTTCCCTTGAGAACCTGTAGCAAATTGTTTTTTCTTCACTAGTTTTCAAACCCGATGCTAGCCAAAATAAGTCAAGAAGGGCAACACACGCAGCAAGGGACCTTTCATTCCTAGCAAGGGTGAATTTGGCGTCGTCGGCAAATTGCACCAGCACTTGCTGTGTGTTGCCACCGGGAAGCGTGATGCCTTAGATGGCCCCGTTCTGAACAGCGCACTTGGTCACGGTGTTGAGAGTTTCGCCCACGAAGAGGAAAAGATACGGCACTAGAGGGGCATCCCTGACGGACTCCTCTCTCAATCGGGAACTCGCCTGTTTCTTTGCCACTCAGATTAACTAATGCAACCGCTCTTGAAAAACGAAGACGGACCATCTGAATGTAGCCATCTGGAACTCCCATCTTGGCTATGACTTTGAAAAGGAAGGGAAGGCTAACAGTATCATAAGCTTTTATGAAGTCAAGTTTTACTAGAATAAGGTCTTGGTGAGATTGACTAGCCCATTCTATGGTTTTGTGAATAACTAAGACATTATCTAGGATGAACCTAGTTGGCTGGAAGGCCGTCTGATCCTCAGAAATTATCTCAGGAAGCATGGTTTGAATTCTTCTAGCTAGGGCTTTAGCTACAATTTTATACGACACATTCAATAGCGTAATTGGGCGCCAATTAGTCAGTAAGTCTTTGTCACCTCTCTTATGCAGTAAGGCGATAAAACCGCGATTCATCCCTAAGGGTAAGTGTCCCCTCTGCAGAGACTCCAAAACCATTTGAGTAAATTCCGTACCTATTAAATCCCAAAATTTGATGAAGAATACTACTAAGAACCCGTCGGGGCCCGAACTCCTTTCTGTGGCCATTTCCTTAGGTGCTTGTAGAAGTTCTTCCTCCGTCAGTGGCATCGCCAGTTGCGCTTGGGCGTCTGGCCACAACTTCTCTGGAATTGTCTCAATAATGGCGTCCATGGCAGCTGATTCAGGTTCTGAGGGCTCCATGGATGCATACAGGCCACGGTAGAAGTTCGTGCATAGCCGTTCAAACCCCAGTCTATCTGTGACCGCCATACCTGCATCATTTTTAAGACACATGATGGCTGCCAAAGTGGACTTCTCTCTCACCGCAGCAAAGTACTTCTTGCTAACCATGTCTCCCCGGTGGCGCCACCGAATTCTCGACCGAATTCTTTTGCCGTTAACTTTCCTCGTCTCAATTGCTTGGAGTTTCTGTCTAACTGCATTTTGACGGAGCTGGGAGACAAGGTTGTCTGGACTCATCTGGAGAGCCTCATTTACCTATTCAAGTTCACGACGGGCGCTAAGTTCCTCTTCTCTAAAAGAGGCTGCCTTTTTCTTGCAAATTTCTTTATAAAATCGCGTGATCTGCCTAAGTTTAGAGAAGAACGATTTCTGGGGTGGCAAGCTCATCGAAATTTGAGTGATGTCTCCTTCAGCTTCGTCAAGCCATACAGTGTTCATTCGCCACCTCGTACGTCGTACCGGTCCGGCTTCTAGCTCTACTCGCATGTAGTCAGACCATGCCGAGTTTCCCATGATATTGTATGAAACTAATTTACGAGAGGCTGTGGCAAAGGTGGGGAATAAGTAGCACCAATCAAGCCGGGCGAGTACGCGCAATCCGTCGTCTCTGAAGTTGTCCCAAGAAAACTTCATGCTCGCCGGAGAGCGTGGGTATTCCTCCACTCCTAATCGATTCTTGAGGACGTCAAACGCGATCCTCTCTCGCAATGGGATCATCCGACCACACTGGTTTGTTTTGTCTTGTCGAGCCTCCACCATGTTAAATCCCCGGCCATCAGCCACCGACATTAATTTAGGATAGTGAGAGCTAACTCTTCCCAGAGACGCGTTCTTTCTGGAGAATCATTCGAGGCGTAGATGTTGAGAAGGCCTATGTCTCCGCTGGGCATGTCAGTAAGTATGACCCAGTGCGCCCTATTGTTCAATACCGCACCAGACGCTCCTATGTTGTTGGTCCATTTTTGAGAAATCATTGTTGCTATGCCTCCACACCCGGCCCCATCAGCTCGCAAGTGGTTGCCATATCCCGGGTTGGCTTCAAGGCTCCCGGATGCCGAACCTCTATAATTTCTAACACAGTCCAACTGCTGCAGCGCCGCGCAGCTTGTGTTTTTGTATGAAAAGCACGTCTAACCCCGAGACACTATCTAAATAATTACGTAGCATTGGTATTGATGAGGGGTCGTTAAGCCCTCGAACGATGTAAGTCAAGGTTTTAAAATTCATTAGACTGATCTTGTGTTCGGAGTACTATTTGGTCATGCGTCTCCACCGCTTAGCTGACCTTGGTTTTCTACCCTATGTCCCCACTCGTTCCACGCGGACCGTTGCACCGGATGTTCCTGAGATGCTTGCCCTCGACTACGTGCTTCAGCTAAAGCTGCACGAACACTCTGGTGGCGTTCCGATTCCGAAGCTGCTCTTGGCATCCTTGGTCGGGTTAGCATATCTAAATGCCTTGCCACTATTTCATTCTGTCTCTCTTTGTAAGAAGGCCTTGAGCGGTATTGTGGAGTGGCTCCTTGGGCTGGTGCAGACAAGATCTGTCGTCTTGTTGGTGCTTGCTCGCCACTGGGAATCTACCCACTACTGGGTGGTGCTGGAAGTGAATCTCTAGGAGTTGTAACTATCTCCAATGATTCGTTTGGTCGAGGCATAGCCTGCTCAACTTGGGTGGCCGCTATCAGAAGAAGTTTGGTTTCTCTGTGTGTGGGAGAAAGCTGACAGCATCAAAAAAAGTATCATCACCTTCATCCGAGGCATGATTGAAGAATATTTTGCTCCCTACCGGAGGGTGAGGGAGAGTGTGCTGTGGGACTTGAATAGATTGGAGAATTGTCCTCCCTAGAGAGAGAGCTTCTAAGTTGGGATTGTGGCCGTCCGAAGTGCTTGGTGGCGTATTCTCGGGTATGGATGTTACTTGAGGTGGTGACTCATCAAGAAGTTCGATCTCCATCGCTTGTGGTTCTTTTAGTTGAGCTTCTAGTAGAGTAATGTGAATTGGGGAGTCTTCTGGCCGGACTGGAGGAGACAGAGGCAAATTTTCTGGATTGGAGCCAAACTCCGGTGTTGGTTGTGTAGCCGAGCTGGGAGGTGGGGATGAAGATTCTTTCATCACCGTGTCTCGGTCCATCGTTCTTCTTCTATTGTCTTGATGTTTCTTGTGGGAGTAATTCCTCTTGTGATGATGTTGCACGATTGTAAACCCGTCCTCTTCAAGATATCTCATGTTCCTCTCAGGAATGCGATAGCCACCACTGGAATAGTAAGCTTTGTTTTGTTTGGGTTGCCGGCTAGAATCCCGGCCTTCTGCACTAGAGGATGCCTTGTAAGGTCGGACTCGGTGGGGTGGCACTGGGCTCACAAGGCAGCATGAATCGGCATGGTCCAACTCTAAGCACCACCTGCAACATATGGTTTTGGCTTCATAGTCCAAGAAGACTGTGGAAACAGATCCATCAATCCCTACAAGCTCTACTATCGAAAACCAACCATTGTCTACATTGAGTTCTACTTTAAAACAAGGGTCTCCATTGGAATTGGGAGTGCCAATTTCAAGCACTGGACCGACAGTCGATACAATCCTGGCAGCCAAATCCAAATGCTCTAGCGGCAACAATCTAAGAGTGAGCTAACTAGAAAATGCTAATCCTACTGGAAATCGAGGGTTAAAAGATGGAATCTAGTTATGGAAGAATATTGTACCAACTTTGCATTTTAAGGAAGCCATGGTTAGAATCTTGCGAGTTGTCTCCTTGTGGTCTGTTCTAATGTAGGCGAACCCCCACCCGGCATCCTTGTATGTCAGTACCTTGCCTGGAGCAATAGCATCTTTAAAGTCTTGAAGCCAGTTCTTCGGGTCGCATGCCGAAGACTAGGAGAAGCTAACGATTATCACGTGTTGGCGCAGATGCCCTATCTCACTGTCCAAAAAGGCCGCATCCAGCTCTGCAGCTGCCACTGTCTTCTTTTCTTGGACTAATCTCCCTAGGTAATTCCTCCTGATGCCCTATGGCAGTATTTCCCCTTCCTCAGCTGAATACGGATTCAACGGTGTCCTCAGTAACTAATTGGTTGTTGTTCCTAACCTAACGTGGCCCTGCAACGCTGCGTCAATCCTCTGACGTTGGGGAGCTACAATGCTGGTACGACCTTCAAGAGCAGTGTCGATTTTGGCGCTCCTGGGCTCCACCGGTCTCCGCAGGGCTCCGCTGAAACTCTGGCTTGCCATCTTACGCTAATCTAAACAACTTCGAGCTAAGTGGAAAATTAGGGTTTCGGGACCTCACTACCAGATAGTCGGATTCCTGAGATTCGATAGTCAATCGCACAAGGAATGTGAACGAAGTAGAATCCGGAGCCTGAACCAATTTTCCGCGAGTTAACGATGCTTCATTCGGTGAAGATTGCCAGAGATTCAAGGTGTGACAGCATCTCTCCCTCTTTGGCCCTCATCACGCCCGCCTCGTTCCGTCCTAGCCTTAACTCTAAAATTTTCAAATATAGGTGGTCAAATTTCAACTTATTTCTTTTACGGCTGATGAGAAGGTTGAAACCTACTGACAATATTCGGAATTAAAAAATGAAGCTATTGAGTACAAAAATAAATAAATAAATACTTGATTTTATATATAAAAAAAACATATTTACACATTATGATTAGAGTAGTGGCTCTTTAAATCCTAATAACATACAATTGATTAGGACCGTAAAGGCAAAAATAGACTTTTAAGAAAGATTAAACAATTTACTACGAGATTGTGAGTGTTCATTGTTTAGCTTGGTTACATTTTGAATAAGTTATTGCCTACCAGATTTTTGTATTTTTTCCAATACAAAAATACTAAGTTAAGTTTTATAGTGATTCTTATATGCTTAAACATAGATGGAAAACCATGTTAAAAACACAAAAATTCAATTTGTTTAATTTGTAATTTTTTTTAATTTTTTGAAAAATGTGAAAAAAATGTACCAAAAGCATTTTCATACGTTTTTTTGGTAAATTGAATGTAATCCCACTTGTTCATTAGGAGGGATCGTTAGGGGAGATTCTTGGGAAGATTATGGGAGGGGATTACATTTAATTTATAAAAGACTTACCAAAGACAAATTAACCCTTAAACGACTTTGCAAGCCCCATGAGCTTGATAGTATTTTTGGAGAATTTCGTTCATATCTTCTACTTCAAATGGGGTTTTTAAAATGTCAAACCAAGCACCTTTGAGGGATCTATATATTTATTTAAATAGAACCAAAGTAAGTCAGAAAAAGAATCAAGCTTAACTCCTAACAGCCTAACAAGGCGTTTTTGGCTTGATGTAAAAAATTGAAATTTGTTTTCTCATCCGTCATACACTTTGTGCAAGTAAAAAAAATACTACAAAATTCTATGGCAAGATAGCTTCATGCATGTGTCATCCGATTAGAAAGGGGATGACTTGTGAAGATTTTGTGTCTCATTTCATGCCACACATTTCCACCAAAAAATTCTAAGAGCTTAGTTCAATACAAATCAAAAGTACTCTTGAATAAATCAAATCATAAAATTAGGCAACCAAAAAATCTCCAAAGATCACTACGCTTAGAGTATTACATTTCAACCCATCACAACAAATTTCATCTAAAAATTGTCAATATCTTATTTGTGATCAAATTACAAAACAATTTTGAATTTTAAGTTTCAAATTTTTTAAAAAAACATTTGTAATTGCAATCGCAAATCTAACTGTATGAATAGAATCTAAAATTCATAATGTACAACTTTTATTCATACATCAAGTTCAAAATAAGGGTTAAAAGATTTCTTGCAAATTTTGTGCACGTTTTCCATATGCTTTTTTGCACGTGTTGTTACAAATTTGTGATGAACACTCTCACGTTGAAGTTTGTCTGCAAAACAGTAGTTGGTCATAAGGTGCCCAACGCTGCTAAACAATGCATAGTAAGCCTATCCAAATGTTGACAGTCATATTATTAAAACAATAAAAGTGTACTTCTGATGATACTTCAAAAGACACATGCCATATATGTCACATTCGATGGACTTCTGAACCATGACATGGTTACTCGATTCCAGGGTTGTTCATGTTTGACACCTTTTTCCAACGGAACGTCGTATTGAATGTCTGATGTTGACTATCTAAGTTAATTAGACAAGTGTCAAATATGTAATACAACTTGGATGAAATATTTTCGAATATCCAAGAATATTCTAAAAATATGCTTGTCTGACAAAGGTGGGTTCTACTAGACGTGTACGACACTTTGTCTAATGGTTGAGTAAAATAACCTTGCCCAACTCAAGATGCATGTCAATATCAATGCCAGTCCAATCAATTCTATGCAACGAGGCTTGTCCTTTTGCACCTTCTTTCTTGTGACCCGGGGTTTTTTTTGGGCGATACAACCTACAGGAGGACCACTCAAGTTCTAGTATATTAGAGGGAGTGTCCCACTCATTCTCATGGAGGTGATGTTACATGAAGGCAATGCATTGGTTGTTTCGTGACATTTTGCAATAATAAGCTTGTAAAATAACCTCTAAAGGACCAAGAACTCTGAATTGAGCCTTATGTTGTTTTTTTGTTTTAATTTTTTTTAATTTTTTTAGCACTTTTGAATAGGAATTATATATACTTCCTTTTGTTCAAAATTATTTGTTTTCTGACCAACACATGCAATATTCTTCTGTAATTTTGGTGATATTAAATTTGGTGTTACCTTAATTATATTTCTCATAATATGATTGATTGTATTTGTCATTTTAAAACCATGGATCTATGGTTTATAAAGGAATGATGAGGTCCGGAGTCCATTCTCAATAAACTATGATCACTAATAGAAATGGAACATAGTTAAGAATATTAAATATATTTTTATTTTTATTGGATCTTATTGGCAATGAAAGAAGATTTCAATGCACTTTAGCATGCATTATTGGAACACCATCTGAATGAGTTATGAATTTTCAAAGCCTTGCTTATTTATTTTTAAGGTATGTGTACCCAAAACTGACTTTCATGAGAGCTCCGAACATGAGAGCCGGGAAAGACGGATGCCCATGCCCCCCCTGCTGGTGCCGGTGAAAATATTGTCTCCTCAATCACTGAAGTGTTCTACTTGGATGTTCTAACTCAGCGTCTCAGAGCATTATTTTCAACTTCTGACAAAGGGTGCTTGAGTTTTCTACTTGGATGTTCTAACTCAGCGTCTCAGAGCATTATTTTCAACTTCTGACAAAGGGTGCTTGAGTTTTTTTTTTTTTTGATTTTTGTTTTTTTTGGGTGGTGGGCTGGTAATTCATGGTCAGTTGCTTGGTTGAGAGGTTTGCTAAGATTATGGTGCGGGATTTACGGGTCGCTGCTGGCCTGCTGTCTCCCGCAAACCATGAAACTAATTGAGTGTTGCAGATGCCCAACTAGTCATTGGATTTTGTCCCAATTATGTCCGTCAGGACCACAACAGCCGCTGGTAAATAGGTGATCAATGTCACCACGCATCTTTCGTGGTTTCTGTACCTGCATACCCCGTTCGTACCAAAAAAACAATTCTTTTCTACACTAAATAGGGGTATTAAGGGGGTTGAAAAATTAGGGGACTTATCGTATAAAAATTACATTGTGGTAAGCTTCACAAGTGTACAGTAGTTAGGGTTTGGGAAACACATGAGTTTGGAAGATTTTTTTTCTTTCAAATTACAAGATTTTTTTTGAATAATAATGCTAAATATTTATATAGTGTGAACTGTTGATAAATTAGTATAGGTATTCCTTAATCCCCTACTTAGTATAGTTTATTTGGCCACATGTCACATAGGCATTGGTCTTACGTGGCACCAAAATAATTAAACAACGTGCCAATTGTCAATAATTAAATTAAAAAAGAGACGATTTGTGGATAACCAGTCGTTTTTTCAAATCTTTGATAGCTACTTTACCAAAATGGATACAACTTGAACCGAAACTTGCTAATATGTGGTTAACCCCCAAATGTCCAACCGTTCTAAAAATGAACGATGTACATAATGAAACACAGTTTTTCATCTATCATACACTTTTTGCAATGTGACATTTTCACTGAATTTTTTATGGGAAGTTAGCTTTATTTATGAGTGATCCGATTAGAAAGGGGATAATTTGTGAAATTTTTATGCTTCATTTCATGCCACATTGTTCCACCAATTGTTTTGACAATTTTAGTCTAAAAGTGCTATTGAAAAAGTCAACTAATAAAATTAAGCAACCAAAAAATCTCCAAAAATAACTGCACTTAGAGTATTACATTTCAACCCATTACAACATATTTCATTCACAAATTTTTCAATATCTTATTTGTAATCGAATTACCAAAAATAAATAAAAATAAAATAAAAAAATTGGGTTTTAAAATTTATACAAAAATATTGGTGACAACAATCATAGATTTAACCATATGGATAGAATCTAAAATTTATAATGTGAAAATTTTATTCATACATCAAGTTCAAAATATCCTTCTTAATTGCATTTTATAATGCATCTTTGCAAAACTACCCAATTTGGGCAAGGTGAGGACGTTTAGGGGTTAAGAATGTAAATCATTCAACATCTAGGACATGTTTGAGGGTAAGATCTTAGCACTCACTCCTAATAGTTTAAGCAAATTAAAGTAGAATTGACAAGTGGGAATGTTTTAAATGGATTCACAAATCAAATTCATGATTTTATTTTTTTAAATTGTGATTTTTGAGTTTGAAATGAATTGACTAAGAATTTATGATGTTCAATTCCATGTTGTATATCAAACCATTTTGTACGCTCCATGTTCATGAGTTGGAGATTTTAGACCAATTATATCTAGGTTTCATAAGGTTGGTTCAGAGTGCGAGGTTGGAAATGGACACATCTACCTTGGTAAGTGACTTTCATTCATTACCCAAAGCCAACTAGTCACTCATTGATTTCTCGTATTTATTTTGCAAGTGCGATTAGAAAATTTCCTCAACTTTGAATGGGCTTGTTAAGAGTCTCAAATTTGAATTGGTTATTGGCTAAATTTTTTGGTTGCTTCTTCCTAGTAGCAGGAGTATGGATACCTTCTACCAATTTAGGGGCCTACCCTTTTAGACAAGTGAAAAAGTACGTAAGTGAAGGAAGAAGAAAACAAAAGTCTTGATTGGAACATCACCATACAATATATATAGTAATATATACATAAAATATGCATATTATAATTCTTTATAACTCAATTATAGTTGTATATAAATATTATTGGATATTTTAATAATCCAAAAAACCTTGCACTTGAATTTTTTAGAAGAGGTTGCAAATGTTCATGTTTCATTGATTAAATGAATGGTGCACTTCTCGAGCACCAACAGCTTCCTCTAGGAACCATTGTCTTGCAAAGGTTGTAGTTAGAACTGCAATTGTGTGGCACATTTGGTGCATAAAATGAATGATTAGTTCCTCAAAAAATAAGAAAATAAGAAAATAAAAATGTCATCTAATTTATTTTTATTGGTCCAAAACTAACTACCGTATTTATGCTAGAACGGCTAAATACAATCACATCAACACATACTTTGATAATTGTAGTGATAAATGTAGAAAGATTTTTAATCAAAAGTTCACTTTTACTTGGTGCAAAAATGATATGTTTAGCTTTGGCAGGTTCTACTCTTCCAAAAAGGCACTTGACTTATAGTTTTGTCTTTCTTACTCTTTACTTTTAGGAGCTCAATGTATATTTCCCTTTAACAATTTAGTTATTTTTTCACAAAAAGAAATGGGTGATGGCCTGATATGGGTACCTCCTCCCAAAATAGTGTGATTTTTGAGAAATATATTTTTGGTAAGAAGAAAACATTGAAAAATTATAAAAATTAGAAGGTGTTATAGACACCATGGCTGCAACTATATACATGGTGTTAAAAACGGAATTTTTAGCACACATAAAATGAGCTAGACATAAGTCACACTATGTGAGATGCATAAAAGTGGTACCCATATCAGGCCATTCCCCAAATGAATAACATTTGTTTGGTTGTTTCTACACTAATATTAAAAACAATCCAAAAATCAATACCAATTACTCCATGTAATATACTATCATTACTATAGCTATAATATTGAGACAAAATATATGTAGATTTATAGTTTAGTAGAACTACCCTTGATAGACTTTTTATGCATGCAATAGCTTAGCATTGGATCAATATTCACAACCACGATCTTCTTTTTATTCGTTTGAAATAATAGTTGAATTGCTAACTCAAAGAGATATACAAGTGGTTCATTTTTTGAATATAGTGTGACCTTTTATTATCATTCTCAAAAAAAATTGTGTGATTTACTAATAGTCACATTGAACATCAATTTATTTGAAATTAAGGTTAGTGCTAGCATATACATGAGTGCCACATGGATAATAGATTTGAGTTATCTCCAAAGTTGTCTTTTGTTGCCTACTACTCCATAATTTTTTAAAGTTTAATCCTACTCCTCTTTTGTGCCTTTTCGTTTATTTCCTTGTGCATGTCACTTGTGATGTTCTCTTTGTAGCCACCTCCATCCCTCAATCGTCCTAATTTTTAAACCAACACTTTACTATAAAACTCACTATATTTATACCTTCAAAACAATTGTGACTTAGAAATTAGTGCAAGTCACACAAATATGAAAAAAAATAAAAAAATAAAAAAATGCACTATTTATTCAACACTAGTGTGGGGGTTATCAAATATTTGAATTTTAATTAAAGAAACCAACAATAATTATGTTTAAAATCGAAAATAATTTGTGTTTTCTCAATTAAAGAGGGTTCATGCTCTTTTAGTTAATGTTGATAGAATTGCATAGATTTGTTTTTATTTAATGTGTAAAATAATGTGGGTATAATAAGTAGCAAAAATTATGTAAATTTCTTTGTTGAAGTGGACAACATGCAATTTCTGGTGTTTTCAAATAATGTAGACTGCTCCCAATAATGTGGCCCACACTATATAGATTAAATAGTGTATTTTCATATTTCATAATTAGCATTTGGGAAATTCAAATTACTCGTTTTCAAAAGGAACAGGAGTTCAACATCAAGGTCTGATATGGAATTTCTCACAGTCGAATTTAGTTAGAAGTCCAACTAATGAATGACAAGGTCTTTTTTATTATCCACAGCAGTCAAGATTGACTGAACTTCTTCCTCATTGAATAGTACGGTTCAGTTTGTCAAACTTCATGTAGAAAGTGTGAAATTTTGAAGCAAACATCAAAAAAATAATAACATTTTGATATTAACCCCTAAAGGCCCTAAAGGTCCAAGGATTCATGGTTTAAAATGACAAATTCAATTGATCATATTGTGAAAAATATAAATTAAATAAGACCAAATTTTATATCACTGGAATCAATGACAAACATTGCATGTGTTGGTCAAACAACAAACAAATTTGAACAAAAATAAGTCCACGTAGGACCTACTCAAAATCGCTAAAAAAACATGATGTCCAATTTGGGCTTCTTGGTTCTTTAGAGGTTAAGCTCACTTTAACCCCTAACCGCCCAACCATGCATATTTTGCATGATGTACGGATTTGAAGTCCGTTTTCTCATCCATCATGCACTTTTTGCAGTGTGGATTTTTTATTGAAACTTTTATGGGAAGTTAGCTTTGTGCATGTGTGATCCGATTAGAAAGGGGATGATTTGTGAAATTTTTATGCCTCATTTCATGTTGTAGTGTTCCACCCAAAATTTTGAAGATTTTAGTCTAAAAGTGCTCTTGAAAAAGTCAACTACTAAAATTAAGCCACCAAAAAATCTCCAAAAATCACTACACTTAGAGTATTACATTTAAACCCATCAAAACAAATTTCATTATTAGATTATCAATATCTTATTCGTAATCATATTACAAAAGAATGTTAAATTTTAAGTTTGAAATTTAATACACAAATATTGGTGATAGCAATCGCAAATCTAACCGTATGGATAGAATCTAAAATGCATAATATACAACTTTTATTCATTCATCAACTTGAAAATATCCCTCTTAGTTGCATTTTATAATGCAACTTTGAAAAACTGCCAAATCTGAAAAGGATGAGAACGTTTAGGGGTTAAACGAAAGGTGCAAAAGGAAGTTGGGCTGATAATCAAGCGTTCTCGTTGGAAGAGAGTAATTCTATGCCCAATTTTATCTTAAACGATGACTTTCTTTCCTATTTTAGAAAGAAAGGAAGATTTTTGATATAGAAGTAATTTACATTTTAAAAAGGTAGGTACATAGTATCCTTGTCATGGATGATGCCTGAAAAAGAAAATTCATAAAACATTCCTCCATTCATGAGCAATTCATGGCCAAAGTGATTTGAAAACTAAGAAAACCAAGCATGAGGTAGTCTTTCACCACTTATCCTTTGTCCTATGGACATCGTATCAAGGGTGGGACAAACATACACTTTATTCACGCCAGCCTCACTTGAGAACTAGAGTTTTTCTTCTTCTTTGAAATTTTGTAAAGATGTGTTATAGACAACAACTTTGGAAGTTATAGATTATATATTTTATATTATATGTAAGTTTGTACAATTACTTGTACTATTTCAATCACCAACATATATTCAAATTTCCTCTTAAAAATGAATTCCATGTCAATTATAGAGATTTCTATCTAGACTAAATTTTGTTGCAATGGATTTGTAAACACACACTTATGATGTCTTTCAATTGAAAAGACATTGAAATAATATAATATTATTATAATTCATTGAATTACTTCTATTCTTAAATACAATTTAACTTTAAATTGTTATAGAACACTTACATTATTATAATTACATTTTTGAATTAAAATACACCAATTTAGTCCCCAAATGTCTTTAAAGCCAAATTTTGGTTGATTTTTGTATAAGCTTTTGGTTGACTTTTGTAAATCGACTTTTTAACTTTTCATGCATGCACTAATTTTTCCATAATTTCAATTTTCAACGGAAAGCCATAAGTATAAATTGTGCACATGTTTGAATTTGGATCATGCATTTTCTATGGATTATTTTATTTTGACCAAGAATGCTACAACCACAATTTGATTTAAAGGAATTTTAGGGAATAAATTTCAAAAATTGTACACAATAGATTTTAAAACTCTTCTACGCAAATTTTATAAATCAAAGAGTTCACATATGTTTCAACTCAAAAACTACGTCTTTTAGTTCAAAAACTCACTCTTCTAGTACACCGATTATTGCTATTACTGTGAGTCACAAAATTAATGTGAGACTTTACACCAATCCTCACACTAATTCCTACACATATATATCTCAAATGTACGTTATTGTAAGAAATTTTGAATACTCTTAATTACTATGACTCACACTTTTGTTCTAATACCACAATTACTGTGAGAATACTGAAACACTGCGACTCATAGTAATGGTAATAACCGGTGTAGTTCAAAACCTACTTATCAAAACTGATTTAAAATATATAAGATAAACATCTTTTAAAATCACTATATTTAGATTCAAAAAAGAATTTTAGCAAGCTTATAGAAAAAAGGATCTTGAAAATTTATGAATATTCAGTCTACTATCAATTTAAAAATGAATATTGAATTTTTTGCTTCAAAAATCATTGATAAATATTGGTTGATCCCTAAAGATCTACGTTAACATAAACAAGTTTTTTCATTCCTAGGCATTCCATTGTGAATGTAATTTGTGTATATTTTTGAAATTTTATTTTAGCATGAAAATTTCTTATAACCTTTGAACATGCCAATTTGCTTAAGAAACAAGTTTGTTGTTTGAGGATTATGGCATTATTTTGATTTTCGCAACTTTTGGGCAATTGAAAAAGTGTTTATTAATTTACTTATTTTAAATATGTATTTAGTAGAGTATAATTTCTAACAAAACAAACTTATGAAGTACATTTTTGAGTCCAATCTTCACAGTTTAACCCCTAAATGCCTAGAGCCCTCTCCAAATTCGGCAGTTTTGCAAAGATGTATTATAAAATGCAACCTAGAGGGATATTTTGAACTTGATATATGAATAAAAGTTGTACATTATGAATTTTAGATTCTATCCATATGGTTAGATCTATGATTGCTAATACCAATAATTTTGTATAAAATTTGAAACGTGAAATTCAAAATTATTTTATAATTCAATTACGAATAAGATATTGACAATCTACGGATAAAATTCTTTGTGATTGGTTGAAATGTAATACTCTAAGTGTAGTGATTTTTGGAGATTTTTTGGTTGCTTAATTTTATGAGTTGACTTTTTTTGGAGCATTTTAACACTGAAATCTTCAAAATTTTGGGTGAATCACTACAACATGAAATGAGGCATAAAATTTTCACAAATCATCCCCTTTCTAATCGGATCACATGTGCATGAAACTAACTTCCCATAGAATCTACAGTAAAAATTCCACACTGCAAAAAGTGCTTGACGGATGAGAATCTACGGATGAAATCTGTACATCGTCCCAAAAATGGACGCTTAGGCAGTTAGGGGTTAAAACAAGCGGCTAATCGCAGAGTCTCTGCATTAGTATTTACCCCAAATTTATTTTTACAGTTTCTTTTTATTGTCCGTGCGCGTAACTCCTGGTAACTTCTCAAAAACGATGCGTTTCCGCAGTCTCTTCCCTCGTAGATAGAGACAAAAATGTGCATTGGGTGTGTATGGAAACTGGCATGTCATGAAGTTCTTTAGCCCTAAATATCCAACTGTCCAGAAAGTGGATGATGTACAGAATCAAACATAGTTTTCTCATCCGTCATGGACTTTTTGCAGAGTGGATGTTTTACTATATATATTTTATGGGAAGTTAGCTTCATTTATGTGTGATCCGATTAGGAAGGGGTTGATTTGTGAAAATTTTATGCATCATTTCATGTTGTAGTAATTCATCCAAAATTTCAAAGATTTCAATGTAAAAGTGCTCTTAAACAAGTCAACTCATAAAATTAAGCAACCAAAAAATCTTTACAAATCACTACACTTACAGTATTACACTTCAACCAATCACATCAAATTCCATGTACAAACTGCCAATATCTTATTTGTAATCAAATTACAAAAGAATTTTCAATTTCAAGTTTCAAATTTGATACAAAAATATTGGTGACAACAACCATAGATCTAACTATATGGATAGAATCAAAATTTCAAAATGTACAAGTTTATTCATATATCAAGTGCAAAATATCCCTCTTAGTTGCATTTTATAAGACACGTTTGAAATTCTCCAAACCTGGAGAGGAGTGAGTACGTTTAGGGGTTAGTTCTTGCTAGGGTTCACCCTTTGCTCTCACTACATGAACGATAAATAATTCAAAACATGTGATTCTTGAGGCGGGGCTATTGTGGACTTCCAACCCTCTATCATCATTCTTTAGGTAAATAATGACGTGGCATGTCCAATATTCTAGAATTCGCTACAACAATTCTTGTGAAACAATTCTTACTCCAAGGTACAACTCACAAGGGCTAAAGAACCTTGTGTTTCAATTCTAAATTAGATTTGTTAGTATTTTTTTTTCCTACCATCTTGCATCTTTCCCGTAATGATTTTATAAAGAATGAAAGCCAAGTGTTTTTTTCATGAATTTGTTTTGAGATTCTCCAGACAATTCTCCAACATTTTAATTTGGAGATGCTAGAGAATCACGTTTTGAAAAAATAAAGCTATATTTTGGAGATGAAACCATATTATTTCTAAAAATATTGATTTCATCAAAAAAAAATTAAGAAATTTAAAATCATAGTGAATTTTTGAAGTTTTTGAGTAAAGAAAATGTGTAAAATACCAACTACAAAATGTTAAAATATATCTCAAAATTGTACTTAACCTTTAAGTGACCAAATGACCATTTTATGCTGGTTGCAGTCTATTTTTTTACAGGCTGCCCAAGATGAAAAATATATTTTTATAAAAAAATTAACATATTTTCAAATTGGAAATCAAGTCTACTTTCCAACCCAATTTGAATCATGTCAATTTGAGTTAAACTCTACCGAGGACAATTTTTCAAAAACAAACACCTCAATATTGTCCTAGTGTTATAAAATTTACTATTTCGGAAAACTAATGATGTTCTCTCCTTTGAAAATATATATTTTTGAATTTTAGAAAAAAAATGTCTAGTTTTAACCAATCATTTGAAATTTGAAATTCTAAAAATAAAAATTGTAATTTTGATGAATGTTAAATGCTAAATGCTTCTAAATTCATTAAATGAGTATCTAAAACATTTTTTGAAAGATTGACTGTACGGATAATTGCTAAACATCATGCTTCCCATTTTCACTTGTGGACCAAACTTCATCAAAGTTGCACAAGTAACATTTAATAAGACATCTAGGTTTTGCCCTTACCCCCTCTATCATTTAGGGGTTTATCCCTAAACACCCACAATCCTCTCCAAATTTAGAGAATTACAAAGATGCATTATAAAATGCAACTAAGAGGGATAGTTTGAACTTGATGTATGAATAGAAGTTGTACATTATGAATTTTAGATTCTATCCATATGGTTAGATCTACGATTGCTATCACCAATATTTTGTATGAAATTTGAAAATTCTTTTGTAATTTGATTATGAATAAGATATTAACAATTTGTGGATGAAATTTTTGTGGTGACTTGAAATGTAATATTCTAAGTGTAGTGATTTTTGGAGATTTTTTGCTTGTTTAAATTTATAAGTTGACTATTCCAAGAGCAGCTTTGAACTATTTTGAATTAAGATCTTAGAAAATTTTGGTGAATCATTGCAACATGAAATGAGGCATAAAATCTTCACAAATCATTCCTTTTCTAATCAGTTGACACATGCATGAAGCTAACTTCTCATAAAATCTATAGTAAAAATTCTACACTGCAAAAAGTGCATGACGGATGGGAAAACGTAGATGAAATCTGTACATCATTCAGAAAATGAACGCCTGGGCAGTTAAGGATTAAGGTCTACATTTCCATAAAGTGCATTAGAGTTAAATATCTTGATGAAATAGAATTTTTTTTATTTGAAAATTTGACAAGGCAAAATTTGCAATTATGTTGAACTTAAGTAAAACATACCCAACATGCAATTGCAATGGCTTGCTTAATTAATTAATTCTTTTGACAATTGTAAAGCGGGTTAGAAGCTAAACTTGATAAACTTGTTTGGATAAGTGATGTCAACTTCAATCACCTTCAACTCATGCAACAAGATGTCAAAAAATGGCTCAAGCACTACATGGTAAAAGTTCATTTTAAAATTAGTAGGATAGAAGGGTTTATATGTTTTATACACAAAATATGGTGTTA
Source organism: Pohlia nutans (assembly GCA_022496805.1). Lineage (NCBI taxonomy): Eukaryota > Viridiplantae > Streptophyta > Bryopsida > Bryales > Mniaceae > Pohlia > Pohlia nutans. The sequence goes on from CM040097.1 coordinate 20,893,269, forward strand.
TCTAAACAAATTTTTCTTCTTTCCACATAACAAATGCATTGGAATAGTATGTTTATCACATATAACACGTGTAGAAATTGTCCACCATATTTGTTATGTGGAAAAAACATTGTGGGGTTTTTGAAAGCAAGTTTCTTGTATGTACGATACTTGTCAAAATTATACAATTTTAATGTGCTTTTGTAATAAAAAGATATAGCTATTTATTTCCCCATAAAATATGCAGAGACAGATTACTTTCTATCTCTTGTGATGTTCAAGATCATGTTGGTTTGACTTTGAAACCCTACGTAAATCCAAAAAATGAATTAAAAGACTTGAAATGTTTATTACATATACAGTGGCGGTGAATCAATTATACTAAAAAGAATTGAACTCAAAATTCATTTAAAAAATTCCTCAAAATGAGTGGAGTTTGATTTTGTGGCTTGTTTATCTTCTTGACAAGGGAAGATAACTCACTACATTATTTACTAATATAACTTTCTATAGAATCTTTGTGCAACACCCATAGTCGGAAATGACAAAAACCTTTTTAATTCTTTTAAGAGCTTTTTATTCTTTCTTCAAAATAGACTAGAATTATAGATTGGAAGGTTGATATGCAAAATTTACATATGGAGTCATCGGTAATAGGAAGTAGTTAATTCCTAAATGTCCCTTAGGCTCCATTTGTATGACCACGGTATATTTGTTTCATATAATCTAGTTGATGCACTAAAATATGACTATGTATTTAAACATATTTTATACTCTTTTACGAAGGTGTACTCAAATATGCTATATAGAGTACCTATTACCACTCCACCACTCCAAGTTGAACAATTTTAATATCTTGGAAAAGATACTAAACGTGTGACAATTTTTTTAGGAAAAGATAAATGTTCGTAAAGTTGAATTTAAGTAAAATCATATTTTTTTGGATAAAAATTGTAATTTCTATAATTTTTTAAGTGGTGTGCTATGAAATGACAAAACCACCCTTAGGTAGAGCACATGAGCATCCCGAAAATGCTCTATAGTCATTCAACATCAACTGATGGTTAATAATAAAGTAATCTTAAAGTCCCCCATTTACATCCAAAGCAACCACTTCATTGCTTATGCTAAATTGCTTCCTTCTTCGCCTTAATTATTTAAGGTTCCACCACCTTTTGATCTCATCCTTATTTGATCTCATCCTTAACCCCTAAATGTCCTCACTTTTGTCCAGACTGGGCAATTTTGCAAATATGCATTATACAATGCAACTAAGAAGGATATTTTGAACTTGATGTATGAATAAAAGTTGTACATAATGAATTTTAGACTCTATCCATATGGTTAGATCTGCTATTGCTATCACTGATATTTTTCTATAAAATTTGAAATTTGAAATTCAAATTTATTTTGTAATTTGATTACAAATAAGATATTTACAATCTATGAATGAAATTTATTGTGATGGGTTGAAATGTAATACTCTAAATGCTTTGGTTTTTGGAGATTTTTTGGTTGCTTAATTTTGTGAGTTGACTTTTTCAAGAGCCCTTTTAGACTAAAATCTTTGAATTCTTTTGGTGAGACACTGCAACATGAAAAGAGGCATAAAATTTTCACACATCACCCCCTTTCTAATTAGATCACACGTGCATGAAGTCAACATCCCTTAAAATATTCAGGAAAAAATTCACATTGCAAAAAGTGCATGACGGATGAGAAAATGAAGTTTGCTTCTGTACATCATGCAAAATATGCAGGGTTAGGCAGTTAGGGGTTAAACTACCCTATTTACATCCAATTCAACCTTCTACTTACTAAATTTTGGTCTTCACTTGAAGTGAGGTGGAATTGGGTCAAACCAAAAGAAGAATTAGGAATTCAACATAGAGTGCAGAATTGGGATTATGACAAGGGCTTTCTTTTGGTTTTTGGATCATCTAACTTTAGGCTACAAAGACGTCATGCAATTGAATAAGGTGGCTTTTTAATTCATTATTTTTTAATATATTTTTTATTTGAAAAACTTGGGCAACGGATCTCTATTTTTTCATACTGCATATGAATAACATTTTCTGTGTTGAATGACTTCTGTGAACTAAATTGAACAATCATAGGTCATAAATCCTATTGGTGCCTGATGAACAATGTTGTTTTTTTAACAATCACAAAGTTTGTCACATGCCAATCATATGTACATCTGTTTAACCCAGAAATGACAGAGGGGTAAGGAAAAATCCTAGATGTGTTATAAAAGGTTACTTCTGTAACTTTGATGAAGTTTGGTCCATAAGAGAAAATGAGAAGCATAATGTTTTGTAATTATCCGGACGGTCAAAATTTCAAAAAATGTTTTAGATACTCATTTAATGAACTTAGAAACATTTATTGTTGAATATTCACCAAAATTACAATTTATATTTTTAGAATTTGAAATTTGGTATGATTGGTTAAAACTAAACATTGTATTTTAAAATTAAAAAAGGAAAAATTCTCAAAGGAGATAACATCATCACTTTCCCAAAATAATAATTTTTATAACACTAGGACAATGTTGAGGTGTTTGTTTTTGAAAAATTCTCCTTGATGAAGTTTGACTCGGATTGACATGATTCAAATTGGGTTGGAAAGTAGACTTGATTTCCTATTTGAGTTTTTATTTTATATTTTATAAAAGTTATTTTTTCATCTTGAGCAGCTTGTAAAAAGGGGGTAGCGATCATAAAATGGTCGTTCGGTCACTTAGGGGTTAAGATGTGAACATACATACATATATATATATATATATATATATATATATATATATATATATATATATATATATGAAGATTTGGATTCATAAAAAACAAACACTATTGATGAGTATGGTGATACATTTTGAACTCATTATTATCACACTCTCTAATATCACATTCCAATATCTATAGAGAATATATTTGCTAGTGTGTACAAATGTGATTGGAAACTTTTCACATGTCAAGTTCTAAACTCATGTATGTTGATTATCAAAGGGATGATAGAAAAAAGTTATGAGTGTAAGTCCATCTTTTCAAGACTAAAGTCTGGGAAAAAAAGTAAGGAAAACTGGTATGAAATGACCCTACACTACCCTTTGGAAGGGCTAGGGGTGCTTCTTAGCACTCGTGAGGTCAAGAGTTCAAATCCCCACATGGGCTAAAAATTCTTTCATATGATCCACCCTAGTGCAACCTCTAGGAATTTGCCTAGGGGATTATTCTCCTTTTCAGACAAAAATAAAAATAAAAATATAATACAATATAATAAAAAAAACCATACTTGGGGTTAGGATCAGAATCGGCCCATCTTTTGAGGGTGCATGTCAGATGAGCAAATCTACTTGGGCTGCCCAAAAACCAATTTAATATTGTCACAATGTACAGTGGAATTTGAGAGCACCAAAGCAAGGACGAAGGATTCATGGTTTTTAAAATGACAAATTTAGTTAATCATATTAGAGTTATCCGTAAAGGATTGAGGGGTAGCTATGTGTTTTCCCTGTTCATTTAGAAATCACAACTCATGTTAGTCACAAGGAACCAAGTCGGCTTGGTTTGGGAGAGCATGTGATTGGTTTCGGAGAGCATGTGATTGGTTTGGGAGAGCATGTGATTGGTATGGGGTTACATGGAGATTCCACCATGGAAATGCTAGTGTGGTATGGGGGAGCTTCTTTAGCATTGGGAAGGTTCAATTGGTTTGAATCTCACTGACAGCGTAAAGAATTTTGATTGATCAAATAAAGGAGCCAGAAACTCGTTTTCGCTGCCTTTGATGTTAAAAAACCAGTTTTGCCTTGTCTTCCCTCTTGTGGAATTTTTTTGCTCGACTTTACGGATAAATCTATTGTGAAAAGCATATTTTAAATGGGACCAAATTTTAGGTCACTTGAATTAGTGGAGAACATTGCAAGTGTTGGTAAGATAAAAATAAAAATTTGAACTATAGGAAGTCCACATAGGACTTACTCAAAAATGCTAAAAATAAATTAAGCCCAATTTAGGCTTCTTCCTCTGTACCGTATTATTGTGGTGAATGTTATCTAGGAATACATTGGTATATGGGCCAGTGGTATTGGGACTAGAGTCCATTGCTGTACGTCCAAACACCATTAGTTATTCATTGGCCACACTGAAATTTTTGTATACTGTGGGTGCGTGAATGGTGTGGATACATTCATATAATTAACAATTTTTCATCCAAATTGGATGAAAGAGTACAACTGTACTTTAAAAAAGTAATTATTAGTAAAGCCTCTTGTAAATACCGTGGGCCATAGTATATGGTGATTTCAGTGTAGCTTTTGGAGACGTCTCATTGGCAAGGACAGGTAGGGTGGTTCAGTCGACTCTGCAAGTGCAGTTTTTATTTTTATTTTTAACAAATAGCAACCTGCTAATGAATGTGCAGTTTGTGATTCTGAGCACTACGGTAGATTGGTAGCGTATATATGTATGTAATGGTGCCACATCATCCAACATTGCAATGGCATCAATGTGACACACATGATCATATATTGTTGTTGGATGTCAAAGTAATGAACCAAACCCATGTTCTCCTCATTCCGACCACATGGATTTTGAATTGTACAGTACAGTGCAGTAGCCCCTCAAAAGATATGTAATTTTTTACTTAATATGAAGTCAAGCCATGATTTTCAAAATGAGATTTCAGGCACCAAAATTATCAGAATCCAAAACTGCAAAAGTGTATTGGGTAGGTAGTTAAGAGTCTACTATCAAGAAATGACAAATTTTGGGACAATCTAGAATGAAATGCTAAAAAAGTAAAAATCTACTTGAAAATTGAGTAGTTTTGGATTGATAACTTTATACATTGATATCTTAGTCATGATTATTTTTTCATGTGATTCTAGAAAGAATTTGCATTCTTTCCATTGAACGTTCAATATACCATAAGTAACAAAAAATTTATTCATATTGTTTGAATTTAGGGTACAAAGTGATATTTTGATTTTCATATAAAAATAGGGCACAAAAAGATAAATTTTGATCAAAATTCAATTATATGTGTTTATGCATCTTGTGTAATACAACATGTCAAAGTTCGGATCAAACATTTTAATTTATCAAGTTTTCATGACAATTCTTAAAAAAACCAAAACTAAGTAACATTATTGAAGTGGGGTACTGCATAGTAGCCCGTGGTAACATCCTACATGGAAAGTAGCCTCCATGACTGGCATAATATTTTGCATGTTTACTTGACTTTTAACCCTCTATAGCATAGCATTCTAGAGTGTTTTTGAAGCCAGAAGCCATGATGCAGAATTGCAGATTGTTCCTGTTTTGGGCAACATGAAATGCTATCAATAGATTATATTTGTACAAATTTGTTTAACAATTGATTTCTCATTTTCACGGGAAAAAAATTAAAAAATCGGATGGTGCACGATTGAAATTACAACAAGTATTTGAAGGTATACATATGTTCAAATTGTAAAACCACCATTGATCAAGCTTTTGCTACACTGAAATCACCATATACTGTGCGTGGGTGAATGGCATGGGTATATTCATCCATTTGGACAATTTTCCATCCAAGTTGAACAAATTTTCATCCAATTTGGATGAGTTTTGCCACAATATTTTGAAAAAATAATTATTAGTAAAGCCTCTTGAAAATACCGTGGGCCACATTATATGGTGATTGTGGTGTAGCTAACATTATATTATCACATACCTATATTAACACTACATTTTAAAAGAATCACATACACTTTGATTGTCTAGGGTGTGATAATAAAGAGCTCTTGATGTATTCTTGTCCAAAAGCAACATTTGACACAACTATAAGCCTTTTGTGGTTCCTAGTAAGTGATCATATTATAACTATTTATTGGCCCTAGTAAGACTCACCAATAGGTTGAAGTGTTGAACCTACTGCAACTCTGACATAAGTACCGTAGTTGGTCGTCAGGATCGGCAAAAACTAATTATAAAAGAGAAGGAAATTTGTTTAGGAAATTGTTATTTAAAAAAAAATGATGAAAAGAGAATCTGAGAGAATTTTTACATAATTTGGCATTTTTTGATTTTTTGATTTTTGATTTTATAATTAATTTTTTTTTTTTTACAATTTTTTAAATTATTCAACATGACTTGTCGACCACGACGACTGAATTTAATTCAAATCATATATGTTTTGGTGTTAAAGCTCCCTAATGTAAACCATCGGCTATTTGTGCCATGTGACTATTTGTGCTACTTTGTGATCACTATGTATCAATGTTTTACATTAAAATATTTGGTATGTACACAACTAGTACATAATTATACACAAGGTGCCTTCTCAATTGTAATACAAATAGTAAATGTGGTTTACTTTAGCCCCTAAAAGACCACCGCTGATTTCTTGGGGAGGTCACTCTTTGTATCTTTTGAGTACCACGTGTAAACAAAGGGTATTAAAAAGTATCCTATAAGTAATTTTTACTATAATTAGTAATTTAAAAGAATATTCTCATTTTAATTCTTGTAATTAACTTTGGGCATCCTATATTAATGTAATTTATTTATAAAATTTACCTTCAAAGATTTATTTGAACCCTATCTTTGTTTGCATGTTGTTACGTAATATTTGGAAGTGACCTCCCCGAGGTTGATTTTCCAAGTTCAGTTAGCTCAATGTGGAATGAGTATTGATCCTCAATTTTTGAGATTTTTTGTGGTGATTCTACTCTTTGTAACGAAGATGGGATGGTATTTGCGTACGTAGGTGATGTATAGATCAAAAGATACAATCATGCAAAGGTGAAAAACCTAACTGCGGGCAACTCCTAAAAATTTGCACACAATGATCTATGGATCTGAATTTTGTTACATAATGAGCTAACACCTCCATATACACAACTGCCAAAATCATTTTACCAAATTTGAGACTAAACTTTGCATTTTGGTCATTTTCAGAAATTTTCAAACTCAGGCAAGGGGCCAAAAAAAATTGCAGCCAATTTTGTAGCTTATAATCTTACTATTGAAGAACCCTGAACAGTTGAAAATTTGTAGGTGCTAACAAGTTCAAGTTGGTTGAAACATCCTACGGTTGGATTGGTCAAAAAGGTTTTAGATCAAAAACTATTTGCCTTTTTCTGAGAAGGGGTACTTTTAGGCAGCTTTGGAGTGTTTGGAGAGAAACATAGTTGTGGTCCTTTAGGGGTTAGTGCAAAAAGAAATTCAAAATGTAGAACATTGAATCATCGAAGGAGCATGTCTTAGGTACATTATGCTAATCATGGTGAAAAACTCAAAGATAGAACTAATTAACTTGGATTCTTTTTAACCCCTAACTGCCCAACCATACATGTTTTGCATGATGTACATACTTGAACTTTGCTTTCTCATCCATCATGCACTTTTTGTAGTGTGGATTTTTTACTGAAACTTTTATGGGAAGTTAGCTTCATGCATGTGTGATCCGATTAGAAAGGGAATGATTTGTGAATTTTTTATGCCTCCTTTCATACCACATTGTTCCACCAAAAATTTCAAAGATTTCAGTGTAAAAGTGCTCTTGAAAAAGTCAATTCATAAAATTAAGCAACCAAAAAATCTCCAAAAATCACTACACTTAGAGTATTACATTTCAACCCACCCTCAACAAATTTCATTCTTAGTGATTGTCAATATCGTATTCGTAATAAAATTACAAAAGAATTTTAAATTTCAAATTTTATAGAAAAACATTGGTGATATCAATTGCAGATATAACCATATGAATATAATCTAAAATTCAAAATGTACAACTTTTATTCATACATCAAGTTCAAAACATCCCTCTTAATTGCATTTTATAATGCATCTTTGCAAAACAACCAAATCTGGAGAGAGTGAGGACGTTTAGGGGTTAACCCTTTAAGGTCCAGAAAGCTTGTTTCGACCAATATAATACATCAATATTTTGATGTAATTAGAATGGTTCCTCATCTACAATGGTTTAAAATCAAAAGTAAAGTTGAAATTCATGGAGCCATGGTTCCCCGCATGGTTCTAATGAGTTATTGAGGTCCCAATTTAGCTTGATCCCAAATGAGCTTCTTACTTATAGCAAATCCCAAATATACGCTAATGTATATACTATCTCCAAGGGACCTTTAAGGGTTAAGAACCTAGGGCATATATAAAGAGTCTATTTGTTCAGAGTTGTACAAGTTGTCTTTAAATTTTAACCCTTTGAGGTCCAGATGATGCACCAATTTCAAAGATGTGTCATAAAACGGTTTGATGAATAACAAAAATGGAATTGATATATAAAAGAAAAGTTGTAAATCTCAATGTGTAGATCACATCTATATGGTTGGATTTATCTTATTTTTTATGAATGTTTTTAAAATTATTTTTCAAGGTTTTTTTTGAAATTCAATTAAAAATCAAAATTAATTAAAAATTGTTGTAATGAATTTGGAATAATATGCACTATGAGATGGTATAATTTCCATTATTTGATTCTACTTATTTTGGAATATCATTCTTAAAAGCTCACTTTTTGAACTAAGAATGAAACTTGACATAAACCAATTTCGTTATTTAAAAAAAATCACATGATCTTATTTTGAAGATCCATACTGTAAAGATGGTAGTCAACTAGCTCAAGAACTAAGAGAAATTTGGATGGATGAAAAGTGTTGCAGTGTGTAGTGAAGAGACGCCCCATAAATCATCCAATGTCCATAAATTGAACGCTAGCGCGTCAAACTTAATGATTAAGGTCATGTTCCTTGCTTTAGTTTTTGACATGCTCTAATACAAGTGCCAAGGCCACACACATAAGGTTCTTTAGCCCTTCGATTGTTGACCTCAAAATCTTGGCCACTATTCCCAAATCACTGTAGCAGATTGAGAATCACGGGCAAGTTCACATCATCTTTAGTTAACCCCTAAACGTCCAGGCATCCAGTTTCTGGATGTTTGTTGGTCAAACCCAATTTTGATCTTGAAGATGACTTTTGTTGCTAATACACCCAACTAAGAAAATGAAGTTTATTAAGTCTAGTTTGTACTCCACTTTTCAAATCTTAAAAATTCCAATTATTGAGTATTTTATTGCTTGTGCAAGCTTTGTAGCTCAAGGTTTGAATTACACTACATAGGATGTTCACCTTTCGAATTTCAAAATTTAAATAAAAAATTTCTATGGAAAACATATCATGTGATTCTCCATTGTAATTTGTACCTGCTCCCAAAAAAATATTAAAATTTTAAAGCTTTTTTGTAATAAAATTTATTTTTTGAAGTATTTGACTTAAAAATTTGTTAAAAAGGCCGTATTAAATCAAAAAAATCTGAAAATTTCAAGACTGATAGGAAACATTCAATTCCATGCATGAAAAATATTACAAAATATATTTTGATAAATCTTGAAGGCTAAATTGTGTAGTTTGACTTTCCTACAAAGGAGTGGTACGTTTAAGGGTTAAAGATTGGGTGGTGAGACATTATATTTAATGTTAAAGCTTCTACATTGCTACTGTTGGAAAGGGTGGATTCCACTAATTGCTAAAGAACCTTATGCAGGCCATGAAGCACCTGGGCTGAAATAAAATGTAATTTTGTGAGAAGAAAACGATCGAGCTCAAGGTTACATGTGATGTTTAGTTCAACATAACCTTTTCGACAGTCAAGGAACCGATAGAATTTGTTAGCATCGCTTTGTCAACACCAGTTTCAAATGGAACAAAAATTAATGTATTTAAAAAAAAATTCCAACATCAAACAAGATGCATCTGTTGATGACGAATGTCATTTCTGCTCTGTGTGGCCTGGCCTTGCATCTTGAGCTGCATATTACTGCCCTCCCCAGATAACCAAGTCCTGATAAAGTCCTGATAAAGTTCTGATAATATGTTTCATTGTGCAGATCTTGGCTCAACTTTGGGGAAGTCACTTAGTGTGAATTTTGGGATACATGAGCGAACACATGGTATTTAATGGGGGGTTTTGAAATAATTGGAATATTCTACTGTTTATAGTATGTTTAGGGTATATTCATAATATGTTTTAGGAATATTTATAAAATATTCTCAATTTGGTTTTAAACACCCTATATTACTTTTAAAAATTTAATTTAATTTTTAATCTCAAATGAAATTTTACAAATCCATAAATATTACACCCTATATTTGTTTTCTCACGGTTATCTAAATTTATGATAGTGACTTCCCTGTGGGCTCAATCCCCTGGCTCAAGGTTGAGCTATAGTCAACTCCCCATACAATGACACTCCATAATATGACGATATAATTATTGTTTCAAGCAATACACATGCATGTGACAAGTCATTTTGTGACTAATCTATGCTTGCCCTCTTGAAGGTAGGGATTCCTAAACAAGTCATAATAAAGAGGGACGATTGTATTAGAGGATTCAAATTTTTAATTTCCTCCTCTTGTCTCACTGCAAATAGAATTAAAGTGTACTAACACAAATCTATTGTACTGCAACAATGAATTTGGATAGCTAGATGAGCCAAATAGTCGGTCGAAGTCTTACAAAACCAGATGAAAAACATTCAGGATGATAGAAGATGAAATGTTTGGGACAAAAACGTGACTGTTATTGTGACAACGGGATCATGACAAATCCCGTGACAATTTGCATTTAATACAATAGATGTACACCCAAATTTGACCCTGTTTGAATATGGACTCCTATACTGGAAGCCATACTAGAATGACAAACCAACCAACCAAAGATTGATAAATGAACACAGATGGAAATTTTGCGCTCTCATGCAGAGAGTCCGACTTTGGGGAAGGGATGGTTTCCAAGCAACTGTCTCCTCATCCGTCATGTCAGAGATTGCATAAATAAAACATTAGACAGAGCCATCAATGCACTACAAGGAGAAGGCATGGCTTTTCACTTGTTAGGTGAGTCAAACGGCGCCACTTCGCACTCACTGCTTGAGTGAGATTCGTCACAAGCGTGTACAATGAACCCTGACACTTCCAGGTTCTCCCGAGTGAGAAGCGACACCTTCGGTAGTAGTGATGTGAAATGTTATGAAGATTACATGACACAAACGACTTACTGACTTAAAAATGTTTGCATAGAATGTTTAGAGAGGAGGGTGATGGCCTGATATGGGTATCCCGTCCAAAAATAGTGTGATTTTTGAGAAATATTTTTTTGGTAAGAAAAAAACATTGAAAAATTACAAAAATTAGAGGGCGTTGTAGACACCATGTCTACAACTATATACATGGTGTTAAAGACGGAATTTCTAGCACACATAAAATGAGTTAAACATAAGTCACACTATGTGAGACGTGTAAAAGTGGTACCCATATTAGGCCATTCCCCTAAGTCTGTGAGTCATAGTAATTCAATATTATCACAATATTTGTGGTACTAGAATAAAGTGTGACTCACAGTAATTGAGAATTCTCACAATGAATACAGTAGTGAGGATTGTGTGTAAAATCTCACACCAAGTGAGGATTGGTGGGAAATCTCACTCTAATTATGTGACTCACCATAATGGCAATAATTGGTGTAGTGCCGGCTGACTCCAATCTGTGCCGTAGAGAGGACAGTTTGACAAGAAAAAATCGACGAGTTGCTGTGATTCCTGTCATTTGTACGAGTGACTTTACCAATGATTCTACCTTCTTTCCTCTGCATGCATTCAAAATATTAGACAATTCTATCGAGCGACATTAATTTTTGCACAGCATCTTAGAGCTTCTCCACTAGGCAGGCTGAAATTTTGGGCCAAAGCCACCTGAGTGGTGGCCACAAGTAGTAACGCATCCTCTGTTTTCTCCAACGCCATCTGAGAGCCCCACCGACAGTGTCCGTTTCCATGCCAACGGTGGCCAAACAAAGAATCTGGGCTGCCAAATTAGGACCAAATCTGTTCGAGTTGGGGGTTAATTCTGGGGTTAATTCTGTTGCGTTCTTCACTTGTCATTTTGAGCTCATTTGAGATTGATTTCTTCCTTTCACAATCATGGAGTCTATGCACTAACAAGCAGTAATCTGACTATTGTATTTAAAGGTTACCACATGGATTAAGAAAATCATGCCTTAACCTCTCAGTGCTTGAACAAAAAGTAGTAAGAGAAACTAAAGAAAATTATAACAAATAATAGAAACCTCTTCAAAACTCTATGGCATGGATTCATGTAGAGCATTCTTTCTTCTTTCCATTCATATATTATGTGAGCTTCAGGACTTAATGAATATCGATTGGAAGAAACTTGACTGTGGATTTTTTTAAAACATTCATCATTCACCTAGTCGACGGTTGAGCATTTGGAAGTTACCGTAGAGGCCCACCCTATTAATTAATTAATTAATTAAATAATTAATTTATGTGAAAAAAAAAGAGAGTAAATATTCTGTCTAAAAGATAAAATTGTTGAAAATCAATCCCAAAACCTATGTGGTTCCACATATATATAAAAATAAAGGATTCACATCTCTAATACTTCCATGAATAAGATCATGTGAATTTAGGAATTCAAACAGCATACAAACCACACTGCAATGGCTTCAAATCCAAAGGAATTTCCATATCTTGCAGTGCTACCTGTTGCTCGTTATGTGTTGAAGACAATTTTCCTTCTAACTACCAAAAGAGGGTGTTGTTTTCGACACTCTTTTTGACATAGTTTTCAATGCTTGAGACTCGTAAGGTTCTTTAGCAATTGGGGGATCACACCCTCCTCGATCTCTGGGACTCTACAATAGTTTTTAATAAAGAATCCAAAAATCATCAAGGCTCTACAATATTCTTTTATAAAAAATTCGGAAAGTGTTAGGGAGCATGGACGCAATGGACTATCATTGGCGAGAAGCAACCAACTCAACCTTTGTTGAGCTTAACTAATTTGACAGAATCTAGTATTCCAGAATCCCGTATGCTATTCCCTGACAGAATATGGCCAGATTGGGAGATGAGTACCACAAGGGCTAAAGAACCTTATATATTTTGACACTAAAAAGTCAAAAAAAAAGAAAAAAACAACACTTTAATTTTGGTGGTGTATTCATGGAACTCAACATGATCAAGAAGAAGCTGGTGGTGGTATTTCATGAGCAAGTCAAACAATCAAAACCACTGCTAACTCGAACGTAAGTCTGTTTGAAAATACCAACATGCCTCACCACTGAGTGTAGCCATCAGTTATTTCCTTGTGCATAATTATGCTGACTCTATGTTCTTTGAAATCCTTGTTTGTTTCCTTCTCTGACAGTGTATAATACCATGCCATGACTGATTTCTGTGTTAAGTACGTAGCTATTGCAAACAAGCTTGTTCTTTATTAAATTCGGGATTAAATTTTGAGTCATGTTGCAAAAAACGCTCAACATTTCAGACTCCTTCACAGTACATTAGAGTTATCCTTTAACTCATCAAAATTTTGCATGATCAAATTATATATTCAGCTTCAAATCCTTTTAATACACCACTAAATCCAAACAACTACAGTATTGCATTCTTGACACACTCGGTTCACTCTCATTAGTAGAAACACTGCCTCAGTAGACTTGCAAAAAGACCTACGAGAAAATCACACATTACGAACTAGACTAGTTTTTGGTCTTTTTGGGCATGATTCTCTAGTCTATTGAGGCGGTGTTTGTACTAGTGTCTTTATTATCACATGATTCTCCAATATCACATTCTAGTATCAACAAAAAGTATGTGCTATTTTGTACACTTGTGATTTGACACTTTCTAAGTCTTAATTTCTAAGCTCATATATGTTGGCTACTAAAGAAGTGATATAAAAGAATTTTGAGTGTTAACTTTGACAATGTGTTGTGACTATGGAGATTGAATGATCCTAATAGGAGCTTTTTTTGTCATGTGACATGGCATCAAGTGCCAACCCACACCGGATGAATGTAGTTTGCAGACTACGTTAGTTTATGTAATTTATTTTATTTTAGGGAGTTTTCATCCATTTAATACTTCATTCAATTAGGGTTTGGGGGTATTAGGTGGAAAGGCTCCCCAGACTTGACATTTTAGACTTTGAGAATTGTGACTAAGGTAACTACACTAAACTCAAACACTTTAAGAATTATATATAGTTTCTAGTATTAGACTTGTCATTTTTCTAAAACAAATTTGTTAGCAATTAGAAAGAGGTTATAATGCAAGTGAGTAATGATGTATTTAGAAATTGGATGCAAAAGTTATAAGGGTCCAAATTCTTTTAATTAGATGATTTGAAATGTTCAAACATTAATCTTGACGTTAGTGTTGTATACATTTTCAAATTCAAGATATACTCATAATTGATGATTGTCATAGTGGGCAATGGTCTAATTGGGGTACCCCAAAAAGCCCTTTGAACTCTAAAATCACCCTTTAAGGCAACTTTGAATAAGTCCCTCTTTAAAACAAAATAAAAAATGAATCGATCGGATGTGGTTTTGATTTCCTACACTCATGCAATACGCAAAAAAAAAATTCATGTAAAAATTGAAGAGGTTTAAAGATTTTAAAAGAGACTTTTTGTACAAAAATCAGAATTTGTCCCAACTGCTTAAAGAAATCCAAAACATTTGTTAAAAATATCCAATGACGTCATTTTGGTACCAATTTTTGATATGAAGTACATTTAGATATGTGGTATTTGAAATGATTAATCTGAACGATTAAAAATATTATTTATTTTGTGTTACAATGCCTGCAAATGCTAATTTTTGGCAATTTTTGGCACAAAGCATAAATACATGAAAATTAATTTATTCAATTAAAAATTTGAACTTGAATTAAAGTGTTTCATGTCATTTAGGTGTGGATATTTTTATTTACAATTTTAGTCAATTGAAATGAACAAATTCGTCAAAATTTGGAAAAACAAGTATATGTTTGAAATTTTGAAATTTTGGAATTTCGACAAATTTGTCCATTTCAATTAAATAAAATTAACTATTTTTAATTAAATAAATATTCACACCTAAATGACATGAAATACTTTAATTCAAGTTCAAATTTTTAATTGAATAAATTAATTTTCATGTATTTATGCTTTGTGCCAAAAATTGCCAAAAATTAGCATTTGCAGGCATTGTAGTACAAAATAAATAATATTTTTAATTGTTTAAATTAATCATTTCAAATAACACATGTCTAAATGTACTTCATATCAGAAATTGGTACCAAAATGACGTCATTGGATATTTTTTTTTTTAAAATTTGGATTTCTTTAAGCAGTTGGGACAGATTTTGATTTTTGTACAAAAAGTCTCTTTTAAAATCTTTAAACCTCTTCAATTTTTACATGGATTTTTTTTTGTGTACTGCATGAGTGTATGAAATCAAAACCACATTAGGTCGATTCATTTTTTATTTTGTTTTAAAGAGGGACTTATTTTGTTGTCTTAAAGGGTGATTTTAGAATTCAAAGGGCTTTTTGGGGTACCCCAATCAAACCATTGTTCTAGTGCCCATATAGGGACGAGTATAGGGATCTTGTCTGAATTAGGTGTAGTTACTTTAGAAAATATTCTTTCCTTAGAGTGCATTGTTTTTTGTGAGCTTTAAAATAAAATTGTTAACAGAGTATGTAGTGGTTATTTAAATTGTTATTTCTCAAGACAACTCTCTTTCGAGTTGTTTCATATGTTGGTGTTTAAATTCAAAGGCCTGGCCAAAATCATGAATTTTTGTGTAGCATGCTCTTGTCTTCCCTTAACAAGATGACTTGTGTCTGGTTCTTAGCACAAAGAGAATCAAAGCCATCAATTGACCCTTAGATGGTGGTATTTGTTACATTGATGTAGTTTTATAAAATTGGTGCATTTGGAAAAGGAATCTTTGTAGTATGATTTAGGTCCTCAAGTAGGTTAGATATTCTAATTTTTTTGGAATGTCATTAAAATAGTTTGAAGAGTTATTGGTTATTCAAATAATTATGAAGGATCACACTTTAGAAATGAAGTGGCAAGTAAAACAGTATGAAGAATCTAAGTGGTGTCATCCAAACTAGAGGAATTCAATGAAGTGGCAAGGCTTCTAAGTATCAAAAGGGTCAAACCTCCAAATAAAGAACCATGTGCCATTCTCTTGAGAAAGGCAATGTAAGAAGTCATTCACCTTCTTTTTTTAAGGCCAAAAGATACTTGGATATAGAGGTATGAAATGTATTATGTCAACTAGGAACTAAATTTGTTTGAGGTGGTTTGAAAGAATTGACAATTTAGGAAATTCTTGAATATTTGAGAATGTTTCATCCAAGTTGTTTAACCCCTAAACGTTCTCATCCTTTTCAGATTTGGCAGTTTTTCAAAGATGCATTATAAAATGCAACGAAGAGGGATATTTTCAAGTTGATGAATGAATAAAAGTTGTATATTATGCATTTTAGATTCTATCCATACGGTTAGATTTGTGATTGCTATCACCAATATTTGTGTATTAAATTTCAAACTTAAAATTTAACACTCTTTTGTAATATGAATACGAATAAGATATTGACAATTTAATAATAAAATTTGTTGTCATGGGTTGAAATGTAATACTCTAAGTGTAGTGACTTTTGGAGATTTTTTGGTTGCTTAATTTTAGTAGTTGACTTTTTCAAGAGCACATTTAGACTAAAATCTGCGAAATTTTGGGTGGAACACTACAACATGAAATGAGGCATAGAAATTTCACAAATCATCCCCTTTCTAATCGGATCACACATGCACGGAGCTAACTTCCCATAAAAGTTTCAATAAAAAATCCACACTGCAAAAGTGCATAATGGATGAGAAAACGGACTTCAAATCTGTACATCATGCAAAATATGCATGGTTGGGCGGTTAGGGGTTAACATATTTGACACTAGTTTAATTAGACAGTAGACGACATTAGCAAGGGAAAGTAGTTCTGTTCCAATGGGCAAAATCCCAAGACCGGGAGAATGCCCCGCAGAACTTCGGGCCACCCTGCCTTCATCCTCCCTGTTCATCCACCGTCACCACCGGCCCCACCGGCCACCTTTTCACAGTCCAAGTGGCACTTTTTCGCTGCTTCTGAATGCTTCTGCTCCGCCTACTACGCTGCCTCCGCTCCGAAGTTCGCAGTGCTCTGCTCTCTACTGGACTGTGAAAAGGTGGTTGGTGGGGCCGGTTGGTGACGGTGGATGAACAGGGAGGATGAAGGCTGGGGGTGGCCCGAAGTTCTGCGGGGCGTTCCCCTGGTCCTGGGATTTTGCCGTTCCAATGACCCTTTGTCTAGTGGGCACTGGGTCACTTACATTATGAACATATACTTTATTCATGCCGACCTCGAAAGAGAACCGGAGTTTCTATCTATCTAGACGACACGACATCAGACGTGTAATAAGTTTTGCTTTGTTTGCGGCATATGTAATTGAAGGTTGCTTGTTTCAACGGTTGTGGGCTAATTTTTGAGATGAAACAAACGGAGCGGCTGACTTGGTTGTAAGTTGACATTTCGCTCGATCTTGAAACAATCAGGTATCATCGAGCAAGGAAACAGTGACAGCCGTTATACAGTTTTCTGCCAGTATGGCACCATAAGATTGGTGAGCACTGTGTATCAATCAACCACAACCTTGATCTGTCCAAGATGGAACTTAGAACAGTCATGACAGGGATTACTCGGTGCCTCTTGCCCACAACAGAAAGTTCCAATGCAAATCCACTTCACAGAGAGTTTACATCAAAGGAGACTTGGACACGCTCATTATTTTAATCGAGAGAACAAGCTTGAGGTCCAGTTGTGTGTTAAAAATGGTAAGTGCAAATGTAACAATGTTGCCTTTTTCTTTTATTTCTTCTTATGTTTGTTTAGAACTGTCAGAGAATGAGCTCTAGTTTTGTGTTGAAAGTGGCAAGTTGAGATGTAACTTTCCTTGTTGAAACCCATTCTTTGAAGGAATTCATCGTCAAGGAATTATAGGGTTTCAATTACTAAGAATGTTAGATCTTATGTTGCCGTAAATTATTTTCTTATTTTCTTTTGTTATTGAGAGTTATGTGTTGAAAGTGGTAATTGCAAATGTAACATTCTTTGTTGAAACCTATTCTTTGAAGGTATTTATTGCTCTTGCCATGGTGGCGCGAGTGAGCGAGGTAATGGTTTTTGAATCCCCTGTGCAATCGCGTGTTGGAAACTTCGACTTCCTTGCAATTATTTTGCCACGACTGTATGTGACATACTGACATCTGATATCTAGGATTGTGAGTTTTAGGGTTGATGTATGGTATGTAGCTTGTGATTGCAATTGGGGTTCAGCTGATTGTCGTCTCATCTGCTGTTTTATAAATTCGTTTAGGGTGGAGGATACTCTTTCCGTCACTTAAAAGCATTTTAACCTATATGTAGGCGTGTGCTTTCATTGGGAGTTCATTATAGAGGTACTAACGAGCCAAACTCTGTTGAGGTCAGTTTTTTTGTTGGATAGTTGACAACTCCATTTTCCATTCAAAGATGAGTGGTTATAGACATTTAGCCAAGTCATACTTACATCCAACTTGCTAATTGAATGCCAACCAAGTGTATTGGAAGAGATGAGCTGATGTTGGTTGGTCGATAAGAGATGGGATGGTTTTAGTATCCTCTAACCTTAGTGATCAATGTAAAGAGAAACTAGAACGAAGAAGAAACTGAGGATATGTCTCTTGGAGATAGTTTTTCCTGTTTTGCCTAAAATTTTAACAGTCTGTTTTGTATTTGTTTAGTATTTGCAGCGTTCATCCTTGTTGTGATTGCGTTGGCGTCCATGATGGGCAATTTATCTTCCCATATGCAAAGTGTCAGTCCAGTCAGTAAGTGAATTTCCTTCCCTTCTTTTCCAGTCTTCAGGAGCTTCTTAGACTTTATATTCAATTTTTTTTTTGGAGGATATGCTCTTTTCAATTTGCACTACATGATCTTAGATGCTGTTAAGCCTCAAAATGATTTTACGTTCATGACCCATGTAACTGATTATACCTGTCCGCACGCCGTTGAGCATGAATTAGCTCACTCTGAGTCTGACCTATTTTCATTTCAAGCTTTGGTGATGGACGACTTACAATGCCTATGGCAATGCAGGCTGGCCAGGATGTGCGCATTTTCGTCACATTCATACATTTCAGTGTAATTTGTTATGGCAATAAGAAAAAACAGAAATTGCAATGGCCGTCCTGTATTTTGCATAAACAAACTGACAATCCTGATTTATTTATTTTTAGATTGTAAATTTTTTAGACTGAACAAGATTTTATAGATTATTAACAGACTTCCGAGGCAACAAGAAACACTGCCTAAAGAACCATGGAATACGAAGCTCCATCTGCAAGGATATGCGTCGCGAGCATACGATGCTTCATGAGGCCAAAAAAAACAAATTAGGACGGAATCATCATTGAGATCTTAGGCTGGCACAGAGCGCCCAAACACGAGCATCATTCCAAGAACTCTCCATACGACGTCATGATGGTAATGCACTGTTCTTTGCTGGTTTTTGGTGATATAAAATTTGACTCCATCTGAATTGTAATATGATCATTTTCAAATGATGTAAACATAAGAACACCTACTGACTTGGGTGATAATTTGGTGCATTGGTTGTGATAGTTTTTTGTGAGTTGAATTTTTGGCTAGGATTGTTGTTTGTATGTTTTAGAATCTTGAAGTGTATTGTTTAAAAGTCTCTTTGAAGTATAGGGAGTTCATGTTCTTTTCCTTGACATACCATAGATTTGCATATGATATTGTACAAATTCATTTGCAGTTATACATTCACAGTCATACATCCGCACTTATAAATCCACTATTATATATCCGCTATATATCATCTGCTACAACATATCAGTTGTATATCATCCTCTACAACATATCCACTATATATCATCCCGGGTATGCAACTCCCATATTATATGGCCTTGATTATAATCGCTTATATTGCATTTTAGTCCAATCTCAAGTGATATAATTTGTTTCAATGTAAGAAACTCTTGTAGCCCTCCTAACAAGGAATCCAAAAATGTAATTATATACAAGAACTGAATATTCCTTGAAGACAATAATAGCATTAAAAACCTAATTATATGAGTTTTTTTAATACATGTAGCATAGGCCAAACTATCCAACTTTTTGGGCTTTTTGATTAAAATTTTAGGATTGTTTTATTATAAATAAAACATTGTAAATGACTTTTAATTTTCATTAAAGGCAACTTCTTGTATGGATTTAAAAAAATTATACATAGGTGTTTCAATTCTTTATATACATTGTGAAGATTTTTTTTAATAAGTATGCAACCTAGCATTTTCTACATCTCATTTTATTTAATTTGGCATGCACCTAACTTTTTGGTTATTTTATTTTAATATTATTTTATATAATTTTTACAAAAGCCATCCTCTAAGCCGTTTTAATGCCAATGCCCCCTGCAAATAATATGGGAGTTGCATACTTGAGTATATCATCTGCTATTTATCAACTTTGTTTATCATCCTCTATTTTACATCTACTATTTCATATCTGCAATTTTCATCCATGCTTTATATTCACAATTTACATTTGTTATTATGTGGTTTTTCATCTCATTTAGTCATTTTAATGTTTAGAATCTTCAAACAAGGTTTAATATTCACAATTTTCATCTACATTTTTTAGCCAAAGTATACACCTTCAGGTTAGCATTCACAATTTTACATCCAACAATGTCTCATTGTCAATTGTCATTCATATGTTTTATCTCAATTTTGCATTTGTACCTTATATCCATATTTTCAAATTCATCATGCTATGCTATTGCATACAAATTTACCTTTACAATATGTAATTTCAAAGTTTTAATTGGCTAATGACCACATATCTTAAATCATGTTCAATATTTTGTTTAAGATATGTGACAACATTTAAAGTATTTCAAGATTTGGTTAATTTAGTAATTTCTTTTTAAGCACATAATGGCATAGTCCACATTTTCTATCATCCAAGCAAATAATCCATTATAGCAAATTTTCCCATCAAATTGATAGAGTGTAATTTTTTATTATTAAACAATAGGAATAATGAGTCAATGGAAAGATGGTAATTAGCAATCATTTCCTTTATTAGATCCTATATGCCTAATGATTGGTTATTGTCCCTAGTTGGGGTAAGTTCTTTCGTATATGATACATTAATAAAATAAAAATAAAATATTAACATTGATTTATCAAATAAACGGCTCAATGAAATAAGTTGTAAAAGAACTCCACCAAAGCCATAGCTATAATCAAATTGATGAGGATAAACTTTTTGAAATGATAAATTTATTGAAGTATAGATACTATTTCTAAATATAAAAAAATACTCAAATATATAATTTTGTAATTTGTAAGTTTTTGTGTAATACATATTTTACTATTAAAATATGTATACAATACATATGTGTACAATACATGTGGGACAAAGCCTCACGGTTGTTCCGTTCTTGTTGAGAACCAGGTCCAACTTGTAAGTTCGTGTAAAACTCTTAGGAACTTGATTCGGTCTTTCATACTGAAACCTTTTACCAACAACAATTTTTATGTATATTTATTAGCAAAAAGTGTAATCTTGGCTTACCTGACTCATAACCGATTGTTGACTTTTCAAGCAAATGTGGCTCCATCCCATTGGCAACCCGTCACGATTGCCATCACAAGTTGCACCTAATAACCTTCTCTCTTTTCAACTTGTATCCTACACCCTTGGATCATGAAGATCAAGGGTTGTGATTGAAAAGTGAACAACCGGTTATGTATGATAACCTACTCGCTGCTATTTCGACTCGTCAGTTATCTAATACAATGTTTGTTGGCAACAATTTTTAAAAATAAAATAAAATAAATTTTAATAGTTTTCTTTGTTGTTGTAAAGTGTAAACAATCGATGCTATGACCATCAATTGATTTTTTAAAATAGAAATGGAGTTGCCTACTGGTGTATAATCTTCCACAAACAGTGCTAAAAATCTGATTTCAAAAGATTCGACCAGAAACTCACTTAGTGTACCTAACCTCATTTGCAACAAAATGGTATTTTGCTGAAATAATACAAATATCTTTAGAATCCTGGGTGATTGCAAGCTACAGTCACCCAACTTTTTTGTTGCGGTGTAGGAATTGCTGTACTTTTTCAATCTTTGAAAAATCACCAATAAATATTGGGATGGAATTTTGTGACGAAACAAATTGCATTGTTTTTAGAATTCCAAAGTTAAGATGTCTACCACAATAAAGTTTGCAAAATTTCAATCTTTCTATCCAAATTAATCATTTCTACTTGGATTTGGTAGCGTATCGCTTGTCAAAAGTACACCTATATGCACCTATAATATGGGAAATGCTAGAAGGGGGTCGAATTTGAACTTCACAAATTTATAGCAACATACCACAAGTATGTACAAGGCTACCATATTTTATAATTTTTGGTATTACGCTTACTTATTTTTTAATTAATTTTTTCGTGATGTTTTTGTTTTTTAAGATTTTCGTGTGGTTAAAACTTTTTTTGGATTTTTTTTTTTGGAAATGAAATAATGGTCCAATTTCAGAAGTAGGATATGTAATACATTTTTTGTAAAACCTAGCTATAGAGGTTATGTAAAAAAGGCTCTAATTACCCCTGGTGGGTAAAAAACAAAAAAGGCTATTGAGTAAAGCCCAAAGTCTTGAAACAAACTTAACAATCGCTAAAGTGGAAGTATTAGCATAAACCCTATTTTGGATGGTGAAATTTTTGATCTAATTGAAAGTTGAGAGGTGCACATTACACCGCTAGTGCATGAGTTGCACGGCCCTTAGCTACACTAGCTGCACCTCCCACTTGGTAGACCGTAGCTTGCAATCACCCTCTTCACCAATTTGGAAATATTTTGAAATTGTTTTAGGAATATCCTCTAAATAAATTTCTTATGAGATATTTTAGAACTTCTTGTTTTTTTAAGTCTTTCAAATTTTTACTTCAAATTGAATTACTGAATGACCCCTTTCCTGGTCTTTCTGTGGTTTTTAAATTTTTGTGCGCTAGAAAACCTGGCCCCCAAGACTCTTGTGCCTAAAAATCTCTTGAACACCTCTATACACATCTCCCATGAATCACACTTCTACCATGAATCACACTTCTACATATGTTAAGATGTTGAAAGTTGCATTGCATGTTTCCAAATGTTCATCCAGAAACTCACATAGTTATATTTATGTCACTCATAGTTTTGGAGCTTTGTGCACTTGAATGTCACAGGTTTAACCCTCTCAATCATGCCAATTTAACAAATTTGACTCACACAGATATACCCGTGAATCTGCAATCTCTAAGTATGTTTCTCCATCTCCAAGTTGGGTTACCTATCAAAGTCCAACCTCTTAACCGCAATATAAACATGCACCTTCAGTTTATGGAGACTCAGCATTAGAACGACGTGCTTATCATGACATGACATCCTAATGTCTTTCTGAATGTTGTTGTAAATTGCCCTCCCCACTTGTGTACATTGACAGAGCCACTCATTCACTCAGTTTGTTTGGCAGCATATTCTGGCCAGTGACTCTCAGGGTTGTCTTTCATCCTTTCCATTTTGCCTTGAAATATGCTTTTCTGTAAAGGTCCGGTGTTTTCCACTTGAGGTTTTTGTAACAGCATCAACTCAACCACTTGCTGCATGGTGCTTTCTAACTCAAAACAGTAAGAGCATCTCCAGGAGAACTCTGCAAAATATACGTCCGACTCTGAATAAGACAGTCATTTTTAGTTGTACTTCCCTAGCAGCAAGTAACTATTTCACCTTGCATTAAGCAGATGATCCAATCATGCGCCACCACGTGTGTCAACATGTATCATTCCCGTGTCACTATTCATCTTAACTTAGCTTTGAGTGATGAGTTGAGGACTATGAATACATAGGAAATTTTCAGAGCACGGGTTGATTTTGAGCTTGCTTTTCATCCATTATTTAGAGGGTGGGGCCTATTCAAAATTCTACTGGAGATGCTCTAATAGAAAGATGATCTTCGAACATTAAAGAATAGTGTGAGAGCATGGTGCCCAAGGTCACTATTGACACTAACTTGATGCCAATAGTGGTAGTGAACACCATGCTTGACACTATTGCTTGGTGCCCAAACACCATCCTTACTAGTAGACAAATAATGGCTACAAATTTCTTGGCTCTAAGGCTCTATTCTCTTTTTAAGCAATGAACTCGCTTTTTTTGTTTCAAAAAAAGAGAGTAACGGAGGCCAAAGGTCCGCATAAATTAAATGTTCATTGGAGGCTAGTGATACTAAGTACACCACTAGAACCTATGTAGTTGTTTCAAAAACAAATAAATAATGGCTACTAATCGTCTAGCATAGCATAATTATTGTAGAACCAGCCTTTTGCCACATATTCCGTGGGAGGGCAACGTGTGAAAATCAAATACTCTGACAATAGACCTTTCGCAATGAATTCATAAAGTTCACTTTGTATAATAAAACAACTTTTACAACCATATCAAATCAAATACTCTACAGTAGAAGACAAGGGAACAAAGCATATAATTCAGTACAGTACAGTACCATACCACATGATTAATTAAATCTGCTATAATACTACTTGTAGCCCCTGTGCTTTAATTCTTTTGGTTCAAGTAGGCGTTGCCAGATCCAATGCATAATCGCTTAGCGATCACAAAGTGCACTATCGATCTCCTGACACTGAATCTGGCTTTGAATTGCAGAAACCGAGTACCAAGCTTGCATTGCGTATGTGTATATGTATTCTGGCAGTCCGTGATTTGAAACAGCTTTGTGAGTCTAATTCATCATGAACTGTCGTTATTGCAAACCCTGTTTTAGGTTAAGTTACACGAGTCGCAGAATTTGCAGTCCTCAAGTTCACTTCTGAAACTTCAAAAAAGAGTGAATGTGGGGCCTTTGCAACGTTTGTAAGCAACGTTTATATAACTTAGCAATGTTTAAGGAAATAAGCAACGTTTGAGAGCAATGTTTGTCATTAAGCAACATTTGATAGCAACGTTGCTTAGTCGTCTTTCCTCAAACATCGCTAAGTTGCCCAATGGAAGTTGCCCAAAGGAAGCAACTTAGCGATGTTTGAGGAAATAAGCAACGTTTGTCACTAAGCAACATTTTGGAGGTGAGAGCAACGTTTTGTGTTCCCAATGATGTTCTCACGATGTTCACAAGCCAAGCTATTTATCCCATAAGGTTTGTCAAGGGGTGAGTGAGGTTGAGGATACTTATTGTGAAGCCGGCCATTGCTACATGGTACACTATGGTCTATTATTATATTGTATAATGTATGGTATATTGTATGATATACTATACAGTCTGAGGTATACTATCTAATAAATTACCCGCAATAAATTGCCCACTATAAATTCCCATAGTAATTTACCACAAGAACATATTGGAAACACATGTATAACCCGTTCCCGCTCATGTGATAAACGTTGCAAAATCTTGCACCAGAACGTGGCAAAAGCTTGCACCAAAACGTTGTATAATAATAACAACATTTTGGCATAGCTAATGCAACGTTTGCAATCCCTCCTCAAAGTGCCTTCCCAATGTTCATAGCAATGTCCTGGGTGATACTATGGGGTCTTTTTTCTAGTAGTCGAAACCGGAGTATTCCCTTTTCGCTGCACTACAGTTCTTGGCTGTGTTGGGAACCATAAGATTTCTTCCGTTTCTGCCCATTGTGTTGTGTTACGGCTAGTTCCCATCTTCCGTTCTCCAACCGGAATCTTTTGTTGTTCCCCATGTTGAGTTCCTTGGAGTATTCTGTGTTTCAAAATACCTGTGGGTCAGGTATCTTTGCTTTGATGAGGGGGTAGCTCTACTTCTTTATTTGCAATTGATGACATTGTGGAAAAAACTGTAGAAATGGCGTTATTGACCTAATTTATCAAATTTCACAACTCGTCTAAGTACGTAGTATTACCACTGAACAGAAAATGCAACGTCACTGGTCAAAAAAACAAATGCAGCGATTTTTGCTTCAGCACCTGAGGAATCAACCACCAACTGAATGGTAATTGACACTGCCAAGGTATATATACAGGCTCAATATATTATCAAAGTTGAATGCAACTAGGACCATAAAGTGAGCACTGCTGCATGATCGACACGAGTCATGTACGTATATACACAGGGAGAAATAAAGACATTCCCACATGGGATTTCATATGGGAAGTGGGACAAAATTCCCACAATTGTAACTTTCTTGGAATGATTGTAGTGTATTTTTGATCTCGGAAAGTTACAATTGTGGGAAATTTGTCCGCGTTTCCCATATGGGAATCTTGTATTTATCTCCCTGTGATAGATTCCCTACGTACTGCTGTTATGAGCATTTCTAACAAGTTACTGTCGTTGGAAACCATGACACCGAAACTGTGGCTTCCACAAATCGTGCAAACAACCACAGACAGATATTAAACGCCGAGGTAACGATCGATATTGAAGTTGTTAACTGTGGCAGAATTGGAGCTGCGTGCACGGTTGGCCGCCCAAGACTTCCGCTTCGTCAATTTGTTTTTTTTTTTTTTTTAAACAAGAGGATGAAACACTACAAGAAAACCAGCCCAATGTGACTAGGTTTTATGACTACAATAGGGCATAAACCAAAATGTGACTAGCACTGTTTGTAGTCATTTCGACTTAGTCGCTTCGGACAATCTGACTGGGGGTCATATCGGACACTTCTTGTTCCCAATGCTGCGTTCCTACAGTGTTTTGGGACCTCAAAACGGGACGTGCAGTGGGACTTGGGACCATATGACTCTATATAGTCATACATTTATGACTACACGTAGTCATCTATATGCAAATAGCGACTGATTTGAGTCATATACATGACAGGTTTTATCACTACGCATAGTAGTGAGATGGTGACTGAATTGAGTCATACATTGAGTTGGGATAATACGACTCTGTAGAGCCACATCGAAGTAACTATACATAGTCTCCAATGCTGAAATCATGAGATGGACATGACTAATTATAGTGAGGTATTAGAGAATATAGCAATGGTTTGATCACTACGTATAGTGATGTGGTTGTGACTGTATTGCATCATACACACACGTGAGATAATACGACGCTGTAAAGTCAAATATGCTTCACTACACATAGTCACCCATATCATCTGATGACTGCATAGAGTCCTTGTATACTCGTTTCTTTCACTACTGGGAGTCAAATTTCAATATTAAATCGGAAGCATCTGACTAGGACTTGACTGTCCGTAGTCTAATGCAAACGTATGCCATGCAGTCGAATCTGCCATTCTTACGGTGCGTAGTCATAGATTTCAGTTTCAGATTAGGGTGATAATGAGATTTGTTGACTATTACAAGTCAACCGTGCGGTTGTGAGCACTGCGTCAGGTCATGCAAATGATTTTCACACATTTCATTGAAATAGAAAATTCGGTGCTGAACCAGGATGCACTACAACTGGAACTCGATCAGTCTAAACTGCTTGGGAGAAGGACAGATCAATGTCCATGAACTCTGTGGGCCACAGTACAAAGTACCCTACTGCTTGTCCTACCAAGGTCACAGGTGGATCATCTAGATCTACGGGTGCAAACAAACTGTAGTCGTCATCTAGGCTTTTCTGCACTTCTACAAACATGGTTCCTGCAATTATGGTTTTCCCGTGTAGAGAAGCCCCAGCTACATTCTGCACTTTCCCGAGTGCCACAACTTTATCCTCCTCCCCTTCTTCAATTCCCTTGAGTCTCACAGGGTCACCCTTCTTGAACTCCGGGTCCTCACCTTCTTGTACAACCTATAATAATAATAAAAACACAAAACAAGGATCAGTAGGGACTAAATTGCTGCTTTGATACAAAGATGTACTTCTCCAAGGCTCATGGCACTTATTCAAATTCTATGACTGTGAGAAGTCACATATTCTAACGTCATTACTAATATCAGTCACGTATTCTAACTTCGTGACTGAATCTAGTCAAGCCTGGTCACTCTTTCCATATGAATGACTACAAACAGTCACGAACTTGGCATAATGAATTTCTAAAGAACTAAGGCACAACATTCCAGGAAGTGGCTCATGGCACTTACATGTTCACTTATCGGTGCGTTCATGTTTTTTCTTGAGTCTCACAGGGTCACCCTTCTTTAAATCCGGGTCCTCACCTTCTTGTACAACCTATAATAATAAAAAAAACACAAAACAAGGATCAGTTGGGACTAAATTGTTGCTTTGATACAAAGATGTACTTCTCCAAGGCTCATGGCACTTATTCAAATTCTATGACTGTGAGAAGTCATATATTCTAACGTCATTACTAATATCAGTCACGTATTCAACTTCATGACTGAATCTAGTCAAGCTTGGTCACTTGTTCCATATGAATGACTACAAACAGTCACGAACTTGGCATAATGAATTTCTAAAGAACTAAGGCACAACATTCCAGGGAGTGGCTCATGGCACTTACATGTTCACTTCTGTAAAACTTATAGAAACTTTGATCTGCAACAAATCATAGCCTAAATAGTCCCTAGAAACACAAATATATCACTATAATCTTTGCCATTACAATTTTGTAACCTGATCCGCCTAATACATAGATAAAACAAATCCATAGAATTATGCAGCCCAAAATCCACGCATGATGTGATTTCACCCTTAGTAGGGGCTGAAAACCTTTACTAACACACACAAATGTATACAATCCTACACTAAGACTCCTTCCACAGCACCTCTGCCCCTCTCTAACTTTCCTAACCAAGTTACAAGTGGACAAAATGAGAGAGAAGGTTCAAAAGCCCCTTAAGAAGGAGCCGCCACCCTAATCTCCTCTGAAACCCTAGCCGCCACCCTAATCCATAGCCCTAATTAGCTGCAACCCTAATCTACAGTCAATGAAACAGTCATGATGACTAACCAGAGTAAATGAAATAGTCATGATGACTAGAATCTCTTCACTTGATAAAAAATAAAGTGAGTTTATTTTAGATTTGGTAAATTCAGTTTCAACATAAAAGAAGGTTTTTTTGAGCTAAGGAGGGGGGGCGGGGGGATCAGCCTTCAAACAATGTGTTGTATAATGCAGTCATGTTTTTTAAAATGTAGTAAAAAAATGATGTGAAGTTTCGTGTGGACTACAATGACGAGTCCGCACAGTGAGGAAAGACCAGTGTTGCACTGCCTAAGCTTGCGTAACAATGGTGAACATCAGGGGTTGATGGCACAGATCATCACAGATGATAATGCAGCAGTGGCGCCTTTGTTATCGGATTCCAAGGAACTTTCTAGCAACGAAATGTAATTTTGCAATCATTACCAATATAAGTAAAGAAAACTATGCACATGACTACAGTATTTTGCAATCACTTTGACATCTCAAAAAAGTACGGAAAGGTGATCAGTAATAGCTCATTTGTCAACATGGGAAACCAATATTTGGACTCTCTTGCAATTAGTTAGTAATTGTTTGAAGTTGTATTTATAGGTGTTGCTAAAACGCAATTCATTACTAGTATAAGTAAAGGAAACTGTCTAGATGACTATGTTATTTTGCATTCATTACTAATTTAAGTAAAGAAAACTGTCCACATGACTACGTTATTTTGCAATCACTTTGACGTCTCCAAAAAATATGGGAAAACCAATATGGGACTCTCTTGCAATTAGTTACTAATTTTTGAAGTTGTATTTATAGGTGTTACTAAAATGCAATTCATTACCAATATAAGTAAAGGAAACTGTGTCGATGACTATGTTATATCGCAGTCATTACTAATTCCAGTAAAGAAAACTGTCCACATGACTACATTATTTTGCAATCACTTTGACATCTCAAAAAAGTATGGGAAGGTGATCAATAACGGCTTCTTTGTGAGCATGGGAAATCTGTAGCAAAGTTAAGCATACAAGGCAATTTCGTGCATCTGGAAAGCAAGTGGAAAGATAGAGCAAGTGGAATCATGATTTTTGGACGCCCAACCCAATTACTTACTAATTTCTGAAGGTGTATTTAGTAGTGTTTCTAGAATGGTGCCCTAAAATGACATCCTATAATGTTTGCGCGCAGACATGGTAGTGTTGAATAGACAAGCTATTATGTAAGTGAAGATTATGGACCTACTCCTATTTTACAGCACTCACCCATTGAGCCAACGACTAGAGGACTTCAAAATCATCTGATTGAAATGTATGACTACTATTAGTCAAGTTATTTACTACATGACTGCATGTAGTCACCCAAACCAATTCTATTACTACATTAAGACATACATAAACCATATACCCATACAATCCGACTACATTAGTATGACTACACATAGTAAGCACTCAGAGCATGACTCTGGGAACCGGGCAGGAGAACATATGTCCCGTTCCCGTAGACGTTCCCATCGAGGTCCTCAAAAATATGACTACTTATATGACTAGTCCATGACTGGACCCTCTTAGGACTGATTTTAGACTAAACCAATGACTGAGGTGACTACATAGTCATATGCGCTTAGTCACATCCGGTCACATTAGGCTGGTTTTCTTGTAGTGAAACCCCATTGAATTAATGAAGGTCGCACACACCGAAAACCCGCTTTGCCAATTTGAACTACAAGATGATAGTACAGGCCCACGTACGTCACCAGAGAAGCCTCAGAATATATACTTTGATTAACATTTTATACCCTGATGAAAATCTCCCTCTGCAAAAGAGGATTCTTCCTCCCGAGCTGCTTAAATCTCAGCCTGCTATTGATTGTGAGTTCCAGTGTGAGTTTCCTGGATTCTTACAAGAAGCTCTTGATTCTTGGTTGACAAGGGATCTTGTTACAAAGGATCGTATAGAATGTAGCTAGGGCGAAAGTACACCCATGCTCGTACCAGCCATTTTCTGGTTTTCTCATTTTGGGGTCTAGGTGCTTTTTTTGGAAAATTTAATTCTATATTTGAGGTCTGCAACCCCAAGTTAGTCCAGGCATACCCACCATGTCCAAAAATAGGGGAAAGTTTTTGTTTTCTTCCTCCGGTACGAGCATGAGTATATGTTATAGTATGGCCACCCATGCCCTCCCAAAGTCTCTCATGGCCCATTCACACCAAGCCCCTGATGCACTTGCATCTACATTCCTGAGATGGAGGAAGGTAAAACCGAGAAACAAAAAAATTCAAAGCCTTGTCTTTTCTTGCTGCAACTACTGTTCAAGCAATTTGCAACTGCATTACAGTGCCGCCAGTAGAGCCATGCTCTTTTTTTGCGTTGCGTTTCTTTCTGTCATGCGTTAGAGTAATTTCTAATTGCATATTTTATATTTCTTGGTTGACAGCAGATTCCCTCAAAGTTACCTGACGCATGCATGCATGTGAATGGGCCATCACACTCAAGAACTAGATGAAAAGTGCCAAGGGCCCTTCAGAAATGCCTCTTGACTCTCAATCCTAGCATACTAAGTAATGGCCCTTCAAACGCTATAAGAAAACTTGGTAAAAACAATCGCAACTGAAATTGGCTGCAGTTCATTTGACCGCTGTTTGCTGCAGTCGCTAAACGATTACAGAACTTTCTTTTCCAATTTGCGGCCAGGATTCTAAGAATTTTGGGGCGTATAATATACCATTGGAAAGGTATTTTCAAAACCTTTCCAACCGTATATAATACGCCCCAAAATTCTCATTTTTGCGGCCGTAGATTGAAAAAGAAAGTTCTGCAGTCATTTAGCGACATCAGTAAACGGTGGTCGCAGCCAATTTCAGCTGCGGTTTTTTTTACCAAGTTTTCTTATAGTGAAATCACAATTTAGTTGACTATATTCCACATTCTACTTGTGATTGGTCCATTTGACTATTTGATGTGCACTTTTGATGTGTGAAGAACGCACAAGGGTGGGGGAGTGTAGCATCAGGAATTTCCGACCCCACTGATTCTGCACTGATTCAGTGCGTTTATCGTAAAACACTGATTCCGCACGTCATACGTGCATTTAGAAGTGTCGATACAGTACGGAAGTGACATGCATTACTAAGATGTCGATGCAGTGTCTTTTCCGTGATTATCAAAAAAGTATTGTTTCCGCACGGAAGTCATACTTGACGGAATCCGTGCGTTAATCGTGTATCTACTTCACATGACTGATAAGGCACGGATAACGTGCAATTTTAGTTAATGCAAATTGAGTATCGTATACGTATCATATTAATGCCTTTTGTTATATTCGTGCGATTTCAGTATCTATTATAATGCAAATCATTGTCGTACGACATCCGTGTACAATATTTTAATATATTTTTTGGAATCTTTTGGAATCTTTTGGAATATTTCAAAATATTTTATATTATTTTAGAATATTTTGGAATATGTTGGAATATTCCAAGAATCTTCTTTAAATTATACTTCCGGTTTAATTTCCCAAAACATTTTTAGATCTACATTTATAGAGTTTAGAAGCAATACACATTAAAATTTCAAAGAAATAACATTTTATATTTTTAGAATTCAAATTTGGAATTATTGGTTATCATTGTACTTTTCATCATAGGAGCAAAAAAAAATAGCTCACAACCACCACGATTTTGGCAAAAAATAAATAAATTCAAAATATTATGAAAAAAATCCTAGATATAGAAAACGTCCTGCATAATCTAGTGCAAAAAAAAATTGGAAAAAAAGTTTTTTTCACATAGTTAAAAACATTCAAAGTCCGCTGAAAAAAAAAAAACAGCTCACAGCCCTGAATCCCTGATCTGCCATCACGATTTTGGCAAAAATTTAAAAAATTCAAAAAATTATGAAAAAAATCCTAGATATAGAAAACGTCCTACATAATCTAGTGCAAAACAAAAATTGGAAAAATGGTTTTTTTCACATAGTTAAAAACATTCAAAGTCCGCTGAAAAAAAAAAACAGCTCACAGCCCTGAATCCCTGATCTGCCATCACGATTTTGGCAAAAATTAAAAAATTCAAAAAATTATGAAAAAAATCCTAGATATAGAAAACGTCCTACATAATCTAGTGCAAAAAAAATTGGAAAAAAAGTTTTTTTCACATAGTTAAAAACATTCAAAGTCCGCTGAAAAAAAAAAAACAGCTCACAGCCCTGAATCCCTGATCTGCTATCACGATTTTGGCAAAAATTTAAAAAATTCAAAAACTTATGAAAAAAATCCTAGATATAGAAAACGTCCTGCATAATCTAGTGCAAAAAAAAATTTGGAAAAAAACTTTTTTTCACATAGTTAAAAACATTCAATGTCCGCTGAAAAAAGAAGTTCGATAATTACCAAAAGAGTTCCATTCTATGCATGAAGAGTTTGAGGTGGTTTGGTGGTTGGGAACTTGATTGGCAACCGGAAGGTTGAGAGTTCAAATCCCACCGTTGGCGATATAAAGCTTGGGAAGCCCAAGCTATGGTGGGCCCCATCGCATGTGCGGGCAATTTCCGTGTAATTGAAGTGGGTAGCGAGGAAAGTAATTATTTTATATTTTCTATTATTTTATTTTATTTTATATTTTTTAATAATATTATTTTGATCAAATTTAGATATAAAAAGAAAAGAAAATCTAGATATGGAAAAGATGATGTCGCACGAAAAACGCACTGAATCAGTGTAGTTCTAAAGACGATTAAAACACGACATTTGACGACTATAAACAGTGCTGAATTCATACGTTTTCAATGGATGTATCAATCGTGTCGAATCAGTACTAAATCCGCTTGTACGAACATCGTGTCATATCAGTGTAGTTGCGATGAATGACGCAACGATGCGGAATCAGTGCAAAAATCGTACGAACCCTTGAAATATCGGAAATCGCACTAAATCAGTGCAGAATCAGTGGGGTCCGAAATTCCTGATGAGGTGCAAAGGCTCTTCAAATGTAGATGAATAATTCAGTGAGTTAGCTCTAGCGTGAATGCTCTTATGTACCATGTTGATAGTATGGCAGTTACTTGTTTGTTTCAACTAAGGACTTTACACCACTAGTGCAAAGGGTTCCCTATTTCTCCAAAAATGACCACCAAAAAGTATCCAATTCCACCAAGATCGAAAATTTTGGTGAAATTAGACACTTCTTGGTGGTCATTTTTGAAATAGGGAGCCCTTTGCACTTGTATACCTTTATTTACCACTACTACTAGTTTAATAGCATGAGCGCCTGCTTCTATAGAAAGGGTTCAGTTGTATAGCATGATAGGTAAGTGTAAATGCTCTTTTAGTGTAATTCTATTGGTTGACTCGTGCCAAAGTTCGACATGACAATTCCAATGGCAAAACCATCCTAGTGTGTCGTGTGCTTGTCCAGTTTGTATTACTCCCTCTGTCCCGTAAAAAAATCATGATATCGACTTAAATTTTGTCCCAAAGTAAAACCATGATTTCCAACTCTACTCATTCATCCGAGCAATCAAAACCCTAAACTCTAAACCCTAAAATTGCTGCCATGCAAAAATAATAATATAATAATTTATTTATTTTTGATTCACAAAAAATATTTCAAAAATTTAGTTTGACGTGGCCAAAATGGTGCGATGCCGGATTTTATTTTTATTTTTATTTTTAAAATTAATTACTATTATATTATTATTATTTTTGCATGGCAGTTTGGTTGAGTTAATGAGGCCTGATTTTTTTTAATGCTAGGAGGAGTGGGAGGTGAGCTGGCTGGGAGCTGGGATACCGTACGTGGAAGGCAGGGTCGGCACTTTCATGTCGAATAATTAATAAAAGTTGAAACAGTGGAGGTCGGCACTTGCAAAAGTAAGTATTAATAAATCAGCTATTAATATCTAACATTAATTTTTTTTTCCAGCAGCTAAACGTTTTATTTTATTTTTTGTCTACGATTTTTGTTGATTATACTGTTTTTTTTGTTTTCTTTTCGGCTTTTTGTTGACTTTATTTTTGTTGATTTCGACAAAATACTTAATATATTTATTTATTTTTTCGGCATTTTTTTGGGGAATTATTTTCTGCCGACCCTGCCTTCCACGTACGGTAGTTTGCAGCTCACGAAGGAATGGAAGGCAAGGCAAGGCAAGGCAACGGTCCAAAACTGAGCTTGCAGTGGCTGGTACTGGAGATTACGGCTCCGGTGCACACAGTGCTTGAAGTGCAGGCCTGAGACGGAGCTCCACACAACCCTTGCAGCCGCAGAAAGGAACTACACGCCAATACCACAGCACAGCACCGCCATCGCTATAGTAGCTCCTTCAAGGCCTCTTCAGAACCAGCAAATAAATTTTGTTCTTCCACTGATAGAGCGACACGCACCCTCGAATGTAGCCATGTTAGGAAAAAATGGATAGATTCATCCATGTACATATACTCATCCATAAAATTATCTAATATGGTATTGTATAAGGCACTTTCATCCAAACACTAGCGATTTTTGTAAATTTTTTTTAGAAGAATTGGCAATTTCATCTACTTTTTTGTACATTTTTTCTAGTGTAAAAGTAGCCACTCCCGCTAGTTGGGGATCTTGTTGTGTTTGTATCTCTTTTTCTTAGTAAAGGTTCTCTTTATTTGTGCCCAAAAATGAAGTAAGGTTTTGGCGAAAATTTGTCAAAAATTTAAAGGATGTTGTTTCCAATATATATATATATATATATACATATAACAAAAAATAATAATTTTAAAGGCTATTCAAAACGTCCATTCTCTCATACTCAACCTTGGCTTATTCACTCACACCACCATCACCACCCTAAGAGCATGCCCAACAACATGAGCTTTTGAGGGACCAACGCCAAGATTTGGTGTAACCAACTCCAGTTGTTCCAAAGTCCAGCCCAACAACTACCCACTAACACCAAAAAATAGTATTTGGGGCTAAAGTTTGAGTTTTCCCCGCCATCTACATAAGTTTTGATGCAAGTAAATTACTCACACCAAGCAAGCATCTTTTAATAAATTGCCTTGGTGTTTGTATAAGGAGTGTTGTTGGGATACTTCAAGTCTAACATTCCTTTAAGTTAAAAATGGCCCTCAAATTAATGTTTGGTAGACATACTTGGTCTGGAGCTGTTGGTTTGCTCTAACCCCTTCAAAACCCTTGCACTTTCCGGGCACCATCACTACATTGAATCACTATATATTGTGGCCCACAGTATTTACGAGAGGCTTTACCAATAATTATTTTTCCAAAATACTATAGTAGACTTCATCCAAATCTCATGAAAAATTGTTCAAACGGATGAAAATTTGTCCAAATGGACGATGTACCCACGCCATTCACGCACCTACAGTATATGGTGATTTTAGTGTACCATGCTCTCGTTCCACGAATGCTCTCTCTTGAACACTATTCGGCAAGAACCGGCGGTTAGTTTCAAGTGAACTGGTTCAATCATCCAAAAACTGATTCAAATTTAAAACTACAGACTAATTATCATTTTAAATTTTAGGAGTATTTCTATTTCTAGTTATAAACAAAGGCAAAACTGAAGTAGCCATGTGAAAAACTGGTTGAATGTTGAAAATAGAGGAAAATTATCAGCATTCTTCAAAATCTTCCCGAACGTTGCAGACTGGAATGTTCTCTCCTCCATCGCCATGAACTCACCATTAGTCAACCGAATGCTTGAACGAGTGATCGTTGGCTGATTCTTTTGTCGTGGCCCAACAAAGGTAAATCTTACAAGGGAGGCTTAACATCGACGACAATGATGAGAAGAATCCCGCTAGAGATCGTTTAGTAAGAGCAAGCCCAGCAGCTCTAGACCAAATATGTCCACCAAGTATTAATTTGAGGGTTATTTTTAACTTAAAGGTATGTTAGACTTCACGTACCCCAGCACTCCTTGTACGAACACCAAGGCAACTCGTTAAAAAAAGATTTTATGAAAAGAACTTGATGGCCTTGAAGCATGGGCTGGTGAATAGTCTTCAAGCTCATTATTGATTGAGCAAAGATGCTTGCTTGGTGTGAGTAATTTGTTTGCACCAAAGTTTATATAGATGACGGGAAAAACTCAAACTTTGGCCCCAAATACTATTTTTGGGCATTAGTGGGTAGTTG
The DNA here is from genome assembly GCA_022496805.1 of Pohlia nutans. Lineage (NCBI taxonomy): Eukaryota > Viridiplantae > Streptophyta > Bryopsida > Bryales > Mniaceae > Pohlia > Pohlia nutans. Next base: position 20,930,231 of record CM040097.1, read on the forward strand.
CTAGACCGGACTTTGGAGCAACTGGACCTGGCTACACCAAATCTTGGTGTTGGTCCCTCAAAAGCTTTTGTTGCTAAGCATGCTCTAGAAGTCATCGAGGCGAGGTTTGATTCTGCGCCATCACCACAATAGGAGTGGAGGCGACAACAGAGAGCAGGTGATGGGGGTGTGCAAGGAGGAGGCGGGGCTGTAGGTGAGGTTGGGAAGTGCATGGAAAGTTCCGCTCCTAGATTGATACCCGAAGGTTACCTGGCCGTACGGGAGGGAGTGGTACTTGATATTGCGGGGGTTGTTGAGGCAGGGCGTTGCACTAATCACATGGTTTTGGAGTTGTCTTGGACTCCAAGTGGTATTAGAGCATGACCATCAGCAACTTCCAACACTCTAAACTCACATCCAAAATGAATTGTGAAAAGCTCTCAAGTCCCCACCAACAAGCACCAAATATCACCCAAATAAGTTTCATGGACTAATTGCATATCACCACTTGGACACCAAATTCTAACCATCAATTTGGGAGAAGCATTTTCCTAACTTTTAGCTTCATAAAGTGATAGCACCGCCTTGTAAGGAAATAGGACAAACTATTTGATGTGCTAAAATCAATCTCTTCAAGGCACAAATGTTTGGCGAGCTAGAATCGAGCTCCACACTCTAAACATACCTTTATCATCCAAAGGTGGCATTTAGAGTGTGAGAATGAATGTTGCTAGTCATACTGTTAGAGCATCTCCACCCGTCCATTAAAAAGAGTATGGGCACATGGAAAGAGTAGTGTTGTGTATTTTAGAGCGTACTCAGAGCCCCATCCAATATGAAGCTCGGGGAATTAGCGGGGCGGTGTCTCGATTTCCAAACATAGTCAATGCACATTGTTAGATAGGGTTTTACTAGCTGGTCATTTTATGTGTTTGTAGTTGTTTGAGGGCGGACAGAGCAAGAGGAACATGCATATTGTTGTTGTGTTTCACCGCAAGTGCAAGTGCATGTGAGAGTGACACATGGCGCTCCCCATTCGTTTTCCAACATTATCTAAAGGTTAAATGCAGTTCACAAGACTTTTCGATTATTAAGTTTCCCTAGCCTTGTTTGCTGTCCTGGTCTGCGCAGTTGCTTTGTTCTTCGGGTGGAGGTGCTCTTAGAGCATCTCCACTCGTATCAGAAAATTTCATCACATTAAAACTTCATCACTAGTAAGGAACGGGGGGCATTTATTTAAAGGGCAGGTCACTTGATTACCCCACCTATGCAACTCGCTATATTAACTTCCAATCAATCAATTGTCTCCTATTGTGAAAAAGCAAAAAAGAATCTTCATCATTTATTATCCAATCCACTTATTGTAAAACTCGGGGCGGGCACTGGCGAAAATCGTACAAACAACGTGCGATAAAAAATAGGGTCTAATATATTCATTGTAGATAAATTTTGCAAAAAATGTACATATAATATAGGGGGTTTTTAAATAGTGAAACATGTGTACATGTAAAATACCATCATATATAATGGCCTCTTTTATCTAGTCGGTACATGTAAAATAGCGTTAAAACAATTACTAGGGGTAGCGGGTCTAGGGTAGGGTTTGTGCTAGTGGATGAAAAGAGGTAATTTTTTGTTGAAAAAGCTTGGATGGATGACTTCGCAGGCTAGCTGGCTTGAACGTTAGTGAGCCAACGTATTCAATGTGGAGTTAATGTTCTCTACCTACATGCCGGGAGGGAAAATTTCAGCGCGTTGTTTGAATTGCAATCTTCTTTCCAATTTTCTTTGGCGCGAGCTTGGAGATTGCTTGAGTAGTGGACATTAGGGTTTCTGGTTTCATTGTAGCTTGCCGAAGGAGGTTAGGGTTCAAGCAATTGTAGTTCAATGGGGTCTCCTTTCTGCACCAAAACTTAGGGTTTAGGTTTTTAGTATTATGATTTTTCTGGCATATTTGTTGATGGTCCCTAGATTGCAATTTGCAAGGAGGGTTGGGTTGTGAGAGTACTGCTTGCTTTGAATATCATTTCACAGTCTAAGACTATGCTTCAGTTGCATGCCTTTGCCTTAGGTTTATTGTTTTGATTTAGTTCATGTGAGTTTAGCATTGTGGCTGAACTTCACAATTCATGGTTGTAAGAAGAGAAATGTCCATGAAAAAAAATGTCGCTTACAGAACCAAAAAAAATGGGGTGTAAGAAAAAATGGACAACAATTAGCTTCGAGAAAAAAAAACGGGGTGTAGTCAAAAAACTGGTTACTTGGGGTATAAGGGAAAAAAATGTAGTATAAGTAAAATAGGGTATTTTTAAATGATTCCCCCAAAATACTATAATTACTAATAGGGTGTATTAAAATACATGCATTTACCTTTATTTTGAAAAATACCATACCTTATAATCTTTTCTGCAAGGTAAATAGCCCCCCAATAAATAGGTCTTGAGCGCACGTGTATGCAAAATATAAGAAGGAGTGCACCCCCCGAGTTGTAAATTTTTTTTAATATTTGTCGGGAGTTGAACAACTACAGTAAATATTGGTTATTTTGTAAAACAAAGAGAATATTCTATTATAGTTTGGCTCAAAAGGATTCATTCCCAAAAGAATTGTCTCATTGGTGTTTTCATGCTAGAGTGTCACAGTTCTCAACAAGAAAGTTTCTAATGTTGTAAAGCATTTGCATTAATGACGTAATGTAATAAATAGGGAAAATACCAAAAATAATAATAATATAGTAAATGGAATCTTTTGGAATCTTTTCAAAATGTTTTATATTATGTTGGAATATTTTAAAATATTCTCAAAATCTCTTGGAATATTCTTGCTAATGTTATTTAATCCACTTGCAAACCACGTTGAATGCATATTCCAGCCACACTACAAGCTCCGTTTTAACCCTTAAACGTTAAGAGGGCCTGGGCGGGGCAGCCCGGAAGGCATCTAAATTTTTGGAGGAAAAAAATAATAAATTTAAAAAAAAAAATGCAAAAACGGCTCTGCGGGACACTGCTGGCCAGCACTGTAGCACTGCGGCATCTCAGCTGCCCCAACCTCAAAAACTTGTTCAATTTCATAACTTTGATTGCTTACCAACGATTCCACAATCTCTCAAATGAGGCGCAAATTTGCAAAGTAGATCGCTTTTTCAGTAGCTTTCCAATGCACCAATCCACGCTTGATTTGGTTGAGAAAATCTACTTTTTTCTTGATTATTCTCTTTTAAATAAGCCCATGGGGCTTACCTTGACGTTTAACCCCTAAACGTTCTCAACCTTTTCAGATTTGGCAGTTTTTCAAAGATGCATTATAAAATGCAACTAAGAGGGATATTTTCAACTTGATGAATGAATAAAAGTTGTACATTATGAATTTTAGATTCTATCCATACGGTTAGATTTGCGAATGCTATCACCAATATTTGTGTATAAATTTTCAAACTTAAAATTTAGAGCTCTTTTGTAATATGATTACGAATAAGATATTGACAATCTAATATTGAAATTTTTTGGGATGGGTTGAAATGTAATATTCTAAGTGTAGTGATTTTTGGAGATTTTTTGGTTGCTTAATTTTAGTAGTTGACTTTTTCAAGAGCACTTTTAGACTAAAATCTTCGAAATTTTGGGTGAAACACTACAACATGAAATGAGGCATAAAAATTTCACAAATCATCTCCTTTCTAATCAGATCACACATGCACGAAGCTAACTTCCCATAAAAGTTTCAGTAAAAAATCCACATTGCAAAAAGAGCATGATGGATGAGAAATCGGAGTTCAAATCCGTACATCATGCAAAATATGCATGGTTGGGCGGTTAGGGGTTAAGGGTTAATTAGCCAACCAAGCTTGCAAGATTTTTTTGGGAATTCGCCATTATAAGGTGCATTTAATGTAAAGGAACAAAAATTGTTGCCATAAACTGCTAATATCCACCTTACTCATAGAATCTTTTTGAATCTTTTTTGAATACGATACCTTTATGTTATAGGAATTGAGGAAAATTATTGCCATCACTATGTCTTCAATGAAACGTACCAATTAAGGCAATAAAATATTTATACTACAAGGTCACCGAATGCAATGTATTACATTTTAGTCCAAATACTATTTTTTGTTATTTTTAAAATTATTAATATACATACAATCCTAGAATACCTTTTCACTCTGGTTAACTTTCTGCCAAAAAACTAATTTCAATGACCAATAGAAAATGTTTATTGCCACATTTCACTTGTTATGCGATGTCACATTACACATGTGGACGCCCTACCATGAAAACACCCTCATTTTACGCTCATTTTGTTCCAAATTCTATAATATTTTTATATGCTTGAAAAGCTCACAAAATGAAGATGAAGCTACTAATTGTTTGAGGGAAAAGTAAGTTTTTAGTGTGAAAATATTCACATTTAAAACTTTAGAACCAATTTTACAATTTTTCTCATTAAAAGTTATGAAAAAATAAATTATTTTCAATTCAAAATTTGGATTGAAGGATACTAAGATTGGAAATTCTCTTCTTCGAAAGAGGAAAAAAAATGTTAAGTAGAGTGAATAAAATTGGACAAAATGTGCAAAGGAAAGTTAAAAATGACCAAAAAATGGGAACAAATTGAGCTTCTTATTATTTTCAAATGTGAATATCTCTATGTTGGAAGCATTTCTTTTAGTAAAAGTAATGTAGATTAAATCCCCAATTGTTAGTATGAATATAACAATGTAATTTTTTATCAAATTTGGAGTGAAAGTGCTTAATAAACAATGCATAGTATATTATTGGGAATGGATCTTTATGAGCACATCTATAGTTGCTTGCTTTTTCATCCAAAATATGGTGCCCCCATGTATTTCGAAGGGCGGGTGGCGATGCTGTAAGAAATGAAGTTAGAGTGGGACCCGAGTTACGGCACCAGTAATCAGTGGACATCTCGCTTGGGTGCTGCGGAAGGTCCTCCTGCCTTGCTGCCTCACCCTGTTATCATCCGCTACGCAACAAATCCTCTCCCACATCAGACAAATCGCTCCTATATTCCCTCTTCCCTTCCTACTTCACCACGCTAACTTAGCTGGGTCCACTTTCAGTTACTTTCCTGGCCAAACTTCGATGTTTTTACTGCCCAACTTTACCCTCTCCATATGTTCACTATCTCATCCCATTGGCGCTAAACAACTTCACTACACTACTCTTTTTGCTACTAGTGTGTGTGTTTGTAGTGAGCGAGGGTAATTAGTGAAGGTCACACTAAAATGTAAAATCCGGGAGAAATGAAAGATTTCAGCCATTCAATAAAATATTTAGCCCTCGCCAATTTTATGATTTTGCAAAATATAGCGTGTCTTTGGAATTAGTACCACAATTACTATTAGCAAAAGGTAGTGTACTTTTTGAGTGATCAAAACCTTACATCACTTCACTCAATCACTTGCCAGAAGACGACCTCTTTTTATCGTTATATCCTTAAAGCAACCAAGAAGCCCAAATTTGGTCTCATGCTTTTTTAGCATTTATTTAGAGTAGGTTCTCTGCGGATTTTGTTTTTGTGGTTTGACCAACACATGCAATGTTCTTCATTGATTCTCATGATATCAAATTTGGTTTCATCTGAATTATATTTTTTACAATATGATCAATTGAATTTGTCATTTTAAAATCATGAATCCTTAATCCTTTAGGGATTGGAATAAAAAATCTAGTTTGTCTTTAGCAAGTGATCATTGAGTGTAAACGAAACTTCCATTGAAACTAGACACGAACAACATAATGTAAATTGGAGTGTATGCCACATCATGTAGTTAAAGATTAAAAGTAAAAACTAGTGTAAGCCAAACTTTGAGTGGCAAATTGTGTATAATCATTAAAAGAATTGTAAAATAAGCGATTTTATTAACCCCTCAAATCCTAAATGTCCTCACCCATCTCCAAATTCGGTAGTTTTGCGAAGATGCATCATAAAATGCAACCAATAGGAATATTTTGAACTTGATGTATGAAAAAAAGTTTTACATTATAAATTTTAAATTCTATCCATGCACTTAGATCTATGATTCTTATAACCAATATTTTTGTATAAAATTAAAACTTGAAATTCAATTTTTTTGTAATTCAGTTACAAATAAGAAATTGACATTTTGTAGATGAAATTTGTTGTGATGGGTTGAAATGTAATACTCTAAGTGTAGGGATTTTTGGAGTTTTTTTTTGTTGCTTAATTTATGAGTTTTTTTTTTCAAAAGCACATTTAAAGTTAACTTAAATCTTTGAATTTTTTAGTGAATTACTACAATATGAGATGAGGCATAAAATTTTCACAAATCATCCCCTTTCTAATCGGATCACACATGCATGAAGCTATCTTGCCATAGAATTCTTGTGTATCTCTCTTCCTTTCAAAAAGTGCATGACGGATGAGAAAATGTGGATGAAATCTATAAATCATCCAAAAAATAGGCGGTTGGTCCTTTAGGGGTTAAATGGCTTTACTAATGTGCTTAGACAACTAATAAAAGTATTACTACATTTTTGCATAGGCAGCAAATGGCACTTTTTTCAAGTTTGTTCTTGAGCTGTCTTAGTATGGTCTCTTTTCTATAGCCCTTTTCTTTATAAAAAATCTTGAATCAAAAGTGTACAATGCTATGCTTTGTGCTGGAAAACTTAAATATTCTTTCGCCGGGGCTTTGGCTCTTGGTTCACTGTGATGTTTATTGTTCTTTCAACATAATAAAGCGTCCTATTGTTTCAAAAAAAAAGAAAAAAAATACAATGCTACCTTAGAGGCATTATTCTTCATTCTTGAAGAATGATGCTTCTACAATATCACTATAGAAAAAAGAACCAAGAAAAGGTAGCTCAAGAATGGTATATATACGGAATGAATAAATATTATTAAATGTACTTCATTTTTCCCTTCATTTCATAGACTTTCAAACAATAGCCTCAACAAGAATAATACTTTCTTTTTTATATGTTCACTAGTAGAAAAGGTGGCGCTCCCCAGGAAGATGCTAAGGCAAAATCACTATGCATGTGTGGAATTGGGCACCACATGCCTGGGCAACTCCCTCGGCAATGCCACCTTTTCTACTAGTGGTTGTCATCTTTCTTGTATCATATAAGATGCCTAACATTTGCCAAAATGAAAAAGAATGGGCTCTATAATCTCTCTTGCCAATTTCCTAGTTGGATAGTCCTTTAATCAATGACATACTTTCACTTCATTGTCGTTCATTTAGTTCTCTTCTAAGTCTTGGAGTTACACTGATCCTTGTGCACATTCAAACTAGAATAACTTTATATAATCTCTTAGTGGGTTCTCTTTTGCCTATTGAAAGTATACCTCTTTGTGATGCTTAGTAGAAGACTTAAGTTAAAATTGACTCAATCAATTGGCTTCTCAAGTCTCCAATTTTCTTTTAGACTTTCTATATTTTTGAACAAAAAGGGACCTCTTTTTAACAATAGTAAAGAATATTATGAATGTCTACAATGGCTAAAACACCATTTATAGTAAAAGCTCCATCAACAATACCACACCTACAATATAATCCCAACATTTTCATGGTTCACAACAACCACCAAAATGTAAACCATTTAGGGTGTACTATCAACCACCTTTAATATCCTATGATAATAGCTATTCAACATGTTGATCGTGTAGTAACAATTCTCGTTACTTTATCCAATTGCAAGCATTGAGTGGAGATGCTCTAAGGTGGCGGCATCTATAAGCTCCCTCTGCAACCACCACCCACAGAACCTAAATCCGACCACTTGTAATCCCCAAGGAACCGAAAACCAGCCACTTGTTGTTCAATTACAAGGCATCTTCAAATAAGTGGAATTTGGGCGAAAAGCATGCAATTCTTCATACTTTATGTGTGAGAAAAGCACCACTTACATGGCACAAATGGGACATGATTAACTTTTCACTTTCAAAATTCATATACATTAAATTTTAATTTAGAGGGAAAAAGAAATCACTTTTATTCATGAATCATATCATCAGTCCAGAAGCCAAAAATAATCACACTTTGATTTTCGAAAAATTCCCACCTAAAATGGGCGATTTTAGGTGCCAGTAGCGAGTCCAGCACTGAGCAGATGACATCGGAAGCATGGAAGTACTGTATGGTAAAGGGCAGTCTAAACAGTATTAATTGGGGCTAGATGCCTAGATACATGTAATGCATAACAGGGGGCAGCCAAAAAATAATTCCAACGAATATTCAACAGAACTTAACCCTAGAAAAACCGTCCACAAAATCCCCAAATTCCCCTGCCGTAAGAAAATTTGAAAATAGTCAATATTCAGATAAAAGTGCCAAATAATAGACAATTTAAGGGGCTGAGAACATCTATATATGGATGACTCCATCCAATTTCTCCCTACCTGAATACAATCCAGGGTGCGTGTCGCTCTAGCAAAATAAAAAATAAAAAAAACTATTCTGCATTTAAATACTGTTCAATTTGTGTAAAAAACCAAACAATCAAAAAAATTAGCTGACAGGGAGTTGACTTGGCCCAAATATGCGGGAGCTTGGGCTAGAATGTCGTAACACGTAGCTGATCCGGTTCCGGAACTACTGCGTGCCGTGTCTGACATGGCCACCACCTGGTTGGCTCCGACGCCGCTAACGTAGCCGCTCTAATATTAAATCCCTTCTCCATTTGGATTTTAATAATCAAACTTTCTATTTCTGAGGTAATTTCAGTTCACCGCTTGGCAGCGTGTGCCTTGATTGAAGGCAGACTTCAGGAGTCTTCCCATACTCTTCTTTATTGATACCTCATTATAAATTATTTTTTCTTACTATTGTCGTCAGTCATTGGAACGGAATCTCTTCGTGTAACTGGAAGTATGTTGCATGAGCATGGGCATGGGGCTCCTTTGCATGATGATTCCTCGTGGAAGGAATCCCAGATTACGTCGAGCTCATGTCGGAAAGAATTATTTTAAAATCTTCCTTCCTTTTTTCGCCTTCAGTCATCACTCACCAGTCCAATTGCGAAGACGCGATCGTGCGCAGACTGGAGTGGGAGCTACAGTTATAGCTCCGAGCTTGAGATTTGAATTGGCTGTAAAGCGTCGCTAGACCGACTTGCAAGCCACATGCATCACGAAGAAGGTTGCAAAAGCAGCGCAAAAGCGAACCCTAAACTTCCCCCCATGCAGACGACTTCAGCACTGTATCATCACAATGTCAAGTGTGAGGAGACTTTGTGGAGTTCACTCTGCAGGTTACTACACAAACAACATGATGACAAAAGAAAATGGGTCTATCCCTGGAGTGTACGTACTACTGCTGCAAACTGCTGCATGGCTATGGATGCTGTTTATATATTTATATATCCAAATGCATGAATGTCTTCCAGTTGGTTTTTCACAACTGATTGATTTGATTTGCACGTCGTGGTCGTTATATAACGGCTGCAAAAGAAAGGCTATGGAAGAGATCTTATAAGAAACATATATATCTAAATGCACGACTGCACGAGTCAGAGAAAAGGCGAGTCTTGTATTTCTCTTTGCAGGGATTTAATAAAATGATCACTCGTGTCAAAAAGGAAAGAAAGAAAGAAAAGAAAAGAAAAGCGAGTCAATGCAACAAGTACCAAGTGCGTATATGATACCATGTCCAGGAAGGAAGTACACAATAGTTCAAATGCAGAGAACTGAACTGAACTAAGAAAAGTGCAGCTGCATCAAAAATTTGGATCTTTATAAATGCTGAGAATAATGAGTTGCTATAATAATGAAGAAAAAAGTGTGGGATTTTCACAAGGTCAGCTCACTGCGAGGCGGCTGGTTTCCCGGAAAACATCCCCATGCTAGCAAGCCACATCCACAAAAAACAGCACAAAGCCTTTAATGAAAAGCTTGCTCCGCAGGTGAGGTGACGAGCACCTCGAATGGATGGGCGCTAGGCGAGGATGGCGACAATCGGGGGAGCCTAAAACTGCAGCTAGGCGACCGTAAAACTGATGAAATGATTCAGACCTAACTTAAGGTAACCGTCAGTCAGTGAGAGTTAATTTACAAGCGAAGACTGCGAAAAAAACGGTTAAGTAGCTGGAGCCCTATGCACAAGTCAAGCAGGATGTTAAATCGATTCTTCCACAACCACAGTCCTCACGAGAATCCAAAAAAACACAAACAAACTGTCGCATCAAAAAAAGGGTTAAGCTGCGTCCATGCATCACGACGAGTTGAGATCGGCTGCCGGGATGAATGCGCCGTGGAAGCCGTAGGGGACGCGTGACGGCAGCTTGACGGACGCGACCTGCGACAGCGTGGGCGACGCCGCGTCCAGGACGAGGAGCTCGGACGCGCCGGTGGACTCGTCGTGACAAAACGCGAGCAAAAAACCATCGTCCTCGGGGGCTCCGTCAGCCTGCCCCCGCGGCACGAAGATGGGCTCGCCGCCGAAGCGGCTCGCGCCGTAGTCGTAACGCGCCACGACTTGGCCGGATTGTAAGTCCACCTTGGCGATGCCGGACACTTTGGGCCATGGTTCCACGATCGCCAGGTACATGAATTGGGTCTTGACGCCCACGTAATTGGGATTCATTTTTCCCACTTCTAAGTTGAGGCTGGCGAGCTCGCGTTTGCTCGACGCCCCCGTGACGCGGTTCAGCCGGACCTCGGTGAGCACCGCGCGCGGCACTTCACTCGTTTTAAAAATGATGTCCGCGGGGGTCATGGAGGATCCAATCACCACAACTTCATCACCATCCTCCCAGGCGTTGTACAGATGGAAGAAAAAACAATCAGGAACGTCAATCCACTGTAGCTCGCTCTCACTGGTGGCGTATTTCGGCATGATGCCGAACCGCGGCGTCTTCTTCGGGTCCAACACCACCGGTGACCCGCCCGTCAGCATCTCCTTTAACCGAAACACGATCTGCTGATCAGGAATCACGACGAAGTTCTCCGTGATGGCGAAGTCGTGCGTCAAGGCGGCCTCGGGCAATGTGACTGGAACCTCCAGTTTCTTCTCGCCGTCCGAACTGAACACCAGGTACTTCAAGTACGGCGCGGACAGCACGTTGTAACTAAGACTAAAAAGCTCGCCGGTGTGGGGGTCGATCTTCGGGTGCGCGATCATGGAATGCGTGAGCTGGCCGTGGAAATCATATCTACCCACAGTCTCGATGTCGTGATCGTCTGTGATGTGAACCTCCACGGGAAGATCATCCTCGGAAATCGCTAGTAAGCGTTTGTTAAAGAAAACGATTCCAGCATTCGCCATGCCCATGCCTTGGGACGCGTCCAGGATCCCAAACAATGCCCGCGTCCAGTGCACCAGCAGGCGCGCCACGCCGCCGTAGCCATGAAGCTCCCCGATGGGCTTGGGGAAAAACGCGCGCCCGTGCTTCTCCTCCTCCATGAAGCGGTACGTGCGCGTGTAGCGGCACGCGTAGCTGACGGACGCGTCTGCGTGAATGCTCACGGCATGCAACATGCCGTCGCCATCGAAGAGATGGTGACGGCCTGTTGGAAAAAACTGCGGGTTGGGCCCGTTGCGCACGTACACGCCTTCCAGACACGCCGGGAGGGTGCCTTCCACTGGCAAGTTGTGATGCGTGGGGCATTCTTCCACGGGACTGAAATTGCCCTCCAGTTGCACGTGAGGATCTACCGTCGACGGCAGCGGCGCGTTGTCGCCCCAATGCAGCTGCTCCATGTTCTTCTCCACCACCCCTATCGCCTTGTCCACAAGCTTCTGCGCGAAGTTCAGCGGCTTCGAAGCTTTCGCGTTTTCCATCACCAGCTTCGGAAATTCCACGCCCCCGGCGCGTCCAGCAACCACCCCATGCGTGACGCGACTGTCACCACCCGTCACGCCGTTATATCCCGGAACGAATGTCGCTGTGGGTGGAGGCATGCCGTTGCCTACTTTCGCGATACAAGCTGCCATTCAAATTCTGTTTATGTGTCTTCAATTATATGTCTGTTCCTTCGGTTGGTTATTTTCTTTTCCTAGAACGTTGAGGAAGAACGAAAATCGTCAACAGTTCGGATGCTCACTGGCTCGCCACCATCTACTGCTTGAATTCTGTGTCATCTGGCAGCGGCTACGTCACCGAGGCGAATTGGGGAAGGAATGCGCCGGCACCATGATAAGCCTGTCTCTAGCTAACTGCTTCCATCTGAATCCCGTTGTAACTGTCAATCAGTACCACTGACTGAATAATTCCCCGGACGATGCATGGGTTGATCATCCGGACCAAACTCTTCCAGGAGGAGAATGGGACTCCGACCTATTTCGTGCTCTACTGTGCCACAGGTTCACAAACGAAAACAAAACCGCAGATAGAGAGATTTATATGTATCTGCAATCGGACAGGGAGTCCACTAATGCTATGCTCTATAACTAGTACGACTCCCTTGAATCAGATTCTGCCCGCAGCTACTGAGCACTGCGTCGACGTCGACACCGCATGTTCGATGATACCTGAGCAACAAATCTTCCAGTACTAGTAGTTCCCCCGAGCTAGTCTTGACTTTGTCCTCAGACAGTTCTGAATGTTCACTGACCAAAACTAAGGCAACTGTAATAATAAGGTAGAACACAGCACTGGGGACGCGCGCCACGGGACTCATCTAGCTAAAAGAGAGCACGGCGAATATGAATCTCAGTCAGTTTATGACTGCAGCTGCTGGTGATGGTACTCCCCTGGATGGTGCATGGCTCCAGTGATGGACTGTCTTGTAATTGATTCAGAGGAAAGTTACAAACAAACAAACAAACAAACAATGAATTTGCAAGAGTGGAGAACTATGTGATGTGTGTGAGTGATGGAGCTAGCTCATGGTTGGCGGAGTGCGGTCGAGTCCAATTTAAGGGTACTTGCTGAGGTGCAGCGCTGTCCCAAGTGCAACAGTGCTTACCCTTTCCTAGCCGCGTTGGGCCCCCACATCGGTCCATGTAAACCTGCCAGGTGGCCCGGGCCCTACTTCGGACCTTCCATGGCTGTGTAGATCCTCCCTTTTACCTCCTCTGATTTTACCCGGAAAACAAAAAACCAAAAAAACACTTTAAAACCAAAAAATTGAAATAAGATTACTGTTTTGAACTGTAATGATCACCGTCGTTTGAATTATTTTTTAAAGGAAATTATGATGGGATGACTTGAGGAGTAACATGAGGGGTTAATAAGATTCCATGGCCACCCCTACCCCCCGAGGGCTCTGGGGTCCTAGTTCTCTACACTTGTCCGTTTGGCCTACATCGGTGGCGCCCATCACCAACCCGTTCTGTTCCGTAGAGCATCTCCTGTAACGCCCGGACGCTTTCACACTGTCAGCAGTGGAATCGTGGAATCCTGCTTTGAAACTGTGGGATTCAGTGATGAGGTCAACACCACATTTGTAAATGCTGCAAGCTTGGTAGCGACACCCACAGTTGGCTCCGTTGCGAAGAAATGTAGTTTGTAGTGTGCTGGTGAGATGGAACTTACTCCCTCCAGTAGGTGGACTCATCTCTTGTTAGAGCCAACTTCCATGGGTTTCAGAAGTTGTTCATGGAAGTAGGCAAGAGGAGGAGAAATGTCAGTGAGGGTATTATAGTTTGTCTCATACCCTGCCATGAAGTGGTGCACGCTTCCACGGACTTGCATAAGGTGTGTTTTAGGTGAAGTAATATATTGATAGTGGAAAGTGAGAGCCGTCACTTTCCACTATCACCCATGATGTAGTAAAGTGACAATTGAAACATGAACAAATTTGAGTGGTTAGGGAGAAATTGCCATGCAGTCGAAGATTCGAGAATCCTCTATACTTCACTTTTTTCTCAAAAGCTCACTTGAAATGTGGAACTTGATCCTCTCCCCCAAAGTCCCTAACACTTTGTTTTTTAGTGAAATTTTTTTACTCATGGAAGTTGAACCTTAGTCCCTAAATGTTCAAACCAAAATGGTATGATTAATTTCTGAAAACATCATAATAAATAATAGAATTTTGATTTCAAAATGTATCTCTATGTCATTGGTTCATGTAGAGCATTCTTTCTTCTTTCTAGTGATATATCATACAATATGTAACTTTAATGAATATTATGTGCATGAAGTGAACTTTTCTTGAGAGTATTCATTATTCACCTCATGAGTGTTTGAACATTTAAGGGTTAATTAGCTGGTGAGTGGTGCGAACATGCAGTCCTTCGTTTTGCTTGGTGTCAATTGTTTTTAAATAATCAAAAATAAAATAAAGTTGGTGTAACGTGCTTAATACAAATGGAAATGATATATTACAAACCATGCATACATAAACATATCCAGAGATAGTTTGATAGTTGGAATTTTGGTACCAAATTCGAACACGGGCTAATTTAGATTATTATATTACCGTAGTTTACTAGCAGGTTTGGCACCTTTCTGCATAATAATTAACTAAAGTTCAAAAAGTAGGTTTGGCACCTAAAAATAGTATATTGATAGTTTCAGCAGATTTCTCTTTATTTTTTTAAAACTTCGGCATGTTGTCAAGTGCAACTCTCTTTCATTGGTTGACAAGTAAGATTTGAGTAGGGGGTCAAGAATGCTCTGTGGTTTATACAAGTGGAGTGGAGTTGTATCCAACAATGCATGTGGGATATGTAAACTTTGAGGTGAAGCACCTAGTTAGTCTTCATTTTTATAACACGCATAGTTTTTGCATAAAGTCTTCAAATGACATAAAAGTTGTTGTAAATGAAAGATTACTTGATCTCTAAACTTTTCTTAGACCAAACAAATTGCAAAAAAGGTAATCTTCTATGCAAAAATGAGCTTCGAAAAACTCTTAGGAACACATTTTGATTTTTTGACCTTTACACGGCTGCGCTGTTTTGTCCATATCTTTTACATAAAGACTTATTTTGTCACAAAACTTGTTGGAGGTGGAAGAAGACTTGATTTCTCAACTTTTGTTAGTTAGAAAAAAATCTATAAAACTTCATCTTCTATGATCAATTGGACTCCGAAAATCTGTGTAGGACACATTTCAAAAGCCTCACCTTGAGTCTTGCTACTTCTTAACCCATATTCTTTGTGGACTAATGTAAATGAATTTGATTACAAGAGCAACACCTTCTCTCCATTGAAATTCACAAATGCCTCCAGTCTAAGTGAAAATCTAGTGGAAAGTAACAATTTCTCACTTTTAGGCAATTTTGAATTATATTTATATTATATTCGGCAAAAGATGCCAATAATTTCCCGAAATTTTAGGCATCTAATTTTAGAATTATATTTTACCGAACCTGCTAGTAAACTACGGTATACAAACAAAAAGATTTCACTAATGAAATTAATGAAATTGTCGTGCTGAAGTCTATTTTAGTATATTATATAATACAAAGTTACAAATTGTGCACCCACACACAATAAGATGGTTCCACTCTTAGAACTATGTTGCCAAAGTCCAGCACGGACTAACTTAGTTAATGCAAAGACAAAAACATGGTTTCCAAATTTTGGATGTGTACAAAGTGCTTACATTCCAATTGACTCATCAAACTTCAACACCTTCAGTTAACCCTGACAGGACCAAAAAGCCCAAATTGAGGCTTGTGCTTTTTTTTTTTTTTTGACAATTTTGAGTAGGTCCTCTGTGAACTCTTTTTTGTTCAAATTTATTTGTTGTTTGACTCAACACATGTGATGTTCTTCATCGATTCTAGTGATATGAAATTTGGTCTCATCTAAATTATATTTTTCACAACATGATCAATTGAATTTGTCATTCGAAAACCATGAATCCTTGGTCCTTTAGGGGTTAAAAATGAAACTAAAACACCATGGCCCCGTCGGGGCTGAATTTGTGTGAAGCACACAAAACTTGAGTACTTGACAATCCGCTTCTCTCTTTGTGGCCATGATGTTGTGCTTTGACATTGCAGCAATGAGGTTATATTTAATTGTATTGTTTGCAACAAACAAGCAAGGCAACATCACAGGTGTCCAAACACATGATGAATTAGAATTTGCCAAGGACCCCTTCAGTTTGTCTGCGGTCCTCCTTGCCCAAATCTTTGCAAATGAAAAGGATAGAAATGGGCCATGTTGGAACCAGTGTGCATCTCACATCCATTCTTTCAAAGCACAAATCGAGTTGTTTTGGCCCGCCCCACCAATAGAGATATGGGCCCACTTGGCTCATCTTTTGGCTTGGATTTCCTAAGCATTCCCACGGGGTCACTCTATGTATTTTTTAGGTACCACCTCACATAATAGGGAATTTAAAAATACCTTAAAAAATAAAAGCAATTCTTACTATTATTAGTAATATTCTCATTTTATTCTTGTTATCAATTTTAAGCACCATTTATTACTTTAATTATTAAAAAAGTTTACCTTCAAAGATTTATTCGGACCCTATTATTTGTTCGCACATTACTATGGAATATTTGGAAGTGAACCGCTAGAGCAAGCCGTGAAATTCAACCTTGTGTGTATGCACGCACAATTGAGTTAACCCTTAAACATCGAAATAGCCCCACAAGCTTGTTTTGAGAGAATAATCAAGAAAGAAGTGGATTTTCTCAACCAAAATTGAAAATGAATAGGTGCTTCGAAAAGGTGATGAAAAAAGAGGCTAAATTTAGCAAATTTGCATGTTTTAATAAATTGTACATTCCAAGGAAATTGGAAAAAGAATTGGTGGAGAGGGAGGGAAGGGAGTCGGGAAACTTGAGATCTTGATGGATACTAGAGCTTCCAGCGCTGGCCAGAGTTGTTCAACAATGTTTTTCTTTTACAACTTTTTCTTAATAAATTTTAAATCCAAAATGGCAAAGCTCACTGTAGAGCGGAAATCTCATTGTATTTTTTAAATTTGTTTTTGAAGTGACATTGTTCACTCCATTCACTCTTTATATAGGATTTGAAGAATTCTCATTGGTTGCTCACATTACTCAAGGAACGACTGTTGGGGGCAGCTCTCTTAAATTTTTTATTCTTTTGGACTGCCCGTCTAGGATCCTCTTGAAATTTAAGGATTAAGTTCTTTGCAAGTTGTAATTGAGTTTCCAAACTCAATTGTGGTTGCATACACACAAGGTTAAGTTTGCAATTTCAAGTGGATTCCTCAATTCAATTTGTCTCCCATTTAACCTTGAGTGCAAAAGACTCACTGACGATATCCAATACAAAGTAGACTTGAAACCAAGAGGATATTAAGGTCCAAGGATTAAAGAGTGTAATTCCAAGGTATCTCAATAATTCCACAAGATATGTAAGGGAATATAAAGGTAAGTGTAACTACAATGTCCCGAAACTTGTGTTAGCAAAATTGAAGACTTTTCTCATTTTCCTTCCATTATACACTAACATGTCTTGAATTTTTTTCAAGAGACAAGATGAAAATTTAGGAGATAGTACTTAGGATATTTTGAGGATTACAAGGATACTTCCATAAGTTTCATTTGTAGGTTTAAAGAGGCATTTGCATATTTCAAGTTGCTACATAAGTTATTCAAAAAACCACGTAAGAGATATTCCTACTATTTTAAAATGAATTGACTAATTGGATTAACTTCTAACTATGTGTTTTTTCCCAAAGGTGCATGGTGAAGGTTGAAAATTCTTCAAAGATGATGTCGAGTGTGTGATAAAGTTTGGAAACATTTTCAGAATTATGTCAAATGCAACATTGACAATGAAACAAACTTGATCTTAAATCATCAATAAAAGTGAACAAAACATCAAACATTAATGATTCTTAAAACTATGAAGACTATATTTTGGCAAGATGACACTCATCATTAACAATGACTATGAAGACTCATAGTAAACAATGAATAAAGAAGTATAGAGGGCATCATCATCTAAATGACACTCCAAGTTTGTTGCATGATAATTTTATAGAGTTAGTAACTTCATATTAAAGTAGTTCATCTGATTCATGACAAGTGACTATTACAACATTTACTAGAATCCCCATTTGTACCCATTAAATTACCTTTTCAATATTATTTAAGAGAAATATGACAATGGGTGTAAAAATGGTACTTATAGGTGGAAAAAATGACATTGTAGAAATATAAATCAATTTTGCATGGTCAATAGAGTTAACCAAAAATAATGTCTCATGAAAACTCACCTTAGACTCGTTTTCAATTCAAAAAGATTGCAAAACTAGTCTATGGGGAGTTGGAGGATAATCTAAAGCCAGGCCCTGCACCGCCCGAGGGCATGGAACTCGCGACCCCCCCCCCCCCCCCCCCCTTCCTCCAATGCTAGATGAGAGTTCCCACAAGTTCCCCCAAATCTAAGAGAGCCGACCAGTGAACTATTCAAAAACAACATTTGTCAAAAATTGTTATTATAGGGATGCAACTACTCCACTTAAACTCCACTTGAACACCACTTTTATATTTGGTTAACTCTAATGTAGAAAAATATTCAAATCATGGGTTAAACACACATAAGGTTTTTTAGCCCTTTCCAAAGTTCACCCTTTTGCACTCACTGCATGAAAGATAAAATATTCAAAATATGTGATTCTTGAGGTGTAGCTAGTGTGGACTTCCAACCCTCTATCATCATTTTTAAGGTAAATAATGACGTCGTATGTCCAATATTCTACAATCCACTACAACAATTTTTATTCCAGGGTACAACTCACAAGGGCTAAAGAACCAAATGCATGACAATTAACTATAATTATTAAAAAAAGCAATGATGATTATGATATACCTTTGGCCTAATATGGAGGGATCCTTGTTGCACTTTTAAAATTTCTTACAATAGAGTTAACCGAAAAAAAATAAAAATACATATTAGGTGAGGTGAGTCTGACCCGTATTTAAGGCAGCCAAGCAAACTAGCATGGTTTCCAAAGAATCCAAAATAGAAAGGAGGGTGAACTAGTTTTGCTGTCACAAAGGTGAAAAAATTGAGACTAAGGTGAGTTCAGAGAGAGCCAAAGCTTGGAGGCGATGGTCCACATCCAATTTGAGATTAGGTGACTCTGGCAACTTGGACTGACTTGCAAAGCTCATATCTAAAATTGAAGTTGGAAGGTGTTGTCTTCAGTATTTGCTTTGATTTCGGTTACACTCAAAGAGAACATAGACTCTGGTTTCTTGATATTTAGGGGGTTTTGATTTCAGTTAACTCAAATACCCTTCAAAAATTCATAAAATTTACATAATTTTGTTGTTGTTAGAATACGATTCCCCCATCTATGACTTTTTGTTTTTAAAGGTCTATCCCCTTTCTAAGGTATCACATTAGAAATTGTGTGCCAAAAAGGGTGCACCATCTTACTACAATGTCTGTTGACTGTGATTGGTGGAGAGAGGAAGATTCCCGTTGCTTAATTTGACATGGCCTCCGAGAAGGGCGTGGTGGACAATGTTCACGCATTCCCAAATGAAGATAAGTAACCAGGTGTTTGATGGACATTACTTTTATAACAATAAGTTAGTGCATGGGCCGAGGCGCCTAGCCAAACTGAAAACGCAGGAGATCGTCTCATTAGCATATCGTATTACTTTACATTTTGTTTTTTAAATATATACTACGTGGGCATGTGCTGGCCGGCACTTGGCATGACATGACTGTTCCGGCCGTGGAACCGTAGAGGAGCCAGCGTATGTGCACCATTATGCGTTATATAATAAAGTAGGTTGGCTTGTTCCGGTGGCGGAACCGTTGTGAGGAGTGAGCGTACGTGCTATGCGTTACATAATAGATTAGGTTGGTTTGTTCCCGCGGCAAAACCATTGTGGAGAGCATGTATTCGTGCACCATTGTAGATTAGGTTGTCCCGTTTTAAAAATGGAACCATCTTGGAGAATATTGCGTGCATGCATCATTGTGCATTATATAATAGACTTTTCCCAAAGAGATGAGACTTGTGATATTCACTCTCCAAAATGGCATTTTACTTACGCTTCCACTTTTCCTTTGACTCGCCCACTTGAATTGTATTACCCTCTTTATTTATTCAATAAACCTACTTTTTTCAAAAGAAAAAGAAAAACGAGGTTTTTAATATTTTCTATATTTTACTTCTAAAACTTAGTCAAAATATATTCATATTGGCAATAAATAATAAGGGAAAAATATTTAATTCAACTTATTAGCATGCTTCAAAGTTTGAAATAAAATAATTAAAACTATCATAAATAAAACTTAAATTTCTTACGCATCACTTTTAATTTGATTGAGTGTTGCATTGAATTTATTCAGAAAATAACCATCTTTACACTGAATCTAATAGTGTAGTGCCTAGAAATATGCTAATGTTGCATATCATACATAAATAATTTTGCATTGGTGTGCATTCTTTACAATCGTTAGGTTATCCACCAAAAAATTAATTTGCTTTTCTATAACTTGTATAGGTTACAAAGCATTGTTGCATGATGAGAACAGATATTACATATGTTTTTCTAGTGTTTAGTAAATGTTCTATACGTGGAAATATTCAGATATATGAAAAAAAACATCTTAATGGTAAGACAATTTTCGTACAAATTTGAGTCTAGTTGGACTATTGATTACTAATATGATTGTGTAGTCCAAATCGGATGAATATTTATTAATTAGATGATTTTTTCCAATTTGTATCAAACAGATTAAACTTTAATGATACAAAATTGCAAATTAGGTTCAATTTTATCAATTCTACATCGAAATTGATACAACTAGAAGATTTTTTGTAAGTTTAAAAATTGATAATTAATAATCAATAAATAAAATAAAAATCTAATGATTTTGGATATAGGGGGTGTCAAATTTTGCGACTTTTGTCCCACAAGAGGAGGCGATTTGGAAACGAGACTCAAATCTCATGACTAGGACTATTACTTTTGCATGCCATTGCTCGTTTCAAATTTGCATTGGACATGATTTAGAAAGTAAAGTTGAAAATAATCTTGCATCACAATCTCAAACTCTAACACCCCAATAATTTGATTCTATAAGGTTTATTACAAAAGATTAAACCCTAAATTACGTAAAGTAAAAAACATCATAATCATCTCCAATTAACCGAAGCATTACCAAAAATAAATAAATATATATATTTTTTATCATTTCACGTGAACACTATGATATTCACAAATCTAAATGTTTCTTGGAGGACCATGATTGTGGTGTGGACCTTGATGTAGGGTCTCAAATGAATGGACCCAGTCTTTATTCACACAAGCTCCACAAGGGCCACTAGACTGAGATTTAGTGAGATGTTGTCTGGGCGATGTTGTCGAGTGATGTCAGCTAAAGTTTCAATCATCTGTGACATCACCAATTTTTTTAATTAATCAAGCCAGTTTACATATTCCCTCATGCGCAAGAAGAAAAAAGAAAAAAGAAAAAAAAAACAGTTTTGTCATAGAGTCAACCGAACCTTAACCCTTGAACGTCAAGAGGCCCTGGGCAAGGCGGCGCGGAAGGCATCTAAATTTTCGGAGGGAAAAAAAAAGAAAAAAGAAAAAACGGCTCTGCTGGTCACTACTGGCTAGCACTGCAGCACTTTTCAAAAAACGACCTCAGCTGCCCCAACCTCAACTCCTGCTCATTTTGATAACTTTGATTGCTTGCCAATGTTTCCACAATCTCCCAAATGAGGCGCAAATTAGGAATCTAGATCGCTTTTTCAGTAGCTTTCCAACGCACCAATCCTCGCTTGATTTGGTTGAGAAAATCCACTTTTTTCTTCATTATTCTCTCATAAATAAGCCTATGGGGCTTACTTTGACATTTAAGGGTTAATCCCAAAACGTCCTCACTCCTCTCTAGATTTGGAGAATTTTGAAGATGACTTATTAAATGTAACTAAGAGGGATATTTTGAACTTCATATATGAGTAAAAGTTGTACATTATGACTTGTTGATTCTATCCATACGGTTAGATATACGATTGCTGTCACCAATACTTTTGTATAAAATTTGAAACTTAAAATTAATAATTCTTTTGTAATTTGATATGAATAAGATATCGAAAATTTGTAGAATCATTAAAGAGCGGAAGGAGGTTGATGGAGGTATGAGACACAAGTATTGGTACAACAAAGGGCGTGTTTATCATAGATCTGTATGCTTGAGTAAGGGCGAGAGAGCAGTGAGGGTGATTCCTAGTTCTCTAAGCGTTGCAGAGTCATGAGTGTATTGGGCTTGAGGCAAACATAGTAGAGTAGATCTGGATTTGAGAACTAATAGTAAGTGTGTTGGGACGAATGTACACCAGATTTGGAGCGAGCTTGTGTGTACAACCACGTCTACTTCCCTAGTTTTCCTGCAGGTATAGACACCCATGATCCGCATCGATGCTCAAGTTTACAATTCTGCCTTCACCCCCTGGATAGGCCTTGCTTATCCAAGATAACAACATCAAAGTTTAGAACGCAACACCAACATCACCACCAGAGTAGTCGTCAAACATTCAGAGCGCAACAAAGTAGTCATCAACGCACTAGTCATCACAACAAGCGCAACACATCAACCACCACAGTAGAGCAATCGACAAGCGAACTGCATCTAGAGCAGTTAGCAGAGCATCACGGTAGAGTAGTTTGCATCCAACATCGTAATCTTCGTACTAGACACCATCACAGAGATCTACAATGCAACAGTGGCCCAATTTGGCAACAACCAAGAACAGTCAAGAGCGGCAACCAAGTTCGATAGTTTCATAGCGGTCAAGATCAATAGTCAAGAGTAGAGCATCCAAGATCTGCAAAATCTCGTACAAACACTATCCGATTGATCTAGCAATATCGATTAAGTAGTAACCGAAGACTAAGCAGTGACTTGTAGAGATCAACATCATCTAATAGGGATCGAAGGTCCACAGCAGAAGCCCAAGACCAACATTGACATCACTGACAGTCGAGATTGGCATCGAAAACATCCAAAACGGGCAGCCGCAACCTTCCACGTGCCCCTTATTTTTTGTAAGCCAAAAAATATTGAAGCTATGTGCTATGGTACTAGAAATTGTACAAAATCTGTTGCTATCTTGTATAAATCCTTAGGTTCTCGCTAGCGAGCTCACTAGGCAAGGACTAGCACTCCAAGACATGGCATGGCACAACTCGAGTACAGTTGGGAAGAGTTTTCAATTAGCTTGCATGCTTGTGACTGACATTTACTTCTTGAATTGCGAATTTAATACTAATTCTTAATACATGATTGGTCTGGCTAAAGTGTTTCCACCACTGTTGAGGTCAACTTGCTGAAAACAAACTTACAATTTGTATAATTCAATGGGGCCACTGTTATTTGTTAAACATTCACGGACTATCTAAGTTATAATTTACTGATAATTTTAATGGAATATTCTACTTTGAATGTTTTATTTATAATCTTTCCATATAATTACAAAATTTCAAATTTATAAATTATTTTAAAAAATAAGTAAAAATGGAGTTGTTCCTAGTTGCTACATAACATTCTTAAGGTCTAGACTTTGTACAGCTACTAAAGTTTCCAATATTCTCTCCAATGCTCTTTGTTTTCGCATCTTTAGTTTGTCTTACTTGCTTGACTCCTACTAGATTCCCTCATATAATGGCAAGTGTCAGTCATCTTTCACTCCATGTTCCAAGGAAAGTTACTATATCAGTAAAAAGCCAACCAAGCACTAGGTGGTGCAGTACCCTATTGCACAAGAATGTTATGATGAATTCATGCGATAGAACGTTTAAAGAGACTAGAATGCAAGATATTAATACAAGAACTCATTTGAGTGTTCCAATTGGAGAAACTATTGTCTTGGACATATTGTTAAAGTTTTGAAGGAACTTGTTGAATACCATAAGTTGGTTTGGCTATAGTAGTGTTGGTTTAACAAATTCACTTCTAAATTCCTCACATGAGTTAGGAAATACTTTGCACAACCCTCTAAGTGGCACTAAAATAGTGTTTCTTTATATGCACAAAAAAATAAAAAAATATATAAATGAGACATCATGTGGCAACAAAATGAGTCATTGTGGCTTGTCAAGAGAAAAAAGAGAGAATAATCCAAAAATCACTCACAGAGTCTGTTCTAGCAGCATAGTATCATTGAGCCAAAATTTGGAAACCTTCACTAGTTCTGCAAAACAAGATGCTTTAACCCAATTATAATAAGTCACTGGCAATTTCCTATCGACCTCAAAATTTATCAAATACTGGAGTAGTTTGTCTCAAATTTTCACAATAACTATTTGGCAAGCTCGTGAGCTCAATGAAGTGATAATGTCTCCTACATTGTAGGGCTTAGCAAGAGGTAGTGTTCTGAGGCTACTGGTAGTGCACTACAGTGCTGAAGTGAAGCTTTGTCAAAAAAAGACCACTAGTCTATGGATACTACATACTAATATGAGAGGCAATAAAATTGAAAATAGCCTCATGTAAGCGCAAAAACTACTTGACTGCAAACTGAATCAGAGAAGAGTCAACTGGTCTTGCCTTTGTATCTTCAAGACTTTAGGGAGAAGGATATCTGAGATTGTCAGGTTCTTCTCCAGCACGCCTGTTTATCTTACTGTCAATTGTATTTGGATCACTAACATAGAATATGAATTCTTGCGGAGCCTCGGTTTCCATGGTGATCTGAACTTCCTGCCTCAAGTGATTTAGGGGCCAATCAATTCCAACTTTGAACAAGAGGTTGATGTGCGGGTCTGCATTGACCACAAAACACCGTAGGGCCACCATCTGAACTGGCTCGTCCTGCTCAAGTAGAACCTACTGGCCAAGTAGCCGTTCTCTTATGAAATTAAAGTTCACATAAAGCATTTGCCGGGCAATGTGATACCTGCCAAAAATATATTGCCACCACATTCATGAGAATTTTCATATTAGAAGTCATAACTTAATTTACTTAACAGTTGTAGCAGAAGAAAATGCCAATGAAATCAAACACTTAAATTGGTGGGTAATTTGCCTACCTAAACACAATGTTGGGCAACAAAACTGTGCAACGGATAATATCAGGTCCCACCATCACTTTTGGTTCCAACCAGCATCCATGAAGTCCTGAAAATTGTCTCGTCTAGATTTGGAAGGAAAACAAAGACGGAGTCCTGATCTTGTTTGGTGCGGCAACAAAAAGATCCACAAAAACACCCACCGGTATGAACCACTGTACATGCGATCGTCACAATTCTGTGTTGGGCTTCATGGCACGCTGAAAACCTATACGCATTTTCGCATGGGAACATTCGGATGTAGACATATCAAGAAAGGATCAACCTCTAGAGCTGAAACTTGGCAGAGGAATCTACTCAAAGCTACCGTAAAGCTGGACGCTTACTGGAGACACGTAGACCCACTTGTAGAAGAATACGAAAGCCTTCAGTAACTCCCAGTGTGATAGGTTGTGGTGGATGGCTTCTCCTATGTCTGCGTGAAGCCCCACCACCATTCCAGCAATAGATGCAGGATTGATCTAGTCCTCATAGAAACAAATAAACAAATTTGTAACTCTAAAAGCAAAAACTCTTGTCAGCATCATATAATGTGTCATCTACTTGGTTAATATTTGAATCTACTATATTGTCTAAGTAACAATGTATGATGAAAACAGATAAAAAAAAGGGCTTGAGCTACGAACTTCCACATGCCGTTTCTTTATCTCGTATTCAAAAGTTGACAGTCAAGACAACTAAATGTATATAATATTTTGCAGTTTGACAATGTGTTGAGTGGATCAAACAAGCAAAGGCTTAAAGGTATGGCCAAAAGTAAAATGAACCAATGGAAGTATATACTGAAAGCCTACTGGAAAAGATGGGCCTCATATTTTTTGTTATCACCTGAATCAAACATAAAGTGTGGACTCGGGGGGGACACTTAGGAAAATTAGTAAACATGGTGCGTTAAAATATAGGGTGTGTTTTATTCATGAGCAATAAAATTTAGAAAATTATTGGATATAACTATGGACTATTTAAATTGAGAATCCATATTATAAATAATATTGGAGTATACTAAGTATTGAAATTTATCAAGGTTTTAGATATAATATAGCATAGGGATTTTGATAGAATGAAAAATAATATTAGTATGGTCCATAGGATTCTTAAATCCCAGTAGATTTGGATGAATTGTTGTGGATGGGAGAGGGGATGTTGGATGTCAAATGGATGGCAGACTTACTGTGACCTGCACTTTTGTAGCCAACGGGTTAGGGTTTGAAGGTTCTTCCTGGGTGCTTTGTCTTGTGCCTCTTCTTTCTTGTTTTTGCGCTTCTCACTTTGAGTTTAGGGTAACGTTGTTATGCTCGGTTTGTAAAAGACAGGGGCTGGTTTTGTGAGGGCGCTTGTTGCATTCAGTGAGGGCGCTTGTTGCATTTTGTAAGGGCGCTTGTGGTATAGGGTTTGGGGTCATTTTGTAAGGGCACTTGCGGCATTTTTTAAGGACGCTTGTGCCATCACCTTGGATCTCTGGCGGCATAGCATTTGGAGAAGGTTTGTCATCGCACAAACTGTGCAACTCGCAGTGTATGAGGCGAAGAAGGTGACCATTAAGGTCTGTATTTGTTTACAATTTTGCTGCAATTTGGTTGCTTCACGCCAAATTAGGGTATGCGGTTAGGGTCGACTGCGTTTTAATGCTGCTCTTGGCGTGTTTTTGTAGGGTTTGGAATGGCGTATAAGATTAGGCTTTTTGCTCTCGATCACAACTATACTGAGCCGGTCCTCATTGGCAAGATCAAGGCTACCAAAGAGGAACCCTACTCAGATCTGAGGCCACGACTAGAGAAAGCGTGCGTAGTTGAGTGGCCATTTGATTTCTGGGATGTTGAGGACGGTATAAGGATTCGCAAGCAGTTAGAGCCATTGAACGAAATTGGAGATACTGTTCACGTGATTAGAGTAGCGCCCGATGCGGCTGACATGTCCAAACGTCGGCGCGTGGGCGACGACGACTATACGTTCCGGGACTTTGCTGATGTTGACGTTCCTTCTACTGAAATCGGACCCTCCAACCCTGCTGCATCTTCGAGGGTCAGTGCTTCCGGCGAGGTTCTAGACACCCCACCTGAAAATCATCTGAAGTCAACAATGTTGTCGAAGGAGGTCATGGGTGCCTATTTGGAAGGGGAGACGAGGTTGAGAAAATATTTGGAACGTATAGGACAAGAAGACCACGAGTGGATTCTTAAGACGTGGGATCAAGGGGGAGTGGCTGTGGTAAAACTACATTGTGTGGAGTGTAGACGGGACAGTGGAGGGAGCAAAGGAGATCATTCAAAGACTGCCGTGCAAAAAGAGCCACATGTGCAGTACTTCCCATGTAAAGTCATGGTGTTTTAACAAGAAGGTGGACTTCAATGAAGGGAAGCAAGCTGAGACATGGGCCAAAAAGACGACCATTATGACTACTGATGATCACAGAAGGCTTGTGAAGGACGGGATCTACATCGTTGAGTCTATAAATTCGACAGTGGAGTGCACGCAAACTCCTTTTGCATGGATCGGAGCAGATCCAAAGTCGGATGGAGTGAAGAATTATTGGTACACGGTGAAATGTACGATTTGTGGAGATCTGATGCAGTTGTGTCCTCCCAAAAGGCAACTTGAGAGTAATCTGATGGCGCACATTAATGGGACAGGGCATTGCCGGGTAGTGGAGGAGATCACACAGAAGACAACAGGTTCAACACTCACCAGCGGTAAAAGAGGTAGACCTTCTAGATCTTCAGCAAATAGCGGCCCCACAACAAAGAGTCTGCACAACTGGTTTTCCAGTGCTAGCGGGACGGGCAATTCAGGTGAGTCTTTTCCATGGGATAAGTCTGACATTTTCAACCTAATGTGTTGGGGTTTTAGATATACATCATGTTTGTATGATGGGAAGTCTTATGTGGTGAAGGGCTTGCTTGATGATCCCCATCCTGGTAAGGATTGGTACCCTGAACCACATCTAAAAATATCGTTTCAAGTAGGAGAGGATTTAATCCAAATTGATGGATCATTTCGACATGGAAATTGCAATAGGATCTCTTCGTCCGGAGGATCATTTGATGGATTGACTTGTGCTTCATGTAAACAAATTCCACATGAGCAGGACTTTAGAATGAGGGTAGTTAGAGAAGATACGGCTATAGACTAGAGAGGCGGTAGAAGTACAGAAGGAGGTAGAAGGCTTGGGTACTTGTCTACTAAAGAGTTATCTGTGCACAGTAGGCTCATTACAAAAAAGTCCCGATTAGAGCGTACTTATCTGTGGTCTTCAAAAACAACAGTTGCACGTTTGAGAGTGAGCAGGCCTTCTTTGTGGCAAGCAGCAAGAGCTGCTTCAAGCGAGGAGAATAATCTTATTAAGTTCTGTAATAATGTCCTTGCTGCTCACATATCAGGGGCCTTCGGAGGGAAACCCGCTCTTTGGAATTTTATGAGGGATTTTTTGCGGGTTTATCTATGTTTCCCTCTAAACCCTTGTAAACATAGATAAGGGGAATAGATACTCAGAAAACACAAAGGCTTTCTCCCAAGCCATGAAAGTATATGGACGCCGCCGTATGTGTGATTTGTTTGCCTTGAACTTTGCTGGACCCAACTATAAAACAATTAAAAGAGAGAATCAAAAGGGCGTGCAATTTGTTCCTGGAGAACATAATGAAATATTTGCAGCTGTTGTACAAATATATAAGGATGCCAAAAAGAAGCACGGGGTTACAGGGCCTGTTCCTATGATTCTCTCCGAGGATGAGACAAAGGTCAAGGGTAGGGTTAGTTGGGAGGCCAAATGGGACACCCTCGCCGGGTTTTGTGGTGCCAAAGTTGACCATGTCTGTTTGACTAAGTTCAAGCCTGTTGTGGGTGATGGAGAAGAGGGTTACAATAAAGTTCTAGATGCATTTTGGACTAACAAAGTGGGCGGTTTTGCCAGGGTCATAGTCGTCAACCCGCTCCACGACAAATTACCTCGACTTGTTTTGGCTGTGTGTTGTACTTGCAATTGTTTTGATTCCGCTTGGGTCAGAAAGCACTGGCATTTGATTGATGATTTGTGGGTTCAAGAGTGCAAGGATATTGTTGGTCCCATAATAGGCCATGCTAGTGACGGTGATAGCCGACGTAGGTAGCTTATGCTCCAAGACTACAAGAGTGTTGGAGGTAGTCGTCTTAAGGTCGAGTGCCCAGGGTGGCTTCTATCGGCAGGATAGGATTCAGCCGGAGATGCTTATGGCCTGCACGATCAGGATTATATCCATAATGGAAAGAAACTATTTAACCCCATTGATTCACGTGTAAAAACACTTCAGCTGGGAGGTGATATTGCCACTATGGGACACATTGGAATGATTTTTAACAGATATACTCAGGACCAAAATGGTCTAAAGATGGTTGACGTGAAAAGAGACGACTGACAAAATTGGACCTCTGTCCAAAGGTTGTGTACAACCAAGGTTAGGAGGTGCCTGCAATTACTTAGAGACGCAGATGATGTTCATCGTGAGCGTACCCTGGGCACGGAGAAATACCTGGAGATTTGCTCTGATTACATAGAAATATTTCTATCCCCTACATTAGATCTACGGTCGAGGATAGTTATGGCATCAAAAGTGTCAACCTTTTTTTGACTGTGGAAGTTGTGGCTTAAACATGGTGATCATGGCGTTCTCGGGAATTCTCGAGTTCTAACGGTTGCGAATAGTTTTGTAAGTCAACAATGTTTTTTGCATGTACAGATGTCGTGTCACTATGTCGTGTTCTTGGTTATGCATTTGGGTGAATGCACACTACGGTCACCCAATTCTTTTGTCGCGCGCACTACGCTGCAAATCTTTAAAAATCAATTAAGACAAATATAACAATGATTTTGAAAATCCCAAAAATTTCCTACCTTCCAAAAACATCTTAGAATTCTAGAAAATTAAAACTTCTTAAAACCATTTGTTACATTTGTCTTAATTGATTTTTAAAGATTTGCAGCATAGTGCGCGCGGCAAAAGAATTGGGTGACCGTAGTGTGCATTCACCCATTTTCGAGACAAATATTCTCACTTGCCCGTCCCTCTACATCTCACTGGAAGTGATGCATGTGAGATATTTTTCTCTAAGATAGGGGGCATGGTGGGATTAGAAAGAGCGTATGATTTCCACGAGTTAGTTAACTGTGCAAACACGTTGAACCATCTGTCAAGCATAGAGTATGGGGAAAACGGTCTTAAGTTTGGTAGGGTCCATAATAAAATGACTAACATTTGGGCTGAGATCAATTCCTTAGAGGAAGGCGAGACTCTATGTAACCTCAGTGACTATTCATCAGTGTCTTTAGACGTTATGATAAGAGAGGCGCTAAAAGAAGGCCTAGTTGAGGCACAAAGGATGTTGAATTGTTTGAATATGGCCCCTTCGGTTCAAGCAAGCCGAGATAAGAAAGTTTGGTTCAAGACTCCTTCGGAGGTAGAAAGAAAGGATCCCAAACATTTGGCCTTCATTCCTGGAGCCCCCGTTTATGGAGACGATGGTGACGAAGAAGTGCTCCGAGAGCAGATGCACTCTCTAGTGGAAGATGAAGTTTTTGAAGACACAGGGGCATGTGATGTGCATGTTGAAGCCGAGTTACCCGAGGATGATGTCAATCCAATAGTTCTAGCGGAAATGGAAACTCGAGATGTGTTGGCTGAGATGTTGAGCACCCATGAAAACCAAGTAGTTTCTGAGCTAGCTCCTCCTAAGGTAATTCCAGTCGTGGAATACGGAGGTCACCAAATCTTTAAATCAACTTTGGTGTCGCAGCTTAATGCCAACCCTTTCCTTTCAAAGGACAGGTTGACAAGGGTAAGGAATTCTATGTACTTCAATAACTCTGCTGATTATCTTAGTGCAGCATCATCCTCTTCTACTTGCTTGCTTGGACTCGGATCAAATTGTGGAGTATACTTCGTCCAGAGAAGCAGTACAATGGTATCATCAACTATGAAAGCAGCCGCAAGAAGACATTCACGGTCAAAAGACGGGCAATGTGGAGTTCCATCTAGCTGCCTTCAAGGCGTGGACAAAGGCTCCTGGTGGGTGGGACGTGTTCAAGGGCTGAGGAGGAAGGTAGGGGCAGGTTGGAGAGGTGTATCACAACCAGTGGATTTGTTGACATGGTCAGGTAATACAGGGAAGAAATCTAACTCAAACCCTATTATAGAGGTTCAAATGAATTGGTTTAGTAAGGCACCTGGGCGGCACAAATTCAGATACGACCATTCTGACCCAAAGTGGGTAGACATAGATACTGTAATCACTACAGTCACATTGTCTTATCAAAAAATGGCAAAATTATATACTTTAAATCTAGAAGATGCGGCTGCTTTGGACGATTTTGTGAGCAAAAATGCACAAAATGGCCCAAAATAAAGCGGGCTACAGTATTGTTGACTCCTCTAACATATAGAAACCTTGACGACGGATATTGTGTTTGGTGGCGGTTTTAGAGTAATGACATATATGCTTCATGTAAGTACCTCCCCTGGTGACATTGTCGTATTTTGGTTCAAACATGCTCAGTTTTATTATTGTTTAGTTCTAAACTAAAGTGTTTGAAGTTAAACTTGAATTGAAGTATTTGAAATTTAAGTTTCTGAATTGAAGTGTATGAATGTAAGTGTTTGGATTTGTGCATTTGAATTTTAATCCAAATTTAGAGTTTGAATTATAGCTTCAATTTTACTGTTTGAAATTCACCCTGAATTTAAGTGTTTGATGATTCAAATTATGTATAGTATAGTGCTTGAATGATGTATAGTATGCATGTGTACTCGTGACAAATCTAATTGGGTAAGTAAACCGGGCCATGGAGATCTCCTTTTTCGGATGGTGTCGCCGTAGGTGGATCAGACATTCTGCCACAGAAGTGACACACCTTGCACTAGGGAATGATTGCCCTAACCCAATCCTATGTCTTTCCCGTGTTTAAAAGCTGGCCCTTTACCCTTGCCCGCTGCCTCTTTCTGCCATCTTGTTGTGTTCTTGCAGATCTTTCTGCTCTTGCTGTTGTTGTTGATCTTCCTACTCTCCATGCGCTTGGTGACCTAACCCTGCTCCTTCTGTTCACGGTGATCTCCCTACTCTTGCTCTTTTTGCTGATCCTTCTGCTGCTGTTTTTGCTGATCTTAGTGAAGTGCAAAATATTCAGGTTCGTCTTCCTCACTTTGTTGATGTTGCGCTCCATCTTTTGGCTGCAGCGTTGTGGTTTTTGATAAATTTTGGATGTGCGCCTTTGATGTGCGCTTGTTCTTAAGGAGATGCTGCTCCATTTCTGGCCCCGGTTGTGGGGTTTTTTCACGCAGGTTGATATTGTTGATTTTCCTCTTGTTGTTCTTGTTGTTTTTTGAGTAGGATTTCTCCGCTGCAGCAAACCATTTTCTGTATTCACCCTAAACCCTAGACCTTCGTCTTCTGTTCTCTTCAATCATGCAGGCAATTGAAGAGACGGAGCTGCATTTGGCCCTCGAGCATCACCTTCTCCCGAGGATGGTGGCGTCTTGTGTACGAAGATTTTGCTCGTGGCTGCTATGGGAGCGCATATATCCAGAGCCTAACCCACTAGTACTTATTGCACAACTTCGTCAAGTGAACCGTGCTTGGCGCATTGCAGTCGACGAGCGCCTGGAGTACGCTGTCCTTCGCTTGGCGGTGTGGGATTTGGGGCATCTAGTGGACGCGCGCTTGTTCACGGATGCGGAGTTCGTGCGCGGTTGATTCGACAACATCATGGCTCGATTTTCTGGTTCTTGGAGCACCTCCGATCGTGTGCCCCGACGCATTCAAGAGGTGCAGCTCATCCACCTTACTGTTAGGGAGCTCGCGCAACTCCAAGACATCCTTGAAGATGCAGGGTCGAATTCGTTCATGACACGAGATGAAGCACGCGATAATGCCGGGCCTCATGTTTGGCTCACTCCCGCTGACCGTCTCGCTAACTAAACCTGCTTGATTGTCCTTGATGTTGAGGTTGTGTAGTTTGTTTCTGAAGTTCTTCCTTCTACTTGTGTGCAACAGACTCAAGTGTTGATTTTGGAAAACAACAATGTTGTTTAGACTCTGTTTTTTCAGTAGTAGATTGCAGCCAACTTCGTTCACCCTAAACCTTGGACCCTAAAGTTCTAAATTTGTTGGTCTGCTTGTGACTGCAGTGCACAAACTTGTATTTCTAAACACAAACATTGTTGTAGTTCTTGTTGACCATTGTGAACTCATTGTACTTCAGTTCTGTTGTCTTCATTGCATTGTGTTCAGGTTCACGGTCACGTTATGTTTTGCCTCATGGTTCATGCTAGTAATTCAAGTTCATAGTTCATTGATTCTCATGGTGGTGATGATTGTTTGCATTGTTATTGATTTGTGGTGATGCTTGTTCATGCTAGTTCTCATTGCATGTCAAATGAATTTTGTAATGAACATAGGCAATCCTTAAACACAAATTAGGGTGAGCTAATTTTTTGTAATGAACATAGGGTTGAAAAAAAATAATCTTATGTGAGTTATAACTATAGTAAGACATCATAATAATACACCATATTAGGGAATTGTATAATTAAACGGTGTGTTCAAATCTAACATCTAGACATAATACCCCTACATTAAATACCCCTTTAACGCACGTGTTCACACAAAGTATAGTGAAGTGTCCCCCCCGAGAGTGTGGAGCAATAATTGCCATACAAATACTTATAGGACAGATTCTAACAGGGAACGCTTGGAAAAAGAGTCTTGTTTACCGACTACTATTGACTGTCTGACACAAACAAGAGGACCAAGCCAAGTAGCATATACAAGATCAAAGCTACCGACTTCCAATTCTTTACTGACTAATAAATTGATAGTTTGACTCAATGATATTTTGTTGGTAATTTTAGCCAGTTTGCTACATAAAATATGTGTTGGCTTATGAAACAAAGGATCTTTGAATGAAAAGAAGGAATATCTTTAAACAGTTTGCACGTGGTGATTCAACTTCCACATGTTTACTGGTGGTGAGTCATTCAACACCTCAATACTTCCAACTTCCATCTGCTCTATTCACAATTTGCTTCTAAAACCAAAGGAACGAGCTGAGAGGTACTTACAATTGCATCGGAGTCTCGGCTGTGTAACGTTGGGGTCCAATCTCAAGTGTCGGGATTCATATGCATGACGAACGTGCACTCGAGAAACAACCTCCGGGAAGTCACCCAACACCTCGAACTCCTTTATTTGTGCCTTGTAGAGGGATTGGGATTATCCTCTCTGTAACGAGCGTAGTCTCGGCTCCATGCAGTTGAGATGTCTGGGCAGTCTGGCTGCAAAATCACCCATGAGTTGAGCTCAAATTTTGTTGGAATCCAACGGCCCCTATTCGTCCTGGGAGTTGTGTAGGATGATCAATTCCACCTTGTTCCTAGGAGGCATCTTATAAAAACATGCAACCAACACAAGTAAGTGTATGAAATTATCTATGTAGCTCAGATGTTTAGAGTAAACTTCTGTGAATAAACTGAATGGCACAATAGAAAGCCTCAGTCTAACGGTTTAGGAGAGGGGGGGGACGTGGTATCATACCTTGTTGTTGATGAGCTGACAGTATGTCCACCAAGATATTGCCCCAACCGCTATTGTTGGATCAAAGGGACGACACTAATTAGACTTGGAGAAAATTTGAAGAGTAGAACATTACATACGTTCTCAAAAGCAATTATTGAACAAGTAAAAAAATTTAAACTTTCACGTGACTGTATCAACACAACTGCTCGACAATAGAACATAGACGAAAGGAAAGACTTGATTCAAATGAGAATGATTGAGAATTCATACGTTACTGATGAGCTCCTAAACCCCCACAAAATTTGCTGGATCGAAGAGCTAGAATAGTAATCAACGAAGTTGGGGGATCAAAGAAAATAGTTAGACATAAAGAGACTCCACTGTTGATATCAGCACCTTAGTTTTATGAGAGTGGCGGCAACATTGTAACAACGACATCGTTTTCGTACAATCGCCCCTACTGGTTTATATAGTTTGACCGCAAGAAAATTTGCAATCCCAATACATTTTACAAAGTGTAATGGTCAAACACTCCCTCTAAATCAATATGTGCACATCTAGAAGATACCGCCCTGGAAATCTACATATAAATAGGTGAAAATCTAGGCATTGCGGAAATTTTTATATACTATGCTACTCTAAAGACTATCAGTAGTGCCTACTCCCAAGTGTGGCTACTATTTTATAATTCCATTTGAAACAACTAGTGTTGAAAATTCCCAAGGCGGGTGAATATAAAGAATCCCATCTACAAGTACATGATTGTTGACAGGGGGTATCATGAATTGTCTATTTATACTACCGTGGGTTTTTTATTTTGTTTTTTATTTTTCTTTCTTGTACATAAATTTAGGTAACTTAATGAATGTTCACTCCACATGATCACACTGATACTCCTAGATCATTTGTACAATGGGCAACGATACTAGTTTGGAGCCTAGAGCGGTGAGCCAAAAATGTATTTTTAGAATTTTATTAATAGAAAATTAGGTATTTTGGAACATTTTTGGTATATCCAGAAACAAGGATATTAAAATTAGAATTTTTTTTGGACCCACTACTGTGCCAAAGAGTATCCTATTACCGTGGTTATTATCAATTTCCCAAATATATTGCAAAACCAGGGGGATTTAGGGTATGATGTAGGAAAGTGTAAGCTGGTCTTTTTAACTTCAAAAATCACAGATATTATGAAAAGATACATATTTATTGATAGCATAACTAATCAAATTCAAATCCAACACAACTGCAAAAGGCTATAGGGTAATTCTAGAAGCTACGTCAGATACCATTCTGTATGTAGATAAACTGTAAATGCCTGGGATTCACTTTATGATAGGAGTGCTTCTCATAATCCCAGATGCGAATAAAAGATGCTTGACTTTGTTGAAGCTGAGACTCGGGGCATGTATGAACCTATCCTTTTCAACGTCAGCCTTGCAAATGAACCTATATATGTAGTAGAGATGCTTACAGTTCGCATACTGCCCTTGTTCGCCAATAGAGGCTACGACCATTGTCTTGAAGTCCAAGAAGGTACACTCCGGTTAGTTGCTAACTGTGATTTAATAAACGTTGTGGTTAGGCTCCGCACCAAATTGCAGGGAGATTATAGCCCCAAAGCCAAGGTGTAGAAGTACGGTGACATCGATGATTGTCCCCTGAACGTTTCACGCACCCTCCTACTTGCTGCATTGATCTGTGGATAGAACCTTTGGAGCGCGTCGGATTTTCTTTCCATCTCAAATAGTAGGAAACACTTCCGGCTGAGCTACACCATGATGGTCAAATTGAACAAGTTCAAAACCACGTAGGTGTTAAAACAATCGACACGGAGAGAATTGAGGGCGCTTTTGGAGACAAAATCCGGCTTCTTCTAAATAGAGGATCTCTTTGCAAGTAAGTTTGGTTCTAATGAGGACATGCCATACATCTGGAACATCAGGCTAAGAACGTACCCAAGATCTTTTGCTGCCCATAACGCATTGGTTGATGTCATTAGTGCAAAACCAAAAATTAGAAGTCACTTCACGTTTAGTGAGATATTCAGACTTATTCCCCTATATGTTGGAGCTGTTGTGTTATTGGGCCCCTTTGCAATTTTAGCCGAACAACGCCTTCGCGTAACCGCTTGGTTTGCAGAACACTTTGTGCTAGACTTATGAAAAATGCGTGCAATGTGCCATTCGCTAGTATTGCAATTTGATTCTAACACACTCGTCACATACGGCACCTTGAGTGTAACCTTTATCACTGTTGGAGGTGTGCTTGATTCTGCTCTTGCCTTTGTGGAGCGCGTTTGCATTCTAGGCTGAGAGTAGTTCACTTTGTCAGGGCGATGAGAATCACCCTCAAAGCTAATCAGGAGGTTGAGTTTCCTCTTGGTTGAGCCAAAGACCTCTTCTCCTTCCAAGTTTGAGATGCGTGTGCACAGCTCCTCTGCACTAAGTATCATATTTAGGGCAGTTGCAATTTTCATGAGATCTCTCGAACGACGCGCGGCTCTCAAACGCAATTCACACTTTGATGGACCTATTCTAGTGGCGCGACCCTTGAAGTATACACGGTACTTTGTAGTTTGCATGAATGCTCGAATGAAGTCATCCACGGGGGCGACATAGAGATCATCACCCCTATTTCCCGATTGTTCTTTCTACTTGTTGTCACGGACAGTTTCTGCAAGGTTGCAAGACGTCATGTTCGCCATCTCCTCTAGATTCAATCCCTACACAAAACAACAAACCATGAGTAACGATTTATTTACTACATTAGAATGGCATAATGATACAACATTTGAAGAGATTAGAAGTGCACTTATTATTTGCATGAACCTGTCTGATTGTCGATACCGAAAATGCCAAAAAGCAAGCCAGAGGTCTAACTCACGAATAGCATCCTCCGATGCAGCTCCATAGGATAGCCACCAAGCTCTGATCGCCAAATACCGAATTTCGACCTCTTCCATGGACTTGGAATTCTTATATTGCTTACATAAGAGGTTGTGTTGGAAATGCATGTTGGGATTGATAAACTTTTGAGTGTGACGGTTCAGACAAGTAGTCCAATGCAACAAGCAAGTGCGGTCCCGATTCTCCATTGGTTGTTTGGGGTCCCCTGTATTGTAAATCATGCGAACAGCGGTCCAATTCGCTTTAGTGCTATCGGCCATGAACCCCTTGAAGTTCACATCCGCAACTCCATTGGCAGCCATGACCTCATTTAAGGATCTCCACATAATGCATTGCGCGGCGGTGTCTTCCGATTGCATATCACAAACAACAATTGTCATCACTTTGCAATATGCATTGTCGTACACGTGGCACGCCATGATGGTCTAGTTTTTGACACGCTTGACGTGATCAAACATGATCCACGAATTCTCCAAAATACCGTTTGGTTGCACTTTCTTGATAAGATCTACTCCACTCCTGTCACCCTCTGTGAGCATCTTAAAGAGGAAGACATTCTCCTTGCCTTGTCCCGGAAAGATGTTGCCATATATGAAGTCAATTTTACTAGAGTCGTTCAATGCCATGATGGCATCAATGACTCCAGCCTTACCGGGAGTGTGCTTTCAAGGAAAAAATGTCATTGTGCATAGTCGGAGAAGCTAGCAACTCGTACTTGTTCATGACAGCCTCCAATGGCTTTCCGGTAACTTTGGCTTTGGCCCTTCACTATGGTGAAGGAGCTCCAAATCCAACATCTCTTTGCTACAAGAGAGTGTAATAGCCGAGATCTTAGCTTGCAGAATACGGGCTACCTCTCTCTCAAGTATTGAAGAGATTTTATCTAATGTTTCTTGGCATATTCCGTCCGAGACAAGATGTTTATAGAGTCCTAAATGCACCCAAGGTCTACTTCTATCTCCTTTACTGATAATATAGTACTACGAGCATTGCAAGTTGCTAGACATAACGGAGGAGAAGTGCAAATTCTGCAAGTGGTAGTAGAGCAATGGGGAGGATCCGTACCAACAGAGAAAGGAGTCACAATATTCCCTTCCCATTTGGTCTCATTCTTCCTAGACGGTCTTGAAAGGAAGTCGCAATTCGTGTTCTGACATTGTAAGTGACCCACGCACATGGCTCACCTGAATATGAGCCCCCAATCATTTTGTATATATGAGTATTTGACGTCTTCGAGCGACACCAAGTGTGATCGTTGTAATTCTTGTCCATGCCGTCCATGTGTTTTCCACTATAAAAACAGGGGAGGTAACTCCACTATAAAAAAACTTGGTAAAAAAAAACGCAGCTGAATTCAGCGGCGGTTCGTTTGACCTCATTATGTTGTAGTCGGTAAAGGACTACAAGATTTTTTTTTCAATTTGCGGCATCAATTTTAAGAATTTTGGAATGTGTAATATACCGTTGGAAAGGTATTTTCACGACCTTTCCAACGGTATATTACAGGCTCTATAATTATTAAAATAAGTGGGTGTTAATGAGCGCAGTTCGATGACAAGCTACAAGTTTAAGGTTGAGTTGGTTGGATGTCACTTTATTCAAGGGTGATGCTTTTTGTAATTCTAGCACATATTCTGCCACATTAGATATGGATTAAGGTGAATCGGTTGGGTGCTAGGGTGCAGCTCGTGGACGAGCTGCATTTTCTAAGGTTTATGTTTTTTTTTTTGGTGTGAGGATTCTATAGGTGATGGATTTCTTTAAAAACCTTTGGTGAGGGGTGATGTGATATTTTTGGGTAGGTTTTGGGTGCAGCTCGTAGACAAGTTGCGTTTTCTAGGGGTGTTTATTAAAAAAAATATTGGAGTGGAGATTCTAGGGGTGATGGTTTTTAAAAAAAAACATTGGTGAGGGGTCATGTGATATTTTTCGATAGGTTTCACGTGCAGCTTGTGGACAAATTGCTCCTTGGAGGGATGATGAGTGAATATACAAGAATCTCTAAGCTACTTAATTTGATTGTGTGTGGAGGGATGACACTTCTAGGATGGGATCAACTTTCGAACGAGCTGCAAATGTGGGCAATTGAAGAAATTTTGATGAATGAAGTTGTAATCTTTGGGGCTCAATAGGTAACAATAATAATTGTGTTTTTGTATTCCTAGTTTCATGTTAGGAAGAGCTCGTTGACGAGTTGCCAAGTTCTGCACTTGAAAGCTTGGGTTGGTCGGGTGTTTGAATTTACCCCAAAATCTTGGGATCAGGGAAAGTATAATCATTAAGCACTTGGAATGTTGGGGGCATCTTGTTAATTATATAATTTTTGGTTACCATGTTGAAGGGCAACTTAAGTTTGAGGATCAAATCTAATTCAGATGGGCGCATTTTTTGGTTGGGATGATTATCATGATTTTTGGATTAAAAGCACTCAATTTTATTTCAAACTTTCAATTTTGACTGACATGCCTAGGAGCAGCTCGTGGACGTGCGACCCAATTCTTGGCCTTGAAAGACTTTGACATGGTCATCTCCAACTCTCCAAGTAACCAAGTTGGAAGTGCCTCTGTTGTAATAGTCTCCCAAATGGCTTTTACTTGTAGGGTTCGAAGGTGCATTTTGAAGGGCTGCTCGAGGACAAACAATCCATTTGAGGGCCTTTGTTTCAATTATATTGCCTTTGGATTTCTAATTATTATTTTTATCTGTAGCTTGCCATCAGGGTTGTTCGAACGCTGGGACGCGGACGTTCGCGTCTCAACGTCCGACGACCTAGAAAAATCGGGTCTTTTTACCATCGGGGTAGAAAGACGGTACACTAGTTTTACCTCCACAGACGGCCGAGCAAACGAAAAAACAGTCACCCGAGCAGTTTTACCGCTAAACGTCCTCACCTTCCCAAGATTTGGCAGTTTTGCATAGATGCATTATAAATTACATCTAAGAGGGATATTTGGAACTTGATGTATGAATAAAAATTGTACAATCATTATGAATTTTAGATTCTATCTATATGGTTAGATCTACGCCCGGATCTACGATTGCTATCACCAATGTTTTGAATAAAATTTGAAACTGGAAATTGAAAACTTTTTGTGATTTGAATAGGAATAAGATATTGACAATCTCATAATGAAATTTGTTGTGATGGGTTGAAATTTAATACTCTAACTATAGTCATTTTTGGAGATTTTTTTGTTTCTTGATTTTATTAGTTGACGTTTTCAAGAGCACTTTTACACTGAAATTTTCAAAAAATTGGCCTCCACAATGTGGCATGAAATGAAAATCTCACAAAATCATACATAAAATTTCACAAATCATACATTCATACCCTTTCTAATAATCTAATCGGATCACACATGCATGAGGCTATCATCCAATAAAAATTTAGTATAAAACCCACACTGCTAAAAGTGCATGATGGATGAAAAAACGGAGTGCAAATCTATTCATTGTCCAAAATCTGGGCGGTTGGTCGTTTAGGGGTTAAAGGTCGCATGATATTTCCATTCCAAGTTGGAAAAAAACATATTTTGAATCCTACCTTCCAATTTCAAATGATTATGACCATCAATTATAAACATATTTTGCATTACAATCTTTGAAATTAAATTATTTTGTGGAAAGTACAAAAATTTTATGCCCATATACCCTATATTGCATACAAGCACAAAATCAAACAATTCAACATAGGCCAATTATAAGACAATTGTCAGGACTTCACACATTTGTATCAAGGTTTTAAATAAATTTGTATAACCAAAAACTCAACACAAGTCCACGTGTTGTATACGTTGTTACAAACCAAAAGTCATACAATACTATTACTAAACTCCTAAACCAAAAAATACTATATTTTGCCTACAAGAATGCTATTCTGTGAGCAGTGAGTAGTGAGCTGTGAGCGGTAAGCGGTGAGCAGTAAAATTTCAGGATTTTAGAATAGGTTTAGTAAGGAAAGTGGGTCCTATGACCGAGGATTTACTGTGATGGTAAGGTATTTGTGGTTTTTTTTCAGGTATTGGACC
The DNA here is from genome assembly GCA_022496805.1 of Pohlia nutans. NCBI lineage: Eukaryota > Viridiplantae > Streptophyta > Bryopsida > Bryales > Mniaceae > Pohlia > Pohlia nutans. The sequence continues at coordinate 20,971,600 of CM040097.1, forward strand.
TACTTCCGTGGGGTTAGGGTTCCCTATTTCCGCGTGTAGCCGCGGGATTAGGGTCTCAGGGTTTAGGGGATGTGCATTTGGGTTTAGGGGCGTGGTGGCATGCATGGAGTAGAATGCGGTAGTGAGTGCATGGCGTGGCCTTAAAGGGCAGAGGGTTATTGAGGGTCATTCAATCACGTGTTTCAATCGTTGCATGTGCTACGGGATTCTCTTCTGTTGTTGCATTCTAACATGGGGTTTTTGCTTGTCTGTTTCATTTTCTCCTTGTTAAATCCAGTCAGTACATGTAACAACCCTACCATCTCAGGGTTCAAGGTTTACTATTTGAAGATTGCTCGTCATTGCACAGGCTCGGATCATAGCAGCACAGACTCATAAGTGACTCAGTGAGGGTTTCAGCTCCGTTCTTCATAATGCCAAGGTGATTGTTGTTCGTCTGCAAAATGAACACGATTAAAGGGCAGAGGGACTCGTAGAGTGTACAATATAAATAACATAGGAGATTAGAGGGAATCAAAGCACAAAAATAATGAATAAAAGTAGGCAGCGGCCCTTTTAGCCTCGCTGCTCAAAAGAGTACAATTGAAAACGCAGGAAATTAATTCCAATCGGAAAACTCGCTTGAACTAGCAGAATCGCTACACGAGATCTTCTCTGTAGCTTCCAAGTCCAAAAACTTACGAACCCCAGAGGGTATGTTTGAAATTACTAGCACAAAGCCAGCACAGAGCGAGCAGTTTGCAAAGTAGCACAGATATTACAGCTGGTCATGAAATGTGAAACAAAAATAGGATTGCCATATAACTGCATTGACACACTCATCAAGAGATTAGATGGAAGAATTTGCTTCAACAAAAAATTACGTACTGACACCCATTATTACAAAGCAAGTTCAATATAATTACACAGTTTGCTTCATCACAAACCCTCTCTTCAGTTTGCTGTGTCTAACAACGTTGTATGATTCAAGAGGAGGTATAGTAAACTATTGTAGCTTAGTTCCATATTTCAGCATCACTCTTATGTAAGCATTGTATCTAGTAAAGAATGAAATTGAGACTAAAAAATTGTCAAAGTGAGGTCTACATCAGACAACACTACTGGATGCAAGTTCATACCAAACCTCTTCCATGTATTCATGAATTGCTGTTCGAGCTTCTTGCAAGGCCAGTGTGGCTTCTTTGTAAGCTGCATCGAACTCAGCATGTGCTTCGGCAAGCTCCAAAGCACTGCTCTCTTCCTCGTGAGAGTGTGAACACTGGTGATGATGGCCTTTCTCATCTGCATCATGTGCCTGCTCACGGTCGAAGGGTTTGCCCGCTTTCCTCAAAACTTGCAGAGTCGCAGTCTGGGATAAACCATGGTTAACGTCAGAAGGAAATCATTTAACCCCTAAAGGATTCATGGTATTAACATGACAAATTCAATCAATCATATTGTGAAAATTTGATAATTCAAATTTTATGTCACTAGAATCAGTGAACAACATTGCTTGTGTTGGTCAAAAAACAAATTAAATTAAACAAAAAAGAGGTCCACAGAGAATTACTCAAAAGGCTGAAAAAAACATGAGGCCCAATTTGGGCTTCTTAGGGGTTAAACCAATAAGTTGGAAACTGATAACCCTGAACTCAATCCTTGAGAGAAAAGTCAAACTACACAACACAGGCCATCAAAGATTTTATCAAAAGGTTTTTTTTAATAATCTTCATGCGCAAAGAGATATGTTTTCTATTAGTCCTCAACTTTTTAGTGAAATTTACACAATGTTTAAGGTTGAATACCTTTCAAATATTGTATTAGTTCCAAAAATCTAATTATTTTGGGAGAGGTTCGAGTTTCCATGAGGAATTGTATGATGTATTTTCTGAAGTTTAAATTTGGAAATCTGACAAGTAAACATGCTTGGTCCGAGCTTGCAAAAGCAATGATAGACTCAATACTTGAAAAATTTAGGATTTGCAAATTGAAGCACTTGATAATCTTCATTCTTTTAATTGGGCTTAATGGCAAGGTACTCATCAAGCCTGTTGAATGAGGAATTGTTTTTTAACTCATGTATAAAACCTACTGGGTGTGTGTTCACTAGAATTCAAATTGCTATACAACACTTACCATTCTTAAATTCTGCTTCTCTTGAGCCTGCACGTCTTTGAGAATATCTGCAAGATCTTGCCTACCAACGTCCAGTTCTCGTAAAGCTGTTTGAATGTCAATCACCTGAGTTTCCACAATCAGTTAGAAAAGCCCTAAAATTGTATACAAACTGCAAAATGGTTTGATTCCAACCCCAACTCAGAGTACTCAAAGTGTACATTCCGAGTACGTTGCTGCATGAGCTTCTATTCTCTGCAAAGTCAAGAATTATGGCGACATACCCGTCTTGAACAGTCATTAAAAGCTGCGGTGATCCTGCCACAAAGCTGTTGGAAGGGAAGCTCTGACCCCGTCTTTAGATAATCCGATCAGCAGTTAGAGTATCCAACACAAAATACTCTCCAGAGAACAAATGAGATTCGCCACCAGAGTCGAGCTGCTCGGCAATGAGCTGCAGCTGGAGACTCCCGTGCTAGGCAAAAGCTACTTGCCACCCGAGTTGAGCTGCTCGGTAACGAGCTGCAGCTGGAGACTCCCATGCCGTAATAATTGCATGCATGCCCACCGATCACCTTTGGAAAACACTGGATCATCCGCCTACATTGCACGCCTCCAAAACGTTCACTTTAAGATATCACGTACACAACATGTCATATGCTGTATCATTCCCCACAGGGCGCAGGCTGGGATCGAAGCATCATTGGCCAGTACCTGGCAATCCTGATCAATGTACCTACATATAGGGCACAGCGGAACCTGGCGTCCCATGCATCACAGACTATTCAACTAAACCTCAGACTGCCTGCCAACCTGCCATAACTTGTACAATTATATAGTAAGCTGGGCGTGTCTAAGTGCATCCAAAGGAGGAAACATCAACCGATCCACAGAAGGACTCTGCCAGTTCTCAATCACTTCTTCTTCTTACCACCAATCAATGCATTAAATTCAGGTCAGTATGCCACTAGAGCAAAACTATACACTCAGGAAGAATGTCACCCACGAGAAAGCATGTCTACCCAATAAACATCAGAACACAATAAGTTGAAGAAAATGAGATGCAACACAATTCGTAAGGGCAGCTTAATAGACGATGATACCAACTAAAAACACGTTCCACTATATCCCCAGAAATCAATGAAATAAAAGCTTGCTTGCGCAATTCTGTGTGTGGTACCGAGCAACATTCAACAAATGCCATCAATAACACAAAATGCCAATTGGTTGTCTTGTCGGAGATCTCACATGCAAGAGATACATGCACCCTGTAATCTTGCTGCTCGGTACAGAGCAGCATCAAGATTGTCTTAAGCTGAATATTTCAGACCCAGGCTATAGCTTAATGTCACCCAAAATCATGCTGCTCGGTATCGAGCAGCATCATATGTGTCTTCGAGTAAACTCCTCAAACTCAGGCAAGAGCTACGTGCAACCCCTAATCGAGCTGCTTGGTACCGAGCTGCAGCAGGAGACTCCGGGCTCCACGTTAACTTATGAAAATTTGTCTGCGGCTAATAGATTCCTCACCCAGGCGAGAGCTAACTGCCAGCCCTTATCGAGCTGCTCGGTAACGAGCGACAGCTGAGGTCTCCCTTGAACATCGTCTTCTGCAGAATGCCCTTTCACGCCTAGACTACAATAGTGTGTCGATCCAGAAGGTGGATTACCTTCCTCCCCAGTACGATGGAGACATTATCTTTGAATTTCCACCTTTTGATTCCCATTCTCACCAAAGTGTGGCCAAACAACTTAGAAGAATGGACAAGCGATTTGATGGTCATGCTTGGACGCGGACCATCACGTCTAACATCATGAACGACTTTGGTCTTTCATTTCGTACTTCTAGTTGTTTAGGACACCTACATTGCAACAACGTGGAATGTGACTTCTTATCTCGTGTTCATCGTACCACTCCTGTAAACAAAACCGAATGGGAAGGCAACTCATCCTTGCCCTTTGAGGTGAATGTAGATCCTCCAAAGGGATCTACCGTGGTTTGTGTAGTCTGCAAAGTCTCGCCCTCCTGCATTACTTCATGTAGCGCTCGAATTTACTACGTTATTGGCACTCAATTCATGACAAGGACTTGCATACATTTTGGGACCCATCATCCTGTCAGCGCTGGTGATTACCGAGATGACATTGAACTGACTACAAGCTTGATCGGTGACCATGTGTAGCGTACGCCAATTGCTACAAACTCTGCAATTGTATTAGAGGCCAGTAAGGAGTTTGTTGGCGAGATGCTAGTTGCTCCAGAGGGTGCCCAACAACAAACTCTGGGAATGGTACAGTTGCTTCCCCTTTTCGACAGATGTAAGCACCCCACCTTACCTAATGTACGCAACAAAGTCTCAGGTTTCAAATACATGCATCGGTTTGGTGTGATGGACAACATCACTAAGCTTTGTGGGTCTAGCAATTGGCACTATGTCCAAGAGAATAAGTTCCCAGGCCAAGGATCCGATACAGACAAGGTATTTGTTTTTAAGATGTCGGAGTTGGGACCAGGTAGTGGCGTTGATCTTGTGAAACGAATGCAACCAGGAGGCGATCTGGAGAATTCTTGGCTCATGTTCGACCATGTCAAGCGGGTTCAAAACTGGACCACCATGGCGTGTCACGTCTACGATGCTACCTACTATCGTGTTATGACAATTGCAGTTTGTGACATGCAATCAGAGGATAGTGTTGCACAAACTGTCGTTTGGAACAACCTGAACCCTGTGATGGCTCGACATGACATCCCTAACCCTAATTTCAAGGGTTGTATGGCCGACAGTGCCCAGGCCAACTGGAATTCTATTCGGGTTGTTTATGGAAGCGGCAATGCATCTGTCCCTATGGAAAACAAGGAGAGAACTTATCTATTCCATTGGACGCAATCTTTGGAGAAGCACACTAAGGCCCATATTCGACCAGACCTTCAAGATCAGCATCGTATGCTCTGCAAGTAGTACAAGAATGCTAGGACCCTTGCCGAAGCAGAGAGCCGCTACTTGGCCATACGAGCTTGGTGGCTTTCCGAAGGAACAACTTCGGAGGATGGCCTCTCCTGCGTTGAACTTTGGCTTGCATTCTGGCACTTTAGATACCGCCAATGGGGAGGATTCATGCAACTGGTATTTCCTGAACCACTTCTTTACTTTCCCCTGCATGTATTTCTCCGCAGCATATTGATCTGGAATTCAATCCTTTCTTTGTGAACTATCACTAGCCAAACTCATTTCCCCCTTGTCTTCTGGACCTCTTTGAAAGCGAACTAGCTGAAATGCCTTCCTGCAACTTGGCAGAAACTGTACACAACAAGTGGTTGCAGCAGTCGGGCGACAGGGGCAAAGATCTATTCGTCGCAACCGTTGATGACTTTTTCCGTGCTTTTATGCAGTGTGTTGCCTATTACCAGTACCTGAATGGCGACAAAACAGGAACATGTCCATCAAAGGAAGAACTCAGGTTGAGGGCAGCGCAACGCTCGTCTGAAATTACTGGCAACACCAAGTCCCTCTACGAAGCAATGTCAAAGATGCCCGGAGCCGAGGATTGTTGCACCGGAACGCCGTATTTAGAAGGTGAGGAGATCTTCTTGTCATTGCAGCGAAAGGCTGACCTTCCACTTGGTTCCGAATTCGACTTGCATAGGCCTGATAAGATATCTATCTCGCGCCCACGTGTGCAAATGAAGTCTAGTAGGACCTCAAACGTAATCATTGATTCTCCTACTTCACTACAAGGGACGAAGCTATCGCGTGAGCCTTGAGCGGTGAGCGATGAGCAGTAAAATCAGGACTTTTGAGCACAAAAAGTAGGTCAAGCTTAGTCAAACTTTCTTAAATTAGTAAATATTCGAATATTCATCTAATTATAGTAAAATTATGTGACCTATTTCCGTGGAATTTACTTGACCTATAACCGTGGAAATATGGTTGGGTGATATTTTATGAGTAATAAATAAATGCAAATGCCAATACATTTCCAGTATATTGTGAAAATCAGAGCGGATTATATACAATATTTAGTTAGCCCTCAACATTGTTTTGGATTGAAGTCGTTCCATAATGAACAGAAAATCAGTGCAGAAAATTGTAGTGGCCCTTTTAGTCTCACTACTGCATTAATAAATCAAGAGGCGCTTACAGAGAATCCAAAATCAGAACTTGGTATCCTACGAGATAAGGTGGGTCAACAACCCACTCTCTAAAAACACGCTTCACTTCATTGAAACTAAAACTAGCAGCGTGCATGAATGTAAACCACAAACGACAGTGAATAAATAATGCATGTGCTTACAATTGGCCCACTGACCACGCTTTCCAAGTGCTTTGGTCGCCATTTCTTTGAAGTTGGGGTAGGTGCAAGCAGGTAGATGAGAAATTGTCAAGTGGTATTGCTGGATTTTGGGAGGTGTGCCGGAATCAACATAATACGAATGATATATCTCTATAATAACTAATGAATTGAAAATATTTCAAATTTGACATATAATATGATAATTAGAAAGAGGATAGATTTGCAATGTGTTAAAACGTGAACTAAGTACCTCACTATCTATGCCTTTGAGGTTTGATTAAACGAATTACAATCAACAAGTTACTCTATATTCACAGCAATCTCTAGTCCAATGTTATCATAATAGAGCAGTGCAATGGAGCACCCTTTTGAAAACTGAATCGAAAAATAATTTTTTATTTAGATCCATTTTTTAAGTAATGAAGGAATGACATTTGTATTCTATGAATTTTGGGACTATTGTGTCATTGCCATGTAAACTTAGTTTCTAATTGTAACTAAACTGTGGTCCCATTGCAAAAGGGTGTTAAGGAGCATTGCCGAGGGAGTGACTTAAGGAGCTTGAGCTCAGCTTTCTTCTGTATGTCATCCAGAAAGGTGAGTGTTCCGTTTGTAAATAGTGACTGCTGCTAAATGGATCCGCCCAACCAAGTAGAGTGATCGTTAGTATCATTGCTACCGACATGCAACAAAGTATAGGGACTGTATCAGTGCTGACTTTAATTTTGTTGGGTAGGTGAACACCATTTAAGACATCTTGTGTCCAACCTTCCCTTAAAAAATAATTCTCACAACGTTGATTGGATGTCATAGCATGTATTTTATTTTATTTTTCTCCTAGATTTTGGCTGCAATTATGTGGTCAACCTCAACTTTCTGGTCTCAATTTGGCACTAAAATGAAAAGAAGTGCCCTTGAAATTTGAAATTTTCATCTAGGGACAATGAAGTCACTCTGATTCTCCACCATACAAATTAATCTTTGCAAATTAAATTTGTGTTAGAATTCTCCTCTGTACTTTGATAGTCATGAGATGAACGAGCTTTGATAGAAATCAATCGAACAAAGAAACGAGATGTTTCCAGATGTATTGTAACAAAACAGAAAACGAGATGTTTCCCAATGTGTCGGAGTATACAGAATTGACAGACACGAACACTTATGTAGTCACTCCGATTGCCAATTCTCCACTCCTGTGTACAACGTAACACTGGTCCAATCAATTGACTTAAGCCTCAGCTTTCTTTTGAGAATTAATCATCAGTAACTACAGTTGCGAGTTAGGGCCAGATACAAATGAAACTGCAGAGTGAGGCCTCTCGGTACCGAAGAGGTACTCTGGTGTACTCTGGTATACCCCAGCTTTTGTAAAATGTCTTATTATAGGTTAAGTTGACTGTTACAAAATTCTCATACTCAGGTAAATAATGTGGCACATTATTCTTGTAAGCCAGTGGCTCCACTAGTAGAAATTCTGTGACCGGATCAACAAAAAACCAACAGGAAAGCGTTGGTCGCGTCTGTGACTTAGGACGCGTTGATCTGGACATGAATTAACAGAGAGTTGTTGATCCGTTCTGTTGATTTGGTCACAAAAAAAAAAAAAAAAAAAAAAAAAAAAAAAAAAAAAAACATTTTTTTTGCTGCCCCGGATTGTTCTGAAATCCGGGCAGCCCTAAAATCCAGGCAGCCCGAACCCAAATCTATCAAATGAATGCCCCCCGGGTTTGAACCGGGGATCTAGTGGCTACAACACACGACCTTCAACCATTACAACATGGCCGAAATTACTTGTTTGATTGTGGCTATTGTCACCTATTAAACTTTAATTGCGGTAAAGTCCAAAATCAGTGAACTTTGGCGGCTTATATCTCCTTCATATAGTGTCCGTTTTTAATGAAAATTGTTGTAAAAGTTGCGTCTTAAAGTCTAGTTTGTGTGGTAAAATTTTCACTTCAATCCAAGATGATTTGAATTTCTGAGAAGCATTTTACTAGAGGGGGTTTGGCCAAGAAACATTTGAATGTTAGTTTTTTACCACTTTGCAATAATATTCAACTTTTTGACATTTTATGCATGCATGTTATTTTTAGGTTGGATTCCAATTTAACCCCTATATGCCTACAACCCTCTCCATATTTTGAGAATTGTAAAAATCGATGCCTTATAATATGAAACTAAGAGGGGTATTTTGAATTTCATGTGTGAATAAAAGTTATATATTATGAATTTAAGATTCTATGAATTTATCCATTTGGTTAGATCTATGGTTACAATTACCAATATTTTCTATAGTATTTGAAACGTAAAGTTCAAAATTCTATTGTAATTTGATTGCGAGTAAGATATTGACAATTTGTGAATGAAATTGGTTGTGATGAGTTGAAATGTAATATTCTAAGTATAGTGATTTTGAAATTTTTTGGGTTACTTAATTTTACCATTTTACTATTTCAAGAGCATTTTTGCACTATTTTGAACTAAGATCTTAAATTTTTTTGATAAAGCATTGCAACCTGAAATGAGACATAATTTTTACAAATCATCCCCTTTGTAATCAGTTCGCACATGCATGAAGCTAACTTCCTATTAAACCTATAGTAAAAATCCACATTGCAAAAAGTACATGAAAGGTGAAAAAACGTGGATGAAATTTGTACAATGTCCAAAAAATAAACGCTTTGACAGTTAAGGGTTCGTTCTAGTCGTTGATGTAAAACTTATGCATGAGTTTGAATTTCCAAGCCATTTTGAACATATAAAGTTTATGTATAAAAAATATTTTGTACCAATATTTCCTAAATAACTTTCTAGTTGGAAGTTATTTGGTTAGAGTAGGTTTAGTAATATCATTTCAAAGTGCTAAATATTTTGAATTTATTTCATATATAATGTGGATTAGAAATTGGATTTAATTGTCTTCATTATTTAATGATTGAATTTGAAAGCTAGGGCATCTCTCTTTTAATTGAAAAATGTTGTTGACTCACCACCATTCACCATTTCAAAGTTTGAAAATTAGTCTAGGTTTAAAAATCAATGAAAATATATGATTTTTTTTACTTTTAGGACTACGCTACAATTTTCATATTTCCTGAAGCTTGAAACCAAGTAGTATAATATTTATAATAACATACATTGTTATTATGTTCTTATAATATACACATTGTTAATATGTTATTACAATTCCATTATTATAAGGTATTACTTATAAAAATATTCCTAAATAGTCAAAGAATATTCTAAGAATTTTTCAGAATGCTATAACCTATGCTGAAAAGATTCCAAAAGGATTCCAAAAAAGATTCTTAAAAAGATTCTAAAATGATCCCCAGACAGTCCAAAAAATATTCATAAAAGATTCTTTGAAGATTCTTTAAAAGATTCCATATTTCCTAAATTTCTGTTGATTTGGTCATTGCACTACTCAAATCAACAGAAAGTAAGTACGCAATTTGTTGGTTTTTACAAAAAGTTCAAAAATCAGTGAAATCGGTCATTGTAGTGCGCAAATCAACCGAAATGCGTTGGTTTTGTGTTGATTTGGACAGCGTTTTCTAGTAGTGCTCTGATTGAATTCCTTTTTCATGGGAATCTGAAATAGTGTAAGTAAGCTTCCACTTATTTTCTGGGATGATGAGAGTTGGTCCACTCATGAATCATTCACAACGAGAATCTAATCTTGTAAACAGTCCCCGGTCCCGCTTGACTTCGCATTCGATCGGTTGGTTTTTTGCAAGTAATAATCCCAAGGTCAGTGACGTACTCGTTCCATGAGATCTGATTGGTACAAAATGATTGCAACAGGGTTTTATGATCTTTACAACGGCATAATAAGTGTGTGAGGACCCCGAGGAAGGACATGTGGTTTGACAAGAAAGCCCAGTTGAGCCATATGTTTTGAGTAGGTTCTATGTGGACTTTCTTTCGTTCAAATTTGATCAACACATGCAATGTTCTTCACTAATTTTACTGATATTAGATTCTGGACCTGTCATGTTGAGAGAGCCCCTCGGTACCGAGAGGGACCACGTTACTTTTTTTCGAATAACATTATCGAACTTGATGTCAGGATCGAACAAGAAAATATACTTATCTTATGCACTTGTCTCGGCTAATGTACAAAGATAGCTCTGGTACATCACATAATTTTCAAGACATAAAACCTATGAATGAACCTGATTTTTCCTGATTCTTGAATTCTCGAGTATTTGCGCGGATTCAATATGGCACTGTAAGCAACATCGTGATTTGCCGTTCAATGATACTGTTCACAATGCCCCAGAAACTTAGATCTAGTGAATAATAAAAATGTAGTGATACTTTCTAAAGTGAGTTGTTAGCAACCATGATTGATCTTTGTTGCTTAATAGCTCTAAAATAGTTAATAAGCTCCAAAAATTCCATTCATACTGAACGATGGTGATGGTCTGGAGAGTAAATTGCAGCTGTATGAAGCGCCTAACAAATGTTAGGAGAACGAGGTGAGCCTTCTGGAGTCAAATTTTCCATAAGGAGACGTGAAATTAGTATCAGAAAAATAATGAAACGTACTAATACTCTAAAGGAAGGTGTCAGCAACCATGGTTTTATAGGCCAAAATTATACTCATGCGAAAGGATGATGATGCTCTAGAAAACAAATTGCAGCGGCATGAAAGCTCTGAAGGGTGGGAGAGGAACGATTCATAAAATAAAAATTGATAAGAGATCCAATTCCAGAGGAGTTATTACCACTTCCAAATGGAACTAAAAAATGTAGCGCCTAGAATCGTTACTTTTTTTTGAAGTTTGTTGGCTTTCAGTTTGTCTCTCAGTACCGAGAGGATCGATGTCCAAAATTATGAAGTGGGCCTCAAGGGTTTAGGGCCTCACATCTATTAGTATTCGCTGCCTCGTATTCCCTTTGTATTCACTTGGATTGAATGAACATCTGCATGCCTGCTTGATCTCGAGCATTATCGACCTCGGGATTTGCATTATTGACCTCGAGACAAAATGAAAATTTTGTTAATTGCAAGTCAGATGAACCATTCAGTAACTAAAAATAATTTTTTCACAATAGATTATATCCAAAGAATGTAATACAATAGATTATACCCAAAGAATTGATGTTTTGATGCTTTGAGAATTTCAGAGCTGATGCTTTGATGCTTTGAGAATTTCAGAATTGATGGTTTTATGCTTCCAGAACTGTAAGACGAGAGCTGAAGCAGAGTTTTCAAATTCGATTGCTTATGCTGATGCTGGCAGTCTAGGGTTTGGGAATAAGGCCATTCGAGCCCCTCGGTACCGAGAGGGACCTCTCGGCATGTCCATCGAAGTTCATGATTGGACTGGATGGGGTCTATGGGTACCAAGAGGGTACTGAGGACCCTTGTCGCCATCGTGTATTTGGCACTTGAAGCCCAAAACTATGCCACAAACAACTCTCTCGGTACCGAGAAGGACCTCATTCCCTTGATAGCGATTGTGTATTGCCTCCCTCAGAGTTCTGGACAGCTTCTAAAGTATAAATTTTGGAGGCTTGTCTTTAGAGAACTTTGGAATCACACTGAAATTGGTCTCTCGGTACCAAGAAGGTCTAAGTGACCAATTTTGCCATCAGATTACTACAAGAACAGGATCGTAGGGCTGTCTTGGAAGGTATTATAGGGCTGTTAGCTTCTTTTGCAATTTCTGACTACAGTTTTTAGAATTTTGGGCGTGTAATATACCGTTGGAAAGGTATTGAAAATACCTTTCCAATGGTATATTACATGCCCCAAAATTCAAAAAATTGCAGTCGGAAATTGCAAAAAACAGTGGCTACTTGCGTAGTGGGCAATGTTGCAAATTGTGCCCAATTCGACCTCTCGGTACCAAGGGGGTACTTGGAGCTCCATAGGCAGCATGCGGAAGCTTTTTGAATGTTGTTTTTGAATTGGAATTAATACTCCTTCAACTGCCATTTATTTCCCATTTAGTCGAGTTCTCGCCTTCTGAGAGCCTCACGGTACCGGCAGGCTCAATTCCCTCCCCCACGTTAGTTGCGATTTTGGTATCTCTCTACAACGGTTGTACTATGTCTTGGTAATATGTGTCAAAGACTAATGTGATGCATTAAACTACAGGATTTTGATGAAGCCCTGCCACACAATGGATGTCGGGACGATTCCCAGGGCAATGACGGATTGTCAATTGATGACACTGAGGTCCAATTTCAAAGGAAACATAAACTGAATTCAAATGCTGTAATCCAGAGTCTTCTCTTTTTGCCTGAAACAAAGAAGTATCAGCTTCTAATTCCTCTATGCAGGATGGTTGCTCTTCCTCTAGTAAGGTCGATTCTTCAGTCGGACATAAAGAGGCTTGAGCAAGATTTTTGGTCTGGCTATAGGGGTGGTGATTGATGTTTCTATGTTTCCATTGCTTATGACCATGGCGCTTCTATGGATGTTTCTGAGGATCTTATGGGCACTTGGAATAAGCACTGGATTCAGAGAAACTCAGAATTTGAGGAGTTCTTGAGGCTTCATCCCGACCTCTCAATTATTTCATACAACACCAGAGCCCACTGTAGCAAAGCCTGAGAAAGGCAAGCGGGGTAAGAGAAAGGCTTCCGAATCACATGCTGCCGCTGGCTCTTCCAAGAAGTCCAAGCCAAAGCCTCGAGATACAGCCCCACCCCCCGTCGCAGTCGCTCCAGTACAAGTACCTTCTGCAGAGATCGCCAATGCTAAGCGATCAAACTTCCAACCCTTTGTGTCTTCATTGAATTTTTTGTCGTCCCAGGTTGTTGCTCAGTGTTCCCTCGGTGCTCGCAACCACGGCATCCACTCCCAAGCTCTAGTTCTCAACGAGTCCCTCATCTCACTTGGGGAATTGAAGCTCAAGAGCGACTTGACACCAGCTCCGTGGACTCAAATTCTAGAGTTTGCTAAGAAGGTCTTTTCCATAATTTTGTATTCAGATGTCATAATTGTTGCTTCATATATTGGGAATATTTGCACTAAATTGTTTCTAACCTTGAATACCTCGGTTTTAATTGCTTCCAGGTGGGGAAATCAAAATCTCGCAAGTTAGGGGGCGTGGTGAATCCCGATGCATGCCTGGATATGCTCATTGCGGATATCCCGGACAACCTTCCTGTCCCTGGCATTTCTAATCCGTCCACTACAGTTCCCGACTGGAACAAGACCAATGTTGACGACTTTGTGGAGATCCTGTTTGCCTATGCCGTGCAACACTTGTTCGATGATGGAGCTATCTTAATGTTCCTTCTTGAGAGTCCTTCTATACGCAAGGATGTGCTTGGTTGGGCTACTGAATATAGCTACAATATGTACAAGGGTTGATGGGGCATTAATAAGCTTCGACTCACCTCCTTTAGAGGCCCTGCGTGCACGGTAATGACTTTGTCACCTCCCCTACATCCTTCTCCATTATTCATTAATTTCTTCCACCCGTCATGATTTCTTGTATCATTTTAAGAATTCCATTTCAACTATGCCAATGCAAACACGACGCTTTTGGGTATTGTTATTTGTCTAGGAGAGCATCAAGGACACTCTAGGTCAGTCCAAATTTGTCCTGCAAATCATTCCTGAAGTGCAGGACGCAGAGATTGATTTAGAAGTTGATGATCTCCTACACAATTTCACCACTTCCAAAAGCCAATTGATGAATGGGAGTATTCCGTGGAGGGGTGCTCGTGAGAAGGATCCCTGATTTCTGCAAGTCCTCATCGAAGCTTCCTCTAACCTTGGAGATGTGGTACTGGATTAGAATGCGTCTACTGGTGAGTGTACACTAGAGAAAATTTGATTTTGGCATCACTTATACTGCATGGAGTCATTCTGAATTACTGTGCACTGGATCTACTTTGCAGGAGCCTCCATTCATGCTTGTCGCATGACTGGACGCCATATCATTGCCCTAGAGCCTAACTCCGATATCTTCAAAGGAGTGCTTGAGGCACTCATGGACCTTAAGATTTCCCCTTCTTCATCTAATATCAAGAGGGCACCTCCTCTTGCCATCAACGACGACGACGTCCCCGCCGTGAAGGTCAAACGGCCGAGATTCTGTAAGTAAGTTTAACTCAATTCTTGCTTCATTTACTTCACTACTACTATCTTCTGTCTTCTATCCTCTCTTCATTGACAATTACGGAACGTCTTTTCCAATTTCTGATACACTACTCCCTTCAATGATGCAGAAGTACAAGGGTCCGTGGTATTCGAGGTCTATTGGAGGATATCAAAAGTCCCGATGATTCATTCGTTCTACCTTGCTATATACAGCCATTAGCTCATGCCTTTGTAGAAGAACCTCCCGAAAGCTCTAGTGGTATACAATCAAAGTCAAGGAGAGTTGGATTCGGAGTGCATAGGTTCTTAGATTTGGATGCAATTTTGGTTTCTCCTCTGGTAGTTCTCCTAGTTCTAGCGACTCCTTGGATTATAGTTGACTATACTGACAATTTTCAAATGTATATGTATTTCTACCATCTCTACCGGTTGGAAATTCTATTTACATATTGTCCAAAATAGGCCCGTATCCACGTTTGTATTCCAATGCATTATTTGTATCCATTGACTGTGATTCTCACAATGCCTACATTAATTGACATGATATTTCAATGTTTTGTTCTTTGTTGTGTCTAATTTCCTATGTACCAACATCAACATTCAATATAGATTCTAAACCACCTAATTGGTATGTACATCTCGGGTGGAAACTCCCACCAAACAATTACCCTATAGCCACGGAAATAGGGTCTTTTATGTGAATTGAGTCGGAAACATTTTCCAAAATTCATCTTCGGACCGCGGTTATAGGGCATGTTTCACTGAACATAGTCTCCAAAAAAACTATGGAGTTACCGCTCACTGCTCACTGCTCACCGCTCACTGCTCACACGACAGCATTCCTGGGCGCACCACGTGACTGCAGTTCAAGAAACCGTCTGCGACGAAACTGAATGGCATATTGCTCGACTGCCAAAGTCACCCGCAAAGGCCTGCTTTGCCCAACAAGCTCTGACGAAGAAGAAGTGTACAACTCGTATAGTTCAGGATGGAAAGAGCACTGCTGCACCAACGTACACGGGCATGATGAATAATTATCGGAAGAACAAGACGGAGCGCATGCAATTCTTCTTCTGCAAAGATGATATTGAGAGATGTGTGAAGGGGATCCGTCGAAATTGGGTTATATCTAGGCCTGAAGTCCCGGACATTTGGCCTTTCAAGATCGGCACTAATCTAACCCGGAAGGAGGTGTTGCAATTAGAAGATGTTGGGTTCCGTCTTCCCCAACGCGAAGATATCTCACCGAGGAGGCTCTTCACTGATCAGCACCTTCCTGTGGACCTGGCTGCGTATGTTACCCCAGCGTACCCGAATGAGTTCCCAAAACGAAGGTCTGGCAAGAACATCTGTCGCAATATGAAGGCGCCCACGACGTGCCACTCCAATAATTGTGCTTCCGCCCTCACTCTAAAGGGCCAAGTTCAAAAGGTCAGCATGATCCCAACTCCAGCCCTTGGATGCATCGTCACCCTTGATTCCAGCACTCCACCAACTGTTCAGCAATACTATTTGACTATATCTCAGCTGCCGGCCTGTACCTGCCCTTATTTCAAGGAGATGGCCACCAAGGCTCTCGGAAAGCGTGGCCACTAGGCCAATTGCAAGCATCTTTACTTTGTCTTCACTAAAGTATGTGGTCTTGATCCCGAGGTAGACTACTTCATCCACGCTCCCAGTTTCAGTTTCAATGAAGTGAAGCGCATCCTCCAAAGTGGGCTCTTGGCCCCCTCGACTTCTTAGGATATGGCATTCCTAGGAGCAATTATTGATGTATTTTCATTATCATGACCAGAATTGATTTTGGTAGTGAGACTAAAAGGGCCACTACTTCTCTTTCGATTTTTATGTGTACGGTGCATGTATTACTTCCACTCTTCATTTTGTGTTTTCTACCCTAAACCACCATCACCTACCCTAACTTTGGTATCCTCCAAAGTCAACCCTAATACTCCAAGTTTCTACTCTGTATATCACGATGGTACTAAATTTTTTTCCCTTGCGATGCCTTAATACGAGACCGTTCTGGCAATATTTTTCACTTCTCCATGCCCCATTCCGCGGTCATAGGGGATAAATATTCCGTGGTAATGGGTCCCTAAAATCCCTAAAAATAGCCTAATATTCAAATATTTTCTAAATTTAGTATATTTGACGAAGTCAAACCGGACTTCATCGCTCTAAATTCTGTGCCTCACTGCTCACCGCTCACTGCTCATTGCTCACAAACTAGCGTCGTTGGTCTTGCACTGCAGGGCCTTCTATCGGAGGATCCTCCGATAGAAGTAGTGCACTAAAATTAGGCGAGCTGTACTGGAGGATACTCGGATAGTGCTAGTGACTTGAACTGGATGCGTCGTCCATCGGAGGATCCTCTAATGGAGCTATTGTCCTGCATTGATGGTGGACTCTATCGGAGGATCCTCCAATAGAACAAGTGTCATGTAATTGAGCTGTTCTCAGTTGGATAATTATCTTACTTGTTGTTTTCTGTGGGCAGTTATTCGGACATGGATTACTTCCAAAGGGACTCCGCATCGGGGTGGGACCACAGAACGACACCTTCGGACACTAGACATGGTTCTTGTGAGCATCGCATCCCCACGGCGATGTAGGGACATCGATGTAGGCAATTGAATAGATGTACAACTTATATCGCAAGCATATATTCATTTGTACTTTAAGTGCTTAGCTTCCGGTGCAAACCAGCGTTTCAATTTTTATTGGCTCTGACCATAGGGAAAAGGCATTGCAGGGACACTCATATTTTTGGGCTAAATACCACTGTAGCAAATATATTATGTCCATGATTCCATTGAACTGCATTCACGCCCTTCACATGTTCTATTCCAGTCAGAGCTCCTCGGAGCGTAGCTGCTTGTTTAGTTTATTTTACTTTATTTGAAGAAAATCACAATTTGTATTTAAAACAAGCTGTCGGCCTACGTTGGTCGGCGCGCTTCTCCAATGCGGGCATTAAGTCACTGCAATATCTTCTTCTTCTTATTATTATTATGTGCTTGTGCTTTGATCTCTGAGATCTTGTTGAGCTGCCCCTCTAGGTTGCCATTACGGTAGGATGTCTTAAAACCACCACCTCCCCCAATTATGACATGTAGACCTTTCTTGGGGCCACCACAGTTGAGACCCAAAACCACCAATTTCACTATTCAAGTAGACCAATGGCACGCCAAGCATTGCGAAGAAATAGTTGGTGGTTTTGGATATCATTATGAGTGAAAGTTAGCACCACATGGTGTGAACATGGGGAAACCTAGAGGTTTGATTTGGGTCACAGGTTACTTTCCACTTTGGAATTTTGTATAAAATTGACAAATGCGAATTAGGTGTTGCAAATTATTGCAATCCTCATCAAAACCTATTTCGAATGCGGCCACTTTTATAAAAAAAAATTAGCACTGCCAAAAATAGGCCAGATTCCTTAAGTTGGTGGTATTCAGACAATCAACCTTACTTCGGCCTTCCTGTAAAACAAGGTAGCTACTGATTTTGCATGGATGATGATGTCGGATATTCTGCACATTCTCATCAAGGGCAAGGCAGAGCCAATGAAGGCTACTAAATGTTTTGCCAGGCCATGCAAGCTCACGGCATAGTTTCATACGGTTCTGGACCAATGGCAGGGTCAGTTAAAGGATGGAGCCACATAAGAGCATCCCCAGTCGTCCCCTAACCTGTAAGCCCCTAAAGGTCCTTCGACGAACAGTTCCAGTACAATTTCAGGTTGAGTGGAATTTTGGTCGACCTGTAACCTAGGTTGATTTTTCTATTTCTGGTGTGATTTTGCTATTTCTGGCACTTACAGGTTGATCAGAAACAGCCTGAAATTTACAGGTTGATGGCCCTTTAGAGGTCGTGGCCTGGATGAGAAAGATGTTTAGAGGTCACCACTGGGAGTTTACAGGACCCTTAAGCCTCTAACCCGGATGAAGCCAGATGGAGATTTAAGGGCTTAGGGGACGACTGGGGATGCTCTAAGTTCAGGGTAACCAGCCAGTATGGTTAGAACCCAAGTACCCAACCATGGTGTGGTTGTGGCAACGTAACTGCTGGCGTGCCACTTGTCATGCTTGGACGTGCGTTGTACCCAACCATGCCCAGGGTTCCTATTTTGGGCACGTCTTATTCTCATTTTGCAATATGCCTTGAGCCCCCAGATGGTCCCCACAACAACAATAGCATGAAGCCTTGTTTTTTGTTGTTCAGTCAAACAGTGAGAGAACTGACAGAGAGACTCAAAGTTCACGCCAGCTGAGTGAGTTTCAACTCTTGAATTGCACGATTTATTTTAAATTATTTATTTATAAAGAAATTACAAAATGGCCTTGTTAGCAAGTTACCATCAGGATCATGTATGGTAACTTGTCTGTATCCATGCTCAGTGAGCAGGAAGAAAAACTGTTGTTTACTATCTTTGTATTAATCAAAATCAATTGCGCCATTGGTCGTCTGGTTCTCTGTGTGATCCAAAGGTTTATTCCGGGGACAGATGGCATACCGCAATACGCAAAGACGGGAACATTCCCTAAGTCCATGTACAGATCATCTATCAACGCCACATAACTCAAATTGGGAGCATGACAAGCTGCAGCATGCCACTGAGGTGGCAAACTTAGTTCTAATGAGCTTTACATTTGGGAGGCGGCACTGAAGAATAAAGTTATTTAAATGGGATCCCACTCTCATGCTGTTGACAAGTGGCAAACTCGTTGGCCTTGATATTCTTTTTATTTTTAAAACTTTTTATTACACAACTGGAGAACTATTTCACCGTGATTGGGCTACGTAACATTGTGTAAGTAGAATGTCTTCTAACCGTTAATAATACACCCAAAACCAATGTGTAGGCCGACCCACAATGGTTAACAACCAAACTCGATGTCACTTGTGTAGAAATTTCTATCAACCAATCAACTTCTTGCACTATTACCTATATTAGTCAATTTCAAGAAGCAACGTGGAATCATATGTTCACAGATTTGGAATAGTCTAGTTATTGGTTTTGGGTGATGACTAACTTCTTGCTTTGAAAACCTGTAAAATTTTCATTCTATAGCATAAAGTTTTGGAAAAACATTGCATTCTTCGTGATTTCTATTTTTCTATGAAGGAGAAATACTATTCATCTTCTACTCCCACCGCACGTAAGCTATAAAGTTCAAGTCACCCGTTATGGGTATTTCGACATCCACCTTAAAATTATAAATTCCATCCACGGGTGTGTGTTTAGTCAACCGTAGTTCATACGACCATCAATGCAAGTTCTTCAACTTCTCCAAGTTGGTAATTCCATAGTATTGGACAAAAGCTCTTCATAATTTTGAACTTCCCCTAAAAAATGTATGCTCTCTACAAGTTCCTATATGACCTTTCCTTTTGTCACGTCATTATAACGAAGCAATATCAAATCTCCAAAGGTGAGGGCATGCACAACCCTTTGTAGCCTAAATGGTCCTCCACTATGACCAATTGCATTCACCATCAACTCCCACTCCCCTCTGAAGCACCAAGTATCAATGTAGATCCATCCAAACACCAAAAATTCAATTACATCAGATGCACCACAAGAGAATGAGACGTAGTTGTGAATCTCTTTAAAATCACACTTACTAGTGTCGTTTTGCCTTAATTTCCAGACACGGCTAAGCAGTTGAGAGTCCGTCACATCAGCTTGCCGTGTCGGGCCTCATTTATGCCGTCTCCAACGCTTCACGCTCACCTCATCGTGATTGCTCCCACGACAACATCCCATGCCGATAGCAGACGGAAGGACTAATCAAGGAGGGCATAGTACAAACACTCTCATCAAAATTCTTCTTGTGAGTGTACTGTACACAAGGTTCTTTAGCCCTTGCAAGGGTTCACCCATTTGCTCTCACTTCATCAAAGATAAAAAGTTTCAAAACATGTGATTTTTAAGGCGGGGCTGCTGTGGACTTCCGACTCTTCACTGTCATTCTGTACCTAAAAAATTAGGTAGCATGTCCAATATTCTAGAATCCGCTAGGCACCAATTCTTGTTCCTGGGTGCAGCTTACAAGGGCTAAACATCCTTGTGTAGATTTATTTAAATTTATTTTCACTAGCAAATAGGTTAGGAAGCATGTAAAGATTACCTTTCCAAAATTGAGGAAATAATTTACATGATATATTATTACAATGGTAAAGCTCTCTAGCCTGGCTAGGGTTTAGCCGGCAATGTTACATCTGTCCTATATACGTGGACCCTGATTCAAGAATAACTGGATTGAAGTTTAAAGTCAACATGGAGCCACCGACCATCAAATTAAGTAAGCATAATTCAAAGCTATAAGTTATAACTATGTATGTACTTCTGTAAGCACCACATTTTTAATACTTTTTACTATATGATATGTCATATTCATATAGAATACTTGAAGTAGTTGTTGCTGTTGTTGACTCATGCAACAATCAGTGTTTTTCCTGTGTGTTTCTTTCTTGAAGCCTAATTGGCGACGTAAAAACTTTAAAATCGGGAAAGAATAGAGTTTTCCGCAAACTTGATGCCACTTACAGCCTCAGTTTTATTGAAATTTTGGGAAACGTAAATTGAGTGAGGTTCATTAATTAGCAAAAAACAGAGCATGCGCCGGATGAGCCGGCCGGATGAGCCGGTGGTGGAGACAGAAGCATTGATTTGGATTTGGCAGAAGCATAAAGCTAATTTGGGGACATCATAGGCGGAGTCAAAGCTGAGGGCTTCCTGAATTAACTAAAATTGGTTGGATCAAAAAAACTAAGGGTCTAAAGTTTTTGGGCACCATTGTTGAAGCCTTGAAACTTCACACCTCCAGATTTTTAAAAGCAATTGACACGTCTACTTTTATTGGGTTCTCAACCATAGTTTTGACAAATTTTGGTCCAGTCACCCCCTCTTTTACAGACTTTGCGGATAACTCTAATATTTGGCGAAATCTTAAGCTTACAATCGTATTTTGATAGAATTTCTTTATATTTTGGTAGTTTTCTTCACAAAATTTGGCTATCTTCACAAAAAAAAATATAGAGAAAATCTGGCGAAGAATTTCAAAATTTTCTCATTTTTCTCCTTAACAAAAAGAGAAATGTCTTATTTTGTAGAGAAATCTGGCGAAATATAGCCAGGAAAAAACAAGGCTAGCGACAATGGGCTGCGCAGCATCAACTGTGGTGACACCATAACAGTATAATGGATGATGTAAGGCTAGAGACAAGCCACCGACCATAATCTGAAACACGATTGCTATACAATTATACGAGCAACCGCATCTCTACACACAAGTATAATGAGAAAATGGAACTTTTATGCAGAAATTGTTCATGGAGAACTCAATAGACAGTCTAGTTTGATGTTTATACTTTATTCGATAAAAAAAATGTGCACAAAGCTTTCTAGGGTGAAGTTCAGGGAGGGAGTAGTTGAGGAGTTGTGAGCTAAAACTCGTGCACGGTATACCATAACATTGTTAAGCCCTAGACTTTGTACCCCTACTAGAGTTGTCAAGATTCTCTTGGATGCTCTCCAATACTCTTGGATGCTCTTTGTTTTCACATCTAAAGTTTGTCTTATTTGCTTGGCTCCTACTAAATTCCCTCATAGAATGGCAAGTGTCATCTTTCACTCTAGCTCTAAGGAAAGTTATTGTATCAATAAAAATCAAACCAAGCAGTAGGCGGTGTAAAACCCTATTGTTATAGAATATAGCGCTTTAAAATACATAGCATTTACAACAATTTTTTATTGTAGGTAAGTAGCAAAATATCTTAAATTAGAATCTATTTTTTGGGGAAATTAGAACTAATTCTCGTTGACTTTCACATAAATTACTTTTGAAATCTTTGTAGTGTAGAGAATTCACCCATCTTCCTATTTCTAAATTCTTTTTGGGTATTCAAGTGTGAGTTTTAGGAGGGGAAAGAATTGGACTTGTAATCAGATTCATTTTAAGTCGCTCCCAAATGATATGGGATGCGAAGAATTTGCAAGCCCATGTGAATTCTCACTACCCACGATTTCGGTGCCCAATTGAGCATAGCAAATGATCTTATTTTGAAAAGTGTTCAATTAAGAAAAGTTAGATCATCGAATCATGTTCCACCTCCAAAAAGGATTTTGTGATATGAAGGTTCTTTTTGCATGAGATATGGATAAAATTCAATAAGATTGTGACTTGGATTGTGAAGAATGTGCATGAACTGAGTGTTAGAAAAATGGTGTTGTGATTAGAATTTTGAAGCTTGATTGTGCATAATAAACTAATTCATTTTGAATAGTGTTCAACTAAGGAAAGTTGGACAATCAAATAATCTTACACTTCCAAAAATAATTTTGTGATTTGAAGTTGTGATGCTTGAGTTATGAACAATTTTGAAAAATGGAGGTCAACTAGTGACAAAGAGTGAGATAACAAGAAGTGAGAGGAGTTGTGTATATCCACCAACATGCGTTGTTGGGGGGGGGGGGGGGGGGGGGGGGGGGGTTTGCTCCAATTGTTTAGGGTTCAGCAGCCACAACTGAAGAAAAAGTAGAAGGAAAAAAAGACAAGGAAGACAAAAAGGAAGACAAAAGAAAGACAAGAAGAAAGACAAGAGGGAGACAAGAAAGAAGACAAGAACGAAGATAAAAAAGAAAAGATAAAAGAAAAGGTAAATGAAAAGATAAAGAAAAGATAAAGAAAAAATAATTAAAATAATTATTTATTTACATTTTAAGTGATTGTAGAATGACAACATTGATGTTTTTAGAAAACTTTTTAACCAACTTTTTTTAAAGTCAAGTTTGTTTATGAAATGAGCGCACTTGGCCAAGTGCAAAAATAGCGAATTGCGTGTTTTAGTGCACTAAACTTCGTGTAAAGCACAAGGCTTTACCTCCCACATAACTTGCATTTATGAAATGTAATTCACTTCTACACATTCTTACTGACATGCATAGGGGCAATATTGGAACTAGTGGTAGGAATTGTAATTGGGTACATGGACAACAATGGGTCTCCTACCGTAATAGCATAAATTATTTTTTTGATTCTAGATCAAAGGTGGAAAGACTTGAGATTGATATAGAATTTAAAGATTTTAGAATGTATTGAATTTTGCATAATCATATGTTCAAATATCAAGCTAGTATCATGGCTAGTGTTATAGAGACAAAGCCTCTCATAGAATAGGATTTTTTTTTTTTCTTTCAGATTTTGCTACGTCCCAATTGAAGGAATGAATGTGAAGAGGATTTGTACACCAGGATTGTCATATAGGGACGATTTGAACGTATTCTTTAAATGTGGATGGGAAGAGAAGACTATCTTTTTTCCCTATTGGAATTGGAAAAATTAAAGTTTTGATGAGAATGTTTTGTGAATTTGCTCATATATTCTTTAAAAATGCTTGAATTTTCTCGAATATTTCATTATAAAGCGTATTAGAAGCTAATTAGATGATCAGGAAACCTGTCGACAATAGTGTGGAGCGGCCCTTAGAGTCGGGGGTGCTTCTTCATGCAACAAAGACCTAGCATCTATTCAGCGTAGGTATAGGAGCAAATCAGTCCACGCGGAAGCCATTTATAGCAACAGAAAAGATCGCCTCAATCAGTGGTATCCAATGAGGCGATGGCAATTTATTGTGTGCCATGCAATTTAAAAATCTCCTAACTCAGGCAAGGCAACTGAACTTCAGGCATTGCCGCCAGCCAATTTGCCAGGTAGGCAAGAATGCAACTCAAGATACCCACTGACAATGCAAAAATGTCAATGCCAAATGCCTGTATACACTACCGGTACGACTACTGTAATAAATTATTGTTCAGAACTTTCTCAGGAAAGGATGACGGAGGATGAGCATCAAGTCAAGTTGTGAACACCTGGTCCGTTGACCCTGCTACTGTACGACTATATATGATCAGTCACTGGGTTTATATATCTATATATATCAGTGAATGTGGGGAATATGTGGCTCATTAGCAAAAAGGCTTGTGGGAATTTTTTTTCAGCAATAGAGTTAACCGAAAAGAAGGCCATGGAACATGCCTTTTCAACCTTCTTTCAAGGGCTCTTTTGAGCTCCCTTGAGCTATGTTTGGGTTGAATAGTGTCGTGTCATAACTTGTCCCTTTGTGGGCCATGGGCTTGGAGCTTTGGTAGGAGGTGTGGAAGTCATTGCGAGGTGTGGAGAATAATGACAGTGGCCTGTTTTAGATTGTCTCCCAACTCACCTTGAACTAGTTTTCGGTTTATTTATATTTCAATATGAGTTCAAGAGGAGTTCAAGAGGAATTTGCTAAAACTTTCCTCTTTGAGCTGACTTTTCGGTTAACTCTATTAACCTCTGACTGCCTGAGCGTCCATTTTTTGGACGATGTACAGA
This sequence comes from Pohlia nutans, assembly GCA_022496805.1. NCBI lineage: Eukaryota > Viridiplantae > Streptophyta > Bryopsida > Bryales > Mniaceae > Pohlia > Pohlia nutans. Next base: position 20,996,440 of record CM040097.1, read on the forward strand.
TTTCATCCAGAATTTCTCATCCGTCATGCACTTTTTGCATTGTGGAATTTTTACTGTAGATTCTATGGGAAGTTAGCTTCATGCACATGTGATCCGATTAGAAAGGGGATGATTTGTGAAATTTTTATGCCTCATTTCATGTTGTAGAGATTCACCCAAAATTTTGAAGATTTCAGTGTTAAAATGCTCTAAAAAAAGTCAACTCATAAAATTAAGCAACCAAAAAATCTCCAATAATCACTACACTTACAGTATTACATTTCAACTAATCACAAAAAATTTCATTGGTAGATTGTCAATATCTTATTCGTGATTGAATTACAAAATAATTTTGAATTTCACGTTTCAAATTTTAGACAAAATTATTGGTAATAGCAATCATAGATCTAACTGTATAGATAGAATCTAAAATTCATAATGTACAACTTTTATTCATATATCAAGTTCAAAATATCCCTCTAAGTTGCAATTTATAATGCATCTTTGCAAAACTGCCGAATTTGGAGAGGGCTTTAGGTATTTAGGGTTTAAAGGCTGATGCTACTTTGTTTTTGTTGAATACCGAAGGCTGCCTACCTTGTGGAAGTATGGCAAATGGGCTATAGTGGTGGATTTTATCAAGAACACAATAAGCGAAGGTTATACGTTGTATGTTGAATCATACTTTGAATCATACATCATATGACCTAACTGGGTTCAGGAGGAGGCGATTTAGGATTTAGGGGCGGATGTCATGGTCAACAAAGGTAGTTGGTAGCAGGTCACGATGACGTCACTAGAGCTAGCATAGATCCAACCAACCTGGCAATCAGACCACGCATCATGCGATGGTGGAAAGCATTACACTACTAGGAGAGCATACGAAATATGACTACGGCCATATGACTAGATATGACTCACCAGTAACTACTTTGGTGACTAGAACATTCCATAGTCATCACATGACTATGATTTTAGTCATATTTACACGGAACCTCAATGGGAACGTAGTTGGGAACGTATTCTTCCGTGGGCAGCCATATGACTTTTTGCATAGGCAGCGATATGACTAGATTTAGTAGTTATGTGACTATAGTTTTGGGCAGCCATTTGTAAGTGGGTTTTTGAGTGTGGCCTTCATGGTTTTAATTCAAATTTATATCCTTTGTTTAATGATCTATTTATTATTTCAATTTGACTTTCCTTCCTTCTGATTAGGATTTTCTTTCGAATTTATTTTGTTCCTTCGAGGTTTTAACATTTTATATATTGTATTTTTTAACTTTTTATTCAAAAACAAGCTGGCATGTTTTGCTTTTGTTTTTTATATTTTTTCATTCCATAATTTTTTTGGAAGTCATACATTTTTATATCATTTGTGCAATTCATCTGTCATGGATATTTTTTCCAGATACCCTTCTTACTGTCTACAGTCTTTGCAGTTCTCTTTGCACCTTGTTTAAATACTTGTCATTTATCGATTTTGCATTGATGTATTGTTTTTCTCATTTTGACTAGGATAGTTATTTTTGACTACAACGCTTCTTCCTCTCATGTATTATTTCCACTTTTGTTTACTCTACTTCTCCTTCTTTTTTATCAGCTTTTTCTTTCAATTTGTGCCCGTTTCACGTCCATGCTGACTTTTTTCTCAATCATTGGTTTAGTGTTGCTTTGGTATTCATCTTGAATTATAATTTGAGGTAGTGCCTTGGAAAGTGCACTCTATATTATGTTTGAGAATCACGTGCGTTCATGACCCCTTCTAAAAACCCCCTTGTATACGAGAGGTTATATGTCTAAATACCTTTATAGACAGATGTATTTTGTTCTAAATATATGTTTAGTGTAAGTATACGTGAATATTTTCAGTTCTGAATGTGTTTATTGTATGTATACGTTATACGGCAATGTTCAAATTAATACCCCTTTTGTGCACTCACGTATACTCGTACATGTTTAGTACAGTGCACCCCACGAGGGTAGTGCGCATGCATGTTCTAGCGTCAATCAGTGATGTTGAAGATATTTATATGGCAGATCCCTTTGTATACCATGGCAATGTAGAATTAGCAATGTGCAATTGGCCATTTGCTGCAGTTCAAAAAATACTCTTACGCACTGTAGACAGTAATGTCGAGCGACTGACTCATATTAGTCGTGCATGTAGAATCACTGACTAAGTGTAGTCATCAAGATTACCGAGACCATAGCTACTGCATATCATGTTTCGTACTTGGTTTGCTAATACAATGGGCTATGCCATGCATTTGACCTCATTTCCTACTGTGATGGCACATTGTCCCACCTCTAGATCCTCCTCTGCAGCGACCAAAGCTTGGTTTACATCTTCTGTGGTTAGTCTCCTACATCTTCTCAAATGAAGAGTGTCCAGTTCCCTTTCCACGGTAGTGTATTCAGGCCGTAGGCCTACATGTTCCTCGTCTCTACCTAACTGCACACTCTGCAGATCATCTCTTCTGCCATCACTTGACTCGACTCTTGCGCCACGCGGCTATCGTCGTAACGTAATCTTCCATCCACTGTTGTCCTCGTCGTCTACATAAAAAAATTGCTGTACGTGAAGAGGAAATGCAAAGGAGTCCGTTGAATATGGAATCAATCGATCAAATCTGAACAATGTGAATCCATATTCGTCACATTTCATTGTAGCGCGAGCTCCCCTCTTGTTTGCTTGGGCCCATGTGCAATACAACACCACCACTTCAAATTTGCCGTAGTCTACGCTGATAATTTCGTCCACCCACCCCACATACTCCAGATTTGTTGTCCTCATGTTCCTGTCACTAGAACTAGCGTGACAAGATTGCAGAAACGTAGCCACTACTCCACTGTCACATGTCGACATATCTACTTCTGCTCCGCGTACTCGTATAGTCGTATATGATTGCTGTATGCATACATCGCCTTGTATCCCTTCGCTTCTCATCTAGGAGGCAGTAATACTGCGAGTATATCTCCAGAGACATCATTCCCCATTGCAACGTCTTCAGATGCAGCATTTTTGAACCACGTATTGAAGGATTCCTGTCATATATCCATGGGATAATCTGGAAGTTTTCTCCTGCTTCGTTTTCCGAATTCTTTTCTGGCCTCTTCTCGTCGATTCATTTCACTCGCGTACCGCCTGCAATATACACATCACCTCCATTCCGTTATTTTTCCTAAATTTTTAGAAGACAACCTCATGTGTATCTCTGTTAGTCAGCTTTTCCAGAATGGTGACTATATTTAGTCGTTTTATTCACTTTCCTGACTGTTCCATCTGTCTCGTGCTAATAGCTAGTCCTTAAATCTAAAATGATGACCAGACAAAGTGCTTAGTTTATCTTATATTACTATGCAAGAATTATATTGCTTGGGTGCATACTCTCTGTAATCTTGAAGGATTTCATGCAATGTTCCTCTCTTGTTTTGGTGATGCCCTCATCTAAATTAGGTTCTGTACAATTCAATCAGTACAATTGGACATGAACTCTTTGCGAGTTATGGATGGCAAATTCACGAAGAGTGAGAAATACTGCACTCGTTCTTAATTTGCAGGCGAGGGTCTGAGCCAAGAGACCTTACCGCTTTTAGTAAAGATGTCACCGACAGAGGAAGAAGTGTCCAAGTTTCAAGAGTATAAGGGCGACTCAGTTTTGTTGGGTCCAGCAGATCACATCATTCTAGAAATACTTCAGATTCCTAATGTGTCTGAGCGCCTTGACGCGTTGCTTTATAGGGCATCGTTTGAGGAAGAGCTAAGTATACTCATTCTAGCACTATTTCAAAATCGTCAATGACGTGCGTACATCTAGTCATGGATGTAGAACTTCTGACTATGAATAGTCAGCGAAGCAGACGAGGTGACTAAACCTAGTCATCGATGGATAACGGTGAACTATTAATAGCATTGCAATTACTACAAACACGTGGCGGCAGCGGCGATAATTCCGTACCCTAAACGCAGCCGCCACCCATTGATAACGAAACCCTAAGTGGTTTGAATTTCACTTTCACTCCACTTCCCCACTCCCTCAGCCAACCTCTTCAATCATCATTGCATAGTATTGTTGTACTTAGAAGATAGTATCTCGTCGTCGCACTTGGAAGATCTGTCGCTATGGCAAAATTGAAAAAGCCCACGGTGCCGGAAAGCGAGCCATCGAAGGAGGAAGAATCGAATGAAGAAGAGTCTCAGGAAGAAGAGTCGAAGGAGGAAGAGTCTGATGAGGAGTATGAAAGCAGCAGCAGCGAGGAATCCGAAGCGGAGGCAGAGGCGGCGAAGTCCTCACCAAAGTTAGATCTCAATAGCGCGCTGTCGTCTACGGCAGAGGAGCCTGATGCAGAGAAAGACAGCAAGGAGGAAGCAGTCAGTGACAGCGGAGAAAGCGACGTGGAGGCGGAGGTCGCGGAGAAATCGATAGCTGCGAAGATAGCGGCCCCGTCGACAGCAGCTGCGAGGGCGGTTTTAGAGTTTAGGGTTTAGGGTCGAAATGACTAGTGCTAGTCATGCTTATGGAATTTATGACTAAAATTAGTCACGTTCTTTACATTGTTGACTAGAATTAGTCAGGAAGTCCCCTTTAACTCTACATGTTTTCATGACTGACTGTGGTTGTTTATACTGGGATAAATATGAGTCTGAAGGAAGAGACGATGTGCAGATGGTAGAAGTAAGCACAGGGAAGGAAGTCGAGGCGGACAGTGCCTTGCCATCACCGCGGAAGCATTGTCCAGCTGTTGAGAAGAGGAAGAGGGTTATTGAGGTACAGAAGCTCGAAATCAGCGGGAGATCGCAAAAGGTACCCCGGACAAAGAAGGGTACCGGCAGCGTTTACAAGAGGAGAGAGAAGGGGTCCTCTGATGAGCAGGAGCAGCCAGCGGCAGAGAAGGAGCCTTCCATTCCTCAAAAAAGGAAGGCACGGGGAAAGGGTGGAAAACAGAAGAATTCAAGGAATCAGGCTGTCGTGGCAAAAGATAGCAAGGAAGACAAAGTGGGGGCTCATCAGGACAAGAGCTCATCAAAGGTAAAGAAAGCCGAAGCACTACCCACTCGGTTCTTTCTTAATGTTCATGCTTAGTTTTCGTGGCAGTCCTCATTCCATTATTTACTAGTGTTTGTGGAATTGAATCAGGCTGTCGTGGCAATAGATAGCAAGGAAGACAAAGTGGGGGCTCATCAGGACAAGAGCTCATCAAAGGTAAGGAAAGCCGAAGCACTATCCACTCGGTTCTTCCTTAATGTTCATGCTTATAATTCGTGGCAGTCCTCATTCCATTATTTACTAGTGTTTGTGGAATTGCAGATAAGTGGAGAAAAGGAGGAAGCCTCATCGCCTCCGGAATTCAAGATGTTCGATGTTGTGGAAATCATGAGTGTTGCAGACGGGGAAGAAGAACTGGCGGTTGGTATTGGGAAGGTGATGAACTTGGAAGGGACCAAATTGCATGGGGAAACAATTCCAGAAGGGTGCGTCTCCGTGGAGGTACAGAAGAGCAACAACGACAAATACCAAATCTATAAGAGCGTAGATTTGGACGACCCTCCCATCAGTACAATGGGACGTGCAATAAAGAGCTTTATATTGTGGCCCACCCAATTCTTAAAGCATAAATGAGCAATTCAGTTGGCTAGAGTAGGGCACAGTTCAATGCGCTTAGAACAGTATGGATATTAGACATAGACGCAAATTGTAGTCATCCACTGTTAGTCAGCGGACTATATTTAGTTTTAGAGTATTCTAAATTTTTCTGGATCTCCTGACTATGATATCTGAACCAAAATGACTATATGTAGTCATTAGCTGCAGTTATGTGTTTGAAAGCAATGACTATGCATAGTCAATTTTTGTACAATTTTGTGCGAAAATAAAGTTTTTTTCCAGTCATATCCTTGGGCAAAAGTTTGAAAGTATCTAAAGTTCTGACTACAGCTACTCATACGAAGTAGTAAGGTATCTGGGAACGATAACTACCAGTGATCAGAAACCGTAGTAGAATGTTTTAAGTTGATGACTAGAATTAGTCATTTTTCATAAATGAAAACCGTGGAGAATTAATTTGAAACTAGTCGTTTGTTTTTACATATGACCAATTTTAGTCATCCGTGACTAGTGGATGTGAATGACTGACGAGCCTTCACGAATATCTAAACCGAAATGATGACTAAATCTAGTCATCACTACCATATTTTGCAACTAATGATAGTCATATTATGACGTCATAAAATTATGCCATTTTAGTCATTAGGTTGACATCTATGACTAAATCTAGTCAGATTGTTCTGACTATTCCTAGTCACATATATGACTAAAAATAGTCACATTTATCGGGCTGCCCATAATCGAGGTCCCAAAAAAATTTGGGAACGCGCCACAGTGAACGTATGACCGCAGATATGACTAGAGTATTTTTAGTAATTTTCGTTGTCCGCTATGACTGGGTTGCTGACTGAAATTGGTATTAGTCATATGGTCACTTTATGCCCGTTTTTAGTCATAAAACCCAGTCATATTTCGACTGTTTTCCTAGTAGTGTTAGGCGATTATTCAATTAATTTTTTTTTCCTTTGTTGCGATTAGCCACATGAATAAAAATGTAGCCACCTGGCAAAAATTCACTCACTTTAACTTTACTGATATATATACACAAATGATCAATTTACTAAATCATTGCAAAAGAGAAAAATAGCGAGCCACGTAGCTGGCAACAAAAACAACACTTCCAACTAAATTACACTAGTAAGTCCACATGCGGGCAGGTGTGCACCCATCGAACCCCGTCGAGGTCGTGGGTGCACAAGGCCGGGAACAAAGTCCGGTGCCTATCGAACTTGGCAAGAATATTGTGACAATCTTTGGGAAATCGCGAACAAGCAGTGGTAGCCTTGTCCCATGCAACGCGCCCAACATCTAGCAAGCTATCCTAGACTAGTTGGTGAAGGCGATGTTGAGGCCACTTCTCTTCGGCAAACACTTTGACGTTACATGCGAACCATCCCTGCTAAATAATTGCTCTTCTCAAGATGGCCCAGATGTGAAAAAACATCTTATACTTGCGAGGCAATGTCTTATCAAATATGCATTGCTTCCAAGTGAGGTAAACGTGAGATCCGGCTCCTTCTCCCGTGAGTCGATGAAAGACGGATTGAGCAAAATCTCATGTACTGCGCATCTTACGGCAAGTTTGGAATCGTCGCAACATGGACAATCTGCATTGCCGTTTTAGAAAAGGCATCGATGCTAGGCATTAATTGCGACCGCGTTATAAAAGATTGACTATAGGAAGGCACATTATTTTCGGGGTCGCTTCGTCATCCATGTGTCTTGCCAATCAGGCTTGAAGTTAACTAGGAGTAAGCTGGACCGTTTGGTAGGGATGGACTTCTAGAGAGCGCGGCATGGGTTGAGCAGCTTGCGTCTTTGTTTGGCCGTGTATGAGTTGAATTGGCTTCTTTTGTTCGACTTCCATCGATTAGGATTGAAAGCAAGTTGATCAAGTGCACCTACGAAGAGCATATATTGGATATGGTTGTTCTCCTTGGTTACGAATCCCGGAGAGATCACTCAATGTATTCCTCATAAACCACGTGCAATCAAGTGATTTTTCAACCCCCTATTTACTTTTTAACACAATTTGATTTAGCTCCAAATTTTTGAGTGTTATCACATAATCATTATATCTTTTATTTGAAAAGAACTTTGATAAGATTAAATTTAACACCGCGTCTAAAAACACAATTGAAGATTGAACTAAAATGATTGTATTTTCACTTCAAATATTTATGAAGATTGCATTTGGATTACAACAACACCCAACTTTGGTATACAAGAACTATAACTAAGCCTTCAATTATTGGCAATTTAAAAATATTTAAAAAAATAATTTTTACCATATAAAATAAGGGGTCCAAAAAAATAATTAGCTGTACAGTGTATTTATTTTCTTTAAAAAACTGTAAGTAATTTTTTAGAATAAAGAAAATTCACAAAAATTCACAATATAAAATTTCAACATAGAAAAGCATACGATATTTTTTTCAAATTGTTTGAATGATTTTTTACAATATAAAATAGGGGGTCAAAGATTTGATCGCACATGTTGTATGAGGAATACATTGAGTGATCTCCCCGGGTTACGAATAAATCTAGTGAAAACTTGCTGTTCTATTAGTTCTTCCTCCAAGAATTGAATGAGTCGCAGCTGACATGACATGGCTCCTACTATGTATTGAGGGACGTCTTCGAAAATAGAGAATTCCATCTCGTCTTCACTGAGCGATGGGCGGAAAGTATGGCTCACTTGCACCAAAATCATTGAGAGATCCGCATCAGCAGTGTCAAACAAGCCGATCCAGTCACTGTTTTGCAGCTGGTATAGGTGGTTGCGCAATAAGTTGAGCCAGACTTATGGGATCATGTGTTTGACAGCGTCATATGACCCTCGTTCATAGTCATGCAATCGATACTCAAGTTATAATTCCTCCTATGTGCGAAACTCATTCTCTTCGCAATTCCATAGATCAACGATGTAACAGAGGTTGCACTGGGATAGTTCCTTACCCCTTTCGATGGAAAAGCCAAAGTGACTGCCGATGAAGTCAGTGGCCTACTACAAACTTCTATTAAGAACTTCATTGAAGTTGGTGGGGGCAGGGATCTCTACTGTTTTGACTAGCTTTTGCCATGCTTGAATAACTTTGCGCCAAATGCGCAATCCTCCCGTGGCTAAAAAGTGTGACGTGAAAATCTAATTGTAAGATGGTGCCCATTTGCCTCCTTTACGGGTTGGGTTGCAAGTTAGCATTTGATAACGAAGCAAAATCTTCAGGCTCGTATCACCTGGTTCCAAGGTATGAATTATCCATTTCCCTAGGAGGGCAAAAGTTGTTGTTTCTGAGTCCAGCAAGTTAAGGTCCCCGTGCTTCCTATGTAACGTGTAGTACGCACATCAGACGCGAGCTCGGCTCGTGTGGTCTGATCCACCCCATAGATAAGTCCTCAACAACGCACGGATTCTACAAAGTACTTTCAGAGAGCCGGCCCAAATGCTGGTGAAGTAACATAAGGTAGAGGCCAGTACCGAGTAGACGATTGTCTTGCGCCCGGCGAGGGACAGTTGCTGCGACCTCCAGTATTGTATTTTCTTTGCTACTTTCTGGTAAAGAAAATTGTCTATATCTGCCATTGCTAGGTCGATACCGAATGGGGTCTCCAAGAATTTTGACATAGAATGATCTTGGCCCAGACAAAGTCAAATTCGGTGAGCTAGTCTGGTAGCCGCGCATGGGAGAAGAAATATGCCGTGATTGCCGTCGACTTGCCCCAATTTATAGTGAGGCTAGAAGCTAATGAGAAGTGACTAAGGAGAAGAACCAAAGTTTGGAGGTTATCACGAGTAGCCTGCAAAGAAAATTTTGTGTCATCTGCATCAAGTCCAATGATATGTTGTTTGCCACTTTCAGGTAGCCTGATGTTTTCTAGAGTGCATGTATCTTTGGTAGCTGTAACTACAGCTTGGAGAGTTATTCCAATGAGAAGGAAAAGGTACAGTGCCATTGGGCAGCCTTGCCTTACTCCCCGTTCAATGTCAAACAATGGAGTAAGTTTCCCGTTGACACTAATTGTGGGAGTTGTGTCTTAAAAATGTATCCAAATCATACCAATGAAAGAAGCAGGCATACCTAGCTTCTGCATACTGTAGAACAATTAGTCAAGATCCATTGAGTTAGAGGCTTTTTGAAAATCAAGTTACAAAAAGACAAGTTCTTGTTGGGACTATTTTGCTCACGGGATCGTCTCGGCTTGAAGGAAGACATTATCAAGAATGTATCATGAATCGAGGAAGAAAAGCTGACTACTATAGGCTAATGACTTGAGTGAGGATACTCTGAAGGCGTAATTGTATAGCGTTGGCCACAATTTTATATGTGGAGTTAAACAATGTTATAGGCCTCTAGTTATGCAAGCATTGACGATCCCCGCCCTTGTGTAAGAGAAAAATCTAGCCTTTAGTGACACCCATTGGGAATCGTCCTTGCTGAATAGATTTTTGCACTATACGAGTGTAGTTGGGCCCAATAAATTCCCAATACTGTTGGAACATGTCAACGACAATACCATCTGGACCCGGGCTCTTGGCGTAGGCAAATTTTTTGCAAGCTTCTTGCAATTTTTCTTGTGTGAGCGGACGATCCAGTTCCAACCGCATGGGTTTTGTGATTATGGGAGAAAGCTTCTCTAGAAGTTTACTACCGGCCAGCTCTTTGTTCAGGGTAACTTCGGGTGCTGAGTACAAGCAGCGGTAAAAGTTGAAGCAGATGTCCTCAATACCTACAGCATCAATGACCACTTCACCATGGTCATTTTCCAAGGCAGAGATGAGGGATGGGGACAGCCGATCCCGCACCCAAAGGAAAAAATCCTTGGTCATGGCATCGTCGAATGTCTTCCACGGTATCCGCGACTGTAGGTGTCGGTCCGCTACTCGACACGCTTCTAGGGCCTGAAGGTGCAACTGTGAAATGCTTTGCATCGCTTGGGTCTTGTAGGAGGCTGGGTCAGTGTCAAGGTCCGCGTTGACGTGTTGAAGATCTTGGTGTGTCTCTACTTCTTCAAGCCGGGCTGCGCGTGCTTTGCGCTTGCACTGTGCCTTGTAGAATTTGATCAGCTTGTGCAAGTTGTGAAAAAAAGACGTAGCTTGGAGAAGACTCTGCCACAACACCTAGGCCTCGGATTGTTTAAATTGGATTGTAAGTGAAATGGGGCAGTGTCCAGATCGTAAGGCGTTGCCCCGAATCATGTATTGTTCAATGGGTTGACTGGCTCCTGCATCAAAAGTGTAGCAGCGGTCTAGCCACGCCATTATTTGCGTCCCGTGGCTTTGCATTTTGTCCCACATATACCGGAGCCCGTTGACTTCTCTTGAAGGTTCCGGGATGCTGAGGGCCTCTTTCAGAATATTGAAAAGTGCACGTTCTCGGCCAAAAAGTAGCCGGCTGCACTGGAATAATTTATCCACATGAATCTCAACCATATTGAAATCTCTGAGTACTACCCACTTAGAGTGTCGGGGTAGCTTATGTAACATCGCTTCCCAAAGTACACATCTTTCTAAGGGTGTGTTGGGGGCATGTAGATTTACAATGCCTAAGTTGCTACCAAGGATCCCGCTCAAGACGAACTATTGAGCTCTATTGCCCAACATGACTCCGGAAGAGCTTACTAGTTGAGCCCACTGAGCGTTCAATAGCGTAGCCATGCCACCTTTCCCAGCCGTCCGACCATCAGAGGTGTATCCCACAGAGGCCTCAGCCATCCAAATTTTAGCTACGTGCCAAAGCTGACGACCTAATTGTTGGGCCGCACCATTTCGAAGTTTATGCTCTTGTAAGCAAAGGACGTCGATCCTCGCGTGAATGCCGGAAATGTATCCTCAAAACCTAGCAACGGCACCCGTGTTGTTGAGGCCTTGAATGTTCTACGACATCAGTTGTACTTTCATGATCGAGGCTTCGAGGGGGAGTGTTGAGCGGCTCCCACGCTGGTGGAGGATCGAGTACGTATGCCCCACATGTCTTACTATGGCATAACAGTGGCGTTACAAGTTGTGGTCGTCGGACATGACTTCAAGGGTGCGTCAGGTAGTTTGTGAGCAGAAGCTTTGATATGTCCCAAGGAGGCTGCTCGGAAGTCCATCGTTGCTGCTGTGGCCATGTGCGTGGCAGAGACAAGGTTTTAAGTATTGAGGTAATTGATGTACGGTAGTATTGCTAGGAGCCAAAGAGGTTCGGGTGCTAAATAATGGTGTGTGGGAAGAGGGGTTAGGCATGGGCTGATCTCTAGAGTGTCCTTGTGATGAGTTATCCCATATGGTTTGTCCATGGTGACCCCCTAGTGTACACTACTTAAGGTGGAAGGCCTTTGAGTAAAGATCATCTCTTTCTACGCATTCCTTCTGTGTGTGTGTGTGTGCCTTGTGCTCTCATCTCCTACCTTCAATAGGTTATGGACCCACTCATGTATGTTGCATGAGTCTTTGATTGCATTGAGGCAATTAGTTCGAGGTAGTTGCGGAAGGGGTTGATTTGGAGCTTTTGGAAGCATTTTGGAGCGTTTTGGAGGAGTCTTCTCTCTTGGAGGTGTGCACGGGCTGAAGTTACACGTGGGAGCACTCTTCTTGGTCGATCTCTTCCTTTGGATTTCCAAGCTTTTCATTCCAAGCCTCTTTTGTAAGTGGAACGTCGTTTCGTTCAATTTGATGCACTTGTGGTCATACAAGTGATTTGTGAGGTGTTGAGGCTCTAAGGGAGGGTCTATGGTCTGATCTAAGTGATTGGGCACTTGCATTGAGGTGTTGCATGTGTTTCATAGCCTTGGAGTGCTCAAATTTTCATTTGGGGTTACTTTATGCACTTGAGCGCACAAAGGTGCGGTTTTGAGCAATTTCAATGCATTTAGGGTTTCAAGGGGCTTATGTGAGTCCATGAGCATTAATATAGTGCTATTGAGGGACACAAGGGTGTTGATTACGTGCATTGAGTGATTGGGAACACTAAGGTGTTGATTTGGATCAATCGGAGTAGTGGGAGCTCCATTGAGTGATTTGAGGTGTTTTGGTTAACATCTTTGCAATTTGGGTGAGCTACCTTCGCATTTGAGTGTTGGAAGGTGTGTGTGGAGCACAAAGGTGCTGATTTGTTGTTTAGGGTTGAACTAGAGGCATCGGAAGCACAAAGGTGCTACTTTCTATCAAAAAATCATAAAAAACGAGTGTGGTTATTGAGTTTGAGGGTTTAATTGAGTGAGGAGGCATTCGTGAGTAAGGATCATGGCATCTTATGAGGGTGAGGGTCCCAAAGTGGTGGACAAGTTCGATGGCGTGAATTTCCACTTGTGGAAGTTCAAAATGGAGATGGTCATGGCGGAGAAGGAGTTGTGGGACATTGTCGATGGTAGTGAGGAGCCCCCTCAATCTACTACCGACCCGGGCGTGATGCAAGCATATTTGAGGCGCGAGAAGAAGGCATTTGCCATCTTGGCTCTCAATCTTTCGGATTCCCAACTCGCGCACATTCGTTCGTGCAAGACACCCCGCGAGGCATGGGCCAATCTTTGCAACATTCACGAAGCAAAGAGTTTGGCCAACATATTGTTTTTGCGGCGCAAGTTCTTCACCATCAAGATGGAGGAAGAAGACGACATGTTGGCGCACATCAACAAAGTCAAGGCACTCGCTGATCAACTCAACGGTGCGGACGTGACCATTTCCGATGGGGATGTTGTGATGACCCTTTTGGAAAGCCTACCACCCTCGTACGAGTATCTCATCGTGGCCATAGAGTCAAGGCCCATTTCGGAGCTCACATTGGACTATGTGACCTCGCGGTTGTTGCACGAGCTCTCGCGGCGAAAGGAGAATGAGTCTCGTGGAGATAGTGCGGCTCTCATGGCAAAGCAATCCAAGAATGGAGGCGGTGGGAGCTCTAGCGATAAGGCGTGCTTCTATTGCGGTAAGAAGGGCCACATTGCCAAGTTTTGTTACAAACGCAAGAGGGATGAGAAAGGGGAGAGTGCAAACAACACTAAAACTCGTGATGATGATGATGAGTATGCGTTTACTACGCGGTATGTCTCTTGGGATGCAAGCATGAGTGATGGCAAAGACGAGTATACAATGATGGCAAGCAATGTATCGTGCAATGGTAGTACGAGTGATTGGATTGTTGATTCGGGGGCTACAAGCCACATGTCACCGCATAAAACTTGTTTTCATTCGTATGCTCTCATTAATCCAAGGAGGGTGATTTTGAGAGATGATACGGTGCTTGAGGCCATTGGCAAAGGCCAACTTGTTGTAGACACCGAGGTGAGGGGTCGTGTGAAGACAATCACTATCCAAAATGTCCTCCACGTTCCCAAATTAACGGTAAATTTACTATCGGTGCGGCAATTAGTGGCAAAGCACTTGAGGGTTGAGTTTAGTGATAAGGGGTGTTATGTGTTGTCACCGAGTCGAGATGAGGTGGCCATCATTGAAGAACACGAGGCCTTGTACCACATCAACTTCTCGAAGGTGCATTCCAAGGAATTGGCGGCGTTGGCGCATTCAAACTTGAAGGACGACAAGTTGGCGTTGTGGCATCGTCGACTCGGCCATTTGAACATCAAGAGTGTGAAGACACTACGCAGCATGGTAAGTGGCATGGACCTTCATCAATTGAAAGTCGATGCTTCTTCATTCACTTGTGAAGGTTGCATTGAAGGCAAGCAACAACGGTTGCCATTTGCGGGTGAAGCGGCGACTCAGGCCACGAAGGTTTTTGGAGATCGTGCATTCGGATGTGTGTGGACCAATGAAGACCACGTCGACAGGAGGTTGCAAGTACTTTGTGACCTTCATCGATGACTTTTCAAGGAAGATTTGGCTCTACCCAATCAAGGCCAAGAGTGAGTGCTTCGACAAGTTCAAGGAGTTCAAGACATTGGTGGAGAACCAATCCAAGATGAAGATCAAGGTGTTTCGATCGGACAATAGCGGCGAGTACATGTCCAAGAAGTTTGACGAGCTATTGAAGAAAGAAGGCATCGCACGCCAAACTTTGGCCCCGTATACGCCTCAACAAAATGGAGTTGCGGAGCGCGCAAATCGCACCATTGTAGAGATGGCGAGGAGCATGTTGCACGCTCAAAACTTGAAGTTGGACCTTTGGGCGGAAGCGGTAATGAATGCGGTGTACACTCGCAATCGGTGTCCAACAAGCGCGGTTGAAGGCATGACACCGGAGCAAACGTGGAGTGGGAGGCAACCATGTGTTGCACACATGCGCATCTTCGAATGCATTGCATACGCAAAGGTTCCCGACGAACGGAGGACTAAACTCGAGGCTAAGGCCTTAAAGTGTGTGTTTCTTGGGTATTGTGAAGGTACCAAGGCGTATAGACTCATGTCGGTGGACACGAGGAAGATCATTCGGTCACGTGATGTGACGTTTTGTGAGAAGTCTATGATGGAGGCTCCTTTGGAGGTTGGTCCATGTGAGAGTAGTGGAGACGTGTTGGTGGACACACCCTCCAAGTCCCCTACTGTTGTTGATGTAGGTGATGAGGACGGTGATGACGAAGATGGTGACACGGAGGTTGTTGAAGCGCCATCGAGCTCAAAGGCCAAGAATGGCGCAAAGGACGCGCAAAAGGAGCAAATTTCTTCAAGCGAGCGGCGGCACCCCGAGAGATTGCGCAAGCCACCTGGAGAATGGTGGAAGAATCACATCTTCCCTCAAGAGGATGACGAGCATGCGAATGTGGCATTATCGGATGGTCCATTGACCATTCGTGAAGCCATGCAAGGTGAGGATGCGGTCAAGTGGGAGCGTGCCATGCAAGAGGAGTACGACTCTCTAATTGCTAATGGTACGTGGCAATTAACTCCCATTCCAAAGGATCGCAACCCTATTGGTTGTAAATGGGTGTTTCGGACAAAGAGGGATGTTTCGGGTAATGTGGTGCGTCACAAGGCAAGACTAGTAGCCAAGGGGTTCACGCAAGTGCATGGGGTAGACTTTCACGAGACGTTTGCTTCTGTGGCCAAGTTCACCACCATTCGATGCATTCTTGCGATTGGAGCGGCCATGGACTTGGAAATGCATCAAATGGATGTGAAAACCGCATTTTTGAATGGCGATTTGGAGGAGGACATCTACATGGTGCAACCCGAGGGCTTTGTGCAACAAGGTAATGAGCACCTTGTTTGTAAGTTGCAAAAATCATTGTATGGGTTGAAACAATCTCCAAGAGCATGGTACCAAAAGATTGACACGTTCTTGCTTGCACACGGGTTTACTAGGAGCATTGCGGATCATAGTCTCTACTTTATGCAAGAGGGACAACATGTGGTGATTGTGATCATATATGTTGATGATTTGATCATTCTTGCAAGCCTCATGAGTTCAATGAATGCATTAAAAGGCATGCTTGAGAGAGAGTACGAGATGAGTGATTTTGGAGAATTGCACTTTTGTCTTGGTGTTGAGTTTGTGCGAGACAGGGCTACACGCACTATCACCATGAGTCAAGGCAAGTATGTGATGGACGTGCTCAAGAGATTCGGGATGGAGGATTGTAAGCCCGTGGCAACACCATTGGATGCAAACTCCAAGCTCGTCAAGCTTTCGGAGGAGGAGTATGCGGCGGAGGCCAAATCCATGGCGGAGGTGCCATACAAGCAAACGGTGGGGTCGTTGATGTATGCAATGATTGCGACACGGCCCGACCTCGCGTATCCAATTAGCGTGGTGAGTCAACACATGGTGAGACCGGGCTCAATGCATTGGATGGTGGTCAAGAGGATCATGCGCTACTTGAAGGGCACAAGCGATGTCAAGTTGTGTCTTGGCGGCAAAGACATTGTGTTGAGCGGCTATTGCGACGCGGACTACGCGGGAGACACGAGCAATCGAAGATCGACAACGGGCTACATGTTCAAGGTTGGATCGGGAGCGATATCGTGGAATAGCAAGCGGCAACAAACCACGGCGACATCAACGGTGGAGGCCGAGTACATGGCTACGAGCCATGCCACGAAGGAGGCCATTTGGTTGAGGCAACTAATGGTGGATGTGGGTTGCACACAAGGTGAGGCTACAACGATCATGTATGACAATCAAGGGTGCATTTCACTTGCAAAGAACCCTACACATCATTCACGCACGAAGCACATTGATGTGCAATACCACTTCATTCGGGAGAAGTTGGAATTGGGAGTTATACGGTTGGAGTATTGTCCAACGGAGCACATGGTGGCGGATGTGCTCACAAAAGGTCTTTGTAGAGACCGACACCAACGATTAGTAATAGCATTTGGACTTAGAGGCTTTGGCTCTACGCAAAGTGGGAGTATTGAGGTAATTGATGTACGGTAGTATTGCTAGGAGCCAAAGAGGTTCGGGTGCTAAATAATGGTGTGTGGGAAGAGGGGTTAGGCATGGGCTGATCTCTAGAGTGTCCTTGTGATGAGTTATCCCATATGGTTTGTCCATGGTGACCCCCTAGTGTACACTACTTAAGGTACAAGGCCTTTGAGTAAAGATCATCTCTTTCTACGCATTCGTTGTGTGTGTGTGTGTGCCTTGTGCTCTCATCTCCTACCTTCAATATTAAGGCGAAGAGTGATTTGGAGAGGGAGGACTAAAATTAGTAAGCAATTGGGGAGTGTGTGGCAGAGAATTGGAGGATGCCCAGGTGCTTGTGTGGGCGTCATGGAAGAAGTTTTCATCGGACAAGGAACTTTCTTCCGATCCCTTGTTTTGGGATTGAAGAAGAATCGGTTGCATGACTTGGGGTCATATGGGCTCCCTGTCCTAGGAGTTTCAAGGATCATCTTTTTCGGTTGGAGCAGTGACGTGGACAAGGGCCTTCGTTGGTATTGGAGAGAGTTGATAGAACCGAAATCCGGTGTTGCCTGCTCCTCGTCATTGTAAGAGTAACACACCTCTTCTAGTTGAGGTTCCGATCCCGGTGATCCTACCAGGTTGGATGTTGTCATCCGATCGGCTACAACACCCAATTCCCTAATTTTTCACTTGGCCAAGTGCACTCATTCCATGAGCAAATTTGGCTTTAAAATAATTTGTTTGAAAATTTGTTTAAAAAACAGCGATTTTTGTCTTTCTACAATCCCTTACGTTGTAAAAAAACTATTTATTTATTTATTTTGTATTCTCATCTTTATCTTTTATTTTATCATTATCTTTATCTTATCTTATCTTTTCTTTTATCTTGTTTTTTTTCTTGTCTTCTTTCTTGTCTGCCTTCTTCTTTTTCTTCTAGTCTTCCTCTTGTCTTCCTCTTTTTTTCTTCACCTTGCCAATTCTGGAGTTTAAACGTTAAAAAAATTTTAAAAATTTAAAAAAATCAGGGAGCAGCCGATGGCTGAATCCAATACAGGCTACACACAAAAAAAAAACAAAAAAAAAACAAAACAAAACAAAAAAAAATTAAAAAATTAAAAATTAAAAAAAAATTAAAAAAAAATATATATATATACATATATATATATATATATATTTTTTTTTTTATTTTTTTTTTTTTCTTCCGCTTTTTCCGGGCACAAAGGGTCCGCGCGCGCGGACCCTACTCTAATTTTAACCCTCCCTCCCTCCTCCGTTTTCTTTTTTTTTCCCCTCTATCCTACATAAACCCTCCCTCACTATCCCTCCTTCACTTTTCCTCCCTCTTCCTCCTTTATATTGAGGAGAAGAGAGAAAGGAGAGAGGGAGACGCTCAAGAGAGGAAAAGGGGAGGAAGGAGAGTGTGAGCGAGGGAGAATGAGGAAGGGTTTATATAGGGGAGAAGAGGGAGTGAAAGGGGGAGGCTGAAAATTAGAGTAGGGTCCGCGTGCGCGGACCCTCTCTGCCCGGAAAAAGCGGAAGCAAAATTTTTTTTTATTTTTTTTTATTTTTATTTTTATTTTTATTTTTATTTTTATTTTTATTTTTTATTTTATTTTTAAATTTTTTTATTTTTATTTTTCTTTTTTGGCCTGTATTGAATTCAGCCATCGGCTGCTGCCTAATTTTTATTTTAAATTTTTATTTTAACGTTTAAACTTCGAAAATGGCAAGGTGAAGAAAAAAAAAGGAAGACAAGAGGAAGACTAGAAGAAAAAGAAGAAGACTAGAAGAAAAAGAAGAAGACTAGAAGAAAAAGAAGAAGGAAGACAAGAGGAAGACAAGAAAGAAGACAAGAAAAAAAACAAGATAAAAGAAAAGAAAAGAAAAGATAAAGATAAAGATAAAAGATAAACTATAAAGATGAGAATACAAAATAAATTAAAAAATTGTTTTTTTACAATGTAAAGGATTGTAGAAAGACAAAAATGGTTGTTTTTTAGAGAATTTTTCAAACATTTTTTTTAATGCGCTTGGGGGCCAAGTGCATGATTATATGGCCAAGTGCAAAATTAGCGAATTGGGTGTTCTACGTCATGTGCTATTGTTACCGTCAGCCGAGTGTTGGATTTAGGGCTGAATTCTAAGGTAACAACTTCGATGTCCATTGGTTGGACTGCTTCTGGTATTGGCGGTTGTAGATTGGAAATGTGTAAAGGGTTTTAGTGCGGAAGAAGGGGTGGCGGTAGAGGGAGTGAAGGATGCTAGGTTGGGACGAGGACAACAATAGTATTGGCTGCTGAGTGCCGTGTAGTATTGATTTGGCAGTGTGTTGGTTGGGTTCCGATATTGGCATTTCTCACGTTGTGGGGAGGGCGTAGCCTCTCGGGTCTCTGGTTTTGTGGGTGGAGGTGTACTAGGCGCGACCACATCGATGTCTATGGCTGTCCTCCTGGATGGTCGACGAAGTGGACCCAAAATTGTTGGTCTATTCTGCGGGCTTGTTGAGGATTCTTAGCAGGTTAAGACTAGTACCCACCGCTGTGAGTCCTCATATCCTCGCGCATGGGCCAGAGTAGGACGCCTCGATTGAAAGGTGACCCATCCGTCCAGGTCAGGAAGTGAGTATTGCGGTTGCCGATTGCGAGTGTGTTTCCAGTATTGGCGATGGCGTGGCCGGTGCCACTGCGGAGTGCGCTCTGGGCCTTTTTGGACATTTTCGTGAAGAGTAGGTCGAGTTCTCTATTCACATAGTTTCAATCGTCACTAAATCTCAATTGTCTTTGATGTTGACAATGTCATCATTCTCAAAGCCTCAACTATTTCTTTCAATCGAGCTTTCAATGAATTTAATTTTATATATTACAAATTTAGTGATGCTTTGTTGAAAGGAAAATTTCACTAAAAGAAAGGTGATCTTCAGATATTAAGCAATAGTGCCAAAAAATTAATGCCCGAAGACTAATCTTTCAACTAGTGTTTCAATACCTTTCTATCAAGTTATTATCCACAACTCATCAAGAAATCTCCAAAAGAACGAAATCAATCCAAAATCTTGGTTGTTTGTTTGATTGCACGAAGTACACTAAATATTTTGAGCTAGGAAGCAAACTTTAGTTTATCACGAAATTCTTAACAATGAAATTTTAACGAGTCATTTAGTTTGGATTTGAGTTGTAGGTAGCAGTTCAAAATTTATAAAGTGGAGTGGAAAAAACTTGATTATTTACCTTAGTAATTGGGTATCATGTTTATTTAAAAGTCAAGTCTAATTTAATATTGGAGAAAACGGTTCTATTGACACTTCACCAATTGAATTTTATTGAACAACTATTGTTCATTTCATCACCAAACATTTTACTTGAAGCATTTGAAGGTATCGATGTCTAAAAGCAACATTTACTAAATCATAGCTATAATATTGATATTGATTATGAGGATGTGCGCTATCTAAACAATAATTTGTAGGGTTAATTTTTGCATCAAACTTTGAAAATTCATAACTTATTTAAATAGCATTATAAATAAGGACAGTGTAACTGCAAGGCTATCTCCTAATCTTCTTTATATTGTCGTAAATATTTTAAAAAATTTAAAAATTAGCTTTTGTAATCTGAGTAGCATAAATGTGTAAATAATATAATTATATTGTAAGATAATATATGTTGTATTAAGATAATATATTGCTTACAAAATTAGGTTTTTTAGCTTTGTTAGTGTTGTGTGAAAAAACTGGAAATAAAACTTGTTTTGATTCATCTTAAAGTCGACAATATGGAAAGGGTACTCAATAGGAAGTAGACTCACTAGTAGAAAGGTGGTCTTTGGGGGTGAGGAATAGTGCTAGAACATGGTACCAGAGGTCCATATTGGCACTAGTATACTGTCAATATGGGCTTTGAGCACTATGCTTTGACATTATTCTGTAGTGCCCAAATACTTTCTTTTATAAGAGTGCTCGCAAAGAGGGCAAATTGCAAGTAATCTTTGTTTAAACTGACAATCAATATAAAAAAAAGAGCCATAATAATTTATTTATTTTTGGGGGGAGGGGGGGGGGAGGTTTGGCAGCATAGAGAGTTGGGTTGAGTTAAGTTTGGGTTGAATTAAGTTTGGGTTGAGTGTTTTCAACTAAATTCAACCCAATTGAGGACTGTAGATGAGGTTGGGTTGGATTGGAATTGGATTTAATTGAACGGTGAGAAGAGGCACCATCCAAACTACCGTAGTACATGTTCTAATTTGGTAAAGAGTGCCAAATATTTACTAAAATTTGTATACTAGGTTTTGTTACTGAAAACAAAATATATTAAATTTTGGCAGGTGAGTATATACCATTAGGAGAGATATAGGGCCTCAAGAAGGCCTCTACTTTGGATCAGCTGAATTCAGCTCGCCGGAATTGAAAATAAAAATAATAAATTTTTAGCAAAATAATAATAAACAATTAAAAATTGCAGTATGATGCGGCAGACCGTCTGCCATGTCAGACTACAATTTATTACTATTATTATCATTATTATTATTTTAAATTTTTTTTATTTTTTTATTAGTTGTTGGTTTACTACTAATCAATAATTTGACAAAAGGAAGGGGCCTTCTGAAGGCCCGAATTCTCTCCTAATGAATTGAGAATCGTCACTGGTGTCATAAGCAAAGGAGCGATGTACATATGAGGGTTTTGGTTACTCATTATCAGGGCATGTGTTCGAACCCCATTGGAATATATGAACATTTTGGCTTGGCATGATTGAAATTTCATGAAAATTTTGTTTGATTTGGAGTTGTGAAGCTATCAAAACACCTATCTACAAAACGCCTAAATATTGTAAATACCTCAAAATACAGGAAATAAAAACAAATACAATACGTGCACTATGCGATACTTTTTGTGTTTGGAAGTTTGTTATCTTCTTTTATTTTTTAGATAGTGTTCTCTTGTTCATGTTCCATTAGTGTATGTATTCCGATTTTGATCAATCACTAGTAGAAAACAAGGTCAAAAAGAACCGCAGCCAAAATCGGCTGCGGTTCTTTTGACCACCCTGATCTGCAGTCGCTTAGCGACTGCAGATTTTTCTTTTTTGATTTACGACTGCAATTTTAATCATTTAGGGGCGTGTAATATACCGTTGGAAAGGTATTTTCAAGACCTTTCCAACGGTATATTATACGCCCTGAAATTCCTAGCTCAAAGAGGATTTAGTCGTGAGATTGTGGGGTACCAATCAAAATGTCGTTTTTGAATTCGCAGTGAGAAAATTTTCAGTACTGCCAACTTTGAAAGCCTCCCGAGAGCTCAAAAATTGGTATTTTACCACGAAATTTTTTACCGAAGAATTATCTTTAAGTTAATTATATGTGTACCAAATTTCAAGGCCAAAAGATTCACCAAAAAAAAAGTTATTCAAAATCTACCAACATTGATAGCTGTGGAATTTTTTTCACTGCTGCCAACTTTGACAGCCTCCCAAAAGATTGAATTTTTTTTTTTTGCCATGAAATTCTTGGAACAAAAACCTCTTTATGTTAATAATATATGATTAAAAATTTCAAGGCCAAAATATTAATACAAAAAAAGATATTAACAATCTACCAACATGTGTAGTTGTGGGAAACAATGGGGGAAACCATTTTATTGCTACCAACTTTGACACCCTCCCAACGGTTGAGAAATTGTCTATTTACCATGAAATTTTTGGCACAACATGCTCTTTATGATAACAACATTCATGCAAAATTTCAAGGTCAAAAAATTTATACAAAAAAAAAATATTTACAATCTACCAACGTGTATGTCCTCCTTTTGCCTCAATCACTGGTTGTAACCTAGAGGGCATAGAATGACATAGTTGAAGGAGCTTTGTACCATTGATTAACCTCCACTCTCTTTCAATAACTACCTTCAAGTCATCTAAATTTTTTGGACATATTGGGCCATGTTGCACAACATCTTTCAAAATCTTCCTAAGGTTCTCAATTGGATTGAGATCGGGAGAATTTGCAGGCCCATCGAGCTACTCCAAAAGGTGTATTTGTCTCCATTCTTCACATACTTTGCTACGATGAATAGGTGCGCCATCTTCCATGAGCAATCCCTGTGGCACTCTACTCATAAAATGAAGCAACGCGACATTGTAGACCACTTCAACAAAATCCTTAGTAGAACGTCTATCTTTGGGCATAAAAACAAGTTGTGACTTTTGCCCTCCAGCAAATGCATCCCAAATCATCAAAGAAGTTCTCCCACTCTTAAAAGTTGGAACTATACAACTTGATAAATAGCGCTCATATGGATTTCTCCAAACATGAACTTGTCTAGAATTTTTTCCAACTTTAAAGGTAGACTCATCTGTCCAAACAACTCTCTCCCATTCTTTTATAGTCCACCGACAATACTTTTGAGCAAATGCCAATCGTTGAGACATGTGACGATGTGTCAAAAAAGGTTTTTTAACAGCAATTCGACTGAAAATGCCACTCTCATGTAAGGCCCTTCGAATAGTCGATCTAGACACTTGAGTAGAACATATATTAGTGATCTCAGAGAGTGTCGAGCGACAATGAGTTTTTGAGACACGTATAATAGCACGAACATCTCTATCACTAAGCTTTTTAGAATGACTTCCACCACAAGGTTTGCACTTATAGGTTCCATCTTCTCGAAATTTCTTCACTACCCTCTGAACTGTTCTAACATGGACTCCAACAATAGCTGCAATGTCAGCTCCTGTCTTCCTTGCCTCACTCAAACCTACTATGCGAGCACGAGTTTCATCTGAAATAGCCATCACTCAGTGACCATGATCTAGCCTTCACTTAATCACCATGATCCAGTCTCACTCATTGAGCACATGTATAACCTCACTCAGTCATCAGAAAAAATCTCACATACCCTCAATCATTCACCATCATCCTGCCTCACAGCCTTCACTCATTCACCAGACCTCACCAGTCACCACATGTAAGTTATAACCTCACTCACTCTTAAAGAAAATCTCATATACCTCCATATATCCTCAGACACTCATCCCATGCCTCATCCACTCAGTTATCACATAGCCTAGACTTACTCAGTTAACTCATCTTTCATGCACTCAATCACTCATGTTCACAAAGTTTCAATCTTGTGCTTCGAAAATAATCACCCATCACTTGATTCTCTCATCATCCTACATCCCACCTCCTATAATGCTCTATTGTAAATGCAAGCATTCTTATTGAGAGGAAAAAGCTTCTTCATGCATGTATGGTCTCCAATTTTTAAACAAGTGCAATCTTTGAGATGTGACAAGTGCACACAACTAAATTTGGCTATCCTTGATTTTTTTGAGAAGCATTTATGATTAGAGATTGCATCATCTGGAGAATTTCAATCTAGAAGCATGATTGTTTGACATACTTCAACAATTTCAATGTCTTTAATAAAAGGTATCTCACAACTACACCATTGGTAGATTGTAAATATTTTTTTTTGTATAAATTTTTTGACCTTGAAATTTGGTATGAATGTTGTTATCATAAAGAGCATGTTGTGCCAAAAATTTCATGGTAAATAGACAATTTCTCAACCGTTGGGAGGGTGTCAAAATTGGTAGCAATAAAATGGTTTCCCCCATTGTTTCCCACAACTACACATGTTGGTAGATTGTTAATATCTTTTTTTGTATTAATATTTTGGCCTTGAAATTTTTAGTCATATGTTATTAACATAAAGAGGTTTTTGTTCCAAGAATTTCATGGCAAAAAAAAAAAAAAAATTTAATCTTTTGGGAGGCTGTCAAAGTTGGCAGCAGTGAAAACATTTCCACAGCTATCAATGTTGGTAGATTTTGAATAACGTTTTTTTGGTGAATCTTTTGGCCATGAAATTTGGCATACATATAATTAACTTAAAGATTCCGTAATTATTGGAATCTTTTCAAATATATAAAATTTTATGTAATTATTGTATACTGTCAATGACGCAGTAATGACAAACGTTTTACATATTGTACACCCTAGTGTAAAAACACCCTCCAAGTCATCAACCTCACTAACTACCATCTCCCAAATTCACCTACTTTGATGTTTTAGTTTTTTCTTGGCGGATCAATCAACGTAATTGCACATCTTGAAAGATTTTTGTGTTCTTGTAATGGACATCTACAATTCTCTAATTAACATTGAGTCAAAATTATAGAATTCAAATAAATTATTAAAATAATGAAATTATTCTTGAACACAATGTGTCCTCATGGTCCTTTAGGGGTTAAGAAGAATAAGACATTGAAAAAAATATGTATGTAGGGAAATTTGCAACAACATTCAAAACATGCATACATATTTGGACACAACATGAGATGAAGAAAAATTTCCTCTATTATTCTACTTTGTCAGTTCTAGAAAGCCAAAAACTGCTTTACCAATATTAACAATTCATCTATTCACACCTTTTATTAACAAGTGGTGTAAAATGCAATCTATGACTTGGCTTGAATGTGTGTGGCCACTAACTTTCGAATGGAAACAATTGGGATTGTGTACTATCACTTATAGAGGCTACGACCTCCCACTTTAAAATTGTAGAAGAAATTCAAAGTGAGAAACTTATCTCAACAAATTGGGTTCTTGTATCCAAAGGACACTAAAACACCTCTCTAATGACATTGCCTAGGTGGTTTTATATTTGCACTCTCATACATGTTCACAATGTCAAGTTGTGAAGGCATCCGCAATGGGGCCTCTAAACAATATATGTTTTGATGTAGATGGAATTAAAAAGTTAAATTACTATTATTAGAATCATATTTTAAAACTAAATATAATATACCCCAAAAATCTTGATTTGGACATTGGATGACCAAAATACACTCCATTAAAAATTAGATAGCTTCCAAAAAACTAAAGAGCTCGTCCAATTTGATTAGGTACTATCTAACTATTTAAGACTTCATTAATTGTGGGCACTTTGTGAGGTTTCTGAGAAAAGCCAATCCAAGGGCGAGCACCTGATGAAATCTCATAGTTTTAATGAATTTTTGGCGTGATTTAATGACAAAAATATGGTGAACAAAAGAGTAGGCCGCATCACGGTATAGGGTCTCTGTGACGACTATAGATGAATTAGTGACGACAATATGGTGAATAGAAGAGTAGGCCGCATCACGGTATAAGGCCTTTGTGACGACTGTAGATGGTAGAGTGGAGGCTGTCACAGAGCTTTGTGATAATTCTCAGAACATAACGTGCATAGACGTGAGTAACGGTGCGTTAAAATCCTCAAAGGCTGATTCGGCCAATTTAGAGATAGGCTTAGGACGCAAAATCGGTCCTGTGTGTCGATTCTGCATTCCGCATTCCGATTTTGCACGTTCTCCACAGGTTCCTAACAATTTTATTTGTGTTCTCTTGGTTTTTAAAGTTAGAGAACGTGCTGTGCGGGGCGGATTGTGCACAGGAGCTCGCCCATGAGCTGCCCCAAGGGCTCGCTACTATGCAGAATTTGTCCCACACGGCGCGTTCTCTAGTACTTTCAGCTGGAAATAAATCATCTAGGCTGAGCGTAACTTCCATACTAGGGCCATTATTTCTGTCCTGGCATTAATTCCGATTGAGATGACATTGGTAGTGACGAGTATCTGTATATAACTTTAATCTGCACAAACTGTCATGAAGCGTCGTCGTAAGACAAACATCGGATGTGACGCACCGACCATTGGTGGCACGAGATCGTGAGATCGACTCCCCGCAATCTTCACCCCCGTATCTAGGGCGTCGATTCATTCACCTCACCGGAGTGACGCACCGGTAGACCAGACCCTGTGTTTGCAGGTAGGCCATGTGGTGCAGATCTCTTTCAAGAGACTGTGCTTTTTGATATGATGTTTTTGATTCGTGTCTGCTTCGCATGCAGGAGCAACGTACTGCAAGCTTAATTTGCTGGATCGGAGAGATTCCTGATGGAAAGGCTTGGTGAATATACATTTATATATATGCACCGCTAGCTAGCTAGTGATTAAAACGACGGGGGTCTTTTAATGGTGGGCTAGTTCGAACGTCTTCCTGTACGTTGGAGCAGCGAAGGAATTGAAGGCAGAGAACTTTTGCATGAGAAAGCATGCATGCATCCCAAGGGAGATCGATGAATACAATTGAGCCTACGTACGTACATCACAGGTGGTATACTCAGACTTGATCTGGATCTAGCATGACGTACAGGCCGTTATCAATACATATGCTCAAATTGGAGACTGAGTAGCTAGCTGCACTGAGTGTCCTGTGGACGTTGAGTAGCTACAAATAGTATAATTAATGTAGTGTCGGTAATACATGCCGCAATAGAGAGAGATAGAATGAATGACGTTGTGGTTGGTCTAGGGTTACGCACCTGCACTACTAGCAAAGGCATAGCTTCTCACTCAGAACAGTGTCAGAGTTCACTGTACACACTTGTCTTGCGTAACGAATCGCACTCATCTAGTCATACTTAGCACCTGGGCAGTGAGTGCGAAGTGGCGCCGTTTGACTCACCTACCGAGTGAAAAGCGACACCTTCTCTTTGTAGTCGGTTGTATGAGTGCGTAACCCGGTGTTAAGCGCGAAGTATAAGTTCGAGGTTCCAACTCGCATACCTCACGTTCTACGTTCAAGTGCATGTCGCCATTGTACACTTTAAAGATGCAGTGCACCGTTACAGGTGGCGGAGGGCGGTAATGTGATATTACAAATAGAGTTTTATTCGGGGCAAACCAATGCAAGTGCTTAACGATGTTTGTATCTAACTTGGTCTTTCCAGTGTATAGTGACGTATAACATTTTGCATCGGTATAAGTGCATAATAGGGAATTAGTGCCCAAGGGCATTAGCCCATGGGAAATAAATCCCTATTATGCACACATGCATGCTGATGCCAAATGCTGCTTTAAGCTATCCCAAAAAAATTCATTCTACAGATTTTTTTTTGCTTCCTTTACTAATTATCCCACTACTAGCAAAGACGCCGCTTCTTACTCAGAACAGTGTCAGAGTTCACTATACACACTTGTCCTACTTGACGAATCGCACTCACCAAGTCTTGAGCACCTGGATAGTGAGTGCAAAGTGGCGCCGTTTGACTCACCTACCGAGTGAAAAGCGACACCTTCTCCTTGTAATGTCCGCCCTAGCTGCTAAGAAAAAGACTCTTGACAAGATATCTTTATCTTTGTAACAATGCAATGCACTGTTGAATTAGTACGTGGGCTGTAACGGGCTATCACTGCACATTCTGGGAAGGGCTCAACGGGGGGGCTAATGTCACAGAATTCCGTGAATGTCATTAATTCTAACATGAACCTGGATATATACAGAACCTTGTCGGCAGGTTCAGAAAATGAACAGAATCTGGTTCTGCCCATAAACTTTTCCGGAAATTGTACTTATTTTGAAGTAAACTTCCCTGTATCAACAACTTCTGCCTTCATGGCTTAGTGGTAGAGCGTTCCCTTCGTAAGGGAAAGGTCGTGAGTTCGATCCTCACTGAGGGCATTCGAGAAACTGAGAAGTACTAGTGTTCAACTTTTTTTCTGACTCCTGTAACTACGAGACACTCGGCACTAGTTTTAGTTATTGCTTCTTTGACCGAAAATAAGGTAGTGCACCTGTGCCACAAGTTCTAATATGAAACCTTGAAAAGGTGATGGGACCTTTAAAAAATTCTTGTGGTGTATTAATATACAAAGTCATAACAAGTGGAATCACATTTGTACGAAAATGTATGTAATTTTTATGAATTTTTGAAGGATGCGTCAAGAAATTCCTAAAAGTATCAATAAATCCCCCCATATTAGGTAAAATGGTAACCTGTAATGATCATTGCCCTTGTTTATAACTACCATAGGTCTTATTAATGGTCACGTGTTTAACCCAAAATGGCATAATTTGGATAGTTTTCTACATTTGCCTTACAAAATTGGTTCATCCTCTTAGCCCTTAACTCCCTAGGCATCCATTTTTTGAACGATGTACAGATTTCATCCACATTTTCGCATCCATCATGCACTTTTTGTAGTTTGGATTTTTTAGTATAGATTTTATGGGAAGTTAGCTTCATGCATGTGTTATCCAATTAGAAAGGGGATGATTTGTGAAATTTTTATACCTCATTTCATGTTGCATTGATTTACCAAACATTTCTAAAATCTTAGTTCAAAATAGTTCAAAAGTGCTTTTGAAAAAGTCAACTCATAGAATCAAGCAACCAAAGAATCTCTAAAAATCACAACACTTAGAGTATTACATTTCAACCCAACATAACAAATTCCATTTACAAATTGTCAATATCTTGTTCATAATCAAATTACAAAATAATTTTGAATTTTAAGTTTCAAAATTTATACAAAATATTGGTGATAGCATTGATAGGTCTAACCACATGGATAGAATCTAAAATTCATAATGTACAACTTCTATTCATACATATTTTTATTTTTTTTGGTACAACTTCTATTCATACATCAAGTTCAAAATATCCCTCTTAGTTGCATTTTATAATGCATTTTTGCAAAACCGCCCAATCTCGAGGGGATTGTGGGCAGTTAAGGGTTAAACTACTATTTATTCCACCTTTAAAATGTCACCTTGTCACCTCATTTCCATATTTCTTTCAAAACAGGAGTAAAAGTATAAGGTAATGGCACAAATGGAAGCTCTGGTAGGTGTCACAAATGGTCACATCTCATGAATTGGGTGCACTTCCTTATATATCAAGGTTCTCCAATTTCTCAAAATCTATATGACCACTAAGGGTTTGATTATCCATTGCAAAATTCCAAACGATTTTGGTACGTATTAAAAGCATTGCAAAGTTCAATAGAGTTTTGTTACATGTTCAAAGTATTTACAATGATTGTGATGTCAATTACAATAGTTGAGATACCGTACCCCGCCGTCACAATACTTTCATATTTATGCTCACAAATTCACATAGTAGTCTAGAATTTCTACAAAATAGTGTTATTGGTGAAGTGGTGTTATTAGTGAAGGAATTGAAGGTATGTTGTTATTAGTACAGGTAACAATAATTAAGACATGTCATTAGTCACCTCAAAAATTTATAAAATTACATAGTGAAGGATGTTTTTAGATGTTTAACAATATTTAACCCTTTAGTGCTTGATGTGCCGAAAACGTAAATAACGGATTATGAATTGTGAGGTTTAGAGTTGGAAACTTATAATATATGGTACATCTTCTAGAAAAAGAAAATTTCAATTTCGGGTTGTGCAACTATCAAAATACCTATAAACAAAACGTGAAAATACTGCAAATAATTGAAAACATAGTAAATAATTACAAATACAACACATGTACTATGGGGTATTTCTTGTGTTTGGAAGTTTGTTATCTTGTTTTATTTTTTTGGATTAGTGTATTCCAATCTTGATCAATGTATCAACTCCTTCCATATTTTTATGTATAATTTTTTGTCCTAAACCATATATGGATAAATCACTATCACTTATATAATTTGCAACAATTATTTGTAGCTACCTTTGCCATATCATATTACTAATTGAGTAGTTGGGCACAACATACATGTCTCTTGAACAGATGAGTTCACTTTAACCCTTAACCCCTAAATGACAGAGGGGGTAAGGGCAAACCCTAGATGTGTTATAAAATGTTACTTCTGCAACTTTGATGAAGTTTGGTTCAAAAGAGGAAATGATAAGCATGATGTTTAGTAATTATCCGTACAGTCAAAGTTCCAAAAATAGTTTTAGATACTCATTTAATGAATGTGAGAGCATTAATTTATCATTTAAAATTCACCAAAATTACAAATTTTATTTTAGAATTTGAAATTTGGTATGATTGGTTAAAACTAGACATTCTATTCTAAAATTTTAAAAGGCAAAATTTTCAAATGAGTGAACATCATTAGTTTCCCGAAATAGTAAGTTTTATATCACTAGGACAATATTGAGGTCTTTGTCTTTGAAAATTCCTTAGTGAACCCAATATTGCAAATGAAATGTATCAAAAAGCACTAGAACATGATCTCGACCCCAATTTAAACAAACAATCAAAACTTGAAAAATGTCATTTCCTGCCGATGGGCAGTCGATGGGCAGTCACTGCTGTTTGGGCTACGACTAGAAAATGGTCAATCGGTCATTTAGGGGTTAAACGTCGGGCCCATGTCTACGGAATCAAGTTGTACCTGTCACACTCAATTTTGCCACTATAAATAAGATAAAAATTCAAATTTATACTTTTAGTAGATAAAGCCATGTGTCTACCACAAACCATGATTTTTTCACAAGTTTTAGTGAAAATTTAAAATTACTATGAGTTTTTGAAGTGATTGTAAAGAAAATTCATATCAATTACAAAATGTACTAAAAAATTCCAATTTTTTACCAAAAGTGTAAATTACAATGAAGAACATTACAAGAAATGAAAATCATCTGTGTATCTAATTTTTATTTATTTTTACACCATGGTAAGACATGTCGAACTTGTAACTCCAATAAAACACTCAATTTTCAAAGTTTTCCAAAAATTCAAAGTGGAGTAGGAATTATACTTAGTAAGCTTCATTTTGTTAGTTCAGTTAAAATGCAAGAGAACTCATTTTCATGGCCTTTAGTTTAAGTAGAAAAGACAAAAGAAATCCAAAATACACTACTCGGTGAACCGTTTTACAACTCTTTTAGTAGTTGGGACCCATATAAAATCCAAAAATAACTTGAATGATCTGAATTTCACTTGAAGAGGTGGCATGACCAACGAAAATCCTTCACAAAATAAATAAGATGAAAATCGTTCATGTAGCAGTTGGAATTGAATAGTGAGTTACATTCATATGCCAGTTTTTGGCCTCCCAGGCGTTTAGGGGTTAATTTGATATGCATAGCTTCATGGCATCGCCTAAGTTTCAAAAGCTTATCGGTTGACTACATGACTAGAGTCAAGCAAGATTTCACTTTCTGAAGGGAAAATAATGCTCAAAACCCATGTGTTATTTCCAAATGTCCAAAAGGCAATTCAAACCAGAGTACAAGGTTAGAATAATAGTCTAATGTGAATTCAATAGATACCGTAATAGCACAGATTTTGTGTATTCAAACCAGAGTAGAAGGCGTCTAATGATTCAAATACAAGTGGAAATGAAAATTTCAGCAGTTGTATGCCTTGTATTGATTCGAAAATAAATGTTCAGTCACAACTAGCTTCAATTCACTCTCTGACCCTCAATTATCTAGATCTGAAACTAAGAGCCACCTCTTTTCTTCAATGGGTGAATAAGGCTGTCCTCCAGAAAACAGTCGTGAAAGTTTCTGATGAAAGCTAACAACAGCTGGGGTTCATAATTGATGCATGTTACACAAACTTTGATGAAAGCATATAAGTTACCAAGAATTTGTAAGTTGAGACATTGTGCAACCACCAGTGTGGTCAGAGCACCAAAACTTTCTTCCAGGGGAATTGTGTCTTTCTAGATGTGCAATGCAACAGCAATTGAACCTGCAAGACTGAGAACTTCGAAAGGTTCTACCCCCCTCACATCTTTCACCGTGCTCGCACATGAGTCAGTCAGCCAAAAGTGAGCAAACCCATGAGCCGCGCCCTCTGTATCACATCCCAAAACCGAATTAATCGACCAGAAAAATCACCAATGAAACAACACGCACGCACACAATTCATACAACCACACGCAGTTCATACAATTTAATGCTCTTAGGAACTCAGTTCCACAAGCAATTAATCTTACAACGAGAGGTCTAACAACATGAATCTGTGCAAGCAACCACCTAAAAAGCATATCAATGCTTGTGTAGAATATGTACCTCCATTGTCGTGTACAAACCGCTCCCATGATCTCTTCGGAAATACTCCATGAGTCACATAAGCACTCACTTTGGTTGCCCCCATGGTTGCTAAAAGCTTCTGCAGGATGCACCCAAGTTCATTCAGAAACAAAATTCAGGATGCAATATTGTGAACTTGCTTTACATAGGATAATTTCAAAAACATTAACATTCTCAGATAAAGAATACATAGCAAATAAAGTGTGTGCACCCAAAATTGCAAGATAATGGCAAACCCCAAAAAGAGGGCCACTGGAATTAATGTGGCCTTGGCTCTGATGGCTACTTTAACCCTTAACTGCCCAACCATGCATATTTTGCATGATGTACAGAATCAAACTCCGATTTCTCATCCATCATGCACTTTTTGCAGTGGTAATTTTTTAGTGAAATTTTTATGGGAAGTTAGCTTTGTGCATGTGTGATCTGATTAGAAAGGGGATGATTTGTGAAACTTTATGCCTCATTTTATGTTGTAGTGGTTCATCAAAAATTTCGAAGATTTTAGTATAAAAGTGCTCTTGAAAAAAAAAACTTACAAAATTAAGCAACCAAAAAATCTTCAAAAATCACTACACTTAGAGTATTGCATTTTAACCCATCACAACAAATTTCATCCACAAATTGTCAATATCTTATTTGTAATCAAATTACAAAATAATTTTGAATTTTATATTCCAAAATTTATAGAAAAATATTGGTGAAAGAAATCGCAGATCTAACCTTATGGATAGAATCTAAAAGTCACAGTGTACAACTCTTATTCATACATCAAGTTCAAAATATCCATCTTAGTTGCATTTTATGATTCATCTTTTCAAAACTGCCCAAATTGGACAAGGGTGAGGACGTTTAGGGGTTAATGCCTCAGAAATGACTAGCCATATATTATGATGAGGGCAATGTAGCGAACCGACCTGACACTCAATCAAAGTGCCTCCAGACTGCACCAAGTCATCCACAATTACAACATGACGCCCAGTTGGGTCGCCTTCCTTCAGTTTCACAATGCGGTTGTTACCGTCCCTGACTTTTGTACATATGACCTGCACATAACAACCCACGCACTTGTCAAATTATATATCTTGAAAGTTCTAATCAAGAAGATTCAAAAACTAAATAAAGTTACTGCACATGAAGCTTTGCAGATCAAGAACCAAAAAAATTCATTCAAAAGTAGTGAGATACCATAGGGAAGTGCTGCAGTTGCTTGTAGAATCGTTTCCAAGCGCCCTCATCAGGAAATGCAATGGTCACCTTTTATCCACAACAACGACGTCAGTCAGGACTACTGTACTTCATTGGGAAGTCAACTTTGAACTTATAGAGCAAAGACAAACCTTGAGAATATTCACCTCCACAACTAACTACAAATGAATAACAACACGTACTTGAAGCGCTTGACACTGCACAGAGAGAGAGAGAAAAAAAAACACTTACATTATTAGAATCCGGAAGCTGATGGAGACGATGCTTAAGTAATGGGATACCACTTTCAAAGCATGGCAGCACATTGTCACCAAAGTAAAATCGTTCCTGCAAAACACAACTAACTTCTCAAACTGAACATGTGTCCTTTGGTGATAAGAATGTAGAGGTTCGTTCAATAAAATCAAAATGACGTTCATGTTCTACCAGTAATATGACTTGAAGACAGACATCATATATGCACTGGAATCATAAGCTCAATGTATTTGCACCACATAAATCAATAAAAAAAAGAACTAGCTTTGACAAGATTATGCTATTACAACTACATGTGTACTCACTTGAAGCGCATGGATGTCAAAAATGACAAGGCTGGTTGGTCCACCCCTTGAGATGGGAATGTTGGAAATAATTCTGGCAAGGGTGAATGCAGTGGCGATGTCCCCCTCGTCTTCCATACGCTCTAACGTCCCAGTGGGGAAAAATGGCAAGACCAGAGTGAAAGATGCAACGAACATGCGAGGCAAGGCATAGATAATTGACAGCTGCTCGAAAATGACTGCCGGTGACGAAAACGATGCCAGAAACGCCACGTGTTGACCACGAATTCCATGTGCATTCGGCACAAAAAGGTTCGGAAAACCATCAGCGAACGTCCTGTTACATTACATGATCACACTAGCTGCTATTAGAATAATAATTTACAACCTCCCTCAAAATCGCTTCGTCTCAAGCTACTACCCTCCGTGCGAGTCAGTTTCGTAAATAATTAAGAAAAATTTGAAGCGTGTCCAAATTTTGATAAAATTGTAGACCAATACCCGAAAACAAAGAAAAAAATGTTTGAATGTCTTTAGTTCTTTGTGAAATCAGAAACGCCATAATTAATATATTTTCCAAAATTAAATGGCATTTCGTACAGTCTGAATTCTAAAATTAAATTATTTCGACACTCTAGTGTTGAAACTGACCTAAGGGTAAAGTATATAGAAATTAAGTAGAGTGAACTAGAGTAGTCCCCATCCCCGTGTTTACATATTCACAGTATCAAAGACTAATAGTATTGATCTTCCACCACTTCTCCTTCCACGAGGACCTAAACCATAGCAATTTTGAAATCCAAACGGCGACGAATAGGAAACACATGAAGAAAATATCAATGGAGCTGTACAGACAGACAGAATGGAAACTACATACATACCCCCATCTGATATTCTTGAGCTCAACAGAGTCGGTCTCTGCAGCAATCCGTCGTGCGAGTTCTTCCGTCTCGTCACAATAAAATAGGCAGACCTGGAAAAAAAAAATCCAAACACGTTCGGACCTAATTAAGCTCTTCGAAATTGTGCCAAATCAATACAAATTTAACAGTTCCCGAGTTTTGGCGGAGGTTCCAATGTGGTCCAAAAATTTGAATATGGCACAATTTCGGCACCTGCTTCTTGCTAGGGCGGTCCGTGAGACTACAAACATCGCCGTTGAGCTCGTTGGCGTCGACGCCGGAGCCAATCAAGGACGCGCTGATGGGAATGGTGGAAATGCCCGCGTAGATGTCCGTCGGGGGCGTTGTTGCACCCGAGGCGGAGGCAGAGGCGTCGGCATTGGCAGGGGCAGATTCTACGGGCGGCTGCGGCTGGACCTGCGGCATGATGGCGGAGCGGGAAACCAAGCGGGTGCTTCGGCAACGAGAGGCAAGACGCGGCAAGTGGGGAACAACGAGGAATGGCGGGGAGAAATTTAGAGAACAGAATGTCAAGGAGACGGAGACGGAGGCCAGGGATGCCATGCGCAGGAAGTAGACGCCGATGTCATGGCCAACACGCCAATGCTCCTAAATCCTAACTCCAGGAAAAAAACGAAACCATCATCAACAACAACAACAACAACAACAACAACAACAGCGCCAAACCCTAATTCACGAGGAAACGCAAAACCCTAATTCACAATGCGAGTTTACTGTCGAAGGGAGACTGGAATTTATTTGTGGCTGTAAGTTATATCGCCAACTTGCTATTTGAAAAGTTATGTTGCTAAGTTGTGTTGCTGTAAGAAAATTTGGGTAAAAAATAGAGAATATCGCCATAATTTTCCCTTATCGATCATTGGTATCATAAAGTTCTTTCGAGCCTTCCGTGCTTACCTCCAAATCTCATTGAGATTCTATCAAGGAATAGCATTCACTTGGAGAATAAAGGATGTTAAAAAATTTAGGCTTAAGAGTGGATGAGCAATATTTGGTGAGCATAGTTATTCCAATTTTATAACTAGTGAGACCCATGCCATTGACCACGTTGCCGCAGAAGGACCTGTATGAGTATAGATTGTCTGACTCGACCAGTTCCAGACCAAAACTATTGAATGAGACAAACCCGTGCTCAAATGTATAATGGATAGAAGGATTTGTATGAGTATAGATTGTTTGACTTGACCAGTTCCAGACCAGAACTGTTGAATGAGACAAACCCATGCTCAAATGTATAATGGATATTATAAGGCCAGCATAACTACAGTACTACATGAGGGAAAGGGTGTGATCTCCAAGGCGCTTAATAGCCAAGAACTCCATAGTCTAGTTACATTTAAAAATTAAATTTATGTGACAATGACACGACAATCCTGAAATTCATGGAATAGAAATGGCATTCCTTCATTACTTAAAAAAATGGATTTAAGTGAAGATTCTCTTTTGATCTCTTTTTTTTCTTTTTTTGGCATGAGGGGAATAATCCTAAGGCAAATCCCAAAGGTTGCACTAGGGTGGATCATGAGAAAGAGACTTTAACCGCGTGGGGATTAGAAATCTTGACCTCACCGGTGCTAAAATGCACCCCTAGCACTCCCTAAAGGTAATTTAGGGTCATTTCGGCCCATAAGTTTCAAGTTTCAAAGCGCCAATGGGACTCCCGTAGAAAAAATGAAAACATAAATAAATCACTGGACTGGAGTGTAACGGCGGATGTAAAAAGTTGCTAACAATAAAACTGACGGCCATCCCGAAAACTTCGGGAAGAGGAGGCCAACAACGCAAATTAATTAATTTCTGTCAAAATTTAAATTTTAAGTGCCACGTGTCATATTTTGATTGGTTAAGGATGACGTGGACCCTCACTATCTAATGTCATCTTGTGATTGGTTCAGGATGACGTGGTCCTTACATGGTTGCCACATTGCTGGACTCATGTGGTCACCGGCTCTACCGGGAAGACGAGCATCGCTGAAGTTCTTTTGTTCGTTTTGTTTCTTTTTTTTTCCCTGCGTCAGTTGCTGCGTTGCAATCCATCCAGTTCAGTTGTATAAATTTCTGTAATAACATTTTTTGTTTCGGAGGTTTAGGGTTTAAGGTGCAATTAAGTAAGCATGGGCAACTGGGTGAGCAAGAAGGAGCCGCCTCCGCCAGTGGTGCTGGTGCCTCCTCTGTTGGAGCGTCCGCATTTCGCCACTCGAGCCCGGTAACACACACAATCTTTCAATGAATCCTTTCAATTTTTTATATTTTTTATTAATTGTAATTGTTTTTTCATGCTGTTGTTCTAATTCCTGCTAAACCTTCTAGTTTGCACACATAACTATGCTCAGACTAGTCGAAACTTGTATACCGTAGTACCATGGCAATTTTGAAAATAATTTAATTACTGTCGAAGCTGCCACGGTACGACGGTATATATTTTTGTTAGCGATTTCAATGCGCATAAGCATGCGTTATTTGAATAGCGTGTGCAAAAGTTACGAGGGTTGAAGTTTTACTGAAAAATAACCTAATAATGTATATCCTCATATGCACTCATTATAAGCTCATAGTCAATATGCACTCATCGTGTAAAATTTTAAGGTTTCGGGAATTATGACACTGTTGAAATTGAACTGCAGCTGATGCTTGTGTTTTAGGTGGAAAATGACCTAAAGTCAATTTTAGGTGGTATACATACATCCTCATAAGTAGTATATACATATTATTGTCGAAAGTTTTAGGGTTTTGGAATGAGGAGACTGTTGGAATGAATTCGGCGTTCCTGCCTTATTGCTTTAGGGGTGTTTGTGTGTTTTGTCATTTTGAGATTTGATTGAATTATAGCTATGAGGTTTAGTTTCTAATTTTTTTTGGGATGGCTGATTGTGTGTGTTGAATGGCATGCAGGATGACAGAGTCCTCATATGACCTGATGTTCAGCAAGTTGGCTCGGGCTCGTCTCTTTAATATGTACTTTGATGAATCTCGCAACATTTTAGCCCATCTTGTGTTGCAACCTGCTGATGATCCGCGCGTTGATGTCGCTGCCCGGGTAAGAATGAATTTCCATTTCATTTCTGTTTCTGAAGAAGCAACAGGAGCAGGATCTCACATACTATTTAACATACATTTCATTCTTTAGCAATTGTGAGAATGAATGTTTTTTTCTTTTTGAAGCTTTTGGTACCTCCCAGCTCAAGATTGTACAAAAAACATTTGCCTTCTTTTTTCAAGGATGTTGAGAAAACTTAGTTCCTTATGTATGCAGCAGGGGTGTGATTTTTGACTTGATGTATAGTGGAGTAGAAGGATATTGTTTGATTGGGTGCAAGAGCCAAATTAATTTATTGAGATTAAATTTTTGTCCCTATGCAATTTTCAAGAAGACTATAAGTGATAGTAGACAACCCCATTGATTACTACATTTCCATTGATTACATTACACCACTTTTTAATAAGTCCAACTAAGTATATGAAAAGATGGTTTACTGTTGGTAACAGGGTGTGTGTAAGGCACGGGATCAGGTCCCTCATGGTTTTAGTATCCTCTACTTTAGTTCAGATGAGCTGCAGTTTCTGAGCCAACTTAGAAATTTGATTGAAGATTGACCAGACTATTTTCGTAAAGCAGGTGCTAGCTCCTACTCATGGAGATGCGTTGGAGTCTTTCGACGGTGAGGCTGTGTTTCGGTGGCAGAAGTGAGCCCTAAACCCTAGAAATGCTAATCATCTAACAGTAAAATTATTTGTCTGTGTCAGGAACTTTTCGACAACATCATAAAAAGAATCTTTGTTATAATATTAGCATGGGTAAGTCTCCCGTGATTATATGGAGGCTTACCCATGATAAGTGTGTATGATCATTGTGACTATAGGGATACCTCCTATGAATCGTCCATGGCAGAGATTCTCTTGTAAAAAATCCATGAGCCAGACTAATTTTCCTGAAAACCCTGTTTTTTGCTTGACATCTCATTTCTCATTTGAAAAGGGTCATTCTGCATGCTGTTCAAGTTTCCAGTTTTTGAATAACTGGTAGAGCTCTGGGGATATCGTTTTATCGATTTTGTATGTATGAGTTTGAGGGATTAGCTTATTTTTTTGAATATATTCTGTGGTACGTTGTTGTTAGGGTTTTAGATGTGTTATGGTATCACAATTTTTGAGATTTCTAGCCGTTTCTTACACGTACAGGGAATTTGTATTGCAGGGAAGTATTGGATCCTAATAATTTTGCAGACCTTACAATCTCCAGCGTCGGCAGGTGCCAGCCATTCTGAAACTTTTTATGTTTCCTCTTTGGGAGCTTAGAGTATATTTCAGTTTGGTTATTGTCGACTGATTAATTTCATTTACTGGTTGTGTAATTGTAGTCCACTGAGAATACGAGCTTGTACATTCGATGCACAGAAAGGACTTGGAGCGTGGACTGTATTACCACTCAACCCAACCAATATGTAAGACTTTTCATATTGGAACCCTCAAAGTTCTTCCATGCTTGACGTTTGGTAATAACTTGTTTTTGGAGCAAAGCAGGTGATCTTGAAGATATAAGAATTAATGTGCTCTCATCATAATTTCAGGGGTAAAGTTGCAGACAATGTTGTACTGGGAGCACGCTATGCAACGCAGCAGTTTACAATGGGCACTAGTCTCGCTCCATCTCAGTGTAATGCTCTCTTCAGTGACTTAGCTTTGTATTTATACTTGTGTTGTGTATAAGCCTTGTACTTGCTTATGATTCCTAAATTAGAGACTAAAATCTAGACAATAGAGGAAGAGTCTAAACTTCTTCACCGTTGACTCTGTCTACTTCAATTTCTTCTTGTGATATCTGAATTTTTCACATGTTATATTGTTCCTACATGGTGCCGTTTCGTTTAGTTACTGCGTTCATGAAATTGTTGTGCAAACTGCAACGTATTGAAGTGGTGAGTGTGATGAGTAGGGGCTGGAGCTCCAACAAGTCAATGGATTCCCACTTGTGCTTGGGTTTGTGGCAAACTGGGGCCTATAACGACAGGTGCTCAGTTCAAGGCTTTAGGTGAGGAATTACACCATCACCTTATTCTGTATTATTAACCCCTAACTGCCAAGCTAAAAATTGGAAGTTCACTTTTGAAGTTGATCTTTGATTATAGTAACTTTCAAAACATATTTCTATTTTTTTAAATGTAGGTTACAATTTCTTACTTTTGGTTACCTTCTTTGAAGCTTTCTAAATGATTCATTTCAACTCCTATATATATATATATATATATATATATATATATATATATATATCGGGAAGCAGCCACTTTTGGTCATTTGAGCACTTTAGGATTAAGGGGCCTATGCATTGTGGAGACTTCCTGCCTATATTGGGGTCTATGCAATGTGGTCCTGTGTAGAGCTAATTAAGCAACTGCAGGTGATCTATAGATACCTCATCTTCAGTAATACTTATTGAACTTATTTTTTTATGATTCTTGCTTTTATAACATCATGCATCTTCTTACTCACAATCTTTCCTGTGCTTTTGAGAACTGGAATCTGACTGAGGTGTTGCCTGTGCTGGGAGTGTTGAAAGGGCAGAAAAGCTTTGAGAAAGGTAGCTGGAGCTATGCCATAGACTATGGTGTAGGAGGCAAGAGTCCGTTGGAACCGTCATTCAATTTTTGTGTAGAGCTTTGTGACAACTCAAAGGTATCCTTCCTTCTGACCATCTTTTAGCCAACTTCTCCATATGATCGCTTGTGACTATAGGGAGACCTTCTCATGAATTATAGGGAATGTTTTTTATTTATGATGTTCTCCGAAAGTACTTAAAATAATCTAATTTTACCGGAAACCCTGTTTTATCCTCTTATGCAACTATAATATCCCAGTATCATGCTTGTTATTAACTCTTACTTTGTTCTTACTATGTTGTGATTAAATTGTATTGTTGTTTTGGGCATAGGCTAGGGGTCTAGAAGGAGCAGATTCAGGAGCTCTTATATTTTTAAATTTCCGGTATATGATTTATTCACCACGATTAAATTATTTAATCGATTCAAGTATTAATGTATTTGATTTTTTTGGTTGACCAGCTCATTGCATCATACTACCATCATTTGGTTGTTCAAAGAAGGGTCAGTTTTCAACTTAACCATCCCTTTTTTATTCACTGCATCTTCATTATACACATTGTGTAATGCTGGTATTTCTGTTTGGCTTTATACTTTATTCTGTTTGGCTTTGGAACATCAGTTTGTCTTTCTGTTTTGTGTCTGCAGGTGAAAAATCCATTTGAAATTCAAGAAGTAGTAGCTATCACCAATTATGTGGATCTGGGTTTCGAGTTTGAGCACACGTATGGTTCTCTCCTTACTCCTTTGTTGTGAAACATGAGCCTTTGAATTCATTATTTCAGTCCCGAATAATTCCACTATTATTATTATGTCCAAACGCTAAACACTTGACTATTTGTGAAAGCGGCCAAACTGAATGGACAGACTTTCTTTCTGAATGTGAATGACATTGTATTGAATCAAAACACGTTGACCATTAAATGAACTAGAGAGCTCATTACATACATGCATTGATATATCCTCACATCAAGTCGGTCTTATCTGTGCAGGCTGAAAGCAGAAATGACAGAGCCTGGCAAGCCTAACTTGGCCTCAGTGCCCCCCAAGATGCAAGTAGCTGGATCATGGCAAGCAAATAAGAATCTACAAGTGAAGGTGAGGTCTACATATCTGATTTTCCAAAAGTTACAAATTAAATTAGTTCAACTCATTTTTTAAAGCCTGGAACAATTCTTATGACAGAGCGGTTAACTGTGTATTGTAGATTCCAGTCATGATTTGATTTAATGGTAGGTTTACATTTTTCAGACAAGATGTTTCAACCAAATCTAGCAATGTGATTGGTCCATAGATGGAGAGTTGCCGTAAGGGCTTTACACTTTGTCTGGATGACCATGGAGGAAGAATCTTGACAGAATCTCGATAAAATGGCAATGATGCTTTACCTTTTGTGAGTGATTGTGTCCGTTCGACGACTTTTTTGGTACGTTCCAAACACGATCAGTTCGAACGGACAAACGGACAAACGGACAAACGGACAAACGGACAAGGCCACTTAGCCTATTTTTTTTTTAATGTCTTGCCATCTTGTCCTCTGTGCTCCATCTTGGCCTCAACTTTTTGCTTGTCCTCAGGACTGTCTAGAGAAGTATAAACTGGCCCTAAGTGCAATTTTTTATAAGAACTGCACTTCCCTCATTTTCAGGCAGTCTTAAGTTTTAAGACCTCTGTAGTTTCGTGTAATTTTCTGTTAAGAAGTTCTATATTGCCACTCAGAATGTGCAAACGGTATATATAACACACTGATTTACCTATTATGTGTTGCATGTTAAGTACAGGCTAAACTGGGATCCCGAAGTTCGGGCTTGACTGTCATATTGAAGTCGTGGTGGCAACCATCTGTGACACTGTCACTTGCAGGTACAAGCTGAAGGAATTATCTCACGATGCTTTATTTAAGTCTATATCGTCTTATTAGTTGGCTTCTTTTCTGCACCTTCTCCAAATTGGGTCTTATGTTTTTTTGAATAATTTTGAGTAGATAATATAAGAACTTTTCTTAGTCTAATTTATATATATCCTTTTTGACCAACCCATGGTATATTCTTCAGTGACTGGTGATATAAAAATTTGGCCCCATGTAAATTATATTTTTCACAACATGATCAATCCAATTGGTCATTAAGTTGGAGAACTTCATTGCATTCAGTTGATACCTTTGAAATCATAGAGCTTTTGACCGTTTCTTTTCATTTTCTTGCGCAGCTGTCAGGGACCATAAAGTCGGACTCACGGATCTTGGATTTGGTGTTCGAGTTGAAAATT
Source organism: Pohlia nutans (assembly GCA_022496805.1). NCBI lineage: Eukaryota > Viridiplantae > Streptophyta > Bryopsida > Bryales > Mniaceae > Pohlia > Pohlia nutans. The sequence goes on from CM040097.1 coordinate 21,039,679, forward strand.
TTGGAGATGTCAGGTTTGTACTCAATCAGCCATCTTTTTATTTTATAGAACTTAAAACTGTGAAGAATACACCTACACCTCTAAATACTACCGTCTCTACTATCACATCCTCTATTATCTCACCAAAGACATTTCCAGTTCAAAACCCACTATGTACTTTCATCATCACACTTCGTTATTTCTAGTTCAATAGTCAATATGTACTCACAAGAAGTTGCATATAAATGTGATAATAAGGAGCTCAACAAGCATCAAGAGTTAACAAAACTGTGTGATATCAAAACGGAACTCAATGTGATAACAAAACTCCATATTAACTTGTTCATTTTGGGTGCCTAGATTGTCATAGTGAAGAGGGTTGGGTGTACATGACAACAGAAAATATTGAGATTCACTCACTTGCAATGTGATTGAACTATTGTCAACTTTTTGGTTAAGATTGAAATAGGGAAGTTATCTGCGGAGTGACAAGATTTGCTATTAGGCTTCAAAGTCATTGATGAACGAGAATTGATTTGGACTATGGAATTCATAACGTTCTAAAACCTAGAAATTTCCTCCTTTAGGTCTTTAGTGACACCACAGCATGGAACACCTCTTGGAGAGGGATATTAATTGAAGTAACCATTGACACCTCACTAGTAGGGTCCCTAGTAAGGAACCTGCTAAAACTGGTTAAATTTGTATTCCCACTGGGTGTTAAGAGTGGTGTTAGCAAAGGTCTTAAGTACACCTTTGGACTAGATTCACTTTGCTAATACAAGTGCAAAGATATATAATTATAATTGTTTGAGTTATTGTGTTGTTGGATTGTGTGTATGACATTTTTTGTTTTGGTGGATTTGTGATTGGTGCAGTTACGAGAGAGCAGATCCCAACTATGTCATGTTGACACCCACCAAGCAGCATCTAGCTGAAGGTTTGTTGAAAGAAACTGGCAAGCGACCCATGCTGCAGACTGATGCTGCAGTCAAATCCCTTTCGTCACAAACGCTTCCAGCTGACCTCCGGCCACCCACCGACAGTATCATGTAACTGGTACCATAATATTTTCACTGATGTAGTTGCATTGTGGTTGGCAGTAACTACATTTGCCTAAAATAGGCAGTTGGCTGAGTAAGGTTGAATGCTCTAAAACCACCAGCTCTCCCAACTCTGCATGTAGACTTTTCCTCCTGCAGCCACCACAGTTGGAGGCTCAAAACTACCAATTTCGCTATTTAAGCAAACCAATGGCATTGATGCCAAGCATTGTGAAGTAGTTGCTGGTTTTGGGTATCATCATGAATGGAAATTAGTACCATGGAGGAACCTATATGTTAGTATTGAGTCCCGGTGTACTTTCCACTTTTAAAATTTGTAGCAGTTTCAATATTGAGAATAAAATTGTGGAAAAAAATATGCATTTTTGTTAAACCTTATGTGAAATGAAGGAACGATTGATTTCACCAAAAACATCATTGCTAAAATACCTCTTATTGCTTAAGTTGGTGGTTGAAAGGCAATCAACCTTATCAATGATTTCATTTTTTGAACTCAACATGTGCCAAGATGTTAGAAAATTGGATGTTGAATATTTTGATTCTTCCTTGAATTAGCAATTGAGCCTAAGGTGTTACAGCTCCTTTGAAAGATTTTATTTGACCGTGGGAATTGGAAGTGGAAAATAGATCTAGTTTTATGTAACATTAACCCCTAAACGTCCACACTACATATATCCGGTCAAAATTCATCAATTTCTCATATTATACATTTTTCATATTTTATCAAATAGGCTATTGTTGAACAGATTTACCCTGATTTTCCATTATTATGTAAATAAAAATGAATTTTATAAGATTTTTCACAGCTTGTCTTATAAAATCATAGTAATTACAAAAAAACGTAAAATAGTATGAAATTTTTAGGAAAATTTTAAATAATAGTGATGAACAACAAGTTGTAGGCGAACTCATTTTGAGCTTACATGAAAAGAAATTTGAAAGAAAAACATTTCTGCAGTGTATACTGGAAATTTAGGGGTCTAAATTTTAAAGTGCTGTAAAAAGTGCAATTTTAACAATTTTTAAGAATAGTAAATTGGACTAGAAAATAGAAGATTACCTCCACACTTACTTAGGTGGGACCATTTTCATTTGAAATTAGGAACCAGGTGAAAATCAACAATTGATTGAAAAATGGCCAAATCTGGCCATATTGGGCTCTTCAGACACTTAGGGGTTAAGAACTTTGAAAAACATTAGAGTTAATCAAAAGAGTGTTTCAAAGTGGAAAGAAACCTTAAACTCACCTTAGACTCGTTTTGAGTTCAAAAAGCCTACAAAACTAGTCTATGGTGAGTTGGAGAATAATCTAAAGCAAGGCCCTGCACCACCATGGGGTGTAGAACTCGTGACCTCCTCAATGCTAGAGGAGAGTTCCCACACGCTCACCCAAGCCAAGGGCCCCGAACTATTCATAAACAATGATTGTCAAAAATATAATTATAGAGAAGAAACTCCTCTTCAACTCTTCTATTTTCGGTTAATTCAAGTGGAAAGAAAAAAAATCAACTATATTTATGCAGGATAAGCCCTTGGAACACGTGGCTTCGCTTGAACTGTTCGGGCTACACCTTCATAGTGCAAGATTATTCCAATGAAACCCATTGCTCGAAGGGCTTACTTGACATATTTGAAATTGGTGAAAAGAGCATTCACCCTCGCCCACCCTCACTTGTAATCTGATTTGGAGTTTTGTGAGAAGAATTCAGTATTTCAATCCGAAACCCTTGAAGGACCACAACTATGTTTCTCTCCAAACACTCCAAAGTATCCCTTCTCATAAAAAGACAAATAGTTTTTTTTATCTAAAACCTTTTTGACTGATCCAACTGTAGGATATTTCAACCAACTTGAATTTGTTACAACCTACAAATTTTCAACCGTTTGGGGTTCTTCAATAGGAAGATTACAAGCTTCAAAGTTGGTTGCACTTTTCTTTTTGATTTGCCGCCCGAGTTTGGAACTTTTTTGAAAATGCCCAAAATGCAAAGTTTATTCTCAGATTTGATCAAATGAATTTGGCAGTTGTGTATATGGGGTTGTTAGCTCATTGTGTGCAAAAATCCAGATGCATAGCTCATTGTATGAAAAAATTCAGGAGCTGCCCGCAGGTAGGTTTTTCTCCTTTGCATGATTGTATTTTTTGATCCATACATCACCTACATCCACAAATTACCATCCCATCTTCGTTACAAAAAGTAGAATCACTACAAAAAATCTCAAAAATTGAGGATCAATACTCATTCCACACTGAGTTGACTGAACTTGGAAAATTAGCCTTGGTCCCTTGGAGGTTTACTTCTGTATCTGTCCTATCTGTTTATTGTACTAGATTTGAAGCAAGTGATCGTTACTATGTAGTGAGCAACAACCACACCTCTCTAATATCACATCCTCTATTCTTTCACCAAATTTAACCTTTAAGCATCTACACTACATTTACCCCGTCAAACTTCATCAATTTCTTAGATTTTAAAATATATTATATTTTTCTCGTATTTTTCTCATAAAACTTATTCTTAAACCAATTTACTTTGATTTGATTTCATAATTATGTAAATAAAAATGAATTTATAAGATTTTTCAAAGCTTTTTCTTGTAAAAATCATAATAATTGCAAAAATACTTAGAATAGTATGATTATTTAAGGAAAAATGTAAATAATCGTGATAAACAACAAGTGTAGATTGCATGTTCCTTGAAGTTATATAAAAATAAATTTGATAGAAAAAACATCTTTTGCAGTGTATATTTGACTTTTTGGGGTTTGAGTTTTAAAGTGTTGTAAAAAAGCAATTTTAACAATTTTGAAGAATGGTAAATTGAACTAGAAAGTAGAAATTACCCTCAAGATTTCTTAGTTGGAACCATTTTCAATTGAAACTAGAAACTAAGTGAAAATCTGAAAAATGACCAAAGATGGGCCCACGGCGCTCCTTGTACACTTAAGAGTTAAGAAATGAATGCACCCACTTCAAAATCCATTCATTGTATGATACTGAGGGATAGGTGATGCCCATGAAATAATTATAGAATTGAAGATATGTACATCTCACTTAATATTGACTATTTTAAGAAATAAACATTTCCAGTAGATGAACTGGGAAATCTTGGAGCAGGGTGCTTTTTTATTCTTTTGGAACTCATTTTGGAAACCTCTGACGTTTTACCCAGTCTGGATCAGTCTACAATTTGGTTTTGGGTGTACTAACCGATTCAGGACTGATTCTACCTACCTTGCACTGAAAATGGATGATTTCCCACCTATGAACAGAGCCTCCACAAGCAGAAACTGGATTCCCTAGATATTTAAGATAGCTAAATCTAGTTTATGGCAAATTTTATCCACCAATTCTCAGCACCAGTGATTCACTATCAACTGGTGAACTTGCCGTGCGTGACAACCAGAATAACTTCACATATTTTAACTCCTAAAACTAGTCCTCTACACAGATTTCAAGTTCCTACAGTTTGTGTTCCGACTCGTAACATCATGATCATGGAATTGAAAAATGATTGAGCACTAGTTGCATAGTGCTCTGCAAGCTGTCCCTACATGATCAGAGTTACCTAAATACCTAATGAAGTTGCAGATCTGAATGATCAATAATAAATATTATGAAAATAATTATATCGAGCATGGCAAATCAAGTGAGGGACGGATCCAATATAGCTTACAAAGAGTTACGAGTAAATTACATGACACTCAGCAAAAAACTCGTCAATGTCGACCTCAGTCGTGTTGCAAACAAGGCCGGACAGTAGTGTCCATGGATGTATCTCAACTGGAGACTTGTGCCCTTGCAGGCAGGCCTCAGCTCAGTGATGGAAAGGCTAAACAATTCGATGCTTATTTCGTTTGTTAAGGAAAAATGTAAGATCTAGATGACAGGGTGAGATTTAAGCACCCTTGCTGTGCAGTGCTCTGCTCAACGTGTGAAAGTCGGGGGTGCATGTCCATAGGACGAAGGTTGCCCACCTGCTGCTGGCCTGGGGTGAGGTCTTGGATTATTATTAGTTCCTTGGTCTCTCCGATTCCAATCCCTGGGCCCGTTGCGATGATCATGCGGCCCCCATGGATTGCCCCCCCTGGGATCAGCCTTCATATCGTTAATGTTGTGCCCCCACCCTAAGTTACCACTGCCATTGTTAACAGCAGCACCCGGGATGTTGATGGGCGGTGACCCAGCAGCTCTGTTTCTCCACCCGTCTGCACTACCCGGTCTCCCTGAATTATCCCACGGTTTCCGATGATTATTATTATGCGTTGGTCCGTTCAAGGGAGGGTCCACGTCTCTCTGCCGTCGTTTCCAGGGTTCAGCATCCCCACGGCTGGGCTCCCCACCTTGTGCTGCAATAATATTTCCTACGGTCTGGTTAAATTGTCTTTTGTTACTGTTAAAATGGTTGTGCTCCGAGTCCCTTCCGCTGGGCCCAGCTGCTGCTGCTCCTGCACCACTATGATTCGGATCCTGAGATGGCCCTCTCACTGCAGTCGGATCAGGCGGAGCTGGCTCCTGTCGCAATTTCTTATATATTTCTGCTAGCTTATCCCCTTTCAGATTCGAATATGTGGAGACGTAATTCCAAAGCCTAGTAGCCATTCCTGCACCGAACAAAAAACATAAAACGAGTACAAATAAATGTTATAGCTGAGCAGATCAAGTTGAAGAGCAATTTACAGAGGAAGTGTAAGAATCATATTCTGCGCCTAACATGTTATTCTAGCACCACACTACACGGTCTAGCCTTGATAGAAATCTCAAAACATTCTCACTTCCAAAGCTCGAGAACTCAAATCAACGTTCGGCAGGGAAACAGATAAGGGAACTTACTATCCGGATTCGGGGCAGCTGCGTTTTCAGATAAGATGTTGTCGATTTTGCGACCTAGAGTCTGTAAATACGTCTTCACCCTCCTTAGGACCTGCGGCAATGAGATGCAGGAAAGCTTTTAGGGCTAGGAAGTAAAAAGGGTGTAATTATACACCAAGACATGGGAGTGTTAAATGATGTAAACATAGAAAAGAAGAGATAGTAGCGCAGAAACAAACAAAGCAATCGCTGCATCCCAAAGCATATCCGATCTACATAGAGCCTCTGCAGCCTTACTTAGCCTTGTGAGATGTGTGGGGACACCCATGCTGTAGTTACAAACGATAAAAGGACAAGTGCAACAGATGATTGAACGAGACAAACCTCTTCTTTGGGCAAACTAAAGTTGGTCTGGAGTTTTTTGAGCCTCTCAAGTGTCCGAGACTGATCTTCCATCATTTGATGGCACCAGTCATGCCATTTCTGTTCTTTCGACTGCCTGTTATCTGTGCTATTATCCTTGTTCCTTCCCCGCCCTCGATCTCGCAGCTGTTGTACAGATCCACCTTCGTCAGTGTCCGAAATCTCCCCATCCTCCTTCGCATCTTGGTCAGGTCGGAAACGCTTCGCAGCACGATCCCTTGCAGTCACCTTCTGTGGGCCCGACCCTCCAGAATTTTTCCTTCCCAGGCCTAAACCGGGCTTGGCAGACCTATCTTTTGAGCTGTCGTCCAGCCAGTCACGTTTATGCCCTAAACCCTTTGCCTTCAAAGGCCTTTCAGCCTCATTGTTCCCGTTTAGTTCACCTGAAACCTCAAGCTCCTGTGCTCCAACACAAAATATATTGTCAAACCATAAAGCCGCTTAGCTCTTCGCATAAGAAAAAGTTTAATACTTGTTAGCATCCCGAGGTACTACAAATTAGTTACATCAGCCTGTCAGTATAGTATTAGCAGTCAGGGTGGCAATACAAGACGACATACAGTGCACACTTCAATTCTCAATGCAAGAACGACAAGAGTAGTACCTTCCGCAAGAGTGCATTCACGCGGGCCTCTAGATGCGTCGACCGAGGCAAGGACGTCTCAGCAGCATTAGCACCTTGAGGAGCCAATTTGTCGAACAGTGATAGTCTCTCATCCAATCGTATCTTCTCCCAGTTTCCAAGTCCATGATAGTAGACACCCAATAATAGTCTCGCGTCATCAACTACGATTATACCACAGATGAGAAAAATCAGCATCAATCCCAGCGCTTTCAATGCACAGGCCTATCTATAATCGGTACCACTAACTGGAGATCAAAACGTAAGCACTCGTGAAAGGTTGACCAATTCTAGAATCATCTCAGGATACCACTAATCAACCACTGCAGGAAGTTATCAAACTGAACATTTGCTAAACAATCTCAAAAACCGACATGATGCAATTCCAGGAGACACTGTATATACTACATTTTAGAAAATTATACCTTGACTCCACTCGCACACTTTGGACCACGAGGGTACTCTTGGATGGGACTTGAGTCGAAATTGAGCAACTGGATCTTTGAAACGCTTTATACGTTTCCCTAGAAGAGTCAACTCTTTAATTCTGGTTAGGACATCTTGTGCTTTGACGGGAACCCCAAAAAAATCCAGGACAGCTGCCTGCACATAACAGTGAGTGGAAACCCATGTAAATTCGCATTGATGTTCACACACACTTAGGGCTCAATGACCGACAGAGTAACCATTGAACTGGCGTAGGAGACTCCAGCAGGAAACACCCCAACGGCCAAATAAATATGCTACATATAAATAAATCGAAATGGTTTTGAAGTATGCCCATGAGATTGTAAGCTTACACACCTTGCTATCAGCTCCTGCCCTGCGCACAGCATCTTTACAACCATTGACAAGTGTGTCCCATAGCTCGGACTGTGAACTAGTGGTTGTTGCTGCCACAGCGCTTCCTGCCTCCTTCGCTATCAACTTAATCCTACTCAAATCTCCAAACTTTTTCACCTGCGCATCCATCACAACAACAGATTTGCTTTGGTATGGATGAAAGACGTCAAAACGTACAAAGATATAACTGTCTATGCATATTTTTAAATTAACTTCTCCCACACTCGATACACAAAGACACTGAATAGAAAGCCATGAGATATATTGTTGACTAACTGCTTTGATGAACGAGTTGGCTTCCTTCTTTGTCAGAACCCCTCCTCGCCACTCAGCAGCACGAGCAGCAGCTCCCTCAATTTCAGAGGGAGCCACATATGCGTTGCTGGATTTGGATCCACGCTTGAGGACCTTGTCTTTGACATGATCTCCTCGTCGTCGCTTCCCATCCCTTTCTGACCCGAAATTTTCAGAATAATTACGCACAGATCTTCCAACACGAGGTCCAGACACGTCCTGTACGGGAACAGCCTGTACGTGAAACAAGGCTTAACAGCCTGTTTAATTTATGATAAAAAGGGTAAAAAGCAAAGTATAAAAACTGACTGCAAAAGATTCAGAGTATAAAAGGGCCCTGAACCGTACTTCTGCTTGCATAGCTGCATCTGCCGGAATCAAACGGCTCCAGAAAGTGGCATCATCTTCGGTATTGCTGAAATTTGCAACCTGTATGACATGATAATCACAGATCAGCAGCCACATAAGATGCCAGCATATGAAGGACCGGTTCTAGTTTCAGATTTCACGAGCCTCATTAAATGTCGGTGGGAATCAAATGTAATTCTTGAAATTTAATATGGAACACTACTTAAAGGTGGATGATCAGTACCTTGAATGCACCGAGGAGCTCATTGCCTTCCTCATCCACTTCAGCTGTTTTCGTCTCCACTTTCTCAGCCCGGGCCAAAATTTCATCGATATCCATGTTCTCAAGCTTGCTCTTCTGATCCTCCTCATTCTTATCATCTTTGAATAACTCCTCAGCACCAAATCGTAGAATAGCAGCTAGTTCATTCTGTGACAATTTGCACGACATAGAAAAATGATATTTCAAGCACTAAATAACTTGGTAAACTTGTAGCAACTAGTTGTCATATTCCCAAAAGTCTATGTGAAAGAGAAAATAAAAGATGTCTAGGCAGTCGATACCTTGTCAAACCCTGTTCCCTTCTTGGCTTCCTTTTTCTCCAATCTACCTTGGGCATTGAGCTTTTGAATGACCAAGTGATCTAAAACCTGATACAAAGAACACATAAAAGATGACAAATAAATGAGAACTGCAGGCAGGTTGTGAGAACGAGATCAAGGTCCCACCGCGTATGCTGTGATGAAACATTAGCCAAGGTTTTAAGTGAGACCAACGGTACCATCTTCTTCTTCGCTCGTTCGAGGATGTCCTCTTCCACACTCCGGCTCGTTACAAAACGATATATATTCACAACATCGCGCTGCCCAATTCGATGTGCTCTACTCATCGCCTGCAGAAAACAAACATCTTGATCAGCACTTCCAATTTTTACTTCACATAATGTTCATACCAACGGCTGATAACACTTTAGACTCCTCACAACTATGACTCAACAAAAGGAACACACAGGTATAGTGGTACAGTAGCTGAGGTTAAAGAAATACCTGGAGATCGTTCTGGGGATTCCAATCCGAGTCAAATATGATAACAGTATCTGCAGTAGCAAGATTGATCCCTAAACCACCAGCACGTGTGGATAGCAGGAAGCAGAAATCTTCACTCCCAGGGGCATTAAAGTGTTCCATAGCTTGGTGTCTCAAGTCTGATCGTGTACTACCATCTAAACGCTGAAATTGGAACCCTCGCAAGCTCAGGTAATCCGCCAAAATATCTAGCATTTTCACCATCTGAAACAGGAATAGAACCCTCTGTTATAAGGAGAATATCATAGTCATTTAGCCAACGGAACATGGACATAGCTAATACATCCTGAAACAGAGCAAAAACAAGGCTCTAGCAGAAGACATATCGACTTCTACACAGGCTTGCGGAAAGAATTTAGGTACCTGTGAAAAGATGAGAACACGATGATTTGTCTCTTTTAAGCGTACCAACAACTTGTCAAGAATGGCAAGCTTTCCGCTGCTTAAAACAATGCGCTGCACCTTGTTGTTATCATTCATATTGGCATCACCACCATAGCCATGGTCGGCACTTTCAAACAGGAATGGATGATTACAGCACTTCTTCAGTTCCACAACTATATTTAACAAAGAAACCTGCAAGGTTAAATATTAAAGCACAGCATGAGCTCACGCTTGTTTCACGACAAAGTACCAAGTAGTAAGCTGCGGGAAAAATAGACGACAAGTTCGACAGCAATTGAAATGGAAATTCCAAAGACCGCCCTGAACCAAAGACCGCTCTAGTTAAGTAGTAATCCATAAATCTAGCTAGGTAGAATTCCTTTAGAACATTAGACATTTCCATGCAAACAATAAAAATATATCATGATTTCTGCGGAATATATAGCTGACACAGAATTGTAACCTGATTGACACGAACGCCCTTATTTAAATCATTAAAGTTCCGCTCCAAGATCCATTTGTAGTATCTGACAGGCGGAACATACGGGATGTTAGGCATACTGCTCTGTATTCCATCCTCGACAAGGATTCCTACCACAGCCCCCACATAAACAGAAGTATTTTCATAACTATCACCCTTCTCACAACATAAAGCAAATAGACAACAGTGGCATGAGACTTACCGCTTTTGTAGTGGTGACATTTCCACTCTCAATATGCGCTCAATTTTGGGTGGCAGTGATTTCTCCACATCCTTAATCACTCTCCGCAACAAGTGCGGTCGCAGCTCTGCGTGCAGATTTGCAAGCTGACGAGAAAAGAATTACACAGCTTAGTAAGGCATGCAGAGAACCACAAAATAAATCACAGAAGACTTGTTCACAAGCATTAAAAAATAAGGCTGAGCACTACCACATGGAAAAAATAGATCATAGGCGAATTGCAAAAAATCAACTTGTCAGAAATACTTGCAGGATATATTCAAAACGTTCCACGAAAATGTCTCAACAAAATTCAACCTCCTCGATCAAAACCAACAACCCTTGAGAGCGGCATAAGGATAAATAGAACACAAACCTCCTTTTCGTCAAACAAACTCAATTTCTTGTAGTGCTCTGTAAACTGTTCCTTGTTGTTGAACTTATCAGAATCAAGAAAATGAAGAAGGGCCCTGAGCAAAATAGACCATCAGAAGGAGAAATCAAACGAATGAATACAGTAAACACAAACATGAGGTAAAAAAAACTCCATGAAAGAGTTCTTATAAAAATAGAGACACAATTTAATTAATAAAATATGAAGTAAAACTGCCATACCAAAGTTCTTCAACGCTGTTCTGCAACGGAGTTCCTGTGACCAGCACTTTGTTTTTTGTGCTAAACTCCTGTTAGGAAAGACAAATTAGCTTTCACAAATCAAAAATGAAGATATAATGCTTGAATATCGCATTGAGACTAGAGTTCACACAATTCTAATCCAACATCTCTGGTGATGCAACCTTCCTGCTTCATGTGCCCGCAAACACTATATTACAAGAACAGAGGAATACAGGCAGGATACATGGGAAGCGTCAACACTACAATTACATCGTCAAAGTGTTGACAAGAGAGCTCAAGAACCACCATACTTGTAGACAAGTGTATAAAGAGGCCTCGCAATTTTTCAGCCTGTGAGCTTCATCAACCGTGAGATAAACCCATTTTATTTTCGATAGAACTGCCTTGTCTTTCAGTACAACCTCATATGTTGTTAAGAGAGCGTTGAACTTTATAGTGCGCCCAGTCTTCCGCCCTGTAAAAAATTCATGTTGTTGACATATCTGCAATAACAATCCCAGAACACAAATCAACAAAGAGTTACTGAATTGGTCACTGGCAGCAAATAAGGTAGGCCTTACAAATGCTCAGAAATAAAAGAATAACTGTTGACTGAACTAGGTCTAGAAAACACCATGAAATGAGGACACTCACCTCCCGACTAGCTCGATTGCCCACATAAACAACTACATTCATTTCAGGTAACCACTTCCGAAATTCTTTGGCCCAATTGGTGATGGTGGAGAGTGGCACAACCACCAAAAAAGGTCCAGGTATTTGTTGAGCATGCTGCATAGATGAGAATCCCACAACCGAGAGGAACACAGCTTTTAATAGCACGAAAAAGAAGCATTATTCTTAAGAGGTCCAAATATTACAGGGCACGATAACCTCTTCCCATTCAGGTGCATAGTGGAGTAAACGGCATTAATGTTCACTCGAGAAATTTACTTAGCATTATTTACCATGTGCCGAAGTAGGAAACTGCAAAAATGAGAAAATAATAAAATTGGATAAAACAAAACTTTTGAAAGTCATGCACACCTGCAGAAATCCAAGCATAGAGACTGACTGAACAGTCTTGCCAAGACCCATTTCATCTGCAAGAATAACATTGGTATCGTTCCTCCAACTGTTCCCAACCCAAATTACAGCAGCAGAAATTCAGTGGAATATTGACACTAAACCCATCCCGATTGAAGATATTATTAAGTGACAACTCAAGGCTTTCATCAACGATTGCATCAGTAAAATTGCATCATTTGCGACTCACCTGTTCATCAAAAAATTTAGTCCTTCCAATTGGTAGTCCCGCAGTGTCCCACCTTTTAGCCATTCTGGCTGCTCTTCCAATTTTCGCATGCTCACTGATACCAATTGAATCGAATCAGATGAAACATACTCACCTTTCTCATTTCAAACATAGAGTGAATGCTCAAGAAACGCATGGATACAGATTCCTAGAATTCAGATTTTGTGACACCGACTCAGTGAGCACTTTGAAGCAAACTGCTTCAGAATGTTCAAACAAATTGTAGCAGCCAACAATACTACTGGGTGTCTAAACACTTCGAGATTCAACAAAGGCGACCACCAATTTAATTGAGGGACTACCTTTGCCTTTCCTTCTCTGAGCATCTACTAGCTTTCCCTGGAAAGTTGTGGCAGCTTCACGGGCCTGTTCGACAGAACACATTGAACAAAGGATAAGCCAAAGAATTACAATACCAAGGCTGGACAACAATGATTGTACGCATACAACACATTGGTAAGAAAAAGATCACATAGGTTCCAAAAAATCTAGCAAATGTTACAAGACAGAAAAAATCTAGGAAAAAAAAAAGGAGAGATTATTATGAAACAAAAAGGTGCTATGGCATAGTGCCCTAAGATTACCTTAATATCACCTTGATTTCACAATGAAATTTTTTCACAAACTACAGCATCTTTGCAATCTCAACTGACCTTATACTCATCAATCTGAATTTGTGCGAAGGTAATATCTGTGTCTTTCTCCCTACAAACAAAAGACACAGTAAATCAGAAATTGCAATCACATTGAGTGGACAAATTCATGAAGACGGATTGTTTACCGCTGACAGGTGAATGCCGAACTAAACAGGGACTATGGAGCAGTATAACCAAACAAATTAATTTTCTAAAGAGATTACTAACGACCAGTATCTTGGAACTATCTCACATTTATGTCAGCAGCTTCCCATCAACACCATATACAACAAAGGTAAGAAAATGCACCATGTTGATTCACTATATGAGAGCCCTTTCCACTTAACCAGATATTCTGTTATCTCCTCTTCATTTTCCATTCGATTCCTATCAGCAAATACTCTTTCGACCTGCCCAGCACCAACCCAAACGCCCCATTATTTAGTTTTCACTTATTTAACCTCGTGCACAACATGGGTAGACAGTGTCGTGAAATATACTAAATGACACAAATGAAGAACAGTAACTGGTTCTGATTTACTTTCTGATCAAATCATGCCCCAATTAACATGCGTTTGAGTCAGCTTTTAAGCTCTCAATAGGGCACACCTGAAGGTACTGCTTAAGAAGGTCCAACTCCATCTCCTTACTAACATCATGTAGCTCTGCCTGCAAGACAAAGATTCAGAAAAGCTAAAATCACTTACCCCTAAAAAGTTCCTAACATACGAAGTTCCTGTAACCAGCTTTTCTCTAAGAAAAAACATTCGTTATACAGACTACAAACTTTAAATTCAGAATCATTAAAGTGCAATAAGTTAAAAGCTGAATTTGAAGATCGCCAAGGAGCTTAATAGACCATCAAACCTTTTCTCAAAGCAAAAAGTAAAACCCTAGGTTAAACATCTTATACGGTAGATAGCATGATCTTATAGAAGTAACAAGGAAACAACGACTTGCAAACCTGCGACGGCAGACACAGCAAACGTAGAGGAAATAGCAACCCAAAATATACCTCCTCGGGAGTGAGCATCTGACGAACGTCTCTGTCCTCCTCAATCTTCTTCATATAATTTAGCACTTTCTTATATCCACTAAGCTATACATGTCACCACATTGTCACCAGGAAAACTGTTAGGGACTAGTCCTGGAAAAACACAAGATTGTCAAATGCAAATTAACTTTTTGGCAGTACAGAACTTGCTTGCAACCCGGTCCCCAACCACAAGACACTAATGGCAATTCCTGTAATAAAGTAATGACTTTCGATATCAATTTCTACAGAATCGGTCATCTGCAACAAGGATACACATGAGATAGGTTGAGGTTGTTCATTTTCACTGACCGGTGCAAGCTCCGAGAGTAGCATCCATTGGCAATGTTGATACGACTGGCCTTTCCATTTTATATAAAACTCCTGATCCTCCCAGATGAGTTCGGCATGAGGATCTGTGTCAAGCACAAACGGCTCCGCATGTCGTCCCTCATCAGCTTCTGCCTCAGCAATCCCTTTAGGTTGATGCCACAATACTCTTTCGATGGCATCTCCGTTGTCCTCCTCCTCCTCTGGCTCCTCTGCTGCTACCTGAAATGACCCCAACAACCTGGATACTTCAAAAATGATAGAATGTTTAAGAACGAACTTCAAGGCTGGCCTTAAAAGTAGTTGGAACTGCAGAACTTCACATCAATCAAACACAATTCTGAGAATAATTCCTAATTACGATCACGAAGACCATGACATGCAAGAAAAAATCCCATTAGAAAAGTAGATTAGCTATGTTTTATTTATCGTTTGCAGATAAACAAAAGAACAATATTTCCTCAGAAAAGATAACATGGCCTCTCGAAGACTCCTCATTGTAAATGCTTTAAATTCGTTGAGAGGACTTGTTGAATTCAAATTACCATATATTAAAATTATTGCAGCAAAAAACGTGCACCACCGAAGAAACCAACAGGGGAGCCAGTCAAGAAAGCAAAAACTATACCTGCAATGCGATGGAAGTAGTGCAATAGAATAGAGATTTAAAAATTGTCCTAGACTATAATCACTTCTATCATGCCGTCCATGAATAAGTCAGCTAAGCCTATATTCGTACACAAAAGAAGAAGGAATTAGCTGCAAAACAAAAGCCCAAACCTTGAGTCGCTTCTGTTCCTGCTCGTCCTCCGAATCCTCACTGTCATTAACTTCTGCATACGATTTCCTTGGCAACGCTCGGCTTGATGTTCGAGTCCGGGCTTCCCTAGCAGATGCCTCCCTATCCCTCTTTGAAGTATAAGTTGACCCTGATAGCTCCTGCCGTTTCCTACTATTTGAAGCTCCTGGTTTCCGCTGCGGACGACCATAGCTTTCCTCCTCACTTTCTTCCTCGTCACTGTCTTTTGCAGAGGATTCATCATCGCTGCTGGACAATGAGCCTTGTGCTCCAACTCTTCGAGTACGAATAACCCGTGTCCGATTATTATTGACCCGAGTTGTTTTGCGCTTGCGGGATTTCCTTCCCTTCCCATAGTCATCGTCACTTTCATCTGACAGATCTAGGCTCTCATCCGAGTCCTCTTCAGAAAACTCGACCTCGCTATCGTCCACAGCATCATCCGCCTGTGAGAAATTCAGGTTTTAATACTCGGGTGAGTAGGCGGGCGATTACAACTGAAACAAGAACCAAACTTCGTCCCCAACCTCTAGCACAATGAGCTACTTGAACATTTGTAATATTCTGCTAAGATATCACAGGGTTATGGATTCTGGAATTCGCTATTACAAGTTCAACCAAAAACGAGTCAAGCAATAAGATACGCTCATTGACATGAAGACGTTACAGCTACGTGGAATAAAGCATACATACGTCCAAAGATAAATGTACTGAATACACTTACATGCGTTCCACCGCGACTCGAAGCTCCATCTGTGGGGTCGAAGTCTGAGTCTTGAGGATCATCGGCAGCTGTGTAATCCAAGCCGATAAATATCATAAAAAACGCCAGTCCCAAATATATCATAAGTGAGATTGTTCTCTATGTGAAAATCTAGCCGCCGTAAAGAAAAATTTTCAAAGGGAACGCTGAGACAATAGAAAGAAATGTCATTATTAAAACAGCGTTATGCAGTTTCTACGTAAGAATTAGATAGTACTGTTCCTAAGTAAGAGAGCAACAGCCTAGTTTCCTAAAACGCTATCCTTGATCGTGGTTTCACAACTAAAACTCGTTCTAGTGATAGCAAAAGTAGCAGACGGGATTGTCCCGGAAAATATCGCAGACGTTAAGAGGGCGATCACCCAGAAAATTTGGCATACTTAAACTGAAAATGTTGTGAAAAAGAATCTACATGCGACCAAATGGGAAAACGAATGGGAAACGGTACAACCGGAAAGGAGTTGGAGCGCAGACTGCAGGACCTGATAGGTTGCTAAAAACAAAAGTGTTTCACGTTATAGAACGCTAAACAAGAGCAATGCTCTTCTCTATGACCCCTTAATTATGGACTAAAGGAAGCATAACTCACGATCTTCATCCTCCTCCTCTTCTTCATCGTCTTCATCTTCGTCTCCCACTTCTGGTTCTGGGAACTTCTCTTGCCTGATTGGTCTGGCTACTGGCCTTCGAAGCACCGACTGAACATTCGTTCTCACACCTCCAAATCGCCGTGCATTCTTTGTTGGAAGTTCCTTTGCATATACTATTTGCAAGTCACCTTCATCTTCATCCAGGTCATCATAGTCCTCGTCAACCTAGAAACGACACATGTTTGGCTCAAAACATGCTACTTATGTATGCACTATTACAGTACAAACTTGCAAACGTCTACAAGCAGATACGATCAAACTGGACTCATATGTTTGATTCTACGATGGGTATTAAAAAGGACATCCCATTAACGCCAGGAATTCCGCGTCTCGAAAGGGTTCAAGTAACAAGAGCGGTGTCAAGTATAAACTCGCGGTATGAATCGCACCTGATAATCCTCGTCAGAGCCTTTCTCGTCAGGCTCTGGCTCACTTGTATCCTTTAAATCGTCTACATCTTCCTCTTTCTCCCGTTCAACCTCGTTTGGCCCCTCTGTATCCTCCTGACCCTTCTGACCAGCAGCCTCTTGTTCAGAATGGCTGTTCCCATCACTAAAAGTTTCTTGTCTGTTGGTTGCCAACTCAACTCCTTCATCATATTCCGAGCCAGGAGATCCATCCTCTAATATACCTCCACTTCCTCGTTTCGCCACTCCTACACGTCCAGAACTAATCGGCACAGACATAGGGTGTCCCGTTTCCTCATCAAATTCATCATCCTCGTTCCCAGGACCGTCTCTTTCATCATCGCCAACCAAACTTCCGTCACTGCCACTCTGTGATCTTCTTCCAAATCCATCTCCCTCTTTGTCACTAACACTCTCAGCAGCTACCTCTGGGTCACTAGCACTTATATCAAGCTCTTCATCGCCTCCGACCCCGGTAAACTCTCTATCACTAGCTTCTTCACCATTTGCACTATCTTCACCTACATCTCCTTCACTCGATACACTATCTTCATCCTCGTAGTCTGACATCCCGCAACACCCTAATATTTACAACTCTTTTTGTTTTATCAGCTCAATATGTCTTGAATCTCATGGGCTTCACATCCCCACACCAAAATCGCAGATAGCTGATCACCTGCAAGAAACGAAGAATTTCAATCGGCGCAATTCCAAAACCTAATTAGGTCAACAGTCATATAACGTTATTGATAACAACGATATTTGTTACGAAAATGTCGAGGACAACAGAGATGTAACTGCTTTGAAAGGAACAAAGTTCCGGAAACGAAAATGTGCGAGACCTCGACAATTGACTCCAAGAGGTAAATCCTAGAAGCTCAGTTGTCACCTCAGTACAGTATTAGGTGATGGACTTCGGGAGGTCCGTTACCGCAAATAATGGAATGGCAGTGCCTAAGGACCAGTGACTTCCATCGAAACAGGCCGACTGCAGTCTATTCCCCAAAGTGAATGACTGCTCAACAAGGAGACATATTACTACATAGAATCGGGCCAAACACAGAGCTGAAACCAATTACAGGGGAAATGTTATCCAGATATCAAGAATCACCACAAGAAAGAGCCACCAGACTCTCTCCAACACCCTTGACCTTCTCACGAGATTGTGCATTCCACTTTGTCAAATTGAAAATAACGAGATCAACTATTCGTATCTGAACACAGAGCTACAACTTCTAAGAGCTACCGTCCACTTCAAACGCATTACCGAGAGCTAACCCTAGAAAAAAATGACCTAAGGATCTTCTAAATTGATAAAAACCGAGCCACAAGAAGTTCTCTACACCAACTTTCAATTTCAAAATCTCGCTTCCTGACAACCAGACAGCGAAGATCGAGTACACAACACACAAAAGAACTTCAAACTTCACGGCTGTTCTGAAAGAAGAGTCAGGATTCGAATGTCGTCTGCTTCTCACTCGCGAATTTTAAAAAGAACAGATCCAAAGGAACTAGAATTCAACACGAGAACGGATTCATCGTCATGAAAACTCGATTAGGTCAACAACGACTCACTCCGCCGAATTGCATAGTAAGAGCTGCTAAGATGTGCTGCTTCACTGATCGCATGCTTCCTTTCCTACAAAAACTCCAGGGAATCCTTTCCTTAAACCTCACCAAGGTCACCCTAGGGTTCTCTCCAATTGCAACGAGAGCGCAAACAAGACAGGCTTCCAGGGTGTGCAAACAATCGCAAACGACGAAAAGAAGAACTGGAAACCAGCTGTTCTTGAGAAAGCTAAGGCAGGTGAGAACTAGGTCACGGGCTGATCAGAGCTTCAATGGGCGCTAAAACACAATTGAGGCCAGAACGGAACAAATTGCACACGGGAGGGATCGAAAGAGCGTCAAGGAGGGATTCGTGTACCACAATTCACCGATTCTTGCCGCCGTGGCGCCGATCCCGTCCCCCGGCGCTCGAAAACAGTTGCTCCATACCCCTTTCACATTTCAGCCCTGCGTGGGCGCGTCCCGGCACGGAATCCGACGCCTTAACATCCAGGAGGGAGGGCACGATGCGAGCAAGCCCGTGGTGCCGTGCTCCAGAGCGATGCGGCAGCGATCATTGCAGCAATCCACTCGCGGTGTTCCTGCATCCAGCAAGCGAGGCGCCACACGGAGAAGACGAACCAAACGTAGGGTACTCCTACCTTACCCCTGGTTAGCGCGACCGGCTCCGCCGGTGCCCGCAGTAACTCTTTTCACTCACGGGTAAAACCGGACACCACGCCGTTGCGTGATTTACGGCCACCGGCTCCACCCGGTCACCACGGGCCTTGCACACTGGGACAGCCCTTTTTTGGGCATTTTAGTGCCAGATTGCAGCAATAAAAAATAATCTGGCTATAAAATGATCAAAAATGCAATACAAGATTGTCAAAATTCTTAAATAAGTAAATTAGGGCTCCACTTCTTTCTGCACCACAAGTGACAAAGGGAAAGGCCATAAAATTGAATAAGACGTGAAAGGCTAAGTTATTTCACACAATGATCTTTGACGGTAGACTGGAACAGTCATGAGAAGACCATTCAAGAATTTGAAAAACTAAGTTACATCATAAAAAGGTTACATCATAGAAAACCCTATCCTAAAATTGTCGATTGCCAACACGCCAGCTCACTTACAAACCCTACAACCATTGAAAAGCCACAAGTGAAACTCAGTAACATTTTTTTAAACCAACTCCAACCTAAAATCATCACTACAATAACATTAAATAAGGGTGAAAACATATTCTTTATTCATAATATGAATGAATGTAGAAATATGCAATACTACCATTAAAATATATAATAATATTATTATTATTAATATTAATATTAATAATATTAATAATATTAATTAATTAATTAATTAATTAATTAATTAATTAATAAGAGGTTGGGGTGGGAGCTGACTGGGACGACAGGCGAATGGATTGAACCTAGCAACCTGGCAACCTAGCAATCTTCCGGTCGCCGTGAATTCATGCCTGCAGACATGAATTACGTCTGTGAAGCGTCTGAATTACTGCACTCTGAGACATTCTGGCTGCCGTGTGTGGTCCGTCAGACTCACCTCTTTGTTATCGGTGTCCTTGTCCCCCAGTTAACCCAAATTCATGGTTCTGAAATGACTGATACCGAATCAATCATATTGTGAAAAATATAATAATTGAGATGGGACCAAAATTTATATCACTACTGGAATCGGTGAAGATCATTCCACGTGTTGATAAAAACGTAAATGAATTTGAACAAAAGAAATTTTATATAGAACTTACTCAAAACTGCTAAGAAAAACATCAAGCCCTATTTGGACTTCTTGGTTTTTTAAAGGATCGTTAGTAAACTTGAGAAGGGTCATCTTGATGTCAAAATGACATCAACATGACATATCTCAAGATGATGTAGGAATTAGTGCCATTTTGATGTCAAAATGATGCAAACTTAACATGAAAATGATACATGTTAACTTTACATTAGAATGACCTATATCACATGGTTGTGAAGCTTACATCAAATTGACATCAAAATGGCACTAATACCTACATCACCGTGGTATATGTCATTTTGACATCAAGATGACCTCTTTCTTAGATTGTTGATGTTAACCCCTAAAAGACGAGGAAGCTTAAATTAAATCTGTTTGTCGAAGGAGTTTTGAGTAGGTTGTATGTGAACTTCCTTTTGTTCAAATTTATAAGGTTTTTATTAATCAGTATGAACAATGTTTTTCACTAATTTTGATGATATAAAATTTGGTCTCATCTCAATTATATTTTTCACAATATAATTGATTAAACTAGTCATTTCAAAACCATAAATCTTTGGTCCTAACCCCCAAAGAACAAAGAAGCCCAAATTGGGTCTTATATATATTTTTAAGGACTTTTTAGTAGGTTATATGTGGACTACTTTTTGCTCTAATTTAATTTAATTTCTATTAGCTCATACATTCCCAAACTACCGTACTTTCATAAAAGCTTCGTCCCTCCTTGGATGAATAATAAATTATTTTTGGAAATAGATTCCGTTTTCATGAATATTCTCTAAAATCCGCTTTTTCCCTTACATTCATTTTTTCAAAAAAAAATTGGAATTTGTATATTCTATTTTTAGAATTTTAAAAAAGCAAAGCTATGAAAGTACGGTATGCTACAATGTCATTGATACTATGAGAGAAAACAAGAGAAAGGCCCCAAACCGGGCCCGTCATAGTGCCTACAATGCAACGGCTGGGCCCGATACAATAGTGCAAATATATATATATATATATATATATATATATATAATTTAAATTTAAATTTAAAAAAAAACCATAGCACGGGATTTGTGTGTGTATTTTTATTTTATTTTGATTAATTCTTTAAATTTCAAAAAGAAATTCAAGAAAAAGAACAAAACAACAACGCATGGCGCTACGATGGATGGGTCCAAGGGGGTTTTTTCATGTTTTCATTTGTTTGTATTTTAGCTGCCCTTCTATTTGCAACTTTTGAGAGGACTCGAGGCCTTCTACAACCCTATATTTTCTCTAATGTTCCTTTTAACTCCTAAAACCCCAAGGGGTATTGGACAAAACATAGCCATGTGTTATAATATGTGCCTTCCATATGTTTGATGAAGTTTGGTTCAATAAACAAAATGTAGGGCATCATCTCTACAAATTATCTATACAATCAAACTTCTAAAAGTAACTTTAGATAAATTTTGAGTGGATTTAAAAGCACTCACATTTGAAAATTTGTTTAAATTATAATTTTCACTTTTAGAGTTTAAAATTTAGCATGATTAATTAAAATTGGTTTATCTATTGTAAAATTCAAAAAAACAAAAGAAATGATGGATGGAGGGAACATCATTACTTTCTCCGGCCATATAGCAAATTTTATAACATTGGGATAATACAAAGGTGATCCACTTTGAAAATTCTCTTGGGTGAAGTTTAACTCGGATTGACATGATTCAAAATGTGTTGAAAAGTAGATTTGATATATCGTTATTATTTTTTATTTTATTTTTTCAAAAAAATGTTTTTTTTTCAGTTTCGAGCACCCGTTAAAAACAATCATCGACCAGAAAATGGTCATTTGAATGTTTAGGGGTTAAAACCATGAATCTTAGGTCTTTTAGGGGTTAAGACATTTTATGCAACGATGTGTAGAAAACCTTAGTATATATATATATATATATATATATAGTATACATATATATGTATGTATGTATGTGTGTGTGTATTTTTATCGATGTGTTGGATGAAAACTAATGTTCACAATATATTTTAGAATTTGGACATGGGTTTGGACACATGGAGAGTTTCATAAATTGTATATGGGAATTTAAAAAAAGAAATGTGAAGAATGTCATTCTACGCACAGAGTGTCAAGAATGTCAATTGTACAATGACATTAAAAAAAATGTCAAAAAATGTCATTCTATGGTATTATGGCTTGTAGCAGCCAGCATGTTGCCTCGATTTCCTCACCCAATGGCTTGTTAGATAGGTAATTAACATGGGCACATTTGGTGTGACTACCCAATTTGCATACGAGGGCAATCTTGGCTGCTATAGATCAAAATTCACCCTCAGCGCCTAGAGTGAACCTACTCGGCGCTAAAGGGTTAATCTCTAATGAAAACTCAATAGAAATTACTGTAGGATGTCACATGTTGGAATTGTAATATGAATTGTTGAAGCTTAAATACAGTAAAAAAAAATTGTGTTAAGTTTTTATATCTATTTCAAAATCAATTTATCTGGTAAGTTACATTTGAAATAAATGTAACATTGTGCATTCTGTGATCGTTATAAGGTACATGGGCCTATCGAAAATACTTGAAATAAAAGCCAAACATCAACGTTGTGTATAATGATCAAAAACTTTGCAAGTACTTGTGTATAAATGTCACTTTGCTTGAAAAAGCTAAACTTGAAAGTGTTGAAAGTGTGAGGTTGCAGTTGGGTGACATAAATTTTGTTGTACCTTTTCTATGTTTTCTTTCGGTATATAAGTTAGTGATAGAGAATAAATTTGAATTTTTTGTGATTTATATTTTATTATTAGCGATCATGTATAAATCCAAATTTGAAAACTCTATTTATGGTGAATTCTTTTCATCTTTTCACACAATAATTAACGAAAAAAAACATTGGTGATGGGTTTTGGAAAAAAAATTCTACAAATATATAGGACATATTAATGTGCACATCTATCCTTTTGGATGGAATCCCAAAAAGGTTGTAATTTTGTGCAACGATGAGTTAAATTTTTGTGTTCCTACTTCACAAAGACTAAACCTCTGGGTAGCATCACATTACATTCAATCTTAAACCATGCACTCAAAAAAAAGTCTTTCATTATCAAATGTTAGGCAGTACAAACATCTATCATAAACTATACATTAGCCAAATTTGCTAAACAAAACAATGCTAAAAATAAATACAATATAAATTTACCATTTGGTGTGTCCACCCTTTGTCTTTATCACAACTTGCAGCCTCTTAGGCATGGAATGATATAAATTAAACAAAGGAGTTATTCACCACTCCTTTGTTCCATATTAAGCTTCCTCAACCTTCAAAATAGAAGCACTAACTAGTCCAATGGTGTGGACCCTGAGCACAATGTTGTGAACCTTCAATCAATAGGAATAGTAGTTTGAGCAAACAAGAAGCTTGTTACGGGACAAATTCACAAGGGAATCAAGAAGCTTAATATGGGACAAAGGGAGTACTACACATCCTCCAGTTACATTCTATAATGCCCTATAACTCTTCTAAGTTTTAGAGACAATTTCTACCGTAGTAGATGAGGTTTTGAACAACGTTCTAAGGAAATAAACACCCACTGAGCTCATGACTTGGTGTACATCAAAAGAGAAATAGAAACCTTCAAAAGAATTCATACATGTTTAAAATACCCGAATTCAATCTTACTTAGTTATTTGATTTGTTGATTACGTGGTTACTTGATCTCTTGGTTACGTGGTTACTTGGTTATTAAAGTGTCTACCCTTGAGGGAAGTAGTCCTACACATGTCTTTTGTTTAGTGAACATTGAACCAAAAGTGGGTAAAACATACACTTTATTCACGCGTTCCTTGAAAGAGGGCCAGAGTTTTTACTATATAAATGAATGCATCAGTTAATGAATTGGTCTACATGGGTCATAGTTCATACACATACACCTATCACTGGAAAGGCAATACAAAGCCTTCTATCTACACTTGATACTAATTGCTATATATTATCATATTCATTAAGAAGATTGTCATAAAAGTTGTCCCACATTAAACTTGGAAGTTCTTCTTGTACCCATTTTTTAAAATTGAATCTTCAACAACCCGTTTTACTAGATTGAGGCTATAACATGTCAAATTGCATGGATATGTATCGGTATGTGTGATCTAAACCACCATGTTCTTTGTCCATCTTTTCATGTCACACATCTTTTGGCTATCGATTTTTCAAAGTTTAATTTGGAACAATGACAAGATTTGATAATTTAACCCTTTAATGTCCCGATTCAACACTGATCTCAAAGATGCATTATAAAATGTTTGATGAATAATAAAAATGGAGTCGATGTACAAAGCTAAGTTGTAAATGTCAAGATCACATCTGTATAGTTGGATTTTTTTAATAAATTATAATGAAATTTTAAAGCATTTTTTTGAAATTCAATTAAAAATCTCAAATTAACCAAAAATAAAATAAAATTTGTTGTAATGAATTTGGAATAACATGCACTATGAGATGGTATGATTTCCATTATTTGATTCTACTTATTTTGGAAAATCATGTGTAAGATCTCACTTTTTGAACTAAGAATGAAACTTAACATAAACTAAGTGTGTTATTTAAAAATTCACAATATCTTATTTAGAAGATCCATACCATACAAATGATAGTCAACTAGCACAAAAATCAAGAGAAATTTGGATGGATGAAAAACTGTATAAGATGTAGTCAAGAGAAAGGTTACAATATGTTTATAGTTCAGTATATGGATGCATGCGTGTCAAAGGGTTAATTGAATGAAAAAAACATGACATTTTCAACTTCATGTTTATATTAGCCCTTGGTGGTACATTCAAACCAAAGGAAAATATGAAGAAGAATAAATTAGGATTTAAAATTCAACTAAAGTGTTTGTGCCACTGGGACAAATCCTCATTCTAATTCCAATGTAGTACATGACATTGTAGTTGTGATACACTTTACACGCTCAAAGGTTATAATTTACCTTATAAGATTATGATATTCAAAATAATTAACCCTTTGATGCACATGTGTCCATATAATGTACGACAAACATATTGCAATCTTTCTCAACACTACATCTTGTACAATTTTTCATCTATCCAAATTTCTCTTGGTTCTTGTGCTAGTTGACTATCATTTGTATGGTATGGATCTTCTAAATAAGATATTGTGATTTAAAAAAAATTAACACACTTAGTTTATGTCAAGTTTCAATCTTAGTTCAAAAAGTGAGACCTTTAACATGATTTTCCAAAATAAGTAGAATCAAATAATGGAAACTATGCCATCTCATAGTGCATGTTATTCCAATTTTATTACAATGTTTTTTGATTTTTTTTGGTGTTAATTTGGGATTTTTAATTGAATTTCTTAAAAAAATCTTGAAAATTTAATTACAATTTATTACTAAAAAAAAATGATAAATCCAACCGTACAGATGTGATCTTCACATTGACATTTGAGTTAGCTGTGAAGAAGCGCATCTAACCTCCCTTTTTGCTCTACTTTTAACCTCTATATTGAACTATACTTGGGCTAAATAGTGTCGTGTCATAGATTGTCCCCTTGTGAGCCATGGGCTTGGAGCTTTGGTGGAAGGTGTGGGAGTCATAGCAAGGTGTGGAGAATAATGACAATGTCTTGCTTTAAATTGTCTCCCAACTCATCATAGACTAGTTTTTGGTCTATTTATATTTCAATATGGGTTCAAGAGGAATTCAACACGAGTTTGCCAAAGCTTTCCTACTTGGGCTGACTTTTTGGTTACCTTTATTTACAACTTTGTTTTATACATCAACTCCATTTTTGTTTTTTCATCGAACATTTCATCGAACATTTTGGTAACCATCAGGACAAAGTTGTGCAAAACTTCACTCGGCAGTGCATCTCAACATGCGAGACAAGCAGCAGAAACTTGAACGCACTGCGTACCAAAAACTTCACAACTTGTTCCTCATAAAAAAATTAATAGCATCTGTACTCAAGAAGTTAGCACTGTCTCTAAATTCTATGCCCCTAAACCGCTTACACCAGACCGCTCAAAATTTCAGGCTCTTCGCAGAATCTCATTCCTCCAAAATCCCCAAAAGGTCGTCATGGCGGTATAGCACGTACCTGCAACCAAAAAACAAACACGCAGTAGTGTCACAACATGCACTAATCTTGACGAAGTAAAGACTGCAGGTAGAGCACAACACGATGTCCTCAAAGTGATCTGCAAGTACACCCTTGTAA
Source organism: Pohlia nutans (assembly GCA_022496805.1). Taxonomy (NCBI): domain Eukaryota; kingdom Viridiplantae; phylum Streptophyta; class Bryopsida; order Bryales; family Mniaceae; genus Pohlia; species Pohlia nutans. The sequence continues at coordinate 21,066,322 of CM040097.1, forward strand.
CATAAACCAACGCCACTCACGATGCAAATTTCAAAATGTGCGCCCTGTGAACGACACTTGAAACTGCAGAACCAAAGCAAAATCACAAGCTGAGATCCAGGAGGACTGGCGGTCGTACTCTTTGCCTTCAAGTTTGACGTGGCTACCGCCATACTCGGGAAGAAGCACAAGGTCACCCGTTTTCACGTCAAGAGGGACAAGATTTCCTTCCTTGTTCTTGACACCAGGGCCGACTTCAATGACAGTTCCTGAATTCAACTGCACATCAATCAATCAAAACCGATGATGAGTAGTCAGTGCTCCTGCCCTCGCTGTCCCCCACATTGCTCGACCTAATATGGGGTGGATTGATGCTCTGAGAACGATTGCAATTTCAGAAGCCTACACTGCTCGTATGTGCCAGTGCATGGAACGGGATACGAATGGGTGCGCTTTTGACAACTCGCAACCCTGAAGTGCAAGAATGATCGCATCGATCGTTCCTCCTGTCCTAAACCCTTTTCTTGGAACATTGAGCTGCTTCCTGTAAGAGAGAGACAATGAATTCCGTCGCTCTTTTGAAATTTCTACTGGAAATGATGTGATTGAGAAGGGAGAAGAGATGTCCGTGAGATGACAGTGAGATCAGTCGCAGTAACCGCCGCGATCCTCATCTTGAAATCATCGCAGAGGAAGGGAAATGGCAAAGATCGGAAGGTACCTACCTTAGTGGTGGTCTCGGGAAGAAGAATGCCCCCGGCAGACACGGTTGGCGGCACCACTTTCTCCACCAGCACTCTGTCCAACAATGGCCTCAACCTCTTCGCGGCAGACATGAGCGACGACATTTTGGCCCTTCCCGCGTACAAGAACCCAAGCACAAAACAACGACAAAAACAACGAAGGCAGAAAATGAGAGAAAGCGGCAAAGGAAAGGATACCTGGTTCCTTCTAGAATGCTCGTCTCTCATCTGCAGAAGGAGAATTAGGGCTTTGGGGGTTTAACTGGGCCGTCTCTGGTGGGAACAGCGATGATTCAGTTATCAACGTAACATACCGGTACAAACAAACAATACAAACTAAAAAATAATAATCAAACTACCGGTGCCTTCCTTATTGTATTGATGTATTCAAATACCCTTTTTTACATCGTATTCAAATACAAAAGATATATTCAAATATGTTGGTATAGTCATATACGACAACAATCACATGCTTGTACTAAAAATACATGATAACAATGGAACTTCATGTTTTTTAGTCCCTAAAGAACCAAATTGAAACTCATGTTTGTTGTGGTAGTTTTGAGCATACTCCCTTTATCCCAAAAAACCTTTTGTTGCCCCTGTTCGTTTCGTCCCGTAATAAGCTTCCGGTTTGCTTAACCCTTTAGTGCCGAGGGTACTGTAGCTGGGAGCACTGGATTTCAGTGGATTTTTCCACTGTGATTGAGACTACCAGAAATAGAATGGATTAAATTAGAAAGTAGCTGTACAATTCTATTCTCAACTGGAGAGCACACGTTTTATTAAAATTTGAGAATCATCCAATGGTGGGATTGGAAGATTATAGTATGTATATGAACTGTATAATGAACGCTCAAAAATGAGATTTTGGGGGGTGTGTGACTTCAAAGTTAAATAGAATTTGGGTTAAATTTTCAAAAATGAAAATAAAGAAGTTCAGCCATGCCTTATGTCAACACCTCTCCGTTGCAATCTTTCATATCAAGAATAGACTCACACATAATTATTGTGAATTTTATAAGTGAAAAAGTGACTTATCCATATACAGTTTAGGACAAAATTTTATACGTTGAAAATTGACAGGAGTGGGTACATTAGTCAAGATCGGATTACACACACTAATGGAAGATGAAGAAGAGAACACAATCCAAAAAAATAAAACAAGATAACAAACTTCCAAACATAAGAAATACTGCATAATACATGTGTTGTATTTGTAAGTATTTACTGTATTTTCAAGTATTTGCAGTATTTTCGAGTTTTGTTGATAGGTATTTTGATAGTTGTACAATTCCAAATTGAAAATTTCTTTTTTTTGGAAGGTGTGTAATGTAAATGGGCAATTCTGAACTCCAAAACTGAAGTTCTAATTCTTCATGGATTCTCTGTTATTTGCATTTCGGACGTTGCAGTGACCATAATGTGGTCAGCTGGGCACTAAAGGATTAAACTAACTATTCCTATTGGTTCATGTTCTACAGATAGATAGAAACTCCAGTCCCTAATCGGGGTCGGCGTGACTAAAGTGTCCGTTCGTAATGTCAATGACTTAGTGCCCACTGGACAGAGGGCCATTGGAACAAAACTACTCTACCCTTTCGGGAATGGACACTAAAGTAACAGTAATATAACAAAAGTAACACGTTCTACTGGTTGGGTGTAAGTTTGAGTATAAAGCATTTTTTGAGTTTAGGAAATATCGCCAAGTCATGAGTTCTGTGGTTGGTTGTTGAAGGGCGTTGTATTACATTTATGTGGTCCGGGTTTGATTCTCTTTGGGTCTGTTTGAGTGATGGTTTCATGTTCCACACCATTGTGCTCAGAGTCCACACCATTGAATTGCAATGGCAAAGTTAATTTTTCAATTTTCCTTCAAGAAGAAACATTTTTTTGGGATAGAGGAATATTACCGTATATAAGAATTTTTACACATTCAATTTAATCCCTTTTTTTTTACCAACATGTGCAAGAGACGAAAGCAGGAAGAACATCCGTGGTGATAGGGTACATGTGTGCAACCACGATTGCGCGATTCTACAGTAGATGAAGGTCTGAGAGGCGGGCCCTACGACCGTGCCCCGACGACCGTGGTCCATCATCTTCGTTTCGCTTGGCTTCCTTCGATTTCCAGCTCCATCTCGCGGTAGCAGTGACCTCCATTATCCAGAAACTTTGGCAAATTCTGCTCAGGTGGCGGGGTGCACTGACGTGGAGAGATCATTTACAGTTTCTGCCGTGAGAGCTCTTAAGAAATCTTCTCTAATAATTCGTCGACACACACTGAGGCCTCAATTCTTGTGGAGGATTCAATTCTGCATCTAACGAGCTAGCTTTCTCTCTTGCTGTACGTAGAGCAATCGATTTGTAAGGCCGGAGATAGCTAAGTGATCGATTGTGGTGGCATTGCGCTCCGTGCGGGAAGGAAGGTTTGCGGCGGTTAATTTCGGTGCCCGTAGGATGGCCGCTGTGGCGCAATGTGCGAATGCGTGTTCACTGAGGACGCGGGTTACGGCTCCGGGATCCGTGAGCGGCAGGGATGGCGTGCAGAGCTGGTCGCCTCGAGGTTTCAGGAAAGCGGGTGGCGAGCAGGCTCAGGGACGAGGCCGCGTTGTGAGCATGGCGCTGGCTGAGGTTGAAGGCTGCGACTCTTCTCGGGGCATCCTTGGTTCTGCGCAGAGGACGGTTGTTGCTGTGGCGCTCGGTCTCTCGCTCTCGCTTGGAGGTAAGCTTGAGGAATTTTCTCGAGGCTCTGATGTAGTTTCAGAGGTTTGTAGGAAAAAATCATTCTAGCTGCATTCGATAATGATGAAGTTTGCGTTGCAATGGTTACGAGTAGTTATAGCAACCATATGTGCGTGTGATGCTTTGAAATATACGGAGAGGAGACTGCTGTTTGTTTTACAGAGCTTCGACATTGAGATAATTTGAACAGATCCATAGTTTTTCGTTCCAGGCTCGTTACCTGAATAGGTCGCCATTGCCTCTCTGGTATCTTATCCTGAGGAGCTAGGACACTGTATCGGGATCAGATTTCGCGTGCGACATTGTAGCTGATGCACTTCATTGTCGCAGCTTCATTCTCTGTAGCTAAATTATAACGTTTCCGCTCACATATAATTTTTTCAGAATGAGACGATGGTGAAATCTCCGGCATTGATCAACTCCATTGCCTCTTTCGCAAGCTCGCTCGCCATCTACAACGAAACCCTAACTTCACCCCCACCTCCACCACAAAAATTTCCGCTGATCCATGATTTTTGAAGGTTCTGAAAATGATCGTGATATTCTAAGGAGTTCCATACTGTCACACGGATTCAGAAGCAGCATTTGAGTTACCGTGTGTTTGCTCTTTGTATATCTTACGAATCAGGTGGAATTACACACGTAATTTACAGAGGTGACTACTCACATTGATATTTACATAATTTAATTGTAGTCTGGAATCCACGGATGTCGAATTCTTTCATAGTTCTTTCGACATATCTATAGATAATGACATTTAAAAGATAAGACACAGGTTCGAATCAGATCTACCGTCCACGGTAAGGGGAAATGAAGGGTACCTTTAGATTATGTTCCTAGGGTCTACAACCCTAAAAATGTGCGGTTTCTTCGAATTGTGTAATATGTGGCTGTCTGTGTATATACGCCATTATGAATTAGGACAGGGAGTGATGTTGAAAGACCATCAATTACATTAAGGATTTGCTACTGCGTCAAGATGGAATTGCCGATATAATATTTATCAAAGAGTTTTTTCGTAGCAGGGGTTGATATGGCGGAGGCTAAGAGGCTCGAGGGCGTCAACAAACCTGAATTGCTCCCAAAAGAATTCACCACAGTTATCGATGTGGCGGGATTCTTGTCAGCTGGACAGGTATCCGGCTATTTATTTTTCAATGTTTGTTGGAACTGTACACCTTTGAACCTCAGCTTTGAAGTCTAAAATTGTGAACTGCAAAGGTTACATTATATGTAACCTTTTTAGCTTCATTCTTATACCGTATATAACCTCAGCTTCGTTCTTGGAGTAGTCTTACTTTTTAGTCTTGGTTACATGCGATGAAGAGAAGTTCCGCCATCTCTATGTTCTGAGCATTCGTAGAGAGTTTGTTATAGCGAGGTCACCAGGCAAGGTCCATTGCTGATAATGCTCCATTGCTGGGGGGTTTAGGAAGACAGAATAAAGAATGCAGTGGCTACCCTTGAACAAGACACAGGTTACAAGTTGCGGGTGCTGGCTCAAAATTATCCCACCACACCAGGTTTAACATCTCTTGCTCCTCTACGTTCAAGGATTCGGACCCTCAGTGTATCATATGTGCATTTGATTGTTAACACCAGTTTGCAAGCTCTTTTGTTCTTTATAAGTTCTTGTTATAAGCAAAGATAAACAAGTGAAGAAGGAATTTGTTAGAGCATCTACACCTTGGGGTTTTGGATTCTGAGTCACATGTTAATACTTTTTTAAGACTTGATAAAATATAAGGACTCCGTAAGTGTACACTGGTCTTAGGTGTAGACTCACGAACCTGTGTGAATATCTAGTGTTGAGTTAATCGTCGATGGGATTTTCCTTCAGAGAAACGTTTAGCAATGCAATTTCAATTAATTTTGTACCTCAGATAGGCAAACATTTTATTTCCAGTTACTATTGACATTGACACGTGTCGAACGTTGGTTTCTTGCAGGTCTTGCAGTGCGAGAATTCTGGAGTGTTGATGACAATACCGTTGTATTTGTGGCTGATCCCAGTTTAGGTATGAATATTAGTTGTGGAGTATCAACACTCTCTATTCTTAATGACTCCCTTTCAAAATATCAGTCAAATCACTGTATTTTGGTTACTTCTGTTAAGTTAGCTCTGGTTCCTAGATTGTCTAGTATCGATTTAGCTGACCAAAGTCTGTTTTCTGTTGAATGATATGCAGGGAATATCTTGAACTTCAATGTTGGAGCCGGTGTGGATCTCAGCATTCCTCGAAGTTTTTGGACACGGTTAGCAGGGAAGTACGGGAACAAATTCTACTGGCAGGAGATGGTAAGTTTTTCATTCCACTATTTTAACCCTTTAACGTCCCAATTCAACAGGGATTTCGAAGATGCGTTATAAAATGTGATGAATAACAAAAATGGAGTTGATGTACAAAGCTAAGTTGTAAATGTCAATGTGAAGATCACATCTGTACGGTTGGATTTATCATATTTTTTTAATTAATAAATTGTAATTAAAAATTTAAGATTTTCTTTTGAAATTCAATTAAAAATCTCATATTAACCAAAAATAATTAAAAATTGTTGTAATGAATTTGGAATAAGATGCACTATGAGATGGTATGATTTTCATTATTTGATTCTACTTATTTGGAAAATCATGTTTAAGGTCTCACTTTTGAACTAAGAATGAAACTTGACATAAACCAATTTTGTTATTTAAAAAAAATCACAATATCTTATTTTGAAGATCCATACTGCACAAATGATAGTCAACTAGCATGAGAACCAAGAGAAATATGGATGGATGAAAACTGTCCATGTACGTAGTCAAGAGTATTGATAATCTAAATCTGTTCATCGCGTCAAAGGGTTTAGCTAGAAGAGTGTCCTAGGCTTCTTGAATACAATCCACAAATTTTCTTTAGAGGCTCTTTGTTGCTGATATGAATTATTGCATGAGCAGGGTGAGGATGCTTCCATTGAGGCAGCAATTAACGCAATTGGAGAATGTTTAAGGGAACCTGCCGGACCTAGAGCTTGCTCAGACATCAAATAGTGCGACAGTTCTGTTCCAAGTCAAATGACTTCATTCTTTGTAAATTGATTCAAGAATAATCAAGTATTTATAATATTGCAGTCAAGTAGTTTTGCTGGTATCTATAATCTCGTCTCGCCCAGCTCAGTTGACAGTTTAGTTAACTAAAGGTCAATTAGGTTTGGACTTTATAATTGTTTGTGTTATTGTATTTTAGTTTTATCAAGAATAGATAAGGAAGTAAACATGCCAAGGCTTGTATAAAGATTATTTATCTTTACAACCCACGGTATATATTATGCATGTTGTGATATTGCTAACCTTGGTCTTGGCATCGTTGAGAGATTAGCTTCGGTCCCTTGATTTTAAATTATATTTCGTTTCACAAGATATATTTCACTAAGTATCATCAAGTTAGGTTTTGTTTTGGTTGGCAGGTATAAACGTATAAACTTCCACAATCTACACTAACATAATTGTAGAATGTTCTCACCCGAAATTCTCTTCATTATTGTCATTGGTCTTTTTATTTTATGGATCATACTAGTAGCTTTCAAGTTCAATATGGTCTTTATTGAATTCGGGGTACAAATGTAAGTACACCCATGTTTCAGCGCAAAAAGAAAAAAAAGAAGAAAAAAGAACTCCAAACCAATTTTTTAAACTACGATCGGAAAAGCTTAGGAGCAAGTTCAAGACTCAATATTCTGCAACGCAATTTTTGTCAACTCCAATACTCCACGGACCTTTAACCCCTAAAGGACTGGGGTGTTGAACTTAGCTCTTGTTTTTTTGACTAGCTCTTGTAACAAGCTCAATTTCTCATTGGTGTGGGGTAATTTTGACAATTGGAACCGTTAAAATTAAAGAAGACCTATGTAGCTTTCGTATGAAAAAAGGATGGACAAAATTGCAAAATTTATGAGGAAATGCCACCGTTGAGAAGATTGATGGAACTCTTTTGAGGTATTTTGAACATATGCTAAAATTGGATTGTTCAAAAGTGCTCCAAAATTCTGAAAATTTTACCATGTGTAAAGAACATCATTTTTTTGAACATGTGCAAAAAATCATGTAATTTGGAGGCGAGAACGAAGATATGAGGGTTTGAAGTGACGTCGAGATAGTCTCCTTGTAGCTAAAACAATATCACCAAAAATCGCACACTTCATGAATTTCTGATCAGGAAGTATCCATGGATTTAGCTCTAAAAAAGAGCCAGGGTCTCTTTGTTGCTCATCCTACAATGTACAACCCGAAAACTCGAATTTCCTCACTTTCTAGTTCCAAAAGCCGCGTGGGAACCGTATGGTCCTTTAGGGATTAACATTCCAATTACTCATAAAGTAAGCCACTAGTCCAAGTGACTTCACAGTGAGTCCAAGTATGGTTGATTGCCCTAATACCACCAACTTAACCGTTAAAGGATATAGGGTATAAAGGGGGCAACTCGAAAGAATATAAACCATAATTTATGGCCGGGCATCCCTCCATGCCCTCCCCCCTTTAACTCCTAGATGCCTACAACCCTCTCCATATTAAAAAAATTGCAAAGATGAATTATTAAATGCAACTTAGAGGGATATTTTGAACTTGATGCATGAATAAAAGTTGTATATTATGAATTTTAGATTCTACCCATGTTGTTAAATCTATGATTGCGATCACCAATATTTTTGTATAAAATTTGAAACTTAATTTTAAAAAATTCTTTTGTAATTAGATTACGAATAAGATATTGACAATTTGTGGATGAAAGTTGCTATGATGGGTTGAAATGTAATACTCTAAGTGTAGTGATTTTTGGAGATTTTTTGGTTGCTTAATTTGTTGAGTTGACTTTTTCAAGAACACTTTTGAACTACGATCTTAGAATTTTTTGGTGAATCACTGCAACATGAAACGAGGTACAAAAATTTCACTAATCATCGTCTTTCTAATCGGTTCACACATGCATGAAGTTAACTTCCCATAAAATATATAGTAAAAAACCCACACTGCAAAAAGTGCATGACGGATGAGAAAATAGAGTTTGATTATGTACTTCATCCAGAAAATGGATGGTTAGGCAGTTAGGGGTTAAATTGGATAGCAATTTGTTTCAAACCCATGCCTCATTTGAGCTAGCCCGTGGCCCATCGTAGCTTGTCCATTCTTCTCCCTACTTGAGCCTTCGATTACCCATACTAGCCCGAAGTGTCTCTCTGTGCACATTGTAGGCACCTCTCCTTGCATGCTAATTACTTTTCAAACAAACTACTTTTTGGATTTTTTGGTTCACTATATTTGAAGTTTTCCATATTATTGCTTCAAAACTAAGCCTCTTGGGCTTATTGTGTCTTTTAAGGGTTAAACAATTTATGTATTTGTAGCAATGATATCTTTGGTGAAATATTTTTCTTTCATTCTATATAAGGTTTAACAAGAATGCATAATTTTCCACAATTTTATTCTCAATATTAAAATTAATACAAATTTTAATAGTGGAAAGTACACCGGTACTCAATATCAACATATAGAACACCCAATTCGCTAATTTTGCACTTGGCCATATAATCATGCACTTGGCCCCCAAGCTCATTAAAAAAAATGTTTGAAAAATTCTCTAAAAAACAGCCAATTTTGTCTTTCTACAATCCCTTACGTTGTAAAAAAACAAATTTTAAATTTATTTTGTATTCTCATCTTTATCTTTTATTTTATCTTTATCCTTATCTTTATCTTTTCTTTTCTTTTATCTTGTTTTTTTTCTTGTCTTCTTTCTTGTCTTCCTCTTGTCTTTCTTCTTCTTTTTCTTCTAGTCTTCCTCTTTTTCTTCTAGTCTTCCTCTTGTCTTCCTTTTTTTTTTTTTCTTCACCTTGCCATTTCTGGAGTTTAAACGTTAAAAAAAATTTTAAAAATAAAAATCAGGGAGACAAATTTTTTTATTTTTTTATTTTTTTGCCGCTTTTTTCGGGCAGAGAGGGTCTGCGCGCGCGGACCCTACTCTAATTTTCAGCCTCCCTCCTTCACTCCCTCCTCTCCCCTATATAAACCCTCCCTCACTCTCCCTCCCTCACACTTTGCTTCCTCCCCTTTTCCTCTCTTGTCCTTCTCCCTCTCTCTTTTCTCCCTTCTCTTCAATATAAAGGAGGAAGAGGGAGGAAGAGTGAGGGAGGGAGAGTGAGGGAGGATTTATGTAGGATAGAGGGGGAAAAAAAGGAAATGGGAGGAGGGAGGGAGGGAGGGTTAAAATTAGAGTAGGGTCCGCGTGCGCGGACCCTCTCTGTCCGGAAAAAGCGGAAGCAAAAAATAAATAAAAAAAATAAAAAAAATAAAAAAATAAAAATTTGGCCTGTATTGGATTCAGCCATCGGCTACTCCCTGATTTTTATTTAATTTTTTTTTTTTAACGTTTAAACTCCAGAAATGGCAAGGTGAAGAAAAAAAAAAGGAAGACAAGAGGAAGACTAGAAGAAAAAGAAGAAGGAAGACAAGAAAGAAGACAAGAAAAAAACAAGATAAAAGAAAAGAAAAGAAAATATAAAGATAAAGATAAAGATAAAAGATAAAAATAAGAATACAAAATAAATAAATAAATAGTTTTTTTACAACATAAAGGATTGTAGAAAGACAAAAATCGCTGTTTTTTAAAGAATTTTTCAAACAAATTTTTTTAAAGCCAAATTTGCTCATAGAATGAGTGCACTTGACCAAGTGCAAAATTAGGGAATTGGGTGTTATAGGTTCCCCCATGACCACACCATGTGGTACTAATTTTCACTCATAATGATACCTAAAACACCAACTAGTACTTCTTCGCAATGCTTAGTATGCCATTGGTTTGTTAACAATGAGATGTAAATGCTTTTCTTATGTGATGTTCCACACTCACCTCCTTTAACACAATAAGATATCTCATTGTGTTAGAGGAGATGAGTGTGGAACATCACATAGGACAAGCATCTACAATTCACTTTCAGGAATGAAGAACGACGGGTTAGCTTGTACTGTCCTTTCATTGATATGTTGTTCAGGAAGGTTGATCATGTGTCTTGCTTAATTGTGCCTTGGACTTATACCTTTGGTTGATAGTTTCTAACTGTTCATTTTCTGTGGCAGGGGCTGCCACTGATGTGTCCGCGGAGTTGGCACTTTGGTTTCCGGCCAATCAACTGATGGATGCGATGCATATGTTTTATCTACAATATAGGCTTCAGCCGGATCATCACAAAGCTTTTGATCGTCATATCGAAGTCTTGAAAGAGCATTTCTCTGGCCAGAACTGCATTTCTCTTTCGCTCATCAAGAGATCTTCTGGGAGCTATAGTTAATGCTGTAATCTCTCTCAAGCTCTCTGAATTTCAAAATGCAGGAAGTCCCATATGTAGAGGTTCTTTGTTAAGATTTTTTGGATGCACAAGTTCTGTGCATATTGAACCGGACACCCATGGATGACACATTTCCGATTGCTTCACTTGCAAGTGGCTCAATTTCAACACCCATACACTCTCTTAACTTCCATCAGTCTCTAATATCATAATTATCTAATATCATAATTAGTTGAAAAAATCAGCTCATCTACACCAAAGTCAACAATTGTCAATGCTAATTCCAGATTGCCATTTCTGTCCAAAGACTTTTGCTAACCACTTTATATATATTCTTATTCTTGTTGTGGCTTTGATATGTTTTCTATGTCAAGGTTATATTGTAGCCAATACTTAGCTTATTGAAAATGTTGTGGTGTCTAGTTTCGATATTTGACAATGAATTGATAGCTAGTACTTCACAATGATATAATTGGTTGATGCCAAACCTTAACTCAAGATTATAAATTCTGTAATTGCTCATTAATTCTCTTTCTTTACTATTGTGCAAATGAACTAATAGCCACTTAACTTCTGTAGCGCCATGAAAAAGGTAGCCATATGTCCGCATAAAATCTTACTGTATTGCTACCTCCACAAAACTTAGTGTTTTGTGGTAATTAGAAACAGTGATGTCATACAAAGAGAGCTCCCAACAAACTCGTGCCAGAGAGGAGAGCTCCCAATAAACTTGTTTCAGAAGGAATGGAATGATGTCATATTAAGGTTTCGCCTTTTATATGAGGACATTGGATTTAAGTGCCGGAAAATTTCGTGCAGCCACCTTCTCAGATCTTAAGGACAAAGAAAGCCACATGAACGATAAATTTAAAAACACACGAAAAAATTTGGTAGTAACCTACTCTAAGTGTGACAGAGCCTCATTGCTCATTAACGTTTTTTTTTTCCTAGCTATATTTCACCAGATTTCTCTACAAAGTATGGCATTTCTCTTTTGTTAAGAAAAAAATGAGAAAATTTTGAAATTTTCACCAAATTTTCTCAAAATGTTTTGTGAAGATAGCCAGATTTTGTGAAGAAATTCGATCAAAATATAATTGTAAGGTTAAAATTTCGCCAAATATTCTTTCCCAATTATTTTACATCGCCAGTTAGGCTTCAAGGAAAAAGCACAGGAAAAACACTGCTACGCACAATGCTCAGTGACTTTCCTACCGGATCAAAGACCAAGTCCTTGAAAGCCGGATCGCACTAGTCTCCGGGTGGATGAATAATGTCATAACTGCCGGCGCCATTGACCAAGACCAGTCACTGTTACGTAGGCCCCCCTTAATGCTAACTTATCTGCCGTGCTGACGAGTCCTCGTGTTGTGTGCGTGCTGCTTCCTCTACACCTTACTTATTAGCTTATTAGCTTAGCAGTTCGATTTGCAGTACCCTCCTCGCCCTTGTCGTTCCCGGCCTTGTGCGGTTTTTCTGCCTCTCGCCCCAAAGCGAGCGAGCGAGCTACCGTCTGGCTAGGGAAATCCTGCTCCTGCACTCACATTTTCGCCACAGATCAAGATTACACGCTTTGCTTTTACAACCTGGGTGCCGCTGCTTTGCTTTCCTGGATGTGCACACTGTTGCATTCATGCTTGGCCGAGGAAGTAGTGGCGCCGTGCGTCTCGCTCTCACGTAGTTACCTAGTTCGCTTGGTTCTCAGGTAACCTCGATCCGTGTGTTCTTCGAATCTCTTGCATTATGCTTCATTGCTGCTTGGATATATTTCGATGTGCACAGAAAAGCTCCCCAGGCAGCGTCTTGTCTTGTGGTGGTAGTCCTGTGCCGAAATCATTCTAATTAGTATTGAATCTTGTATAAAGAGTAGTCAGTGGCGCTTTTCGTCGGAAGGATGGATTCAGTGAGGTTCATAGATTCTGTGCTGTATTTCCATCGACAGACAGATTGCTTGATGTCATGTGTGTAGTAATACTGTCATGGTGCAATTTGGGTCACTTATGGAACTGACGCCATAATTGTACTCACTCACTCCTAGGGTCCGTGTCCGTGAATTGCAGGCCACGAAATTGCCAAAATGAGGCCCTTCTCAATGGTGGCGCTTGGTGTAGTGGCGGTGGTGGCGTGGATTCTGGGGACGGACCCCTGGAAGGTGGCGTTAGGACGAGGCGTGTCCGAATTCAATGCGCAGTACGTGGCCCTGGCGCCTCTCAATCTGGCCTTTCCTCGCGACACGGACAATAAACTCCAGAACGCCGAAATCAAGTGGCAAGGTCAATTTTTCGGCCCTGAGAGCTTGACGTTCGACGCACAAGGCCGCGGACCGTACACGGGCGTCAGCGATGGCCGCATCCTTCGATACGATGGACCCGAGCTCGGCTGGACCACGTTTGCATACACCTCCACAAACAGGTTTGCACCCTAAGAGCCTGTTTCCACGATCGTCTGCCCTAGCAGATCAGCAGCACATATTTTCTATAAAAGCTTTATATCAGACTGGAGTGTGGGGAGGGGCCTGCCAGTCTGCCACTGCTGCGTGCAGCTTGTTTGTAGGAGCTCATGGAAATTGGCTTTAAGTTACCCTAAACCAGACTTAAATCTTCCAACAATAGGGGTGTCACACCTCTTTCTTACCATTCTCAATCTTCAGAGAATGTGTATGTGGCACTTTCTTCTTGAATTGTGGAGGATCTATTCTCCGAATTTTGAGAAGTTTCACACAGGGAGATAAATACAAGATTCCCATATGGGAAACAGGGACACAATTGTAACTTTCCCAGATCAAAATACACTACAATCATCCCAAGAAAGTTACGATTGTGGGAATTTTGTCCCACTTCCCAAATGAAATCCCGTGTGGGAATGTCTTTATTTCTCCCTGTGTCATTCTTCTCCTTTGGAGGTGAAGAATAGCGGGTGTCGCACCTTTCTCCATTCTCAATCTTCAGAGAATGTGTATGTGGCACTTTCTCCATTCTCAATCTTCAGAGAATGTGTATGTGGCACTTTCTCCTTGAATTGTGGAGGACCCATTCTCTCAAGATTGAGAAGTTTACAGGTCAAGAATGGGCGTGAAGATTGAGAAACCGTCATGGTAAAGATTAACAGGACGTGTCCATTGTTATTCTTCACATGGTGAGAAGGGGAGTCACACCTTCTTCATGGAGAATGGTCACTATTGGCTCCACATTTCTCTCCCAAGATTCTCAATCTCCAAAGAATCAAAGTTCGCATCAATAAATTCATCTCACACCTTTACACAATGCTCATAGACTCGGTACAGTACCACCAGTCATGGGGTTCAATCTGGACTCCAATGAAGTTGAAGTTAAAATCTAATTCTTACTTAGGAAGGAAGCTAGCTGATTGTGATGACGGAATGAAGAATTTGGTCGTGATAGGTCGGACGCGTGCGCGCCGAAGAGCCCTGTGGGTCCGAATTTAGCGATGGAGCCGGTGTGTGGGCGGCCATTGGGCCTGCGATTTCACAAATTGACAGGCGAGCTGTGGATTGCCGATGCGTACCTGGGCATCATGAAAGTGGGACCAGAAGGCGGCCAAGCGGAGGTGGGTACATTCATAATACAATGACACACGAAAACTGTAACCAATGCTTATATTTCACTAAGATTCACTCAAAATAGTAACAATATTGTAGAGTAACATAACCCTATGGTAAATTTATATTGTCCATTTTTTTGGGGGTAAATTTCAATTTTAGATATGGATTAAGAACTAATTAGTACTTGTAACCAGTCTAAAACAAGCTTGATAAGCACTAGACTGTCCTTAGATTCCCTTTAAAATCTACATAATTTATAGATTTCATTACCTAAGCACTCACCAAGAGTCCTTAATTTTGGGTGCCATTGAGTCGTTATACTATGAATGCTCTAGGTCGTGTTGGATTCGATCGACGGAGTGCGAATGAAGTTCACAAATGACCTGGACTTTGATGAGGAGGGCAACTTGTACTTCACGGACAGCAGCACGCGCTGGCATCGCAACCAGTTCATCCTCTCCCTCATGGAAGGCGACGATACCGGGCGCTTCATAAAATTCAACCCCAGTACAAAACAAACCACGGTACTTCTGGACCACTTCCGGTTCCCCAACGGCGTGGCGGTCAGCAAGGATGGCACATTCGTGGTGTTTACCGAGTGCCGCATGGGCCGTGTGTGGCGATACTGGCTCCAGGTAATGTCTGGGAGAACCGACCTTTAGTAATAGATAAGTTGGTTGAAATTCAGAATTGCCTAATCGAGTTCAAAATCTTAGGAAAAAAACTGATCATTTTGAGGACAAAATAAGAAAATATGTTCTTTTATTTCCTTAAAGAGTATGCTCCAGAAAACTAGTTGGTCCAAGAAAATGTAGGATCTTATTTGGTAAAGATAAAATTTCTCCTGGATTGTGGCTCCAGGGTGCCAAGGCTGGCACGCACGAGCTCTTCGCGGATCTGCCCGGGTGGCCAGACAATGTGCGGCGTAATGAGGCCGGCGACTTCTGGGTGGCCATCCATTGCCTGCGTGTGAAGTCTGCGGAGTATTTGAGCAGCTTGCCGTGGCTGCGGACATTGATGATCCGACTGCCCATCCCCGTCAAGTACGTGTATGGATTGCTCGCGGGGCGGCCCAAAGGCATGATCCTGCGGTTCGGGCCCGGCGGCGACTTGAAGGAGGTGCTGGAGGATCAGGAGGGCAAGGTGGTGAAAATGGTGAGCGAGGTGGAAGAGCACAATGGTAAACTGTATCTCGGCTCCGTGTTGCTCCCGCAGGTTGCCGTCTATACTCTCCCAAAGGCCACTGCTTAGTAAGAGGTTCTCCACCACTGTACGGGTAAAGGTATTTTTCAAGGGCTCCTTTGGAGTGTGCTTGGAGAGGGCTCATTCGGGCAACATGGCAAATGTAGAGAGCCTTGCGCTTAACTTTGCGGAGAATCCAAGTTTAGATGACTCTTTGTTTGGATAATGATGTCATATATATATATATATATATATATATATATATATATATATATATATATATATATATATATATATATATATATATATATATATATTTCAGCGTCCACTCCACATGTAGTTACTTGTGAGTGGTTCATCATCATGTGTGAGTGGGGGAGTGCAAGTTTGAAGGCCTCTGTTTTGGATGTGGGAAGGGCCAGTTGCCCATGTCCCGCTGGAGATGCTCTTAGAACTGTACAAAGGACGACGGGGTCGAAGGTGAGTTGAAAACCCAAAATCCGGGGAATTAAAAAGAGGCGAAAAATCGCAAGAGTCACAAAGAAAAGCCTCACGACCAGGGCGCGCAAAGTGACCCCCAAAAAACCATCACACGTGCGGTTAGCGAGCTGTGACTTGGGAACGAACACACGTGCAGTTGAGAACTCATGTAACTTACAGGGACAGTAACTGTGTAGTGGAGAACCGGAATGAAAATGGGCGTCAAGTGGAACTGAATCCTCTTCCTTCTTGCAGTTGTGAGGATTCACTGGCCCGACCGACCGAGGGATCATGTCATTATTATGAATTTTTTATGCACGGGATCTGTACGTGTGAGTGGGGCACAAAAATATGGATCTGATTGTGAAAGCCAGCTCCTTGATTGCACCCGTCATCGTCATGATGTAAGCAGTCCGTTTCTAGGTTGTATTGCCCTAAAAAATAACCCTGTCTAAGGGCATCCGCCTTGCAAATCATTCTACACTTACTCATTCTACACTTAGTGAAAAAGCGTTTTAACATGATGCCGAGCTCTTCAAGCCACCCTCTTAACCCCTAAAGGTTGGGCCTAAGACCATGGAATCATGTTTTATTTGTCACACTCAAATTTGGTACTAAAAATAATACAAGAATTCAAATTTATATTTTTAGTAGATGAAGTCACATGTCTACTACAAATCATAAATTTTCATAAATTTTGGTGAAAATTTGAAATTACTATGGTTTTATGATGTGATTGTAAAGAAAATCTATATCAATTACATAATGTACTAGAAAATTCCGATTTTTTTACCTAAGGTGTAAATTACAATGAAGAAAAGTTTAGTTCATGAAAATCATCCGTGTATCTAAATTTAGAAAATTTGCTACACCTTGGTGATACCTACTGAACTTGTAACTACAATAAAACACTCAATTTTCAAATTTTTCCAAAAATTCAAAGTGGAGTAGAAACTAGACTTGGCAAGCTTCATTTTGTTAGTTAAGCTCAAATGCAATGGAACTCATTTTCATGGCCTAAATTTAGTTTAAGTAGAACAAGCAAAAAAAATCAAATACACTACACGGTGAATCGTTTTTACGACTCTTTTTGTAGTTGGGACCCCATGTAAAATCTAAAAATAGCCTGAATGATTTGAATTTAACTTGAAGAGGTGGCATCACCAAGCAAAACCCTTCACATAAAGAATTGGATGGAAATCATCCACGCAACAGTTGGAATTGAACAGTTGACTTCATTCATAAGCCATTTTTTGGTCTTGGCGGCGTTTAGGGGTTAAAACTCAGTTTAGGAAATTCTTGTGTATGATTGCTCATGTGATGAAATCTTGTCATATATTCTAAATAAGTGATGGTTGCGATTGGTTCATTAATAATTTACCATATACAAATAGAGTGTGATTAGGTCATTTGAAATTGAAGTATGGATGAAATTGTTCTTTGAAGTGTGAATACATAGGTCTAAATTGAAGGGCACGTGAATAGGTTTGTGCTTAGTGCATTGTTAGAGATGTCTCAAGCTCCTTGTTAGGTGGAAAGGCAATATGCCCAAGTTGAAGGAGCCATTGCCAAAGAGCCATTGCCAAAGAACGTGAAATTGCTTTGTTTTCAGGAGTTACACAATTGGATAGCAAAAACAAGCCGTAAAAGTAAATCTAGGTAAATACGAAGGTAGCGACTACGTAACAAGCCACTTGTTTGTTGTTGTGTTCGTCCTGTTGTATGTTTCTATAAATCCCATTCCAGCAAGCAGAAGACTTTATAATGGGAAGTAATGACATAATCTATAAAACATGTAGTTCCTCACCTATTAAAACATTTATTTGAAAGTGTTGCCTCCAAGCGTCTCTAGCTTTTTTGGGCTTAAGAACATCAATGCTTTTGAAGTGTTAGAGGTCTAAATGTAAGTGAGGTATAGAAATCTCAACAATAAAATCTTGTAGTATACATGATGTGGATGGCGTGGATCAAATTTGGTTTCATTTGGCCACAAATTGCAAGATCATGATGTTTTAGTGTAGAAAATGGATGTTGAAAGTTTCCTAGCAACACATTAGAGGTGAAACTTGATTTCTAAACCTACTCAAATAAAGAAACTTCAAACTATAAAATGGTTAAAAATCATCATATAAACACATTGGTACAGTTTTTTTAATAAATATCTTTGATGTGTCCAAAAATGGCTTTGAAATGTCAAAAAGTAGCTCAAAAAGTGACCCATTAGATCCAAAAAGCATAAAGTGTCCAAAATAAGCTTGTAAACTAAAATGATTCCCAAAAATTCTGAACCACTTGGATTGACATGAATTTTTTTACCATAATAACTAAACTTCAAGGGGAATCTGACTTGACAATTTTTATTTAAAACTGACATTGGATGAAGGAGAAACAAGCCATTGAAGTTGCAATCATCAAAATGCACTTTGGTGAACCAAAATTAAGACCTGTGCACTTAAATGATTTCAAAAAATTCATTACAACTCGGATTGATCTGAAATTGTTATCACACAAACTAGACATCATGAGGGGGGGTTTTTGGAAAATTTCATCCAAATCAAACACTATTTACAAAGGTTACAGCTCTTCAAAGGTGAAAACAACCCAAGAAACTTTCAAAATATGGACGTCGGGACGGTTAGGGATTAAGAGCATCTTCAATGCAACATGGTAAATCACATGACAAACAAAAATGTAACTTTTGATAAACATAGAATTAGAAATGGAGACTCTACTTTCATTACAATTCCATCTGAAAAATCATATGAGAAGAAAATGACTTGTCCTTGCAATTAGGGATTCGGCTAGTAGTGTTTAGGGTTTCATTTTGGAGGCATGTAGATTATTTTAAGAAAAACTTGGAATCACATGTAAAAAAATATTAAAAAATAAAAAATAAAATAAAAAAGATTTTTTTGAAATCATCAATGTCACGTTAAACATATTAGATTGGATAACATACTTTAGGACTCATAACATATACCCTCATATACTTCAAAAATATATACCTCACTCTAGGCACCTAATTTTGCATCCCAAGGTCAGGTGGGTTGCACTCTTGGCACTTCATGAATAATCTATCAACAAATGAAGTCTGGTGTTTAAAAACTTCATCCATTAATAACTCATCCATATAGAGTCCAATCATCGTGCAAAACCATATTTCGGAATGCCAATTTAATTTCCTAGAGCGTGATTGATATCAAAACATAAAATAAAATAAAATGAAACAAAATTACTTTTCCAAGTCAACACATTTGACTCATATGATGCACCTTCATGTGCTAGAAGTAAAGTCAAAGACAAAGTTAAACCTTTCATATCTCCCAATTGGATGAAGCACAGATGTACATATGAAGAGCACATTTGAAATGACAGAGTTATTCGTTAATTCATATTGAATTTGAATGAGATACCATGAATTTTGCTTTAATGTACTCTTATTTGTTCACTCCAAATAATTATAAGATATGGAAGAACTTGGTGGTCTCTCATTATTAGGTGTGTAAGAGTTTGGTGGTCTCTAAACTCAAGGAAAACTTGAAAAACATCTATTTTGATGGCAAAAAAAGTTTCCGTTGCCAGTTTAGAAACCACCAAACTCTAACACATCTAATAATGATAGACCACCAAGTTCTTCCATACCTTATAACTATTTGGAATGAACAAATAAGAGTATATTAAAGAAAAATTCATGGTATCTTATTCAAACTCAAGGTGAATTAGCGGATAACTCTAGTATGTTGATTTCTCTTCACTATCACAAAGAAGATCATGTTAGGTACTTATATTCCAAATTTGAGGGGTGTAACATTTTCAAAAAATCTTGTAATGGAAAGAGGTTCAAAACATTGCCAATACACATCTTATTTTTTTACAAACTCAATTTTTGATAAAATCTCAATCCAAACGGTCACCATAAAGATTGCTATTTTTTATTTGGCACCCTTCATAAAAGAGTTGGGAAACTTTAATTACTTTAATTATTCTTTGGTAAATTTTTGCACTATGAAAGGATTTGTGTTTTACAATCTCAAAGAGGATCATATTAATTACGAGTACTTGTGAACCGAATTTAGAGGTAGTAGAGGGTTGTAACAAAAGATTCCTAGCTGCCCAATGAGTATAGAAAACTATTTAAAAATTAATAAAATGTTTTTAAATGATATTATAATAAATTTTATATAATAAATTTTATGATTTAATTATTTAATTATTATAAGATATTAAAGATATTATTTTATTAATGTATTATTTCTAAATACTACTATATTATTCAATGGTATAAAATCATTATAAATTGTTGTATTATTATATTATAATATATACAATATCATGTTACTATAAAATGAATGGAAATTTCCTAATCCTAAAAAAATAATTATAATATTATTTTCAAAAGTACTGACATTTTGTAAGACATCATCTATAAGAACAATTTGTTATAAAACTAAAGTTTAGGAATAACTTACTGTATTTTCAAATTTAATCACCTTTCAAACATTTCCTCGTAGAGATTTAAAACATCTTGATAAAAAATTAATTAAATGATAGCATTTATATAAAAATGGAAATAAGGATGAAAAATAAACATACTACAAACACACGTACTTTGTTTGAAACCTAAAAAAGATGCTTAAGACGCATGCTTTTTTTGATAAAATATTTTGGTATGTACAATCACCTATAGAAAGTAAGGTAACCCCACAATCCTCTATTCTCTAAAACACTTACCAAACTCACTACAATGATTTGCCAATCACTAAATTTTTCCCATGATACAGCTTGTGTATGATGCAATTTTGTGCCAAATTTGGTGCAAGGAAGATGACCGGAAGTTGCAATAATGTCAATTTATCAACTTTTTTGTCTAATGTGAAAAAACTGCATATCAATTACGCAAAAGCATCCAGGGATCCAATTTTTTTTATAGAAGGTAGAAGTCGCAGTAAGGAACAATATGGTGTTATAAAAAAGAATGGTATTCCTAGGTATTTTTAAATTAAATGGTGTCTACATGCAATTCAAAGTTAAAAAATTAAGGCCAGATTTTAGTTTAATTATACAATAAATTAATTAGCCTACTTTTGTCACTTTTTTTGTGAGACCGCATTGTCACAGCCAAAAACAATATAATGTCATTAAAAAAGTGACAAAAATAGATCAATTAATTTATTATATAATTAAACTAAAATTTGGCCTTACATTTTTAATTTTTAATTGCATGCGGACATCATTTCATTTTAAAATACCTAGGAATACCATTCTTTTTTATAACACCATATTGTTCCTTACTGTGACTTCTACCTTTTACAAAAAATTTGGATCCTTAAAAGCTTTTGTGTAATTGATATGCATTTTTTTTCACATCAGACATAAAAGTTGGAAAATTGACATTAATGCAACTTTTGTTCATCTTCCTTGTACCAAATTTGGCACAAAAGTGTGCCATACACAAGCTGTATTGTGGGAAAATTTTGGTGATCGGCAAACCATTGCTGTGAGTTTGGGAAGCGTTTTAGTGAATGGTGGATTGTGGGGTTACCTTACTTTCTATAGGTGACTGTACATCATACAACATGCCTGCATGCTTTAAACATACAAGTTGTGCATTGCATACGTACGACATTTTCAACTATGAATTCATTACGTTCTTCACATGCTCTTCGTATGTTTTCTATTTTATTTATTTTTTGCAATTATGTATGGAGAAGCACAATTAACATAGAGCTCTTTGTTGATTTGATAAGCTTGCAAAACAATCGTCAAATTTCAATTGCAAGCCCACCTGCACTTTTGTGAATAATGCCAAGGGCAAAAATCCCTTAAAACATTAATTTTTTAGCCCAAAACAAAGAATGTTCATTTTAAAATTAAAAATTTATTTTAAAATATCATGTCAACTCATAAAATTAAAATTAAAATTTTACACCACCCTATAATAGGTATCAAAACTATACTAAAAGTGGTGACTTCCAGTTTTACTTGAAATGTACACATATCATAATAGGAGGTGCAGATGTGCATGTAAACGTGCATAGTTTTGTCCCTTTTCCTAATTTATCTCATAATTGTTCACATAAACATAAAAAATACGACTTTATTAGGTAGATTATGTGATTTAGAACACCATGAATATTTAAAAAAAAATGTAAAGAACTGAAATAGAATGCAAGGTGGAGTTTAGAAAGTTGTTTCCACTACAATTTTGGTGCACTGCGACTACATTTTTGCAGGACTGTAGCTTGCTTCTAACCCCGTTTCTCCATTTTTTTGTAATTTTCTAAATTTTTAAATTTTGTTCATAATAAGTTAAGTATCTAGTAATTGTAGCCCGAGGGCCAGAAGGTGCATTCATTTGTACTAAAATATATGTGAGTGCAGAGAAAGGGTGTTAAAATTTGAACACTGTTGTATGATATATACATACAATAAACATATTTAGAGTTGAAAACATTGACATATAATTACATTAACTATATATTTAGGACGGAATATATCTGTATACAAAGGTTTTTAGACATGTAACCTCTTATATACATGGGGTTTTTAGAAGGGGTCATGAACACACTTGATTCTCAAACATAATATAGAGTGCACCCCCCAAAAATTGTACCAAGAGCATGCAAAGGAAATTCATACAACAATCGTATGAATTACGTTAAAAAGAACATACATAAAACAAACGATATTATTTTAAAACTAATGCGTATGAAAAACATTGTAAAAATGAGTCTTGCGAAGTTTGTGATGATATTGCCCACTTATCTCTGGTATGTTGTCTTCATGTTCGTGATCGTGACTGTAGAGGGTGCGACCCCTGGGCTTTGCCAAGCTTCTCAGTGTTAGGGGTATTTGTACTGTGTGCTTTCTCATAACCCCTAAACGTCCAACCGTACAGAAAGTGGACGATGTACAGAATCAAACACAGTTTTTTCATCCGTCATTGACTTTTTGCAATGTGGGCTTTATGGGAAGTCAACTTTATGCATATGTGATTTGATTAGAAAGACAATGATTAGTGAACTTTTTATGCCTCATTTCATGTTGTAGTGATTTACCCAAAATTTCGAAGATTTTAATGTAGAAGTGCTCTTAAAAAAGTCTACTCATAAAATTAAGCAACCAAAAATTCTCCAAAAATGAGTACACTTGGAGTATTACATTTCAACCAATCGCAACAAATTTCATGTACAAATTGTCAATATCTTATTCATAATCAAATTACAAAAGAATTTTCAATTTCAAGTTTCAATTTTTATACAACAATATTGGTGATGGCAATCGCAAATCTAACTGTATGAATAGAATCTAAATTTATAATGTACAATTTTTATTCATACATCAAGTGCAAAATATCCCTCTAGATTGCATATTATGATGCACCTTTGCAAAACTGTAGAATTTGGAGAGGGGTGAGGACGTTTGGGGGTTAAACATTTTGTTTCCTACAATTATTCTATGAGTACACTTTCTCAAAATTATCTTCGATTTTCACAAATTTTAAATTGGATTGGTTCTAGAACACTATTGTTGCTCTCTAAAGTTGACTTTGACGTTGACTTTGAAGTTGACCGATTGAAGCATAGATTCAATTTTTTGAGTTAGTGTATCCACATCAATTAAGTAACCAATACTCCCATGTCCCACTAAAAGATGTGATTTCATTGAAACTTTGAGATTAGGTCTGTACGTCACATGAAAGGACAATTAGCGCGCCAAAATCAAAGCTCTTTGCACCACAAAACCACCTTTGAAATTTCTAGAGTTATTGTTGCCTGCAACCCTAAAATACTTGGCACAAGAGACTTTCATTTCACAATCATCTCATATTGCTACAAATAACCTTCATACAACTTATACAAGCATATTTAACACCCAATTCCCTCATTTTGCACTTGGTCAAGTGCACTCATTTCATGAGCAAATTTGGCTTTAAAAAAATTTGTTTGCAAAATTCTCTAAAAAATAGCGATTTTTGTCTTTCTACAATCCCTTACATTGTAAAGAAATAAAATTTTAATTTATTTTGTATCCTTATCTTTATCTTTTATTTTATATTTATATTTATCTTTGATTTAATTTAATTTTATCTTGTTTTTTTTCTTGTCTTCTTTCTTGTCTTCCTTTTGTCCTCCTTCTTCTTTTTCTTCTAGTCTTCTTCTTTTTCTTCTAGTCTTCCTCTTGTCTTCCTTTTTTTCTCTTCACCTTGTCATTTC
This sequence comes from Pohlia nutans, assembly GCA_022496805.1. NCBI lineage: Eukaryota > Viridiplantae > Streptophyta > Bryopsida > Bryales > Mniaceae > Pohlia > Pohlia nutans. Next base: position 21,090,549 of record CM040097.1, read on the forward strand.
TGGAGTTTAAACGTTAAAAAAATTAAATAAAAATAAAAATCAGGGAGCAGTCGATGGCTGAATCCAATACAGGTCAAAAAATAAAAATGAAAATAAAAATAAAATAATTTTTTTTGCTTCCGGTTTTTCCGGCCAGAAAGGGTTCGCGCGCGTGGACCCTGGTCTAATTTTGACCCACTCTCCCTCCCTCCTCCCTTTTCCTTTTTATTCCCATCTTTCCTATATAAACCCTCCCTCACTCTTCGTCCCTTACTCTCCCTCCCTCACTCTCCCTCCCTCCTCCCTCTTCCTCTTTTATATTGAGGAGAAGGGAGAAGAGAGAGAGGGAGAAGGACAAGAGAGGAAAAGGGGAGGAAGGAGAGTGTGAGGGAAGGAGAGTGTGAGGGAATGAGAGTGAGGGAGGGTTTATATAGGGGAGAGGGGGGAGTGAGGGAGGGAGGGTCAAAATTAGACTAGGGTCCGCGCGCGCGGACTCTCTCTGGCCGGAAAAACCGGAAGCAAAAAATAAAAAATAAAAATAAAAATAAAATAAAAAAATAGGGCTTGTATTAGATTCAACCATCGTCTGCTCCCTGATTTTTATTTTTAATTTCTTTTTAATGTTTAAACTCCAGAAATGGCAAGGTGTAGAAAAGAAAAGGAAGACAAGAGGAAGACTAGAAGAAAAAGAAGAAGGAAGACAAGAGGAAGATAAGAAAGAAGACAAGAGGAAGACAAGAAAGAAGACAAGAAAATAAAACAAGATAAAATAAAAGAAAAGAAAAGATAAAGATAAAGATAAAGATAAAAGATAAAGATAAGGATACAAAATAAATTAAAAGATTGTTTCTTTACAACGTAAGGGATTATAGAAAGACAAAAATCGTTGTTTTGTAGAGAATTTTTCAAACAAATTTTTTAATGCGCTTGGGGGCCAAGTGCATGATTATATGGCCAAGTGCAAAATTAGTGAATTGGGTGTTATTTGGGTTTTAGTATGATGGGAGACTTAGCCTAGGTACCTGCTCACAAATTCGTGATGCATGATAAAGGGAGTATTGCTCAAAACCTTGTGAACTAAGTTGAATCGGATTGTGAGGTGGGTGTTTGCTTTGAGAGTTGGGATTTAACTGCAGTGGAAATGTTCATTGGAGGTGACATAGTGCAAGTATTTGCTCTAGCAATGACTTTTCAAGCAAGGATATGGTCCTATCTTCTTAAATGGCAGTGGAAAAATCCCATGAATTAAATTTGCATGTAGAAGGCAACTATTTTGGCGAGTCTCACGATTCTGAGTGTGGATTGCAGAATGCACCACGTAAGAACTGTGTTGCAAGGTTTGGCCTCACAAACTTGCACTTACACCCATGTTGAGAAGTTTACTCAAACGTTCATATTAAGGAAGTGAAGTGATTGATATTGTGTCCCGATAGTCTTTTTGTTCTAATCCCATCTTAGTCTATTCCTGTAAATTACCTGTAGACCAAAAGATGCACCACGTAGGAACCGTGTTGCAGAGTCTGGCTTCACAAGCTCACACTCTTATACTCCTGTTGAGAAGTTTACTCCAACGTTCACATTAACCCCTAAAAGACCAAGGCTGATTTTTCAAGTTCGGTCAGCTCAAAGTGGAATGAATTTTGATCCATAATTTTTGAGATTTTTTGTAGTAATTCTACTCTTTGCAACGAAGATGAGATGGTATTTTGCATACGTAGGTGATGTATAGATCAAAAGATACAATCATGCAAAGGTGAAAAACCTAAATCGGGGCGGGCAACTCCTGAAATTTTACATACAATGAGCTATACATCTGTTTTTTTGCACACAATGAGCTAACACCTCCATACATACAGCTGCCAAATCCATTTTACAAAATCTAAGACTAAACTTTGCATTTTGGACCTTTTTAGAAAGTTTCAAATTTGGGCCGGGGGCCCCAAAAAGAAGGGTGCAACCAACTTTGTAGCTTATAATCTTACTATTGAGGAACCTTGAACAATTGAAAATTTGTAAGTGATAATGAATCCGAGTTGGTTGAAATATCCTACACTTGAATCGGTCAAAAAGGTTTTAGATCAAAAACTATTCGCCATTTTCTGAGAATGAGTACCATTAGGCAACTTTGGAGTGTTTGGAGAGAAACATAGTCGTAGTCCTTTATGTAAAGTGATTGAAATTGTGTCCCAATAGTGTTCTCGTTCTAGTCCCATTCCTTGGTTTGCTCCTGTAAGTTACCTGTAGACCAAAAGATGCACCACTCTGAACTCGGTATTATAACACTTTCCAATATCACATTCCAGTAGATGTGCAGATAATATTATCTATTGTGTTAGACACATGTGATTGGACACATTCCACATACCAAAGGGGTGATGTAAGTGAAAAGAATTCTGAGTGCACCTCAATCATTCAGTGCTAAGTAGTAAGAAGCTCAGTAGCCTAGAATATGATGAGCAGGGAAGAAGACCATACGAGTGAAACCAAGGACCAGGCAGCTGCATGCTTGGGTCATCGGCACCTGAATCGCCACGAGAATTGATTTGCAGGAAGCGAAAGTCAGGTATGTGAAGAAGAGGTCACCTGGAATGACAATAGTATATTACTGGTCTCAATAGCCAGGCTTCTAATGTACTTTCAATGTTCTCCAGTGCATTCTCCAACGTGGGGTTATGTCAATGGCAGGAATAAGCTCACCAGCATGTGTGAACAACGCCATCAGTGAGGCTGGCACGTTCCACAACCCGGGGGAGCTCTGGGAGGTGATGAAGCAGAGTTTGAGACAACTCTCGGTGGATGCAGATGCCGAGGCTGTCACTGGGCTTGCCATCCTTCTTGCGCACGATTTTCCTTCCTTTGCCGACAGAGTACACTCACTCAAAACTCTTGATTATCAATGGCATTCTAGAATATTAATCTGCACACATCATTGACTGTACCACACTTTCCAGACATTGAAATTATGTCATAGTGAAAAATTTAGAACTGCAGCTGGTAATATTAAAGAGATTTGAGTGTAAGTGGAACTCGTTTGTCCCTTTGGTGGAGTTTGTTCGAGTGGTCTTAGGCCTGGTTTGTTGGGAGCTAGCTATTCTCATGAACAACAGGACTTGATTTCAGGTGGTCAAGGTTCTGGTGTTCCTCTTGGAGACGGAAGCTGGAGCAAGGAAAGCAGTGTTCGTTGTGATGATCATCAACAAACTTGTGCTTCAAGGAGCTGTCATACTGGGGCCATCCAACCCCTACATCCGAATTGTGAAACAGCACTTGGGTTTCCTGCTGCACGCCATCTGCTGTCATGACGGAGTTGTTCTCAGCACTTTTCATGAGGTTTGGGATTCTCCTCGATCTCCCGTTCTGTGCCCCTCCAGTTTCGCTTGACCCTAAAAGACCAAGGTTTTAAAATGACCAATTCGATTGAGAAACATCAATCATTCAGATGGGGTCACTAGACTCACTGGAATCAGTGAAGATCATTGCATGTGATGGTCAACAGGAAAATAAATTAATTTGAACCCAAAATAGTCCCCATATAACCCAATTTGAGCTTCTTGATCCTGTAGAGGGTAAGTTTTGTAACCCCAAGTCCCAGATCCTCATTACTGGACAAATCTAAGCTGCAGTTGAAATTGAAGAGAAGAAGTAACGATGCTGATTGTGGCCTTGATTTCTTTGGACAGTGCATCAAGTCTTGGATAATGAGAGGCGTCTACTCACGTCTTTTCTGGCAACAAGTTGTGCAGCTCGAGTCGACATGGGCACGAAAGAAGACTCCGATATCCCGACGCCCTCGTGACTCTGGAACAGCTTTTGCCGAAAATTCCCCTGACGTTCTGGATTTGGTGTGGGTCGGTATTGGAGCGGCAGTATGACAGGTAAGAATGTTCAAAGCTGGTATCGCCCACACCAACTGCCTTCGAAAACGCTAACACCTAAACCTTTACGGTCTATTACATGCGTTGAATGTGTATACTTGCACTAGTTGCATTTCTGCCAGCCTGATCATTTACTAAATAAGATAACTGCTTGTAAATTGCATGGTTCCCATCTGAGCCTCTTCTGTGACCTAAACTAAATCACCTTTCCTAAAAGCAAGTACAGGAACAAACTATGACTGCGAACCCGACCACATACGCGAATGATTTGCACGAGTAGCCAGAAGTGAAAGGTATAATTTTGTCACTCTCATAATCGAAGTTGAAACAAGTTTCACAAGTGGTGTACATAAAATTCTAGGAGTTCAGAGAAGTGAACAAAGAATCGTCTAAACGTGGAATCGACACGAATAAGAGCTCTAATAATTTCAGCGTCCAGTGGGAATGAACATCACCTGGGGTGCAAGCTTCAGCAACGGCTCCAACGCCGAAGCAGCGTACTTCCTTGAGAAGAAATAATAACCCCGTACTTGGGAAAGAAACTCTTGACTGATGCTGTTCTTTTGAAATAAAGTAGGGTGAGCTCCACCATACACCCAGTCCGTGTGAGTGATAGTTCTATTCATTAGCATAGCGCCGTGCTCGATAGACAACATGGTCTGAATGTAATGCTCGTCCACATAACAATGAGGCTTGCAGAATTCACTGAACTTGCGGTAATACTTTGTGTCGGCGACGATCTCCACTGCCAGCTCCCGCGTCACTTCAAACCACTGGGAGCCTTTCCGCCACTGCGCCAGGCTCACTTCAGGCATCATGCGCGGGTGGTATCGTCCTCGGCCATACACGGATGGGTCATCGAAGGCTTGCACATAGCTGTAAGGGATGCTGGTAAAGGCCGTGTAGATGTAGGTGAAATTGTACAAGGGAATGCAACTTTCAGACAAGAGAATGAATCGCTCATTTGCAGTGTCCAGAAGGGCATTTCCCAGCAGGCGGCGCTCAGCGTCACAGATACTTGTTTCACCCCAATTTGCAGGCTGGGAAAACGTTAACAAGTTCTGGTTTCTGTTAGTCTATCGTTCTGGATCTTTCTGACAATATATATGCCATCAGACAAGGTTACTCGATTGAGTGTTCATTGAAAACATTGGCTTTAGGTGGTTCCCATTCACAAATATGACATACAGCATCTAATGATTAATGATTATGACAATATTTAGTAGCTGAAGAGTCAAAACCTACCCACCCTGTAAACAAAATTTCAAATCTTTAAAACTCATTCATGTAGTATCCTAATACATTTTTTTTAGTGCTCTGAAATCTTCTTTAAAATGGGAGGAGATCCAAAAAAATTTGTCACTATAACAATAGAAACACACTCAGCAGCTGAAAGGCGGAGAAAAGGTTACGTTCGTTACCTTATATCTCAAACTGTCTCTTACAGCATGCTTTCAATTTTAGTTGTTGTTGATTAGCTCAATGTGAAATTTCAACCGCCTATCATTCAGTCATTTTTCTTTCCATTTAATTATGTGTGCATTCAACATGACCAGAGATTGCAAGAGGAATGAAATTTTCCTTGACCTGCAGACGAAAACGCGGAGTTGCATGAAATTGTCATGGGCTTGGAGATCAAACCTGACTGGGGATGTTCCGGAGATAGAACACCGATGAGGGCGAAGTGTTCGGTACGTAAGAAGGATCGGCATGAACGTAAATGGAGTACAACTCATCATAAGTTGCGAAGAAATACTCCCACAGAGGCGCAAGTGGCAATGGACCCCGCGTCAGGAACATGAAGGCGACTTTGGGAAGCAACTTGCGACGGTTTTGCGGCGGAATAGCCTGGCGCCTGTGTATGAGCGAGGCATCCCACAGCAGCTCCTCATCCGACATCCCATGTTGAAGGTTCACTTTCGACGGGGAGGTAGGCTTGGGAGGGTCGCCGACCGCCTCTTCTTCTTGTTGCTTGGGAAGTAACACTTTCGAGAGTTTTCTTTCCGGTGGACAATTATCTGTGCTGAAAATGACTCGATTCAGTGTGTGCAGGCCCGTGTGGATGTCGTAATGTAAGCAGCCTACTGCACCAAGAAAGATGCCTGTCCCAAGGCTTGCAAAGAGGAGTACAACAGTCTTGATCCTAAACTTGCACTCCATCGGTATGGCGCCCCGTAACATATTCCATGGCATAACCATTCTTTCCACAATACTCTGGCATTCTTTTACAACGCCAACTCTCGTGCAAGGATGACCAGAGCAGCGAATAGAGCTCTGCGGCAAAAATCTCGAGCTCTGAAAAGAACCTTTCTTGCCGTTCAATTCTTGAAAAATCACTCGAACTTAATCACAACAGTTTTGTTCCTGAGAGAGCACTTCATCGGTATGTTGCCCCGTATATTTCATGGCATCACCATCCTTTTCACAATACTCTGGCATCCTTTTACAACACCACCTCTCACGCAGAAATGACCAAAGCGGCGTGTAGAGCTCAGCATCGAAATATAATTAGGGCTATAATAATACCGAGCACACAGAGGGGAACTGACACCGCAGTGTCAACTTTCAAAGCACATTTGTTTTGAGAGATTCCATTGCACAACCATCCTTTTTACAATACTCTGGCATTCTATAACAACGATACCTCTCATACACTGACAAGGATATATGATCAAAGCAGCAACGAAACGTAGGGCTACTACCGAGCAAGCAGAAAGGAACACCGCAGTGTCAGCTTTGAAGGCGGTTAGTTTCCAAAAATTAAGTGAAATCTCTTCAAGAAGATTAGGAGTTCATACAATTAAAATCTCGAGCTCTCAATAAACTTGCCTAATTCTTAAAATATCGATATATTTACAACATGCATGACTTCTTGATCCCTGAACTTGCACTCCATCGGTATGTTACCAGGCAGTATTCCATAAACATAACACAATACTCTGGCATTCTTTTACAACGCTACCTGATGTACGACCAAAGCAGCAACGAAACTTAGCCCTGGCTACTACCGAGCAAGCAGAAGGAATTGAACCACCGCAGTGACTGTCAAGTTTTATTGCCAAAGATTGATTTCATCGTAGGCGAACTCTCTTCAAGAAGATTAGGAGTTTATACAACAAAAATCTCGAGCTCTGATCTCTTCCTGAAGCAGCTACTGAAATTGACACAGTGAACCTTGACTGATTCACTGCCAAGTAAATGGTACAAAAATGATGGTGAATTCGTGGTGAACACTTGCTAAATTGAGTAACCACTTCAATTTAGCAAGTGTTCACCACGAATTCACCATCATTTTTGTACCATTTACTACCTGCTGAATGTGTCAAGGTGCCCTGTGTGATTGCATCGTTATAAGCTTGCATTCAAATCACAGCTACAATAGTGTCAGAATGACCACAACAAATTCATAATCTGATACATGCGATTGCTCCTGCGCATTGAAACAAATTGACGAAGCAAGGAGAATTACTAAACCTCGATCGCCGTCTGTGTGAATAACTGCATATAGTATAAGGCAGGCCGCTCCCTGTAGTTAACCATGGGTACAACCTGGGTTAAATCTAACCCAGGGATATACGTCAAATAAGTTTAACCCCTTAGTCACCAAACGACCATTTTATGGTCGCTGTCCTTTTTTAATGGGTTTCCGGGATGAAAATCTATTTTTATTTTTAAATAGAAGATATTTTAAAATAGGAAATCAAGTCTACTTTTCAACCCAATTTTAATCATGTCAATCTGAGTTTAACCTGAGGAGAATTTTTCAAAGATAGACACCTCAATATTGTCTTAGTATTATAAAACTTACTATTTCGGGAAAGTAATGATGTTCTCTCCTTTGAAAAAAATTATTTTTTGAATTTTAGAATAGAATGTCTAGTTTTAACCAATTATACCAAACTTCAAATTCTAAAAATAAAACCTTTAATTTTGGTGAATATTCAATGGTAAATGCTTCTAAATTCATTAAACTAAGACTACGCGGTGCTACGCACAACCGTCGATTACTGAAAAAGTCTGAAAATTTTGAAGGTCGATAACTGAAAAAGAAAAAAGAAAAAAAATTCAAAGAAAACTTCTCACTACTAGAAATGACAATATACAGATTCAAAGGTCATGAAAACTTTGAGGTTTGACCTATATTTTAGGTCTCAAACATACTACACTACCACCTAAACTAAGGAAATAGTTCAAGATCGTGTTCATCTGTTTAATTCAGCTTTACATACCACCGGCAGTCACAATAAGTAGTGAATATTGGTAGGGCATAATCCTAATCTAGGCTCAGATTCAACCTTTTGAAAAGTACAAAGAAATGACTTTCAAGGACTGAGTATACAAAGCCAAGTGCTGCTCCATTTGTATGACCTCCACCTTGCAAATTTCATTCATGTAGACTGTTAATCTGCAATCATTAACGCGCATGTTTATGTATCTTGACATGAAAATGTAAATGACAAAATATGAAACCGAAAAGATTGAGTAGAATAGCCAGAGAGACAAGCATTTCCGTCAAGGAGCACAAGTTCGCCATCCATTGTGGATTGCAAAAACCAGGTTCAACCAGCCTCCCATGCCCATTTGTACCATAAACCTGTGAAATAGATCGAGAGTGCTAAGGTGAACTGACACACCTAGGACACGAATGAAATCAATTTCAATGCAAACAAATGTATACAACTCCCCCTCGTTAGGCAAAGACCAAGGCACAAAGAACACATTTTTAACCATTATTTTTCAAAGATTTTTCCTCATGAAACCATATTGCATTCTTGATCATTATTTTGTTATTAAATTATTCATGCTTCCATAATTGTTGAGGATTTCAGAGGTCCAAGAAATCATTTTTAAAATCTGTGATCAAAAGCACATCAATATGGTGATGAATTGCTTGGAAATCAATCTCTGAATTGAACGAAAACAGTGACACTAGTTACTCTTCATAGCAAAACTTGTGCACATGTGCATCTCTTTTCTAAGAAATTCACAAAACCCTCAGCACAAGCACATGTGGTGGTGTGACCATTGTCGCGATCATCATGCACATACAAATGGGATTTTCATAATAACTAGTACAAAATCCTGCATGAACAAGTACATTCTCTCTCCAACAATGCAACAATTTCTTCCGCTTAGTATTAACTTGACATGCTTCTGCACTAAAGAACCTTTAAACGAGAAGGTACAAAGCTTCACAGGTTGACACAAAAAGCAACCATATCTAGAAACTGAAGGCACATGCATCCCTGCACATGAATCCTATCACCATATCCACAACAAACCATACAAACAAGAAACTAAATAATCAGAGGGAAAAAAATGAAAAGAACACTAGCCCCAAGGAGGTACAAACCCTGCTAGAATTCATAGCAAACTGAAAGCTGCATATGAACTCCATCGCCATATCCACAACAAACCATACAAAACTCAACAAAATATTCCAGGAAGCAGAGAAATAATTAAAAATGTAAAGAACCTTAACACCAAAAAGGTATGTTATAGCCTAGCATTTTGTTCCTATTTTTGTACATAGCTGCGTTATGGTAACTATCTACGAAGAAACTATGGCCCCTTTTTCTTCTTCTTTTTGGAGCTTGCTGATTCTAACACTATCAATGTAGGTCTAATGAATGCACTCAACCTCTTCTTAAAATTTGACGCACGGTTGTCGTCCTCCTCATCCTCGCCCTTAGCTTGTACGACTTCCTTTTCTTCTTCCCGATTGGAAGATTTATGTTCTCTCCGACCTCCTTAATAACTACCGGTAGTACCAGGCCTTGCCGTAGTGATCAGCTTTGCCCTCAGCTTTTTATCTACTTGACTACTTACACAATTCACTTGTGAATGAGAGAGATACTTGGTCCCCAATGCTAACCTGGGAAAACATCCCATACACCAATAAGGATCCTCTGTAGGTGATCTTCACCGAGAATCGCACCAGAAGCCGAAAGAGAGAAAACCTAACAAATCCTACGATACAGTATTGAAAGAAAAGCAAAAATATATCTATTCATTTTGTCGCTTGCAATATGGATTTAGCATAAAGCAAGTAACACGAGACAAACATCGCAACGCCGCTTTTCAACCAAACATCGCAACTCGGTTCTAGCATGAAAATCCAACGTGGAAATTTTGACATTGCAAAATGTTGATTACCTCATGGGCCGAACATCAACACCGTCATCTGCACCCCGAACAAAAGAAGCAACGCTTTCAGAAACTACATCACGCTTGGGAGATTGACATCAGAAACTACAATTCGGCAACTTTGTTATATCTTTATTGTATACAGTGTGTTTTGTGCCACTCGGAGGCTGCGACGCTAAACGCCACACAGAAAACGGTAGATCATAAAGTGTATGCATACAGTACTGAACCCGCTCCCGCTTGCCTTTGTTGTTGTTGAAGCTTTCAATTCTCCAACGCGAAATGCCAATTGGACGCTCAATCCTCTGACGAATCAAACAAGAGAAATTCCAGTAGAGCAAAACGTACGCATAGCATAACACACGCGCAAATGGTAACTTCAGTGATCGTCATCTGGTCGCGCAAGAAGTAGAGATCTTCAATGATGGACTTCAAGCTCTTGGTGGCGGTGTCCAAATTTTATGTCACCGGATCGATGATGAACATTGCATGTGTTGAGCAAGCAACGCAAATAAGGAAGGGTGGCCAAGGAGGGCAAGGGAGCCAAGCCGATGACGACGACACCCACAGTTTGGCTTTGAAATTTTCTCAGGTAAAAACCCTCTCCGAGATATTCTCATCGACGGAATGAGTATTTAAAACATTTTTTATGAAAGTTTGACTGTACAAATAATTATTACACATCATGCTTCTCATTTCCTATGTTGGACCAAACTTCATCAAAGTTGCAAAAAGTAACATTTTATAACACATTTTATTTTTGTTTTTAACCCCTCGGGCATTTAGGGGTTATCCCTCCTTTAACCCCTACTACATCAGGAATTTCGGACCCCACTGATTTCGCACGATTTCAGTGCGATTTCCGATATTTCATGGGTGCGTGTATTTTTTGCATTGATTCCGCATCGTTGCGTCATTCATCGCAACTGCACTGATATGACATTATGATCGTACAAGCGGATATAGTAATGATTCGACACGATTGATACATCTATTGAAAACATGCGAAATCTTCACTCTGTACAGTTGTCAAATGTCGTGTCTTAATCGTCTTTAAACCCACACTGATTCAGTGTGTTTTTAGTGCGACATCATCTTTTCTATATCTAGAATTTCTTTCTTTCTAGATACAGATTTGGTCAAAATAATTTTATTAAAAAAATTAAAATAATTTTTTTTCTGCCCTACCCGAATTTTATTTCGGGCTCCCTGGTCCAACTACTCGGGCTGTCCGAACCACAGTGGGGCCCACCACGACTTACCCAAGACTCTATCACCGGTGGCCGGAATCGAACTCGAGACCTCCCATCTACGAAACATACTCTACACCACTAAACCACCTAGAACTCTTGATGCAAACAATTGAATTTTTTTTATAATTATAAAGGAATGTAACCATTGGCAATTTTTTTGCCATGTATATTTAATTCTATTTTCAAATTCTTTTTACACTACATCACACAGGCCTTTTTCTATATCTAGAATTTTTTCAGAATTTTTGGAATTTTTTTTCTTTTTGCCAAAATAGTGATGGCTGTGAGCTGTTTTTTTTTTTTTCAGCGGACTTCGAATGTTTTTAGCGGTGTAAAAAAAACATTTTTTCCAAAAAAGTAAATTGCACTAGATCATGTAGGATTTTTTTTATATCTAGGATTTTTTTCAGAATATTATGAATTTTTTATTTTTTTTGGTCAAAATTGTGGTGGCTGTAAGCTGTTTTTTTTTTTAAAGCAAACTTTGGATGTTTTTTTGCGATGTAAAACAACTTTTTTTTCCAAATTTTTTTTGCACAAGATCATGCAAGCATTTTTCTATATCTAGAAAAAAATTCAAATTTTTTTGATTTTTTTTTTTTGCCAAAATCTTAAAGGTTGTGAGCTGCTTTTTTTTTTTTTTTTTTCATTCAGTGGATTTTAGATGTTTTAAATATTTTTTTACCAAATATTTTTTGCACTACATTATACAAGCTTTTTTCTATACCTAAATAAAATCTTTAAAAAAAATTGAATTTGTTTTTTGATGAAATCATGATGTTTGAAAGCTTTTTTTTTTTTTTTTCAATTTGCATATTTTTAGCAATGTTAAAAACATTTCTTTGTAGTTTTTTCTTATTTTATGTTGGAGAAACATTTTTTCCCATTTTTTAATTTATTTTATGTTTGGATCAACCAAAAATCATTCTTTTCATTGTAAGTTTTTGTATGTTTTTGCAACTTTTTTACCTCTTTATGACATTTCAACATATATGCCTTTTTGTTTCAATTTAAATTTTTTGATCGTATTTTAGGGAAATGAGTTGTAGGTCTAATAATAAAATAAAATAAAAAGTAAATCCTTGAATATTCACCTTGAAATGAAGTAATGAAAGAGAGGTATATAGAATGAAAGTAAAAAATTAAATTGTAACGTGCATAACTTTGGGATTGATGAAAAAAAATTCAATGGTCAGAATATTGTAGCAAGCAATTAAAAGCTTTTGCAATTTTATTTTTTGAAAAGTTGCTCAAATTGAGTTCAAAGAAAGTCTGATTTTAAACTCAATTTAACTCGCAATGCTTCGAGAGATCATGTTTTGGTCGATGCCCCCTTTTATGAGCTGCTCGAGACTAAAATATTAAAAATTTGTTTAAATTATAATTGTTTTCTAATAGGAAATCAAGTATGCTTTCGAATCAAATTTCAATCATGCCAATCCAAGTTAAACTCCACCTAGGGGAACTTTCAAAAATACAACACCTCTACATTGTCTCGTGTTACAAATTTTACTATTTTGGAAAAGTAATGTTGTTCTTTTCTATACATCTTTTTATTTTTGCTCCTATGTTGAGAGTACAATTATAACCAATAATACCAAATTTTGAATTCTAAAAATATAAAATGTAATTTCATTGAATTTTTAATGTTAATTGCTTCTAAATTCTATAAATGAAGATAAAAAATATTTTGGGAAATTGGATAGTAAGGATATTTTGAGAAGATTCTAGGAATATTCCAAAATAAAATAAACTATTTTGAAAATATTCCAAAAGATTCCAAAATAAAATATTAAAATTTTCTTGGTATTTTCTCTATTTATTATATTTCATCAATAAATCAATAGTTTTAGAATATTACAAACTTTTATGTTGATAAGTATGACATCCTACTGTAGTACGAAAACACCCTTGAACGCGAGTGACGTGGAGAAATATAAGTCACTCATTCTCAAATTAAAAACTTGAAATAATTCTCAGCTGATATTGTACGGATGTCGTACGACAATAATTTGCATTATGATAGAAGCTGAAATCGCACGGATATAATAAAAGGTGTTGATATGATACGTATACGATACTAGATCCGCATTAAAGGCAATCTCATGTTATCCGTGTCTTATTAGCTATGTAATGTAAATACACCATTAACGCACGGATTCCGTCAAGCACAACTTTCGTGCGGAAACAACACTTTTTTCATAATCATTGTAAAGACACTACATCAACATCCTAGTAATGCATGTCACTTCCGTACCATAACGACACTTCTAAATGCACGTATGACGTGCAGAATCAGTGTTCAACGATAAACGCACTGAAATCGTACGAAATCAGTGGGGTCCGAAATTCCTGATGTACCGGTACCATACCCGGCCGTCAATAAATAATTAGCCCATATTTTTAGGAAATTATTTTTCAAAATCTTGTTTCCTATGGTGAAAAAGAGAATCTTAGAAAAATATCCACCGAATTTAAGAGAATTTACATTATTTTGACAAAATAATTAATTATTTGGTAGGAGGTGTTGATCCTGCTAGCCACCAAGTACGGTATGTTTGCACCAAGGTGATAAATGTGGCACGGGTATAACTTATATTAGGGTCATTTTACACTGAGACCCAACCCAAACAAATCATAAAATTTGAGCTTTGAATTCTCATTTGCAAAGAATTTTAACTTTTAAATTGACCCCAAGAGTTTTATACCAAGGTCTATAAAGGCTTTGAAAATTTAAAATGAAGTGTCACCATCTTGGCATCAACATAGAAAGAAAGCCCAATAGTCTTAATCCAAGAAAATACAACTACTAATTCAAACACTCAAGAATTGATCTTAGGTCCAAGTGTTTAAAAATGAGAGAGCATTTTTAATTTAGTATATTCTTCAATCCTATTGATGAATTACTATGATTCCTCTCATTCCTATCACCTTTTGTTCTTTTTATTTCCTCCATTTTTTTCTAAAACTTCTTCATTGTTGAAGTTGAACCACATGACTTTTTCTTTTCTTTTCCTCTCTAGTTGTTATTTTTTCCTCTTTATTTTTATTTTTTTTCCTCTCTAGTTTTTTCTTTTAAATTTCTTCATTGTTGAGGTTGAACCTCACAACTGCTACAATCTAAAAAAAATTCATCAATGATTGCCTTTATGGGGCTCAATTCTGACTCTAATTTGCATTTTTTGTGGGAAAATTGACTCTAATTTGTACTTTATTGGGCCGAGCCCTAATGCAATTCTAGTGTAAAGCATCCCTTAACTATTAAGAGATAAATTTGTCCTTAAGTTTAGCATTTAGAATCTAGATTTCACCAAAATAATTTACTACAATCATCAAATTGCCCCACAAACAAACAAAATGGTTAAGGTTAAGTTATCCCTACTTTATTCCCTTCTTACCTATTGGTATTAACCCCTAAATGACCGATCGACCATTTTCTGGTCGCAGCCCAAACAGCAGTGACTGTCCATGGGCCATGGTCAGAAAATGACATTTTTGAGTTTTGATTTTTTGCCGAAATTGGGGGTAGAGATCATGTTCATTTCGGACCGAAATTGGGGATAGAGATCGTGTTTGATGCATTTCATTTGCAATATTGAGGTTCACTAAGGAATTTTTTGAAGACAAACACCTCAACAATGTCCTAGTGTTATAAAACTTTCTATTTCGGGAAAGTAATGATGTTCTCTCCTTTGAAATTTTTGCTTTTAAAAATTTTAGAATAGAATGTCTAGTTTTAACCAATCATACCAAATTTCAAATTCTAAAAATAAAAATTGTAATTTTGGTGAATATTAAATGGTTAATGCTTCTAAATTCATTAAATGAGTGTCTAAAACATTTTTGAAATTTGACGGTACAGATAATTACTAAACATCATGCTTCTCATTTTCTCTTTTGGATCAAACTCCATCGAAGTTGTAGAAGTAACATTTTATAACACATCTGGGTTTTGCCCTTACCCCCTCTGTCATTCAGGGGTTAAATATGTGTTGAATAGAGCCATGGATTACTTGAATCCTTACACAATGAAAAATTTGGTGAATTGTGGAGATGCACAAAATCAAGCTACAAAATAATAAAGCTAGAAAGATTGATTCCTATGTAGTGAATTTCATATTTGTAAGAACAATGTAACGAACTTAAATTTTTACAATAAGAAGCCCACAAACAATCCAAAATTGACCTATGTAGCTTTAGGGCATCAAACTGCTCTGCATGTACCATTAAAATTTGAATAAACCTTAAGGGGTGTTCAACTTTAACCCCTAAACATACCAAGGTGTCCCTGGAATTGACAATTTGAGAAAAATCATCATAAACTACTATTTAGAAGAATATTTTGGAATTGATATACAAATGAAAGTTCTAGATTTTGAGTTTTAGATTCCATCCGTACAGTTCCATTCACTAATACTATCACCAATATTTAATTATAAAATTTGAAAGATAAAATTAAAAATTCCTTCTAAATTCGATTACAAACAAAATTTTAATATTTTTTGAGTAAAATTTGTTGGAATGAATTTGAAATGAGATACTATTAAACGTGGTGATTCTTTAAAAAATTTGTGTTTCTTAAATCTATGACCTCATTTTTGCAAGGCCACTTTGAACTACAATCAATGCAATTTTGGCTTGGTCAACGACTTGATATACTTCTACATTTGTAATTTTAGAAAAATATGTAACCAAGTATGACTAAATCCAACCGTTAGATAAGACAACAACGTGAGAAGGGTTTGAATCTGTTAGTAGTCCACTTCCTGGACGCTCTGACGTTTAGGGGTTAAGGCTTGGCTAAGTACTGGTGTTCAGGCTTTATAGGATTATAGAAGAGGGCTATCTATCATCATTTCACTAATTAACAACAAAAACGTTCTCACTAATTCACCTCCAAGGACTTTGAGCGTACACACCAGGTGAAGCAAATTGAAGAAATGTACCACAGTGATGGAAAAGGAAACTTCTACAAAGTACTCGCACTCCTCTAGAGGTCTAAACATTGCTGTTGAAAATACGAGAGACATGAAAAAAAGACAGAAGCGAAGGATCCTCTTGTTATCAAAATCGTTTGTATTCATGTGTAAAAAATTGGGAAAAAAGAGAATTAATTCCCTACCTCAGTTTATGACTACAAATTGCTGTAGCCCTCTGGCGAGTAAACGGACACCTATCATTTTTGATGGTCAGTCAAATACACACCCCCCATACGGTTGGGAAAGTTCCCAATGGTGTATATCGTATGTCTTAAGATACTGTCCTACATCTGATTGCATTGTTTGACTACTTTACTTGACTACAAATTCAGAGTCAAATTGCACCGTTACCAAACGGCTCGTACTCCCGAGCCTTCTAAGAAAAGATGGGAGTACCACCCATGCTCCCTTAGGCCAGAAATAAACTCGGGAAGAGATCTCTCTGTTTCGTCATAAGCTTTCTCCAGCAGTTTCCCATACACATCTGTGTCTTCAAACTTCCTACCCTTGCATAATCTCGAAACGTGGGTGGCCAGTAACCAACCCCGAACTGCATCTTCTCCTGTTGCTTTCTGGTGCAAGATCATATCCGTGGCTTGCTCACCAAAATGTAAAAGAAATTGCTCCCCTTGGAACTTCCGCTTGAGTTCAGCCATCATTGAAGGCTGACCCACACTACTCTGCAGTGGAGCACCCACCCTTACATTTCCAGCATCCTTCTCCAGGCTAACTGGCAAAATCAGCCGCTCCCTATATCGTAGCTCAGCAGGACTGGAGACATTTCCAGTCTGCAAAAAAACACACAAAAGAGTACGAGGACTTCGTTAGCAAGAAAAAAATCCACTGTTCTAAACATAACTCAAAGGTCTACCAACATATGCTAGTGTGCTTCCTCTTAACCCTTAAAGGACCAAGGATTCATAGTTTGAAAACGACAAATTCAATTGATCATAGTGTAAAATATAATCCAGATTTTATATCACTGGAATCAGTGAAAAACATTTCATGTGTTGATCAAAAGACAAATAAGTTTGAATAAAAGGAAGTCTACATAGGACCTATTCAGAACTGCTATAAAAAAAGATGAGGCCCAATTTGGGCTTGTTGGTTAACTCGCGTCTCCCAGGAGACTTCAGATCATATCAGTGTCAGTTCAATGAATAGAAGGGTATCTAAAAGTGAAACCAATCCAGACATGGTTACAAACCTTGACGAAGTCTGCCACCAACATGGCTGTCCGTTGAGAGTTTAATGTATTGATGGGAGCTGCTCGCATCTCTTGTTGTACACAATATAAATGGATGGCTGACAATATTGGAGCCCATATAAGCTGTCACATGGAAATCCAAAGATGCGTATCAGTTTACCTCAAAGAATGAGTCTGAAAGCACTCACCAATACACTATAACAGCAGAAGCAGACTGATGTGAACATCACGGCGTCAGATGGTACCCACCTTTCCTTGAATGGATGCAGCAAGATTTGACGCTAAGTAAATGCCGACACCGAGACCCAACACATTAGACAATGTCGATATCGCTTCGCCCTTGGCATAAAGATCACTCAGATTACCCTCTTTAGCAAAAGAGGAGTACACAGGTAATCGGGTGGCTCTGGCAGAGACAAGCGCCATGCCCTACATACAGAGACAAGAACAAACACTCAGACAAGGTTTCATCAAAAACGCCGTCACAGCAAAAGTAGTAATGACGGCACAGAAAATACACTACACACCTTGGCAAGGTTGGCCATGCCTGCGACCGGGAGAAACTGTTGTGGGCACAGAGGTGAGATCACTTCCAGGCCTGCTCCAATATCATACATCAAATCGGCAAAAATTCGCCAGCGCTTTGGTTCGGAGTCCATCCGTGCGCCCATTCTGCTGCACATCAATTTCCCAACATGTTGCATTCCGTCTTTCAAGACCTGTCATTCCAAACATCATCACATAGAAACATCATGTATTAATAAACCATTATCCTCCATGCATAAAGCCCTCAAGAAATGGACTGAAGAGATGATTCCTGCTACTGATGTCATCCCCCAAATGGAGCACAATGGAAAAGGCCGCACACACAACCTCCCAAGAGATCCTTCAAAAACTTCAAATACTGTAAGCGTGGTCTTGACATCTCACCCAGCTAACAATCGTCGCCTGTGCAGGTGTTGGCCTAAGACCTGCAGCGAAGAGAAGAGACTGGTAGCCAATCGCTCAGTTAGTGCATGGAGCTCGTATTTTGTTGCAAGAACTTGAAAATTGCATCGTTAAACTGAGGATACGAAACTGTTATCAACGGAAGAAAAAAAACAAAACCAGTGAAAGTTAAATCCACTTTAAATGCCATGAAAAGGATTGTCCTCCCATCCTACGAAACGAGGTGTTCACGTTAAAGCAATCCCACCTGAGTGGAAAGTACATGCAGAACGGCACTTGCAAAATGTTGCACAGCTCGATACTGGGAATACACAAGATAACCCTCTGCCACACTGTCCCACGTGAAGATAGGTGAGAGACTAATTAAGTTCTCTTTAAAAATACAACAATCAATTGTTCGACTAAAGTCTCAATTCAGAAGCCAAATTCAACATCGCCGTCTCAGTCCTAACAATGGAAATGAGTTTTCTAAGCGCATTACGCAAGCTGAGTAAAAGAAACATAAATCTATAAACAACCTGTTGGGGTAGCCAAGGGGGAAGAATCGACTGAGGAAACTGTCCACAGCTTTCTGAACAGGCGGCCTGGTATCTTTCAACACATTGACCTGCCACAGATTGAGAATAAATCATTTTTCTCTACAAATTTTCCAGAAAAATTAACTAGGGTTTAAGGTGGGTTTAAGCGATAACTACAGCAATCGCATAATACTGTACACAACTTACCAAAAATTCTTCTATGTAAACGTTTAGGTTCAAGTAAAACTAAGAAGGCACAAAGCAACATAGAAAACGCCAATTTCTCCATATTGCACTAGAACCACAAACAGAAAAACCCTGATTATGCACTAGAACCACTAACTGCAAGAAGGGTTTGAGCTTTTTCCTCCTATGCAGTCGTCCCTAAAACCGTCCAATGCGGATAGCTACACCAATTGCATAATAGTCTACCTGAAATTCTTCTATATAACGTTTTAGTTGGAGTAAAACCAAGCAGCCAAATGGAGGCAAAAAGCAACATCAATTTCTCCAGATCGAAACATAAAAATTTGTACTAGCCAAGAAATAAACATACTGACCATTCTTAAACCATAAACCCTTTCACACTAGAACCAAAACCTACAAGAAGGATTTAAGCATTTTTATTCCACACGCTCGTTCCTAAAACCGAGTACTAATAACTACAGCAATACCTACAAATCTTCTATGTAACGATTCGGTTGAAGTAAAACTACGAAAACACTAATTTCTCGAAATACGCCAAGGTACTCGTCAATTTTGAGACCGTAAACCCTTGAAGTCAAGAATTGCACTGTACCTGCAAAAACTTTGCCGGCTGCGCAGCGCCGCCAAATCCATACTCGCGGCGAACCTTGTCGGCGACTTCAATCCACACGGGCCGGGTATTCTTTTCTAATTCGAAAACGGCGTTCTCGCTCTCGTCGCCGAAGCCACGCACCATGTCAGCCTCCGGGGCGACTGCAACCGACGACAAGCTCCCGAACGGCGCCATCCTGAAGCGCACCTTTCCCTCCATCTCCAAATCCTAACCAAAAATCATAGAATCCTAATCAAAAATTATAAGTGCTGAAAAAAAATCATTCCAAAAACGCCATAACCTGAGGCGGTGCGTGAATTGGCTAAACCCTAAAACACGTAAGAAAAGCAGAAAGTGAGCGAGGCAGGATTGAAACAACCGCCGCTGCGGTGGGTTTTGATGTCACGGCAAGATGAAGGGCTGCCGTTGCTTGCCTGCCTCACTTCGGGTTATCCCATCCTTTGCTGCTGGCTAACTAAGCCCTCCCGCTGCCGCAGCCGCTGCTGCGGCTCTCCGCGGCATTTTCGCTGGCTTGCGGCGAGTTTCAAGGGCATCATACGAGGATTCCTACGTGGCTTCGACGTGAACCGTAGGCCCGCTTCACACTTACGCTCCCCTGACGGGAACTTCGGCGTTCAACTGGTTCCCATGTTCCCTTTCTTCTTCCAATTCCTCGTCTTCTCGATTTTCATAACGTTGTTGGCAGCCGATCTCCGTGAAGGATTACGCTTGCTGGAGTTTAGGATTTTCAACCCTCGTTTTAATTTATTGCTTGATTCGTGCTGTCTTTTTTTTACGTTTAGTTCGTCTCGTGGAGTCTAGTATTGAGGAAGTTGTGTTGATTAGAGCTCCGGTTGAGGAGGAATTGGAAGCGATGGAGTGTGGTCGGGGAGATGCTGGATGGTGCTGCGATCACGGTGAAGCAAGCGCCGCAACACGTTGCAGCCCAGTCGACGTTTATGGAGGTGAAACATGCACCGGCTTCGGTGACAACTTCGGTGAGTGCGATGCGCTTCTAAAAACCCCTTTCTTTTACATGCACAATGCTGTCGTGTATGTATGTATTTTTTGGTTCCGTAGCCATAATACGGTACTCTTTGGTGAAGGTCAGGACAATAATCATTGGTAACCCTTGACCCCTTAGCGTCCACTGTGTATTTTATGTAGTGTAGGAAATTGGACCCCCTGCTGCAAATCATCTGTTTGTGTAAAAATGACTCCAGTTTGTCACGATTGACACCGTTGATCTTGTAGTATAGAACAAGAACTTCAAAATGATGTATTGAAATCAGAAACCGAGGTAAAATGAGAAAATGCCACCGTTTCAAAGTTCAGTGATGCAGATGGTCATATTGGGCGTTTTAGACTATTGTGCGTTTTAGACCTCATTTTTGTAGTTTTTATTTCAATTTCTTGTAGCTAATACGAGAATGAAGCCAAAAAAATTTGATAGTATTGTCCTAAATTGATTAGTCTATGGAATTTTGTCACTTATGCACAGGAGGTCAATAAATCTGTGAACAGTACCTATTTTCCTTCCCTTGTTTTGAATTCCAAAATTAGATCATTTTGGATTAAGAAATGAGCACTTTATAAATATGAAGGATACAACATTACAATTGCAAAAAAATTGAAGAAAACTCATGAATTTATGAATGGTCAGAATTTTGCTGACGTTCCTCATCTTCTATTTATAAACACTCATACCTGACTTGGTATTGGTCCATTTCAAGATTTGAAATTAGAGTCAATTAGTTCATGAAATTTTTGAAAGGGTCTCTTTACAAAAGTTTGCTAATTGCCTTCATCCTCTAGGAGGAAAAATTCTCAAAAAATTGTTTAAGCCCGACATAGTCACTAGCAGCGCAACTCACTCACTTAACCCGTAAAGCTCATCAATCAAGGGTGAGAGATTAGGTCATGGTTTAGGGTTTAGGGTCAAGCTACAAATCTATTTGTATCCGTCAGTGTCTCGGAGCCAGAGTCTATTTGTATCCGTCTCATGTGGTTGATGTGTTTCGAAGTTTTACTGAGGGCTCTTAATTGTGTGCAAACATGCCTATATACAACGAGCTATGTCAATTGTCGAACAATGAGAACCGTGACTGCTTCGTTTAGGCACTTTTCTTATCCACAAGAATACTTGTTAGAGAACCTGTCATTCCCAGAGAGAAAACGAACGAAGAAACATGCGACATCGTAGATTCTGGAGCTTACGCAAGTATTCCGTACAGGGACTAGAATCTGAAAATGATGAATTATGATGGCAAACAGAAACTGATCGGTTCTGTTATGCCTTCTTTTTACAACGTTAGATTCAGAAAGTGTAGTCAGATTTTGCACCTGGATCTGACATGTGCTTGGATTTATATCTTCTGGGATTGAATTCTGAGTGGCTTTTGTTTGAGGAAAAACTTACATCAACATATCGTAGCAATTCTTGTGTATTCGGTGTATGTGATTTCCTCACTTTTGTTGTGTCAGTCAATTTGAGCTCCCGGTTTTCACTCCTGGAAATTTCTTGTTGTTCTTTTAATTTACTAAATGCAAGCTTACAAGGTTGTATTGTCAATAGAGCCTGATAGTTAAGCTGATTCAACGAAGCGAGATGGCTTCGCCAGGTGCACAAGGGTGCACCCTCTCAAGTCTCAGCTAACGGATCATATTTCTGTAAATACAAATCCGCAACCCTGAAGATCGGAAACTTCATGTACCATTCTGACTTAAAATCAGTTGGGTTTTCTCATCAGCAAAGATTGCGATGTTCTCTCAACATATGCCCGAAATTCTTTTGATATTCGGTAACCTCCCATATAATAGGATACGGTACATGAGAATAGTGCTTGTACATGAAGGAGAGCAGTTTGTCAGATGGTTTGTCGTAGCTGCACATTAACCCCTAAAGGACCAGGACCGTATTCTTACAAAAAACCATGAAAAACGCAGCATTTGGAAGTTGAAGAAGAAATCATATGCTTTTTTGTTTTTTCATCATTCAACCGTAAGATCTAATACCCAACTTGAATTTTCATGTGAGCACAAAATTTGAGAGCAAAATGACCATTAGATTCTTAGATTATAAGGATCAAAGTTGCAAAAGAAGATTTTTTGGGGTTCAATCCGGTGACAAATTTGAACTTTAGAAATTAATATCTTTTTTTTGAATGGGTTAGAAATTCATTGAATGGCAAGGCCATGTTAACAATTGAGTTAAGTCTTCAAATATAAATTCTTGTAAGAAAAAAGCTCATATTAATTTTTTCATAAAACAATTACTAGAAGTGGGTAAAAAGTGAAAGGAAAAAGAAAATCATTAATAAGTTTGACATGGAATTGTAAAATGTCAATCTTAACGGTGAGAATGTTGTACTTGGAAATCTTCACCCAGTGCCTTTTATTTCATTAAAAAATACTGAAAATTGAGTTTAGAAATGAGCTTCAAAGTTTTTTTTGTCCAAACTGCCCAAAAAACAGATCTCCTCATAACTTTTATCCCATTGCTCAAAATGGGTAGATTTAAAGCTTCATTTGTAGATAAAGATCAACCAATCATGAATCAAAAAATAAATTTTGAAAAAGAGTAAAAAATAAAAAAATTCTTGCTGCCCAATCTCACTTCAAAAACTTCAAATGCTTATAACTTTTGCAATACTTATCGGAATGACATGAAACGAAGTGCGACATGTAGAGTGTAGTTTTTGGAAGCTACACTGAAATTTTCATTGAAATTTTAAAAATATGAGGTCCCTGGAGGCTGCCCAAAAAGTGGAACGACCAGAATATGGTCGCTCAAAAATTTAGGGGTTAACCCCTAAATGTACCAGGGTGTCCCTAGAATTGACGATTTGAGAAATTCATCATAAAGTACTAATTAGAAGAATATTTTGCACAAATGAAAGTTCTAGATTTTGAATTTTGGATTCCATCTATACAGTTCAATTCACCAATACTATCACCAATATTTTATTATAAATTTTGAAAAAATAAATTAAATAAATCCTTCTAAATATGAATACAAACAAAACATTTAATATTTTTTGAGCAAAATTTGTTGGAATGGACATGAAATGAGATACTCTTAACGAGGTGATTCTTTGAAATTTTTGTGCTAATTAAATCTATAACTTCATTTTTGCAAGGCCACTTTTGAACTATAGTCAATGCAATTTTGACTTGGTCTACAGCTTGACATACTTCTACATTTGTAATTTTAGAAAAATATGTACTCTAGTATCACCAAATCCCACTATTGGATAGGACAACAACTTGATGAAGTATCTTCAAAAAATTGGATGACTTTCATCCAAGCATTGATGAGAACGTCGAGTGAGTTTGAATCTATTGGTCGTTCAGAAACTAAACATTGTGACGTCTAGGGGTTAAAAACACAAGAAGAAATGTTGGTTGCTTTATGAATGTTGAATGTGCTTCTTCGAAAATTGCATTTGGTGCTCTGCATTTGCGGGTTGAAGTCTACTAATGTACATGCCTGCACGGTTAGCGAATGTGTATGTTAACCCTTTACATCCCACGCAACCACATTGTGGTCATTGAAACATGTTTTTGCAACCTGTCGTAAAATCTGCTCCAAACCAAGCATCGATGTTTGAAGTTCACACATGGAACTTTGTCTCACACACACGCTTTAAAAATAAAATTCTAATTTGGAGTTGTGAAGCTATCAAAACACCTATCTACAAAACACCAAAATATTGCAAACTTCTCAAAATATAGCAAATATTTACAAATATAACACATCTACTATGCAGTATTTCTTGTGTTTGAAATTTTTTTATTTTCTTTTATTTTTTGAATCATGTTCTCTTCTTTATATTCCATTAGTGTATGTATTCCGATCTTGATCAATGTACCAACTCCTTTCATATTTAAACGCATAAATTTTGTCCTAAATTCTATATAGATAAGTCACTCTCACTTATAAAATTCACAATAATTACTTGTGAGTCCGATCTTGACATGAAAGATTGCAACATAGAGGTGTTCACATAGGTCCTTGCTAAACCTCTTTACTTTCATTTTTGAAAATTTAACTCAAATTCTATTTGAACTTTGGGATCACACACCTTCCAAAATCTCGTTTCTGAGTTTGTATTATAGTGTTCAAGGACATACTACGATCTTCCAATCCAACAGTCCGATCTTACCGAAGTTTAATCGACACTTGTTTGATTAAGCTATGTTTTATTTATATGGTTTAATACTATTAATAATATCCCTAATTTCAATAAACAGAGTTTTAAAAGAAAAAACACTAGATATATGAAGTTTCTGCAGAACAGGGCTGGGTGGTAAAGGGTTAACCCCTAAACGTCCCAGCGTCCAGTTTCTCGACGACGAACAGATTCCAGATCATACTACACTCACATTACTTCATGGATGAAATTCATTCAATTTTTAAAAAATACTTTATAAAGTTGTTGTCCTATCTAATGGTTGGATTTGGTGTTACTAGGGTACATATTTTTTTTAGATTACAAATGTGGAAGTATGTCAAGCAGTTGACCAAGCCAAAATTGCATTGACTTTAGTTCAAAAGTGGGCTTGCTAAAATGAGGCCATAAATTGAAGTAACACAAAACTTTCAAAAAAATCACCATTTCAAGTGTATCTCATTTTAAATCCATTCCAACAAATTTTACTCCAAAAATATCAATATTTTGTTTGTAACCAAATTTAGAAGGAATTTTTAATTATAACTTTGAAATTTCATAATAAAATATTAGTGATGACATTGGTGAATCTAACCGTACGGATGGAATCTAAAATTCAATATCTACAACTTTCATTTGTATAACAATTCTGAAATATTCTTCTAAATAGTAATTTATAATGATTTTTCTCAAACTGTCAATTTTGGGGACACCCTGGGACGTTTAGGGGTTAAAGAGTGCAACAACAACAAAGACATTTCTTGCAGAAGTAAGAAACTTCACAATACATTGAAAGGAGAGAACGTTATATCAACATATTGAGAGAGCTACATCAGTGTGCATGTTTTTCGATTTGGGGATTCCTATTTTCTCTCCTCATTGAATTCTTGCTCACATGCTGCAAAGGCCATCAACCCCTACACATCCAACCGTCCAGCAAGTAGATGATGTACACAATCAAACACAGATTTCTCATCTGTCATTGACTTTGTGCAGTATGGATTTTTTATTGTATATTTTATGGGAAGTGAGCTTCATGCATGTGTGATCCAATTAGAAAGGGGATGATTTGTGAAATTTTATGCCTCATATCATGTTGTAGTGATTCACCCAAAATTTCGAAGATTACAGTGTAAAATTGTTCTTAAAAAAGTCAACTCATAAAATTAAGCAACCAAAAAATCTCCAAAAATCACAACACTTAGTGTATTACATTTCAACCAATCACAACAAATTTCATGTACGAATTTCCAATATCTTATTTGTAATCATATTACAAAAGAATTTTCAATTTCAAGTTTCCAATTTTATACAAAAATATTGGTGATAGCAATCGCAAATTCAACCGTATGGATAGAATCTAAAATTTATAATGTACAACTTTTATTCAGACAATAAGTTCAAAATATCCCTCTAGGTTGCATTTTATGATGCGTCTTTGCAAAACTGCCGAATTTGGAGAGCAGTGATGACGTTTAGGGGTTAACCCCTAAACTACTGCACCCCTCGTCAAATGGCTTCTTTCCACATAGCTTTTTTCCAAATGTTGTGTACACTCTATACCTCACCATGTGCAAAATTCCATCCGATATCAAGATCTATTCTGCCCAAGGCAATTTTGTACTCCACTATGTTTGGAACTTACGGTGGCGATCATTTTATTTTTTGCAATTCACTTTTTGCACACTTTGGCACCTTCCTTTTTGGGGAGGGATTCAATGTCCTTTGAATCAGTCGATCCATCCTCTTCCATTGGAATCTCAATCAAGTCGGCATTGTCCATGCTCCCCCCACTATCGTGTTTCCGGAAGAATTGAATGGCATCTTTGTATCCAAAGATACATCTGCACTGTTGCCGAGATTACTGGTACCAAACGGAGTGGGATCAGAGCTCGTGGACCACGGCTCAGCCCCATGCATATTGAGCATGCTGGACTCCAGCACCATGGACAGAGGAAACGCATTGGAGGGATTTCGTGAGCTTGCAAAATATGCATGCATGGTCCCCTTTTCGCAGGCCTTTTTTGCCGCTTGCTCGTCCTCTCTCTTCCTCTTGAACTGCATGCGCCGCCGCAAGCCTCTTAGCCTCCACCCTTGCCTCTTTTTTTGTCTTCTACTTAGCTTTGTCCGCTACATGCGCCGCCTTTCTTAGTGATACACCCTCATCCCTAGAATCGGCCATAACAACAAAAAAAAAATTAAAAAAATAGAAAAACAAAAAGAACCCAAACGACAATGACAAAGCACAAATAATTCAAGACCCAAGTTGTGAGAGAAAGCAAAACATGCAGAGCCTTTTAAACATAGCAGTGACATCCTTATTAAACGCAAAAGGCAGAGAAATTTGCCAAAACTCATGCGCATTTGCAAGAGATGGCAGCGGTCTCCATTACTCTGTGCCATTGCATCTCTCTACCGTTTCCCTACACCCATCGCAATAAACAGTGCACGACCATAAATCCCAACCTTCCACCAAATAATTCAAAATTGGGCGCCACAGTAAAGCTTTTGAAAACTACTGTAATGGCTCACAAATCTACACCAAATCACCAACGCCATTACACTTAGGCAAGATCTACGCCAGTGCCCTCAACATGGCCAAAAATCTAAACCACCGCCTCCAACTTTGGCATTCTACACCACTGCCCGGCGCCCTCAACATGGCCAAAAATCTAAACCACCGCCTCCAACTTTGGCATTCTACACCACTGCCCGGCGCCCTCAACATGGCCAAAAATCTAAACCACCGCCTCCAATTTTGGCATTCTACACCACTGCCCGGCGCCCTCAACCACTATGGCGATAAGGCAACAAACACTAATGCCAGATATGGTGACAGAGAAAATTGGAACAGTGCAAGATCTGGCAAGTGCAGGAGTTCAGTGTGGCACAGCCATGGTGAGGAAGAATACAAAAATGTAAAGTGGGCGAAGCAGCGCGTAGACTAGTGCGTTGATGTCTCGACGGCTATAGCGTCCGTCACATCTTCAGCTAGCGAATTAGTCCATTCATTGTTTGTACATGGGTGCCCTAATGGCGAGGCTCGCCATAGCCGTGTTTGCTCTGTGGTGATTTTTACCCTTTTCCATAAATAAAAATTACACTAGCATTTCGCCAGTCACTTTCTATTGGTGCATTATGGCGTTTCTCCATCCCCCCTCCCCGCCCTCCCGAAAAGAAAAAAAAAAAAAAAAAAAAAAAGGTTGGTTTTGCTATGAATTAAATGGGTTATAAAATGTGTATTACATGAATTTTTTGAAGTTATAAAGGATATGAAAGTTGTGATACACAACTTCAGTGTAGATCCTATTTAAGCAATTAAATACCACTAAATTACTTTATAATATTTTAAAATCTATTTTAAAAGAAAAAGTTTTAATATTCATAAAACATACCAATTATTGACTTTAAATTTTAAATTTTTTTATGATTGGATAAAAATATAATGTTATTGACATGGTCATAAATTGCCAAGATTTGGGATCTTTTATTTTCTAGAAACACCAATTTAAATAATTGTAGGCAGAATTAGACAAAATAAACATTTCAAATGAGATGAAGTATAATGAATATTTAAGCATCATATTAAACTTATGATTTTAGCATGTCATAATGAAATTTAAGAAAAAATTACTAATTTTGTATATTTGATGAATTTTTGAAGTTTATAGCCCTAAATCATATATCTAACTATTTATGATGAATTTGTGAAATCCGTTTTTACAAAATTGAATTAAAATTTATACTCTAGGATTATTCTTTATGCGTCTTTGTAAAATAGATGCATTATCATGCATTTTTTCAAACACTTACAAATTTCACAATTTTGTAGACTGCTTGAGGCACCTTCCCCACCAACTTTATTTATTTTTTATAAACTTAATTAAAATTACTTTCACTGATCCAAACAAATATTCTTTTAGCCAACTTGATTCTAAAAAGATTAGGCTTTTGAAACACTCAATTCGAACACTTTTAGCATATTTTACAACCTTTTATTTTTGGTGTGACCCAAATATGGTCGCCTAGGCACCTAATGGTTAGGAGTTTTGGCTTCAAAGTGCAATGAAAATCGCAATTTTGATGATATTTGAAATTTGAGTTGGAACAGAAAGCAGGTTTTGGAAGTTGGATTTTTTGGTTGAACCCATTTGCATTTAAAACAGGAATTAGGTTTAAATCAATAGTTGACCAAAATCCAACCACTTTTTGGTTATTGGACCTTAAACAATTAAGAGAAGTCATGGTGGATTGTAGAAAATTTATTGAATTCTAAACGTCATCCGTGTTTCCTTGCACTCATCCTTATATGTTTCACACATTGAATACAAGGTTAGGTGGCACAAATACATTAGGGAGTGTCAGAGTTATCAACTCATGTCACGTAACAGGATGTCGTTCGAGAAACAAGACTAAAATCACATAGTGAGGGCTAGTATTTTGCTATGTGATTGTTGGGATGTAAATTATCTTGCAACCAAGTTAGGTAGTGGAAAAAAAATCTGTATGACAATTGTGAACTATGACATCCCTTATTAACCCCTAAAGGCCCAACCGACCTGTATGGGGTTGATGGATGATATTTTTCTTCCATATCTCCTTCCTTATAGACCTCTTTACCAATAAACATTTTTTTAAGATACTTCATCAAGTTGTTGTCCTATCCCAATGATTGAATTTGGTGTTACCAGAGTACATACTTCTCTAAAATTACAAACGTAGATGTACGTGAAATTTCAATCAAGCCAAAATTGCATTGACTTTAGTTCAAAAGTGGCCTTGCAAAAATGAGGTCATAGATTTAAGGAACACAAAAATTTCAAAAAATCACCATGTCAAGAACATCTCATTTCAAATCCATTCCAACAAATTTTACTTAAAAAATATTAATATTTTGTTTGTAATTAAATTTAGAAGGATTTTTTAATTTTAACTTTCAATTCTATAATAAAAATTTGGAAAATCTAACCATATAGATGGAATCTAAACTTCAAAATCTACAACTTTCATGTGTATATCAATTCTAAAATATTCCTCCAAATAGTACTTTATGATATTTTTCTCAAATTGTCAATTCTAGGGACACCTTATGACCTTTAGGGGTTAAAAACTACCTACAGTAACTGACTTCGAAGAGGCCACGTCCCCATTCATCAAGATGGGAAGAAAGGAGTGCACAATTGTAACTTCCCCTCGTAATCAACTATCAGATGACATTGCTTTTGTTCATGGCCATCCATAGGGCGCCACTTGAATGGATCAGAGAGGTCCAGGTCTGGGCTTGCACATGTTTGGGAATCTCAACAACAGTCCAGCAATCCCTTGTTGCCACGGCACCAACCATGTTGTTACGAATAGCAACAAAAACATACTTTAACCCTTTAACGTCCCAATTCAACACTGTTTTCAAAGAAGTGTTATAAAATGTTTGATGGAAACCAAAAATGAGTTGATGTACAAAGAAAATTTGAAAATGCCAATGTGAAGATCACATCTGTACGGTTAGATGTATCATATTTTTTATTAATAATTTTAAAATAATTTTGCAAGGTTTTCTCTTGAAATTCAATTTAAAATCCTGAATTAACACAAAAAATTTGAAAAATATTGGAATGAAATTGGAATAACATGCATTACGAGATGGTATGGTTTCCATTATTTGATTCTACTTATTTTGGAAAATCATGTCTAAGGTCTCACTTTTTGAACTAAGAATGAAACTTGACATAAACCAATTGTGTTATTTTTCCAAAAATCATGATAATCTATTTTGAAGATCCACACCGTGCAAAGGATAGTCAACTTACACAAGAACCCAAAAAATAAATTGGTGGATGAAAACTGTCCACTTTGGATAGAAATCAAACAGCTTTAATCTGTTCGTCGTCCAATATATGGACGCTGGCGCGCTAAAGGGTTAAGGTGCACATACCTAAAACCACCCAAGACCCAATTCCGCATCCTATCATTTACCCCAATTCTATTTTGGGATTGAACACTAATGTACACCGAAATCACCATATACTGTGGCCCATTGTATTTACAAAAGGCTTTACTAATGATCATTTTTCAAAATATTGTGGTAAAATCCACCCAAATTGAATGAAAATTTGTTAAAATGGATGACAATAAGCCATGATGAATTTTTATTTTAGCGCAAGTGGATGAATGTATCTGCGCCATTCACCCACCCACAGTATATGTGGATTTCAGTGTAGTAAGCGATGGGCGGAATAGGATGTAAATAAAGCAGTTTTAGGTACTTCAACGAATGAAAATGAGATCACAAAGTGATGATTAAGCAATTAACACAACGAAGGAAGCCATTTAGCACAGAAATCAATGTCCAGGGAGAATGGACCTTTAGTTAAAGATTAGCCAATTGTAATTCAAAATTACCTAATCGAGTTCAAATCTTAGGAAATAACTAATCATTTAAGGGGGAAACCAGAGAATATTCCATGTTTTCTTAAGGCCTAGCTGGGAGAATGCTCCAAAAAATTGGTTGCTTCAACAAAATGTAGGATCTTGGCTGGTTAAGCTAAAATTTCTTCCCGAATTGTGACGGAAATCTAGTAGATCTTCCCCGAATTTTGTGTCTAAGTGTGAATAGGTGGAATTGGGTGTAAATGGGGTGGTTCAAAGTAACTTCTCTATCAACTATGCTCATGGGTCCCACTAGGAAATGATTTGTATTTTCAGGACACCGCAATGAAAATTAATAGAAACTACAAAGTTTATTGGAAATATATGTTATCACTTCGATTCAGCTCTTCTAACATTTATCTTTCCCTCAAAATTTTGTAACACACTTAACTCCTAAATGCCAGAGCGTCTAGAAAGTGGACAACTAACAAATTCAAACCCTTCTCGCGTTCTCATCAATGCTTGGATGAAAGTCATCCAAAATTTTGGAGATTCTTCACCAAATTGTTGTCTTATCTAACGGTTGGATTTAGTCATACTTGATTACATATTTTTCTAAAATTACAAATGTAGAAGTATGTCAAGTCGTTGACCAAACTAAAATTGCATTCACTGTAGTTCAAAAGTGGCCTTGCAAAAATGAGGTCATAGATTTAAGAAACACAAAAATTTCAAAGAATCACCACATTTAAGAGTATCTCATTTCAAATTCATTCCAACAAATTTTACTCAAAAAATATTAATTTTTTTTTGTAATTGAATTTATAAGGAATTTTTAATTTTAACTTTCAAAATTTATAATTAAATATTGGTGATAGTATAGTGAATCAAACCGTATGGATGGAATCTAAAATTCAAAATCTAGAACTTTCATTTGTATATCAATTCCAAAATATTCTTCTAAATAGTAGTTTATGATGATTTTTCTCAAATTGTCAATTCCAGGGACACCTTGGTACGTTTAGGGGTTAATATGTCCTCTAAGATGTCAAATTGCTTAAATGAACAGTAATAGGTATTTCGACCTTAACCCTTAAACGTCAAAAAAGCCCCACGGGCCTTTTCAAAAAGGAATATTTGAGAAAAAAGTAGTTTTTTCTCAACCAAATGAAGCGAGGATTGGTGCGCTGGAAAGAAACTGAAAAAGCGATCTAGATTCCAAATTTGCGCCTCATTTGAGAGATTGTGGAATCGTTGGTAAGCAATCAAAGTTATCAAAGTGAACAGGTTTTGAGGTTGGGGTTGCTTAGATTCAGCAGTGCTATAGTGCCGCAGTGCTACAGTGTTGGTCAACAGTGCCCAGCAGAGCCGTTTTTGTTTTTTTTTTTTGTGTTTTGTGTTTTTTTTTTTTCCCTCCAAAAATTTAGATGCCTTCCAGGCTGCCCCGCCCAGACCCTCTTGACGTTTAAGGGTTAATTGTCACATTGTTTCAAAAAGTGGGTTGCTTCGGGGGTGTCTTAAACCTCGTTGTATAGGTTCCCCAAAAATGTACTAAGGGGGAGAGCATGCCAGTTCTTCTTAAATGGTACCTAGTCATAAGCTAGGTAGTTATAGTGTTCACGTTTGAAAGAAGGCATCAAGGGTAACATGCACTATATAGATTGTGGTGGCGTATTTAGTATCACTATCCCCAACATACGCTTAAGTCATGCATGCCTATGGTCCGCGTTACTCTCTCACTCCCTCAACAACATGTGATATTAGAGAGGGAGATGATAAAAAAACGAGTGTGAGAATGTTATACTGGTAAGAAGTCAGAACAGGTACGGAGCCCAATGATAGTTTTTGATGATCTCATGGGACCGATGACCCATGACATGCATGGAATAATGAAGCCAATGAGAGGCCGTGAAGAGATCTCCCAGAGGGTATGCATGATGTGCAAGTGGCACTGACTCAGGGGCCGTAGAGTAGACCCAAATGAAATATCACACTTGCTGTAGGTGGGGCCGGGGCCGGGGGGGGCAGTCTTGGGATATGTATATATATCATTGGATCTTGGCTGCCCTAACTTAGCTTTATGAGGTGGCCGCTGCTTTTCTGGGCATGCCCTATGGCTGTGCTCTGAATGGTATCAAGGCTTGAGCCATGCGTTCCAGGTCAGCTCCAAAAGAAATATATTTTTTCCTGATACTTTATCTCAAAACATATCTTCCACTGGTGCCTCTGAGTGAGTGAGTGGGTGGGTGGATAACTCCCTCCTGGGTAAAAGGCCACCCATCACCATGGGGCTCACTCTGAGGTGAACAATTCCCTCATAAATATTTACCATAAAGGTGCGTTCCCACTTGTGTTTCGTTTGCACTGTAGCAGTGCTCCATGCATGCAATGGAGAGTGGTCCCTCCAGATTCAGACCATTGTGACCGTGCTACAACATTATAAGGTAGACGTATCTTAACCCTTAAACGACAACCCCAGCCCCACGGGCTTGGTTTAAAGGAATATTGGAGACAGAAGTTTCATTTCTCAACCAAATCAAGCGAGACTTGTTGCGTTGGAAAGCTACTGAAAAAGCGATCTAGATTCCAAATTTTCGCCTCATTTGAGAGATTGTGGAATCATTGGTAAGCAATCAAAGTTATCAAATTGAACAAGTTTTGAGGTTGGGGCAGCTGAAGTTCAGCAGTGCCGCAGTGCTATGCAGAGCCGTTTTTGAATTTTTTATTTTTATTTTAAATTTTTAAATTTTTAAATTTTTTTTTAAATTTTCTTTAAAAAAATTTAGATTCTATCCGGGCTGCCCACCCAGGACCCAAATTGTCGTTTCAGGGTTAACCCCTAAATGTCCCAGCGTCGAGTTTCTGGACGTTTGTTGGTCAAACCCAATTTTGATCTTGAAGATGACTTTTGTTGCTAATACACCCAACTAAGAAAATGAAGTTTATTAAGTCTAGTTTGTACTCCACTTTTCAAATCTTAAAAATTCCAATTATTGAGTATTTTATTGCGTGTGCAAGCTTTGTAGCTCAAGGTTTGAATTACACTACATAGGATGTTCACCTTTCGAATTTCAAAATTTAAATAAAAAATTTCTATGGAAAACATATCATGTGATTCTCCATTGTAATTTGTACCTGCTCCCAAAAAAATATTAAATTTTTAAAGCTTTTTTGTAATAAAATTTATTTTTTGAAGTATTTGACTTAAAAATTTGTTAAAAAAGCCGTATTAAATCAAAAAAATCTGAAAATTTCAAGATTGATAGGAAACATTCAATTCCATGCATGAAAAATATTACAAAATATATTTTGATAAATCTCGAAGGCTAAATTGTGTAGTTTGACTTTCCTACAAAGGAGTGGTACGTTTAAGGGTTAAACCACCATGACACCTAAAACCACCAACTTCTACACCCCTCTTTCATTTCAGGAAGAAAATGTAGGCTTTCATTACATGACTTATGCATCAATTGTTCAAAAGCTAAGTCGTGTACCGACAACTTACATTTCCTCCCTAAAATGAAGAAAGGGTGTAGAAGTTGGTGGTTTTAGGTGTTGTGGTGGTTTAAGGTACGTCTACCTTAGTTTGGCACCATCATAACATTCAGTCGCCTTCCAAGAGGCTGCCTTTTAGTTTCATCCACCTTTATATATGGAGTGACCAGTGTTTTGTTATTGAATGGACTATTGCATCAAATAAACAATTACAAAACATTGTTGAATTGTGATTGAGTGAGTGCTTTTGATTACTGCTCACCATAGTTGATTGCTCTTGCTTAATGCCACGTGCCCCCATAGCTACTGATGTGATGTGGAATATCCCACATCATTTCATTGGGGGGATGAAATGATGTGGGATATTCCACATCATTCTCTTGGGGGCAGGCAACACTCACAAAGGCTACTGAATGTTATGATGGTACCCAACAAAAAAAAAAAAAAAAAAAACCTAGTTATGAGTGGTGCGGTTAGCAAGAGTCGTAGGAATGAATTTAGCGTAGGTACTCTTTTTATTAGATTCACTTTGCTAATAGCCAACTTCCTAGGGTTTGAGAGGTTGACTACAGAAGTAGGCAAGAGGAGGGAAAAGTGGTATTACATTTTTTTCTCATACCCTGCTATGAAGTGATCATAAGGTTCTTTAGCCCTTCTACTATTGCCTTAGAATCTTGGCCATTGTTCCCAAATCATTGTAGCATATTCGAAATTATGGGCAAGTCCACATCGTTTTTAGCTAAAGATTGGGTGGTGAGACATTGTATTTAACCCTTTGATGTGCCTACGATCACATAGTGGACAATGAACAAATTCAGATTATTTTCTTGACTACATACATAGACATTTTTCATTTATCCGAATTTCTCATGGTTCTTGTGCTACTTGACTATCATTTATACGGTATGGATCTTCAAAATAAGATATTGTGAT
Organism: Pohlia nutans; assembly: GCA_022496805.1. NCBI lineage: Eukaryota > Viridiplantae > Streptophyta > Bryopsida > Bryales > Mniaceae > Pohlia > Pohlia nutans. The sequence continues at coordinate 21,126,219 of CM040097.1, forward strand.
TTTTCGTTTTAAATAAAAAGATTAGTTTACGTCAAGATTCATTTTTAGTTCAAAAAGTGAGACCTTAAATATGATTTTCCAAAATAAGTATAATCAAATAATGGAAATCATACCATCTTGTAGTGCATCTTATTCCAAATTCATTACAACAATTTAAAAAAAAAGGTTGGTTAATTTGGGATTTTAAATTGAGTTTCAAAAGAAAATCTTGAAAATTTAATTACAATTTATTGATAAAAACATATGACAAATCCAACTATACAAATGTGATCTTCACATTGACATTTACAACTTAACTTTATACATCAACTCCATTTTTGTTATTCATCAAACATTTTATAACACATCTTCAAAATCACTATTGAATTAGGATGTTACAGGATTAATGTTAAAGCTTTTATTGTACTACTGTTGAAAAGGATCAACTACATTAACTGCTAAAGAACCTTATGATGCACACTTCCATGAACTTGCATAAGGTGAAACATGAACAAATTTGGTTGGTTAGAGAAAAGTTGTCATGAAGTTGAAGGCTTTAGAACCCTCAATCTATACTTCATGACAATCGCTTCACTCTTTTCTCAAAAGCTCATTTGAAATAAGGAACTTAATCTCCCTAAGTTCCTAAAAGCTTGTTTTTTAGAGAGAAACTACACCTGTGGAAGTTGGACCTAATACCACTCATACAAACATACATGAAATTAGGTTATAAAAATGAAAACACTATTGTCTGAACTTGTTATTATCACACTCACGAATATCACATAATTTTGGTATTTGTTCTTGTGTACACATGTGATTGGGCACTATTTATATCCAAGTTCTGAACAAATGTAGGTTGGTTACTAGAGGGTGTGATAAAAAAGAGTTTGAGAATATAATGAACAAAAGGAATCTGTAAAGGATTTGCAAATAACACATTTTAGGAAGTTTGCTATTGCAATTTTAGTAATAACCCTTTAACATCTGGATTCAACAGTGATCTTGAAGATGCGTTATAAAATGTTTGATGAATAACAAAAATGGAGTTGATGTACAAAGGTAAGTTGTACATGTCAATGTGAAGATCACATCTGTATGGTTGGATTTATCATATGTTTTTATCGATAAATTGTAATTAAATTTTCAAGATTTTCTTTTGAAACTCAATTTAAAATCCCAAATTAACCAACCCTTTTTAAAATTGTTGTAATGAATTTGGAATAAGATGGACTACAAGATGGTATGATTTCCATTATCTGATTATACTTATTTTGGAAAATCATGTTTAAAGTCTCACTTTTTGAACTAAAAATGAATCTTGACGTAAACTAATCTTTTAATCTAAAACAAAAAATCACAATATCTTATTTTGAAGATCCATACCATACAAATGATAGTCAAGTAGCACAAGAACCGTGAGAAATTTGGATGGATGAAAACTGTTCATTTATGTAGTCAAAAGAATAATTTGAATATGTTCATCTTCCACTATGTGAACACACGCACGTCAAAGGGTTAAGGCGTCTAAGCTTTTGGGGTAGAATCTTTTGCTTTGTATTTGTTATCATCAAGTCACACTTGATTCTATCATTTACTTTGGTTGTGTACAATTTCATAGACACGGTAGTGTCGTTATTGCCTTTAACCCTTAATCCCTAAACGTCCTCACCTCTCTCCAAGTTTGGCAGTTTTGCAAAGATGCATCATAAAATGCAATGTAAAGGGATATTTTGAACTTGAAGTATGAATAAAAGTTGTACATTATGAATTTTAGATTCTATCCATACGGTTAAATTTGCGATTGCTATCACCAATATTTCTATAAAATTTCAAACTTGAAATATAAATTATTTTGTAATTTGATTACAAATAAGATATTGACAATCTATGGATGAAATTTTGTGATCGATTGAAATGTAATACTCCAAGTGTAGTGATTTTTGGAGATTTTGAGGTTGCTTAATTTTATGAGTTGACTTTTTTAAGAACAATTTTACACTGTAATCTTCAAAATTTTGGATGAATCACTACAACATGAAACGAGGCATAAAATTTTCACAAATCACCCCTATCAAATTGGATCACACATGCATGAAGCTTATTTCCCATAAAATATATAGTAAAAAATCCACGCTGCAAAAAGTCAATGACGGATGAGAAATCTGTGTTTGATTCTGTACATCGTCCACATTTTGGACGGTTGAATGTTTAGGGGTTAAAAGGCCCTTGGGGTCCCTCCCTACAACCCGTATTTAACCTTATAATTGTTCAATTGTAGTTTAATACGATAATTGTGATATAATAATATATACATATTATCATGATTATTGCTTTTATTTTGTATTGAAAAGTATTTGGTCATTGTTGTTTTGATGAAATACCACCAAATATAAAATATACTACACAACCGCAAAGGGCTTTTGGGTCGTTCAAGGGTTAAAATACTTTTTGTGAGTGAAAAGAACCTCCTCTTTTGTAATGAAGTATACATTTAGTTCCTGCAATCTTTGGTGTGGAATTTTGTATTAAATGGTCAACAATGATTGTTCTTGTGTGAACCTAAATGATATTTTCCAATTCATGCTTTCAAATTGAACTTTCAGCTTATGTAAAGGGACTCTTGTCATTTGGTTTTCTGATGGCAATAGTATCCCTATCTTCACACAAAATTTTGTGAAGATACCTGGGGAAATGTGGTTGAGTACTATTTATTACAAGGTCTTTCACAAAAGACATTTTACGTTTCCATGTGAGGGGCGGTTTACACTACGGACCAAGAACTCGTCCCATGCGGCTCTAAAATTTGTGATTGGCTCCATCAACTCATCCTGAGATGACTTGGGTTTACACTACTAGGAAAAAAGAAAAGTGACCAAAGGAATTGAGGTCCTAAAAAGGCCTAGAAATAGGCCTAGTGGATAATGTTGAAGGGTCCCTTGGATTTTGTGGTGAGAGAGGCAAAAAAGGTTCTCTCATTGCCGAACAAGGAGACCATGGGCTTGAAATGCCATTCTATTATTTTTTAAGTCCCAGTCCAAGTTCGGTTTACACTTAGTGAGAGGCCCAAGGGCTTTAAAAATTACAATTTTTTGAAGTGTGACCATGGAAGTGTGACCATGGAATTAATCCATTTTCCTTGGTCACCGCTCTTGGTCTGTAGTGTAAACCGCCCTTGAGTGTTGACATTGAACAATCCTCACTTGAACTATTAGTTTTATGTAGCACTAAATGACAAAAATGTCTTAACATCTAAGCATGCAAGGAGCCCTATCGGGTCATGTTTAGTACTTTTTCAATCAGACGCTCATATTTACCTAGTTCCTAATTTTAAATGAAAATGATCTCGACTAAGAAATTGTGGGGGTTATCTTCTACTTTCTAATCCAATTTACCATTCTTCAAAATTGTTAAAGTTTTGTTTTTTACATAACTCCAAAGCTCAAAATCCTAAAATTCTAATATACACCGTAGAAACAAGTTTTCTATCGAATTTCTTTTTATGTAAGCTCCAAAAGCATACCACCTACATCTTGTTGTTCATCACTATTATTTACATCTTTCCTAAAACATTCATAATATTTTGGGTTTTTTTTGTAATTACTATGATTTTTATAAGAATTTTTTTTGAAAAATCTTATAAATTTTATTTTTATTAATTAATTACAAAGAAATCAAGGTAAATTAGTTTGTCAATTCCTTGTATGAGAAAAATACTAGATTAATATAATATATTTTAAAATGTGAGGAATTGATGAGGATTGACAGGGTAATTATAGTGTAGATGCTTAAGGGTTAATTAAATGTCCAAGTCAAGACATCCCAAGTGACTACAATTCAACACATTTGCGTCACTTTTAATTTTGAATCAAACATCTTTTTATGTACTAGGGATAAGATTTCAAATTGCATTGTGCAAATTGCTTCTATTCTTGAAAACAAGCCTTAAACCTCGGGGGGTGCACTACCTCTTATATTTTGCATCCATATGAGCTCAGGACCTATTTATCGGGGGCTATTTACCTTGCTGAAAATATTATAAGGTATGGTATTTTTCAAAATAAAGGTAAATGCTTGTATTTTAATACACTCTATTAGTAATTATAAATTTTTGGGGGAATCATTTAAAAGTACCCCTATTTTACTTATACTCCATTTTTCTATTTTTTCTTACACCGCATTTTGTTTCTTACACCCCATTTTTTTTGGTTCTGTAAGCGACATTTTTTTTCATGAAGGACATTTCTCTTCTAACAACCATGAATTGTGAAGTTCAGCCACGATGCTAAACTCACATGAACTAAATCAAAACAATAAACCTAAGGCAAAGGCATGCAACTGAAGCATTGTCTTAGATTCTGAAACGATATTCAAAATTAACAAGCAATACTCCCACACGCTAACAGTCTTTTGCAAATCGCAACCCAGAGACCATCCACAATAATGCTAGAAGACTAAGAATACATAAACTCTAAACCCTAAATTCTGGTGCAGAAACGAGACCCCATTGAACCACAATTGCTTGAACCTAACCTCCTCCGACAAGCCACAAATCCACAATGAAACCAAAAACCCTAACGTCCACTATCCAAGCAATCCCCAAGCGCGCGCCAAAGAAAATTGGAAAGAAGATTGCAATTCAAACAACGCGCTGAAATTTTCCCTCCCGGCACGTAGGTAGAGAACATTAACTCCACATTGGATACATTGGTTCAGTAACGTTCAAGCTAACCAGCCTGCAAAGTCATCTATCCAAGTTTTTTCAATAGAAAATTACCTCTTTTCATCCACTAGCACAGACCCTACCCTAGACCCACTACTCCTAGTAATTATTTCCACGCTATTTTACATGTACTGACTAGATAAAAGAGGCAATTGTATGTGATGGTATTTTACATGTACACATGTTTCACTATTTAAAAACCCCTTATATTATATGTACATTTTTTGCAAAATTTAACTACAATAAATATACTAGACCCTATTTTTTATCGCACATTGTTTCTACAATTTTTGCCAGTGCCCCCCCCCCTCCCCCCCCCCCCCCCCCCCCCCCGAGCCTTAAACTATGAGACTTCATTGCAATAGACTCTTAAGAACTCTAAACATGTGTATGACTACATATCATGGATTGAGGTACTACAAATAACAATACATGGCTCCACATTATTTTGTATATCCCCCTATCTAAAGTCCATTCACATGCCCGTTCATTTGCACCGCTTAAAAACAATTAGCAAAATAATTAAGAGTTTGTTGTTTGTTTAAATATAATTATTGAAATGGATTCAAAGTGGGGGGTGATTAAATAGGGGTCCAAATTGATGCATATATGCACAATTTCATTTTTATTTTTTTATTTGTTTTTTATTTTTTTAAATTTTAAATCAAAAAATAGAGATAACAAATTGTGCCTGACTATCAAAATTTGAGTTAGTAGCTCATTCAATTGTTTGGTTGAAACTTAAAGGATATACGTTTGACGTAACTTTTTTCACATCTAACAACTAGATTTCAAAAAATTTGAAAAAACTTTGAACTATAAAGTAGTTCAAAATCATCATATAAACACATTGGTACCAAAAAAAACTTATGAAAAAATTGGATGTGTCCTAAAATGGCCTTGCAATGTCAAAAAGTAACTCAAAAAGTGACCCATTTGGCCCAAAATGCAAAAGGTGTTAAAAATAGACCCGTGCACTAAAATGACTCCCAAAAATTTAGAACAACTTGGATTGACATTAAAATTTTACCATGATAACTAGATTTCAAAGAGAATGTAACCCAACAATTTTTATTGAGAACTGACATTGGAGGAAAGAGAAACAAGCCCCAAAGTCGTAGCCATCAAAATGCACCAAAACTATCCAAAATTAAGACCTGTGTACTAAAACGATTCCCAAAAATTCATTACATCTGAAATTGATCTCACTGAAATGTTTACCATGCAAACATCATGAAGGGGGTTTTTGGAAAATTTCATCAAAATTGGACATTGTATGCAAAAGTTACAGCTCTTCCAAGGTGAAAGCAACCCAAAAAAACGTTCAAAATATGGACGTCAAGATGGTTAGGGGATTAAAGGACCAAGATGCCCAAATTGTGACTCATGTTTTTTTTTAGCAGTTTTGAGTAACGTAATTAATGATTAGTTTCATTAGTAGTGTTTTGAATATTTAATAAAAAAATATGAAAACCACTTTGGCAATGACAAAGAAAATATAATTGGATTTGGCATATTATGTGAACAAAAGGATCACTAGATATTTTGATTACTAAGGTGAGTGAACCATAAACCAACACTTTAAGCACTGCGCCTATTTACATTAATCTGAGGTGCAATGTGATAATTAGAATGGATTAGCAAATTGATTCTAAATCTATCCCAAGTTAAATCATATTTTTTGAAGTTATATTGGATAAGTTATGAATTTTCAAAGTCCAAGGTCTAGGTTGTCTATTTATGATAGCGGACTTGAGTTGAAATCGTCAATGAATATGCCTTGAAGAATCATAAAATAACATCGAATAAACATAGTTCCTACCAATGAGGTGCCTCCAAGTAATGATTCAAAATCAACAATCATTAAACTATTTTAATGATTGTTGGTTTTTGGCAGAGTGGAGTGCCATTCATGAAGTAATTATACAAGTCAGTTTATGGTCGGCATTGGTTGTTGGCCCCCTCACCTTATGCCCAATTAGAAGGAAGCCCTCACAACATGGTCAATGTGAGATATTCTGATGGCAGTGGGAAGGTCTTGGGATGGATCCTTGTACATATTGCATGGACATGCATGTGCATGCTGACGGCTGTATCCACTCAGATTCCAGTGATGTTTTGTAAGGATCTGGCATTTTTGAATTTTTTTGACAAATGCTAATCCAAATTTCCAAAAATTACAGCATTTCTTAAAAATAATTTAGTTCTTGCCGAACCTGATAAGGTGCTTCGGTAAGTCCTATGTGGACCTCTTTCTGTTCAAATCAATTTGTTCTTTTGACCAACTTGTGCAATGTCACTAATTTTGGTGATATAAAAATTGGTTTCGTATAAATTATATATTTTTAGGATATGATTGAATTTGACATTTTAAAACCATTAATCATTGGTCCTTTTAGGGTTAAACCTTCATAAGTTATTATAGCCCCTTTTTGGAACACCTTAGAATTTGTGCCACTGTTTACAAATCACTGTGGCAAATACCCAAATCATAGGAAGTCCACATCATCTTTAGCTAAAGATTGGGTGGTGAGACATTGTGTGTGGTGTCAAACCATCTATAGTGCTATTGTTGAAAAGGAAGAACTCTACTAGCTAATTAACCCCTGAGTGCCCACATCCCTATCAAAATTTAGAGAATTGCAAAGATGCATTATAAAATGCAACCAAGAGGGATATTTTGAACTTGATGTATGCATAAAAGTTGTACATTATGAATTTTAAATTCAATCCATACAATTTGATTTGCAATTTCTATCACCAATATTTTGTATAAATTTTGAAGTTTAAAACTCAAAATTCTTTTGAAATTGAATTTGGATAAGAGATTGACAATCTGTGGATGAAATTGGTTGTGATAGGTTGAAATGTAATACTCTCAAGTATAGTGATTTTTTGGAGATTTTTTGGTTATTTAATTTTATGAGTTGATTTTTTCAAGAGCTAAAATTTTCAATTTTTTTGGTGGAACAATGTGGCATGAAATGAGGCATAAAGTTTTCTCAAATCATTCCTTTCCTAATCGGATCACACATGCATGAAGCTAACTTCCTATAAACTTTTCAGTAAAAAGTCTGCACTGCAAAAAGTGCATGATGGATGAGAAAACGAAGTTCAAATATATACATCATGCAAAATATGCATGGTTGGGCAATTAGGGGTTAATAAGTTACCTTGGTGTTGACACAAGGAGTGTTGCTTGGGTACCTCAAGTCTAACATTCCCTTAACCCCTAATTGCCTGAGCGTCCATTTTTTGGACGATGTACAGATTTCATCCATAATTTCTCATCCGTCATGCACTTTTTGTAGTGTGAAATTTTTACTGTAGATTCTATGGGAAGTTAGCTTCATGCATATGTGATCCGATTACAAAGGGGATGATTTGTGAAAAATTTATGCCTCATTTCATGTTGTAGTGTTTCACCCAAAATAATGAAGAGTTCAGTGTAAAAGTGCTCTAAAAAAAGTCAACTCATAAAATTAAGCAACCAAAAAATCTTCAAATATCACTACACTTAGAGTATTACGTTTCAACCAATCACAATGAATTTCATCCGTAGATTGTCAATATCTTATTCGTAATTGATTACAAAATAATTTTGAATTTCACGTTTGAAATTTTATACAAAATTATTGGTAAAAGCAATCATAGGTCTAACCGTATGGATAGAATCTAAAATTCATAAAGTACAACTTTTATTCATATATCCAATTCAAAATATCCCTCTAAGTTGCATTTTATAATGCATCTTTGCAAAACTGCCAAATTTGGAGAGGGCTCTAGGCATTTAGGGGTTAAGTTAAAAATGACCTTCAAAGAACGCTTTAACGTCCCAATTCAACACTAATTTTGAAGATGAGTTATAAAATGTTTGATGAATAACAAAAATGGAGTTAATTTACAAAGCTAAGTTGTAATTGCCAATGTGAAGATCACATCTGCACGTTGGAGTTATCATTATTATTTTTATTAATAGGCATTAATTTAATTTTCAAGGTTTTCTTCTGAGATTCAATTAAAAATTGCAATTTCTGTATTTTTTAAATTTAAACAATTGAATTGAATTTGAAATAATGTGCACTGTGAGATGTTATAATGTCCATTATTTGATTCTACTTATTTTGAAAAATCATTTTGAAGATCTCACTTTTTGAACTAAGAATGAAACTTGACATAAACCACTTTTGTTATTTTTGAAAGATTCACAATATTTTATTTTGAATGTAGAAATGATAGTCAACTAGCACAAGAATCAAGAGGATTGTGGATGGATGAAAAACATCACCGTATGTATGTGGTGAAGGGACGCGTCAGAAATCATCTAGCGTCCAGAATATGGACGCTAGCGCGTCAAAGGCTTAATGCTTGATGCACATATTGAGTCTGGAGCTGCTGGGCTTGCTCTTAGGGCTCAATCCAGCCACGGAGTCAAAGAGTGGGATAGGGGCAGACGGCAAAACACAAGAGCCTGCGGGGCCGGCCGGCCGGCCGTCCGGTCGCCGGCAATGCAATTTTCCCAGCAGGCTCGGACCAACTAACGGACGGACCCAAAAGGGGTGAACAACCCTGATTGAGCGACGTGGCCAATCTGAGGCCAGCTGGGCAAATCAAATGCGAGGCCAGGAGACGCTGGGCCCCCGGGCCCCAACCCGCGAGGAGATATTTTGCCACTCTTTGGGGGGCCCCACCCTTCCCCTCGCGAGCAAATCTAAATCCCTTCCATCCTTTGGTCGCGCCCCTCGAGTAATCAAACTAGCGCACTCCAGCGTGCCACGTCCCTTGTGCGATTCTGTGGTGCTCTCACTCGCCCTTGCAACTCTCACCCTCATTACCCTCTCTTGCATCGCGGATTAGGTTTTCCTCACCATCGCTGCGACACACCCCTGCTTGAGTTTTGCCATACTATTGCTCAGTGCCGGGAACCCAGTTTTTCGTCTCGTCTGGTTTTCTTTTTTATTGGGTTTTCCTCAATTTCGGAAGTGTCCATGTTGTTTGAGTCTTGTGGTCGCCACTCGATCTGTTCTTGTGGTTTCTGCTGTGACATATTTTTGTGACGATTTTTGGAGAGTGTGTGACGAGGTGTGTGCTTGAAGCGGATGTGGTGAGGGAGTCTTCATCGCCGGGGCACAGGTTAGTGGTGACGAGTATTCTCTAATTTTGATGTATGTATTTGGTGGATTATGAATACGGGCATTTTGGAATGTGGTGGTTGACATGGTGTGAATGCGTGATATTGCAGCTAGGGGGACCGGGAAGTGTTGCCGAGTCGTAGCGAATGTCTTGCGAACTGCGACGGAGGCCTTCTGGAGTTCTCAGACACAGGTTGAGTAAACAGGGATCTGACGGGTAGTATAGCGGAGGTGGTTCAGGGAGGGGACTAAACAAGGGGGGTTGTTGACGAAGAGTGATACTTCATGACCGCTGAGGCGTGTGAGGGGCAGTCGGCGAGCAAGAGGACGGCAGGATGTGTCGAGGGCGCCCCGGTTGGGGGCCTCAAGAAGGCCGGTAGAGAGCAGGAGAAAGGACGGAACCATTTCGCCGCGGGGCGCACGGGGGTGGGCGTGCTGAAGACGGGATTACGGGAGGATCCCAAGGACATCGCGGAACAGATACGGCGCGAGTTGGATCATCAGTTTGCCGCCACTGACGCGCTGCGGACGCCGGAGTCGGATGGCGATGGCCGCCGGGACGACGGCGCCGAGGATCACTACGAGGAAGGGGATGCCGCTGCTGTGGCATGTGAGAAACTGCCTGCAACGAAAGAACGGGTGGAGTTGCCCAGGGTGCAGGTTGAGGGCGGGGGGTGGGAGACTTTTCTGCTCCAACGGAACCTGAGAGTTCTTCTGGTTGAGGACGACGACTCGACACGGCACGTTGTCGGAGCTCTGCTGCGCAACTGCAACTATGAAGGTCGTTACCTTTCCCGGTTCCAGGAAACTCACTCGTTTTACCATCTCGCTTGAGTCGCTTGTGTTGATAGTTGGATAGTTGAATTCGTGAGGAAGGATGCTTGTTTGGGAGAATGAAGAGTCCGTTAGAATCTTGGCCAGTTGATAAGAGGAGGGATTTTTTTTTTGCGTCTGTCGCCCGTGTTGCTCGAGGGGCGACAGGGCGTTGGCATGGGTTTGTTTGTTTATTTGTTTGTTTGTTTTTCCATGTGGTAAGCGGTCTGTCTACTTGGAGTCTAGACCTGAACTGGAAGGTTTGTGCCTGTCCCAGTCACCGCGGTTGCGAATGGGTCGATTGCGTGGGAGTTGCTGGAGGATGTCAAGAGCCATTTCGACTTGGTGTTGACGGACGTGGTGATGCCGTGCCTGTCGGGAGTGGGGCTTCTGTCCAAGATGATGAAACGGGAAGCTTGCAAGCGAGTTCCTGTCGTTAGTAAGTTCTACTCCTTGATTTACCTGCTGAGAGGGAAGGCATTCATTGCAGCTGTTTGGGATTGTTCTTTCTGTTGAGCGTATACTAACCAAGCCGTAATGTGGTGGATGATGCAGTAATGTCGTCTTACGACAGCCTGGACATCGTGTTTCGGTGCTTGTCGAAAGGCGCGGCAGACTACCTTGTGAAACCCGTGAGGAAGAACGAGCTGAGGAACCTGTGGCAGCATGTTTGGAGGAAGTGCCACAGTGTAAGTGCACGTTCGAACTCCCTGCATTTTGCTGTTGAATTCGAATTATAGCCAGTGTGCTTCAGGTGGTTTTACACTCGTGCATGTGGTTTATTGAGGGTTTTTTAACCTTTTTAGTTTCTTGAGGTTTGAAGCCCGGATAGGCCGTGACCGTTGTGGTTGTGTTTCCTGCAGTCTAGCGGAAGCAGAAGTGGAAGTGGGAGCCAGACTGGGGAGGTGACGAGGCCTCAGGGTCGGGGAGTGGAAGCTGCGGAGATGCCGAGCGGAAGTAATGAAGGCAGCGACGGGAGTGATAATAGGAGCAGCCGGCTGAATGCGCAGCTGGGAAGTGACAATGGCAGTGGCAATCAAGTAAGCGACTGCGTTGTTTGTTTGTTGGTTGGTTCCTAGGGACAGTTTCTTTTGCTATGCTGGACATCGAGAGCAGGTAGGCCGTGTGGCTTATTTGTGGGGACTGGGTCCAGGTTTGCATGCAACCTGTACAAGTTCCGAGGAGCAATGTGGAACCGGGAGCTGCAGATGGAGAGGAGGAGGGGCAAGCAACATCTCAAGAGAAGGGCGCCAACTTGGGTAAGCCGGAATTTTTGTGATGCATAGGTGTTGCTTGAATGATCGGGACCCGATGACGGATACAAGCATGCGACAAATCTCCGTTATCTTTCAGTGGCATCGTGGTTTTTGAATGGTTTTGGGTTGGATATGGTTACTGTGGGATGTGTATGTTGGTGGTTCGGGTTGCGTCGGAGGGCGTTCTTGATTGGGTGGTGTGAATGGACGAGTCAGTACGTAAGTGCAGAGGTGCTCATGGAGGTGGTCGTGTTGTCTAAGTTTGTATTTGCGAGTTTGTGGTCGTTATCATCTGGTTTGCCATCTAACTTCGAACTTCTGTGGGAGTTCTACCTGATCTGTTGGCTGTCTGAGCTTCTGGTTGTACGTGAATGCAAATGAGGAGGCTTCACGTGGTTCACATCTCTTCATACGACTAGGAAGACGAAAGTGTAGAGAGCTTAGTGGTAAAAAAACTGTCGTTGGTAATCAACTTAGCGGGCTGGTGTTATGTGTGGCGTTCTGGGTAGTTTGAAGATCGTGTAGGCACTGCTGGTGTTGAGGAGGGTTAAGCTATATGGTGGTTGAGGTCAGCTTTGAGTGACAGTAGGTGTATGAGGCAATTCTGCTAAGGTAATCGCAAGGAAGTGTGTTCGATTACTCTTGTGAACATGGACGCGGATGGTTGAGAGATATCATTTGTGCAATAACATTTTAAAAATACTTCGTAATCTAATATTAATGGTGAGTGGAATGTTCGTCTCATTCACCTTCGCTTTTCTTCGTTGGCGTGTGCTAGAGCGTGAGGCGTTTTTTGTCTGCGCTCATGATTGTTTTGTTCGTGTTTGTGAGGATGTCCACTTTGGTGGAGTGCAATGCTTAGAGTGTGGGGGTGCCTGAGGCGCATCTGATCATTGAGAAGGCGCCAATTTCTTCATGTGATCTGGGGATTCCGTCCCTTGGACCCTGTAGTTTAGGAACATAGGGACAGTGGCCTGATTAATTGGATCAATTGCTTGGCGGTTGTGACGGTCTTGGCAGTATGGGGCCGGATTGTGGGACTGGGTTGTTGTGGTGATTTGCCGGTTGAATAATCTCACTTGTAGAATGGTACACTCATGAGTGGTCGGGAGGGTTGTCAGGAGTGTTGCGTGCTGACGAGTTCGTCGTTTGGCAGACGAAGAGATGGGGCATGACTTGGAGATGGCCACACGCCAGACTGGTGACGATGGCAATGAGAAGGATGAGCAGGCAGAGGGTGTCCGACAGCAAGAAGGCGAGGAAGCTGCATGCGTGATGCAAGACGACGGGCCATCGCCTTGCGGTGACAATGGCGAAAGTCCTTCACCTAGCGGTCGGAACGGTGCTGCCGAAGAGTCTTCTCCAGAGGCGATCGACCTGATAAATGGTATTGCATGCCAGCCACAAGCTCAGGCTGATTGCGCAGAGGACCTGGAAGAAACCGGTAATGGTGACAAAGAACTGGATCAACAGGGTCGGATGAGCCCGAAAGCCAATTGTAGTTCAGATTCTGGTCCGATGCTGGAGTTGAGTTTGAAACGGCCACGGTCAGCAATGGATCACAATGGGGAATTGGAAGAACGTCAACCTCTTCGGCATTCGGGTGGGTCGGCATTCTCCAGGTACACCTCTGTTCCATTCCGGTATAACATTCAGGATTTTTATTTTCCTACTGTCCACAATTATTCTCTTTCTCTTTGTGCTCTGTGTAGATTTTCCCCGGCTAGTTGCAATGACTTGTTTCTTGTTTTCGGTTTCGGTTGGCTGATGGTCATTACATTGCCATCAAAATTGCCATATCGTGCAGATACAGCACAGGAGGTGGAGGAACCATTATACAACAGTACCATCCTGGTGGGGGTGCTCTGCCCCTGAGTGGCTATCCAATGTCTGGTGGATACGGGGCGTACAGCATGTCTCCTGGAAATTGTGGCACGTCTGGAGCTTCTCTTCGTCTGGGGATGGGAATGGATCGCAGCGGGTCCTCAAAGGGGAGCGCGGAGGGGACAACACCCCCGCCTCTGCATCCCCAGAGCGTAGAGAGGCAGGATGGGCAAGATGCAGGTCAAGATGGTTACGGCAACTCCCGGCAGAGTGAGGAAGACGTGATGATGGTGCCAGGTGTGCCGGTGGCCATTCCAATTCCGCCGCCTGGGATGCTGGCGTATGATGGAGCGTTCGGGCCAGCGGTGCATCCAATGTACTATGCTCACCCGGGGCCGTGGAAGGCAGCCCCGGCGCGGCAGATGGGAGAGCGGGGAGACATGTACAATCAGGCCTCTGCGTTCCAAGAGCAGAACACGGGTTCCGGGCATCACTCGCAGGGGGGGCAGAGCCACCAGCACACGCACCACCACCAAGGGAGCCAGCACCACCATCACCACCACCACCACCACAGCGCACAGCCTTCAGGAAATGCAGGCTTGCAGGATGAGCAGCAGCAGTCCGTGATCACTCCTGGGTCGGGAGCCCCTCGGGAGGCCCTCGGTCAGAGTGGCAGCAGCAACGGGTATGGAAGCACCGGGAACGGGTCCATGAACGGGAGTGCGTCCGGGAGCAACACGGGAGTGAACAACGGGCAGAGCAGGCTGGGTGTGGCACCAATGGCCAATGACAACAGTGGGAACGAGCCAGCCATGGATGGGGTGAGTGGGGGCAATGGGGTGTGCATGGAGCAGATGCGTTTTGCCAGACGTGAGGCTGCCTTGAATAAGTTCAGGCAGAAACGAAAGGAACGATGCTTTGAGAAGAAGGTATGTGGTTCACTACTTCCCAGCTCTTACTCACAAGGAAATGAGAGGCATTTACTATGTAGTAAACGTACACTCTTTGCTTTATATTTTACTATATGGGGCATGTAAGTTGAAAATTCTCTCATATTAACACATAGTAAATGGCCCTCCTTTCCTTGTGACCGGTGGTTTCGGAATGTTGGTTTTGCGTGATCTGCTTACTCTTCAATACAGCCCAGAGTGGAATTGGAGTGGATGTCAGTATGGCTAATTTATCCAAGTTGTGTTGTTGGCCTTTGCTCTGGCTGCATCTGATGCGTATGCACAGGCTGAAGTAGTAGCGTGTCGGTTGCTAACAAACTGGGTCAATTTTCTTGTGTTTTTTTCTTACGGTGAAGCTGGCTGGGTTTGTCTCTTTCAGGTGCGATATCAAAGCAGAAAAAGGTTGGCAGAGCAAAGACCGCGAGTGCGTGGGCAGTTTGTGCGACAGGCAGTCTACGACCCTGCTGCCGGCGACGCGGAATAGCCCCTGTTAAAATAATTCATTTTCATTTTTGGTTTTTTCTGGTCTTCTTATTCCTCGTCAGTTAGGCCCACTTCCATCGTAGCTGTGGATGGGGGAGTTATCTTCTCTCTTGGGACTTGGAAAGTCCCACATCTTGTTTACGACTCTGATGTTGCCAGAATCTGTCATTGTATTTGTGAGGCCGTTGAGCTGATCCTTCTTTATATGCTTAGTACTGGGTTTGTCATTTTCAATGATTCCAGGGATTTTTCAGTCCCATTGAGACTGCTGGCTGCGCTGTTTGTGATACTATAAATGAAACTATTACCAACTTGCGTAAGTGCTGTAATCTAGCGGGATCGTCACGCAGTATCGGTTTCATGACTTGGGCTTTTGATTGGCGGGAGTGATGTCATGTGTCGAGCTGGTGTCGAGCTGGTGTCAAATGTTTCCAGGGCATAGGCTTGGTGAGGCCAATTCTTTGGTTTTTTAGCTTGGGTATTTTAAAAGAAATAGCTTTTGGAAAACCCGAATTCAGAATTGTCTGAAGATTATCCGCACCCTTCTCCCTTGGAGCACTATGATCACATGCAAAATTTGGTGTCACAAGCTATCATCTCCACATCATCTCCACATCCTTGAATTGAATTTTTCTATGAACCAATCACAATTAATGCATGGGTAATCATCATTGTCCATCATCTTAGAATACTGAGCGTTTAACCCTTTAACGTCCCAATTCAACACTGTTTTCAAAGAAGTGTTATAAAATGTTTGATGGAAACCAAAAATGGAGTTGATGTACAAAGAAAATTTGTAAATGCCAATGTGAAGATCACATCTGTACGGTTAGATGTATCATATTTTTTATTAATAATTTTAAAATAAATTTTCAAGGTTTCCTATTGAAATTCAATTTAAAATCCCGAATTAACACAAAAAAATTGGAATGAAATTGGAATAACATGCACTACGTGATGGTATGGTTTCCATTATTTGATTCTACTTATTTTGAAAAATCATGTCTAAGGTCTCACTTTTTGAACTAAGAATGAAACTTGACATAAACCAATTGTGTTATTTTTCCAAAAATCATGATAACCTATTTTGAAGATCCACACCATATAAAGGATAGTCAACTTACACAAGAACCCAAAAAAAAATTGGTGGATGAAAACTGTCCACTTTGAATGGAAATCAAACAGCTTTAATCTGTTCGTTGTCCAATATATGGACGCTGGCGCGCTAAAGGGTTAACTCTACAATATGCATCTTCAAATTAAGATATTATGATTTTTTTTTAAATAACAAAAGTGGTTGATGTCAAGTTTCATTCTTAGTTCAAGAAGAGACTTCAAACTTGGTTTTCCAAAATAAGTAGAATCAAATACTCTACGTCGTAATCGGTTTTGACATTAATTAATTACTTTTTGTCCCAAAGTGCCACGTGTCATCTTGTGATTTGTTAAGGGTGATGTGAACCTCTCAAAATCTGATGTGGAAATTCAATTTCGACACCTGGCTGTCCGAAACCGACCACAATGTACGGTAATGGAAATTATACCATCTCGTAGTGTATGTTATTCCAAATTCATTACAACAATTTTTAACTTGTTTTTGTTAATTTGGGATTTTGATTGAATTTCAAAAGAAAATTTTGAAATTTTAATTACAATTTATTTATAAAAAAATATGATAAATCCAATTGTACAGTTGTGATCTTCACATTGACATTTACAACTTTGCGTTGTACATCAACTCCATTTTTGTTATTCATCAAACATTTTATAATGCATCTTCAAAATTACTATTGAATCGGGATTTTAAAGAGTTAAAAGTCCCAAATCAACCCAATTTTAAAAAATAAAATAAAATAAAATATTTAAAAAATATATTTTTGGTATTTTTTAAAAATATTTTAAAAAATTGGAATGATATGCACTATGAGATGGTATAATTTCCATTATTTGATTCTACTTATTTTGGAAAATAATTTTTACCCTTTGATGTACGGGGTCTGTATAATGAATGATGAACAGATTGTAAGCTTTTTCTTGAGTACATCCTGTACATTTTTTCATCCATCCAAATTTTCCTTGGTTTTTATGCTAGTTGACCACATGACTAGTTGTATGGTATGAATCTTCAAAAGAAGATATTGTGATTTCTTTTTTAATAACAAAATTGGTTTGTATTAAGTTTCATTCTTAGTTCAAAAGTGAGACCTTAACAATGATTTTCCAAAATAAGTAGAATCAAATAATGGAAATTATATCATCTAATAGTGCATATTATTCCAAATTCATTATATTTTTTTAAATGACAATTTGTTAATTTTGAATTGTTAAGTGAATTCTAAATCGATTGAAAACTATTATTAAAAAATATGATAAATCCAACCGTACAAATGTGATCTGTACATTGAGATTTACAACTATTCTTTATATATCAACTCCATTTTTGTGATTCATTAAACATTTTATAATACATCTTTGAAATTGATTGTGGATCAAGACGTTAAAGGGCTAACCTCTAAGCTCCCAAGAGACCAATGTTTAGTCGCTGCCTATTTTTAACGGGCTGTCCAGAACAAAAAAAAAGTTTTTGAAAAAATAATAAATATTTTATAATACTACATCAAGTCTACTTTCCAACACAATTTGAATTATGTCAATCCAAGTTAAACTCCACTAGGGAGAATTTTTCAAAGTGGACCACCTCAACATTGTCTTCGTGTTATAAAATTTGCTATTTGGCGAAAACAATGATGTTCTCTCCATCATTTCTTTTTCTTTTTTGAAGTTTACAATAGATAAACTAATTTCAACTAATCATGCTAAATTTTAAACTCTAAAAATCAAATCTATAATATATATATTTTTTCAAAGTTTAATGTTTTTAAATTCATTAAAAAAATGTCTAAAGTGTTTTTTGGAAGTTTGACCGTATGGATAATTTGTAGAGATGATGCCCTACATTTTGTCTATTGAACCAAACTTCATCAAACATATGGAAGGCACATTAACACATCTATGTTTTGTTCTATACCCCTCGGGCTTTTAGGGGTTAAGAACTCACTTTTTGAACTAAGAATGAAACTTGAAATAAACCTGAATTTTGTTGTTTTTAAAATAATCACAATATCTTATTTTGAAGATCCATACCATACAAATCAGGTAGTCAGCTAGCACAAGATCTAAGAGAAATTTGGATTGATGAAAAATGTGACGGTTCATTGTTAAGAAAATGGTTCATAGTCTATTCATTGTCCACTATATGGACTTAGGTGCGCTTAAGAGTTAATTAGATGTAGAGGGATATATTATGAAGTTTCTACCTGTCCTGAATTTTCAACATTAAATACAAGAACTTTTCATCTAGTTTTAAGAGATTCTCCCATCAGAAGTAGGATGTGGATGCTCTAACATATCATATCGGAACATATATAATAGAATTGCAAGGTCCACAAAACCCATGTTTAAGAAGGTTTGTAGACATTTGAGTTAATAAAAAACAAGCAGAAAGGGATGCTGAGTCTATGCGGAGTCTACGGCCTAATGCTACGAATTTCTGATAGGGAATCCTCATGAACAGTCCCTTAGGCTTGGGGGAACTTGTGGAAACCTTCCTCTAGCATTGGGGAAGTCCCAAGTTCCATTCCCACAGGCGGTGCAAGGCCTTGTTTTAGATTATTCTCCAATTGACCATAGACTAGTTTTGCAATCTTTTTGAACTGAAAACGAGTCTAAGGTGAGTATAAGGTTAGTTTCGACTTTTAAACACTATTTTCGGTTAACTCTATTGGAAAAGTTTAGCAATTCTTTATGCCTGTATAAAATACTTTCCAAATGGATGTGTCTTCACAAATCCACAATAGGGGTTGTTATTCCTCTTCCAAGAAGTTTGATTCTTTGGAGATTGAGAACTTTGGGAGAGAAATGTGAAGCCAATCGTATCCATTCTCCATGAAGGTGTGTTTTCCCTTGAGACTTTGTGAAGAATGAAAATGGACATGGCTTTTTAATTTTGTCCACGGCTTCTCAATCTTTATGTCCATTCTTCACCTCCATAGAAGAAGAATGAGACTTCTCAATCATTAGAGAATGGGTCCATCCACAATTTAACCCCTAAATGCCTAGAGCCCTCTCCAAATTCGGCAGTTTTGCAAAGATGCATTATAAAATGCAACCTAAAGGGATATTTTGAACTTGATGTATGAATAAAAGTTGTACATTATGAATTTTAGATTCTATCCATACGGTTAGATCTATGATTGCTATTACCAATAATTTTGTATAAAATTTGAAACGTGAAATTCAAAATTATTTTGTAATTCAATTACGAATAAGATATTGACAATCTACGGATGAAATTCATTGTGATTGGTTGAAATGTAATACTCTAAATGTAGTGATTTTTGGAGATTTTTTGGTTGCTTAATTTTATGAGTTGACTTTTTTTAGAGCACTTTTACACTGAAATCTTCAAAATTTTGGGTGAATCACTACAACATGAAATGAGGCATAAAATTTTCACAAATCATCCCCTTTCTAATCGGATCACATATGCATGAAGCTAACTTCCCATAGAATCTACAGTAAAAATTCCACACTACAAAAAGTGCATGACGGATGAGAAATTATGGATGAAATCTGTACATCGTCCAAAAAATGGACGCTTAGGCAGTTAGGGGTTAAGGAGAAAGTGTCACGTACACATTCTCTGAAGATTGAGAATGGAAAGAAAGAGGTGTGACACCCCTAATGTATACTTTTCCCATTTATACTAATGCCGGTAGGAAGTACACACGTAGAATTGATCTCTGACTCATAGTATTTGGAATACACATAAATCAGTTCAAGTGGAAAATCAAGGAATATCGTATATTATGAACAATTCCCAACTTTCCATTCTTATTTGTAGGATGACATATTGATTTGGTAAGAAGCTTGCGGTGTGGTAACTATCCAATAATTAGCTACTTTGGTGACAATTCTTTTTGGGGGCAAAAGGCAGCTCAATTGCACCGGCTACTGATGACTTGGCGAACCGGTCACTTAACCCCTAAAGGACCGGAGTGTTTTTCCTCCAAAAACACTCCAATGCTGCCATTTTTACTCCCCCATGCAAAAAATCCAAAAAAATGTTTTTTTTTACCTTCTAACCAAATGATCTTGTCCTAAACTATTTGAAAAACACACACAACAAATTTCGTTGATTTTGACCGCACGGATTGCAAGATAATTGTGTTTAATGGAAAAAAACACCCCAAAAAAACACATGCCCGAAAATTCAGATGCGTTTGACCATGGCTACATCAAAAAAACCTCACTACTGAAACCTGCCGCACTTCACTTTCACATTCTATATGATGTTACTTAGTTGTGTACCAATTTTCGTTGCGTTTGGAAATGTTTAGGATGTTGAAGAACACCTTGCACTTGTTGGGGGTTTAAAAGTTCAGAAAAGACTATATGTTTTTGGAATTGCAATATTTTCAACTTTCTTTATTTAAAATACGAATCCGAGCGGTGAAACACAAGTACATTCCACCCTCTATAGAATGGCGA
Source organism: Pohlia nutans (assembly GCA_022496805.1). Taxonomy (NCBI): domain Eukaryota; kingdom Viridiplantae; phylum Streptophyta; class Bryopsida; order Bryales; family Mniaceae; genus Pohlia; species Pohlia nutans. The sequence continues at coordinate 21,146,929 of CM040097.1, forward strand.
AAAAAAATTTGAAAAAAAATAAAATCTCCAAGTTTTAGAAGACATGTAGCACATTTTCTAAGAATTTAGGGGGTTAGGGGGAAAATAAAGGGTGGAGGAAGGGAATTGAAGTGCCAACCAGCGTTTTTTTTCTGGCGACAAAAAGTTGCTGGCAGCTCCTTCGCAGCTGCTTCCAAGCATCTGCCAGCAACTTTTTGTCGCCAGAAAAAAAAACGCTGGTGCCAACCCATTCCAATGTTCATGACCCCACTAACTCTCAAGGTGTATTGCCACGTGGTAGTCTCTCATTGGACGATTTTTATTTTTTATATTTTATTTAAATGATTTTAAATTCCAAAATTTAAAATAATATTTTTTAAATTAAAAATAATAATTTTCAGTTTAAAATAATAATTTTTATTTATGAAGAAATTAAATTTAAAAAATTTTAAAATTTTAAAATTTTTTTTTAATGAGTTTGGGAAATGGGGTGGTCTTCTGCCCCCCACAGTCCACCCCATTTTCCACATGCCGCCCATCTTGTTGCCCTCCCCTAAAATTCAACTATTTCTCTACTGCCCCGCTGCCCTTTCTCCCAAAAAAAACACATTTCCCCTCATAACTTTCACATACGGTGTCGGAATTCAAAAAAAAAAGAATCCCTATTTTCATGACACATTGGGGAATCTACTATTAAATTTCCTTCAAAATTCGATTAAAAATGTGTTCACCGGAACCTACCCGATTCTCTAAATGTCCTAGTTAGGACACTTGGTCCTTTAGGGGTTAACGCGTGTCACTGCCATTGCCATGTTCCCGAGCTTTGTAGTCAAAGTTTTGCCAAAAACCTCTTTGTATGTTTTTTCGATAGTCAGTGAGTTAACCAAAAAGAAGCGCATCTAACCTCCCTTTTTGCTCTACTTCTAACCTCTTTATTGAACTGTACTTGGGTTGAATAGTGTCGTGTCATAGATTGTCCCCTTGTGGGCCATGGGCTTGGAGCTTTGGTGGAAGGTGTGGGAGTCATAGCGAGGTGTGAAGAATAATGACAATGCCTTGCTTTAGATTGTCTCCCAACTCATCATAAACTAAGGGCCGATTTACACCTAGAGGCCGGGCCAATTCCCCTTGAGGCCGATTGCATGAAATTTCAGCTCCTTTTTGGACTTGAGGCCGGCTTCAACTACCCATTATAATACGATTATAACGGGGGCCAATTCTCCCATATGTGAAGGCCTTGGGGCCAAGAGGCTAAGCTGATTCAATAAATATAGCAAATTTTAGCCCCTCTCTCTCTTTTTAAAAAAGAGCCCTTTAGATTTCCACATAATCCAACGGATTTAGTTCATTGAAGAAAATCATCTTTTATATAAAAAAGGTTTTTTTAATTGAAATTTGACATAGGCCCCGAGGCCAAGAATTGGCCCTCCATTTTTGGTGCACCCAATTCAACGAGCTCGGGCCGCGTCATACCATGCGTTTTTTAAGTAAAAAATTCATATCACCAAATCGGCCCGGGCTCTAGGTGTAAAGGGGTTGGAGCCGATTTGAGCCTTTTGACCTATCACAAGTGAGGATTTCAAGCCTCTTACACAACAAATTGGCCCGGCCTTTCGGTGTAAAGCAGCCCTAATTTTTGGTCTATTTGTATTTCAATATGAGTTCAAGAGGAATTCAACACGAGTTTGCCAAACTTTCCTCTTTGGGCTAACTAGTGGAGCATTGGATTTAGCGGCATCTTTGAAGACGCGATGAGGGCTGATCTTCAATTTAGGTTCATTAGAAAAGTTGGACTAGACTATTTTGGTGCCATTTTGACACCAGAGGTCGCATACAGATTATTTTAGTGTCATTTTATCCATACTAGGTTGGTATGGAGGTTGGCACCAAATTATCTAAATTGCATTTCAATGCACCATCATGGCACTATGTTCACATGCCTTGAAGTTCTTGATGTTGTAGCCAGGATCGATCCTGAAGAGAGTGAAGCAATTCTTTCACTTGCAATTTTGCAATTATAGGCACATGTTGGATATAATTTGTATGTTATCCTTACGTGGTACCCAGAATGATCCCTTTGTGTCAGAATTAATCTCCTGTGGAAGCGCCGTGGTTCAGCCCAGGTGAGTGTGACCTGTACGTCAATTGAGTGCCATTGATTTTAAACATGCTGAACTCTACGATTCAATTCTACGATGTTCAATGCTTGTGACTCGGTTTCTCTTTGAGAGTGATATAGTATTGATGTTGCTTATTCCTAATTTCTCAACAAATCCCATCATTATTCAATGTCCATATCCACTTCACGAGTTAACCAGACAAGTCATATAGTTAGTACGTACGTGTTGGTCGATCAGGAAAAAGTCACTCTTTTCAACTTAGCCAGTATATATGTTAACCCCTAACCGTCCCGACGTTCATATTTTGGACGTTTTTTTGGGGTACATTCACTTTCGATGAGCTGTAACTTTTGCAAAACTTGTCCGATTTTAATGAAATTTTGGGAAAGAAACCAAATGATGTACGGAATGTGTGGTACAAATTTCAGATCAATCCAAGATGTATTGAATTTTTGGGGATCATTTGAAAGTAGGTATATATATTTTTTGGACTGTTTTTGTGCATTTTGATGGCTGCAACTTCGAGGGCTTGTATCTCCTTCATCCCATGTCTGTTTTCAATAAAAATTATTGGGTTGGATTCCCCTTGAAGTCTAGTTATCATGGTAAAATTTTCATGTCAATCCATGTTGTTCTAAATTTTTGGGAGTCATTTCAGTGTACGGGTCTATTTCGGACACTTTTTTGCTTTTTGGGTCAAATGAGTCACTTTTTGGGCTACTTTTTGACATTGCAATGCCATTTCATGAGTTTTTTTTGGTATCAATGTGTTTATATGATGATTTTGAACTACTTTATAGTTCAAAGTTTTTTCATTTGAGTAATTTTGAAAATGAATTTCACCTCTAAGTGTGTTGCTAGGAAAATTTCAGCATCCCTTTTTAACACTAAAACACTATGATCTTGCAATCTATATGGCCAAATGACCCCAAATTTGATTCACATGATCTACAACATGTATATTACAAGATTGCACAGTTGAGATTTCTATACCTCACTTACATTTAGAGCTATAACACATCAAAAGCAATGATGATTTTAAGCCCCAAAAAGCTAGGGACACTTAGGGGTTAATATGATCAATGAAAAGTATCACACTTTGCTTGCCTTATAATAATGTAAGTTCACCCGTGTGTTGAACTCTGACATGACCATTCTACAAGTGGAACCGTGGGAGGAAATGTGCATGTGTGAAAAGTTGGCTGGCGCTATAGGTACCCCAAGCTACGTGCCGGCAAATGCTGGGAGCATTTTTTTTAATTTTTATTTTTTTCTCACTCCACTCTAGCGACCTCCAACAACCGGCTCTATCTATCCCTTTTCTGAATGAACTTCTATACCGTTGGATGGATGTAAAGGTAGTGCGCATGAAGGCTACTAAACGTTATGGATGTCGCATTTTATAGCTTGTAATCCCATCAGGCCAACTTGGATATCATCTCTTGTTTGTACACCAACCCAAGCTCTGAGGATGACTGGACCTGCCACGGATGCAACCTCGTGTTTCACTGCAGGTACCAGGGCCGCCACGAGTGGCGCTGGTGCTAACGGAGTCGCTAATTATGACTGCTTCCGGTTGTACCGGCCCGGGTACCAGTCCTGCAACGAGTGCCGCTGGTGGTGCCGATCCTGGCCCTTCGGATTCCCCTGGAGTGGCTGCTCCGGCCCCTCCAACACTCGGTGTTCCACCATTGCTGACACTCCAGTACACTTGTGGAACTGCAGCCTGTTGTGAAACCGGTTCCTACTTGATTGAATCGACGCCCTTCAATTCGTGTAGTACTGCAAACAGAGTAAGCTCGCTAGAAGTTCATTATAAAGTAGTACGTACGTGTGCATACATGGATTGCGTGAACTTGGTCGAATGCATGCTTGAACAAATCACTAACACTGACACTGAAACTTGCAATGTACATCAAGGCAATGAGAGAAAGTGATTGCAGCTTACTAGCTAACAGAGGGGAATTCCTAGCTGGAGATTGAGATGCAACTTACAGCACTGAATGAATATATGTACGTTAGACACCGTGGATCGTCACTCTGATTAAAGCCCAACCCCGCATGCACGAACCGTGCCTGTATGTGTACTGTACATCGACGGCCATCCAATCTTTGGCCGGGTGACTCATAGTTTTCCTCTTTCATTTTTTGCTGTTGGTACGTATTAGCTATAGTTGGCCCAAAAAGAGACTGGTATCAGTAGGCCAAAAGAGAGATTGGTATCAGTAGGCCAAAAGAGAGATTGGTATTAGTAGGGCAAAAGAGAGACGGGTGTTAGTAGGGCAAACGAGAGACAGGATTGATGGGCAGTGTAGTTTCAATAATTTACCAACCCAAGCTAAAAGAATTGATAGACTATTTTGTAGTGTAGTAGTAAAGGTTCGACCACTAGAGATTTTGTAGTTCTATATTAATCTCAATGGTCTTTTATATTGCAATTATTGTAATAACGTACATGTATAATAGTAAAAAAATCATATATCACACACAAATATAAATCAACCATACAACACACATTTCGTTAAAATTAAATTTATTCACCGATTCTCGATTGAGAGTACTGAAATGCAAGGGGGAGATGAAATGGAGAGGTCACCATTAGTAGGGTGGAATTGCTCAATTTTGTTACGATAGGGAGTTATCAGTACTATGTTTTTTTGCGACAAAGAGTTCTGTCCATTCTAGCTCTCTACAATAAAGGTTTCCTTTCATGATAGGGGTCCCTCCCCATTGTCGTCCTCCAGTGACAGGGAGTCCTCCTTGTCGATCGATTTTTGAGGGTTCCCGGCATGAGCTTGTCTTGGGCTATGATAGGAAGCGCTCCTTGCTGCCATATGTTATCCTGAACCGACGGGCACTGGAAAGCCTGAAGAAACGCAAGTGGCATTACGCACAAACCATTTAGATGGAACAAAAATTTATTTCAATTACATTTCCGCCAATGTCTCAACACTCTACTCATAATCCTATGACTGACATTCTCAACGACTTACCCTACATGGTGCGCGTCACCCACAGCCTCGGAGGCGGCGTGCGAGTCGACCAAAACGGCCTTGGCGTTATCCGCATCCAATGGCCTACCCAGACATATCATAAAACAATAGTAGCCAGCAACCATACACATTCTTCTTATTGTTATGAATGTTCAACCATGCGACACCGTTAGGGACCCGTAACCCACGCTATATGCATTCTGGTTGTGCAAATGCTCAACATTACATAACAATCAACACATCAGACCAAAATACACAGCGTTTTCAACGTTCAATGAACACAACCACACATAGAAAATGGGTAAAATCCAATTCATATTCCGAACGTCTCAGTTACACAAGCAAAGTTTTTTGTATGATACAACTTTTACGTGATATAAAACTACCAGCCTTCTCCAGCTAAAGAACTCCTTTAAGTACTGAAGTCCACGTTTTTGAACTAACAATCATTTTGAACTTGCTAAAAGGTTCTAACGGTGCATTTACACTGCCATCTAACTAATGCCTTAATACTTTCGTCACTATAGGTGAATTAAAAATGTCGTGCATACTACAAGAGGACTATAGAGTGAGACATGAGTGGAAGTTTGAGTTGACACTATTAGAAATGCCTTCAAAATAGATTTAGGGGCAATAGAGAAGGTTTTAAAGCCAACTTTGTTTCCCAAAAATGTGAAAGAGAGATTGACTTTTGCTATAGCACACAAGAATTGAACAGTGAATTATTGGAGGAGGGTAGTCATTAGTGACGAGAGCAGGGTCAATCGTTTCAATTCTGACGGGAAGACTTGGTGTTGAATTTGTGACAAAAGAGCCTCCAACCATTAGAAGAGATATGAAGCCTTTAGAAGGCCCGTTTCGATGCTCGTGCAAGAATATAAATTTTTATTGAAAAATATTATTTAAATAATAATAATATATTTTTAATAAAAAAATATTTTAAACTATTTTAAAAACTAAAACATAATTTTTAATAAAAATATATCAAAATTCCAGTGACGACGAAAGTCGGAGCTGGTTTAGCATGCATTGGATGGTAGGTTCGTCGTCATGACAATTCCGTTTCGTCACCAAGACGGTTCCATTTCGTCTCGTCACCAAGACTGTTTCAGACTGGTTGGAGGACCGTTCCAAGGTGCCCTGACTCGTTCATCGCAGTTCAGATGACCGTTCCGGGTTCATCGCAGTCGGGGGTCGAGCGTTTGAGTGTTTCGGCGTTTGAGTGTTCCGCAGACGCTCACCCGGCCGCCGACGCTGTCTGTCTTCTCTTCCTCATTTGCACAGGGACCTGCGGAAGAGAGATTCTTCCCTTGCAAAGTGGCAGCTATGGCGACCACACTGCTGCACTCCGCCTTCTCTTGTGTATCTGCTGCTGCGTCCACTTCGCCAACGCCCTCAGCTGCCCTTGCAGCGGGCTCCCTGCGCTTGCGCTCTCAGCGTCCACTCTCTCATGCTCTGCGCTGGACGAGCATAATATAGGTTTGCATGGTGGTGTAGGTGGATTCGTTTTTGGATTCGTTAAAATGGGATAAGAGCGGGCTGGTGGCTGCCATAGCTCAAAATGTGGATACAGGCGCAATACTTATGCAAGGCTTTGCGAACCGTGATGCAATATCAGCTACAATAGCATCCCGTCGTGCGACTTTTTTTAGTCGAAGCCGTTCACAATTATGGACGAAAGGCGAGACTTCCCACAACTTCATTCATGTTCAAGATATATCTGTGGACTGTGACCGTGATTCTGTATGTCTTGCCCTTCTATCGAACTTTCTACCAAAAAATTGATAGTGGACGATTTGAGATCAATTTATTTATTTTTTGGTTTTAGTTCTGTTAGAGGGAGTTTTCTGTGTGTAATTTGCTGTTGAGTATATTTTCGTTGCAGTGGTTTTAGGGTTTTAAAAGTTTCAGAGTCGAGTATTCTCCATGTATGTAACCAATAGTATTCAGACGTTATGTAGCGTCTATTCTAGTGGTGTTTACAAGACGGTATAGTTGGCATTGAGGCTGATGTAGAGTATCCATTGCAATTGTGGTTCAGATCATATATCTAGGTCAGCCTGATGGTCCCACATGCCACACTGGTGCAGAGACATGCTATTACACTTCGGTGCCACAGGTTTGTATCAGCTTTTCTTTGTCTTTTTCTGTTTTACTTCACAGAATCCCAGTCTGGAAATGGTGCTTGTTCAGGTTGCAAGTAGGGGTTTCGAATTTACTAGAATTCATTTTGTTGGGTGTGGCACTGAATACTATTATTCAAATTTGACCTTTAGGTGTTTAGGGCCCTGAATAAATGGTGCAGCCAGTGAGGGCTCGTTTTGTTGGTTTTTACGACTGGAAGAACCAGATTCTGAGCGGAAGGATTTTGCTTTACAGAGTGAGCCCAAGCTGCTTGCGTCGACCTTGTATGCATTGGAGGATTTAATTGCGAAACGGAAAACCGAGGAAGTTGCCCCCGGTTCAAAACCATCCTGGACAAGGCGTTTACAACAAGATCCCAAGTTGTTATGTTCAAAGATTCGGTATGCTCGGTTCAACCATTTGTTTCTTCCTAGTGTTGTCATTTCTATCCTGTATACATGCTGTTTATCGGTTCTCCTTTTGAAGTTTCGCATGGAGGGCTGACTTAAATATGTATTATGTTAGTGGTTGTTTTTATTTTGTTTTCAGAATACCCTGACAGTTTTCTGTTTCATTTCCAAGTGGGATTCGAATCCACGACTTGTATTGAAGCATAAATTGTTCCGTGTAGGGAAGAAGCTTCTGAGCTGTGCCAAACTCTGGAAGCATCGGAAGGAAGGGAACGGACAGTTTCGGAGATGGCTGATGTCTTGTACCATTCTATGGTCCTACTGTCACTTCAAGATGTCAAGATGGAAGAGATGATGGCTACGTTACGAAAGCGTTTTGGTCAATCTGGTGTCGAGGAGAAGAGCAAGCGACCGCCCAAACCAACCGCTAATTAACAATTTTGTATCACTTAGGACTTTCTATCCAAATAAGCAGCATGTTGCAGAAACCATGGCCGAGAGGAGATGCCTGCTTAAGGCCATGAGAAGACCAAGTTGAGTTCATATGTACCAGCAATGCATTTAAAGTGGCTATGGCGTTGAAGATATATACTGCAGTTGGATAGGCTGGTAAGTTTCACAAGTACATCTAATGATAGATGTAAGATTATTTTGTAGCTTTGTTTGAGTTGTTGACAAAATATCTGAGTCAATCGAGTTTCTTCACTCCCTTTGTCACCCTTGAGAACTCTAGCTTTAGATTTTGTCCATTTCTTAGCACTATAGCTTCATAACATCGAAGAGGTCAAAAGGCTCCCCCACAGTAAAATGGCAAACAATATTCTACCTCTGTCAGAGTCCTAACTTTAAACTACACAAATGCTTGGCTACAATATTGAGCGAAGACACCCCAACTGCATAGGGTCAATGACAGGATGTTGCTCTCAACAATCAATTTTTTGGGGCCTTTGAAATTGCAATCATATTTTTATCGCCTTACATCTTAACCCTTTAGTGCTCAGGGTACTGTAGCTGGGTTTACTGGATTTTTCCACTATGATTGATACTACCAGAAATAGAATGTATTAAATTAGAAAGTAACCATATAATTGTATTCTCAACTGGAGTGGAGATATTTAGCCAAAATTAGAGAATCATCCAATGGTGGGATTGGAAGATCATAGTATCTCTTTCAATCGTATAACGCAGACTCAAAAAAAATATAAAAATTTGGAGGGTGTGTGACTTCAAAGTTAAATAGAATTTGGGTTAAATATTCTAAAATGAATGTGAAGACGTTCAGCAATGACCTTATATCAACACCTCTCCGTTGCAATCTTTCATGTCAAGAACGGACTCACACATATGTATTGTGAATTTTATAAGTAACTTATCCATGTATAGTTTAGGACAAAAACTCATACGTTAAAATATGAAAGCAATTTGTACATGGATCAAAATCGGAATACATACACTAATGGAACATGAACAAGAGAACACAATCCAAAAAAATAAGACGAGATAACAAACTTCCAAACACAAAAAATACCGCATAGTACATGTGTTGTATTTGAAAGTATTTACTGTATTTGAAAGTATTTGCAGTATTTTTTCATTTTGTTCATAGGTATTTTGATAGTTGCACAACTTCAAATTGAAGTTTTCTTTTTTTAGAAGATGTGTATTATAAATCTCCAAATCTGAACTTCACAATTCAAAATCCAATTCTTCACGGATTTTTTTGTTATTTGCATTTCCGACACTGCAGTGACCATGTAATCTGGTTTGCTGAGTACAAAAGGGTTAAACTTGCTTTTGTTACGGACCCTATTAGAAACCATTACTTTTGTGATTTGTGCCTCTGTTCTTGTATTTTACAATATTAATGTAAAGTATCATAAGATATCAATCGTCACTGGTAATGCGAAGAGCAGCGAAGCCCTAGTTTAATAATATCCAATCTTATATGGCCGAGAGATTGCCACATTAAGTTTAAGTCTTTTTTTCTTTTTAAAATTTATTTTATTAATTTTATTACGTTTTTGGAATAGTAACTCTCATCCTTCTAAAGGCCTGAGATTTCCTCTAATGAGTAGTGTTGTCAAACAAAGGGTGAAACACAATGGAGGTTTAATCATGTTTTGGAGTTGTTTAGGTCATAAATGGGATGAGATTTGAATATTTCTTCTTTAGAGTTTCAATTTCAAAAAACAATTGTAAGACTTGGTGATTAAAAGACATCTGTACACTCAAGTTTGGAAAAAGAGATCGAATATATTTTTATTGAATTTACAAGTTTTGACACTAGAAATTCACCAAAATTACATATTTGGTACTTTTAACTTGAAATTCATTATAATTCACTAATATCATGATGTTTTTAAAGTGATGAAGTTGTTCGCATGAATACTACTCCCTCCGTTTCATAATAAGAGTCCGCTTTGCAGAAAAAAATGAGGTTTAAGATGGAAATAGAGCCCATGTTGAAAGGGATGAACCGCAATGGCAACTTTTGCAACTGTGTGTCTTGATAAAATGGGATGAAAAACGTAGGAAGGCAAAACAATGAATGTGGACTCTTAAATTGACGCAAAAAATGTGGTTTTGGACTCTTCTTATGATATGGAGGGAGTATTATAATCTAGTAGATGTGTCTTGAGATCTTTCTTTTAAAAGAAATTAAAAAAAATTGTTAACAAATAATGTAGCAATGGTCTGATTGGGGTACCCCGAAAAGCCCTTTGAACTCTAAAATCACCCTCTAAGGCAACTTTGAATAAGTCCCTCTTTAAAACAAAATAAAAAATGAATCGACCGGATGTGGTTTTGATTTCCTACACATGCAATACACAAAAAAATTCACGTAGAAATTGAAGAGGCTTAAAGATTTTAAAAGAGACTTTTGTACAAAAATCAGAATCTGTCCCAGCTGCTTAAAGAAATCCAAAACATTTGTTTAAAATATCCAATGACATCATTTTGGTACCAATTTTTGATATGAAGTACATTTAGATATGTGTTATTTGAAATAATTAATATGAACGATTAAAAATATTATTTACTTTGTACTACAATGCCTACAAATGCTAATTTGTGGCAATTTGTGGCACAAAGCATAAATACATGAATTTTAATTTATTCAATTAAAAATTTGAACTTGAATTAACCCCTAACCGCCCAACCATGCATATTTTGCATGATGTACGGATTTGAAGTCCGTTTTCTCATCCATCATGCACTTTTTGCAGTGTGGATTTTTTATTGAAACCTTTATGGGAAGTTAGCTCTGTGCATGTGTGATCTGATTAGAAAGGGGATGATTTGTGAAATTTTTATGCCTCATTTCATGTTGTAGTGTTCCACCCAAAATTTCAAAGATTTTAGTCTAAAAGTGCTCTTGAAAAAGTCAACTACTAAAATTAAGCAACCAAAAAATCTCCAAAAATCACTACACTTAGAGTAATACATTTCAACCCATCACAATAAATTTCATTATTAGATTGTCAATATCTTATTCGTAATCATGTTACAGAAGAGTGTTAAATTTTACGTTTGAAATTTAATACACAAATATTGGTGATAGCAATCGCAAACCTAACCGTATGAATAGAATCTAAAATGCATAATGTACAACTTTTATTCATTCATCAACTTGAAAATATCCCTATTAGTTTCATTTTAAATGCATCTTTGAAAAACTGCCGAATCTGAAAAGGGTGAGAACGTTTAGGGGTTAAAGTGTTTCATGTCATCTAGGTGTGGATAAAAAGTACAAAAAGTCTCTTTTAAAATCATAAACCTCTTCAATTTTTACGTGAATTTTTTTTGTGTACTGCATGAGTGTAGGAAATCAAAACCACATCCGGTTGATTCATTTTTTATTTTGTTTTAAAGAGGGACTTATTCAAAGTTGCCTTAAAGGGTGATTTTAGAGTTCAAAGGGCTTTTCAGGGTATCCCAATCAGACCATTGCCCAATGATCTTATCATTTTAATTCAATATTTTTCATTATAACACTTTTGGCCAATCATTCCAAAATTTGTAAGTTAATAACTTATATTGTATTTGTGACATAATTATAGAGATAAATTCTTCAAAAATCCAACTCTGTGGATGCCATCCAAGTGTCATCATCTACAACTTTCATTTGTATACAAACTTCAAAAAAATTGAGTTTATTATGATTTTTCTAAAAGAAAGTTATTCCTACCAAAAATAGACATTGAAAGATAAAGACAGTCAATGTGTTTGAAAATGAACTTTTTTTCATCAAATGAATTGATATAGATTTCATGAAGTGAATTTTCTCATTTTGCCAAATCAAAAATTCAAGATTCAAAAATAAATAAAAATAGTTTGAATAACTATGATTTTTAATCCCAAAAATTTAAATGAGGGAAGATAATGAAAGAATCAAATGAGAGAAGCTGATGGGAAAAAATGATGTAAAGTAGGAGCACCCAATTCCGACAAAGTACCCAATTCCAATAATATCTAAACCATGCAATCATTTTTTAACACAAATCTAGGCACACCATAGAGCCCTTATTGTATATTCACTAAAATGATAAGCTATCTATGGTCTACCTAGATTTACGTTCTAGAATGACTACCATGCCTTGATTCTGTTGAAATTGGATACACTGTCGGAATTTGATGTTCTTACCTTAGAATCATTGGAAATTGAGTGTGTATCCAAAAGAGCCTTAATAAATTTAGCCAATAGATAGATGTTCCTTTCACGTTGTTCAAATCAAAGACATCGAAATTAGGGCACAATTATAGAAAATATATCAATTCCACTTTGATCTTGAAAAAAATTGGCATATAACATTGAAATCCATCTTTGGATTTCACCTAAGCTTAGCACCATTTTTACTTTTTATTAAAATATCAAACCTCATTGACTATTAATGATTGTTCTTAACCCTTAACTGCCCAACCATGCATATTTTGCATGATATACAGAATCAAACTCCGATTTCTCATCCATCATGCACTTTTTGCAGTAAATTTTTTTTAGTGAATTTTTTATGGGAAGTGAGCTTTGTGCATGTGTGATCCGATTAGAGAGGGGATGATTTGTGAAACTTTATGCCTCATTTTATGTTGTAGTGTTTCACCAAAAATTTCGAAGATTTTAGTTTAAAAGTGCTCTTGAAAAAAAAAACTCATAAAATTAAGCAACCAAAAAATCTCCAAAAATCACTACACTTAGAGTATTACATTTTAACCCACCACAACATATTTCATCCACAAATTGTCAATATCTTATTCGTAATCAAATTACAAAATAATTTTGAATTTTATATTCCAAAATTTATAGAAAAATATTGGTGAAAGCAATCACAGATCTAACCATATGGATAGAATCTAAAATTCATAGTGTACAACTTTTATTCATTCATCAAGTTCAAAATATCCATCTTAGTTTCATTTTATGATTCATCTTTTCAAAACTGCCCAAAGTAAACAAGGGTGAGGACGTTTAGGGGTTACACAAATTTGCTCGGTTTATAGTCATCCTACCTAAATGAGAGAAGCTAATGACATAGTGACACAATTGCCTTTAAACGTGAACTTGTCATTAAGATTCTATAATAACTTCTTAAGGATGGAGGCCAAAGACTATTCAATTAAAATCTCAAGCTATATTGTGTGATTTTCTATACATATTCTCAAATCTTATTATCTAACGTCAAATTCTTAAATTAATAGAAATGGCACTTTTTCATAAATCTATACAATTAAAACTTAGATCCATACGTACAAGTCCTAGTTATTAGAACTTTGTGCACTTGAATGTCACAATGTTGGCGCTCGAATTTGCATCAACTAAACAAATTTGACCATATGTACAATGGTTATGGTAATTGTTATCTTGGGAGGGTTACATTGAAGCTAAAGTTTGATCATAGAAGCAAAGTAGGAGGGGATACGGGTATAAGGTTTGGAAGCTCATTGCATGCTGGAGAGCTCAATTCAATTCCCCACACATGTGAGAGCCCCCCAAAACATAGTCCAGGAAATATAGACAAAAAATGTAAAAAAATGATTTTCAAATGATTTTTCATTAGTTGTTGGCTTCTTCAATTCTTGGTCACTCATGTATTGCAAAGAAAAAACCTATTTGGATGGTCTCGCCAAAAAAACCTCGGATGACCATAAAGCCTTATATGTTTCTGAATATCGTAGGTAGGACGGGTCGACATTAAAAAAATTAAAATAAATGCCAAGTTTTGGAAATTATGAGTGGTTTACACATAAATTACTTTTTGAAACTGTCAAAATGTAGAAAAGTGCTATTCTTCACATTTCTTAATATTATTTGAGTAATCAAGTGTGAATTTCAACAAAAGAAGAATGAGTTGGTCTTGTAATCAAATTCATTCTAAATCACTCCCAAATAAAATGGGACAAGGGCTTGCAAGCCCATTTAAATGCTTACTACAGTGCATTTTCAGTAGAAGACAATCCACAATTGAGCATAGCAAATTATATTATTTTAAAATAAAAATCAACTAAGAAAGGTTAAAAGGTTAAATCATCTTCCACCTCCAAAAATAAAGTTGTAATCTGAAGTCTTTTTGCTTGAGTTATGCAAATTTATGTAAACCAAGTTTAACCCCTAAACGTCCTCACCCCTTTCAAAATTTGGCAGTTTTGCAAAAATGTATTATAAAATGCAACTAAGAGGGAATTTTGAACTTGATGTATCAATAAAAGTTCTACATTATAAATTTTAGATTCTCTCCATACGGTTAGATCTGCGATTGCTATCACCAGTATTTTTGTATAAAACTTGAAACTTGAAATTCAAAATTATTTTGTAATTCAATTATGAATAAGATATTGACAATCTCTGAATGAAATTTGTTGTGATGGGTTGAAATGTAATACTTTGAGGTAACTATACCTTAAACGGAGCATTTACCTTAATGCGTGCATATCTATTGCAGTATGACATTTAACAGCTGAGATGTCCCACTGTAGTACATACGCACGCTTTAAGGTAAATGCTCCCTTTAAAGTTTAGTTACCTTAAGTGTAGTGATTTTTGAAGATTTTTTGGTTGCTTAAATTTATGAGTTCATTTTTTCAAGAGTACATTAGATTAAAATCCTTGAAATTTTTGGTGAATCACCGCAACATGAAATAAGGCATAAGTTTTTCATAGATCATCCCCTTTCTAATCAGATCACACATGCATGAAGCTATCTTGCCATAGAATTTTGTAGTATTTTTTTCCTTGCAAAAAGTGCATGACCAATGAGAAAACGTGGATGAAATCAATACACCCTTTAAAAAATGGAAGGTTCGGTAGTTAGGGGTAAACTATCGATAGTGACTAAGAGAGTTGACAAGAATTGAGGACTGTACATATCCCACATGCATTGTTGGAACTAGTGCATTGCATTTTGTATAAATCAAAAGTCTTTTCGTCTCACATAACTTAACCCTTTAGTGTCCAGGGAGACTTTAAAGAAACCACAGTATTTTGGGTGATATTTGTTTTAAACTTTCTTTGTTGAAATTAGGGATATTATCAATAGTAATCAACCATATAAATGTAAGTATAGCTTAATGAAACAAGTGTTGATTAAATCTTGGTAAGATCGGACCGTTGGATTGGAAGATTATAGTATGTCTTTGAACCGTACAATGCACACTCAAGAATGAGATTTTGGGGGTGTGTGACTTCAAAGCTAAATAGAATTTGGGTTAAATTTTCAAAAATGAAAGTGAAGATGTTTAGCAATGACATATGTCAACACCTCTCCATAGCAATCGTTCATGTTAAGAACGGACTCATAAATAATTATTGTGAATTTTATAGAGAAATTCGCAAAGTCTGTGAATCACCCATCCATAGTTGCATCCCCCATCCTCTATTTTATAGATATCCGAAATATCATTGACACAAGCTCAAGAGAGGTGTGCCGGGCTAGAATTAGAAGCTCACAAGGCTCTTGGGGCCACGAGGTCCAAGGATCAAGCCTTGGCGGCACCTATATTGCGGTCATGTAGTTTATTAACGGACAGGCTCTAGCACCATACCTGGTGGCGCGCCTTGATGCGAGAGCAAACCCAATCACCCAAGTTTAATTTCCAAAAATATAACTCGTCCAGTTTTTATTTTTGGAACTCGACACTCCTACTTTTATTGTCCTATGAGCCAAAATCTTGACTAACGCAATACTGGAAGCCTGAGATTTCACGATTTCATGAATTTCTCTTATAAGTGACTTATCTATGTACGGTTTAGGACAAAATTTATATGTTAAAATAAGAAAGGAGTTGGTACATTGATCAAGATCGGAATACATACACTAATGGAACATGAACAAGAGAACACAATCCAAAAAATAAAACAAGATAACAAACTTTCAAATACAAGAAATATCACATAGTACATGTGTTGTATTTGTAAGTATTTGCTATATTTTGAGGTATTTGCAGTAATTTGGTGTTTTGTACATAGGTATTTGGATATCTAATAAAGTCAAATTCCAAATTTTCTTTTTGCATTATTTGTAGAATCAAAAGTTACACATCTGAACTTCAGACATCGGATTGAGATGGTTAACAGATTTTATAGTATTTCATTTTCTGGTGATCTAGTGACCACTTAGCAGTTCCCTGGGCACTAAAGGGTTAACTCACGCTAGTGAATAGCAATTCACTGCAATATACACTTGAATCTTTGATCACAAGTACATATCAAATTTGAGAATGTACAGAATATAATAGAGAAATTCGTAAAGTAGCAAAAACACTGGATTCTGATAGTCAGTTAAAGACCCCGGACAAATTCCAAGAACAGAAGTTGTGTCCGAGTCTACAAAAGAATTGAGTATGAGATATAAAAACTGAAGTTGGGTGATTGAGTTTCATGGCTCTTTTGAAGTGCGCTGCGGGGATGGCGCTGCTTGACCCGCCCTGCCAACTCACAGTGATGCGTCTAACGATTATAAAAACAAGAACTTCTGACCACCTCCAACCAGCTCTGACTGGAGACCAACACCATTCCTGGCCAAGCAGCGTCTGCCTCACCCAAAATCTGATTTTACAGTGACTGCCAAAACTGAGTACAGGCACATCATATTGAAATTCAACAAACAATGTAAGAAAATTGGATGCATCAAAAATGAAACCATAAATTGCATAGGATTACCATTGCAATTAGTCATACTTCCATGGAATTGAGGCCTATTACACACAAGTATGCACGTACAAACAAAAATAAAGTAAAATTCAATCTAAAACTCAGTTTTGCTCACACAAGCTGGAATGAAGCTAAAAATTTGTCCACCTACCCTTAGCAGCTATAACAGCTGCAATGCGCTTAGGCATGCTCCTATACAAGTTCTGACACTCATTGGAAGTAATTGAAGCCCAACAATCCTCGACACGCTCCCACAATTCTAACATTCCTTTGGGAGGTCTCTCATATTGGTTTAGTCGGCGTTTTAAAGTTGCCCACAAGTGTTCGATTGGATTCAAGTCTGGAGATTGCGCCGGCCACTTCAAAACAACAAATTCTTGCAAATTCAGCCAACGGCGCACACTCTTGGATGTATGTTTCGGGTCATTATCATGTTGAAAAATCAAATTGGCAGGATCCAAATCGTATGCATGGAGCGTATGAATCAACTCTCGCTCTAAAATTTCTCTATACATGTACTGATCCATTCTTCCCTCAATCCTACACATCATACCAGGGCCACTTGAAGTCATGCAACCCCACATCATCACTCCGCCACCTCCAAACTTGACAGTTTGTTGTACCATTCCTGCACTTCTACTCTGTTCATCACGAAACCAACACCAACTGCGACCATCAGAGCAAAATCGGTTGATTTTTGTTTCATCGGAGAATACTACACGATCCCAATCATCATCAGTCCAATGGCAATGACGTCTAGCAAATTCTAATCGTCGCTTAATTTGAAGAAGTGTAAGTCTTGGTTTCTTTTGCTTCACTTTACATTTCAAACCTGCTTTTCGTAACACTCTCCTCACAGTACTATCGCTCATACCAACATGAAGCTCTTCCCTCAAGTAATTTCCAACTTTGTGTGCAGTTTCTAAGCCACCCACAGTGATTGCTCTGACACAAGCTCTACGATCAACTGCACTGTACATTTTTGGCCTACCACCAAAACTTTGATTGACATCACTCAATTCACTCAAATGTTGCTTACGAAATTTTGCAACCCAACTTTGGGATACCTGTAACTCTCTAGCAACATTTCTAGTACTCTCACCCCTCCTCAACTTCTCTAAAGTAGCTTCTTCTACTTGCTTTCTACTAGCAACAGAGAGAGATCTCAATGAAACCATTTTGCTCAATTTGCATACATGATGTGCACTGAATGGGGAGACATTATAAATGTGAAGGCCAAAAACATGCTCACCCAATAAATCAGACCCAGAAAAGACCACTTGTACATGTCAGATTTGTAGCATTCATTGCTTAATCCAAGTGTGAGCATAAATGAGTTTTGGAGCTAATTTACTTTGATCTGGATCTTTCTCAAATTATCTTGCATTGCTGGACTTGTAATTTGGTAGCCACATCATTTACATGCATGTATACTTGAGCCGTTAACTGATTGGACATTAAATGCATCACATTATAATATATGAATGACTAAAGGTAAACTATGTTTTTCTGTACTCAGTTTTGGCAGTCACTGTATGTCAGTCTATTCGTTTCGTTCCCTTCCTACTCGAGATGGGAGACAAAAAGGAGGCCCACTCATCTAAATACTTTGCGAATTTGTCTAATATGAACATCACAAATCATACACTTTAGGCACACACATATATACATATACAGAGAGAGAATTGGTCAGTTTAAGAATAGGAAGTATACTCGTTTCTCAAAGTGTTGGAATTGGGTGTACTTACCAACATTCAAATTGTGTGAAGCTGTGAACCCAAGGATCGACTAGTCAACGCAAACAGGAAAAAGGGGTTAATTTAATTAGCAGGGAGGGGAAGAAAGACGGTTGCTGCCTGTACACGTGATATCTGACCACTTGGTTGATTCCTTTCGAAGGATCACAACTTCTATGGACATCAAGAAACTTCTATCCTCGTTGATTAACTTACCAGCCTGAAGGCCAGACTGCCCCATTTTGAGGCACCTACGAAGAGCTGGCTGAAAAAGGGGGGAAAATTTAAACCCAAAACTGCAGCTGTGAGTTGGATAATCACCGGGCTGTAGTAGTGTTTTGGTGCTGGTTTAGGGAATAATTAGGGTTTGGAAACACTAGTACCTATGTATGTAGCCAGGGAACCAGCTGGAATTAATGATGAAATTCCTAGGGCTCTACATCTGACTGGCAGCATCGTCCCGCTGAGCCATCGGCAGCTCCAGGGAAACCACAAAGTAGCACTGCATGTTTTCCCGGACGTACTGCACATCTCCATTCATCAGCCCGACCAGCTTCCGACACATGTTCAACCCCAGCCCTTCTTGCGTCATGCCATTGCCTCGGTCGTACATCTCCAGCACCAGCTCATCCGGCAGCCCAACTCCGGGATGACTTACTCTGCAGCAAAAAACGAAAAGTCAGAAAACCATTCAATGCCACATTAACCACGAGTCCTGAAGGCTCGGATCCACGTAACCAGAACCCAACATGTGAGTACATTTGGAATAGGAGTACAGAAAGCGTGGAAGTAACCAGATTTTTAAGGAGAATGTAGTAGCAGTTTGACATGTTTGGGAAGCCCTAACTTCAAGGTTACAGGCATGGAATAGTCACAGAAATGACTCGTCACATACAGTATTGCTTGGAACAATAATAATATCGTCATATTATGAAGTGTCATATTATGGAGGGTACACTGTACCTGAACTCCAAGTTCATGACGTGCATATTCCCACCGACTCGTTTCTGCGTGGGGACCACCTTGATTTTGACCCAGCCTTCGGAAGAAGGCGTAAAACGCACCGCGTTCAACAGGAAATCAGCAAGGACTTGCTGAAGTCGGATCTGGTCTCCAAACAAACGCATGGTGCTTATTTCCCGAGGCGTTTCTCGGATGATCTGGAGCCCCTTCTCACGGGACGTTGTCATTCCTTGACTGATCACAGCGTCCATCACGGTACCCATCTCAAACTCTGCAGTTTCGAGCTCCAGGTACCTGTACACGTGAATTGAGGAAAATAATATGAACGAAGATATCCCAGCCTGCAGAAATATTTACATTTTTATACTAAATACAGAAAGGATTTGGGATTACGCTGCAGCAGGTTTGCAAATGGAAGGCTAACCTCATATGAAAAAACAAGGCTCTAAGGCACTCTCAGTACTAGAATCAGATTGCTTCAATGAGTGATTCAAACAGCTGGAATATAACAAGCAGCTACGCTAAGAGGAGCTTTGACCCTAATAGCATGGATGAAGGACGAAAATTCATTTCAGTGGAATCATGGATGGAATATACTTGCTACAGTACTATTAAGCCCAAGAAAATGAGTGTCCCTGCAATGTCTCTTCCCTACGGTCAGAGACAACAAAGGCATGAGATTCAATTAGTTTAAAAGGGTTAAAGAAAGGATCGGAGCAGCAGATTAAAAACATGAATTATTACCCATCTTCGATACTCTCCAGGTCCATGTCATTCAATACTTTGTGCAGCTGCTGTTCACACACAGCGCTTGTGTCCAGAAACTGCTTCTGATCTTCTGAGAGGTCAGTGTCTTCCAACAGTTGCCGTGTGAACGTTATGCCACATAGAGGATTCTTTATCTCCTGGCGAATGTAAGCAAGCTCCTTGAGTTTGGCGATTGCGACCTTCTCTGTAGCTCGTTGTACTTTGAGGGCCTGTAGGAAGGACAGTGCAAGAGTAGACGTGAATTATGCGCTCTAAATGTGTTGCCCAGCATGGTCAGTACTCAGCCTTCTGGGATATTCAGCTGCTTGGAAGAATACAAATTGTCCTCCAAATAATACGGCAAATCTTTTTCTGTAGAGTAACTTTGTCAGCAACAAGAATAAAGTCTGAATAATTCTCATCCCATTACATTCACATGCGAGCCCGGGAGGGAGGTTTCACCTGTTGTAGCTCCGAACTTGCAATTTGTAAGAAGCAAAAGACGCCAGTTATGACTCCATCAGAATTAGTGCGCTTGTTGGTGGAAAGTAGAGCTTCCACATACTTTCCTTCTCGATCGCAGAAGGAGAAGGAAAATTTATCTTGATTTTGGCCATCCATGGCCATGTTCAATGATATCATGAACTTCGTCATGGCATCTTGGCTTTGCATCCGGCAACACATCATTTGCATGCCGAAGATCTCCCCCACGAGGAGCTTTCCCATCACCTGTTTAAGCAAAAAAGGATAAAAAGTAAGCTCCATCTACAATAAGACTGTCGAATGAAGTTATCATTGAACTCGACTGAATTAGGAAACTGTATAAATAAAACCACAATAATCAACGAACTTTAACATATATTAGATGATTTCCAGTAAGTCCCTGTATGCATTGCAAAACGTTCGGGGCACTTGCCTCTTCTTTTTTCCAACCAGTCAGGCCCTCCATTGCTGGGTTCCATTCGAAACAATACCCGAATTCGTCACTGCCGAAAATAGGGGGAATGAGAGGGTGGGGGTTCTGAACTATAGTCTTGTAATCAGCCTGTATACGAGTGAACTTGTCCATAAACATTTTTTGTCCAGTCACATCCTGGCCCACAAAGCAAACACCCACCACACTCTCTGACACATCTCTACTGGAGCAGGCGTTCACGATCAAGATGACTGCTCCTTTCTCGGTCTGCGTTCCAAACGTCTTCAGCTTGATTTCAATGTTCTGCTCTTCCTCCCCTGCATAAATTATATAGCAAAAACGAAAAAAACTTCAATCAATGGATGATGTCTTACTATCTTCACTCTTTCAAAATTATTACAACTGCATAAGTATATTATGACAAAGGTGAAAACAGTGGGAAACAGATTCGTGGCTGTCTTGACATCTGGAGAATAAGTGAAATTTCACAATGCTCAGACACCTAATTAAATGTCTCACCATAGCGCATAAGTTGGCAAGGCAGCTGACTTAACAACGCGCTCTAGCTCGTAGGACCACAATTTATAAGTTCTACATATATTATGCTATACATGACTGAGAAGTATTCGTGTGACAGGGTAAAGATATATGTTTACCTTGCGCTGCCAGATAAAGTAGTCTCTCCACAACCCCCACCGACTCATCCAAAACGAGATCTTTCACCAGCGAACGGCCCATCGCCTCATTGACGGGAAGCCCCGTGACCTGTGCTATTTTGGCATTCCAGCCATTCACCAGTCCATTGGAATCAACGGCCAAGATTGGGGCAGTCGCAGTTTCTATCAAGCGCACCATTTCATTCGCCACAACGCTGAGCTCATCCATACCATGAAGCTTCAAATCATTCAAACGAGCATGGACCATGGTCTTGGTATCGCTGTCGTCGATGTCCTGGAAGGAGCCACGTAGAATGAGCTGAAGAGAATGGATGGCATCCATTTCGACATCTTCCCAGGGCAGACTTCGTCTTTTCACGACCTCCAAAAAGGCTTTAAAAGAGCTTCTAGGATGCATCCTTCGACCGTCATCTTTTTCCCCTGGATCGTGTTTGGCACCACCCCACTTGACCTCTTTCGCCGTGTGGGACCTAAACCAGAAAAGAAAGTCTTTCGCAGTGATTTTTGCAGCTGCCATACCACACACAGCGTCACCAAGCAGATGTGCGGCCGGGTAATTGGCATCCGCCAAACTATCCGTACTGAGACCTGTGGAGTCCTTGTGATACTCCAGCAACCATTCTGCAATGTCTTTAATCTGATTCTCGCTCGGGGTGGTGCCGAGAAGCCAGAATCGCTTGCCATAATAAAGTGCAGCTCCGTCGCATCTCACGAGATCCATGATATTTGGAGTTTGAGATACAATCCCAATGGGGGCATCTCGAAGAAGCATGTCGCACAGAAGAGTCTGGGTTCGGAGAATATGCTTCTCCCTCAACTGAGCCGCTAACTCTACCTCCATGTTGAGCTGCAGACCAAACACCTGCATCAAAAACTCGCACGCAGACCGAAGAGGAAATGGAACGGTGCGTGCAGATGTATGATGACACACGACCAGTCCCCAGAGCTTTCTTCCTCTTTGAATTGCCCCAAGGGAATCTTCTTCGTTGTCATTGATGATTACGGCCATGACTAGCGACGCCATGGACCCCATATTACTCATATATTGGGCATGGCATCCATGAGGGGCACGTAAAGTTGAACCTGCCAAGCTGACCGGCTGCCGTAAGCTCGGATCTTGTACGATTCTCACTGGAGGTGCAGTGCAATCAGCAATCACCCGCACTCTGTTCTTCATGAACAGAAAACGGGACGCCTGAGGAATATCAGTAGCCGGGTAATGGAGACCTAAGTAGGGATCCAGATCATTGCGACGTATCTCTGCCACAACCTCACCATGCTCATCTTCATGAAATTTATATGCCATCACCCTGTCGTACCCAGTGAGTTTCCGAACCTCGTCAACCACGGTGTCACAGAGCAACCCTATGTCGCCTCCAGGTAATGCTTGAAGTCGCGTGATTGCCTTAGCCGCAAGTTTATGAGATTGCAGGGCACCGGCAGCTGAAACTGTAAGATCGTTCATTTTCACCCCCTCAAAGTCGATCACTATACCCACGTCTATGCGATGAGCAATGGCATATAACGCCTTCCCAGAGCTTCTACAATGAACAGTGATTGGGTTGAGAAGGCTTACATCCTGTGATGCAGCTGCCTTCTCAAGAGACGAAGCACTTGAAGGTGTAAAGAGAGTTCTTACATCCGTCCCGATAGTTAGCACGTCCATTTGCCCCATACTTGGGACGGCCTGAGGCATCAGATCTAGAGTCTCCGACGCATTTTCACTGTACGCTATAACACGGAACCCTGCGTCTTCAACCGCTACCATACACCCAAAAGTTTGGGTAAGGCCTCCCCTCTGCATACGCTGGAGATAGGCTGTCACTGCCCCTGCAGGAATGGACTCTGCTGTTGATTTACTGACAGATTTTGAGTAATTGAAAGAGTCTCCAGAGGATGACTTCTCATACACAGCATCAAGAGCTGCATCTGCAGTAGTTTGGGCGACCCTCACGCTATGTTTCGATTTTGCTGTGCTTGTTGAAGAGTACGTGTTCTTGGGAGGCGACATCTTGCTAAACTACTAATATCCCTCACAGGTTGTGAAGGAAACTGCCAAGTATCAGAACTATTCTTCGGGGAACGTAATCTTCTTCCTCGCCCTCTTCCTCTTCCACTAGTAGATCCCAGAACTCTTCGTGGACCTACTAGTGGAAGAGAGCTTTTTCATGGAGGATAAACCCAAACTTCCCAAGGTACTAGGGGAAAATATTCTGAGCACGTGTAATGATCTTCCTTTGGATCCCAGATGACTTCATAGTTGTTGTATAGCTCCCCTGCACCCCACGTACAAACCCAGAGTCCTGGTAAAACGACTATAGACGACTGTCTTCAGTTACTCAACGTCGAAACTTTTGAGTTGTTTGAAATTTCATAACTGCCATTTCAACATAGTATACATTAGAACCAGTCGCAGAACAACTATGATCAAGTCGGTAAATTTTCCAGAAAGTCTCCAACAACCAGAATAGAAGAGATACATGGAAAGGACGCAGACTGATTCACAAAGGAATTCGATACGCACGTACTTAAAAAACTAGAAGGGTCGTACAACACATGTTGCTGTGATAATTGTAGGCTAAGGAAAACACGAGCATGCGTGACCTCCGAGAATTCACGAGGGTAAAGCTACAGAAACAATTGCACAGTAATAGCCCAGCCATTGCCTCATCCAGGGCTAAACCTACCAAACATATTGAGCGACCCTCATGCTTATGAATCAACTGCAGCCCTCATCCAAACGCTATCACCTCGATATAACTCGATCCCAAACTTGAAAATTCTAGCCGCATTCGATCCGATGCACAACAACGTTGAATAATCATTTTTACGTAAAGATCAGAAAATGGACGACTTGCAACTGCCACTTCTGGAGATAAATTTCAAATTTCTCTTTGATTCAAGGAGGTAAATACGCATCTTTCGTACACCTACACCTTTAAACCTAAACGAATCAAGTTTAAATCGTATCGTTACTGATGAGAGCACCACTAGTTAAAGGTCCTCGGTTCACTCACTGCGTTGACTCAGGAAAACAGACCTAATCGTCTCAAGAAGATAACCTTACGGCACGAGACACTTGGATTACGATGCAAAACCTCAGATGAAAACCAGGACGTCTTATGACATGCAATACAACATCACGGCTCTATAAAATCGAGATTTTGTTCGTCGCCACTAATCCGCTTGTCGTAACAAAAAACAGGTTAAACCTAAAATATTAGCCAAACAAACTCTAAAGAACAACAAGGGCTGCTCTTAATAAGTTCTTACAATGGAAGCTTAATTAAATCACATACTCAACAAACTGGAAGTTAGGAACGCAGAAAAAATAAGTGAGCGACATTTAACTAGCCGAAAAGAAGTCCAGCTGGTGCAACACTGTAGAAGGCTTGATACGAGTGTCACAAGTGCTCTTCTATGGAGCAAACAGTCTTGATCCCTAGTTAACTAACGTAACTACTGACTGGATCTCTCAATATGATAGTGTCGGCATTCACTTCGACCAGTAGTACTCCCATACTGTCAAACAATTCTCCGGTAACCGAATAAACAAACGCTAGCGAAATTTGACCGCAATTTGAAACCAGAAGACAAGGTCACAAAACCTCACCACAACCATCCCCCCCGCGCAGGATGCAATTTCCAGCCGATCAGAACGCCAGCCACAGCAAAGTGGCAGAACAAAAACAAAACCCTCATTGAACCAGGTCTTTCGTTGTTTGTCACGTTCTCCTCCAAAACCTGCAAACAACAACAGACACGCACTCCCGTTCTACCTAAAAGAATTCAAAAAGCAGCACTCACTCGCAACCTAGAAACACCAAAAGAGAGTCCTGCATTCGCGAATCCTCTGTTCTGCCTCAAAATGCGCGATTCCAAACCCCTCCAAATGGCGCGAGGGTCCTCCGAACGGCACGAAACTTGACACAGCGGCTCTAGAGTGAAGACAGGGCAAGAAAAAGTAATCGATTCTCGGAATGAGCAGGAAAGTTGTTTGCAAATGCCGATCAGAAATCAGGGCAAAGAGAGCCGAAGAGAGACTACTGAAGGAGAAGGGAAGCCGGCTTGACAAGGCAGTGTTGGGAGTGATCTACTGGATCGGTCTAGTCACTTACTAGTGAGTCTATTTAGTCAGTTACTAGTCTGTCGTAGTGGCAGGGCTGAGCGGGCGAGGCGGACGAAGAAGTTATGGCTAGCCACGCCGGCGCTCCGCTTGGCCGGGTCAGTTGGCGGGGCGGGCCGGGTTCCCTTTTTTCCTTTCCCTTTTTCCCCTTTAACTTTTCTTTCAACAATAGATACAATGATAATACACCGAAATCATATACTGTGGCCCACGGTATTTATTAGAGGCTTTACTAATAAATTAAAATTTTCAAAAATATTGTGGTAAAATTCATCCAAATTAAATGAAATGTTGTTCAAGTTGGATGAATGTACCCACGCCATTCACGCACCCACATTATACAGTGTCTTGCAAAAGTGAGTCAGAACCTTGGAAAGAGAACCTTGGAATGCATTTTTCTACCAACTCATTAAATGAAATCATGGTTTTCAAGATAGAGGAGATACATCATGGAGTTCATGAACTATTAATAAAGTTTACATTGACACATACATGGGATATAATTAGAGAAAATTGTCCTAATATAAACACATGCCATGACTCAGTTTTGCATGCCATTGAGAACTCATGAGTCAAGACATGTGTTTTGCATGCCAAAAATGTATTGAAAACTCATGAGCCCAAATTGGCTTGGGTATATTGAACTCCAATGTTGCACTACTGATTCAGAGCTTCATACACATCTTGAGTGGATTTTAATTACACACCATGGTGTACTTAGAGGAGCTTTCTGCAAGTGCTCGTACAGATCTTGATAATTCCATTCTGGTGAAGTTGCAAGCTGGTAGGTCCACTAGGGATGTAGGAAATGAATTGCAGGTGTCTCAAAGTCATGTTGCAAGACTGAGAAGGAAGAGATTGTCTGATATTCCTACTAGTAGTAGTGGTAGACCACAAGCATTGACAAATACACAGAAGAGAGCATGCATTAGAGCTGTCACGTCAGGAGGGTTTGAAACAACAACACAGGCTACCAAGTATGTACGTGAGGAATGTCAAGTTACTGTAAGTGTTGATACGGTGAGAAGGGTCTTACGTGCAGCGGGGTTGAAATCAAAGGTGAAGCAGAAGAAACCAAAATTGAACGAGAGGCACATCAAGGATCGACTTGAATTTGCTAGGCGGCATGAGCATTGGACCATTGATGATTGGAAGCACCTCATCTTCTCTGACGAGACAAAGGTAAATCGATTTTGCTCAGATGGTCGCAGTTGGTGTTGGATTCGCGATGAACAGTCTTGTGATTTAAGACAAGTGAAACAGACTGTAAAGTTTGGTGGTGGTTCAATCATGTTGTGGGATTGTATGACATTCCAAGGCTCAGGCATGTTTTGTAGAATTGAAGGAAGAATGGATCAACATCAGTACAAAGAAATCTTACAAAGAGATTTGATGTACACCGTGATGGCATATGATCTTGATCCTTCAAAATTGATTTTTCAGCATGACAATGATCCCAAACATACAGCAAAAAGTGTTAGCCAATGGCTAAAATTACAAAAGTTTGATGTTCTTAAGTGGCCTGCACAATCTCCTGACCTAAATCCAATTGAGCATCTTTGGGCAGGGCTAAAACGTCGACTTAACCAATATGAAAGTGCTCCAAAGGGAATTTTAGAATTGTGGGAACGTATTGAAGAGTGTTGGGCTTCTATAGAATTAGAAGAGTGTAAGAAGTTGTATGAAAGTATGCCACGGCGAATCCAAGCTCTTTTAGCTGCCAAAGGCAAGTGGACAAAATATTAGATTGTTTCTTTGATTGAGGATGCAAAACTGAGTCATGAGACACAGTTTCCTTTTGATGTAATTTTCTTGTATATATTAATGTAAGAAGGATTTTCTTTTGCATCAAATTCTAGCTCACTAAAAGTACTATCATATACAAGTTGTAATTTGTGCAAATCTATCACCAATTTTCCTACATTAGTAACTGTATTCTGATTTACAAGAACTTGACTCAGTTTTGCTAGACACTGTATATGTTGATTTCATTGTAGTAATGTTGGTAAAAGGTCCAAGTTCTCACTAAAAGATAAGTTTTTAGGGACTTTCGGATGACCAAGTTATGCATTTGAAGTGAGCTTTTGAAAAAAAGTTGTTGCGGAAGTTGTCATGAAGTATGGAGAGTTTTCAGGCAACTTCTCTCTAACCAATCAAATTTGTTCATATTTCACCTTAATCAATCAAACATCATTTATGCAAGTTCATGGAAGTGTTGGCACCACTTCATGGTCGGGTACGAGACAAACGTAATATCACTTTTCGTCCCCTCTTACCTACATCAAGAACTTCAAGGTATGTGAACATGGTGCCGTAATGGTGCATTGAAATGCAATTAAGATAATTTGGTGCCAACCTCCGTACCAACCTAGTATGGATAAAATAACACTAAAATGACTTGTATGCGGCCTTTGGTGTAAAAATGGCACCAGAACAGTCTGGCCCAACTTTTCTATGTACTTCCATAGGGAACTTTTTAAACCTATGGAAGTTGGCTTCAAGAGACCATTGTAAATGGAGAGTTTGTTGCCCATGGTAGTTCGTCTATCTATGCCTTAAGTGCGTCAGTAGCGAGGTAATTTATGGAAAAATTAAAAACAATGCATTTCAATTCAAGAAGTGAAGTACATAGCAACCAAAGATGTTTAGTCTTAGTAAAGCAAAATAAATCATCTTTTGATTCTCTTCACAAATTACTCCTTGTCACAATCAAAGTGTAGTAATAAATAAAGGCCAATTTAGACTCGGAGTTTAAATCAATTTTTAGCCTTGATAAATTTATTCCTCCTATTGATAATGCACTTGAGGCCCACCAAACCTAAAAGTCATATTTTTCTAACAGTGTGCAATTTTAAAACCGCCCTGTTGGTACTCCCTAAACCGAGACATGTAGGTAATTAGTATATAAATCCAACTGTACGAGACCCTAAAGTACACGAGACTGAAGCAATGTCACTACATTGCGCACTGTCAAAAGGGCATGTGCTAATCCCTACTCCGAGACAAACATGGTTTTGCTAACCACATCAACAATGAGAACATGACGCAATACCAATGGACCCCTAAACCTTGAACTCTAACAATGTTTTTTAGGAAATTATGCATTTGCCCTAAACAATGCACACGAAGGATATCGAAAGTCACCCACTCTGAACCCTAAAACCGCAAGACTGAACATATGGCATTGGAAACAAGGCTTGTGGTAAACCCAACCCCGAGACAGACATGGCTTTGCTAACCAAATCAACAATGAGAGCATCACGCAATGCTAAGGGATATGTAACCCCGAACTATAACCATGAAATAAGCAGGATACCCTACATCCTAAACCATACCCTAAACCCTAAACCTTGAGACAGGACATTCAGAATGCACTTGAATCATGTCAATATCCCGACAGAAGCTCGAGCTCCAACATCCAAACCGCACCCCAGATTACCCTAAACCTAAACCTTTAAACACCATCATTTATGCAAACATGCGAAACATTAGAAAAGCATCAAACTTTGGTTGAATAAACTCATAATATCTTCGTAAACAAGATGTGATGCTCTCCACTCGATGAAGATCTCGATTTATGCAAGCGCCACGCTTAAACGTGTACCCTAAACCAACTGCTGTTGGATTCGTGCGAGACGGAACCATGTACTCTCAACAACAGCAAGGCGCAAACGGCAAAGCGCAAACAGCATGCAAAAACAGCAAGGCGCAAACCGCAAACAACATAATGAGGGAACAAGAGACCTTGAGGAACTATAAACCAGGAACCCTAAACCCACCATCTTCATCAGCTGTCTCGCCAACATCATATCATGATTTGAAAATAATTCCCAGTATGATTATCAGTAATGATAGAAGGACGCCGCTAAAAGGATGAGACTGGGTGGGACGCCACTTGGTAGATTGATGTCTGACAGCACGGGTGAGATGGATGAAATCTGTCAATCGGATGAGACCCTCACCCATGGCATGAAATGCATGGAATGCATGGAATGGCATGGCATGGATGGAATGGCATGGGCCTCGCGCGAGACTGGCGAGCTGGCACGAGACTACCAACGTGGCAAAACCGCGAGATGCTCCGGGAGGGGCTCGCGAGACTGCCGACGTGGCAGCGGGACCCGCGCGAGAGCGGGGCAGGAAGGAAAGGAAATAAACCGGAGACGGCAGGAAAAAATCAGGCTCGGAAGGAAAAGAAGATGCTCTTGGCAGCGTGGGACCCCGTGGGGCCCGTCTCGCGCGTCTCGCGCTGCCAACCCTAATCCGGGACAACGCATTTAAGACCACCGGGGATATAAAGACGGGGTTCTAAAACAACCAAACCTAAAAGTGACACTTTTCTATTAGCATTTTGTGAGTGACTGTGTAATTGGAAAATTGAGATGAATGTACTAGCAAATGGAAAATAAAATTGTCTTATGATTTTTCAACATTGCAATAATGTTTTATGTATTTTTAAATACAATATTTAAAAAGAACCTACTATTGACACTAGACTATCTTTGAAGCACTAAATGATGTTCTTACTGCACTAGTAGAAATTATGTAAAACGTGACTTGTCTTTAATGATTAAATTCCGTCATGACTTCTTAACCCTTCAGCGTGCAAGGAGCCCCATGGGGCCATGCTTGATCGTTTTTCAGTCAAACATTGATTTTCACCCAGTTCCTAATTTCAAATGAAAATGGTCCCAACTAAGAATGTGTGGGGGCTACCTTCTACTTTTTAGTTCAATTTACCATTTTTCAAAAATTTTAAAACTGCATTTTCTATAGCACTTTAAAGCTCAAAACCCTAAAATTCCAATATACACTACAAAAAATGTTTTTCTATTGAATTTCATTTTTATGTAAGCTTAATGAGCATGCTACCTATGCCTTGTGGTTCATCACTATTATTTACATTTTCCCTAAAAATTTCATACTATTCTAAGCTTTTTGTAATTACTATGATTTTTACAAAAAGAAGAGCTCTGAAAAATCTTATATTTTTTATTTTATTTAAATAATTATGCAAAAAATCAGGGTAAATCAGTTTAACAATACCTTATATGAGAAAAATACTATAATTTTTTAATACATTTAAAGATGTGAGGAATTGATGAGGTTTGACCGGGTAATTGTAGTGTGGACGCTTAAGAGTTAATAGTGATTAAAATTGTGATTTTGAGTCACTATAAACAAGTCACGACAAATATTTAGTCGTTAAAAATAGGTCACATAATTTGACAAGATTTCTTATATTGTTGGTTGATACAAAAACTTTTCAAGTTCCATTAGTTACTCTTGAAAATTATTGTTGAATGTAAGAAACTTTTGAATGTTAGTGCTAAATGTAGGTATCAAGTTGAAGATAGTGTTACTCTTACATCAGTTTAAGTAAAGTAAAATACATACAAGAAGCATGTTTAGGATTAAAAATAGAGTTTTATATTTACATTAAACATGTATACATGAACAAATATGAGAATATTCTAACATATACAAGGGATATTTTAATGGGGGTCATGAAAGCACGTGATAAAGAGTGCACCCCGGGTGAGCCAAACAAATCTAGCAAGCTAAATCATCATTGACTATGCTTTTGGGGTAGTTTAAAGAAGTGAACATTTATTTCCATTGATAGGGAACCAAAAATACATTATAATTGTTTGTTGATGATGGCCCAAAGAACAAAAAAAAATGGAAAAAAATCAATTCAAAATTTAGAAAAGAAGACAAAAGGATCCATTTTGAATTTTATTGTTTGTTAGTGTAGACAAACTAGTGGGACCCGTGCCGTTGAGCACATTGAGCTTGGGTTGTCTCCTCGATGGATTCCAGCGCGGAACGGTCGAGTGAGAGAAACCGAGCTGTATACTATAATAGATAATAGGGTCAAGACATTTTTGTTATTCATCAAACATTTTATGATGAATCTTTGAAAATGGTGTTGAATCTACCACTACGTTAAAGGATTAAAGATAGAATTTTTAGTACACATAAAATGAATTACATATAGTCACACATAGGGAGACACGTCTCATTGGTACCCATATCACACCATCAAAATAAATGTCTTAGCTAACTTAATTCAGAAACTCCTACCAAAAAATTTAAATGAAAATAAAAAATTAGAGCCTAATCACAAATTATTTTCATTCCTTTTCAAAATTAGAATTCCATCCCATTCTATTTTTCAAATAACCTCCCCCACTCCAAAATAAAAATCACGTGACATTCATTTTTTCACTCACCACAATGAACAAATTGATGATATCAGATGTAGTAAAAAGTCTGTAATACGGTCGTTCGCGGTCGTCCAAAGGTTTAAAAACCTTCGGTCAACCCAACAACATCCGCAAAACCCACTTCCGGTACCGTCCAAGAGCTCAAATGCAATAAAGCACAAGTCCTAAAGACTAACCAGAAGTGGATTGTAGTAACAAATCAATAAATGGATCCCAATTAATCCAACCCAATCAACCGCACACCGGTTCGTACAACTCCACAAATGTTTGCAATGTACTGCAAAATAACAATAATCAATGAATTAATATTTCTTCAAAAATACTATTTTTTCATTCAATTCTATTCATACATTCAATTCTAATGATAAAAAATTTGATTCAATTTGAACTATATTAGTTAACAATATGATCAATTCAAGTCATCATTACGACCTGGATATTGATCGAGGCATCCCTCCCTTACCTGTTGCCTTTCAAGTCAATTGTATTGTATGACAACCGGTCCTCCACTCAATTGCTCTCCTCCCTGAGAATCTACAAAAATTATACGAAATGATCAAGAACCACCTTGAAATCAACAAGAATAATTTGAAACCACAACAGAAAACCTAAAATTTTCTCTTCCATGCTGCCTAATGACAATTAATTTCTACTAATCAACCAACCGTTAACATCTTCACAAAACAATTAGGAATATGAAGTGCAAAGACATAAATCATAAGCTCCTGGATTACTCAGAGATCTCGTCTATCTAAATCCTATACACCAGCGGTTTTTTTGGTTGCTAATTTTAAACACATTGCTACATAAAATTTGTGCTCGCTAAGAAATTTTTGAAAAATAAAAGGAATAAATAGCCAGATTTTCCATATAAAGTCAATATGTGTAAGCCTCTTTAAACCTAGGTACCACCCAGGTATTGCCTAAGTAGCACCTAGGTAGCACATACCTATTACCCTGATATTAGCTATGTATTAACATGTCCTGGAATAATTCAAACCCTATAGTTTTGAGATCACTGGCTGCCACTTTCATCTTTCCCGTTGGCGCTTTCTAACTTGAAACCCTAAAACTCGAAGCATTTCTTTCTTTTGGCCATCTACAATTTCTTTTACTAAAAACACTCAGATAGCTTTCTACAGAGATATCGCTACCATATAAGCAATGATCTCAGATCCACTTTATGACATTTAGAAAATTATGCGACCTTCCACATAAATGGTATCTACTTTTGCTATATAGTGCATACAATACTCATGATATCCGGCAATACCCTCGATATATTAAGGTGATACAATGATGATATCCGCAGATATCACCTCATGTAGTTGCTACATATTTATATCATGATGAGCATTCTCGCTACATTTCAGAAAAAAATCATTTTCTTTCTTTGTATGTTTAGCAGTCCTATTTTCTGGTAGAAATCCACCTAATTTTATCCAGTTTTGAGATCACTGCATAGAAGTTACTCCCTTTGTCTCATAAGAAGGTTTTATTTTCTTTTTCAGGTCACAAATGAAAAGAATCAGTACAACAAGTCAGGCAAAAAAACCTTCTCACCAGAATCATAGAAACCCTACAATACAGAAAGAGAATCCGGACCACAACCTCAAAATCAAGGAAACCTAATTGGGACCGTTGAATGTGAACATTCTGGCGATCAATATTTACTCTAGAGTTGGAGCAAAACATGAAAGTTCAGAAGTTGATAACTACACGTACCTTCTATGAAAAACGGGCTTAATCTCACCTCCGTAACCCGACTGCTTCCTATCATAACGTCTCTGTCCTGCCAAATTCACAATTTCACTACTCTATTACATTGCCAGAAACACTTGATCTACAGGTCAGAAAGTGAGAAACCTAAATCTGGAAAAATTGACTATCTGAGAGATGGACTTACTTGTATAATAGATATAATAGATTCAAAGCTAATCTTCCATTGATTGCGTAGTACAACGGGAAGGATAATAGATCACCACCTGTAATGAATAATACTCCAAGAATGTCATATCCACTTACGTTCAGTACGAATGGCGCAATTTTGCACCTCATTTAGGCCAAAATAACCTAAATCCAAATCACTAAGGTTTGAAAGGTGAAAAATTATAGCCAAAATGAGCAATAGCAGCAAAATGCTCGTCCACTCAATCTCACCTCGCTTGAGACCAAGGCCGAAACAGCCTAAAATGAAACCCTAAAGAAACCGACACATATTACAAAATCAGTATAAAAATGGAGAAGATACATTAAGGTTTTTGCAATGTGAGAAATTACAGCAACAGAGAGCTAACACAGAAAAATACTCGTCTGTGAGTAGAAGCCTCATTTTTCGCTCACGGCGGATGAATCCACGAGCAACATGATCTCACCTTAAACCAAGACCAGAACAAGCTAAATCAAAACCCTAAATGAACCAAAAAATTCAGCCACTTCGAATTGTTAGGGTTTTGCAATGTATGAAATTCCGAAAACAGAACTTCAATTGCAACGGCGACGAACAACAATTACCTGGATTTCGCTACGTCCGCAAGCTCTCCCGGTCCAAGAATTTTTGCACGCGTTCCATCATAGCTGCGGCAACTGCATTTTTGGAGCTCCTGGTGGTGCTCGAATTTCGCCAATTCATCGATCTCCAAACCAGTGCAAGTAGCTGAGCTGAGCAACGTGAGCAAGTGGCTGAGCTGAGCAAGTGGCTCAGCAAGAATGAAGGAGGATGACGACATGTCGCTTTGTCTCCTCGCCGGATTCCAGCGCGGAACGGTCGAGTGAGACAAAGCGTCCTGCATTGTATAATAGATTTTGACGAAGTTATGTGTTGACCACATGGAAAGGTCCTGCACCATTAGGTCCTTTGTTCGGTGAACATTGAACCAAGGGTGGGTTGCACAAACACTTCATTTACACGGGCCTCGAAAGAGGACCGGAATTCTTCCGACTTGATCACAAAAAGAAAATTATTTTATTGAGCATGAATTCCACTTGTACCTTACGTCATGGTCAAATTCAACATAAATTGGTTAATTTCTGCTTTCAATGTGCCAATGATCAGCTTAGGGTGACGTGGACCTCTCAAGATATGACGTGGAAGTCCAGACTGTTGACCTTTTGCTATACAACACGGTGCGCCCCATTCACACTGGGGAGAAAATCTGTTGAGCCGAAGAGAAAGAGAAAGCCCAGGAGCACAGTCATATGATGATACAATCGTTATCTGGTAGAAAAGCAAAAGTACACAAGCTACGTCAGGTTTCAGTTTTAGTGCCACCTCAAGCTTATAATTTCCTCCTTGTGAAAAAAGTGAGTGGGGACAGTTATCAATTTGGCCCTCTGGGGCTGGAAGGAAATATCACAGCAACAAGGATGGTGTTGCTGCAGACGGACCAAAAAGGTACGCCTACGCTTTGACGCATTCCTCCTTCAGTTTGTTCTTTGCCTTCTTCTGTAGCTCTGTAGTAACTCTTCTTTGTGATGGTAACTGAAAACATAATTAACCCCTAAACGTCCTCATCCTGTCTAAATTGAGCAGTTTTGCAAAGATGCATTATAAAATGCAATTAAGAGGGATATTTTGAACTTTATGTATGAATAAAAGTTGTACATTCTGAATTTTTAATTCTATCCATACGGTTGGATCTATGATTGCTATCACCAATATTTTTCTATAAAATTTGAAACTTAAATTCAAAATTATTTTGTAACTTGATTACAAATAAAATATTGACGATTTGTGGATGAAATTTGTTGTGATGGGTTGAAATGTAATACTCTAAGTGTAGTGATTTTTGAAGATTTTTTGGTTGCTTAATTTTATGAATTGACTTTTTCAAGAGCACTTTTAGACTTAAATCTTTTAAATTTTGGTGAAACACTGCAACATGAAATGAGACATAAAAGTTTCACAAATCATCAACTTTCTATTCGGATCACACATGCATGAAGCTAACTTCCCATAAAAAATTTAGTAAAAAATTAACGGTGCAAAAAGTGCATGATGGATGAGAAAACGAAGTTCGCTTTCTGTACATCATGCATAATATGGGCAGTTAGGGGTTGAATTGTGACAACATTGCCCATAAGATTCAATAGCCTTCATGCCTACTACCTTTCTTTCATGCACTCTGCTCATCACTTTGAGCCTCCATCTGTCCACTTAGCTACTGATGAAGTATTGTTGGTTGTGGAATATTCCACACCATCTATTGTAGAGCCAAGGCAGAGATAGTGCATGCCGTTGAATCTTATGCCACCCTACGCTTGTATCCACCCTTTTACAGAACATTTGGGATGAAAAGTTTATGACAACACCTCTATATACTCTCCGCGATGGTAAATTTGCAAAACATATTGATGTCACAATAAATCCCTATAAACCAAATTGCCACTATAATTAGCAAGTTTAGTAATGATTAATAGTTTGGGGAATTGTGTTGGAATACGTGGCAATCTCACATTTGTTAAAGATTGTGTAACAAGGTGAGATACAATTTTGTGAATGGGGGAGGGATAAATTAGTTGAATGAATTTTTTCAGAATACAAAAGCAAATTCTAGAGAATCATGGCAATGCTCTAAAGGTGTTAAGAATGATATTAACCCTTTAGCTCGCCAGCGTCCATATATTGGACGAAGAACAGATTGAAGCTGTTCGGATCTCATTTAGATTGGATAGTTTTCATCCACCAAAATTACTCTTGGTTCTTGTGCAAGTTGACTATCCTTTGAATGGTTTGGATCTTCAAAATAGGTTATTATGATTTTTAGAAAAATTACACAATCCGTTTATGTCAGGTTTCATTCTTAGTTCAAAAAGTGAGACCTCGAACATGATTTTCCAAAAGAGGTAGAAACAAATAATGGAAATCATACCATCTCGTAGTGCATGTTATTCCAATTTCATTACAATTATTCGAATTGTTTTTGTGTTGATTTGGAAATTTTAATTGAATCTCAAGAGAAAACCTTGCAAAATTAAATTAAAAATATTAATAAAAAATATGATGCATCCAACCGTACAGATGTGATCTTCACATTGACATTTACAAGTTTTCTTTGTACATCTACTTCATTTTGGATTTTCATCAAACATTTTATAGCGCATCTTTGAAAACAATGTTAATTGGGACGTTAAAGAGTTAACCTCTAGAGGACCAAGAAGCATGAATCAAGCCTCATGTTGTTTTTCTTCAACAATTTTGAGGAGATGCAATGTGAACTTCCTTTTGTTCAAATTCATATGTTTTTGACCAACACATGCAATGTTCTTCACTGAATTTGGTGATATCAAATTTTAGTCCCAACTAAATTCAATTCTTCTAAATATGATCGATTGGATTTGTCATTTTTAAATCATGAATCCTTGGTCGTGTAAGGGGGTCAACAAAGTGAATTTG
Source organism: Pohlia nutans (assembly GCA_022496805.1). Lineage (NCBI taxonomy): Eukaryota > Viridiplantae > Streptophyta > Bryopsida > Bryales > Mniaceae > Pohlia > Pohlia nutans. The sequence goes on from CM040097.1 coordinate 21,184,490, forward strand.
GTCCAAAATGTACCTAAATCCATTCCTAATACCCTCACAAACACCACTTCTAATACCACCAAATTCTATACGGAATACAACAAATTTATCCCTTGGTTCGATGTATGTTTTGTTTCGCCGTGGAAACAAATTGTCCATTTGTTTCAAAAAATAAAATAAAAAGTTAAACGGAATTATCTAAGGTCCAGGTTGGGATGTTGAATTAATTATTCACAAAGGGAGGTTGAATTCAGTTATTTATTTATTTATTGAAATATTGGACCTACTGTACATCACAAGCTCCACACTTACCACAGCCAACTAAGTTGGAATTTTCACATATTCTCATTTTTCTTTTTTTGCTTTGAAAAAAGACCAATTACATGTTTTTATTTTCTAGAGCTACAGAAAATTAATTAGGGACTGTAAGATCACTGACAGAGGCTGGTTGTAAAAGCGGCTACGTAATTTTTTTTTGGTTATTGTGGGTTTGGGGCTTGAGCCACATGCAAACCTGTCTTGCAAGGACTGAACATGGAAGAAATATCTCCCTCTGACATGCTTAAATTAATATATAATATTCATGATATTAATAATATACAACCCAAGTGCTCCATGTCCAATTTGAGAGGCGCCTCACACATGCAGACCCACATGGACGACATTATTTTTAATCTGTGTGCTAGGAGCAACTTCTAATTCTATGTTACTGTCAGCCAAGAATAATACAGCACCCTTATTCGAGCATTGACCCCTAAATGACCAACTCAAGGATTCATCGTTTTAAAATGACAAATTCAATTGTTTATATTGTGAAAAAATAATTAAGATGCGACAAAGCCTGAATCAGTGAAGAATACTGCATGTGTTGGTCGTAAAATAAATATAATCAAACAAAAGGGAACTTCACATGGTTTATACCAGAAATGATGAAAATAATAATTCAAGACCCAATTTGGTCTTATTGGTCCTTTTAGGGGTTAAGGTAGAAGGACCTTGAATATGATTTAGGGTCGCTTCACACTATGGCCGAAGGTTGAGAGGTCATAGATTTTCATCAATGAGATTGCAAGAAATCAAGAATTCGGCCTCTCGACCCTTCACATTAGAAACCAAAGTCCAAAGGCCGCCGCCTTCCAATATGTTTACATAGCAACACTTTCTGACCAAGGCAACGGACTCTTGAAGGAAGTTTGGATTAACCCCCAAACGTCACAACGTCCAAAACTGGACAACTAAATGATTCAAATCCTTCTCACGTTCTCATCAATGCTTGGATGAAAGTCATCCAATTTTTTAGAGATTCTTTGCGAAGTTGTTGTCTTATCTAACGGTTCGATTTAGTCATACTTGATTACATATTTTTCTAAAATTACAAATGTAGAAGTATGTAAAGTCATTGACCAAGCCAAAATTGCATTGATTGTAATTCAAAAGTGGCCTTGCAAAAATGAGGTCATAGATTTAACCCTTAAACGACAATTCCTTTTCTGATACCACACCCAAAATCTCCTCTTAAATTCCATTTTAAGCATGATTCTGTGTTTGATTTGCTTTAGCTTTATTCTAAAGAAGTATAGATCTCTCTAAGGTGCTCGGTTTGGAATTTTAAAAACCCCATTTGGTGCAATGGTGTAGAAGTTATGAGCAAGATTCTCCCAAACTAAAACCAAGCCCGTGGGGCTGGCATTGTCGTTTAAGGGTTAAGAAACACAAAAATTTCAAAGAATCACCACGTTTAAGAGTATCTCATTTCAAATTCATTCAAAAAAATTTACTAAAAAAATATTAAAATTTTGTTTGTAATTGAATTTAGAAGGAATTTTTAATTTTAGCTTTCAAATTTTATAATTAAATATTAGTGATAGTATTAGTGAATCAAACCGTATGGATGGAATCTAAAATTCAAAATCAAAACTTTCATTTGTATATCAATTCCAAAACATTCTTCTAAATAGTAGTTTATAATGCTTTTCCTCAAATTGTCAATTCCAGGGATACCCCGGTACATTTAGGGGTTAAAGAAGAATGGAAACCCAAACTATGGTCGAGAGTCCGTCAATTTTGTTTTCATAAAAAATCAAAACTACGTCTTATTGCCTATTTATTTGGACTCTCAACAAAGTTTGGTGTTAGCCTAGTTTTGTGATTTCCAAAACACAGGAATAATTAAGTATAGACATTACATTCTTAAAATTCTAACTACATAGCCTCCTACTTAGCCCATTGACGTCCCCGTCAATGATACTTTGGTCTCTTGTTTTAGTCTTTATCTTGGTCACGTAGCCTCTTTAAATGCAATCGGTCACAAGCCTTCCTAATGTCGTCATCATGTTCCAATAATGTCGGGTTATGAGTCCTCTAGTAGATCAACCAATTTTCTACAGGTTTCTGCCGTGTCAATGGAAATTCGTTAGAAAAGTAGAGATTGGATCCCCATAGAAAATGTGTAATGGACATCACCTCCAACACTCGGTGCCAACGAGAGCTGTGATGCTGGAGCTTCACAAGAATATGAACTTCTGGTCGTAATTTGTCAAACTTGTTGACATTGATGATGAGTTTATGTCGGGAACACATCATCCTAAGAAAGTCACAGAAGACTGCTGCTCGGAAACAAATTGTATCTGTATGAGTGATGCTCCTCATAAAACGCTGCATAAGCCTGGACACATGATTATGGACTGTCAAAAGAACCTCGTATCTTAGGCCAATTGTACTCTATAGAATCTAGTGTCGCATTTGGGTTCCATTTATATCGTCTTTCACATGGACAGAAGTGATTGTTTGTCACTACAGCATCAGGAGGGTCGACTTGCTAATCAACTGATATTTGAGGATATATAAGATCATATAGTGACTCTTCTGTAACTGATAATCCATAATCATCCACCAACCACTCCAAGGCTTTCCATGAAGGAACTGGTATTTTTACTACAATATTTTTAAACATATTGTAATATTGTCCCAAGAATTGGCATGTTAGGGGTGAACCTTGTACTAGAGTCTTGGTAGTCAGCCAAGATGCAGGCTTCTAGTATGGTGGTGGTAACTCGAATACTAATATTTCTTTCACATTGGGTATCAGCAGATTCCCTTGATTGTATGTGTCCAATATCTTGCATAAACGTTTATAAATTTCATGCATATTATTGATGTAATGGCTTCCAGTCATCTCACCCCGTTGTGCAACTGCTTCACGATTGATTACAGCTGCCAATAGTGCTTGTGTACTACCTATAGAATTAGCCCGATCATTCATAGAATTACGTATGGTTAATAACTCTTGTTTCCACTTTTCTCTGATAACTCCTTGGGCTAATATCTCTGGAGCCATCTCATTTCTATGGTCCACAATATGAATTTGCCGACTAGGTATAGTGGTTAAATCCACTTTTCTGCGATGACTGAGCTCTTTCTCCAAATTAATATAATATAGTAACGTTCGAGCTCCTAAATCAACAATGGGATAGAATAGTGAAGTCCAATTGGTCAAGGTCAAATCACCACGTTCCAACATTTCACAGAGGAGATTCTGCATATTATCAAATTTCGCAACCATCTCCCAAGTCTCATCCCATTGGTCCTCTGATAATTGATGACCTTTTTCAAAAGTAAATATGTTGAGACATATATCACATTGTAGCTGATAGGCACGATATAATGAGAAAGTTGGGGCTGAATTCAACTGATGTTGCCACATAGCTTGATACAGGCCATAAATAGAATCAAGAGTCTTTTCTAACTCTTGATTGAGTTCCTCATTAGTACTGACCAATAATCTCATATTTTGTTCTAGATCCAAAATAATCTGTGAATGACTAGAAGTCTCAAGTACCTGAACTGATACTTGAGCCTCAAAAGATGACTTGGTCTTCTGTAGCTTAGCTTTTAAATTATTTATCTCTTCTTGCATCTTTTCTTTCCTTAGTCTCAATACAATGTTAACTTCAAGTGTCTTTTTATTTTCCCCTTGAAGTTCTTTATATTGTTGTAACAAGACCAAGTGTTCCTTTGTCCTAGTCTCTAAAGCATTTTTTGATTCATTATGCATTTTCAAAGTCCGGAGTCTATGAGTCTCAGATTCCTTTAATTGTGTTTTTAAAGCTGCCTCCTTAGTTTTATATGTGTTAAGCTCTAGACTCATAAAACTTTGTTTTTCTTTATATTCCTTATTGAGTTTGAGTAAATCATCATATGAAAGTTTAAGAGAAGACTGTACCAAAGAATCTGGTGGTGATGATGATCCTGATCCTTGGTTGTTCTCAGTCATATGAATGGTCCTAGATGCAGGCTGTGGAGTTGGGACCTCACTCATTACTGGAACATGGGTACAAATCTTAGAAAGCACAAATGTTGATATCAAGGTCATAGGGTTGCGTTTCTTCTTTGCTGATAATTCTTTTAATAAGTTGCCTTATAACTTATTTGACTCCAGTCAAAGTGTGCTCCTTCCCAAGGATGCACTCCAAGATAGAGTAGTTCTTCTGATGCAATATAAGGAAGAGCAACATAGAAAAATCGTTGGTTTAAGTAAACCAACCAGACTGCCAACTCTTCATTTTCCTGTTGGTTCAGATCCCATCCTCCTTTAATCTTTACTCTATGTGCATTTTCTCCAAAGATTTTAGTCTTTTCTTCTTCAATGAGTTTGATTGTTAAGGGCAGTCTCTCCCCTCCTCTCAGAACGTGCAATATTTTTGCTATCACCTCTGGAGTGAGGTATACTTTTCTTTCTTGAAGAAAGACTTCTCTCATCTTGCCAAATTCACTGGTAATGAGGAACTTTTGAATTAAGTCCAAGTAAGGTTGAGGTAACTTGAGACTTATGTAATCCCAGATCCCAGCTTTCTTGAGTTTTTCTTTTCTTGCATTTGAGAATTGTGATAAAATTGGCTCTAGTACCTCAATAAGAGGTACTAGTATAATTGTAAGTTGTTTGCTCTTCTCCATGGTGTTGATCTGAATCAATAAATTTATAGTAACTTACTATTAGACTTAAGACAATAGAGATTATGGAAAATGAACTTAATTGACTTTATTTGATATAGAATGACAGTTTTGAAAGTTAAAGAATTGTTTTGACTTTGTGATAGGTTAAGGTTTCTAATTGTTCTTTTAATATTTGACTTATGTTAGTTATAGGTCGTTATTGTTTCATGGCTGATGAGGGTTTTATCACAAATATAGACTTTGTTTGAAAGAAACTGTCTAATTGTTCTTTTCATTAATGACTTATTTTGAAAGTATATGTTTTTATGTGAAATTGTAGTGTTTTGGACAATAACATCAGATATTTTGATTGGACTTTAGACAATGATAATTCTATATATTTTGTATTTGGTATTGTATCTGCCCACATTTGCTGTCTTTCTTTTCCTTCCATTTTTGCTTCAATTATCCTTAACTAGGATTTTTATTTGCAAACACTCTTCCTTACCATTACCCTCGTTTTCTTTCACACTCATTTTCTCTCAAAAGATGTTATTCACTCAATCACTTATTCAATCAATTTCTCATTGCTCACAATAATTCTTTTGAATCCTGACTTATTTCTCTCAAAACTCTCAGCATTTTAATTATCTTTAGCAAAGCTGTTGATTCAAACTTCTTTGTTATTTTTGTCATGTTTTTAAGAAGTTGGTTTAACATAAAGAACAAGGATTATATGATGTAAATCTTATTGTTCTTTTCTTTCTTGGAAAGTTAACAACTTATACAATTAATTTGGATCCTCACCTTCCTCTTTTTTGCACTCTTATTGATAAATCACTATGCCTTTCTTTAAATTGCTCAAATAAAGAAAGAAGAAAGTTTGGACTTAGCTGATTCATATGTATTTCATTCTCTCAGAATAATTAACTGCAATCTAAGTTTAATAGAGAATTTTATAGGCAACACTTTACTCAAATTTTATCATGTTCTCTCATTATCTTTTCTTCACAAAGCACACACAAATAAACAATGAGACTTATTCCATTATTACTTCTTTGACTAGATTTTAATTATTGTCAACCAATTCACTCTTTAATTTATCATATTTTCTTTTAAACACTTAAAAATACTACAAAGTAATTGGTTTAAACTGAGATGGAGAGATAGACTTTTATTTGTAGATTTTTCTGAAATTTATCATGTTCTCTTTTTATTTTAATCTCACTTAGACATTAGTTTTCGACAATTTCTCTTTAATTCATTATGTACTTTATTTCTTTCTGACTGTTTTACCAGTTTTAATTTGTTTTATAACATTATATGACTAGTAACTGTCAGACAAATTGTATAAAAATGAGATAGATGGTTTAAGAAAGTATTTATCACTCCCAAAATGAAACTATACTTGAATGCTCTAGATGATGTGAATCAATGTATGTCGTCTCGGCAATGTGATATGCCTACTTTTGCAATCAACACTATCTCATGAATGCACTGAGATATGATAGAGCAACCTGACAATGAATGCAAGATAATTTTATGGACAATCAGTCATTTGATTTAATTTTAATCATTTGTGTGAACAATGATTCAGACACCTAAATATGCATACTTGACTATTTTGCAGTTGACATTTTGACCCATGGGTGCAATGATGCAGTTAGTTGTATTGTTATTAGTTTGTGTGTTTCATTTTATTAAATAAATTTATTATAAGTTTGATTTTGATTTTAATTAATTTGTTATTATAATTAATTAATTAATTAATTAGATTTAGTTATTTATTTAAATATTTATTAATTATTAACTTGCCCCCTACTTAGCCATAACTTGTCCTCAAGTTATGTAGGGTTTAAGACAATACCCTTATAACAAATTGCATGTATTGTGCTCGCAAAATCTTGTAATTCAATGGACCCGTTAGGGTAAAAATTAAGAACTTTGTATGGATCTAACCATCTCATTTTAAATTTTCCTGGAAATTTTTGAAATCTACTATCGTATAATAATACTAAATCATTTGGTTCCAGTTTCTTAGGCTTTATTTTACTATCATAATAACTTTTTTTGCGATTTTGCATTGCCCATGTGTTTAAATAAGCTTGTCGTCTAGTCTCGTCCAATTTTTCTAACATTGCATATCTTTCTTGTAAAGATTCTGTTTCGCCTAAGCGATGTTCCATTGCAATTCGTAAAGATTGAACTTCCATTTCAACAAGTAAAATGGCTTCTTGACCATAAACTAATTGAAAAGGTGTTTGTCTAGTGGTAACTTTGTAGGTTGTCCCGTACGCCCATAGAGCATCTAGAACTCTAGCATCTCAATCAACATTGGATCCTTGAACTGTTTTGGTAATAATTTTACACAAAATTCCATTTGTCTTTTCAGTTTGGCCATTGGCTCTTGGATGATAAGGACTAGTCTTTCTATGTTTAATGAAATATTTGTCAGTTAATTTGGTAATAGTGTCGTTAAGGAAATGTGTTCCTCTGTCACTGACTAGTTCTTTAGGACATCCAAATCGTGTGATGATGTTTTTATAAATGAATTTAGCTACTGTGTTAGCATCGTTTGTCTTAGTTGCAACGACTTTTGCCCATTTAGTTATATAGTCCGTAGCAACTAATATATATCTTTTTCTTCCATGTCGACTTGGTGGTTTAATATGTCCAACAAAATCTATGCCCTATTTTTCAAAAGGAATTTGAACGAAAATAGGCGTTAAGGGCATAGAAGAGGTCGGAGTTGGTTTTCCTACTCTCTGGCAAGGGTCACATTTCCTTGCAAATGTCGTAGCATCAACAAACATAGTAGGCCACCAGTAACCTGATTGTAATGTTTTTTGTGCAGTAACTAATCCTGCAAAGTGTCCTCTACATACATCACTGTGACATCCTTCAAGGGTAGTGGACACTTCATTTGGATTAATGCATCTTTTTAAAATTTCATCTTTTCCTTTCTTATGAAGAACTTCATCAATTAATGTATAAGGTCCTGCTTTATATATTAACTTTTTCTTTGGCTTCTCAGTATATTCTAAAGGAAATCGTCATGTTGAAAGGAAATGAATGATGTCTGCATATTCCATAGGAATAATATCCACTTGGAATAGATCAACATCGGGAAAATTATCATTAATGGGTTCATTGCCTTCCTCTTGATTTATTCGGGAAAGATGATCAGCGTTAGCATGAGTTTTTCCAGGCCTAACTTGAATTGTAAAATTAAATTCTTGAAGTAATAAAACCCATCTTGCAATTCGTCCACTTAATTGAGGTTTATTAATCATGTATTTCAAAGCATCATGATCTACTAGAAAAACAAATTTATACCCCAATAAATAATGTCGAAACTTTTGAATTGAAAATATCATTCCTAAAGCTTCCCGTTCCATTACAGTATAATTTTTCTCTCCAGTAGCTAATTGCCGACTTGCAAAGTATATTGGTCTATCATGTCCCTTATCATCTTTTTGGCTCAATACACTGCCTATAGCAACATTAGAAGCATCAACATAAACTTCAAAATCCCTATTTCAATCAGGACGAATTAAGATTTGTGCAGTTATTAATTTTTGTTTCAAGGTTTCAAAAGCTTGAGTGCAAGCTTCCGTCCAAATAGGAAAAAATTCTGACTTTTTAGTCAATTCTGTCAATGGGGTAGCTAT